>JANUYF010000012.1:6370000-9065000 GCA_026167975.1 Phrynosoma blainvillii | reverse complement strand
ACTACAAATCCCAGAATCCCATAGCATGGAGACATGACCATTAAGGTTGTGTCAAACTGCTTCATTTCCGCAGTGTGGCATCACCCTCAGTTTGGCTACATCCGCACGGCTGACACAATCCAGTTTGACGCCACTTGAACTCTCGTGGCTCAATGCTACGGGATTCTGGGAATTGTAGTAGGTTCAAGCAAAGCTCTGGTGCTAAAACAGACTACAATTCCCAGAATTTTGTAGCACTGAAACACGACAGTTCAAGTGGTGTCAAACTGGTTTATTTTGGCAGTGCGGATGCAGCCTCTGACACTCCTTTGGATGGGATTAGAATTGAGAGCAGAAAGGGATAATAATAATAATAATAATAATAATAATAAAATTTATTTATATCCCGCCCCTTTGAGTACACAATATGAAGAATCATTTAGAAAAATGCAAAGAAGCCAATAGTGATTATGAAGGTATGGTATTAATTATTAATTTATGATCAAGCTATTAGCATCAATAGGTCTTTTTTTGTTTTGTTTCCACAACCACTTTTTTTTTCTTAAGATAAATTGTGCAAAGAAAATGCTGAATCCTCAATCATTTTACTTTCCCTTTATTTTGGGCTTTCTAACAAAATAATTTTACTTTTAACAAAAAGATTACTACCTGCTGGAAAAGGCGCTTTAAAAGTATTTAAATGCACTTCCATTTATATGTATCTGTGTGAGAATTTCATCAGACACCACTTAAATGTTATTTCAATCATCTGCTCAAATAACCTTATTTTTTATACCATTTTACATAGGCCAATACATATTGAACTAAATAAAACAAATGAGAGGGTGTACAGTATTTTGTCATTGCCCTTTAAATATTATTCTAGGAGATATAAATATATAAGCCTGTACTACAGATATTTTCCCTGTTTTTTCAGACACTGAAGCAGCAAATCAATCAGCCCTGGAAGATTACCAGAGCATCATCCTTCATGCAAGAAAAAGAACGTGACTTCGACTTCATCTTCACTGGAGGTCTTTGTTGTGAAAACTACATTTGAACAGAAAGATACCTATAAAGCCCTATATGGCTGAGGTCCAGACTATTTGAGGGACTGTATCTCCCCATAGAGATAGAAATGGGGACTGCAGTCAGGAAATCAGAAGATTATGAATGGGGAAGGTGGCTATGAAAGAACTAGAAAAGATCCTAAAATGCAAAGCTATACAACTCAACACAAAAGTTAGAATCATATAAGCCAGGGGTAGGCCACCTTTCCCCTTTAAGGGCCGAGGGACTTCAGCTCCCAGAAGCCTCAGCCATGTTGGCCAATAGTCCCATGTTGGCCAATAGCTCCTGGGATTCTGGGAGCTGAAGTCCCTCGGCCCTTAAAGGGAAAAGGTTGCCTACCCCTGATATAAGCCATCGTATTCCCTATTATTCCCATGGATGGATGTAAGAGCTGGACAGTCAAGAAAGAAGACAGGAGGAAAATCAATGCATTTGAGATAATGTAGTGCTGGAGAAGAGTGCTGTGGATCCCATGGGTCCAAAACACACTGCAGAAATAATCCAGTTCGAGACCACTTTAAAGACTGCTGTGGCTCAGTGCTAGGGAATCCTGTGAATTGTAATTTATTGTGGCGCTTGAGCTCTCTCTGACAAGAGAAGGCTAAATGTCTCACCAAACTACAGTTCTCAGAATTCCCTAGCATTGAACTAGAGCAGTTAAAGTGGTCTCAAGCTGGATCATTTCTGCAATGTGTTTTGGACCATGGATGGCCAAAAGGACAAACAAATGGGTCCTGGAACAGATCAAGCCAGAAATCTCCCTGGAAGTCAAGATGACAAGACTTAGACTGTCGTACTTTGGACACATCATAAGAAGGCATGAATCGTTGGAAAAGACCATAATGTTAGGAAAGGTGGAGGGAAGGAGAAACAGAGGAAGGCCACAGGCTAGATGGATGGACTTTATTAAAGAGACCATGAATATGAGTTTGGAGGAGCTGGGAAGAGCAGGAGAGGACGGGGGGCCTGGAGATGTCTCATCCATAGGGTCGCCATGAGTCGAGACTGTCGCGAAGGCAGTAAACAACAACAAGAAGAACAATAACATAACAAAAACCCAACTCAGCTCCATTTTAAAATTATTGTATGAAGAAAAAAAAAGGTCTCCTGCATCATACCTGGTTTGGGAACATGTGACCGTAGGAAGAAGTTCTGGCCTGCTTCCATGCTCGGTCACCTGTTCAGTGTGTTGCCTGACTGTATCACACATTTGCCGTTCACAGTGAAGTGTGATGACAAGCACTGGAACAAAGCCACCAGAGAGTGAAACTCATTAGCTCAGCACAGGGGTAGGCAACCTTTCCCCTTTAAGGGCCAAGGGACTTCAGCTCCCAGAAGCCTCAGCCATGTTGGCCAATAGTCCCATGTTGGCCAATAGCTCCTGGGATTCTGGGAGCTGAAGTCCCTCGGCCTTTAAAGGCGAAAGGTTGCCTACTCCTGCAGCAAGACAAGTTGGCTTCCAGGGCTGCTCTTGCAGTTGGCTCACCGAAGTGTCTCTTCTTTCTATACACAGATCTTTTCAGGGGTAGGCAACCTTTCCTCTTTAAGGGCCAAGGGACTTCAGCTCCCAGAATCCCAGGAGCTATTGGCCAACATGGGACTATTGGCCAACATGGCTGAGGCTTCTGGGAGCTGAAGTCCCTCGGCCCTTAAAGGGGAAAGGTTGCCTACCCGCTGATTTAAGTGCTGGCCAGCTGCCTGAAGCAATTTTTGGTTTGGTTTTATTTACTGTGTACCTTGCCAGTGCTCAGTTGAACATACAGAATCTGAAGCTGCGCTCTCAAGTATTTGGGATACAAGTAGATTTAAAGTAGGTCAACAAGGATTTCTGACTCCTAATTAACAATAGCAGCAAGAAAAATACAGCTGAAGTTGGCGTTACCAGAACTGGATTTTCGGTATCAAAGAACTCTCTGTTAAGTTCTGGTATTCCAATCAAATATCTTGGCTTAACATTCTTTAACTGTACACACACACACACACACATATAGAGAGAGAGAACAGCTGCATCCACACTGCATAAATAGAATCATAGACTTGGAAGAGACCACAAGGGCCATCCAGTCCAACCCCCTGCCATGCAGGAACTCCCAAATAATCCACATTGACACCACTTTAACTCCCCTAGCCCAATGCTATGGAATTCTGAGATTTGTGAGACATTTAGTCTTCTCTGTCTGAGAGCTCTAGTGCCAAAACAAACTGTAATTCCCAGAATTCCACAGCATTCATAAAATTCCATGGCATTTGGTGTCAAACTGGATTGTTTCTATAGTCTGGATGCAGCCAACGAGAGAGATGCTGTACCAGGATTTAGTGGGTGGAACTCCCAGTGAAAAACAGGGCTCCTACAAGTTTCAAGTTTTCTTGCCTGTCTTATAAATCATAAAAACTAGACAGTTAGTGCCATGTCCTTTAGATAATAGTGAAGGGATAAAGGAGGAAACCTTGTTTTCTGCCGCTCAGAGAACTGGACACGGAACCATGGATTCAAACTATAGGAAAAGCGATTCCACCTCAACATTAGGAGGAACTTCCTGACAGTATGAGCTGTTTGACAGTGGAACACACTTTCTTGGATTGTGGTGGAGTCTCCTTCTTTGGAAGTCTTTAAACAGAGGGCTATCTCTTGGGAGTGCCTTGATGGTGTATTCCTGCATGGAAAAATGAGGTTGGACTGGCTGGCCCTTGTGGTGTCTTCCAACTCTGATTCTATGACACCATTTTTAGCCTCTCTGGTTCAATGCTATGGAATTCTGGGAATGGTAGTCTTGGGAATCAGTTCTCCGTCAGTGCACTCTGTTGCCACAACAAACTACAATTCCCTAGAATTCCCTAGCATTGAGCCAGGGCAGTTAAAGTAGTGTCAAACTGGATTATTTCTGCAGTGTGGATGGAGCCAAAAGAGAACCTATCTTTATGGGGCAGCACCAAAACGAAGGCTTTTCATTTGCCTTCTCTGTCAGAGAGAGCTCTAGTTCCACAATAAGCTACAATTCCCTAGAATTCCCTAGCATTGAGCCAGGGCAGTTAAAGTGGTCTCAAACTGGGTTATTTCTGCAGTGTTGTTTTGCACGTAGTTTAAGTAAAAATGGGAGGAAGTCATTCAGCTTTCCAGATAATAACCACAACTGAGCTTTTTAGCAGCAGCAATAATAATAATAATAATAATAATAAGAAATAATGGGAGGGAGCCATTCAGATCTCCAGATAACCACAATTGAGCTTTTTAGCAATAATAATGATAATAATAACAAATGGGAGGGAGCCATTCAGTCCTTGAGATAACCACAACTGAGCTTTTTAGCCAGCATAATAATAATAATAATAATAAATGGGAGGAAGTCATTCAGCCCTTGAGATAACCACAACCTCAACTTAGCTTTTTAGCAATAATAATAATAATAATAATAATAGGAAGGAGTAATTCAGCCCTCCAGATTACCACAATTTAACTTTGTAGCCATAATAATAATAATAATAATAATAAATGGGAGTGTAGCAGAAACATTAACTACTTCAGGAGGGAGTCATTCAGCCCTCCAGATAATAACCACAACGGAGCTTTTTAGCCAGAATAATAATAATAATAATAATAATTGGGAGGGAGTTATTCAGCCCTTGAGATAACCACAACCACAACTGAGCTTTTTAGCAATAATAATAATAATAATAAATAGGAAGGAGTCATTCAGCCCTCCAGATTACCACAATTTAACTTTGTAGCCATAATAATAATAATAATAATAATAATAATAAATGGGAGTGTAGCAGAAACATTAACTACTTCAGGAGGGAGTCATTCAGCCCTCCAGATAATAACCACAACTGAGCTTTTTAGCCAGCATAATAATAATAATAATAATAATAATAATAAATGGGAGGGAGTTATTCAGCCCTTGAGATAACCACAACCACAACTGAGCTTTTTAGCCATAATAATAATAATAATAATAGGGAGGGAGTCATTCAGCCCTCCAGATAATAACCACAACTGAGCTTTTTAGCTATGATAATAATAATAATAATAATAATAGGGAGGGAGTCATTCAGCCCTCCAGATAATAACCACAACTGAGCTTTTTAGCCAGCATCAGCATCATAACAATAATAAACACAGTTCGCACTGAGCTAGGGCAGTTAAAGAAGTCTCAAACTGGGATTATTTCTGCAGTGCGGAGGCAACCTGAGAAGTTAAAGAAAGGCCCAGAGCCCCTCATAAACGCGAGGTACAAAGGGGGGGGCAGACGGGGACTGTGGACGGTCAACTTCCAGGCCTGCCTTCCCTCACAGAGGCTTCCGGGTTGGCGGAGGTCTTTACTTCCGGGGCGGAGGAACACTTCCGGGGAATGTATTGTAGAGCCCTTTTTGTGAGGGGGCGGGGCAGTGGTGGTGAAGAGCTTCTGTGGAAAAAGGGGAGAGAGACGTCTTGGATTGAGAGGCTTTGGACTCAGAGGTGGACGCCATGAGCGGTGAGTCTTCTTTCGTCAAAGGGACCCCTTCGAGGCTCCTCTTGAAGAAGGGTCTCTTTCCAGGAGGGCTTCTCTCTGGCTGCATCCACACTAGAGAGATAAGCCGGTGTCGTACCGCTGCAATTGACCTGGCTCAAGGCTATGGAATTCTGGGAATTGGAGTTTGTTGTGGGGCCCGGAGCGGAGCGGAGCTCCGCTCCGGGCCCCACAACAAACTCCAATTCCCAGAATTCCATAGCCTTGAGACAGACAGAGTTAAAGCGGTGCCAAACCGGCTTAGTTCTCCAATGTGGATGCAGCCAGAGAGAAGCCCTCCTGGAAAGAGACCCTTATTATTATTCAAAGGCAATAATAGTCTGTAAAATCAGTATGTAGAGAGATCTTGTAGCACCTTTGAGACTCACTGAAAGGAAGAAGTTTCCAGCTGGAGCTTTCCTAGGCTTCAGTCTACCTCCTCAGATGCATATTGTTATTATTATCATTATTATTATTATTCAAAGGTAACAATAGTCTATAAAATCAGTATGTAGAGAGATCTTGTAGCACCTTTGAGACTACTTCCTGAGATGCATATTATTATTATTATTATTATTATTTATTCAAAGGTAACAATAGTCTGTAAAATCCGTGTGTAGAGAGATCTTGTAGCACCTTTGAGACTTACTGAAAGAAAGAAGATGGCAGCAGCACTACAGTTCTAGTTTTTGTTTTTGGGTGGCTTTAAGGACAATAGTTGTAAAAGTGCTGGTTATTGTTGTTGTGTAGCTTTAAGGACAATTCTGCACTACATTGTTTCTTGTTGTTGTTGTGTGGCTTTAGGGTCAATACTGCACTAAAGTGCTGTTTTTTTGTTGTTGGGTGGCTTTAAGGGCAAGACTGCACTACATTGTGTGATTATTATTATTATTGTTAATGTTTGTTTATATAGCACCATAATATTTACATGGCACTTTACAGACATCATCAGTTCAGGATTAAAACCTGCCAGTGGCGTACAATCTAAAAATCATAAAGTATAAAACTCTACAGTAATTAAGCTCATTATGCAATTAAAATACAAAACTGTAAAAGCAGGTAACACATATGACAAATCTAAATTATAAAACAACATTAAACTTCATTTCCAAATGCTTCAGAGAATACAAAAGTCTTTAATTCGGATTTAAAGCTAGTAAGAGAAGAGAGAGGTTGACCTACACTGCTGGTTGTTGTTGTTGTTGTGTGGCTTTAAGGACAATACTGTATTACACTGCAGCTTGTGTTGTGCGCCTCTAAAGTCTTGTCCACGACACCACCACCACTACTATTACTATTACTACTACTTCTATGCCTTTAAGGACAATACTGCACTTCACTGCTTGTTGTTGTTGTTATTGTGTGCCTTCAAGTTGTTTCCAACATATGACAACCCTAAGGAGCCAGTGTGGTGTAGCGGTTTGATGTTGGACCCTGGAGACTTGAAGGCACACAATAGCAAAGGCAAGCCTTTGCTCACGGGGTTTTCTTGGCAAGATTAGTGCAGAGGAGGTTTTGTCATTGCCGTCTCCTGAGGCTGAGAGTGTGTGACTTGTCCAGGATCACCCGGTGGATTTCATGGCCGAACAGGGAATTGAATCCTGGTCTCCAGAGTTGCAGTCAAAGACTCAAACCCAGGGGTAGGCAACCTTTAAGGGCCGAGGGACTTCAGCTCCCAGAAGCCTCAGCAATGTTGGCCAATAGTCCCATGTTGGCCAATAGCTCCTGGGATTCTGGGAGCTGGAGTCCCTCTGCCCTTAAAGGGGAAAGGTTGCCTACCCCTGCTCAAACCGATACACCACACTGGCTCTCTATAGTGCTCTTATTCCACGTTAACTGATATGGCTGCCTCCTGAGGAATTCTGGGCTTTGCAGTTTAGGGAGGCCTAAGAACTCTCTGACTGAGAATTGTAAATACCCCTCCTTAAACTGCAAATCCCAGGAGGCTGCTGTAGTAGTAAAAATGGCATAATAGTGCTTTAACAGTGTAGTACAGTATTGTCAATCATTTCCTGTTTATAATCACCATCAAGCAACCCTATCATGGCTTTTTCTTGGCAAGTTTCTTCAGAGGAGGGTTTCCATTGCAATCCTCTAATGCTGAGAGAGTGTGACTTGCCCACCGTCAACTAGTGACTTTATATCTCTGAGTTGGGATTTGAACTCTGGTTTCCAGAGTCATTAGCCAATGCTCAAACCACTAATATAAATTGCGAGGGCCTTAAAGTGGTATAGTAATGAGTGTGTTCAACAGGGGATTCAAGTCTCCATTCATCCATACAACATGTTTAACCTAGACAGGCAAATACTCTGCCCATAAACCTGCCCCTTTTTAAAGTTTTACTGGGATACCTGAGTTCTGATGATGATAATGGTGATGATAATAATAATAATTTCTTACCTGCGTCCCGTTCCCCCCCCCCCCCCCCCCCGTGGATTGAGGCAGGGAACAACAACAAGTCAACAATTAACATAAATTAAAACACATTAATTAAAACATGCAACTGTTTAAAAGGACAAATAAGATATACCCATTTTAAAATAGTCTGCATTTAAAATTCAATATCTTAATTCACAATTTTAAATCACCTGGATACGCCTGCCAGAAGAGACTGGTCTTTAATGGTCTCTTAAATTTGGACAGCGTACTCAGCTGTCAGATCTCTTCTGGCAGGTCATTCCAGTCTAGGGGCAGCTGAAGAAAAGGTCCTCTGACTGGAGGAAATATCCACCAAAGGATCTGAGCATACAGATGGTTTATATCAGGGGTAGGCAACCTTTTTGAGCCGGGGGCCGGGTTGCTGTCCCTCAGACAATTGGGGGGCTGAAGCACCATAAACAAATAAATAAATAAATAGATAATTTAAAAATAAAAATAAAATAAAAAATGTGCATGCACACTCTCTCAGCCCCAGAAAAGCCATGGCAAAACCCCTGTGGAGATTTTGCCAAGAAAACCCCAAGAACAAGTAATAACAACAATAATCAATATCATCATGGCGGGTGGCGGTGGCGGCGGTGGTGGCAGGACCGGCCTGGGACCAGTCCAAAGGCCTTGGGGGGCCGCATCTGGCCCCCGGGCCTTAGGTTGCCTACCCCTGGTTTATATGGAAGAATGCGATCCTGTAAGGCAGGGGTAGGCAACCTAAGGCCCGGGGGCCGGATGCGGCCCCATGAGGCCTTTGGACCGGCCCCAGGCCGGTCCTGCTGCTGCTGCCGCCCCCCGCCATGATGATATTGATTATTATGATATGATATTGATTATTACTTGTTCTTGGGGTTTCTTTGGCAAAATCTCCACAGGGGTTTTGCCATAGCTTTTCTGGGGCTGAGAGAGTGTGCATGCATATTTTTTAATTTTTATTTATTTATTTATTTATTTATTTTTGGTGCTTCGCCCCACAATTGTCTGAGGGACAGCAACCCGGCCCCAGGTTCAAAAAGGTTGCCTACCCCTGCTGTAAGGCCTCATTCACACTACATAATAAACTGATTTTTGCGTTGGATCGGTGCGAATCAATGGAGCGATTCGACACAAATAGATATTCACACGATTGAACTTGTGCTTGAACCTGCCCGTTTTAGTTTAACCCACTTCACGTTCCCCTTAACAATTGGATCGATTCGAAATGGATTCTTCATGTGATCACGTCACCGGGGTAATCGCCTCACAGGGAACCGAATCCAATCGACAACGCGTTCACACTTGTGTTGAACCGAATCATTTAAAACGATGCAGTAAATCCTCGGATTTGGAAGAACTGGTTTATCTGGGTTTAGCGCTACCCCCCGCAAACTGCACTGGAGAAATTCGACGCCAGTGTGAACAAGGCCCCTTTAAAGCGTTCTGAACCTGTTTGAAAACTGGTTTATTATGTAATGTGAATGAGGTCTAGGTAACCTGGACCCAAACCATGTAGGGCTTTAACAGTAATAACCAACTAGCCTGGAAACTAGTTGGTAGCCCGCAGAGTGATTTTAAGATTGTTGTAATATGCTCCCTCCTGGATGTCCCAGTAATCATCCCGGCTGCCACATTCTGTGGCACAACGCTCTGGGAAGTGGCCATTTTACATGTACTTGGAAGTCTTTTATTTATTTTCAAGTCTTTCCTATGCTATAGGAAGTCAGCCCTGACGTTTTGGAACCAAAGCCCTGGTTTAATATTTTCCAGGACTGCATCTACACTGCAGAAATAATCCAGTTTGGCATCACTTTATCTATCTATCATAGCTCAGTGCTGTGAAATTCTGGGAATTTCAATTTTTTTTTTGGCACCAGAATTCTGTCAGATGACTAAGGGCCTTTGCAGACTGCCAGAAATAGTGCAAATTGAGTCCACTTTAAGGGTTAGGGTTAGGGTTAGGGAATCATGGGAACTGTATTTTATTGTGGCACCAGAGCTCTCTGACAGAGAAGGCTCAATGTCTCAGAAAAAAAAATTCCCATGATTCCCTAGCACTTAATCCTAACCCTAAAAGTGGACTCAATTTGCACTATTTCTGGCAGTCTGCAACCCCCCTTAGTGGTCCTGGGCAAGTCACACTTTCTCAGCCTCAGATGGCCATGGCAAACCCCTTTGAAGAAACTTGTCAAGATAACCCCATGATAGGTTCAACTTGGGGTTGCCATAAGTCAGAAACGACATGATGGCACACAACAAAAAAGTATAAAAAGTAACTTTTCTGGGCATTGGTTTGGATGTAGTTTGGCTTTGTTTATTTTACTATAGAAACACAATATCTATGTTTTGAAAAACCACCCAAATATTGATTGTTCAGTGGCTTTGATCACCAACAATTTGCTAATACTGTAGCTACTATTTTTAGCCTATTTGTGATAACTCATTTCAAATGAGTTGATTCTCATCCTATCAGTGTTTCCCCCCACTGTCCAGCTTTCACATCTATAAGAATGACAATTTTGGTGTTGGTGTTCAGTGACCTGAGTATCTTGTCTAGTTTTCCATAGCTGGCCTTCCAAAGTCCTAGTCTTGTTTCTTGATTGCATTCTTGCTTTTGATTTATGACCAAACCAAGAAAAATCTTTAACTATTTCAGTCTCTTCATCTTCTGCTTTAATGTTAGGTAGATCATCTGTGGTCACTATTTACATTTTCTTAGTGTCCAGTTGTAACCCTACTTCTGTATTTTCTTCCTTAATTTTCTTTAATAGCTGTTTAATAATTCTGTTCTTTTTCTGCATAGGTTCACCTTAGGGTCACCATACGTTGGAAATGACTTGAAGGCACACAAGAACAGCAACAATATGGTGTCATCTGCCTATCCCAAATGTTGATGTTCCTTCCTTCAGTTTTCATCCTTCCTTTCTCAGTCGAACCCAGCTTTCCATATGTTTACACTCTTTATATACTTCAAGGGCTGTCAGAGAGAGACAAGGGAGTAGGCCTGTTTTCTGATGCCTTAGAGCAGGGGTAGGCAACCTTTCCCCTTTAAGGGCCGAGGGACTTCAGCTCCCAGAATCCCAGGAGCTATTGGCCAACATGGGACTATTGGCCAACATGGCTGAGGCTTCTGGGAGCTGAAGTCCCTCGGCCCTTAAAGGGGACAGGTTGCCTACCCCTGCCTTAGAGAGTAGAATCAGGTCTAATGGTTTTAAGTTACAGGAGGGTAGACTTTAATTGAACATTAGAAGGAATTCCCTGACAGTAAGAATGATTTGCAATGGAACCAATCGCCTAGAGCAGGGGTAGGCAACCTTTCCCCTTTAAGGGACGAGGGACTTCAGCTCCTAGAATCCCAGGAGCTATTGGCCAACATGGGACTATTGGCCAACATGGCTGAGGCTTCTGAGCTGAAGTCCCTCGGCCCTTAAAGGGGAAAGGTTGCCTACCCCTGGCCTAGAGAGTGGTGAGGTCCCTTCTCTGGACATCTTCAAAAAGAAGCTGAACAGCTAACTGCTGGGAATGCTTTATTTGGAAATCCTGCACTGAGTAGAGAGTTGGACTTGATAGCCAATGAGGGCCTCTTCCAACTCTATGTTCTATGATTCTATGATATGTTCAGCCTATAAATGAAGCAGATAGGGTGATAACATGTAGCTTTGTCTGATTACCTTGCCAGTGGAAACTCATTTTAAATCTGGTGCTGAAGGAGAGTTCTGTTGATACCATCTAAAGCTACAAAGACAATTGAGTGGGTCCAAGAGCAAATCAAGCTCTTAGAAGCTGAAATGACTAAACTGAGACTAGTACTTTGAATGTATTATGAGAAGACATTACATTAGAAATTGCAATAATGCCCGGTAAAGTGGAAGGCCATAGAAAAGAGAAAGACCACATCACAAGTGGATATATAGTGGGACCTTGCCATCTGTGGGTGGGATTCATGGGGCCGGCAAGCGCCATTGTCCCAAATGGCAGCATGTGCAGCCGCATGCACATTGCCCCACCAGTGGGGACAGTGGGACATGAGGTCTCACATTTTTTCATATCTGTGGGCGTGTGTGTGTGTGTCCAGAATGGATCCCCCAAAGATACAAAGGTTCGACTGTACATAATCAAGAAAGCCACAGCCTTTCATTTGCAAGATCTTATGAGGGCTGTTGATAACAGCGATACTAGGAGCTCTCTTAGACATAGGGAAGTCAATTTGACAGCAGTTAACAACAGCAAAGTTGGAATTTTAGATGTGAGCTGGTGAGGATTGGGTTCTAATACCCCCAACAGCACTTGGACTTGGACTTACTAAGTCCAGTGGCAATGTCTTAACAAGCAGGCTTGTTGTAATGAAGTGGATGATGATGATGATAATAATAATAATAATAATAATAATAATAATTTATAATAATTTATAAAAATAATTATAATTATAAATTATTATTATTATTATTATTATTTCTATCCCACCCCTCTGCAATGCAACCAGGGTGGCTTACAGCATTAAAACTACAATAAAATACATACAAACCCCAAGAACCCATCCACCCCTTAAAATGATATTAAACATAAAACAATTTAAAACATACTTAAAATAAATCACAAACACAAAAACAATAACAATAGCAGCAAAGATAGGGAGAGAAGATGGGCTAACTCTTGGGGCCGGGATATCTATTCAGGAAAGGCCTGCCGGAAAAGATCTGTCTTAACAGCCTTTTTAAAGCTGTTTAAGATGGTAATATGATGGATCTCGTCTGACCAGGTACAGAGAACCATGTAGGTTGCTCTGAATTCTTTGGAAGGCAAGTGGAATAAAAGTACCAAAAGTAGACAAAATACTATAGTAAAACTTCTTTTTGCTGTTGTATTCCTTCAGTTCATTTCTGACTAATGACGACCCTAAGGTCACAGTTTTGTTTTTGGTACATTTGTTCGGAAGGGGTTTATCATTGCCTTCCTCTGAAGCTGATAGAGTGTGACTTACCCAAGGTTACCCAGTGCGTTTCTATGGCTGAGCAGGGATTTGAATCCTGGTCTCCTGGAGTCCTAGGCTAGCACTCAAACCACTACACCATACTGGCTCTCACACACATCTCCTTACTACTGATGTAATCAGAAAAACAAAAAAGATAGATATAGATTGAAAATTCTATTTGTATATTTATTTCATTTTTCAGGAGCTTTTATTAATTATGTAAATAATTAACAGCTAAAGTTCCAATTTTGCACAGAGCTTTCTTGCTTATAAGTCAGTATATATAGATTGTTGTTGTTGTGTGCCTTCAAGTCGTTTAAGACTTAGGGTGATCGTAAGGCAAACCTATAATGGGATTTTCTTGGCAGAATTTGTTCAGAAAAGGTCTGATCTTGCCTTGAGAGAGTGTTTGATCTGCCCAAGATCACCCAGTGGGTTTCCATGGTCAAGTGGGGATTTGAACCCTGGTCTCCAGAATTCCTAGTCTGACACTCAAACCACTACACCACTCAGAGGATTAGGCTATTAATATAACTTCGATTCTGTGTTTGATTGGACTGGATATGTGATAATATAGTTATCAAATGCATACAGACTGGGATAGAAAGAAAATGTGATTTCCTGCCAATTCTGTAACCAGATGGCTGGGATTTTTCTCGGCTTTGTTAAGACCTTTGAAACATGTTTTTCAGGGTTAAGTATGTGACAGATACAGTCTTATGTACTTGCTGGATGTATCTGCATTTTCATGGGTCTTTATTCCCCAACCTGACCTAGGAAACAAGTGAAGCAAGAGTCTGTATGCAATTTTCTGTCAAATTTGTTGTCCTAATATTTCAGTTCTTGCAGTATTGGTTCTTTTAATAAGCATACTCAGTTTGGAGTGCCAGGAGAATAGGGACAAAGCAGATGGACCAAAAGGAGCGACCAGAGGTGGCTCCAGCCCTAATCTCCCTGGGATTATGGCAACTGGATAGCCAACATTCAAAGTAGATCGCCACTGTGGTCCCAAATGAAACGCCAGCAGGAGTGGCTTTTTGCTAGAGGCTCTGGGCTGCTTTAGACAGCCTCAAAGAGGCTTCTGACCGCATTGGGAGTGTGCGTCATATAAACACCATGCTCCCAAAATGGCCTGAAGCCAGTCTATTTGGACCCTCTATTTCAGGCCATAGAATCTTAAGAATTGTAGAGTTGGAAGACACTGTAAGGGCCATCCAGTTCAACCCTCTGCCATGCAGGAATCGTCAATATAGGGAACTCTTGGGAAAAAGAAAGCAAAGTCAGAATACTTTGGAAAAGTTTGCAGAAGCACAAACTCTTGAAATAAAATCCTAATGAGATCCCTCATCAGCAGAGGGGCGGGATATAAATAAATTTATTATTATTATTATTAATTATCCTATTATAGATTGGCCAGAGAAGTCTTGAAGATGCCCATTGTTTGTTGGGGAGGGGAATAGAGATGAGGAAGGGTGAAGATGGGGTGATGGAATGGAGCATTAAAGAAAGAGTGCATAATTGTCTGGCTAGAATGCTGAGAAGGACTGCACCTTACTTCAACAATTTGTTGTAAGTCTCATAGAGCTGGAACAGACCAGCAGGAAGGGGCGGCTTAAAGCCATCCCTGCTGAAGATGGATTGGGGCCACAGCAAACACATGGCAAACACAATTCATATAGGAACACTGGTCCCCGCATATAATGAAGGGGCTAATATACATCCTTGCTTGACTCCATTATGCATGGAGATTTCATCAGATAGCTGACCTTCCAAATTACACGTTAATTTCAGGGCTGTATTTTCATGAAGATGAGGCCTCTAACTTGTTGCACAGTCCATCTATGGAGATTGAATCAAAAGCAGATTTAAGATCAATAAAGCAATAGCAATAGCAGCTTCATTTATATAATGCACTATGCAGTCTCTAAGCGGTTTACAACCGTGAGTTAAGCAAATAGGGACCTTTTAGCTTTACTAGAATATTTTTCCACCAAATGTTGCCAGATTAGTAGATCTGATCCGAAGTAGATCTTCCTGATCTAAAACCTGCTTGCTCATTAGCCAGAATATTTTCATTATCCATCCAATATTGTAATTTCCAATATAGATGTCTGACACAGATTTTACTAATTATAGATAATAAACTAATTGGGCAATAATTTGCTGGATTATCCTTTCTGCCTTTCTTAAAGATTGGAATAGTAATAACTGTATTCCAGTCAGATGGCACGTGGGCATTCTGATCTATCTATCTATCTAGATATATAAAGATTTGCCAATTGGACTTAATTAGCTCAAGGGGAATGCCATCACCACCTGGAGCCTTGCCTGGTTTAAGTTGCTTTACAAGCTCTGTCACTTCATCAATTGATACTGGTTGCCATTCTAGCAAGCTCCTGGTAATATGATTCACTTGAAAGGCATAGGATTCTTGGCATATAACTCATAAAAATAAGCTTCCCAAACTCCAGCAGGAATATAACAGTCTGTCCATATGAAGTAACTTTTGAATGCTGTTGATGTAAGCCACCAAAAGGTTTTCATATCTTTCACCCTAACTATGTTAATAAATTGTTCCCCTAGTACAGGGGTAGGCAACCTTTCCCCTTTAAGGGCCGAGGGACTTCAGCTCCCAGAATCCTGGGAGCTATTGGCCCACATGGGACTATTGGCCAACATGGCTGAGGCTTCTGGGAGCTGAAGTCCCTTGGCCCTTAAAGAGGAAAGGTTGCCTACCCCTGCCCTAGTATTTGTTGTGCTCTACTTTTTTTTAGTCTTGATCAATTTCTTATACTCTCTTTTTAATTGCAGTAGCTCTTCTATCATCACTTCATCTGCGTTTTCCTTGTGGAACATAATTTTAAAAGAAAGCAATTTTTTAGCATCTCTGTACTCACAATCGAACCAATCCTTTGAAATAAACTTCTTAGTATAAACTCTTTTAGTATTTATAGCTATAAATGAGTCCACTAAATTTTAAATCGGTGGTTCATACCGCTCAATAATTCCGTTATTTGAACCTGTTGCAAGACAAAAGGAATGGATCTTGGAGAAATCATTAGTGTTGAGTAACTCCAAAACAACAACCCCCAAACAAAACAAAACGTTGCAGTCTGTTAGGATCACTTAATCCTATTATTGGTGACTATCATCTTGGAATTCGATTTTAAAATATCCATAATATGCACATGGTTATCAGCAGGGGTAGGCAACCTTTCCCCTTTAAGGGCTGTGGGACTTCAGCTCCCAGAAGCCTCAGCCATGTTGGCCAATAGTCCCATGTTGGCCAATAGCTCCTGGGATTCTGGGAGCTGAAGTCCTTCGGCCCTTAAAGGGGAAAGGCTGCCCATCCCTGGTTATCAGTTATCTTCAGATACAAAAGATAGGTGATCACTATCTAACCCAGGGGTAGGCAACCTTTCCCCTTTAAGGGCCGAGGGACTTCAGCTCCCAGAAGCCTCAGCCATGTTGGCCAATAGTCCCATGTTGGCCAATAGCTCCTGGGATTCTGGGAGCTGAAGTCCCTCGGCCCTTAAAGGGGAAAGGCTGCCTACCCCTGATCTAACCTATTATCTGTGACCATTTTTATAGAAGGATTCAATAGATCATGATTAAAAATCATATAGTCAATGGGGCTCAAATTAGTTCTTGACCAGAATGTAAACTCCCCTAACATAGCCCCAGTAATGTCTCTATTTAAAATACATAGCTCTAACCTGTGTGCGATCTATACCAAATTAAGACCTGCATAATTGCTGACAGTATCTTTTGAGCAATGCATATTTGGAGGGAGACAAATATGGTAGGCAGCGTAAAGAACGGTATCATTTGTCCCCAGTCGTGCATTGAAATCACCCCCAACAACACAGAGAGTGACAGAGGGAAGGCTAACTGAGACTCCCCAATATAGGTGTCAAGGCCTTGCCAGATTGATTTAATCTGAGCATGCAATTGGTTAGGGGATAAATATACATTTATAAACACTATTGAATATTTATTGAATTTTACTATCACTGCTATTGCATATTGCTTATAAGGGGATAGTTGGCATGTTGTCATACGAAGTTTAGTTGAAATAAGACCTGCATAATTGCTGACAGTAAGTAAACCACCCTTCAATCTACCTTTCTTTTTACGAGGGGTGGCACATAACTGATATGCAATAAAGCCATTTAATTCTGTTCCCTCTGAATCCCAAGTCTCTTGCAGCATTATGAGATCAAACTTTGAGAGATACTCCACAAAGGAGGGATCTCTATATTAGGTGTCCCATCCTGCAATATTTCATGACAACACAGAGAGAGATTCCTGAGAGTTTTATAGGTCAGTTTTGTTAATGCCAAAGGTGATATAGGTATCTGTGTATCCTCCACCATGTCTATTCCAGTAGATATGCCATTGGGGATCATAGAAGGATATTGAATAGAAACAGAGTGTATTGTATTCTGTTGAAGTAAACTAGATTGAGAAACATTATTTGGAGGTAAAGAGAGACATGCCAAGTCCTGCTCAAAACCCAATGTTGTCAGGGATTTGAGTGCAGTTTCTACTGCTGCAATTTGTAGGTCTTGTATAATATGCCCTTCAATACCTTCAGTAATTTCTGGATCTAAGCAAATTAAACTCCCTTGTTGACAGTCCATCTTAATTGCTTTGGATCATCTGCCAATCGAGCATTTCTGCTTGCTGTTGAAGCTAAAGGAGAAGCTATTCTTTTGCCTGAATAGTGATATTATCTTTCTTAAGATAGTCTCTCAGTGGGTTGGTTTTGTAATGTAGGAAAGTCAAGCTTATTTTAACCTCCTCCTATTTGGAATTAAGTTCAGCCAGAGGAATTAAAATATCCCTACTATTGGAGTGGGTGTCTGTATGTTCTGATAGATGTTGAAGTATTGGGTTTTTTATTTGTACCAAATTAGGAGGGGTAGCGAATACCCCAGAGGACACTCAGAATTAAAAATGACCTTAACAGATTTAAGAGCGGGGCCAAAACTAACAAAATGAAGTTCAGCAGGGAGAAATGTAAGGTGCTACACTTGGGCAGAAAAATGTAATGTACAGATATGGGATAGTTGACACCTAGCTTGACAACAGTACGTGTACAAGGGATCTAGGAATCTTAGTGGACCACAAGCTGAACATGAGTCTACTGTGTGATACAGCCGCTAGAAAAGCCAGTGCAATTTTAGGCTGCATCCATAGGATTGTAGTGTCTAGAGATCGAGAGAAAATAGTAATAGTAAACTTAATTCTGTTTTGGTTCAGTTCTGGGCACCAAAGTTCAAGAAGGATTTTTATCAAGCAGGAGTGCATCCAGAGGAGGGTGATTAAAATGGTGAAAGGCCTGGAAACCATGCCCTATGAGGAGCATCTTAAGGAACTGGGTATGTTTAGCCTATGGAAGAGAAGGTTAAGAGGTGACATGAGAGTCCTGTTTAAAAATGTGAAGGGATGTCATATTGAAGAGAAGTCAGACCAAGCTTGTTTTCTAGTCCAGAGACTACAGAAAAAGAGAATCCACCTCAACATTAGGAAGAACATCATGACAGTAAGAGCTGTTTGACTGTGGAATATGCCACTTCAGTGTGGTGGAAGGAGTGTGTATTCCTGCATGTCAGGGGGTTGGACTGGATGGCCCTTGTGGTATTTCCCAACTCTGTGATTCTAAATTTTGATCTGAAAGGAACAAGTGAGATGCTAGGGGATCTGGCAAAATCACCTCAATAATCTGATATTCTTGCCTTCAGAGAACAAAAAGAGGATTATTTATCCAAAACAGCAAACAAACCCAGGACTGAGAATAAGATGCTGCTTAGAATAGCAGGCAGCTATCCCAAAACAATTGGGGAAGAAAGGTAGGGTAAAATGGAGAGATTTGGCTTCCTCTAGTAGGAGAAGGTGATATAAAGATCAGCAGTGAAAATGGATTCTTCAGGAGAGAAATTGCCTTGCCAGTCATCAACAGCTGGGTGGATTGTGAAGCCTGTGGCATCCAGTGAGAATCGGATGATGGGGTCAGATCGACTTAGCTGAATTGGTGGGGACATACGAGAATGAACCCATTGATTATGTGCCTTTTCTTTCTCCAAAGAGCCTAGAGCAATGGTATCTTCAATTGCCTTTTCTCTTCCTCTTCTTTCTGTTGGTCAGAAGCATCTCGGGGGGCTAGACGGTTCCCTGAAGGGGGAGGTTTGGAGATGGAGGGCAAGGACAAGAGAATAGACCTCTGCACCCTATCAAAAAAGGAACATCTGCATGTACAAGCTGCACATTTGTGTGTGCATGTTAATAATAGGATGTCATCTCATATGTAGTCCTTTGTGCTTCCTTCAATTATAGGTCTGCAGAACAATGTTGCCAGAAGACAATTTCTGCTGGAAAGATTATTGGATGCAGTTAAACAGGTAACATGTTGAAGAGACAAAAATATGAGAATGGCTGCAAATAAGAAATTTCACTTAAAAAATAATTGGAGCTCTGTTTAGGATGCTATGTGTATGTTTATGTCTTCCCCCCCTTTTTTTTAAACAATGCAGTTGTGGTTGATCTTTGGCCCCATACATCACTAGGCTGAGGTTTGGCAAGCAGGAATTTAGGAGTTAGGTTTTACTTCTGTAGATTGTTAGGCAAACCTTTTGTCTGGCTTTTGTTTGAGCAGGATAAGGATTACCCAGGGCAAGTAAACTGTTAGGGCTCCATGAATCTACTATCAGGTTGTTAGTAGTGACAGTCACTTTACTGAATTACAAATCAGTGCAGAAGGATCTAGATTCTAGAGCAGGGCTTCTCAGTTTCAAAACCCAGAAATAATTTGTGACCAGGAAGAAGGACCATCCCTTCTGCTTGCTCAAGTCATTTCAGGCAGAGAAGAGTTTAATTGTCTCCAAATAAGAAAAAAAACTTTATAGTTCCTATAATCATGCATTGGGAACATGTTAGCCTTCTAGATGTTACTAGATTGCAATGCCTACCATCCCTCACCATTAGCTGTGATTGTCAGGGCAATAGAAGGCACAGTCCAGCAATTTCTGAAGGGGCACATGATCCCAACCTCAGTTCTAACCACTGTCCACTCCCCAAATGCACAAATTCTGTGTCTAATCCAAAGGGAAGTAAAGAAGACTTGGTGAGGAGAGGTAGCGTCAGTCAGAAATGGCTGGCTGATAGGCCAAGCAACTACATGTTGGGAACTTGTAAATCAGATAGTTTAACTTAATTTTAATTGATGCACAGGGCTGGCAGGGACCGGAAGGGCCATCTGTTCAACCAACTGTCATACAACTAAAGCACTCCTGAGAGATGACCATCCAACCTCTGTTTCAAGACCTCAAAAAATGAAGAATTCACCACCATCTGTAGCACTCTATTCTACTGTTAGACAGTTCTTACAGTAAAGAAGCTCTTCCTAATGTTTAGGTGGAATATCTTTTCTTGTAAATTGCATTTATTGGTTTGTAGTTTCTGGAGTAGCTGAAAGCAAGCTTGCTTTTGGTTCTAATCTTTTAATGTTTAACAAGTTTTTAAAAACTTGGATTTAATATTTTTTTTCTTCACATCGACCATTGAGACACTAAATAAATGCCTTCAGATTGCTCTGTCACTGTTAGTGTGCTAGATGATGCAGTGAATCTTGCCTTCACCATTAGGGAAGCATGCCAGTGGTCCTCCCGCAAGAACAATGCTGTCTTTATTTTGGTGCCAGGGTAATACTTATTTTTTTACTCAGGCAATTTGAGGTGATTAGCTGCTAGTGGTACAAAAAATTCTTGCTGCTGACTTTTTCTATTTTTGACAGATTAGAGATGTTACATTTTCAGAAATTATGAAATTATAGAAAAAAAAATACTGGTTTCTTTCTGGGTTCTCTTTTAGAGAAAAATTGAAATCTTTCAAGTAAGGAAAACTTGAACAATAAGGAACCTTTTTGGTTTCCCCATTTGAGGAGCAGGCACCCCCCCATAAAAATAGAAGTTATCAGCTTTTTAAAAAACAGAAAAATAATTTGTTTCCACTAGTTCTCCATATTGTCAAACAGATACAACACGCTGATTACCATAAAAAGAACTGAGGGGAAAAAACAGGACTAGGAATTGTAATAATCTGGTACTTTCCATTGTTCCTTATTGTGTGCTTTCAAATCATTTTGACTTATGGTGACCCTATCATGGATTTTTCTTGCCAAGATTTGTTCAGAGGAAGTTTGTCTTCATCTGAGGCTGACAGAGTGTGACTTGCGCAAGGTTACCCTGTGGGTTTCCATGGCTGAGTCGGATTCAAACCCTGGTCTCCAGACTTGTATCCAACGCTCAAACTACTGCACCATGCTGACTCTTGATACATAGTCTTTCATTAAAAAAAATATTGCTATTTGGTTTTAGGAATGAATTTGCGGCAATAAATATGTGAACACCCATTTCTTAAACATTTTATTCATTCTGAAAGAAAATACCTCGTAATACAGTTTTTTCAATTTTTCTTTGAAAAAAGTCTGGAGAAAAAAAGGAAAACTGTTGTTTTTTTTAACTGTTTCTTTTGGTCTTCTTTTGTCTTTTGGCTTTCACATGACTGTTTATTACATGCTTGATTCTTATATTTTGCTTTAATGGGTTTAGAATTGCTGTTATCTGCCTTGGAATTACAATGAAAGGGAGGCTATGAATAGAATTGAATGATATGCATTTTTTTTCAGTGTCAGATCAGATTTGGAGGAAGAAAAGAGATTGCGTCTGATTCAGATAGTAGGTAAGTCTGAAGGGTACTAAATAAGAACTTATTTTAAAAAATGAACTATGCAGCCAGGTGATCCAAAACTTCATTTTAACTGACAGCTATGTTTGAGCTGATGTGTATTGGGGAGCAAGTGACTTTTTGAATATTGTTTATGTGGTGTTTGCAGAGATGATTCTGTAACTATTTGCAACTGTGGATGCTGGAGACTGAGCCTAGGCCTATCTGCAAGCAAAGCATGTGCTCTACAACTGAGCTGTGGTCTCTGACAGAATAATTTGAGAAGGATGTCAGGTCCTTATAAATGATCTTTCATGGTAGTTTAAAGCTTCCTTAGCTACTACTATTACTGCTGTGTATATGTCTTCAAGTTGCCTGTTGACTTACAGCAAGCTCATGAATTTCATAGGATTTTCGTGGAATGTCAAGGGAATAAATCCACCTCAGGAATAGGAAAAAGTTTATGATTATTTGGAGAAACTGAAGTATTATGTCTCCAAGGAACACATACAGTTGGTCCTTGGTATCCGTGTGGATCCGTTCCAGACCTCCCTGCGAATACCAAAATCTGCAGATGCTCAAGTTTCATTTTCCCCCAGGCAACCGAAGCCCGCCTAACTGCTTTCACTGGTAGATGACGGCAAGAGGCTGCCTCTTTCTCAGCTGCCGCAACTTCCTCCGCTTCCTTCTCCACCAACGCCACTGCTACTTCATGCTCCTCCTCCCATTAAAATTAATGGTGGTGCAGTCCCACGCACCCACTAGTATGCCTGTGTGCACCCCCCCCCCATTAAACAAAACGGGCTTGCTGTCTGCAGATGGTCAAATCTGCGGATGGCAAGTCCGCCAATGTAGAATCGTAAAGGTGGAAGAGACCACAAGGCCATCCAGGCCAACCTGCTGCCATGCAGAAAATCCCAATCAAAACATACCTGACAGATGGCCATCCAGCCTCTGCTTAAAGAACTCAAAAAAAGGAGATTCCACCACTCTTCGAGGGAGAGTCTTCCACTGTCAAACAGCCCTTACTGTCAGGAAGTGCCTCCTAATGTTGAGGTAGAATCTCTTTTCCTGTAGCCTGCAGCCATTGCTCCAGGTCCTGTTCTATGGAGCAGCAGAAAACAAGCTAGCTTCCTCCTCAATATGACACTCCTTCAAATACTTAAACAGGGCTATCATATCACCTCTTAACCATCTCTTCTCAGGCCAAACATACCCAGTTCCCTAAGTCATTCCTTGTAGGGCATGGTTTCCAGACCCTTCACCATTTTAGTTGCCCTCCTTTAGATATGCTCCAGTTTATCAACATCCTTTTTGAACTGTGGTGCCCAGAACTGGACACAGTATTCCAGGTGGGGCCTGACCAGAGCAGAATTGAGCTGCATTATTACTTCCCTGGATCTAGACAGTATACTTTTTTTATGTAGCTTAAAATTGCATTGTCCTTTTTAGCTGCTGCATCACACTGTTGACTCATGCTCAACTTGTGGTCCACTAGGACTCCTAGATCCCTTTCACACATAGTTGCGTTAAGCCAGGTGCCCCCCATCCTATATCTGTGCATTTAATTTTTCCGCCCTAAGTGCAATACCTTACATTTCACCGTGTTGAAATTAATTTTGTCAGCTTTGGCCCAGCTTTCTAATCTATTAAGGTCATTTTGAATTTGCATCCTGTCTTCTGGGGCATTAGCTAATCCTCCTAATTTGGTGTCATCTGCAATTTGATAATTATGTCCCTTATTCTTTCATTCAAGTCATTGATAAAGATGTTGAATAACACTGGACCCAGGACAGAACCCTGTGGCACCTTACTGGTCACTTCTCTCCAAGATGAAAAGGAGCCATTGTTGAGCACCCTTTGGGTTCGGCCAGTCAACCAATTACAAATCCATGTAACAGTTACCTTATCTAGCCCACATTTTACTAGCTTGTTTGCCAGAATATCATGGGGAACCTTGTCAAAGGCCTTACTGAAATCTAGATATGCTATATCCACAGCATTCCCTTCATCCACCAAGCTGGTAATTCTATCAAAAAAAGAAATCAGATTAGTCTGGCATGACTTGTTTTTGAGAAACCCATGTTGACTTTTTGTGATTGGCATTCCCTTCTAAATGTTTACAGACTCTAATGATCTGCTCTAGAATCTTTCTTGGTATTGATGTCTGGTTTTAAACAATGTCTTGTCTGGTTTTAAACAAAATGAATAGGAAAACTGTAGTGGTTGTATGAGTTGTACAGGGTAGAGGGAGATATGACAATGGCAGGGTCACATGCTCTCATACAGGAAGGAAAGAGACATGTTTGATACCTATTTAACCTTTTAGTCACACTGCTAACCCGAGGAATGTGGTGAGTGAGTGAGGCCACCCACAAAACCTCAACTTGCTCCTATGTAATACCAGGTCTGTTAAAAATAAATCACACATCACCTGTGATCTCCTCAAGGATGAGGAAGCTTACCTGACATGCTTCACAGAAAGTTTTTTTTTGGAGATGATACTGGCTCATCTTGGGCTCTGGCTCTCCCATCTGGGTACTGTGTTAGCGAGCAGGGGAAAGAAAATGGGCAGGGTGGGAGGGATAGCTGTGCTCTATAAAGTCAATCTTAACCTGACCACAATGCCTATTAGGGAGCTGAGCCACATTTATACCTGCTTCTGAAAACTAGGGACAGACTAGGGGGTGGTGCTCATCTTCGTTACTAAGCCAGCATTATCAGAAGATGGATCCGGAGGTCATGTGGCCAGCATGACTGCACTGAATGTTGTTACCTTCCCACCGAAGTGGTACCTATATATCTACTTGCGTTTGCATGCTTTCAAACTGCTAAATTGGCAGAAACTGGGACTAGCGACGGGAGCTCGCCCCATCATGCAGCACTCGGGCCTTGAATTACCAACTTTCCGATCTTCCAATTGTCAGAATTGGCTTCTTAACCACTAAGCCACCACATCCCATATAGGTTCTTACTGAATCTAGAAATGGAGGCAGGAACAGGAATTATATGATTAAATGGGCTCAGGATATAGGACAACCAATATATTTAGAAGATTGGGAAAAGACATGGAAAGTAAGACATGGAGTGGAAGCTTAAATTATGACTTTATGGAAATTGCTAAGTTAACCAGTTTAATTAGAAATGAATTGACAAGCAGGTTTAAGAAAGAAGGGTAAAGTTTACTGGTGTGTTACAAACAAATATGGGGACAAAAAAAAGCACATGTGGAGTAGGGGATTCAGTCCTTGTAGATTACTGTATATGCTCATGTATAAGTCTAGAAATTTTAGTCAAAAAGTGGACCCAAAAAACCTGGCTCGACTTATCCGCTGGTCAGTGTAAGTACTGTACTTGAACTCTTCTCAAAAAAGGAACCATCTCCTGATGAAAGGTGAGAGTTTAATCCCTTCTCAGAGCACCTAAAAGAAGCATCAACTTCTGCTATCTCATCTATCAAGCCTATAGGGTGATCACAAATAGTTACGGCTGTCAAATTTTTAAAAGTTCTTTAGCATCATTTTCCGTTGCTTCATCCTTTCTTTGTTTCATGCTGCTAAGTTTTACACTTGACTTATCCATGGGTCATATCAAAATCCATAATTTTAGCCCCAGAACCTGCCCTCGATTTATACATGAAGTCAACTAATAGTGTATACGGTATGTACTCTCTCTTTCTCTCTTTAGGTATATATACATATATATAAATATTAAGATTTAGGGACTAAACAGACCGGCACAATACGCCAACTTAGGGTGGCATGGGGGTTGGGGTTTAGTCTGCCCTCAAGCTGCTGTCATGCCATCTGCCCGACCAGATGGTGAGCAGCGTTGTGGTGCTCTGGCGACACGCCGCACGTGTGCTGAAAAATCACTGCCGCGGCGGCAAAGGTGCCCTTTTCCCAGCTCAAAAAGGACCGGCTTTTTGCCACTTCTTTTTGAGCTGGGAAACAGCTGGGATGGGGCGTGGGGCCACTTCGGCCCCAGCCTGGCGATCAAAGGGACGGCGTCACACTGCCCCTTTATGGCTGTCTGTTTGGGCCCTTACTTAGACATATATAAATTAGTCACAGGCATGACTGTGAGAATGTGTGAGAAGGTCTTCTTAGTGTTTGCTCCCAGGCTGTGGAGCTCTTTCCAGCAGGAGGAGTAGGTTGGCAACCTTTCTGCTTTCCCTCCAGCAGCAAGCATTGGCCTTTTCATTTGAACAGGATTTTTCTGATTAACCAGTTGGGAGGAAGGGTCTTTTTCTAGATATATGTGTGTGTGTGTGTGTGTGTGTGTGTGTGTGTATTGAACTTTTGTTGTCTCTGTCATTGCAAAAAGTGAGTCAATCCTCATCTGCTTCTCTGCTTTAAAAGATTCCTGTTTTTCAGTCTTGTGAGGACTAGAGTGGTTTCTTTTTTTTGTCTTTGGGTGGCATTTTGGGTTGTTTGGAGGTGATAAGGCCAGATAATGTTGGGAGGCTGAGTTAGCAGTTGTTATCTGTCATCATCTTGCCCTGCCTTGTGTTGAACTTCTGTTTTCATTGTTGTAGTGTTTTATGCTGTTTTAAGTTGATGTTCTTTTAATAGCCCATTTTATTTCTCACAGTGCACAACCACATATCTTTGGACAACTCCAATAATCAGGACACAAGACACCTTCGGCCATTTGTTGCTTTTCTCTGTCAATTTTAGTCTTTCTGAGCATGGTCAGAAGGGGGTCTTATAGGAGCACGGGTATTCTGGGAATTGTAGTACGAGAAAGTAACTTTTCCTGGTAGAATACAATTGTGTCTATAGCTACTGAAAAAAAAAAGATAAGGTTACAAATTTGTGTAATGTCTTCTCAGAGCCATCTAACTCAAAAACTTGTAGCAGTGAATTCCACAGACTAGTGATGAATTCCCAAGTCGTATATGATTTTACTGGATTTTATGTAGGATTTATACCCTGATGTACAAAATAAAATGGCTTTTGGAATGGCATACATAGCAGTATATTTTTTAAAGGACAAGACAACATCTGATCTCAACTTTACAATAAAAAGCAGGACACAAAAGGAAACATGATATAAAGCAGAACTGTAATTAATCCTTGCTTAGGGCTGAAAGAGATGGCCCTGAAGGAGTGGTGTGACATCGCCTCTTAAAGCACCGGGTCGGGATTGCAGCAACAGCATGCCATACCCCCATCCCTGCTGTTTCCCAGCACAAAGAGAAGTGGCAGATAGCCACTCTTTTTTGCGCCGGGAAAAGAGTGTTGTTGCCGCGGTGGCAGCAGTTTATCGGGGTTTCTGTGGTGAGTATAAACGACACACTGCCAAAATGCCATGATGCCACCCACTGTGTGGTTAGCGGGGTGGCATGGTTGAGCTCTTGAGTTTCCCAGTTCACAGGGAAAACGCACTGACTGCACTGTCATCTTCTACAAGAGGCCAAACACCCATGGGTAGCCCGCACTGCCCCTTTTCATCTGCAAGGACAGACCTGCCAAAATAGGGCATTTCTGGTACAAACTCTGCTGCACCATTTCCCCCCCTCTTTCACTGCAAACACATGTGCATGGACATGCTACCAACAGCCACCAATCACTTCCCTCATCCTGCCCAGCCGTCAGCCTATTCAATGCCCTGTGCAACTGGACATATGACTGGCCACTCAATTGCACAAGCAATCGACTGCCCATATGTCACATCAGTGTGCCCAGTGACACATTTGATGCAGTGCAATCATGGGGGCCCACGTACATGTCCCCTTCTCCCCCCTTCCTCCATGGCCCTCTGCTGGACTGGCCACTTTGGTATAATTAAATCCCTAGTATTATCGGTGGTTGGCTGTCATTTTCCTTCACAGGGGGTGTGATAGGTCGATGGTGCAGCTGACCATTCATGTGCATGTGCAATTGATCTGCAAGCGGGTGTCAATAAACAATTATGGGCAGCAGTGGTGCCAGCAGCTTGTTGGCCTCACCTCTACACTGGCATGCAGTCTGCACACCGGTGTGATAGTTTGCACTTTCCAGCTTGATCTTGAGCAAATTGGTTTGTTTAGCCCCAGAGCTCAGCTTCGTCCTAGATTCCTCCCCTGTTTCCCACTTGTGTCATTTAAACAGGTAGGTGCGGACAGCCCTTTAGTCTCCATCTCAAGTTTTCCTCCTAGCCCTGTGCCTTTTTAGAAAATACATTTAGTTATTATTACTATTATTGTTATTATTATTATTAAAAGTGCTGTTTCCCAGTCTTTCCAGTTTCCTCCAGTAATTCAGATGGGAAACTGCTCTCAATGCAGTTTGTGAGCCACGGAGATAGCAGCGTGAACTCTGATTATAACATTTGAAAACAGATCGCCACTTTAAACTGGGACATGGCTACAGTTTGACACCAGTTTCAGCTGAGTGGCATATATTACATTTAAAATCTAGCCCTTGGCTTCTTCCCCTTTGTGTGCAGCATTTCTCATTGCATTTATATTGAATTGCAGGGTTACTTGCCTCTGTGCTCAGTTTGAATCTGTGCTTCAGCATGGCTTGAAGAGGACCCGGGGATTAGCCTTAACTGCAGCAGCAATCAAACAGGCAGCAGGCTTCTCCAGTAAAACCGAAATGGGTAATTAAGGCTCTGGTTTCTTCACTGTCTTTTTTGGAAAATGTTGTTAACAATTGTCTTGTGCATAAACAGCTGGCAATTTCAGTAATGATGCTGAAAATAGAAAGAATGTTAATGTTGGATTCAGACTTAGTCATACATAGAGCTACATCCTTTGAAATCTGTGACTCATAAGTTACTAATGTTTAATGCAAGTCCCATTGATTTCAATGAGTCTGAGTAGAATGACTAAGGGGGGTTGCAAATTGCCAGAAATAGTGCAAATTGAGTCCACTTCTAGGGTTAGGGTTGGTGCTAGGGAATCATGGGAATTGTTTTTTTTCTGAGACATTGAGCCTTCTCTGTCAGAGAGCTCTGGTGTCACAATAAAATACAGTTCCCATGATTCCCTAACCCTAACCCTAAAAGTGGACTCAATTTGCACTATTTCTGGCAGTCTGCAACCCTCCTAACTCTAGATCAAATCTACCATAGTTAGTTTCTTTGCTCTTGCCTTTGCCCAGCATTTTCAACAATATATCCTATTGATCATTCTGAATTTGTTTTAATATGATTGCATTTTATTATTAACTTGCTTGCTTTTTAAAAAGGAACATAATCATGAAAAACTGTGTCCCTACAGACAACTTAATGCTCAAAATAAAAATAAGTAGATAAATATGAATTGTTACATGTATGCCAGGAGAGTAGAACAGGCAGCCCTCCAAACGTTGTTGGACTACAGCACCATTCAGTGCTAGTCCCTGCTGCCAGTGACCAAGGACAATGGGGTTTGTAATCTAGCAACATCTGCTAGGCCAGACACTCCGGCAGGGCTGGAGTGAGTTGAGGTTAGAGAGATCATTTACTTCAGGTCCTTGGTGGCTGATCACGCAGGCCTGGTTTCAGGTTCTTTCTTCCAGAGTGAGAGGATAGAAGAAGCTCCAGATAGGCTTGGGAGTGGCTGGTGATACAGATGCTTATACACAGATGTAGCTTTGTTGTTCTGTTGTGCATAATCTTTGTATGAAGGAGCATCTATAGTCTAATGTAGGAGGAATCTTAACTTAGAATCTGTATTCTAAAACAGGTTTTATCAGTGCTGAGGTGGATACTTTGGACTTCCATTGGTAGACTTAATATGTAAATGTTTACAATCAAGCCAAAAAGAAATGTATACATTGCAGGCAGTATTCTCTGAGAGGTTGATCTCTTTCTGTGGACAAACTCAGGATGTAGTTGTGTTTAATTCAGATGTGTACTTCTGCTTGGCCAACAGTAGTTCTTACACATATTGCTGGACAGTAACTCCTGTCTTCCCTAGCCTATCAACATCTGGCTCACACATTATCCCTATTTTAAATATTCAAGTATTAGCAATTCTAAGGAGCCAGTAAGTTTCATTAGGTTTTCAGGAAAGGAGGGAAGTGTCACAACTGATTTGAACCTAGTGTTGTAATGAAGCAGGGGTAGGCAACCTTTCCCCTTTAAGGGCCGAGGGACTTCAGCTCCCAGAAGCCTCAGCCATGTTGGCCAATAGTCCCATGTTGGCCAATAACTCCTGGGATTCTGGGAGCTGAAGTCCCTCGGCCCTTAAAGGTGAAAGGTTGCCTACCCCTGTAATGAAGCCTGCAAAAAGTTACTAGTCTGCACAATTGTTTACTGTCTGTTGCAAGAGATAACTGTTTATATTTGTTTTATGTTTAAAGAAATCACAGCTAAAACTATTTGGAAGAAGACATTAAAATTATTAAATCTATTAAACATAATGTAGACATAAATTAAACAGTTATATACATTTGTTGTACTGGGAGAAAGGCACGATGCACATTAATTAATCAACTGTATAAATAAAGAAGCAAGCACTATAGCATGGAAATGCAGGCTAATAGTTTCTGAGCTGGCTAAGAAAAGAAAGCTGTCTTTGTCATGTTGAGCAGAGCAAAACAATCTCTTCCCATTCTGCCCACTTTGCTTTGGTACTATCAATGGAGAGATTTAAATAACTTACTTGGTTCCATAAAATTCTTCCTTGCCTGTGGCTATGAAGTGGATTGGTTACAAGGTGATTTGAATGGGTGAGTCACATACTACTATGGAGGGAAAATGGCAAACAAATCCTAGAAAAGGATAGGCTGTTAGTAACAATTTGAAAAGTTCGCCAAAGAACTGATTTGGAAGGTAAATGTTCTTATAATCTCTTGAACCACTCTGAAATTTTTCAGTTCCTGGAGATTTGTTTTTAATAGTCGAAGAACAAGCACCTAAGACAGGGGTAGGCAACCTTTCCCCTTTAAGGGCCGAGGGACTTCAGCTCCCAGAATCCCAGGAGCTATTGGCCAACATGGGACTATTGGCCAGCATGGCTGAGGCTTCTGGGGGCTGAAGTCCCTCGGCCCTTAAAGGGGAAAGGTTGCCTACCCCTGACCTAAGATGTACATTCCTCTGTTAATTATATCCCCCAAAACAAGCAGGCAGAAATCTTCCTACCACAACCACCAAATTGTGATCTTGAGTGTGATTACCTCAATAGAATACCATACGATTTAGTTATGAGTAAACATAGGATTGTGTTCTTGGCCACGCTAAAGTACTTACATGGTTGGCTAGATGACCTTTGGATATCAGAAATTATATCTGGCAGTGAACATTGAATTCTTCAGGGTTAACTTGTCAATAGCTTCAGTACCATTACCAAGTAAGAATATCCAGTTTGAGGCTATGCATTCAGACGCTAGAAACTGCTTTCATACTACCACATCATCAGTAAAGAAAAACTGGATGAATAGAAAATACTAGATTGAACCTGCATTAATGGTATAAAAATTAAAAAGTGTAACTTGAAGTAATAATTAGTATGTAGAGAGATCTTGTTGCACCTTTGAGACTAACTGAAAGAAAGAAATTGGCAGCATGAGCTTTCGTATCTGAGGAAGTAGACTGAAGTCTACGAAAGCTCATGCTGCCAATTTCTTTCTTTCAGTTAGTCTCAAAGGTGCAACAAGATCTTTCTACATATTGATTCTACAGACTAACACAGCTACATCTTTGAAGTAATGTTACAGAGGATTCATGATATGGATCATAAAAGCAGTTTAGATGTAATGAGCATCCATACATTTGCTGGAGTGAAGAATGGATGACCTCACACATCCCTTCCTCCTCTTTCCTTGTCTGGTTACATAGGATGTACCTTAGTTCCTTAAACCATATTTCCCCATCCATATTTATTTATTTAATATGCCACCTTTTGTCCAAAGTTTAATTAAATCAATTAAAATCCACTAGTACACCTTAAAAGCTATTTAAATCATAACAACTAAAACAATGTAAAGATATTTTAAAACATACTAGTTAAAAATGAATAAAATACACACCCCACTAAAAAGCTTCCCTGGAATAATTACTTATTAAAAGCCTATTTAAATGAAAAGGTTTTTGCCTGCCGGTGAAAAGAAAGCAGGAAGGTGGAACTTCTGTGGAAAGGAATTCCAGAGGGTGGGAGCAGCCACTGAGAAGGGTCTCTTGTGTGTCCTCACCAAGCATGCCTGTGATGATGGCGGGACAGGGAGAAAGCCTTCCTCTGGAGATCTTAGTGTTCTTGCAGATTTGTATGGGGAGATAAGGTCTTTCAGATATATCAGGACCTAAGTGTTATAGAGCTTTGTAGGTCATGTCCAACATTTTGAATTCTGCCCAGAATTCAAAGGAATTATGCCCCCTATAACTGGCTCCAGCCAGCATTCGGGGAGGGGGGTGTCTTCATGAGATTTTAGCTCTAGCTGGGATGGCCAATGGTGAAGGTTAATGGGAGTAGTAGCCTGAAAACATCTGGAAGGCTGCAGGTCCCTTTCTCTTCATCAGGAGTTACCTTCAAACCACCATCTGATTATAACCCCATCCAGTGTAACCCCATCTAATACAGACACAGGGCCTCGGCAGACGACTAATAGAGTCGTCTTCCGGGCAGGGAAGAGGAGGGGCAGCCGCACGAGCGGCGCCCCTTCCTCTTCCTGAGGTCGCCCTCGGAGTCGCCGGCCCTCCGCACGGCCGGCGCTCCGAGGATGACCTCACGCCACGGCGACCGCACGCGCTGCGGCGTTTGAGTCAGGGAAAGTGCGCCCGCCGCTTTTAGGGAGCCCTTTCCCTGAAATCTAAAAGGAGCGCCAATTTGGTGCTCCTTTTAGAGTCGCCGACGGTGCGCTGCGGTGCGGCTGCCGCGCTCCAGCGGCGCTCCGTCCTGCGGCGCAGGGGAAGCTCCTGTCTGCTTCCTCCCACAGTTTCTATTCCCTGATCTGCCTTTCAGCTGACCAGGAGCACCTTTATCTTCTCTGGATTTAATTTGTTTGCCCAGTCCATTACTGACAACAGACCAGCTACTGAGACAGCTTCCTTGGAATTGGATTGAAAGGAGAGATAGAGTTGGGTGTCATCAGCAAACCTCAAACCTCCAGGTGACCCTGTGGGACCCCACAAGCCAATAGCCAAGGAGTCGAGCAGGAGTCCCCCAGCACCACTTTCTGAATTCACTCTTCCAAGATACACTGGAACCACTGAATAGCAGTGTCCCCAAGTCCCATCTCAGAAAGGTTTCCCAGAAGGATACCATGGTGGATGGTATCAAAAGGTGCTGAAAGTTCCAGCAGAACCAACAGGGACATACTCTCTCTGTCCAGTTCCCTGCGTAGGTCATTCAACAAGGTTATCAAAGCTATCTCTGTCCCATAACTAGGCCTGAAAGAATACTGAGATAATTAGTCTCATTCAAAAATCCCACACACTCCAGAACATTACTCAAGAATAGAATATTAGAAACTGGTTGATAGTTATTCAAAATGATGGGAGTCAGGGATGCTTTTTTCAGCGATGGCTTCACCACAGCCTCCTTTAAGCAGAATGAAAACCTCGCTGCAGGAAAACATTCACCACTTAATCCTTTTGCTGTCCAAAGCAGGCAACTGTGGTTTAAATCAGGAGTTGCTCTTCAGATAATGTTGGACTTTATAACAGAAGTGGGAACTGTGTGTGTGACTCTCCAAATGTTGAACAGCATTTCAACATTAGATATAGCCATAGCCAATTCCTTTCTATTGGCTATACTACCTAGGGCTGCTGCAACATGTCTAACATCATTTGAAGGGTTTCATGATTCCCGCTCATGCTGTAATTGAAGGGCTGTTTAGGACATCCATGGCACCAGCCTAACCAACCTGCATCTACTGAATGTTTCTTTAGGATCTAAAGAAACAATGTAGAACTTCCAGTACTCCATTGCAAAGTAAAATTTCCAGTGCTCAAAATTTCCACTGAGTTCACTTGGACTGCTGAAATCTGTGAGAAACTCTGAGAAAGCTTAAGTTTTCATGAGATTGTAGCTCCAGCTAGGATGGCCAGTGGTGAAGGATAATGGGATCAGCAGCCTGAAAGCAGCTGGAAGGCATCAGGTCTCATTCTCTTCATCAAGGGCTATCTTCAAACCAGCATCTGGTTTTGCTTTTTAATTTGGGTTTGTGGAGAGCTCTTAATCTAGTTTTCCCTTTTAGATGTTATTGCAAACTATGATTTAAGTAAATGTCTCCACTACAGCTGAAATGTAGAAGGAGGAAAGGAACACTTATGTTTATTGCATGTTGATGCTTTGTTCTGTCCTAGTCATAAGTGATCTAGCCATGGAAGAAACCAGCTAACTCATTGGTCTGCATAGAATTCCTGACTACCTAGGCTATTGTCCTGATAGCGCCAATATTTCTCAATCTGAGCTCTCCTTGGATTTTTTTTGAAAATTCTTAAATACAGCTGTAAATGTATACTTTTTTCAGAGGCCATTTTCTGGTACTACGTGAAAGAAGTTCTTAATAAACATGAGCTACAGCGCTTCTACTCCCTGAAGAATATCACAACAGATGTTGGCAGAGGTCGTGCCTGGTTACGCTGTGCATTAAATGAACATTCCTTAGAAAGATACTTTCATATGCTGCTTTCAGATAAAAATCAACTTAGGTAACTTCCATTTTAATGTTTTTCTGGTGGATAAACCTGTGTGGGTGGAGGCTGCCTGATGAGACACTTGAAACTGCTGTAATGGGCCACAGTTTCTAATTATGGTATGAATTAATTGTGAGCTGAAACTATGAAACTCATTTGGAATTTTAAATTGCGAAGTGCTGGCTCATCATTTCTATCTTTGAGGGATCTGGAGAATTGTATTATAGCTTTCTTTACAGTTTATGCAGTGCTTTTAATTTTTACTTTAATAAACCACTTGTAATGCACTGGATGTATCACAATTTCATATTAATGCCCCTATGATGTTTTACTGATGGCAGGCTGAGGTGATGATGTAGTTATTAATATAGGATTTTCATATGCAAAATACTTGTGTCATTGAGTAAGTATTTGAATCTATCTTCTTGAGGCTGAAATGCATCACTGTTCCATGTGGGAAATCTTATATGGCAGGCAAGGTGAACATCCACTAGAATGTGATCTACTAGAGATTCCCTGTCCACCTGCCTTTTCCTCTCCCTTTCCCTCCATTTAATATTGAGGAACATGCTTCTATCTTTTGATCAGGGATTGGAAATAACAGTAGGATTCCCCTACATGTGCCTCTTCCTGGAATTGCCAGTGAGATGGCCCAACTTTGCCCCTTGCTTGACTTTCCCATATTATAAATGTTGGCTCAGAATCCCAATTGCTTTCCCTACCAGTGAAGATGAGGAAAGAGCAAAGTTGGTTCCATGGGTACAGCATCATTTAGAAGGTTTAGCTGGTACTTTTGCAAGCAAGCTTTTGAGGTCTGGGAATAGGGCCATGCCACTGTTGCTGTTCAGCCTGCTGTGGTTCCGAAAAACAGAAATCTGGTTGGGCACCCCAAATCATTTTCTCACCCCTGCCTTATATTCCTCATCACCAATTTTTTAAGTGGACAGGAAGCTACAGCAAAACAAAACAACAACAACAACACCTTACACCTAAGATATGCACTGCATGACCTTGGATAATATCAGGCTCAGTCTATTGGCATTTGGCTTACTGTCTCATGAACTTTCCCTTCTAACTTCACCATGCTGGTGAACACTTAGGCTTGGACATAATGATCTGGGCCAATAAGTTGTGATTTATTAGAGTTGGTGAGAAGCTTCACCAATTATCAGATTCTTTTACCTGGAGAAACCAGATAGTGAATCTTCCACTTTCTGCATACCTACCTTACTTGCAGTTCCTTCTATAAGCAAAAATCTAGCCTTTCTATCTTTTATGTGCCCTGGCTAGCTTTATGCTAGCTACTGTTATGAGACGGGCTTCACCTTCTGAGTTCTAAAAGAGAAGGAGAGAAAGAGGTAAAAATGACTTTCTTTCAGATTTTTTAAATAATTTGGGTGCTGTGGGCTCAAGATATACCAGGACTGTATGTCAAAAAGTAAAGTAACAGTTCCAACATCCTAATGAGAATTTTTTTTGTAGCAAGGACCAAGCTTCTTTTCTATATGTGGCTTTGTTTATGTTTTGTTCTACCTTTGATATCTAGTGTCTTCTATGAAGACTGGTCCTTCATGATGGATGAAGAACGCTCTAGTATGATTCCCACTATGGCAGCTGGTAAGCATCATGAGTGTTCTCTGATAGTGGGTAACTTTGAAAGAGGCAACTGTTGGAAAGAATGTTCTAGGTGCCACAGCTCAGTGATAGAGTGAATGCTTTACATGTTGCAGGTTCAGACTTTGGCATCTCTAGTTGAAACTCAGGTAGCAGGTGATGACAGAGATAGTCTCTACCTATGACCATTGAGTGCTGCTGCCAGAGTAATCTCAGGTGGGCAAAAACTACTTCAGGAATGTGACTTGTTACAGAATAATAGTTCTTGACTTCCAATTTCTGCCCATAGCAATAATTAAAAACCTTTTCTCTGTAAATTGAAAAGGATGCTTGGAAGAAACAAGCATAGACAGACATGTAAAAGGACTTGGTTCTGGTGCTGATCACAAATTCCTGGTTTGAACATAACATGTACCATCAATGTGTTACATAACAAATAGCAGAGTTTGGAAAAGAAAGTTTTCTAGACTACAGCTCCCAGAATCTTCCTAGCCAGCATAGTCAGTGGCCATGCTAACTGGGGATTTCTGGAATTTGTACTCCAGAATCATTTTTACAAACCACGATTTCTCACATAAATCCTCCTGCTTCCACCACTCTTTTGTACCCATTTAACATCCACTGTAAAAAACAAAATAGAAATCTACTTTCTGTCTACTGGTAGGTTGAGGTTGAGTTTCCTGTATCCAAAATGCTTGGGATGAGAAGTGTTCAGATTTTGGTGAGTTTTTTTTTTAATTTTCAAATATTTGCATATACATAATGAGATATCCTCTTGATCAGACTCAAGTCTAATACAAAATTCATTTATATTTCATCTACAACTTATACACATAGCATAAAACAAAGCTGGTGTGCACTTACCCATCAGAAAGCAAAGATGTCACTATCTCAGCCACCCATGAAAAAAGTTTAGGATTTTAGAGCATTTCACTTTTTGGATTTTTGGATAAGGGATACTCAACCTGTACAGGAATAAATGCACCAATAATCTAACATGGTATGTCATCTTCCTAAATTCATTGTGTGGCTATTACTATTCATAAAGTTTCTCTGAGTTGTGTTACATAAAGGGTTTTTATTTTATTTTATTTGCTTCCTCTTAAGGGTTGAATTCTATTCTTTTTGCAATCAACATTGATAACAAGGATTTGAATGGGCAAAGCAAATGCCCACCCACAGTCTCTGACCTTCTTAAAGAATCTACACAGAATGTTACCTCTTTATTGAAGGAATCTACCCAAGGGGTTAGCAGTCTCTTTAAGGAGATCACAGCATCCTCTCCAGTTTCCATTTTAATCAAATCTGAGCAAGATGCTGACCCCTTGCCAATTCTGTCAAAGAGTGTTAGTGGTGGTGAGTACTACATTGGTGATAGCATTTAAATGTATAGCTTGTATTTTAAGCAGAAGACATTTGTATAGTAGTGGGATGATATATTTTTGAATATTGGATGGTTGTGCTTATGAAGTTATCTTGTGTCCTAGGCATTGCCTCTACTGTTCACACAATTACTAGTTTCTGTCTTATCCTACACAGCTGATCAGAGCGATGTCCTATTCAAATTAATATGCTACACACCTTGCAGTTCAAACATTGTAGGCCCTCAATACAAACTCCATAATCACTGACTAAGGCCAATGGAAGTTGTAAGCCAAAAGACATCTGAAGGGCACTAATTGTGCACCCCTCTTCTAAACTGTAGTTTAATGCTGTGGTGGGAACCTCTAACCCATGGGATGGATACAAGCTTGATATTCCTCATCAGGCCTGCAACCTTTGACATTTAAATAAGCTTGTCTCCTTACTACCTTTCTTAAGCAAAGTGATCGAGAGGGTGGTTGCTCTTCAACTCCACGCTGTCTTGGAGGAAACCGATTATTTAGATCCATTTCAAACTGGCTTTAGGACAGGATTTGGAGTCGAGACTGCCATGGTTGCCTTGGCTTATGACCTTCGTCTGAGCATTGACAGGGGTAGTGTGACCCTGCTGGTGCTCTTAGACCTCTCAGCGGCCTTTGACACAATAGATCATAACATCCTCTTGGGTTAGGAATTGGAGGCACTGCATTGCAGTGATTCCATTCCTTCCTCTCAGGCAGATTCCAGAGGGTGTTGCACAGGGACAGTTGCTCTACTAGGAAAGAGCTTAATTGTGGCATCCCTCAAGGCGCCATCCTGTCCCCAATGCTGTTAAACATATATATGAAGCCGCTGGGAGGGATTAGTCGGAGTAATGGGGCAGGGTGTTATCAGTATGCTGGTGACACCCAGATATATTTCTCCATGTCTTGGTCATCAGCTTCGACTTCAGATGGTGTCTCTCCCTTCAATGACCGTCTTAAGGCAGTAATGGACTGGATGAGGAAAAACAGATTGAGACTGAATCCAGATAAAACGGAGATACTTGCAATAGCGGCCCCGAAACTTGCCATTGGGATACAACCTCCGATCCTGGATGGGGTCACATTCTCCACTAAGGACTGTGTTCTCAGTCTGGGAGTGCTCCTGGATCCGTCGCTTCAGATGACTAATTAGGTAAATGCGACGGTCAGGAGCACTTGTTATCAGCTTCGGTTGATATGCCAGGTGCACTTTTTTCTGGAAGTAAGGGACCTTGAAACTGTGGTGCATGTGCTGGTAACCTCCCGTCTTGATTTCTGTAATGCTCTCTACATGGGGCTACCCTCGTGCTTGTATTTCAATTAGTACAGAACATGGCAGCCAGGCTGGTCTCGGGAACATCAAGGAGAGACCATATAACTCCTGTCCTAAAGTCACTCCACTGGCTGCCTGTCAGTTTCCAGGCTCAGTACAAGGTGTTGGTTATCACCTTTAAAGCCCTAAATGGCTTAGGTCCATCCTATCCTCGGGACCGCCTCCTCCCATATAATCCACCCTGTGCACTCCGATCCTCTGGGAGGAATTTTTTACAGCCTATTAAAACGCTGTCTACAACCTTCCAGAGGGCCTTTTCAGCAACCGCTCCCAGCTTTAAGAAGGCTGTTAAAACGGATCTCTTCCGGCAGGCCTTTCCTGATTAGATTTCCCGGCCTTAAGAGTCAGTCTATCCTTCTCTTCCCCTACTTTATGCTGCAGCCAGGGTTATTGTCTTTATTGTGAACTTTTATTTTAAGAATGTTTTAAACTGTGATGTTTAATATCTTTTTAAGGGTGGGTGGGTTTTGGGGTTCTTTGGGGTATGATTAAGATTGTATTTTATGGTAATTTTAATGCTGTAAGCGCACCAGTTGCTCTGCAGACAGGCGGAATAATAATAATAATAATAATAATAATAATAATAATAATAATAATCCTTCAGAGAACTAAGCTATACACTTTGCAGGTCCTTTGCAAATTGTAGCATGTCATTCAGCTGTACACTTTGCAAGTTGTGTGCTTTATGTTTAGTGGGATCATATCTAATCATTCCAACTTTGCCTTGGCTCTGCATGGTGGTTGAAGATAGGGTGACATAGAGGTCTCATTCATAGAGTCATCTTAGGTTAAAGTTGACTTGAAGGCAGTTAATAGCAAAAAATAAGAATATAAACTTAAACTTAGAATTTGTAAATAAATTATAATTTATGAATAATAATGACGTACATTTAAAATAAATTGTATTATATAAAATAAATACATTATTTATAGTAATTTGCTAATAAATTATAGTAATTTATAAATACTTTAGAGTAATTCAGTCCAGTTGCTCATTAGAGATGTTTGAGAAAAGGGATTTGTTGTTATTGCTCATTACAGTGTGAAAAAGCAACTTATTGGACTGTGTGTTGTTTTTCTATTACTTTTTGTTAGCCTTTAAAGGGAGTGTTCAAAATTGATAAGAGAATGGCATGAAAATTCTAGTCAATATATCTTTAAAATTATTTATAATGTAATATAGCAAAGTGACTAGAAAATAGCATGCATTCATTTAAAAATGAATAGGTTTAGGATACATTTGGATCAGTTGCATCCATTCAGAGTTTTTTGCAGGTGGCATGTTTGCTAGTGGTTCCAGTAGCCTTTTCTTGTGTTTTTCCCCTTCTGTCTTTTGTTCTGTTTCCAGAAAACAAAACCACAAAAGTGGATTTTGTCTCACATATATGTTGACAAATTCAAACCAGGCTGGGAATTCTGCAGTGACCAACTCAAGCTATCGGTTGGTATGTTGTCTCAAGTGGATCATATCATTTTGATTCTGGAAATAAGACAAACATATGTTTAAACATACTGAACGCTTCCAACAATGTTATTTGTTCTTTCTCCCCAGTTTGCAAAGTGCCTTGTTCTGAAAAAAATGAGAATAAGGTCATTAAAATGTATATTATTATTATTATTATTATTATTATTATTATTATTATTATTATTATTATTATTATTATTTATACCCTACTCCTCTGCAGAGCAAAATGTAAAAGTGTGCGTATTCTTAGAAACTTGGTGTTGAAATTTTACTTTTTCTCTTCCAGAATTAAAATACAGGAAAGAGCGAATAAAGAAAAAGAAGAAAATCACAAACATTATTTTGTTTGATGAGGAAGATGAACAAAATATAGGGAATGCATTAAGGGCAACAGTTACAGGTGAAAACTCAGAACAAAACTTAGAGAGATCTTTGGCCTACATGGCTTCTCCTTCTGTAGACTTGCTAATGAAACTGAATGGAGACCAGAGGATGCCTTTGCTAAAGAATGACTCTATACACCTAAATGGAGAATGTATCTTCCCAAAATTGGATGTTAAAAGCATAGATGATGAAGATGTGGAAGAAAATGATGAGACCTACGGTGAAATGTCAGGAACACACAGTGTGACAGAATCTTGTGGGAAGTGAGTATTATTCCAAAAAGTGTCACGAATTGAACTTCAGTGTTTGCTTGGGAAGACAGTTTCTTGAAATGTTCCCATTAGTGTTCTTTTATTAATGAATAGCAACAATGGAGCTGAAAGAGTTTTGGGTGCAGGTTTGTCAGATGTCCTGGGCCAGTCATACTATTCGGCAGAGTGAGACATCTGCCTGAGGCAGCAATTTTGTAGTGCCCTGAAATTTTATTTATTTATATATTGAAATATTTATATCCCACCCTCTATCTAGAACTCAGGGAAGCATGCAACAAAAACAGTCTAAAATTTAAAACAGCAATAGCAATAGCATTTACATTTCTATACTGCTTAATAGTGAACTCAGTACTCTGTAAGTGGTTTACAGTCTGTAAGCCAGTTGCCCCCAGCAAGCTGGGTACTCACTTTACTGACTTACAAAAGGATGGAAGACTGAGTGGACCTTGGAGCCTCTGGCAGGGATCGAACTCACAATGTTGCAATACTGGCATTCAATCACTGTGCCAACAGAACTCCTTAAACAGTGTAAATAATAATATAATTTTAAAAGGCTAAAAAACTTAAACAATATAATAAGTTAAAAACAGTTGTTTTGTTACTTCTGAGGATTGGGGAGAAGTGCTGTGTTCTGCTTTCTGTGTCAAAATAACTTAGGTGACTTTTTGTTATATAGACTCATTTTTTTATGTAGAATTTATTAAAACATATAACAAGCATATACACCTACATTAACCAGCATAAAACATAAAAAACAGACATAAAATAACTTTCCTTCCTTTACTTTGAATGTATGGAATCATATGGACTCTTGTTCCCAAGAGAGTTCTCTCTGAAGTGATAATCTATATACTTATGGTCCATGTTCCTGAACTTGTCCGATGCAATAGAATATAAGTTTATTCTATTGTATCCATGTTCCACAGGTGTTGTAAAATTGGGGCTTGTACTCTGTGTTTTTAAACACAGAAACTGTGTTTCAATGGCACTTCCTGAAATTTGACATATACCTATATATTAATGCACTGAAAGGTGTAAGAATGAGAGTGTTGGACTGGGATTTAGCAGATCCAGTTCTTCCCCAAGTTGTGAAATTCCCTGGGTGACCAACTATATCTGAAGGTCATATCCTACAAAAAGATGTGATGATACATGCTCCCTTGCTGTTACAGTTATAAAAACATCTGTGAAAATATTTTCTGCCATTGGTTGGATTTATGAAGTCTTTGCCTGTTATGCAGAGGTTGCAGACAGTACGATCTGAGAGCATTTCTGAAGAGGAGGGTATAAATATAATAAATAAATAATACAATATCCAAATGTGAATTGGCACAACAATGCTTTATTTAGTACATCGTACTTGCATGGGTAATGCTGGAGTGCTATTTACCAAAATACTTTAATGTTCTGAAACATGAACATTTCCATCCATGCGGGCATATCATTGAGAAAATGCTAATGTTTCCAAATTATATGATTATATCATGCATACTAGAGCTTTTATCAAAGAGTTTTTACTCAAAGGTAATATGTATCACCATGTTGGATGGAATTATTTTGGGATGACAGCAAATCTTTGCTGGTTTTCCCCAGGCTCCCTTAATATCCTCATGTGATAGCCACATTTTTCTAACTGATTAGTAAGCAACTCAGCTGGCATATTAAAACTGAAGATTTGCTACATTTCTTATGGTGTCTCAGCATTTGCTTATTTATTTATTTAAATGATATCCTGCTTTCCCCTGATATGAGACCCTAAGCAGCTCACCCAAGACACATTTAGGAAAAAGGGTAGTTTCTTTTTAATATGTGCAGGATGTTGTTTTAAAAAATTGAAACAGATGGTTGGCTCTCTCTTACTGCTAATTCTGGCTTGGTCAACTCTGTCATGAATGTTTTGTGGTTTTAAAAAAAATGCAAAGCATGTACAGCCACTTTCTAAGCCTTAGGACAAACATTTTCACTTTTTAGAATAGAGAAAAGCTATACAAAAGCTGAGAAACTACTGAATAAAGATGGGGAAAGTGTGGCTGTCTGGAGAAACTCCACAGGGCAAGTAGACAAAGAGAGTTGCTGCATGTGTTCAACAAATAGAACAAGTTAGTGGAAATAAAAAAAAATGTTTGAGTATTTAGGTGTGCACTGAATTGCTTTTTGACACTGTTTTTACCCTTCTTTGACTTTTTATAATGGAGATTCAGCTGGTTGGTATGTGAGCTGTAGTGGGTAAAAACCAACCTTGTTATAGGGAGGTCAAGAAGACTTAATGGAGAAGGGAGTATAGCATGAGTCAATACCTGGGTAGGCAACCTTTCACCTTTAAGGGCCGAGGGACTTCAGCTCCCAGAAGCCTCAGCCATGTTGGCCAATAGTCCCATGTTGGCCAATAGCTCCTGGGATTCTGGGAGCTGAAGTCCCTCGGCCCTTAAAGGGGAAAGGTTGCCTACCGCTGGTCAATACCAACCCTAGGTTGAGAGCAGGGCTATTAGTCACTGTTGGGATCCAAGGATTTAAGCCAGGGGTAGGCAACCTTTCCCCTTTAAGGGCCGAGGGACTTCAGCTCCCAGAATCCCAGGAGCTATTGGCCAACATGGGACTATTGGCCAACATGGCTGAGGCTTCTGGGAGCTGAAGTCCCTCGGCCCTTAAAGGGGAAAGGTTGCCTACCCCTGGTTTAAGCTGTAGACAAACCCATAAGCAGTTCAAGAGTTGTAAACCAGTCAAGAGACAGGAACCTCCAAACAGTTTATAGCTAGTGTGAATGATGTTTTTTTATTGAATGGCCAGGATTCCTGTACAATTGATAATCCTGAAGGCTTCCAGACCCAACCAGCTTTCCAGCTATATTTAGTTATGGCATTTTTTGGTGGGCCCTTCCCCTATAGCCTCAAGGGTGGTAGTGGAGAGTTTGGGCCAGCTATTGGCCCACCTTTCCTGGGTTTGGAGTAGTTTTTCCTCTGTAAATTTTTCCTCCTTAAGCTGCTATTCAGACCATGAGTTTTAACAGAAGAGGGGCCTGGCTGATTCTTGGCTGTCTGACAGGGTTTCTCTTGGATCCCTTCTCTTTCTTCCTGGCAAGTTGAGTGTGGCTGAAGAGAACTGAAGAGAGGGAGAATGATAGTTTTATTTCTTGCTTATGCTGTAATAGCAAGTACATTTGCTTTGTTTTGTAAATTATGACTGCCTTTGAACGCCCTTTATTTTGTGAAATGGTGGCAATCTAATTAAACTCTGACCTTATTCCCATCTTTTCAAAATCCTGCTTTAGATCATCGGAGGGCATGACGAGCAGTTCTCTGGTTTGTGCTTGGACTCCTCTTAAGATCCTGAATGATGATTCTGATGAATTGTTTCCCTTTCCTACCATAAGCTCTTTTTCCAACACTGGTGAGCAATTATAGATAATACCCAATATTTTAATGGTCAAATGTACTGAATATTCAGACAATGACAGTGTGCCAAATTGAAAAATATGGGTGATGAGTTAAGTTAATTTTGAAATGGTCATTCCTGTGGATACACGAAAGTCCTTGTTTGCTTTCTGGTCTCCCCCCCATGTTAACTTTCTGTGCATTTTCATGGGAGAGTAAGATGTATTTGCATATCATTAGAAATCCTAATCCTTCTATCATGTAGATCAAGGTGCTTTATATAGCGCAGATTTCAGGTTTGCAGGATAGATCTTTTTATTTATTTATTTGCTTATTTATTTATTGGCCTGAACCTTGTATAGGATGATTCAAGGTGCTTACAATTTTTAAAACAACATGCAAGTGAAAGCTATTAATACAAAAGTTAAAACATATTAAACAACTATTCTATTAAAACAAGACAAGTTAAGATAGTTTAAAACCACATTTAAAACATAAAAAATTACAGACCAAATATACCCCTGAGTCTGTGAACTCTGAAAGCAAGCAATATGTGTTTTGCATCTTTTGATTGGCATGATAAATATATTGCCACAATGTGGACTTTGTTTTTTGTTGTATGGCCAACAGGCTTTCCCTTGCAATTAAAAAAAAAAAAGACTTAACAGATTAATTATATCATGTAAGACAAGCCTTGTCAAGCCTACCTGACTGTTACCCCTTCCTTTTGGTCCATGTGGGAGCCAACGATACTGTAAGGCACAGCCTTCAGAATGTCATAAGGAATTATGAGGCTCTAGGTAGGAAGCCGAAAGAGCTGGATGCACAGGTTGTTATTGCATATTCTCCCAGTTGGACTGGATGGCCCTTGAGGTCTCTTCCAACCCTATGATTCTAGGTGTGTTGTTTTTGAGGAGTGAAGATCCATGTGTAAGAGAGAGGCAGACAAGACTCATCAGGGCCACTGACCATTACCCATTCTTTCTGGTATATTGGAAGAAATGACGCTTTAAGATATAGCCTTTAATACACTGGAATTTGCTGTGAGGTCTCTGTGAGGACAGAGACTGTTGTTTCATCACACTTCCATGTTGAAGGATATGGCCTATGAAGAGAGAAGAGAATACTAGAAGTGAACTGGCTCCATAGATGGTGGCCTTCGGTAGAGTCTCATGGTAGTGGATTGTTTTAGCTGTGTTCTGTTGGCAATTAAGATCCATTTGCTTTTTTTTTTTTTTTAAATACCTACTTGACGTGGAAAAATCCTACAGGAACTAATTATCAGATACCAGCATTTATAGGTTCTCCTTGGTGGTGGCAATGGATGCTGTCTCAGAGAGTGCTGACACTTCAAAATTTTGCACTTGCCCCCTCCCCTCTCATTTTTTTGTCTGCCTTTCCTTGAGCAGTGTTATATATTTATTTTGACTTTCCTTGGGGTGTTTTTTAATTATTTATATTGTGCCTTTATTCCAATATGGGACCTGTCAACTTACAACAAGGTTAAAACTGTAAAAATGTGCCCGTGAAAAAGTTAAAGCAAAACAAGTTCTCATATTAAAACAGCATGAATTTTTGCTTTTGAGAGGTAAGTTGGAGGATGATTTAAAATTAGATTGGGAGCCATTAGTAAAATTCTTTAAAAAATAGTGAGTATAACGGATTGGTGATAAAACTATTTCATTAGAGCGATCTATAAAGAGCGATTTCCTTTGATTTTCTCTTTTTACTTCGTAGGGGACTGATATACTTAATGTATTAAGTATCTATGAGGACTTAAGCCTCTCTTTCTTTTAAACAGCTCCTGTAGTATTGTAAATTGATATAATGACAGGTAATGGAGTAAGCGTGTTGTGGTCGAGTTGGAATTCTTATATTTTCTTGCAACCACACTCAGGAAGGATCCTTGTTTCAGTTTGAATGTTATCTGAATGTATTTAGATAATTGGTTATTATTATGAGATAAATACTAATGAGAAAAATAGTCATATCTATATTTTTGGTATGGTATATGATGTAAGCAAGTCACTGACTGATATATGTGTTATATATGTGGTATATATGTGTTTATTTATTGTTTATTGTTTATGTATGTTTATATATCTTTATAATAAAATTTTAAAAAAGCATGAATTTTAAAAAACAGAATATCATTTAAAAACATAACAATCAATCAGTCAATCTTTATTTACAGTCAATAGACCCAGCAAGACATGCTATAACTTAAAACCATATAATATAGAAAGATTACATAGAACTTACAAGTTATAGCTTAACAATATTAGGAGAGTGAATCCTGTTGTCGGAGAAAGGCGGGGTATACATCCTCCTGCATGGCTGCATACTGTTGTTCTGCCTTTCTGCTGATTGAATTCAAAATTTCAATTTGTTCATCTTCACCCCCCAGACCCTTGCTGACAGTGGACATTTGTTTAATATTGAAACATTTTCTTTGGAATTAGATGGAAAGAAAAGATAGAGTTGAGTGTCGTCAGCATGAGTAACACAAAATCTCCAACCCCCAAACAACCTATTCCAGTGGTTTTGTGCATATGTTGAGCAGCATGTGGGACAGAACTGAGTCTTGAGGGACTCCATGGGCCAGAGTATTACATAGGAATTCCTCAGTACCACTTTCTAAATTCACCTCTCTAGGAAAACACTGTAAAACAGTGCTTCTAAGTCTGCCCAAAAGAGGCCAGAAGGATGCCGTGCTTGACATGTTTCTATGCAGACTGTCCTGATCACTTTCTGCACTTCAGAATTTGCATCTGCACCATTGTTGCAGTGATTGTGGTTCCTGGGTGTAACTATGGTGATTGTCAAAATGTATCGCTACCTCGAAGAATATGGAAAAAGGATTATTAATATTAATAATTATTATATCTGGTGTATACAGAATAAGTTAAGTTGGATAAGATTGATATATATAATACTGTCATATAAAAGTATAAATAAACAGTTAGATGGTAAAACTTGGTAATCATATATAATTATAAATAATAATAATAATAATAATAATAATAATAATAATAATAATTTTTATTTCTATACCGCCCTATGGCGAACCAATCTAGGTGGTTTACAACACTTAAAACAAACAAACGTGGTGAGAAGGGCAGTTGGTGCTAGGCTTGCCTTCAGAGGCTCTCCCTCTGGCTCCTCCTCTTATGGTGGTGAGAAGGGCAGTTGGTTATATATATATAATTATATATATATATATATATATATATATATATATAAGACATAGTATAAGAGAATAATAAGATAGATAGAATCAGATGTAAGATCAAGAAATAGACAATGGTGGTATCTGGATATAATATAAAAAGTTAGATTTGTAACAATATGCTAGGGATACAAATGATAAATAATTTAGGAATTGAATATTAGATAAACGATAAGCTATGGAAAAAGGATAATGGCTGTAAAGTGATACAGGAAGTTTTCTTTTTGATGTGGATTGCATGAAGAGGGCGTAAGTCGTCATGCAATAGTTATAGTTTTTATGTTTAGAATGTGTAGTATTGTTTATTATTAATGTATTGTATAGTTTTGTCTTTTTAATGTAATTGTATACAGTAGACTGAATGTTAGTATGTATGTATACAATGTATATATTTGTGTTAAAAAGCAACAAAACAAAAATCAGAATTTTTCTTTTACCGCTACCTCACATATTTATCAATCTTGGCAAAAAGATTATATAAAGAGCCTTGCTAATTAGTAGATCTCAACTTGAAGACTGGCTAGGTCTTGTGATTACAGTATTTCATTTTGTGCATTATTACACTCTGCCTTGACATCCTCATGCTACTGAATTCTGAAACGCAAAGTTAACAAAATCGCAAACAAAACACAATGTGAACCCATGCCTGAACAACAGAGGGATATGAGGTAGAACTTTGTCATATTTCTACTAATAAATTTATCTTATATGTCATTTTTAGGCAGCCTGCAGAATGATGGTGAGCATGAATGTTCTGATTTTTCAGAAGAAGTGGCTCAGAGAAATGCTGACTTGCACTACAGGTATACAATCAATTTGATTAAATTTGAAAATAAATCTATATACCTTTCAGTTTATCATCAGCTAACAGTTGAATTAAAATGAAAGTGCAAACCATGGATTGACAGTTTGTGCTTGCATGTTGACCCCTTCCATGCTTTGATTCCTTGCCTCATTTATTTGCCCATTCTGTTGTTGGTTGTTTGCGCCTGAGCTGGGCAAAAGCTGACTTGCCTGATTTTGCCTATCTCTTGTGACAGAGCTGAAAAGGCTGTACTAGTGGCACTGTCTAGGGCCACCCTCATAACATCCATATGATTGGCAGTTGCCCCTGAGAACGGAACTGCTACATACTCAATAATGGCCCTTTTTAGCATGAAGGAAAATTATCTAACTGTTGGGGGAATAAGCTCATATGATCCAAAGTATCTTTTCTAGCCACATAATCATATATTTTGTAGGGCTCTCTAGAGACCAGTGAGGCATCTTGGTTTCTGTAGGCCAGCTGCAAGTAAACAGCAGTCAAAACTGACTGATGAAAGTGAGAACAATTGGGCACTATTTGATTATTTGGCAGGGAGGCATAGTGATGACTTGCTTCTGAGAAATGCAACAACAACAACAACAACAACAACAAAATTTATTTATACCCCACCCCTCTGAGTGCAATTGGGGCGGCTAACAAGTGTTAAAAATACAGAGCACAATCAAACCCCTATACCCTCCCCCCTTAAAAAGTATTAAATCAACTAAGAATTAAAACCATACAGATTAAAACAAACACTACAAACATTAACAACATCAAATAATGGATTGCAATGGAAGACTTGGGTGACAAGGACCCAAGTATCAGACCATAGGGATGTATTAAAAATCTGTCATTGGAGACTGTAAAGGATCCCATTCAAGATGTCCCCAAAAGCTCCATGCAGGAACACATGAAGAAATTAGTGCTGAAAGAAATTGACAGTGTACAGGAGTGTGATTTGCGGACTTTTAGGGGTAGTGGCATAATAAAGAGGCTGATTCCATTGAAATTGATTCTTGCTAGTATTGTTTTTATTCATGGAGGGATTTTTTGCCTATATTGTTTCCTTTTTTCTTTTCTTTTTAAAAGCAGAGTAGATGATAGCATTCCAGTCCAAGAGAACACTGTTAACAATGTATTGCCATCAACCAAAGTGCCAGAATCAATGACTGTTGGTAAGTATGTGTTGAATCAGATACTGAAGATTTGAGTTTTTCTAAGTTTGAATAGAGGACTCTTTAGAAAAAACAGTAATACTGGGGAAGGTAGAGGGAAGTAAGCAGAGAGGAAGGTCATATGCTAGATCAGGGGTAGGCAACCTTTCCCCTTTAAGGGCCGAGGGACTTCAGCTCCCAGAACCCTCAGCCATGTTGGCCAATAGTCCCATGTTGGCCAATAGTCCCATGTTGGCCAATAGTCCCATGTTGGCCAATAGTTCCTGGGATTCTGGGAGCTGAAGTCCCTCGACCCTTAAAGAGGAAAGGTTGCCTACCCCTGTGCTAGATGGATGGACTCTATTAAGGAGGACATGGATATCAAAGGGTTGCAGGAATTAAGCAGAGCAGTGGAGGACAGAGGGTCTTGGAGATGTCTCATCCATAGGGTCTCCATGAGTTGAGATTGACTCGAGGGCAGTTAAGAACAAAACTGCCATAAACATTTGGGAAAGACCAAACCTTAAATATATAGACCTTAATTCAGTAGCCAGCCCTAATTACTGGGTCAGTGGAATGGTCATAAATGTTGACTTTTATTATGTCCCCACTGACTGAATGTGTCTGCTGTAGCTGGGACGGGCCATCAGATTTAGACTGCTGTGTCCAAATTTGCATCATTAATATCTCTAATAAATATTGGTGTGTGATGAGGTTGATTTTATGGCTTCGCAAAAAACTATAAAATCTACAGTACTCTGCTAGCATTGTCAGAACAATTGAAAAAAAGATATAGTGGCAGTTGCTGGTTTAATGAAGCTGTGGTAGAAATGATATTTTTTGAATGTTATAAATTACACGGCAGTCTCAGCTAGTGAAGCAGTTCAATAAAGTGTTAACATGTTAGCCATCAGCAGAGGGAGCAATTGCTTTTGCATTCATTGGCTGTATTTGTTGCTGGTCAACATTATTAAACATTTTCTAATAGATATTTTTAGTGAGTAATACTTAGACTCATTTCCTTTTATGATCAAAGCTGATTTAACTATGAACAGAATTGAAAGAACATTCCTGACAGAGACTTCCTTTTGGATACATAGTATGTCATATGATTCTGATATACTAACTTATCAGCTGCTCATCATAGATTTTGTTAAAAAATACCCATGCTTTTAAAAACCCCATGCCACTGAAAACTCAGAGTGGATTCAGCTGAGTAGCTAGGCATTTACTCACTTGTCTGAAATTTAGAGATTAGCAAAAGAGTAATTAAAGGTGCAGGAAAGTTAGAGATGTATGAAATTACACACTGTAATAGAATAGGGTGAAATCCCCCCTCAGAATACTAGCACCTAAAATTATACATTTAAGCTGAATTGGGTTGGTCCTCCAGATGTTATTAGACCAGGGGTAGGCAACCTTTCCCCTTTAAGGGCCGAGGGACTTCAGCTCCCAGAAGCCTCAGCCATGTTGCCCAATAGTCCCATGTTGGCCAATAGCTCCTGGGATTCTGGGAGTTGAAGTCCATTGGCCCTTAAAGGGGAAAGGTTGCCTATCCCTGTATTAGACTAAAGCTACTATCAGCCTTAGCCCTCCCGGCCAGTGGTGAGAGATTCTGGGCTTGCAATCCAACGTCACCTGAAAGGCCTTCATTTGCCTACCCATGATCTAAATGGTAGCAGATCCAGAACTTACAAAAAGAAGTTCTTGGTCATACAGTGGGTTAAATCAATTATGGAATTTGATATTGGAGGATGTCATGATAGCTACCAACATGAACAGTTTTAAAAGAGTACAAGATAGTTGCATGACGTTTTGGAGATATCTAGGGGGTGAAACAGACCGCCCCGAAGGAGTGACTTCTGGCTACCCTTTTGAGTGTCAGATTGGAGCTGCAACAACCGCATGCCATGGCCCCAATCTGCTGTTTTTCTAGCCCAAAATGAAGCAGCAAAATGCTGATCCTTTTTTGGGATAGAAAAAAGCTACCTTTTTCATCTCCACTGTGGCTCTTCAGTGCTCCTTAATTGCCGCACTGCAGGACGTCACAACGCTGCTCACCGTCTGGGTGGGTGGCGTGATGCTGGCTTGGGGGCGGATTCGGGCATGCATCATCTAAACACCACGCTCCCACACCGCCTCCAAGCCAGCACTTACTGCCAATCTGTTCAGCCCCTAGGTCTACCACATACAATGAATATGTCTTCTCTTTTATACCAGATTTACCATGCCTCTGTATAGCAGTTCATGAAAACTAGAGAAAGGAACATCAACAATTTGAGATATGCAGATGATCTAGTAGAAAATAGCAAAGCTTTGGAACGGTTACTGAAAAAAAATCAAGGAAGAACATGCAAAAGCAGGTTTACAGATGAACTTTAAGAAAACAAAACCACAGATTATTTACATAACTTTAAAGCAGACAATGCCGACATCAGAATAGTCCAAGACTTCTCATATCTTGTCTCAGTCATTACTGCAGTGCTATTCAACATCTTGATCAATGACTGGGACAAGAGTATGCTTATCAAATTTGCAATCCTTTCATGTCTACCGCTCAAGTCCTCCCCCTCAAATCTAGCCCTACTCATGCCTTCTCAAGTATTTTCAACTTCATGTCTCATGTATTCTCAGCTTCATCATTATCCAACTTTAATAAATCTCTATAAGTAATCCATCTTTCATGGTTTGTTTATCTGTTTGATACCAAACATCTTGAATAGAAACCCAAAACAGAATTTTTGGGGATAGTTTGGCTTTGTTTCTGTTCCACATCCTTAAGATTGCACATCTTACAAAATGATTATTGAGTCTTTTTTTGCTTTGTTTGTCATGCCATAAAAAAACATGGCAACCAAACCTCAGATTATGACCCTCCAAATTCAACCAGCTATCTTCGTTTAAACCAAAGTACATGCATAAAAATACAATTTTAAGGCTGGTAGTCCAAGACCTCCCCTCTCCTTTGAAACTTGTAACAACTTGAAACTTATCCTTGGTTTTTTGCTCTGTCAAATAAATTTGGTTCTGCCAAATAAATTGGAGGTTCCATTGGGGACCAACAATTTTTTTAAAAAAGGTTATGAATTGCTGACATCAAAGCCCAATCTGACATTACTGCTTTGTCCACCTCCAGGGCTTGAAAACAGCCTAGTCACCATTCAAGGGAGAGAAATATTTGTTCCTTGAGATGAGAAGGAATCAACATGTTGTTTTTCCTCATCTCCAGTTTGAGATGACGGACACAGTGATCCACTAGGGAAGATTTCAGGGCATTCCACTCACATATAGGCTGTATATATGTGGTGCTCGAGTAATAGAGGACTTGGTACGTTGTCTTCTGGAGTGCCATTTATATTCAAGCTATAGGGAACATTATGTGGGCCCCTTTCCGACTTGCATGAGAAACTGGTCTGTGATTAACAAACTTGTATTAGTTTTTCTAATTATTGTGTGTCCCAGAGGATCACTGTCTTTGCATCAAAGGCTGCCAATTTAAGGAAAAAAGAAGTAGAAGGGAGGAATGGTGTTTAGTTTACCAGATTGCATGCTTTAATTTTGGTTTAGTTTAACCTTACCATAATCTGTAATTGAATTGTTTTATTCTTTGTAGTTGTTTGAAATGGTTGGTAGAGTGATTCAATAATTTGAAATGATCAGATGAATAAAGCCAGGACTTTTCTCTAAGAGATATGGCTCAGCTAGGGAGGTGGCAGTGCAATCAACAGCATTTCTGGATATTTTAATTTGTTGTGCTGCCATTTGGTGTGCTTCTCCCAGAGGTCAGGACCAGATCATACACAAGGGATTCAGAACTGCTCCAGCTAAGCAATCACTTCCTACATCTTCCTAAGGATAATGGTGGTGAAGATGCACAAACAGGAGACCAGTAACAAGAAATGTTGCCTGCCAAGGAAGGAGTCAGTGTAACGAACAACTATAGCAAGAAGAAAAAGGTGTTGTTGTTGGTGGTGGTGGTAGGGAATTCATTGCTCAGGAGAACCAATGTGTCAGCCTGGCAAGACAAACTGGGAAATGTGTTGTCTCCTTGATGCACATATCCAAGAAGCCACTGATAGTTTGCTGAAGCTCATCAAGAACACAGATCAGTACCCCCTTCATGTGGACACCAATGACACTGCACAGAACAGAGAAAGAAATAAAATCATTGTGGTTGGGATTTACTATAGGCCACCAAACCAAGAAGAGCTGATGGACAATGCTTTTCTGAAGCCTATCAGAAATCTCCAAGATGCAAAAATTAGTAGTTTCTGGGGACCTCATTTATTTGGGAGAGCTCCTCTCCTCCGAAAGTATCATTGAAAAGGATGTCGCTTCTAATTAAAGAAGATGGGTTTGGTTTTCCAGACTTTTCCAGACATACTATCCAGCATATTTTTAATCATGCACTAAATTGTGGACTTCTTTACCCAGAATGGTCCCCCCTTCTTTACCCCACCATGGTCAGTTTTGGAATCCTCTTTTGTGCACCTAAATGGATGGCATTAGGTTCTTCATTTGTTAAAACAGATAGAGTATTGATGTGAAGTCAAAAGCTTTCATGGTTGGCATCCATGGGTTTTTGTGGGCTTTTCGGGCTGTGAGGCCGTGTTGTAGAAGAATTTCCTCTAGAACACAGTCCGAAAAGCCCACAAAAACCCACAGATAGAGTATTGCCTACAATTTCCACAGTTAGAATTGCATGACAAATATTATCGTTCCAATTACATTTTTAAAAATTATTAAATTCTTTATCATACCATATTAAAGAAACAATAAAAAAACCAAAACAGAACATAAACAAGACCACACATTATAAAAATCTATACTAAACAAATAAAACACATAAAAATGACTTCTGTCTTATACCTACTACAGATATATAAATCTGAGTATCATTATTACTCCCTCTGACTTAAATAAACATGACATTGTTACCAAATTAGATCTACCCCCATGACCACTATAAATACCAACTAAATATTAGCCAATTTATACTTATATCAGTTTACAAAACAGACCATAATTATACATCTGCTCAATCCTTGTAATAAAGTATCCCAGTTTTTATAGGTTTTTGTGGGTTTTTCAGGCTGTGAAGCCGTGTTCTAGAAGAAGGAATACATTCTTCTAGGACACGGCCTCACAACCCGAAAAACCCACAAAAATCTATGGATGCCATCTGTGAAAGCCTTCGACTTCACATATCCCAGTTTTCACTTCTCAAACCCTATTCTCATTAAATCCCCTTCTGTTCTTTTGATATAAATACATTCCACTTCCTCTCTCTCAAAAAAAATCTCCAATCTATGTTTTAATAAACGTTAATTTATCCTTTCCTGCTACTTCCAATACTTCTTAAAACCAATCTTCACTTATAAGTCCATCAGCTCTTTCTCAGTATTTAGCATAAACTATTCTTGCTGCTACCACCGTATGCCACATTAAGCTTCTATGCTCTTTTTCTAACATAGAGCCTTCCTTAAAAATCTCAAGTAAAAGAGTTCTAGTTTTAATACTGATTCAACTTTCAGGTTTTTTGGTGAATGAAATCTAATCAAACAATAATGGAGAGAGTGGGAAACCTTGTCAAGTATCTTTTCTTATTTTCAAAACAAGATATGTCCATGCTAAACTGACTATATGGGGAAGTCCTGATTTAATGATTGGAAGGAGGAAATGTAGATGTAGGCAGAAAACTGGATTTCTGTTTTTAACAAATTATTAGGTACCGTATCTTCCTGTATGAGCCGACCTAGGCTCCGAAATAATCAGGAGAGGCCCTTCTCTCAGTCCCACCGCCATTGCAAATATGATTGTTGGGGAGGTAAGAGAGGGCCTTCTCTGTGGTTGTCCCTAGACTCTGGAACTTCTCTTCCCTCTGCAACTTTCATTAGAATTGCCCCCTCCTTGTTATCCTTCCATCGGCAGACTAAAACCGTTTTAATCAGAAAGGCTTTTAAAATGGAAAGTTTTTAAAGAATGGGCTAGGGGGTTCTTTATTAGTTTAACAGAACTGTTTTAAATAATTTTTCATATTTTAAATTGTATTTTATTCTTGTAACATGAGAATATTTTAAATATTCTTTTAACATGAGGCTGAATTGTTTTAATACTTTAAATAGTTTCATTCTGTTTTAAGATTCAATTTTTGTATATTTTTAATTGCATTGTTGTCGCACTGCAAAATTAATGGCATTTGACACCACTTTGACTCTCATAGTTCCAACCTATGGCATCTTGGGATTTGTAGATAGATGTGGCACTAAAGCACACTGAAAGAGAAGGCTAAATATCTCACAAAGCTACAAATTGCAGCACTCCATAGCATCGAGCCATGGCAGCTAAAGCAGGATTAAACTGCATTAATTCTACAGTGCAGATGTAGCCTTAATCTGTGAGTTGATTTAAGTCCCAGGAAGAAGAAGGAAATGATAGAGCCACTGCATGGAGAAGATGGTGAAATGCTAACAGAGGACAGAGAAAAGGCAGAACTACTAAACACCTTCTTTGCCTGTCTTCTCATATAAGAAAAAAGGTGCTCAACCTAACGAAAATGGAGCAGATGATGCAGTACAGAAATGCAGCACAGAATAAGTAAAGAAGTAGTACAGGAATACAATCAGCCTTCCATATCGGTGGACTTGCCATCCACAGATTTAATCCTCTGTGGACGACAAGCCCCTGTTTTTCTTAATGGTGGTGCATGTATGTTACAGTGCTAGTAGGTGCATGTGCACTGCACCACCATTAAGATCAGGGGTAGGTAACCTAAGGCCTGGGGGACGGATGCGCCCCCCCGAGGCCTTTGGACCGGCCCCAGGCCGGTCCTGCCACCACCACCGCCCCCCCCCCCCGCCATGATGATATTGATTATTGTTGTTATTACTTGTTCTTGGGGTTTTCTTGGCAAAATCTCCACAGGGGTTTTGCCATGGCTTTTCTGGGGCTGAGAGAGTGTGCATGCATATATTTTTTAAATTTTTTTTAAATTTTTTATTTTTTTATTTTTATTTTTATTTTTATTTTTATTTATTTATTTATTTTTGGTGCTTCGGCCCCCCAATTGTCTGAGGGTCAGGAACCCAACCCCCGGCTCAAAAAGCTTGCCTACCCTTGATTAAGATAAACAGGACTTGAGCATGCGTAGATTTTTGTATTTGGGTGGTGGTGGTCTGGAACAGATCCCCGTGGATACAGATGTCTTACTATACCTGGTTAATCTAAATGAATTCAAATCTCCAGGGACAGATAAACTACATCCAGGTGTATTAAAAGAACTGGCAGAATTAATCTCAGAACCATTGTCAGTAATCTTAAAGAATTCCTGGAGAACAGGAGAAATCCTAGCAGACTGGAGGGGGGCAAATGTTGTCCCCATCTCCAAAAAGGGAAAAAAGAGGATCCACCTGGTTAGCCTGATATCAATACTAGGAAAGATTCTAGAGCAGCTCATAAAGCAACTCATTCCTTTAGAAAGGAATGCCATAATTGCAAAAAGTCAACATGGTTTTCTTAAAAACAAGTCATGTCAGACTAATTTTATCTCCTTTTTTGATAAAATTACCAGCTTGGTAGATGAAAGGATTGCTGTGGATGTAGCATATCTTGATTTAATTAAGACCTTTGACAAAGTCCCCCATGATATTCTTGCAAACAAGCTAGTAAAATGTAGGCTAGACAATGCCGATGTTAGGTGGATTTATAATTGGTTGACCAGCTGAACCCAAATGGTGCTCAGCAATGGCTCCTCTTCATCCTGGAGGGAAATGATCAGTGGGCTGCCACAGGGTTCTATCCTGGGTCCAGTGCTATCCAACATCTTTTTCAATGACTTGAAGGAAGAAACAGAGGGCATGCTCATTTGCAGATGACACCAAATTAGGTGGAGTAGCTAATACCCCAGAGTTCAGGCTCAAAATTCAAAATGACCTTAACAGATTAGAAAGCTGGGTCAAAACTAACAAAATGAATTTCAACATGGAGAAATGTAAGGTACTACACATAGGGCGAAAAAATGAAATGCATAGATATAGGATGGGGGACACCTGGCTTGACAACAGTACATGTGAAAGGGATCTAGGAGTCCTAGTAGACCACAAATTGAACATGAGTCAATAGTGTGATGTGGCAGCGAAAAATGTGATTCTAGGCTGCATCAATAGAAGTATAGTATCTAGAGCAAGGGAAGTAATAGTGCCACTGTATTCTGCTTTGGTCAAGCCTCACCTGGAATACTGTGTCCAGTTTTGAGAACCACAATTCTAAAAGGATGTTGAGAAGCAATGGATGCAGACTAGAGATTCCACTTCAGCATAAGGAAGGTGAACAAGTTTGTGAAGATGGCAAATGATGGGATGGATGCAGTATCATTATTGGAGGTTAAGACTGAAGGGGACTGATCACTGGAGGACGATGGCTCTCTCTACTACAGCATTCCACAGAAGCCCTCATAAGGACTAAAAACTTTTCCATGAGTTCATCCTTGTAGACTGAGACCAGGAGCTAGAGATCTCCTAAATCTTGTGCTGGCATCAATAAGTCTTCCTGAAGACACTCCAGAACTGGCATAGGGGATGGAGCTGGTGAAGTGAGTGGAGCTTTCTAGAGGCCAGCATTGAGGATGGCTGAGGTTGAGCATCTCTAGGCCAGGATTCTGTTACTCTGCTGTTCTGACAACAATGGTGGCATGGATGATGGAGGCTTGAGGAAAAAGGCTGCGGGCATTGTGACTGAAAAGAAAATCAGGCATTAGAAAAATGGGGCTGGCAGATTCTGTCTGCCTTCCCTCACTGTCTCTGTGTGACTCTGGAAAAAGTGCAGGTACTAATGTAGTGTACCAACAGGGTTCTGACCTTAGTTTTTATTGGCCTAACTGCTCTCTATTTGCTCTTTCAATAAGCTGTGTTGGGCACATTTAACTGTAGAATCAATTAGGTTTGTTGTAGTTGTTTACTGCCTTTGGGTCGGCCCTCCTGTCCTCCACTGCTCTGCTTAGTTCATGCAAATCCATGCTCATGACCTCTCTGATTCAGTCTAGCTGGCTTATGGTCCTCCTCTCTTTCTACTTCCTCTACCTTTCCTAGCATTATTGTCTTTTCTAATGAGTCGTACTTTCTCATGATGTGGCCAAGTATGACAGCCTCAGTTTAATCATCTTAGCTTCCAGGGAGATTTCAGACTTGATCGATTCAAAGACCCATTTGTTTGTCCTCTCAGCTGTCCATGGTATCCTCAGCACTCTTCTCCAGCACTACATCTCAAACGAGTTGATATTCTTCCTATCTGCTTTCTTCACTGGAAAAGTTTTGCATCCATACATAATGATGGGGAATACAATGGCTTGGATGATTCTAACTTTAGTGGTTATGTTGGTTGCGTATTTGAAACAAATAAACTCCTTCTTCAAGGTTGGACTTGGTGTTTCAAGCATTCATGTTAGATAAAGCATCTAATTTCAGGCTGTCTAGATCAGAATTGTCTACTCTAATTGGCAGCAGTGTTCTGGAATAAGGTTTTTCCAGCCTTGCTTGAAGCTATTTTGATTTAACTTGCAACCACTGGATTCTAGCACTAATTTTGATATATTTTGTCTTCCATTTTTGCTTATCCTTAAATTTGAGGCTCTCCTTTTCATCTTTTTTTAAAGGAACAGTTATTGTTAGGTCTTGAAAGTGTTAATGGAATTCTATAGGGTGAAATGTGAGTAATGTAGGGTGAAATCTGAGTCCCAATCCTGGGAGAAGGGTGGGATAATAATAATAATAATAATAATAATGCTAAGTATTGCTTTTTAATGGACAATTTCCTGCCCTTTGGTTGCTAGAGGATGGCTTCCGAATAGAGAGACTACCAGCATATTGCATAGCAACTCAATTCTATAAACATGTAGCAGGTGTAGAATATGAGTATACTGTGATAATAAAAGCCATGAGACAGGTGATTTTTACAGCAGTGTTTATCACATATGTAAGTTAAAAGTGAACTTTGTTCTATTAATTTCTTTTCTTGTCAATTCTTGAAAGCATTTTTCCCCTTCACATTTGGATGCCTTTTTTAATGCATCCTAGAGAACTTTAGCTCTTTAGAAGCATAGCAGCTTCTCTGTTTTGTGATTAAGATAAATGGCCACAATTTAATAAATGGAAGGGACATAGTTTAGCTGAGCGAATCTGTTCAGTGGAGCCTGCCCAATTCTAGGCTTAGTTTTTTGAGCAACTTGGAGTTACATGGTTGTATTTATTGTAGGTGTTTTACATCTTTTACATCTCACCTATAAGTGAGGGAACAGGCAACATGTGTGTTTACCCTATTTTAATTAAATCTCTGAATGTGCAAATGGAGAACCAGAATAGTGTAGTGTTTTGAGCATTGGACTATGACTCTGGAGACCAGGGTTCAAATCTCTGCTTAGCCATGGAAACTCCTGGGTGATCTTGGGCAAGTCACACTCTCTCAGACTCAGAGGATGAACAAATCTTGCCAAGAATACCCCATGCCTTAGTGTTGTCTTTAGCCATAGACACTTGAAAGCATACCACAACAGCAACAACAATATGAAAATACTGAGCTCTCTGTCAGGGATTTCAACAAGAGAGAGATGGGGGCAGTAGGTGGCTGTAGGGGAGCATGAGAAAGTTACTTTTTTGGATTGCAGTTCCCAGAATCCCCCAGACAGCATGGCTATTGGTGGCTTAGGATTCAGAAGATTTGTAGAACAATATAACTTTAGCAAGCTGTGGCCTAGAGCAAAACATTGATATGCTCTTACCTTCAGGATTCTATGTTTTGAATTTCAAGCATAAATGCATGAGACATATTGGGTACAAAGTAGAAAAAAATCAAATTCATGGAGGATAGGAGCCATTTTACAACATGGGTTTTCCAGTTATCTGAGTATTTCCTGGATCAATGTGCGTCTGAGTATATATTAACAGATCATTTAACTTTACAGCTCATTCTCAAGAGATGGTGGCAAACTATCTTTATATAAGCTTTGCCTATCAATGGACAATATTTTAAATTAATTACTTGCCCTGGAGAAGTGCTGAAACTCAATGGATATGTCTTTTCTTGAGCATACATTTTTGTTCCCATTACTGTCAGAGGTGCCCTGCAAATAGCTCCCTCTGCCATATTGAAGTTAGGCCTGTTTAGCCATACTGGAGCCTTGTTGGGAGCATGAGCATGTGAGAAGGAGATGAACAGCTGTGGATGATTGTTGTATGTGAACGAAGATCATATAGCTGTCTAGCACTCTGTGGGAAAGGGAATTTGGAGCTGCAGAATTGATTTGAAGCTCTATGCCTTATCAGTCATGACTCGGGGCAGCAAAAAGAGCAGCAGTGTCAAGCCTCAGACAATGTGCATGAGATCTTGGAAGGTTCAGCACATATATGCCAAATCTCAGAGGAGGCTGCTGGTGGTGGTGGTGGGGACTCTCTACCGAGAGGTAGAGAAACAGCACTTTGTGGGCCTGACAAGGTGTCTCAAGAGGTGTTCTGTCTTCGTGGGGCAAAAATCCATGATGGTATAGAGAGGCTGACAAGATGTGTCAAGCCCACTGACCATTACCACTTCCTTGTGGTTCATGTGGGAACCAGTGACACTGCAAAGCATAGCCTTCAGAATATCATAATGGATTTTGAGGCTCTGGGTAGGAAGCTGAAGAACCTGGATGCAAAGGTTGTCATTTCATCTCTTCTCCCAGTTGAAGGGCATGACCCAGGAAAGAAGAGAGAAATAGTATAGATGAAACACTGGCTCCATAGATGGTGGTGCCTGGAAAGATTTGGCTTCTTGGACCATGGTGTCAGGTTTCAGGAAGATGAACGTAAGTCAGAAGTGTGATGTGACAGCCAAAAAAGCCAATGAGATTCTAGGCTGTGTCAATGGAAGCATAGTGTCTAGATCAGTGGTCCCCAAACTGTGCTTTTTAAGGGATTTTGGACTTCAGCTCCCCAAATCCCAAACTATTGGCCAACATGGCTGAAGCTTCTGGGAGCTGAAGTCCAAGATCACTTAAAGGGCACAATTTGAGGACCACTGGTCTAGATTGAGAGAAGTAATGGTACCGCTCTTATCCTGCTTTGGTCAGGGCTCACCTGGGATACTGCATCCAGTTGTGGGCACCACAATGCAAAAGGGATGTTGACAAGCTGGAGAGTGTCCACAGGAGGGCAACCAAAGTGGTGAAAGGTCTGGAAACCATGCCCTATGAGGACCAACCTAGGGAACTGGGTATGTTTAACATGGGGAAGAAAAGGTTAAGAGGTGATATGATAACCCTGTTTAAATATTTGAAGGGATGTCATACAGAAAATGGAGCAAATTTGTTTTCTGCAGCTCCATAGAACAGAACCTGGAGCAATGGGTTCAAACTACAGGATAAGAGATTCCACCTCAACATTAAGAATTATCAATCAATCAATCAATCAATCAATCAATCATTTTATTGTGGTCAATGACCATATTAAATGACCATATCCCCAAATTCATATGAATACATAAAATATATACGTACTGTGAACATTAGTAAGATATATATGCCTATGGACATCAGTAAAATATGAATATAAATGTGAATATAAGTCATAAAGAATATAAATATAGACAAAATATAACTGCATACACAAATAGTAAAAACTTTATCAGTTACTAACATCTTATTTTTACGGATCTTAACTGCAGCAGCACAAAATTTTGCTATCTTGGTCAACATCTCTGTATACTGCCCTGACATCAACAAAAGAGTACTCTGGTTTCTCTTCAGATCGTATAAATCTTTCACCTCAATATTAGGAAGGACTTCTGACAGTAAGAGCTGTTTGACAGTGGAACACACTTCCTTGGAGTGTGGTGGAGTCTCCTTTTTTGAAGCTTTTTACACAGAGGCTGTCTGGCCATCTGTCGGGGATGCTTTGATTGTGTATTCTGGCTTGGCAGATTGGATTAGATTGAATTGGATAGCTCTCGTGGTCTGTCCCAAGTCTTTGATTCTGTGATTCTATGAATGTTGAAGGGAAGAGGGAGATGAATCTAGAGGAACTATAGAACTGATACTTAGGACCTTATTGCATGCTTAAAAAGCCCAACTTACCCCTGCCATTTTCAAGTTGAATATGGGATGCAGCTGGGAGTTATCACATGAAAATGCCGCCTCTGCCGCCACCCAACTCCATCCCGCCTAAACCCTGACTAAATCCCTTGCTCAGCTGGCTGATTTGCTCCCAAGTTTGCAAATCGGGAAGCTCCCGACTTTGCAAATCAACCAGCTGAGCACAGCTTTTAGCTGGGTTTTAGGTGGGATGCAGTCATGCAGCGGCAGTAGTGGCATTTTTCATGCAATAATTCCTGGCTGCAGGCTGAGAACGGCAGGGTAAGTCGGATTTTTTAAAGCATGCGATAAGATCCTTAGTTTATTATCTGGCAAAGGATACTGTACTGATCTTACCAATAAACTTCTTCTGGTTTCATCATGAAGTGTGTTTATTGAGTAGATAGAGACAATTACACTGTAAGGCTAGGCTGGTGAGTACATGTCACAAGGCTTTCCCTGGAGCAACACCCTTCATGTGGAATGTCTCCCAAGGGAGATCACATTGGCTGTTTCTGTTCTGAGTTTCCAGAGGGCAGTGAAGTCTATGCAGAATCACAGCTTTTAATCCGTTATTAAAATTATGGATGTCTGCTCTGATTGTTTTTTTTTAACTGCTTGTCTGGAGCTGTTGAACAGCTTGGACTGTTTTTAACTGATATTTAGTTATCCATTTAATGCTTTTAAAAGTGTTTTTATCAATTATGTATTTCTTCAGTAGGCCAAGAGGGGAGAAATAAATTGCATAAAATCAATCAGTCAATTAATCAACTGGTCAATTCTAAATATGTGTTGGTATATAGCAGGGAATGTATGGTGCTCCAGATATTGGACTGAAACTCCCATGATCCCTCACTACAGGCAATAGTACCTGGGGTGATAATCCAACAGGGCCACATTTTTCAGTCCATAGGGTGAGTTGATATAAGTGTATGCTCTCATTTTAATTTCAAAACAGAACAAACAAAAAGTCACCACCACATTCCTATGTGGCATGAATGAGAGCTCTTCTGCATTTGATGCCTAAGTATTGGGAGAAAAATAGATCTATTTTGTCTGCTTTTCCCTTCTTCTTTCTTCTCTTCCTCAGCTGAACTTCGGCAAGCCAGTATGGCCATGATGAACAGAAAACATGAACTGGAAGAGCAGAACAGGTAAAAAGAGGCATTCAGAATTGTGCAGTAATTAGCATGTTGAAGTGGAGTTGGGAAGACCTGGCTTCAAGCTCCTGGTTGGATGTGAAGCTCACTGGGTGATCATGAGGCATTCATTCTGTGCTATAGGCATAGTCTGTAACTTGATTTCTGTAGGACAAGAAATACAAATGATTTCCTAAGCACAGCTGCTTATCTCTCAGGGTAAGGGCTTGGGGACAGAGCAAGCAGCAGCAGGACAGTCCCATAGACAAGATCTAGGAGTAAGGCCTCCCTCTTGGTTCACTGGTAACTGTGTTTATGCTTGACCTATCTCTTATAGTTGTTTTGAGGTTCAAGAAGGGAAGAAGAGATCTGTGTTCACTATTTGGGACAGAACCACTGGCCACAGAAATCAGGAATTCAGCACAAGTTAAAGGGGTAAAGATGGACAAAAAAATCATCCACAAATTAAATTTATTTGAAAATTATATGCTTCATGTTTTGACTAAATGAGATAGAAACTTGTTGTCTTTAATAAATATTTTAAAAATACCCAATTATCTGAAAGGTTAGAAGTGAAATATGACAAATCTGATCTTATGTGTGTCAGTTTAGACTGCAGCAGTTTTCAAAGAGATAGCCATATTAGTCACAATATAAAAAGGAAAAATGGTGCCAGGGGAAGGAATCTAGTAGCACCTTTAAGTCTTACTGATTTATGTAACCTGTGAGCTTTCATGGATTTCAATCCAGTTCTTCAGACATACTGATGGATTAATGCAGGGGTAGGTAACCTTTCCCCTTTAAGGGCCGAGGGACTTCAGCTCCCAGAATCCCAGGAGCTATTGGCCAACATGGGACTATTGGCCAACATGGCTGAGGCTTCTGGGAGCTGAAGTCCCTCGGCCCTTAAAGGGGAAAGGTTGCCTACCCCTGGATTAATGTATTATAGCACAGGTACTTAAACATCGTCTATGGAAGAAGTGAAAACCAAAACTTGAATGCCACTAGTTGCGGAAATTAACAGTCCTCCTATATTCTGTACTGGTCAAGCCTTACCTGGAGTACTGTGTTCAGTTCTGGTGCCTCATTTTAAGAAGGATCTAGACAGTTTGGAGTGTGTTCAAGGAAGGGCAACAAGGATGATAAGAGGTATGGAAAACAAAACATAGGCGAGGAACTGGGAATGGTCAGTTTGGTGAAGAGACTATTGAGGGGTGACATGATTATACTCTTTAAATACCTCAAGGGCTGTCACAGAGAGGAAGAGGCAGACCTGTTCTCTGCTGCCCAAGAGAGTAGAACTATGTCCAAGGGTTTCAAGTTACAGGAAAGTAGATTTTGATTGAACATGAGATGGAATGTCTTGACTATGAGAATGCTTTGGGAATGGAACCAATTGCCTAGGGAGGTGGTGGAATCTCTTTCTCTAGCTGTCTTCAGAAAGAGGCTGGACAGCTACCTGCTGGGGATGCTGTTTTTGAAGATCAAGGTGTATTTACTTGCTCTTCCTCCAATGTGATATATTTTATCCTCTCTCAGCAATGCTCCTCTACACTAGATATTCACTATGCAAGCTGAGCAAGGGACACAAATCTGACATTAGAAATGGAAATACTCTCCAAACACTATCAGAACACTTTAGGATGTACCATCAATGACCTTCAAGTGCCTATTTTTGAGCAAATAATAATAATATAATAATGGAAGTTTAAAAGGGGGGGGGGGCGACCCTAAATTGGGACATACTCACAAGTTCAGGTCCAGAGGTATGAGCAGAGATAGAAGCAACAGAAGAAGGTGAGTTTGTTTAGTTTAGGAGCCAGAGTTGGTTCTCTGACTGAGGTTCTCTGGAGGCTTACTTATGTCTGTATGTTTCTGCCTGAGTACATGGATTAAGGGGTGAGTGGGGCTTCTATTAAGAAGAAGTGGGCCACCATCTGGGTTTGGGGCAGAGGTAGCAGGTGCTAAGTCTACATAACTGCTTCCTCAGTCTCTGGAGCTTGGTGAACTGGAAGAGGAAAATAGGCATTTTGTTGAGGATGCCTCAACTGCTGTACTGCAACATTTATGGGACGGCAAGCGTAGATGGTGAAAGAGCTGTTGCACTGACCTGCAGCACTGTGCTGTGGGTGTTTTCTGGCTGAAGAACATGGGAACCATGCTTTCAACAAATGAAAGCTGGTTGCCTACATGAAGAGAAGGTGCGACAGTTTGAGGCCTGTGTATCTACACTTCAACTTACCAGGGAGGATGAAGCTCTTTTGGAAAAGGGATGCCTCTAGGGAGGGTGACAGTTTCCAAGCACTGGAGACAGACACTTAGAAGAGTGGAACACACAGAAGCAGAACAATCAAGGTCCATGTTGCAAGTTTGGAGCTACAAAACTTTCTCCTTAATCAGTGATTTGGAACTGGAATAGTAGCCTCAGTCCTCAGAGAGCACGAAGGTAACCTTGGAGAATTGATTTATTCAGCTTATATGCCCTGTTGTTGTAGTGTGCCTTCAAGTTGTTTCTGACTTCGTGTGACCCTAAGGCAAACCTATCTCTCTTTTTAGGAACTGCTTTAGTTGTGTATTTCTGCAGATTGGCCTTGATGGCTCTTGTAGTTCCTTCTATCCCTAGGGCTGTCTTGGATGAAACCGATTATCTAGATCCATTTCAAACTGGCTTTAGGACAGGATATGGAGTTGAGACTGCCATGGTTGTGCTGGCTGACAACTTCCGCTTGGGTATCGACAGGGGCAGTGTGACCCTGTTGGTGCTCTTGGACCTCTCAACGGTCTTTGACACAATAGACCATTCCATCCTCTTGGATCGCCTGAGAGAGTTAGGAATTGAAAGCACTGCTTTGCCGATCCCAGAGGGTGAGGCTCGGGGACAGTTACTCTTCTAGAATAGAGCTTAATTGTGGTGTCCCTCAGGGTGCCATCCTGTCCCCGATGCTATTTAACACCTACATGAAGCCACTGGGGGAGATCATTCGGAGGCATGGAGCACGGTGTCATCAGTATGCTAATGAGACCCAGATATACTTCTCCATGACCTGGTTATCAGCTCAGACTTCAGATGGCATCTCTCCTCTCAATGATTGTCTTAAAGCGGTAATGGACTGGATGAGGAAAGACAGATTGAGACTGAATCCAGACAAAACGGAGGTACTAACAGTTGCGGGCCTGAAACCAGGTCTGGATGGAGTTACACTATCCTCCAAGGACTGTGTTCGCAGTCTGGGGGTACTCCAGATTCGTCGCTTCACATGACACATCAGGTGAATACGACGGTCAGGAGTGACTGCTATCAGCTTCGGCTGATACGCCAGCTGCGCCCTTTCCTGGAGACTAGGGATCTTGAAACTTTGGTACATGCCCTGGTAATCTCCTGTCTCTATTTTTGTAATGTGCTCTACATGGGGCTACCCTTGCACTTAACTCGGAAACTTCAATTAGTTCAAAATATGGCAGCCAGGTTAGTTACTGGTACATCTAGGAGAGAGAGCACATTACACCAATGCTGAAATCTCTCCGCTGGCTGCCTATTAGTGTCCGGGCACAGTACAAGGTGTTGGTTATGACCTTTAAAGCCCTACATGGCTTGGGTCCAACCTATCTCCAGGACCACCTCCTTCCATACGATCCTCCCCATGCACTTTGGTCCTCTGGGAGGAACCTGTTATATGAGAACCAGGTTGTCGGTGACTTCCCAGAGGACTTTCTCTGCCTCCGCTCCCAGATTATGGAATGGCCTGCCGGATGAGATCCGTTTTATCTCCACTCTTGACTGCTTTAAAAAAGCAGTAAAAACAAATCTTTTCCGGCAGGCCTTCCCTGAATAATGTCCCGGCCAAGAAGACAAAGAAAAAGACTCCGGCTATTCGCTTCTCCAACCGTTATTGTTTAGTCGAGCTGCTATTTTAAAGAATTATATGTTTTTACTTATTCGGCATCTTAATTCTGCATTAGTTTAATATATTTTTAAAGGGTGGGAGGGTTAGGGAATGGATTGTTGGATCTTGTTTTAATTTGTTGAGATGTTTTTAACATGTTGTACGCCGCCCCGATTGCGCTGCAGAGGGGCGGGATAAAAATAAAAATGATTCTTATTATTATTAGGGCTGCATCACACTGCAGAAATAATCCAGTTTGACACCACTTCAACTGCTATGGTTCTGTGCTATTGAATTCTGGCAACTGTAGTTTGTTGTGGCATTAGAGCTGACAGTGAAGGCTAAATGTTTCATAAAACTTATTTATTTATTTCATTTGTATGCCAACTTTCTCCCAGAAGGGAACCCAAGGCGGCTCACAGATAAAAACATTTTTTAAAAATTATAACAAAAATTTAAAACAGTTAAAATCATCTAAAAACATTATAAAATTACGTAAAAATATACAAAAGTTAAACTACAATTTCCAGAAAGCTACAACTACAAAACCACAATTCCCAGAATTCTATAACATTGAACCATGGAAGTTAAAGTGGTGTCAAACTGGATTATTTCTGCAATTCTGATGCAGTGTATGATTCAATGATAGTGTAGTGGTTTCTTTGATCTAGCCATGCATCACTTTATTTTTATCCTATCTTCCTCCCAGACAGCTTACAAAAAGGCAGAAATTACAATAACTACAATTGACACAATGCAGATATTAATGCATGGTCCTCATCGCATCTGCACAAGAAGTCTATCCAGAAAAGCTTTTCAACTCAAGAAATGGAATTCTGTTAAGCAGATTTATTATCTTCACACTTCAATTGTTTGAAAACCCTGTATCATACTGCAGAACTCTTTGAGATTTTATGACTGGATCACAATTTGCATTCTGATCCACTGTTACAACTAAATAATTGTGCTTAAATATTTGTGCTGTAATATAGTATTTCATTGGCACATCTGAAGAAGTGGATTGAAATCCACCAAAGCTCATGCTGCATGTGCTACTAGATTCCTTCTTCTCCCCCTTTTTCTCCCTTTTAGCATGTACAAAACAGGAAAGTTCAGGAGGGGTATGGGATAAAAAATGCCCTTCTTCATTAAATTATCTTGGTATCTTCCTTTCAAAATACTTGCTTCAGTTAGGCGACTCCTTCAGTAAGTAAAAGTCAAACCAATTACTTGGTCTAGACAGAAAGTGTCCCTTTGGGATAGATTTGCAATGATTAAATTACATATAATCCCATGACTATTTATATCTCTTTCAGACAAGTCCAGTAAAAACAAATCAAGCAAAACTGAGATACTGACACACAAAAAACCACTAAAAAAATTATTGCAGGTGGCAAAAAGCTGAGATTTATTAAAAATGTGAAGATTAACACGATTACCCCTGGGGTGTGGGTTTTGGCGTTGCCAGACTTTGAAACCTGCTGTAATATATTTCCATTATGCCTCTGTAACTTTGGTACAGGTGTGGCGAAAATCAGTTGACGTTGGATTAGGAGTGATAAATAGGGCCCCATGTTACGAAGGCCAGGTTTATAGCATTGGTGATGGTGAAAGATACAAGATTTTGGCACCTGCTTGGAATAGATTGAATGGTGTTGGATTTGGGGTTATCTGAAGGGATCCTATTCTAGAGAGGTAGTTAGTTTGCTTTGGAGGTTTCTCAGAACGTGGGGTTTACATCACTGAAATATTTCAAAATAACTGAAAACTTTTGTATAGGTAGAGAGGCTCCTAAATTTCTGGATTCTTAATTGACAAATCTGGCCAGTTATTCTGTTTTAGCCTGATTGACCCCATAGTATGGTTGCTAGGATTCAGTGTTGGCAAAAAGGTACTTGTATGTTGTTTTGAGCTGCTTGAGGGAATAGCAAGAGTAACGTAGCTAATATAATAAAATAAAAATGTGCCATCACAGAAGAGGCATTTTCTTCTGTGCCAGAGGGGAGATTTCTCACACATTTCAGGGATTTGTTAAATACATTATTTATTTTTATTTTTATAAATAATGCCTTATCATTTTAATATTTTTAATTTATTAAAAAATAATTAGTTTAATAACTGATGTCTGTATGGGGACATCTTTTTTTTTTAATTAGTTCAGCTGATTCATCTAAAGTGTGTAGAAACTATGTGACCCTCATATAATGTTGTACTGCAACTCCCTTGACCCCAGCCAACATAGGAGGTGGTAAGGAAAGCTCAAGTTGCAATCCAATATCTGGAGGGCCATACAGTTCACACCCCAATCTAAAACATTGCAGTCCTAGTCACAACCCATTGTTATGTGAAGATGTCCACAGTCATCAAAGATCAACAAAAGGCTCTGGACATAAGTAACTAGGTGTATTTCACTATGATAAACCCTTGATACATGCAGCACTGCAACCTACCAAGACTGTCAATCCCATTGTGGTATATTTGGACCTATTCAACTTTGAGAGTTGGTATGTATGAGAATGGTCAGGTCTCTGTCAACAAAGCTACATTCTCTTTTCTTAGTTCCTTGAGAAATCTCCTTGATGGTGAGATGGAGCATTCTGCAGTACTACGTCAAGAAATCGACAACTTGAAGAAGAAAGTTTTAGAGCAAGAGGAGCTCTACACAGTGAAGATCCAGGCCTTGGCCAGGTAGGGGAGTGGATAATGTGGCAGATTAACTGATTTCAAGGAAGGTCCTTCCTTGGGGATATTCTCTACCCAAGACTCAGATGTGTCTTGGAGACTTTTCAGTGTTCAGTCTGTGCATGGCAAATGCCTGTATATCAGAGGTGGGGAAATCTTTAGTCTTCCAAGCCTTTGTGGATTGTAACTCCTACCAGCCCACATTACAATAACCTGTGGTTAGGAATTATGGTACAGTCTCTGGAGCTTGCCCATCTGTTCCATATATGATATTGGTTATAGCCATGGCCCTCTTTCAGCTGTACTGTGGCGCCAACCTGCCAGCCATAAATTGGAGCAGAGACTGAGAAGGCTTGATCGTGCTAGACTCTAACACAAGACCAACATGGTCAAGTAGCTTCTCGGTTGTTGCTCAACCGTCCGCTCAGTCACTGCTCCCTTTGCACCTGATCACCCTGGGAGCAACAACTGAGCAGCTGACCAGTCGACCTTCCTTTTGTTATAAGACCAGTGTGAGCAAGAGAGGATGAGCAGGCTTGGGCCCCTGCTGTATTCACACAAGAGAGGTGAAGGCGATGGCGAACTGGGCATGCTGAGGTAGAAGCCACTGATCAGCTGGGTGCTACACAAATAGTAGACCTTATATCAGAAATAGGTGTTGGGATGTGCTGGGGTTGTTGCCCAAGAGGAAAAGAGGCAGTAGCCCAAAAATGTTTGGGAACCACTGCCCTAAAGGCACTAGACCCCATCTGATCTTGGAAGCTAAGCAGGTTCAGTCCTGGTTAGTACTTGGATGTGAGACTGCCCACAAGTACCTGGTGCTGTAGGCTATATTTTAGAAGAAGGAACTGGAAAAACCATTTCTAAGAAAACCCAGTGAAATTCATGAGGTCGCCATAAATTGACAGGTGACATAAAGGTACACACACACAAGCAAGGTTCACATTTGAGCTGATAGACTGTGGTCAGTGGCTTTAGGCAGTTGCTCTGACTCTGACTCAAGTTACTGACCTCACAGGGCTGGTTCTTTCATACTCATCTTTTTGTTGCTATGCACTGTAACTTTACATCAGGGATTTTAAAATTTCTTTTGATGCCTGTGTTAGTTTCCAGTTGTTTCAATGGCTTTTTAAATTGATGTACCATACTTCTTTTGACTTGAGGTTTTTTTTAACTGCCACCAACTTGGCTTTGACTTACAGTATGTCTACCCTATGAATGTGAGACCTCCAAGACTCCTTATCCATAGTCTTGCTCAGGTCTTGCATATTCAGGACTGCAGCTTCCTTGGTTTGATCAATCCACATGTAATGCAGTTTCTCTCTTTTCCTACTGCCTTCCACTTTAACTAACATTATCAGATTTTCCAGCGAATCATGTAATCTCATGAAATGCCCAAAGTATGACAGCCTCCATTTTGTCATTACCTCTAGTGTGAGTTCAGGCATTATTTGCTTTAGGAGCCCTTCATTTGTCTTTTTAGTGGTCCATGGTATTTGTAGAACTCTTTTCCAACACCACATTTCAAATTAACTGATCCTATTCATATCAGTTTTCTTCACTGTCTAGCTTTCACAGATATATATATAGAAACTGAAAATATGATGGCCTGTATGATTCTGACTTAAGTATTCAATGATATTTCTTTACACTTTAGGATCTTATCTAGTTCCTTAATAGCTGCACTTCCAAGTCCTACCCTTCTGATTTCTTGACTACAGACAGACTCCTTTGACATGTGCCAAAGTATAGAGCATCTTTATTTCATTGTCTTTGTATCCACTTTACAGTTGTATAAATCATCTTTGGTCATTATTTTGTACCCCAGGTTACAACAGCAAGCATAGCAAGTAGGCAGAGACTGGTCTGTTAAACCAAAGTACAAGTTTAGTTGTAACCCTGCTTTTGGACTTACTCCCATAACCTTCCTCAATAGTCATTCCAAATCTTTGCTGTTTTCTGCTCTGGTATCATCTGCATATATTAGATTGTTGATGTTCTTTCTTCTGATGTTCATACCTTTTTCCTCTCAGTCTAGGCTTACTTTCCGCTATGGTTTGTATTATTTTAATTGTTGTATATTGTTTTATGTTTTTAATTATATTACTGTTTAATAATATTTTAAGGGGGGGAGGGCTATGTTGGTTATTGTAACTGTTTTTATCTTGTAAACCACCCGGATTGGGCAACCATTGGGTGGTATATAAATAAATTTTATTATTTATTATTATTATTATATGTTCTGTGTATAAATTAAGCAGGCAGGATGATAAAATGAGGCCTTATCTGACCACCTTGCCATTGAAAAACCATTCTATTTCTCTTTATTGTGTCCAACACTGGCTACCTATATAGAGTAGAGGTTATGCATCAGGACAATCAGATGTGTCACTCTTGTTTCTTTTAGAGAGATGGGCCAAAGGAAATGGTATCAGGCCACTTTGGGGGTGTGGTGTTAGATGACAGACACCCTCTGGCCGCACTGAGGGGTGAAAAGCCAGACTAAAAAAAAGTGGAAATAAACCGACCTAGCCTGGAAAGTTACACCTTCAACCGTACATGTAAACTCTCTGATGTGTGACCGGTCCCAAAGGAGTGCTCCATCCTAACCCTAACCCTAAAGCTTCATAGAAATGCACTGGTGCCGGTGCACATTTAAAAGATGGAGCTGCCATATCCAAGCAGTCGGAGCAGCAATGCAAAAAAGCAAAAGTGTGATAACTTCAATGGATGTAATTACAACATACACAAACCAGACAGTCCAAGAGAGGGCATGGGGTGAAGGAGGGTAAAGGGAGCATGTAGTGGGGGCATGATTGTTCATTGCCAGTGTTTTGCTGGGCACATCGATGCTCCGATGCACTGTCCTGTTGGAGGATCATAGGCGCGACTGTGTGCACGATCGAAGGGGGCGGCCATTCAGTGGGATGGCATCTAGGCAGCAGGCAGTCACTGGTGGTGTGTTTGTACGATGCTGTGCATGGATGGTGGGGAAAAAATTACCAAAAAAATTTACCCAGCAGCATGGCTTGATGCTGCGCTGTGCAGTTGTGCCTTGTGCATTTGGGCTGCCTTGGGAGTAGTCTGTGTGGTCAGTGGATCATCGACCTGCTCTTGGAAAAAGCAGTTTTGAGCCGCTTTTTCCTGCCCATCTGCTTCTCCTCATAGCTTCATGTGATCTATGCAGTAATCAGTAATTACTGCATAGTACTCTTCAAAGAACAGATTGATTTTCGTCTGAATTTCTTTGGTGTATTTCACTTATTCAACATATTTTACCCAATGTGATACCTAGTGACTCTTCCTTTTTTGAACCTAGCTTGGACATCTGGTATTTCTCACTCCATATATGTTAAAATCCTTTCCTGTAAAATCTTGAGCATCACTTTTCTCAGGTGGGAGATCAGAGCCACAATCTGATGGTTTCTACAATCCCTGATATCCCCTTTCTTTGGTCTTGGAATACATACTGAACATTTCCAGTCTGTGGGTCATTATTTTGTTTTCCATATATGCTGGCAGATTTTAATTTGAATGTGAGTGGATTCTGTGTTTGCAGCTTCCAACAGCTCTATTAGTTCCATCTGTTCCTAGTGATTTATTACTGCAATGTATAGCTTTGGTTTCCCTTTCTAAAACAATGGGTTCTTCAACAAAATGTTCTTCCTGGAATGAATCTGTCATCCTTTCTTCTCTTTTATGTAGTTCTTCTGTATACTGTTTCCATTCTTATTTTTTCTTAATCATACAGCATTCCCACTCTTACTCAGATGTCATGGAAGAGGTTTCCTATTCTACCTTTTGTTGTGTTTTACTTTTTTGTAATGACTATGATAATAGTTCTCTTTGATCATATGCACAAGTCACTGAATAGTTGTGTTCAGGATTATTATTATTATTATTATTATTATTAAAGTTTATTTCTAAAGTGCTATCAATGTACACAGCGCTGTACAAAGATATAATCAAAGCATAAAATAGAAATAAAAACCCGCCAAAGGCGTACAATCTAAAAATACAAAACAATTGGTAAAATAAAATAAAAGTTAATTAAAAGCAGGGAACAATTAAAACAATTAAACAGCAATATCCACTGTCAGCTCAAATAACAGAAAGAATAAATGTATATTACACAGTGCCTGGGAATGCCTCCCTGAACAGGGTGGTCTTTAACTCGGATTTAAAAGTAGAGAAAGAAGTAATGGCCCATGTTTGAGGGGGAAGAAAGTTCCAGGAGTGAGGGGTGGCAAGCGAGAAGGGGTGAATCCGGGATAATGCAGTGGAGATCCTCGGTTGGGACAGCAGGCCTTGAGTACTAGAATGGAGGGTATGGGTGGGAATGTAAGGAGAGAGAAGTTCAGATAGGTAAAGAGGGGCTAGCCCATGCAGGGTTTTGAAAGTTAGCAACCAAAGCTTATATTGGATACGGAAGGGAAAGGGGAGCCAGTGAAGAGAAGATAGCAAAGGGGAAACATGGTCAAAGTGGTGAGCGGAAGTAATGATGTGAGCGGCTGAATGTTGGACAGAAAAGGGCAAAGATGAGAGAGAGGAAGCCCAGCTAGAAGGAGATTACAGTAGTCTAATCGGGAAACCACCAAAGTGTGGACCAGAGTCTTGGCAGTGGAGGCCAAAAGAAAAGGATGAATTTTGGCAATATTATAAAGGAAGAATCTGCAGGCTTTGGCTGTGACCTGAATATGGGGAATGAAAAACAGAGAGGAGTCGAAAATGAAACCGAGGCTACGGGCTTCCTGGACCAGACGAATAGAGGTATTGTCGACAGAAACAGAGAAAGAGGATTGAAGGGAGGACTTAGGTGGAAAGACAAGAAGCTCCGTCTTGGACATGTTGAGCTTCAAACGCATCCACAGACAGACAGCTGTGAGACATGAAGAAACTTGCTGTTCAAGCCCTTGAGAAAGATCAGGGGTGGAAAGATACAGTTGAGTGTCATCGGCATACAGATGATAGGAAAAACCGAAAGAACTGATAAGTTTTCCTAAAGACAAGGTGTAAAGAGAGAACAGTAGGGGACCCAAAACAGATAAGGGAACGGGGGACGAAGACTGACCACCCGTGACCACTGCAAAAGATCTATTTGACAGGTAAGATTTAAACCAGTCGAGAACGGAGTTTGAGAACCCGATGGCAGAAAGTATATCAACTAGAAGACAGTGATCCACGGTGTCAAATGCCGCAGATAAATCGAGGAGAATGAGCACAGAATAAAGGCCATTTGCCTTGGCCCGTAAAAGATCGTTGGAGATCTTTGTGAGGGCTGTCTCAGTAAAGTGCCGTGGGCGGAAACCGGACTGAAAGGGATCGAGGATGGCCTTGGCTTCGAGAAACTCAAGATAGCGTTCCAAAACCTTAGAAAGAAAAGGGAGAAGAGAGATTGGACGATAACTGGACAAAGAAGAGGGGTCAAGAGAAGATTTTTTCAAGATAGGGGAAACAAGAGCATGTATAAAGTCCGAGGGAAAAGAGCCTGTAGAAAGAGAGAGGTTAAAGATAGAAAAAAGGGAAGGAAGGAAGGAGGGGGCTATAGAGATTAGGAGACGAGGGGGAATTGGATCAAGAGAACAAGTTGCAGGTTTGGAAGAGTACAGCAGGGTAGAGAGTTTGTCCAGAGAAACAAGAGGAAACACAGAGAATTGATTAGAAGATTAGTGGGAGAAGATAAATGAGGAGGAACTATTTCAGATCTAATAGTAGTGATCTTAGTGATAAAATAGTTAGCAAAGTCGGTAGAGGAAAATAATGAAGAAATGGGGAGAGGGAGGTTTTAGCAAGTTGTTGAAGCAGGAAAACAAAGGCTGCGGGTGCCTCTCATTGGCACAGATCAATGATTTAAAGTAGTTCTGTTTTGCCATGGACAAGGCGTGTGTGAAGGATACGAGAACGAATTTGTAATGAATAAAATTGACCCACTCCCTAGACTTTTTCCAAAGACGTTCGGCCGCTCGAGAGCAGGACCGAAGGAACCTAACTATGGGAGTAAGCCAGGGCTGAGGCTTGTTCGTAGAGGAGGACATGTAAACAGATACAGGGGCAAAGCTGTTGAGAGCTGAAGAATGAGTGGAGTTAAATAAAGACATCGCTGAGTCAGCGGAGTCCCCAAAAGATAAAGAAGAGAGGGAAGATTCCAAAGACTGACTGAGAAGGTCACAGTTTAATAGACTGACGATCGTGAAAATAGCGTTGAGCAGTATGACGAGGAGGTGGGATATAGGTAAGAGTAAAAGAAATTAAATGATGATCAGATAATGGAAAATTCTGACCTTATTTCTGCCACTTTTGCCTTTTGCTTCTCATCTGTCCTTAATTAGTTCTTCAGACTTTCATCTGTCATCCAGTGAGGCTTTTCTTCCTTCGTGGCTGCAGATAGCGTCTTTTTGCATTTTCCCCTGATAATGTCTGTCTTTGATTCTGAAATTGCCTATTTGATTTCTGTATTGGCCCTCTAGTGACGTCCATGCTGTATACAGTCATTTCTCTGGTTGCATAAAGAATGTATTTGCAATGAACAAATTATTGACCTTGGAATATTCAATAAATTACTCTTAATTTCTTGATGCTAAATCATATTCTCCCAACAAAGTTTGGTTTTGCTCTGTTTCCTACTTTTTCATTCCAGTTGCCTGTGCTTATCAACATATTCTTTTTCAGTGTGTTATTCAATTTCTTCCCCATTCTCCCTTGGTAGTTGCAGCATAAATTTGGATTATAGTTATATCAATTTTGTTTTCCCTGAAGACTTTTGATATTAGTCAGACTATCTGCTTTTGTTACATTTCTTCTCTCTATTAATGTCATCTTGTTTCTTCTTAGATATTCATTTTCTGAGTAAAATACTTTGTAGTTTTCTGACTGAAAATATTCCATCTAATGTATATACTGTATTTTCCAGTGTATAAGACAGCTGGGCGTATAAGACGACCCCAACTTTTCCAGTCAAAATACAGAGTTTGGGATATACTCGCCATATAAGATGACCCCTCTTCCAACACACAGCAAATAAAAATTTAAAAAAACCATGAGATTTGATTTCAATATGGTAATTTTAATTCAAATGCTTATGACATGCAGGTACTTAGCCGGAAAACTGTCACTTATAAACACAACAAACTACAGCTCCCATGTTCCCTAGCACTTATTTCTGCAGTGTGTTTTGGACCTTACTTTTTAAAAAATAGTCCAGATTTAAATGTTGCTTTAAAAATTATTTCCATCTCCCAGCTATGAGATGTTTGGGGGGAAATGAGAAAGTGTTGGGGGGAAGGACTGCCAATATACTAGGTGATGCATTCTGGGGTATGTACAATTTGCGTCCAAGTAAGTGACCCTGGGCATGTCACACACTCTCAGCCTCAGAGGATGGTAATGGCAACCCCCATTTGAAGAAACATGCCAAGAAAACCCCATGATAAGGTTAAAAGTCACCATTTTGACCATTAAAACATCCTCCATTTTGAGCATGACTAAGAAGCATGGATTTACATTTATATTAGTGTTTTTAGCTTTCTCTACATTTTTTTTATATGTCCTACATTTTTTGTAGTGACTTGACCTCCTTTGCATTGAAGACATTTGGTCACCCTGTCTGAGTATCAGAGTATGACTCTGGAGACCAGGATTTGAATCCTGGCTCAGCCATGGAATCCCCCTGGGTGCCCTTGGGCAAGTCACACTCTCTCAGCCTCAAAAGAAGGCAATGGCAAACTCCCCTCTGAAGAAACCTTACAAAGCAAACACCACGTCTTAGGGTTGCCGTAAGTCGGAAATGACTCAAAAACATACAACAACAACAACAACAACAACAATCTTAGAAGTCACACTCTTTCAGCCTCAGAGGGTGGCAAAGGCAAACCCTGTTTGAAAAAACACATAGGCAAGAAATGATAGGTTCATGATAGGTTTGCCTTAGGATCATCATCAGGTGGAAACGACTTGAAGGCACACAACAACAGTCTTGAAAGTCACACGCTCTTGGCCTAAGGGGAAAGCAATGGCAAACCCTTTCTGAACAAACCTTGCCAAAGAAACCCCAGGATAGGTTTGTGTTTGAGTTGCCAAAAGTCAGAAACGACTTGAAGGCACACAACAATAACAACAACAACAACATTCTTGGAAGTCACACTCTTGTAGCCTCAAGGGAAAGCAATGGCAAACCCTTTCTAAACAAATAGCAGCAGCAGCAACAAGAACACCACCTCCCCAAATTCCTGACCTAGCGGACCATTAGGCTGCTCCCCATCAGAAAAGTGTATGCAGGGAGAGAGGGATGGATCTCCTCCTCCTCTTTGGTCAAGAGGAGGGGCCCCAATCCACACCTGGAGGGGCTCGAGCCTGGCTCTGGAGGATGCTGCACTCTGCTGCTGCCCGGCTCCAGGAGGAGGGGGGGGAACACGCTCTGGACAGGAACCACTTGGACCCAGGGGCACCACCACGCCCCCCACGGACTGCCCCTGGGACAGCCCCCCCTCCTCCTCCTGCTCCTGCACCACTACTTTTTCGTCGTCCTCTCCTTCTTCCTCCTTCCCTTTTTCATCCTCTTTCAACACTCTCTTTCATCCCTCTTTTTCCTCCTCCTCTTCCTCTTCCCTGACCCTCCTCCTCCTGCCTCCCCCCCCGGTCGTCGTCGTCTTCATCCTCCTCCTCCTCTTCCTTGGTCTTCCTCCTCCTCCCGCCTCCTCTCCCATTGTCTTCTTCTTTCTCCTCCTCCTCTTCCTCTTCCCCTCCTCTTCCTCTTCCCTGGCTTTCCTCCTCCTCCTGCTCTCGTCATCTTCTTCTTCTTCCTCCTCCTCCTTCTCCTCCTCTTCCTCTTCCCTGGCCTTCCTCCTCCTCCTGCCCTCGTTGTCGTCTTCTTCTTCTTCCTCCTCCTCCTTCCTCCTCTTCCTCTTCCCTGGCCTTCCTCCTCCTCCTGCCCTCGTTGTTGTTGTCGTCATCGTCTTCTTCTTCTTCTTCTTCCTCCTCCTCCTTCCTCCTCTTCCTCTTCCCTGGCCTTCCTCCTCTTCCCGCTCTCGTCGTCTTCTTCTTCGTCTTCTTCCTCCTTCTCCTTCCTCCTCTTCCCTGGCCTTCCTCCTCCTCCCGCTCCCTCCTCCTCCTCCTCCTCCTCCTTCTTCTTCTTCTTCTTCCTCTTCCTCTTCCTCTTCCCTGGCCTTCGTCGTCTTCTTTTTCCTCCTCCTCCTCCACCTCTTCCTGCTCCTCCTCCTCTTCCCATCTCCCCACCATTGTCTTCCTCCTCCTCTTCCTCCTCCTCTACCCAGCGTATAAGATGACCCCTGACTTTGAAGACAATTTTCCAAGGTTAAAGGTCATCTTATACGCCAGAAAATGCGGTATTTATCTATAAGTCTAATAATTTATGCCCAAAAATTGACCTCAAAATCCCAGGTCGATTTATTTATGGGTCACTATGGTAATGTGATAGCAGCTCTCTCACATTTCCCAATGCAGTGCACATATAGTTTCTTTTTCTCTTGAGCCAAGCAGAAAGGGTCCTGAGTGATTAATTGCTTTTAAACAAACAGAGTCCCTCTTCTTTCTGGGTGGAGGCTGAAACCAAAGTTGAAATAAAAAGTCTCAGTTAAAGTCTCTCTTGCTGTACGCACACATACACACACTAGAGGAGCCTCCAAGTTTTACCCTCGACCTACCCACGGGTCATGGCAAAATCTATAATTTTGGCCTCAAAACCTGCCCTCGACTTATACGTGAGGTTGACTTATAGTTGAGTATATACAGTACTTTAGCTTACTCACCCTGGCTATTGCCATGTTTATATGTTCCATCTTTTGTTTTACAATGTCTAGCATTCCCTGATTTTCACATGCTGTGTCCCTATTATATGTGCCGTCAAACTTTGGACTTGAGCATATCAGGTTAATTTTTGCTTGAGTCCAATTGCATAATTAGACACAGTGCTACTCGTAGTTGTGTTCTGGTCTTCTTCAATAGCTGCTGCATGCCTTCTGATGTCAGACTCTCATGTGTTGGCACTATCTCTTGTTTCATTTTGGATTATCTCATAATAGGGTTTTCATGATAAAAGACAACCCAAGTGGTACTGCTACTGTCTCCACCAGTTATTCTCGACATTCTCTCCGCTTCACTACTGATTCTGTCCAGTAGCTATTTGTGACATTTAGACTGGCTCCTCGATAGAAGCCTCTCTGATGGAGAGGACCCAACTAGCTTGCTTCAGGGGCACATGCAATCCATTACCATGAAAATGTAGTGCCATGGTGGGAATTTAAGCTTATGAGATTTTATTTGTGTTTTTACTCTGTGTCTCCAAGAGTGCTAACTTCTTTAGTATGACTAATAGATAGTGTTGGCTTTAAAGTATACACAATTGTATGAACCCGTCCTTTTTCTTTTAAAATAAAGATGAGCAATAAGTGTGGGGAAGAGGCAGAGCTCAACTTTCTTGCAAAATAGTCTGATTTAAATTGAGACTCTTTGAATCACTGTTTGAAATCAAGATATAAACCACCAAGAGAATACTCAAATTTGAATAATATAATAGTTTTCTCCAATACTTTGCTTTTTCAAAACAATGGTGTAAATCTGATTACTAAAATATTTTAATTTACAACTAGTTAAAGAAGTTAATAACAGCTAAGAAGCAATAGGTTCTTTAAAATTTTAAAAAGAGAACTTCATTTCCCTTAATTTAGGAAATAATAATATATAATGTATTCTGAACCTGTCTCAAGCTGTGGATGATGCTTCATTGTATTAGGAAAGAAAATAACTTAATAAATAGCATGCATACATATAATCTTATTGTTAATCTCAAAAAGATATTAACCAATTGTTAACCCGAGCAACCAAAATCTGGTAAATAAGGAATTATGTAAGGTCCATTGATTCAATCAAATGGACTTTAGCTAGAACTAATAAGTGGATTTACACCTTAATTAAAATGTTATGCGTGTATAAATGTTTCATGTTTGCTATTGCACATTGTTGGCTATCTGGATGGTTAAGTAAGTGATATATATTTATGTTATAAGGGCAGCTATCAAACATAACTCCTCCTCCCTCTCCTCCTTATTTCTCTCTTGCCATTTTCCCAGCTCAGGACTCAAAGCATCTTACAACAAATTTTAAAAAAACTTTGTTAAAAATTCACAAGACACAAAAGTTAAATGAGATTAAACAATATAATCAATATAATAACCAATATAATATCGGAGCCATTGGCAATAATCTTTGAGAACTCCTGGAGAACAGGATAAGTCCCAGCAGACTGGAGGAGGACAATGTTGTCCCCAACTTCAAAAAGGGAAAAAAAGAGGATCCCAACAATTATCATCCAGTTAGCCTGACATCGATACCAGGAAAGATTCTAGAGCAGATCATTAAACAGAGAGTCTGTGAACATTTAGAATGGAATGCCATAATGACAAAAAGTCAATATGGGTTTCAGAGAAACAAGTCATGCCAGGCAAATCTGATCTCTTTTTGATAGAATTATCAGCTTGGTAGATGAAGGAAATGCTGTGGATATAGCATATCTTAATTCCAGGAAGGCCTTTGGCAAGGTTCCCCCAAAGTAGTAAAATGTGGGCTAGACAAAGTAACTATTATATGTATTTGTAATTGGTTGACCGGTTGAACCCAAAGGATGCTCAACAACGGCTCCTCTTCATCCTGGAGAGAAGTGACCTGTGGGTGCCACAGGGTTCTGTCCTGGGCCCAGTGCTCTTCAACATCTTTATCAATGATTTGGTTGAAAGAATAGGGGGCATACTTATCAAATTTGCAGATGACACCAAATTAAGAGGATTAGCTAATATCCCAGAGGACAGGATGAAAATTCAAAATGACCTTAATAGATTAGAAAGCTGGGCCAAAGCTAACAATTCCATTTCAACATGGAGAAATGTAAGGTACTACACTTAGGGCGGAAAAATGAAATGCATAGATATAAGATGGGGGACACCTGGCTGAATGAGACTACATGTGAAAGGGATCTAGGAGTCCAGGTAGACCACAAGTTGAAATATTGAAATACACTTGGGACAGAACCATCGTTATCATGGAAGACATGAATTCCTGGGCCACTCTTGACAGCACAGTCTCAGCATGGATGTTGAAATCCCCAAGCGCTACAAGACAATGGGATTCCAACACCATCCCCGAGACCATCCTGGCTAGCTCAAGGAGGGAGACTGTGGAGCAGTGTGATGGTGGTACACCAATAGAATCCCTAATCTTTCTGTCCCTGCTTTAGGGAAACACACTCAAACCCAAAAAACAGCAGGACAGCATTCAGTTCTGCGACACTACTGGCACCCAGGCTTCTGCTACTGAACAGAGAACACTGGTGGACAAAGTGGAGAGAGATAACCCCCCTCCAGTTCATCCAGCCAGGTCTCTGTGATACATGTGAAGAGGTAGATCTTTCCCTCACAGAAGAGCACAACCAGACACATGCTGCAACAGCAGTTGTAGCTGGGTGATGGATGCTTGACTTTTGTTGATTCTTCTGGGCAGGTTTTCATGGGGCTTCCTCTCTTGGCAGAAAGTGATAGAATCACTCCCATTCACCAATCTATATAGTACCCACTGATCCAGGTATCTTTTTTTGTTGTTAACTGCCTTCACGTCGATCTCGACCCATGGAGACCCTATGGATGAGACATCTCCAGCCCCCCTCCCCCCGGTACTGCTCTGCCCAGCTCCTGCAAACTCATGTTCGTGGTCTCTTTAATAAAGTCCATCCATCTAACATGTAGCCTTCCTTTCTTTCTATTTCCCTCCACCTTTTGTAGCATTATTATCTTTCCCATGATGTGTCCAAAGTACGATATTCTAAGTCTTGTCACCTTGGCTTCTAGGGATATCTCTGGCTTGATCTGCTCTAGGACCCATTTGTTTATCCTTTTGGCTGTCCATGGAACCCTCAGCACTCTTCTCCAGCACCACATCTCAAATACATTGATGTTCCTCCTATCTTCTTTCTTGACTGCCCAGCTCTCATATCCATACATGGTAATAGGGAATACATAAGCCTCAACAGTAAGCCTGCCTTTGCACTTACTTCTTTGATCTTCTTTAGTAGGTGTTCCAAGGTTCTCTGCTAGTATTATGGTGTCGTCAGCATATATCAGATTGTTGACATTTCTTCCTCCTATTTTCACTCCTCCCTCTTCCATGTCCAAGCCTGCTTTCCTTACAATATGTTCTGCATATAGGTTGAATAGGTAGGGTGATAGGATGCAGCCTTGTCTGACTCCTTTGCCAACGTTCTATTTCTCCATGTTCTGTTCAGACAGTAGCCTCTTGTTCTGAGTACATTAGGACTATCAGATGTGTTGGCATTCCCATGTCTTTAAGGGCGTTCCATAGCCTTTCATGATCTATGCAGTCAAAGGCTTTGCTATAGTCTATAAAGCACATGCTGATTTTCTTTTGGAACCCCCTGCTACACTCCATTAGCCATCGTGTATTTGCAATGTGATCCCTGATGCCTCTTCCTTTCCTGAATCCTGCTTGGACCTCTGGGGTTTCTCTTTCCATGTCTACGTTACAGAATTTTGAGCATGATTTTGCTTGCATGGGAGATCAGAGCTATGGTTCTATAGTTGCTGCAGTCTCTTGTGTCTCCCTTTTTGTGCATGGGAATGTATATTGATTGCTTCCAATCTGTTGGCCATCATTTTGTTTTCCATATCTGTTGACATATGTTAGTTAGCACTAGGGTTGACTCTGTCAGTGTGGATGCCACAGTGCTATTGGTATATCATCTATTCCTGGAGTCTTGATATTTGCCATTTCTTTTATTTCAGCTTCCGCCTCAGTTTTTAGAATGTGGGGTTCATCTTCATATGGCTCTTCGCTCCATGTGTCCTTCATTTTGTCATCTCTTTTGTATAATTCTTCTGTGTGTTGCATCCAGTATCTTTTTATTCCTTCCTGGTCTTGAATTATGTTATTTTTATTGTCGTAGAGTGTCCTGGTCTTTGGTTTGAACTTTCCCTTGATTTCTCAAATCTTGTGGAATAGGTCTCTTGTTCTTCCCTTTTTGGTGTCATCTTCTATTTCTCTACATTTGTCGTTATAGTAATTTTCCTTATCTTGCACACTAGCTGTTGTACTGGTGCATTCATGTTTCTTAGTTTGTTCCTATCTCCTTTTTATTTTGTTTCTCTTCTTTCCTTTATTGCTTGTAGCATTTTATCTGTCATCCATGGTTTCTTCACTTTCCTTTTGTCTGTTGGAAGTGTCTTTATGCATTCTTCTTTTATTGTATCCCTTGCTTCAGAACAAAAGCTCTTCCTGTTCATGATCTATTATACTTAGTACTGCAAATCTGTTCCTTATATTGTCAATGATATTACTGTGGAAATGTTGTTTAAATCGTATTTTAGTGTGATGACTGGTTTCATTCTCTTCTTGAGTTTTACTTTTATTTTTGAAATGAGTAGTGGTGATGTCCATGTGTATAACCTTTTCTCTGACTATGAAAAATGTGTTTGCAATGAATAGGTTGTTGGCTTCACAAAAATCTATCAGACGCTCATCTGCTTCATTCCTTTTGCCTAGTCCAAATCTGCCTACCATTTTTTATTCTTCCTTACTTCCAACCTTTGTGTTCCAATCTCCAGTGATCAGCTTGACATCCTGTGTTGGTGTGTTGTCAATTTCTTCCTGTACTCCTTCGTAAAATCTATCAGTTTCTTCTTGTTGTGCCTCAGTGGTTGGTGCGTATACTTGAATTATGGTGATAGTCATAGGTTTCCCATGGGTCCTTATTGAGATTATTTGGTCTGATTTTGCATTGTATCCTCTGACTGCTTTTGCAACATTTTTCTTAGTATGGAAGCCACACAGTTTCTTCTTGTCTTTTTCATTCCCTGTGTGGTTGTCTGATTCAAAGTGGCCCATTGCTGTCCAGGTATCTTACACAAGTGTAAGGGAGAGCAAAGCACACAGTAGAAATGGAAAGTGATGGAGAACCATAGAGATTCAACATGACAGTGATTTGAACATTGGACTGTAACTCTGGAGAGCAGGGTTCAGTTTCCCTTTTGGCTGTGGAAATCCACTTGGTTACATTGGATGAGTCACATACTTTTAGACCCACAAAACCCTTGGTAGTTTTGCTTAGAGTCACCATAAGTCAGAAATGACTTGAAGGCACACAATAGCAAAAGAACTATATGGATGCTGGTGGGTGAATCCTGGACTGGGTACCCAAAAGCAAGAGTGTGCTCACCATTCTATTTTGCTTACATTTTAAGGCTTTCAGTTAAAAAAATATTAATGGTAGATAAAACTACATAGTCTTTAAAATTTCTGCAACCAGAACACGTTCTACACTCTTACCATTGTTTTTAGGTTGAAACAAAAATACGATTGTTCTTGCTTTTCCATGTGTGAAATAAGATATTTTATTGTATCATGTTTAATAGATGCTTAGCTAAAGCAGTCTGATATATTCTTATTTTCTTGGATTTTGGCATTTACATTTTCTCTGCCTCTTGAACAGTCCACATTAGGTGGCAGCCTATTTCGCATAAGCTTTTTCTCAGTATACTAAAAATGTGAATAGATCACCTTCTTCATCTAAAGGTTATACAGTTTAGAAATAGGACTTTTAGTGATGAATAATAAGTGACTCACTAAATTTTCTGTACCAGTGTACCTGCAAACAGATGTCTCTTTTGCTCCCCCCCCCCCCCCCATATCTGTTTGGTGTTGCCCTGTTGATGCATTAGTGTTCCTGTTGCAGACTTGCTGTTTGATACTGAAATTGTTTCCAAACACTTGTCACCATTCACCTTTGCTGATTTATATCTGTAGCAGTAACTTCCATCTGTAGCCATTTCTCCTGGAGTGTTTCAGTGCTACTGCAGAGCAAAGGAATTTTTCCAACACTCAGGAAATATGCAGTATCATTCATTGTTAATACAAATAGGTCAGCTGTCATCCTCAGTGAAGCAGGAAATATATCTTTTGAGGCTTTGAGGCAAAATCTCAAATAACAATCAGAGACATGAGGTTACATTTTCTCCACTTTGGTGTGAAAAACTCTTTTAGGCAATGTGTATTGTGCTGAATATCTGCTGTTGCAATAAATCAGTGATGTCGTTCAGCTATGTTGGTTCTTTCCTAAATTAAGCGAAGTTGGAATAATGGCCTTTCCCACCAGCTAAGGAGTTGGAAGAACTCATGCAGTCCTGAGTTTGAATTACATCTTTGTCACATTTCTGTCGCTGAGACCTGTGAAGAGAATGAGGGAAGCAAACCAGGAGTCTTGGCGGGGAAGAAGGACAAGTCACTGTGGAGCTGGATGTTTTCAGACTAAATACAGCGCATTGAAAACTAGAAAGTTGCTCCAGCTAGGTAATTAGAACAGACTGAAGTTAGACATGGTCAAATGTTGTTGAATTACCTTTTTTGCTACTCCTGACTAGGACTGGTGAGAATTGCTAGAGGTCCCCCAGTTTCACATCCCAGTCTCAGATGGTTCTGTTGACAGATTTGATGCTTGTAGCTTCAACCTGCCAGGAAAGTATTCCTGCTTAAAGGAGACTGTGCCTTATTCTTTCGGCTTGGCTGCAGCAGGGCTGTGGAGCCTCCTGCTTCTCCTAAAGGAAGCAGGGAGTTTGAATAGGGCCTTCTTGCACTGGTAAGGATTCAGGGGAGGAATCAAGTAAGGCTGCCTCTTAAGACCAAGCACTCTGACTATAGGAACTATTCTCTCCAGGACATCCCTGGTTGGTTGATGCCTTCTGAAACTGTTCCAAGTCTTCCTCATTCTCTCTGTTTTCAGGCCCCACTTGAGACAATGGGGTGGGTCTCGCTATGGTGCCTTGCAAGACCCAGGGCTTGGTGGCCTGCTTGCTGGAACAGTGTAATTTTGGAAGGGCAAATTTGTAAGGGATTATTTCTTTTTAATGCCAGAATTGTTGATTACAATTGCTGAAATTTTGTGCAATTTTCCTATTTTAGTGTGAAGCTGATCATGTAAGCAGATTAGCCATGTTTATGGTGTGTTTTTTTTTGGGGGGGGAATGGTTAACACGAAGGAGCACCCATTTAGGTACATGAAAACTTCATGTTTTAACACAATTATAATGACTGGTTGCTGTCCAAGAGCTTTCAAACAGAGGTGTCAATTAGAAAATGTTTGGCATACAGTATTAGCAAGATGGCTACGGTTGTCCTTATATCACCCATAGTCTACCAATCACATGTCAACCATAGTCAACCTTAAGGGCAATACATGGAAGGCACACAGCAGTTTCTCTCATTTGTTTCAGTGGGACATGTGCAAAAGTACTTTGCCATGGATAATATTCTTCATCTTTAGTAATACAAAAGCAGATGATGCTGTATTTCCTTTTATGAATATAATATTAGATACTTTCTCCTTAAAAACAGCATACAGTGAGGTATAACTGTGGCTTAACAAGCTGATAATGAGCATTAACTCCTAACTACATTCCTCCCATCTTATACTTTTTTGATGCTGTTGTCCTGGTTTATTTAAAGGTCTTAATTAATCAAAAACAGATTTCTGGCTGAGGATAAAATCTTGCCTTAAGATCATGGTTAATAAATGGCAGAACTTTGAGAAGTTAATTCTTGGGGACTACATCTCTTCAAATCCCACAGTCAACAGGGTGAGGGGTGGCTAGAAGATTCTGTGAGTCAAAAAAAAAAAAAAAAGTAACATTTTCAAGCTCTTGTAAATGGGTAGTAAGCCACTGTTCCCCATTTTGGGTGTAAGACAGAAAATGTTTGAGGCCTGGTTGCTGCATGATGGGGTGAGCTCCTGTCACTAGTCCCAGCTTCTGCCAACCTAGCAGTTCGAACACATGCAAATGCAAGTAGATAAATAGGTACCACTTCTCAGTGGGAAGGTAAATAGCATTCTGTGCAATCCTGCTGGCTACATGATCACAGAGTAGTCTCTGACAACGCTGGCTCTCCGGCTTAATAACGGAGATGAGCACCATCCCCTAAAGTTGGACACGACTTGACAACCTTGTCAACGGGGAATACCTTTACCTTTACCTACAGAACAAATGAGGATCATACTGCTAAATCCAATATGTAACAGGCAGAGCAAAGGAGAAGTGCAGTTTAGCAAGCCAGAAGGTAAAACTACCAGTTGTAGTTTCAAGCTTTTGCCATTTTGTAACTATGTGGCTACAAGTCTATTTTAATTAAAAACTTCTGTCATGTTTGAATTCACATCTGCCTGTCTTTTTAAAGTTCTCACAACAATTATAAGAGAATACAGTTGGCCCTCCGTTTTTGTGGGGGAATCTGTTCTAGACCCCCACGCAAAAATGGAGACTCGGCAATATTCAAGCCCCATAGGCTTGAATGGGGAGCACCCCCTTGGATGCGTGCCTGCAGGGGCATGCCCTATTGATTTTAATGGAGGTCGCCTCTCCGTGAATATGCAAAATCACAGACCTCAGGTCCGCAAGAACAGAGGGGCGATAGTAAAATTAATTCTGTTTTTATATGTTTGTTCATCTTATCTATAATTAAGAGCAGACATACATCAAATTTATAAATGAATAATAAAATGGTGGTACTCTAAACTGGTATGACCTCTTCTTAAAAAATGAATTTATATGTATTCTTAGTTCCAGTGATATGGAGAAAGACTGACTGAATTATTTATTGTTGTATGCCATTATGGAAATATTTTTCCATTGAGTAATAATTTAAACATCTGAGAGAGAATTGCCTAAACATTTATTAAAACATAACTTTGGGGATATTTGACTAAATAATGTAATTTATACAACTAAATTGTAACTCTTTATAATGTGATATTAGTTCATCTTGGAAAACATGATTTGCATTGCTCAGCTGTAATCCCTCCCATATTTAGCAAAGGAATATTTTAATGTACTTTTAAAATAAACATGGGGATATAAGAACATAAAGGTTGATCAGACCAACAGCATTCTGTTCTCACAGTGACTAACCAAGATGCCCACAAGGAGGATATGAGGGCAATAGCCTTCTTCTGCTCTACTGCCCTTCCCACTGACTATGTTGATCTCTGGGAAATAGCTTTCATTAAAAGAGCTTGGAAAATCCAGATCAGCATTGATTAGTGAAATCACCTTGAAAATTATACACAGGTGGTACTTGACTCTAGTGAAGCTAGCTAGAAAGGTTAAAAATGTTTCCTCCAAATGCTGGCGTGGTTATAATGATAATGGCACATTTCTACACATGTAGGTAGACTGCTCCAAAATAAACACATTTTGGCAATTGGTTATTTGAAGAAATTTCATTGATTACCAACCAAGAAGTAAAATTATGTCCAGAAATGCTTTTATTATCAATATATGTAGACACAAACTCAAATTTGAAACATAAAACCTCATAGATTTCTTCATTCAGCCTATGTAGAAAATGCCAGATGCTGGAAAACAGGGGAGGTATCATTAGATAAGTGGTGGAAAAAAGGATGGGACCTGTGGTTACTGGAAAAACTTCCAGACAGAATGGAAAGTTACGCAGGACGACCAAAATCAGGACGTTTCATAGACAAATGGTTCCCACTCATTGACTTTATAAACAAAGACAGAAACAAGAGAAGACAAGCTCCATCTTATCTGAACCTTTGGTCTGTCATTCTGGATTAGGTTTGCACAAAGACAGCACTGGACTTTAAAATAACCATTTACATTGAACAGAACCCAAGAAGGAAACCCACGACATAATTCAAAGTTGTGAGATGAATTGTTTTATTTTGTTTTATTGTTGTGATATGTTTTGTACATAGTTGTTTACTTATAATAATACTTTTTAAGAAATAATTTTTTTAAAAAAAGAGCTTGGAAAAGTCCACATTTGGGCTACAGTTCCAAGAATCCCCAGCCAGCATGACTGTTAGACATGCTAGATGAAAAATTCTAAATTTTGTAGTCCAAAAAAGGGCTCCATCCAACCTCTGGAATCTAGTAGCTTGGTACTACCATTTCTGTTGTTGTTGTTGTTAACGGCCATCAAGTGTACTTCCACTTATGACTATCTTATAAATGAAAGATCCTAACATGATGTAAAAGGTTTGTACATTGGACTATGACTCTGGAGACAAAAGTTCAGATCCTTGCTTGGCTATGGAAACCCATTGGGTGACTTTGGACAAGTCATACTCTTTCAACCTCACAGGAAGGCAAAAGGCAAACCTCCACTGAACAAATATTCCCAACAAAATTTCCAGATAGGGTCACCTTAGGGTTGCCATAAGTCAGAAATTACTGAAAGGGACACAACAACAAATGAATGAGAGATCTCCATCAGCAGCCGTATAGATAGTACATACTGTGGGTTGTGACCTCCTTGATTGAATCTATCCATCTATAAAGGAGTCTTCTTTTTTTCCTACTGCCTTCAACCTTATTAAGTATTATTGTCTTTTCAAGTGAGTCAAGTCTTCCCATGATATGTCCACATAATGAGAGTCTCAGTTTAGGGCAGCGGTTCTCAAATAGTGGGGCGGGCCCCCCAGGGGGGGCACGAGGCTTCATAAAGGGGGGCCCATTACGGCTGGAGAGAGGGAGATTGTCCCAGCACAGCCCCAGTAGCTCTATCCTGATTGGCCAAACCCGCCCATGTGATCGCGTGGGGGGGCGCGAAATGTTTTCTTCTTTCCTAGGGGGGGCGTGACAGAAAATAATGGAGAAACACTGGTTTAGGGAGAGTTCAGGCTTAATTTGTTCTGACTAGGACCCATTTATAAGTCTCTTTAGCAGTTCACAGTATCCGTGGAACTCTTCTCCAGCATTACATTTCAAATACGTTGGTTTTCTTCCTATCAGCTTTCTTCACTATCCAGCTTTACAGCCATACATTGAAAGTGACATATGATAGCATGGTCCACCCTAACTTCAGTATTCAATAATAGATCTTTATACTTCAGGATCATGTCTAGTTCCTTCATAGCTGCCCTTCCAAGTCCTAATCTTCTAATTTCTCAACTGCAATCTCCATTCTGATTAAGAACTGAGCCAACATATGGAAAACGTTGAACTATTTCAGTGTTTCAATGTCTTTAAACTTAAAAGTCTGATTTAAAGTTATGCAAATCATCTCTGGTCATTATTTTTGTTTCCTTAATGTTCAACTGTAAACTTTCTTTGCACTTTTTTATTGGCTTTCTTCAGGAATTGTTTCAAGTCTTTGCTATTCTAATAATAATAATAATAATAATAATAATAATAATTTATATCCTGCCGCTCTGGAAAATATCCTGTCTCTCTGTAAATAGTTCAGTGTCATGTGCATGTCTTACATTATCGATGTTCCTTCTTCAGATTTTCATGCCTTGTTCCTCTGAGTCTCATCCTGTTTTACATATGACATATTCAGTGTAGAAGTTAAACAGATAGAATGATAAAATGCAGCCTTGCCTGACCTCTTTGCCAAATTGAAACTGTTCTTAGGTTTTTGTGGGTTTTTCAAGCTGTGAGGCCATGTTCTAGAAGAATGTATTCCTGACATTTCACCTGCATCTGTGGCTGGCATCTTCAGAGAATGGTGGCATGGAGGTGTATGAGGTATGTATACTGTGTGACCTGTGGTTGAGAGGATTAGCATGTAAATATATACCCCACACACCTCCATGTCGCCATTCTCTGAAGATGCCAGGCACAGATGCAGTCGAAATGTCAGGAATACATTCTTCTAGAACAGGGGTAGGCAACCTTTTTCAGCCGGGGGCCGGTCCGCTGAAGTCCTCCCTTCCGGTGGGCTGGGGGGGGAAATGGTGGGGGGCGCGTTCATGTGTGTGTGCGCTGCAGCCGCCGCTGCACATGTCGCGTGCACCATTTTGTTTTCCAAAATGGCGGCCGCGCCGCGTTTGCGCATGTGCAGGAGTACTGCGCATGCGCAAAAGCGTCACGGTCACCATTTTGAAAGACAAAATGCCGGCAGTGACGCGTTTGCACATGCACAGTACTGCGCATGCACAAATGAGGTGCGGCTGCCATTTTGGAAAACAAAATGGCGGGCGCGATGCGCGTGGCTGCATGGTGGCCAAAACTCGCAGCAGCGGTGGCAGGGGTCGGGGGGGGCTGGTAAGCGGGGCGGGGCGGGCCGAAACCGGCCCGCGGGCCGCGGGTTGCCAACCCCTGTTCTAGAACATGGTCTCACAGCCTAAAAAAAACAGAAAAACCTATGGATGCTGGCCATGAAAGCCTTCGACTTCACAGGAAACTGTTCTGTTTCTCTGTATTCTGTCATGACAGTAGCCTCTTGTCCTGAGGAGAGGTTACGCATCAGGATAATAAAATGTTGTGGCATACTCATTAAGAGTAATCCATAGTTTTTCATAATCTACATTTTCAAAGGGTTTGCTATAATGTATAAAGTGCAGGCTGATTTTTGTTTGAAATTCTTTGATGTGTTCCATTATCCAACATATATTTGCAATAACATCCTTAGTGCCTCTTTCTTTCCTGAACCCAGCTTGGACATCTGGCATTTTTCACTCCATACAGATGGTAAAAACTTCTGTTGTAGATTTTTGAGCATCACTTTGTTTGCATGGAAAATTAATAGAAAATTAATTCAGTGGTCCTGTGTTTCTTGCAATCCCTGATGTCCCCTTTCTTGGGGATTGGAATGTATGTTGAGTGTTTCCAATCTGTGAGTCATTGTTTTGTTTTCCATATTTGTTGATAGATTTTAGTTAGAATTAGAGTAGATTCTTTCTCTATAGCTTGAAGCAGCTCTATTGATGTGTGAGCAGTTCCCAGTGATTTATTTCTCCCCAATGCTCTGAGTGAAGCTTTCACTTCTCTTTCTAAAAGTGGAAGTTCATTTTCATACGGTACTGTCCCAAATGAATCTATTGTCCTTTCATCTCATTTATTTGTTGTTTCCGTCACCTTTTTATTTGTACATGGTAATACAATACGTTCCACTGCTGATTGTAGAGCATCCCCATTCTTGGTTTAATTCCCCCTTTGATTTCTCAGATATTGTAGAAGAGGTTTCTTGGCTTTCTTTGTTGTTGTTGCCTTCTATTTCTCTGTATTGATTATTATTGAACTATAACTGTAGAGACCGGGGCTTGAATCCTGGTTTGGCTGTGTAAACCCACTGAGTGACCTTGGGCAAGTCACATACTCTCAGCCTGAGAGGATGGCAATGGCAAACCCGCTCTGAAGAAACCTGCTGAGAAAACCCCATGATAGGTTTGCCTTAGGGTCAGCATAAGTCAGCAACGATTTCAAGGCACACAACAACAAACAACGAAGTATCTTTTTGAATTCCTCCCTGACAGTGTCCCCAGTTTCAGCCTAAAGTTCTTCTGGCTCTGGGTGAATTAGGTTTAATAATGCAAATCTATTTTTTTATATTATCCTTAAATTCTAAATAGATATTCTTTAGGTTGTATTTTAGCATGATGGTTGGTTTAGTGTTCTTCTTTAGCTGTACTCTGATTTTTGATATTAGCAATTCATGGTCTATGCCACAATTGGTCTTGTTTCTGCAGAGACAACGGGGCTTCTCCATCTTCTGCCTCCATTTATGTAGGCTATTTGATTTATTTATTAGCCATCAGGAGATTTCCATGTGTACAATTGCCTCTTTGATTGTTTGAAGAATGTGATTGAGATGAACAAACCATTGGCCTTGCAGAATTCACTCAGTTGCTCTCCTGCTTCATTTCTTGATCTTAGGCCAAATTTTCCTACAGTCTGTGGTTCTGCTGTTTCCTGCTTTTGCATTTCAATCACCTATGATTAACAAAAAGTCCTTTTCTGCTGTGTGATCTATTTTCTCCTAGACTCCAGCACAGAATCTTTCAATTTCTTGCCGTGTCCCATGTCAGACAGGCTTTTGCTGGGGAGGCAGACTAAATGTGCCAAATAGCTATGAATAATAATAATAATAATAAAATTTATTTGTATACCGTCCAATGGTTTCCCAATCCGGGCGGTTAACAACATAAAATACGATACAAATATATCCCTCCCACCCTTAAAACAGTATTAAACAGTTACAAAATTAAATCAATATATCAATTACATTAAAAATCAATAATTACAATTACAATAGCCCCATGAGGTGTTTCCAATTTTAGGCAGTGAGGGAGCCAGATGCCAGGCAATCTCCTAGACGTAGGGACAACCCAAGGCCAGCTATCTAGTCTGGAAAGGCCTGCCGGAAGAGATCCGTCTTGACAGCTTTTTTGAAACTGTCCAAGTGACACTGGCGGAGGATCTCTCAGAGACAATATCAGTAGCAAATTACCTAACACTCATTAGTACTGGCAGAAGGAGACATTACACCCATTTTGAATGTCTCTTATCGTGAAAACCCTCTGATTTTGTACTACAGTGGGCCCTTCCTATATGCGAGGGATCTGTTCCACCCTCCCCCCATATGCAAAGAAAATGCGTAAGCTTAAATCCAGTTAATTTCTATGATGATGTGCTTCTGTGTGTGGGGCCATGCACGTGCCTCTGGCATTTGCACCATTTTGTCCTCCCAGGCTTCCTGTACGCGTAAGCTCAAATCTGCATATGGCATAGTCTGCATATGGCATGTGCATGCTGTACTATTAGTAGCCTTATATGCCATGATTTTTTAAATCTGCTTTGTAATAAGGTCCAAATTGGCCCCACATCTTACTATGTCTTGTTCAGTCTTACATTGTGTGAAGAAGTGCTCTGTTTTATCTGTCCTGAATCTCCCATGTTTCAACTTTGTTGGGTGGTCCCAGGTTCTATCGTTTTTGTTGTTGTTAAATACCTTGAGGTTGACCAAGTTATAGCAATACTATCCTAGAATTTTCTTGGTAGGATTTGTTCAGAGGAGGTTTGCTATTGTCTTCTTCTTAGGCTGAGTATGATTTGAATCAGGTCACCTGGTCTCCCTGCTCTTGTGTAGTACTATGAAAAGGATAGAAATATTTCCTTACCCAGTTTTTGTCAACTGACATTTTTAAACATTAATACATTGAAAATATAGTTTCTTCTTCTTCTCTAATCATCAATATATTATAGGACTGGATCCAAGGATAAATTTCCTATGACAGAAAATATATATTTTTTCCATTGGAAGATGCACCTTCTGCAACCTTTAGATCTCACTATAAACAATCACTTCTCTGATGTCCAATGCTAGCAGAATTGGAATATTCTTCCTCTCCTTCTCTTGCTGTTCTACCCCACTTTACCATAAGAAGTCTGCTTGAGAAAATTTTCTATCTCTCCAACGCAGGCTCTTAAGATACATAACTGTGGAGAGAAGCTCTAGAAGAAAGAAGAAGTCCACCGGTTTTGATGGAATTACTGGGATCCAGTGGAAATTCACTACTGGATTCTGGTCATAGCCCTCACGTTGTTCATTAAAGGCTGAACCACTGTGAATTAATTTAATAGTTTCATGCTTGTTTGTTTCAAATAATCTTGAGAGGGTTATTTTCATTTTTTTGCTCAGAACAGGTGTTTAGATTCAACACATGCAAGAAATAAAGGATAAAAACTGCATGAAATACCATTGGGAGCTTCATTAAAATTTCACTGTGGCATAATGTATACTCCTTTGCCACCAAGGAATTTCTAAAATTCTTGAAAGTACTGAATAAAGCTCAGTTGGATTTACCAGAAATTTGACTTGACAGTTTTGTAACTAAGAAAATGTAGTCCCCAGCTTCATTTCCTAATAAATTCTTTGGAGACCTTTCCTAAGGTAGCTTTCTGATATCACTTTTCTACAGCAGACATTCCACTTTTGAATGTCTTTTACCATGAAGACTCTGTAAGAGACTCCCAGCTTCTGGATTTTAGACCTAAATGAAAGACATTGGGCCTTTGCAGACTGCCAGAAATAGTGCAAATTGAGTCCACTTTAAGGGTTCGGGTTAGGGTTAGGGAATCATGGGAACTGTATTTTATTGTGGCACCAGAGCTCTCTGACAGAGAAGGCTCAGTGTCTCAGGAAAAAAAAAATTCCCATGATTCCCTAGCACTAACCCTAACCCTTAAAGTGGACTCAATTTGCACTATTTCTGGCAGTCTGCAAAGGCCCATTGTCAGGGAAGAATGCAGAATGACATTGTCAGCAGCCAAATAGAAAGAAAAGCCTCATTGAACAATAGATGAATATCCCCTTCCTCCAAGTCTAATCCAGCTTTATGTTTGATACCTTCAATTTACAAATTTAACATACAGGGTAACAAAATGCAGCCTTTCTTGATCTCTTTACCAATGGGTAACCACTGGTGGTTCTTCATGATCTCTGTGCCTCACGCATATGGGTCTGTGCCTGCACAGAAATCACCATTGGATTCTTTCAGAGCTAAGTAGCTTGGTGGGAAATACCCCACTCCCACCACCTATTGTACATGTTTGAGCTGGCCAAGCTACCTCCTCTTAAATTTCTTGCCGTCAGCTGAAAGAATCGGTCGCATTGGATTACTCTGGGCTGAGTAGTGCTTTTCTTTACTGCTTAGATATTTTATTTCTGTTCCTTCTTTATCTTATATTATTTTCCCCATCATCTATTAGATATATATATATGTTAAAAAATTAGAACCTTTACCGATAATTCCCGATGAGCCCCCCTCCCCTTCACCCCTCATTTATTTCTTATGGCCTCCATCTCTCTTTTTAAGTGGTGTTTTTTGTTCAGTCAGAAGGTTTCTTTTTCCGATGCACACACTGAATGCCTTTTTTGTCTTGGTAAAGGGCATATTGTTGACCGCTCTTCGATTTGTAAAGGCTTTACTGTCCAGGCCCTCATGGATCGGGCACAACACCTTTAAAAAGTTGGATCGGGCACAACACCTTTAAAAAGTTTTTTGTTGGGAGCAGTCCCTGAAAGTTTCCACTGAAGTTTCCACAAAATCCACATTATTGACTGTTCGTTCCTCTTACCAAGCCTAAAAAAGTGGCCTCAATGGATGTTCCTCAACCGACACTGATCATGCCTTCCACTCCGGTACCAACTATCTCTTCAATGCCAACTTCAGTACTGTCATCTACATCTGTCCATTCGGATCAGAAGAAATCGAAGACTGGTCAGTAATAACACCATTTGCCAGATGGCCATGTGGACCCCACAGCTCTGGCCAAGGACAAAAAGAATGAAAAGAAACTGAAATCTCTGCCATCTTCGATTTCTGCCTCCCTGCCTGACTCTGGGGTTGATGTGGCGCAGTTACCTCCTACTTCTCAGGTTGCTCTGTTGCCCCCACCTGTGATGTGTCCTGTGCTCCTGGCAATCACTCCTGCAACCTCTTCATCGGTTATTGGACATCACTGTACCCCTCTGGAATCAGCTCTTCATTCCATCACTCTGAGATTGAGGCCTTCCTCTCCATATTACAGATGCAGTCATTCCCCACTTCCAAAGGAGCCAGAAATGTCTTCTCTTTGGGACCACTAATACTGATTCTCCTTGTACATTGGTTTCATACTTAACTTGATACAGACATGAAGATCTGTGAAGGGAGTGCCCCACATCATACTACTCCTATTCCCCTTCTTATCGGGACTGATACCAATGACAGAAATACTGAAGCTGTTCTTGGTCTCCACATTGTTATCAAAGCCCTTCTCAATGCCACTCGCCGTCACCATACCAAAGACGTCATTCCCCGCTGTCTCCATTCCTACGGTTGCCAATCCCTCATAGAGTTCCATCTTCCCCACTGCCTCATATGACAGCAACCATCTCTTGCCTGCTGCCTTCTCCTCTGGCTGCCGTTAATCAGTACTGACCCCCTCGGTATCATGCTCGACTTCAACTCTGCTGTCTATACCATACCCATCTTCATCAGTACCATCTGTTTTGACTGTTGTTACACCAGTGGTGTCTGCTCTGATACGAGCGTTCTTCCAGCTCAAGGCCTTTTTTACCCAGCACAACCTCCAGTCTTGACCTCTGACTTTCTGACTCACCCCACCAGTGCCAGGTCTGATGGTTATGATTCCGACTCGTCCTCGCCTTCTTCACCCTCCTTGGTCATATCTTCTTCTTCAGCTGCTGTGGAGGATACTGGATCATCCTCTCCATCCAAGGACATGAAGCTCTTCTCTGATGTCGTGCTGAGAATGTCCAAAGCAATCGGGATTGAAGTCAAGTCTCCTCCACTCCTGGTGACGGGCTCAGGTTTTGAGATAGTGGACTCTCGTGCTGCTACTCCTGCAATGGTTCCTGTACTGCCTACTTTGCGTGAGGTCATAAAACATTCATGGCAAAAACATCTTCTCTTCCTCCTGCATTGAAGAAGTTGGAGAATTTGTATAAAATGCAGCCTGAAAGTGCATCTTTTTTTGTTTACCCACCCACCTCCATATTCTCTTGTGGTGGAAGCATCCCAATCAAAGTCCTCTGGAAAGGCCCATTCAGCACCAGTCAATGAAGAATGTAGACAATAAAGATGGTTTTGGGTGCAGGTTTTATTCTTCTGTTTCCCTCTCTGTTAAAGTTGCTAATACGCAGGTTTACATGGCAGCCTATGAAAAATTCTTGTGGTGGTCTTTGTTCCCAATCTTCCAGATGATCAATGCAATGCCACCATGGCCTTCTATCAATAAGCACAAGTATTGGCTGCACAGCAAATCCATTCTGCTAGGCATGCTGTGTACTGTGCCTCTAAGGTACTGTCCAGAACTATTGTCCTGAGATGCTATGCTTGGTTTTGCTCCACTGACCTCCCAGACAAAGCTAGACACAGGGTTGAGGACCTTCCTTTGGATGAAGATGGCCTATTTCATTCTACAACCGTTGACTCCCTAGACCACCACTCTAAAGCTCACATCACAGCTAAGAGAATTGGCCTATCTGGTCAGAAATAACAACAATATCGCTCCTACAAACCAGCTTGAAGGCATCAATCTCCTCCTTTCCCTCAATCCCCTTTCCCTCACTCCAGGATCTGTACTTCTCATCTTGGTTCTCACACCTCCTCTTTCCCAAGAAGGTCCTTCAAATCATGTAAATTCCAACCCACCACTTCTAAGAAATCTTCCTCCTCTTCTAGGGCACATTTTGACACCAGCTCATCTCATCCAGGACCTCCCATACTTGGCCGAAACAGGAATGCTGCTCCTTTTGAGAGAGGGATAAAGGTGTCTTTTCCGTCATGATGGAAGCTTTTTGGCATCTCTCTGTTGCGCCACATGTAAATGCCACACAGCCAGAACACCATGATGCCACCTGCTGTGTGGTCAGCAGGGGCGGCGTGATACCGGCTTGGGAGCAGCATCGGTGCATGCATCGTGCATACACCACGCCCCCACGCCATTCCGATGCTGGCATGTTTTGCCAGTGTGCTTCGCCCCTTAGTAAACCACAAACTAAACATGAGTCAACAGTGTGATGCAGTGGGCAAAAAAGCCAAAAAGACCAAGGAAAATAACAGTTGTGTTGATGAAAATTCACCTTGAATTATTGTGTCCAGTTCTGAGCACCACAGTTCAAGAAGAATATTTCCAAGCTGAATATCCAGAGAAGAGTGATCAGAATGATGAAAAGTGTGGAAACTATGTCTTATGAGGAGTGACGTAGGGAGCTGTGTGTGTTAGCTTGGAAAAGTAAAGACTGAGAAGTGACATGATAGATATCTTTAAATATCTGAAGGGGTGTTATGTAGAAGATGAAGCAAGCTTATTTCCTCCTGGTTGAAGAGACTAGAACATGAAACAGTGGATTCAAATTACAAGAGATTCCATCAGAACATTAGGAAGAAAGTCTTCAATGTAAGTGCTGTTCAACAGTGGAATAGACTTCCACAGTGGTGGAGGACTCTCATTCTTTGGTAGTCTTTAAACAGACTGAATGTGTATATTTCAGGCGAACTTTACTTGTATATTATTACATGGCAGGGGTTGTACTAGATGCCCCTTGTAGTCCCTTTCAAGTCTGAGTCTATCATTCTATGTAAATTAAATTTCCCCTAATATTTTGCATTCTATTATGATTCACCGCATGGGCCTTGCTGCGTAAGATTCTAGGTTCTAGCATTTCCTGATCAATCGGTTTTAAGTGTCAGGGATGGAATAGACATGTTTTTCTGGGATGCTGGAGAGCTACTGCCATTCAGAATAGACAGTATTGCATTGAGTAGACTGGTAACCTGACTTTGGATAAGGAAGGTTCACATGCTAATTTTCAGATACAACTCTTAGTTGTCAGGATCCAATTTTGCAAGTCAGAATTTAAACCCAGTGATTATAGCTCCAGCACATCAGGCACTGGATATGACTGTGTTTTTTAAAAATAATTTATATTACAACTTCCTCCAGAGTCCTTTGCTACCTGTTCTCCCCATACCTTTTTTGTTGAAGAAACAAAATTATTTAAGTGTTCTTTGTACTTGCAGAGAAAATGAAGTGCTCAAGGTACAGCTAAAGAAATACGTTGGAGCAGTCCAGATGCTGAAACGAGAAGGTCAGACTGTGGAAGGTGAGTGTAATATTGCACTGTGTTTGCCTCTTGGCATTTCTGATAGAATTTCTGTTTGCCGGTACAAAATGTATCTCTAATATATCATTGTCAAAATATAGTCTTGGAAAAATATATCATTTGTTAGCACAGAGGGGTTTTGTCCAGTAATTTCAGATGCCACTCTTGTATTTTTCAATAGCTTTTGATAAAAGAGCAATTGGTGATTTAGGCTTGCTTATTGTGTCATGTATGTCATAACAAGGCAGCCTACCTTTGTCTCTATGTTATCTATATGAGATGCATGTGTGTATATTTCATTTCAAACCCACACAGGAACCAAGACCCTTTCTCAACTAATGGCAGTAATTCATCCTTTTGTCTTACAGAACTTGCTTTGTCTACACAGCAAAGCCGAGACACTATTCTTTTCTCGTCTTTTTTTTTTCTCTTCAACATTCATTTGTAATCTCTTCAAAACAATATGCGTTTTACAGAGATTTGTGATTATTTTCTGTTTTGAGTTGTTCTCTAGTGTTCAGGAGGAAGAGAATAGAAGGAGAATATTTAGGCTTCTAGATGTTTGAAACTTTAACTCCTCATGAGCTCCAGCCAGTATGGCAAACAGGAATTGTGGTAGAGGTAAAAAAACAAAATAAAAACACATCCTTAGTTTAATTACTTATTTTGTGCTGGATCCAGAGTCACAGAAATGGCAGCCCCCCCCTTCTGTGGCAGCCTCTTGTACCCCTCTCAACAGCTGCTTCAGTGAATAGCATTTCACTCATGGAAGGTGCCTTTGCTTGAAAAACACACACACACACACACACACACTTGAGCCTTCTGCACACACCATGCTTTTTGTGAGAACAGTGGAACCCTCTGAATCTTTGGTTGCATCTGCACTGCAGAAACAATGCGGTTTGACACTGCTTTAACTGCCACGGATCAATGCTGCGAAATTCTGGGAATTGTAATTTGCTGTGGCACCAGAGCAAAACTCTGACAGTCTGATCATTTGAGGCATATTTTTCCCCACAATCCCGTTCCCCCTGCCCACTGAAGAATTGTTATTTTTAACTTAAGTGCATGAGTCAGAATGGTATAGTGCAGTGATGGCAAACCTTTTAGAGACCGAGTGCCCAAACTGCAACCCCAAACTCACTTATTTATTGCAAAGTGCTGCATCCCTGTGGCTTTTTAGTAACAAACTCTGGTGAACTCTGTGCTGAGGCGACAGTGCCTGTGCCCACAAAGAGGGCTCTGAGTGCCACCTCTGGCACGCGTGCCATAGGTTCGCCACCACTGGTATAGTAGTTTGACTGTTGCACCACCACTCTTGGAAACCAGAGTTCAAATCCTCAGTCAGCCACGGAAGCTCCCTGGGTGCCTTTGGGCAACTCTCTCTTTCTGAGCCTCAGATGAAGGCAATGACAGACTCTCTGAACAAATCTTGCTATATATATATATATAATAAATCCTATGGCAGGATCAGCGTAAATCAGTCTTAAGGTATAACAAAAACAACAACAAAAAAGAAAAGCTAGAAATGATGTGACAAGACTTCCAGTCACTCCTAAACAACTACTGTGGCCTCTTGGAGGACCTGAAGCCAAAAATGGCTGCTGCTTTGACAGAGTTGTCCATCCTTAGTTTGAGTGTTAGATTCTCACTTTGATAACTTGAGTTCAAGTCCCTTCTCAAGCATTAATCACATTGGGTGAGCTTGGGCCAATCACCCTCTAGTCATTTAAAACAATAACATCCCAAACCAAAAAACAGTGCTATCTTTATTGGATCAACCAAACTGCACAAGATATATGTTGCATGCTTTCAAAGCTTCACTGGTTTCATCAGGAGAAGGTGGCAAGAATCATACAGGGGGGGAAATATGACAGTGTGTGACAGAGTTACTGGAGAGACTTTGATTTTCCAACAGCCAATCCTGGTTTGGGCTTACTGTGAGGGAGGGGCTGCCATGGGAAGAGTAGATATAAAAGGGAAGAGTGAGTGGTGGTTAATGGTTCAATTCAGTTCAGTTAGTTCAGTGGAGTGTTCGTTTGGTTCAGTTCAGAGTTCTGTTGAGGGAGTAGAGAGTCAGGCAGATGAATCATAGAGTTGGAAGGGAACCCAAGGGCCATCCAGTCCAACCCCCTGCTATATAGGAACTCTCAATCAAAGCATCCCTGACAGATGGCCATCCAGCCTCTGTTTAAAGACCTCCAAAGAAGGAGACTCCATCACACTCTGAGTGTTCCATTGTCAAACAGCTCTCACTGTCAGGAAGTTCTTCCTATTGTTGAGGTGGAACCTCTTTTCCTGTAGCTTCTATCAATTGCTCTGGGTCCTGTTCTCTGGAGCAGCAGAAAACAAGCTTGCTCCCTCCTCAATATGACATCCCTTCAAATATTTAAAGAGGGCTATCATATCACCTCTTAGCCATCTTTTCTCCAGGCTAAACATACCCGGTTTCTCATAGGGCATGGTTTCCAGACCTTTCACCATTTTGGTCACCCGCCTCTGGATACGCCCCAGTTTTTTAACATCTTTTTTGAATTGTGGTGCCCAGAACTGGACACAGTAGAGGCCTGACCAAAGCATAATAGAGTGGCACTATTACTTCTCTTGATCTAGACAGTACACTCCTATTGATGCAGCCTAAAATTGCATTGGCTTTCTTAGCTGCTGCATCACACTGTTGACTCATGTTCAACTTGTGGTCTACTAGGACTTCTAGATCCCTTTCACATGTAGTTGCATTAAGCCAGGTGTCCCCATCTTATATCTATGCATTTCATTTTTTTGCCCTAAGTGCAGTACCTTACATTCTCTGTGTTGAAATTCATTTTGTTAGCTTTGGCCCAGCTTTCTAATCTATTAAGGTCATTTTGAATTTTCATCCTGTCTTCTGGGGTATTAGCTATCCCTCCTAATTTGGTGTCATCTGAAAAATTGATAAGCATGCATTCTGTTTCTTCATCCAAGCCATTCTTTCATCCAGTTAAGTCAGAGTTCTGTTCAAGGAAGAGGAATTGAGTGAGGAATTGCCTGCAACTGTTGAGTTATTGTAACCATACCACCTTTGAAACTATTCTATATAAGTTACATTCTTGCTAGGTATTATTAAATAAAACTAAGGTTTGTTTTTTACAAAAGGAGCCTCTGCCTGAGTGAATTCACAACCATACAGGGACATAAAACACGCTACCAAAGATATAAAACCTATAAGAGGAAGACACTTGGGGGCCTAACCCTTATACATTTAGAGAAATTGTATAAAGGGTGGATGCTGGGCAGGTGTCATTGACAATGGGTCTTCAAATGTTTCTGAGATAAAAAGTAATCTCAAGACATAGACAGGAAGTCCCTTGTGACACAGTGTTAGTTACTTAGGCTTGTATTTTGTCAAGATGTTGTTCTTATTTTTCTGAGTTGAGATGGTATGGGGATATATCCATGCAGGGGAGGCACTGCTCCTTCTGGCCATATTGGTACTGGTGGACCAAGCAACTTAAAGTCCAGGAAATAAAATATAAATTCTATTAGCAACACAAAATGATACTTCCTTTGAGATCATTTAGTAATCTTGTCATTTAGAGAAGCATACAACTGAATCCCATTGATTTCAAAGAGATAGTTCCTCTCCTCTTCTCAATAAGACATTCACCTGCTTTTTTCCATGAAAATTTATGTCTGAAGACATAAACACTTCTAGAATTTTGAAGAAACTAGTAGTCTCACAAATTACCAGCCACCACTATTGAGGCACAGTGTGGTGCAGTGTTGAATTGAAATTTAGGAAATTGGGTTTCAGATGTTAATGAAGCTCACTGGATTACAAGCGAGCCACCGATTATCTTTCAGACTAACTGAAAGATAGCATTGTTGTGAGGATACAAAATGGCTGGGAAGGGAGAGGAATGTATTAGCCTAGCATTAGTATGTTTTTCTGAAAGATCTTTGTTGTAGTGCAAAGTATTTTGGCATAGCTTGGTTTTGAATGGGCAGTTAAAACTCTTTAGCCTGATGAAAGGCCTCCTTCTAGTGGAGATAAAAAGACTAGTTTGTTCACACAAATCAACACAACTGCCTGAATTTTTGGGAACAGGTCTTTCAGAACAGGTCTGTAGTTCTACAAGCTTTCGTGATTGACTGAACCTTACGGACTATTATGGTCCTGGGTCATAGTTTGATTACCTCTGGCTTTACCTATATGACTTGGGTCATATATGCCTTGGGGACACGGTGGGTCAAGTAGTTAATACGCCGACTCTGTTGATTGCAAGATTGGCTAGTTGGCAGTTCGGGGCCCTGGTCCCGCATGATGGGGTGAGCTCCTGTCAATAGTCCCAGCTTTTGCCAAGTTTGAAAGCATGCAGATGCAAGTAGATAAATAGGTACCACTTTGGTGGGAAGGTAAACAGCATTCTGTGCAGTCATGCTGGCCACAGGGTCACAGAGTCGTCTCTGACAATGCTGGCTCTTTGGCTTAGTAACGGAGATCAGCACCATCCCCAACAGTCGGACACGACTTGACAACCTTGTCAATGGGGAATACCTTTATCTTTTTATATGACTTGGGTCAATTTTTTAAACTAAATATTTTCAGGTGTATACAGGTGTTGTTGTTTTTTTGATGACTTATGTAATTATTAGAAGGGGGAAGGGTAACCTTGGCTAGCTATATTCTGCTGTGCTAAAATTATGTATATCAGGGAATGATAAGAATAAAAACTAAGTGGGTTGGTTAGGTTTAATAGAAGAAAAAGGGGGTGGCTATGAGAATGGCAGCATTTTCTAAAAGTGTATGATTCTGTCCCATGCCTTCTGGTTGTCTTTCATCAGCTGTGCGGTTCATTTCCATCACTGATGCTAAGAATAAATTTGATCTGTACTTGTCTTATAATACACATGTTTCAAAGGAAGTTTTGTTTAATAGTGGTTTATTCAAGGAAACAACTCTACTCCTACAAAAGTGCTTGAAGATTGTTTTAAAGAAGTGATTGGGCTCATTAACCCCCCCTCTCGGGTTACCGAGAACTCAAATGAGTATTTACATTTGGTATATCAGTGTGCTAATGGCTTAGTTGTTTACGTATAAGCACTAAGTAGGTTTGTGAAGTTGAAGGCTTTCATGGCCGGCATCCATATTTTTTTGTGGGTTTTTTGGGGCTGTGTGGCCATGTTCTAAAAGAGTTTCTTTCTGACGTTTCACCAGCATCTGTGGCTGGCATCTTCAGAGAATAATGCTAGCCACAGATGCTGGTGAAACGTCAGAAAGAAACTCTTCTAGAATATGGCCACACAGCCCGAAAAACCCACAAAAAACTAAATAGGTTTGTAAGTCACCTTGGATCCCACCTTGGGAGAAATGCAACATATATATGACAGAGAGAGAGAGAGAGAGAGACAGAGAGAGAGAGTTAAATATTTGGAAAACTACAGATGGTAAAGAATGCAGCTACACAGTTCAGTGAAGAACCAAGTTCAGTGCAGAACCAATTACTTTAGTACTGGAAGAAGTGCACTGGCTGTCTTTTGTTTATTTTATTGCATTTTTATCTCTTATTTCTACTAGAAAGAGCTAACAAATATAGTTAAAAGGAGAAATAAAATCTGACTATACAATAAAAACATTAAATTAATCACAATTAGTACACCTCACCTGTTTAAAAGGCCAATTTCAAGAGATGTATCTTCACACTCTTTCTAAAAGCAAGAGAATGATTGCAATTCCAAGGAAAGTGCATGTAGGAAAGGAGAAAACCCTTTCTTACATGCCTGTCAAGCAGTCCTCCATAGGTGATGTTATTCTTGAAAGATCCTCTCAAGATTTTAGCAATCAAACAAAATCATAACAAGACCAGTGGTTCCTTAGACAGACCCCAAACCGTTCAGGGCTTTAACTCTTAAAACCAGCATTACTTCACAAGATAGTGGGCTCATCTTCACTGAAAGTTATTAAAGGTCCCAAACAATTGCAGAAATAATCCAATTTGAGACGGCTTTAACTGCCCTGGCTCAATGCTATGAAATTCTGGGAAATGTAGTCTTGTGAGATATTTAGCCTTCTCAGTCAGAGAACTCGAGTGCCACTATACACTACTATTCCCAGGATTTCCTAGCCCTGAGCAAGGGCAGTTAAAGCAGTCTCAAACTGGATTATTTCTGCAGTGTGTTCCAGACCATAGAGAAATTGGATAGCCACCTCTCAGGTGCATTTTAGCTGTGTGTTCCTGCATGACCCTTGCAATCTTTTTCTAAAAGAATTCTGGGATTCTACCTCAAATTGGGCCCAGCAAGCAATGGGTTAGCAACTGAGTTTGTCCCGGGAGGCAACAGTATGGGGAGTATCCATGTCAGCAACGTGCTTAGTAGCTCATTATTAAACATGTTTCTTTAGAAGTCCTTTAGAATACAGATGAAACAGGTCTTAGTAAAGTTGCCTTTCAGACTAAAACTCAGAATCCCACAGCTGTTGGCCATGCTTCCTGGGGGATTCTGGTAGCGCTAGCCCAGGAGATAACACTGCCAGGCTCTGAAGTTATTTTCTATTATTTTACAGCAGTGACAGTGTATTGCTGTTTTACAACAGTGGCAGTGCATGGCCTAAATCCAATTCTGCTTTATCTAGAGTAGAACTGAGAATTGATTGTTAAAATAGTAAGTCAACACTCCTGTAAATTGCAAAAATTCAGTTAGTTTACTCCGATTGGGACTCTCATTTGGAATGTAGTCCTATGTACATATTTTGTCTGTTTTGGGTCTGCCTGGTACAGAATTTTAGATTAACTTTGAGTCCCCAGCCTATGCAGCTCCTATCCACCAGCGCTTATGAAAGGATAAAACTTCCCTTTAATAGGACAGATAATTGGTCTATTGAGCCTAATATGGTCTACACTAGGGGTTGACAACCTACGCCCCGGGGGCCGGCTCCAGCCCCGCGAGGCCTTTGGACTGGCCCCAGCCCGGCCCTGCCGCTGCCGCCCACTGCGGCCGCCATTTTCTTTTCCAAAATGGTGGCCGTGATTCGTACATGCATGTGCTGGAGTACTGCGCATGCGCAAACGAGTCGAGGCCGCCATTTCATGCGCTGAAGTACTGTGCATGCGCCAATGAGTCGTGGCTGCCATTTTGGAAAACAAAATGGTGGCCGCGACTCGCATGCGTAGTATGGCGGAAGTATTGTGCATGCACGCATGAGAGCACATGCATGCGCAGTACTTCTGGCGTACTGCGCATGCGTGAGCGAGCGTGTGCGCGCGGCGCCATTCCCCCCCAGCCCATGGAAGAGCTCTGGACCAGCGGACCAGCCCCAGGTAGGTAAAAGTTGCCTACCCCTGGTCTACACTATTGTTAGGGACTCTCCAGTGCAGGGATAGGCAACCTTTCCCCTTTAAGGGCCGAGGGACTTCAGCTCCCAGAATCCCAGGAGCTATTGGCCAACATGGGACTATTGGCCAACATGACTGAGGCTTCTGGGAGCTGAAGTCCCTCGGCCCTTAAAGGGGAAAGGTTGCCTACCCCTGCTCCAGTGTCTTGAGTAATGTCATTTCCTATCTTGCAAGGGCCAGTGGATCCTGCTGTTTTCTTCCTCTGGCATTCCCTCTTCACCCTAAAACCTGCTCTGAAAGGCTGCAGCGGGAGAGGGAGGGAGAAAAAGTTCAAGTCCTACTATTGTTGAATTCTGCGATACGCTGACAGTCTTATTTTCAATTCTTTGTTTGGAGATATTTGGAATCAAATCTGGGTCTTTTGCATGGAAAGAGTGTTTCCTCCCTAGGCTACGAGCTCTTACCTATACTGGTTAAAATAAGAATTGTCGAGATTTGGTGTTTGGTTACCCAGGGTTTATCACCCATGGATGGACATATCACTGTGGTTTTTGTGTTTATGCTGACAATTCGTAATGGTATTGGCTTCCAGCAATATGTCTATTTAGGTAACTATTCCGAAGGGGGGGGGGGGAGAGTGCTGGAGGTGACCCATTTTAAGCTAATTTCTACTAGCAGAGTTGTGCCAGCCCTGCAGGTAATTCCTAATTGGCCCCAACTGATCATTTCTTCATTGCTGGGCTGATGCAAATTTGAGCTGAGATGGCTGTCAGAGGAAGAATGTGAAGTACCTTGAGCCAAACACAAGCTAATTCCACAAATAGTGCAACCTGCCTGGGCTGCAAGACTGACAGGCCACCTGCTTCCTCCAGCTGTCTTAATTACTTGTCAAATCCATTTTAGTGACATGTAAAAAAACAACAAGAAAAAAAACCTTCTTAACTTGATTTAACATCAGTATTTGGAGAGAAATTTACAATTCAATATGTTTAGTTTTTCCCCCAAGCTATGGATAAACACCCTTCCTTTGATGCTGTGGAAATTCTTTACTAACATATCATTTGCAGCAAGTGTGGCATAATATATGCCAAATGCAAATTGCATATATCTTTGTGTGCTGGTTGCAGTGCATTTGTGATCTGTGTGATTTAAGTACAGTGCTATTCAGAGTCTGTAGCGTTCCTGGGGGTGGGGTGCGGGCTGCACCGGGTGACACTTCAGAAGGTGGGTGACACCCTATCGGCCACCACCACCCACAGGTATTCCTTGGACCTAAGTGAGTGTCCCCTGGGACTGTTCCGGGCCTTGGGAGGGGGGGTGTCTCCAGCCCAGGCAGGCGGTGCACGGCCATTTCCCTGGCCCACACCACCATTTTTCTGGCCGACGGGAGATTCCAGTAGGCTTCCCAGGCCAGCAGTGCAGCCGTTTCTCCCAGCATGCACCACGTGACCCCACTCCTGGGAGTCCTGCCTATAAGCCCCACCCCATAAGCCCCACCCCCTGCACTGAGTGACACCCTGGGCACGTGGTCACCATCCATGGCAAGTTTCCTGGAAATCATGGGAATGTGACAATAGTATGAACCTCATGGGGCCAATCCCTGAGACGCTGCAGGGAAAAAAATTGCCAGCCTGTCACATCTCAAGCTGCATCTGCATTGCAGAAATAATCCAGTTTGATACCACTTTAAACTGCCATGGCTCGATGCTGTGGATTTCTGGGAATTGTAGTTTTGTGAGACATTGAGCTTTCTCTGCCAAAGAGTGCTGGTGCCTCACAAAATGACCAATCCCAAGATTCCATAGCATTGAGCCTTGTCAGTTAAAGTGGTATCAAACTGGGTTATTTCTGCTGTGCGGATGCAGCCTCAGCTTGAGAAGCACCACTATAATAGAGCCAGGGATGACAAAGTTGCAAAGCAAGTACTTCCATTAGCGGGGATAGATTGAGCTCTCCCTCAGTCTCAAGAGTCACTGCCCTGACTTCTCCACTTCTCCATCATGCCTAGGTCCAAAGATGGTGATAGAATAGGCAGTATCCGCTGGGCTTAATCCGCTTTCCCACTGCCATCCCTTTTCCTTTTGCATCGTGTCTCTTTTGGGAGTTCCTTCTAGCTAACTGCAAAGCAGAAATTAATTTTCCTGGCAACAATATATTATATTTTTGTGAGGAGTCCTTGTTATAATCCAAAGTATTCTATGAAGGCTTGATTATGTGCTCCAAAATGTGCCACCTTGTCATACTATCTGGCCAAATAAAATCCCTATTTAATATTTTTTTGAGCTTTGGCCAGTTAAGAGAAAACCTATTTTGGGAGCTCAAATCCTACCCCCTCCCCAGAGAATATCTCAATAAATTTCCAGTGATTTCTCTTAAGTGTCCTTTTCACTGTGGTGAGATTGACATTCTTAAACCCAAGTTGCTGATTCATTTTTAATAGCCAAAAGGTACGTTTTATGAAATTTGACAGTTACCTAATATTGTTTCACAAACGAGCTATTGATGGTATATTGTGATTTTTTTTGTAGTAATGCCAATAATTTTGTTTTCCTCACTGCAGGGTAAATGGCAAAAAAAAAAAAAAAGTTGTGAAAACAATTAATGCGGTTTAAATAAATCAATAATTTTAATATGGTCATAGACTAGCAGAAATTTATTTTCAGGATGGTTAAGGTTCACTAGTGCCTTCAGATCATACTATAATACTGCATCTCTCAGGATATGTATGGGTGGTTCATCCATGACATCCTGTTTTACATTTACAGTAATGTCTTTAACATCTTTTTTTTTTTTGGAATTGTCAGAATCAAAACAAAAGGTTCTAGGTTCTCTGCGGCTCAGAAAACTTCAGCCTTATTTACTTTCTTTTTCTCCAGGGACATCTCTCTCAAATTTTCTCCCAATTTCCTTCCTTAGAACAACCCTGTGGGATAGCTCATTTTGTGATGCAATGATTGGACTAAGGCCACAAAGTGAATTTCCTGGCCAAGTTAAGAAAGATGATAGAAAGAAAATCAATGCCTTTGAGAGAATATGGGGCTGGAGAAGAGTACTGAGGATCTCATGGACAGCCAAAAGGACAAACAAATGGGTCCTAGAGCAGATCAAGCCAGAAACCTCCCTGGAAGCCAAGATGACAAAACTGAGACTGTTGTACTTTGGACTCATCATGAGAAAGAAGAACTCATTGGAAAAGGCAATAATGCTAGGGAAGGTGGAGGGAAGTAGGAAGAGAGGAAGGCCACATGCCAGAGGGATGGACTCTATGAAGGAGGTCACGGGTATTAAGGGGTTTCAGGAGTTAAGCAGAGCATTGGAAGACAGAGGGTCTTCTTGGAGATGTCTCATCCGTAGGGTCACCATAAGTCGAGATCGACTTGAGGGCAGTTAACAACAATAAAGATTTGAATCCAAGGGCCTTTGCAGACTGTTAGAAATAGTGCAAATTAGGTCCACTTTAAGGGTTCGGATTAGGGAATCATGGGAACTGTATTTTATTGTGGTACCAGAGCTCTCTGACAGAGAAGACTCAATGTCTCAGAAAAAAAAAACAATTCCCATGATTCCCTAGCACTAACCCTAACCCTTAAAGTGGACTCAATTTGCACTATTTCTGGCAGTCTGCAAAGGCCCCAAGTCTTAGTCCAGTACTCTACTAACTGCCACACCACAGTGGCTTTATTCTTGGGTGAAATGCTAACATGGAAAAAGTTTGGAAATATCTTAGGCCACTGATGAGGGAAAAATAGAATCAAACATTCTGTAATTTGTATGTACCTTGATTTATTCTTCTGTCAGAAGAAAGTAGAGACTAAATGGTATTATACGAGTTGTGAGAATCCTGTGGTTTTATCCCCTCTCGTCGTGTAGGTTTCGCATTGGTTCCAACCAACATGTCCAATGGTAAAGGATGATGAGACTTATGCTCCATCATCCATTTTCCTTTTTAGAGTGCTAGAAAATGCTGTTTAAAATTTTGTTTTTTAAAAATGACACTGAATTTGGTACTACAGCAGGTTGAAATGGTTTCTCTGAGTTAAGGATTATTTGGTGAGTCTACAAAATTCATTTTTTGCTACATGAGTCTCTAGCGTAAAATAAGCATTGTTTATTTTTGTTTGTTTGCTTGTTTGTTTTCAGTCTTGGCAAGTCTTTGGAACACAGAGAGTGAATTTACCATCCCAGAGCAAAAACAAGTAGAGAATAATGAAGAGCTAGCAAATTCATATGAAAGAAAGCTGATTGAGGTGAGAATGTAAAATGTAAAATAAGACAATATCTTTTCTGTGAAAGCTGGAAAAAAGTTTCAAAATCTTATATAATGTTTAATAATGCTTTTAATCTTATATTGGTTTGGAAGTTGAAATAATTATGTTAACTGGAATATTAATATGTTTTCTAGATTTAGCATCTGATTTAGTTTTCTTAAAAAAAACTGTTTTGCTTTTAAACATCAAAAGAAATGGTGTTGTTCCTTCTTCCAATTTTCATTCCTCCTTCTTCCAAGTCTAATCCACTTTTGCTATGATACATTTAGCAGACAAATTAAACAGAAAGGAATATATTTCCTGATAGTGAAACACAGATGGTGTAAATTGCACTAAGTATGCATGTGAGGTGAATTACTTGCCAGTTTGAAGTCAAAGTCTTTCATGGCTGGCATCCATAGGTTTTTGTAGGTTTTTGGGGCTGTGAGGCCGTGTTCTAGAAGAATGTATTCCTGACATTTCACTTGCATCTGTGGCACCTGCAGGCGAAACGTCAGGAATACATTCTCCTAGAACACGGCCTTCACAGCCCAAAAAACTCACAAAAACCTATACATGCCAGTTGTTTGCCATTGTGCATTGCACATGATGAGTTGCACACAGCTGCACCTAGCTTTTGGTATGTGTTGTAGTGTGGATCTGGCATAACATTTCTCCACATGTGGATATTTACACTACACTGAGGGGCTGGATTGCAGCCAATACATGGCAGAAGTATTTAAATCATTTTTACTTTTTCCAAATTTTGTTGTGTTTCAACTTGGAATGGAAATGGATTTGGCTGGAATTATTACCACTTAATGCACACAAGTTATTCAACACTGTGAAGGTGCAAAATATTTTTATTGTGACATAGAAATTAAGTAAACAAAAACAAACTGGCACTTGTTGGTTGCATAAATATTCACTCCCTCCAAATACTCTTTGGTGGAACCCACTGCCTCCTACTGGTGGAAGTCACATAGGTAGTTCAGTGGAGTCCACCTGTGCATAATCCCAGTGCCACATGATCTCGGATTAAATAAACCTTGAATAGAACAGAGTTGCTAGAAAGCATATCTAAAGATGAAACATAATGAAGACCAAGTGTGGATGAAGTTGTGCAGAAGTGTCAATAAATGTTGGTTTATTAAAAAATAACCCTAACTGTGAACATCCCAGGAACATTTTAAATTCACAGCTACAAAATGGAATGTATATGGCTCAATCATTATTTCCTAGAGAAAGTTGTCCATCAAAATGCAATGGCCTGGTAAGAAGGGTGTTAATCAAGGAAGAAAACAACAGGGCGATAGTATCTCTGAAGGAGGTTGGGTGGTCTGCAGCTGAGATGGTTGAAACTGTCTATGGGACACTATCATCTGGACATACCACAAAACTGAGCTTTATGAAGCTGTGGTGAGAAGAAAGTCATTGGTGAAACAAACCCATATCAGTGCCCTGACTTTTGTGAGCAGGAGCTTGGCTAACACAACTCACAAATGTGACCTCAGAAACACCGTGAATAATCTTCGAGAATTCTTGGAGAGCAGGAGAGGTCCCAGCAGAATGGAGGAGGGCAAATGTTGTCCCCATCTTCAAAAAGGAGAAAAAAGACTACCCTAGCAACTACTAACTAATCAGCTTAACATCAATACCAGGGAAGGTTCAATAATGTATCATTAAGCATTCAACTTGTGAGCTTTAAAGAAGGAATGTCCCAGTTTGGGGAAAGGGTGGGATATAAAGGGAGAGAGGAGAAAGAAAGTGCTGTGATTACCAAAAGTTTCTCAAAAACAGGTCATGCCAGAGAAATCTTATCTCTCTTTTTTACAGAATTAAAAACCTTTTACTTCAGGGGAATGCTATGGATGTAGTGTATCATGATGTTAGTAAGGCTTTTGACAGGGTCTCCTGTGATATTCTGGAAGATAAACAGTAAAATGTGAGCAGACAGTGCTACTGTCAGGTGAATTTGTAACTGGTTGGTAGACTGAACTCAAAGAGTGCTTATAAATGGTACCTCTTCACCCTGGAATGAAGTGAATAGCGGGTCGCCTCATGGTTCTATCCTAGGTCCTGTGTTCTTCAACTTATTAAAATGACTTAGATGATGGAATAGAGGGCATACTTATCGAATTTGTGGATGACTGTAAATTAGGGGTGAAGATGAAATGAATTTCAACGAGGATAAGTGTAAGGTACTATATCTAGGCAGGGAAAATGAAGTGCATAGTTATAGAATGGGTATCACCTGGCTTGAAAGCAGTACATGTGAAAAAAAAGGTCTAGAAGTTGTAGTAGACCAGAAGCTAAATATAAGTCAATTATGTAACGTGACATCCAAAAAGAAAAAGACAAAAAGAAAGCAAGAAAGGGAGAAAAGAAAGAATAAGAAAAAATATATGAATCTACAGTTTCCAGATCATGGGAAATAATAGTATTAGTCTATTCTGCTTTTATCAGACCACACTTGGAATACTGTTTTCTACAATCATTCCCGTATCTATACCTGATCAACCAGTATGTTGTATATTTTGAGTTGTTGTCTGCAGAGACTTGTTAACTGCTTTGTTGGGGAATATGTTTCATATAGTACAAACAGACAACGGAGACATAGGAGTCATCTTTAATGCCCTCCAAATGTTTTTGCACTAGGACTGCAATGTACTGATGTATACCTGTTTAATGGGCATAGCAGTTAAAAACATTTATTTATTTATTTATTTAGAGTATTTCTATCCACTTTTCAACCAAAATGGCTTCTGGAGTAGTTTACAAATTATACAATCATAGAGTTGGAAGAGACCACAAGGACCATCCAGTCCAACCTCCTGCCATGGAGTAACACACAATCAAAGCACTCTTGATAGATTGCCATCCAGCTTCTGTTTCAAAAACTCCAGATGACACCACCACAGCCAAGTCAGCAAATTTCTGAGGCAGAATTGCTGATTCGACAGTTCCCTGCCCTCGGACTACAATCTAAATAAGATGTAAATCATATGGGAAAGGGAATAGTAGTAAGGGAATTGGTTAAGTCCAGCAGATACTCACTATATTGATAGCTGTTTTCTTTAATTGTCAGTGAAAATTTTAAAAAGTGTATAACAGGAGCAGCTGATTTATTTTTAAATATTATTTGTATCTTAGAATCATAGAGTTGGAAGAGACCCCAAGGGCCATCCAGTCCAACCCCCTGCCATGCAGGAACTCAAAATCAAAGCATCCCTGACAGATGGCCATCCAGCCTCTGTTTAAAGTCCTCCAAAGAAGGAGACTCCACCACTCTCCGAGGGAGTGTGTTCCACTGTCGAAGAGCTCTCACTGTCAGGACGTTCCTCCTAATGTTGAGGTGGAATCTCTTTTCCTGTAGCTTGCATCCATTGTCCCGGATCCTATTCTCTGGAGCAGCAGAAAACAAGCCTGCTCCCTCCTCAGTATGACATCCCTTCAAATATTTAAACAGGGCTATCAAAGATATATGACTTTCATTTATATCCTGCTTTTCTTGTAATGAGCTCAGGGGATCTTACATGGCTGTCTTCAGCCCTACACAATCCCAACACAATCCTGGGAGAGAGTGACTGGCCCAAGGTCACCCGGTGAGCTTCATGAGTTGCTGAAGACTTAAACCTGAATTTTCCAACTCCAACTCCAGTATTCTAACCATTACACCACCCTGACTCATGGTAATGTTGTCAGTAAGGGCACCATTTTGAGATTATTAATACCTTCAAAATTCCAGAAATGTTTATATCTTCATCCATAAATATTCATGGGAAAGAGCACATAGTGATCTCATTGAGACAGATGCACAATAGCACTTTTGCATTAGACTTTTCCTTCATTGTTTGTTGTTAATTGCTATCAAGCTAACTTGGTAACACTATGGATCAGAGACCTCTAAGTCACCCTGTTATCAACAGCCCTGCTCAGGATTTGGAAACTCAGGGTTGTGGCTTTCATGGTTGAGTTTATCCACTTGTAATGCAGTCTTCCTCTTTTCCTATTGACTTCTATCTTACCATGTTAGTGGGTTTTTTCCCCTAAAGAGTCATGTATTCTCATGATATGTGAAAAGAACACTAGTCTCAGTCATCTTGGTTTCTAGTGCGTGTTCAGGCTCCATTTGATCTTGACCTTGGACTCATTTATTTTTCTGTTTAGCAGTCCATGGGATCCACAGAACCCTTCTCCAGCACCATATTTCAAATTAGTTGATTCTCTTCTTATCAACTTTCTTCACTCTCCAGCTTTCACAATCATGCACAGAAATTGGAAATACAATGGCGCAGTCACTGCAGAATTCAGTATTCATTGATACATCTTTATACTTGAGGAACTTGTCTAGTTATATTATAGTTGCCCTTCCAAATACTAAACCTCTGATTTTTTTACTACAGTCTTTGTTCTGATTAATGACTGAGCCAAAACATGGAAAATCTTGAACTTCAAGGTCTTCATCATCTTATTTATATTATATAAATCATCTGTGTGATCATTACTTTATGTTCTTAAAGTTCAGCTGTAACCTTGCCTTTATTCTTTCTTCCTTGACTCTCTTCAATAGTTATTCTGAGTCTTTGCTATTTTTTGCTAGTAATATGGTGTCATTTGCACATCTTAAATTGTTACCTTCTTTCTTCCAGTTTTTGTGTCTCCTCCCTTCAAGTCTAATCCTGCTTTACGTATGATATGTTCAGCAAACAAATTAATCAGATAAAATGATGAAATGCTGTTTTGACCCCCTTGCCAATGGGAAACCATTCTGTTTCCTCATATTCTGACCTGACCCCCATATTCTGGCCTCTTGTTCTGAGTAGAGGTTACTCATCAGGACAAACAAATATGGCACAAACATTTCTTTAAGAGTGATTCATAGTTTTTCATAACCTTCACAATCAAAGGCTTTGCACAGGCTGATTTTCTTCCTTGTACACAGCTTTAAATGTCCTTATTTCCTGGGTATATTGTGTATGTGTGTGTGTGTCCCTCTATATATGTTGTTGTAGAAGACTTTATAATTAACAATACAAAAATATCTGAACCACAGCTGTCATGGCTAAAGTGTGGTGGCATGCAGAAAATAAATAGTTGTGAAGTATGTTAATCATAATGATAAAGGATAAATCATTCCAAGAGTGGAACTTCCAGTACCATATAATTACATCAGGAAATTGTGTGCGTGTGTGTGTGCGCACGTGTATTGGAATGCAGTAGGCAATCAATAGCGTAATGTTTCTCTAAAAAGTCAGATTGAAGCGAACACCAGCTGTGTGTGGAGTAAAAGATACAATAATGCCAATAATGAGCACTATCATAAGAATCTACAACTTACACGTTATAACATACAACATTTACTAATGTAGTACCCTTGTGTTTCTTGATCTTGTTCTCTCGCTTCTTCCCTGTGGCAGATGGATTCCCTCCAGATAGTTTCCATAATTTCCTGTCCTCCTGCAAATGGGTTGATGTTGAAACTGAGTGTTAACTATGCTTAAACCTAAGCAGAATTGTCTAGGAGCCATCATTTGAAACTGTGGTTTACGTGTACTCCTCATTAACTTTTACTATAGTTATAACTCACTGCAGGCATTTACTATGCATGCTCATTTGTAAATGTGAAATTTTAGTAAAAAAAAATCAATCCCCCAAAATCTAGGTTGACTTATCTATGGGTCAGTGTAAGTACTTGTCAAAAAAGAAATCATCCCCTTCTCTGAGTAGAATGGCAAAAGGCAAGAGCTTTGTCTGTCCTGGGACAACCTAAAACAAACGCTGGTGCTCCTTTGGGGGAAAGCACTAAAGAATTGTCACTACTGTGATTTTCCCACTCAGGCATTGATGATAATAATAATAATAATAATAATAATAATAATAATAATAAGCCAGAAGTGGCACACCAACTGCATCTGTTTAGCTGTCTTTCTCAAAGGAGCACCAAGAGAGTACAGGGGATTAGTGCTTCTTCTCGGTTCTCCTGGGATAGACTAAACTCTTGTCTTCAGAGAAGTGATTGTTGTTATTATATTTATTTGTATCCCGCTCTTTCACCAAAACTGGGACTCAGAGCGGCTTCACAATATTAAAAAATATTACAATGTTTCCCGGTCTGATGACTGAGTGGGAATTAGATTTGCATCTCCTAAGTCCCACTTTACACTCTCACTACAGCAAGCTCTCTTAGACAAAGATTATAGCCAATCATTTGAGGAGATAAGAATTTCCATAAAAGAAAGGGAAACAGAAATAGACAGTGGTTTATGTCTATAGTATATGTCATTGTGGGAGAAAGGTGGGATATAAATCCAATAAATAAATATATTCCTAATCTTCAAAACAGGGGAATAAATGCAATGGTAGTCTTACTTAAAGCAGACCAAATTGGATGTATGGGGCTTAAATCAGTTGTGACTAACAGGTATGTCTCATTTCAGAGGGTCTGCTCTAGATAGTCCTAACACTGAATTTACCCTGTTGTTTGGAATTCAGAAATCCTTAAAATCCAGTGTGTACTTTTTAAAAGAAGTATATTTTAATGACATATAAACACATGCATAATCGTAGCCATATAAACCAAATAGTAGCAACACAAGACACTACTACCCTCAGCATACCCCTATATACCTCCCCTTAAATAAATAAATAAATAAATAAAAGTTGGCTTCCCATTTGCCAAGACAAACAGCACATATCCTAACCCTTTCCCCCATTGCTTCCATATATAAACTTCCTATAATCAGTTTAATCTTCATTTTAAATCCTTATAACTAAAACGGGGGGGAAAATGCAAAAAAAGCTTTTCCTAGTAATGTCACCTCATCTTAACCTAAATAAATTCAGCCCCTCTTCAAATCCTGCTGACACCTCTTCTCCGTAGCTAAAATCCCAGTGGTTTCTAGCTTAGCTCATTATGACAATGCAGACTGCCTTGGATTGCTCAAGAGGATAGTGGTACTGTATTTTATTTTAATAGGGCTGAGGAACCATTTTCAGCTTGAAGACTGAATTTAGTTTCAGAGAAGATCTTGGGGTCTCCATTCCAAACATGGTCAGGGTCAAAGGGAAAAGGGTGGAATCAAAAACATCAGCATATTTTATCTTAAAACAATTCATGCTGTTAAGTAAATCTTATGAGAGCCATGCTAGTCTTTTAGAATAGAGGAGAAAACCATAGAAAAGCAAGGAAACTACAGTTGTCCCTCTGTTTTCGTGGGGGATCCATTCCGGACCCCCTCAAAACGGAAAACCGCAAATATTCAAGCCCCATAGGCTTGAATGGGGGTGTGCGCCCACGCAACTGTGGGCGCGTGCCTCATTTGGTCCTCCTCTGTTTGGCACCCGCGAACGGGTGAGAGATGCGGACTTGAAGTCCATGAAAACGAGGGGCAACTGTATATGTTATGAATTTGACTTCTTATGGGTAGTGATAGACCAGATGAAACACCAAGTCTTGAAAATACTAATAAACTTTACTAGGGTAAAAGAAAGCATATCTACAACATGTAGTGGATAAATATTCACAGAGCACAGGGCCAGATGAAAAGTGATGTGGACAGACGCTGTGGGAAATTACCAAGAGGCCCTCTCCCACCTTAACAGTGAACAAATTAACTTTTTAGATTGAGGTTTCAGAGACTCAATACTTGTGTCTTCCAACAGCCCTTCTCAAAGGCAGTGGGTCACTGAATAAGTACCATAGGTATCAGATAATGCTGTCGTTGGATAGCTGACAAGGGCTTTGTTAAAACATCTGCCACCATTTCCTTGTTGGACAGTACTTCAGATCAATTACTTCTCACTGCACCAGATCCTTTATTTGATGAAATTTCACATCTATATGTTTTGTGTGTGGTCTCCACTTTTTGCTCTCTGCTAACTTTAGACACCCTTGGTTGTCTTCATGCAGCACAGCACCTTCAGAGGTTTTCAACCCATTATCAAGAAATAACCAAACCAGATTACCTCCTAACATGTAGCTCCGCTGGGGTGGATAGGCCACCTTCCTACTCAGGATGCTAACTGCTGCAGTGATATCTCATTTGGTGACTTGCAAAGAACAGCAACTTACCAATGGCTTCCTGATACACCAAAAACAGGATGTCATCTTCTCACCCATTTATTTTGGTTTATTATTATAGGTGTCTTGGTTTCCGTTTTCGAGGCCTGGGTGCTGCATGATGGGGTGAGCCTTTGTCACTAGTCCCAGCTTCTGCCAACCTAGCAGTTTGAAAGCATGCAAATGCAAGTAGATAAATAGATCCCACTTCGGTGGTAAGGTAAACAGCATTCTGTGCAGTCATGCTGGCCACAGCATCACAGAGTAGTCTCTGACAATGCTTGCTCTTTGGCTTAGTAACAGAGATGATTACCGCTCCCTATGGTCGGACACGACTTGACAACCTTGTCAACGGGGAATACTTTTACCTTTACCTTTACTTGGCTTCCTTTGCCTCCTCTATCCCAAAATTTAACATCTTCAATTTTCTGTTTCTTATTGGGAAGAAAGCTCATCCTCTTTCTACTTCTATGCCTAGATATTGTGTTATTGGACCCTGGTCTTTAAATATTTTCCATTTAGTCTGAGTATGATTTCTGTACTGTGACTTTCCTCTTTGTAGCGCAGTACCTGACACAGAGTAGGATATGTGTCCATTCATTCCCCCCTCCTCTGCCTACTATAAGGACATGGGTGTGCCTTTCTGCAATAAACCCCAAACCTATAAGGACTGCATCAATTTTGTTGGGTGTTCCCAAGACTTCTGCTGTAATCACTGTCTGTTTCACAGGCTTTGAACAGTTTTGATAGCTTGGCTTGCTTCCAAAATCATATAAATTCTGATTTCCCCCCAATTAATGATGTTTCTGTTTTGCCTGAATGTCTGCTATTTCTTCAGACTTACTCAGAGGGAAAGTCTTGCCATGTCCTTCAAATTGTGCTTCACAATGCAGAAGGAATGGTGATGATTATTATTTTTTGTTGTGAAAATTCTCTCTGTTGCAGATTTTGCTGCTAGTATTCTAAATATTCAATTAAATGTCAGTGTCTTTTAAATCAATATGAGGCATCTATGTACACATGCAGGTACAAGGATGAATGTAAGGATTAAGTGTAATCTTTGTATTATCTATAAAAGGATTGAAGTGTAATCCTTTTATTATCTTGGCAGAGGTTATTAGTATTCTTCATGAAGATAATACAAGAATTACATTGAAATGTACTTGCATTTCCACCCCTCCAAACTCCTCCTTTGTATCTGAAAAAACAATAGTTTTCTTGGTTGAGAAGCCAAGCCACATTCTGTACTATAGTTTGCTATGTCTTATACACTGTTCGTTGTGCAGCCTATCTCTTATGTTTCTTTATGACGCTATAACAGAAGTATTTTAAGGTCCGTAGGTATCCCATTATAGCCACAGATGCCATATTTGGCCGAACCATCATTTGACAAGGACACAGTAGAAAGCCCTTTTGTTGGCTGCTCCCAGGTAGTAGAGTTCCCTCCTATGAAAGGAATGCTCAGTTGGTTCCTTTCTTTTCTCTTTCCACCATCAAGCAAAGACCTTTTTGTTCAGACAGTCTATTTAGCATTTAGCTGGTTGTGGCAGAAGGGTCTTGTAATGGGATGTACTGTACTTTTATCTTTATGCTATGTTTTAAATATGTTTTATTTTTATTTTTTTATTACTGATTTTTGTTTTTTAAAAAGTGAACTAAAATAATAATAATAATAATAATAATAATAATAATAATAATAATAATAATAATATCCTGCCCCTCTGGATATGCAACCGGGGCGACTTACAGCATTAAAATACAGTAAAAATACAAACCATATCCCAAACAAACACAAAAAAACAAGTCCACTGTTTTCTTCTATCTCTACAATAATTAACTTATTCTTGCCTTTACCTTTACAGTCAGATCAACCTCTTCATCTCTTCCTTAATTTCTTAGGATGTTGCCTCTACCCACTTTAATTTTTGAATACGTTCCTTTTATTGATTTACACCAGGGACCTCCTGTACATCTACATATGAACATCGCACCCCCCAACATATTATATGAATAAAAATATTTTGTTTATTAGGTGTGCATATTTTCATTCACATAGTCATGTATGTGAATACGTATTCTAATATTCACATTTTAACATTTTATAAGGAAATAACATCATCCAAATTAGAACATTTTATTTAAGTAAATGTAATATTTGTTTAAATATTGGACTAGGAATTCAGGATATCATGGTTCAAATCCCTGCTCAGCTATGGAAACTCACTGGGTGACTTTGGACACTGTTAGCCTCAGAGGAAGGCAATGCCAAACCTCCTCTGGACCATTTTGCTGAAAAATGCTACTAGTTAACTACTTTTCTTGCTTTTTGTAAGAGCACAAAAGTTGCAAAATGTCATTTGGTGCCAAATGGGAAATTTGTTGTGTGCAGATTTTCCCCATTATTGCCATTAAGAATGCTTCTTCACCTACTGGTTTCTAAGTACAAGCCAGCATCTTGGCAGGAGTTATGCACTGTTCTGGCAACAAGATTCTCTCAAGTGGTCCTGCGTCAGTTTCTCTTGCCTGGATGCTCACACTGATGTTAATGGTGAACATTGTTTCTGCCAGGATCCATCAGCTGCTTTAGTGTTTTCTCTCCCACATGACACTTGGGAGTTTTTTTTCTTATTGTCAGAGCGGTTGCTTCCTAACTGAAGAAGGTTATCTACTTCTGTACTAAGTCTGAAGGTGGCAGTGCTGGAGTTGGCTACAGGGAGGTTTGTGCAATGGTAAGAAAGTTAGACGACTTTTAAAAAGAGTTTATTATGTGATCATAGAATCATAGAATCATAGAATCATAGAATCATAGAGTTGGAAGAGACCACAAGGGCCATCCAGTCCAACCCCCTGCCATGCAGGAACTCCCAATCAAAGCATCCCCGACAGATGGCCATCCAGCCTCTGCTTAAAGACCTCCAAGGAAGGAGACTCCACTACTCTCCGAGGGAGTGTGTTCCACTGTCGAACTGCCCTTACTGTCAGGAAGTTCCTCCTAATGTTGAGGTGGAATCTCTTTTCTTGCAGCTTGCATCCATTGTTTCGGGTCCTAGTCTCTGGAGCAGCAGAAAACAAGCTTGTTCCCTCCTCAATATGACATCCCTTCAAATATTTAAACACGGCTATCATATCACCTCTCAGCCTTCTCTTCTCCAGGCTAAACATCCCCAGCTCCCTAAGTCGTTCCTCATAGGGCTTGGTTTCCAGACCCTTCACCATTTTAGTTGCCCTCCTTTGGACACGCTCCAGTTTCTCCACATCCTTTTTGAATTGTGGTGCCCAGAACTGGACACAGTATTCCAGGTGAGGCCGGACCAAAGCAGAATATAGTGGCACTATTACTTCTCTTGATCTAGACACTATACTTCTACTGATGCAGCCTAAAATTGCATTGGCCTTTTTAGCTGCTGCATCGCACTGTTGACTCATGTTCAACTTGTGGTCCACCTGGATTCCTAGATCCCTTTCACAGGTAGTCTCATTCAGCCAAGTGTCCCCCATCGTATATCTGTACTTTTCGTTTTTCTGCCCTAAGTGCAGTACCTTACATTTCTCTGTGTTGAATTTCATTTTGTTAGCTTTGGCCCAACTTTCTAGTCTGCTCAAGTCATTTTGAATTTTGATCCTGTCCTCTGGGGTATTAGCTACTCCTCCTAATTTGGTGTCATCTGCAAATTTGATAACTATGCCCCCAATACCGTCATCCAAGTCATTAATAAAGATATTGAATAGCACTGGGCCCAGGACAGAGCCCTGTGGCACCCCACTGGTCACTTCTTTCCAGGTTGAAAAGGAGCCATTGTTGAGCACCCTTTGTGTTCGACCAGATAACCAATTACAAATCCATGTAACAGTTACTTTGTCTAGCCCACATTTTACCAACTTGCTTGCAAGAATGTCATGGGGAACTTTGTCAAAGGCCTTACTGAAATCAAGATATACTATATCCACAGCATTCCCTTCATCTACCAAGCTGGTAATTTTATCAAAAAAAGAGATCAGATTTGTCTGGCATGACCTGTTTCTCTGAAACCCATGTTGACTTTTTGTGATTATGAAATTATCTTTCAGATGTTCACAGACTCTCTGTTTAATGATCTGCTCCAGAATCTTTCCGGGTATTGATGTCAGACTAACTGGACGATAATTGTTGGGATCCTCTTTTTTCCCCTTTTTGAAGATGGGGACAACATTTGCCCTCCTCCAGTCCGCTGGGACCTCTCCTGTTTTCCAGGAATTCTCAAAGATTATTGCCAATGGTTCTGATATTACATTTGCCAGTTCTTTTAATACCCTTGGATGTAATTCATCTGGTCCTGGAGACTTATATTCATCTAGATTAACCAGATGTTTCTGTACTATCTCTTTACTTATTCTGTGATGAAATTCTCCTATTCTGTCCTTGTCAGGGATGATGGGAGTTGTAGCTCTTCACCTCTGGCTCTAACTCACCACCTTGTTATGCAGCAGAGCTGACCAGCTTTGGTCAGTGGTTGATGCTTCTTTCCCAAGCAGCAGAGTTTCAGAGAATAGGCTGAAGACCCTGACAAACTCTCCAAGCCTTCTCTCTCTTCTTCCTGAGATGTCTCCAAACTTCTCCAGGATTCTTCTGGCTCTTGTATCTTCCCTCAAGACACCAGACAACTCAGTAGTCTTATATAAAAGATCTACTTTATTCTACTATATATAAATACTATATGCCCTACAAATCACAATCTCTACACTTCACAATATCTCCAACACTACTCCACAATACACCAAACTACTCCACAATGTACATTAGCAAACATTGCAATTTATAGCCATTGTTAGACACCACCCACCAGTCAGTTTCCACCCAGTGGGTGTGTACATACATCTTGATTGGTCCACATAGATCATCCCATACCTAAGACCAACCCAAGTGTTTCATCACTTTATCTTGACCACTTAATGAGTCTCAGGTGTTTGCAATCTATCACAGGTGTTCTCAATATACCTTCTATAACTTTGTCCTTGGCTCTCAAGGCTTCTTAATTATATTATCTTTTTCACCTGTGTATCTTCCTGATTGCTCCTGCTTAGTCACTTTGACATTCACATACATATTTTTATTTCTATTACTGTATATCCCATGTTGCTTTTTCCTTAACAATCCCCTCCGAAATAAAATATTGTATGTGTCTTACAATGTCATTCCAACCATTTGTGTCAGTCTTTCATGTTTTTCCGCCGTCAATGCTTTTGTGAACAAATCTGCTATGTTGTGTTGTGTTTCTATATATCTCAATTCTATTTTACCCTTTTGAACCATGTCTCGCACATTTTGATATCTTACTCCAACATATTTTGTTCTGTTCTTCAAATTTTCAGCTTCAGCCATTGCTATGCATGACTGTGAATCTTCCAGAATTTCTACTGGTATCTTGTAACTTTCATTTAAATCATTCAATAACTGCTCAACCCACTGTACCTCATTTACTATCTCATTTAAAGCTGCGAATTCTGCTTCCGTCGTACTTATCGCTACATTTGTTTGTTTCCTACTTCTCCAGACTATTGGACTTTCACTGTACTTGATTATCATTCCTGTAACTGACTTCTTGTCTCCTAATTCTGATGCAAAAGAACTGTCTACATAGCAATCTAAATCTGAATGACTGTTTCTAATTATCAATTTCTTATCTAGAGTTCCTTTCAAATATCTCAATAAGTGTTTTACTGCTGTCCAGTCTTCAATTTTTGGATCATTAACTCTTCTGGACAATACATTTACAGCATACGAAATGTCTGGTCTGGTGTGGCAAGATATGAATTGTAAAGATCCTATTATGCTCCTGAATAAAGTCTTGTCTTCAAAATCTCTAGTTGTTTTTTCAGATACAAAACCAGTTGTCATTGGAGCTCTTACTATTTTAGCATTTTGTAATCCACACTTTTCAATCAAATTTTCAATTTTCTTTCTCTGACTTAACAAACAATGTCCTTCTTCTGTCCATTCAACACCAATACCTAAATAAGACTTTAATAAACCTAGATCCTTCAAAACAAACTTTTTAGACAACTCTCTTTTTACTGATTCAATCTCCTGTCTTGACTTTGCTGCCACGCACAAATCATCTACATAGATCACTAACACTATGTCTCCTTTTGTATAGACACATGCATCTGCAACGCTCCTTTTGTATCCTAGCTTAACTAACTCGTCATTAATGCACAAATTCCATGCTCTGGCACTTTGTTTTAACCCATACAATGCTTTCTTTAATTTATAAACTTTCTGACTACCAATTTCTTCAAAACCTTGTGGCTGCTCCATAAATATCTCTTCATCTAAACTAGCATTTAAGTAGGCTGTTTCAAAATCAAAATGTTCTACAACTAAATTTCTTTTTGCTGCTACAGCTAGAACCATTCTCAGACTTTCTGGCTTTGCAGTTGGAGAATATGTCTTATCATAGTTCTTATACTGCTGTTGTGCAAAACCCTTAGCTACTAACCTAGCTTTATACTTGATACTTCCATCTGGCATTTCTTTCTTTTTGTACACCCACTTACAACCAATTACTTTCTTGTCTTTGGGTCTATCAACTATTTCAAAAACATCTTTATTTACCAGACAACCAAACTCATCATCCATTGCATCAATCCATCTTTCCTGTTCTTCTCTAGACAAACTTTCCAACTCTTCAAAACTTTCAGGCTCTTCCACTGCTAAACAAGCTTTTGCATTTGTCACAACAAACCTATCTGGAGGCTTTCTAACTCTGTGACTACGTCTGGGAATAAACTCTGCCGATCTGCCTCTTTCATCCTCACTTTCTGTACTGGAAGTTATAGTTCTATGACTAAATCTCTTGTCTTCAGTCATTCTAGTAGTAATAGGTCTAGATTGTGTCTCATTATCTGAAGAACTATCACTGCTGCTAGTGGATGCTTCTGGCTTAACTGAAACCCCTCCGTTTCCTGAAGTTGGTTCAGTTTGTGTTTCTGGCTCATTTGAACTTCCTAACCTCAAGAAAACTTCTTTATTGGCATGCAGTTTGTCCCAACCGGCATCTCTCTCGAAATTTGCTGACCTAGAATACTGCACTTCTTTTCCACCCAAATGAAACTTGTAGCTATTTCCAGAATAACCCAAAAACCTAAGCCTTTTACTTTTGGGTTCTCCTTTCTTCCTGAAACAAGCTGGTATGTAAACATAAGCAAACTGTCCAAAGACCCTCAAATACTTGTAATTTGGCACTCTCCCATACAATACCCTGTAGGGAATGTCTTCAATTTCTGAATGATACAGTCTGTTACTAATATGTACTGCTGTCAAAGTTGCTTCTGCCCAGAAACTATCTTTTACCTCTGCATCTGCCATCAAACAAGCCGTTATTCTTTTTATATCTTGTATTTTTTTCTCCGCTAAACCATCTTCGTTAGGACAAGCAGGATTAGTAGTTTCATGCCTTATTCCCACCTTTTGAAACCAATTAAACAATTGATTACTTAGAAACTCTCCTCCCCGGTCAGTAACAATGGTGCCTACTCTAATATCAAATTGTCTTTCCACCATTCTCACCCATGCTTTTAAACTTTGCCCAGCATCAGATTTGTTTTTCAATATTCTTACAAAAGCAAACCTTGTAAACCTATCAACAATTACTAGAAAATATTTGCTTCCCCCTAAAGATAAACAATTAGCTTGGGCTAATTGTATCTTCCCTCAAGAGAAGTTTGGAGACATCTCAGGAAGAAGAGAGAGAAGGCTTGGAGAGTTTGTCAGGGTCTTCAGCCTATTCTCTGAAACTCTGCTGCTTGGGAAAGAAGCATCAACCACTGATCAAAGCTGGTCAGCTCTGCTGCATAACAAGGTGGTGAGTTAGAGCCAGAGGTGAAGAGCTACAACTCCCATCATCCCTGACAGTCCTCTGCTCCATTATCCTCAAGTTGAGCACCCTTTGCCTTTTCTGAGAAGACTGAAGCAAAGAAGGTGTTGAGTAATTCTGCCTTTTCTCTGTCCCCTGTTAACTTTTTGCCATCTTCTCCACACAGTGGCCCTACCATTTCCTTCTTTTTCCTTTTGCTACTGACATACCCCCAAAAGCCCTTTTTATTGTTCTTAACCGCTCCAGCAAGCCTGATTTCATTCTGCGCTTTAGCTTTTCTGACTTTAACCCTACACGTGCTAGCTATTTGTTTGAATTCCTCTTTGGTGATTTCCCCATTTTTCCATTTCTTATACATGTTCCGTTTAAAACATAGTTCAGCTGCAAGTTCCTTAGTCATCCATCCTGGTTTCTTGAGACACCTCCCATTCTTCCTCCTCATTGGCACGGTTTGAAATTGTGCCTTCAGTATCTCCCTTTTGAGAAACTCCCATCCGTCTTGAACTCCCTTCTCTTTTAGTATTCCTGTCCATGGGATCACCCTCAGTATTTCTGTAAGTTTAGTAAAATCAGCTTTCCTAAAGTCTAGAATGTGTGTCTGACTATGCCTGGCTTCTCCTTTCCACTGTATAATAAACTCCAGGAGGACATGATCACTCCCGCCTAAGGATCCAACCACTTGCACCCCATTAACTAGGTCTTCCCTGTTAGTTAGGATCAGATCCAAAATAGCTGACTCCCTCGTTGCCTCTTCCACCTTTTGAACAATGAAACTGTCTTCGAGGCAAGTGAGGAATTTGCTAGATCTCAAGGATTTTGCCGAGTTTGACTTCCAGCAAATATCCGGATAGTTGAAGTCACCCATCACTACTATATTTCTCCTTTCTGAGTGTGTGGTCATCTGTTCTAGAAAGGCATCATCCAGTTCTTCTGCCTGAGTCGGGGGTCTGTAGTAGACTCCCACAATAACATCCCTGTTGTTTCTTTCCCCTTTAATTTTTATCCAAATGCTCTCCACCTGGCTTCCAGGATTGTTGTCCTGGATTTCTTCACTGGTGTAAATATCCCTGACATATAATGCTATTCCTCCTCCTCTCCTGTTTGGCCTGTTTCTCTTGAAGAGGTTATACCCCTGTATTTTTACATTCCAATCATGAGACTCATCCCACCAGGTTTCAGTGATGCCTATTATATCATATTTGCTTTGTTGCACTAGGAGTTCAAGTTCATCTTGCTTATTTCCCATGCTCTGTGCATTAGTGTAGAGACATCTAAGACCATATGTCTCCTTTACTTGCTGCCTTAGCACGTTTTTTTGCCTCCCACTGTTGGGTCCCTCTACTGTTTGCTTTGTTTCCTCTATGACAGTTTGACTATTTTTTTCCAGTCCTTTTGTCTTCCAGGGTGCTGTCTCCCTTCCCCACATAACTCAGTTTAAAGACCTCCTGATCAAATTCTTCAGACTGTTGGCAAAAACGTTTCTTCCAACTGGTGTGAGATGCAGCCCATCCCTTGCCAGGAGTCCACCCTCATGGAACCGCAGCCCATGATCCAAGAATCCAAATTGTTCTCGACGACACCATCTGCGGAGCCAATTGTTGACATCTGCTATCTTCCTCTCTCTTCCTGGACCGTGCCCTTCAACTGGCAGTAGAGACGAGATGACAATCTGTGCCTCCATTTCTTTCAGCTTCTTTCCTAGAGCCTCGTAATCCCTTTTGATGTTTTGAAGGCTGTGTCTTGCTGTGTCGTTCGTTCCCACGTGAACCAAAAGGAAGGGGTATTGGTCGGTAGGCCTGACCAGTCTTCTCAGCCTCTCTGTCACATCTCGGATCTTTGCCCCAGGGAGACAACACACCTCCCGAGACATCTTGTCAGGCCCACAAATCACTGCTTCTGTCCCTCTCAGCAAGGAGTCCCCCACCACGACCACACGTCTCCTACGAGGCTTAGCAGCGACTGTTCCCTGTGGTGGTACTCCCAGATCTTTCCCTGAAGTCTGTTCATGCTGCTCTTCCTCGTCCTCCTTGGTAAGGGAAAGAGCTTGAAAACGATTCTGTAGCTGCAAGCTCCCAGAACGATCTCTGGTCTCCCTACTTTTACGTGTGACATTCCTCCAGCTGTCTACCTCCTGTGTATGTGGTGTGGCGTTCTCTTCCCCAGCAACTTCCACTGTGTGGTCCCTGTCCAAGACCGTTCGTTCCGTTCTGTCTAGGAAAGCCTCTTGCTCCCTAATATTCTGAAGTGTAGCTACCCGCGCCTCCAGCTGCTGTACTTTCTCCTCCAAGAGAGCTACCAACTTGCACTTGGAGCATGTGTAGTTCCCGACCTCTGTAGGTAGGAAGACAAACATACCACAGGTATTGCAGGTGACGGCAGCAGTTCCTTCAGTATCCATACTAAGTATTAAAAAGGACTATGGCTTTCCTCCTCAAAGAAAATCTCTTGCTAAAACCAATGTTAAAGTCTGCAGATGACCAAAAGTTTTCTACAATTGGTAGTGGTTATAAAATTCCACTACCGGCTACCCACCCCCTATTGATTTGCAAATGCTCTTAACAAAGCCCCACCCGCTGAGTCACAGTCACACTTCCCCCAGGAGTTTTTAAAAAGAACTTAAAAACTTACCCTCTCAAGATGGCTGCCTGGAAACTGTTTTCTTCCTCTCTCCTAGCAGGAATTGGCCTGGAAAGCTTTCTTTCCTGGCAGAAACCTCTTTCTCTTTCTCTTCTCTTTTAGAAACTGGCCTGGAGAGCCTCCTCCTCCTCCTTCCCTGTCCTGGCCGAAACTGACCTGAAACTGACCTCTGGGAGCAGTTGCAAAGAGCTAACTGCCTAGCCCACCCCCTATTGATTTGCAAATGCTCTTAACAAAGCCCCACCCGCTGAGTCACAGTCACACTTCCCCCAGGAGTTTTTAAAAAGAACTTAAAAACTTACCCTCTCAAGATGGCTGCCTGGAAACTGTTTTCTTCCTCTCTCCTAGCAGGAATTGGCCTGGAAAGCTTTCTTTCCTGGCAGAAACCTCTTTCTCTTTCTCTTCTCTTTTAGAAACTGGCCTGGAGAGCCTCCTCCTCCTCCTTCCCTGTTCTGGCCGAAACTGACCTGAAACTGACCTCTGGGAGCAGTTGCAAAGAGCTAACTGCCTAGCCCACCCCCTATTGATTTGCAAATGCTCTTAACAAAGCCCCACCCGCTGAGTCACAGTCACACTTCCCCCAGGAGTTTTTAAAAAGAACTTAAAAACTTACCCTCTCAAGATGGCTGCCTGGAAACTGTTTTCTTCCTCTCTCCTAGCAGGAATTGGCCTGGAAAGCTTTCTTTCCTGGCAGAAACCTCTTTCTCTTTCTCTTCTCTTTTAGAAACTGGCCTGGAGAGCCTCCTCCTCCTCCTTCCCTGTCCTGGCCGAAACTGACCTGAAACTGACCTCTGGGAGCAGTTGCAAAGAGCTAACTGCCTAGCCCACCCCCTATTGATTTGCAAATGCTCTTAACAAAGCCCCACCCGCTGAGTCACAGTCACACTTCCCCCATGATCGGAATGTGGTTATCTTCTAAAACTGGTTCTCGTCCCCATATAAAAAGGGGACAAGCAAGCCTGTGTAATATTGCATGAAGGTGAAATACAACAGTCTTTTCCTCCCTTTTCAACTTGTTCTATATATTTTGATAGTTATGTTGGCACTGAAAGTACAGTGTTGTTATAGGAGCAATCTCGTTCTAGGAGATACAGTTGTTTTGTCATGCCTTGTGCGAGGCATTTACAGGAAAGCACTTTAGGAAGCTGCTGTAAGATTTGAATAGCTAAAAGCACAGAAGGAACTGAGGAAGATGTCGGCATACAAAAAGGATTAAAAAAAAATACCCTCCTTACAAGCATATCAAGGTGAGAATGCAATAGTAGGTCTGTATAGTTTTGATGTTCAATTGATCATAAACATGATTAAGCTAGTAAGTTATGAGATCATATACTCCCCCTGCCAGCCTTGGCCATGGTTAAAGTGCCAGCCTTAACTAACTAGCCTTAATTATACACTGTACTTGCCCATCTCTTGCTCCTACTTGCCCATCTCAGTACCTAAATAACCACCATTGCGCTACCTCTCCATGATAATGGGATTGTATGCTTCTGCAAGGCATGAGGTTTTGCTGGTAGTCGTGATGTAATTAATTGAATCTCCCATATTAGACTGGCTTTTGAAGAGGTGGCAGACTAAATATGACTAATAGCTACTGGGCAGCAGCAGTAATGGGGGATTTCACTGGCATAGGCTCTCTCAGAGACAGTTGACAGGGGTACTTTACCTAACTCTTGTTCGAAGAAGGCACTGCTAAACTGCTTTTTAGTGTCTTTTACCATGAAAACTCTAGGCTGAGATAATCCAAAATGAAGAAAGAGAATGTGTGAGAAGATGGGGCTCCCAGGTCAGAAGGCTACTAGAAAAGAGCACTGGAAAAGTATGAGTAGTGCTGTGTCTAATGATGCAACTGGGCTCAAGCCGAAAGATGTTCAGCTGCTTATGTGCCCAGATGTGAAAGGACAGTCCAGAAGCTGCATGATTCATATAATGTTGATATTGTTGTCGTTGTGTGCCTTCTAGTTGTTTTCGTCTTTGCCCTACGGCAAACCGATCATGAGGGTTTCTTGACAAGATTGGTTCAGAGGAGGTTTGCCATTGCCTCCCCCTGATTCATATAACAGGAACATGGAATTCAGGTGAAGCTAGGCATGATAACATAAGACTTGGAATGTAAGAACGTTGCCATATGTGGAGTGAGAGAGTTAAAGTGGTCAGAAATGGGGCATTTGTAAGCCTGAGGGCAGGGAAATGTCTGATTAACCATTTGTAAGCCGCTCTGATAGCCTTTTGGCTGAAGAGTGGGCATAAATACTCCAAATAATAATAAATAATAAATAATTTTCAATCAGAGAATTACACAGTGTTTAGTATAGAAATGACGATCACAGAAGAAACAGAGTGGCCTTAATAGTGAGTAGAGATATAGAAAAAGCTGCCAGGGGATACAGTGTGAAGTCTTACCACATAATAAGGCTTCAGGGAAAACTTATCAATAGAACTGTGATCCAAGTTTATGCTTCCACCACAGAAGCAGTTGAGGGAGAAATTGAAAGATTCTACATGGATGTTCAGGAGGACATTGGTCAGACACAGAAACAGGACATGTTGATAATCATAGGTGATTGGAATGTAAAATATGAAACAGAGGAGAACCAAATGTTGTTGGAGATATGGCCTAGACTCTAAAAAAGAAGGCAGAGTGTGACTTTTTGGGTGTGACGCCAGCAGTTTGTTCACTGAAAACACAATCTTTAGACAACCCAAGAGAAAAGGTATACAAGGACGCTCCGTTTTTGAAAGGAGAACCTTCTAGAAGATGGTTCTGAGGGAAAGCCTAAAGAAGCAACAAGGCTTCAGCCTGAACATCTACCAATTGGTTTTGGATTTAATTTCCTGGTTTTGCTGATTTAACTTGTTTTTGTAACTTATACTTTCTTTAGCTAATGACTAATATGTAGTTAGTTTGTGCTTATTGTTTTAGTTCTAGCCAGATGTCCAAGCAGGGTTCAGAAAAGGAAGAGGCAGTAGGTGTTACTGCAAACATAGTTGAATAACGGAGCACAACAAAGAGTTTAAGAAGAAAATCAGCCTGTGTGCTTTATGTATTATAGCAAAGCTTTTGATTGTGTAAATCATGAAAATCTTTGGCTTGCTATAAGAGAAATGCATGTTCCACAATGTTTGAATGTTCAGATATATAAGCTGCACTCGGGATGAGTTGCCATGATCAAGACAGAATGTAAAGAAACAAAATGGTTTCTAATAGACAAGGTTTTATTTTAATTTATACACTGAAGATATCGTAGGGAAAGCTGGATTAGTTTTGGAGAAATGAGGTTGCTGGTATCTGACACTTTCAGTTCTAGGAAGCTCTGATTGAATCTGCATGAAAAACTTGGGATGGATAAGAGTTCCTCTTTTGTCAGTTCATTTTTTTCTTGTAGGATTTTTTTCTTGGTATGTCAGAAATAGTATTTTTTTAAAAAAAATTCATGTGTTAGTCATACTAATCAAAAACGTGTTAGAAGTAGCCTTAAATAGTCTGTTATTTTGAAACAAGATAATTTCAAAATTAGATTCCAGGTGCTCTTCACCAGACAGAATGTCTTGCCTGACAACAGAATATAAGCACCTGTTGCAATTTTGTTGCTCTTTAAATATAGACTATATTAATGTATGGAGTTAATGTATGGGTAATAAAAATGGTAGTGTAGTCTGATTATGCATGTGTGTGTATGATTTTAAGTACATATATGAAGGGAGTTGTATATTTATGCAAGCATACAGATGTACAAATGCATACGTATGTGTGTGTGTGTATATGTACATATATACACATATGTACACATACAGCAATATATGTATATGTGTATCTATTTTTGAGGTATATAAAAAGCTCAGCATTGACAGGAGTTGTGGTATGAACCTTCAAACTACAGGAAAAGAGATTGCACCTAAACTTTAGGAGGAACTTTCTGACAGTAAGAGCTGCTCAAGAGTGGAACACAATCTTTCAGAGAGTGGTGGAGTCTCTTTCTTTGGAAATCTTTAAACAGAGGCTGGATGGCCATCTCTCTAGGATGCTTTGATTGTGAGTCCCTGCATGGCAGGGGGTTCGACTGGATGGCCCTTGTGATCTCTTTCAATTCTACGATTCAACGATTACATTAACTCCCTCCAGAATTATTTGCTTTTCTGAGTCTATACTGGGTTGATACTGATCTGTGTCTATTTGATATCATTCTTGAATAAAACTTCCCATTGTTAAGAAAACTGCTTTGTAGAAGAGAGGTCGGTAGTAGCTGTCAGAACATTTCTTTCTCCCAGGGAAGACAAGCTTGCAGAAATATATCTGTCAAGATCTCTAATATAGTACTACTATCAAAGAAGAGTAATGGTACATGACAACACCGAAGCCTTTCTTGGTATTTTTGTGGCTCTGTTTCAGCATATCTGATACTTAAGAAAGACTGACCCATGCAGTTTTTAATACTGATTTGTACAACAGCCTGCAGGTTGGGGGAGCAGGATGGTCCACAGTGGCTGCAGCTCTCACATGATAGATAATCTACATTGCATCCCCCCCCCCATTGTTCTTCAGTTTCCTGCTAAACTAAAGCATAGTCAAAAGTTACTACCATAGGAAAATTTTCATTTAGGGCTGAGTCATATATTCTTCTCCTGGGTCCTCTACCATTAGGCAGAGTCAGGCAGTTGCCTTAAGTGAAAGATGCAATTAATTAATTAATTAAACTTATACCCTGCTTTCCCACCAGCATGGGATTCAGAGTGGCTTGCAAAATTTAAAATAAAAGTTTAGCTAAAATTTTATTTTCCAAAAGTTAAAAAAAAATCCCCACCAAATCACAATTCTCTTTTTTAAAAAACTGGTTTAAACAGTTTAAAATAGATTTAAAAAATATATATAAAAAAACATTCAGGGGTAGGAGCCTGCCTACAAAAGATATCCTCCCCACCATGTACCATCTTAACTAAAGATTGAAACAACATGTAGGCATCTGACTAACAAACATCTCCAATTGTTTTTCTCCTGTTTGGTTTGTAATCTTGCCTGATGAAGAATAAGCCAGTGGAGCTTTGAATCATAGAATCATAGAATCATAGAGTTGGAAGAGACCACAAGGGCCATCCAGTCCAACCCCCTGCCATGCAGGAACTCCCAATCAAAGCATCAAGCTTGCAACAAGTATATTGTGTATATGTTGAAAGCTTGCAACAAGTATATTGTGCCTTTTGCTTGGCCAATAAAGGTATCACTGATGGATTTTTGTTTAAAATATATGTGTAAGGATACAAGAAAAAAACACAACACTTTCAAACACCCTGCTGCTATATAATTCAAAGTCAAAGGTCTGCCTATATAGAAAAGTCTTAGCCTATCAGTGGAAAGAAAGTAGGGAGGGAGCTAGCTAGACCACTCATGGAAAGGTGCTCCATAAATGGGCAGCAAGGTGTTTAATAGACAACAGTGGGGCATGTTGCCTGCCATGTGGCTCCTATGAAGACTACATAAGTCTCAGAAGATATTGCCAACCTAATCATAGAATCATAGAGTTGGAAGAGACCACAAGGGCCATCCAGTCCAACCCCCCTGCCATGCAGGAACTCAAAATCAAAGCATCCCCGACAGATGGCCATCCAGCCTCTGTTTAAAGACCTCCAATGAAGGAGACTCCACCAAAATCTCCGAGGGAACGTCTTCCACTGTCAAACAGCTCTCACAGTCAGGAAGTTCCTCCTAATGTTGAGGTGGAATCTCTTTTCTTGGAGCTTGCATCTGTTGTTCCAGGTCCTGTTCTCTGGAGCAGCAGAAAACAAGCCTGCTCCTTCCTAATGGATCATGAAGGTAGTACCAGCTCCTGATAATTGAGAAGCATGCTGCCTCTCTATCTTGGGTTTTAGTTAACTGTCAGACTAATAGACCTCACATCTTTTAAACCCATCTAAAAATAACTTAGCCTGCAATCATCACTACATCTTGTGGCAGCAAATTCCATAAATTAAAAATGCCTCCGTGAGCAAATGCTTCCATTATGTCTGGCAATAGATTCAGGACAATCAATTTAGATTTTTCTACACGCTTACATGTTCCACTGAAACAATTGGATGTCAAAGTGCTATGCTTTGGATTTTTGCCTACGCTATACCCTGTCTTATATAAAAGTGGTGGTTCCATTTCCTGAATGCAGCTGTCAGAAGCTGACAAGTGCAGAGCAGAAAAAAGAATGATTCTTTTATAGCAGTGTTCGTTGTTTTTTTTACAGTTCAAACAGCAGAAAAATAAAAGTCAACATGATTTTTTTTTGTTTTCCTTTTCACAGAGCTGAAATTCATCTACAGCTTATGATGCTGCTTTAGTTCTAGCCATAACTACATCTGCAACATTATTTTTTTAAGAAGCAGATAAGACGTGTTCCTTTATGTCTTTATTTTTCTAAACTTCTTGTCACTAACTGTGTTTGCAGCTGAAAGATCCTTCTTAAATCAGACACTCTTGAAAGGTAGCATAAAATAAAATAAGAAAAGACTAGTACAAAGACAGAGGTTGGAATCCTGTTGATGCAGTATAGCAGCACAACCACACCAGTGGAGGCAGTGGAGATAAGAGGGAAAAAGACTGTCAGTGCAACAAATGCAAAGTAAAGCATTTTCGCACTATGGGATGTCTAAGCGGTTTACAACTGTAAGCTCACTGCCCCCCAACAGTTGGGTACTCATTTTAGCAACCTGGGAAGGATGCAGGCCTGAGTCAAGCCTGAGCCCTGGCTAGTATTGAACTCGCAACCTTGTGGTCTGTGAATGAGTGGCTGCAGTACAGGCATTTAACCACTGCACCACCAGGCTCCTATGTAAAGGAAGTCATTGGAGAAATAGACTGGTTGCAGCTGACAGGTTTTATCTGCTGCCTTCACCATTGCTGCACAACCCAGGAAAAAAGTGCAACTACTAGCATAGTGCAAGATTCTGGCCTGAAGCTGGGTTTAATAAATTAGGTTGTCTGTCTTTCTTCACTTCTCTATTAGCTCATTTTGTTTATATTTGCATGTGATGAGGCAAATAAGATCCTGGGACAGTTCTGATTTCAACAATTATGTCTGAAAATATGTAAGAAGAAACAATGGCAAGACTCCGGTCCTCCATAAACATCTATCTCCCTTTGTTACTACACTGCTGATTGAAAACTAAGTGTGATTTGGTCTTGGAGCCAAAATAGACATGGTATGAGAAGGGTTCAACTTACACACCCCATTTCTTGGAGTCAGGTTGGGATCTATACATGTATAAGGATAAACCAGGAGCCAGGGCTGAGAAGCAGACCATGAGTCAAACCGAAGATTAAACAGGAACAGAGTAAGATGTATTGCTTCTCACAAGGCTCTCACTGTTAGGAAGTGCCTCCTAATGTTGAGGTGGAATCTCTTTTCCTGTAGTTTGCATCCATTGTGCTGAGTCCTATTCTCTAGAGCAGCAGAAAACAAGCTTGTTCCCTCCTCAATATGACACCCCTTGGAATACCTAAGCAGGGCTATCATATCCCTTCTTAACCGTCTCTTCTCCATGCTAGACATACCCAGTTCCCTAAGTCGTTCCTCATGGAGCATGGTTTCCAGACCCTTCACCATGTTAGTTATTCTCCTCTGGACACGCTCCAGTTTTCCAACATCCTTTTTGAATTGTGGTGTCCAGAACTGGACACAGTATTCCAAGTGGGACCTGACCAAAGCAGAATAGAGTGGCACTATTACTTCCCTTGATCTAAACACTATACTTCTATTAATGCAGCCTAAAATTGCATTGGCCTTTTTAGCTGTGGCATCACACTGTTAACTCATGTTCAACTTGTGGTCTGCTAGGACTCCTAGATCCCTTTCACACGTAGTCTCACTAAGCCCGGTGTCCCCCATTTTATATCTGTGCATTTCATTTTTTTGCCCTAAGTGCAGTACCTTACATTTCTCTGTTGAAATTCATTTTGTTAGCTTTGGCCCAGCTTTCTAATCTATTCTTGATGACTGGAGGAAACATATTTCCATATGAATGCCCTAGAGCAGGGGTAGGCAACCTTTCCCCTTTAAGGGCCGAGGGACTTCAGTTCCCAGAAGCCTCAGCCATGTTGGCCAATAGTCCCATGTTGGCCGATAGCTCCTGGGATTCTGGGAGCTGAAGTCCCTCGGCTCTTAAAGGGGAAAGGTTGCCTACCCCTGCCCTAGAACTATTAGCAATGGAGAAGGCACTGTCGTATAATTAATGGCTATAAAATGTAAAATGTTGTTAAATGTTATCTTTCCTCTGTACTCAAAGCTATTCCAATACTTCCAGCTTTCTTCTAAGCCTCTCCCATTACTTGTTATTCTCAGTAGTTATTTAAGTACTTTATGCCTTCAGTAGAAACAGTGCAATGAGAAAACATTAAAAGGAGTTTCAGACAGAAGTTGTTTCGCCATTGCCATCTTTTATCAACCCCCTAAATTAAATCTTCATGCCACAATTCAACCTGAAGGAACATTCTCATAAAATTTAAAGGTGCTAATGTTAAAAAAAAAATTGATTTGCATCATTAAGCCTAATTGAGTGGATGTCAGAGGAACTCTGGAGTGAAGCTAGGGGCATTGTCAGAGAGGAATGCAAAAAAGACACTATCTGCAGCCAAAATGAAAAAGATGCCTCAGTGGATGACCGATGAAACTCTTCCAGCAGTTAAGGACAAATGTAAAAAGTAAAAAGTAAAAGGGGACAGAAATAGGGTCAGAACTCCCAATGCAAAGGAACAAGAATTATTATAAGAAAGCAGAAAAATAGAAGATGACAACAATAAATTAATAAGTGACCTCTTCCACAGGTTTGAGGGAAATTTAAATCAAGACTGGGGATGCTCTATGACCAGCAGGGGAACATATTGCATGATCAAGTACAAATAAAAAGAAAATTGAAACAGCGCACTGAAGAACTATATAAAAGACATGAAAGAATGAAAGGATGACAGATTCCTTCAAGGAGGAACTGTTTGAAGTGGAACCTGCAGTTTTAGAAAGAAGTCAAAGCTGCACTCAGAGAACTTGGGGAAAAGTCACCAGGAACAAATGGCATACCAATAGAGCTGCTTCAAGCTACAGACTCTCTAGTTCTAACTAAAATCTGTCAACGAATATGAAAAACAAAAGAATGGCCCGCTAATTGGAAATGCTCAAAATATTTTTTTTCAATTTTTAAAAAAGTTTTCCAGAATAACAATGTCTAATTTACATAGAGAAAACAGAACAAAGGAAATGGAAAGACAAATGCCACTATAAAAAATAAATTAAAATAATAAACTAGGAAAAATAAAAGTGACTTCTAATCTTCTCTTCAGCATTTATTAAACTAGAAGATCCATCAGTACATCTCTCATACAAAAGAAATCAACGTCTTTTCTATGTTACAACTATTAATACTTTAAATTATTTGTTTTACAATAAAAGGTACAATCCCTAGCAAAAAGTCCGATATTAATATATATTTATTTCTAAGTATTAGAGAACTTTATCATCTATTGCTATTAGTCTTCCCAATTAAATCAAACATTTCACTTACCTGTCAGATGCAAATAATTCTATAAAGCTCCCCTAATTACCCCCTCTCATTTACCTTTTATCTTTTACCACTTGTCTAACATCGTCTCCTAACCAATCACAAAGAAAAAATAAATAAATTGTTATTTTCTATATTCTATTACTTTTCTTAATTACTTCTTTATACATCCCCACTCAAATTCCTTTCGCTTCTGGGCATCTAAGCCCTCAAAGCCCATATAGATAAATCTTGGTAACCTTTCTAAATGATTTCTTAAATCAACAGATGTTGTTTTATGACCTATTCCTTCACATTAAATCAATCACAAATAACCAAATCCTTATTGAAATCTTAAAACAATATTGTACATAACAAGACCCATAATGATGTCTTAAATCCAGAACAAACAGACTTTCTCTCTTTCTATCCTACTTGAATTTAATCCTTGGCATTCTACCAAATCTCTTCAGTTGAACAAAGTAGGCACCTTTCATCCAATTGCCCAGTACCTGTGGAGAAACCACCGGATCAAAGGATACTTTTTGTTTCATAATTGTTACAAAGATAGTTAAAGAAAATATGTTTGACAGTTTAGTGTCTATAAAAACTTGTGTGCAGTGGGATGAGCTGACGGAATTTGTTCTGCAGTCCACCCCACTTCAGGTTGCAATCGACTGTCATCAAGTCCAACTCCTTGCCATGCAGGAATACATAATCAAAGCACTCCTAACAGATGGCCATCCACCGTCTTTTTAAGAACCCCCAGAGAAGGAGACTCCACCACACTCTGTGGCAGCATATCCCACTGTCGAACAGCTCTTACCATCAGGAAATTCTTCCTAATATTTAGGTGGAACCTCTTTTCCTGTAGTTTGAATCTATTGCTCAGCGTCCTAGTCTCTGCAGCAGCAGAAAACAAGCTTGCTCTATCCTCATGGCTATCATATCTCCCCTAACCCTCTCTTCCCTAGGCTAAAGTAGCTCCATAGGCTGACCCCCAAAGGGCATGGTTTCCAGACCTTTTTACCATTTTGGTCATCCTCCTCTGGACATGCTCTGGCTCGTCCACATCCTTTTTGAATTGTGGTGCCCAGAACTGGACCCAGTATTCCAGATGAGGTCTGACCAAAGCAGAATAGAGTGGCACTGTTACTTCCCTTGATTTAGACAATACGCTTCTATTGATGCAGTCTAGGTTCATATTGGCTTTTTAAGGTACTGCATCACTTTTGACTTACGTTTAGCTTGTGGTCTACTAAGACTCCTAGATCCCTTTTGTATGCACTGTTGTCAAACTAGGTGTCGCCCATCCTATATCTTTGCATTTCATTTTTTTTTCCTGCCTAAATGCAGTACCTTTCATTTCTCCCTATTGGCATTAATTTTGTTAGTTTGGGCCCAACTTCCTAATCTGTTAAGGTGATTTTGAATTCTGATCCAGTCCTCCCAGGGTATTAGCTACCCCTCCTAATTCTGTGTCATCTGCAATAACTGCCTTCTGAAGTTAACAGATGAGCACTTTATTGAAGTAATGAAGGAAATTCAGATCTGTCTGAAGTGTTTTCTTAGCAAGTTGTATCTTTCATTCCTTCAATAAAGTGCTCCATCTATTAACTTCAGAAGAAGGAACTTAAACATAGTAAATTTGTAACAACTGAAGTAATATGGGTACTGTAACAACAAGCTTTAGAACCAACTACTAAGAAAGATACTATCCCAAGTTCTGCATGTAGGTAAGGAGTTGCCTGAAGAGATTCATGGATAATATCAAAGACTACCAAAAGCAGGGGTTGGCAACCTTTGTTGCGGGGGGTCCGGGAAGTGGGGGGAAGGCGTGGGGGGCGGAGGCGCGTGCACTTGCTTCCCCGTGCGCGCGCATGCGCATGATAATGCCATTCCCCCCCTTCCCGGCCCCCCGCTCTCGGCCTCGGAAAGGTCCCCTCGCCCCTACAGTGGGCGAATTCACCCGCAGCGGCCACGGCGGGGCCTCCCTGGGCCTTACAAAGGCCCCTCCGCACCAACAGCGGGTGAATTCGCCCGCAGCGGCAGCAGGGGGGCCTTTCCAAGGCCCAGGGAAGTGGCCGTGGCGGGCGAATTCGCCCGCAGCGGCCACGGGGGGCTTCCCTGGGCCTTGTAAAGGTTCCTCCGCACCTGCGGCGGGCGAATTCGCCCGCAGTGGCGGCAGGGGGGCCTTTACGAAGTTCAGGGAAGCAGCCGTGGTGGGCAAATTTGCCCAGCGCAGCCACGATGCGGCCTTCCGAAGGCCCCACGGTGGCTGCGCAGCCGCCGGGGGACCTTCCAAAATGGTGACCGCGACACTTGCAGCGGCGGGAGCGTGCGGCGGTGGCAGGGGTCCGCGGGGGTCCGCGGGCCGGTGCGGCCCGTGGAACATAGGTTGCCAACCCCTGACCAAAAGCAATAGAACAGTTAATAATAAAGGCACTTAAGTTAGTGAGAGGATCAAGGATTAGGAAGATAGTTCTGAGAGAAAAAAAGTCTCAAACTATTTCGAACCAGGCAGGAGATGGCCCCTGTGGAACCCAGTGGTCATCACATAATTTGGACCCAGTGTGTTGGGATGCAAGAGGCACAGTGTGTGGGGATCTAAGAGATCTAGTATGAGAGATCTAAGAGATCTGACATTGTTACCTTGCCATAAGTTGGAAACAACGGGAAGGCACATAATAACAGTGTGACTAGTTGCTTCTGACTTCTTGCATGGAGGGTTGTGTAGACTAATTGTCAAAAATACTTGGCTGGCCTTAGAAATTTCCTGAACTGATTTCCATACACTTATAGAAATAATATATGAAAATGAGTAAATGACCATTCAAGGACTACAGTTGCTGCTAATCAGTCTGTGTTTGCTTTCTGTCCTCCCTTTCATGTGTTAATTCCATACTCAGTTTGTGATAATCTTGAGTTTGCCTTAATGCTCCAATTGAGCCAAAGATCTTGCTTGCCTTACAAGCCTGTACTGCTGTTAGATGTACTAAATGCATGTGTGAACTAGCATAAAGTTAGAAAAGTGTCATCTTATGCAAGCATGCAGTGAAATTACTCTGGAAGCTTTGTTTATAAAAATAATGTAATAATCCAAAGTAACTGGCAAGGCTAATGCACTATATCACAAAATCATCTAGCTTTTGCAGCTATGAACTGTAAAGCTAAGTAGTTCCAGTGTGAAAAATACATTAAGAAGGCACTGTTAATTCTCAAGAGTTAATAGAAATTTAATATGTCAGATTATTGAGGAACCCCGCTGAGAATGTAATCAAACATTAATGATCTTTTAAAAGTACTTGATTAAAATGCATTATTTTAATAGGATGTTCATATTTCCTTAAACAGCTTTGGGTATCCAGGCGGCTTTGAATATAAAATCATATATCTCTGAGAGATTTGTGTTAAAGATTTGTCCCACCTTTTGGATGAAAGCAGATCCCTCACCACCACTTTTCTTTTGTGTCATTTCATATCTCCTAAACTAGTAAATCTTATCTTAGTTGGAACATTTGATATACCAGATCTTTGGGAATCTTTGGTGTCCACATGTATTGGGCTTCATCTTCCAGAAATACTTCCCACTTTGGAGATCACTGGTTTAAAACATTAAGAGTCTCAAAGGTTGTTTACACCTATTTCAATATAAGTTGCCAAGTACTCTGAGGGCCAGAATGGTTTTTAAAAGAAAGAATAAAATTGTCTGCCCAATTTTTAATAAATGCTGTTTGAATGAATCTCCTCCTCATCTGAAACCTTATGGTGTCTTAGAGAGAGGTGATGCCTGAAATCACAAGCAAGAATGATAGAAGTCCCCCCAAAGTGATGAGAATTTACAGAACAGGGGCATACCTAACATATTTGATCCCTGGAGCAGATCATTTTAACACTTTACTCCTCTGTGCAACAAAATGATTATCAGAAATATTCATGAAATGAAACAAATAGAAATGCAGAAAGTGATTTTTTTCTTTTATTGAATGTCATATATATATATATATTACCAGTAAACTTCTAAAGGAGTGAACTGTCCTTCAACTTGTTTTGAAATCCATGACTGCATCCTTTTCACTACAAAGAATCATAGAATCATAGAGTTGGAAGAGACCACAAGGGCCATCCAAGTCAACCCCCTGCCATGCAGGAACTCCCAATCAAAGCATCCCCGACAGATGGCCATCCAGCCTCTGTTTAAAAACCTCCAAAGAAGGAGACTCAACCACCCTCTGAGGGAGTGTGTTCCACTGTCGAAAAGCTGTCACTGTCAGGAAGTTCCTCCTAATATTGAGGTGGAATCTCTTTTCCTGCAGCTTGCATCCATTGTTCTGAGTCCTGTTATCTGGGGCAGCAGAAAACAAGCTTGTTCCCTCCTCAATATGACATCCTTTCAAATATTTAAAGAGGGCTATCATATTGCCTCTTAATTGTCTCTTCTCCAGGCTAAACATATCCAGTTCCCTAAGTCATTACTCGTAGAGCTTTATGGTTTCCAGACCCTTCACCATTTTGGTCGCCCTCCTCTGGACACAATCCAGTTTTTCAACATCCTTTTTGAATTGTGGTGCCCAGAACTGGACACAGTATTCCAAGTGGGGCCTGACCAAAGCAGAATTCAGTAGTACTATTACTTCCCTTGATCTAGATACTATACTTATATTAATGCAGCCTAAAATTGCATTGGCTTTTTTAGCTGTGGCATCACACTGTTGACTCATGTTCAACTTGTGATCTACTAGGACTCCTAGATCCCTTTCACACGTAGTCTCACTAAGCCAGGTGTCCCCCATTTTATATCTATGCATTTCATTTTTTTTTGCTCTAAGAGCAGTACTTTACATTTCTCTGTGTTGAAATTCCTTTTTTTAGTTTTGGCCTAGCCTTCTAATCTATTAAGGTAATTTTGAATTTCCATCCTGTCTTCTGGGGTATTAGCTATTCCTCCTAATTTGGTGTCACCCGCAAATTTGAGAAGCATACCCCCATTCCTTCATCCAAATCATTGATAAAGATGTTGAATAGCACTGGGCCCAGGACAGAACCCTTTGGTACCCCACTGGTCACTTCTCTCCAGGATGAAGAGGAGCCATTGCTGACCACCCTTTGGGTTCGGTCAGTCAACCAATTACTAATCCACCTCACAGTTGTATTGTCTATCCCACATTTTACTATCTTGTTTACAAGAATATCGTGGGGGACCTTGTCAAAAACCTTACTGAAATCAAGATATGCTATGTCTACCGCATTCCCTTCATCTATCAAGCTGGTAATTTTTATCAAAAAAAGAGATCAGATTAGTCTGGCATGACTTGTTTTTGAGAAACCCATGTTGACTTTTAGTGATTATGGCATTCCCTTCTAAAGGTTCACAGACTCTCTGTTTAATGATCTGTTCTAGAATATTTCCCAGTATTGATGTCAGACTAACTGGGCAATACTTGTTGGGATCCTCTTTTTTCCCCTTTTTGAAGATGGGGACAATGTTTGCCCTCCTCCAGTCTGTTGGGACTTCTCCTGTTCTCCAGGAGTTTTCAAAGATTATTGCCAGTGTGACAGTTTTAGTCCATTTTATAATTGTTTTTAAATTCTCTACAAACAATGCACCCCCTTATTGCCTCCTTTGGGAGTGAACTGATCCCACTGGCCCAGCTTTGATATGCCACTCTACATTGTACAATAAATACAATACAGTTGTATTTCACAGGTTTTGACATAATGTGTTTGATTTCAGCTGAAATGATTCATAGCACAGTTGGGAAGATTGGGATCACAGTGAGAAGACATATATGTTAAGAATAAAGACAGGCCCTAAGAGATGGGGAGATATAGGTTAAATATTTGAACGTTGCTTATACCACGTGAGACCATAGGTATTCTCTGCTCTGACTAGTACACATCATCCAGAGTCCTCTGTAGGGGGATAGTTCCCATTTTCTTCTCTTTAATCATTCATTTGGAGATGCCAGGGACTGAAAGTCCTGCATATAAAGTCATATAAAGTGGATTCAACCTGTGAATCATCCCTTTTGTTGTGATTCATCTTTTTCTCTCTTCCCATTTACCTGTTTCTCCTTTTCAATTTTTTGAAGCAATATTGAAGGGATGCTCATAGGGAAACAATAAAGAGATATGCTTAGAATGGGGTGAAGGACTGACCTCATGGTTCATCCAGGTAGCTTGATGCTTGAGAAAGCTTGGTTTCTAGTCTAGGATTAAGCCATTTGGGGGCTACATTTCCCATCATTGTTTAACATTGACTGTAATGGCTAGGGTTGTTGGGAGCTGTAAAACAACATCTGATGGTCCTAATAACAGTGTCTGTCTTAATTCAACTACTGCTTGAAATTGGTTCTCAAAAATATTGTGGTTCTTTATTCTCCTTATTCCTATCATTGGCAACATGGCTGCATGTACCACCATGTCTGATATTGCAGAGGGAAGAGCAAATTGGAAGCAAACAGGTGTGACACTGCCTCTGCATGTCATGATACAATAAACTAAGATTTTGGGGGGATTGATGTGGCATCCAGACACAGCCTTATATGATGAACTATGTAAATTGCGTTGAAGCAATGCTGTGTTGTTTCAGTATGTGATGGACAACAATTCTTGGAAACAAAGCAGCATTGTAAGATTTCTATACTTTTTAGTTCAGCGTCTTGGTTGTATTCTCTTTCAGGTGGCAGAAATGCATGGTGAACTGATTGAATTCAATGAAAGACTGCATCGTGCCTTGATGGCTAAAGAAGCTCTTGTGACCCAGATGAGGCAAGAGCTCATTGATCTGAGAGGGCCGGTAAGTTTTTGTTTTAAGAACTTGTATTAACATTCATCTGTGTTCTTAATCCTGAAAAGGAGAATATAAAATATTCATAACCTAGTGTTGTCCACTCTGCAAACTATGTGCAGTGTCGAAACACAGACAAATAAAGCTGGATGCAGCAGGAGGGAGCACATGGCACTTGTCTCAGTGATTTGGAGGATCATCTGAACTAAGGGCCTTTACAGACTGCCAGAAATAGTGCAAATTGAGTCCACTTTAAATTGAGGCACTGCCCTGGCTCAGTGCTAGGGAATTATGGGAACTGTAATTTATTGTGGCACCAGAGCTCTCTGACAGAGAAGGCTCAATGTCTTAGAAAAAAATACAATTCCCATGATTCCCTAGCACTGAGCCAGGGCAGTGCCTCAATTTAAAGTGGACTCAATTTGCACTATTTCTGGCAGTCTGCAAAGGCCCTAAGCCACTGTCTGTGGTCCATGCTTTTTATAATAAGTTATAAGGTTATGCAGCTGATTTTGATTTTAGGGTGACAAGATAAACATAGTAAAACAGATTTATTTCACCGTGAAGGGAGTTGGCTCCATTGTGCATTAGCGAATAAAGCAGAGATCAGAAATGACATATTTTTAGGATAAATTTAGCTCCAGAAAGATCTTTTTAAAATTGTGTTAAACAATAAAAATAAAACTCCTTCATGCTCCTTCTTCCAACTGGTACTTCCAGATGTGTTGGAGTACTATAGCTATAATTCCCAACCAATATGACTAATACAGAGCCACATGGTATAGTGGTCTGAGTGTTGGACTACAACTCTGGAGACCAGGGTTCAAATCCCCATTCATCCATGGAAACTCACTGGGTGACCTTGGGTAAGTCTCAACTGAGAGGAAAGCAATGGCAAACCCCTCAGTCCAAATCTTGCCAAGAAAACCCTGTGATAGGTTCACCTTAGGATTGCCTATTTGAAATGTGAGAACCAGCATGGTATAGTCGTTTGGGCATTCAACTATTACTCTGGAGACTAGGGTTTGGCCTTGGAAATCCTCTGGGTGAGCTTGGGCAAGTCACACACTCTCTCCCCTTTGAACAAATCTTGGCAAGGAAATCCCATTATAGGTTTGCCTTTGGGTCACCATAAGATGGAAATGACTTGAAGGTACACAAAAACAAGAATACTCAGATTATAAACACTATATATCTAAAGATCTAAATTGTGCTCCTAATAGTTAAAGAATGATTTCATTGGGGTTAAGCGTAGGGTCATCATAAGTCAAAAACAACTTTAAAGGTACATAACATATACATTCTAAGTGTATGTTGTCATGTACTGTCGTATGGCTAAGAAACATTTGGCTTATAGATATTTGAGGGTACATCTATACTGTAGAAATAATGCAGTTTGACACCACTTTAAGTGCTATAGCTCCATCGTGTAGAATCCTGAGACTTGTATTTTACATGGCCTTTAGCCTTCTCTGCCAAAGAGTGCTGATACTCCACACAAAACTACAAATCCCAGGATTCTGTAGAATAGAGCCATAGCAGTTAAAGTATTGCCAAACTGCATTATTTCTACAGTGTAGATCAGGGGTCGGCAACCTACGGCCCGCGGGCCGTTTCCGGCCCAGGTCGGCGGACTTACCGGCCCAGGCGGAACCCTGCCGCCGTCGCCGCCGCCGCCGCCCGGTTTGGCCGCCGCCCGGCCGCGCGCAACACGACCGCCATTTTGGACCCCAAAATGGCGGCCATAATGTGTTTGCGCATGCGCAGGATTACTGCGCATGCGCAAACGCGTTTGCAGCCGCCATTTTGGGATCCAAAATGGCGGTCGCGGCACCGGGAGCGCGCGCGGTGCCCTGAGGAGGCCTGTCCCTGCCGAGGGAATACTCCCAAGGGGGGCCCTCAGTGGCGACGGGCTTCCAGGAGGCCCGTAGCCACTGAGGATCACCCTTGGGAGGCCTCCCTCGGTGGCTACGGGCTTCCAGGAGGCCCGTAGCCACCGAGGGAAGCCTCCTCGGGGCGACCCTCGGTGGCGACGGGCTTCCAGGAGGCCCGTAGCCACCGAGGGAAGCCTTCTCGGGGCGACCCTTGGTGGCGACGGGCTTCCAGGAGGCCCGTCGCCACCGAGGATCCCCCTTGGGAGGCCTCCTCGCGGCGACCCTTGGTGGCTACGGGCTTCCAGGAGGCCCGTCGCCACCGAGGATCCCCCTTGGGAGGCCTCCCTCGGTGGCTACGGGCTTCCAGGAGGCCCGTAGCCACCGAGGGAAGCCTTCTCGGGGTGACCCTCGGTGGCGACGGGCTTCCAGGAGGCCCGTCGCCACCGAGGATCCCCCTTGGGAGGCCTCCCTCGGTGGCTACGGGCTTCCAGGAGGCCCGTAGCCACCGAGGGAAGCCTCCTCGCGGCGACCCTTGGTGGCGACGGGCTTCCAGGAGGCCCGTCGCCACCGAGGATCCCCCTTGGGAGGCCTCCCTCGGTGGCTACGGGCTTCCAGGAGGCCCGTAGCCACCGAGGGAAGCCTTCTCGGGGCGACCCTCGGTGGCGACGGGCTTCCAGGAGGCCCGTCGCCACCGAGGATCCCCCTTGGGAGGCCTCCCTCGGTGGCTACGGGCTTCCAGGAGGCCCGTCGCCACCGAGGATCCCCCTTGGGAGGCCCCCCTCGGTGGCTACGGGCTTCCAGGAGGCCCGTCGCCACCGAGGATCCCCCTTGGGAGGCCTCCCTCGGTGGCTACGGGCTTCCAGGAGGCCCGTAGCCACCGAGGGAAGCCTTCTCGGGGCGACCCTCGGTGGCGACGGGCTTCCAGGAGGCCCGTCGCCACCGAGGATCCCCCTTGGGAGGCCTCCCTCGGTGGCTACGGGCTTCCAGGAGGCCCGTCGCCACCGAGGATCCCCCTTGGGAGGCCCCCCTCGGTGGCTACGGGCTTCCAGGAGGCCCGTCGCCACCGAGGATCCCCCTTGGGAGGCCTCCCTCGGTGGCGACGGGCTTCCAGGAGGCCCGTAGCCACCGAGGGAAGCCTCCTCGGGGCGACCCTCGGTGGCGACGGGCTTCCAGGAGGCCCGTAGCCACCGAGGATCCCCCTTGGGAGGCCCCCCTCGGTGGCTACGGGCCTCCTGGAAGCCCGTCGCCACCGAGGATCCCCCTTGGGAGGCCTCCCTCGCTGGCTGCGGGCTTCCAGGAGGCCCGTAGCCACCGAGGGAAGCCTCCTCGGGGCGACCCTCGGTGGCGACAGGCTTCCAGGAGGCCCGTCGCCACCGAGGATCCCCCTTGGGAGGCCCCCCTCGGTGGCGACAGGCTTCCAGGAGGCCCGTCGCCACCGAGGATCCCCCTTGGGAGGCCTCCCTCGGTGGCTACGGGCTTCCAGGAGGCCCGTAGCCATCGAGGGAATCCGGCCCCCACACCTTTTTCCCCCCCCTCCCCCGGCCCCCCAGCAACAAAGGCCGCGGGGGGGGTCGCGCACAGCTGTGGAGGGTGCACGCGCGCGCGCCGCCATCCCCCCCACCTTGGCCCAGCTGAGACCTGGGCTACGGGAGACCGGCCCAGGTCTCAAAAAGGTTGCCTGCCCCTGGTGTAGATGCACCCTAAGTCTACAACTGCCAGGACCCCTAGTCGGCATGTTCCAGTGGTATGGCACTGCGAGAGTTGTAGTCCAAAATTATCCAGAAGACCAAATGTTCCTTGCCCCTGAAATACAAGGTGAGGGTTGGTTGGGAATATCCAACCCAAAGCTGCTTGACCCATAGGGAGCTAAGTGTGTTCCATCAAAATTGGTAAGTGTTAAGATGCAGACATTTCATTCCTTTTTACCAAAAACGTGCAGAATCTTTGAACAGGTTTTTTTCTTCAGATAGAGGCTGTGTATTGTATGAACAGATGTTGAAATATCTGGTCTCTGATCAGTCCTCATGTTAGTCAAATAGAGAGGGCATTTGAAATAAGGGGGACTGAAGAAACACAAAAATAGAAATAGGACATGGCAGTGTGGGAGGCTTTGATAGCCACAGCCAGAAAGAGGTTACTCTTTCCAGGAATTATTTACATCCTCCCACAGAAGAGTACAAATAAATTTGCTGATGTTAAGCTTGTGACTATGCAGCAGCATTTCTTGAGCTGTTTTTGTTATGAGCATGTATAAAAAAATGCCCCCTGGCCAAAGATGCCTTGGCAAACTTAATTAATCTTCTAGAACAGAACTAGACAATTCAGCCTACTTTCATATGGCTCTTGACTAACTTTTCAAAAGCACTTGGAAGTGATTCTTTCCCTTTCCTGGCAACCGCCATATGAAAAGAGAGAGAGAGAAAATGAAATGGCAGAAACAAAAACAAGAATTTTTGTCCACATTTGACTGGCCCTGCCTACTGATGGCTTTCACTGTCTCACCACTGACATGTGGACCCCAAAAGACCACACAGTAATGAATGTGGCCCTTGATGGGGGGGGGGAGGCTTTTTCCCTCTCGAAATCATTAATCTTCACCCACCTACATCTTGAGTAATATACTTAAGAACAACAGAGTGCTATATTCTTTTGTTGCTAACAAGCTAAATTATAATAGTCTGATCTTGTTTTCAGATGGATAAGGAAGGTGTAGCTCAGCTGCCTTGCATCTGGGGAAAAAGGCAGATATAAGTGCAGGAATTAAATATACAAAGGCGTCATTGCTCAAGCCAGTGCCAAAGGCAGCTAGTAGTATTTGTTGTTGTTGCCATCATCAGTGGATATTTTAAAGGCCCTCCAGATGTTGCTGTTTACAGTTCTGATCACCCATCATCAATCGCTATGCCAGCTGTGTTTGATACTAGTATAGTCCAGCAACATCTGAAAGGTTGCAAGTTTCCCAACCCTGCTCAGTGTTGCAGTAGTCCTTGTACAGAGAGCGTATAATCTTCGGTTGATAAAATAGGTGGAGAGATGAATGGGATTGACAAACAAAATTGTGCAGATGTGATGGAGAAAAGTGTCAGTATGAGATGTGGTGGGAAAAAGAGTGACAATATGAGAAATCATTCAATTACCTAATTGAATTTATTCACAAGGAAGCCGTTCGGATGTTCTGGACTTCCAACTCTCTGAAATCCCAACTAGTTGGTAGTTGAATTCAAAGCATGTGAAAGGCAATTACTGCTCCAGTTGACCTTGATCTTTTCTCTGTATTCTGCAATGCAGTTCTGAGGGTAAACGAGTTACCAGTATTGCAGAGGTAAATAGTGGCAAGATCACCATCCAAGGAATGGTTTGCAAATTAATTCCACTTGAAAAAGACTCTGAGGGCTTCCATTTTACTTGCATTTTAATAATAATAATAATAATAATAATAATAATAATAATAATAATAATAATAATTTATATCCTGCCCCGATTGCTCTGCAGTGCTATCAGGGCGGCTTACAACATTACAATTTCCATACATTAAACAGAACATAAAATCCCAAATCCCACCCATCCTTTTAGAAGTAAGGGTTCTTCTTATTCTAGGCCGGGTGGTGCTGGGCTTAGTGTCTCTCCCCCAGATGACATCGGATGGTAATGGAGGGAGGGCTCTTCTTATTTTAGGCCCGATGGTAAAATGGTCCCAAGATTTAGGGCAGGCTATAAATTTGGGACAATGGGAAACATAAGATTAAAAATATACTTTGAATTACGGTCTAAAAGAAAACTTTTATAAAATGCAATACCGCTATTATCTCACTCTCTTTAAATTATCTAAAATGAACAAGAACTCTAGTAGTAAATGTTGGAAAATCAGTGGGTTTGTTCTATTATATGTGGTGGGGCTGCAAAATGTATTGGCAAGCTATACATACAATACTAAAAGAAATGTTAAATATGTAAATACCGCTAGTTCCTAAAATGTATTTATTACGAATTATTACAGATGAGAAACTAGAAACGGGGAAGGAAAAATTGTATTTCATATGACAACAGTGGCAAGATTAGTTTATGCAGCCAACTGGAAAAATAAAGATTCCCAATGATTAGAACCTGGATGGTGAAATTATATGACCTCATGGAAATTGATAAAGAAGCAGATCTTAGATGACTTTAATAAGGAATGGAAACCGTTGATAATATACTTGCAACGAGACTGGGGGACAGTTTTTGTAATAGGACTGCAATAGTAAAGCAAAGCAAAGCAGCTTCATTTATATACCACTTCATATCTCGCTACGGAGTGTCTAAGTGGTTTACAACTAAGCGGAGTGTCTAAGCCAGGGGTAGGCAACCTAAGGCCCGGGGGGGGCGGATGCGGCCCCCCAAGGCCTTTGGACCAGCCCCAGGCCGGTCCTGCCGCTGCCACCGCCGCTGCCCCCTGCCACCACCGCCACCCGCCATGATGATATTGATTATTGTTGTTATTGCTTGTCCTTGGGGTTTTCTTGTCAAAATCTCCACGGGTTTTGCCATGGCTTTTCTGTGGCTGAGAGAGTGTGAATGCATATTTTTAAAAAATTTTAATTTTTTTTAAAAAAATATTTATTTATTTATTTATTTATTTATTTATTTATTTATTTTTGGTGCTTCGGCCCCCCAATTGTCTGAGGGACAACAACCCAGTCCCGGCTCAAAAAGGTTGCCTACCCCTGGTCTAAGCGGTTTACAACTAAGCTCATTGCCCCCCAACAGCTGGGTCCTCATTTTAGCGACCTCGGAAGGATGGAGGCCTGAGTCAAGCCTGAGCCCTGGCTGGTATTGAACTCGCAACCTTGTGGTTTATGAGTGAGTGGCTGCAGTACAGGCATTTAACCACTGCACCACCAGGACTCAGCATTAATAGTTTATTAATGGCATACACATATATCTTTATAGGAGGCCAAGGAAAAATGGATGATAGAATTTTAAACAAATAGTATTAATAATAAGGCATATTAAGTCAAGAAGTATGAGGACAATAGAGATATTCATACTTTTCTGAGGTAGAATGTTAGTGGAAATGTTTGCCTAGTATGGGTTAGTTTTGTGATGTGTTGTGATGTGTGATGTGTGTTCCATTTCTTTTTTTCTCCCTTTTTTTGGTTTTTCTTTTTTTTCTTTGTCTTTTTTCTTTTGTGTTGGATGTAATCAGTTATTTATGTTTATTAATGCCAGTGTAATATTGTATATGTGTTTTAATTAATAAAAATTAATTTAAAAAACCCATATCAAACAAGATTGCAAAAGAGGGTCTCTGGTGAGATGCAAATGGATTTTAAATTTCCTGGTCTTTGCAAATCTCCCTTATAGCCACAGGGCCAGAAGGAGAAGGAGCCTGTCTGCAACAGATATCCTCCCCACCATATCCCATCTTAACTAAAGACTGAAACAACATGTAGGCATCTGACTAACATCTCCAATTGTTTTTCTCCTGTTTGGTTTGTAACATCTTGCCTGATGAAGCCCATAGAGCTTCGAAAGCTTGCAGCAAGTATATTAATAAAGGTATCACTGATGGATTTTTGTTTGAAGAGGTGTAGAGGACATTTTGCATAATGCTTTTTACTCACAATGCTACATGCTCTTTAGACTAAGAAAGGAACTCTACTGTAGCTTCAACATTTAGAGCAGGGGTAGGCAACCTTTTTGAGCCGGGAGCCGGTCCCCCGAAGTCCTCCCCTCCGCTGGGCCGAGGGGGGGGAATGGCGGCGTGCGCACACCCCTCGCTGCCACGCGCGACCCCCCAGCCGCCGCTGCTGCTGCGCGCGCGCTGCCGTAGCCACTGCCATTTTGATTGCCGAGTACTGCTTATGTGCAAACGAGTCACGGCTGCCATTTTGGAAATCAAAATGGTAGCTGCCACTCGCGGCCGCACGGCGGCCAAAACATGCAGCGGCAGTGGTGCGCGGCAGTGGTGGCGGCGGCAGGGTTCTGCCTGGGCCAGTAAGTACGGCGACCTGGGCCGGAACTGGCCCACGGGCCGTAGGTTGCCAGCCCCTGATTTAGAGGATTATGAAGGTAGGAAGCTTGGGTAGGTAATAAGCCAGAAAAGGCCAGAAAGCAGCAATCTTGTAGTACCATATTCAGTGACTGTTGAGGGAGCCAGTACTGAAAGAAGCTTGGAAGTTTCCCAAAGCTGACCTCTCTCTCGCTGAGCCCTGTTGCCAGCCACAAACTTTGAGAAACTTTGAAAAAAGGAAGGAAGAAGGATGGAGGTGAGTATGTGGAGAGTTTACAGCAGTCGTTCTGAAGCTGGAGAGCAGCAAGATACATTTAAAAAAAAGCGTTACAATCCAGTGCTCTTACTTTGAGTTTCTCTCCCTTGTCCAGAGTCTTAGGGGGGTTGCAGACTGCCAGAAATAGTGCAAATTGAGTCCACTTTTAGGGTTAGGGTTAGTGCTAGGGAATCATGGAAATTGTTGTTTTTCTAAGACATTGAGTCTTCTCTGTCAGAGAGCTCTGGTGCCACAATAAAATACAGTTCCCATGATTTCCTAACCCTAACCCTAAAAGTGGACTCAATTTGCACTATTTCTGGCAGTCTGCAACCATCCTTAGCGGAGAGGGTTCAAGTCCAACTATCCAGAACCAACTCAACTACTACAGATGATTGTTATATAGATACCAGATTTACAAGTTCCCTGTTATTTTTTTTCAGCTGCAAAATGTCTTTGAAACATTAGATGATAAACACCAAGAATCTCCATTTGAAGAAATGCATTTAATAATTATATTCCTTTTAATCGTCCTAATTATATTCCTTTTAATCATCAAACAACCATTGCTTCAAATGTATTTTTTAAAACCATCCAACTTCAGAGAGACACTGATTAATAAATACCATACATTAATATAGCAATTTTAAAATATTCAGAATTTGGAGGGGAGAATATAAAAAGTGACCTGTTTTTTTCCCCTCATTTAAATGTATCAAAATGTAAAATACCTAAATGCTTGAAAGCCTATTTTCAGCTTGTACTAGAACTGTAAATATTGAGAACAATTTCTGTTGCTAATGAATAATAATACAGTGTGTTTTCAGTTTGGAGCCAATGCATATGCATAGTAATGTAATAGTAGTGTGAAGTACACCTCTTCCCATGCTTTCTGGGTGGATTTCTTCTTTTTAATGCAGGGGTAGGCAACCTTTCCCCTTTAAGGGCCGAGGGACTTCAGCTCCCACAAGCCTCGGCCATGTTGGCCAATAGTCCCATGTTGGCCAATAGCTCCTGGGATTCTGGGAGCTGAAGTCCCTCGGCCCTTAAAGGGGAAAGGTTGCCTACCCCTGCTCTAAAGTATGGCTTACAGCACCTGGTATTCCTTTGTGGTCTCCCCATCCAAGTACTAGCCAGGGCTTAATGTGCTTAGCTTCCAAGATCAGTCAGGATCTGGTGCCTAAAGAAAAAATACCCCCCACCACACACCGCAAATCATTATTCTAGAAGTGAAAGAAGAGCAACTCTGTGATCCAAATCAAGGATGGTTTCTGCAGTATCTGCAACAAATGCTGTTCTATGAATTCAGAGTTTTAAGAACCAACCAAACAACCGTTAAGCGAAATACAATAATGCAACTATAAGCCTCACTTGGAATGTCCAATTGTAATATTCTGTACAAGGTAATGTTTGGCCTTTGCTACCATTCAGAAAATAGACTTTATAATCCTTGGCACCTTCATGGTCAAGATGTGAACAGCTGTCTAGTAGCATAGAAAGGATTAATTTGCATTTACTTGCCCCTGCTAGATAGTTTTAGATAGTTTTTTGCCGCTGTCCTGGCCTTGGAGGGAGAGAACAACTGGCAGTATCTGCTGAACTTGATCCCTTTCCCCAGTACCATTCCCTTCTCCTTTTGTGTCATGTCTTTTTTAGATTGTAAGCCTGTGGACAGGGAAATATCAAATGAACAATCTGTAAACCACTCTGCAAGCCTTTGTGGCTGAAGAGCGGGATATAAATACTCTAAATAAACAAATAAATAAATTTTATTTTAGCCTAGCAGTTCAATGCTAGGAAAAGATCTGCAGCCAGAAACAGACTGGGGGTATAAACCTTCCTTTTATTAACCTGGTTATACTGTTCTCATAGATATTAGGAATGTACCACCCCATCCCAGGATGGGCTGTCGCAGATATCTGGAACATCAGCCCTGTGATAAGTAGAATTGGTTGCTTAGGGAACCAGTTTTGCTATTTGATTCAAGGGGATGTTGGAATATATCTCCTAAAAGACTGGAATGCTTTCTCTGCTGTACATCTTCTACTATGTCATTTACTATAAGTAAAGCTTATCTTAAGCATTGTTACGAATGGGTTTTCAGCATCAAATGAAGTCTTAGGGAATTCTGGATTGCTGACCACTTCCAGCATATAAACCAACACATAGGTAGAGCTAATTGATCCAGTTGGTCTAATCTTGTTGGTACTATTACATGTGGTACTCATGAAATATTCTCACATTCTCTGACATCATTTTGGACTAAATATAGCCCCTTTTTTCCTGAAAAAAAACATGGTAGCCACATGAAGTATTGAGCAGATTACAGCAAATAGAGATAGGATGCAAGGACATGATGCATGGTGGCTACATAATTTGGCTAGAGATTGTCCATGTAGATTAAATAGTTACATTCCCTAGAAAATGAGTGGTGGCAGGGAATAAACAGAACCTTGTTGAAAAATGCCCATTCATAATGGCATGTTGGGGAATACTACATTGATCAGGAAAGTGAGCAATAGTGTTCACATGAGGATTGGTAACTATGTACAATTGCCAGCTGTTATACGTATCAGCTGTTAATTTCAAATTATCCCTAACCTGTTTACTTCCTATACTACTTGGGGTCTCTTCCAACTCTATGATTCCATGATTCTACCTCTTTACCTATATTTAAAAATATTTGTCTTAAACATAAACACAGTCACCAACAAATTTTAGAGATATATCTAAAGTATAAACAGTAATAACAAGCAAATGATAACTAAATGAACAAAAATAACTATTAAACAAAATAAAACATACACTACTGACTTCTCCCCCCTAACTGATGGATACTATTACTTAAATTCCTTATAACAATGTTAACCTCTACAATGTACCAATTCTGTTTATTTTTAAAAACCTAAAATTAATTCATATTCCCAATGTGATTCCAAGTATGTAATAAACACATCCCAATCTTTCTTAAAATTATTCAAAGATTGTTTTTTTCTTTGAGCAGTATTGTCAATTTATCCATTTCAGCAAGTTCAATTGTCTTCACTAGCCAGTCCTCTTGTATTGGTGTGTCAGTGTCCTTCTATCTCTGAGCATATATTATTCTTATTGCTGTGATCATATATTGCAGTGTTTTTTTCATACTTCTTGATCAATCAACATTCCAAGCAGGAAGGTCTCTGGTTTCATCTGTATCTTTACATTAAAAATGTCCTCTAGCAATGAATGGATTCGAGTCAGATATTTCTGTGCCTTATCACAGGTCTCACACATGTGAAACAAGGCCCTATCTTTAGTTTGCATTGCTAACATTTATATGTACTGTTCTTATACATTTTTGATAATACCATCTATATATCATTTTATTAAAAGAAATCTCTTGAATAATAACTCAAAGTAAATTTCAAACTCTTTGTCTCCACATTATTTCTTATTGCTCCACTTAAACTGGGGAGCCAATATTTTAAGCCCATTTTACCTGTTCCCCTTCTGTTTCAAATCTCAACAATAGTTTATACATTCTAGTGATCAAATGCTCATCAGCTATATACAATTTTGTTTCAAACTCAGATTTAGATATTTCAAATCCTTGAGTTTCTTTAACCCATATTAAATTGAACTTTAATTGTCTATAAGAAAACCAGCTTAACACATGACCCTCTGTGTCCAATTCTTCCCTTGATTTCAATCTAACTTTTCATTTGACAGTTATCCATTTTTCAACTATACCAAACAACATACAGAATAATATTGTATTTACCTGTGCTGCATTTATATTAATAATACTGTATTTATTCTGTACTGCATTTCCCATACTGCATCATCTCCTCCATTTCCCCCAGGTTGAGCACTGTTTCCAGAGACAAAGGCAAAGAAGGTTTTGAGCAGTCCTGTCTTTTCTCTGTCCCCTGTTAGCAGTTGTCCACCTTCTCCATGCAGTGGCCCTACCATTTTCTTGTTCTTCCTTTTGCTACACATAACAAACAAACAACCTCTCTGGCAAGCCTGAGCTTGTTCTCTGCTTTATCTTTTCCGACTTTCTCCATAAACAAATTAGCTCTTTGTTTAAATTCCTCTTTGTTGATTTCCCCCTTTCCATTTCTTGTACATGCCCCTTTTAATTCTTAGCTCACTAAACATTTTGTAGGTAATTTTAAAGATGTTGACTTGTGTATTGTGTATTCCTGCATGGCAAGGGATTAGATGGATGGCCCTTGTGGTCTCTTCCAATTTTTAAGATTCGATGATTCTATCAGCCCATCTACTCCAGTACTACAAACACTGAATAGCAGTCCATCTAATAAGAAAGACTGTGCTCTTAGGACCACATTAGCACCAAGCATGATTACCTAACTGTCTCTTCAAAAGGTTAGATGCTTTATGAATAATTCCTTCAGCTCTCTAACCTGAAACTCCTCTAGGTAAAATAATCAGCAAGTTTGATGGCAAAGATAATGGGGACATAATTACAGCCCAAGACTGCATTTTAAAGGACACAGAATTAAAGGTCATATGGTAGTAAAGCTATTGACGCACAAAATGCAACAGTGCAGAACTTTCTTTGTAGGGTATTATGCAGACTAAACACATTCTTCTTCTTCTTGTTGTGTGTGTGTGTGTGTAAGTGTAATTCTGCTTCTAAAAGCTGGAAGGATAATTAAGCCCTATCATACATGCATTAAAACAGAACATGATGCTTATTTCGTCAGTTTCTGTGGCTGGAATTGGTATGAGCAGCTAATTAGATTCTTTATTCTAGTTGAATATTTGGTATTTAGCTATTTTAAAGTAGCCGTATGCTGCCTTTCAGCACAGAAGCGTCTCAGGTGATTATCAACAAGAGTTAAAACCCTAAAATTGAAACATAAAATATTAAAATTAAATCATAAACCAAAAACTACAGGAATGAAAGCAGACTGACGATGTCATAGCACATGTGTACACTGTCTATTGGAAATTTGGATGCATAATCTGGTTAAATGGTGCCTACATCTCAACTGCCATTGCCCTGGCTGTGGAAGTAGAGAAGATGAAGCATAGCTCCATTATGCCCAGGCCTTGAAGCAGATGAAAGATCGTCTTTCCATCACGACTGCCACTGCCCTGGTCTCAGAGGGAGAGAAGAATTGGCAGCATTGGCTGGACTCAGTCACCTCCTATTGCCACTCTCTTTTCCTTGTGTGTCAAGTCTTATTTAGATTGTAAGCTTGAGAGTCAAATTAACAATTTATAAACCACTTGGAGAACCTTTGTGGCTGAAGAACGGGGTATAAATATTCTAAATAAGCTAATAACTAAAGCCTATCAGCTGTATAAATTAAACTAATGCCCAAAGACTAACTAAGAAGATGCCAACTGGGACTCTAGCCAAGATGGCTGATAGTTAGCAGCACAATTTAAGTTGTGATGCTATACATAGGGGTTGCCTGGGTCTTTCTAATATTAGATTATACTATGAGGCTTTTTGTTTTGTGTGGTTGAAGGAATGGATATTGCTCAGAGATGAGAGGCTTTTGGAACTTGAAGGTCATGATTTTAATATTTGGGTGTAATGCCTCTCTTTTGTAGGATAAAGGTAAGGCACATGCTGGATTTAGAAGTCATTATATTAGAAGATGCCTTCATGAGTTTGGTATAAATATAAGCAGAGGCTTTTTCCTAAGATAATAGCTACTTCACCACAAGAAGCTTTTTCCCCCCAGGAAAGAATGGGTTAAAAGCCAAAGCTGGTTATTTTATGATGATCTTTTGTATTTGGAACAAAATGGTTGGGAACTCAGGTCAGGTGAGATGCTCCTTAAAGGAAGGTAAAGAACTAAATAGGTTTTCTCTATAGGCAAGTTAAAGAGAGAATTGATCAAGATAAGATAGATCCAACTATGGAGGCTGGAGAAAATGAGCTTCATTCAGAATTGTGTAAAGATGATAATCATATAATTAAAAAAAAGTTTATAAATGTCTTTTGAAATTAGAGATAGAAGACGGACCAGTTAAAAATCCTATGATAAAGTGGGCCCAAAATTTTTGGCACAATGGCCAAATTGAGATATGAGGGGAAAATGTGGACTAAAGATGTAAAATTTACCTTGTGTGGTAATTTAAAAGAAAATATGTATAAAATGATGTACAGATGGTATCAAATTTAAATAAACTGTTGAAAATGCCTAATAATGTTTCAGATCAAGTTAGGGTTGTCAAGATGGGGTGGGTGGGTACTTTTTCCTATGCCTTGGTCATGTAGGGAGTTATTGGTCTAAGATTTATCTCCCCCCCCACCATATATATATATATATATATATATATATATATATATATATATATGATTCACTTAGCAATGCCGCCAGAAATGTTTTTGTTGGGTATGATGAATAAAGAATTGGATAGTAAATATGGATTATTTCTTAGTTACATGATAAAATAGCAAGAATATTGTACGCTCAGGCATGGAAATGGACTGAAGCACCGACAACAGAAGACTGGTTGGTTAAGGTTGCTGAGTTAGCCCAGATTGCCAAATTGTCATGTGTTTTAAAGGATAAACCTGTCAGGATTTGATGCTTATTATCATAGGAATCTGACCACCAAGGGATGATGCATGTAGAGGGGGGGCCTGAAAGAACTAAACTTCAAATATCCTTTGATATGGAAAACTGGACCACTGGGGAGGGGGGATTGATCAGATGGCTTTAAAGTATTGGTTTAAATGTTTATAAATATCTTTTATGAGAAATACTCAGAGTTATTTCTAAAAGGATTACTGTGGCGAAGTGTCTTGATTCTGGAATAAAGCTATAGTGTCTTTACACTTAAAAATGTTTTCCTAGTTCTTCAAGTTACTTGCTTCCAAGCATGACAAAACCGATTGAAAGTTTTTTTCATTGTTTTTTCATTGTTGAAAGACTGGAAACCATTTATGTACTTTTTGAGCAATAAGAATTTTAATCTTTTTATTATAGTTATTAATAACCTTACTAAACTTAAATAAGGCAATGTTACAGTGTAGTGGTGTGAGCATTGGACTACAGACCAGGGTTTGGTTCCCCTACTCAGCCATAGAAACCTGCCTTTGCGCTTTCTGCTTTGACTTGTATGACTTACATGATTTGCATGCTTTCTATAAGAGTCATGCCTTCTCATGATATTTATACAGAACCTGAAATTTTAGTTTGCTGTTAACCTACGTTTTGAAACTTTTCTTCAGGCTATTTTCATGCTGCTTATTTGTGGACACAAATACATATTTCAAAGGCTTCACAAGTCTTTGAGCCTTATGGAGATATCACCTCACATGGCCTTAAAACATTAGCCCCTTTATCTCATTAGAAATGTTTGTCACTGAACTCCTTGATGTTGGGTCAAAAGATTTTAAAGACACACTGCACTTACTTATTCTCAAAAATATTGCTTTGTAAAAAAAATTTGCAGTTAGATCTGAACTTGAATATGTGGCAATGGCAATATTCCAGCAAAGTTATCTTCATATTTGATGACCCTGTCTAATGATTATCTAGGCAAGATTTATGCCAAGAGGAGATTTGCCATGGCCTTCCTTTTAGGCTGAGAGATTTTACCAAGGTCACCCAGTGTTTTCCATGGCTGAGCAGAGATTCAGATCCTAGTCTCCCAGAGTCCTAGTCCAATATTCAAAGTGCTGCATTACAGTGGCTCAGTTCTTTATTCTGCTTTAGATGTAACAATCACCAGGAGAAAAGTTCTTTCTTCACCTTGCTGTCTTCTGCCCTCTTATATACCTATCTTCAAGGAAAATGTTATGGTTTGTTTAAACTACAGTTTCTTGTGGAATATAAATCAAGAAACAGATAAGCATGTTGCTTATAAATCTGGATAGCAAACCAAGGTTGAGATGGGTACATCTGAATGAGCCTTTTATTTTATACAACAGGTATTCATGTCATGTCATAGTTTGCTTTTGACATTATTCTGACTTTCAAAAGGAAAGAATTACTGTTTGGGAGTCAGATATCCAAAGCCACCTTAGATTCCCAAACCAAGGCTAATATACATTTGCTTGACATTTATAGGAACACATCAAATAAGAGCTTTGAATTTCAAACAATTGACATCATAGCCAGGACCAGACTAAGACATTTCACTGCCGGAGGATCTTTATTATAGTCATAGACCAACTCTAAAACCCTAAAAATCATAGAAATGAGGGGGGAATAATAAATAATAATAAACATTGTGTATTATGTTATATAAAATACTGTATCAAACCACATTTTTGTCAGATTACAAAACCCGGCTAGATGTTCATTATTCTAGTCTGTGGTATAAACTATCACCTGATGAATTTTAATTGCTGCTGCACAGAATTTGGTCACTTTATTTGTTATAACAGGGTTAGCATCTGAAAGCAACAGGGAGACGTAGAACTTCCCTGTACATCCTGGGAAATTGTGTAATTTGAGTAAAATGAGATTAATATGTCAGTCTCTATAATATAAACACTGAAATAGCACATGCTTACTATATCTATTTGTTCAGTGTCACAGGGGTATTGTCTCTCCAAATAGGGATTCTTCCTATATCATCCTTCAAGAACAGCTCAAGGAAGGGCACAACACTGTGCCAAAGTAAAGGCCTCTGGCATTTATGTACTTCTAAATTGCTTATATATGCTATAGGCGAGACAAAGTACCTGCTATACTCACTAGCCATAATGGTTGGTGGACTATCTAGATCCATTTGGTCGTCCACATCAAAAACATGTTGTTTAATTACTATTTTGGCCTGATCATATCCCATGCTGAGCAAAAAGTCTTTGAGAGAAGCCCAAAGATAGAATTATAGACTAATAGAGTAATGGTTTAGAGTAATTCTGTTGTCTCAAATGTGCATTGCTGTTGTAAGATACAGTCAGGCTCTTTGTATCGGCAGGGATTCCATTCCAGACCACCACCACCCACCGTGTGGATAGCAAAATCTGCGAGAATTCAAGTCCTGTTGTTCCCAATGGCGGCATAGCTTTGGCTTATCCAAATGCTGCCTAGATAAAGGGAGTTCTTTCTCTGGCAGGTGAATGAGGATGCCTCCTCAGATTGCAATTCTGTGGTGCTTTTCTTAGATTTATTTTGTTCATAAAATTTTCTTCTTCTTCTTTTTTTTTAGTATAGGCTACATAAAATTGCTTAGATTCCTTGAGTATTAATGAGTTAAGACTGTGAAGGGAATCAATGCCAAAATCACTTTCACGGTTATTAATAAAGGGATCAAGGTGATGTTCAGGCAACTTATGCCTGATTTAAAGGAGTAGTGTCTCAAGATGAATTGGTAGCTAAATAACTCAAAGTAACTGGAGTGTTAAGTTGTAGAATTTCTGTATCATTATCATTACTAGAAGGCTGTACTCGAATTACCGTCAGCCTTCCGTTTTCATGGGGGATCTGTTTTGGACCCCCCTGCGAAAACGGAGATTTGGGAATATGCAAAGCAAAGCAAAGCAGCTTCATTTATATACTGCTTCATATTGCGCTATGGGATGTCTAAGCGGTTTACAACTGTAAGCTCATTGCCCCCCAGCAGTTGGGTCCTCATTTTAGCGACCTCGGAAGGATGCCCTGAGTCTAGCCTGAGCCCTGGCTAGTACTGAACTCAAAACCTTGTGGTCTATGAGTGAGTGGCTGCAGTACAGGCATTTAACCACTGCGCCACCAGGGCTCAGTACAGGCATTTAACTACTGCGCCATAGGCTTGAATGGGGCGGCCTGCGGGTGTGCCCCATTGATTTTCACAGAGGTTGCCCCTCCGTGAATATGCAAATCCATGGACTTTAAGTCCACGAGAAAGGAGGGGCGATTGTACTGTCTTAATAAGAACAGTGAGTTTTTCCCCTCAGATTTATAAGCTCTTTTATTTGTAGATTTAATTTCCTTCTTCGAGGTACACTGAGACTCTTCACTCTTATCATGGCTGGCAGATTTACTACATTTAGGTCATAAATTCTTTTGGTCCTTATCTACATGGTCTTGTCTATTTTTCACTTCCCCAGTAACAAGATCATGAACCTTTAATACTCTGACAGTTTGGATGTAATGAGTTTGCTATAGTAATTTACTTATTTGTGTGAGTCTGGTAGGAAATAACAATTGACTGAAAGAAGTATGCTTTAATTTTTTTCCTAAACTTGGTAAATAATGGAAACCTTTCAATCAATAGTTTTGCTTTGGCAATTTAGAAACCAAGATAAGTAGGGCTTATGGCTTTTCCATCTATGAGCATTCCAGTGAATTTCCAAGAGGAGTTGTTTTTTCTGCAACACACAATAATTTGCTTTATCACCTGCTTCTTGATGTCCTCTTAACCTGGGGCAACCACTCAAAACATCCCCATTACTAGCTTCCACTACCATTTTAACCCCCTGATTGCTATGTGAACTTTGCAGATCCAGGGCTTGCTGGAAACTATCCATTCAGAATCAGAGGATCTAAGACGTACTGGTAACCTCAAGGCTGGACTTCTGCAATGTGCTATACATTGGGCTACCTTTGTACCAAGTCTGGAAACTCCAACTGGTTCAGAAAATGGCAGCCAGACTGACTGTGCATCCAGGAGTGAGCACATTATACTGATCTTAAAAGCACCCCACTGACTGCCAGTTAGTTTCCAGGCAAAGTACAAATAATAATAATAATAATAATAATAATAATAATAATAATAATATATTTCCTGCCTCTCCCTGCAGATCGAGGCGGGATTACATCAGTATTTGGTATTACCTTTAAAAGCCTTACATGGTTTGGGTCCAGGTTACCTACAGGATCACGTTCTTCCATATAGTCCACCCAATACATTCAGATCCTCTGGAAAATATTTGCTCGATGCAGCCAGGATTAAAGAAATGTTTGCAGGAGGACTTTTTCATCTGCTGTCCCCAGTCTCTGGAATGATCTGCCATAAGAGATCGCAACAATGTGATATGAAAAGGCTGACAGCATTTAAAACAGCATTAAAGACATACCTCTTATGGCACGCCTACCTTTAAATCATGAATTTTAATTTGTAGATGAGATCTGTGTTCTAATGGTTTTGTAGTGTGAGTTTATGTGTTTTTAATTGCGTATTTGCTGTATCCCACCTCAAGCCTTGAGGAGAGGCGGGAAAGAAATAACATTTATTTATTTATTTATTTATTTATTTCGAACATTTCTACCCCTCTCATCTGCCACAAAGACTCTCAGAGTGGTTTACATTAGACAGTTCCCTGCCCTCCAGCTTGAAATCTAAAAAAGACATGACACAAAAGGAGAAGGGAATGGCGGTGGGGAAGGGGACCAAGTCCAGCAGATACTGCCTCTTCTTCTCTCCCTCCAAGGCCAAGGTGATAGCAGTTAAGCTGGAGGGAGAGCCTTTAATCTTCCTCTGGGCCTAGGTGTTGTTGTTGTTGTTGTTAATATCTTTTTTATTATCATCTTGGCTACATTGTCTTTGGAGTATAAGGATCAAAGTTTCTGCAGATTTCATGAAAAGATTGAACAGTATGTGCTGGTCTATGACCATAATAAAACTGAACTGAACTGAATAATATAATTAAGGGAGATGGGATCTTCTTTCAGACCTAGGTTGACTTTACCTCCCAACCTTAGAAGGTACACTATCACTAACACTTGCCCTTCTTTCACCCTTTTAACATTATCTTCAAGCGTTCAAGGGCTAGGGTCTGGAGTGTCTCTGTAAGCCTGTTTCGATATTTTAGGTAGCGTGTGTTTTCTCCGTTTCAGTTTATAATAATCAATTTAGTCAGAGTCAACCACTATAAAACAAACAGTAACCTTTACTGACAAACTTACAGAAATATGTCTTATGTGTATTAATGTCAAGCTTAGTTTGGTTACATTAAAATGAAACATTTGACAGGCTTTTAAACACCCTTTATCTTACTCCCTCTTCTAGACACACATCTCTGTGGGCCAGAGTAGACAGACAAGAAAAAGCGTCTCAATTCTGCATTTTTCCAAAGTGGATTGAAACCCCATTGCCAGCATGGCCGACTCCCAAGGCAGGCTGAATGCGCATGGCCTGACCACATGGCACAGTGTGAAGCTGCGCCGTTGGGTAATTTGCCTCCCCACCATATGTGCACACCATCGCACGAACACACCAGCAGCAACCCCCAAGTACCTCCCACGTCCACCTAGATGCCATCCCCTTGGATGGCCACCCCATTGATCAGCCACACAGTTGCATGTGCGATGCTTCACCTGTACAGGGCATCGGTGCATTGGTGTGCGAGCAACACATTGGCAAAGCACAATCATGGAGGCCCCGCTACATGCCCCCTTCGCTGCATGCCTCCCGTTGGAGTGTCTGGTTTGTGTATATTGTAATTACATCCATTGAAGTTGTTGCACTTTCATTTCTTTGCTTTGCCGCAGCCCCGCACTCGCATCAGGGGGTGTACTTGCAGGCACGAAGATATGCATCTTCCATGTTAAGCCTCAGTTTTATCCTGGGTTTGATTTGCTCCAGGTTTTAGCCTCAGAGTGCAACTTCTGTCCGGTTTCTGCCTGCTTTGGAGGTGTGCATCATCTAAACGCCCTGCCTTCAAAGTGGTTGGAAACTGCTTTATTTTGCCCGCCTGTTCCACCTGTGTCAGTTCTTTAGCTATCTCAAGTGTTGTCATCCCCTTTCTCTTACTAGAACCACCAACCAGACCAACTAGATCTCCCACTTACCAGGAGGTTCCTCCCAACAAACACAACTGGGCTGGGTTTTGCTCCTCCTCTCTATCCATTGCCTGACAACCAGCTGTCAAGCTGCACTTCGTCTCAGAAACAACCAGCTTCTAAATCCACTTCCTCACAAGCTTGTTCTCAGACATTACCTTTACTGTCTCCTTGTTTTAGAGAATAATTTAAAATAAAATTCTGAGAAGTCGAGGGAGAGGTCTCTCTTAATACTGACTTCTGTGATCTCTTATTTTTTGAAAGTGAAGAGGATTCTGAGGCTGTAGATTGGTTACTGTTCTTTTTCTATATTAATATATAATAGATATCAATTAATATATAAAATATAATGTATATTAATTATATAGTAATAAATATGAAACACATATCTTTATTAAATATTAAATATTTAACAATTATGATTTATTAAATATCAGCACAAATGATAAAAACACTTATCAACACAATCTTACCAACAACAACAACAAAACTAATATATAATAACAAAACAGATCAGTAGACATAAGACTAAACAAAGGGGGGAGGGGAGAGAAAAAGGAATATAAATACTGACTTCCTTCCTAACAGTTCTTTTGCTGAAAACAACTGTTCTATCTTACTCCAAGCACAATCGTGCAATTCTATAATTAATTAAACAATCATGCTTTACCATTAATTTAGATACTGTAAAGTAAACTTGAAAACATTATATTTATAAACTTGCTTATAATTATTATCCAAATTTCTATTTCCTTCCATATAAGTATCTGTATTCGTAACTTCTTTTTCATATACGAATCTTAATTCTTCTATTCTTAAGAATCCTTCTCCGCTTCTCTGTTTTGTTAGATTCATGGGTCTCTGTAGCTTTACTGAGGCTAATCCAAATTCTTTTTTTTTTTTTTTAGCTTTGGTTAACTTTTTGCTGTATGAACTAAATCAGAAGAATGAAAATTCTTCATAAATCAGATTTCGGCAATTGCTAGCTTGCTGCCATTCCACACGCTACAGAATCTGTATAGGCAAAAACCGTACTACAGAGCAGTCAGTAGTCTCTCTGTCCCCAAAGCCAAGCAAATTATTTTAGTATTCAAGGCAGAAAATTGAACAAATACTTCTCCACCTCCCTGTCAGGAAAAATACAACAATAATAAATCAGATAACTATTAATTTTCTGTGTTTTCGTCATATCCGGCTGAAGCAGATGATTTAGGTTGTCAAATGATAGGTCAGTTCTTCACACAACAAACATTTTCTTTAGCTTTTTCTGAGTATCCATCTCAAATCTGGCTGCTGTTCCCTTAAAAGAAAATGCTTTGAATAGGCAATATGAATATACACAATGTGAATATAATTTAGCTTGATTATCCACACTGGACAATAGCCCTCATCAGGTTCATAATAATTTTTTCTCCAGTGTATCAGCAAAAGCAAAGTAAAGTGACAGAGATCTTCTGTGGAGGCACCACAAATGACTTTGTTTCAGCCATAATTTGTGGCACTATCTCAAATTATGGGCAGGCAAACTGTGACATTTCAGCACTGAAAATACATTATGAACAGGGCTTGCTGTCAGCTTGTGAAAATAATTCATGACCATTGTAAAGCACAAATAAATAGGGTGAAAATCTGGGAGAAGCACTAAGTTTCAAGCTTTGTCCAAAATCTCATTGAGAATACACACCACACAATTTTAAAGTCATTTGTGGGACTGAATATCATCTATTCCTTTATGGCAATTGTCATTAAATGTTAATGTCATTAAATGTCATTTAATCAAATGTCATTTAAATCATTAAATTTCTGTTCAAAACTAGATACCTATAATTATTTGAAATTTTCTTGAGGTTCCTAGTGTCCTACACTTTTAAAAGTTTGATATAATATGTAAGTGTAGCGACTTGGATATATTGTATGTGTAAAAATATACAACTGTGCATACATTACAAAAATTTATGTTGTGATACTGTCCGCTGGAGAGGAGAGCAGAGAAGTGATAGCCCAGATAAAGGTTTTAGAAATTAATCTGAGGGATGTCTAGTTGATTTGTTTGAATCAAGGAACATATCTCTGAAATTTAAGTGAAACAGGAATGATTCCCTTTCCCTATCTCATTAGACTTGAGGGTTCTTTACCATTTGTCAATGAACCTATGTCTGGAACTCCCTCTCATCACTTTCTAGTTACTGAAGCTCCCAATTTTTGATCAGCAGTATAGTCCAAGCAGGCATGTAAACAATCCAGTTGAGCACTCTTAAGTACTGGAATTTCAGGGTATTTAATGTGGGAGGCTGAACAGCTTAGAAATATTTTGTCTATTTTATTAATATAAACAAAGCAATGTCCCTTGCCCAGGGAAGAACATGGAGTTTTCCTTGTTAACTACATAGATTATCTCCAATATTTAATATGTTTAACATAACTTATCCTTAATAGGTTTTCCTCTGGGGAAGAATATAGATTTCTCATTGTCTAACCACATAACTTTCCTTAATATTTTAGGCACCACAGTGCTGTTCAAAGTGGTGGTCCATGGCATCAGTCCATGGAACTCAAAAAAGTTTGCTTTTGTGCATGACACACCTCTCCCAGCCAAGACTCTACCAGCAGAGAGAAGGCAAGGCTTTTTATACACACACTCCACTGCTCATTCAAGTCACCCTCTTCAAAAAAGCTTACAATTAACTAGTGTGCCAGAAATGAATGCATCGCCCCTGTTGCCCCAAGTGGGTCTGAAGGTTCCCTCTATTGACCCATGCATACGGTAGGCTTCTTTTGGAAACACGTTCCTGAAATCCCTGCACATTTATTTTGAAGAATCACATTTATGGTAGCCCTGCTTTACAGACACTGTGCTCTTTGTAACAGTCTTGGCCCTCTGATCATGGGACAGAAGTTGCTGCCTGTGCTCCTCATGCATATCAGGCCATATATTTCCCCCCCCCCATGATATATTGTCATGTTACAACAGGGGTAGGCAACCTTTTTGAGCCAGGGGCCGGGTTGCTGTCCCTCAGACAATTGGGGGGCCGAAGCACCAAAAATAAATAAATAAATAAATAAATAAATAAATAAATATATTTTTTAAAAAAATTAAATTTAAAAAAACCTGCATGCACCCTCTCTCAGCCCCAGAAAAGCCATGGCAAAACCCCTGGTAATAACAACAATAATCAATATCATCATGGCGGGCGGCGGGGGGGCAGCAGCGGTGGCAGCAGGACCGGCCTGGGGCTGGTCCAAAGGCCTTGGGGGGCCGCATCCGCCCCCCCCCCCGGCCTTAGATTGCCTACCCCTATGTTACAACCTGGAATTGAAACAGATTTAGATGTAGCCACACTGCAGAATTAAAAACAGTTCAACACCACTTTAACTACCATGACTTTATTCCACATAATCCTGGGATTTGTAGTTTGCTGAGGCAGTCACCCTGGACTGTCAGAGTGCTCTGGTGCCTCACAAAACTACAAATCCCAGGATAGAGTCATGGCAGGGAAAGTGATATCAAACTGCTTTAATTTTGCAGTGTGGCTCCACCCTTAACTCACATTGTTAGTCTTTGAGCTACACAAGATACTCAACATAGTGAAGATGCAGAATATTTTTATTGTAGTACAAAAGTTTAGTAAACAAAAACAAAACAGCATGTACTGGTTGCAAAAATATTTATCCCTTCAGTCACTACTTGATAGAAGGGTTTTTTTTACAGTAATTGCAGACATGGAAAAGTAGACTTAACTTGGGAAAAGTCAGAGAGGTTTGTGCAAATATTTCTACAAGCTCTGTATGTTCCAGTAAAACAAGGCAAGATACGTTCAAATGGGTTATAATATAAACTGGGCAGACAAAACCTGGAAAGCACCCAATAGAATTCACAGGGGGGAAACTGAGATACATCTCAGAGTGTTCAGTATATGTCTGCTTTATTCTAGAAAAAGCCTACTAAAATAAAGCAGCCATCTACTGAGTATTTTGAGACCTGTCTCCAGCCACCCACCCCACCATGGATTATAACAAAACCGAACAAGCTGACAATCACCTCTAAACTTTTACAGTGATTTCTTCATTCTTATAGCATCCTTCATCTAAATCAAAGTCACAGATGATTTCCAAATGTCAGTCTTGATTTGGTAAAATGTCTATGTTCGTCTTATTATTCAAATAATGAATATTTAGGCAAATGAATGGAGAAAGGAATAGCTAACATTACATTGAAGAGACAATTATTATTTAATTTATTATGATTTTTTATTTTATGTGTGTAGGTGTGTGTGTGTAGGTGTGCGTGTGTGTATATCTTTATGAGCACATCTTTGTGATCATAATCTTGTGAGCTCTTGTGAGCTCGTAAATCTTTGTGAGCAGACTTCATTGATTTGATTTCTAATATTTTTGTTATATCGTAATATTATAGCAAAGGGGTCAGGCAAGGCTGCATTGTTTCCCCCTATCTCTTCAACTTATATGAAGAAAATATTATACAAAAAGCAGGCAGGGTAAAATTAGGAGGAAGGATATAGAAGCAGGAGGTGCGAAATTAGGACAAAGGAATATCAACAATCTAAGATATGCAGATGACACCGTAATACTAGCAGAAAACCTCACAGACCAAGAGCAACTACTGAGGAAGGTCAAGGAAGAAAGTACAGAGGCAGGCTTACTGTTGAACATAAAGAAAAAAAACAACAACCATGGGAGATATTCATAAATTCAACCTAGACAACGAGAAAGTAGAAATAGTAAAAAAAGTTCCCATCCCTTGGATCAAACATTAATCAGAATGGGGACTGCAGTCAAGAAATCAGAAGAAGACTGAATAGGGAGGTTAGGTATGAAAGAACTAGGAAAAATCCTAAAAAGCAAAGGCATACAACTAAGCACAAAAGTCAGAATCATACAAGCAATCGTATTCCCCATTACCATGTATGGATGTGAGAGCTGGACCATTAAGAGAATGGATAAAAAGAAAATAAAGTCATTCAAGATGTGGTGCTGAGGATACTGTGGACAGCCAAACATACACACACATAAATAAATGGATCCTAGAACAGATCAGGCCTGAGAGCTCTCTGGAACCCACATTGATTAAACTGAGATTGTCATACTTTGGCCACGTCATGAGAAGACACAACTCATTAGAAAAGATCATAATGCTAGGAAAGGTTGAAGGAAAGAAAAAGAGAGGAAGACCACATGCTAGATGGATGGACTCCATTAAGGAGGCCATGGGTATGAATCTACAAGAACTAAGGAAAGTAGTGGAGGACAGGGAGTCTTGGAGGTGTCTCATCCACAGGGTTGCCATGAGTTGAGATTGACTCAAGGATGGTTAACAACAAAAACAAATATTATCATTTTATTTATGTCCCACATTATCTCTAGCCTCAAAGAACTCAAAGATTATTTGTTTACAAACTAAACATAAACAAAATGCAGGTTGATTTGTGCCCACCTTTGCACTACAATAGAGTTTTGAATAGCCTATATACCGTACTATTTAGAGAAGATGCCACAATTTGCCAGCATTTTCAAGATATATATCAGCAGCATCTACACTTGCAAAACCGAGACTCAAGGCTGTCATAGAAAGCCTGCCTTTTTGTCTCTGCGGTCGCTTTTGTACTACATCTTGCTCCAGTGTGGTCTTATATTTGCCTATCAGGATTGATTGTCAACTATCCTTCTGTTATCAAGCAAGGAGAAATGGGTTTTAGTACCCTTGTACCGAGCCAGTTGGCCAGTGACAATATTAGCCTTGTATAGAGGGCCAAAAAGTATCCATGAGGCTACCAAATAACCAATTGCCTAACAATGTGACTGGCCTTGATTATTCTGGCTACCTGCTATCAGTTGATTGATTCAGAACAATTAAGGATTATTGGACCATGCCTTCATTTTCCATTTTCATTTCATTTTTTCCGCTATAGTGTGGCCACCATTCCCTAGCCACATTACCTGTTTACTATTTTCACTCTCAGACTTTTCTACTATCTCCTCTGTTTTGAATTAAGTGAACATCCAGAAACACATATGTCTCTACTTTATTACAAACAGACATTTGGCATTTTTACTCTTATGAAGACACAAGCCACTCTTAGAATCATAGAATCATAGAATCATAGAGTTGGAAGAGACCACAAGGGCCATCCAGTCCAACCCCCTGCCATGCAGGAACTCCCTGCATGAGAACTCTTATCTCCTTTTCATCCTCCAATATGTAGGGTTCAGGGACTTAAATTTGGCAAAACGTACACAACAATAACATCCATCCCAAAACATACGTCAGTTGCATATTAAACAGAATGTTTTCTCTGACAGGTTCCCGGAGATCTGAGCCAAACATCTGAAGACCAGAGTTTGTCAGATTTTGAAATGTAAGTTTGTAGAGAATTTGGATGTAATCATTCCTTGTTTTTATATTCCAGTCTTCCTCCAAGACAGGACCACAGAAACTTTTGCAATTATGAATAATACTAATAAAAAGGTATTCGTTTTATTAAAAAAATAGTTCCTGGGAGTGGTGGTTGATCACACATCTTCTGGGAGGTGGTTCCATAAATGGTAACCCACCAATGAAAAATGGTAACCCACCAATGAAAATACAGTCAATTCTGTAATGGCTTTGAGAGAATAAAACAATAATGAACTAATTTCTATTTCCAATGCATGTGCATATTCCTCCCCCCCCCCCCCGCAATATAACACCACAGAACTTATACAAAATATTATTCCAAATAGCCCTTTTTGGTTATTTGGAAACTAGCGTTACCCAACAGTAGTGTCCTTTGGGGGATATTTCTTTGTGCAGGACTGTGCTCACAGAGAACTCTGTGTTTTAAATATCTCTCTTTCTTTAAATCTCAGATCAAATCGAGCTCTTATAAATGTATGGATTCCCTCAGTCTTTCTCCGTGGCAAAACAGCAAATGCATTTCATGTTTACCAGGTAAGTGTTACAGCTTCAAGGGATCAGTTTTTGGGGGGAAGTAAACACTTGAATTATTATTACTTGTGTGTCTCAAATAAATCACTGTCCTTGGGGTCACTGCAATATCTTAACTTCCATTCATATTGATGGTTCTTTGCTTATGTCTGTTACGATTAAATACAGGTATTGGGTAAAATCCCTGCTTAGCTACTTGATGACTTTGGGCTCAACTCGGGATTCTGGAAAATTTTGTTCTGCATTTTTACATAAACTGAACTGACATAATTTGCATTTTTCTAGTTGATCTATGGATTGGAATACATTTGTGAAGGGGCATAGCTCAGTGGTAAAGCACATGCTTTGCATGCTGAATGTCCAAGCTACAGTATCAGTATCTCTGGGTAGGGTTGAGAAAGAATGCTGGAGAGTCACTATCAGTCAATGTCAACAGTACTAGGTTAAATGATCTGACTCAATTCAAGGCAGCTTCCTAAATTCCAAGAAATTAGTGAGGATTTAGATTTTTAATACAGTTCTTGGTGCAGATATTACCCTAAGATGTAAAGGAAAGATACATATGTATTCATATGAGTATTCTAAAAATTCACAGAATGTGAGGAAGTTGAACAGACGTGAATATATGTGAAACTGATTCTGACCGTATATGGAGTGATTTTTTTGTATTCCCTGTAAACCTAGCCTTTCTGACAATGTTGTAAGAATAAGCTGGAGGGAGAGGGCATGGGGAGAAACAGGTACACCACGCAAACTCTTGTGAAAAAGATAAAATTTAAGAAATACTGGGGTAATTCAACTGCCCGGAGTCTTCTAGGTAGAATGGAACACACAATAATGACAAAAGTTACAAAATAATATTGTGCTATTGTAAGCACTTAATAGAATATTTTCCATGTCTAAAGTAATGGCTTCTCAGTCACTATATGACTTTAACAAAAAATGTATTGTTCTTGTTACGTGCTTTCAAGTCAACTTGGTTTATAGCAACCCCAGTCTAGGGTGTGTTTTTTAATAAGATTTTTAAGAACTTTGCTATTGCCTTCCTCTAAGGCAAAGAAAGTGTGAAATGGCGAAGGCCATCTAGTAGGCTTCCATGACTGAGTGGAGATTTGAATCCTAGTCTCCCAGAATCCTAGTCCAGCACTTGAACTACAGCATGCTGTTTCTTACCTAGTAGTATTAATGCAAGGACTCATTTTAGAGAACAGCAGGGATCATTTTAGACTGAGTGTGGTTCTTTTCCATTATATGCTTTGCAGAAAGGATTTCTTTTACTTTCAGTCCACAGTGCGTTAGTAAGTTAAAGGTGAATGGAGTCCAGAATTTTTGCACATAGAATAATTTCCATTCATCTTTAAATTTCTAAGCAGATTGTATATTATATGCAATAATTCTTTTTCACCAAGGGAGGAAATGATGACAATGATGATGATTTTGGCTCCAAAAAAGTTCTGAAGCAGATGAAGGACACTGAGTCTGACTAGATTTTATAGATATTGAAAGTTGAAGCTATATGACATTTTAACCAACAGCTTACACCCTCACCAACTTTTTCCCAACTTCTTATAGAGTTAAACAACCTTTTGCCTTCAGCAGAAATTGCATATTTTTACTGAACAGAACAGAAACAAAATAATATTTCAAAGCAAGGAACAAAACCCACAACCCAACAAAAGTACAGTTGTCCCTCCATTTTCGTGGGGGATCTGTTCCGGACGCCCCCCCATGTGAAAATGGAAATTTGGATATATTCAAAGTCCATTGATTATAATGGGCACATGCTCTTTAATCCCTCCCCACCTTGCCACCATGAAAAGCAAAACCGTGGACTCTAAGTCCGCAAATTAGAAAGGATAAACCCGGCCTGATTGCTTGGAGCAGGGGAATATGAGAAAGGACCTCTGTTCTCAAATTCCAGGCATGCTCATATGGAAGAAGGCAATCTTTCAGGTATTGTGGTCCAAACTGTTCATGGTTTTATAGGCAAAAACAACTACGCTGAATTGAGCTTGGCCATGAATTCAAAGCCAGTGTAGTTGATTTAGGATTGGTAATTTCAGCTGGAATCTTTCTGCCTCTGCTGGTGCTATAACTATGCTTGTGGAACTGCAGATGACCACAGATACAGGAAAAAAGCTGTGGATACAGCAGGCAAGACAAATGGGCAGTGGAGGTAATAATAATAATAATAATAATAATAATAATAATAATAATAATAATAATAATTTGTGTCCCGCCCCTCTGCAGAGCAATGGGAGCGGCTTACAACATTAAAATTTCCATACAGCTATGTTAATAAAATGTGAATAGAACCTAAAAATCCCGAAACCCACCCGCTCCTTAAAAAGTAAGGGTTCTTCTTCTTAGTCTAGGCCTGATGAAGCTGGGCCTGCATCTCCCCCCAGATGACGTCGGATGGAGTGGAGGTAGCAGGAAAATGTCTTTTTCTCAATGTCTAGGACTGCATCAGTACTACAGCAATAATCCAGTTTGACACCACTTTAACTGCCATGGCTCAATGCTATGGAGTTCTGGGAAGCAAATGCCATGGAATTCTGGGAGACAGAGCTCTGGTGCCACAACAAACTACACTTGTCAAAATTCCATAGCATTGAGCGACGGCAGTTAAAGTGGTGTCAAACCAGATTATTGCTGCAGTACAGATACAGCCTAGTTTCTGGAAGATTTTCAGGTTATAAGAATCATGTGACACTCATCCCCTCCCATTGAAACCACTTCACTGGCTGCCAGTCCATTTCTGGACACAAATCAAAGTGCTGATTTTGACCTTCAAAGCTCTAGATGGCTTGGGGTCAGACTGTCCTGTAAGATTGTATTTCCCTATACAAGCCAGCTTGAATTTTAAGATCTGCAGGAGAGAGCTTTCTCTCAGTCCCACAACCTTCACCTGCATGTTTGCTGCTCCCAGCCTGTGAAAGTCCCTTCCACGGGAGGTCCAGTTGGCCTTTTCCCTGCTCCCTTTTGCCGGTAAGTGAAGGTCATTTTTAATTCTGTAAATAGGTGAAGCAGCTGAAGTAGAAAATCTGACCCACTCTTTCATGGAATGTGGTTGTATTTCATTCCTTGAGAACATTTTTCACCCCCTTTTTAGGCATGTGGGAAATCGAAGGGGAGTTGAGAATAAACTGAACTTTCCTTTGTAAGGTTCTAACTAGCAAGTGATTTTCCAAGAGAGCCAGTGTGGTTTGAGTGTTGGACTGTGCCTCTGGAGACCAGGGTTTGAATCTCGACTTGGCCATGGAAGCCCAGTGGGTGACCACGAATGACTCTCACTCTCTTATTCTCAGAGGAAAGCAAAGACAAAGCCCCTCTGAACAAATCTTGCCAAGAAAAACCCTTGATATTGTTGCCCTAAATTGGAAACAACCTGAAGGCACAAAGTAAAGTGTGTGTAAAATGGTGCACTGTCTTTCTTATATTTTATTGGTTGTGTTGTTATTATTGTTGTTGTATGCCTTCAAGTCGTTTTTGGCTTATGGTGGAGCTAAGGTGTACCTATCATTGGGTGTTTTGTGTGTGTGCAAGATTTGCTCAGAGAGGATCAGCCTCTGAGGCTGAGAGAATATGACCCAAGGTCACCCAGTAGGTTTCCATGGCTGAGAGGGAATTTGAATCCTGGACTCCTGGAGTCCTCCTGCAACACCTAAACCACTCTCTCTGTTGCTGGCATTATTTACTATGCTTTCAGCCCAGGAATAATAGCAGGCAGCTGTAAGGAAATAGCTATATGTAGTAGTAGTAGTAGTAGTAGTAGTAGTAATAATAATAATAATAATAAATTAATTTTTATTCCACCCCTCTGCGCAACGCAACCCGGGCAGCTTACAACTTTAAAATATACATCCATATCCCACAATCCCCCCCCTTAAAATACAATTAAATAATGACGATTTAAAACACATTTAAAATAATAACACATGTGAAGCTGTTGAAAGCAATAGTGAGATTATTTAATAGCTTTTATGCTGTGTCTAGCCCTTGCCTACCTGTTCATCAACCTATCTACTTTCTAGTTTTTAACTGCCAGCAAATCAACTTTGACTTATGATGAGCCTATGAACTAGAAGACTCCATGTTTGCCCTGCTCAGGTTTTGCAAATACCTTGATTGAGTCTTGGATTCCTTGATTGAGTCTTTCCATCTGTAATGCCATCTTCTTCTTTTCCTACTGCCTTCTATCTTACTAAGCATTACTGTTTTTTCTAATGAGTGATATCTTCTCATGATATGTCCAAAATGCAATAGTCTTGGCTTAGTCATGTATACCTCAAGAGACAGTTCAGGTCTGATTTGCTCTTGACCCATTTGTTTGTCTTTTTAGCAGTCCATGGAGTCCACAGAATTCCTCCCCAGCACCACACTTCTTGACAGCCTTCTTCACTGTCCAGCTTTCACCGGCATAGATAGAATTTGGTGATACAATGGCATGAACAATGCTAACTTTAGTATTCAATGATATATCTTTATACCTGTAGATTTTGTCTAGTTCCTTCATAGCGGCCCTTCCAAATGCCTTTCTTCTGATCTCTTGACTGTAGTCTCTATTCTGATTAATTACTGAGCCAAGTATGGAAAACCTTGAACCATTTCAATGTCTTCATCAGCTGCTTTAAAGTTATGTAAATAATTTTTTGACATCCCCCCTTAAATCTATTGAGCAGTAACAACAGCAACAGCAACACAAAAACAACAATAAAAAGCATACAAATCCAAACTATATTTATATATCTAAAAACATTTAGGGATATACAACACACAATAACAATACAATACAACATTGCTACCTGTAAATCTAAAATTTTCTCCCAACAAAATGTAAATAATGAACAAATACATTACAAAGGGAAACAGTTGTTAACTGCCCTCGAGTTGGCCTTGACTCATGGTGACCCGTGAATGAGACACCTCTACCTCTACCTCTCTCTCTCTCTCTGTCCCTTCAAGTCATCTGTTGACTTAGGATGACTCCATGAATTTCATAGGGTTTCTTAGATAAGGAATACTCAGAGATGGTTTTATGAATTCCTTTCTCTGAAATATAGCCTACAGCACCTGCTATTTGTTGACAGTCTCCCATTCATGTACTAATTGGGTCCGACTCTGCTTAGCTTCTAAGATCAGACAGGATCAGGCGCCTTTAGGGTATTTAGGGCCTACGCTAAGAATGTATGTTAGAGGAAATACCTTTCTGTTGTTAGAAGAACAACGTTTCATAAGTGCCTTGGATGGAAAAGTTGGACCAAAGTCAGAAGGGGATTTTTTTTTAAATGAAGATTATAGAATGAAAAAATAGAAATACTTGTAGAGGCAAAAACCCAGAAATAGAAATAAGCTGTAAGTTACTCAACAGTTGAAGTGAACAGAACACTCCAGTTAGATGTTGCTTTCATGGCAGACAAAGAGAAATTGAGGAGGGAGTAGCTGTGGTGGTGTCATGCCCAGCCTGGTGAGGACTCTGAGAATGAAGAGGCTGAGCTAGAGCCTCAACTTGGACCTGAGCCTGAAGCTGAGTCAGGCCCTAGTTCTGCCCTGCCAGCTCCAGCAGAGTCTGTGATCCCCAAGGAGTCTCAGCAGCCAAGCCTCCCGGCAGCAGTGCCTTCAGACATGGAAGACGGAGAAGGGACCGTACCTACCTTCAACTAACGAAGAGCGGAAAGGGAGGGCCTCCAGCGCTCAAGGAAGCTTTATGAAAAACACCAAGCAATCAACAGCAGCTGAACACCTGCAGTCTGATAATTTAAACAGGTGCCAGACACCAGCATAGTTGTCTGAGATTATCTGAGCTTTCCTAATGTAAGCACGCTTGATCCTGACTCTCCTTGTCTTCTTGGCTGGAAACCTTGACGTTTGGATTGCTGGTTTCCCTTGTCTCTTTGGACTCCTTGACCTTGGATTGCCTGTACGACTCATTTCTGTCTGGAACCCTGGACTTTGTCTGGTTGTACCCTTGGTTTGTTGCTATGAGACTTTTGCATTATGACTGTTTGTGTGCACAGAACTTTTGACTGCCTTAGCTCTGCACACTGTTTTATTTTGTGTTGTTCTGACTACAGCTATCAGCATACTTGGCTGCTTTCTTGACTGGAGCATACTCAACAGAGAGGGCAAGGCAGGGCTACCACCAATGTTCCTCAGCTCTAGAACATCCCAGTAGAGGCTCTGCACAAGACCCATTTGTGTGAAGCACAGAGACCATGAGGAAGAAATATAGAATCCCACCACAGCAGCAGTTTAGAAGAATTTTGTGCTAATATGACACAGGAGCTATGAAAATGAGGGGATGGATATAAAAATGGCACTAGTATATTTGATGCATGAGAAAGTAGATACAAGTATACCTCAGTTAACAAAGCAGCTCCTTTTTAGAAAGCCTTTTTATGCCTGCTCCAGCCCCTATCTTTTCCCTTTGTCCTTTGTCCAGATGGGGTTTATTTTTAGCAACATTGGAATTATAGTGGAGGAGGAATAGAGAAACACATTTGGTGCCAGGTGGCAACTGAAGGACATCAAGGGATATGGCAGGAAGCATTTTAATGTACTGGTGAGTGCTTTGACCAGGGATGCCTCCAAAAGGCTGGATTCCAAACTACCTCTCATTATACTATTATATTTTCATCATGCCTTGCCATTGGCAAACTCACCAAAACTGATGGGAATTGGAGTTCAGCAACATTTGAAGAGCCATAGGTTTACATTTGTTGTTGTGTATCTTCAAGTTATTTATGACTCCATGGCCCCATGATGAGGTTTTCTTGGCAAGATGTGTTCAGAGAGCGGTTGCCCTTGCCTTCCTCTGAGCAGGAATTTGAACCCTAGTCTCCAGAGTCATAGTTCAGTGCTCAGACCACAACACCATGTTGGCTCTTATATTTTGCTGGAACTGTGGACTAAAATAAATTATCAAGATCAAAATCTGAGCTCTGTGTAATAGGAGTCACCTTACAAAAATGCCAAAGAGGCTGTTGAGAGAATATTGTAAACAGAGCTGTAATGAACATCTAGCCTTAATTATTTACTGTTATCTACTCTATGCATTCAACTTCCACCTTGATGCGATAATTGATCATATAACCCAAACAACAAATTTCTCTTCACAAGTGTACCATATGTTTCCACCCTTCAAAAAGTGGCTCAATGGTAAAGGAGTGGGGGGGGGGGGATAGAATTTTTTAAAGCAGGATATCATCAAAGCAAATTGCAAATTCTTAGCCTCGGGTAACTATAGTAAGAGGTGACTCATGTTGGCAAAGACTTGCTAAAACTAATCCCCTTTAATCCACTTTCATGCAAGAAAATGAACAGTAACCAGCAAATAGATATCCATATTCAACTAAACTGTGCCTCTAAGATAGTTGGATGTCGCTTCCCCCACCCCTTCATTTTTTGCACTTCAACATTTAGGGTGGGGGGACTACATTTCTCAGCCCATGTGTTACTTATGCTAGTCTAGATTTCTCTCTTCAGAGCAAACTTCGACCAGTTATTCTCTGCTCCAACAGCAGGTCTAGACAGTTCCTAATGGTATATGTGTGTGTGTGTATCTTTCTCTGTCTTCTTTTTTATTGTTTAATAGGCTCCTGAATTATAGTTACCCATGATTATTACATCTAATTATGGATGTAATGAGGCAAAGTTGTTTCCTGTATTAACTTTTCATGCAGAAATATGGAGCTTCAATAGTAATGATAAGCCATTTTTTAAATGTTTGATATTTGGAGTATCTAGAGTCTCCCCAGCTCATAAATATAGATCTGAATTTGGTCTGATGCCTGTTTCAGCCCTGATTCATCTCAGATTATTTAATTATTGGTGTAAATTGGCCAAAATGAGTGAAGACAGGGTCCTTATGAAATGTTTAAATGAGCAAATAATTTAAACGTCAGAAAATTCTTTTCTGATTTTTTTTCTATAGTACTATCTAATTATGATTTATATGTGTTTCCATGTCTAACATAAAATGTTTTCAAATAAAGAATATTAGATATTCGAGCACAAATGGATATATAAGTGTAATACAAGATCTATGAAATTGACAGCAACACAATTTTTAAAAAATATCTGTCCTCCCCAATAAAAGAGACAACATATGGCCTTTACCCATAGATCTATAGAATCACAGAGCTGGAAGTGACCATCAAGACCATTTAGTCCAACCCACTGCCATGGAAGAGTACATAACTAATGCACTCCTGATTATTGTAGATGAAGGCTCCAATTTTAATGGAACTAACTCATTTGGGACTCCCCCCCCCCAGTCTTCATCTATCCCTCATTCTTGCCGACTAAGAAGCAAAGCAAAAGGGAAATGGATGCTGGCGAAATGCCACACAGCCCGAAAAACCCACAAAAAAATATGGATGCCGGCCATGAAAGCCTTCGACTTCACAAAAGGGAAAAACATTAGATCTGAAAATACTATCCTGGAGCATCTGTGGATGAATTGGCAAATTAGTGGACAAGGAGTTTATTGAACACCTAGAACAGTTTTCTATAATCTTCCAAGAATCATGGGTGGAGGATGTTTTCAGCCTTGCATCTTCAGAGCTTCAGAGTTTTGGCTTGAGCTATCCTAACTTTAGTTCAGTTTTATGTCTTTGCTCTTTAGGATCTTGTCTACTTCTTTCATTGCTGCCCTTCACAATCCAAGGGCCAAAGCAGATGGCCTTCAAGAAGTGGGCAAAGGCTACTCTGACCCCAATTGGGCTGGGACCTCAGTGACCACATGACCTGCTTCTGAAGTAGGCCGCCGCTGAAGTCCCAAAAGGGCCGCCAGCAGGAGCGGATTAAATCTGCTTCTGAAAAATCTGGCTCCTGCTACCTCGGAGCAGCTTTGGAGTGGCTTCTAGCTATTTTGGGGATGTGTGTCATCTGAACACCACACCCCTGAAGTGGCCAGAAGCCGCTTCTTTTGGCCTGTCTGTTTTGGGCCTAAGGGCCTTTACAGACTGCCAGAAATAGTGCAGCTTGAGGCCACTTTAACTGTCCTGGCTCAGTGCTAAGGAATCATGGGAACTGTAGTTTATTGTGGCACCAGAGCTCTCTGACAGAGAAGGCTCAATGTCTAAGAAAAAACTACAATTCCCATGATTCCCTAGCACTGAGCCAGGACAGTTAAAGTGGCCTCAAGCTGGATTATTTCTGGCAGTCTGTAAAGGCCCTAAGTCTTCTTCTGTTTACTTGTCTGCAGTCTTCATTCTGATCAATGATTGATCCAAGGTTTGGAAACTCTATATCGATTTCTTTGTCATTTAGATGGAATTTGTGTAAGTTTTCTGTGGTCATTTTTGTTTTTTTAATGTTAAACATTAAGCCTACCTTAGCACTTTCCTCTTTGACTTTCTTTAATAATTGATCCAAGTCTTTCATGTTTGCAGTGAGTAATATGGTGTTATCTGCATATCTAGATATTTGTTTGATTGTTGATATTTCTTCCTCCAATCTTAATTTCTTCTTCCTCTGAGTCTAAGCCTGATCTGCTTATGATGTTTTCTACATTCAGCTTGAACAAGTAGGATGATAGAATCAGCCTTGCTTGACCCTTTCGCTGATTGAGAGCCATTCTGTTTCTCAGTATTCTGTTCTAACAGTAGCCTGATGTTCAGAGTACAGATTTTGCATCAGGACATTCAGATGTAGCAGGACTCTCATTTCTGTAAAAGCTAGCCATAGTTTTTCATAATCTATGCAATCAAAGACTTTACTGTAATCTATAAAGCGCATGGTTTGCTATATTGTCTGATGTTTGTTTGCAGTGTGATCCCTAGTGCCCTTCCTTTCCTGAATCCAGCTAGCACTTCTGCAATATATGGTAGAAATCTCTGCTACAGACTTTTGAGCATGGGAGATCAGTGCATTGGTCTAGTTACCGTATTACTGCAATCTTTTGTGTTTCCTTTTTTTGAGAAAGGGAAGGTATATTGATCTTTTTCATGTTTTGGGCCAGTGTTTTGTTTTCCATATTTATTAGCAGATTTGTTGTTCTTGATGTTAACTGCCTTCGAGTCGATCTTGACACATGGTGACCCTATGGCTGAGACATCTCCAAGACCCTCTGTCCTCCACTGCTCTGCTTAAATCCTGCAAACCCTTAATACCCGTGACCTCCTTAATAGAGTCCATCCATCTAGCATAAGACCTTCCTCTCTTTCTGCTTCCCTCCACCTTTTACAGCATTATTGTTTTTTTCCAAAGAGTCCTCCCTTCTCATGACGTGTCCGAAGTACGACAGCCTCAGTTTGGTCATCTTGGCTTCCAGGGAGATTTCTGGCTTGATCTGCCAGAAATCTCCATTTGTTTGTCCTTTCGGCTGTCCATGGGATCCTCAGCACTCTTCTCCAGCATCACATTCTCTCAGATGCATTGATTTCTTAACTGCCCAGCTCTCACATCCATCCATGGGAATAGGGAATACGATGGCTTGTATGATTCTAACTTTTGTGCTGAGTTGTATACCTTTGCATTTTAGGATCTTTTCTAGTTCTTTCATAGCTACCCTCCCCATTCTTAGTCTTCTGATTTCCTGACTACAGTCCCCATTTCTATCAATGTTTGATCGCAAGTATGGGAATTCTTTTACTATTTCTATTTCTTCATTGTCTAGGTTGAATTTGTGAAGGTCCTCGGTGGTCAGTCATTATTTTTGTTTTCTTTATGTTCAGCATGAAGCCTGCCTTGCACTTTCTTCTTTGAACTTCCTTAGTAGGTATTCCAGGTCTGTGAAGTTTTTTTAGTTAGAACTGAAGTTGATCTTCTCTATGTGGCTTGTAGCAGTTCTATTGGGATGTCATATGTTTCTGGTGATATATTCTTTCCAATTGCATAAAGTGCAGCTTTCACTTCACTGTCCAAAATTTGGATTTCAACTTCATATGATTCTTCTTCCTTTGCGTCATTCATCCTTTCATCTCTTTTATACAGCTCTTCTGTATGTTGCTTCAATCATCTTTTTATTTCATTTTGATCTTGTGATATGTTTCTATTCTGATTGTACTGCATTTCCATGCTTGATTTAAATTTTCCTTTGAATTCATGGATCTTGTGGGAAAGGTCTTTCATTCTATCTTTATTACTTCTTATAAATATAATGCTTATTTTCAATGGCAACCCATTAAACATGTCTGATGGTTATTATACCTATCTTTCATCAAAGGGGCTGTGTGGTGGATTACTTCCTGATCACTCTTAGTTTGCTACCTGTTGTAAAAATCAGTTTTAAAATCAATTGTTATAAAAAGTACAACAGTCGGTTGTAAAAAGATTAGTTGTTGTAGCTGCCACTATTATTGTTGTCCCAACATTTTATCCTGTAACTTATTGTTTTATTCTTGTACTTTAAAAACAACAACAACCAAACACTTTGCTTTACTATTCCTTTTTTTTAATTATGTATGGCTGTACTACCCTGTACAGTTGGTCTTCCATATCCATGGATTATTGAGTCTCAGATTCAACCATCCACAGCTTTAAAATATTTTTTAAAAAAATATACATTCCAATAAGCAAACCCAGATTTAGCCATTTTATATAAGGGACACTGTTTTATTGCACCACTGTATTTAATAAGACTTGGGCATCCACAGGTGTTGGTATCCAAGTTGGAAATCTTGCTTTATGTTGCTTGCTTGCTTATTGTATGAGGAAGAATTAAGGGCCAAGGTGACCAGAGGTCCTCCTTTTCCAGGACATGTCCTACATTTAAACCTTCTGTCCAGGAGGAATTCCAAAATGCCCTCCATTTTGAGCATGACTAAGAAGCATGAATTTACATTTATATTACTATCTTTAGCTTTTATTTGGTAATGCCCTGCATTTTCCTTGAACGTCCTACATTTTGCGATGCTTTGTCCTCCTTTGCATTTAGGACATCTGGTTACCCTGTTAAGGGTATATAGACATCTGATAAGTTTTGTTTTCACACTTTGCAGCGCATTGTTGAAATGTTATAGTGGTACACACATCATTCCAATAAAATTTTGGATCTTTTAAGGGGTTGCTGGCAGTTTTTACTGTCGGTTTATATTTGACTTTCTGCTTTAAATATCTGTAGGTTTGTGCTATTTATAGACCCAGCTCATATGGTGTCTTCTGTACCCAGTGTTAGCATGGCATTCTGTAGCTCTGCCATGCAGTCCAAATATGCCTTTAATCTAGAGGAAAATAAGTGTATGCCGTTGTTAGTATTTGGGTAATGGTCAAATCTGATGCTTTGTTTTGACACTGAAAACTTGGAAAGTGGGAGTTCAAAAGATGGGGTTTCTGGGTGCCAGTATATTTGCCTAATAAGTGAACAAAATAGAGAAAAAATATATTGGGCATAGCTGGGACTTGGACTTCTTAGACACCAAGAGCTATGTATTTCGGGAAGTGGGCTGCAAGAGTTTGTTTCTTCTATTACAAGTGTGCAACTCCCATCCAGAAGTAACCAATAAAGATGGCTTGCTGCTAGAAGCACACACCTCCCATCCCCAGCAATATATATATATATATATATATATATATATATATATATATATATATCAGTAAGACATCTTTATATATAATTTTATATATATAATTAGCCCTCTTTTCCAGTGCAGCTGGAAATGGCCCTTAGGCTATGTTTAATCATGATAGCTTGGAAATCCCTGCAGCAAAATGGCCCGAGGAAGCTAGTTCTTGAGAGCTATGACAAGCAGCCACTGGAAAGGGATGGGAGGTGAGAAGCAGCAGAAAGTGATGCTGAATTTGTCTATTTGTGGGTGAGGGCAGTTGACCTACTTATTCACAATGTCTTGTTTTATTAGGCGTTTATCAATGGAGTGCATTTGCATGTGAGCTATTCCTGCAATATATTTGGTTATAGAGTGGACAGGGGCTTATAAACTAGAACATTGTCCAGATATGACCGAGGGTGGGGAGCCCATCTGATTTAGAAGCTGGCAGCCAACATTTTCAGGACACAGTTATGCTCTCTTTAAAGCAAGGCTGTGGAATGTATGTCTCTCCAGATGTTGTACTTCAGCTCCCAGTCAGCATAGGAGTTAGAGGTCAACAACATTTGGAAGGTCACACATTGGCCATCCTTGTCCTAGATATTTGGGGTTGGAATGCTGTTGGATCGAAAGAGGTTTTTTTAAATATAAAAATAATAATAGAATCATAGGACGTTTTCACACTGTCCTCCTAAAGCCGGGTGGAGCCATTCCGGAACGGGTCGTGCCGCCGATTCCGGAATGGCTCCGCCGCCGAAAGGCTAATTCCTGTTGGACAGCCGGAATTACCTTTCCGCCGCTTCAGCCAGAGTTATCGTTGGTTCGGCCGGAGTGACGCCGGACTTAGGGCTCCGTGCGTTTGAACACATGGAGCGAAAAGCCGGACGGACACAGGGATGGCACCGGAAGGGGCGGGGTTTGCCGCTGCCGCGCGCGTCTGAACAACCGGGAAATGGAGCCGGAGTGAGGCCGGATGGAGGTAGGATTGCCTCCTCAAAAAGGCCAGTGTGAAAACGTCCATAGAGTTGGAATGCACCACATGGGCCATCTAGCCCAACCCTTGCCATGCAAGAGTATACAGTCAGACATCCATATCCACGGATTCAGACATCCCCATTTTGAAAATATTTTTAAAATGTATACATTCTAAAAAGCAAACTTTAATTTTGCCATTTTATATAAGGGACACCATTTTACTATGCCATTGTATTTAATGGGACCTGAGCCCTGGTGGCGCAGTGGTTAAATGCGGATACTGCAGCCACAAGGTTGTGAGTTTGATCCCACAGGGCTCCAGGTCAACTCAGCCTTCCATCCTTTCGTAGGTTGGTAAAACGAGTACCCAGCTTGTTGAGGGCAACTGGCTTACAGATTGTAAATCTATGAAGTGGTAGAGCAGGGGTAGGCAACCTTTCCCCTTTAAGGGCCAAGTGACTTCAGCTCCCAGAATCCCAGGAGCTATTGGCCAACATGGGACGATTGGCCAACATGGCTGAGGCTTCTGGGAGCTGAAGTCCCTCGGCCCTTAAAGGGGAAAGGTTGCCTACCCCTGTGGTAGAGAAATGTAAAGTGCTATTGCTATTGAATATCCATGGATTTTATTATCCATGGGAGATCCTGGAACCAAACCCCAGCTTATTCCAAGGCCCCGGTGTACAACTAAAGCACTCCTGAGAGATAGCCATCCAGCCTCTGTTTAAAAACCTTCAAGGAAGGAGAGTACACTATCCTTTGGGGCAAGGCATTTTTAGATAATCTAATACACACACCAACCACTTATTAAATTAAAATATTTTGCAAGGGGGAGAATTCCCGAGAGTTCGGTAAATAAAACAAAATTACAGTAGGTGGACTGTTTTTGAAATGGAATTAAGGAAATCCACAAGCTATTCTCCTATGTGTGATGGAGGAATAACAGAATCATAGAGGTGGAAGAGACCCCAAGGGCCATTCAGTCCAACCTCATTCGGCCATGCAGGAACTCATAATCAAAGAACCCCCAACAGATGGCCATCCAGCCTCTGTTTAAAGACCTCCAAAGAAGGAGACTTCACCATACTCCAGGGGAGTGTGTTCCAGTGTTGAACAGCTCTTACTCTCAGGAAGTTCCTCCTAATGCTGAGGTGGAATCTCTTTTCCTGTAGCTTGTATCAGTTGTTCCGAGTCCTATTTTCTAGAGCAGCAGAAGACAAGCCTTCTCCCTCCTCACTATGACACCCTTTCAAATACTTAAACAAGAGATACAGGGAAACCAAAAAGCCACCCAGATGAAATTATTTTAGTTCTGAGTCCTCCCTTCCTCCATATCTTCAACAATTTTGTGTCATAACTAAAATGCTGTGTCCCATTTGTAGCATTTGGCTCTTATGAAGTAGGAAATTGGCTTCTCTGTGGAATACCACCGAAAATTGGCAATTAAAATAGTCTGTATAAATTTTGCATAGCTGTAGCATTTTGAAGCTTGCATAATTGGATGTGTAAAATAGTTGCTAATGCCCTGAGAATTTTGTTTGAGAGTTGGGAATAAAGAATGTAAGTTCCTAGTTAGGTGAATTGGGGGTGTCTTAGAGGGATGGGGGTGTCTTTCTCTATCATAACACTAGAACTGAAGGTCATCCAACGACACAGAAGATTGACAGAAGATTCGGGATAATCATGTGAAAGTATTTCTTCACTCACTGCATAGGGAGCTGGGGATGTTTATCCTGGAGAAGAGAAGGCTGAGAGGTGATATGATAGCCATGTTTAAATATGTGAAGGGATGTCATATTGAGGAGGGAACAAACTTGTTTTCTGCTGCTCCAGAGACTAGGACTCGGAACAGTGGATGCAAGCTGCAGGAAAAGAGATTCCACCTCAACATTAGGAGGAACGTCCTGACAATAAGAGCTGTTAGACAATAGAAGACTTTCCCTCGGAGAGAGATGGAGTCTCCTTCCTTGGAGGTCTTTAAGCAGAGGCTGGATTTCCATCTGTTGGGGATGATTTGATTGGGGGTTCCTGCATGGTAGAATGGGGTTGGACTGGATGGCCCTTGTGGTCTCTTCCAACTCTATGATTCTATGATTCTATGATTCTAATCAGTCTGCAGAACAGGAATGAAGAACATCTTGCCACAGAAAATTTCATGTCTGGCAACCAATATCTTTTTGCTCTTAACATCTGATCAATGAAACTGTTTAAAACTCAGGAAGTTGTTACCTGAGATTGAGCTGTAATTTCATTCTAGGAAGGCTGTGCACACTGATCTTATTCCTGTTACACCTGCCAAAAATGGAGCTATGCTATTTATACCTGATGGGAAAATGCCCTATTGAATACTAACTAGGGGGGGAAGCAGACGAGAGCTTCCCAGACGCCCTGGGCCGGCACGCCGCGGGGCCGCAGCCTCCGCACCTCGGCGTACCGGCGGCGTCCCTGGAAGGAGCGCTAAATCAGCGCTCCTTCCTCAAGACAGGGAAAGTGCGCCCTAAAAGCGTCAGGCGCACTTTCTCTGTCTTTTCCGCCGCAGCGCGTCCGGTCGCTGCGGCGGGAGGTTGCCCCGGAAGCGCCGGCTGTGCGGAGGGCCGGCAGCTCCCAGGGCGACCTCAGGAAGAGGAAGGAGCGCCGCTCGTGCGGTGGCTCCTCCTCTTCCGGGTCTCCAGGACAACCTTTTTGGTCGTCTGCTGAGGCCCTAGACTGCCAGAAATAGTGCAAATTGAGTCCACTTTTAGGGTAAGGGTTAGGGTTAGGGAATCATGGGAACTGTAGTTTATTGTGGCACCAGAGCTCTCTGACAGAGAAGGCTCAATGTCTCAGAAAAAACCCAATTCCCATGACTCCCTAGCACTAACCCTAACCCTAAAAGTGGACTCAATTTGCACTATTTCTGACAGTCTGCAACCCCACTATATCTGCCCCTCCCCTGTTTTTCTTTGGTATTCCTGAGTAGATGTGCCTAAAATTAAGCTGTGCTAGTTATACTTGATGGGAAAATGCCCAGCTGAATAAAAATTATGTCTGGCCACCTGTTTTGCTTTGGTCTTTTCCTGTGCCTTTAGCCTTGCTCACTGCTGAAGCATGCCTCCAAGATCATTCATTCCCAAGTTGCAAGCAGGCTCCCGGGTGAAAAACACTTCCCCATCTTTACTACAGAGTATGATGCCAAAAGATGTGGCTTTGTCATCTTTTTTTTTTTTTTTAAAGTATGTTACATGGTTTTAAAATACAAGTGAGCAACTGCAAAATTAATGCTGTTTGACATTGCTTTAACTGTCATGGCTCAGTGCTGTGGAATTTGGTGATTTATAGTTTTGTGAGATACTTAGTCTTCTTTGTCAGAGAGCTCTGGTGCTACATCAAACTACAAATCCTAGGATTCCATAGGATAGAGCCGTGGCAGTTAAAGCTGTGTCAAATTGCATTAATTTTGCAGTATAGCTGCAGTCTTAAGCCCTAAAAATAGCATAAATAAATAAACACAAAACAACCCATCTGGAAATTACTATTTATCACTCTCTTTTGATTGGGACTTGTGGGTTATAACTTCCACTCCTGAATGCTTCCAAATATTGAAAAATACAAATTTTTGCTCTGGATGTATGGGATGTGAAAACCCCTTGGGATTTCATATGATGCAGGGCTACTTTGCCCATTCTAGCTTTCAAAGGAGGGAGAAAATGAATGCATGCCAAATGAATCTGGTAGTCGCTACTAATCCTGATGGCTGTGTGCTGTGTCCTGTAATAATAATAATAATAATAATAATAATAATAATAATAATAATAAACGGTATTACAAGTCTCAGATGTCAGCTAGTGGGAACCAACTGTCTACTTGCTGATCGGTTTGCCCTTTGAAGACATTTGAGAAACTTAGGATACCACTTACTGAATGGCAGTTGCATATTACCTCTTGTGCCTTTGGCATCTTTGCTGGTAGAGTTGTCTCCTGTCCTTTTTGTTTTGTTGTCAGTTTTGAGAACATTGCAAGTCACAGGGTTTCTATATTGGAGTGCTTCCATGAGCATGACAACAAAGGAAAGTTTACAAGAAAAATGATTGCCTTGCAAGAAGTTTCCTCAAAAAGGCTGTGCAAATTTGTGTTTAACTAGAGTACATTCACAACAGTGATGGTCAGTCAAAGCACATTGGGACAGGGATTGTGGAACCTCCAGATCAGGGGTAGGCAACCTTTCCCCTTTAAGGGCCGAGGGACTTCAGCTCCCAGAAGCCTCAGCCATGTTGGCCAATAGTCTCATGTTGGCCAATAGCTCCTGGGATTCTGGGAGCTGAAGTCCCTCGGCCCTTAAAGGGGAAAGGTTGCCTACCCCTGCTCTAGATGTTGAGGAATTATTACTGTTGGGCCATGCTGGCATGGGATGATGGAAAATAGAGACCAGCATGAGGATATGTGAATATGTGAGTGTCATGCAGATATTTTCATTCACATGTGTAGATAACAGGAACTTTTAAATCTTCCCACAGCCCATGACAATATAGCATTCTTTCACCATCCCTTTTCATTTAAAATATATAACAATAAAGTTAAAATATAACACACAGAGAAAATGTTCCCTGCAACCAATTAATCATTAAAAGCCTTTTTGAGTCAAAAAAATCTTTGTCCACCAGTGAAAGGAGAACAGGAGGTCTAGCCTCCCATGAAAGGGACCGAGAGGAAGCTATTGCTCTCATGTCATGCTTGTGAACTGCCAAGAGGCAACTGGTTGCTCTTGTAGGGACTGGGTTACTGGTCTATGTTAGGTATGGAAAAGAATTTGATGCTGTACCACCTGTTGCTTGTTGTGGAGGAGATTACACCTTGCCTCAGTAATTCTCATGTTGCCAGCTTTTGCAGTACATTTTCTGTACCTAAAGTAATAACAGATATAAAAAAAATGCAAGCAGTTAAAATGTGTACAGGTGAAAAATACACATGAAATGCTCTAATTATTGAGGAAAATCTACAAACATATACTTTAGGTAAAGTGCATCAATTTATATTATGGGAAATGCATTTATTGTTTTATTTATTTACTTATTGCGGCAATATGAAAAGCCATGAAATCTAATATGAATAAAGAATGGATAGACATGGAAGTGAGATTTGAAAAAATGCAACCAAGTAGTAATCGAGAGCTTCTTCACATTCTCCAGGCTATGTAGACCTTTGAACTGAGTTAGGAAGGGCTTTCTTATGCTCTTAACATTCTTTGATTAAAATGGATTTTCTCCTCAATTGACAGGTATATATCAGGATAAAAGATGATGAATGGAATGTTTATCGAAGATATACTGAATTTAGGAGCCTACATTACAAATTACAGACCAAATACCATCAAGTGAGAAGTTTTAACTTTCCACCAAAAAAGGCCATTGGAAACAAGGTAGCTGTATATGAAAACATCTATGATTACTTTCAGATGAATGAATAAGATGATAAATGCCTTTGGAAATGGGGATGTTCTTTTAATATTAGTTGTACTTTTAGAAAATGCATAAATGCCATTGATTTTGCAAAGTTAGTGGGAGGAGAAAAGAGGAAGAGATTTCTTGTCTGATTGATATTCAAGATTCAGAAATAGTTTTAGAATACATCCAAATGTTTGTTTGGCTTGAACATTGCAGCCATGGGAGTCTGAAAGTGTTTGGGGTGGAAAAACAGTGAAGGAAATCTAGTACCTACTATATAATAGTGGTGCTATTAATGGTGATAAAATGAAGGTTAATAGCTCCAGCAGACATTGACTGGACTCTAGGTTCTAGCCTTCAAGGAAAGAAGTAGCTGTGAATTGAATAGCTGGGAGGAAGCTCTGTGAAGGTAGACACATATGAAGGAAATAGGTCTATAAGTGTACAGAATATTCATTCTGTGGTGAAATAACTAGATGTTATATGCTGTGTTAAATACTCTTACAACCAAGGACGATCCAGTAGAACTGAATAATGATGGAGGTGGAACAGATAAAACAAAGTCTTTGTAGTCTCTTTAATTAACATCAGGTTAATTGGTCTGAATTTGCGCAGAGCTGGTTGGAACCTTCAAGAACTGAACATAACTTTTCAGCATGAACCTTGCCAACTTGTTTCACACGTGTAGGCAGATTTCCACAAATCCTTTAGTTCTTTTTTGTTTGCAGCATCAACAATTGGCAATATAGCACTTGGGACAGATTCATGGTGTCATAAATGACACAAAGCCCTGAGCCACTTTTGATCATGGATGGTGAAGTCCTCCAGATCAAGGCAAGGGAACTCTAGCACCAGCCTGAAGGCCACATCAGTTAGGTCAAGAAGGGAGATGGTTTAGCAATAGGTTGGTTGGCCCACCAACAGAATCCCTTTTCCTTCCCAAGTATCCATCTTCAAATAAACACACTGAAGCTTGACTTTTGTTGGCCAGGACACCTGATAAAAGGGATGAAATCATATGATACCGCTGCAACTCCATCTCCTTAAATCCAATTATGTCTATTGCTGCAAAGAAAACAGGTGGGCAAAATTAAGAGGCAGCTGATCCTTCTTGGACAGGACTGTTGTATGTTTAGCATTTTGGCATAGGAAAATACTGTCTGTTTGGTTCTCTGACTACAGAGTGATCAGCAAGGGCATTCTTAATGGACTCATAATTTCAGCAAGTAAGAAATGTGGAAACTGTTCAGGGAAAATTCCCCCAAAGGATAGTCACTCAAAGTGCCTCCTTTGTTTGGGTGAAAAGCACAGTGTGCAGTCTTCCACACATTGCAAGATTTTCATGCCACAGGCTTGAAGAAACAGAGAGGCATGATTAAAGGCAGTCTTATGGGAGCACTACAAAACCCTCAATGCTGCTTCTGCAAGGAACTCAGTCTCAGCCCCCTTTGCTGCTTTGGGCTGCAACTGTTTTGATGCTTTCAGCATCTTCAAACTGAGGAATCATCCTCTACACCAATGAAACATAAAGCAAAACTGGATAGACCCATTTTGGAACCAGTCCCTGAGAAACCATCAATGCCAAGTTGATCCCTCAAAACCAGAACAGTGTCTTCTACCAACCTGGGAGAGTTCCCATAAGAAACAGGAGGAGGAGGAGGAGGAACATCGATCTTGACCTTCTCCTCTTTCTTCTTGTTTTCCCCCCTACAGATAGAGGCAAAGACAGCTCCAGATTGTGGGGTACAGGTTGATCCATAGTCTCTCTCTGTTGGGTTGGTGGAATGTCACCTGTCTGCCTTATAAGAGCACATTGCTTTACTACAATTGTAAGAGTATAGAACAATCTCATATGGATTCGAGATTGTCCCGATTTGCAACAGTATACAGCAGGGGTAGGCAACCTTTCCCCTTTAAGGGCTGAGGGACTTCAGCTCCCAGAAGCCTCAGCCATGTTGGCCAATAGTCCCATGTTGGCCAGTAGCTCCTGGGATTCTGGGAGCTGAAGTCCCTCGGCCCTTAAAGGGGAAAGGTTGCCTACCCCTGGTATACAGCATCAGCTGATTCCATTCTCCAGGTGCTGGAACAATGAGAATCAGCATTCTACTCTAGAGAGACCTTCTAATGTTTCCCATAAAATTTTAGCTGTGCAACCATAGAGGATGCTTCCTGCTTGCCCATATGAACATTAAAGCCAAAATGAACAGGAATGGGACATTTTGAGTCAGATAATTACATTGCATTTTACTCAGGAAATTAAAATCTAAAAAGAAATAGGATGGCATTAATAGTGAGGAGAATGTAGCAAAAGCCATCAAAGGATAAAAATCAATCAATCAGACTTAAGGAAACCCCCAATAATCTTAATCCAGGTTTATATTCCAACTACAGAGGCAGAAGAAGAAATTGAGAGATGCTTAGCTGAAGTCCAGGAGGAAATTGAACACACATCAAAACAGCACATGTGGACAATCATAGGTGATCGGAATGCAAAAGTAGGAAACAGAGAGGAACCAAATATTATAGGAAAAATTGGCCTAGGATCAAAAAATGAAGCAAGAGAGCAACAGATTGGATTTTGCAAGGCCAACAGTATGTTCATTGCAAACACATTCTTCAAGCAACCAAAGAAGTGACTGTACACATGGACCTGCTGGCTGATATAGAAACCAAATAGACTACATTTTCAAAAGCGGAAGATGGAGAATCTCCATTCTTTGTGCAAAAACAAGACCAGAAGCCGATGGCCACAAAGACCATGAACTACTACTATCAAATATTAGATTAAGGCTAAAGAAGAACATTAAACCACCCATCATTCCAAAATACAAATATCCCCATAGAATTTAAAGATAATGTTTAAAAAATAAATTTGTACTATTAAGTCTAATTGACCAGGATCCAGAATAACTCTGGATTGAAGCAGGGGACATTGTCAGGGAGGAATGCAAAAGGACACTATCTGCAGCTAAAAAGAAAGAGAAGCCTTTATGGATGAAAGCAGTTAAGAACAAGCAGTTAAGGACAGATGAGAAGCAAAAATAACAAGTGTCAGAAATAGGGACAGAACCTTGAATGCAACTGTTCAACAACTTGTGCACAGAGATAAAGAAAACTACTGTAATAATCAGTGCAGAGAAATAGAATGCAGCAACACAAAAGGAAGAGGAGACCACTTCCACAAGATCTGAGAAATCAAAGGAAAGTTTAAACCAAGGTTTATGATGCTATGATCAATGAGTGAACACTTACGTGACCAAGTACAAATGAAAAAGACAAATGGAAATATACACTTAAAACTATATAAAAGAGATGAAAGGATGACACACTCATTCAAGGAAGGACTATTTGAAGATGAACCTCCAATTTTAAAAAGTGAAGTGGAAGATACCCTCAGGGAACTTAGGAGAAATTAATCAAGAGGAACAGGTGGCATACCAAGAGCACCTTCAGTTTCCAGAGACATATATAATAGAACTGGGTGTGCCATAACATTTTGATTATCTTGATGAATAACCTGTGCTCAGGACAAGAGGCTACTGTTAGGACAGAATAAAGAGAAACAGAATGGTTTCCAGTTGGCAAAGGGGTCAGGCAAGGATGCATTTTATCACTCTTATCTATTTACCTTGCACACTGAACTTATCATATATAAAGCAGAATTAGACTCAAGAGAAAAACAGGAAGTAGGAACATCAACAATATAAGATATGCAGATGACACTATACCACTAGGAGAAAATACCAAAGACTTGGAATGATTTCAAGAAAGTCAAGGAAGAAAGGCAGGTATACAGTTGAATATTAAGTAAGCAAAAAATAATGACCACAAATGATTTACATAACTTTAAAGTAAATGTTGAAAACATTGAAATAGATCAAGATTGTCTATACATTGGCTCAGTCATTAATCAGAATTAATGATCAGAATGGAGGCTATAGTCAAGAAATCAGAAGACAACTAGGACTTGAAAGAGCAGCCATGAAGGAACTAGGTACCGTATTTTCCGGCGTATAAGACGACTGGGCGTATAAGACGACCCCCAACTTTTCCAGTTAAAATATAGAGTTTGGGATATACTCGCCGTATAAGATGACCCCTCTTCCAACACACACCAAATAATTTTTTTTAAAAAACCATCAGATTTGATTTCAATATGGTAATTTTAATTCAAATGCTTATGACATGCAGGTACTTAGCAGGAAAACTGTCACTTAGAAACAGAACAAACTAAAGCTCCCATGTTCCCTAGCATTTATTTCTGCAGTATGTTTTGGACCTTACTTTTAAAAAAATAGTCCAGATTTAAATGCTGCTTTAAACATTATTTCCATCTCCCAGCTATGAGATGGTTGGGGGGGGGGATAAGAAAGTGTTGCGGGGAAGGACTGCAATATACAAGGTAATGCATTCTGGGGTATGTACAATTTGTGGCCAAGTAAGTGACCCTGGGCATGTCACACACACTCAGCCTCAGAGGATGGTAATGGCAACCCCCATTTGAAGAAACATGCCAAGAAAACCCCATGATAAGATTGCCTTAGGGTTGCCATAGGTCGGAAAGGACTTGAAGACACACAAGAACAACAAAAAAGTCTGCAATTGTTTCATAGGTAGTACATGGGAATAGGAGCCAGCATGGTGTAGTGGTTTGAGTGTTGGACTATCATTCTGGAGACCTAGGTTTGATTCCCCACTCTGCCATGAAACCCACTGGATGACCTTGGACAAGTCACACACTCTCAGCCTCAGGGGAAGGCAATGGCAAATCTCCTCTGAGTGAATCTTGCCAGAAAATCCCATGATCACCATAAGTCAGGAACAATTTGAAGGCACACAACATACACATATAACCTCCAAGTTAAGGAACTTGGTTCTTCTTTAGATAAATCTTCAAAGGTACACACTCTCTCTCTCTTTCATTGTGCAGAATTATTTGTTAAAGAAGCCATGCCCAAGCAACACATCAACTTTGGCTGTGTCTGCATTGCAGAAATTTATTAAAGCAGTTTGTACCACTTTAACTGCCCTGACTCAAGACTATGGAATTCTGGGATTTGCAGTTTTGTGAGATATTTAGCCTTTTCTGTCAGAGAACTATGGTACCACAAAGCAAACTGCAGATCCCAGGAGTCCATAGGATGGAGCTATGGCAGTTAAAGCGGTGTCAAACTGTATTATTTCTGCAGTGCAGATTCAGGCTGCATCCATACTGTAGAACTGATGCAGTTTGACACCACTTTAACTACCATGGCTCCATATTATGAGAGCTCCTGGATTTGTAGTTCAATGAGCTACTTAGCCTTCTCTTTTCCAGGACATGTCCTCCATGTCAACCCTCTCTCCAGGAGGAATTCCAAAATGTCCTCCATTTTGAGCACGGCTAAGAAGCATGGATTTACATTTACCGTATATTAGTGCTTTTAGCTTTCTCTACATATTTTTCTTGTATGTCCTACATTTTTTGTAGTGATTTGTCCTCCTTTGCATTAAAGATATTTGGTCACCATGTCTGAGTATCGGAGTATGACTCTGGAGGCCAGGGTTTGAATCCTGGCTCAGCCATGGAATCCCCCTGGGTGACCTTGGGCAAGTCACTCTCTCTCAGCTTCAGGAGAAGGCAATGGCAAACTCCCCTCTGAAGAAACCTTGCTAAGCAAACACCATGATAGGGCCGCCCTAAGTCGGAAATGACTCAAAGGCATGCAACAACAACAACAACAACAATCTTAGAAGTGGCTTCCTTCTTCTCCCCCCCACTTCTCCTCCTCCTCCTCCTCTTGCTTGGATTCCTTCGTTTTCTCCCCCCTTTTTTCTTCCTCCTCTTCCTCTTCTTGCTTGGATCCCTTCGTTTTCTCCCCTTTTTCTTCCTCTTCTTCCTCCTCTTGCCTGGATTCCTTCTTTTTCTCCCCTCCGTTCTCCTCCTCCACCACCCAGCTTATAAGACGACCCCCGACTTTGGAGATCCTTTTCCTGGGTTAAAAAGTTGTTTTATACGCTGGAAAATATGGTACAATCTTCAAGTATAAAGATATATAATTGAATACATTTGTCCTATCTGCAGGGGACCCATTCTACACGCCCCCCCCCCCCCCATGGATAAGAAAAAACGTGGGATCTCAAGTCCCATTGTTCTATGGTTGCATGAAGTGCATGCAGCCACTCACAACAACAGGGCTTGTTATCTGTGCACACTCAAATCTGTGGATGGCAAGCTCATGGATAACAAGAACCCCCTGTATCAAAGTTAGAATTGTCTATGCCATTGTATTTCCCATTTCTATGTATGGTTGTGAAAGCTGGACAGCGAAGAAAGCAGATAGGAATAGAATCAACTCATTTGAAATGTGCTGGGGAAGAGTTCTGTGGATGCTGCGAATTGCTAAAAAGACAAATAAGTCCTAGATTACATCAAGCCTGAGCTCTCCCTAGAAGCCAAGGGATGAAACACATGGGCCAAATAAAGCGGCTTCAAACTACATGCCTCCAAAACATGTGGAAACCGGATTGAAGCCGCACTCCAGAACTAAAATCTGAAGCAAAAAGAACCCAGGATATTCTGACTTAGCCTGGAGAATATGCACCTTTGACCCTGCATATAAATGCCTCGATGCGAGAGCAGTTCTGAAGGAGTGATCCATCCTAACACTAACTCTAAGCTGCTTATAAATGCACCAGTACAGGTGTGCATTTAAAAAGGACAGAGCCACCGTAGCCAAGTGGTCAGGACAGAAATGCAAAGAAGTGAAAATGTGACACCTCTAATGGATGTACAGTGCGTGTGCACCAACCACGGGCTTCCCATCCACAGTTTGAGCTTCTATGGATGACAAGCCCTGGCTTTTTCAGTGGGAGCATGTGCAAGCAGTAGCACAAGTGGGCGCACATGCCCATTGAAAAGAACAGGACATAAGGTCTCACTTTTTTTGCTATCTGCTGGGTGGTGGTGATCCAGAATGGACAATTATAATTACAGCATACACAAACCAAACAGTCCACAAAGGGGCATGCGGTGAAGGGGTGTGTGAAGGGAGCCTTTAGAGGGGGGGTCACCATGATTGTGCTTTGCCAGTGTTTTAGTGGGCACACTAATGCTCCAATGCCCTATATCAGTGAAGGATCACAGATGTGACTGTGTTGTCTATCAAAGGGGTGCTGCCCAGGCATCAGGCAGTCACTGACAGTGTGTCTATGCCAGGGGTAGGCAACCTTTCCCCTTTAAGGGCCGAGGGACTTCAGCTCCCAGAATCCCAGGAGCTATTGGCCAACATGGGACTATTGGCCAACATGGCTGAGGCTTCTGGGAGCTGAAGTCCCTCGGCCCTTAAAGGGGAAAGGTTGCCTACCCCTGGTCTATGCAATGGTGTGCATGCATGGTGGGAAGCCAACCAGAAGAATTACCCAGTGGCACAGCTTGATGCTGCGCTGTGCGGTCAGGCCGTGCGTAGTCAGGCTGCCTTGGGAGCAGCCAGTGTGGACAACAGAATTTCGAACTGCTTTTGGAAAAAGCAAGTTCAAACCACTTTTTCCTGCCGTCTGTTCCACCCCCCAGGATGACTAAACTGAGACTGTTGTACTTTGGCTATATAACCAGAAGACATAACTCACTAGAAAAGACAATTATGTTTGGCAAAGTAGAAGACAATAGGAAAAGAGGAAGACCTCATTATAGGTAAATAGACTCAGGAGCTCTACAGACAGCCCCTAAGGGGCAGCTCTAAGAGTGATTTGGAAGTCTCTCATTCATAGGATTGCCATAAATCAGCAGTTAACAACAAATCATTCCTAAATTACACATCTGTTAGGGGCATAGTAGTTACCAGCTACAATTTCAAGGCATTTCGAAACTTGAGTGAACATAGGAACTTCTGAACACAAACTATTTTTTGGTTAATGGATGATGATGATGATGATGATTTGCTTAATTGAATTCTGGTATGGAGGTACTTGAATATATTTTTGAGGAAGAGCTCTCACATATGGCGAACCACTCCTGCCACCTTGACTATTTCTCTCTTTTAAAATTTTATGCGACTGGCTTCATAGCCCTCGTCATCTACCGGTCTAATAACTATTAATAACACGCTGGTAGCGTTTGTTCAAAATTCTCACACAGAGGCCAAAATAGGTTTTTATAAAATAGAAGAATGTTTTATTGTGTTTCAAACATACAGGCACTGCTTCTTGGTTTTCAAACTTGTTAATAAGATTACCCGGTTACAGTTTCAAGTGTATTGTAGCTAATTCAAATACAATCCTTCAGCTGTTTCTATGAGTACAATCTAACCACACAGACACTCTCTACACCAGAGCTCTGTTGAACCACAAAGAGTTCTTTTTTTTTTTACTCTTATCTTTGTACAACTTAGGGGGGTTGCAGACTGCCAGAAATAGTGCAAATTGAGTCCACTTTTAGGGTTAGGGTTAGGGAATCATGGGAACTGTATTTTATTGTGGCACCAGAGCTCTCTGACAGAGAAGGCTCAATGTCTCAGAAAAAACAACAACAATTCCCATGATTCCCTAGCCCTAAAAGTGGACTCAATTTGCACTATTTCTGGCAGTCAGGAACAATCCACAGCCTCTGGCTTAAGGTACTGCCTCACTGTACCTCTGTCTAAGTCAGATCCAACTGACACTCTCGAAGATTCCAAGCCCTCTGTTCCACAATTCCTAACTGCCTAACTCCCAAAACTGACTATCTCACTCACCACCTGAGCTATTTATATCCTTCCAGCTGCTCTCTCATTGGCTGGTTCCAGCTGTCTCAGGATTGGTCAGCTGTCTTCTGGTCTTCACAGCTCCCTACTGTCTTTCTCTTCATCATCATCACACACCTAAATCCATATTATGGGAATACTTTGACTAAGCCAAAGCAAAGTTTTGACTAAGCCAAAGCAAAGCCAAAGCAAAGCTTTTGTGTTCTACAAAGCATGTCTTTCTCGCAAATAGTGTAGCAATAATAGGTAAATAGTGGATGGAAATAATTACATTCAAATTTTATATTTTGATCTATACTGAACTGGACTGCAATCAGCAAAAACTCTCATTAAAATAAATTTTTATGTATTATTAATATATATAACAGATTTCTGTTGCAACAGATTGACATAATGGAATAGTAGTAAAAGTTCAGCTCAGCTTATATAGAGACCAGCCATATTATTTTTTAAAAAATGTGGATAAATATGGCTTAAAATATTTGTGCTGAATGATTTTTCCTCTTTCCTCTTAGCAAAATCAATACAGTAATAAAGACCAATAAATACAGATCTTTATATTTCAGAGTATACAAATGTATGTATGTATGATCCTGTTTTTGTTCAGAAAGCTAAGAGGAACAGGTGGATGGTTTTAAGTTACAGGAAGGATTGTTTTGATGGAACAAAATTACAATGCAGGTCTATGCCACGAGTGATATAATCTTTTTCACCCGGGAGGTCCTTATAAGATGGTAATGTCTAATCTTATGTTCAGTTAGGGAGGTCAGGTGGATAGGCCCGCCGGAAGAGCTCCTTCTTAAGTGTCTTCTTAAAGGCCTCTAGCGTGGAAATAAGACGAATTTCCTCTGGCAGGCCATTCCATAACTTGGGGGCCACAGCCGTGAATGATCTTTGGGAAGTAGATATTAGTCTAGTTTTACAGTAATTTAATAAATTCTTCCATGATGTTCTGAGGGTGCAGGACGGATTGTATGGGGAGAGGCGTTCCTTCAAGTAACTCGGACCCAAGCCATGTAGGGCTTTATAGGTGATGACCAACACTTTGTATTGCACCCGGAAGCTAATCAGCAGCCAGTGAAGAGCTTTTAATACTGGTGTAATGTGGTCCGCTCTAGATGTTCCAGCGACCAGTCTGGCTGCCGCATTTTGAACCAGTTGAAGCTTCTGAACTTGGTACAAAGGTAGGCCTATGTAGAGCGCGTTACAGAAGTCCAAACGAGAGATTACCAGGGCAAGTACTGCTGCTTCAAGTTCCCTTTGGTCCAGGTAGGGGCGCAGTTGGCGAATCAGCCGAAGCTGGTTCCAAGCACTCCTGACCATCACATCTACTTGAGATGACAACTGCAGGGATGAGTCCAGGAGTACTCCCAAACTGCGTACTTTGTCATTTAGGGGAAGTGTGACCCCCATCTAGGACTGGATGACAAAACTCCCTTCCCGGACTGGGGGTACCTATCACTAGTACCTCTGTTTTCTCTGGATTCAGCTTGAGTTTGTTTTCCCTCATCCAGCCCATTACTGACCCAAGGCAGGCATCCAGAGGAGCGACGCCATCCTTAGTCACCACAGTAGTCGGAGACATAGAGAAATAGAGTTGGGTGTCATCAGCATATTGATAACCCTGTGCTTTATATCTCCGGATGATCTCTCCCAGCGGCTTCATGTAAATGTTAAACAGCATGGGGGACAGTATGGCGCCCTGCAGGATGCCAGATGTCAGCTCCCTTTCAGAGGAGCAACTGTCACCCAGCCTCACCGTCTGGGATCTGCCCAAGAGGTAGGACCGGAGGCACTGGAGCGCAGTGCCCCCAATACCTAACTCCCTCACGCATCCCAAAAGGATACCATGGTCTGTGGCAGGGGTCGGCAACCTTTGTTGCTGGGGGGCTGGGAGGGGGGGAATGGCGGGGGGGCGGAGGCGCGCGCACTCGCCTCCCTGCATCTGCGCGTGGCATGGCTGCCATTTTGGAAGCCCCCCCCCCCCCCCACGAATTCGGCCGCAGCGGTGGCAGGGGGGCCTTTCCAAGGCCCAGGGAAGCAGCTGCAGTGGGCAAATTCGCCCACAGCGGCCACGGGGAGGGGGCTTCCCTGGGCCTTGTAAAGGCTCCTCCGCACCCACGGCGGGTGAATTTGCCTGCAGCGGCGGCAGGGGGGCCTTTCCAAGGCCCAAGGAAGTGGCCGCGGCGGGTGAATTCGCCCACAGCAGCCACGGGGGGCTTCACTGGGCCTTGTAGAGGCCCCTCCGCACCCGCGGCGGCTGAATTCGCCCACAGCGGCGGCAGGATGGCCTTTCCAGCGGCAGGGGGGCCTTTCCTTTTGGGTTCCATCAACCTTCGAGGGCGGACCATTTTAATAGGTCCTCCACCCCTGAGGGGGGTATGGGTAGTGACCTTGAGTCCTGCTTTGACCAGAAAATGGTCCGTCCATGACAGGGCAGAAATTTGAGTCACTTCTGCCCACGGATGTTCCTGATCCATACAAAAGACCACATCGAGTGTATTACCAGCACAATGTGTAGGACCCTGAACTAATTGGAACAGGCCCATGGCTGTCATGGAAGTCATGAACTCCCAAGCTGCGCCTTTCAGATCTACTAAGCTGGACACGAAGGGAATGTTGAGGTCCCCTAGAACAAGGAGCCTGGGGGACTCCAGGTCAGAGACCAGCTGTGTCAGCTTGGCTAGGGAGTCTTAAGCAACGGGGTGGACGGTATACCAACAGGATCCCTAGACTGTCTCTAGCTTTCAGGGTCAGGTAAATAGCAAACTTTATGTGGGCAGTAATACACATCTGTATAAATAGTCATATACATATTCCTACTGCCATGGTATCTGGCCCGTAGGTCTACAGTGATTGAATCTATTCATTACAGATTCTTAAATATGACATAAAATGTCCATTTATATTTCAGAACATATCAGAGCTCATTTAATGAATATTTATGAAACCAATGTACAGTTAAAAATATTTAACATTTTGATGAAGGAGTTCACTTTTGAGGACATTCACATTTAGTTAATACATCTAGATTTTTTTTAAAAGACAAAGATAATAAAAGGATGTGGACGTCAGAGGGGAGTAGTTTCACCCTATCTGTCTGTGACATCAGATATCAAAGGCTCAATTCCAGTCAGTAAAGAAATCATGGTATTGCGTGCAATACAACTGTATGACAGTTGCAATACAGTTGCACATGTGGCCAGCTTTGTTTTTTTGTTTTTTTGTTCCCAGGAGTCCGTGGCACTGAGCCATAGCATTTAAAGCAGTATCAAACAGCATTATTTTTGCAGTGCAGATTAGACACTTAATAGATTGGAGAAGGCAAAAATTAAAAGATTGAATTTCAGCAAGGATAAATGTAAGGTATTGCATTCAGGCAAGAAAAGTGAAATGTGCAAACATCAAATAGGTGCCACCTTGCTTGACAACAGTACATGTGACAAGGATTTAGGAGATCTTATTAGACCACAACCTTAAAGTGAGTGAACAATGTGATGCAGCTGTCAAAAAGGTCAATGCAATTCTGGACTGCATTAACAAGAGCCTAGTGTGCAGATCAAGGGATGTAATAGTGCCACGCTATTCAGCTTTGGTCAGACCTCACCAGGAGAACTGTGTCAAGTTTTGGGTGCCACTATTGAAAAAGGGTATAATCAAAGGAAAAGGATATAATAAAAGGAAAAAGGACTAATAATAAAGCTAGAACAAGTTCAGAGGAGGGTGACTAAGATGGTGAGGGGTCTGGAAAACAAGTCCTATGAGGCAGGGGTAGGCAACCTTTCCCCTTTAAGGGCCGAGGGACTTCAGCTCCCAGAATCCCAGGAGCTATTGGCCAACATGGGACTATTGGCCAACATGGCTGAGGCTTCTGGGAGCTGAAGTCCCTCGGCCCTTAAAGGGGAAAGGTTGCCTACCCCTGCTATGAGGAATGGCTTAGGGAACTGGGAATGTTGAGCTTGGAGAAGAAAAGGCCAAGAGATATGATACCCTTTTAAAAGATTGGAATGGGTACTATGTTGACGATGGAGCAAGCTTATTTTTAGCTGTTCTGGAGACCAGAACATGAACCGGTGGATTCAAATTGCATGAAAAGAGATGCTGTCTAAACATTAGGAGGAATTTCCTGAAAAGTAAGAGTTGTTCCATAGTGGAATAGGCTGCCCTAGAAGGTGGTGGATTTTTCTCTTTCCTCTTTGGATGTCTTTTAAGAGAGGTTATAAGACTTTTTCGGCAGTACTTTGACGGTGTGTGGTAAACAGTAGGACTGGATGGCCCTTCCAACCAATGATTCTGTGATTCTGCGAAGTCTGGCTGTGAGTGACTCAATGAACAAGCTAAGCTCCATTTCCTTGTTTACACTTTTTGATGCTTGGTAGGGACTAAATTATAGTGGGAGAGACCATTCATTTTACTTTTTGATCATATTTGTTCTAGGATAAAGTAAGTCCTTATTTCAGACCAGAGAAGGGACTCGTTATCAGAGGATTTAATTAGACAGATCTGGATTTCAGAACCATGCTCCAGCCCAGGTCAAACTACCCCTATTGGACAGAATACGACAATCTTTTTTTCTGGACACTGAATCCAATATTCCTAACAAATTTAGAGACTAACAATAAAATAAATAAATAAAACTTTTATTTGTATCCTGCTTTTCTACTATAATAGCATCAGAGCAGCTTACATGTAAAACAATCCAATCCAATACATAATAACAATACATGATCATATATCTTACCACCACCACCCCTTAAAAAAGAATTAAACTTAGCACAATTTATAAAATATAGTCTGTTAAAATCTGTTAATAGCAAATGGTCTATTGGGCAGAAAGGCAGCATAATACAAGTGTAAGGTGTTTTATTTATAGCCAAGGAATTCTATTGGGGAAAGGCCAGCCAGAAGAGATCCATCTTGACAGCTTTTTAAAAGCTATCTAAGTTAGTAAGTTGATGGATCTCCTCTGGCAAGCCGTTCCACAGTCTGGGAGCAGTAGCAGAAAAGGTCCTCTGGGAGGTTTCAGTTAATCTGGTCTTTATAGGCTACAATAGATTCCTCCCAGAGGATCTGAGGGTGCGGGGTGGATTATATGGAAGTAGACGATCCCTTAAGATCTAGAGACAGATTAACAAACTTTTAAAGGATAATGCTATTACAGGTATCATTGGTTTATTATGGGTGTCTCTGAAAGTGGTAGTGCAAGCAGAGTGAATAAAAAAATGCAGTTACTTGAAGAAACAAATTATTAGATGATCCCAAAATATTAGAGGATAAATCATTTTAAAACATTTCAAAAAATAAGATGTAAATGAAATAAATAAAAATAATAAAATGGGCATACATACAATTAGAATTGCAAATTCAAACAAAAATCCACCAAACAGTGATACCTCTCTTGGCCAACCAAAATGCACAATAGTCTAGTTGCAAGCTTTCCGAGCTCCACTGGCGGCTTCTTCATCAGGCAAGATGTTACAAACCAAACAGGAGAAAAACAATTGGAGATGTTAGTCAACATTTTGGTAGGTGTTGAGGTAAAACATGCCTTGTTGAGATGCTTGCTGAGATGCAAATGGACTTTAAATTTCCTGGACTTTGAAAATCTCCCAATAGCTTCATGGACAGAAAGACGAGTGGCCAGCCTGCAAAAGATACCCTCCACTTACCATCTTAACTAAGGACAGAAACATCAAAATGTAAACATCTGACTAACATCTCCAGTTTTTTTTCCTCCTGTTTGGTTTGTAACATCTTGCCTGATGAAAAAGAAGCCAGTGGAGCTTCAAAAGCTTGCAACTAGTCTATTGTGCATTTTGTTTGGCCAATAAAGGTATCACTGTTTGGTGGATTTTTGTTTGAATTTGCTAAATGGCCAAAACAGCTATCTCTGCATGTTTCCTAATTAGAATTGCAGTGCTCAAGTTGAATAAAATCTCTAGAGCCGTATAATTTTATCAGGCCAAAATATTATGAGTTCAGTAACAAAACCTCAAAATTACTGGCACATTTTCTTGAGAATAATAGGCTCCAGAATTGTTCTATTGAGAATACTGAAAGGAGACCAGGTTTTAATTGAAAAATTGTAAATGATTTTTTTTTAAAAAAAAATGCTTTCCTTCCCAAATCCTAATGAATAATACATTAATTCCCTTTTAGACAACATAGAATTTTACAAATTCTCAGGGGGAACATAAACCTTTTAAACTTGAAAATGTCCCTGAGTGAATTTCATGTAGCTCTCCAGAAATTAAATCAAAATAAGGCACCCAAGATACTTGGATACAATGGGGGAAAATTATAAATACTTTGACAAACAATTTACCCAATCTTGCTTGCCCTTTTTAAATCACTAATGGAGTATGAGCATTTATCCAGTACATGACAAATCTATACAATTATTTTTATTCTGAAAAAAAGACAAGGATCTAGAAGTAGAACCATGCCATCCAGTAATGCTCATTAATTAATTTGCCAAACTATTTACTGCCATTCTGGCAGACAGATTGGCTGAGGTGGTGATTCTTTTTGAATAATACTGTATTAAAGGTGATCACTTTCACTCATCATTGCCCTATATCATGTCCATTCTATCATTTGTTCAGTGCAGTTTAGCCCATTAAATAAGGACATTTTCCCAATGTGCTAAGACAGGGATAGGCAACCTTTCCCCTTTAAGAGCCGAGGGACTTCAGCTCCCAGAATCCCAGGAGCTATTGGCCAACATGGGACTATTGGCCAACATGGCTGAGGCTTCTGGGAGCTGAAGTCCCTCGGCCCTTTAAAGGGGAAAGGTTGCCTACCCCTGTGCTAAGATATTTGGGTCACCGATTAAGATGCTGACTCTGACAGTTGCAAGGTCGGCACGTCGCCAGTTCGACACCCAAGTGCCGCATGACGAAGTGAACTCCCATCATTAGTCCCAGCTTCTGCCAACCTAGCAGTTCAAAAGAATGTAAAAGTGCAATTAATAGGTGGGAAGGCAACACTGTTCCATGCAGTCATGCTGGCCACATGACCACTGAGTCATCTTCAACAACGCTGGCTCCCTTGGCTTAGTAACGGAGATGAGTGCCACCTCCCACAGTCGGACACGAATTGACAATCATGTCAAAGGGGAATACTTTTACCTTTTAGGATCTTTGGGCACATCTCATTAGGAACTGGGAAGAGAAAAAAGAAATGGGAAAGCTCTCTTAACGTCTTGCATTCTCAGTACTCACCAACCGGTAACTAATTACTAACCAGGAATGACCATTCTCCCTGCTACATTTTGCATTTGTAGTAGAACCACAAAGTGATATAATTACGAAAAAACACCAAACCAAACTAGAATTGTTTAAGCCATTGGCCAAAATGTTCTATTATTTGATTTATTTACTCAGAATATTTATACCCCATCATTCAGCCAAAAATGGTCCTAGATCAGCTAAAATTATTTCTTTACACTGTAGTTCAGACTGTTGTAACTCACCAGTGGAAATAACTCAAATGTTAAATATTATTGATTGGACACTTTGGGAACAGGAAATAAAAGTCAGTCAAAAATCCCATTCATAAACATGTCAGCTAGGGATAGGGGAACAGACATTCCTTCTCTACCAGAGATAATTAGATCTAATGTAAATATCCAGAGAGTTAGGATGAACATTTTGATCAACATTTTAAGTAACCTATTTGCAAATAACATCAATTTTTAAAAACAAAACCCGGTGTCTCAGTTCCTGTTATGCAATATACTGTACACATTTATCAAAAATACAGAGACTCTAAAATTTTCTTTCAGAATAAAAAATAAAGTACAATGGTACTTTATTGTTTTGGTTCTTGGACCTCCTATGGATACCAAAATCTATGACTATCCAAGTCATATTTTGAACAATGGAATGCATAGTAAAATGGTGTCATTTGCACAAAATAGCAAAATCAAGGTTTGCTTTTGGAATTTATATATCTTTTGACTCTTTTCAAGATGTGGATGCTTGAATCTGTGGATAAAGAATCTGTGGGGGCCAACTGTACTAGGGAGTTGGACTGTGGTCTCTTCCAACTCTGTGATTCCATGCTCTCCTTAGAATACCAAAAACTTTAAAAATCTATTTATTTATTCATTGAAATACTTATATGTCATCCTATATCCAAATGTGCTCCTCATCCTTCAAATAATTAGGCGTACGAGGGTATGGGACCAGCCCAACGGGATCCCCAAGGGGGAGAGAGGTCACCTCGGTGTCTCTGCCTTTGGCGGTGGAACGGATCCCCATGGTTACCGAGGTCCCACTGTCTTTAGAAATTCTGAAACAGTAATAACCTGGATTAAATGCAAATTAAAACAGTGGCCTAAACTATATGTGTTTCTTCTGGGAAGAATTGGAACCATCAAAAATGATGCTATTACGGAAACTCTTATTTATTCTCAGCCATACCAATTTCCACATCATCAAACCAAATTAAGGTGTGGCAGCAATCAATAGATTCATAGCAGGGGAGAAAACTGGAATCTGATTCTCAAAATTAATTTGTTATTTCTCTACATCTTTGGAAGGATTAGAAGTCTCCAGACTGAAACTTTATTTTATTGCTTTGCAACTGAGCAGGATGTTCAATATCATCCAGAATAATAGCTGTGCACATTAAATAAAGTTTGAATGAAATCAGATAATTTCTGGATGATTTCTGTATATTTTTCTTTAAAATGAAACATAGCATGCTAGCAAACATAATAAATTCTTATTTAAAATTTACACTAGCTATTTGGAAAAAATCGTCTTGATATTGGGCCCCATACTTCTCCTTTATCCTCCTTTGTTGACTACACACAATTTATTCAAAAGAGAGGCCTGATCAATTTTCAAGAGTGAAAAGAACATAATATATTCACCCTTAGAGTTCTTTTAATAAGAGGTCTCTAAAACAATTAAGGAAAGACTGAGCAGGTTAGCACAAACTGGTTCTAAAAATTCCAGGTTCAACACTTTCCCCAAAATTATCAACTGGACAGAATAAAACATAGCAAACAATATAAAAATATTTGAAGAATTCCGCATATCTTATATGATTAACTCAAAGGACATCATATCAAACATATATAAATGGATTGTGGAAGAATCAAACAGGCTAAATCATGATCTGAAATTAAACAGGGAAATTAATTTCACTGTTTTTATCGCAAGTAACCTGTGTGTCTTATGAAGTTAAGGTGGTTTCTAAATCCATGTCAGTGGCTATTAAAGAAAATATGCTAAAATTAATTCACATATGTCACCTCACTCCCCTTAGACAAACTAGGCAAACAACAACAACAACAGCCTCTATCCAGTAAGCTGGAATGGATGCAAAGAAAATATGACACATGTACCACAAAGTCTTTGTGGGAGGGGGGACTTTAGAAATTACTTTGGAAATCTCTAACCAGACAATTCACTTTTGTGAGGCTTTATTGTTATTGTCTGTTTTCTATGGCAACAACAAAATCTTGGGGGAAAATCCTGGAAGCAATTATACAAATAGTATAGCAGTGGAAGCATCTTGGTGGACTGTTCTGTGGTAAATGGTTAGACAAAGTTAGCACAATAGCTCTATGTGAAAAGTTAATCTGAGGCTTAAAGATATACAATAATGAAAACAACTATTTTATAAAAGCGTTATTGTTGTTATGTGCCTTCAAAACCATAGTGACACTTTCATAGGGTTTTCTTGGTAGGATCTGAGAAAAGGAGGTTTGCTATGGCTTACTTTTTGGCTGAGTGAGACTTAGGAAAAATTGTGTGGTCCATGCACCTCATGTACCTCTTGAGTGGTTCTTACCTACCCCCTTCAACATATGCATTTGAGTTTTTTAGCCTTTAGGGATCACTTTCTGTCTTGTTAATTCTGTTGGTAGGCCTGTCATTCTGAAACTGCCAAAATCCCCCCTAAAAGTGACCAGAAGTGACTTCTGGTTGCGTAAAACATCATTTCTGATCGCTGCTTCCTCTGCTGTTGCAGCTGCCAAGGGTCGGGAGGTGTCATCAAAGATCCTTTGACTCTCAATGTGTGCCCACTTCTGAGCTAAAGCCGTCTTCTTTAGAAGCTTCAAAAAGGACGTGCTTCTTTGATTTACACTATTACAATACGAGGTAATTTGTTCCAGCAGTTGTAGTTGCATAATAAATCTATAATTATCATATTTGTATAGTCCATCCTGTCTGATGAATTGTTGCCCTGCTATTGTTGTATTTCTTTCGGGGGGATCGGATATTATTTTTGCCATCCATTTTCAACAGAAATGGATAGTTGTGATGAAGTGCCAGCAAGAACATATGAGATTAAAAAAAGAGAGAGAGAAAGAGAAAGAGATGTTGGGTATAGAAAAGTAGATTTGAAGTCAGTTGTTCTAAAGATATGTTCAGAAGCTATGGATGTAATCTTATCTGGGTCTGGTTATCGAGACAGAAATGTAAGCAAGTAACATATATTTGAAAGAAATTAGGTGGCAAGCAGTTGACATTTTTCTTATGTGTTTCTATTTCACCTTATTCTTATTGGGTTGATGTGGCAGTTGTTGTTGTGTACCTTCAAGTTGTTTATGGCAATCCTAAGGCCCTGTCATGAGAATTTCTTGGCAAGATTTATTCAGATGTGGTTTGCCATTGCCTTCTTCTGAAGGAGAGAGAGTGTGGCTTGCCCATGGATGAGCAGGGAATCAAACTCTGGTCTCTAGAGTCATAGTCCAACACTCAAACTACTACGCCACCCCCTCTGATGTAGGGATAAAGGTAAAGGTAAAGGTATTCTGTGTTGACAAGGTTGTCAAATTGTGTCTGACTGTAGGGGGTGGTGCTCATCTCCGTTACTAAGTTTGAAGAGACAGCATTGTCGGAGACTACTCTGTGATCATGTAGCCAGCATGATTTCACAGAATGCTGTTTACCTTCCCACCGAAGTGGTACCTATTTATCAACTTGAATTTGCACACTTTCAAACTGTTAGGTTGGCAGAAGATGGGACTAGTGATGGGAGCTCACTCCATTATGGGCACCTGGGCATTGAACTGCCAAGCTGCCAATCTTGCAATCAACAGAGTCAGTATCTTAACCACTTGAGCCACCACGTCCCTGTAGAGATAGAGATAGAGATATGCAAAATATCCCCTTTTTATATAGATGATATTTTACTTGTTTAAGATGTATGCAGATTTTGGTTATTATGTGATATGTATCTACACAGATTGCAAAGCAATTTGTAAACTCAAGAACAAATTAGTTTGTTACAGACTAATAGTTATTTCTGAGTGCTAATGTTCTTAGCTTATTTTTGAAAGGAAATGCCTCATTGCCTTAAATCTCTAAAACTAATAATACTAACATTGTTCTACTAAATTTTTAAATATAGAGATTGGAGAGGATTTCTCCAAAATATGTTCAAATAACATGCAACATCATTTTTAAATATGTCATTTTGAATGCAATTAAGTTATTATTCACTGATTTGTATAAATAAAACCTGGAAAGTTCTTTAAAATTCTAGTCACATTTATTGTCTAAGTTATATTCTTTGTAAAGCAAAGAAAGACAACTAATCTATTCTGAGACATTTAACTTCATTTGAGCATAAAATGAAGCATAAATACTGGTCTGGAGTTTGTACTCTAAAAATATAATCTGTCATGATGGTGGTGGGGGGCTGAAATAAAATGCAATTGACCCTCTGTTTTTGTGGGGGATCCGTTCCGGACCCTCCCGCGGAAACAGACACTCGCCAATATTCAAGCCCCATAGGCTTGAGTGGGGCGCGTCCCATTGATTTCAACTGAGGTTGCTCCTCCGTGAATATGCAAAACTGTGGACTTGAAGTCTGCGAGAATGGAGGAGCAACTGTATACAGGATTATAAAATGTGCAGTACTATAGTGTTGCTCCAAGGGACTGTTGTTCTTAGATTGGGACAGTAGATATTGATGGAGCAGAGGTGTCAGGCAGCTCTGGCATCTTTCCAAGGATGCCATGTATTCATTCTCACCAGGCCTGTTGCTGTTTCTTTTTCACAAAAAGAATATTCAGGCTAGATCGTTTCCAGTATTTTATAGAGTAAATTTTGACACTTCTATGTTATTTTACACCCTGGTCTCAACCCATCTGAGAAGTACTGGATTTTGGTAACTTTGGACAAATCTGGCACCTTCAACTGCCAGTTGCCAAAATTCTTCGGCATACTCATTCGCCAATTGTGGACCTGCTTCAAGGTCAAAAGTTGCATTCAAGCCTTCTCCTACTGAAATGAGTCCTCAAAGCACATGCGTAGGCTCATCATGAAGGCTTGTAAGTCATTTGGCGCAGGCACTTCTTTGGTGTATAGGTGCACCAGTCACTTCCCTACCTCACCTTCAAGTTAATGCACCTCACTCTGGCTGCCTCAGACACTCAGCCATGGATGAGGAAAAATGGCAGCCTTTCAGCACTCCCTTTGAAGATTACTCAAAAGCACCTTTCAGCAGCTGAAGGCCCACTGACAGAGACTGGCATGCATCATGCAGAACACCAGGAGTGGTTGTTCGTCTTGATCCACCAGTTTACTGACCACTACCTGCCCCAGCTATCTCCCCCTCCAACACGAGAGCTTGCACAAAGCCACACAGTATACTCATCTCCTCCTGGAGTTGCTGAACTTAGCCTCCTGTCTCTCAACTTTCTTCTGGCTCTTTGGTGCTTGCTTAGAAGATGTGGTGTCATCTGGGAGCAGTGTTCTTGGTTGCCCTGCAATGGTGTGGCCCCTAGGGCCCAGTGGAGGTGGCTTCCCCCATTATGAGCAAAGCAAAAGCAAAGCAGCTTCATTTATATACTGCTTCATATTGCGCTATGGGATGTCTAAGTAGTTTACAACTGTAAGCTCATTGCCCCCCAACAGTTGGGTACTCATTTTAGTGACCTCGGAAGGATGCAGGCCTGAGTCTAGTCTGAGCCCTGGCTAGTATTGAACTCGCAACCTTGTGGTCTATGAGTGAGTGGCTGCAGTACAGGCATTTAATCACTGTGCCACCAGGTCTCCTGAATCTCAGGTCCTGCCTGCAAGGAACCGTGCCTAGGTCTGACTCTTCAGCCCCATGCTCGATGGAAGCAGTGGTTTCCAGCTTGCCTCGTGTCCACCATTCTTCCGTTTCCAATTCACTGGTTAGAGGGTACAGTTTTTTCACAACATAACCATGTTGTCAGAACTGAAGCAATTTCAGTGACAGAGTATAATAAAACGATATAGGAATTCAAACTTTTTGCGTGCCTTTGCCTTCTGTTAGTCTTCTAATCAAAACATTCCTGTTTCTAGGACTGCTCCTCCTTTCCTCTTGTTACCAAGTCTTCCCATCAAATTGACCTTTATAGTTCAAAGTACTTTTCCCCCCCTTTCCTCACATTTGTTCATTAACCAACTTCAAGAAAGATAAATAATCTCTCCACCCAGTATCACCACTAGTATAGCATAACCCATCATCCTGTATTGTAAAGCAGAACCTGTAATCTTGACACACTGCATTATTGTGGCAGGGGTGGAGCTGTGCCCATGTGTCAAAGTGGAAGTGCAGTTGGCCTCCAGCCATCTTAAGAAGAACTCAGAGAATCCTTGTACTCGTCTATCAAAAGTACAGTTGCAGTCATAATAGCTGCTACAGCAGAGCTGGAGATAATGCAGCCTGGGTAGCACATGCAACCCTCAACACCTCCAGACTCTCTGGACTGACCCTTTTGTGGGTAAAAAAAGGGGTGAAATTCTTAATTTGGAAGCCTCTAGGAAGGGCAATTTACCATTTAAATGTATTTTGAGGCCCCTGCACTTTGGTAAATAAATAAATAGAAATAAAAGATTTTTCAAAAGCAGAAGTGGAATTCTGTATGCTGCCACTTTTTGTTTGCTATTTTTGGTAGTCTGTGAAGCCCTCAGCAAGTCCCAAGTGCAAAAAATGGGCCACTGGGCCTGCTGTACTTGCCTACCCTTGCCCCACAGGGTTCTGGCATTATGTATGAACTGTGTATAAGTACCAATTCCAGAATAGACCATAATGTTGGGTAAAATTTGAAGTAAACTTTAGGTTTTATTTAATAATAATAATAATAATAATAATAATAATAATAATAATAATAATAATAGAATCATAGAATCATGATCATAGAATCATAGAATCATGATCATAGAATCATAGAATCATAATAATCCACCCCTCTGCATGCGCAAATGGGGTGGCTTACGGCATTAAAAAACAGTAAAAATACAAACCATATCCCAAAAAACCACCTACCCCTTAAAATAATATTAAATAATAAAACAATTAAAAACATGTTTAAATAGATCATTATAACACACAAACAGACAAATAAATAACAATAGATGCAGCAAACCGTTAAGGGAGAAGATGAACTCTTAAAGGCTGGGGTATCTATCCAGGAAAGGCCAGCCGGAAGAGATCCATCTTAACAGCCTTTTTAAAGCTGGTTAAGTTGGTGATATGACGGATCTCATCCGGCAGGCCATTCCATAATCTGGGAGCGGTTGCTGAAAAGGCCCTCTGGTCAGTTGCAGCCTAGTTTTTATAGGCTGCAGCAAATCCCTCCCAGAGGACCTGAGTGCGTGGGGAGGATTATACGGAAATCTCAAGGTCCCCAATAACATAGCTATTCATTGACTCATGCATTCATTTATTGGCCCCAAACCACAGGACAGCAGAACCTCATTAGACTGAACAGACTGCAATTAATAATCTCCCCCTTGAGTCTTGCGTTTGACAGCAGTTGGGATTAGCTGGACTCAGGCTTGCCATGGGTATTTTTTTTAAACAACATTGATACGCAACAGAGAGAGGGATCTATGATTTCAGATCAAAGAAAATAAGAAGTACATTGTGTGAAGTATTAATAGGGTTGCTAAAAAAAAAAAATAGGGAGATCACATTTGGGATAATGTATTCTTTTATGGTCACCAAAAAAGGGAATGAAGAAGCTGGTTTTCAAAGGACAATGTGAAATAACCTTGTGGATCCAAAAGCGCAGCAGCAGGGGCTGGGATAACCCTATCCTATTCTGAAATGTTAGTGGAAGGGCAGAGTTAACTGCTATGTGGGTCTGGTGAGACACTTGAGGCAGTATACACTTTTCAATAATTGATGGTCTGAGCTTATTTTAGCCATGGCTTTGCTGATTTCTGCTCCCTCTCAGGGCACACAGAAGGCAAAGGAGAGCAGTGGCATCTTCAGCGCTCCAGCCACATAAGGCAGGGAGATAAGCATTGTCACTAACTTCCATCATGTCCCTCTCCCCTTCATATTGAAGAGGGAGCTAGCTTGTTCTCTGCTGCTCCAGAGAACAGGACCTGGAACAACAGATGCAAGCTCCAGGAAAAGAGATTCCACCTCAACATTAGGAGGAACTTCCTGACAGTGAGAGCTGTTTGATAGTGGAACACACTCCCTCAGAGTGTGGTGGAGTCTCCTTCTTTGGAGGTCTTTAAACAGAGGCTGGATGGCCATCTGTCAGGGATGCTTTGATTTTGAGTTCCTGCATAGCAGGAGGTTGGACTGGATGGCCCTTGTGGTCTCTTCCAGCTCTATGATTCAATGATTTATTATGATTCACTCTCTCTTGCTGAGGCTGTGGCTGTCTTCCAAGGTATACTGTTCACAATCCTTGGTGCTGAAGACACCTGAGAATTTACGATCTGGACAGTTATCTGGAGTGGAAGTGAAGGTCCTGTCAGAGGGAGACATGCACTATGCTGTTCTGTCACTCTGCTGCCTAAGACATGTGCCTAGTGGGAGGGCCAGCACTAAAGAAGGAGTTACTTAGTGGAACTGCAAGTAAAGGAAGCACTCTTAGGCAACATGACCTCAATACTGCCCTCCCCCTATTACTGTTGTCAATACTGTTTATTTGCTTGTTGTCTCTCTCTGGGCTGAATCCACACAACTATTGAGGAGAAGGGGAAAGAGAGAGAGAGGAAAAAGAGGAAGAAGGAGGAGATGGTGATGGCACTAAGTGGAAGATGTTGCTTTTTCTTATCTTTTACCACTGTTTCCATGCTCAGACATTTGGACAATCAGATACATGTGTCTCAGAATGTCATGTATCTGAGAATGCTGCAGGTGGTCTTTCTCCAGCTCATGGTTTTATTGGGTAATCTGTCATGCCCTGCCTGGAGGACGATTCAGAGGACTCAGGGGATGAGCTGGAGCCCCTGAGACCTGAACCTGTAAGGGAGGAGCCAGGGCCCCTGGGACTTGAACCTGTAGTGGAAGAGCCAGAGGCTGGCCCTAGTTCTGCTGTAGCAGAGGCTGTGGGCCCTCCAGAGATTCAGCAGTCAGGGCTGCCTAATGCTGTAGTCAGGGAGGAGGATCTGGGCAGTGTGCCTACCTTTAAGGAGCGTCGAGCAGAAAGAGAGGGCTTGCGAAGATCACGGAGGCTTCAGAAGAAGCATGTTAATAATCAGACACAGCTGAAGGCCAGCTCCTTGCCTTCTTAAGAACTTGGAGCATGGGTGGTGCTTTGCCAGTGGATATCTGACTCTTCTACGGGAAAGACTTTGTCTCTGGCTCCATGTCTCCTAGATCACCTTGACTATCCAGAAACCTTGACCTTGGACTGTTTATCGATCTGCCTATCTGATACCTCAAACCTCGGACCGTCTGACAATTCTTTTGGTAAACCCTATGGTAGAGTTACTGTGTAGTAGCACTGACTTGCTGTGCTGGGGATTTTGTTTGTTTGAAGCCAGCTGTCTTATCAGCCCTTTGGCTGCTTTCCCGGACAGAATCATACTGTGCAGCCTCAATTTCTCTTCTTCTGCTTTTCTTTGTCTGAGGGGACAGTCACAGAGTATTGGCTGCCCCTAAAGTGTTCCCCCTTTCAAATAGTCTGGACAGGGTTGGAAACAGGCTGAAAATGCTGTTTAATGCCCTTGGATGGATTTCATCCAAGAATATTAAAAGAACAGGCAGAAGTAATCTCAGAGCCAATGGCAGTAATCTTTGAGAATTCCTGGAGAACAGGAGAAGTCCCAACAGAATGGAGGAGGGCAAATGTTGCCCCCATCTTCAAAAGTGTGTGTGGGGGGAGCAGTTAACCTGACATCAATACCAGGATTTATTCTAGAGCAGATCATTAAAGAGAATCTGTAAGTGTGTAAAAAGGAATGTCATAATCATAAAGAGTCAACATGGGTTTCTGAAAAACAAGCTATGCCAGACTAATCTGATATTTTTATGTGTGTGTGTGTATATAATTACCAGTTTATTAGATAAAGAGAATGCTGTGGATGTAGCGTATATTGATTTCAATAAGACCTTTGACAAAGTCCACCACAATATTATTGAAGCAAGCTAGTAAAATGTGGGCTAGATAATGCAACTGTTAGGTGGATTTGTAATTGGTTGACAGGCCTAACCCAAAGGGTGCTCAGCAATGACTCCTCTTCATCCTGGAGGGAAGTAACCAGTAGGGTGCCACAGGGTTCTGTCCTGGGCCCATTGCTATTCAGCATCTTTATCAATGACTTGGATAATGGCTTATCAGTTTTGCAGAAGACACCAAATTAGATGGGGTAGCTAATATCCAGGGACAGGATCAAAATTCAAAATGACTTTGTTAAAAAAGTTTTTAAAATTATTATTATAAGTAAACAACTATGTACAAGACATGTCACAACAATAAAGCAAAATAAAACAATTCGTCTCACAACTTTGAATTATGTTGCGGGTCTCCTTCTTTGGTTCTATTCAAAGTAAGTGGTAATTTTAAAGTCCAGGTAAGCAACCTGTCCTTTATGAACAGGACAGAATCTGAGGACAACAAAACTAAGTAAGGGGGCATATAGTTCAGTTCTGGGCTTCATCAATATGAGTATAGTGTCCAGATTAAGGGAAGTAGTATTGCCCCTCTATTCTGCTTTGATCAGACCTCACTTGGAATATTGTGTACAATTCTGGGCACCATATTAAAGAAAGATATCAACAAGGTGGAACGTGTCCAGAGGAGGGTAGCAAAGATGATTAAAGGTCTCAAAAACAAGCCTTTATGAGGAATAACTATGGGTATGTTTAGGTTGGAGAAGAGAAGAATATGAGATAATATGATGGCTTTCTTTAAATATCTGAAGCGATGCCATGTTGAAGATGAAACAAGCTTGTTTTTTGCTGCTCCAGAGACCAAAACATGAACCAGTGGATTCAGATTAAAAGAAAAGAACTCCCACCTCAACATTAGGAAGACCATTTTTTTACTGTAACCATTATTTGACAATGGAATAGATTGCCTCAGAGGGTGGCAGACTCTCCATTTTTGGTGATTTTTAAACAGAGGTTGGATGAGCATCTTTTAGGTGTGCTTTAGTTGTGTATTCCTGCATGGCAGGGAGTTTGACTACATGGCCTTTATGTCTCTACCAACTCTATGATCCTATGAGGGCTGAGCACTATATGTTACTCACATCTGGTCTACGTACATAGATATGTGTGTACTAGAACTGGTGGTATATACATGTATGGGAGTGGGCCAGCTATGGCCCCATTGGTCATTTAGTGATGCATTGCAAAGCTAAGAGGAGGAGGACTACACAAATGGGGCACATTTTTAAAAATTGCTGTACAATGTTTAGGTTATATCAGGAACAGAAAACATACATGCAGATGTTGTTGTAATGCTGCTCTTTTCAGCTTCACATATGCTAGCTAGGACTTACAGGAGTTGAAGTTCCAATTGAATCTAGAGGGCCACGCATTTTCTTCCCCTAAATTATATCACAACTCCAACCATGACTCCCTTTTCCTATCACATTTGGATGGGATACTGTCTCTGTTCATGATGCTGACATAGGGCCATTGCAGACTGCCAGAAATAGTGCAAATTGAGTCCACTTTAACTGCCCTGACTCAGTGCTAGGGAATCATGGGAACTGTAGTTTATTGTGGCGCCAGAGCTCTCTGACAGAGAAGGCTCAATGTCTCAGAAAAAAATACAATTCCCATGATTCCCTAGCACTGAGCCAGGGCAGTTAAAGTGGACTCAATTTGCACTATTTCTAGCAGTCTGCAAAGGCCCATAGTGCCTATTTTGCTGCACAGCTGTAGCTGTATTCTGAGTTGCCCATTTTTTTTTCACTACAAGAATACACACTATCCGTAATTACATTTAATAGTTTTTCTTGATACACAAGTCACATTCTATAATGTAACTTTGATTCCCCCCTTCTTTCTTTCTTTCTTTTCCCATTAGGATGCAAAATTTGTAGAGGAACGACGGAAACAGCTACAGAATTATTTAAGAAATGTTATGAACAAATTAATCCAGACTCTGCCAGAATTTGCTGCCAATCCTAAAAAAGAGACTCTTATTCAACTGATACCCTTTTTTATGTAAGTAAATCTAAAATAAATAACTAGATTTGATCGTAGATACTGAGTGATCTTTTCATTCTTGAATAATTTTAAAGATATTTCATGGTGAAATTTTGATAAAACAGTGCATGCCTGTTGTGTGTTTTAATTTGAAGTTCCCATTGTCTTATTCCTGAACAAGTTCTAGGCCTCTCAGCACTGAACACTGGCACAAAGTTACTGCTATAGCAAACTTTATTGGTGGTAGATAATGCAGCAGATGGTGTACAGCAGAGAAGCGTTTCAATCATTTTGCTGATGTGGTTCAGCACCCTTCAGAACCAATGATAGAACAAACTCTACTGAGCTCTCCTGGGCTCCTGAACAAACTCTATTAAGACTTTCCTTTGGTCAACAATCAAAGTCACTCTTACTGGATATATGAGGAACCTTTGGGCTGAGGTGCATTCCCTTCCCACTGTGAGGGCAATGGAAAGATCGATTATATAGTGCAAAAACAAAGACAATCAAAGTGCACAAGTGTGATCCATCTCCCTCCTAATATCTATGAGAACTGTAAAAGCAAGTGCAACAGATAACATTCACTCCCCCATTTCATTCTCAGCCTTCTTATCTTTTACCAACTTCAAATTCTAAAGTGAATGCAAATTATACTGAACAAGGTAATCAATACAAGTTAACAATTTCATGTCATGGGATAGCTGTTAACATTTGGTCAGGATGCTAATAAAGACTCTAAAATCCATCTGCCTGGCGGTAGAGGCCCAGGTCATTACACCCATTAAATTAAGAATAGTTGAATCTTTTTTAAAAAGTGAATTATGAAACTACACTTGTTTCATTGTAAGCCTATGCCGCTTGAATATATGTGATTTTCCATTCTCATGGGAAGGGGGGTCCAGAATGGATCCCCTGCAAAAACGGAGGGTCGATTGTATTTTTTGGAGAAGGGCTAGTGGTAACTAGCATTCTAAGAAACCCGTTGGTATATTGACATCAAGGAAGCCAGGAGAGAGGAGGAGGAGGAGGATGAGAACGAAGGGAGGAAGAGAAGAGAGGCAGGAGAAAGGAGGAGGAGGAGGAGGAGGAAGAGAAGAAAGCCAGGAGAGAGAAAGAGGAGGATGAGAAAGAAGGGAGAAAGAGAAGAGAGCCAGGAGAGAGGAGGAGGAGGAGGAGGAGGAGAATGAAGGGAGAAAGAGAAGGGAGCCAGGAGAGAGGAGGAGGAGGAGGAGAACGAAGGGAGAAAGAGACGGGAGCCAGGAGAGAGGGGAAGGAGGATGAGAATGAAGGGAGAAAGAGAAGGGAGCCAGGAGAGAGGAGGAGGATGAGAACGAAGGGAGAAAGAGAAGGGAGCTAGGAGAGAGGAGGAGGAGGAGGAGGAGAACGGAGAAAGAGAAGGGAGCTAGGAGAGAGGAGGAGGAGGAGGAGGAGGATGAGAATGAAGGGAGGAAGAGAAGAGAGCCAGGAGAGAGAAGGAGGAGGATGAGAACGAAGGGAGAAAGAGAAGAAAGGCAGGAGAGAGGAGGAGGAGGAGGAGGAGGAGGAGGAGGAGGAGGAGGAGGAGGAGGAAAGGAGAAAGAGAAGAGAGCCAGGAGAGAGAAAGAGGAGGATGAGAAAGAAGGGAGAAAGAGAAGAGAGCCAGGAGAGAGGGGGAGGAGGATGAGAAATGAGGGAGAAAGAGAAGGGAGCCAGGAGAGAGGAGGAGGATGAGAACGAAGGGAAAAAGAGAAGGGAGCTAGGAGAGAGGAGGAGGAGGAGAACGAAGGGAGAAAGAGAAGGGAGCTAAGAGAGAGGAGGAGGAGGATGAGAATGAAGGGAGGAAGAGAAGAGAGCCAGGAGAGAGGAGGAGGAGGATGAGAACGAAGGGAGAAAGAGAAGAAAGGCAGGAGAGAGGAGGAGGAGGAGGAGGAGGAGGAGGAGGAGGAGGAGGAGGAGGAGGAGGAGGAGGAGGAGGAGGAAAGGAGAAAGAGAAGAGAGCCAGGAGAGAGAAAGAGGAGGATGAGAAATAAGGGAGAAAGAGAAGAGAGCCAGGAGAGAGGGGGAGGAGGATGAGAATGAAGGGAGAAAGAGAAGGGAGCCAGGAGAGAGGAGGAGAAGGCGAACGAAGGGAGAAAGAGAAGGGAGCTAGGAGAGAGGAGGAGGAGGAGGATGAGAATGAAAGGAGGAAGAGAAGAGAGCCAGGAGAGAGGAGGAGGAGGAGGAGGAGGATGAGAATGAAGGGAGAAAGAGAATGGAGCCAGGAGAGAGGAGGAGGATGAGGATGAGAACGAAGGGAGAAAGAGAAGGGAGCTAGGAGAGAGGAGGAGGAGGAGGACAAAGGGAGGAAGTGAAGGGAGCCAGGAGGAGGATGAGAATGAAGGGAGGAAGAGAAGAGAGCCAGGAAAGAGGTTGAGTAGGGTGAGAATGAGGATGGATGCAGCCTGAATCGGCACTGCAGAAATAATGCAGTTTGACACTGCTTTAACTGCCATGGCTCCATCCTATGGACTTCTAGGTTCTGCAGTTTGCTTTGTGGTACCAGAGCTCTCTGACAAAAAAGGCTAAATATCTCACAAAACTGCAAATCCCAGAATTCCTTAGCCTTGAACCAGGGCAGTTAAATTGGTGTCAAACCTCTTTAATAAATTTCTGCAATGCAGACGCAGCCAAAGTTGATGTGTTGCTTGGGCATGGCTTCTTTAACAAATAATTCTGCACAATGAGAGGGGGGGGAGAGAGAGGGAGAGAGAGAGAGAGTGTGTACCCTTGAAGATTTATCTAAAGAATTAAGTTCCTTAACTTGGAGGTTATATGTGTATGTTGTGTGCCTTCAAATTGTTCCTGACTTATGGTAATCATGGGGTTTTCTTGGCAAGATCCACTCAGAGGAGGTTTGCCATTGCCTTCCCCTGAGGCTAAGATTGTGTGACTTATCCAGCGTCACCCAGTGGGTTTCATGGCAGAGTGGGGAATCAAACCCAGGTCTCCAGAGTGGTAGTCCAACACTCAAACCACTACACCATGCTGGCTCCTATTCCCATGTACTACCTATGAAACAATTGCAGACGTTCTTGTTGTTCTTGTGTGTCTTCAAGTCCTTTCCGACTTATGGCAACCCTAAGGCAATCTTATCATGGGGTTTTCTTGGCATGTTTTTTCAAATGGGGGTTGCCATTACCATCCTCTGAGGCTGAGAGTGTGTGACATGCCCAGCGTCACTTACTTGGCTGCAAATTGTACATACCCCAGAATGCATTACCTTGTATATTGGCAGTCCTTCCCCCCAACACTTTCTCATCCCCCCCCCCCCCAACCATCTCATAGCTGGGAGATGGAAATAATGTTTAAAGCAGCATTTAAATCTGGACTATTTTTTAAAAAGTAAGGTCCAAAACATACTGCAGAAATAAATGCTAGGTAGAGAAAGCTGTAGGGAGCTGTAGTTTGTTGTGTTTATAAGTCATATTTTTCCTGCTAAGCACCTGCATGTCATAAGTATTTGAATTAAAATTACCATATTAAAATTAAATCTGGATTTAAAAAAAAAATTATTTGGTATGCGTTGGAAGAGGGGTCATCTTATACAGCGAGTATATCCCAAACTCTATATTTTAAGTGGAAAAGCTGGGGGGGGCGTCTTATATGCCGGAAAATACGGTTATGTGTTTATCCCCCCTGTACAAACAAATAACTGAAGTTTAGCACATCATTTAATCTCCAATAACAATAATTTTCACAGATATGAAATACATTCATCACATTTTTCACACCTTCGTATTCTGTTTTTCAATATACATTCTCAATCATAATTCTCCATTTATCTCTCCATGATTCTTTATTGCTTTGTCCCCTATATTTAACTTTCTTTCCCTAAGGAAATCAAATAATATTGATTATTTTATATACTTTAACAAATAAATCTTGTTCCAATTTGATTTCTCTTTCCAACCTAAAGCAATAGCTGCATGGGCATCTTTTAACATTTGTTTTATCACTTATTTCCTATTCAACACTATTTCCCCTAAATTAAGAGTTATACAGTTTTCTTTACTTTTGTAAATTCAATTTTAGATTAAAATAAAACAAACATTTCAGAAATGAAATAAAAGAATTTGCATTGTTTAAAAACTTAAGATATGGAGTGTTAATATTCCTAGTCTTGGAAGTGGGAAGTCAATTTTAGATTGTGTTAAATGTATTTAATTTGAGTTTATGTTGATTATATGTGGTTTTACTAATAGGTATAGTTTTAAAGGGAGGAGAATGGGAGATGTTGGGGTGATAGTAGCTTAGTTTAGTTTAGTGTTATTTTGCCAGCTAGTGCAATGTTATGATTTTGTATGTGTTTGAGATTTTTTTATAATTTTATGTGTTTGTATGATTTATGTTTTTAAAATTAATTTTAATTTCTTTTTTTAAAAAAATGAAAACATTAACAAATCTACTTAATTGTATATATCCAAAGATACTCTGGCCACCCAAGGAAGCATTTGGTCAGGGTTTTTAATGGGATATTGGTTATAGCAATAGCAATAATAAGTATATTTCAGTGCACTTAAGCCAGGGATAGGCAGCCTTTCCCCTTTAAGGGCCGAGGGACTTCAGCTCCCAGAATCCCAGGAGCTATTGGCCAACATGGGACTATTGGCCAACATGGTTGAGGCTTCTGGGAGCTGAAGTCTCTCGGCCCTTAAAGGGGAAAGGTTGCCTACCCCTGACTTAAGCACTCCCTAAGTGGTTTACAAAGTGTAAGCTAATTGACCCCAACAAGCTGGTTACTCATTTTAGCGATCTATGGAAGGATGCCAGGCTGAGTCGACCCTGAGCCCCTACCTGGTATTGAACTCACAACCTTGTGGCTGTGAATGGTTGCAGTACCGGGATTTAACCACTGTCCGGGAAAGCTGCCAACACGTGGCTGATAAAGACAGAGGTCTCTTCTCAGACAGCAAGCCAGTTGTAAATGACATACCAATACACCAAGGGTTCCGAAAGTCCAGTCCAGAGAGCACTCCAAAGTTCAGGGTTATAGCAAGCAGGTAGTCCAGAGTCATTCCAAAGGTCGCAGGGTCTAAGCAGTATAAAGTCAAGCTGAGAGCCAAGAGCTTTCACCGGGGAATCCAAGATAAGCCTTGACAAAGAGCTTGGCATTCCCCAGCTGCTTATCTAGTCTCAGTTCCTCTCCCCCAGGTGTTTCTCTTTGGCTGCGCGTTTCTCAGCTAGCCTTCGAGAACGCCGCAGCCCCTCCCTATCTGTTCTCCTCTGAGCAAAGGTAGGGATTTCAATCTCTTGCTCCTCTGCTTCTTCCTGGCATGAAACCTCTGCTGGGGAAAGGCTTTCTGCTGGGGAAATGCTAGGCTGCTGAGGAGGGAGGCTAGGCTGCTGAGGCAGGGGCTGTTGCTCACTGGGTTCCACACAGCTAGGTCCAGGTTCAGCTGGGTCCATGGGAGCTGGTAGCACCAAGCTAGGATCAGGCCCCACATCCTCCCCCTCAGAGTCCTCCAAGTCCTCCACCTGGCTGTCCCTGACATCCACTGTGTTACCAGGGATCCTTTTTGATGCATTACAATCTTGATATAGTCTGCTTCTGCACTGCAGAAATAATCTAATTTGACACCACTTTAACTGCTATGGGTCAGTCATATGGAATTCTGGGAACTGTACTTTTGTGAGACATTTAGCTTTCTCTCTCAGAGAACTCTGATGCCACATCAATTCCCAGAATTTCATCGCATTGAGCCATGGAAGTTAAAAATGTCAAACTGAATTATTTCTGCAGTGCGGATGCAGCCATAGTCAGTGAAAGGGAGTCATCTTTCATCAAAGGGCTCTTTTATGTCTCATATTGTTACGCTCATATTGTATGTGAGGTTATCCATAAACCATGTGTCCTGGGTCCATTTCCACCATCTTCCGATGAGAAATTGTCCATCTTCCAATTGGAAACAATTTCCAGCCTTGCATTTATAAGGGAAAAGTTAATAAAGTTCTTATGATTCAACTGCCTATGTTGTGTAGTAGTGTATGTTGTATATTATTTTATGTTGTGCAGCAGATTAAATTATATGACATGTATGAAATGGATAGATTAACTACAGTTGCCCCTCCTGATTCAGTCCGCGATTTTGCATATTCACAGAGGGGTGACCTCTGTTATTATCAATGGGGCGCACCGCCATGGGCACATCCCTTTGCGTGCCTGTGGGGGGCGCCCCATTCAAGCCTATGGGGCTTGAATATTTGTGAATCTCCATTTTCGCAGGGGGGTCCAGAATGGATCCCATGCGAAAACGGAGGGCCGACTGTACTTAATGATGCCGGATGTGGCCTTGGTAGTACATGCGTTTAGTTACATCCTGCCAGAACTACTGTAACGCACTCTACTTGGGGCTACCTTTGAAGATTGTTTGGAAACTTTGGCTGGTCCAAAGACCTACAGCCAGACTGTTAACTGTGGCATTGCCGAAACCACACAATGCCCCTCTTGAAACAGCTTCGCTGGCACCAGTTTGTTTCCAGGCACAATTTAAGGTGCTGCTTATGACCTATAAAGTTCTACATGGCTCAGATTCAGGCTGTCTGGCAGACCTTATTTCCCTGTAAGAACTGGCCCAGGCTCTGAGATCCCCAGGAGATGCCCTTCTCTTAGTCCCACCACCATCACAAGCACGGTTGGTGGGAATGCGAGAGAGGACCTTCTCGGTGTCCACCTGAGGACTCTGGAATTCCCTTCTCAGGGAGGCCAGTATGGCCCCCTCCTTGTTGGTCTTCCGTGAGCAGGCTATGACATTTTCATTTGGAGGGGCTTTTAAAACAGAAAGTCTTTAAAGAGTGGGCTGGGGGTGTTGTACGGTTTTAAAATGTATGATTTTTAAGTGCTTTTGTCTTTTTTAATCGTATTCTACTTTTAAACAAATGATCTGTTTTAATATTATAGTCGTTTCGTTCCATTTCAATTGTCATTTTGTAAGTTTTTAATTGTACTGTGTTTTTAGACTGTAAGCCACCCGGAGTCCCAATTCTGGGGAAAAGTGGGCTACAAATAAATAAATAATACCTTATTAAATGGGGGGGGGAACCCCATTAAATCCACATAGAAATGACTAGAAATGTATAACAAAACTTTGGGGAAATAAATGGGGCTACCTAATGGCATCAAAAAGGTAAGAAGGGCAACAAGGATGAGAAAAGGTGTGGAGAACAAAACATATGGAGGAAAGATTGAAGGAGCTGGGCATGTTCAACTTGGTGAAGAAAAGACTGAGGATGGCATGATTGTACTCTAAATACTCTAAGTACTCTAAATGTCACAGAGAGGAGGAGACAAGTCTGTTCTCTGCTGCCCTAGAGGGGTAGGACCAGGTTTAATGGTCTGAAGTTATAAGACACTAGATTTCAATGGAACATTAGAAGGAACTTCTTGACAGTACATTACCCAAAACCAGTGGCAGCATGGAGATCTTCCTCCAGAATCTCTGGAGGTGAATCTACTGAACCAGGCTGTGTCTGAGCAACCAAATCCGATCACCACAGTTGTGGCCACTCTACAGGCACAGCTTGACCAGCAGCAGCCACCACCTTTATTGTATCCTTCTTAGAAAGTGCCTTGTGTCTCCACCAGAGAAATTTGATGACTCTCTAGACCGGTTCCAGACCTTTTGGGCTCATTGTCAGCTCTAACTTGAGGGCTTTCCTATTGACCAGATAATGAAGGCATTTATAATCAGCCTGTTTACTGGTCCAGATGTTCAAGAACCACAGTTCTGAGGTCCACTACACACGTAACACTAGTTAACCCCCCTGTCTCATGGGGACTTTCTTGGCCAGTTCATCACATCTTCTTTTTTAGCTCTTTACGCTACTTCCCAACCATTCATATGGTTATCTGCCAACCTTGGTTTCAGGCAACATCCTTGCCCTGTCCCCCAAAGACCATTGTTAAAACTGAACATATCATTTTATAGGCACATTAGGGATGATAATTTCTTTGTAAATATACAGATTTTTATTTTCTTGCCCCCTTAATTTTTTATTTACAGACCGAGAAATTTGCCACCTTCTTGACCAGCTGTAAGAATCTTCAGATGGTTCAAAGAATTATAGAGTTGGAAGAGACCCCAAGGGCCATCCAGTCCAACTCCCTGCCATGCAGGGACTCTCAATCAAAGCATACTCAACCGATGGCCATCCAGCCTCTGTTTAAAGACCTCCACAGAAGGAGACTCCACCACACTCCAAGGGAGTGTGTTCTACTGCTGAACAGCTCCCACTGTCTTAGATTATAAACTCCAGGAGCTACAGAGCTAGCACAGCTTCCATGATCCAGATGTTGCTAGACATTCCAGCATTTCTCAGCCTTGGCTACACCAATTAGGGCATACTATTATGATAAAGTAACACAGTGGTCCAAAAATAGCTTAAAATGGGTCCCATTTGTCTTAAAAAGGAATAGCTGCATAATTGAATGAGACATCTGTATCTTCCAGTGAGTTCAGGGACAAATACAAGGGCTTGCATTAAGTCCAACACACACACACACACATTATCCTTATAATCTTGTAAGGTAGGCCTTAAACTTTGACACTGAATGCCATAAAGCCACAATGTAAATTTAAGTTGTATCAGGAAGGGAGCCCAGATCTGCCAATGTGAACCACTCACTTCTGAGGACAGGATGAGGCACCCAGCCATGAGGACATGGCTGGGCGCATCATTCTTATTGCAGAACAAACAAGCGAGTGGCAAGAGCGGCAGATGTGCTGGGAGATTCAGCAGGACGCCCGTGCAGACAGCCACACTGGCACAGAAATGGAAGTCTTTGGAGTTTCCCGGAAGATCCAGAGTAAGAGGTAGGGTTTTTAAAATTTCGGTTAAGTTTATTATACCCTGGTTCTGGTGCTGAATGTGTTGGACATTGTCTGGACTGTGAAGTCGAAGGCTTTCATGGCTGGCATCCATAGTTTTTTGTGGGTTTTTTGGGCTGTGTGGCCATGTTCTAGAAGAGTTTCTTTCTGACGTTTTGCCAGCATCTGTGGCTGGCATCTTCAGATGCTGGCAAAACGTCAGAAAGAAACTCTTCTAGAACATGGCCAAACAGCCCGAAAAACCCACAAAAACCTATTGTCTGGACTACTTCCACCAGAACTGGAGTTTGGGTTGTGTTTCATCCAAACAGGACTACGCCAGAACCCTGGGAGGGGGACACTGGATTCAAAGCAAAAGTTCTGTCAAAGCTAATAAGATGTTTAGTTTTTTTGTGGTTTTTTCGGGCTGTGTGGCCATGTTCTAGAAGAGTTTCTTTCTGACGTTTCACCAGCATCTGTGGCTGGTATCTTCAGAGAATGCTGGAATGGAAGAGAGTGGGTCTATATATACTGTGAGACCCTGGGTAGGGAGGAGTGAAACTCTCTTCCATTCCAGCATTCTCTGAAGATGCCAGCCACAGATGCTGGCAAAACGTCAGAAAGAAACTCTTCTAGAACATGGCCACACAGCCCGAAAAAACCACAAAAACCTATTGTCTGGACTACTTCCACCAGAACTGGAGTTTGGGTTGTGTTTCATCCAAACAAGGCTATGCCAGAACTGAGGGGAGGGGGTCCATACATACAAGGCCCCAGTCTTGTCTTTTCCAGGTTAAATATACACAACGCCCTCAGTCATTCTAGTTTTTTCCCCACTGACCTTTGATCATCTTGGTCACTCTTCTGTGTAACAGCTGTCTAAGGGCAGAATAGTCTGCCTCTGTGGGTGGTGGATTCTAATTTGTTAGTGGTCTTTAAACAGTGGTTGGATTGGCATCTTTCAGGAGTGTTTTCGTTGTTCATTCTTGCAGGCAGGGAGTTGGACTTAATAGCCTTTGTTGTTCTTTCCAGCTCTAATATATTATGATTCTGTGATTTGGGTTTGTGTAAATATTGACTATGTTAAACCCTTTGCTGCATTAAAGTAGAAATTCAGTTCCTTTCATTTTTCAAAGCTTTGCTTTGTAATGGCCTACCTCAGACCTTTCTTTGGAAGGGGGGCAGTTTTCTGCCGCAGATATCTCTGCTAGCAAGGAGAAAATTATTTTTAAGTGCTTGGTAAAACATGCAGATGCCAAAGGAAAAGTTGACCACTTCTGCAGTATATTTGAAACATGGGCACTGTTTCCCAGACATTGTGTGCAGGGGAGGGGGGAATGCTTTTGCTTCTGTCTTAAAACTGCCCTGATAATTCCTGTATAACTACTTCAGCATCCTAAGAAAAGGTTAACATCTCTCTCTCGCAAAAGTAGAACATGTGAACCACTTGAAATTTGGGGTCTTTCCTGCACTGAACTGGTTGCCTTGGAAATGAACTGCATGCTCTCTTTCTGTTTTAAAATGGAACACTTCTGGCATGTTGCTGGTCTGTTGCAGTAGCAGGTGGCTCTTGAAATCTATTGGCAAAGAATGGGATCCCCAGCCAATAAATGATAGCAATAGCAATAGCAAGACCATTTCTATACCGCTTATCAGTACACTTAAGCACTCCCTAAGTGGTTTACAATGTGTAAGCCAATTGCCCCCAACAAGCTGGGTACTCATTTTAGCGACCTCAGGAGGATGCCAGGCTGAGTCAATCCTGAGCCCCTGGCTGGTATTGAACTCACAACCTTGTGGTTTGTGAGTGAGTAGCTAAGGTACAGGTATTTCTTCTGCGAATCACAGAAATGGGTTGCATCTGCACCTATGCAGCCAGCTCAGAAAGTTCTGGTATCACTGGGCAAATTTCCAATTGTAACTTTTTGGTGCTAGCTCTGCCCTCCTCTATAAAGCCCCTGGTGTTCCTGCTCTTTCCTCAGTTTCTTTCGTCCGCCGCTTTTGCAGCTAGTGAGGAACTTCAGAGTTGCTCATTTCCTAGTGAAATAGTATTGACCTACGGTTTATGAACAAATTTTTCTGGCTTGACTATTCTTCTGGACTGCGTCACTGGTGTTGTTTGCGAATCGATCGACCTCGGAATGTTTTTGACTTTGAATTTGTCTTGCGGTTTCAACTTGTTGCTGGTAATGGCTTCCTTCAAGTGTTGCGGTCAGTGCAATTCTAAGATTTCTGCAACTGACCGATATGACCGCTGTGTTCTTTGCCTCGGTGAGGCTCATAACCCCAGGGCCTTGCAAAGGAATGACGGCCCAGGCCTTGAAAAACCACGACCAGCCTCGGTTCCGACTCAGTCTGCCCCATCGGATCTACCCTCCACCTCCGGTAAGGAGAAGGGAAAAGAATGGGGAAGATCCAAGGAAAGATCTTCAGGCAAGTCCTCCAGTGACAAGAAGACCTCTCATCCTGACAAGGAACGAAGCAAAACCTCTGGCAAGAGGTCTTCCAAGAGGAAGCATTTGGAGCTGGGGGGGGGGGGGGTTTCTTCCCACAAAAGAGCCCAATCTGCCTCTCCAAAGAGGTCTGTCCAGGAGAGACCCATGGAAGTAATCAAAACTCCTCCTCCAACGTTCTCCATTGCTCAGATACTGATTGACCAGGCCATACAACCTCTCACTCGGATTGTTCAGGTCGATTCGGAGTCTGAGGGAGAGATCGAGGAGCCCATTCCATCCTTGACTCTGTACGGTACTAAGGAGCCGGTTCCAAGCACCTCTCGGGCTAGAGAGTACTCCCTTGGGCTCGAGGCTGATGAAGCAGCAGTGCAGGTTAGGCAGCCTTTTCAAGAGTTACTGTTGCAGCAGTACCCAGACCTATTCTTCAACTCTGAGACAGGTTGGTATTATCTCCCTGTGGACCCTGATCAGTTACAAGAGGGTTGGCAACAGACCGAGATCCAACAGTTGTTGATCTTGATTACTTGTCCTCCTCTGGTTCCACCAAGACATGCCTCTCTTTTTGCAGGCCTCTCCCGCGATCACCTGTGGAGTCGCGGGTTTCCAGTTGCTCATTGTCTTGGTCCTGGTCCCGCTCTCCTGAATCGGAGATTGAGAACTCACCAAGTCCTGCGGAATTTCCTGCCCAGGCGTCTGCATCCCCCACGGATGATGTTTGGTCCTTCACGGATCAGATTGTGAGAATGGCTAACGCCTTAGGTATTGAGGTGGCTCAATCTGATGATGAGACTGCAGATCCTATTGAGAAGAGGGTGCATGGGAAGGTGCCCACACCACCGGTGATTGCTTACTTACCTTCTCTGGAGAAGATCGCCAAGCACTCCTGGACAGCCCCTGCCACTGTCCTGTCAACCTTGAGGAAGAATGAAAAACTTTACAGGATTTCCTCCTCGGGACCGTTGTGGCTTTTTCAGCACCCTAGACAGAACTCGGCCATCATGGATGGTTCTCAATCGACCTTTACCCCATGATCATCCTCCTCTCCATCTGACTGGGAAGGGAAAAAATTGGATGTAGTCACCAAGAAAATTTACGCCGTGGCTGTCCTCGATCTCAGAGTGGCCAATTATGCGGCCTGTATGGGCGCTTATGTTCAGCATTTGATGGAGCGCTTGGAACCATTGCTCCAGTCAGTTTCGGAGGACAACAAGGCCTTGGCCATTTCCATTCAAGGAGAGGTGCACACACTGGGAGGCCAGCAAATCATTTCTGTGCAGCTAAAATTTTATCCAGATCAGTGGCCCTCCATCGTCATGCCTGGCTTAGGTCGTCGGGCCTTACCTTCCAGGCCAAGACCGCTATTGAGGACATGCCCTTTGACGACTCTGGTGTCTTTAACAAAGAGATGGATGAGAAGTTGAACTTTATGTACCAAATGAAGGCAGCTGCCAGGAAGCACAGAATGTCCTCATCCTCATTCCAATCCCCCAGACGTCGGTTTGGAGGCCACAGACCATGGTTTCAGCCCTACCAACAACAGGCCTACCAACAGCCGGACCAACATGTACAGCCCAAAGGTCAGTCCCGCCAGCGCCGTCCCTCTCAATCCTCTGCCTCGTCGTCGGGCCGCTGTCAACATCAATCTTGGTATCGACAAGACTTTAGGAAGAGGGCCTCTGATTCTAGCAAGAGAAGGTTATGATGTGGGGCGGCGCACTTCAGCGAACATCCATTCGGGGACAGACTAGAGGCCTTTTATACCACCTGGGCCTTGATCACCTCCAACTCCTGGGTCTTAGACATTGTTTGTAGGGGCTATGCCCTTGAGTTCGAGGAGCTCCCAGCTACCGGAGCTTTTCTGTCCACCAGCCCCTCAGACGGCCTACTCAACGAAGTGCGCGCCTTGATGGACAAAGGTGCCATCGAGCTTGTAGATCCTTCCCAGACCGGCACTGTTTCTTTTCTCACTATTTTACTATCTCTAAAAAGGATTCGAGCATTAGACCCATTTTGGACTTAAGAGACCTTAATTCCCATATTCGGTACTGATGTTTTCGACTGGTAACCCTTGCCTCTATTTTACCACTTCTGCAGAGAGGATACTGGTTCGCGACCATCGATCTCAAGGATGCTTACTTCCATGTCAGCATCCAAAGGGATCACAGGAGGTTTCTTGCCTTCGCGGTCAGCACCAAAATCTTCCAGTACAGGGTTCTTCCATTTGGCCTGTCCTCGGCACCGAGAGGCTTCACGAAGTGTATGGCCCTGGTCATGGCCTACCTCCATCAGAAATGAATCACAGTCTTCCCTTATCTGGACGACTGGCTCTTCACGGCCCTGACCAGCCAGCAACTGCAACGAGACGTCCATTTTGCCCTCACTCTTCTGGACTCCCTCAGTCTGATGGTCAACACGGAGAAGTCCAGTTTGACCCCGTCCAGACGGGCAAAGTTCATTGGGGCGATACTTGACTCCGAAGACTTCAAAGCCTTCCTCCCGCAGGACAGATTTCAAGCCCTTTCTACTGCCATCACAGACTGCCTTCGACACAGATGTGTGAGGGCCCACACTATCCAAGTAGCCTTGGGACATCTGGTGTCAATTACCTTTGTGACTCCGTGAGTGAGACTTTGGCTGCGACCCGTTCAGTCCTAGTTCTTGTCTGTGTTTGATCCCATGTGCGACCTACCTTCCAAGTGGCTGACGGTACTGAGGCCCGTAGCCAGATCATTATGTTGGTGGCTCGATCCAAGCAACGTCTGCACTGGGATGCCTTTTCTGACCCCTCAACCAGAGGACAACTTGACAACAGATGCATCCCTGGAGGGATGGGGAGTGCACACACAGGAGCTGACTGTCAAGGGTCAATGGTCCACATCAGAGAGAGGGCTCCACATCACTGTCCTCGAAATTCTGGCTGTGGAGAAGGCCCTTCGGGCATTTCAGACTGTTTTGGCAGGCAAGGTAGTACTCTTCCTCATGGACAACACCACCGTGATGTTCTACCTAAACAAACAGGGAGGCACACGGTCCTAGATACTCTTGCAAATTACAATCCACATCTGCAATTGGTGCATCGACAACAACATACTCCTGCATTCGGTACACCTGCCTGGGGAGGACAACGACCTTGCAGACAAACTGAGCAGATTGTCCAACCCGTGTCACGAGTGGCGTCTCCACCCGCAAGCAGTTTCCGGTCTCTTCTCTACCTAGGGCCGCCTGGAGACCAACTTCTTTGCGACCACAGAGAACACTCATTGTACAGAGTTATGCTCTCGGATTCCAGCTCCAAGGTCACGAGGAGATGCCTTTCAGTACAGGTGGTCTGGGAGGATGTTCTACGCTTTCCCCCTGTTTCTACTGATAATGAAGGTCATCGCCAAGATGAGAACAGAAGGGACGGATGCCATTCTCATCACTCCCTGGTGGTCGAGGCAACCATGGTTTGCCCCACTACTACAACTTGCTGAAGGGTGTTACCAGCGCCTCGAATTCCATCCCAACCTGCTCCAATGCACGGTGGTTGGGTCCGACACCTGGACCTGAACTCTCTCCCACTGGTAGCCTGGAGAATCCATTCTTGACATTGTTGCCTACTTCGATACAGACTATGATTCGGGCTGCGCAGATTTATGTGATTCGCAGAGACCATGAAGAAGAAAAATGGGTTGCTTACCTGTAACAGTATTTCTTCGAGTGGTCATCTGCGAATTCACACAAATCCCGCCCATCCTCCCCTCGCTGTGTTCTGCTCATTATTTAAAATTCTTGCTGTCACTGCTCGGCGGCGTACGTTTTGGAACTGAGGAAAGAGCGGGAACGCCAGGGGCTTTATAGAGGAGGGCGGAGCTACTGCTAAAAAGTTGCAATTAGAAACTTGCCTGGTGATAGCAGAACTTTCCGAGCTAGCTGCGCAGGCGCAGATGTAACCCATTTGTGTGAATTCGCAGATGACCACTCGAAGAAATACTGTTACAGGTAAGCAACCTGTCCTTATCCATTTTGGGCTGGCAAAAACAAGAGAAATGCGATCAGGAGCTCCTCTTCAAATTTTCAGATGATTTGATTACGACTTGGATATCAGCATACAAGAGCCTACAGTGTGTGTGCACATGTTTCATTAGGATCATAGAGTTGTAGGAGACCACGAGGGCCGTTCAGTCCAACCCCCTGCCATGCAGGAATGAATACACAATCAAAGCACTCCTGCAGCGGCATCACTAGGGTTGGTGTCACTCCGTTTGTTAACTCGTACTGTCATCCCACCCCATTGATCAAGTCCCGTGCCACACCATACAGAATCCTCAGTAATTTTTTTTTGTACTAATGGTACTATAAATCATAATTCCCTGTATATCCCTGAATGTCACAGCTATTGCTGTGACATAAACCAACTAGCAAAATTTGAATTAGACCTTTAAATTACAGTACCATATGCACAGCATAAATGTATTTACAGGTACATAGCTTAATGTGGTTGGAGTGAAAATTTGGTAAGAGGTAATAATTTTTTTCTCTAAACTTTATTTTTTAAAAGTTCAAATTTAAATTTTTAAAATGTCAACATTTTAAATTTCATAATTTTTAAAACAACAACAACAACAGGTCTCTCCTTTCTTCTCCCACTGAGCCTCGCTCCATTCACGCCATTTCCAGTGTTTTAAAGAGACTCAGGTGAATGCCACAACCTATTTATGCCAAAAGGCAGATGTTTGAGGAGCAGTGGTGTCACCCCCCCTTTAGAGTGTCACCAGGTGCAACTTGTACCCCCTTTATACCTAGTGACATGCCTGCACTCTCCACAGATAGCCATCAAGTCTCTGTTTAAACATGTCCAAGAAAGGAGACCCCAGCCACACTGAAGCACCATATTCTACTGTTAAACAGATCTTACTGTCAGGAAGTTGTTCCTAATGTTGAGGTGAAACCTCTTTTCCTTTAGACTGAACCCATTGCTTCATGTCTAGCCTCTGGAGCAGCAGAAAACAAGCTTGCTCCCTTCTCAATATGACATCCCTTCAAATATTTAAACAGGGCTATTATGTCACCTTTTAACCTTCTTTTCCCCAGGCTAAACATACCTAGCTCCCTAAGTCATTCCACATAGGACATGGTTTCCAGACTTTTCACTCTTTTGGTTGCCGTCTTCTGGACACACTTCAGCTTGTCAATATCCCTCTCGAATTGTGGTGCCCAGGACTTTACACAGTATTCCAGCTCACATCTGCCCAAATCAAAATAGAGCAGCACTGTTATTTCCCTTAATACACTGTGCTCCTGTGGATGTAACCTAGATCATTGGCTTTTTTAGCTGCTGCATAATACTGTTGACACATGTTTATCCTGATGTCCAGTAAGACTCCTAGATCCCTTTTGCGTGTACTATTGTCAAGGCAGGTGTCACCCATCCTATAACTGTGCATTTCATTTTTGTGCCTATGTATAGTATCTTTGGTGTCCTCTGCAAATTTGATGAACATGCCCTCTATTTCATCATCAGAGTCATTGATAAAGATGTTGAATAACAGTGGGCCCACAAAAGAACTCTGTGGCACCTCCTAGTCACCTCCCTTCAGGGTGAAGAGAAGCTACTGGTGGGTTCAGCTGGTCAAAGATTTACAAATCCACCTAACATTTGCATTGTCTAGCCCACATTTACTAGCTATTTTGCAAGAACAACATTGGGGACCTTGTTAAAAACCTTACTGCAAGCAAGATATGCTACATCCACAGCATTTCAAAGGACAAGGAAATGGTAGAGCCAGTGTGGATAAGATGGACAAACACTAACAGGAACTATTTGCCTTGGTCTTCTCCCAAAAGGAAAACAGTACTTAACCTGTGAAAGATGGAACAGATGTTGCAGTAGGGGAAATGATTTCATTTAGAGTAGCCAGGTATTCCTGTTCTGCCTCTTTACTGATTCTGTGCCGCATTTCCCCGTCTGCATCCCATAATGACATCCCTGTTGTTTCACTTTCCCTTAATTTTTATCCAGATTCTCTCAACCTGGTTTCCAGGATTAAGTTCTGGATCTCTTCACAGATGTAAACATTCTTGACATAATGCTATTCCTCCTCCCTTCCTGTTTTTTCTGTTTCTCTGTAATAGGTTATGCCCTTCTATTACTACATTCCAATAACCAGACCCTTCTCTCCAGGATTCAGTGATACCTATTTTATTATAAAGCAAAGCATATCCAAGTTCAAGTTCATATTCTTTATTTCTCATGCTGTGTGCATTAGCATTAAAAAATCTAAGAACATGGGCCATTCAGCCTAGCTGCCTTTTAAAAGTTTTTTCCCCTCCCTCTTTTGTATTCTTGTACAATTTGCCTTGTTCTCTGTGTGGAAATCAGTTTATTATCTCCAGTACCTGATGCACTCCTGCCTTCAAGTATAGTGTCTCCCTCCCCCACATAACTCAGTTTAAAGCCTTCCGGATCAGATCGATCTTAGCAAAAACATTCCTGCCAAATGCTGTGAGGTGCAACCCATCACTTGCCAGATGTCCACCTCCATGAAATGGCACTCCATGGTCCAGGAAGCCAAATCGTTCCTGGTGGCATCTGTGGAACCAGTTGTTCACCTCCAGTATTTTTCATAGAATCATAGAATCCTAGAGCTGGAAGAGACCACAAGGGCTATCCAGTCCAACCCCATTCTACCATGCAATCAAAGCATCCCTGACAGATGGCCATCCAGCCTCTGCTTAAAGACCTCCAAGGAAGGAGACTCCATCACTCTCTGAGGGAGTGTGTTCCACTGTCGAACAGCTCTCACTGTCAGGAAGTTCCTCCTAATGTTGAGATGGAATCTCTTTTCCTGTCACTTGCATCCGTTGTTCCGGGTCCTATTCTCTGGAGCAGCAGAAAACAAGCTTATTCCATCCTCAATGTGACATTCCTTCAAATATTTAAACAGGGCTATCATATCACCTCTTAACCGCCTCTTCTCCAGAACATACCCAGCTCCCTAAGTTGTTTCTCATAGGGCATGGTTTCCAGACCCTTCACCATTTTAGTCACCCTCCTCTGGACACGCTCCAGTTTTCTGGAGCCCTGGTGGTGCAGTGGTTAAATGCAGGTACTGTAGCCATTCACAAATACAAGGTTGTGAGTTCAATCCCAGATCCAAGGTCCATTGAGCCTTGCATCCTTCTGTAGGTCTCTAAAATGAGTCCCCAGCTTGTTGGGGGCAATTGAGTCACACATTGTAAACTGCTTAGGGAGTGCTTAAGTACACTGATAAGCAGTATAGAAATGTACTTGCTATTGCTATTGTTATATTTTTTCCCTTCCTGCATCATGCCCTTCGACTGGGACAGACAAAATGACAGTTGTGTATCCCTACCCAGAGCCTCATAATCCTTTGCGATATACAGAAGGCTATGCCTTGCAATGTCATTGGTTCCCATGTGGATCAAAAGGAAGGGAGCTTGATGAGTCTTGTCAGCTTCTCCATTACATTGCAGATTTTTTGCCCCAGGAAGACAGCATATTTCCCTAGACATTTTGTCAGCCCATAAACTACTGATTCTGTACCCCTCAGCAGGAGGTCCTTGACCACACACCTCCTCCAGGATTTGGCAGAGGCCATTCCATGTGCTGAACTTTCCAAGGTCTTGTGCACTTTCTTGAGGACTGACATTAATGCTCTCCTTGTGCCATGCAAACTCACTGGGTGTTCTTGGGAGAGTCGCACACTCTCAGCCCCAGAAAACCCCATGGTAAGTTTGCCTTAGGGTTGCCATAAGTCAACCAACTACCTGAAGGCATGCAGGAGCAACAATCCAGCAACAAGGGCCAACCAGGGCTAATCATACAGTTGGAAGGGATACCAGAAGCCATCAAGTCCAACCCCAGAGTCAGTCTTTTTTTTCCCTTTTTTTTAAGATTACAGATTTCTCTGCCTAAGTACTAAAAATGCACATTGAACTTTTTTTTATTTAGGGTTAATTAGAATATGAATCCAAAGCCCATTAACTATGGGGAGACCCTTTAGTTAACAACAAAGCTGAGTGCATTTAACCAAGGGGGGAGCAAAACTGCTACAGCAATAAATTAGTTCTAAGAGAAGATTGTGGTTTTAATTATTATAAAAGCCTTCTAAAATAGCCAAGTAACCTCATTAACTTAAGCCTAGGATAACCTTGCTATCTTAATATTTTCTTTGCCCTGAATGACAAGGCAGATGAATCTTTCATGAAACTTCCTTACGTAAAAACTTGTGGGTAATTCTCTGGTGGAGGGCAGGTTTGGAAGCACATTGGAGACTTTTTAAAAATTATTATTTTGATACTATTATTTTGAAGAAACTCCAGCTAAGAATAATTTTTAAATTGGATATGATAGAACAGAAGAGGGAACTGGCATCATTCCCCCGCTTTACCTTATTGCACAGAATATGTCACTTTTAGTTTTGGGAGCTAGAACAGACCTGGAAGGCATCTTTTATTTTGGGGAAGATAAAGTCACAGTTAGAAATAGTCTCACATGAGAATGTCTTTAAAAAATACCCAGAATGGTACTGTTACATTTGTACAAAAAAAGAAGAGAAGCAGGTGTGGGGAGATAGTGTTGATTTTGAATGGAATTTAATCTTAGGCTTTAACTCTAAGCATCATTTCTACTCAAGTTCATTCCTTGTAACCAATTTGTTGCTGCACTTAGGAGTGTAATTGGTTATTACTATATAAGAAGTATTTACATAGATTTCTAAGCTTGGAAGAGGGTTGGGAATAGGGATGTCTTTATTTAAATGTTTTATCCCTGCAGAGGAGAAGGAATAATTGGATCAAAATTCTCCCCATTGCAGGAGTGTCTTTGAAAACTGTTCAACTTTTGCAGAGTTGTGTGTGTGTGGGTTTCCTCCATAGACACACCTTTCTCCTGATTTTATCACATTACTATGGGGTAGGTTACTATGGAGTAGCTGAGAGGAGACAGGGGACAATGGAGGATTGTCACAGGTTATGTTCAAATAGCCAGCACATGATGATGCTGGCATTGTTTAGAACAGGTGTAGGCAATCTTTCTCATTTAAGGGCCGAGGGACTTCAGCTCCCAGAAGCCTCAGCCATGTTGGCCAATAGTCCCCTGTTGGCCAATAGCTCCTGGGATTCTGGGAGCTGAAGTCCCTCGGCCCTTAAAGGGGAAAGGTTGCCTACCCCTGGTCTAGAATCTCCTTTGCTCATCTTTCCAAATCAGAGAATACAAGAGCAATCAGCCAGGACTTGGGAAGCTAGCAGATTCCCATGGTCAGGTCTCAGCCAGTTCCCACAGCAGGAGCTGAGATCCAGCTTGCTTCTTCTTCACTTACCAGTCCTTTTGTAATATTAAATTGAGAGATGTAACATTTTTATTAACTGCCTTCTAGTAAACTTTGACCCATGGTGACCCCACGAATGAGAGACCTCCAAGTCATCATGTCCTCGGCTTCCCTGCTCAGCTCCTACAGATTCATGGCTGTGGTCTCTTTTGAGTGACCACAGTGATGAATCTCCAGGAGCTGAGCCGTTGATAAAGTGGAAGCTAATAGGGAAAGAGGAAGACCACATTCCATTACCCTCCACTTTATCAAGCATTATAGTCTTTTCTAGTGAGTTCTTCCTTCTCGTTATATGGCTAAAATATAACAAGCTCAGTTTTAAATTCTTTGCTTCCAGGGAGAATTTGGAACTGATCTGCACTAGAATGTATCCATGGATGTTTTTAGTGGTCCACAGTAACCTTAGCACTCTTCTCCAGCACCACATATCAAATGAGTTGATTCCTGCCTCCCCCCATCAGCTTTCTTCACTGGTCAGCTTTCACAACCATACATAGAAATCAGAAATATGATGGCATGGACAATTCTAACTTTAGTATTTAATGATATATCTTTACACATCAGGATCTTGCCTAGTTCTTTCATAACTGCCCTTCCAAGTCCTAGGCCCTATGCAAACCAGCACAAAGGGCCGGCCTGGGGATGGAGTTGGGGTGGGGCAGCCACACGACGGCTGCCCTGACTCCACCCTGATGCCATCCTGACGCTGCACACCCATCCGCATGGCGTGCGGGGTCAGGATGCCCTTCTGGCTTAGCATGTACACATGCTGCACCAAAAGGGCGCAGAAGAGCCACAGCACCAGCTCTTAAGGCAGCAAAAAGGAGGATTGGGGCCACAGCTTGGGGTTGCTGCAGCCCCAATCCACCGCTCCCCAGGGCAGCTCTGTGCCACCCCAAACGGGCCGTCTGTATCATCCCCTAGTCTTCTGCTTTCTTTACTGCTGTCTCTGCTCTGATTGAAGATTGAGCCCAAGTATGGAAAAAATATTTCAATCTTTTCATTTATGGAAAGTAAATAGAATGGTCCCAATCATTCAGAAATAGATGGCTTTATAAATATTAATTGCAATTATTTATTACTGTATGTTTTATTATACTATATTTATAATGTCTATTATTAATGTCAAGGGAAGTAATAGTGCCACTTTATTTTGCTTTGGTCAGACCTCACCTAAAATACTGTGTCTAGGCACCACAATTCAAGAAGGAAGCGGAAAAGCTGGATTATGTCTGGAGAATGGTGATCAAAATGGTGAAAGGTCTGGATACCATGCCCTATTACAGGGGTAGGCAACCTTTCCCCTTTAAGGGCTGAGGGACTTCAGCTCCCAGAAGCCTCAGCCATGTTGAGCAATAGTCCCATGTTGGCCAATAGCTCCTGGGATTCTGGGAGCTGAAGTCCCTCGGCCCTTAAAGGGGAAAGGTTGGCTACCCCTGCCCTATTGGGAGCAGTGTAGGGAGCTCAGTATATTTAGCCCAGGAAGAGAAAGTTAAGGCGTGAATTGACAGAGTAAGGTTCCATGTATCTTAAATGTTCAAGTAAAGTTTCCCTTGACATGAAGGTCTAGTCGTAAGTGACTGCAGGGTATGGTGCTCATCTCTGTTATTAAACCAAAGAACTTATCCAAAGATGACTGCATGGAACACTGTTACCTTCCTACCAAAGTCGTACCTATTTATCTACTTACATTTGCATGCTTTTGAACTGCTAAGTTGGCAGAAGCTGGGACTGGTGATGCGAGCTCACCCCATCATGCAGCACTTGAGCCCTGAAATTCGGACCTTCCAATTGTCAGAATGGGCATCTTAACATCTTACCATGTTTAAATATTTGGGGGGGATGTCATAGAGAGGATGGAGGAAACTTGTTTTCTGTTGCTATCCCTCCTAATTTGGTGTCATCTGCAAATTTGATAGGCGTACCATCTCTGTTCCATCATCCAAGTCATTGATAAAGATGTTGAATAGCACTAAGCCCAGAACAAAACCCTGTGGTACCCCTGTAGTCACTTTTCTCCAGGATGAAGAGGAACTACTTGTGAGCACCCTTTGGGTTCAGTTGGTCAAATAACTACAAATTCATCTAACAGTCACATTGTCTAGCCCACATTGTCTGGGCTACAAGTTTTTTTTGCAAGGATATCATGGGGGACCTTATCAAAGCCCTTAATGGAAATCATAATATGCTACATCTACAGTGTTCCTGTCATCTGTCAAGCTTGGAACTCTCTCCTATAAAAGATAAGACTAGTCTGGCACATCTTGTTTTTAATAAACCCACACTGATTTCTAGTGAACACAGCATTCCTTCCCAGTTGCTTTCCAAATTGTCTGTTTAATTATCTGCTTTAGAATATTTTATGGTATTGATGTGAGGCTGATTGGGCAATAATTATTTGGGTCCTCATTTTCCCTTTTTGAAGATGGGTCAACATTTGCCCTCCTCCATTCTGCTGGGACTTCTCCTGTTCTCCAAGAATTCTCAATGATTATTGCCAGTGGTTCTGAAATCACTTCTGCCAATTCTTTTAATAACCTTGGATAAAGTGCATCTGGTCCTGCTCAAATTCATACAAAGTAGCCAGGTATTCCTGCATTACGTCTTTACATATCCTTGGATAATGTCCTGGAATTTATATAAATTCCTGCACTACCTGTGCTACATTTCCCCTACCGGATCATCTGATCCATTTTCCCTAGGTTTTGCATTGTTTTCCTTTGGGGAGAAGACCAAGGCAAAGGAGTAGTTCTGCCTTTTCTCTCTCCATGGTTAGCATTTGTCCATCTTCTCCATGCAATGGCCCTACCATTTCCTTGTTGTTCTTGATGATCCCCACCCCCTTTCCATTTCTTATACATGTCCCTTTTGAATTCTAGCTCGATTCAAAGTTCTTTAGACATCTATCTTGGTTTCTTTAGGCATCTCCCATTTTTCATCCTCTTTGGAACCGTTTGAAATTGTACCTTTACTATTTCACTTTTAAGAAACTCCCATTATGAATTCCATTCTCTTTTAGATTCTGAAGGCAATTGCCTATTGTAGGCAGCCACACAGGTATACATACAGCTAGGCTATGTACCTTTCCCAGCTTAAGGGCCTCGGCATACGGCTTAAAAAGCCGTCCTTGGCGCAAGGAAGGGGAGGGGCAGCCGCACACTCGGCGCCCCTTCCTCCTCCCGAGGTCGTCCTTGGAGCTGCCGGCCCTCCACACAGCTGGCGCTCCGAAGACAACCTCCCGACGCAGCGTCCGGACACGCTGTGGTGGAAGGGTCGCCGAAAGTGCGCCGCAAGCTTTTGCGCCGCACTTTCGGCGACGTATGAAAGGAGCGCTATTTTAGCGCTCCTTTCTTGGGGCGCCGACGGTGCGCCGCGGGATCGAGGCATGAGGCCTCGGTCCCACGGTGCACCTTCCCAGGGCGGCCCACGGCCTCCCGTCTGCTGAGGCCCTAAGTTTTGTTATGTTTTATTCCAACATGCTGCTCTAATCTAACACAAAACACCTGTGTTTCTCTAGTCTTCCTTCAACATCTCCCAATCCTGATACTTCTAAAAAATGTCCAGGTAGATAGAGGACAAGGAAAAAAAGTGGGGGTGGCCAGCAATAAAATCCTTTTTAAAAAGGAGCTTCATTGTCAGAGACCTTGTTAACTGAGGTATGCCGGCATTTGAATTTGGGATTCACAAAAAAAATTGTTATTGTGCACTTATCCAATCTATCACTGGGGGGGGGGGGGGAATACTAGCATTCCATGAACATACTGCTTGCAATACATCTGTTTTAAGAAGTGTTGTTGATTCACTTTCCCTTTAAGGAATTGTTAACAAAGGGCTGAAAGAGTCGGTCCTTTTGCGCTGCTATCCAGGCAACTTCAGAGTGTGGCATTTATACACCACATGTCCTGAAGCTGCCCTGAAGCCACCCTGGCCATTTACATGTAGGTGGCTTCAAGGCGCTGTGGCAGTGTGGCGTTTATAGGCTGCACACTGCCGGGGTGTCCCTTAAAGCTGGCTTCTAGCTGTGGCAGGGTGGGAAAAGCTAGCTTTTTGCCAGTCGAAAAGGAGTGGCTCTATGTCACTCCTTTTTGGACCAGGTTGAAGTTGGATTGGGGCTCTGGTGTGTGGTTGTCATGGCCCCAATCCATCTTCAGAAGGGGCAGCTTCAAGCCGCCCCTTCAGTGGCATCTGTTTCAGGCCAACAGAATTTAACTGAAGCAGTTCAAAACAAACTAAGGAGCAAAACAGATCGCCCCAATTGCTTGCCGGATTGGGACTGTGGCATCCTGATCTGGCATTTTTCCACCCAAAAAAGAAGCAGCAAAATGCAGCTCCTTTTTGGAGTGAGGAAAAAAACCCTGTCTTTGGGGGGAAGCAGTCGGGCGGCCATGGGCCGCCCTAGGAAGCTGCGCCGCGGGGCCGAGGTATCCCCACACCTCGGCCCCACGGCGCAGCTTCGCCACACCTGGAAGGAGCGCTAAATTAGCGCTCCTTCCACAAGTTGCCGGAGGTGCGCCGCAAAAGGCTGCCAGCACACCTTCAGCGACTCTTCCGCTGCAGCGTGTATGGACGCTGCAGCAGGAGGTCATCCTCGGAGCGCCGGCCGTGCAGAGGGCCGGCTGCTCCGAGGACGACTTGGGGAAGGGGTTGGGGCACCCACCATGCAGCTGCCCCTCCCCTTCCCTGCCCCCAAAACGGCGCTTTTAGCCGTCTGCTTCCCCCCCTTTGTCGCCGCAGGAGTGGCTTTTCCACATTTCTGCAACACAACATGTGGAAACGCCATGCCACAGAAACAGCGCGAGCCTGCTGCATGTGCAGTCAGCCATGCGCCTTCCCAGCAGTGTGGGCGCATGCTGCTATCTGAACCCCACACTACTGGGACATTGGCTCTTTTTACTGGTCTGTTCAGCCCCTAAGTGTTCTACATGCCATCCCTGTTGCTCACAATGAGCCTAATGCTTTAAATAAAAAGTTTAATGCATGCACAACATATAGTCACTTTGCTTATAGGTTGGAAGAGCTGAAGATCATTAGTTTTTGTCATGGTGAAATTTAAAATGGTTCTGTCACCAGGAATAAATTATTTATTGGCAGAACCTTGGGAGGTTGGTAATTCCCCTGGGAATAAAGTCGTATTTATGAAACAGCAGAAGGATGGGGGTATGAAGTGCCTGACAAAAGTTCATGCTGGCTATATTAAAATGCAGAGTTCACAAATTTTGTCATGTTGACGCTTTGCAACAGTCATTTTATGTGTTATTTTTAGAAAATTATACCTCAGTGCAGCAGAAACATAAATGATACATACCTAGAATTGTAAAATCGTAGAGTTGGAAGGGACCCCATGGGCCATAGATACCAACCTCCTTTCCAGTGGAGAATCTCCATCTAAAGCAGGGTTAGGCAACCTTTTTGAGCTGGGGGCCGGGTTGCTGTCCCTCAGACAATTGGGGGGCCGAAGCACCAAAAATAAATAAATAAAATTAAAAAAAATTAAAAAATATGCATGCACACTCTCTCAGCCCCAGAAAAGCCATGGCAAAACCCCTGTGGAGATTTTGCCAAGAAAACCCCAAGAACAAGTAATAACAACAACAATCAATATTATCATGGGGGGGGGGGTGGCGGCGGCGGCAGCGGCAGGACCAGCCTGGGACCGGTCCAAAGGCCTTGGGGCATCCGGCCCCCGGGCCTTAGGTTGCTTACCCCTATCTAAAGCAACCCCAGCAGGTAACTATCCAGCCTCTTTCTGAAGATGTCCAAAGAAGGTGATCCCACCATCTTTCTAGGTGAGTGTTTTCAATCCCGAACCAGTCTTACAGTCAAGAAGTTCTTTTTAATATTCAATCAATAGAGTTTATTGCACAGCACTATCAGGAACGGGAACTGAACAGAATGGCATGGAACGGAGTGAGAACACAAGTTACCGCACAGGAGAACACTGCCGATTCTGCCAGAAGTCCCCAAGCCGTTCCCCAACCATTCCTGGCAGCCAGTTTTGAAGAATGATTTTGAACTGTTCTTCAAAATTGGCTGCCAAGAACAGCTGGGGAACGGCTTGGGGACTCCTGCCGGCATCGGCGCTGTTCTCCTGTGCGGTAACTTGCATTCTCGCCCATGCCGTTCCATTCTGTTCCATTCCTGTTCCTGAACGTGCCATGCGATAAACTCAAAAGCCTCCTCTAACTTAGACTCTGGAACTGGCATAAGGTTTCTCTGCAGGTTACCTTAAGACTCTGGTGCTTTTCACCAAAGGGATTCAGATGATACAACAGGCCAGGGTTCACTCTGTAACAGTTGTACACACTGCTAGAGAGACAAGCCAGCCTTAGCTCAGTCATTCAGCAGTTGGTTTAATGTGTTGCCAGCTTTTGAGCTGCATAGCCCTTGTTCTCTGGCATGTTTCCTCCCAACAAATTGCGGAGTGAACCCATAATTTGATTTGCATTTGTTTCTTTGGTGGAAACAAGTCAGAGAATGGAAATTGCTGGCAATTTATATCCTGCTTTTCTCCCTAAATTGGGACTCAAAGTGGCTTACAATTTAAAAGCACAATACAATTAAAAACGTACAGAAGTAAACATCAACATGGAATTAAACTAGTCACAGTAATAAAACAATTCAAAAGAATAAACTGCAAATACAAAGATTTTTAAAGTTCTTAAAACACTCTCTAGCCTGGTGATACATTGCTCTCAGCTAAATTGGGGAAAGTGCTTTCCAAGAAAGTAGAAAGTCTGTAGAAAATAAACACTGCAATTCCTCCAGAAGCTAAATAAGCAACCTCTGAGACCTACCATGGTACTACTTCCAAAGGGCAATTTCTTGGTTGAATCCAATCTCCAAGATAAGTGAAGTCCCATGCAGGGAGCCGAGATAGTTTAGCCATTCATGTTTAAGTATTGTAGTGATAATTTTGATGTTCTGGATTAGGGCCTTGGATTGATAATGTGAACATAATATTCATAATGTGCATATATTAAAATATGAAAGTGCACATCAGCCGTGTGGCATCAGGTGGTTTTTAAGAGAGCAGTATAACTTACCTCCATAATGGGAAAGAAAGGGCAATGGGCTCAGTTCCAGTTGGGGCAACATTTTGCTCCTGATTGTTGTTTGCCTTTGTCATGTTGGCTTTTATAAGGAAATCAAAGTCCTCTCAGAAGTGTAATGTTGTTACAGAGGAGAGAGCAGAAAGTGAGCTCGTCTTTGGAGTATGTGCCATTGTTTGACTATGCTGTTTGGAGACTTGTGTGGGTGGTTTTATTTGCTCTACTTAAGCACATGGCCAGCATGGTGAATCTTCTACTGACCCACTAAATTGCTTGGGGATGGAGATCTACAGAGTTCATACTTCAGTTTCTGGAGCGCAGTTTCTGAGAGAAGACTGAGGGGTTGCCCGCACAACCAATAAAATTTTCCCACCCTTTCTGAAACCTACCTGTTTAAAAGACAGCAAGTCGCCAACACAGGAGGAATCTGGGACGAAGCCACACTCTGGGGCCAGAAAGTGTGAACTATTGTACCAGCATGCAGACTTCATGTGAGTGTGGAGACAGGGGAAGGGGCCGGCGAGCCACTAGCAGCATTTGTTGTTGTTGTTGTTGTTATCCACCTTTGAATCGATCTTGACTCATGGCAGCCCTGTGAATGAGACATCTCCAAGACCCCCTATCTTCCACTACTCTTCCCAGTTTCTGCATATTCAGACCCATGACCTCCTTTATTGAGTCCATCCATCTAACATGTGGTCTTTCTCTCTTCCTAATTCTTTCCACTTTTCCCAACACTATTGTCTTTTCTAATGGATCATGTCTTCTCATGATATGACCAAAGTACAACAGTTTAGTCATCTTTGCCTCCAGGGAAATGTCAGGCTTGATCTGCTCTAGGACCCACCTATTCATTCTTTTTGCATCCATGGTATCCTCAGCACTCTTCTCCAGCACCACATCTCAAATGAATTTATTTTCTTTCTGTCTATTTTCGTAATTGTCCAGCTCTTGCATCCATACATGGCAATGGGAAATACAATTGCTTGTATGATTCTGACTTGTGTGCTTATTTGTATCTCTTAGCTCTTTGGGACCTTTTCTAGTTCTTTCATAGCTGCCCTCCCCATAGTCTTCTGCTGATTTCTTGACTGCAGTTTCCGTTCTGGTCTATGTTTGATCCCAGGTATAGGAACTAGCGGCATAGCTGCCCATAATTTGTTGTTGTTGTTGTTGTCCTCTCACAAATTGATTGGGATGAAATAAGGACAAGATCTAGAACTGTGGTCATTATAGGGTTAATGGTGAGCTGCTGAGTTGGAAATAGCTTTCCGCTGTATGTATTATCTTAAATCAGCTGCTGAGCTTTTATAAGGCTAGCTTTCTTTTGTGACACACTTTCTCTTAGCCTTTTTCTTTTGCACTATAGTTTCTCTTACCTTGCTTCAAGTAGGTTCTATTGTTTGGTTTGTTTGCTATTTTGTATTATTTTGCTTGCCATTGTTGCTCTTGTTCATTTTGTATCTTTTGTCCATATTTGTTTTGAATACTTTTGTTATACCCATCGTTTGTCAGTTTTCAACAGAAATAGATAACGATTAATTATATAATCTTTTTTACCTTTTGTCTTTCCAACCTTATTGTTTCAACAGATTGCACATGCACATCATTGACCCATTGCACACCCCATGAAGTGAAATGATGGCCAACATGGAGTGTCGCCTACAATACAATGGATTTAATCATAACGTTAACAAATGGTCCAACGTTAACAAATGGTCCAGGGGAGAAGGGGGCATGTATAGGGGCCTCCATGTTCGTGCTGTGCCAATGTGTAACTGAGTGCACCGATGCATCATATGAATGGTTGTACATGCGGTTGAGTGGGTAGTCGCATGGCCTGTTTCATGGGGCATCAAATGGGCTGACAGCTGGGCAGGACAAGGGAGGCAACTGGTGGTTGCTGGTGGCTCGTCCATGCGCGTGTACATATATATTTGGGATGGAAGAGAAATAATAGCAAAGCACATCTTGTACCCATGAATACCCCATTTTGGCAGGTCCATCCTTTCAGACAAAGTGGTGGTGGTGGTGGTGCAGATTGCCTGTGGGCATTAGGCCTATTCTGGGAGCCAGTGGTGTGATCAGATTGTGTACTTTAGCTTTTCTGACTTTCTACATGAGCTGGCTATTTATTTGAATTCTTCTTTGGCGATTTCCCCCTTTCCCCATTTCTTATACATGTCCCTTTTCAATCTTAGCTCAGTTGAAAGTTCTTTAGACATCCACCCTAGCTTCTTTAGACACCTCCCATTTTTCTTCCTCAATGGAACAGTTTGAAATTGTGCCTTTAATATTTTCCTTTTAAGAAACTCTCATCCATCATTTAAGAGAGTTTGCTGATATGATCCTCATTTTTCCTGCCTGTTTTAAAAAGGAATTCAAAGGCAGTTGTTGTGTTGGTGGGGTCCGCTTGAACCAAGAGCTCAAACTGCCTTTCTCCTCCTTTTGCTAATGAATAATTTTTATTAATATCAGTTTCATTCATGTTAAAAGGTCCCATTCTTCTTACATATAACAAAACCAAAACTAGAAAAATAGCAGGCTATAAATAAACGGAATGATAATAAGTATATTAGTACCTTTACTCTTGAATCTCTTTCTTTCCCTCATCAGTCTGTCCTCTTAGCAACTCCTGCCTCTTCAAATTTCTTCATTCCAACCCTCACAGCCTTGCAAGTTTTCTTGCACATTTTGAGTTAGTATCTCCCACCATTCTAAAGCAACTGTGTTCTATTTTGCATATATTATTTCATATTCGCCATTCCTCAATACAACTACAGTCGGCCCTCCATATCCATTAATTTTTTATCCATGGATTCAAGCATCCACGGCTTGAAAATAATTTAAAAATATATAAATTCCAAAAAGCAAACCTTGATTTTGCCATTTTATACAAAGGACATTTTTATTATACCATTGTATTTAATGGGACTTGAACATCCATGGCTTTTGGTATCTGTGGTGGGTCCTGGAACCAAACCCCAGCGGATACCAAGGGCCCACTGTCTTGCGCGCATCTTGATTGCTATATATTCATAATATTCCCTATTTAGAGAATTCCGTGTCATTCCAGTGCTCTGAGGACATAACAGGACTATTGAGGTACTTTTTGTGACCTAGGAACTGGGTACAGGATTAGTGTTTTCATCTCAAATATAGTCTTCAATTTGGCCTAAGTGGCCAAAAGAAATGTGACAAAATGTATACTTTATTGGTTCTGTTGGTGCTGAACGAATTAGAAATTAGAATTATTTCATCATTTTAGGTATGCATAATTTCAGGTTTCCAGAGATGACTTTGGCAGTCTTGTCAACAATAATTTACCTATGGGAATGCCAAAAAGTTTAATGGTTCAATACTTCTTCCTATTCTAACTTTGTTAGAAAGTTATAAGCAAGATGTCTTTCAAAGTAGGCTTGTGAAAACTGTCTCTTATCTTCATTTCCCCAGAATATTGTATGCAACATTGCAAGGTTTAAAACGTTACCTACAGAATTAAATAACTTAACACAATATTAGCTTTTGGGCTTTCCCCGTTCTTTGCATTATCAGTTTGTATGACTCTTGAGTTGGGGAATTAAGGAGTGCAATAGACAGACTGTGCCATAAGAAGACATGAGCAAAAAGATGCAATCCTACTTGCAGTGACTTATGTTTGTGCCTGCCAACCACAAAGTAAGATGCTGTATGATGAAACTCATTTCCACTTTGGTATTTTCAAGTTTTAAAACTCTGCGACATGACTCCAGGATAATGGGATGCCTGCTGTTCCATCTGCAATTGACAACTCCTCTGTACTTCACTTTCAGCATTATTTCAACACACATTTCATCTTCTCTGGTAATAAAAATACATTCAAATGGGAATGTTGTCCCCAGTATTCCTTCTACAAGCTTTTTCATGTCAGAGATTTTGAAAGTATATGTAAATTGCCGTACATCTTAAATCAGAAGTGGGCAGATTCAGCCTTGAAGGACTGGTTGTGTTTCAAACTGGAACCCCAAATTTTGCTAAACAGAGCCCAGATGCACAGGTTCACAGATCTGTGTTAAGAGTTAGGGAATAGTCTGTCTCTAACCGCATGTTCAGCCCAGTACTGAACCAGATCAAAAAAATTCTCTTCCCAGCAGATTTTTTTTCAGCTACATAATATAGGGGTAGAAAACATCTGAGTTTTTGCTGTTGCTTAACTGGGAGTCAGAAAACATGGCTGTAAATCCCCCAGAAATCTGCTGAGATTTTAACCTGGGTCTCTCTAATCTAACACTTGAGTCTAGCATTATTCATATGTTCTATTATACATGTGTTGTCACTGCAAGTACATGCTTTAATGTTTGTGAGGATATTGTATTTATTCCTGATTTATACCATTACAAGTACCCTCTTAAATCCAGAGTACAGATCATAATTACAGCTATATCCAGGTAGAATGAGCATATGTTATGTTTCTGTGAATTGCTGAACATGTGTTTTATTTTGAGAATCAAATTGTATTAGCTGAATTGCTCCTAACATTTTCTTCCCCTTTTCTCCATATGATTAAATGCATTCTTGTCAATATATATATATATATATATATATATATATATATAAGCACACACACACACACACACACACACACTTTCATTATCATTTTTATTTGATTTTAGCAAAAAATTTAGTAGCGTTTTCGTGGGCAAATAAAGTAACAGGCTTTATACTATTAAATTATTTATACTGCAACTGTTTAGGAAAAACTAGCAACATTTCCAGCAAGTGCAATCCTATATAAGGCCATTGAATAGGCTAGGATTTATTTCTGAAGAGTAGCAGGTGTAGTTTTTAATTTTCTAAGAGGTCAGTTTCCATCAAAGTTCAACATTTCTTATTTCTGCTGCATGTTAATCAAGAGGCTTCATTACTTCCAGAAATATCTGGAATAATAATAATAATAATAATAATAATAATAATAATAATAATAATATCTATCCCGCCCCTCTGCAGTGCAATCGGAACACATATATATACATTCTGTTCCATGTGAATAATTGTGAAACATTTCTGTATTGTGTATGTGCCTTGAATGATGTATCTTAAAAGCGGTGTTCAGATCAACAGTCTGCACATATATGGAAACAGACTACTTGGGCTGAGTGTAATGTGTTACTTCACTTCTCTTAATTTGATTTAGATTTAATTTACCTAAGCTAGTATGTACTGCGTTTTCTCTTTATGCAGTATCTCATGAACTTGGCAGCTGACACTGTAAGCTCTCGGCTAACTAGAGTAATTATTTTCCAAGAAGTTTTGGAACATCTTGCATTTTTTGCTAACGTTCTGCCTGGTAATGGATCGCTGTGGGTTTTAAGCCTAATCTTAGCAGAGTTTAGTGATGCAAGGTCATAGGAACTTTTTACTTAGCAGGGACAACAACACCATTTGTCCACTGACTCAGACTTTGTTGTTCCTTCAAAGCATAAATTCAATCCACGTGATAGTAGGAGAATGGTGTTTCACCTTCGTGCAAAGCAAAGAAACTCCTCAAGGTGTGCTGTGAGTGTGTGCTTGTGCACATGTATAGATATAGATAACACAGATATACTATATCTATATTTGTGTTATCTGTATCTATAGATGTCTGAGTTATTACTCAGACATCTATAGATACAGATAACACAAATATTAAAATACAATAACTCAGACAAAATTAAGTATAGATATGATAACTCAGACAAGATAACTCAGATTAAGATAACTTAATTAGTTATCGTATCTATATTTGTGTTATCTGTATCTATGGATGTCTGAGTAATAACTCAGACATCTATAGTTACAGATAACACAAATATAGATAACACAGATGCCTGCATTTTTGGACTCATTGGAAGACTGGCTGTGTTGACTCTCATAATAAGTACTGTGTTTCAAACTGTACCACTGAATCCTGTGTTGCATACAGTTGTCTGGGCTTCAGTGCATTAAGTAGGACTCTCTTAACAGAATGTTTCTCCATCAAGGCCTTGCCTGAATGGGCCAAAAGACTCCCCACACACAAAAATAGTCTGGCATCATCCTGTTTGGACAGCACACGTCCCAACCCCTAGTTTTGGTAAGGGCAGTTTGGATGACAGCTAGCACGTTCCAAACCAGAACCAGGGTATAACTGTGTTAAAATGAATTTTTTAAAAGTTACTTGCTGTTCTAAATCTTCCAGGAATATCCATAACCTTCCATTCCTGTGCTTTGGCAGGTGTCTGCATGGGTGTCCCTCTGGGTTGCCTGATGTATCTGCTGTCATAAGCCGCTCATTTTGAGGTCAGAAGCACCCAGCTTTTAGGAGATTATCAGACGCCTGAAAGTGTCAGGAGCAAAGCGGGATGCCTCCGTCACAGTCGTGCGATTGGGGCAAGAATATGAGATGACGTTGCGCGACGTCTCTATTATCCCATCCTTGTCCCATTTGTGGGGAGGAATTCTCCCATCGCTTTGTGACGGGATAATTCCTCCCCACAAATGGGACAAGGATGGGATAATGGGGACGTCGTGCAACGTTGTCTCATATTCTTGCTCCAATTGCAGGATTGTGATGGAGGCGTCCCGCTTTGCTCCCATCACTTTCAGGCATCTGATAATCTCCTAAGTCTACTTTCCCTGGGATGCTTAATTATTTATTATTATATTTTAAAATCACCCACTGATTTTCTCATTCATTCATACATTCATTCTCTGGATGGTGTACAAGGACATTAAAATCCCCAAATGCAAGATGCAATCAAATTAAATAAAGCATCAAAGATTTAGGCCAAGGTCCTGTAGTGCACTTTGGTATCCAGCAGTGGCAAAATCAGGGACTTTCTTACTCTCCTGCTCCCATTGCAGGCCTCTACGGGCCCCAAAAATGTGCTCCAGAGGATTTCCTAAAGTGTATGGGAATCTGCACAAACAAAGAGGGATTGCAGATTGTGGTGGACGCAGAAGGATCCAGTGGAAGTAAATAATTGGATTCTGTCCTTAAATCCAAGTAAAACGAATGACAGAGAATAAAGGATCCAAAATTACAGTATTGGGCATGTAAATCTTCACAGTGTTCCAGAAAGGAGATACTGTATTTCATTTCATTTCATGTCAGAACAAGGTGCATTTCCCTCAGCATTTTAAAACAGAGGCAAGCCGCTGGACTAAACCCTTAAAATGCCTTTTATGTTGCATAATAGCTGTCTATACGGGAGCGTGGGGAAATATCCGTTCCTGTTAGTTTGTGCATGGTGCATAAATACCCTTGTCGTGAAACACACATTATTCTTTCTATAATGTAGTTTTGTAATTGCTTTGTAGCAGTGATGGTGAACCTTTTAGAGATCGAGTGCCCAAGCTTAAAGGTGTTCCGGCACTGGGTGTTACCCAGTGCTGGGGTGAGACTTCCAGGGGGACTTCCGCCTTCCAGGGGTGGGACTCCCATTTTGGGGTGGGTGGGACTTCCACCTTCTGGGGGGGCGGGACTTCCTCTTCCCCCTGCCCGGTCCTCAGCTACCTCTCCGGGCCTTTAGCTGTCTCTGGGGAGGCATTTGAAGTGACAGGAGGGTGGGGGAAGAGGAGGAGAAGGTGCGTGCCTGTTCCTCCTTTCCCCCCATCCTCCTGTCTCTCCATATGCCCTCCAAAATCGCATGCCAGAGGTGGTGCATATGCCATAGGTTTGCCAACATGGCTCTATAGGCTTTGAATGCTGAATATGATGATGATGATTTTTTTACAGTAGTCATTAGTGGGAGACACCAATTCCTCTCAAGACACTCATTCATGACAGATCATTCTATTGTGGGGCAGAACTGACTCCAAGGCTCCTAAAAGGGATGTATTGGCAATGTTCATTGTTGCGCTTCATTATATCCACCCATCATTAACACTGTATATGGAAGGACATAATCAGTTTCTGGTTTATACCTATATCTATACTTATGAGACCAAGTGCCCAAACGTAGAGGTGTTCCGGCACCGGGTGTTACCCAGTGCTGGGGTGGGACTTCTGGGGGGACTTCTACCTTATATATAGACAGACAGAGAGAGATTATATTGTCTCACATGTATCTCACTTTGGCTTATAAAATGTTGCCGCAGAACTACAGATCATGGAATTTTTATTTAATTGGATTGTATAATATAAGTGTGAAAACAATTCATTCCACAATTAATGTGCAAGCTATAAGTTCCAGCATATATTGCTATGTTACTGTTAGTTAAAATATTTGCTTTTCCCACATGGAATGGCAAAAATGCAGGATTGTTGTAATATATCACCATGAACTTGTAGGTTTTCTCCTTCTTTTATTTTCTAGTGATTTCCAGCCTGTGGGAGAATCTACAAGGGACAGTAGTAATCGCCCACGAGGGACAACCCGATTTCCAAGGCTGTCTCAGAACCATCAGAGAGAGCCACGGAACCTGGAACCTCAGAGTGGTGACCTTTGATTTTCGGATAATTATGACTACTGCAGGCACTATGTACTTTAAGCCTCCTTTGGATGACGTTCTGTCTTATGCAATAGATGGCCATGAGAAGAACAAAATACAACTGCATTGAATTTATAGTCAGCAAGAGATCTTTTGTAAGGGTCTCTCTTTCATCAAACAGGTCACTTTTGAAGTAGCAGCAATTTTCCAGAACAATTGGATGCCCCTTGGCCAAGAATTGAAAAAAGTGTGGGGCAGGCTTTATATACTCTTTGATTTGTCAACCCAATGATAAGCCTTTCAAGCTTCTGGAGTTTTGATGGTGTTTTCCCTTGTATTCAAAATCCTATAAGGGCTTTGTGGGTTCCTCAGAATACCACTGAATTACAGCCAGAATGATAAAACTATTTTAAATCAGCATCTTCCAGCTCATTTCTTTTCCCTTCCCCTGTCCTCTAGCTATTAATTTTTACTACTATATCAAACCAACAAAAAGAAAAGAAAAGAAATGTTAGAGTCTGGTGTTTCTACTCCAGCTTTTCCCAGATGAGTTGTTCTTAGATTATAAAAGCAGACAGCTCTGAAACAGATAATTTACTCATAAAACTGGTGCAAAATAAAAATGAAGTTTGGTTGGAGGGATATTGTTATATCATCATAATTTTCTGCAAATGCATATGCTTCCATAGCATCAAAATAAGCCACTTCTTGGGCCCATGCTTTCCACTATTTTCTACTAAGACACACAATGTGAGGCTGCTAAGAAATGTAGAATTCATTGCTGCTATTGTTCATCAGCTTTCACTGAAATATCTTTTGGTTAGAATGCAACAAAAGCAGCTGAAAGGAAACCCGGGAACTGATGGTTACAATGGATGGGAAGCCTGATATAAGTGAATTGCACCCAAATCTTGTACTACCCTGGGGAGCAAATGACTCCTTATCTCTTCTCTTTTTCTTAATAAGCTTTATTATCTGGAATGAGTTCCATTTTTCCTTGGCTATCATTTAGCTTTCTAGCCTAGTGAAACCATAAATTACATGGAGCCACCCTCCCTCTCCAGCAGTAATCCCAGTGGTTTGAATAGAGCATACCAGTCTACATCAGAACAATTCAGTGGAAATAGCAGATGAAGGTATGAGACATAAACAGAGCTGAAATAATTATAGTCGTCCCTCCATTTTTGTGGGGGATCTGTTCTGGACCCCCCCACCCCCCCACCCCCCGTGAAAATGAAAAAATGCAAATATTCAAGCTCCATTGGCTTCAATGGGTGCACGCTCTCACATGTGATCTTGTGTATGCACCTTGGGCATGTTCACCATTATTTCCCTCTTGGCTTGCCATCTGTAGAAATTCAAGACTGCAGATGGGAAGTCCACAAAATAGGAGGGACGACTATATGCTATTTCCTCTGGAAATGCACTTATTGTATGTTCTGCTGACCTTGGAGCAACCTCCTGAGTTTTGAGCTGATGTTTCACAAAAGAACTAAAATGCCTTGCACCATTCATTTTGAGATTTGCCACACAATGAGATGGCTTTGACAACTTTTGATCTTGCTGGCTGGGGCTGATGGAAATGAAGTGAAACATCTGGGAAGCCACAACTTCCCTGTCTCTCTTTTGGCCATTCTGTTTTTGCTTTGAGTGAAATCCTTGACCAACAAAGTTGAAAATGACAATTATTGCAAACAGCTCAAATCCTGATAGGAACATTGTGAGGTGTGACGAAAGCACAATATCACCTGGAGCTGAAATGCAGAGAATGAGGAAGATGACCTCCAAGACTTCTTCAAATTGTACAATTCTGTGATTCTGTGGTTTAATGCTAGTTTCTTTCCCAACTGAAAAGAAGCCTCACACATATGTGCGTACACATACCACCCAAGACTTGAACATTGTTTGAAGAGTTTTACATATGAAATGTTGGGTCTAAATAAACATTTTCCTCACCATCCTTCTCAATCCTGTTGCCCTCCAGATGTGTTGAACTGCAATTCCCATTGGGGCCAATGGATGTAGATGATACTAGCCGTACCCCAATACATCCAGAGGGTGCCAAGTTAGAGAAGGCTGTTGAAGCAATGCCTCTCTCAAACCATTTTTATTTTCTCAAAACCTGTTACTGGTCTCAGGCCACATTTTGATCTCTAAAACTATTACTACTAAATCAGCATCACAGTGTATGAAATGCTCCTTTGGGTAAATTGAAGGAATCTCACCTGACAAGAAAAAGTAAAGCCATTTGATTAACAGAAACTTTAACTGTATGTAGTTCAAATGGCTAATATTATCTTTTGACATCTTGGGATACAGGTTAATTTCATGAAGCAGAACAGCAGAGTTGGTTTTCTGTTGTTGTTTTGGCATTTGTATGAAATATTTATCTGCAGAAAACAACAGGAAGTGTTCACGGGTTTTTATGGTTCTTTGAAATATAGGAAGGCATTTATTTAGTATAGAGTACTCCAAACAAATCACAATGATATTTCCGCTATGTTTAAAATTTGATGAACTGGAACCTTCTTGGATCCAACCAGTTTTCACAATTTACTATGCAAATTCTTTCTTCATTTCATTTCTTTTTTTTTATCATCAATATCATTTTCTTCATTTCATTTTTATCATCAATATCTGCCAGAACAAACAAAGCCCAGTTGGGATAGAATTCATTGTCTTGGTGAAAATTTCGCCAATTAGTTCATTGTAAATGAGTATATGATGGCAACCTTGATTGAAGTGCCTGCTTGAGATATAGAAGAAATAAGTACATTAAATTATAAAAGTAACAAGTACGCCACAATCACAGTAGCCTTGAAATGTAAACAACTGTATTAACCAAAAGCAGTCATTGAAATTTGACCTCAGTGATTAAAGTGTTGGATTGTGCTTACAGAATTGTGGATTGTGCCATATCTTTGTTAAGTGGAATGAGGGCAACATGAGACAAATAAACAACGTCTTATTAATGTGAAGTCGAAGGCTTTCATGGCTGGCATCCATAGTTTTTTGTGGGTTTTTCGGGCGGTGTGGCCATGTTCTAGAAGAGTTTCTTTCTGACGTTTCGCCAGTATCTGTGGCTGGCATCTTCAGAGAATATATACCCACTCTCTTCCATTCCAGCATTCTCTGAAGATGCCAGCCACAGATGCTGGTGAAACGTCAGAAAGAAACTCTTCTAGAACATGGCCACACAGCCCGAAAAACCCACAAAAAACTAAACATCTTATTAGCTTTGACAGAACTTTTGCTTTGAATCCAGTGTCCAACAATGCGGTGGGACTTGTCTGTGTTCCCTCTCCCTGCAAACTAATGTTTTCAGAATGTGAGGGGGGGAAAGATTATCCAACAGGATTCTGAAAATACAAAGGATGTATTCGTAAATAATAATGGCCATGGGGAAGACACAAGTGACATGGAGACAGCCCTTTCAGAAATAAAATACTTTAATGCTGAAGGGATAAAGTACCTTTAAAAAGAAACATATAGAATGATTGATTTAAAAGATAAATCAAGCAGAGGATCCCTGGCAGATGGCAGTCCAGTGTCTGGTAAATTGTCTCCAATGAGAAAAAACGTACTGTCAAATAGCCTCTGCTGTTAGAAAAATATCTCTTTATGTTAGCCTAAATCTGCTTTGTTCCATTTATCATCCACTGATCTGAGTCCCACCCTCAGGCTATGGACTTTATCACACAAGGTAATAAATTCAAAATCCAGTGATACCTTTATTGGCTAACCAAAATGCACAAAATACATGGTACACATTTTTGAAGCTCCGTTGGCTTCTTCACCAGGTAAAGATGTTAAAAATCATACCGGGGGGGGGGGGGGGGAATTATGACGATGTTAGTCACAAGTCTGCATTTTGAAGATGCTGCTGTTCTCAGTTCAGGTGCTGTTGGAGGGACACTCATTGTAGGCCAGCCTCTTCTCCTTCTGACTGTTTGGGTACTTCAGAGGGAAAACATCAAGTTCCATTAGCAGGACAAAGAACATCAGCATTTTCAAAATGCAGGCTTGTGACTAACATAATTTTTTCGAAATGAACAGGAATGTATTACGGACTACTGTTGACTGACTTTATGTATTGGTAATAAATAGGTCTCAAAATGGGCAACAGCTGAGCTGGTAATGAGAAGTTACTTGTCCAATCAATGTTAATGATGGATACTGGCTTAAACAGTATTTCAGATCTGAGAAGAGAAACAGGCCAGATTCAGAAATTTGGAAATGAGTCCTGAAGAAGTATATGATTTTCTCAACAGAAGGATGGAAATCGTTCTGTCCAGTGCTTCCTCTGTCTTAGCTACTATATAAAAAAGGAGATTCCTTATGAGTTGTTGGCATTTCTTCTAGAGTCATTACAAATTATGTAACCTGGCTTCAAGTGTTCTAACAAACCAACTATCTCATTCTTCTTGAGTCTCTTTTAATCATTATTATTTAGTCCTATGTTTCTTTGACTCCCTTTTTCATACTGCTGCTTCTGTTTTGCATTTCTGCACTGTTTTCCTACCTACAATTCCTACTTATCTATGAAAATTTAAAGTTTATGCAGAGCCGAGGAACAAAAGCAGTGGATGGAAGTAAGAATCCATTTTTTCTCTCCATAGCCATCAGTCGGGCCTTTACAGACTGCCAGAAATAATGTAGCTTGAGACCACTTTAACTGTCCTGGCTCAATGCTAGGGAATCATGGGAACTGTAGTTTTTTTCTGAGACATTGAGCCTTCTCTGTCAGAGAGCTCTGGTGCCACAATAAACTACAGTTCCTATGATTCCTTAGCATTGAGCCAGGGTAGTTAAAGGGCCTTTACAGACTGCCAGAAATAGTGCAAATTGAGTTCACTTTAACTGTCCTGGCTCAGTGCTAAGGAATCATGGGAACTGTAGTTTGTTGTGGCACCAGAGCTCACTGGCAGAGAAAGCTCAATGTCCCAGAAAAAAATACAATCCCCATGATTCCCTAGCACTGAGCCAGGACAGTTAAAGTGGCCTCAATTTGCACTATTTCTGGCAATCTGTAAAGGCCCAAAGTGGACTCAAGCTGCATTATTTCTGGCAGTCTATAAAGGTTTTCAAAACATGTAACTGGCTATAAGACTGGCCTCTGAAGTCAGTCACAAAATTTGTTGGTACAACAGTCTCACAATTTGAAACCTCTCTTTTATGGCAGAAACAATCAAGGCCCTGTCTGCACAGGCGAAAGACCCCGTTCCCACCCCGATGCTGGTGCTGCCGCCCAATTGCACGATGCATGGCAACTTCTGGTGAAACACTGCAGCTCTTTCCCATTAACCTGACTTTGCACCAGAGTTGGCCAAGTTGCGGGAAGCCCTGGTGTTTCCCCTGTTAGGATATGAATGGGATATATAGTCAAAGGTGAAATGTAAAGATGTGTGTGTGTCTGTAATTTTCCACTTGAGAACAGTTTCTGGACAAGGCACAAACAATATTTAGAGAAACAGGGTGAATCAACGCCAGGTGGTAACAGAGACATCAACAATGTACTTTCCCAGAGGTAAAACTAATGGAACCAGACTTTGTTATGGATAACAAAGATATATCAAATACGTAAACATTGTTAGCTTGGGAAAGTTACTCACGTGGTGGATGATGGACAGCAAGAGGCTGGGTTAACATACATCATACAGACATTATCCAATTAACATAAAGTTAACACCTAGAAGGTGGAGTATGGGATGGGCTTAGAAAATCCTTTGTCTAAGAATTGTTTTATTGTTCAAGATGTGAGGGTGTGTGGCTGGATGCTGCAACAAGTTGGATCCTAATGTTTTTTGGATTGTTAAAGATGTAATCTTGTATGGCTGAACTGGACAAATTCATCACAATGGATTTTACTTAGTTGTCTTATTTTTACTTTTTTATATGTATTAATAAAGCTATGCTTTTGGACTTTATAATGTGTCTTCTTGACTGAGGAAGACAGGATGCTGGAGAAGAGAAGCTGAGCCAGTTGATGGCAAATCTACACAGTGGCTGTGGATCACAGCAGCCAGCTTGTCCTGCAGACTCTGCTGGGTGCCAAAAGGCATCACTACAACACTCATCATCCACACACCAACATCCCCAACTAACGGGTTTAGTGTGAGGTTTTGTGGCAGGCGAACAGCTGAATCAGGTTGGCCTACTTTTCACAAGCCAGGCACTGCGCCATCTCTCTTCCCTGTGCAGAGCAGTGTCTCCAGAGCTGCCGCTGCTGCTTCAGTACCTGCCTGGTGTGCCACCGCTCATCCATTGATCAACGAGAAGATAGGGTAGAGAGAGACCCTCAAGTGGCCGGAGCCTCCAGAGACCTCAGCCATGTGATCAGAGGGTCCCTCTACCCTTTTTTGTGATTGGTCACACGGCCAAGTCCGCTCTCAAGAAAGTGATGGTGCAAAGGGCCAACTCTGCCGATTCCCGGCTGGTTCATGTGAACAACACTGCACTGTCATACCAGGTTTGGCTAAATACATGCAGCCACCATCGGGGTGAATCTGGAGATAGTTCCAAATCACAACGTTCCAGGACAGGCCCTGGACTTGTGGCCAGAGCAGATAGGGCCCAAAAGTCTTACAGATTGTTAAAGGTATATCAGTTTATTCCGTCATAAGCTTTAATGGATTAGAATACACTTCGTTGGATGCATAAAGTATTATACTCGATTAGCGAAAGACGTGTGCACATCTATCAAATCTTCATCCATGAGTTTCATCCACTTCCCAATCCATGTATGGTCCGTGCCCTATTTCTTGGTTTTTGTTGTTGTTTTTTTTATACAGGATGAGATCTGTTCCTTTGCCATGCCTTTTTTTCAATATGTATGTACCTGTATTTATATGTAAGTAGTTGTACCTTTCTCTGTATATATGGATGTATATATGCACCAGCTCTGCGGATTGTGAAGCCCATGATGAGAATAATAAATTTAGGAATTGCAGCCTTCAAGCTAGGCAAGAGTCTCAAGCTGTGGGAGGGTGGTGTCTGGCCTATTGCATTTTGGTGTTTCTCTTCCAACAGCAGTGTTCAAGCTCCGTGCTTTCTCCATTAACACCATTGGAGTCTGTGCTAATTCCAGGATCAAGAAAGTTGCATTGGTTGTCCGACCGGGTTGCCAGTTTAGATACAGGATAGAGCTCTTGTCACTTTAATCCCAAATAGATTAAGAAGCAGGACAGTGTGCCATAATATTCCACGAAGCTATACGAAGGTACTTGTCCTTCATCTTTTGAACTAAAACTTTCAGCTGAGCCATTCTCTTGTGGTGGACAGCATTTGGCACTTCTCTGCCCTCTCTTCACCAATGGTCAGGGTTTCTGTAAGTCAAAATCCCAAGCCTCAGGAGAGCTAAAAGCTCAGAACCACTGATCTAACTGATATATTTAACTTAATAAGTACTATCTCGAATTTCTGTAGTTAAAATGGGAATGTCTGTACAGGAAGCTGTGGAAAGTACATTGTTACATTTTCTATTCCAGCTTTTTCCCATCCTTCCAGATTTGTTGGGCTACAATTCATATAATAGTCTATCCAGTTATGCCAACAATTATAGGAGTTGTAGACTAACACCTCTGGATTGCACAGGTTGGAGAAGGCTTCTCCATTCATGAAAAAGACCTGTTCCACCTTTTCTGCTCACTATTGAATTATGAATTCTCTATAATAGTGCTATGGGAGCAATCAGTCTTACCTTTACTTGCATGAAGTTATTTCTTCCATGGGTGTCTCAGTCTGCATATTTCAATTTATTGACATTAATTTTCTCCAGTAAATATTGAATAATCTAACGTAATAAATTCAGGATGGCTCTAAATGTAATTCAATGACAGAACAACACTAATGCTTAAGATGTAACTTATTTACCCTCTCATTATATCCCTCAAAATGAAAGTGATAAGTAGTTTGAATACATGGGACCAGGCCAGCAATACAGGCAACTTAAAAAAACAATTTGAGTATAAGAAATAAGAAATACGGTATTAATTCTGGGATTACACACAGTCACTGTAGAGTTATAGTATTCAGATTTGCTTCTATAAATGTGGGTTTAATCCATTTCTGTTTCATAATTTGAAATTTTATGTATATATATATATATATATATATATATATATATATATATAATTTTATAAAACATTTTCTTGTATTAATATTTCTTTGGAAACAAAAATATCCTGTAGGAATTTTGTTATAATCTGCTTTTAAAAAAGAAGTTTGCAGTTCTGGGAATAAATGGTATTTTGTATGTTTAAGGAAAACCGTACTGGCAGAGTGTACTGTATTCTTTTATAATACTGTATTCTTTTATAATATAATTGAATGTGTAAGTTATGTTTACTTCTAAGAGTAGGTCCCAGGCACAATCCTAAACCATTTAAATCAGTGCAACATTTGTACCTAATTTCAGCATGCCTTGGATTTGTACCTAAGAATAATAGTCTTGTGGCACCCTAAAACTACTACATCTAGTGTGACATGGTTTTTGTAATAATCAAAATGCATGAATTGTATTACATTGATTACAGTTCACACACATTGTGCAGTAATGAATTGTATGCAAAGGAATTGTTGCATACTTTTGAGACGAACTGAGAAAAAGAAGTTGTAGCATAAAGTTTCTGTCAGAACCAGGGAAAACTCCAAGACACAGACAATCAGTCTTCAGATGCTTAACGAAAGACCTTTATTGCTGCAGTTTAACAGAGATAGAAGTTCCTGGTAGGCTTTTTGGTTAGAACTGAGAACATCAAGACATAACATCAAGTCAAAGCATAATAAAGACATTTTAAGTTGTTGACTCCACCCTACCAGTTTAGCACCCTTTCATCTTTTGTTCCCAGGACAGAGACCAAATGTTCCCCATCACCCCCTTCACATTCTTCAGACTGGTCTGGTCTTCTGGGCTTTAACAAACAGTTTAACCCTTACACCACCTCCTACTCTCATTACATAAGCGCCTCTTGCAAAAGACCACTACACAATGATGCATGCATACTACATGCCCCATACCCTTTCCCCAGATATATCAGAAGTGCATAACAACAATACATGGCAGGATCTTGAGTTTCTGACATTGTACCTAACAACAATGTATAGATCTCAACAATACATGGCAGGATCTTGAGTTTCTGACATCGTACCTAACAACAATATATAGATTTCAAGATCCTGACATCCAGCCACCCTAAAATGGACCTCCCCACCTAAGTCCCAGGCTTATGTTGATATTTATCATGGTATTTTTTTTTATCAGTTCTGGTGCCTGAACATGTTTTCGCATAAACTCATTAACTTTCAGTTTCAGAAAAATGTTTCCATCAGATGAAGTACTGTAATTTATTTTTGTACATTCATGAGTCCAGGATCTTTGCCACTTCAAAATGTTGTCCCTCCTCAACCACAATAGGAGGCAGAGGAGCCGCCTCTGAGCTCCATTGGTCCAGGCTGCCACCAGCTTTAGCAAGCTTGCTGTAAGGGCTGTTAGAACACACTCCCTTGGAGAGTAATGGAGTCTCCTTCCTTGGTGGTCTTTAAATAGGCTGGATGGCCATCTGTCGGGGATGCTTTAATCGGGAATTCCTGCATGGCAGAGGGTTGGATTGGATGGCCCTTGTGGTCTCTTCCAACTCTATGATTCTATGATTCTATGCACAGGGTGTAAGTGTCTGTAGGTTATCTCATTTACCAGTCTTTTAACACAAATGGCCCAATGCACTTAGGGGTCAACTTTCTAGCCAACAGCAGTGTTTTGAGATGTTTGGTGGACAAGTATACCTTTTGTCCTGGCATCAAAGCCCACTCCTCCCTGGACTTTTTGTCAGCATACTTTTTATAGTCTGTTTTCGCCTCTTCAAGAGCTGTCACATTTTGAGACCAGGACCCTTTTATATTTTCTATGCATTCTGTCAGTGGCGCTGGCTCCGTAGGGTTGGTTTCAAGTGTTGGCAAAGTTCTAGGATCATAGCCGTAGACCACCTCAAAAGGTGAGAGACCTGTGCTCTGGTTGATTGTGCTATTAAAGGCCAGCTCAGTGTGGGGCAACAGATCAAGCTTATTGTCCTGTTGATAATTTGAGTAGCAACCCACAAAGTGGATCTGATTAGAAAATAGACCTGTCACCGCCAGATTGTGTTCTGGTCCTGGCTCATCAGGAGGTCAGGGATAAAGTCCATGGCTATGTGAGACCAAGGGGCCATAGGGGTCGACAGTGGCTGCAACAGCTCTTGCGGCTTTCTTCCAGCATGTTTGGACCAGGCACAGGTGGGACACCCTTGACATTGGTCTCTACATCCTGCCTCACCCCCTCCAACCTCTACTGTTTCTCAAACGATGCCAGGTCCTTAAGAACCCACTGTGTTCTGATGTCTTAGCATCATGACATTGCTGCAGGATTTTTATCCGGAGTGCCTTGGGGACATATATTTTGTTCTCCTTGTACCAGATGTCGTTCTTTAATTCTTTTGGTCATCTTGTAGCCAGAGATTCCTAGAGGCCACTTCCTGAAAGCTTTGATGTAAAGAACCTGGTTGGGAGGGGGTTGGGTGTTGCCTTGGTCTGACTCATAGTGGTGAATGCCAACCCCTGTTGCTGGGGTGAAAACAGTGTCTGCTGGTGCCTCTAGCTTAGTGTCATGCTGAGGCAATCTCAACGCATTAGCCAGGGATATACTTCAATTTGAAGTTAAACTTGTAGAAGTATTTGGCCCACCTGACCTGTTTGGGATTGAGTTTGGGGTCTGCAAAGCTAGCAATAACAATAGCAAGTACATTTCTATAATGCTTATGAGTGCACTTAAGCACTCCCTAAGCAGTTTACAAAGTGTAAGCTAACTGTCCGCAACAAGTTGGGTACTCATTTTAGTGACCTTGGAAGGATACAAGGCTGAGTTGAGCCTGAGCCCCTGGCTGGTTTTGAACTCACAATCTTGTGACTATGAGTGAGTGGCTGCAGTACAGGCATTTAACCACTACACCACCAGGGCTCCTTAGGTTCCAATGGTCTGTCCAAACCTTGAAAGGGCGGGGTGCCCCATTCAAGAATTGGCCCCAACTCCTCAGCACCCATTTGACTGCAAAAGCCTCCCACGCCCAAGCTGGCCAGGCCAATTCAGCCCCTATGAATTTTTGGACAAGTAAATGCAGGGGCGTAGCACCTCTTCTAGGTCCTTCTGTAGTAAGACAGCCTGCAACTCAACATCACTGGCATCGGCCTGGAGTACAAATGGCTGGGTTGGGTTTGAATGCTTTAGAGAGGGCTCAAAGCTAAACTGTTGAGTTTTTCAAAGGCAGACATGCACTCTGGGGTCCATTGGATCTTGACCAATGGTTTCAGTTTGTGGCTGAATTAAAGAACAAGATCTGATAGAAGGGGGACAAAATATATGTCCCTGAGGGTCTCCAGATAAAAACCCTACAGCAATGTCCCCTTTCTTCTTTTTCCCTTTCTTCAGCTTCATTTTGAGCAAATCCATGATGGGCAAGGCCACCTGGCAAAGTCTGTAGAAATTGGCAAACCCCAAGAAGCTCTGTACCTGCCTTTGTGTCTGCGGAGGCTCCTGACTCAGTACCATGCTGACTTTTTCATGGTCCATTTTGATCCCTTTCATGGAGATTCAATACCCCAAGAAGTCTAAACTGTCCATGTGAAACTTACACTTTGACAGCTTTGCATACAACTGATTGTCTAATAAATGCCTCAGCACCTCCCACATCAATCTGACATGGGATTTTAGGTCCTTTGAGTAAATGAGTACATCGTCCAGTTATACCAGCACCCTCTTGAATTCACCAGCCTCATGAACACTCCTGGCACTCCCAGTAGCTCAAAAGGCATAACCAAGTATTAAAAATCCCCCAAGGGGCATTTAAAAGCCGTCTTGTGCTCATCCCCCTCCCGGATCCTCACTCGGAAGTACGCATCCTTCAGGTCTAACTTAGTGAACACCCTTCCTGTGGCCAACTACCCCAACATGTCTTTCATGAGGGGAATGGAATATTTGTTTGTACTAAAGATCCCATTTAGGTTGCAGTAGTCTGTCACCAGTCTCAGTGATCCATCCTTCTTTTCTCAGAAGAAGATCTGGGCAGCAAATGATGACATGGACGTTTGTATAAAACCAGGGGTAGGTTTTCTCCATGAATTCTTTTAGAGTCCCTAGCTCCAGAGGGATCATGGAATATAACGTGGGTTTGGGTGGTTTAGCCCCTAGCTCTAGTTCTATAGCACAGTCTATTTTCTGGTGGGAGGGAAGCTGGTCACTCTTCTCCTAAAAAACCTGCCCAAGTTGGCATAGACCTCTGGGAATCCCAAAGACTCTCTTCCCCCAGCCAGTGTGGAGGCAGGGCCCTGGAGTTTTAGACTTGATGGCAGTCACCTTGCCATGCAAGCCACTTTGGTGTGGTTCAAACACTGGGAGTGTTTAAACTTGAGTTTGCCTAGTCTTCACCCGATGCTGAGATCATGGAAATGGAGCCAGTCTATGCCTAGGATCAATGGGTAGTCTGAGGTGGAAGCTAGGACAAATCTGCTTCATGCCCAGTGATCTTGCACCCCCATTAGGACCATCTGGGTCTGCTCGGTTGCCAGGGACCCCCCTAACTCTGTTCAATCTATTTGCTTAAATGTGAGGGGAGGTTCTAGTTCCTTAACACCCAGTCCCAAGCTGGTGGCTACGATGGCGTTCATTAAGCACTGGGTGCAACCCAATCAATGGCTGCCATTATGTCCATGCTCCCTTCCCCCTTACGGTTTTCTAGCTTGAGCCAGAGAGTGTAGAGGGGAGCTCTCCCACTCACCATCGGAAGGCAACTGCGACATCCCTCTGTCTGTCTTCTGCCACTTTCTAAGACAGGCTTGAGTAGTTTCCCGGTGGCTCACCACTGTCATTCGAATCAGTGCAGTCTGCCATAGCTCCGTGGCTGTTCTGTCCTCCAGAGCAGTCCCCAAGGCTTGACCTATGGGTGGTTATTGTATAGTTGTTGTTTATTATTAAGTATAATGCGAAAAGGAAATGGGGCAGCAATTCAAATTGTGCTGGATAGAGGGAGACATGGCAATGGTAGGGTGATATATCATTACAGGGGAAGGTGAGAGAGATACCTCACACTTATCTTACCTTCCAGTTATCCTGCCATCCTTATGAACTTGAAGAGTGAGCCAAGCCAAGCAAGGTGACAAAACCTCACCTTGCTCCCCTGTAATGCCAGGTCAGTTAAAAATAAAATGCATGCAATCTATCATCTCCTTACTGATAGGAGGCTGACCTGACATTGAGACAAGACAGAGGTGCTTACTATCAAAGGTCCTAACTTGGGTTTGGAGGTGTGTCAACCAGTCCCAGATGGAATTATGCTCTCTATGAAAACCTGTATTTGCAGCTTGGGGGTGCTTCTGGATTCATCTCTCTAAATGACAGCTCATATAGATGTGGGAGGCAGGCATGCTTACTATCAGCTTTGGCTGTTATGCCAGCTGTATCCCTTCTTATTGCTGCGGAAACCTAAAGATCGTAGTTCACGCGCTGGCAACCCCAAGGCTCAGCTTTTGTCATGTGATGTACATTGGGCTACCTCTGTACCAAGTTCAGAAAGTTCAATTAGTTCAAAACATGGCAGTCATATTGGTTACTGGTACACCCAGGAGTGATCATATCACACCAATATGGAAATCACCTCACTGGCTGCCAATTAATTTCCAGGCAAGGTACAAAGTGTTGGTTATTTCCTTTAAAATCCTACGTGGTTTGGGTCCAGGTTACCTATAGGATAGCAACCTCCCATATAATCCCTCCTGTACACTCAAGTCCTCTGGGGGACATTTACTCCAGACAGGACTAGGTTGGCAACTGTGAGCCAGAAGACTTTTTCTTCAGTCACCTCTGGGTGATGACCTGTTAGGTTCAACAGCTGAATATGTTGTCTGAATTTAAAACAGCATGAAAGACTGTTTCGGGGGAAGTTAGCGGGAACTTCCTGACAGTAAGGTGGTTCGACAGTGGAACACACTCCCTCGGAGAGTAGTGGAGTCTCCTTCCTTGGAGGTCTTTAAGCAGAGGCTGGATAGCCATCTGTCAGGGATGCTTTGATTGGGAGTTCCTGCATGGCAGGGGATTGGACTGGATGGCCCTTGTGGTCTCTTCCAACTCTATGATTCTATGACTAGTCTGTTCTGGCAGGCCTATCCAGGTGATTTTTAAATTGTGACTTTTAAATTTTTTAATGTGGATTGTTTAAATATGTATGTGTTTTAGTTGTTCTTTTAAGCTGATGCGTGTTGTCTATTTGTTAATCTGTTGTTGTTGATCCATAGGGAGAGGTGGTTAAGAAATCATCATCATCATCATCATCATCATCATCTCCATCATCATCTCCATCATTCCCTTCCCCTGCTGTTGTGGGCTTGCTGCTGACCAGTCCCCTCTTTCCCTTCTTTTCAAAGCCCATGCTGGTAGACCTGACACATGATGGTAGACACATGATGGTAGTTGTCTGATTTGAGTTCATCTTCCTCATCCACAGATGACTCACCTGAGCATCCAGTGCTGTCTGAGTCCTCTGTCCTCCCTGCTGGCTTCTTCGGCTTCATTTCTGTCACATTTCTTCATTTTTCTGGCTGGCTCCATGCCACGAGTGCCTTGTCTCGCACTGCTTAGTGTCGTCACTGGTACAGCTTGATAACAGTTTGTGTCCCCTCCTTCTCCTCCTGCTGTGCTTTGTGTGTTAGTTGGTCCTTTGTGTGTTAGTTGGCCCTTCTACTTGGATGGCAAGGATGCTTGCCTCTTGCCAAGCCAAATGAGACTCCAGCTGCTCAACCTCCTTCATGAGCTGTTCTAAGGTTTTGGAAAGGCCTTGTAGTATGGTGTTTCCCTTTACATTCCCATCCTGGGGCCTTTGCAAGCTGTGATCAGGCCTATCAGTGAGTAAGCAGCCCCCAGAATGAGTAAAACAATCAAAGGCTGGTAGGGAATAAATACTAAGAAGATGCTGCCAAAGTGGTAGCCACAGAGGCTGAAGCTATGTCCCTGGAGGCAGCTGATGTACGTCACGAGTGATACTCAGCCAAATACAAGTGGCCAAAGACACATGATGGTAGTTGTCTGATCTGAGTAATTACTAGCCCTCTGAAACCAAGGTAGCAAAGTCCCTGCTGATACTTTTGCAAACACACTAGTAAAATGTGAGCTAGATAATTGTACGATCATAAAGTTGATGGGACTGTTTGGTGGATTTGCAACTGATTGACAGCCCGAACCCAAAGGGTGTTCACCAGTGGCTCTTCTTCATCAAGGAGAGAAGTGACTAGTAACTAGCCAATCTCTCCAAGAATCTTTGGCAGCATGTACACCTCTTCTAAAAGATAAAGATCTTTGATAAAGGACTAGAAGAAATAAACAAAACTTGTTCTCTCTTATGTTGCCTCAAAAAGTTAACATCACAATAAGGGACATTCAGCTAATTAGAATAATAGAATCATAGAGTTGGAAGAGACCCCAAGGGCCATCCAGTCCAACCCCATTCTGCCATGCAGGAACTCTCAATGAAAGCATCCCTGACAAATGGCCATCCAGCCTCTGTTTGAAAACCTCCAAAGAAGGAGACTCCACCACTCTCCGAGGGAGTATCTTCCACTATCAAACAGCCCTTACTGTCAGGAGGTTCCTCCTAAAGTTGAGGTGGAATCTCTTTTCCTGTAATTTTCATCCGGGTCCTATTCTCTGGAGCAACACAAAACAAGCTTGCTCCATTTTCAGTTCATTAATTGTTCATTTTCAGTTCATGTATATATCAGACAATAAACTGAGCTAGTGGCTGGAGGGGTGAGGATGGTACTGAGACATCAGTAGGCAAAACCAACTGATCTAAGCTAATGTTTTTGTCCATTACTTGCTAAGAAGGAAAACAGAGAATGATGAAACAAATCCAGCCACTCTTTCATCATGATTAGAAATTAAGAAATGTTTTTATAAAGAGCCAACAACTGGGCAACCACACTTGTGATGTGTCAGCTTGCAAAAAAGAAACAGAAAAACAACCCTGCTGTTTATAAGTGGTGCAAAGCATAAAAGAGATCGAATGCTTCCAGAATATAAGACTGAGCCTCTCTCTAGCCACCCCCTACTGCCATTGATTCAAGCTGCTGCCTTTTGTTTATTTTAGACAAATACCAAGCCATTCATGCCCAAAGCTTGGAAACATTACATTTTGGATGACAACACCCAGAACTTGGAAGAATCCGAGAGTTGTCATCCAAACAGGTAAGATAGACTTGGAACATATATTTGAGCATATTGTGAACTTAGAAATTTGTTTTCAATAGCAGAACTAAATCCATCAAAGAAGAAACATCAGTTTTTCCAATTACCCTTGGTTAGCTACTTTATTCATCTCAGCAACTTAATATAGGTGGGAAAAACCACTTTAGTGATGCCACTTTTAAATAAATAGAAGCCCAAATCCTTGCTGATTTGCTGCAGATCACCTCACTCTCTGGTGACAGACCCAGATCTACCTTCTGCCTGCCTTTGGCCTGAGCTAGAAAAAACAGATCCTATTTAAATAAATAAATAAGCAACCTTACAATTTTGCCAGACCTAGCAAGGCTATCTTCAACAAACATAGAAAATGGATTTTCATGAACCTGCTCCTGACTTCTACTGTAGCCAACAATTAATGATTAACAGCCATGACCATCCCAACTTTGGACAATGTGAATTCAGCCATAGCTTGGTTGCAATATATTGCGTATTTTGAAAGTATAGATCAGGGATAGGCAACCTTTCCCCTTTAAGGGCCGAGGGACTTCAGCTCCCAGAATCCCAGGAGCTATTGGCCAACATGGGACTATTGGCCAACATGGCTGAGGCTTCTGGGAGCTGAAGTCCCTCGGCCCTTAAAGGGGAAAGGTTGCCTACCCCTGGTATAGATGATTGTGTTTCCTGATTTGGTAAAATGAGCAATGTTCTCTATATAAAATGCATACACTTTCCTGATTTTATAGCCGCACCTTCTTTTTCTATGTCAAGATCAACCAAATGCATGAGTGGGGATCCAGGGTGTTGTGTGAACATGTGTGAACATGTTACACTTTAAAGAGTGCTAAATGTGTTAATAGGTGTGATGGAGCATGATTAATTTTCCTTTTGTTGGTGCATAGAACAATGCATAGAAGAGTAATATGTTACTGTGCAAAATGATAACCATAGATGAAGGTTTCTTTTGTTACCTGCCTACACTAAACAGACAGAGCTACTCTGTAATGTAGTCCCACCAACAAAAGGATTCTTTAATCTCAAACTTATTAAAAATTCCCAGTAATATATGTTGCAGCTCATTGTGTCCAGATGATTGCTTATGAGGATGACATAAGCAACACATCTGATAGTACCGATGAGGAATCTGCACTTGGGACAAGAGGCTACTGTCAGAACAGAACATGGAGAAACAGAATGGTTCCCAATTGGAAAAGGGGTCAGACAAGGCTGCATCCTTTCACCTGATCTGTTCAACTGGAGGCCTTTAAACATCCATTGCATCCATTGCTTGGATCCATTGTTCCGTGTCCTAGTCTCTGGAGTAACAGAAAACAAGTTTGCTCCAGCCTAAATATGACACCCATTCAAATACTTAAAAAGGGATATCATGGGCCTCGGCAGACGACTAATTGGGTCATCTCCGAGGCAAGGAAGAGGAGGGGCAGCTCACAAGCGGCGCCCCTTCCTCCTCCCGAGGTTGCCCTCGGAGCTGCCGGCCCTCCGCACGGCTGGTGCGCCAAGGGCAACCTCCCGCCGCAGCGTCCTCACACGCTGCGGTGGAAAAGCCAGGGAAAGTGTGCCCGACGCGTTTAGGGCACACTTTCCGTGGCTTCTGAAAGGAGCGATGATTTTGCGCTCCTTTCAGAGGCGCCGACGGTGCACCGCGGTGCGGCTGCCGCAGTCGCGCGGCGCACTGTCCCAGGGCGTCCCCGACGCCCTGGTCTGCTTCCCCCCCATATCACCTCTTAAATGCCTCTTCTCCAGGCTAAACATCCCTAGCTCCCTAAAGGCCGCCCTAAGCAGACTGCCAGAAATAGTGCACATTAAATTGAGGCACTGCCCTGGCTCAGTGCTAGGGAATCATGGGAACTGTATTTTTTTTCTGGGACATTGAGCCTTCTCTGTCAGAGAGCTCTGGTGCCACAATAAATTACAGTTCCCATGATTCCCTAGCACTGAGCCAGGGCAGTGCCTCAATTTAATGTGCACTATTTCTGGCAGTCTGCAAAGGCCCTCAGTCTCTCTTCATAAGCCACGGTTTCCAGACCCCTCACCATTTTGGTCGCCCTTCTGAACTATCCTGAGGAGTGATAGATATAACTTTCTTTTTAAGCTGGACATTTAAAATGCATTTGCTAAACTGTTGTGGAAATTAGATGAAGCTAAGGTTTGCTTAGACACTAGTTGCCATCTATGATGCCTTGTTTATGATTTCCTTCATCATTTAACCAGAAGCTTCGTGCTAGTCATGTTGTAACTCATTTCATTATTATGTTTGATGATACCCTTATGGTCTTGTTAGTAGCTGTGCCTTAGCTATTGTATGACCTTATTTGCTAGCTATGTTGCTATGCTATGTTTTTTATTACTGCTATTTCATATTTTTTTATTACATTGTTTAATTGTTATGTATTGCTTTTCACAATGTTGTCTATCTTTTCAATAAATTGTAATATTCTTTACTTTTGAGTGTGCTGCTGGTTCAGAGATAATTTTTGGAGCCATATACCAAAAGAAGTACAGAAGAAGAAGAATGTTCAGTGGCCACTGCAATTATATGGGCAATAGTCCCATGTTGGCCAATAGCTCCTGGGATTCTGGGAGCTGAAGTCCCTCGGCCCTTAAAGGGGAAAGGTTGCCTACCCCTGGGCAAAAAAGTCTAGGATGGAGAGCATAGCAATTGTCACAAGTGTGGCCAAATTTGCAATAGGCTCTATGACTGTGCTTCCAGAATACTCTGGAGATTATCAGACTGGGAAAAGGATGTCCATGTCCTGTACTTTTCCCATCCTTGTTCCATCCTTGTCTGTGGTCACGGGAAGGACTTTTACACAATGTTGCACTGATCCGGGCATTTTCCCATCCATGAAGCACTAGTGACCATGATGGCACGAAAGACTTTTATTCAATGTCACAGTGATCCTATCATTGTCCCATCAGTGAGACGGAATTGTCCCATCATTGCCCTTCATTTTGTAATAATGGAAGAACCCATGAATACAATTCCACTTCACTGAAAGGATAATGACAGGATCAGTTCGACATGTATGAATGGCTTTTGTGCAATTGTGGTCATGGATGGGTTAAGGACTGGAGAGAAATCCACTTCGCTCTCGTCCATGTCTGATAATCTCCTTTGTGTTGAGATTCTTGGTTAGTCATTTGGTCAGAGTTCTCTCTGATATGTGGCCCCACTATGCCCACCCAACAATGTTATCCATTCAGGAGGTCCCGTCTTGTCTTCCCACAGTGAGAGGCTAGGCTACATCACATTCAACCAAAATGAAGATGTAGGCAATGGGTTCAGGCTCTCAGCACATTGCTGAGGCCATTAGTAATGTGTCAGGCTCACTTAGGATATGAAGAATGACTGACCCCCATGAAGTGTAAGACAAAGTGAATGCTGGAAGAGGATGGTGTTCTTTATTATCTTCAAAGACCTAGGAGAGTGGATTCACCTCAGTGTATTGCTTTTGTGCTGAAACTGCCTCAAGGCTGCTTCCTCCTATGGCCTCTGTCTAAACCAGGGGTAGGCAACCTTTCCCCTTTAAGGGCCGAGGGACTTCAGCCCCCAGAATCCCAGGAGCTATTGGCCAACATGGGACTATTGGCCAACATGGCTGAGGCTTCTGGGAGCTGAAGTCCCTCGGCCTTTAAAGGGGAAAGGTTGCCTACCCCTGGTCTAAACCCTGTTGCTGGTTGAAGGAGGGGATCCCCAGAAGGCTGCTTGATATTATCTTCAGCAGCTACTCCAAGTGCCTAAGCCAGCAGGCTGAGCTGGTCCATGTATTTTGTCTGGCACTCTAGGATTTTAGAGACCTTAGAGTACTGTTTTGCTTATATGCTGTCAGATTTGGATGGGTCTCAGGCACCATGAACATGTTAGATTGACCTACATGGATATAAAACATGTTTTTATGCTGCCAACCCTGGAAAATGAAGAGGAAATTGCTAACCACCACTAACTAAATAACAAAGGGTAAGTGTGAGGTTGAACCCACTGTCACTGAAGCTTACAAAAAACCTCATAGTCCAAATTTGGAAACATCTGCATGCACAGAATATGCTCTACACGTAAGCAAAGCCCTTAAATATGAAATTCCAAATGTAGTATTACGGAAATGTCAGTAGATGGTGCTTGAAACGTCCAATAAATCTTCCACATAATGTTTTACTGGAATTAAGAGGTATTGTTATGTCTTGATGTTGCAAGAAGCAGCAGCTTCCTAATTGCCAGAAGTTTTTCAACTACTAATGGGTAAGAGTAGAATCCACTGGCCGCCATCACTGAAACTTGGTGGGATGAATCACATGATTTGGATATAGTAATAGAGATATAATAATAGAGTATTATAATAATAGAGTAATAGAGATATAGAAATAGAGATTTGGATATAGTAATAGAGAAGTATACCCTATTCCAAAGAAAGAGGCCAAACAGGAAAGGAGAAGGAATAGCGTTATATGTCAGGGATTTGTACAGCTGTAAGGAGATCCATGACATAAAGGATGAAAAACAATTTTGAGGGCATTTGGATGAAAAGTAAAGGAGAGGTTACAATAGTGACATCATTGAGAGGGGCTACTATAGATCTGCAAGCCAGATTGAAGGTTTGGATGATGCCTCCCTCAAACATATGACCAAATGTTCAAAAAGTACGGTAAAACGTAGTAGTGGGAGATTTCAGTATCCTAATATATGTTGGAAGTTGATCTCTACAAAGAATGAAGGGTTCAACCAATTCCTCACTTACCTTGCAGACAATTTCATTGTCCAGAAGATGAAAGAAGCAATAAGGGAATCAACTATTTGCACTTGATCCTAACCAAAAGGGATGAATTGGTCAGTGAGGTGGAAGTAATGAGATCCTTGTGTAGGAGTAACCAGGCTCTCCTGGGTTTTGATATAATCAAAGGTAATAAAAAAAGTTTGGGATGCAGTGGCTCAAGTGGTTTAAGATGCTGACTGTTGATTGCAAGATTGGCAAGTTGGCAGTTCAAGGCCCGGGTGCTGCATGATGGGGTGGGCTCCCATCACTAGTCCCAGCTTCTGCCAACCTAGCAGTTCGAAAGCATGCAAATGCAAGTAGATAAATAGGTACCACTTTGGTGGGAAGGTAAACAGTGTTCTGTGCAGTCATGCTGGCCACATGAACACAGAGTCTTCTCTGACAACACTGGCTCTTTGGCTTAGTAACAGAGATGAGCACTGTCCCCTACGGTCAGACACAAGTTGACAACCTTGTGAATGGGGAATACCTTTACCTTACCTTTTAATCAAAAAGCACCCTACGCTTTAGAAGAACTAAGCTGAGAAAAGTATTGTGTGAAATCCTATGGACAGAAATACTGGAAGGGAGCAGAGTTCAGGATGGATAGGAGTTTCTTAAAAGCATGATGTTGATGGCACAACTGGGAAGAATTCCAATGAGGAAGAAAAATCTGAGATGCCTAAAGAAATCATGATGGATGTCTAAAGAACTTTCAACTGAGCTAAGACTCAAAAGGGATATGTACAAGAAATGGAAAAGTCTTGATTACAAGACTTATTATGTTACTAAAAGACACGCATTTAAATATATCTGCTATGAAGATATGGAATTTATGTTTTTTTGTTTGTTTTTTCTTGCATGCATATCAATTAAAAATAATAATTAAAAAAAAAGAAATGGAAAAGGGGGAAATCACCAAAGAAGAATTTAAATACCCAGCATATGTAGGGAAGAAGTCAAAAATGCTGAAGCACAGAATAATAATAATAATAATAATAATAATAATAATAATAATTTATAACCCGCTTAAATGAAGACAATCTAAGTGGCTTACATCAGAATGAGCTCAGGCTTGCTAGAGAAGTTAAAAACAATAAAAGGTTTTTTTTTTGGTTATGTCCATAGCAAAAGGAAGTACAAGGAAATAGCAGGGCTGCTGTGTGGAGAAGATGAAGGAATGCTGATAGAGAAAAGGCAGAACTACTCAACACCTTATTTGTCTCAGTCTTCTCCCCAAAAAAGAACAACGGTCAATCTGGGGGAAATGGAGTAAATGATATAGTAGCACAGGGGTGCCCAAATCCCTGAGAGTGCAAGATGGCATTTCATGGGGTGTGACAGAATGGTTTGTGCCCTTGAGTAAGTCATCACCCAGCCAGCTGCTAGTGTGCCTTGAGAAATGGTAGTAGACGGATGCGTTGCATAGATAGTAGGCTCATCATTTATTTAATCAAAAGGCGAGACTTTTACAATTTACAATAGTTTACATTTTTTCTGAATAAATTAGAATCTTATTGCTCAATTTCGATCGGCACTTTATGCACTGAGTTAAACGTTTATTTTTTAAAGTTCAGTTTGTTCACCCACAGTATTGTATGTGGTTCAGCTTTACATTCAGATTTAAAAATTAGAAACCCTCCAAGGCAGACTATTCCATTGTGGAACGGCTCTTATTACCAAGAAGTTCTTCCCAATGTTTATGCAACATCTTCTTTCTTGCAAATTGAATCCATTGGTTCCTGTTCTAGTCTCTAGAGTAGCTGAAAATCAGCTTGCTCTCTCTTCAACACGGCAACCTTTCAAATATTTGAAAATGGCTATCTTATCACGCCACAGTCTTCTCTTCTCAGGCTAAGCATTCCAAGTTCCCTAAGCCGTTCCTCATAGGACTTGTTTTCAATTCAGCTCATCATCTTGGACACCCTCCTCAGAACACATTCCCAAATGTCAATATTTTAAAAGGTCATATAATCATAGAGTTGGAAGAGACCACAAAGACCATCCAGTCCAGTCCATGCAGGAATACATAAGCAAAGCAGCCCAGCCTCAATATGACACTCCTTCAAATATTTAAACAGTCTTTCCCCCCCGCCTCAACCTTCCCTTCTCCAGGCTAAACATACCCAGTTCCCTAAGTCGTTCCTCATAGGGCTTGGTTTCCAGACCCTTCACCATTTTATTCGCCCTCCTTTGGACACGCTCCGGTTTGTCAACATCCTTTTTGAATTGTGGTGCCCGGAACTGGACACAGTATTATTCCAGGTGAGGCCTGACCAAAGCAGAATAGAGTGGCACTATTACTTTCCTAGGTAAGCAAATTAAAACAAATCTCAAATGTTGAATCTTAGCTTCATCTAATACCCACAATAGTTTAGCAAATGCATTTTAAATTTCCAGCTTAAAAAGAAAGTCATATCTTTCTCTCCTGAGGACAGTTCAGAAGAGCGACCAAAATGGTCAAGGGTCTAGAAACCATGCCTTATGAGGAGAGACTTGTGGAACTGGGAATGTTTAGCCTGAAAAAGAAATTTAAACCCCTTCAAATATTTAAACAGGGCTATCATATCACCTCTTAACCGTGATATGATAGCCCTGTTTAAATATTTGAAGGGGCGTCATATTGAGGCTGGAGCAAACTTGTTTTCTGTTAGTCCAGAGACTAGAACATGGAACAAAGGATCCAAGCAATGGATGCAATGGATGTTTAAAGACCTCCAAAGAAGCTCTTACTGTCAAGATGTTCTTCCTAATGTTGAGGTGGGATCTCTTTTCCTGTAGCTTGTATCCATTGTTCCAGATCCTATTCTCTTTCTTATTTAAATCTTGGTGCCCAGAACTGGACACAGTATTGCAGGTGAGGTCTGACCAAAGTCCAGTATAGTGGTACTATTACATCCCTTAAGCTGAATGCTATATCCCTGTTGATGCAGCCCAGACCAGAGATTGAAAGTTATTGTTTATGCCATGCTTGAACCCTAAACATTGCATGTCTGCATGTGTACATGCCTTCAAGTCACCTGCTGACTTATGACCTCATGAATTTCATAGGGTTTTCTTGGGCAACAAATACTGAGAGGTGGATTTACCAGTTCCTTCATCCAAAATATAGCGTACAGCACCAGATATGCCCTGGAAGTCTCCCATTCAAGTACTAACCAGGCTGACCCTCCTTAGATTCCAAGATTAGGTAGGATCTGGTGCCTTTAGGATATTTAGGCCCTTAACACTCTACTAAAAAGGGGATTCATCTGTGAAGTAAAATGTTTGGAGTCTGGATTTGTGGAAATAGGCTAACAAATAAAAAGGTCCCCACCTGATGGCAGTGGCGTAGTTCCTGTGGGGAGTGAATAAGTGCACTATTACAAAGCAGCGCTCGAATGAGTTCAGGCTGTACTCTTTTGGAGGTTTCCACTGTTTAAATCTGAGCGACTAGAGGGTCCCTGGACACGTTCTGTTTCTCTTCAAACCCGTATCTTCTGATGAGAATAAATTCAGATGCAGCAGAAAAATTCTTGTAACTCACAGCTGGCTGGCCACACTATTGAAACCCTGCCAACCCTTCAACTTTGGGGACTTCTGCTAGCTAGCCCTAATAAAATATTTATTTATTTTTTAAAAAATAACTTATTGCAGGTCAGGCAATGTCATGCCTAGTAATATTAGCACCTTTCCATGATCTGTGCAGTTTCCTAGCAGCTGAGTTGACCCATGCATTTTGATTTTCAGAGTATGATGGATGCATCGGGAAGACTATCAATGCGGCCTCTTATTAGTTGGAGCTCTGGAAGTATAGCAGGTTATCTGCGTACTTTTTCCAGCAGCCTTTGCTGAAGGTGCCATCAGCTAAGAGAAAGTCTTGGAGAGGTAGCAAGCTTTCAAGCCACACACAGTTATATTCCATACAGATATTACAGGGAGGAAGGGGAGAAAAATAACTGCAGTGATGGAGGCAGAAAGTTCAGTAGTCATCTGCTGCAATGTATTTGCAAAAATATTCATCTCCTGGCCAGAAAACCTCACTGACTACACCTGCACCAAGAGCAAACTGGTGGTTCTCTTGGAAGAAAAGGTCAGCACATTACAAATATGTGTTGAGTTCCTCCAACACATCAGAGAAGGAGATTAATATTGCAGATTCCTGGATAGAGAATTGATTCTGCAGAATCAAGAGGTGTGACATGATAGCCCTGTTTAAATATTTGAAGAGATGTCATATTGAAAATGGAGCAAGCTTGCTGCTTCAGAGGCTAGGGACACAGAGCAATGGCTTCAAACTACAGGAGAAGAAATTCCAACTAAACATTTGGAAGAACTTCCTGACAGTAAGAGGTGTTTGACAGTGGAAGATGCTGCCTTGGAGTGTGATGGAATCTCCTTCTTTGGAGGGTTTTAAACTGATGCTGGATGTTGGGGGTGCCTTGATTGTGTATTTCTGCATGGCAGGGGGTTGGATTGGATGGTCCCTGTGGTCTTTTCCAACTCTATGATTCTAGGAAGAAACTGCCAAGGAAAACAAAGAGGGCTGTAAGACTGAGGAAGTACCATAAGAAGGGATCCAGAACAGTCCAAAAGCAATAACTTCCTCCATCTTCATGAGGTGTTATTTGTTCACTGTGACCATTGAAAATGAATAACAGGCCCAATTAAAAGTTCATCAGCATATATATAATCAGAGCATTGCTTCCTTTAAAAACCTTTGCATATGGAAATATGTGCCTGCTCTGCATGCCACCTAATCTCCAACAAATTGGTGATGCTGAGTTTTGATTGTGTTTAATACTACTTATCAGTAAACGAGTGCTAGCAGATTGTACTTCCAGATCTTTTACAAAGCTGCCCATTTAAGACCAACGCACTCTAGAAAATTATGGATTACAATGGGGATAAGGATCAAACATTGATAGAAATGGGGACTGCAGCCAGGAAAACAGAAGAAGACTAAGAATGGGGAGGGTGGCTATGAAAGAACTAGAAAAGATCCTAAAACGCAAAGACATACAACTCAGCACAAAAGTCAGAATCATACAAGCCATCGTATTCCCTATGACTATGGATGGATGTGAGAGCTGGACAGTCAAGAAGGAAGATAGGTGGAAAATCAACACATTTGAGAGAATGTGGTTCTGGAGAAGAGTGCTGAGAATCCCATGGAGAGCCAAAAGGACAAAGAAGTGGGTCTTAGAGATTGCTCAACCTTTTACCATTATTTGTTACTTTTATAGGCTGAGGGTGGGAAAAGTTTGAGTCTCCATTGCTGCAAGGCTAAATGCTTGCTGGGATTTAAGACTGCAATTTTACCTCCGGTCCCTTTCCATCCACACATGCAGTCGTGGTGATCATAGAATCATGGAATCCTAGAGTTGGAAGAGACCCCAAGGGCCATCCAGTCCAACCCTCTGCCATGCAGGAACTCAAAGTCAAAGCATCCCTGACAGATGGCCATCCAGCCTCTGTTTAAAGACCTCCAAATTCTCCAGCCCTCCAGATGGCTGCCAATGGCCAGTTAGTGAGTAGGGGAAGACATGGGGTGCCTAGCCAGTATCCTGTGTCATTTCTGCCCCTGAAAGCACATAGCCTGTCTCATCCTTTTGGATCTTGACTGAGCTGGGAAGATGATGTCTTCACTGTGCTCCTGTCGGGATGTATTCCTGCAAGAATAATCATGACAAACATGTTCATCACAATCATCTACCCTCGGCCATCCACATTTGCAGCTGTGACTTTTGTGGATATGAATAATATGTTCTCTCTAGGAATCTCTAGATCTCTAGTGTGACTCTGCCAGACATTGTCAACAACAAAAAAGGGTATTGTACCTAACCGGGTATAATCAGGAAAAAAGAAAGAAATTAGGCAATGGTAAAAGTAATATATTCTATAACAAGGATATCAACAATGTTTGTTAGCTGTTCAACTTACATTAAAAAACAAAAGCTATATCATGCAAATGTTGCCTCACATAAAGAACCTAAAATGTACACTTTAAGGATGCAACTACAGTGTGCCTTAAAAACAATGATCAATTTTTGTCATTATACAAGTCCTGAGAGGACCAAGCCCGTGTCAAAGGCTTGATGGTCCTGGATAAGTACTCCAATGTATCTCTCGGCAGACGTTCTGTGAATTCAGTCTCAAATGATCACCAGCCAGATGCATTTCGACCTGTGGTCTTCTTCAGTGGCTAGGGTATCAGTAAGTATCCGCTATTATAGCAAACAATATATGGATTAAATACCATCCAAAGAATTCACTAACCTCTTTTCTATGTACCAGAGCAGTGCAGGTCAAAATGCGTCTGGCTGGTGATAATTTGAGACGGAATTCACAGAACTCCTGCTTTTTACCATTACTTTTACCATTACCTAACTTCTTTCTTTTTTCCTGCCAGACATTGACCATAGTCCACACTGGAGGAGCTAGAGATTCCTAGAGAAAACACCTCTAGTCATTTGTAGGTCCTCCAGCGCGATTCTATGGTCAATGTCTGCTGGACAGATTTGTGCGGAAGGACTTAGAGATTTCTAGAGAGGTGTTCCCAGGTTTTTGTTTTTTGTTTTAAAAATAGCCATTTTTAATATGCAGTTTTTCCACTTTCATGGGAGTCCCGTGCCCCTAATCCGAGCGAATGTGGAGGGCCCATCGTATTTATAAAGCTCCAACACTGTATATGTTGCTTTACAAGAAAAAGAAAAAACCAAGTCCCTGCCCTCAGGCTTCTGATCTAAAGACAAGACATACAAGGAAAGGGGATGGCAATGGGGGAGAGATTCAGTCCACCAGATACTACCTCTTCTTGGCAGTTGGGACAGAGGGAAGTTGGGTTTGCTGAGGGGTTCATAATGCAAAAAGCTTGGGAGTTCACCCCTCCATTCCAGTCCATATGTCGCTGTACTACAAGTACCAGCATTTCTCACCATTGGCTATGCTGTCTGGAGTTGATAGGAGTTCAATCCAAGAATAACTAGAGGGCAATAGGTTCTCCAGATAGAAGCAGAAGTCGTGAAGACTCTGAAAATTGGGGTGGGAAAACTATAGTTCATAGGGCACGTGCTACCCCATTTGATCCCACCCCTGCAAGTTGCCCTCCTCTGCTGTAAAAGATCATCTTTGAACGCTTGGTAATGTCACAGCTGCATCAGTTTTCTTCTCTTCTGTGTATGTCTGGAGCACTGATCTTACCCTCATTATAAGGCGTTATGCCTAAGACTGCATTATAGCATTCATGCAGCAAATGCAAAGTCAGCTTAGTACTAATATTACCCCAAAGCAGCTTATTTATAGCATTCCTATATCTTGAGATAAAACTGGTCTCCCCTTAAGTTACTCTTCTTTCTAAACAAACACATGGGTTGAGCATGGCCACTGAAGGCATCTGTGCCAAAACCATTGCTTTTAATATCAAGCCAAGACCTTGCCAGATGTTGGCTTGATAAGCAGCCATGCAAGAAATGGCTTAAAGAAAATAATAAGAGCTCAAAAAAAAAAAAAATCAGGCCTGTTGTAAAACAGTAGACAAAGAAAGCAGCTGTTTGGAAAAAAGAACCCGCTTGCAGCAACTATTGCAGGTCACTTGGCTTGGTCTACAATCCTGCTGCAAAGACAAGCTGTGACAGACAATGTGCAATGTAAAGGAGATCAACACCACTATTCTCCTCCTGCAGTTGCTTGCAATTTCTTTGTCGAATTTATCCAGAGAGGGTTGGCCCTTGACTTCTCTGAGGCTGAGAGTATGTAACTTGCCCCAAGGTCACTCAGGGGGTTTCTATGGCCAAAAAAGGGATTGGACCCCTGGTCTCCCAGTGGTGGCAGCAAGCTGCTAGGGGACATTGCACAAATTCCAAATATTCAGAAAAGGACATAGACATGCACAACTCAAGATTATGGGAATGTATGTGTCCAACAGGTTTCTAGCCTAGAAACTGTTGACTGGATTTTGTATTTAACTATTTATAGCAGGAAGAGAAGCTGTAGCTCCACTATGCTTATCCGTTCTCACCAGTATAAACAGTGGTGGGAGTTGCAGGTGAAATATATTTTGAGAGTCTCAGGTCCCCAAATTGACTGTAGAGTCCTTTGAAGTGCACACTGCTCTAATATAAGGATGTATAAGGTATAATGTATAAGGATAAAATGTTTATAAATTCTTTGAATAACTAACTAAATCCCATCTCTTCCTGGAAATCATTAGGCAGTCTTAGGCAAGCCATTCTCCCCCTGCCATCTGAAAAATGGGGGACCATACTTTCAACCTACCTTATCTCCTGACATTTTGGATTGCAGTTCCCATCAGCCTTGACCATAAGTCATGTTTGTTGGACCAAGTATTGGAACTGATAGGAGCTGGAATCCATTGCCACAGGTCTACAGTGACTACCATGGCTTTTCTGATATTCAAAGAGTAGCCTACTCTAGAGATGTCAGAGAGTTGAATGGGATCTTTCTACATATACAGAGCTATGGTGGTTCCAATTCCTGAGCCCCTTCTCAGTAATGCAAAAGGCATGGCAGCCTTAGGTTGCATCCATCTTCCCTCAAAAGCACACCCAGTTTGTTGAAATGATTGTGTGCAAAGTACTCCAGATAAGATCAAAAACAATAGCAAAAGCCTTTCAAACATTTGAGTTTATCGCATGGCACTTGCAGGAACGGGAACCGAATGGAACAGCATGGCACGGAACGGGGCGAGAATGCAAGTTTACTGCACAGGAGAACACCGCCATTGCCGCCGGGAGCCCCCAATTTTGAAGAATTCCTTGTGATTGGGAGGGCTATAAATTATTATTATTATTATTATTATTATTATTATTATTATTAAAGATTTTGAACTGTTCTTCAAAACTGGCTGCCAGGAACGGCTGGAGAATGGCTTGGGGACTCCTGGCGGCAATGGTGGTGTTCTCGTGTGCGGTAACTTGCGTTCTCACCCCGTTCCGTGCCATGCCGTTCCATTCCGTTCAGTTCCCATTCCTGCAAGTACCATGCGATAAACTTAATTAAAAGGTAGCTACAATTATGGGCCCTGTTGAAATGATCAAAATGCCATCTTTGCCATATCAAAGCCTAATTTCCTTAGAAGATAATTGGAGTATCGCTTTTGAGTCATACATTTCCTAATTCAACTCAGCATGAGTGATTTTGTTGAACAACAGCAAACATGAGGAGTTGCTGTGTGGCCTCTCCCACTTCTGAATAGCTGAGTCATCAAGATTGATTCTGCTTTAGCTAATTTGACTGGACAAAGAAAGTGGAGCCAAGCAAGCCTCTCTACTGTGATGTTAGCTAGCAGAATCATAGTTTGAATGCTGGAAAAGGGTCCATGGGCTAAGAAGACATCACTAGAATTAAGGGGTTATTCAGACATTGGATTTTTTTTTAAGAATGACTATGTAAATAATGCAGAGAGATCTTGTAGAACCTTTGAGATTAATTGAGATGAGCTTTTGTAGACTTCAGTCTACTTCCTCAGATGCATTTAGACTAACATGGCTATATCTTTGAATTCTATGTAAATAATCTCACTCATGTAGTAGAGCCAAGCAAACCTTCTCAAATTTGCAGATGACACCAAATTAGGAGGAATAGCTAATACCCCAGAGGACAGGATGAAAATTCAAAATGACCTTAATAGATTGGAAAGCTGGGCCAAAGCTAACAAAATCAGAAGGGATTATGAAGCTTTGGGTAGGAAGTTGAAAGAGCTGGATGCTCATCTCTTCTCCTAGTTGAAAGGCATGGTCCAGGAAGGGAGAGGAAGATAGCAGATGTGAATAACTGGCTTCGTAGATGGTGCCGCCAAGAACGATTTGGATTCTTGGATCATGGGGTGCGGTTTCATGAGGGTGGACTTCTGGCAAGAGATGGGCTGCATCTCACACCAGTAGGCAGAAGCATTTTTGCCAATAGTCTCAAACATTTGATCAGGAGGGCTTTAAACTGAATCATGTTGGGGAGGGAGACAGTATCTTGGAAGGTATCTTGGAAGGCAGGAGTACATCATGGGCTGGAGATAATAGTCAAAGTGTTATAAAGGGAATAAGGCAAATGATGCAAGAGTCCAACAGTGGGAGACAAAAAACCACACACATGCAGCAAATAGGAAGGACACATGCTGTTAGATGTCTCTACACTAATGCACAGAGCATGGGAAATAAACAAGATGAACTTGAACTCCTTGCACAACAAAGCAAATACGATATAATAGGCATCACTGAAACCTGGGGGCATGAGTATCATTATTGGAATGTAGGAATAGAGAGGTATAACCTTTTAAAGAGAAATAGGCCAAACAGAAAAGGAGGAAGAATAGCATTATATGTCAGGGATGTTTACATTTGTGAAGAGATCCAGGACTTAAATCCTGAAAATCAGGTGGAGAGCATCTGGATCAAAACTAAAGGGGAAGGAAACAACATGGATGTTATTGTAGGAGTCTACTACAGACCCCCAAGTCAGACTGAGGAATTGGATGATGCCTTTCTAGAACAGATGACCACACAATCAGAAAGGAGAGATGTGGTAGTGATGGGTGACTTCAACTATCTGGATATTTGCTGGAAATCAAACTCAGCCAATACTTCAAGGTCTAGCAAATTCCTCACTTGCCTCGAAGACAATTTTTTTGTCCAAAAGGTGGAAGAGGAAACAAGGGGATCAGCTATTTTAGATCTGATCCTAACCAACAGGGATGACCTGGTCAATGGGGTGCAAATGGTGGGATCCTTAGGTGGGAGTGATCATGTTTTCCTGGAGTTTCTTATACAGTGGAAAGGAGAAGCTAGGCTTAGTCAAACACTCATTCTAAACTTTAGGAGAGCTGATTTCAACAAACCTAGGGAAACCCTGGGAGTGATCCCGTGGTCAAGGAGAAGGGAATTCAGGATGGATGGGAGTTTCTCAAAAGGGAGATACTGAAGGCACAACCTCAGTCTGTTCCAATGAGAAGGAAAAATGGGAGATGTCTCAAGAAACCGGGTTGAATGACAAAAGGACTTTCAACTGAACTAAGTTTTAAATGGGAGATTTATAAGAAATGGAAAAGGGGAAAAATCACTAAAGAGGAATTCAAATAAATAGCTAGCACATGTAGGGGTAAAGTCAGGAAAGCCAAAGCACAGAATGAGCTCAGGCCTCTGTTTAAAGACCTCCAGAGAAGGAGACTTCACCACACTCCAAGGGCGTGTGTTCCACTGTTGAATAGCTCTCACTGTCAGGAAGTTCCTCTTAATGTTGAGGTGTAATCTCTTTTCCTGTAGCTTGCATCCATTGTTCTGGGTCCTATTCTCTGGAGCAGCAGAAAACAAGCTAGCTCCCTCCTCAATATGACATCCCTTCAAATATTTAAAGAGGGCTATCATATCCCCTCTTAACCATCTCTTCTCCAGGCTAAACATACCCAGTTCCCTAAGTCGTTTCTCATAGGGCATGGTTTCCAGACCCTTCACCATTTTAGTCGCCCTCCTCTGGACACACTCCAGTTTTTCAACATCCTTTTTGAACTGTGGTGCCCAGAACTGGACACAGTATTCCAGCAGAATACAGTGGCACCCTCATGGAACTGCAGCCTATGATCCAAGAATCCAAATTGTTCTTGGCAGCACCATCTACAGAGCCAGTTATTCACATCTGCTATCTTCCTCTCCCTTCCTGGACCATGCCCTTCAACTGGGAGAAGAGATGAGATAACAATCTATGTCATCTTGTCAGGGCCACAAATCACTGCTTCTGTACCCCTCAACAAGGAGTTCCCAACCACCACCACATGCCTCCTCTAAGGCTTAGCAGTGGCTGTTCCCTCGGTGGTACTCTTCAAGTCTCCTGCACTGTCACTGAGGACTGTCCCTGATGCTCTTCCTCTTCATCCTTGATAAGGGAGAGAGCTTCAAATTGATTCCATAGCTGCAAGCTCCCAGAATGATCCCTGGTTTCCCTACTTCTATGTGTGACGTTCCTCCAGATATCCACCTCTTGTCTGCATGAATGACTTCCTCCTCAACAACTTCCTCTTTTCAACAACTTCCCCCATCCAAGACCATTCTTTCCGCTCTGTCCAGGAAAACCTCTTGCTCCCTAATATGCTGAAGCGTAGCTACCCAGGCCTCCAGCTGCTTGACTTTCTCTTCCAGGAGGGTTACGAACTTGCACTTGGTGCAGGTGAAGTTCCCCACATCTCTTGGCAAGAATACAAACATCCCACAAGTGTTGCAGGTGACTGCAGCAACTCCCTCAGTGTCCATATTGAGAAATCTGAAGTAAGCACTAGAAGAGGACTGTGGGCTTCTCCCTCAAAAAGTCCCCTGGTAAAGACCAACATAAAGGGCCCCTGTGCTCTTGGTCTTTTCACCAGGCTCTGTCAGCTGGGTTTCTAACTCTACAGAGAGCTCCTGGGTGCTACCTTATTTTGGAGGCAAGTCTCTGTCTCTCTCCCTCTGAGCAAAAAACAACAACCTCAAAGCCCTTTAAATGATGATGATGATGATGATGATGATGATGATTAGGAGAACCTGTAAAGAGAAATGTCAAAGCCCCCTGTCTACCTGTGCTGTGCTTTCCCTTGTCCTATGAAAAAAATGGTGCGTGCCTCTGGGAGGAGTTGTATAGAGCTAATTGGCTAGCTCAGCAACAGTCACACTCTCCCCAAGTATTTTTAAAAAAGAATTTAAACACTCACCCACCCAATATGGCTGCTCAGGAACTGCTTTCCTTCTCCTTCCTAGCAGGAACTGACCTGGAAAGCCTCTGGGAGGAGTTGTATAGAGCTAATTGGCTAGCTCAGCAACAGTCACACTCTCCCTAAGTGTTTTTAAAAAGAATTTAAACACTCACCCACTCAATATGGCTGCTCAATATGGCTGCTCAGTAACTGCTTTCCTTCTCCTTCCTCACTGTCAGATACACAGACTGGCAGCTATTCTCAGGCAGAGGTCTTCCCCATAACCTGCTGTCTTTGAACTGGAAAAGTTAGGGTTTCAGTCTGGCACCTTCTGCATGAAAATAATCTACCACTGAGTTACAGTTCCTCCTATTTTTATTGTGTCTTCCCTTGCTCTAGTTCTCTGCTGCTCTGTGAATTGACGAACTTTGGTTCTCAGCTTAATTGTTGGTGAAAGATATTTCCTTTGCAGTTTAAGAAGTTTTGTGCAGAATCTCAGCTTGCATTGATAGGCATTTCATTTTGATTTCTTGTCATTGTGCCACCACTCCCATTCCAAGTTTGAAAATTTCAGTATTTTCTATCTAACTGGTGTAGAAATGACCTTTAAGCAAGATTATCTGAATTATGTTTAGTTCATCTCAGTTTGTGAGAGGTTTGTGTATGTCTGGAAACTAAGCCATCGTTGGGTAGACCTTTGCCAGAAATATCATGGACTAGATCCTTTGTGTGATGGGGAACTTTCTTGCATTCAACCCCACCACAGATTTTAAGTTAACTCAAAGGGGTTATGGGGGAAGGAGGAACTTGAAAAAGCTATCCTTTTGGACTACAACAACCAGAAACCCCGAGCCACCATGGCCACTTTTTTTTTTTTTAATATTTAAAGATTAACTTTTCCAAACTCTGAAGTCCACTACCTACCAGAAAGCTATCAATTCACCCCAATTTAGATTGTCAGTTTGATCCAACATTTTGAGTCCCGCTGATATGACTGAGAGAGCTTCAAATTTATTTTTAAATGAAACTCAGATTGCTCATTTTTCACACAGTAATCCAAGTTGGAACTTCAACCTCCCCTCCCTTTCCACAAACAACCTACAAGTCATCTAAGACTGTCAACGAGTGACAAATGAGTAAGCAGTTTTCTCACTTTCTTTCCCCCATTTGGGATTTTAGGTTTTGAAAGGTTCTGAAAGGTTAGATCTGTGATGAATGTTTTGAGTGTAGAGAAATATTAAAATTGCCTGCGTGAAGCAAGGTGACCTTTTGTGTATTATAGCAGCAATTGGGTTTTGCTAATTTGTGTATCATGTGCACAATGATACCCTTACAGAAGGACCACATCATATGTTTGGAGATTTCTCATTCATAAGATTACCCTAAGTCAAAGTCTTGATGACAGTTAACAACAATACATGGAATCTGCAGGAAAGAGAATGAGTGTAGTATAGTGATCAGAGTGTTGGACTGGGACTTGGCAGATTTTTCTGGAGCCCAGACCAGCCCCGTTGTCATTGCCTGTATTACTTCCCACCCTCCTCATTGATAAGCCCCACCAGCAATGGAAGCCCCACCTGACAGATGTTTGAGGGGAGGCTTTGGATGGGGTGCCAAGGGAGAGAGAAAGGGCCCCTGTGCTTTCTCCAAAATGAGACATGTACATAAGCCACACTTAGGTGCACATGCGTCACTAACAGGATGTCACCTATGGGCAAGTTGCCTCAGCTCCTGGTGAGTGTGAGTGATGCCACATCATGCTTTATGTGGGGGAGCAAGGGGGAAAAGAATACTGCAATACACTGTTATAGCTCTATTATTCCACTTTGACTGCTATGACTGCCTTCTGTGGCATTCTGGGGTCTGTAGTTCAGTGAGGCGTAAGAGCTCCCTGGCTGTGAATTCTCAAAGGAGGTTATGGGAGAAGGAGAAACTTAGAAAAGCTACCCTTTTGGATTACAATAACCAGAAACCCCAAGCCACCATGGCCGCTTTTTTTAAAGAAGTATTTAAAGATTTAGCATGCTCAGAGCTCCCTAAACTGCAAATCCCAGAATGCCACAGGAGGCAGTCATAGCAGTAAAAGTGGAATAATAATGCTAAAACAGTCTAGTGCGTTATTCTCTTTTAAGTATCAGTATCTTCAAGCTGACTTTCCTTTTCCAATGCACTAGTAGTCACTAGTTTCTGTCCTCTTGGCTCTGCGTATCATACATGAAACAGATCTGTGCAACTGGTAAAATGGTACATTGATTTTCAGGGAGTATGCTTTTCAATGCACTTTGTAAAAAAATAAATTTAAATTTGTAAGCCGCCCTGATTGGGTACCCATTGGGCGGGGTAGAAATAAATTATTATTATTATTATTATTATTATTATTATTATTATTATTATTATTGATAGGATATACTCACTTTAGGATTAAGGTTCAGGAATAGCATTATTTAAGTTTTACAATGTATTTGAGTTTCTATATAGAAGCTATAGAGTATCCAATAGAATTCTCTTCCACTAAGTTCATGCTATAGTCAGGAATTACAAATGGCACTTTGCCCATCACATCTCCCTTCCTGTTGCATGTCTGGTATTCACACAACAGGAGGGGGAAAGTCCTTCCAACATACTCTTTTTATATTGCAGGGTTGAATGCCTCGTGGCAAATGTCTTTTGAAACCAAGAGGAGTTGAAAAGCAAGTTGTGAAATGGCATTGAGAGCAGCTCATACCACTGGGCATGGCTTAGATTTTTGTCTTTGAGCCTTGCCCATTTGTATAACTAACAGACAAACTTAGCATGATGGTTCAGAAGTTGGATACTAGGGTGGAGGAATAGGTTTTGGAACCAACTGAAACTAGGACATTATATTGTTAGGTTCTGAGGGTTTCAAAGGGCAAATGCAGCTAATACAACATGCAGACAATATAACATAATGATCAAGGCACACTCCCCCCCCCCCCCACCGCCTGCTTTTTATAACATCTTTGCTCGAAGGACTTTATGGTTTCTGTAGGATGGAGCCTTGACAGTTAGAGTGGTGTCAAGCTACATTATTCCTATAGTAGATGCACCTTCAGAGATGACTTCCGTAGTGATTGTGGGCAGGGGGGACAGACTGCTGTGAATATTTTCCTCCAAACTGGAGAGGAAATGAGAGATCAACCATATCAGCCCCAATTTTAAACCCTGCTCTGTGTCGGGAGATCACCAGCAGCAGTGATCCCCATGGATATTGAGGGTGAGGGTGGAAGTGACATCATCCCCAGATACTGAAAGTCAAACTGAGTTTTTAAAATGGATTCTAAGTTTGCCAGTGTGGTGTAGTGGTTTGGGTGTTGGGTTATAACTGGAGACCAGGTTTTGATTCCCCGCTTGGCCATGAAACCCAGTGGGTGACCTTGGGCAAGTTACAATCTCTCAGGACCTTATCACATGGGGTCTAGAGCAGAGCTAATCCAAAGGGTACCTGCAGCTAATACATATTATTTCCCCGTGTTTACACATGACGCTGCCCTAGAACACGGAGCTAATCTGTATTGTTTCCCCGCGTGTACACACGACGCTGCCCCGAAACTCCACAGAACCCGAAGCTAATCCGTAGCGAGTAGGGAGATTTTGACATTCGGTTTGTTGGGGAAGTACAAGCGGAGCCTTCGTATTAATTGCGCAATGGTGGGCGGGGCGGGGAAGCAGGGAGAGCTCTCCCAAGCAGAAAATCCCGGCGAGGGGAAGGGATTGGCGAAAGGCAAACCGGATTGAGAAAGAGGAGGAGAAGGAGAGGAGGAGGGAAGAGGGAGGCGATCTCTCTCTCTCCATCTCTCTCGCATTTTCCCCCACCAACACCCCTTCCCTCCTCCAGTCCTCCAGCCCTCCTCCTCCTCCTCGGTCCCCTTGGCTGCCTTTCCTCCCGACTCCTTCATCCCATCCTTGCCATCCACAGAAGCGCCTTCTGCGACGCTGGCTTTTTGGGTGGCGGGAAGGGAGAGAGAGAGAGAGAGAGAGAGAGAGAAGAAAATGTGTGTGTGTGTGTGTTTTCCTTCTTCCCACGTGAACCGCATCCCGCGGCGCCTGATCACTAAATCCCCTTTGGAGCCTTCGTATTCATTGCGCTGTGGCCGCCAGGGCGAAATTCAGTTCGTTTCGGTATAGAACTGAATTTATTCTCACTTCGGTTACTTTTCTGTTACTTTTCGCTTCGTGGCCAGCGTTTGATAAGGTCCTCAGTCTCAGTGGTAGGCAATGGCAAACCTCCTCTGAACAAATTTTGCCAAGAAAACCCCATGATAGGTTTGCCTTAGGGTTGCCATAAGTCAGAAATGTTGTATGAAGGCACACAACATCAGCAACAACAACAAAAGTTCACCCACATCCCATCTCTTAAACTTTTATTTTACTGAAACTTGGATGAACTTAAAGAAACTATATTTAACTGCAGGGTAAATTATGAGCCTGGTAAGTCCTTGGATTCTATAAATAAGATTGGGTAAGCTGGAGGAGGGGGGGGAGTGAAATATGTTTATAATGAAAAAGTTAAAACATCTTCATTTAAGAATTATTATTCAGGAATTATATTTGGACTATATTTCAGACTGGAAGAGAAATCAAAAGCCGTGTGAATTAAAGTGAATTAAATAAATGAAAGGAAATTAACTCACTGTGGGAAATTTCCTGTCTGAGAAAACTGTTGGAGGAGTTCGTAGACTAAATAAACTTGTTTATGAACTGATTGAGATTGGAATGCTGCCACTTGCCAACTAGTGAGATACAATATTCAAAGTATGCTGAATGGCATCAGATAGATGATGTCCAGGCGTGAAACCAATTTGATCCTCTTTAATATATTCTGTAATAAGATTGTTGATTTGACTGACAAAAATTGATGTTAGAAGTTTAGCATTTTGGTTTATGAGGGCAATTGGCCAATATGCTGAGGTGTCATGGGTATTACTATTTGGTTTTGGGATGGTTACAATTCTAGATAATTTCCAAGTCAATGGGAATCATAGAATCATAGAGTTGGAAGAGACCACAAGGGCCATCCAGTCCAGCCCCCTGCCATGCAGGAACTCAAAATCAAAGCATCCCTGACAGATGGCCATCCAGCCTCTGCTTAAAGACCTCCAAGGAAGGAGACTCCACTACTCTCCGAGGGAATGTGTTCCACTGTCGAACCGCCCTTACTGTCAGGAAGTTCCTCCTAATGTTGAGGTGGAATCTCTTTTCCTGGAGCTTGCATCCATTGTTTCGGGTCCTAGTCTCTGGAGCAGCAGAAAACAAGCTTGTTCCCTCCTCGATATGACATCCCTTCAAATACTTAAAACAGGACTATTATATCACCTCTTAACCTTCTCTTCTCTGGGCTAAACATCCCCAGCTCTCTAAGTCGTTCCTCATAGGGCTTGGTTTCCAGAGCCTTCACCATTTTAGTTGCCCTCCTTTGGACACGCTCCAGTTTCTCCGCATCCTTTTTGAATTGTGGTGCCCAGAACTGGACACAGTATTCCAGGTGAGGCCTGACCAAAGCAGAATACAGTGGCACTATTACTTCTCTTGATCTAGACCAGGGGTAGGCAACCTTTCTCCTTTAAGGGCTGAAGGACTTCAGCTCCCAGAAGCCTCAGCCATGTTGGCCAATAGTCCCATGTTGGCCAATAGCTCCTGGGATTCTGGGAGCTGAAGTCCCTTGGCCCTTAAAGGGGAAAGGTTGCCTACCCCTGATCTAGACACTATACTTCTATTGATGCAGCCTAAAATTGTATTGGCCTTTTTAGCTGCTGCATCGCACTGTTGACTCATGTTCAACTTGTGATCTACCTGGATTCCTAGATCTCTTTCATACGTAGTCTCATTCAGCCAGGTGTCCCCCATCGTATATCTGTGCTTTTCATTTTTCTGCCCTAAGTACAGTACCTTACATTTCTCTGTGTCATGGGGTTTCCATGGCAAGATTTGCTTAGAGGAAGTTTGCCATTGCCTTGTCTTGAGGCTGACACCATGTGTCTTGTCCAAGGTCACCCAGTGGGTTTCATGGCCAAGCGGGGAATCCAAACTTGGTCTCCAGAGTCATAGTCCAACACTGGGCCACACTGGCTCATTTGTTGTAACCATAATGGGACACATATCTATTTCAGCACAGCCTAGATGTTTTTCTGACCAGTACCATCTCTCAGCATGTTTGGGCAGGTTATCAGTCTATTAGGAACAGTAGTCTGCTTTTTGGCTTTATCTTGGTTCCTTTTATCCTCTCCTTAGCCTTGCCCAGGTTGTCAGTTATCCAATCAACATAAATCAAAACAAAGTGGCGGACAGTTCCCATGTTTATGATATCCAACCAAAATAATAATCTTTTGACTTTAATCCACAGATTTTGGTATCCATGGGGGAATAACATGTGGGATAACAAGGGCCCGCTGTACTTTTTCCCCCAAGGCTTACTCCACCTTCTCTTTCCTCCCACCTCCAGGATCAAGCTATAGCTTCCCATAAAAATGACCTTGGTAATTTTCAGCTCATATGTCCTCCCCACATATCTGGTTATTATCCCAGGCCATGAATGATCCACAATCTTTTTATTTTCCCAGCATCACCAATATGATAGCACAGCCCATCATTTCACATTATCACATATATACTCAAACTTGGCCATTAAACATGGCAGGACGATGTGTGGAGCATGATCCTGACAGTAGGCGTTTAACTATTGCAAAGTTTCAACTAGTACATACACACTCTTAATACATCTGGTTTCCTGTATTATATTTTATATGCTATACCCAATAGGTTACATTAAGTTACACTCTGTGCTTTATTAGTCTATCCCCAGGCTACGAAGTTGGCAACCTAAAATACCTAGCCTGTAAAATGCCTAGCCCTTAAAACTGATTTCTAGTTGTCCCACAGATGTATGGGTATAGTTTGGGGAAATTTATTTTTTGATATAAAGTTTTTATATAGTTTTCTATTTTTTTTTCCTTGAAGGTTATGTCCAAAAGAAGATCTGGATTAAAGCACTGGATTTTGGTGTTTTTCTGTAGCTGGTTCAAAATCCCAGTTTAAAATTAAGGAAGTATGGTCCAACTCATTTAGCACATCAGATATTTCCTGTATCAATGACTTGGAAGTGAAAAAAATGATCTATGAGAGAACATGAATCATGGGAGCTGCAACAGCATGTATACTTTTTTTCCATAGGTTTTTACAATCTCCATGAGTCAATGAAATTTGTTTCAGTGATTGCTTGAGGCAAGTGTTTGTTTTTAGTGCACTTTATCAAGCATGAACTCAATCTGTCTAATCTAAAGTCAAGAACCTCATTGGAGTCTCTCCTAGTTATGATGTGCCCCTTTGCAAATGAGTGGAGTTCATTTACAAAATCTCTCATAAAGTTAACCTGATGTGCATTTGGCACATAAAAAGTACTGAAAGTGACATGATGGTCTAAACGCATTCCTCTAAGTAGGACAAATCTACCTCATGGATCCCTTTTAACTGCCACCATTTGCAAAGGACAAGTTTTTTTCTATCAACACCGCAGTGCTTCTAGCTTTGGCGGATCCTCCAACTAAAATTTGATCTTTAAATTTTGCTGATGGGAAGAGATTCCTGTAAAAAGAAAAAATGACATCAGGAGCATATTGCTTAATAATTTTCAAATTTTGTGCTCGTTTAACATCTGTAATAAGACAGCAAATATTAAAAGAATGAAACCTGACTATCATTTGGCAATATAAAACAGACTTGTAGTCATAATACAATGGATACTAGAGCTGGTGACTTTTTGCAGTAAAAAATAAATCAGGGAATACATACATCATTTAACAACAACAACAACAAAAATCTAAATACAGCTACAACAAAAACAACAACACAAAAAACAGATCCATAGGAGTGGAATTTACAGACATAAGCCCTCACTTCAGTCAAATATAAGATGTTCAGCCACCTCCAGCATATAACAGTAGAGGGTGGAATTATTCATAGTAGTCAGAGTGTCAAAGCCTCCATAAACATAAGAAGAAAGCAGAAGTAAGTATGTAAGATCAAAGTGAAAATAGACAAGATGCTTCAGAAATAGAAAACAGGGATGAATTGAACACCAGAAGTGAAAAGCATTGACATACCATTACAGTGTCTTATGATGCAGATGGAGAAATACGGTCATGTTACAAGATGCTAATGGAGAACAAATAAAGTATTAAGGAGAAAGAATCACAATGTACCAGAAGAAAATAGGATTATTTAGGTGACAGCTGAAAAGCAAGGTACATTAGTGATATATTTAGATTGAATAATAGTGGTTTGAGTGACTCTAGAGGTTCGATTCCTGCTTGGCCATGAAACCCATTGGGTGACCTTGGGTAAGTGACATTCTTTCAGCTGCAGAAGAAGGCAATGGCAAACCTCCTCTGAACAAATCAGAGTAAACCCCATGATAAGTTCACCTTAACAGTGGCCATAAGTCGGAAATGACTTGAAGGAATACAACGAGAACAGCAAGAACAAAACAACAATATAAAATTAATTATATCCTAGCCTAGGAATGTTCTATAATATCATGGATACTAAGAAGAGAAAAGGTAGAGAAGTTTAAGGGTTTGATTATTATAGTGTTGCATTACCCAAAAGGCAAGGATTGAGGAAAGCTGTGGACTCCTAGCATGAATACTATGAATGTGAAGGTGAAATAAACTGTCAAAATGACAGATATTCAATTAGATGTAGAGCAAGTTGCAGGCAGATGTTTGATATAACAGATGAGCCAGTATAGCATAGCGGTTTGAGTGTTGGACTATGTCTCTGGGGACCAGGTTGAGAAAATCATGGATCCCTAAATGGAAACTGTAAAAGCAAGGAACTGTTAAAAAAAGAAAAGAACAATGAAAATGGTGGATTCTTAGGGAAATGTTGCAAAAGACAAACTGTAGATGTCAAAATGGTGACGTTATCTCTCAGTGCTGTTCTAACAAGACTTATGGGCTCTTTCTTTGTTTCCTAGCAGTTTTCCAATTAAACATCTGATCTTGTGAAGCTGAATAACATGGCAGGCTCTACTTTTAAAGTTCTTCAAACTCTTTGGGAGCAGGGACATTGACAACTTTACAGATATAGATAAATTGTAGCTTAGCATTTGCATGTAGTAAGTTGGTACCCTGATGAACAACAATTTTAAGAATTTTAACTCGCATTTATACTTCATGTCTTCCTGCTCTCTGGAATACTTTCTCCCTCCCCCATGTAACAAAGTGTCAGTACCAATCAGCTCTGTTCCAAGGACTCAAGGGCTATACAGACTGGCATAAAGAGCTGGCCTGGGGGTGGAGTCGGGGCGTGGCCCCCACATCGTCCTCACGCTGCCCACCCAAACAGACAGTGGGTGGCATCAGGGTGCTCCCTTGGCATAATGTTTAGACATGCTGTGCCAAATGAATGAAGAAGAGCCACCACTGTGGTGGCAAGGGAAGCTTTTTGCAGTCCCCAAAAGGAGCGGCAAAGTGCCAGATCGGGGATGCAGCATGCAATTGCTGCAGCCCCAATCTGGTGCCCCCAGGGGTGGCACAGAGCTGCCCCTTAGGGGTCATCTGTACAGCCCCTCAGACAATAGTCTTGGTGAAAGAACAAAAAGACTTTATTGCACACCAAGGACAATAGTGATCAGCCAGCATTTAGGTTGGTATTAAACTTCCCTGCCCTCTTGTCACTATATATAGACTGGAGCCACCTAGCCTCACCTGTTTGCAATGTAGCATTTTGACTTCTGCCTGGTAACTGCAATGTAACCATTTGATTTCTGCCTGTTAACTATAGTACAATCTTTTGTTTTATGCCTGGTAACTGTAATGTAACTTTTTGATTTCTGCCTGGTAACTGCTATGCAGCCTTTTGATTTCTGTCTGGCAACTGCAGTAAAACTCCTCCCAACTGTTCATTGAAAACGGTGCCAAAATTCAAACTCGCCTAATACATATAACACAATCTATCTATCTATAACACAACCAATATAGACTTTATTTATACATTTCCCAACTTCATCCATAATGACAGAACCAAAATCCTTTTGGGTTCTGATACAAAGGGTGCATCTATACTGTAGAAATAATCCAGTTTGACACCAATTTAACTGTCATGGCTCTATCCTACAGAAGCCTAGGATTTGTAGTTTTATGAGGCACCAGCACTCTTTGGTAGAGAAAGTTAAAGACCTTGTAAAACTACAGGTCCTAGGATTCCATAGGATGGAGCTATAGCACTTAAAATGGTGTCAAAGTGCATTATTTCTGCAGTGTAGATTCCCCCTGGAGAACCAACATGGCATAGCAGTTTGAATGTTGGACTAAGACTCTGGAGACCAGGGTTCAGATCCCTAATTGGCCATGGAACCCCACTGAGTGACCTTGGGCAAGGCACATGCTCTCAGCCTCAGGGGAAGGCAATGGCAAACCTTAGAATCATAGAGTTGGAAGAGACCACAAGGGCCATCCAGTCCAACCCCCCGCCATGCAGGAACTCAAAATCAAAGCATCCCTGACAGATGGCCATCCAGCCTCTGCTTAAAGATCTCAAAGGAAGGAGACTCCACTACTCTCTGAGGGAGTGTGTTCCACTGTCGAACCACCTTACTGTTAGGAAGTTCCCCTTAATGTTGAGGTGGAATCTCTTTTCCTGGAGCTTACATCCATTGTTTTGGGTCCTAGTCTCTGGAGCAGCAGAAAACAAGCTTGTTCCCTCCTCAATATGACATCCCTTCAAATATTTAAACACGGCTAACATATCACCTCTTAACCTTCTCTTCTCCAGGCTAAACATCCCCAGCTCCCTAAGTCGCTCCTCATAGGGCTTGGTTTTCAGGCCCTTCACCATTTTAGTTGCCCTCCTTTGGACACGCTCCAGTTTCTCCACATCCTTTTTTTTTTCTTTTTCTGAACAAATCTTCTCTGAACAAATCTTACCAAGCAAACCCTATGATAAGGTCACCTTAGGGTCACCATAAATCAGAAATGACTTGAAGGACACAACAACAACAACAGCAAAAGATTCTGCCTAAGTTTAAAGCCCTCCTGATTAGATTTGCAAGACTTCTAGTAAATACATTCTTACCAAGTTCTGTGAGGTACAAAATGTTTCTTGACAGCAGACCTTCTTCCTATGTCCTTCAACAGGAAAAAGTGATGCAATAAGAACCTGTGCTCTAAGGTCCTGTAGCCCCAGAACCTCATAGTCCCTTGCAATATGTCGAAGGATATATCTTTCAGTATCATTTGTTGCAATGTGTGCAAGAAGGAAGTGGTGATGGTCAGTGGGCCTGATGAGAAGCCTCTGTGGTACACCATGGATGTTTGCTTCAGGAGACAGCTCACATCACAAGAAATTTTATCCTGCTCACACACCACTGCTTCTGTTCCTTGTAATAATATATATAGTGACCAGATGTCATAACAGCAAAGGAAGATAAGGCACCACAAAATGTAGGACATTCAAGAAACATGTAAAAGGTAAAGGCAGTCCTTTGACATGAATGTCTAATTGGTGCTCTTCTCTGTTACTAAGATGAAGAGCCAGCATTGTTCAAGGACTACTCCGGTCGTCATGTGACCAGCATGACTGCACTGAATGCTGTTACCTTCCCACCAAAGTGATACCTATTTCTCTACTTGCATTTGCATGCTTTTGAACTGCTCGGTTGGCAGAAGCTGGGACCAGTGACAAGAGATCACCCCATCATGCAGCAGTCGGGCCTCGAACTGTCGATCTTCCGATCATCTGAACTGGCATCACATCCTCCAACATTGTCAAATAGATCTCTTTCAATAGTCGCCTATGCAGACGATGTGGTACTCATGTCTTTCACAAGAGTAGGCCTGAATAGACTCCTACGAGCTATGGCAATCCACTGTACAAACGATGCATTAAAAATCAACTATAATAAGACCAAAGTTATGTTTTTTCTAAAAGTTTTTCATAGTATAAGTGGACTCTGTATAGAGCAGGTATCTTCTTATAAATATCTAGGCATTCCATTCCATGATAAGGGAACAACCAAACTACATCAAAAGAATGCAGTAGTGAACACCCAAAGAAGCATCAAGGCTTTATGTTCGTTCTTTTACAACAAGGGAGGTCAGTATATTCCAGCAGTTCTTCAGGTTTTTGTCGCCAAGATTCTAGCACAACTACTATATAGTTCTGAGATTTGTACTTTTAGTAGTATTGCCCATTTTGAGACTGTCCAAACAAAATTTCTAAGAACAATCTTAGGCATTCCAAATTGTATCCCCAATGTTACTCTTCATTTAGAAGCAGGTTTGTTATCCATCGAGGCACACATATGGATGCGCAAATTTAATCAATGGCTAAAATTGTTTCTTGTCCCAGTCATTCTAGCCCCGTTAATCTTAACAGATTCTTTTCTCTCCTCTTGGAAGGAATCTCTGACCTTGAAACTTTCCTCTGTTGGGCTCTCATTAACGTTAATATCTGTGCTAGGTTATGACAAAGCGAAATCTGTTATCTCTCAGCATATCAGAGACATTGATTTTCAAATTCACACTAGCCAATTGGCTCTGTACTCTATTGGGAAATCCGGTAGGCCTGGTAAGCATGCTAGATACCTTGAGTATCTAAATGTCCCAAAGTTTAGGAGGGCCTTCATGCTAGCAAGATTTAACATTCTTCCATCCTCCGTTCTGGAGGGCAGATTTAAAAAGATTCCTTACCATTGTAGATACTGCCCCTGTGGCTCAGAGGAAATTAAAACTATTAGTCATGCTCTCTTTCACTGCTTCTTGTATACAGAAACACATGGCTCCTATATAACCCCAATTATCTTCCACTTTCCGGGCAGACAGGAGAAATTTTATCTTGATTATTTTCTTGCAGACTGCAGTGAATGTATAACCTATACAGTTGCTAATTTTTTTGGAGCTGCTATCACTAGTTGTAAAAAGTTTTTAAACCAGATGCAGTAACTGATATTTATATTTTACGGTTCTAAATATGATATCTGTCCTATCATTTAAATATATATTATGAAACCCTGTACAAACTGATTGATTATGTTAACACTTAGGAATCTGTATATGTCCTTCAAATGTTTTTAAGAGATAGGTTTGCTTATAGTTAAATGTTCATGCTATATCTATACTTTAAACCAGTATCGGCTTCCCTTGCTGAAAATATACACAACTTACACCTTGGATATTTTCAAGGCTGATGTTGTAATCTTATGTCACTTATTCCGTGTGTACATGTGCATATACTGTTGACTACTGTCTTGTCTTTTTTTTTTTGTGCTGGCTGTGTGCCGTAATAATAAATGTTGTTGTTGTTGAATTGGCATCTTAACTACTAAGCCACCACTTCCCGCAAAGAAGCATGTAGGACATTACAAAATAAAAGTTTTGAGAGTCCACCATTAATACAGTATAATTAAAGCACATCATAATTTAAATTTTGAATGGGCTAGCACCCCATTTGCCCACAAACCCAAACTGATTCATTTACTCCTCTTTCCCCTGGTTGTCCCTCCTTTCGCACCATACCATCTGTTCTCATGGGACTGACCTTAAATCTCCATGCAAAGTCTTTCTCCCCTTTTACCTTCTGCTTGTTGTTTTTTATACAACAGAATGCAGAATAAAAGAAAGGGAGGTTGGAGTAAATACAGAAAACAATGGAAAAGATAACTTCCAGGTAGCAGGCTGGCTTATAAACTGAGAAAAGAGAGCAAAAAGAAAATGACATTTAAAATTCAGAAGGGCAAGAAGATTGTTACCAATAGAGAAGCCATAAAGAAGTTTTTTTAAACAAAATATTATTAAATATTATTAATCTCTGTTTAAGGAACAGAGAGTTCCAGGGGATAAAATAGATAATTATCTGGAGGATAATTCTTTCAAGGATTATAAATGAACAAAGAGCAAGACTGAATGTACCAATAACAATGGCAGAATTTGGTCCAGGCTATTAAAGAAATGTCTTAAACAAAGCTTCAGAAACAGATGGCCTTTCTCTTTACAAAAGACAATTAACTTGGTTATAAATTCTGGGGAAATTCCAGATTCCTGGAATAATGCAAATATTTCTTTGATATCAAAGGATGACAATGATCTGACTGATCCTAAAAATTACAGACCTATTTCCTTGGTGAATAATGACTATAAAATTATGATATAAATTTTAGCTAATACATTGAAAGGCATTCTTCAAAGTTGAATAAAGGATGATTAATGTAATTTCTTGCTTAAAAGCTCACAAAGTCCTGAAACAGATGGGCCAAAAGATGTGGCTTCCGGCCACTTCGGGGGCATGTATGTGCAGATGACATACACCCCCAGTGCAGCCAGAAGCTGCTCTGAAGCTACCTAAGGCAGCCCAAGATCACCAGCAAAAGGAGCGGAGAAAATCCACTCCTTGCTGGCAGCCCATTTGGGACTGCAGTGGTGGCCTGCTTTCAGAGTGGGCAGTATGTTTGCTGTGGTCCCTGGCTGATCATGGGCCAATTGTGGCTGGAGTGGCCAGAGGCTGCTCCAAGCTGCAAGTCTGCTTCAGCCCTAAGATATAGTACACTCATCACTCCACATTTGCGGCTTTGACTTTTGCAGAATTGATTATTCATGGATTTTATTCATATGTTCTCTCTAGGAATATCTATGTCCTCCAGTACAACACTATGGTCAACTTCAACCAAAAGTTGCACTGAAGGACCTAGATATTCCTAGAAAGAACACCCCACTAGGCATTTGTAGCTCCTCCAGCGCAACTCTATGGTCAACTTTAATCAAAAGTCCCACTGAAGAACCTATAGATTCCTAGAGAGAACACTTCACTTGGCATTTGTAGCTTCTCCAGTGCCATTCTATGGCCAATGTCTGGCAGATGTTGGCCACAGAGTTGGACTGGAGGACCTAGAGTTGCCTAAAGAGGTGTTCTCTCAGGTAAAAACAGTGTTTTTGTTATTTACGGTTTTTCCACATTCACAGGGTCCTGTGGCCCTAACCCCAGCAAATGTGGAAGGAGAAGTGTACTAGATGTATTATAGGTATTTTTGAATATTTAGAAAAACACAAGGAGAAACATCCTTGATTTTTTGTTGTTGTTGTTTGGAAGCAGAGAAGGCATTTGATAATGTCAACTGGTTTTCTATAGTGGCTGCTCTGGAAAAAATGGATTTTAAACAAAATTTTATTTCTTGGATTAAAGCAATCTACAATACTCAGAAATCACAAAACCTGGTTAATGGGGAACTATGTGAAGTATGCAAAGGAATTCAACAAGTATGTCCATTAATTGTTTATCATGACCAGAAATTCTGAATAATGCAATAAGAGAAGAATATCTGATTCAGGAAACAAAGGTAGATTGCATTTAAACTAAAATCTTTTACAGTGGTTTTTTTACAGAATGCTATGGGAGGACTAGATAATTTGGTGACAATTTTGAAAGAATATGGGGAGTTACTTGGTTTTAAAGTTAATGAATATAAAACTGTAGTGTTGCTAAAAATATTAGAGATGAAGATCAAAATCTTGAGGGGCACAACTGGTTTCAAAACTGAGAAGAAAATTAAATATTGAGGTGTGACTATTTCCAGTAATAATAATTCTAAACCTTTTAAGAATAATTATGTTTGGAATGATATTAAACAAGGTCTACATAGATAGTATAAACTGAAATAATCAATTTATAATTTATATCTCAGTTATAAAGATGAATGTTTTACCTAAAATGCTGTTTCTGTTTCAGACTACACTCGTCCCTCCACATTCGCTGGGGCTAGGTGCACAGACCCCTGTGAATGGGGAAAACTGCAAATAACAAAAACACTATGTTTTTACCTGACGAACACCTCTCTAGGAATTTCTAGGTCCTCCAGTGCAACTCTGTGACCATAGAGTTGCACTGGGGGGAGCTACAAATGCTTAATGGAGTGTTATCTCTAGGAATCTCTAGGTCCTTCAGTGTAACTTTTCGTTAAAGTTGACCATAGAGTTGCACTGGAGGACTTAGAGATTTCTAAAGAGAACATACTAATACAATTCGTGAATAATCAAATCTGCAAAAGTCAAAGCCGCAAATGTGGAGGGACAAGTGTATTCCTATTATTGCAAATAATATACCTCTGCCATGTTAAGGCTGGGTCTGCTTAGCCACGCTGTAGCCATGTTGGGATGTGAGAAGGGAGGTGGGAGGAGAATCTGGAGAAGTTATAGAAATGAAACTTATCTTCTTAACTCAGATCTGGCAAAAGATGTGTTATTGTGCTGATCTTTTTCAATACACTCTTCCTGGTTTTATTCACAAAGTTTTTTAAACAGAATTAGACAGAAACAAGGCACTACAATTTCTCTGCCTGTTGTTTAGTATGGTTAAAAGACTCGAGTTGGTCTAGATTTAGACCTAGGCTTTGTTCAAATATGCCACTGTGGGCCTTTATACATAAGAAGCCATGTAAGCCATGAAACTATGTAAGAAAAGAATTTAAAGATAGATGACTCACATATAGAGATATCAAGGTCAAGGTATTATGAAACTGCAGGAAGAACTCGTATTATAGCAATTTGATTTACAGCGGTGTTTTATTGACAAATTTTTGAGAGATTTAAAATGGATTAAAAATCCTGATTGACTTCAAAATGAGTAAATCAGAATTAGAGATTTTATTTTGCTCCGATGATGAGAAGTTAGTAACTAAAGTTAATCTTGAAAATGGAAATGGAAGATGAACGGGTTAAAGGATGTATGATGAAATGGGCACAAAATGTTGGTCATAATATGCCAATGATATTATGGGAGAATATGTGGAAGAAAGGATTACAGTTTACAATAAGTTATGACTTAGAATTTTTATAAAGTGATGTATTATTGGTATTTAACACCTGATAAGTAGCCTATATAGATAGATAGGATACCATGGGCCAACTCTGTGGTTCCCTGCCTGCGGTTCCAACCCAATTCCATCCTCAATGTGGCACAGCGATGGATGGGTGTTCACATACCTGCCAACCAGCAACCATGGCGCCACCACTGCCACATGCCCTTTACCTTTCTCCTCCATCATATCCACTCTGATGCTCCTGCGACAGGATGTATGGACAGAAATGGGGTGCCTGACTACACCCATGTGGCCAGGCACCTCTTCCCAACATTATAGGCTGTAGCAGGGGCCTTCAGAGTGGACACGATGGTGGCAGCAGATAAGGGGCACACGGGACCATGTGCTCTGCTAGCTGTCGCAGATGTTGCAGCCACAAACAGCTGGCCCTTTTAGACTATGTAAAGGACTCTTGGGCTGGGGTTGGTCTGGAACTGCTAGATCATTGTCCAGACTGGCTGATATTGGCCTGGGGGATATTGATCTGCATCATCCAGCAGTTTCTCAGAAGATCGGCTTAGTGGATGTTTGGAGTTCGCTGTCCCCAACAGTTAGAGCCAATACATTTTATTCAAGTAAATAGCACAACTACTCTAGCGTAGATCATATCCTACTTTCAAATAGAGTTCTATCTGTTATGATGTGAATTTTGTCTCTGACTTTATATCACATTATCGTATATACTCGTGTATAAGTCGACCTCATGTATAAGTTGAGGGAAAGTTGGGGGACCACAATGATGGATTTTGATATGAACAGGGTACAGCTTAGGGTCATGTAACAAAGGATGTAAAGGACAAAGCAAGGGTGTCGGTGAAGCACCAATCGCTGCACACACAGACACACACTACATACACATAGAGTCTCTCTCTTTGCCTGGGCAGTGGTTATACATTTTGGAGCTCACTATCAAAGGAGGGGCGCACACACACACACACACACACACACACACATACAAATACTCCTTTCTTGGGCAATGGCTCTTTTGGAGCTCATTGCTGAAGCAGGGAGAGCGGGACATTGGCTGGTGCTTCTTTTAGGAACTTACAGAACAATATTACCATATTGACCCATATATAAATCAACCCAGAACTTGGAGGCAATTTTGGGGACTCACTGCTATGAAATTCTGGGAATTGTAGTTTGTTGTGGCACCGCAAAGCTCTCTAAATGTCTCACAAAACTACAATTCCCAGAATTCCATAGCATTGAGCCATGGCAGTTAAAGTGGTGTCAAACTGGATGATTTCTGCAGTGCAGATGTAGCCCAAGAAAGGTAGAAAGAGGCATTTAATGACCACAATTTATGTAATGTAACCTAGATGATTTTATTTCCTCCAAAAGAGATAAGGAGGTTTTTACTATCCAAGTCACAAATAGGTTTTCCATTCCTACATGGTGTTAATAAGTCTCCTCCTAGAGATAGGAATGGCTTCTTTTCTTGACATGCTAAAAAGGTTGCCACCTCTGAGTCTATTTCTCCTGATACATTGTACGTACATAGAAATTTTAACAAATTAGTGTGTTTGGGTGGCTAAAATGACTCAATAACTCAACCATTTGGTCTCCCTTGCCTCAGCCAAAATCTTTGATTCTACTCTGCCTGTACTCCTTGTTTCTAGAGAAGGGAGGAAGCAGTCATTAGAGGGTATATAACACCAACTGGTTCCACAGTCTTTTCAGATTGTCTTAAATATTTTTTCCTTTAGAGGTGGTGTGCCATGCTGGGATTAAGTTTCACTAGCTAAAAACATCTTAATCAGTTGTTGGGGCTTAGCCTCATTGACTTAAGATCATTTGAACTGTTGTCATCTTCATCTTCCTTTACTACAGTGCTCCTTAGTTTTATAAGTCAGAAATGCTTAGTTTATGAATTAGGAAAAGAGTGTTGTTAAATTCATTTTCTATTTCTCCTGTGAGCATTTTTAAAGATTTTATACTTAATCCTCTTTTTTTTCTGGAAGGAGTCATATTAACCACATTAATGTTTTTATTACTAGGAAAAGATTTAGCTCACAGGCAACAAATAGCACAAAGATTAAGAATCTATTCAGGATACATGTTAGGTACTGTTGATTTTAAAGGCACTAAACTTACTGGACAGTATAATTTCATGAAGGAATAAAAAGACGTTGGATGCAATAAACAGAAGAATTATACAAAAGAGATGACAAAATGAAGGACACATGGAATGAAGAGCCATATGAAGATGAACCCCAAATTCTAAAAACCGAGGTGGAAGCTGCAATAAAATAAATGGCAAAAAAACCAAGATGATATTCCAATTGAACTGCTGTAATCCATACTGACAGAGTTAACTCTAGTGCTAACCAACATATGTCAAGAGATATGGGGAAAAAATGATGGTCAACAGATTGGAAGTGATCAATACATATCCCCATCCACAAAAAGGGAGATACAAGAGACTGCAGCAACTATAGGACCACAGCACTGAACTCCCACGCAAGCAAAATCATGCTCAAAATTCTGCAACATAGACTCCAACCATACATGGGGTGAGAAATCCCAGAGGTCCAAGCGAGGTTCAGGAAAGGAAGAAGTACCAGGGATCACACTGCAAACATACGATAGCTAATGAAGAACACCAGGGAATTCCAAAAGAAAATCAGCATGTGCTTTATAGACTATAGCAAAGCCTTTGACTGCATAGATCATGAAAGGCTATGGAATGCCCTTAAAGACATGGGAGTACCAACACATCTGTTAGTCCTGATGAGGAATCTATACTCAAGACAAGAAGTTACTGTCAGAACAGAACACAGAGAGACAGAATGGTTCCCAATTGGCAAAGGAGTCAGACAAGGCTGCATCCTTTCACTCTATCTGTTCAACTTGTATGCAGGAGATATACTAAGAAAAGTAGGCTTGGACAGAGAAGAAGGAGGAGTGAAAATAGGAGGAAGGAATATCAACAATCTAAGATATGCAGATGACACCATAGTACTAGCAGAAAACCTCCCAGACCGGAACACCTACTAAGGAAGATCAAACAAGAAATGCAAGGCAGGCTTAATGCTGAACATAAAAAAAAAAGAAGAAAAAGAAAAGACCACCGAGGACCTTCACAAGTTCAACCTAGACAATGAAGAAATAGAAATAGCAAAAGAATTTCCATACCTGGGATCAAACATAGAAATGGGGACTGCAGTCAGGAAATCAGAAAATTAAGAATGGGGAGGGTGGCTATGAAAGAACTAGAAAAGATTCTAAAATGCAAAGATATACAATTCAGCACGAAAGTCAGAATCATACAAGCCATTGTATTCCCTACTATCATGGATGGATGTGCGAGCTGGACAGTTAAGAAAGATGATAGGAAGAAAATCAACTCCTTTGAGAGAATGTGGTGCTGGAGAAGAGTGCTAAGGATCCCATAGACAGCCAAAAGGACAAACAAATAGGCCCTAATGCAGGGGTAGGCAACCTTTTTGAGCCGGGGGTCGGGTTGCTGTTCCTCAGACAATTGGGGGGCCAAAGCACCAAAAATAAATAAATAAATAAATAAAAATAAAATTAACATTAAAATTAAAAAATATTAAAAATTAAATATATATATATATGCATGCACACTCTCTCAGCCCCAGAAAAGCCATGGCAAAACCCCTGTGGAGATTTTGCCAAGAAAAACCCAAGAACAAGTAATAACAACAATAATCAATATCATCATGGTGGGTGGCGGGTGGCGGGGGGTGGCGGGGGGCTGCGGGAGGACTGGCCTGGGGCCGGTCCAAAGGTCTCAGGGGGCCGCATCCGGCCCTCAGGCCTTAGATTGCCTACCCCTGCCCTAAAGCATATCAAATCGGAAACCTCCCTGGAAGCCAAGATGACCAAACTGAGACTGTCGTACTTTGGACATATCATGAGAAGAGAGGACTCTTTGGAAAAGACAATAATGCTGGGAAAAAGGAGGTCACTTTGGGAATTAAGGGAATGCAGGAATTAAGCAGAGCAGTGGAGGATAGAGGGTCTTGAAGATGTCTCATCCATAGGGCTGCCATGAGTAGAAATTGACTCAAGGGCAGTTAAGAACAAACAAAATAATTTAATGTTGGCATCCTTCCAGTATCTAGCATCTGATTCCAGTCATATCTTAACTCCTCCAAGTCAGCATGCAGGTTGAGGAAGGCTGGAAGATAAAACTTCTACTTCTTCCAAACTATAACAATTGGACTTTAAATTTGTTTTAAATAACAAATGGGACTTTGCAAATTTCCCTATAGCCACAGGGCCAGAAGGAGGAGGATCCTGCCTACAATATATATATATATATATATATATATATATATATATGCCTCCATGTTGTTTCAGATGCCATGTTGTTTCAGATGCCTCCATGTTGTTTAGTTAAGATGGTATATGGTGGGGATAGACTAATGATCAATAAGGGCTTTTGGTCACAGATCACACATCTCCTACAAATTTAGGGAGACTAATATTTGGACTAGAAAAATTGTGCTTTCTACAAAGCAAAAAAAAAAAAAAAAATGTTTCTATTACTAACATCATTCCCTTCTCTCTTCTTGTTGTTGATGTTGATGGGTATTCATTTAAGCAACCTTGAAAGGATACCAGGCTGAGTCGACCCCAGACCACCTGGCTGGAATTGAACTAACAACCTTGTGGCTGTGAGTGAGTGGCTGCAGTACCAGCATTGAATCACTGCACTACCAGGGCTCCCTTGAAGAGTGTCCCATAGCTTTTCAAACAAAAATCATTAGTGATACCTTTATTGGCCAACCAAAATGCACAATATAGCTGTTGCAAGCTTTCAAAGCTCCATGGGCTTCTTCATCAGGCAAGATGTTACAAACCAAACAGGAGAAAAACAATTGGAGATGTTAGTCAGATGCCTCCATGTTGTTTCAGTCTTTAGTTAAGATGGTATATGGTGGGGAGGATATCATGACATAAATGACATACAATGATGACATCAAAAATCCACCAAACAGTGCAAAATGTACATGTTTCAAGCTTTCAAAGCTCCACTGGCTTCTTCATCAGGCAAGGTGTTAAAAATCATACAGAAGAAAAAAATTGAAGATGTTAGTCATAGGCCTGCATTGTGCTGTTGTTTGTTCTCAGTTCAGATGGCATGGAGGGATATTTCTTGCAGGCGGGAATCTCCTCCTTCTGGCCATGTGGCAACTGGGAGTCCAGGAGATTTAACATCCATTTGCAAAACAAAATGATACTTCCTTTCCCATCCAATATTTCTCCATCCTTATGAGGCTACAGCCCACTTTGATAGGCAAAGGACACTGAGGGACGCTAGCCACCCCGACCGCATGCCGCCACCCCAACTCCACCCCCATGTCGTCCTCACACTGCCCACCCAAACAGATGGCGGGCAGCATTAGGGCGTTCCCTTGGTGCAGTGTTTAGACACGCTACACCAAAGGAGGGCAAAAGAGCCATGGAGGCGGCAGCAAGGGCAGCTTTTTGCCGGTCCAAAAAGGAGTGGCAAAGTGCTGGATTGGGGCCATGGTGTGCACAGAGCCCCCCCCCCCCCTTAGGGGCCATCTGTACAGCCCCTGAATTTCTCAAGAAGTCTTCACGCTTTTGCATCAGGAAAACTTTAGGTGGTGTATGCCAATCCAGTCCCTATTTAAGAAAAAAAAGAAGAAGAAAAAAAGAAACCTCAGATAGGAAGGTCCCAGTCCACTGGCTTTCTCATTAGGATTCCCCTGTTGCGGCTATAATGCGGTATCTCAAAATCCAGAAAACATCCAGGGGTAGCCGTGTTGGTCATATAGCAAATCCATTAACATCAAAAATCCCTCAAACAGTGATACCTTACTTGGGCCAACCAAAATGCACAATATCCATGTTGCAAGCGTTCAGAGCTCCATTGGCTTCTTCATCAGGCAAGCTGTTAAAAATCATGCCAGAGAAAAAAATTGAAGATGTTAATCATAGGCCTGCATATTGCTGTTTTTGTTTTCAGTTCCGATGGTTTTGCAAATGGATGATAAATTTCCTGGACTTTGAGAATCCCCCAGTAATCGCATGACCAGAAGGAGGAGGTGTCAGATATACCCCTCCATACCATCACTGTTTGGTGGATTTTTGATGTTATTGGATTTTCTATATGGCCAATACGGCTACCCCTGGATGTGTGCTATGATGAATTTATAAAAACACAGGAAAAAATAGAAGGAAGAAACTAACAATGCACTAAAGTGTATTATGTCAAAGGAATAAATATGTCACAGGCATAAATGTGTCCAAAGAATAAAACCACAACTCTAACATATAAATACGGTAATAATAAATTGTTTATATACTGAACCCACATTGTAGTAATTCTGAAAAACCATAAATACACATACAAAGTACGGTAGAGAACAGTGTATCACAAACTAAGTCCACATAACTCTGGAGGTAGTTGTCTTATTCGCTACCATTGCTATTCACTTGTTCTCTTCCGATGCAATATCATTCCTTTCCATTTACCTTCAACGGTATGTGCCATCAGTATGCTGTCTTGTTGCAATCACCCAAGTGGGGACTATTTTCTATGACTTGTGGAAATAAAGCTCAAAATTGGAGCTGTGAAGATCAGATAGAGCACTAATCTACCATTTGTGGAACCTTTTGCCAGCCTCCACTTACAGAAACATTTTCACTGCAGCAGAGGTTGTTAGGATCTGGGGAAATATGTGGACTTAGTTTGGGATACACTGCTCTCTATCGTACTTTGTATGTGCATTTATTGTTTTTCAGAATTACTACAATGTGGGTACTGCATATAAATAATTTATTATTATTTATATGTTAGTGTTGTGGTTTTATTCTTAGGACACATTTATTCCTTTGACATATTACAGTTTAGTGCATTGTTAGTTCCTTCCTTCTATTCTTTCCCCTGTGTTGTTTGTGAAACCCTCCTGTTGTGTTTGTACGAATTTATAGAAATAACCAGGATATATATAAGGTAATTATAAATGTAAGCTATTCAACAAAATAAACATGAGTACATCTGATTGTTATTTACAAATAAACTGTTTTCCAAACAAACTAGAAATAGATACCGTATTTTCCGGCGTATAAGACGACCCGAGTATAAGACGCCCCCTCCATTTTCCCAGTCAAAATATAGAGTTTTAGCACCTCTATCCTCACTATCCTTATATCCGCCGTATAAGACGACCCCCCCACTTTAGCCACAGATTTTGCAGGTAAAAAAGTAGTCTTATACGCAGGAAAATAAGGTAATTAGAAATGCCATACACATACATGAACAATCCAGTAAACCAAAGCAATAGAGATGCAATAGATATGTTCATACATCTGTATCATGACCAAAAGCTTCATGAGTCCATAAAACCACATCCGAATTTGTCAGGGAAAAAGTGCCACAAAATATGACTTCCCAATAATTTCTTTACAGAAGAAAGTCCCATGAGAAGTCATCACGATATATAAGGGGAAAAAAATGTCCCATAAAAAGTAACACTATACAGCCATCCCTGGGAAAATCTAAGGGCATTTCGATGTAGTATTTTCTCTGGTAACGATTTTCTCAAAACACATCATCAAATTCAATGTTGTGGAAGGAAAATATAAAGGTGTTTCTTCAGAAACTATTTTCTAGCATGTTGACTGCTTAGAGATTTATTTATTTATTTCATGTCAATGCAGATTAGGAGTATGAAAAGTGAAGACCCTGATGTTTTATCAAGCTTGTAAACGTATAAATGGATTATGTTTTTGATGTCTGTTCCTTTTTAACTTTTGTAGTATATTTTTTGATCTGAAACTACAACAGACATGAGCACTTTATAAAATAAAGCTCAATTCTTCTTTTTTTAAAGGGGGCTTAAAAGGACACTAGACAAGCAAAGACAAGAATTACTGAAGAAACATAAAGAAACACAAGAAACGTGAGTTTGGAGTGAACTATACAAGAGGAGAGCAGAAATGGAAGCTCTAGAGATGGATAGGTTTAGAAAGGCTGTAATTTATAGGATTTAGAAAGTCTGTTATTTATACATGGTTTATTTATATATCTTAAATTTGGTAACAAAAATTCTAACTTGCTTGCTACAAAAAATAGAAAAGAGATCAGTTAATATCACTTCACTTAAGATGGGAAGGGAACTTGATAGTCTTCTCCAAGGGAAATTTGTAATGTATTTAAAGAATATTGCAACCAGCTTTATTCAACTTAAGTCTTATAAATTGAATGACTTGTAAAAAATTACAGACACATTCCCAATTAAAAAGTTGGATGACAACCAAAAAAATCTTCTAATTTCACCACTAGGTGATCATGAAATATTTTTTATAGAATCACAGATTGGAACAGACCACAGGGACCATTTAGTTCAGCCCCCAGCTGAGCAGGAATACACATTCAAAGCCCTCCCAACAGATGACCATTCAGCCTCTGGTTTTAAAAAACTCCAAAGAATGAGATTCCAAGACACTTCAAGGCAACATATCCCATTGTCAAACAGTTCTTCTTGTTGTTGTTAAGTGCCCTTGAGTTGATTTCGACTCATGGGAGCCCTATGGATGAGACACCTCCAAGACCCTCTGTCATCCACTGTTCTGCTTAAATCCTGCAACTCCTTAATACCCAAAGTGACCTCCTTAATAATAGAGTCCATCCATCTGGCATGTGACCTTCCTCTCTTTCTGCTTCCTTCCAATTTTCCTAGCATTATTGTTTTTTCCAGTGAGTAGTGCCTTCTCATGATGTGTTCGAAATATGACAGCCTCAGTTTTGTCATCTTCCGGCAGGCCTTTACTGAATAATTATCCTGGCCTCAAGAATCAGTCCATCTCTCTCCTGCTATCGTTGTTGTTATTGTTGCCGCAACTGCTGTTATTGTTTCTTTTGTTTTACTGTGATGTATTTTAAGTATATTTTAATAGCTTGATTGTTTAATATTATTTTAAGGGGTGGGTGGATTTATGGGTTTTATATTATATTTCTATTGTATTTTTTAAATTGCAAGCCACCTGCATTCGTAGAGGGGTGGGATAGAAATAAATCATCATCATCATCATGATCATTATCATCATCTTGGCTTTTAGGGATATCTCTGGCTTGATCTGCTCTAGCACCCACTTGTTTGTCCTTTTGGCTGTCCATGAGATCCTCAGCCCTCTTCTCCAACTCCACATTATCTCAAATGCATTGATTTTCTTCCTATCCTCTTTCTTAACTGTCCAGCTCTCACATCCATCCATGGTAATAGGGAATACGATGGCTTGTATGATTTTAACTTTTGTGCTGAGTTGTATATCTTTGCATTTTAGAATCTTTTCTAGTTCTTTCATAGAAAGGTCAAAAGCTTTGCTATAGCCCATAAGGCACATGCTGATTTTCTTTTGGAATTCCCTGGTGTGCTTCATTAGCCATCGTATGTTTGCAATGTGGTCCCTATTGCCTCTTCCTTTCCTACAGACTGATTTTATTCTTAACCCAAGACCAAAAGAAATTTACGACTATCGTTACTATAATACTATATCACTGTAATATTATATTAAATAATATTACTATAACATATATCAGTTTTTACAGTTTGTTTTATTCCAGAAGAAATTTGGTTGTAGCCATCCATTAGGCTCCAAATATAAAACATAGCAAAAAAGAGCAAACTCCACTTGCATCAGTTGCTTCACATGCAGTTAATGCTTTTGGCTATCTTGACTGGCAATATATGTTTGAACTATTTAAGTGCATGAGGCAAGAGTTCATGAATATACTTCAGAAACTCAGCAGAGATCACTCACTGTTGTGAACATCAATGGTACTCACTCTCAAAGATTTTTGATGTTCTGTACTTCTAGACAGGGATGCCCTCTTTTACTTTCATTGCTTGCCTTAATATTAGAACCTTTAGCTGAGCTCCTTCACAGAGATCCAGGGTATGAAACAGAACATAAGATTAGTCTTTATGCTGATGTCCTCCTTTCTCCCTTCCTTTGATGCCCAAAATACATAGTATACTAAATCTTAAAATGATGTTGGAAGGCTTTCAGAAACATTCTGGACTAAAAATCAATTACGAGAAGTCTACATTGTTCTGTATTAACGTCTCAGTAGAGAAACAAAATCAAAGCCAAGGAATCTCAGGATTGTCCCTTAATTACTATGATATTAGATATCTAGTTGTCTTTCTGACTGTTCAGTAATTCCATTGTTGGTTAGAACAGCTTGCAAGATGTTGGATTCAGTTTGTTGGGTTGATAGTATACACACAACTGAAGCTCTAAAATGTTAATACCTGGTTGCTATGTTTCTTCAGGTGCTTGAAGGTCTTGGTGAATTCCAAGGTCATTATCACAGCCATATTTATCCAGAAATTATTCCTGTTACCCAAGGATGTTGGAAGGTTTGCAATATATAGTATAATAGATTAAAGGATGATTTATGTTACCCCAAAACACAAGGGTCCTGAGATGGCACCCGCACTTAATGTTCAAATAGGGGAATTTATTTAGCTCAAATGACAGCAGCAGAGAGGGCTTGGGCAACTAAAGTGGGGATCAATCCTATCTATAAGAGTTCTGATAAACAAGATCCTGAGTGCAGGTTTAACACAATTTTATTTATAGCAAAAGGAAATCACCATTCACACTATACATCCACTCTCACACACATTCAAGAACAAATGATATAAAGGTGGTAGCAGATAGTGACTTAAAGGGAGTTTGAAGAGGGTAATACTGTACTGATTCCAGATGTGTAGCTCCAATTGGGGGAATACAGAGATATGAGAAATGGCCCAGCATCTGCCTTGGGTCTGTAGCATGGCCAGCTTGTGCTGAAGAATCTGGAGAGAGATGACAGAGTGTCAATCTGAATCTCAAATGAAGCCAAATTATGGGTGCCTTGGGCAAAGCATATCTCGGGGCAGATTTTGGGATTAAAATGAAGTTTCCAAGAGAGAAGACTGAGAAGGAAACTTGTAATGATTGCAAATGGTGGTGCAGTGGTTAAATGTGTGTATTGCAGCCACTCACTCACAAACCATAAGGTTGCGAGTTCAATACCAGCCAGGGGGCTCAGGCTTGACTCATCCTTTCGAGGTTGCTAAAATGAGTACCCAGATTGTTGGGGGCAGTTAGCTTACACATTGTAAACTGCTTAGGGAGTGCTTAAGTGCACTAATAAGCTGTATAGAAATGTACTTGCTATTGCTATTATAATAAGTGCAAATGTCTTGGACAATGGAGTATCTCCTCCAGAGGGAGGTATACTTGGGTTTCTCTTAATTTGTAAGCACAAGATCTATCAACTGGAAAAAAGAAGCATGAGCGTGAGCTTTTCTAGACTTGAGCCTACTTCCTCAGATGCATGAGGTGGGGTGGACGATCCAGGGACAGACCTATATAAGCAGGGTGTGTGAGAGAATGACAATAGAAATTTAAAAACTTGTGGGTATGGTGATGAAGTGACAAGTTCAGATTTAACTATTGTTGAGGGACAAAGGTAGGAGGAAGAGTGTTGCCTAAATTGAAGGTGAGTGGATAACAATATGAATGAGTATTGGAATGTAGTGTGGGAACCAGGAAAGAAATGTGATGAACTGGCCAAGAGAGTCCTCATAAAGCTATAATATGTATAGTGTGCCAGGAAACTATTGTCTGTTCAACCCTGTGTTGATGGATGGGAGTTTGTGGATATATTCCAATTCTGCTATTTCTGTTTCCAATCTTCCTTTGTAGTCTTTGTTTGCTTGTTCAAGAACCACTGTTCTGAGGTCTGAGATGGAATGCCCAGTAAGATTGAAGTGTTCTGCAATTGGTTTTTGTGTATTCCCGTTTCTAATGTCTGATTTATCTCCATTTATTCCCTGGTGCAGAGACTGTCTTATTTGCCCAATGTAGAGTGCTGAAGGGCATTATTGACACAGGATGGGGTATATCACATTAGAGGATGAGCAAGTGAAAGTCCTTCTAATATTGTGAGTAATGTCATTGAGTCTTGTGATGACATTTTCTGAATAGATGTGTGGGCAGAGTTGACATCAGGGTTGTGGCAAAAGTCTTGTACCCATTTCCACATCTGCGTTGTGTGTCCTCTTGTAGATAAATAACTGTTTGAGGTTGGAAGTGTGTCTGTGGGAAAGTAAACAGCTGCCACCAAGAGTCTTTGAGAGGGCAGCATTATTGTCCAGAATAGGTTGTAATTCACTGATGATACATCTGAGTGGTCTCAGTTGGGTACTGTATGTGACTAGTTGAGTTCTATCATTTTCTGTCTTTGGCCTGTTCTGCAATTAGTCCTGGGTATAAATCTTGCTTTATTTTATTCTTTACTTCATATGGCGGTACTGCAGCTTGAGGAATGCTTATTGTAATTCCATGAATTTGACATCCCCATCTTGTGAGTCACAGCAGATGCAATTGTATCTGGCCGCAGACTATGGATCTAGTAGAGTGTTCAGGGTGGAAAATGGAGGCATGTTACTATGTGTAGTGGTCAGTGGATTTGTGACATAGTGTGGTCCTTAGATGTCTGTTTTGTAGCACTCTAGCAACTGTTCCCTATTATAATAAATGCATTCTGTCGCATGTACGCTTGCTGCCAGCATGCCCATGAAAGAGGCTTTTGTGACCTCTTCTGTGGAGGTGTGCAGGTGTGCATAAGATCTGCACATCACTTCCTAGCATGATGGGGGGGGGGGGCTCCTGGAGTAACGTTTGTCCATGTGTCCTGTTGACCATGTCCCTTGCATGATCACCAGCTACATGTATCAGGTCTGTTCACACAAACCTCCCTTCCATGTAACTCTCCCCTCTCCCTGACATGTTTGGGACATGTTTTGTGGAGGATGACTGAGTAGGTGTCTTTTCGGTTGACAAACTCATTCCTCCGCCCCAAGGGTAGGACAATCAGACAGTGGTATCTGTCTACAGCATCCACTCCTTGGGGGAAGCCGAGGTCAGCAAATCCTTGCATGATCTGTGGGTGTATGACAGGTCCTGTGAAGGTGCGCAGGGATGCTGAAAATCAGTCACCTTTGTACAGACAAAATGACAGACTATGCACCCTATGACATGTTCTGTGCAGTTGTGCAGGGATGCCAAACTTCAGTCACCTTTGTATCCAGACAAAATGACAGACTGTATTCCAGCCTATGATGTGTTCTACGCAGGTGCACAGGTGTGCAGGGATGTGTTCCTGTGCGCATGTGCATGAGTCTGAGAGAATGAAATTTTTTTAAAGCAGCCTCTGCCAGTCCATGCAGTTACTCCATCTCCCTTTGCAGCGTCCTCGAGGCCAGTGGTGCAGTTGGCGAGGCTTCGATATGGCCTCAGAAAAGCCGCATTGACTACCCCCTAGTGCGGTTGCTCCATCCCCATTTAGAGCATCCTCGGGGCTGGTGGTGCAGTTGCTGCAGCTTAGGGAAAAGGCAGCCTCATGTCACCTTTTTCTGCCCATCTGGACGGTCCCATAGTGGTTTTGAACACTGGAGACCAGAATTTGAATCCCCACTTAGCCATGGAAACCCACTGGGTGGCCTTGGACAAATCACTCATCCTCAGAGAAGGAAAAAGGCAATCCCCCTTGGAACAAATCTTGCCAAGAAAACCCCATGATAAGTTCACCTTAAGGTTGCCGTAAGCTGTAAATGACTTGAAGGCACACAACAAGGGATGGGAAATGTGTAGCCTTCTGGATGTTGCTGAACTTGCACCATTCCTTATTTTTCACAGTGCTGCCAGTCCAACATATGGAGGGCCACAAGTTGCCACTCCTGCAGTAGAGCTTTCTAGGCTTCTCAAAACATCTGAACATTATGATTAAATATAATTAACTCAATTGCTGAGCCATCATTTGTATAAATAATACATTCCCCACTCCACTCCTCAGTAAGGAGGCCAAACCTACTGAATCTGTTAGTACTAAAAATGGATTATACGTAAACATAACTGGCACAGAGGAACTATTTCATGCTTAAAGATTAGACTGCCATGAATTGCATTTCTGCGCACACCTCAGGGCTCACTTACAGAATTCTAAATGATACACAGAATGACAGCTCCCACCGTTTCTTGGCTGAGGCTATTAACAGTTAAATTAGTTTACAAATGATTTATTTTCTTAGTGTAAGGGAAACCACAGGCTCTAGATTACTTTCTTTCAGAAGACTAATTCATGAGTTCTGAACCAGCCTCAACTTGTGCATATCTGGCACCCCGTGAAACTGCTTTACTCCATCAGCATTTCATAAGAGAGCATTTAGTGGAAGATCACACAGCATTACCTGTGCGATGGGATTTCCCTTCTTATGCAAATGTCTTCTTTTTGGATGATTTTATACCAGGCCCAATGTTATGCTTATGCTTGACTATCCAGCTTCCCCATTTCATGATTTACAGTTGTATGCTGTTAGGATGCCACCATTTCAAATTGCTCACAGAGCCCTTGAATGATTCAGTGTTGGGAAGCTGCAGTCACTGGTTGCAGATTGTGGTAATGCTGTCCCTGGTTGGTAAAACACTTTGCAAACAGAGGTGACTGTGCTAGGGACCCTTTCACACTTGGAGCCAGCTGTGCATCAGGGCTGAAAAAGTGAGATTTTAGATTACAACTCCAGATTCCCCAGGCATCATAGCCAGAGACCAACACAGCCATGGATTTCCCAAGTTCTATCCTCCACACAGATGTGGGGGTGAGCCTAACCTCCACAATGATATGATCATGTGAAGAAATCACTTGTGCAAGGTATTAATCACTAGAAGCCAGTATTGATTCAGGTTAAAATAATTTGGCATTTCGGCCACATTTATCACATTTCTTCAGCACTGCAAACTACTGTATATACTTGTGTATAGGTCAAAGGCAGGTTTGGGGCCAAAATTATGACTCGCCGATAATTTGAGGGTAAAAGCTAGGGGCATTAACAAAGGATGTAAAGAACAAAGTGAAGGAAAATGATGTCAAACAACTTACAAAATTCTGGCAGGCATAACTGTTTGCACCCATCCTAAAGGCTGGATGGATGAGGGAACTATGGTAAACGGTGGCTGCGCAATGTGTGTTGGAGGCAACCAGGCATGGGCAAGGCTAAGAAAACACAGACATATCAACAAGAATATAAGGGCATGAGCAAAGGTAGAGTATTGTTGTGTGTTGTTTCCAGCCTATGGCAGCCCTATTACGGGGCTTTCTTGGCAAGGTATGTTCAGAAAGGGGGGGTTGTTACCCAAAAGTGTAGGGACTGGGGGCCCCCACAACTGTGCCAGCATCTCCTTAAATATTGGGTAATTGCTTAGCTCAAAGGAGAACTGCAAGAGACTGGGTAACCTAAGGGACCGTTTTCACCTATGTATACCACTACTAACTGTGGGAAAACTCCATGTTTAATTAATAAAAAAGGGTTTTATTTAGAAATATGCAAGAGTGCAACCAAACACATAATAGCAATCCAATCAGGCACCATACAAGGTGTATATATCCTGATTGGTGCCCTCAAGGATACTCCACATTCAGAAATAAAGTGCAGTTTGAGCGCTTTCTCACCAAATTGACACAAAGGGTAATTTTGGTAGATGATTTTAACTTTGGATTAACAAAGCAGCAATTGGATGTAGGTCAACCGCAAGAAAGATGGATAGGGAAGTTGGCTGGGAACACGGCAGGGGTTAGGTAGGAGATATGGTCTTACCTTATTGCAATGGGACCACCTTTGTCTCCAGTATAAGAGGCTATGTGGAAAGCCTGGGGGAGAACGGTACATTCAACAAAACCATTTAACCTTTATTTTGTATTTACCGAGCTCCTTCACATGTCTTTGGGTCAACATCCCCTTCCCATGGTAAAGCTTCATCATGACCTCTTAAAACATGTCTGGCTTCAGATATAAAAATATAAAACCTCATGTACACTGTGTGTGGGGGCTGTCAGGGATACTAATAGTTTGTCTTTGTCTCCCTCTGAGGCTGAGAGTGTGTGATTTGCTTAAGGGTTACCGTGGCTGAATAGGGATTCAAATCATGCCCCCCCGAGCTGCAGTCCAACTCTCAAACCACTATATCACACTGGCTCTTTCCAAGGTAGAGTATTAACTCTTTATCAAAAAAAGGAAGTATCCTTTCTCTTGAGTGGAGTAAGGTGAAAACTTACACCGTCCTGGGAAAAACTAAAAGAAGCACCAACCCCCTCTACTCTCTCGACATCCTTTGAGGAGAATTGCCAAAGTAGCACCACCACTGTTTTCCTGCCAAGGCATTCAGAAAGGTCAGAAGCGGTGGTGCAGCAGAGAGATTAGAGGGGGCTGGTGCTTCTTTTATGTGATCGTATGACAGACTAAGCTCTTGCTTTTCACCACTGTACTCAGGGAAGGGGATGATTCCTTTTTTAGGTAAGAGTTAAGGTCAGTGGCATCCCACAGTGGGGTTCCCAGGGCAGGAGCTCCAGAGGGCACACTCTCCCTCCCACCATGCCACCCTGTCTGGGACGGTGCAGGGGCAGCGTACATGGGAAGGCATGGAAGGTGGGAGTGTGCGCAGGAGAGCATGAGAGGGTGCAGGGAGGGTGGGATTATGCACGGGGAGCACAAGAAGGAGCAAGGAGGGTGGAAGTGTGCATGGAGAAGTGTGAGAAGGTGAAGGGATGGTGGGAGTGCATGCAGCGATGGCACAAGGGGGAGTATGGGAGAGGGCACGACTGGGTGTCATCCCCCTCCCTTATAGGGTATCACCCAGTGTGGGCCACACCACCGCACCCCGTGATGCTACTGTGTTAAGGTACACTACTTACATTGACCCATGGATAAATTGACCAAGTTGTTTTGGCTTGATTTTTTCACTAAACTGTTGAGATTTATGGATGTGTATATACAGCAAGTCCTTCCAAGCAATGGCATTTCATTTGAATTTACCAGTATAGTAAAAACTGTTGATATGCACTGATACCATTTATTATATATGCATCTCCTTGATTTACTTTATTTGTGAAAGACGTAGAATTTCTTTCATAACGTGCAGGGCTCAAGTTGCTCTTGTATTTCCTTTTTCTTGGGAGGCACTGTGCTGAATTGTAGCTTTAGCACAATTGCCCTGTTGAACCCTGCTGAGCCTCTGTGAAGGATTGAGATATAGGTGAAGGTTAAACAGGGTGGGCTAGAATGAATAAACCAAATGAATTTTGTTATAATTGAATAAAATGCTTGATACATACAGTAGATTCCCCCACATTCTTTGGGATTAGAGTCGCAGGACCCCATGAAAGTGGAAAAAATGCAAATTACCCAGGAAAAAACCTCTCTAGGAATCTCTAGGTCCTTCAGCACAACATCTGACAAAAGCTGGCCATCGAGTCATACTGGAGGACCTAGAGATTTCTAGAGAGACCATATTAATCACATCCGCAAATAATCGAAGCTACAAAAGCCAAAGCTGCAAATGTGGAGGGTTAACTGTGTTAGTTTGCACTATGACATTGGAAGTCTGAGAAAACCGACCTTGGTTGCCAGTGTCTGAACAACCAGATTATGTTCAAGTTCACCATTAGGTGCTTATTAATATCCAGAACATGGGTTGGCAACCTACGGCCCACAGGCCGGGTGCGGCCCGCGAAGGCCTTGGGACTGGCCTGTGGCCAGTCCTGCCACCACCCAGCATGTGCTGGCACGCTGTGCGCGAGCACCATTTTGGTGTCCAAAATGGCGGCTGTGCTTGCGCACGCATGAGCATGGTGGCGGGCACCATTTTGGAACGGCCAATGCGCCGGCGCATGAGCGCGCGAGCGCGGGCGCCATTTTGGAAGGCCCCACCGTGTGTGCACCATGCGAATTTGCATGACGCACGTGTGGTGGGGCCTTCCAGAATGGCGCCCCCCACGCACACAGGATGGCATGTGTCATGTGCATGTGCACACGCGCGGAAGCGCATGAGCCCGCCCGACCCCTGCTCCATTCCCCCCCCCGGCTCCCAGGCAACAAAGGTTGCTGACCCGATCCAGAAGATACAGTTAATGTAATGACTTAACACAACTGCAATTTTGTGCTTCCCTTTCCCAACTGCTATTCCAGTTCACCAACATGCAGAGGTACATAGGTTTTCTTTCCCTTATTTAGAAGTTATCAGACTCCCATTAAGCCCTACTACCATGGTCTGGTATTGTGGGTATCATAGCATAAAATTGGTGATGCCCAGCCCATAATATACAAACACTCCCGTGTCCATCTGGGATTTATTCATCCAGCCTAGCAGGGCATGTCAATCTTGGTAAGAATGGGGGGGAAGGACACACAATGACTCCTGTGGCTTAGTTAGGAAATCACATGTGTGGGAGGAATTCCTGTACACTATATGTGGACTGTATGAAAATGGTTGTAGAACTACACCTGTATGTCCAACCTTTGTTTTGAATTGCAGTTTCCACCATTGGGTTATATTGCATTTTAGTTTGTTGAAGTTTTCATTGTTAGTTCACCACAGAAACAAAATGTCTTGTAAAAATTATTATAACAAAGCAGTTTATTGTGAGAACATGAGATTCTTAGATCTTCTCTTTATTATAATATCAAATGCCATTACTGTTAAATTACAGATTGAACATACATTAGTGCATAGTGAATTGAAGCCTTCCATCTACCTATGGAGCTTTCAATTTTGCTGAAGATGATGTTTGCATACTGATTATTGTTATGGGAATCATCACCTTCACCTTTATTATAAAATCACAGTAAGAGAGTAGGGGGAAAGTTCAACAATGCACCTGCTTCAAGAGCTTCATGTTGTTTGGAGTGGAGAACCTTTTGTCCTCCAAATGTTTTAGCCTACGATTTCCATCCATTGCATACAGAACAGTCAACAATAACAGGACATTGGACTTCTAGGCCAAAACTTCTGGGGAGTCAGAGATTCTTCATTTTGGTGCTAGTCAAAAAATTCCCCTCCTCAAATGTTTTGGCAAAAATGTCTACTTTTGCTTCATCAGAGACATAAAATCTTTTTCTATTTCTTCACTATTATTCAATTCATTTAGACTGTAGTATCTATGAAAAATCTTTTCAGCAGTGACAGCCACAAGTCTTAGTCCATGAGTGTCCTCTCCCAGTTGGCATCCTATGGCAGATGAAACTACCATGTCAAGATCTTTATACAATCCTCCAGCATTCTTATGGTAGTGTCCAGAAAACACTGCTTTGACACCTGTTAAAACAAAATGAGACAAAAAAAAAATAAGATCAAGTCACTACTTTGGCTATAAGAATATACATACTTTAGGATAGACAAGAATTGTCAACTATTTTCTTCTGTAACAAGAAAGAAAAAGGTAGGTGCTCAGATATGTCTCCTGCTTCCACTCTTTTCATTAACTGAAATGCAGTTTTACAGCGTTTTTGTTATATTCATCTAGACTTAGAAAAAAATAATGTAGAGCTTTAGTTTGAAAAAGCTATTTTTAAACTACAAATTCCCAGAATATGTAAAAATCCTGAAGTATCCAGCCTCCCTTTAATCCTTTGATAATCTAATTTCCATGAACACAGAACTCCCGTTTTCTCCCCCATTCCATTTCATCTCTCTTATTAGTATTCTACTTTTTCCTACCTAAAGATCACTCACTATTCTGTGCATGCTGTTTTGCAGGGTCCTTCCCCCAGAGGCTTTTATAAAAATATTTTTCTACTTCTGCAAACCTCTAGACTTTTCCCAAGTCTTGCAGGTATCAGAAGATATCATGCTTTTATGGCATCAAAGAAATGGAATGGAGTTGTCTACCTGGTCCCACTGTTGTTAGCTTTCAGACAGAATCAGAGAATCATAGATTTGGAAGAGATCACAAGGACCATCCAGTCCAACTCCCTGCCATGCAGGAATGCACAATAAAACACTCCTGACAGATGGCCATCCAGCCTCTGTTTAAAAACCTTTAAAGAAGGAGTTTCCAAAGCAGCATGTTCTACCATTGAACAGCTCTTTTCATCAGGACGTTTTTCCTAATGTTTAAGTGAAATCTGTTTTCTTCTAGTTTGAATCCATTGCTCTGGGTCCTAAACTCTGGAGCAGCAAAAAACTAGCTTGCTCCATCCTCAGTATGACATTCCTTCAAATATTTAAACATGGACATCATGTCGCTTTTTAACCTCCTCTTTCCCAGGCTCAACATATCCAGTTCCCTAATCCACTCCTCATAGGGCATGGTTTCCAGAACTGTCACCATTTTGGTCACCCTCCTCTGGACATGCTCTGGCTTTTCAACATCCTTCTTGAATTGTGGTGCCCTGAACTGGACACAGTATTCCAGGTGAGGTCTGACCAATGCAGAATAGAGTGCTACCATTACTTTTCTCGATTTAGACACTACAGTCCTATTGATGCAGCCTAGGATTATACTAGCTTTTTAGCTGATGCATCACACTGTTGTCCTATGTTCAGCTTGTAGTCTACTAGGATTCCTAGATCCCTTATGCTGTCTCAGTGTGTGGTGGAGTCTCTTTCTTTGGAAGGTTTTAATCAGAGGCTGGGTGGCCATCTGTCAGGAGTGCTCTTATTGTATATTCCTACATGGTTGGGGGTTGGACTGGATGTCCCTTGTGGTCTCTTTCAACTCTATGATGCTATGATTCTAAGCCCTTGGGTCCATACTTTGAAGATTCCACTTGAAATCTGCACCCAGAACTATCTTTCCAGAGGCAAAATTATTTAATAAAAAAAAAAAAGAATTATGAAAATATTTCACACTTGATGTATAGAATGTGGCAAGAATAATTGTGACGTCATGGTCTAAGGGTCCTTCTATAAATAACTGGGCTCCTTTAAATTCATTAATATAGGCTGTACTTCAGTAAACAAAAAGAAACAACCACTCTCATTCCCAACCCGCTTATCCCCCTCCCCTATTCTGACCAAAAAAGGCTGTGATCTTGGCCTTCCCAAGCCCAAAATCTCAAGTACTTAATTCACTAAATGTTAACTCCAAGTACAAGGAGAACAAGTTAGATCAACCCAGCATAAGGATGTGACTGGGAAGCTTCACAACATATCAATAATTATTCTTAATCTAAGCCCTTAAGTAGTAAATAATAATTAATGAAGTAAGTAAAGTAAAGTAAAATAAAGTAAAGTAAAGTAAAGTAAAGTAAGAGAGGCCACAGGCATGAAACCTGGTTGAGGACAGGCGGTCTTAGAGATGTCTCATCCACAGGACTGACATGAGTTGAGGTCTATTCGAGGGCAGATAACAACAACAAAGTAAGCCATATTAATAAAGTACTAATAATAATATGAAGGAAAGAAAATGTCTTTCCAGTTAGATATCATCTTCTCTGACCTCTGGTCTACTGAGAGATCTGGTTCGTTGAGAGGTTCTCCCTGATTTGGATTGCAGAATGTGTGTTGTTGGCAATCTTTAGCTGTTTTCATTCATTTATAATCTTCTTCTTTGCTATTATCATCAAGTTCATTGTATTACTCTGGCAATTTCTTTGCAAAGGCTGCAAAACATGCCCCATTATGAACAACTAAAAGGGAAACCCCACTAATCCTAGACTCCTGAAGCTTTCGAGTGAAAGGGCAAAATTGCTTTAATCTCCTAAAGTGTTCCTGGTGCTAAATCTTGAAAAATCATCACTTTTAGTCCTTAATGGAATGTAACCTCCTACAAACCTCTTCTTTCTCTGTGAAATGAGCAAAATGAATGGCAATCTCTTTGGGGCCAGCTGTGTGGAGACAATGTTCAAAAACTTCTGTATTAAGTGGGAGTTCTGGCAGGAAAGATGCAAACTGCTGCACCACAAACTCTTTCACATTGCCCTGTTCTGAATCTTCTGAAATTTCTCAAATTCAAATATTGATTCTGTGATTATGGTTTTCTTTCTCTTCACCTGTAGATTCATATACTGCATCCAAAGAAGTGGGTTTATACCCACAAAAGCTCATACAAAAATAAAAAAAACCCCAATGCATCTATATAAACAATATAGGTGCTGCTATATTCCTTCCCCCATCCCTTGCTCTTTTATTTTTAGCTGCAAGAGACTAACATAGCTACTTCTTGAAAACTTGTACAAAGGAGGAACACTTAGAATTCAAGAATGCTAACAAGTTGTCCAGTGTACCACAGAGGTAACTCACAGCCTTTCCTCAGACAAAAACTGTTCCAGGTTGTCAGTGTCCCAAGCTTTTGTTGCACAAGCGTATGCTGGATGGTCAGGGGGAGGAAATTGCTGTTATAGTTAAATAACTCGGAGTCAGAAACCCTTCTTGATCAATCGCATGTCATCTAGATATCTACTTTTTATCTACCTTCCATATACCTCAGAGCTGACTTGCAATATTTTGCTACCAGAGGCAAAGATTAACTCCCTCAATTCATGCCAATAAGCCAACTAGACTCACCGCTGAAACTTACTTCCAGGACTCTACCATACTTGGATTGATTTTAATCTGTTGTGATGTTTTAATGTGTTGTACGCCACCCCAATTAGGTCGCAGAGGGGCGGGATATAATAATAATAATAATAATAATAATAATAATAATAATAATAATAATAACAACTACTTGAAGACAGCAAGGTAGCTTCTGCAGTTCAGGGCAGGTTGTAGAATACAACTCTGCCTTCCAACATCTCACCAACCCTCACCAGTGGGGACACTGGTTAGGATCTGATACCTTGCTTTACCCAATTAATGGACTGGTTTTACACATATATGAAGCCATACAGGGAACCATTTTTAAAGCAACAGAAAAATAAATTAAGTATATGACAAAGGACCTAATGCTGTCTGAAATTTAGATCAATCATGATGTGAAACTCTTGAGCCAGAGGTTTGCTACTGCAGGGCGTAGTGGGAAGGAACTTCTTTCAGGGTCTCCAAGATTTTCTTCATATTTATGTATTGCATATATTACTAGCAGTTGCTTCCTTCACTTCTGGCAGCATTTTAAGGGGGAAAATACAATCCTTTCTGAGATGCTCAAGTGACCCTGTACCAAGAACAAATTGGCACCATATCTTCCTGGGTTTTGCAACCATGACACATGACCTTATTTCCATTTTTGGCTCCATGTAATGTTTGCAGACTTATGTCAAAAAGAAGCTGCTGAATGATTCCAACACAGATAATGCAAAGCAAAAAGAAAATTGCCAGATGCTGCTCATGAAACATCCACTTTGATTTTCCAACTCTGGGAAAGTCTGAACTCTGCTGCTGAAGTAGCTTGTCCTATTTTGCTTCTTGATCAAAATGCATTTCCTTTATTCAGCACAACTCCACAAACTTTGTCTACCTAGGATGCAAGCTGCATCTATAATTCAGTGTTGTAACACTTCAAAAACCCTGCTTCTTAGAGTTAAGGCTAGGCTTTTTTCTTCTTCATCAAATCAAAATATTTGGCAGAGCTTTCAGAATACTTTAACATTACATTTTGACACACATTAAAGAATATTCTAATAAAGTAAACACACGGAGGAGAGGAAAACAGGAACTGAAAATAAGAGTGGCAACTTGTTTATACGTGTCATGCTAGAAAAGCGGATTCTGTCTAATGGTGCATGAGACTTGTTGGAATATTAGCATCAATGCTTGTGTATAGCTCTGTTTTCCCTTGAGAAGGGGCAGTGTCTTCTACACAAGAACACTGATTTATCTCTAAGGTCATTTGGTCAGTGTTCTCTGAAGAGGTCACTTCCCATACCCCTCCTCTTTCTGGGTTTTTTTTTCCTGGAGTAATAAGGTTTTATCATTCTTTGTTTGGTAGCACACTTTCCTCTCTGCTCTTACCATGCCTGGACGCAGAAACCAGACTTTGTTCCTAAAGATGTTTTCTTCTTACTCGCACACATGGAGGTCAGCAACCTAGGGACCTCTCTACCAAAGTATAGTTTTCTCTACTGAGTAGTTATTTTTGAAGAACCTAGATGTAACAATACAGTAAGTTTCTTTTTACCTATCAATGTATCCTGTTTATTTACCAGAAGCTCAGATCTAGTTGTTTTTACCAAATACCTGTGGTGCACACACTTGTTGCTTCTGTGTTGCTGCTGCTAAACTGATTTAACCACAGATTACCAAAACCAAGATTCTAACTTTCTCTTTGACTTGTATTGGGGTAGCAATTACCTGAGAAAAAGTAGACTTTTTAAAAGGACATAAAATGACTAAAAATACTTTGGTGCAGGCATGCTATCGCAATTATATTTGGAACTGTCCTGTCTCATTTTATTTTATTTTGGTTGTGTTTCATAAATTTTGATTGGCTGTGCCAGTCCATCAGAGCTGGAAACTAAGAGCGCTGGACTGACTGATAGCCCTAGTTGAGAATAAGGTAAGAAAACACATACTGTACCCAATGATAGTCCACAAGAGGAGCATTGACAGAGGTGTCACAGCGGATGGTGAAACCATATCATCCTGGGGTTGTTTTAAAGAAAATGCTGCATATTAAAATGTGTCATTGTGGCCTATGCAAGGGCAATGTCAAATTAGAAGGGATGCTGGTTGTACTTTCCTCTGGAAAGCTTCTGAACACATTTGAAAAATGGGAAGGTCCCAATTCTTACCTGCTAAATGAAGCAAGGGATGAAAAGATTTATTAAATATCTCTGATCTATATACAAGGAAATAAGAACTTAAGAAGAGTCCTGCTGGGTCCAACTAAGGATGCACTCAATTCAGAACCACAGTGACTACCCAGATGCCCATTCCAAAAGCAAAATACAAGGACAACAGCCCCCTCCTACATCTGTAGCTGCTGGAATTCAGAGATATTCAGCCTATCATACTGGAGTTTTTATGCTTAACAGTCACAGATATCTGGAACCAGATCTACAGTTACCTCATATGTTTGGCTAGAGAGCTTGGAACCCTCCAAGTGTTATTGTTGAAGCACAAATCCCATCTTCCTTATCAATGGTACTCCTAGCTTAGAATGACAGGAGTTAGAACCCAACAACATCTAGGGAATCACAGGTTTCCAGATCTTGGTTGTCATAGTTCAGCAGAGTTCAGTGTAGTTCATTTCCCACTTTGTCAGTTTTATTCAGCCAAAATAAAATAACAATAAAAAACAGGAGATGGAACCACTCTTATTTTGTTAATCCATTTATTCACTTTTGTGACTTTGCTTTTAATAAGAAAGATTTTGAATGAAATCAAAGGGGAAAGTATGAAGTTGTTAAGACAACTTTTCCTTTTTACACCTTTAGTAGAGAAATTCTCTTGGTGACTGGACATTTCTAGTATTCCTTGACATCTTGGCATCACCCACAAACCCTGACAGGTTTGAAAGCAGAAGGAAAGCTGTGTGGGAGAGAAATCAGTGTAGTAGTTTGCAATTGCAAGATATAAAAGCTGTGTAACTGGCACAGGGAGAAATAGTCTGACAGGTAACATTATTCTTGTCCCAGCCAGCTATAAAGAACAATTTACCTACATGACAACCTTAGGCTCAAGAGACTAAGCTAGAGAGGGGATACCCTTCCCATAAATGCATTTGGATTCTTTTATCTAGTTGTATTCTCCCAGGTGGCTACGCTTCAACCTCTTGAAACTTCTCCTGACTGTAACAGTCAATTACAGCAGACTGAACCATTAAAAAAAAGGTTCAACACAAGTGAGTTGATAGACTTCTCATTTCCAAAAAACAAATTCAAGTACAGTAGGATTGAATCTTAAGGATGGTACAAACCCTAGGTCAGAACTTGGGGGAACCCCATGGCTTTTAGAGACAATCGGCACAAAACAACTCACACCAGAACTCTGAATCAAGAACTGATTGCCTTTGGTTTTATGCTGAATGCCGTCATACACGCCACTCTGTATATATGTCATTAACTCTTTCTTAGATTGGAGTCATCCTGTGTAATATGATATACAGTCAATATGATCCAGCGGTTAATATGCCAGTAACTCCTTCTTAGAGGTAGAGACATCCTGTGTAATATGTATCCTCTGAGAGACAGCATCCTATAACTTAAGAATACAGGATGCTGTTTCAAACAAGAGCAGACGGCCTATCCTATCTTATTTCATAGCAGCATATTGCTAGCAGTTAATCTCAGAGAGAAGTGTCATGCTAGAGACATCGGAGGAATGTCAAGGGGTTTCCATCTAGAACTGGTTGCTTTGTGGAAGACAATGAACACAGGAAATTTTGAGGCAGGAATGCGGGAAGCTACCTTAGGTAAGGCAAGAGTATTTGTTCATTTAGTCCCATCTACTTTCACTGGCAATAACTCTACAAGTCTATATGGAAAGTGTCCGGTTCTTTGGTTGATTAGAGGGCCCACAATCAATGCGTGGGAACAAAAAGGAGGGAATTTGGAGACAGGTCAGGATCAGTAAACAGAGAGAAGCAAGCGGAGACATTTGTCAATAAGCAGTCCAAAGTCAGAAACACAAGAGTACTACCAGTTTGTAAAGCAAACAGGGAGCAAACCAAAACGAAGTCCAGCAAATGTGCCAAGGGTCAGATAAGTCAAGGAAGAGTGGTAACAAGCAGGAGTACTAGAAACTATGTTCAAAGCCTCCAGTTTTCCTCCGATTCTTGCTTCTTAGGTCTGTTGTTTTGTTTATAATTCCACATTCAAATATTACATTTTGACAGAGCTTGGAAAAGAAATGTTTCCAAGTATTAAATTTTGAAATGTTTACACCCCAAAGTAAACAATACATCCTATGCCTATGTTATATGCAAATATCATATGCATATTTATTCTAAGAACATCGCCACTGTTTTATGTTCACAGGACAAGGAGATCAGAAGTAAGCTTACAGCATTTTTCTATAAAAAGGTCTTCAGAGATTTATGACAGGGTTATAATCCCATGGCACAGCTACAAAAGATCAGGCAAACCAAACCAAAACAAAAAGGCTGGTAATATTCTAAAAATATAGGTAGAATTCTAAGTTTTATTTGATAACTTCTTGTCAGAAATACTCACCAACTATCCCCGAAGCAAGTGCAAACTGTTAGTTCTCTTGAAAGAGAAGGTCAGTGTACTAAGCGCAGCAATTTCTAAGCTACGTGTTGAGTCCCTTCAATGCATCAGAGAACATGAGGATTTCCTGGACTTCCCAAACAGGGAGAAGTGATCCTACAGAACCAACAAGAAGAAATTGTCAAGGAAAATGAAGAGGCCTATAACAGTGAGGGAACTCTCTAGAGAATAGCCACTGTCGAGAGCAGACCATACAGAAGGGATTCTTTCCAACTAAGCAATCTCTTCCTTTATCTTCAGGACAGAAGTATCCATGGGATCCTAAGTACTCTTCTCCAGCACCATATTTCAAATGAATTGATTTTCTTTCTGTCTGCTTCCTTCACTGTCCAGCTCTTGCATCCGTACATGGTAATTGGGAATACAATGGCCTAAACGATTCTGACTTTAGTGTTCAGTTGTATATCTTTGCTCTTCAGTATCTTTTCCAGTTCTTTCATAGCTGCCCTTCCCATTCCTAGTCTTCTTGTTTCTTGACTGCAGTCTCCATTCTGGTCAGTGTTTGATCCTAGATATGGGCATTCTTTAACTATTTCAATTTCCTTGTTGTCTAGATTGAATTTGTGTATTTTTGCTGTGGTCATTACTTTTGTTTTCTTTATGTTCAGCATCAGACCTGCCTTTGCACTTTCATCTTTGCCCTTTCTTATTAACTGTTCCAATTCCTGAACATCTTCTGCTAATATTATAGTGTCATCCACACATCTTAGGTTGTTAATGTTGCTTCCCCCTATCTTAACTCCTCCTTTTTCTGATTCTAATTCTGCTTTTCTTATAATGTTTTCAGCATATAAGTTAAACAAGTAGGGTGATAGGATGCAGCCTTGCCTGATCCCTTTGCCTATTGGGAACCACTCTGTTTCCCCAAGTTCTGTTCTGACGGTGACCTCTTGTCCTTGGTACAGATTCCTCATTAGGACTATCAGATGTAGTGGCACTCCCATATCTTTGAGTGCCTTCCATAATTTTTCATGATCTATACAATCAAATGCTTTGCTGTAGTCTGTGAAACACACTCTTGATTTCTTTTTGGAATTCTTTGGTGCACTCCATTAGCAATCATATGTTTGCAATGTGGTCCCTAGTGCCCCTTCCTTTTCCAAATCCTGCTTACACCACTGGAATTTCTCTCTTCATGTATGGTTGGAGTCTATGCTGCAGAATTTTGAGCATTATTTTGCTTGTGTGTGAGATTAGTGCTATTGTCCTATAGTTGCTGCAGTCTTTTCTATCTCCTTTCTTGTGGATTGGTATGTATGCCAAGCGTTTCCAGTCTGTTGGTCACTGCTTTGTTTTCCATATTTGTTGGCATATTTCAGTTAGCACTAAAGCTGTATCTGCCTGTAATCACTGTAGCAATTCAACTGGGATATCATCTGTTCTCAGTGATTTACTTTTTCTCATTTCCTTTATTGCAGATTCTACTTCACTTCTTAGAATTTGGGGTTCGTCTTCATACGGCTCCTCATTCCAAATATCATTCATTCCCTCATCTCTTTTGTATAACTCTGAACTCCTATTCTACCCAGGCTATGCAATTTCAAATACACTCAAATCCAGCAGACTGTGGGATGCAGCACTTGGTAAGGACAGACAGCTGCAACTCCACCTCCTTGCTCCTCAGGTCTTGCTTGCTGCTGTATAGAAAACTCAGGTGGATAAAGTATGGAGAGGTTACATCCTCCTCAAAAACTTTATTCAGCCAGGTTGTCATGCTCATCTAGGATCATGTCTTGGATCAAGGATGTTTTTCTTTTTATTAATCTGCCACCAAGCAGCTGTATTTTCAGCCAAGGGGGCTTGTTGCCAAGACTAACCAGATTTTTTGCCAAGACTAACCAAAGGCAAGTCATGCCAGTCTAACCTGAATTCGTTTTTTGATGAAATTACCAACTTAGTAGATGAAGTGAATGCTGTAGACATAGCATATCTTGATTTCAGTAAGGTCTTTGATAAGGCCCCTCATGATATTCTTGCAAATAAACTAGTAAAATATGGGCTACATGATGTGACTTTTAGGTGGATTCGTAATTGGTTGGCCAACCGAAGCCAAAGGGTGCTCAGCAATGGCTTCTCTTTATCTTGGAGAGAAGTGACCAGTGGAGTGCCACAGGGTTCTATCCTGGGCCCAGTGCTATTCAATATCTTTATCAATGACTTGGATGAAAGAATAGAGGACATGCTTACCAAATTTGCAGATGACACCAAATTAGGAGGAAGATCAAAATTCAAAATGACCCAAATTGATTAGAAAGCTGCGCCATGAATTTCAACACAGAGAAATGTAAGGTGAATGTGAATTCACACATATGCATTTTGTGCCTACACAATGCCAAATTTTGAACATTCTAGAAATTAGCAGCTTTTGGTAGGACCCCCATCCATGCATTCTCAGTGTGCATGCCTGTGTATACCTTAGTGCTTCTCCATTCTGATTCCAGAGAGTGGGTTATGTTAGTTCACTGATGCCCACTCAAAAAAACACTGTTACAGGTAAGCAACTTGTGGTTTTGGGGTTTTTTGGTCTCTATAATTCACATAAGATGAGCGATTAGTCAGCTAGTTTACCAGAGATGGGAGCAGATTAACTCAACCAAATCTGCATGTGAAAGTAGATCCAATGGATGCTGAGCATAAGTCTAGAAGAGAGGAATCCCACCAATTCCCCACCACCATCACCACTTAGGCACAGTGACTCTCCAGTCCTTCTAGTACGAGTAAGTGACCCAATTCCCAAACAAACAAAATGGTTTTCATTCTCCACTTTGCAGAGCACTGAGACAGAATATGTAGTTCATCATGTTGGTGAACATTTTATAGCCATTTCTGCTATAAAAGCACCTCTTCCTGCTGAGTTGGTGTCATTTTACAAGATCTGTCTTTTCTGCCATGGCTGGACCTGGCTAGACCTCCCTGCTCTCTTCCTCCTCCTCCATGGACTCCTGCATCCAGGTACCATGACAGGTCCTTTAGCCAAATATCTCCTTTCTCTCCAAGTTGCTTCACAGTTGAAATACAATAGCGTTCTACAGTTTTTGCAGGACCCCTCTATCCCACTTGAGATGTCCCTTCACTTTGAATGCACATACCTATTATGAAAGTGTACTACATCTTTTCATCCACTGAACACTTTTTTTTTTTTTTTTTTTTGCTATGAAGGGATGTGGTGCCTTAGTGGTTAAGATGCCAATTCTGATGCTCGGAAGATCAGCAGTTCAAGGCTGCATGATGGGGAGAGCTCCTGTCACTAGTCCCAGCTTCTGCCAACCTAGCAGTGTGAAAGCATGCAAATGCAAATAGAAAAATAGGTACCACTTTAGTGGGAAGGTAACAGCATTTGGTGCAGTCACGCTGGCCACATGACCATCAGAGCAGTTCTTTGACAACGCAGGCTCTTTGGCTTAGTAACGGAGATGAGCACCAGCCCCTACAGTCAGTTACAATTAGATATTCATGACAAGGGATTACCTTTACCCAGGGGTAGGCAACCTTTCCCCTTTAAGGGCCGAGGGACTTCAGCTCCCAGAATCCCAGGAGCTATTGAACAACATGGGACTATTGGCCAACATGGCTGAGGCTTCTGGGAACTGAAGTCCCTCGGCCCTTAAAGGGGAAAGGTTGCCTACCCGTCTTTACCTTTAGTACAGAATGAGCATACTAGTTCAACAAGCTGGCTCAATTTATACCCTATCTGTAGTTCCTACAGCAAAGAATTTTGCTTGGCTGTTTAGCTGGTAGGTCTTCTGGCTCCATGGCCTTCCAGATGGGACAGTGTCTGACAAAGGACCCCAGTTCACACATGGTCCTGGCAGAGTCTGCTGCAACAACTGGACATTAAATTTGATCTCTCCTCTACATATCAGCCTCAAATGGATAGCCAGCTGGAACATACCAATGCCACCTTAGAGCAATACCTCTGATGTTTCATGAACCTCCAGCAGAATAACTCTGGTGATTTATTGCCCTTAGTTGAGTTGGCAAATAACAATTTCCTGCATGCATTCACCCATACAGACCCTGTTCACTGTCAACTATAGCTACCAATCTGCACCTGTTCCCCACCATGGTCCCACAATCTTTGGTCCCACAGCAGATGCACTTCTTCAAGAACTGCAAATGGATCAAGCCGTTTTGTAGGAGCAACTGGATATGGCTGAACAGACCTACAAGCAATTGGCAGACATCAAGAGGCAACTAAGATCTAGCCTCAAGGTAGTCAACAAAATCTAGCTATGTACATGCCATTTGCCCAAATACTGCCCCTGGAAGCTGGATGTCCAATTTATGTACCCCATTGCGGCACAGGTTAATCCCACTGCATCTTGGCTGCAGCTACCCACGTCCATTCACTTCCATCTGGTATTCCATCCCAGCAGAGCTCTTGACCTTGACTGAAACCCTGCACCTCTACCACCCCTTATACTGGTCAGTGGGGAGGAGGAATACAAGGTTGCTGAGGTACTGGACTTCCACAGACACCAAGGATGCTTTCAGTACTTCAGTAACTGGGCAGGGTATGGACCTGAGAAACAATTGTGGGAGGACACTGAAGACATCCATGCCATCTGAAGACATCTGGTTGGAATGCTACCCAGGGAAGTTAAGGCCAGTCCACTCCAGTAGGGGTTTTTGTGGGAAGAGGTGTGGTAACATGCTGTACCTGAACAAGTAATCTGTGGTGGAGAAGGAAGAGAGAGCCGAGACATCCAGGCAGTTCCAGCCATAATAGAGAAGACATGCTGATGTAGTAAATCTTGTAAAACTATGACAGTTTGGCAGGATGAGGTGCTTTTATATCCAACATTGTGTTAATGAGGCCAGTTATGCTGACCTATGGCTGGCTATATAAAAGCTCAATTGACAGCATTGCTTTTGTGATGACAACAATTTCTGATACCATTATCAGGTCTCCTTGCTTAACACTTCTGTGCTCCTTGACCTCTGGCTTTTGATCTTGGATTGATTCCTTCCTCTATTCCCTTTGGCTTTGGTGCTCCACTGAACTACCTGTTTTGACTCATACCATGGACTGGTTTTGGAATTTGTCCCAGCTGTACAGATACTGACAGTATTTGCCTGGCCAAAGGATTCTAGCTGGCTTCCAAGGACAGAAGAAGCAAACCTCTGGGGTAATTGTCAGGTGCAAACCAATATGAAACTACTAATCCAGAAATTCAGAACTGAAAGTGATTATTTTACTGGTCTTTTCCACAGATGTGACAGCAACAACAAAAGCAAACCTTAACTGTTCACATCTGGTATTACATAGTGTGAGAGGTTAAAGGGCTTCTTGACAGCTGCAGTATAGGTGGGTACAGATTCACCAAACCCATAATGCAGAGATATGTAAAGTTTCTGAAGTTCCTAACCCAACCCCTTCCCTCACAATTGTCCTTTTTTTCTGGCAGAAATGTGGTAAATTAGCTCTCCTAGAAACCTCTAGAAAGCCAGCAGTGTACTATAATTACAACTCTGGACATCAGGATTCAACCGCCTGCTTGGCCATGGAAACCCACTGGGTGATCACACACTCTCATCTCCAGAAAACGCCGTGATTCCAACTTTGTCATAAGTTGGAAATCACCTGAAGGCAGACTAAAACAACAAGAAATATCTAGAAACACCAACATATCCTTTAAATCAGTGCCAGGATCCTCTACAGCTCTGTTTAATCTAGACCCCCCAAACCAGACATTGGCCTATAGCTACTTTTGACTGTGATTTTCTTTCCATTTTTAGAAGTCCATTTGGCCCCCTATAAATGCCAAAGTAGCCTATGAAGCAAGAGACATGGGCATACATCATGGAAATGCCATTAAGACTTTAGCTCAATGCACCCATGATCTTTAACTGAACTGGCACTTTTGGAAAATTACAATAGATGGTATAATATGTGATGGGTGCCCCCACAAAATCAATCATTATCACCACCTGTACCACTAATGTAATTAATAAACTAGAAGAAACAGAGAAAATTTTTAAACACACAGGGACTGGCCTTGTCAAAAGATCTTCTCATACGATGAAGTAGTACAGTTTTGTACACTGCTGCTGTTTTAGCACTAATTGATTGGTATTTCAAGGCTGACAGAAAAAAAAAAGGCAAAAAACTGGCAACAGGGTTGTTTGTCTGATTTAAACAGCATTTCTAGATAAAATGTTATTGTGCTGAATTCTGCTAAATATTATCCTGGGTATTTCACAAACTTTGGCTGTTTGGTTTTGTTACTTGTGACATCTAACATTACAAAGAGGTATCTTAAAATAATAATTATCACAAGGAAGTTATTGATGAAACTTTGTCAGTGTCATCATTATCTAGTGACTTTTTCTTTTTCTAAAAATGAAAAATCTGTTGCGGGGTTGCCAATTTGACAACACATATGATGTCATTCATGAAGTGGAAGAGTGGTTTAAGGCACAATCTGCAGACTTCTACAATGACGGTATTCGGAGGGTCAAGAAATGCTGGGGAAAATGTGTAAATGTGGATGGTGACTACAGAGAGCTAAGTTAACAACTACAAATCAAAACAAACTTTCTGTCAAAATGTTTTAAATGTGATAATTAAAACTTTATGATACCTCCTCATCTATTTACCTTACCTTTTAGTTTATTAAGGATTTATATCTTCAATTGTAATTTATAGTGGATCTCTTCTGAGTTCTGTTCTCCACAGCACCATCAGAAGTATTGCAGTGGTCAGGAATATAATTATACACTACATCTGAATGAATCAATTATGGGTTAGATGCTTATTGGTTTTCCTCAGTTTGACTTGCCCTTTTAGTTACTAAGTCAGAATGAATTTCTCTGGCTGGTCTCTCATGATTCAGTATTCAAACTACTATTATGGTCACCTAATTCAATGTCAGAGGTCTCAGTTCTCAGATAAAGAAGAGCGAAGTACAGAATCTTATTATGCTGCAAGATCAGGAAGTTTTATTATAGCAGGAGATGCACTATAAATCATCTCCCAGAGAAGGTAATAACTAAATCAGAGCAGTCTTAAATAACATCAGTTGAAGACAGAAGAAAGCTCAATTCTTTTTTCACTTAATAATTTAAATTATATATTTGCAAAATTCAAACTTCTTTGAGTTACATCTTGGAGAAAAGTTTATTCCTACTGTTCCCCCTACTGAAGAATATACTGTATTCTTATCTCTGCAATAACACAAAATTTTCTGCTGGATGCTTCCATTGGACAAACCTGTCCAAATTCTAACCATGCATTTGTACATGCTAAACTGAGTTTGTAAGACCAGCTTCCAAAACTGTTTAAGTGATCCTGAAAGTGAGCTGGAGATTGATTCTCTCTTAAAACTAATCTATAAAATTTATCAAATCATAGTCTTTCATGCACAGAATTCAATATAGATCCTGGGTTAAATGGTAACAGGGAAGGCTTTTATAAAATCCTTGGTAAGCACCTCACTCCTAAATTAATTTTTAAAATTTAATTTTAGAGGGTTGGAATATGTTAGCTATTCTCAGGAGTATGTTAGTTGTATGTCCCTGCATGGCAGGGGGTTGGAGTAATGGGCCACTGTGCTCCCTTCCAACTCTTTGATCCTACAATTCTGTTTAATGCTGTTATTGAATGAGTCAATGGAGTTTATCACACGGGGGAAATCCCGTGCGGAAACGGGGCTTTAAATTAAACAAACCCTGCAAAAGCAGGTGTTTTTTCAGACAACGTCGCTGTTAAAAGGAGGTTAATCCGAATGCAAAAACTGCTTCTTTTTACTTTCGGAAGATGCCAAAAGTAAAAAGAAGCAGTGTTTGTCTAATTTCCATTTGGATTAACCTCCTTTTAACAGTGCTTTCACTTTTCACACAGGGCAGAACGGGAGAAATCCCATTCATTAAAAGCTTCTGCAGGTTTTTTTTTTTTACTTTAAACAGCGATTTTGCATGGGCTCCCCATGTGATAAACTCCAATGCTACTTCACCCAAGTACTTGAAAACTATCAACTCAATCTATAAGTGATGAAATTAATGTTAATGTTTTAGCTTCAGCATTAACATTTTCAAACTTTGGTCTGAAATAGTCTGACGAGCACTATGATCTGAACCCGTTAATGACATGGATCAGAAAATCTTAGCATACGTGCAATGTACATTTTATCCAAGTTCCTATGCATGCATAACGCCACATGACTGGGGACATTATGTGTAGTCTTAGTCTTTCATAAATTAGTAATATTGAACATATTCAGACACTTGTAGGTTTTTGTTTTTTTAAAAAAATCTCATAATTCCTGTGTGACCAAAGAACACAACACTAGGCATCATATGAGCATGAAAAACTATAATGATAACTCTAACCATGTCTTGCAGTTGTTGTTGTTATTATTGTTGTGTTCCTTCAGGTCATTTATCGTGTGGTTCTCTTGGTTTGTTCAGATTTGTTCGGAGGTGGTTTGCCTTTCTCTGAGGCTGACACCCAATGGGTTTCCGTGGTTGAGCAAGGATTCAAACCTTGGTCTCCAGAGTCCTAGTCCAACACTCAAACCACTACTTCTCTGCTAACCATGTTAAGGCAGTTTTAAAAGATGAGCAACTGCTCATATATCATTGAAAATACCAGCATTTGCATGACCTCCTTTTATTTTCTGTGTCAGCTGGCTGGAATCCAATAAATAATTACACTTTTAATAACATTTTAAAATGTAAACTCAAAATCCAAAGGCTGAAGACATATAAATGCCAAATGAATTATGGAATTCACTGCCACAGGATCTTTGGGTGAGGGTGTAGCTGTGCTTGGCTCTGGCAGCCACCAAACTTTATTGGCTACCTGAAATGCACAATATATTTGTTGCAAGCTTTTGGAGCTACTGGCTTCTTCATCAGGCAAGATGTTACAAACCAAACAGGAGAAAAATTGGAGATGTTAGTCAGATGCCTGCCATTTTGTTGTTTCTGTCCTTAGTTAAGATGGTAAATGGAGGGTACCTTTTGCAAGCTGGCCTCTCCTCCTTCTGGCCATGTGGCAATTGGGAGATTTTCAAAGTCCAGGAACTTTAAAGTCCATTTGCATATCAACAGGACTCTGCAAATGGACTTTAAATTTCCTGGACTTTGAAAAATCACTGTTTATTGGATTGTTGCTTGAATTTGCTAAAAGGCCAACACAGCTACCCCTGTATATAACTAACAAATTTGAGATCCTGCATTGCATGAATTAACTCATCCAATTCTACGTCCTCATCCAGCAGCTTTCAAACTGTGGGGCATTGCTACTGCTGTTAAATGGTTGCGGGAGAGAAAGGGAAAGTGAGGGAAGTGACCAAGCAGCAGGGACTGTCTCCTATCCCTGCTGTTCCCCAGAGAAAGAGAGGAAAAGGAATAAGTGTGCCACTCCACCTCTTTCTCTCAAGAACTGCAGTAGGGATGGCAGGCAATCCTCACGGCTTAATTGCTTCCCTCCAGTGGCCATTTAATGGCTGTAGCAGTACCCCACAGTTGCTTGAGCGGGAGAGGCATCCGAAACAAGACAAATGCACATTCAACTTTCAGTTACATGCTCATATGTCACCATCAATTTTCCAGTGTAAGCTTTCATTTATCTCACTCTATAGTTTGTCCTGGCTGCAATCCATGGCAGCTTATTTCACATAAAACTACAGGCATACCTCAGTTAACAAGGTGACTGAGGAGACAACAGAAGGTGAGCTGTGGGGTTTTTTTTTGGGTGGGTGGGTCATCCTTGACTATTTTTTTAAAAGGCTTGTATATGGCCTTTTGTTTGTTTTTGGCCGTCTGCTCTCTTTCAGCACATGGTTTAAAGGAGCAGGGCTTCCACTGAGTCACTGGCTTACTTGGGGCAGAGCTAGCATCCACAAGCACAGTATAATTGCTGTCTCAGTCTTTGGGTCTCGGTCTCTGGGGGAAAGTGGTATGTACCTTGCGGTGCATGCAGTCATATCAGTAAGAGTTACTACTGTCTGAAAGGGGTGAAAAAATAACTGTAGTGATGGATGCAAAAGAACCCGTCATTATCTGTAATGTGTGTGCAACGTTTGACCTGTTGCCGGAAAATCTCACTGACTACACTTGCAGCAAGCACAAATGGAAGAGAAGGTCAGTGCACTGCAGCTATGTATTCAGATTCTTCAAAGCATAAGATAGCACAAGGGCTTCCTGTATTGAACATACAGAACATACAGAGAATTTATTCTACAACAGGAAGAATATGCCTATGAAAACAAAGATGCCTTTAACTCTGAGGATGCAGCCTGGAGGACAGTCATGGTCAGGAGCAGACCATGCGCAAGCGATTCAGAATTGCTCCAACTAAGCAGTTGTTTTCTACATCTCCCTGAGGATAATAGTAGTTAAGAGGTACAAAGAGGAGAGCAGCAGCAAGACACTGCATGCGAAGGAAGGAGTCAACCTAACCACCAACTTTGACAAGAAGAAAAAAGAAGTGCTGTTAGTAGGGGATTCATTGCTTGTGTGCCAGCCTGACAAGATGACTTGGGAAGTATGCTGTCTTCCAGGTGTGCATATCCAGGATGTCACTGACAAGTTGCCAAAGCTCATCAAGAACACAGAGCAGTGCCCCTTTGTTCTGATTTGTGTGGGCATCAACGACACTGCAAATAACACCTCTGAGCAGATTACCTTGGACGATAAAGCACTGTGCAGAAAAGCGAGGCACTTTAGCATTATATGTTAATGACAAATTTACTTGTACAGAAATCCACGCGAGTGATCAAAGTGGACTGGTGAATAACATCTGGGTAAAAATAAAATGGAGAAATAAATAAAAAATACACTATGGAAGGGATTTACTACAGATCACTAAACAAAGATGAGGTGGTGGTGATGCTTCTATGAAACAAATTTCAAAAACCTTGAAGAAGCAAGAATAGGTACTTATGAGGGACATGAATTATCCTGACATCTGCTGGAAGACTAGCACTGCTAAGCATAGGCTCTCCAACAAATTCCTCAGGAGTCTTGCAGATAATTTGCCCTTTCAAAGGAGGAAGGAAGGAACAAAGCAATCCTGAACTGGATCCTATCCAACAAGCAGGAATTAGTCACTGGAATCAAACAGTTGGTAGTTTAGGGAGGAGTGACCATGTAATGCTAGAATTCATTATTGTGGGAAAGGTCAAAGGAGATAGTCTCAAATATCTTCGATTTCAGGAAGGCTGATTTTATCAAGCTTAGAGAAATACATGGGCAGAATCCCATGGCTACAGATGCTAAAGGAAAAAGATATCCAGCATGGGTGGGATTTCATGAAGAAGGAACTACTGAAAGCACAACCACAAAATATCCGATAGAAGAAGAAAAATGGGAAACATCTGAAAAAGCCATGGTGGCTGTACAGTAAACTGGAGGAAGAAATGAAAAAAAGAAAAAGAAAGAGTATATATAAAGTAGTACAAATCACCAAGAAAGAATACAGATGTGTAGCCGAAACATGCAGGAATAGTGCAAGGAAAGCTAAAGCTCAAACTGAGCTGAGACTGGCTAAGCATGTAAGGAACAACAAAAAGGGAGTTTTCAAATATATTTGAAGCAAGAATATGTCAAAGAAAATGGTGGGACCACTGCTCAGTAAGGATGGCAAAATTCTAACAGTGACAATGAAACGGCTGAACTGCTCAGTACCTCTTTTGCTTCAGATTCCCCAAAAGAAGATGTTTGCTTCCATGCATCAGCAGAGACCTTGTCAAGGAATCTGGCTTGCAAATCAAGTTTAATAAGGAATTAGGCATCACCTAGTTAAAACATAAATGAGTTCAAATCTGCAGGGCCAGATGAAGTGCATCCCAGAGTATTGAAGGAACTTGCTGACAAACATGCAGAAATGCCATCATTTTAAAGAAATTTTGGAGAATGTGTGAGGTGCCAGAGAACTGGTGACAAGCAAACATTGTCCCTTCCTTCAAAAAAGGCAAAAAAGAAAATTGTGAAAAGTACAAGTCAGTCAGCCTGACTTCAATTACTGGGCGTGGGTGGGGAGAATATTAGAATTGATTATACATGAGTCTCTCTGCAAGTATCTTGATGATACTGTGACTAGTAGGAGACAACATAGGTTTGTCAAGAACAAATCCTGAAAACTAAGCTTGTATCTTTTTTTGATCAAGTTACTAGGTTTAGTAGATGGTGGGAATGCTATGGACCTGGATTTCAGCAAAACATCTGATAAGGCTTCTCGAGATATTCTGGTTAGCAAATTGATTACCGTATATACTTTCTATACGTCTAAAAATGTATGCCCAAAAATTGACCCCCAAAGGCCAGGGCAACTTATTTACAGGTCAGTATGGTAATGTGATAGCAGCTCTTTCAGATTTCCCCATGTGGTGTGGAGAGGAATTTATTTGTCTCTGCAGACAAGCAGAAAGAGTCCTGGATGACTGATTGTTGTTAAGCAAACAAACAGAGTCCCTTTCCCACCCACCAGCCCTTGCTATCTGGGGAGTGAAGGTTGAAAATAAAGTTGAAACGCTGAAGCAAAAAACTTCAATAAGATTCCCTCTTGTTGTGTGTGCACATACACACACTGAAGGAGCCGCTAAGTTTTACCCTCGACCTATCCATGGGTCATGGCAAAATCCATAATTTTGGCCCCAAAACCTGCCCTCGACTTATACATGAGGTTGAGTTATAGTCGAGTATATACGGTAGATATGGGATAAATGGGAACACTGTCAGATGGATCTACAACTGTTTGGAAAACTGTGTTCAAAGAGTCATCAATGGCTGTATTGCAAACTAGATCAGACAGGATCTGGTGCGTTTAAGACATTTAGGCCTAGCTTAAAAGTATCCGTTAGCAAGTGGTGTGAAAGACACACTCTGCTTAAAACCGTGCAGTGTCAATTCCAGCCAGAGTAGATGAAAGACTACATAATCCATGAACTTCATGTAGTTCCCTACACTTCCTAGGATACCCCCACATAAGAACTATGGATGGTGAAAAATAGCAAAAAGGGGAAATTTCAACATCTGGAGGCAGCTACGCTCCTTTAGAATGAGGTACAGGGTCCTGTGGCATCTTGTTTCACAATCCACAATGGGATTTTATGAAATTAACATGGACTTCCTGCCACTTTAGGTTTAGTTTTCTGGGAGTGTTGAGACCTATGATGGTGTGGGAGGAAGCAACTGACCCCTAGACTCTTGGAGCTTCCCTACTCCTTCAATACACAATACTAAGATTTCCTAGAGAAACATTTTGATATAGTATAAGACAGCTTCCTAGATTCTAGCGTCAAACCCTCTTGGCTCTGCTTTGTCTCTGAAACATTTCATCAACCTTGCCTCATAAAAAGCATTCCAGATGGAATTAAGCAGTCATGTGTAGAAGCAAGATTTTAAAATCTTTCAAGCGACTCCAACATGACTCTTGCCTTTGAAACCATCAGCAGCTACATGCAATGTGATTTTCTGATAGTTCATATTATGTGTGGGTATGTGTGTGTGTGTGTGTGTGTGTGTGTGTGTGTGTGAAGGAACACAATAAAATCGATTTTTCTTGTCATGTGGTTCCCAGTATCTAATCTTATAAAAAATAAGAACTTGTGAGATTTTAAACAAACATTTAGTTCAACAAAGAAGTATTGTTTTGCTTTGTCTAAATGTCTCATTCTATCATATGAATGTGGTCTATTTAATCTGAAAACTGAACTGTTTGTCCAGGAAACGATGTCTTACCAAGCTATACAAAAATGACTGATGTATCAGATCAGATCCACTTTCTGTCCATAATTCTAAACTCTCTTGCATTTTACTTCCCATATATTACTTTATACAAAAGGGGAGAAGGGGAAACCAGATTGTAAGAGGGGAAAAAGAATACAACTTCATTTTGTAAAAAGCTGGCCTAATTTTCTTCAGCTTGGATCCAGATAATAGAATAACTATTAATAGATGTGAAGGTTAACCTTCCTAAACTTCAAAAGGCATGTGAATTATACACATCTTGTCCATGCGCATGCAAGCACGCATACACACACACACTAGAAAATGGTATTTTATTCTTTATTCTCTGTGGGTTATTCCTTCGGTTTCATAACCAACAATGTGTTGAAATTGATTATTTGTGGTCAGGTATAAGGGGAAAAAAATACCACACTGCTACCTGTCTCTGCAACTGTCCTACCATGACAATGGCTTTTGTACTCTATTGAAAACAACCTAGAGACACATAACAGTTGCCAATGAAATTATTTTTGAAATGGAAACTGATGGGTGGGAGGGAGGAAACAGACTAGCTTTGTTACTAAGGAAACTGGGCTTGGGAAGCTCTCATTTTTTGAAACTAGAATTATTTCACAGCATATTTCGTTATGTTATTGTACAGTGAACTGTCTAGCTGTCCTGCTATTCTTCTTTTTGCAGGGAGGGAAGGGTTAATTAATAAGAATATCTGACAGAATAGAAACAGAATTATCTTTCAGTTATCTATTCACTTTATTTACACAAATATGCCATTGTAAATATACAGATATATGCATGCTGTATCTTAGGGCTGGAACAGTTTGTGGACACATCAGTTGATTAACTGAATAATTACTGTACCTTTTATCATCTATCAAAATGGTATAATTTTATACAATTAATGAAAGCTGCAGAGTAGAAGTGTCATCTTAAGAGAGTCCTTCCTCTAGTGTGGATAGCATCTAAAAATGAAGAAAGCATTCTGTTTTGCTTTATGTGTTCTCTTCTTAATTTATTGAATGACTAACATGCATATAGTACTGTATCTTTAAACAACACCCCGGCTGGGGGGGGGGAGGACTCAAAGGCAGGGTGACCAGATGTCATAACAGCAAAGGAGGACAAGGCACTGCAAAATGTAGGACACCCAAGAAAAATGGACAGGTTGCTTACTTGTAACCATATTTCTTTGAATGGTCATCTGCAAATTCACACAAATGGGTTATGTCTGCGCCTGCGCAGCTAGCTAACTGCGCAGGCGCAGACATAACCCATTTGTGTGATTTGCAGAGACCACGAACAAGAAATGCGACATTACAAAATAAAACCTAAAAACACTAATAAATGTACATTCATACTTCCAAGTCATGCTTAAATGGCGGACATTTTGAAATTCCTCCTGGACAGAAGGTTGAAATATAGGGCATGTCATGGAAAAGGAGGACATCTGGTCACCCTGCCCAAAGGTCATCTGGGAGTGAAAGAAAGGGAGCTTGCCAGCTATTGCATATTCCATCTGCCATCTCTTCCTTCACTCCGGGACTATTTCACAACAGAATAAGGGGGGTTGCAGACTGCCAGAAATAGTGCAAATTGAGTCCACTTTTAGGGTTAGGGTTAGTGCTAGGGAATCATGGGAATTGTTTTTCTTCTGAGACATTGAGCCTTCTCTGTCAGAGAGCTCTGGTGCCATAATAAAATACAGTTCCCATGATTCCCTAACCCTAACCCTAAAAGTGGACTCAATTTGCACTATTTCTAGCAGTTTGCAACCCCCCGAAGTTGCCCTTTGGGGACTGAAGCCCAACTGATGGAACCCAGTTGGCGGTCTCCAGCAGGTTCCCCAGCTGGATTGGATTAATAATAATAATATTTAATAATAATAATATTTATTTATATACTGCCCTGTGGCGAACCAATCCGGGCGGTTGACAACAATAAAAATTCCTTGGGCTGCAGAATAAAAGTGGGACTACTGAACGGATGGGTCTGTCACTACCAGGGTTGCTGCCAAAGGGTCTGTCACTACCAGGGTTGCTGCCAAAGGGTCTGTCACTACCAGGGTTGCTACCACAAATTATGCAGTCGAGTTTCCCAAAGAGGGGTTGCCCCTTGGAGGACATCACTCCAGAGAGGAGGCATACGGACCCTGTTCTGCTGTTACTTTGCAGGAAAGAAACACTTGCCTGCTTAGACACTGCCCTGTTTTATGTAGAGGGGAGATGTGTTGCCAACAACAAGAGGAAACCAATGGTGCTGAAGCAGGTTTGGAGAGATAATCAGTATGTACAAGTTATACAGGGTAAAGAGAAATATGGAAATGGGAGATGGTTGCACTCTTGAGTTTGCAATAGGTTGTTAGTCACCCCCCTAATTGTCTCCCATCCCAAATAATGTGGATAACCATGGCCACAGTCCTCCTCAGTTGAAAATGCTACTACTCAATACCAGGTTGGTGAATGGTAAAACAGCTGTTATCCAGGACTTCATCCTAGAGGAACTCGCCAACCTGGCTTGTATTGGAAAGACCCTGTTGGATGAGGCTGCAGAGTTAATCTCTCTCAGCTTTGCCCACCAGAATTTTCTGTACCTCCATGACATAAGCATACTCCGGACAGTGATGCTAATAAGACCACTGATGATTAAACTGACATTGCCTACAGCTCCAAGCAGTTAATTTTGGCAAAAAGGTAAAAAGCTGGGCTGCCCTTTAGATTTCTGTTTGCCTCATTTAAGCTTTCGGAGTTGTAGAGATATATTGTAGAGTAGCATGTTATGAAAATAAATGCCTGTTTGCTCAGGGAGGGCAGCCAGTCTATGTATAAACAAAGATAAGATGAAGGTAGACTGTATATAATAACAACAATCATGACAGTACAAGGTTACCAGCCTAATGCCAGCAAAACATATTCACATGTGTACACAAGAAAAGGAGACACCAATAGGATGGGAGAGAAAATAAATCTCCTATGAGTGATAAGATATTCCTTTCTTGATGAAGTTTGTTGTGTAATACCCAACCAAATGCCAATGTATAATAAGGTTAAACAGGCCCACTATAAGACAAGGTGTAACGTTTTGCTATAGAATTCTAATAGAGGTGTACGATGGTGCCTAGACTGACTTAAGGTCTATGTAAGCTGTGTCGCTGAAGACAGCACATTTATCTGTGCAATTTGTGTTACTAAAATACATCTTAGTGTTAAAGCAGGAGCTTGTTCTCCTGTTGGTCTTCACAGACCAAAGCTCAAAAATACTTAGATGGAATACTGACCTGAAGCATGTTCCTACTGTCCAACTGGCTGGCTACTGTATTGGAGTCTTAAAAACAAATTGCATGGACACATTTAGTAGAAGAATGTCACTTTTCAATTTTTCTGCCCGACATCAGAGATAATGTTTTTCACAGTCTTCCTTTCTGTGTAGGGCACTAAGACATGCCTAGCAAGAGCTCAATTCATCACATAAGCAGCTGTACATATATCTAAAAAAAGTAAAGCACTCCCTGTTGAAGTCAAAAGAATGGAGAAACTATAACTATTTGAAAAGCTACGGCTTGTTCACGACACTAATTTTGTTTGCCATCACTTAAAGCTGAACAATCCAAATCTTAAAAATGTTTACTTTTTTTTACATGGCAAAAAGTCCCATTTTACAGTACAGTTTAGTGTGGATTTTGATTACACCAAGCAAGAAGTACCCAACATAAACAACATAAAAGAATGGGTATAAAACAAGGAAATGATACATATTTACAAAAATAAGTAATTGTTTATGTTTGTTTTTTTAAAGTAGTTTATACCAGCCTTCCTTGAATGGGTAGTGTACAGATGTATTGACAACACTCTGCATTCCCAATGTGGAGATGATAGGTATTTCAGTCCAACATATCTGGAAGGATGTGAGAACAAGTGGAGTGTGGGCATCATTCAGGGCTTAGGTTGGAGCTCCCATTAGACAGCTCCCATTGCCCTGATCATACACTGGGGCTGATGCGAACAGAAGTCCAAAACATCCAGTTTCTCCGGATTAACTTCTAGTCTCAAGCGTTGGCCAATGATCTACCCACAGGGATGCAATGGGGGGGGGGGTTTGCTGTTCTCACCTTTATGAGCTGGTATTACATGAACTCCTAATGCCCAAGTAGGTTGTATTCTGCTTTATTCAATAGCCACAGCTTGGGAAGTTAATTTTAAAATGAATTCATTATGTAATTCATTACAATCCTGTTGAAAGCAATTTATTACAGTAAACGTGAATTTTTCATAACATGTTATTCCTCATTTTCCCATTTCTTTAAAAAACACCTTGAAATTGAAAAAAAATGCACAAAACTTGAAAATGTTCTAAAAATTCTTTAAAAAATAACAAGAAAACAATACTCAGAAACCCCCTCCCCATAATGATGTTCCCACTTGCTATGCTATTTTTCAAAAACTTCATTGTATCATTCTGACTGTATATACTCGACTAAGCCGACCTCATGTCTAAGTCAAGAACACGTTTGGGGGCCAAAATTATGGATTTTGATATGAGCCATGGATAAGTCAAGGGTAAAACTTAGGGACATGTGACAAAGAGCCCTTGTAGCGCAGTGGTTAAATGCCTGTACTGCAGCCACTCACTCATAGACCACAAGGTTACAAGTTCAATACTAGCCAGGGCTCAGGCTAGACTCAGGTCTGCATCCTTCCAAGGTCGCTAAAATGAGTACCCAGCTGTTGGGGAGCAATGAGCTTGCAGTTGTAAACCGCTTAGACACTCCATAGCACGATATGAAGTGGGATATAAATGAAGCTGATTTGCTTTGCAAAGGATCTAAAGGATGAAGCAATGGAAAACAATGCCAAAGAATTTTAAAAATTCAAGCAGGCATCACAGTTTGTGCTTACACTAATTCCTGGATGGATGAGAGAACAGAGGGAGGTCAGTGCTTCCAGGACAGAGTATCCCTTGCCTTTCCCCAGGAGATGGTTTCGTTTTAAATAAGAGTTGAAGGACAGTACTTACACTGACCCATGGATAAGTCAATTCAGTTTTTTAGGTCACTGTTTAATAAAAATTTCTACTTATACATGAATATATACAGTATATGAGTGTGTGTGTGTAATATATATCTATATACATATATGCAACAGATATATATATATATATATATATATATCTGTTACAAATTATAAAGTAATCTGTAATGATTACTTCCAAGCTCAGAAAAACATGGTACCTGCTTTGTGAAATTTTTCCAAGAGCTCATGCCGAATGGACAACTCCAGATTGAAGTAGTTGTGATCTTCTGCTGGATCTCTTAGAAACAAGGGGATATGCTGAAACACAATGGCATGTTTGCACTTCCTTTCTTCAGCAATGGTGAGCTGCTGGCCAAGCCATGCATCTTGAGCATGCTTCAGTTCTGGGCATTTTGACCCATCAAAGTAAAGCTGAGAATTCAGCACCAGGAAGAAGACACCTCCAATCCAAAAGCTGAAGTAATCATCACCCCACTGCCGGCAATAACTCTGAATAGTTTCTGGAGTTGGTGTATTACCAAGGTCGTGATTGCCACTGACAAAAACAAGGGGGATTTCAGGGTTGATACCTTTCAGAACATTTTTCAGGTCATGTATCTGTGCCTCCCGCCATGGTGTCCCTAGAAAAATCAGAAACATCAAATATTATTTTTTTTAAGGAGCTTCACTGACTCCAGTTCCCTTTTAAGACCTGTCATTCTCATTATGCAAAGAACTCTGGATTATAAAGCTGGGGAAAAAAACACAATTATCATGAATGGTACAATTCAACAAATGTAAAAAGTTAAGGAACCATTATGTACATCAATGGTTTTAAGGTGGTGACCCGTTGCTTCCTGCAATGAGGGCTGCAAATGTAGTTAATCTGCCATTTTAAAACATTATTTTAACTTGATTTGCCTAGACTTTACAGAAACTGATAGGAAAGGCTCAACAAATGTGCAAAAGCATCAGCTTCCCAAAACTCTTCCGATTCTATGATTTTTTTTTAAAAAAGATGCCTCTGTCCTCTGTATAGCATTGGAAACTTCCATCTTCTCTTTCTTCTAGAAAACGTATTTTAAATTACAACTGCAGTCACACTTTGTATGTGAGTATTGGCCAATGGCGTCCACACTCCAGGCTGCTTGGTGTGCATTTTCTGAGTCTTTATACAGCAATTCCATTTTAGGTTGAATATGAAATGTGCAACAGGCATAGAAATGCCCACAGGACCATTATGACTTGGCCAGGGTGACCCTTGGTTTTTTGGATTTTGTTTTCCTGGGGATGGAAGAACTTGCAAGCCTCTCAGGAATGCTTGCCGCCTTCATGTTGTCTTCGTAGAACATGTCTGGGCACACAAAAATGGCTGCTTCTCTCTCTAGAATATCTCTTTCTTCAGGTTCTCTTCTGATTAGTCCATGTGGGTCCAGGTAGTCCAAAACCAGACCTATTGGACAAGGATGATGGGTTACTTCCTACAGACATCATATAGCCCCACTAGGATGAATTGTGAATTGGAAATCGACCCCAATTAGCCAATTTGGCCCATGAGTCTGAAGAGGATCAAAACTGGTTCCTCTCGGTAGGAGCAACGGTGCAAGTTCCAACTGGGATCACATGATCCAAGTGGTTGACATACTGGTCCCCCCCCCCCAATATGGTTTGGATTACAACTCCCACATCAATGATACACATCATACTGTTTAGGTCTGATGGAGTTGCAGTCTAAAATGCATGAAGGACAGTAGGTAGACAATCCCTACTATACAACATAGATGTGGTGCCAGACTTTATGTTAAAACTGTACCACTATGCTTTACTATAAATATAGAAGTTTGTAGTGTCCTTTCTTTCCTTGAAGTTGTTGTGTAGAGCCCAGATGCAGTCTCATGTTACTAGCCATGCTGTTTTGTCTTTGTATTGACTTTGGCCTACTTCTCACCGAGATGATTATATACCTATGTCTTGGCTGCGCTGCTTGGAGAGCGTGTGTCATTGGGTAGAATAGTCCTCTGTAAACAGCATTCCCTGAATAGCTAAATGCATCTGTCAACAGATCCCCATCGGAGCAATCAATTAAGTTTTTCAAAACTGCAAGGTCCAATGATGGAGCCTTTATTTTTTCTTTTTCACAAACAGATTTACTGACAAGAGAACTAAAAAAGAAAAGGAGTGGCTATCCTTAAAAATTAAAGAAAAATTAGTTAAGGCAAGCTTCTTCTTTTCGTGGAGTAAGGAACATGGGACAAAAATATTTTCCCAACAAGGATTTTCCAGTGAAGTATACACCACTGAAATACAACCATTGTTGTTGTTGTTGTTGCATGCCTTCAAGTCATTTCTACCTTATGGCAACCTTAATGCAAACCTACCATGGAGTTTTCTGCGGCTGAGAGTGTGTGATCTGCTCAAGGTCACGCAGAGGGCTTCCATGGCCAAGCAGGGAATCAAACACCAATCTCTAGAGTCCCAGTCCTATTGTCAAACCACTATATAGACAACTACAGTTGTCCCTCTCCGTTCGTGGACTTTGGGTCTGCGGTCTCACTTTTCGCGGGAGGGACAAACGGCTGTAGATAAAATGGCAGCGCGCCTCCGCACGTGCCATTATTTTCAATGGTGCTCGAATATTTGCGAGCTGCCATTTTTGCAGGAGGGTCAGGAACGAAATTGGGAGGGGCAACTATAATAATGAAATTATTAAAATTTCAGTGACTATGACTTTTACTGTTTCCCTTTCCATGTCTTGGTATGCCGACCACTGACCACTTTAACTCTTCCCAGACTTTTTAATCCACTAGATTGCAAACCTCCTTATAGTGCAACTACAGAGAAGTCCACTTAACTACCATTGCAATTTCTTTAAGGATTATTCTTCTACCCATTGCTGTGAAAATAATCACCATTTAGTTGCAACTCAGCTCTTCTAACTGATACAAACTACTCAATCCATTTACATTTGATTTTTGTCAACAGCAGTCCATCAGCCTGGTTGCCCTAAGGAAAAATTGAGAGGGAACATCACTAACAAAAGTTGTTTTTTTTAAAGGGTTTGTTGTTGTTGTTGTTGTTGTTGTTGTTGTTGTGTGTCTTCAAAGTGGTTTCAGATTTATGGTGACCATTAGACAAAGCTGTGGTGGAGGTTTCCTTCCCAAGATTTGTTCAGAGCGAACAATAAAAAGATAGCACCATCATGAGATGTTTGAAATCTCTCATATATTGTTTTGATTTTTATTAGATTGTTTTAAACTTTTATTGGAAATTAGTGTGGGATTTGTGCAAATGAGAAGTGGTAAAGAAAATTTAATTTAGCTGATTTGTTTTTAAAATAACTGAAAAGCCAAACAGACCCAGCTTCTACCAGTCTTATTTTATCTGTGACATTCTTATACCCTTCCCCGGAGAACCTGAAAGTAATATACACACCTTCTCTTCTGATTTTATCTCAAAAAACTGTGAAGATATGGCAGTTTGAGAGAGAGACAGAGATAAACTGATCTCAGCCACTCAATGTACGCTTCATGCCTTAGAGAAGGAAACTGGGGGACTGAATCCATCTTTCCCAAGTCCTATTCTGACACTATAACCACTACACAACTCTCATTAACGCTAACCACTACACCACATTTTTATTAGATTATTTTATTTATTATTCAATATAGCAATAAGAGAATATTGCCAACACAGTATGTAATTATGTATGACATAACCTGTCAGTGGTCTGTGAGAATTCTGGTTTGTTTGTTTGTTTATTGACTGTTGCCATTTGCAATGGAAAGCAGCAGCTTAAAAAATTCATAGCAATACTGAATACGAGCAGCTACCTTCCTCTGTACTCAATGAGCGAAGGATCTGCATGGTACTCTTCCAACAGACTGTTCCATCATAAACTAGCAAATCTGAAAACATGAGAAACTCAATTTAGCTAGCAATTTTGCCAAAGGTGCAAAAATCAAGAACAGGTAGCTGGTTGACCTGAAAATGTGTAAAAATTGTATTAAAAATGTATTCAAACTAAACGATCAAGGTAGTATCAGCAAAATAAATAGATCAATTGTTGTTGTTGTTTGCCTCCAAGTCATTTTGTTTTAACTTATGGCGAGCCTAAGGCAAACCTGTCATAGGGTTTTCTTGGACTGGGGATAAAAAGGGAGCAGTCACACTCAAGCAAATGGCACTTTAATGTATCAGGGAAATCTTATTTTAAAATAGCATGAATGTTTTCCAAGCTCTTAAGACTTCTGAGAAATTGTGTTGTTGTTAACTGCTGTCGACTGCAACTTATAACAACTCTATATGGTTGTCGGCTTCCTTGAGTTCATCCACATATAATGCAACCTTCCTCTTAAAACACACACACACACACACAAAAACAACAACAACAACAACACAACCTACCTTCTACTTTATCAAGCATTATTGCCTTTCCTAATCAGTCATATCTGCTCATGATATGCCCAGAGTACAATAGCCTCAGTTTAGTCATCTTGGTTTCTAAGGAGATTTCAGGCTTGATTTACTCTAAGAACCATTTATTTTTCTTTGTAGCAGGCCATAGTATCCACATTTAAAATGAATTTATTCTCTTCCTATCAGCTTTCTCCACTGTCCAAGCTTTCACAACCATACACAGAAATGGTAAATATGATGGCAAGGGCAATCTTAAGTTTAGTATTCAATGATATATCTTGACACTTCTTGTCTAGTTCCTTACAGGTATCCCTCCAAGTCCTAGTCTTCTCCTGATTTCTTGTGCCCTTGTTCTAATTAATGACTGATCGAAAGTATAGAAAATCTATCTTCACTGCCTACTTTAAAGTTATGTAAATAATCAGTATCATTTTTCCCCTTAATGTTCAACTGTAAACCTGCCTCTTACACATTCTTCCTTGACTTTCATCAGTAATTGTTCCAAGTCTTTGCTATTTTCTGCTAATTAGGGAAATCACAAGTGTAAGTCTGCAAGACCAGAGCAAAACAGCAAAAGACAGGGAGTCTTGGAGATGGGAGTCTCATCCACAGGGCCACCATGAGTCGAGTCCAATTTGAGGACAGCTAACAACAACAAAGCGTGGTGTTACTAGCATATCTTAAACTGTTGATGTTCCTTCCTTCAGTTTTCATGCCTCCTTCCTCCGAGTCTAAACTTTCTTTATGCACGATACATTCAACATACAGATTAATCGGATAGGTTGATAAAATTAAGCCTTGCCTGACCGCTTACCTACCGGAAACTATTCATTTCTCTTTATTGTGTTCTGATGGAAGCCTCTTAGCAGGTACATCAAGACAATCAAATGTTTTGGCAAACTCATTTCTTCAGAGCAATTCATAGTTTTTCGTGATCTATACAATCAAAGGCTTTGCTATAATCTGTAAAGCACAGGTTGATTTTCTTTTGAAATTGTTGATGCACGTATGTTTGCAATATGATCCCTAGTTATTCTTCCTTTCCTGAATCCAACTTGGAGATCTGGCACTTCTCACTCCATATATGGTAAAAGTGTTGTAGAATCGCTTTGCTTGTTTGGTTGATTAATGCAATGTTCATGTGGTTACTAAAATTCCTATTATCACCATTCTTGGGGGTTAGAATGTATACTGAATATTTCCAATCTGTGGGCCATTGTTTTATTTTCCATACTTGTTGACAATTTTTAGTTGGAACTAGAGTGAATTCTGTCTCTGTAGCTTGAAACAGCTCTATGGGCATATCATCCATTCCTGCTGATGTATTTTTCCTAAGTGCACCGAGTACAGCTTCCATTTCATTTTCTATTTTGAGAAATAGTTTTCTCCAAACCACCATTGGGTTGTTTTTTTTTTTAAAAAAAGAAGAAGAATGTACTTTTTTCTGTATGGCCTTTAGTGCTATAAGTTCCCACAGGCTGTAAAACCAAGACTATCCAAGGGGTAGGGAATATCAACCAGCAAAGTCAAAATATAATCCAAAATACAATATAATATGTACCATATAATTGAAAGAGATCAGGCATAATTGCTAATAATTGCTCCAACTAAATATAAAAAGGGGTTCGAAATGTAAATTGCCACACAATAACCATTCAAATATAGAGGGGATAAAGAGATCACCTAGTCAATATCTTCCCCTCTGTGGTGAGATGTATGCTTTATTTAAATTATAATGAGTTTAAACTTGCATGCATATATATGATGGCTCACACAAATTTTATGTCCATGTATTTCCTTTGTCTTCTTCTAGGGATGTATTTCACCTGTTTTGTTTGGCATGATTTTTTTAAAAAGCAATGTGTATGTGGGGCTATTCTAGTTTTTCCTATCCTATCAGAGATGAAAACCTGAAGGTTGCGATACTATGAAATCAGAACCAGCAACATGGAAATCAAGTCTGGGGTGTGATAAAGGAAAGGAAGGTTTCACAGTCCAGCTGGGCATTTACGACAAAAGGGGAAAATTAAGTACTCTGGTTAGCTGAGAAACGGCTGTCACTTTCCTCTTTTCAGTGGCGCTTCTGATTAAGAGTGCAACATTCCACCTGGGAATGATATAATAAGATGCCATGTTTGATAACAATCATTCATGTTCTCCATTGTGAGGCCTTATAGGGCTGGGCAGGTTTGTTTCAACTTGACAGCTTTGGCATAATTCTTCCTATCTACCTTCTGTTCCTTTAAGTAGATAACTAGTTTTATGTCTGAAAAATATCAATTTGTGTCATGTCCACTGAGCCGAATCGTACTCATTACAGACAGGAAATTAAGGACTTTAACATTATCTTGGCAGATCTGTGTGTGGAAGACGCTGACAAATGAAAGGCTCAATGGCAACCAAAGGCAACAAATGTGTATTTTCTATAGATAGTCTACCTTGTTAAAAGACTGTGGCAATCATTAATAAAATCCTATTTTCCTCACTATGTACATGGAAATAAAAAAAAGATGAAGAATGGTGATCTAACATTAAGGAGATTTTTAAACAGAGGCTGGACGGTCATCTGTTGGGGGTGCTTTGATTGTGCATTCCTGCATGGCAGGGAGTTAGACCCGATAGCCCTTGAGGTCCCTTCAACTCTATGATTCTACCTTTGCTTGCCTTGTGATTGGTAAAATTTCCTAGATTTAAAAAAACAAAAACTTAGAAGACTGCTTCAGACAGAAAATATCACTTAGCTCATAAGCAGGTCCTTCACTATCCAGCATCTTTGGGGAGCTGCTATAATCCAAGAATTTTGGCAGTGCCTAACACAAACCACAGCAGTCGCATAGCAGTAATGTGCCTCCTCCCACATTCAAATTTTTGCAAGTTTCAACAAATCCTGGTCAAAAATTAACTTAAGTGATATTCTCCATTCCATGCTTAGGTGGTGGCTGTGATTGTTTGCTATGATTCAAAGGTTTTCTACCCCTCTCTTAAGCTATAAAATGCTTGCAAAGTGATTCAGAAAGGATATGAATGAGATTGTTCCTTGCTAATTTGTACATCTGTATAGGGTTCTTCCAGGGTAGTGGGGGGCAGCCTAGAAAATGTGGAGAGAAACATGAGGTTCATGGGTTGCGTGTTTCTCAGCCTTCAACTACTCTCACTGGAACTGGCTCTGTAGGGTTTCAAGTAGAGGATGTCTTTCATATCATATATCTCTACACCAGGGGTAGGCAACCTTTCCCCTTTAAGGGCCGAGGGACTTCAACTCCCAGAATCCCAGGAGCTATTGGCCAACATGGGACTATTGGCCAACATGGCTGAGGCTTCTGGGAGCTGAAGTCCCTCGGCCCTTAAAGGGGAAAGGTTGCCTACCCCTGCTCTACACTAATGCACAGAACCATGGGAAATAAACAAGATGAACACAAACTATTAACACATCAAAGTAAGCATGATGTAACTATCACCACTGAAATCTGGTGGGATGAATCTCATGATTGGAATGTAGTAATACAGGGGTATAACCTATTTCAGAAAAAACAGATCAAACAGGAAGGCAGGAAGAACAGCATAATATGTCAAGGATGCTTTCACCTGTGAAGAAATCCATGACATAAATCCTGGGTGCCAGTTTGAGAGCATCTGGGTAAAACTTAAGGGGAAGAGAAACAACAGGAATGTCATTGTGGGAGTCTACAGACCCTTAAGCCTGAATGATGATCTGGATGGTCTCTTCCTTGAACAGATAATGAAGCATTAAAAAAAAAAAAAGGAGAGATGTAGTAGCAATGGGAGATTTTAACTATCTTGATATTTGTTGGAAGTCAAACTCTGCCAAGAATATAAAGTCCTACAAATTCCTCACTTGCTTTGCAGACAATTTCATTGTTCAGAAGGTGGAAGAGGCAACAAGGAGATCAGTTATTTTAAATCTCATCCTAACCAACAGTGATGACCTGGTGGAAGTGGCAGAATCCTTAGGCGGGAGTGACCATGTTCTCCTGGAGCTTTTATGTAGCAGAAAGCCAAGTGTAGCCAGACATGTATTCTCGACTTTTAAGACAGCTGATTTCAGTAAACTGAAGGAAATATTAGGTGTGATCCCATGGTCAGGAATATTAAAAGAGAAGATAGTTCATGTTTGGATGCGAGTTTCTTTAAAGTGAGAACAATTTCAAACAGTTCCAATAATAGGGAAAAAAGGAGTTGTCTAAAGAAACCAGGATAGAAGTCTAAAGAACTTTCAGCTAAGACTGATACATGTTACTAAGGCCAGACGCATATGATCATCTTACTGTGATCCTTTATTATGGCCATTCAGCCAGCACAGAGTTACAATAAAACATCTTAGTTGTATACAATAGGTTCTTACAGGAACATACTGGTAACTACAGACAGACTCTAATTTGTACAGAGACAGAAGTAGGACAATATACCGTATTTTTCGCCCTATAGGGCGCACTTTTTCTTCCCCCAAATATGCGTGGGGAAGTGAGTGCGCCCTATAGGGCGAAGGGGCCGAGGCCGTGGGGAGAAGGAGCCCTCCTTCCCCCCGCGACCTCAGTCTTTGAATGGACTGGTGCTGGGATCGAAGCGATCCCGGCGCCAGCCCATTGAAAGACTGAGGCCACGGGGAGAAGGAGGGCTCCTTCTCCCCGCGGCCTCAGTCTTGGAATCGGCTGGTGCCGGGATCCAAGCGATCCCGGCCCCAGCCGATTGAAGACCAAGGCCGGCGGGGGAAGGAGCCTTCCTTCCCCCCCCCCCCCCGGCCTCGGTCTTCCCCCCCCGGCCTCGGTCTGGAATCGGCTGGGGCCGGGATCCAAGCGATCCCGGCGCCAGCCGATTGAAGACCGAGGCCGGCGGGGGAAGGAGCCTTCCTTCCCCCCCCGGCCTCGGTCTGGAATCGGCTGGGGCCGGGATCCAAGCGATCCCGGCCCCAGCCGATTGAAGACCGAGGCCGGCGGGGGAAGGAGCCTTCCTTCCCCCCCCCCGGCCTCGGTCTTGGAATCGGCTGGGGCCGGGATCGCTTCGATCCCGGCCCCAGCCGATTGAAGACCGAGGCCGGCGGGGGAAGGAGCCTTCCTTCCCCCCCCGGCCTCGGTCTGGAATCGGCTGGGGCCGGGATCCAAGCGATCCCGGCCCCAGCCGATTGAAGACCGAGGCCGGCGGGGGAAGGAGCCTTCCTTCCCCCCCCGGCCTCGGTCTGGAATCGGCTGGGGCCGGGATCCAAGCGATCCCGGCCCCAGCCGATTGAAGACCGAGGCCGGCGGGGGAAGGAGCCTTCCTTCCCCCCCCCCCCCCGGCCTCGGTTTGGAATCGGCTGGGGCCGGGATCCAAGCGATCCCGGCCCCAGCCGATTGAAGACCGAGGCCGGCGGGGGAAGGAGCCTTCCTTCCCCCCCCCCCCCGGCCTCGGTTTGGAATCGGCTGGGGCCGGGATCCAAGCGATCCCGGCCCCAGCCGATTGAAGACCGAGGCCGGCGGGGGAAGGAGCCTTCCTTCCCCCCCCCGGCCTCGGTCTGGAATCGGCTGGGGCCGGGATCCAAGCGATCCCGGCCCCAGCCGATTGAAGACCGAGGCCGGCGGGGGAAGGAAGGCTCCTTCCCCCGCCGGCCTCAGTCTTTCAATGGGCTGGTGCCGGGATCGCTTCGATCCCAGCACCAGCCCATTGAACTGAGGTCGCGGGGGGAAGGAGCCCTCCTTCTCCCCGCAACCTCAGTCTTTCAATGGGCTGGCGCCGGGATCGCTTCGATCCCGGCACCAGCCCATTCAAAGACTGAGGTCGCGGGGGGAAGAAGCCCTCCTTCCCCCCGCGACCTCAGTTCAATGGGCTGGTGCTGGGATCAGTCTCCAATCCCAGCACCAGCCCATTGAACAACCGGCCTCCGGCTAAAGGGAGGAATCCTTTTTTCTTGGATTTTCCTCCCTAAAAATTGGGTGCGCCCAATATGCCGGAGCGCCCTATAGGGCGAAAAATACGGTAATTATCTAAACACAATGATAGTTAGAAAGTTCTAATAACTCCAGTAAGATGAAGTAATATGACCTCATATGTGACTCTAAACATGTAATATTACCCCTAGGACATTTTGGTTCAAAAGGCTACAATCATTTCTTTTAACTAAGAGTGAAAAAGGACTGAACAATATAACTAATTAGTTACCACGCACTTCTCTGCATTGTATACAAAAACATTTTAAAATGCTAAGGCCAGATTAACTAGTCTCTGGCGAAACTCTGCCCTTGTGGATCTCATGCAGTCAAAACAATGTCACATATCCTATTATCTTGCACTTTTACAGTCAGAGCCGTAAATGACCGATCTATCCCCTACCGAGCTGCATGCAGGGCTGCTCAAAAAGGTTTTATGTAAAATATTTGTTAGAGGATGTATGTCCGAATGTATCTTTATCAGTTGCTAAGTTCTTGTCAATGGTCATTAAGTCCAGAGAGAGTGAAGTATCAAAAATTGGCCAGGCTACTGGTAACGTATTATAAGAGCATTTCAATTGGACTGTGTCAATATGGGGAGAGTGTAACAAATGTGTAATTATATTTCTCCTAACATTCTTTGATGTATATTTACATTTGTATTTTTCCACCTACATTCTATATTGGTTATATTATTTTTATTTATCTTTTTTTCATATTCAACACTGCAATCTTGCTGCTTGCACTGTTGCATCTTTAGACTGCAAGCAAAGTAACTAACTATACAAATTTTAAAGGCTGCCCAGCCAGGAGACCTTGGCAGCCACCATCTGTAGCCTGGTAACAATCAGATATTTCCCCAAAGACACACACTCTTAACTTTAAATGAATGTTGTCATATTGACAGCTTGTGTGTAATGCAATAGGACATCATCTGTTTGTAGCTCTTCAAGTTTTTTTTCAAAGCTGTTCGTGGCAAGATATGAACCCTAACCCTAACTCTAACCCTAAAGCAAAGATGGGCAAAGTATAGCCACAAGAAATTCCCTGCCCCTTGCCAAAATGATCCAAAAGGATCTATAGGAGAAAAGAGGGTGGCATCTTGAACCCAAAATGAAATTTTGTGAAACTTCCTCTCATTGCTTAAAATGTCCCAAAATGCCCACTAATCTTCCACCAGGAAGGCACCCTCAAAAACTTTCTCCTGTATCCCATAGAGGTGTTTAGGGGCAGTTTTGGACAGGGGGAGCAGGTGCGGCCCTCCACGATTTCTGGAGGGATGATGTGGCCCCCTATTCTTCCACAGTTGCTCATCCTTATTCGAAAGGATATAAAAGGAAACACTGTGTGACTGCGGATGTAGCCCTTCATAATCCTGCTTACCTATTTGTCAATATATATATATTAGTTACTTTCCAATCCCCTACCTTCTGCCCACCATTTGCTCCAATCTAACACAGACATTTCCCACGACATTTGATACACCAAAAATTGGCTGGATATTCTTTTTCACTACTCTCACCGGTATTGCCTCCTTCCATTCAGCTGGAGCTCTCCCCATGTCGTCAATATAAATAAAAAGAAAGAACAAAACTTGTGCTAAACACTGAATAAGACCCACACAAAACTGAAGGAGAACATTTTACCACACTATTTTATTATTTTCAGTTTACACTATTATCAGTTTAAATTTCATCCATCGTCCCAGGTGGCCACTTGTCAACAGATTCCAGCAACAGAGAAGATGAGTCAACCAATGTAAGATAATTAAACAGAAGACCAAAAGAATGTCCTCCCACACAATACTTCTAATACGACAGTCAAATTCTTGAGGGGAATGACCCTCCATATCAGTCACCAACTTACAAAATTTCATGGTATCCAACATATCCAATGTCCACACTAACTCTAAATAAGATAACATAAAAGATCTTCTTATGTTTTATCAATGTTTCACAATTTGTTATTGTTGTTAACTGCCCTTGAGTCAATCCCGACCCATGGATGAGACATCTTCAAGATTCCCTGTCCTCCACTGCCCTGCCTAGTTCTTGCAAACCCATACCCATGACCTCCCTAATAGAGTCCATCTAGCATGCGGCCTTCCTCTCTTTCTACTTACCTCCACCTTTCCTAGAATTACTGGGTTTTTTCCTAATGAGTCGTGCCATCTTATGATGTGTCCGGAGTATGACAGCCTCAGTTTTGTCATCTTGGCTTCTAGGGAAATTTCTGGCTTGATTTGCTCTAGGATCCATTTGTTGTTGTTGTTTTGGCTGTTCTCAGCACTCTTCTCCATCACCACATCTCAAATGAATTGATTTTCTTCCTATCTTAGAATCATAGAGTTGGAAGAGACCACAAGGGTCATCCAGTCCAACCCCTGCCATGCAGGAACTCACAATAAAAGCACCCCTGATAGATTACCATCCAGCCTCTGTTAAAAACCTCCAAAGGAGGAGACTCCACCACAATCCGAGGGAGTGTATTCCACTGTTGAACAGTTCTGTCAGGAAGTTCCTCCTAATGTTGAGGTGGAATCTCTTTTCCTATAGCTTGCATCCATTGTTTCAGGACCTAATCTCTGGAGCAGCAGAAAACAAGCTTGCTCCATCCTCAATGTGACATCTCTTTAAATAATTAAACAAGGCTATCATATAACCCAGGGGTAGGCAACCTAAGGCCCGGGGGCCGGATGCGCCCCCCCGAGGCCTTTGGACTGGTCCCAGGCTGGTCCTGCTGCCGCTGCCGCCATGATGATATTGATTATTGTTGTTATTACTTGTTCTTGGGGTTTTCTTGGCAAAATCTCCACAGGGTTTTTGCCATGGCTTTTCTGGGGCTGAGAGAGTGTGCATGCATATTTTTTTAATATTTTTTTTAAAAAAATATTTATTTATTTATTTTTGGTGCTTCGGCCCCCCAATTGTCTGAGGGACAGCAACCTGGCCCCAGCTCAAAAAGGTTGCCTATCCCTGGTTTAAGTAATACTACATTGAATTTTGTATTTCTATCTTGATAATTTGTTTTACAATTGTACTGTTCAGTTTTATATATGTATTATTGCTTCCTACCCCTAAGTGTGCACGTGCTTGAGTGTGTGTTAGATTGTATGCTTTTGGCAAGGCTGGCTGGTTCTTGTTGCCCTTTTACTCATAAAGCATCATACACACTGATGGTGCTACATAAATACAAGATGATGATAATGATGATGGAGATAATAACAACAACAACAACAACAACAACTATTACCTGCAATTGTAATGCAAAATGATAATTCCCCAAGTCATAATTATATCTTCTCTTGCTCACCCTGAGAGTGGAGATTTAAATTGTGATTCCAGTGTTTTAACAAGATTTCTTGACTATTTAATTTGTATTTTGTAGTTGGAAGTTTGAACTAATTAAATTATTTGTCGTTGTTCAAGAGATGGAAATCTCATGTTACCTCTCCTGCCTTCTCGGATATAAGCCAATGGTGACCTCGCATCACATCTTTCCAGGTATTATAAAGTCCAGCGCTGCAGAAGATACTCCATATCTCAGTTATCTCAATGGTAACACAATTAATAGCCAGTCAAAACTTATTGCCATTAGCATATCAGCCAGTATACAAAAATTATTATAAACACCACCTTTAATTTTTGCATGTAGGCACAAGGCCAAAGCCAAGAATTGAGCAGTTCTAAAGGTTAAACAAAAACAGTTTTTCCAAAAGTGACAACCCTACCATCAAAGTCAGCTGCAGGGAGATTGCCCTTCCCTAATAATTTTTACATTTTGGGATAAAATGGGGGGGGGGGGAGAAGAGTACAGAGGCATAAAGTTTGTTCCTGGCTCATAAACCATCAGCAGGGCAATACGTTTGTGGTTGAGTGAGAAGCTGGACCCTATTAACTCTAGTTAAAGTCCATACAAGTGATAAAGAATCTTGTAAAGAGCGGGGACTGAAATGTCATTTGGGAAAGTTCTTTGGGGCTGCATTCTATCAGTGAGTGGAGCTAAGGATACAGGATGAGACCAAGCAAAGTAGACAGAAATAGATGCAGTTCTTACCAGTTCAGATTTTCTCACCAAGCACTGTTGTTGCTGTGTTGCCTTCTAGTCACTCCTGGCTCATGGTGATGCTAAAGCTATCATGGGATTTTCTTAGCAGATTTTATTCAGAGTGGGTTTGCCCTTGCCTTCCTCTGAGGCTGAGAGATCACTTAGCGGGTTTCCATCGCTGAGTGGAGATTCAAACCCTGGTCTCCCAGTGTCATAGTCAAATACTCAAACCACTACACCATGCTAACTCTCTCACCAAACATATCCTGGCTCTAATTCTATCTATGTCTAATCAAAAAGTAAGCTCTTGTACAAAAGCTTCCTGTTCTGCAAACGTGAGCAGAATTCCATGAATCAGCTTCCCATGGACTAGACATCTTAGTGACTAGACATCTTAGCAGCACTCTAATGGGCTCATAAAGGGAGATATGTTCCTTCAGATAACCTGGACCCAAGCTGTAAAGGGATTTTTACCTCTAATCACTGTTCAGAGATAACAGAAGCAGCCTGTGAACCAACGCACAACACCCACAGGCTATATCCAGCCAGAGGCTGATGCTTCACTGTCCTTGAATTATACCAGCTCTCAGTAGCACAGACCACGAAGTGGGCTAGGAAACAACACTCAGAAATGACACATGAAGAATAACAATGGCCTGAGAAAAAGAAAGGGAAAGCAAGAGAAATCTAGAAAACCTGATACAAGACTGTGAGGAGACTTGGGGAGATAATTGTATGTTTTTTGTGGGTTTTTTGGGCTGTGTGGCCATGTTCTAGAAGAGTTTCTTTCTGACGTTTCACCAACATCTGTGGCTGGCATCTTCAGAGAATTGTATGTTGTTGCCAAGGGTACAATAAAGAGTGGGGCTGGGGTGACGGTGAATAAAAGAGATACCAAACATCCACCACCACTCATTTATGGAAGGGCCACAGCTCAGTGGTAAATCCCATACATTGTATGCAGATCCATATTTAATCTTGGGCATTTCCAGATCAGACTGAAAAAGTTGTTGCTGTGTGCTTTTAAGTAGTTTTTGACTTATGGCGTCCCTAAGGTGAACGTATCACTGGGTTTTCTTGGCAAGATTTGTTCAGAGGAGGTTTGCTTTTTCCTTGCCTTTCTCTGATGTTGAGAGTATGTGACTTGCCCAAGGTCACCCAGTGAATTTCCATAGCTGAGTAGGGATTTGAACCCTGTTCTCCAGAGACCTAGTCCAATGCTCAAAACAAAGCACCATACTGGCAAAGACTAATCTAATCTAAATCCTAGAAAGTTGCAGCTAGTAGGTGTTGACTTGAGATGGGCAACTGTGGCCCTCTAGATGTTTCAGCTACAGCTCCCATAATCTTCTACCAATGCTAGTTAGAGCTGATAGGAGTAGTAGGCCAATCCTGGCAGTTGTAGGTTTTTACCCCATTACAGATAATAGAGATCTATATGGACTAAAGGTCCAATTCGGTAAACTATTCATTTCCTTTCAATGGGGGACTTGAATTTCTCATACTAGCTTCAGATCTCTTGTTCACCAGCATTCCACTATGATTAACTTTCTGTTGCACTTTATATTTAGACTACAACTCCCACAATTTCTTGTCATTGGCCACCTGGCTAGACCTTCTGGGAGCTGAAGCCCAAAGTATCTGGAAAGCCAAAGGTCTCCTAGCCTTCTTAAATGAAAATTAAGATTGTGATTACACAAACATAACTTTACACAAAGATGCCTGTAACACTGTGTAAGATGATGACTGTTGTCCCTCACTGTACATACCAAACTGCACCAAGAAGGAACAGATTTACCAGTTCACACTTTTAACAGTCTTACCTGGCATGCCATGTACAAGATCCCCACACAGCACAAAGAATTTTGGTTTGGGGTTCAGTTGATTAATTGCTTGCACTGCTTGCTGGGTTAATTTGAGTTCCTCTTCCCATTCGTCTCCTCCACTATCACAGTCACCAATTGCATAAGCTTTCATCAATCCAAACTGTGGATCTGCTCCTTGAACAAAGTAGAAAGGGGCCTTCCATTCTTGGTCTGCATATAAAAAAATAATAATAAGTTGGGTGAAATCAAGGCATCACCATAAAAGTAAACATTTATCTCATTTACTACTACAAATATTGCAACGTTCCAGTAGTCATTTTGTCACCATATGTAATACAGCTAAGTCTTTTACAATTTAGTATCTTTTGGGTCTATGGACTGTGCTCTGGGGCTGAGTCTTGCCTGCTGCTTCTAAGAAAAGCTTTAGAAGGATCCTCTGATGTGAGACAGGGGCAGGCTGCTGAGTAGACCTCAAGTCTCATCTCAAGCCTAACATGTTTGCTGTTCCCTTCATGAAATGTGCCTCGTGCTCTATCCCAACAGCACATCACAGGAACATTTAAAGCTTTTCCTAGAGCAGCAGGCTAGATCTGTTCATAATGCGCAGGGAGGGTTTCTCAGAGCAGGACAGTAAATGCAATAGGCAATGGGTGTGAAGTCCACCTGGTAGCCTGTCCCCAGTGCACACTGTCTCATGCTTTGAAAAGGCTTACACAGATTCTTCCACTTCAAGCCCATTGATTCCGAGTCAATTGACTTGAGTCTTTATCAATGGAGAGACCGTCGGAGTGAGATGGCATGAGGAGAAAAGGAGGCTCCGGGATAGTGAGGATTTTGTATTTACTGGAAAGAGGATTTTGCAATAGTATGAGAGGTGACATGAAGGCACACATACACAGAGTACTGAAGTAGGGAAGGTGCAAACTACATGTGGACCCCTCAGGTCATTTTAATGTCCTCAAGAGCCTCCTTGTTGTTCCTGTTGTGTGCTTTCCAGTCATTCCCGACTAAAACTCTAAGGCAAACCTATCACAGAGTTTTCTTGCTAAGTTTTGTTCAAAGGGGATTTGCTCTTGCTTTCCTCTAAGGCTGAGAGTGTGTGACTTGCCCAAGATCACCCAGATGGTTTCCATGACTGAGCAGGGAACGGAACCCTGGTCTGCACAGCCATAGTCCAACGTTCAAACTGTTGGAAGAATATGGATGGGATATGCAGTCAAAGTGGAAATGTAGAGATGTGTGAAAAAAAATCTCTTCTGAGAAAAGTGTCTAAGCAAACAAAGAGGACTCAGCCTGCAGGTGGTTTAAAGCCAAAACAATTTCACACTGAACAGGATAACAAAAAAACGTTGAGCCTGGGAAACAGGATACTGGAAGGTAAACACATGAGCTCATCTGATTTGCACGGGAACCAGGTCACATGGGGAGTGACACACAGCTAGGGGCTGGTCTCCAGCACAACTCTGGTCAACTTTAACCAAAAGTCACACTGAAGGACCTAGAGATTCCTAGAGAGAACACGCCGCTATCCATTTGTGGCTCCGCCAGTGCAACTCTATGGTCAATGTCTGGCAGATGCTGTCCACAGAGTTGCACTGGAGGACCTAGAGAATCCTAGAGAGAACACTTTGCTAGGCATTTGTAGCTCCTCCAGCGCAATTCTATGGTCAATGTTTGGCAGATGATGACCACAGAGTTGCACCGGCAGACCTAGAGGTTCCTAGAGAGATGTTCTCTCAGGTAAAAACATAGTCCAACATTGTGCATTTTGGTTGGTCCAATAAAGGTATCATTGTTTGGATGTTTTTGGATTTGCTGTATGGACAACACAGCTACTCCTAGATATAAAAACATAGTGTTTTTGTTATTTGTGGTTCTTCCACATTCACACTCCAGCATATATAGAATATTTACAAATTTATTTTGAATGAAAAGTTTGATGAAACTGAAATTCCAAAGTGCTACTGTACACTGTTAATATGATTCACTGTATCATGCTGCTTGCAAATGTTGCTATTCAAATCCAGAGAAAAATCCAGCCAAAAAAAAAATCCACAAAAGAACAGAAGAAAAGAGTGTCTGAATACTCTTTCATTAACAGAATTTCTAATGCATCAAACCTCTTTTTCTCCCTTTCCAGTCAAGAAGTCTCAATTAAGAGTCACTTTGCTCATCAATTTTCTAATACTGAGATTAATTACTATGTTAGGAAAAGTGTTTCTCTAATCGTGCATAAAGAGCTACACCATTTTACCTGCCTTTGATACACTGCGTTGAGAGGCACCATATGTAACAGAAAGGCATAAATTCAACACAGTAGAGAACTCATTGCACATCACATATCTGGCAGAGCAAATGAACAATATTTGAAGCAATCTGAAGGCAAATCACAAAAGCCTTGTGAGAAACAGTCACCATTCCATTTGGTCGCCAAGGTGGGTGGGATCAGACAAGAAAGATCCTACTTTACTGACAAAGCAGAAGGGAGCAAGCTAAATAAGGGTTTAGAACAGCTGTATAAATACAGCGTTGCATGTAAGGCGGAAATTGAGTCGGCGATCCAGAGCATGCGCCCTACGATGCAGGCTTTAAAGCGCTCTATGCTTCCAGGTGTGGATGCACCGCTGCAGGTGCACTTTAATATTAGAACCCGAACCCTAACCCTAATTGTAACCCTATGCATGCACCCTAGCAAATGTTATCTTTTATGACAATAAATGCATTCTGTTGCATGCATGCTCGCTGTCAGAATGCACAGTAGTTTGCATGAAAGAGGCTTTTGTGACCTCTTCTGTGCAGGTGTGCATAAGACCTGCACACCACTTCCTGGCATTACTGCTCCTGGAGTAACGTTTTTCTGAGTGTCCGGTTGACCATGTCCTTTGCATGACCATCAGCTGCATGTATCACGTCTGTCCACACAAACCTCCCTTGCATGTACCTCTCACCTCCCCTTTGATCTGTGTAGGACATATTTTGAGGAGGATGACAGAGTAGGTGTCTTTTCCGTTGACAAACTCATTCTTCTGCCCCAAGGGTGGCACAATCAGACAGTGGCACTTGTCTACGGCACCCACTACTTGGGGGAATTCGAGGTCAGCGAATCCTTGCATGATCTGTGGGTGTATGACAGGTCCTGTGAAGGTGCGCAGGGATGCTGAAAACCAGTCACCTTTGTACAGACAAAATGACAGACTGCATGCCAGCCTATGACATGTTCTGTGCAGGTGCGCAAGGATGCCGAACTTCAGTCACCTTTGTACACAGAGAGTGACAGACTGCATGCCAGCCTATGATATGCTCTGCGGAGGTGTGCAGGGATGTGTTCTTGTGAATGTGCGCAAGCATCTGAGAGAATGAAAAAAAGTATTACAGCAGCCGCTGCCGGCCCATGAAGTTGCTCCGTCTCCCTTCACAGCATTGGCTCCATACTGTATTGGTTATTTTAACAGCCACTGCTTTGTTGCCCAAGGATATGCTTTCCAGAGGAGAGAGGTGAAGGAGGAAGCAGCCACTGGACTCATACAGGGCAGAGGGAGATAGGGAGGGAGGAGAGAATTACAATATGATGGAAGATGGGAGCATAACAGAGTACTTGTTTTCTTAATGTTCAACTGCAAATCTGCCTTTGTACTTTCTTGACTTTTTCAGCAATCGTGCCAAACCTTTGATATTTTCTGCTAGCAATATGTTGTCATCTGCACAACTTAAAAAGTTATAACTTAAAAGTTAAATGTTCCTTCCCTCAATTTTCACACCTACTTCCTCCAAGTCTAATCCTACTTTACATATGATGCGTTCAGTGTACAAGTTAGACGGACAGGATAAGAAAATGTAGCCTTGCCTGACTCCTTGACAATCAGAAACCATTCTGTTTCTCCACAGAGTTGGAAGATACCTCAAAGGCCACGTCCTGCATACAGGTTGAGCATCGAGACTATCAAATGTTGTTGCACACCATTTCCCTTAAAAACCACAGTTTTTCACAATCTACAGAAAGGCTTTGCTATAATCTGTAAAGCATGGGCTGAATTTTTTCTTAAATTCTTTGGTGTGCACCATTATTCAGTGCATGTTTGCAATATGCTCCCTAGGTGCCTCTTCCTTTCCTGAACCCAGCTAGATAGCTGGCATTTCTCATTCCATATGTGGCTCATTGTAAAATGTTGAGCATCACTGTGCTGGCATGGGAAATTAATGCAAAGGTCCAATAGCTACTGCAATCCCTGCTATCCCCTTTCTTGGGTATTGGAACATATATTCTTTCCAATTTGTGGGCCATTGTTTTGTCATACTTGTTGATATTTTAATTTGTACTAGAATAGATTTTGTAGTTTGGAGCTGCTCTAATGATATGCTTTCTTTTCCCTAGTGATTTATTTCTTCCACGTGCTCTGACTGCAGCTTTCACTTCACTTTCCAAAATCATAGGGTCATCTTCAAATGATTCTTACTTTTATGAATCTGTCATCCTTTCATCTCTTTTATATAATTCTTCAGTGTATTGTTTCCCTCATCTTTTTATTTGTACTTGGCCATATTTTCTTGCTGTTCATATACTATCCTGTATAAGTATTTGAAGGGGTGTCATATTGAGGTTAGCGCAAGCTTGTTTTCTGTTCCTCCAGAGAACAGGATACGGAACTATCGATGCAAGCTACAGGAAAAGAGATTCCACCTAAACATTACCAAGAACACCTTGACAGTAAGAGCTGTTTGACAGTGGAGTATGGTCATGCCTCCTTCTTTGGAGGTCTTTAAACAGAAGCTGGATGGCCATCTGTCAGGGATGCTTTGATTGTGACTTCCTGCATGGCAAAATGGGGTTGGACTGGATGGCCTTTGAGGTATCTTCCAACTCTATGATTCTATGCACACTTTAGGTTTAAATTTCCCTTTGATTTTTCAGAGCTTGTGGAAGAGTTCTCTTGCTCTTCCTTTTTCGTCATCACCTTCTATTTCTCTGCATTGATTATCACCACTGTACAGCTTACAAAATGGGTGAGCAACTGCAGCAGGGCTGGGAGTTACCCTTTGCCTGGACGCTGTGTTCAGTGGCCACACCATCGACTTTTATAATTAAAAAAAAAGGAAAATACAGAAAAAAAATCATTGATATAAGATTAACATCAGTGTGAAGAGAGATTCCGGGCAGCCCAGTTTGGTGCTAACCAATCACATCTCAGGGAATGCTGTAAAGGGGGTCCTCCAGGTGAGAAAGGATACAAAAATGAGAAGGCAAATGGGGAAAGAAGGCCTAGAGATAGGGGAAAACTGTAATAGAGGCAGAACAGTCAGCTGGGGTGGGGAAGAACTGAATAGGCTTTTAGGCAGCTGTGTATGATGAAATAGTTCAATGATTAATGTGTAATCTAACTGTGCCTTAGTAAACTTCTACTTGTTCATTCTTTTTTACAACTGTGCCTGGCTGTTCTTGTTAAAGTTTTATAGCGAGTCTGGCCACGTTGACTTCAGTGAACCCACAGAGCAACATATTCACTCGTCCATATAGAGACTGACCTGAGGACCCAATCCAGGGAGGGATCTTGAGGGGAAAGGTGACTGTCAAACAGCCCTTACTGTCAGGAAATTCTTCCTAGTGTTCAGCTGGAGTCTCTTTTCCTGTAGCTTCCATCCATTGCTCCGGGTCCTGTTCTCTGGAGCAGCAGAAAACAAGCTTTCTCCCTCCTTCAAATATTTAAACAAGGCTATCATATTACCTCTTAATCCTCTCTTCTCCAGGCTAAACATACCCAGCTCTCTATGGGCCTCGGCAGACGACTAATAAGGTCGTCTTGGAGGCAGGGAAGAGGAGGGGCAGCCACAAGACCGGCGCCCCTTCCTCCTCCCGAGGTTGCCCTCGGAGCTGCCGGCCCTCCGCACGGCCGGCGCGCTGAGGGCAACCTCCCACTGCAGCGTCCTCACACGCTGCGGCGGAAAAGCCAGGGAAAGTGCGCCCGACGCGTTTAGGGCACACTTTCCCTGTCTTCTGAAAGGAGCGCTGATTTTGCGCTCCTTTCAGAGGCGCCGACGGTGCGCCGCATTGCGGCTGCCGCGTTCCCGCGGCGCACCGTCCTAGGGCATCCCCGACGCCCTGGTCTGCTTCCCCCCTAAGTCTCTCCTCATAAGGCATGGTTTCCAAACCCTTCACCGTTTTGGTTGTCTTTCTCCGGACACACTCCAGCTTGTCAACATCCTTTTTGAATTGTGGTGCCCAAAACTGGACACAGTATTCCAGATAAGGTCTGACCAAAGCAGAATCGAGTGGCACTATTACTTTCCGTGATCTATACAGTTGGCCCTCCATTTTTGTGGGGGATCCGTTCTGGACTCCCCTGAGAAAACAGAGATTCGTGAATATTCAAGCCCTATAGGCTTGAATGGGGTGCGCCCCCTCAGGAACATGCCCCATTGTTTTAAACGGAGATTGCCCCGTGAATATATAAAACCACGAACATGAAGTCTGCAAGAACGGAGGGGCAACTGTACTTCTATTGATGCAGCCTAGAATTAAGCCTTGAAATGTAGTAAAGTTTGACAATTCCTGGATCATATTCAAGACAACATTTGGTACCTTATAAGACAGTGCTTATTAAGCTATTAGATGTGTAGCGCCAAGCAAGAACCTCCCCAAATGCCAGGTATGGGTGTCATATTTGTGCCTACTGGTTACAACCATTTCTTTCTTTCTCAAGGGAAAGGCAGGGACCAACAAAGAGCCCATGGGCCACTTGAATAGCACTGCCTTAAAATACATACAGCAACATTCTGTTAAGTGCATACTCAGGAGGCCTGGCAAGGGAATTTACTGCTAAGAGCATGTACAGGATTACAGAGTCACACATTTATTACTGCATACACATTCATGAATTTCTTCATGAACCTGTTAACTTTTAAGCCTTAAAGACCAAGGTCCCACAAGACTTATTCGTGTGTGCTTGTCGTATCAGAGCAAAAAGACTATATTTCCAATCTGGAGACTGAAAGTTTGGGTATCATTAACTAGCAAAACAACAAAACTAGATAAATCCAATCAGAAGGACTAGCTGCACACATTTAACCTGTTACTACACTGGGCCCTTGGTATCTGCTGGGGATTGGTTCCAGGACAACCCCCTCCCATGGATATCAAAATCCAAATCCCAAATGCTCCAAATGCTCAAGTCCCATTAAATACAATGGCCTAGTCAAATGGTGGCCTTATATAAAATAGCAAAATCAAGGTTTGCTTTTGAGAATTTATATTTTTAAAAAATATATTTTCAAGCTGTGGATAGTTGAATCCGTGGATAAAAATATATATCTGTGGATAGGGAGCGGAGGGCCAACTGTAGGTATAAACAAAGATGAATACCGTGTTTCCCCGAAAATAAGATGAACCCATAAAATAAGCTGTAGCAGGATTTCTAAGCATTTGCGCAATACAAGCTATACCTTGAAAATAAGACATAGGGCTGATGCAGATGGGGTGGATTTTCTGGGCTGCCCTGGGAGGGATGGATTGGGGCTGTAGCAACCACACGCCACAGCCCCGATCCTGCTTTTTGCCACCTCCGAAGAGTGGCTCAAAGGGCTGCTCCTTTTGGGGGCGGCAAAAAGCCGGCCTTTGAGCCACAACCACGGCTCTTTTCTGGGCTGCCCCGGGAGCAGTGGATCCCTGTTCCCGGGGTGGCCCAGAAAAGAGCCGCCACCATGGCTCAAAGGGTTGCGGCCATGATCTAGCGCTTTGCCGCCCCCGAAAGAGTGGCTCAAAGCCACTCCTTTTTTGGGGGGGGCAAAAAGCCGCCTTTTGAGCCACCACTGAGGCTTTTTTGTGCCCTTTTGGCACAGTGTGTATGCCTACTGTGCTAAGAGACGCCCTGACGCTGTGCGCCCTGCGGACGGGCGTGCAGTGTTAGGGCAGAGTCATGACAAGTAAGACATCCCCTGAAAATAAGCCATACTGTAGCTCCTTGAGGAAAAAATAAATATAAGACAGTGTCTTATTTTTGGGGAAACATAGTACACATGCAACCCAGGTATATCGGTAAGAAAATGGGTTCTCATTAAATACCTCTTAAATTCATACAAAATGAATGCAAGAAGCTCACCACAACATTAATAAAAGCTCTGCTGGATCAGACTGAACAAGTGTTCCAGCATTCTGTTGACATGGTGGCCAGCCAAATACTTATGGAAAATCACATGAAGACCAAGAGGACATTTCCTGCTTGTCTTCCAGCAACTAGCTTTCCAAGCTATATTGCCTCTGATCCTGGGGCTAACATAGCCATAACTGACTGCCACTGAAAGTCTTATCCTCCACAAGAACTTATAACAGGTCAGTCTATCCAGTCTGGGGAGGGAAGTCATGTAGCTCTCCATCAACAGCCCTACAAGCCACCACAAGGAATGGTGAGGGAACCATGCTCTATGAGGAGCATCTTGGGGAGCTGGGTATGTTTAGTCTGGAGAAGAGAAGGTTAAGAGGTGCAATGACAGCCATATTTAAATATCTGAAGGGAGGTCATATTGAAAACAGAGCAAGTTTTCTGCTGCTCCAGAGACTAGGACACAGGGCAATGGATTTGAACTACAGGAAAGAGATTCTACCTAAACATTGGGGGGTTGCAGACTGCCAGAAATAGTGCAAATTGCGTCCACTTTAAGGGTTAGGGTTAGGGAATCATGGGAACTGTATTTTATTGTGGCACCAGAGCTCTCTGACAGAGAAGGCTCAATGTCTCAGAAAAAACAACAACAATTCCCATGATTCCCTAGCACTAACCCTAACCCTTAAAGTGGACTCAATTTGCACTATTTCTGGCAGTCTGCAACCCCCCATTATTAGAAAGACCTTTCTGATGGCAAGAGCTGTTCAACAGTGTAGTACACTGCCCTGGAGAGTGGTGGAGTCTCCTTCTTTAGAGGTTTTTAAACAGAGGCTGGATGCTCTGTCAGGGGTACTTTGATTGTATATTCCTGCATGGCAGAATGGGATTGGACTGGATGGCCCTTGGGGTCTCTTCCAACTCTGTGATCTGTGATTCTGAAAATGCTAGGAGTGGTGGTCCAACAATACCTGGAGGATCAGATGATTCCCATGTGTAAACTTCTTGTTGCTGTGTGCCTTCAAGTTGTTTCCGAATTATGGCAACCCACAGGCAAATGTATCATGGGGTTTTCTTGGCAAGCTTCTTCAGAGGGGCTTGCCATTGCCATCCTCTGAAGCTGAAAGTGTGACTTGCCCAAGGGCTCCCAGTGGGTTTCCATGGCTGAGCTGGGATTCAAACCCTGGTCTCCAGAGTCACAGTTCAATGCTCGAACCACTATGCCATATCTCAAATTGGATTATTCTGTAGTGTGTTTTGGACCAGAGTCACTGTGGAGTAGTCCAAAAAGCCTAGATAAGATCCTCAAGTGGTTAAAGCAGTCTCAAACCAGATTATTTCTGCAGTCTGTTTTGGATCTAGGTTAACTTAAATTGGGAGGGGAGCCATTTAGCCCTCCAGATAACCACAACTGAGCTTTCTAGACAAAATAATAATAATAATAATAAATGAGAGGGAGTCATTCAGCCCTTGAGATATGCACAAATGAGCTTTTTAGCCAGCATAATAATAATAATAATAATAATAATAATAATAAATTTTATTTTTACCCCGCCCAATGGAAACCCAATCCGGGCGGCTTACATATTAAAATCCATGAAATGGATCAATAAAACCCATACAATAAAAATAGAAAATACCCCCCTCCCCCTTAAAAAGTATTAAATAGTAATATATTAAAACAAATAATTAACAATTCAAATTAAAAGCCCAGTGCAATGATTATAAAAAGCCTGAACACCACGATCCTCACCATCAGATTTGATGGGGCCACGAGAGGATCGGCTTGGTGGGGCTATGTCCGAGGTGGGAGTCACTAGTCCGGAAAGGCCTGCCGGAAGAGATCCGTCTTGACCGCTTTTTTAAAGCTGTCCAAGGATGTTAAAAGACGGATCTCGTCCGGCAGGTCGTTCCAGAGTTTAGGGGCGACAACTGAGAAAGCCCTCCGGGAGGTAGCTGCAAGTCTCGACTTCTGAAGTTGCAGTAAATTTCTCCCGGAGGACCGAAGAGCGCGGGGAGGATTGAACGGGAGAAGGCGGTCCTTGAGATAGTTTGGACCCAAGCCATTTAGGGCTTTAAAGGTAATAACCAACACCTTGTACTGGGTCCGGAAACCAATAGGCAGCCAGTGGAGGGACCGCAGAACCGGAGTAATGTGGTCCCTCCGAGATGTTCCAGATACAAGTCTGGCCGCCATATTTTGTACCAATTGCAGTTTCCGGATCAAGCACGAGGGTAGCCCCATGTAGAGTGCATTGCAGAAATCGAGGCGTGAGGTTACCAACGCGTGCACCACAGTCTCGAGATCCCTTACTTCCAGAAAAGGGCGCAGCTGGCGTATCAGCCGAAGCTGATAGCAGGCGCTCCTGACCGTCGCATTGACCTGATTTGTCATCTCAAGCGACGAGTCAAGGAGCACCCCCAGACTGCGAACACAGTCACTGGAGGAGAGCGTGACCCCATCCAGGACTGGAGGTTGCAACCCAATTCTTGGTTTCGGGGCCGCTACTGTGAGCACCTCCGTCTTGTCTGGATTCAGCTTCAATCTGTTTTTCCTCATCCAGCCCATTACCGCCCCAAGACATTCATTGAGAGAAGAGATGCCAGTGGAATTCGAGGCCGACGAACGAGATAATATTAATAATAATAAATGGAAGGGAGTCATTCAGCCCACCAGTTAACCACAACTGAGTTTTTAAGCCTGTATAATAATAATAATAATAATAATAATAAATGGGAGGAAGTCATTCAGCCCTTGAGATAACCCCAAATGAGCTTTTTAGCCATAATAATAATAATAATAATAAGGGAGCCATTCAGCCCTCCAGATAACCACAACTGAGTTTTTAAGCCTGTATTATAATAATAATAATGATAATAATAAATGGGAGGAAGTCATTCAGCCCTTGAGATAACCCCAAATGAGCTTTTTAGCCATAATAATAATAATAATAATAATAATAATAAGGGAGCCATTCAGCCCTCCAGATAACCACAACTGAGTTTTTAAGCCTGTATAATAATAATAATAATAATAATAATAAATGGGAGGAAGTCATTCAGCCCTCCAGATAACCACAACTGAGCTTTTTAGCCATAATAATAATAATAATAATAATAAGGGAGCCATTCAGCCCTCCAGATAACCACAACTGAGTTTTTAAGCCTGTATTATAATAATAATAATAATAATAATAATAATAATAAATGGGAGGAAGTCATTCAGCCCTTGAGATAACCCCAAATGAGCTTTTTAGCCATAATAATAATAATAATAATAATAAGGGAGCCATTCAGCCCTCCAGATAACCACAACTGAGTTTTTAAGCCTGTATTATAATAATAATAATAATAATAATAATAATAATAATAAAAAATGGGAGGAAGTCATTCAGCTCTTGAGATAACCCCAAATGAGCTTTTTAGCCATAATAATAATAATAATAATAATAATAGAGTCATTCAGCCCTCCAGATAACCACAACTGAGTTTTTAAGCCTGTATAATAATAATAATAATAATAATAATAATAATAAATGGGAGGAAGTCATTCAGCCCTCCAGATAACCACAACTGAGTTTTTAAGCCTGAATAATAATAATAATAATAATAATAATAATAATAATAAATGGGAGGAAGTCATTCAGCCCTTGAGATAACCCCAACTGAGCTTTTTAGCCATAATAATAACAATAACAATAAGGGAGCCATTCAGCCCTCCAGATAACCACAACTGAGTTTTTAAGCCAGCATAATAATAATAATAATAATAATAGGGAGCCATTCAGCCCTCCAGATAACCACAACTGAGTATTTAAGCCAGAATAATAATAATAATAGGGAGGGAGCCATTCAGCCCTCCTGATAATAACCACAACTGAGCTTTCTAGCCAGCATATTATCAAAAATAACAATACAGTTCCCAGAATTCCCTTGCATGGAACCAGGGCAGTTAACACGCTATGAAACTGGGTTATTTCTGCAGCGTGGTTTTGGCCCTTCATTCCTTAAACCAAGGTTCCGGCCCAAATTACGAGAAGGGAGGGGGGTTACCTTGGCGAAGGGTCCGGAGAGTCCGGTGCTGCGCCTTCAGGAACACCTCCGACTCTTCCTCAGCCATGAATAGAGACTGAGAGCTAAGCCTTCCCTACTTCCTGCCCGCCTACTTCCGGGTTTGTGAGTGACTGAGTCACGTGAGCCCACCTGGGTAAGCCCCGCCCGGCGCTCGAGGCCACGCCCCCTCCAACGCCCGAAGGCCGTTGGTGAGGGGGCGTGGCCTCGAGCGCCGGGCGGGGCTTACCCAGGTGGGCTCACGTGATGCACAAACCCGGAAGTGGGTGGGCAGGAGGCTGGGAAGGCTTTTCTAAGCCGAAGTTGTCTTTTTCTTGGCAGGTTTCTTCAGAGGGGGTTTACCCCGGCCCTCCTCTGAGGCTGAGAGAGTGTGACTTGCTTAAGTTCACCCTCTCATGGGGTTTTCTTGGCAGGTTTCTTCAGAAGGGGGGTTGCCCCGGTGTTCCTCTGAGGCTGAGAGAGTGTGACTTGCTTAAGTTCACCCTCTCATGGGGTTTTCTTGGCAGGTTTCTTCAGAGGGGGGGTTGCCCCGGTGTTCCTCTGTGGCTGAGAGAGTGTGACTTGCTTAAGTTCACCTTCTCATGGGGTTTTCTTGGCAGGTTTCTTCAGAGGAGGGGTTGCCCTGGCCCTCTTCTGAGGCTGAGAGAGTGTGACTTGCCTAAGGTCACCCTCTCATGGGGTTTTCCTGTCAAGTTTCTTCAGGAGGGATTTTTGCCATGGCCATCCTCTGAGGCTAAGAGAGTGTGACTTGCCTAAGGTCACCCTCCCATGTTTTTTTTTTTTTTTGGCAGGTTTCTTGAGAGGGGGTTGCCATGGCCCTCTTCTGAGGCTGAGAGAGTGTGGCTCGCCTAAGGTCACCCTCGCATGGGGTTTTCTTGGCAGGATTCTTCGGGGGGAGTTTGCCATGGCCATCCTCTGAGGCTGAGAGAGTGTGACTTGCTCCAGGTCTCTCATGGGGTTTACATGTCTGAGTAGGATTTCGAATCTTAGTCTCCAGAGTCATAATAGGCTGCAGGTGTACTGCAGAAATAATCCAGTTTGACACCACCACCACCACCACCACCCTGCTTTAACTGCCCTGGCTCCATGTTATGGAATTCTGCGAAGGGTAGTTCCCAAACTATGAGTCTCTACCTATAATTTGTAATTGTGGAGACTTGCTTTAAAAAGGTGCCCAGCCTGTAAAAAACATCATAACTTGGCAGTTTTCTTCAGAGGGCCTTTTGCCATGACCATCTGAGGCTGAGAGAGTGTGACCAACCCCAGGTTTCCCAGGAGGTTTATATGTCTAAGTAGGGTTTAGAATGCTAGTCATAGAATCATAGGAATTTATCGCACGGGGTAAAATTGGTAGTTTAAATGGTGATTAACCCGTCAAAATCACGCAATTGAGAGTAAAACACGATTAATGTTTTCGCACAAGTGCCATTATCCTGAGAATAACCAGGGAGTAACCAAGCAATAAACAGCAAAAAATCATTCACGGGGAAACCCTGTAAATGATTTGGTGCTATTTATTGGCTGGTTATTCATGGGATGATGCCAATAAATAGCACCAAATCATTTAGTCTGATTCTACAGACTAACACAGCTATGTCTTTGCATTCTACTTCTCTGGATTAATAAGCTTATCGCACCAGTAGCTGTAACGTTCCCATCGAGTCCCTGGAATGTAATGATATGGGAATGGGTGTTACCGCATTAGACTATTGATAATGGGATAGTAACATTATGAGAACACATATTATCGCACAGCATTTACTGTTGTACCGGTACCGGCGCTAAAGTAGTTCCTCAGCCGTCCCTCATTGGCGCATGCTCCCTGTTGCAAAAACCCCTATGTCTGCATTGGAAAGAATGCTACCAAGATGTTTAGGTAGCGAGCATTCATTGCTTTTTCTCGTAAACACAACGCAATTCAATCTACAAAAATAAAAAATAAAAATATTTTTTAAATTGCCTGTGGCCCCTTCCTTGCATCAACACCAGAAGAGATGAGTTTGGGGAGGTTCTCGGATGCGAGGGGAGGAGGTTGTCTTAGCCATTCAGAACACGTGGACAGATTGAGATTGGGTAGGATTATCGCACACTCATCATATCGAACGGTCTGTATGTGTTCTTGCTGTCTGAGGATGCATTTTTACAGTCCTCCTCCTGGAATGAGCTAAGGACTGTCAGAACACAGAATGGGAACTCGATGATACTGTGCAATAAAATATGTTCCGTTCCATTCTCATCACGTACTCATTACGTTCCAAGAACACAGTGCGATAAACTCTTAATAATAGTAATAATAAAGGCACGCCTTTCCAGGATAGATACCCGGCCTCGGAGATTCCTCCAGGAACTTGTTTGTATTCCCCAATATGACACAGCCGCCTTTCTATTAACCCGCTTGCCAAAAAATTGTCGCGATATGTCCATGTTGTGTTGCTGTTTGTAATTTTAAATTTAATTTAACTTGTATAATTTTAATCTTACTTGATTTAATACCTTTTTAAAGGGGGTGGGTATGGGGGGCTGATTGTACTTGTATTTTAACATTGTTAGTCGCCTCGATTGCTCCCAGAGGGGCGGGTATAATTATTATTATTATTATTATTATTATTATTAATGTTTCAGTTTGTTTGCCCTCATCCAGTCCATTACTGATGACAGATACTGGTTTAGCACTATCCGGCCTAAAATAATAATAAGAACCCTCCCTCCATTACCATCCGATGTCATCTGGGGGAGAGACACTATGCCCAGCACCATCCGGCCTAGAATAAGAAGAACCCTTACTTCTTAAAGGATGGGTGGGATTTGGGATTTTATGTTCTGTTTACTATATCTGTATGGAAATTGTAATGTTGTAAGCCACCCCGATTGCTCTGCAGAGGGGCGGGATATAAATTATTATTATTATTATTATTGGTTTAGGACCAGGACAGCCTCCTTGGATTGGGGTGAAAAGGAGTGGTAGAGTTAATAATAATAATTTTTAGTTATATCCCGTCCCTCTGCCAAGCAATCGGGGCGGCGTACAACAATACAAAACTTCAAAACAATAAATCAGATTGAATCCCATCCCTCCTTCGCCCACCCACCCTTCCCCCCCCAAACATACAGAATAAATTAAATAACAATAATAAAAATGTACAATTTAAAATACATAATTTTCTTGTCACTGTGGTCCTCCCAAGGGCTGCAAGATGGAAAAAACAAAAACAAAAAACAAAACAGTCCTTCGCGGCCGGCATCTCAACCCACAATTCCAGATGACCTCTCCCAGTGGTTTCATGTATATGTTAAATAGCATAGGGGACAACACAACCTGAAGGACCCATAGGACAATATCCAGGGAGTTGAGCAGCAGTCCCCCCAGCACCACTTTCTGGGTTCGCTCCTCCAGGAAGGAATGGAACCACTGTAAGACAGTACCTCCAAGTCCCATCCCAGTGAAGTGGGCCAGAAGGATACCATGGTTGATGGTATCAAAAGCCACTGAGAGGTCCAGTAGAACTAAGAGGGACACATTCCCCCTGTCTAATTCTCTGCATAGGTCATCCACCCAAAGTGACCAAGGCTGCCTCTGTTCCATAGCCAGGCCTGAAATCAGATTGCAATGGACCCCTACTTATATATTTAGCATTGTTTAGCGTTTATTTTGTTACAGGATGCTATGAACCAGAAGTATTCCATATTTTGGATTTTGGAATATCTGCATTTTGATTTTGGTATATCTGCATAATGAAGTATCTCGGAAATGGGACCCAAGTCTAAACATGAAATTCATTTATGTTTCATATACACCTTATGCATATAGCCTGAAGGTAATTTTATACAATAGTTTTAATAATGTTGTGCATGAAACAAAGTTTGTGGTACTGTACGCTGAACCATCAGAAAGCAAAAAGTGTCATTATGGTCCAAAACACATTGCAGAAATAATCCAGTTTAACTTGCCCTGGCTCAATGCTAGGGAATTCTGGGAACTGTCATTTTGTGAGACATTTAGCCTTCTCTGTCCAAGAGGTCTGATGCCACAATAACCTACAATTCCCAGGATTGCCTAGCATTGATCCGGGGCAGTTAAAGCGGTCTCAAAATGAATGATTTCTGCAGTGTGTTTTGGACCTCTCTCACCCACCCATGAAAAAAGTTTTGATTTTTGAAATATTTTGAATTTTGGAATTCTGGATAAGGGAGGCTCAACTTGTGTAAGCAATTGACAACATGACTTCGTTTGTTTGTAGGTACAAAAGTTTCCTTTTGCCATTAAAGTTAATCATTTATGAAGGGTTGTTTGCTCACCACTTTTTCCTCCTTTCTGGAACGCACACTAAATGAATGAGGTTGAGCCAAATTTTCTTTTAAAGCTGCAGGTTTCTGAACAAAAGTGTCCAAAGAGAATTGAAGAAGCTTGCGTTATTTAACCATTTATTTTTCCTAAATACACATACATTGAAATAATAGTGTGGGCTGTTAAAAAGACAGCTTTGTTACAAAGTCTGGGAGGAGTATTTTGTTGTTCAATGTGTTTCTTCTTTTTCTTGTGGATAAGCAATATCTCAAGAAGACTCCAAGGACCCTTCTTTCCGATAAGCCGCCAAATCATTGCCATAGATTTCCAAGAGCTCAGATAGAGATTAATTTTCTGTATCCAAAGCAGAAACTGTTAGCAGAAGCAATACATAGTAAACATGGAGTTTAACTTTGAAATACTCAGTTTCCTTAGAGGCAAACAATTCATCAATTTTGAGCTCTTTGTTGTGCCTAAACATCCCTGAGCTTGCTCTCGGGCTTTTCTATTCCTCATTTAAAGATTTTTTCAGGGGATTCTAAAAACAAGTTCCAAACAATACAGATTCTCCGAGATTTGTGGTTCTTAGGCTCTGGTTCCAGTTTAGAGAAGTTGCTAGCAAAGCAGTTGGTAACAAATCCAGATAAAAAGTGTAGACAGCTAATGCAAAGTTGCCAAAACTTTGGGAAAAGGGAGCAGGGAGGGGAAACAATCCAGAGTTCCTTGAGCTCTTTTCATTGACATCTTTTTGCAAAGATCTTCATCAGCTTCAAACCAACCAAAAGTGAGTGCTGCCCAGCTCTGTGTGTGTTGGAGGGCAGAAGAATCTCCTCCGCAAGGAAAAGCAATGGGAAACCTGCTAAGCTAAATTTGCTTGGCAAATCGTGCTCCCACAATCTGCAGCTGCTCTTTTAAAACTGATGTGCTGCTGCTGCAGAGTTTTCCATGGCTCCCTTTTGAAAATGCCTACCATTCCCCTCAAACCGCCCCCCCCCCCATGTGCAAGGTGTGCATGAGACTTGTATTAACTCCCTTGTTCTCCTACCACAGCCTTTAGCTATATACTCATTCTCCACATTCACTGGAGTTAGGGGAACAAGACATCCGTGCAAGTGGAAAAGACGCAAATGACAATAACACTGTTTTTACCTGATAGAATACCTCTGTAATAATAATAATAATAATAATAATAATAATAATAATAATAATAATAATCCCACCCCTCTACATAATGCAACCAGGGCGGCTTACAACATTAAAACATACATTTCATATCCCACAATCCCACCCACCCCTTAAAATACTATTAAACAGTTTAAAACAGACTTAGAATCATAGAATCATAGAATCCTAGAGTTGGAAGAGACCACAAGGGCCATCCAGTCCAACCCCCTGCCATGCAGGAACTCCCAATCAAAGCATCCCCGACAGATGGCCATCCAGCCTCTGCTTAAAGACCTCCAAGGAAGGAGACTCCACTACTCTCCGAGGGAGTGTATTCCACTGTCGAACCGCCCTTACTGTCAGAAAGTTCCTCCTAATGTTGAGGTGGAATCTCTTTTCTTGCAGCTTGCATCCATTGTTTCGGGTCCTAGTCTCTGGAGCAGCAGAAAACAAGCTTGTTCCCTCCTCGATATGACATCCCTTCAAATATTTAAACACGGCTATCATATCACCTCTCAGCCTTCTCTTCTCCAGGCTAAACATCCCCAGCTCCCTAAGTCGTTCCTCATAGGGCTTGGTTTCCAGACCCTTCACCATTTTAGTTGCCCTCCTTTGGACACGCTCCAGTTTCTCCACATCCTTTTTGAATTGTGGTGCCCAGAACTGGACACAGTATTATTCCAGGCGAGGCCTGACCAAAGCAGAATAGAGGGTTCTTTCTAGGAATCTCTAGGTCCTTCAGTGCGACTTTTGGTTAAAGTTGACCATAGAGTTGCGCTGGAGGACATGGATATTCCTAGAGAAAGCATACTAATAAAATCCAAAAATAATTAAATCTGCAAAAGTCAAAGCTGCAAATGTGGAGGGATGAGGTGCTGAAATTGGCATGGAACTGCACATGAGCCTTGAACAAGAAAACTATGCACCATGGTGTGGATTTATCCTATGATCGTCATGGACGGGGATCTTATTAGGGCCACTGTGCCAAAACAGTTCAAGGTTGATCACTATGAAGCAAAGCTAGCGGTCAAAGGTAGATTTAGTCAATGATTAATGCTTGTAGGAGTTATGTAAGGTAAAGTAAGCACAGCTCCCTATACTATTGTAAGTGCACTTTACAAGCTATGAGCGCCCTATAAGTTATTACCTTCTTCCCCAACTATCTGTGCATACATTGAAGGGAAAATCCCTGAATATTTTTAAAATTAAAATTTTAAAATTTTAAAACACAACACTTATAAGGTCATTATCTACAAGCAGATCATTATAACACAGCAGTCAAACACAATCATCAGTTCATATTTAGAAGGGATTTTCCCAAAAATTCATCATGTATGTTGGGACTACATATAATTATCCTTGTGCCCAGTCAGATCTAGGAATCACTATTCTGGGCCCCTTACTTTGTACTCTCAAAATACGGTAAATTCCAGCTCACTGCAAGGATGCAATTTTTGTTTTAAGTATATGAAAGATAGGGCCATATGAAAGTATCCACGTTTAATTTGTACATTCAGTCTGAAAGGGCTGGGGAAAAGGCAGGATATAAATAAAAGAGGACTACACTGACCACCGCATGTAGCATTTATGTTACTCTTTAAAAAATGAACAGAAATTAGATATAAAGGCTTTTGTGTCTGTTCCAGTTTTTAGTAACAAGGAAGTATTTTCTGCTGCCAGCAAAAGATAACAAAGAATATTTTATACCGTTGGCAGGAGTGACAGCACTTTGGCATTAATTAAACAATATTAGCAAGGAGCAAACTTTCATAATAGAAGAGTGTATGTAGCACCTTGAGATGCTCTAAGTGTGAATGAGTCATTAGGATGAGGCAGATGATCTACTTGGCACAGACACACGGTGGGAAAGAGAATTGTTATATGATATCCCATTAGCCAAAGGTTTTGGTGAGATATTCCTTTTGTTATGGATGTCACTAGGTGCATTAAGCGGGTGTGCATCAGAGGGGGGAAAAGGACAGTTATTTTGTTCCGTTTGTTAGAATTCATCATTTTGTTGGTAGGGTGTGGACTAAACTGGCATTGATTGTTTCCACAGCTAAGCCACACCAATTGGTTTTTATCTGAGTCATATCGTGTGGGCAGGCTCATTTGTTCAAGAAAGCTATAATGTATTCTTTGATTCACCAACTGCAAAATGGGAGTGGGGTGGGGTAGAAGCCAGCCTATTATTTTAACTCCATCCCGACCCCAGTGCATACTTCAAACTGCCCCTAGGTACAAAATATAGTAGATAAGGGCAGCTGAAAGTAGAGTGGATGCTTGATATCTACTTGGGTTTGGTTCTAGGAACGCACATGAATACCAAAATCCATGGATGTTTACGTTCCAAGAAATACAATAGCAGGGCAAAATGGTGTCCCATATATCAAATGGCAAAAGCAAGGTTTGCTTTTTGGAATGTATATATTTTTAAAAATATTTTCAAGCTGTGGGTGCTTGAATCTGTAGATAAAGAATCTGTGGATACCGAGGGCCAACTCTATGCCTTATTTGATTTATATTCTGGCATATTATATCCCGCTCTGTATTTGATTTACTTTGGAAAGGTGGTTTTTAAAATATTGGGATGTGCTTACACGGACCTTCCATTGTCTTAGTAAAATAAGGATAATTTCAATTGTTATGGTCAACTAACATCCCTAGTTCAGAAGTTGCAGTGTGACAGGTTATAACAAGAAACATTAATACTTGCATGTTATCAGTGCTAATTTTTTAACCAGCTCCTTTCCGTATGACAGTGCACATCATGCGGGAATTAGTTTGTTGTTGTTACTGTATATGCAAATCCACACTAACTTATGGCAATAAATGTCCACCCTTCATTTTTAGCCTCAAAGCCCTTCCCCCTTCAACTTGCAGCTGAATTTAGTGATTCAGATTCAGTCCAGACCTATTTAGACCCAATACGTCTTCAACTGTATCCTCAATAAAGTTTTGCAATCTGAATCTTTGTACCTCTCACTGATTTGCATTGGGAAATGCAAAGAGACTTTTCACATAAGTGCACGAAAATTGCCAAATTGCAGAGAAGTAACACCAGATTATTTTGTGCAAGATGCTTTTAGATTTGTGGGTTTTTAAAAAGAAAACAAAGAGTTTCTTAAAATTATATATAATCACGTGTACTCACTCCTGAGAGCTCATGATGCTTTTCTCAGTCCGTTCCCCTTACTTAGAGAGGGAAATGTATTAGAGTCCTCAGCACTGCATCTGTCAGGATTTGAGACCCTTAGATTGCCTGTCACAGCTGCTTAGAAGCTTTGCGTGCTTGTAGTATAATCAGCAATGAAAGATGGTAGATGCTGTGCTGTGCTGTGTTTACAAAGATGTTGGCTGCTCAGGGGACCAGCTGTGCAAGATCCAAAAACAAAAGGCACTCTCCCCCCCCCAGCAGCTGTGCTATGGCCTCCAGTGGGCCATTTGGGGTCTCACGCAGCTGTTGGGTAAATGAGAAAGAGACCTTTCTTGCTTGCCCAGCAACCATGCCAGGCTCTCTGGGGTGTCACCCAACACAGTTTGCACCCCCCAGCCCCTGTGTGACTCCACTGGACCTCACCTGAAATACTGTGTCCAATTCTGGCCATCACATTTGAAGAAGGACATTGACAAGGTGGAGCAGTTCCAGAGGATGGTAACCAAAATGGTGAAAGGTCTGGAAACCATGCCCTATGAGGAGAGACTTAGGGAGCTGGGTCTGTTTAGTCTGGGGAAGAGAAGGTTAAGAGATGATATGATAGCCTTGTTTAAATATTTGAAGGGGTGTTATATTGAGGATGGAGCAAGCTTGTTTTCTACAGCTCCAGAGACGAGAACACAGAGCAATGGATTCAAACTACTGTAAAAGAAATTCCACCTAAACATTAGGAAGAATTTCCTGATAGTAAGAGCCATTCTTGCTACTACTAAGGAAGTACTAAGTACTAAGAAAGAAAGTACTAAGGAAGATCAAAGAAGAAATGCAAAGGGAGGCTTACTGTTGAACATAAAGAAAACAAAAATAATGATCACGGAGAACTTACAAACATTCAACCTAGACAATGAGGAAATAGAAATAGTAAAACACTTCTCATATCTGGGATCAAACATTGATAGAAATGGGGACTGCAGCCAGGATATCAGAAGAAGATTAAGAATGGGGAGATTGGCTATGAAACAACTAGAAAAAATCCTAAATTACAATTCAGCACAAAAGTCAGAATCATACAAGCCATTGTATTCCCTATTCCCATGAATGGATGTGAGAGCTGGACAGTCAAGAAGGAAGATAGGAGAAAAATCAATGCATTTGAGAGAATGTGGGGCTGGAGAAGAGTGCTGAGGATCCCATGGAGAGCCAAAAGGACAAAGAAATGGGTCCTAGAGCAGATCAAGCCAGAGAGATCCCTAGAAGCCAAGATGACAAGATTTAAGACTGTTGTACTTTGGACACATCACGAGAAGGCATGAATCATTAGAAAAGACAATAATGTTAGGAAAGGTGGGAGGAAGTAGAAAGAGAGGAAGGCCACATGCTAGATGGATGGACTTTATTAAAGAGACCATGAACATGAGTTTGCAGGAACTGGGCAGAGCAGTAGAGGATAGGGGGGCCTGGAGAGGTCTCATCCATAGAGTCGCCATGGGTTGAGTCTGTTGTGAAGGCAGTTAACAACAATAACAACAAAGAGCCATTCAACAGTGGAATATGCTGCCTCAGAGTGTGGTGGAGTCTCCTTGAAGGTTTTTAAGCAGAGACTGGATAGCCATCTGATGGGAGTGCTTTGACTGTGTGGTCCTGCATGGCAGGGGTTGGACTGGATGGCCCTTGAGGTTTGCTCTAACTCTATGATTCTATAAATGGTTGAACCACTTAATTACCGATTACATAGGCCTGGACTAAACTGGCTTAATTCCAGGACAGAATACTGTCAGTGCTATCAGGAGAGGGCTAAATACTAAATTCGAGCATGTACGTGGCCTAACGCCGTTCATCCCATGAATCCGTTGTTATCTACCTCTGCCTTTGCCTATAGATATGTTATTTTCCATTAACCATTTGAGGGCGCAGTTTACATACAATATAGCAAAATTTTGCTACCTTACGTACAACATTAGATTCCTGGTTGTTCAAAAGATTACAAACATAAAAGGTATCAGATTGACCGGGGTATTTTCCCAGAAGGGGAGTAATCAACTGATGGTGGATGTCTTTATAAAATTGACAATACAGAAAAACATACTCTATAGCAGGGACAGGCAACCTTTTGGAGACCTGGGCTGGTCTCCTGTAGCCCAGGTCTCAGCTGGGCTAAGGGTGGGGGGGAATGGCGGCGCCATACCTTGCGTGGCCGCAGCCGCCACGGTGCATGTCGCGGCCACCATTTTGGAAGTCAAAATGGCGGCCGTGACGCGTTTGCGCATGTGGCGGCGATGGTGGTGTGCGGCGGCAGCGGCGGCGGTGGCAACCTTCCGCTTGGGCTGGTAAGTCCGGGGCCCGGGGCCTTAACCGGCCCCCGGGCCGTAGGTTGCAGGTCCCTGCTCTATAGTTTCAATAACACCTTCATCGCAGTGACAGAGCCGGGATTCATAGGGTTTCTTAAATCTTCCTTCCATGACTGCTGTAGGGAGGGCATTGAATCGAGCTAAGGAAAAGGCTCTCCTGAATTTAGGAATTGTGATTTGAAATAGATATGAAGCAGGTGAAGAAACCATAATTTGCTTGTTGGCCAAAATATGTCCGGGGAAAGCAGCAATTTCTAACTGGCCTTCAGTATCTAGGATCCTTTGTTTAATAGCCAATTTTGCTTGATCTAGATGTAGTTTTAGGATGATATCCCTAGGAAGTCCCAGTGTATTCAATTTCTTATTTATTGCTGTTTCCCAGGAAGATTTATGTGAGTCTGCCAGGACAAATTTAGTTAGCCCACTAGGATTTTTATTTAATTTGAGCCAGTAAGTGAAGATGTTAATCCACATACTTGTCTCGATTTTGCTAATTCCTGCTTCCCTTCTTATTACGGCGTTTGGCACACAAGGAGTTACCTGGAATATCTTCCTTAGAAAATTTGTTTGTACTCGTTCTAAAGGTGTTGAGTCACTATAGGGTCCTATTTGTGCACCATATAGCAATTGTGATTTAACTTTGGCTGAAAAGAGTTTAATTGCAGCCGGGATAAACTGGGCTCCCTTAGTAAAAAGTACTTTTGAATAGCATTGGCCGATCTTTGGGCATTCCGGGTGACATAGTCCAAATGAGCATTTCTGTTCCCTGTGGATTGGAATACAATTATACAGTCATATATAATAAATAGTCATATATAATAAACAGTCATATATAATAAAATTAGGGGGGAAGATGCAATTTGGTGATAAGTTTATCACAATCATTTTTCATTGCTGTAACCGTTCAGAGGCCTCCATCTATGTGTATTTAATTATTATTTATTATTTTGTACCCAACTTTTCTTCCAGCACAGGATTCAAGGTGGTACACAACCTTTTAAAAACACAATACAATTCAAAAAACCCCTCTTAGTGCAAATATTAAAATAAAATAAAAGTAACTTTTTATTTAGGGCACACACATTAGAAGTCAAATTAAAAACAGCATTAAAAAGAAATGTAAAACAAAATAAAATAAAGATTCTAAATCCCACCATTAAAAATTCTATCTGCCTCAACCAAATGCCTCCTTAAATAGCCAAATGTCTCCTTTCTGGTGGATAGACAGCAAGGAGGGGGCCAACTATGTCCCCTGTGGAAGGGAGATCCACAACATGAGAGCATCTCAATGAAATACTCTTCAAATGGTTCCTCATCTCACAAGGAACTAGGCAAGGGTTTCTCCTTGTTGTTCTCTTTGCTATTGCCATCGAGTATCTGATAGAACTAATTAGGTCAAACAATTCTATTTCTGGACTCAACATTAATAATCATCACCATGTCATCAACATTTTTGCTGATGATGTGCTGCTTTTTAAATCAAATCCCACAATCTCTCTAAAAGTACCACAAAAAACACGGGATCTATTTCATACTTAAAGGTAAATATATTCCCAGTTGTCAAGTCGTGTCTGACCATAGGGGGTGGTGCTCATCTCCGTTTCTAAGCCGAAGAGCCAGCGTTGTCAGAGACTACTCTGTGATCCTGTGGCCAGCATGATTGCACAGAACACTGTTTACCTTCCCACCACACTGGAACCTGTTTATCTGCTCGCATTTGCATGCTTTTGAACTGCCACAGGCCACCTGGTAACACATTTTGTATAATGACATTAAATTCTTGTTGCTCACTTCTGGCGATTTAGGGCCTTTGCAGACTGCCAGAAATAGTGCACATTAAATTGAGGCACTGCCCTGGCTCAGTGCTAAGGAGTCATGGGAATTGTATTTTTTTCTGGGACATTGAGCCTTCTCTGTCAGAGAGCTCTGGTGCCACAATAAATTACAGTTCCCATGATTCCCTAGCACTGAGCCAGGGCAGTGCCTCAATTTAATGTGCACTATTTCTGGCAGTCTGCAAAGGCCCTTAGTGAGGGATCAGACATAATTGGAGACAAATTTACAGTGGCTTTTGAGAATGGACCCATAGGGTGTACAGGATTGCTTAACCTCTGTCATTCATTGTTAAATAATCATAGGTAAAGGTAAAGTTATTCCCCATTGACAAGGTTGTCAAGTTGTACCCAACTTGCTCATCTCTGTTACTAAGCCAAAGAGCCAGCATTGCCAGAGACTACTCTGTGATCCTGTGGCCAGCATGAATGCACAGAACCCTGTTTACTTTCCCACTGAGAAGTGGTACCTATTTATCTACTTGCATTTGCATGCTTTCGAACACATTTAGGCACTTTATTCAGTTGCATATGTTTATGTGGTTGGTGATATTAATATTTGGATGGGCTCTGATGATACAATGTTAGTATATTCTAGACACCTTCAAGGAATTGTTCATACAGTAGGACAATCTTCTTTTATTAGACATTTCAAAGATGTAACTCAGAATTTTTCTAGCATATTACTGATTCTTTTAGCATGACAGCATAAAAAAAAATTCTAATTGGAAGTTCCCTGAGTGATTTGACTGAAGAGTTTACTTTTAATTCTTCATTTGGGAACTGTGTTATAGATTATGTTTTGGTTTCTCTGCCATTTAGGAGGAAGGGTCAAGCCTTTTATATATAAACGTAATATATATTTTTCCTCAGAGATTTGACTTTCTGTTGGACCTCCATTGCTGGATTCTTCCTTACAATTTCAAGGTTGCAGGGTTAAATGGACAAAGAGGACTGTGGAAAAAATTATTTTATAGATAATAATGATTGTTTGCAGTCGTACTAGAATATTCTTGCTTCTCTTGATTAAGATATTATAATTCAACATATTACAATAAATTCATTTCTGACTTACAAAGGTACTTAAAGTTCACCACAAGGTTATAATGATCCTAAGAGTAAAAACTGTTTTGATAATTATTGTATCATGCTAAAGATAATAAATAAAGCAGATATACCTTAACTATTGTAGAGATGCAGACAAATGCTTAACTGAAGCTTATTATGATCTTAAGTGGAAATGTAAAATGCTTACCAATCAAAAGAAAAGAGTTGCACTGAAAGAAAAATGGAATTTATTAATCTCTGTCACTGAAAGGAAGGATAGTATAATGTTTTGGCAGATTGTAACAGCACCTCTGTCTAATGGTTATAAATCCCTTGTTTGTGTATCTCTGCAAGTGAATGAGAAAATATTTTTAATAGATTATTCATGATCCTAATAAGTCTCTATTCACACTATTTAACTCCCCCCTGATGCTCCACAGTGGGAGCCTATAACTCCTGGAGAAATTCTTGTCTTAATATCTCAAATTAAACCTAGTAAAGTCCCTGGTCCAGAATGCATACCATCTGATTTGTTAAAGCCACAGTGATGGACACATATATTTTTTCAGTTTTCTTCACTTTTCTTTAAAAATCTTGTAAGGTTCCTAGTGCTTGGAGTAAAACAATAATAGCACCTTCTTTCAAGAAAGGTGACAAGAAACCTAAAATGGTGCCTATGATTACCAATATAGGTAATAATAATAATAATAATAATAATAATAATAATAAATTTGATTTATATCTTGTCCCTCTGTCAGACAATCGAGGTAACCTGGAAGTTATCTTTTTTGAATGCTCTCAGGCTGGTTGCAGACTGCCAGAAATAGTGCAAATTGAGTCCACTTTTAGGGTTAGGGTTAATGCTAGGGAATTATGGGAATTATTTTTTTCTAAGACATTGAGCCTTCTCTGTCAGAGAGCTCTGGCGCCACAATAAAATACATTTCCCATGATTCCCTAACCCTAATCCTAACCCTAAAAGTGGACTCAATTTGCACTATTTCTGGCAGTCTGCAACCCCCCTCAGACTCTTTTACTAGTCACTAGATGAAGATGAAGATGAAGAAGAATTCAGCTTGGGTTTGTCTACTGAGGCTCTGGGAAACTGCAGGCTACAGAAAGCACACCTGTATGTGGTCCAAAGATTACTTGACCTAGATTTGTAGCAAATGAAATCTATGGCCAAGCACTCTTGTTCTTCATTACACTAGATTCCAAGGCTATGGGATTTTTACAGATTTTTGTATATTTGAATACAGAATTTCTGTGCATGGTGTCTTTTCTGTGACTGCAATAAACATCATTACTACTACGAGGACTACCTATAGGGATGTTAAGGCACAACACACACAGGAAAATATGAGGGAATGAGCATAGGATAGAGGTGGTGAAGTGCTGGGTGACCTATACCCCCTTCCCTTTGCTAGGGGAGTATTCACTTTGGAGCTTCCATTTATCCTTTCTAACCAGTATCTTTGAGTTTCTGGTGCTTTGTTGAGCCAAATACTATGGCTGGTTGTCAAGCAGCCATTCCCACAGTAAACTAGCTCTGATAAAGATGAATCCTAGCATCTTAGAGTTGGAAGGGACCACAAGAGCCATCCTGTCCAACTTCTGCCATACATGAGTACAAAACGAAAGCACACCGTTTTAAAGCCCTCCAAAAATAGAGAGTCCACCACTCCGAGACAAGCTGTTCTACTGCTGAACATTTCTTATGGTAAAGATGTTTTTATCTTCCTAATGTTTAGGTGAAATCTCTTTCCTTGTAATATGAATCCATTAGTTCATGTTCTAGTAGTCTCTGAAGCAGGAGAAAACAAGCTTGTTACAACTTCTACATGGCATCCTTTCAAATATTTAAATATAGCTCACATGTCACTTCTCAGTCTTCTCTCTTCCAGCTTCCTAAGCCACTCCTCAGAGGGCATGGTTTCCAGACCTTTTACCATTTTGATCACCTTACTCTGGACACACTCCAGCTTGTCAATATCCTTCTTGAACTATGGAGCCTAGAACTGGACATAGTATTCCAGGTAAGGTCTGACCAAAGTAGAACAGTGTGACATTGTTACTTCCCACAGTGTGGACAGTATATTCCTGCTGATGCAGCCCAAGATTGCATTGGCCTTTTTGGCTGCTGGATCACACTGCTAACTCATATTAAACTTGTGATCTACTCTAAATCATCTCATAGCCCACAAGGACTCCGAAGGCATTGAACAAATCAAAACATTACAAAGACTTTTAAAAACATTAAAATATTCTTTAAAACTTTAAAAAGCAGTCTAAAAACAATCCTAAAATGTAATTTTAAAACAGAACATTTTTATATATTAAAAACCATGTAGAAGCTGGAGAGTGTTCAAAGGAGGGTGACTAAAATGGTGAAGGGTCTGGAAACCATGTCCTATGAGGAGAGACTTAGGGAGCTGGGTATATTTAGCCTGAGAAGAGATGGTTAAGAGGTGATATGATAACCCTGTTTAAATATTTGAAGGAGTATCATATTGAGGATGGAGTAAGCTTTTTTCTGCTGCTCCAGAGAATAGGACCAGGAACAATGGATGCAAGCTATAGGAAAAGAGATTCTACCTAAACATTAGGAGGAACTTCCTGACAGTAAGAGCTGTTTGACAGTGGAACACATTTCCTTGGAGAATGATGGAGTCTCCTTCTTTGGAGGTCTTTAAACAGAGGCTGGATGGCCATCTGTCAGGGATGCTTTGTTTGTGGGTTCCTGCATGGCAGGGGTTGGACTTGATGACCTTTGTGGTTTCTTTTTAGATTTTAGTATTGTTTTGGCTGCCTGCTAGAAGCTTAAAAGAGATGGAGCCAGCCTAATATCCTTGGGTATGGAGTTCAACCTAACCTCATGAGGTGGGACATGCAACAGGGAGCTCTCTGAGGATCCCAGATCTGAGGCACACTCTTTCAGATATCCTGGCCCCATATAGTTTTGGGTTTTGTAGGTCAAAGCCAGCACTTTTTATTTTGCTCAGGAGCAAACTGGAAGCCAGTATAGTTCTTGTAAGACCAGTATTATATGTTATATAATGGCATATATCTAATATGGATACCTATCATTAGTCTGGCTGCTGCATTTTGCACTAGCTCATGTTCTGAACACTTTTCAGGGGCAGGCCTATGTAAAACACATTACAGTAATCTAATCAGGAGGTAACTAGGGCATGAACCACATTGATTAGATCTGCCTTCTCCAGGAAAGGGCCTAGCTGAAGCTGGGCATATGTGATCCTGGCCATTGCATCAACCTGCCTTCCTGCAGCAGGTTGGATCCAACAACAGCCCAAGCTACCAACCTGATCTTTCACAAGGAGTGCAATCTCACCAAGAACAGGATGCGATCCCAGCTCTAGTACCAACAGTACTTCCATTTTTCTCATTAAGCCTTAGTTTATTCACCTGCATCCAGTCTTTCACTGCATCCAGACAATGATTAAGGACTTAAATGACCTCTTTGGCATCAGGTGTAAAGGAAATATAGAGCTGGGTATCTTCAGCATAGTGATGACACCCAACCCCAAAGATTTGGAGAACATCTCCCACTGGCTTTATGTAAATGTTAAAAAGCACAGGTGACAGCATTGATCCTTGTGGAACTCTACAGGCTAATGGCCAAAAGGATGAACAACAATGCCCCAGCACCATTCTCTGAGAACGTTTAGCCAAGAAGGAATGGAAACACTGCAAAGAAATGGCCCCAAGTCTCATATGAGCCAAACAATCCAGGATACTGTGATCAACAGTATCAAATGCTGCAAAGAAAAAATCCAGGATGATGAGGCCTCAGTGTCCCTTTTTATATCAGATTGATATCAAATAGGAGAGGGATGATTGGGGGCCTGGTCTTGGGTAACAACACATATGTTAAAATAATATTTAGTAAATTTAGGACAGCACTTTTCTGAGAGCTCCTCAGCAGTCTAAGGTCTAGATGTAATAGCCCTTTAATTATGGAAACAGCTGCACTAGATAAGATTGAGCTGATGTAATAGAGGCAGCAAAGAATTGTCTTAGACCCTCTAGAGCCATTTCACATGTACTGCTTTCAAGACAGATGTCACCCATTCTATATTTGTACATTTCATTTTCCATGCCTATATGTAGTCCCTTACATCTATCCCTGCTGAAATTTATTTTGTTATTTTTGTCCCAGCTCTCCAATCTGTAAAAATCATCTTCCGTTCTGTTCCTATCCTCTAATATTAGATACTCCCTCCCCAATTAGGTATCATCTGAAAATTTGATCAGCATGCCTTCTATTCCAGCATCCAAGTCATTTATAAAGATGTTAAACAACACCAGGCCCAGGAGAGAACCCTGAGGTACTCCATTAGTAATTTCTCTCCTGGATGAAGCATAAACATTGATGAGTGCTCTTTGAGTTCATCTGTGAACCAATATCCACCTAGCAGTAGCATTGTCTATCCCACAATTTGCTAGCTTATGTGCAAGAATGCCTTATTGAAGGCATTACTGAAATCATGATATACTACACCTACAGCACTCCCCTGATCTACCAAGCTTGCAACTTGATCAAAACAAGAGAGACAAGATTAGTTTGGCATGACTTGTTTTTGAGAAACCCATGCTGACTCTTTGTAATAACTAAAAGGCCTCGGCAGACGACTAATAGAGTCGTCTTCGAGGCCCGGAAGAGGAGGGGCAGCCACACGAGCGGCACCCCTTCCTCTTCCTGAGGTCGCCCTCGGAGTCGCTGGCCCTCCACACGGCCGGCGCTCCGGGGATGACCTCACGCCGCAGCGACCGCATGCGCTGCGGCGGAAGAGTCAGAGAAAGTGCGCCCGCCGCTTTTAGGGTGCACTTTCCCTGACATCTAAAAGGAGCGCCAATTTGGAGCTCCTTTTATGGATGCCGCAGGAGTGCCATGGTGCAGAGGCTCCGCTCCGCCGGTGCTCCGTCCGGCGGTGTCCCGGAAGCAGTCGTCTGCTTCCCCCCGAAGTGGGCACAGACTGGCTGTTTAATTATCTGTTCTAGAAACTATCTTGGTATTGAAATCAGTCTTACCGGTCAGTAGTTATCCTCTTTTTTTTTTTGCCCCTTTTGAAAATGGGGATGACACTGGACTGCCTCCAATCTTCTGGGACCTTTTCTGTCCTCCAAGAATTCTTAAAAATTATTGACAGTGGCTCTGGGATTACACCTGCAATTTCCACTAGTGCTCTTTGGAGCACCTTATCTTTCCCTGGACACTTAAATTCATTTAGAGTACCTCTGAATCTATCTTGGACTTCAGTCCCCTTACTGCATCATTTGTTCTATTTTCACTAGACAGAGCACAGTTTTCCTTTTGGAAGACAGAATGGTGGCAAATAAAATATTAAGCAGCTTGGTTTTCTCTCTGACCCCTGATAGCATTTCACCACCTTCACTAGGCAGTGGCCCCACTATTTACTTATTCTCTCTCTTGCTCTGAACATAGCAAACAAACAAACAAACAAACAAACCTTTATATTGTTTTTAACCTCTCTAGAAGCCTGAGCTCATTATCTTTTCTGACTTTTCCCTTTGTACCACTAGCTATTTACCTGCATTGCTCTTTAATGGTTTCCACCTTGTTCTATTTCTTATGTTTCTTTTAAATCTCAGCTCCTCTGAAAGTTCTTTGTACACCTACACTGTTCTTCCTCATTGGAATTGTTTGCAACTGTGCCTTCAAAATCTCACCTTTTAAAAAAAACTTCTTACCTTTTCAGCATTTCTAACCATGGGATCTGTCACTTGACATTTCCCTAAAGTTGCTGAAATTGGCTTTCTTGAAGGAGTGTATGGGCCTTTACAGACTGCAAGAAATAGTGCAAATTGAGGCCACTTTAACTGTCCTGGCTCAGTGCTAAGGATTCATGGGAATTGTAGTTTATTGTGGCACCAGACCTCTCTGGCAGAGAAGGCTCAATGTCCCAGAAAAAAATACAATTCTCATGATTCCCTAGCACTGAGCCAGGACAGTTAAAGTGGCCTCAATTTGCATTATTTCTGGCAGTCTGTAAAGGCTCTAAATCTGACTATGGGCTTCTGCAGACGGGCGGCCACAGGCCGCCACGAGAAGCTGCGGATTGGGGCCGAGGTTGCCCCACTCCTTGGCCCCAATCCACTCTGTGAATGGCCCTGGAAGGAGCACTAAAATAGCGCTCCTTCCTCAAGCCGTGGAAAGGGCACTGGAGGAAGCGGCGTGCGCCTCTTCCGTCGCAGCACTTCTGGACGCTGTGACGGAAGGACGTAATTGGAGCGCCTGTCATGTGCAATGACAGGTGCTCCAATGACGTCCTCAGGAGGGGATTGGGGCACCCAGTGTGAGGCTGCCCCCCCTTCCTTGCCTCCAAGATGGGACAAAGTGCCATCTGTAAAGAGGATACATTTGTCTTCTCCTTTCCTTTGTATAACAAATCCCAAGTGGACATGCTCATTCCCACCCAAAGGTCTCACTTTTTCCACCCCATTGACCAGTTCATCAGTGATTAGGATAAAATCTGAAATAGCTGATCATCTTATTGCTTTCTCCCTTCTTAAAAATGAAAAAAAATGTTACACTCTTGACTTCCAACAAATATCAGAGTGGCTGAAGTTTCCCATTACTATTTGGTCTCTCCTTTTTGACGATAAAGAGGTGCTGAAAAGCTCTTGGCTCAACCCACTTCCCAAATTCTGAGCATAATTTTGTCACTGTAGCTTGAAAGAGTGTTCTTTTGTATTGTAAATTGCCTATTTGCAGGATCATAGCTCTAATTTCTGATTTTTCTCCCAGATCATTGATAGAAGCATGTCATCAAAAAGTGTAGAATTTTCAAGTGCTGAACTTTGGGCTGTCGTGAAGTTTCTGTTTCTGAAGAAGAAAAATCCAAAGGAAATCCATGAGTGTGTGATGCAAACTCACCTGTGAGGAAGTGGTGTGCCAACTTTCAGCATGGATATTTTGAGACTGAAGATGCAGCAAAGTCTTCAACAGTCTCAACTCATGAAATTATTGAGTGTTTATGACGTGATTTTGACAGATTGACTAAAACAATTGCTGAGTCATTTGAGATATCCCAGGAAAACATCAGGTTTATAATTTAAGAGGAGTTGGCTATGTAGAAACTGTCAACCATGTTGGGACCAAAATGTTTGAATGTTGACCAGAAATGAAATTGAATGGATACCTCCAAGTTGATTTTTCATAATTTTATGTGATCTAGTGATAATTTTTGGAATGACACCTCACTGTTCATGAAACATGGTTACGCCACTATAATCCAGAGACCAAACAACAGCCTTTGCAGTGGCAGCACTTGGGTTCTTCATGGCCACAAAAATTCAAGACTCAAAGACTAGCAAGAAAGGTTATGGCCATAGTTTTTGAGGGGATAAGGAAGGTATTTTGATGACTATCTTCAGAAGGGTCAAACAGTTAATGCAGAATACAGCTCTAATTTTCTGTTCTAATTAAGGGAGGCATTGAAGGAAAGCTGGAAATCTCCCTGGAAGCCAAGATGACCAAACTGAGACTTTCATACTTTGGACACTTCATGAGAAGGGAGGACTCTTTGGAAAAAAACAATAATGCTGGGAAAGGTGAAGGGAAGTAGAAAGAGAGGAAGGCCACATGATAGATGGATGGACTCTATTAAGGAGGCCATGGATATTAAGGGGTTGCAGGATTTAAGTTGAGCAGTGGAGAGAGGGTCTTAGAGATGTTTCATCCATAGGGTCGCCATGAGTCGAGATTGACTCAAGGGCAGTTAACAGCAACAAAAAGCTGCAGAAAGGTGTTCTCTTTTTGCAGGACAATGTACCTGCTTACATGGCTGACAAGACAATAGGTGTTTGGAAGAACGTGGGGTTTGAGTGCATAGACCATCCACCCTCTTCACCAGATCTTGCTCCATATGACTATTTTCTTAAAAAGAGTTTGGAAGGAAGGGAATTTTTTTCAAATGCTTCAGAGGTTACAGCAGCAACAAAGCAGAATTTCAGTGGGCATACATCAGGATTTGGGGGGGAAGGGTTAAAAAAGAGAAACTGTGTGACAAAAGCACTAAACTTTGGGGTGAATATGTGGAATAGCATGTAGGTTTCATGGCTCTATGTTGTCCTCTTCTCAGTCAGGCCAAGAACTTTTCAACACTCCCTTGTATTTGAGGGAAAAGGAGAGAATTAAGAACTGAGGCTACTCCCTGGAACTCCCTGGCATGGAAAGTACCTGGAAATGATATATGATTCACAGCTAGAGCTTGGGAAAGATACTGTTTAGCCTATAACCCCTAGAATCCTGTAGCTAGCAGGGTCACAGCCCAGGGAATCCTGGGAAATAACATCCAAAGAGAAACCTTCCTGAGTAATATTCCAAGCAGCAGTGCTCGCAGTCCAGAGTGTGGGGCAGCTGTAGCCACTTATGGCCCAAAGTAAATATGAGACACAGGGGCCCATATCAGTGTCCTGTAGGGATTCTGCCCCGCTGTTCTTCTCCCTTCATAGCCACATGGCACTGTGGGTGGCACTGGTGAGGCTTCTCTGAACTGTAAGCATCCCTGGGATCAGGAGGGGTGGGAGTGTGATCTTAGGATCTTTTGTCTAATGCTCCTTTCCATTACCTTTCTCTTTCAGACTTCCCTCTGGTGTGGAGCCGTCTCCACTACTCTACTCCACTTCTGGTGTGGAGCAGTCTCCACTACTGAAGAAGCACCACAGGAACCAGGTGAATATATTATCTTATGTTGGTCACCTAACCTCTACTCTTCTAGGATCAGTGGAGATGGCCCACGCACCCTGGATGTACCATGAGCCCCAGGAACACCAGCAAGATCTGGTTGCAACCATTAGTAGCAGAGGCCATGCCATAAAAGGGAGTTCCAGTCCTGGCCACCAACATCAGCTCTGATGGTGGATATACACCAGGGTAATTTGTGAGGGACTATCATGGATGGAGGTAGTTTCTCTTTTTGTCTTATGGGGGAGGGGGAGAAATAACTAATATCTCCTTCTTTTCCCTGCAGGATGATTGGTGTTGGAAAGCCCTTCTGATATCATGGATGATAATAATAATAATAATAATAATAATAATAATTTTTTATTTATAGCCTGCCCCTCTGCGCGGCAATCGGGGAGGGTTACAGCATTTAAAACAAACAGAGTTAAAAACATTCCCTCAATCCACAACCCAACCCTCCCCCCCTTAAAACCGAATTAAACTTAGAAAGAATTAAAAATGCAACAATATATTAAAAACAATAAACCGGCAATACTAAAAATCAGCGAAGAATAGGGACAGAATAAAAACTCATTGAAACTCATCCCTCTGAGGCAGGCGTTATTCTGGGATATGCTATGCAAAATCCCTTTAGAGGAACTGCTGCGTATAATAGGTATTCTGCCATCACTGGAAGCCAGTCATTCCACTCCTGGTGAAGCGAAGCTATATTAGTTACATTCGCCTTCAGGGTTGAGTGAACCTTTGTTGTCACCAGGGCAAATGGAATTTAGGCGAGAAGAAGTTTGTAGCACAACAGATCTGCTGTTGTGGGTATTCATCCTGATAGTGGCATTGAAAAGCCGCTGTCAAGGAATAGCAAAGGAAGTGGGTCATCTGATGGGAGAACAGTAGAGATGATGGAGGAGAAGGCGGGGAGGGGAAGGGTGGATGGGGAAAAGGCAGGATCTTCCGCACCCAGGGATCTAGGATTCAGGACTCCTCCATAGGACGACCAGGCCACCAAGAAGTTGCAGGATGGGATTGAGGTTCATGGCTCTGCCCACATGTCCAAAGCCTGCACAGCTGTTGTCTCAGTGTCTCTTCCCTTTGGGCTCAGTGGATTGTGGGTGCCTGGAGGGGTCATGGATGTGGCAGGATGCAATGGCCATTACATGCGTTGCGATCAGCATTCTCCAAGGAAGTTTGAGCAACTTGACAGAGCAAATGCAAAAGTCGTGGCTGCTGTGGAGCAGCTGTGAATTAGTGTGAAGGGGAGGGTGGGGGGGTTCAGGAAAATATATGAATGTGTGAATTTTCTCCTAGATCTGGTGAAGGGTGTGAGGGATGAAGTGGCATTGGAACATACCAAGATGGCACATCTGATCCTTTTGCACTCAGCTGACACAGCTGCTATGCAGGATCCTGGTGCTGTGGCTATGGAGCTTAAGAATGATCAGCAGAGATGCAGGGAGTGCCCAGTGGGCAATCAGCATAGAGGCAGGGGAAGAGCGGCATCATGCTTGGCAGGGACACGCAGGGACTGTTGCCACTGCTGTAACCATCATGCTCTCCCACTCCTCCAGGACGTGTACCTTTCCATGAGATTTCCAGGTACAAGACAAGATGTGAATATTTCACTGAATACATGATTAAATGAAATATATATGGCGAGAGCGCAGGTGTGCAGGCATGAAGGCTACCCACCCCCATGCGTGCACACACACACAGAGCCTTGTCTTGCTTTCTTAATGGAATCTCAGCTTCATTCAACTGAACAATCTCCTGGCAGTTTCTTTTCGACAGGGATGGGCACCTTCCTCTACCTTGTATGGCACGCCTGTAACTGTCTCCAGTGGCCTATGGGCCATATTTATCCTACCCAAGTTTATCATACATTATTGTCTGTTAATCAATACATGGATGGTTCTTTCACTACTTGTTCTGACTCTGAGATCATCCATTGTGTTGTGTGTGTGTATAGGCGTAGGGGGTCTGTGTCTTTCTCTGTGTGCATTTTGGGATGGACACATCTGGACACATGGGAGTGGAGAGGTGGATGGCATGAATAAGGGTAATCTAGACTAATCCCCTGCAAGTGCAGGAGATCCAAACCTAAGGTTGCACCAGCCAGAGTCCTGTACAACGTCTGTTTCACAGCATTCATGGAAGGAGAGTCTGCCAACATCCATGTGCTCTGATTGTTTGGATTGCCTGGGAGAAGTCTGGCACTATGGACAATGACAGAGGCATGGCATATTTTTAAATTGCTTCATATTGTGTTTACAGTGTTATATAGGTAAAATGTCTCCAATGTCTCTAAAAATAGACATTTTATTATATTATCATATTACATTATTATTATAGTGATTGGTACTATGAATAAATAGGTGCTGCAGATTTTACACACACACACACACACACACACACACACACACACACACCAGCATGGCGTAGTGGTTGGAGTATGGAGACCAGGTTCAAACTCCCCCTCGACCATGGAAACCCACTGGGGGACCTGGGCAAGTCACATTCTCTCATCCTCAGAAGAAGGCAAAGGCTAAATCCCCTTTGAGCAAACTTGCCAGGAAAATTCTATGATAGGTTTGCCTTACAGTCGCCCTAAGTCAGAAATGATTGGAGGCACACACCACATAAATGTACATATATATAATCTGCAGCACCACACACACATACATGAATGAGAAAGAGAGCAGCCAAGGAATGCCCCCTGCTCTGTTGATATAACAGTAGCATAACAGTAGGCTTGACATTGCACAAAGAGACCAACGAAATAATGCAAATTGAGTCCACTTTTAGGGTTAGGGTTAGGGAATCATAGGAACTGAAGTTTATTGTGGTACCAGAGCTCTCTGACAGAGAAGGCTCAATGTCTCAGGAAAAAAACAGTTCCCATGATTCCCTAGCACTAACCCTAAAAGTGGACTCAATTTGCACTATTTCTGGCAGTCTGCAACCCCTGTGACTGATTTGGTTGATAATTGCAACCAAAAGCACCCATGCTTGCACATCTTGCAGCCTTTTCTATGCAGCCTGTTTTATTTTTATACTGACTTAACAGCCAGGGCTAAGAGAAGTATTTAAAAAAATAAAATAATGAAGAGTGAGGAGCTCTGGTGCAACTAGAAACTACCATTCCCAGAATGCCATAGCATGGAGCCATGGCAATTAAAGTGGTGTCAAAGTGGATTGTTTCTGCAGTGTGGATGCAAACTTAGGGCCTTTGCAGACTGCTAGAAATAGTGCAAATTCAGTCCACTTTAAGGGTTAGGGTTAAGGAATCATGGGAACTGTATTTTATTGTGGCACCAGAGCTCTCTGACAGAGAAAGCTCAATGTCTGAGAAAAAAAAATTCCCATGATTCCCTAGCACTAACCCTAACCCTTAAAGTGGACTCAATTTGCACTATTTCTGGCAGTCTGCAAAGGCCCTTAGAGTCCACCAGTTCTAGTAAACACAATGCAAAAGGAAAAGGGATTGGGAAGTAAGCAGAAAAACAAGCAGTGTCATAACAATACCCGTGCCTGTTTACTCAGATATGAGTTTTATTGAGTTCAATGGGACCTATTTTCAAATAGCTGTGCAAAGGATTGCAACTTGAGGCACTAACTCTTAAAGTTTCACAATCATCCTTATGATGATCAATTTGAATGGAGACTACAGGAAAAAAGATTCTACCTCAACATTAGGAGGAACTTCCTGACAGTGAGAGCTGTTCAACAGTGGAATGTGGTGGAGTCCTTCTTCTTTAAACGGAGGCTGGATGGCCATCTGTCGGGGATGGTTTGATTGGGAGTTCCTGCATGGCAGAATGGGGTTGCACTGGCTGTCCCTTATGGTCTGTTCCAACTCTAGGATCCTATGATTCCATGTTCAGGACCAGGAGGATATAAATGGCAGCTGTTCTCTCAGCAGGGCCAATGGGGTTCTATGGGAGGGGAGGAAACCAGTCCTGCCATCCTCAAACAGGGATGGTGGGAATTGCAGTCCAATTGATCAGGGGAACCACAGTTTGCAAACACTACCGTAAGGTTTTTCTACTTTGAGGTTGCAATTTGGAAGGACAATGGGAACATTTTCATACCCAACGAAAATGTCTCCCCTTTCTTTCCCCGCGACCTGACCGCACGCCCGGATGAATCCATGCTTCCAGGCAAGAGATGATGAAGAGCCTCTGTTACCATGAGAACTAGGCTACACCTTCCTGTCATCTTGCTTTCCTTCTCAGCTCTTTAATTCGGTTGCTGGGGCAACTGTCCAACCATTTGGGCAGAAGCACAACCTCCCATGGTGTATCTGAGGGCCAATGCAGCATGCAGAGGAGATGGGCAAGGTGTTTGTGTGTGGTGCAAATCCCTATCAGTTTGTGTTGAAATGCACACACACACACACCCATCCATGTATTTGTGAATGAAACTTACAACAGGAATTTCTTTACTCATGCTCTAAAGGAAGGCTGAATTTGTAAACCGCATTGAGATGGGGAGAGGCAATATACGGTAAATCCTTAACAAGAGCAATCCACATAAGAGGCAGACAAAGTTGCTGCTGCTGCTACGTTTCAGCCGATTTATAGTCTGAGAATATTGCTTTCCTTGCAAATGAATGCTCCCCCTAACCCCGTGATATTAAAATTAGATGATGTTTTACAGGTGAAGGAGAATATGCTGATCAAAGCGGAGGTAGCAATAAAACCCACTTCTGGGAATCGCAACGTCTCGGCTGACCATTGTGATTCACAAATGCATTTACCAGGTCAGAATTAAAACTCTTTTGCTCTGGTCAGTCCTTCTTTAAGGTTTTTTTCCCCCATGGATGAGTTTGGCATCTATAATAGATGCTTTCAGTGTGACATGGATAATAAAACCATCAGACTTAGGACATTATCACACGGGGAGTTGCGGGGAGAAAGTGGAAATAAACGGGACGAGCGGAAGACTTTAATTTACGGGATTTGTCCCGTTCTGCCTCGTCTGATAACTAAATTCGAATTTAAAAGGGGGTTAATTCGAACGAAACCCTGATCTTTTCAAATCCTCAAAAATCCCGAAAATGAAAAGATCAGGTTTTCGTTCGAATTAACCCCCTTTTAAATTCAAATTTAGTTATCAGACGAGGCGGAACGGGACAAATCCCGTAAATTAAAGACTTCCGCTCGTGCCCGTTTATTTCCACTTTCTCCCTGCAACTCCCCGTGTGATAACGTCCTTAGAGATCATACATATCAAAAGCGTTGGCCTTCCCTGCCTTGCCATTAGACAGGACAACCATCTCAGGCAGTAGATGTTAAGTGAAGCCTCATGACCATTCCCCTCTGAATTCCTCACCTATTTCCCTTCAGCCATGTGTGCCATACAACTTGCCTTGTATCTCCTAAAATAATGTGTGGCCTCAGTGGAGAACGCTATCCCACTATAAGAACTGAAATAAGATCCAACTGCCAGACCAGTCAGCTTGTGTACATGGACTAAGAAGTGCTTACCATCTTTTCCTTCACCTTAAGCCACAATATGTCTTGGATAGGCAATGCTATTTACACTGAGCCTTAAGGAAAAAGAAAAAGAAGATGGATGAGAAGGAGGAGGAGAATGAAGACATCATGAATGGTGAGAATGCTTTCAGTCAGATGCTGCTTTGTGCTTTCAGTAGGTTGGCACAATAGGAGGAACACAAACATATACAGGTTGAGTCTTCCTTATTCAAAATACTTGGGACCGGAAGTGTTTTGTATTTTAGATTCTTTCAGATTTTGGAATATTTTCGCATGCACACACACACATATTTAGAGAGAGAGGTCTTGCAGATGGGACCCAAATCTAAGCATGAAAGTCATTTATCTTTCATATGCTCCTTATACACATAGCCTGAATGTAATTGTATACACAATGTCTTAAATAATTTTGTTCATGAAACAAAATGTGTGTACATTGAACCATCAGAAAGCAAAGGTGTCGCTATCTCGGCTACCCATGTGGACAATTTGGGAGTTTGGAATATTTTGGATTTCAGAATTCCAGCTAAGGGAAACTCAACCTGTACATGGCTGTTTTTGGACAAACTGAAGGTGCTGCAGCAATTGAATTGGTTGCGACAAATCTGCAGACGCTATGCTGTCATTGGGTTACATGTCCAGGGATCCACTCAATAGAAATGAGCAGCCAGGGAAGGTGGAAATGTAACAGGGATGGCTTACTGCCTTTTGGAAAAGTAGAACTATGTTATAAGCTAAATAGGACACCCATACAAGTTTTAAGTCCAGTTGCAAAATGGCTCCTGCTTACTCCATCTCCATTCATGGTCTTTTTAAATTTTAGAGACTCGTTGTTTTACCATTTGTAAAAAAATCAGATAGGAATTTTTGGGGTGGGGTTGTTCATAGAATCATAGAATCATAGAGTTGGAAGAGACCACAAGGGCCATCCAGTCCAACCCCCTGCCATGCAGGAACTCCCAATCAAAGGATCCCAACAGATGACCATCCAGCCTCTGTTTAAAGACCTCCAAAGAAGGAGACTCCACAACTTTCCGAGGGAGTGTGTTCCACTGTCAAATCGCCCTTACTGTCAGGAAGTGCCTCAAATGTTGAGGTGGAATCTCTTTTCCTGGAGCTTGCACACATTGTTCCGGGTCCTAGTTTCTGGGGTGGCAGAAAACAAGCTTGTTCCCTCCTCAATATGACACCCCTTTAAATATTTAAACAAGGCTATCATATCACCTCTTAACCTTCTCTTCTCCAGGCTAAACGTCCCCAGTTCCCTAAGTCGTTCCTCATAGGGCTTGGTTTCCAGACCCTTCACCATTTTAGTTGCCCTCCTTTGGACACCCTCCAGTTTCTCCACATCCTTTTTGAATTTTGGTGCCCAGAACTGGACACAGTGGGGGGTTGCAGACTGCCAGAAATAGTGTGAATTCAGTCCACTTTTAGGGTTAGGGTTAGAGTTAGGGAACCATGGGAACTGTATTTTATTGTGGCATCAGAGTTGTCTGACAGAGAAGGCTCAATGTCTCAGAAAAATAACAGTTCCCATGATTCCCTAGCACTAACCCTAACCCTAAAAGTGGACTGAATTCACACTATTTCTGGCAGTCTGCAACCCCCCCTTATTCCAGGTGAGGCCTGACCAAAGCAGAATAGAGTGGCACTATTACTTCTCTTGATCTAGACACTATACTTCTATTGATTGGCCTTTTTAGCTGCTGCATCACACTGTTGACTCATGTTCAACTTGTGGTCTACCTGGATTCCTAGATCTCCTAGATTGTTATATGTAGGTACCATATAAATAATAATCTGTTCTGCCTCTCCAGGCAGGTGAGGTACAAGGTAACACCTCTTCCTATTCTACACGCAAAAGCTGAGTGGACTGGTCTGAAACTGATGGCAGAACAATCTCCTGCATCAGAAAAAAGCAGGCACAGCATACAGTGGTTTTCCTCCAGCACTTCTCTGGCATTTTCCAGGATCTGTTGGCCCTGTCTCATTCTGCCTAAGGCCTCACAGTAGGTCTGGCTCTAGCTCTTAAAAGTACTGGCAGAGCTGAAGAGTTTCTTTGTGGTCCCCCCCCCTTCGGTAAGTTTCCTAGTGCTTTTTGAGCTTAAAGATCTCCACAAGACAGAGTTTTGCAATGCTTCTTTTCTTTTCCAGATCTTGTCTATCTCTGCACCCTTCTCTCAAGAATATGTCTTAAAAGTAAAGATTTTTTTCCTTTCCAAGGCCAGTCATCACCCTGGAGATCTGCGAAACAAATCCCTCTGAGAGTTAATTTGAAAAGAAGATTGACAGAATGCTAAGCAGCGCACGGAAAATAACATGTCTGTCTAAAAGCATCCATATTTTGCAGTCTCTCTCTCTCTCTGTGTGTACAGAGGAGGGAGGAATTAAAATATACTTTGCCCTTTATTCAGTGCTGTAGTTTGATATGCTGACAAACATTTCCTTATTAAAAAGTGATGCTTTGGAATATAAATTTTAAACATAAAGAACTGGCCCTCTTTTAACGGGGACTAGTTAATTTTTCATTAATTTGGCATGATTGAATCTGAATATGTTATAGGGTTGTTCACTGTGTGTATCCATCCACATACTGCCTCTTGCTCTCAGTGCATCTTACCTCTGCAGTTTAACTTCATGTGAAGAATACAATAGGGGATTATGCACCTTTCATGCCATAAAAGCATTAGAATTATAGGGCCTTTGCAGACTGCTAGAAATAGTGCAAACTGAGTCCACTTTAAGGGTTAGGGTTAGGGAATCATGGGAACTGTATTTTATTGTGGCACCAGAGCTCTCTGACGGAGAAGGCTCAATGTCTCAGGAAAAACAAAACAAAAAACAATTCCCATGATTCCCTAGCACTAACCCTAACCCTTAAAGTAGACTCAATTTGCACTATTTCTGGCAGTCTGCAAAAGCCCATAGACTCATAGAGCTGAGCCACAAGGGCCATCCAGTCCATCCCTTTGCCATACGGGAAGACACAATCAAAACATTACCAACAGATGGCCATCCAGCCTCTGCTTAAAAACCTCCACAGAAGGAGACTCTGCTACACTCCGAGGGAGTGTGTTCCACTGTTGAATAGTTCTTATTTCAAAAGGGAGAAATGTAACGCACTACACCTGGGCAGTAAAAATGAAATGCACAGATATAGATAGGGTCGCCGTTCGTCCCAGAAAACCTGGTAAATCCCAGATTGAAGGGGCTAAAAATGTCCTGGCTAGCTGGGCCAGTAAAAGCAATAGATCCTGGATTTCTCCTTCATTGCAAATTGATGGGTAGGTTAAAATGCGGCAGTGGTGATGAAGCAGGGAACTGTGCAAGAAGACTGACACTAGCATGAGCCTCATCATGCTCTGCAGACTCTGGTTACTTCGGCACAGGGGTAGCATTAGCTGCCAGAAATAATGCAGATTGAGGTCACTTTAACTGTCCTGGCTCAGTGCTAAGGAATCATGGGAACTGTATTTTTTTCTGGGACATTGAGCCTTCTCTGTCAGAGAGCTCTGGTGCCACAATAAAATACAGTTCCACTGATTCCTTAGCACTGAGCCTGGAGAGTTTAAGGGCCTCGGCAGACGACTAAAAGAGTCGTCTTCCGGGCAGGGAAGAGGAGGGGCAGCCACACGAGCGGCGCCCCTTCCTCTCCCCGAGGTCGCCCCCAGAAGCGCCGGCTGTCCGCATGGCCGGCGCACCGGGGATGACCTCACAGCGCAGCGTCCACATGCGCTGCGCCGTTTGAGCCAGGGAAAGTGCGCCCGCCGCTTTTAGGGCGCACTTTCCCTTACATCTAAAAGGAGTGCCAATTTGGTGCTCCTTTTAGATGCGCCGCAGGAGCGCCGCGGTCCGGAGGCTGAACTCCGGCGGCACTCCGACCCGCGGCGTCTCGGGGGCCTCTGTCTGCTGAGGCCCAAAGTGACCTCAATCTGCATTATTTCTGGCAGTCTGCAAAGGCCCATATAGTCTTCCATTCCCTCTCTCTTCTCCCCCCCCCCCCCGATAGGTGGAAAAGAAAAAGAGGCAAGCAAAGATGGCCTTGTGTTGTGTAATGATTGTGTTGGTGGCTTGAGGGCTAGGCATTACAGTGGAACCTCACTTCCAAACAGCCTTGAGAGAGTAAAGGGAGTCTCTTTACTCCAGAGGTAGGCAACCTTTCCCCTTTAAGGGCCGAGGGACTTCAGCTCCCAGAAGCCTCAGCCATGTTGGCCAATAGTCCCATGTTGGCCAATAGCTCCTGGGATTCTGGGAGCTGAAGTCCCTTGGCCCTTAAAGGGGAAAGGTTGCCTACCCCTGCTTTACTCTCTGGGGCTGCTTGGAAGCCTCTCTCTCTTCACACCAGCTACTGGGAGAAAGAAGGAAAAAAGTGCTCTTAGTATGGTAATGGTACTGAGGTTGAAACATAATGCTAGAAAAAGTGCAATGATTAATGTGCTGAATTTGCATAAGCAGAATGCAAATGGATAATGTGCATAATTATGACAATTTGCATAATATGCAAATTAGACACCCAGGGACTGGAATATGGCACGCCTAGATACAGGATGGGTGACATCTGGCTTAACAGCAGTGGACACAAAAGGGATCTAGGCGTCTTAGTGGACCACAAGCTGAATATGAGTCAACAGTGTGATGCAGCAGCTAAAAAAAGTCAATGTAATTCTAGGCTGCACCAATAGGAGTATAGTATCTAGACCACGGGTAGGCAAGGTTTTTTTACCTGGGGCCAGTCCGGGGGTCCCCTGGTCTTCCGTGGGCTGATGGTGGTGGTGGAAAATGGCGCTGTGCGTGCTCGCGCGTGTCCACATACACAGTACACCGGAATTACTGTGCATGCGCGAACGAGTCACGACCGCCATTTTGGGAAACAAAATGGCAGCTGCGACTCGTTTGCGCATGCGCAATACTCGTCGCATGTGCAAATGAGTTGCAGCTGCCATTTTGTTTCCCAAAATGGCGGCCGTGACTCGTTCGCGCATGCGGAGGAGTACTTGGAAAACAAAATGGCGGCCGTGATGGTGGCAGCAGCGCAGCAGCAGTGCATGCGGTGGAGGCGGGGGGTTGGCGGGGGTTGTCGTCGTTGTTGTTGTCAGCGGGGGCCGGTCCAAAGGCCTTGAGGGGCCGACCCTGGCCCCTGGGCCGTAGGTTGCCGACCCCTGATCTAGACTGAGGTAAGTAATAGTGGCACTCTAATCTGCTTTGGTCAGGCCTCAACTGAAATATGTGTCCAGGTCTGTGCAGCACAAGTCAAGAAGGATGTTAACAAACTGGAGCATGTCCAGGGGAGGATGACCGAGTTGGTGAAGGGTCTGGAAACCATGTCCTACGAGGAGCAACTTAGGGAGCTACATATGTTTAGCCTGGAGAAGAAAAGGCTAAGGGATGACATGACATGATATGGTGAAGCTTCTAGGATGAGTGATGTTGAGGTGATATGATAGCCCTGTTTAAGTATTTGAAGGGGTGTCATATTTTTTATTTCACTTTTATTAGATTAAAAACACAAAACACATACATTTACACATAACACATTACACATATACATATACACATTACATTACATTACACTACAAACCCTTCCTACCTTTCCACAAACATCAACACAGACATCAGAAGACAAAAAGAAAAACAAAGAAACTTCCTGAACTCCAAAAAAGTCATATCTGATCTTTAAGTTCAGCCCATCCTTCCTTTCTTTAGGTTATTGGGGGGGGGGGGGGGAGTTATAACTTCATCCTTTCGAAGACATATTTACATATATACATTCTTTATATACATGCAGTCTATTTCCTTTTTCGCCTTTAACCCCTTTCTTACTCAAATATGGTTGCAAGGGTTCTCAAATTTCTTTGTTTTTCCCCCAGTCCTGGCTTCTTATCAAACAAGTGAGCTTATCAATTTGTACCAAATAATAATAATAATAATTATCCCACCCCTCTGCAACACAACTGGGGTGGTTTACAACATTAAAATATTATAAATACAGTATAAATCCCAAGACCCATATATAATATAATATTAAACAATAAACAAATTAAAACATAGTTAAAATAAGTCACAATGACAGAACAACCAAATAACAAAACTACAAAACTACAAAACTGTCGCAGAGAATAGGAGAGAAGAAAGGCTAACTCTTGAGGCCAGGATCATTATACAGGAAAGGAAGAGAGAAGATACAGAAAAAACAAAACAGAAAGTCATCATCAATATACGTAGTGCCTAACTTGCAAACTAGTAATTACTAAGTATAGGCATTGAAAGATTGCTAATCTAACAGAACCCTTTTTCACAAGAGGCACCAATTCTAAGGACGTTATCACACGGGGGAAATCTGTTGGTTAATCCACACAAATGCCAAACAGAAACTGGATTTGTGCCTCACGATTTCACACGACGTCGCACAGAAACTGGACAAAAACTGGACAGAAACTGGTGTTAGCCGAGATCTTTTGAAATTCAGTAGTTTTGAGGAAATGCATTTGCGAAATTACAGTAATTTCGCATTTATTATAATGTGAAAAGCAAATGCGCATTTGGGAGCATTTCCCTGCTTTTTGCATGGTTCCACGGCGAGCATTCCTCTATCTGCACATGTGCAAGAAGATCATTTCTAGTACATTTACAGGCTTTTCTCACTTGTGTGTGAACGTTAAATGCGCTTACTGTAATTTCATAATTAAGGTAATTACATGTGAAAGCCATTTGCGGAATCAAGGTTTATTTTCAGTTTATTTTCGGAATGCCTCATTTCCACTTTATTATCGCTTTCTGGCCCACGTGTGATAACGTCCTAAGGTGTCTGGATGTGAAAACAAACAAATAAATAAAATGCAGATGACAGCTTTCTCTAGAGCACTCATGAAAAAAATATACAGTACACCCCCTCTAGATTCTTATTTAAATTTTGGGAACATTGTTTTGCCTCCACCAACATCACAATGGGCCATATGGCCAGGGGCAGATTCCAAAATGTTGTGGGAAGCCAGTGTAGGAGTCACTTTTTCAGAATGCTAGCGGAATAGAATGTGCTAATTTCAATCCATTAAATCTATCTCTTAGCAAATGAATGGAATCACATTTAGAAGCTCATTCTTCAACCCTCACATTCATACCCTGTGAAACTTTCCTATATCTATCTTGAATTGTCCGATTTTATGCTGGAGAGGATATTAACAATGCAATATATTTTTACATAGTAGTAGGTTAGAATACTCCTAGTTACAATTTTTTGACAGTTGAGTCCTCAATGTTCTTACACAGACAACCCACAACAAGTACAATATTGTAGGATCTTAATCCAGCTGTCAACAGGATAATTAGCCTGTGCTCCATAAAGATCTAATCTCTGTGAAGCTGGCTGTGACCTGCATAAAAATAACACAATGTTGGAAGATCCTGGAAGGACTGAGTGTGGTCTGTCATACTTTGAGGGGGGGGGGGGAATTGTGCAGAAGCCCAGGCTGGTCAGCAGAGGTAGGAAATACACAAACACACTCTACAAACTGAAGTTGTAGGCTTTCATGGCCGGCATCCATAGTTTTTTGTGGGTTTTCCGGGCTGTATGGCCATGTTCTAGAAGAGTTTCTTTCTGACGTTTCACCAGCACTGTGGCTGGCATCTTCAGAGAATGCTGGAATGGAAGAGAGTGGGTATATATATATATATATATACTGTGAGACCCTGGGTAGGGAGGAGTGATTCCCATGTAAACTGTGTATTGTTCTGTTATTGTTATGTTGGTGAAATGTCAGAAAGAAACTCTTCTAGAACATGGCCATACAGCCCAAAAAACCCACAAAAAACACTCTACAAAGATCTTCAGATTAAGATATTCTTTAGTTGAGATGTCCATCTAGACCAGGGGTAGGCAACCTTTCCCCTTTAAGGGCCGAGGGACTTCAGCTCCCAGAAGCCTCAGCCATGTTGGCCAATAGTCCCATGTTGGCCAATAGCTCCTGGGATTCTGGGAGCTGAAGTCCCTCGGCCCTTAAAGGGGAAAGGTTGCCTACCCCTGATCTAGACATTTGCCTTGTGAGCTATCAACCTTGTGAGCGCTTGCCTTGTGAGCTCAGCAGAAATTCTGGAAGAGCACTTTTTAATTTATTGGGACTTGTTTTATGTGACCAAGTTTGCCTCCACTGCAGGTGGTGAGGGCAACAAAAATGGGTCACACTTTCCCCACCCCTGATCTAGGGGCAAGAGTTTCCCCTCTGATGCTGCAGACTAAAGTTTGGGAACGTAACCGTTTGGAAAAGTAAAATTATACAACAATTTCCAGTGGCTGGGGGACTCTGGGAGTAACTGTCCAAAAAGTGACTTTTCTAAACTCTGCTGTAGACCCATGTGGTTAATAGAATAATTTTAAAACAAATGCTACATCAGGGGTCGGCAACATGTTTTTGCCAGCGGGCCGGGAGGGGGGGGGGAAATGGCGCTGGGGCACGCGTGCGGGGGCATGTGCACAACTCCCATGTGCATGCGTGCATGCATGCGCACGATGGCGGGATGCCCTTTTTGGAACGCACAATGGCGCTGGGACTGTGCACATGCGCATGGCGCTCGCGCCGTGGGGCATTCCAAAATGGCACTCTGCGTCACGTGTGCATGTGCACAAGACACGGGGTACCATTTTGGAATGCCCAATGGCGCTGGCGCCATGCAAATTTGCACAGCGCCAGCACCGTTGGGCTTTCCAAAATTGCATCCCGCCATCGTGCGCATGGACACCAAAATGGCGCCCGCGCTTGCGCGTGGCGCAGCGGTGGCAGCAGCAGCGGCAGGATTGGGGAGGGACCGGCCGGAAGGCCTCGGCGGGCCGGGTGTGGCCTGCAGGCCGTAGGTTGCCAACCTGTGCTACATAGTGCAGTGAAATAATACACCTTCCAACATTTAACAAGTGAAAGCTGGAACATGCTGATTTTATTATCAAAGATTGATGTCCTAATTTCCTCTCCTCTGATCTCTGTTATTTGTTGAATAATGTTTGTGCACAGAGGCTGCAACACAGTGGTAAATTCTGATGGATAGGCACATAGTTCCATGTAGGGATTCCTCCAAAAAAGATCCAAAAATGCAATTAGCTGTGCTAATCTGTAATCTGTAAACTCCCAGATGTTTTCATCACCATGAAGAACAGGCCTTTTGTGAAACTTGTTGTTGTTAACTGCCCTCAAGTCGACTTTGACCCAGCAACCCTATGAATGGGGCATCTCCAAGGCACCCTTTCCTTAACTGCCCTGCTCAACTCTTGCAGACTCTCTGATTGAGTTTATCCACCAAGAATGCAGTCTTCCTCGTTTCCTACTGCCTTCCACCTTTTCACACATTATTGTCATTTCTAGAGAGTCATGCCTTCTCATGATGTGGCCAAACTATAACAATGTAGTCCTTCTCGGTTTAGTCACCTGGGCTTCTAGGGAGAGCTCAAGCCTAATTCATTTGTAGACCCTTTTTGGTTTTTGGAGCTGTCCATGGTATCAGCAGAACTCTTCTCAAGCACCACATCTCAAATGAGTTCATTTTCTTTCTTCTTTCTTTCTTCATTGTCTAGCTCTCACAACCAGACATAGTGATGGGAAATATGATGGCACAAACAATCCTAACTTTAGTGTTCAGTTATATATCTTTTCACTTCAGGATATTGTCTGATTCAATAATAGCTGTCCTTCATCGGTCCAAAACACACTGCAGAAATAATCCAGTTTGAGACTGTTTTAACTTCCCTGGCTCAGTGCTAAGGAATTCTGGGAACTGCAGTTTTGTGAGATATGTCAGAGAGCTCTGGTGCCACGACAAACTACAATCCCCAGGATTCCATAGCATTGAGCCATGGCAGTTAATGTGGTGTCAAACTGGATGATTTCTGCAATGTGGATGCAGCCCTAGTCTTCTCCTGATTTCATAGAATCATAGAGTTGGAAGAGGCCACAAGGGCCATCCAGTCCAACCCCCTGTCATGCAGGAACTCCCAATCAAAGCATCCCCGACAGATGGCCATCCAGCCTCTGCTTAAAGACCTCCAAGGAAGGAGACTCCACTACTCTCCAAGGGAGTGTGTTCCACTGTCAAACCGCCCTTACTGTCAGTAAGGGCGGTTTGTGCTGTTTCGTGAATACAGTTTCCATTCCGCTCAATGATTGATCCAGTTTTTGGGAAAATTTAGGTCTTAATTGCTAATTCAAAAGCAGGAAAAATATTTTGCATTACAATGGCGGTAGTTCACATCAATATATTGTCAGTGCACGTATACCTACCATGAAGATGTCAGCTATATTCAGTAGGAAAAAGGAAATTTGGGAAGGGGCAGCAGATAAAAATGTCAACATCCCTGCTAATCAACATCTTTGCTTTGATGCCTTAGTGCTTTCAAGCTATGAGCCCTTGCTCCATTACAGCAATACTGCACAACCCCTTTCCTTTTTCAGCCTCAAGCTGCCTGAGTGGTTCCTTTGCAGCAGGCTCTGGTTATTAACCAGGGTCTGAGTCAAAGACAAGTAGACTGCAAGACTGGATGCCGCTCATTTCTATGTTTTTGTGGTCCTTGCAAAATTTAATCAAGTGGTAAAGATTTAATTTATGCCATGCATACGCTTGGACCGTTTGTGACTTTCTACATGCCAAGCAAGTGTTTGGAAAGTGTTGTTGTTGTGTGCCTTCAAGTCATTTTTGACTTATGGAGATCCTAAGGTTTTCTGGGGCTGAAAGTGTGTGACTGGCCCAAGGTCACCCAATGGCTTTCCATGGTCAAGCAGGAATCAAACTCTGATTTCCAGAGTTGTAGTCCAATGCTCAAATCAGTATATTATGGTTCTGTTTAGACCACAATCTCCAAATTTCCCAGCCAGTATGCTGGCTACCTGAGCTGGCTAGACATTCTCTGAGTTATAGTCAAAAAGTAACTTTTCCAAGGTTTGGCTGTACCACTGAGCAATGTCTGTTGCTTGATTTATCAGTCAAAAGTTAAAGCAAGTGCTTTACCCTTTGAAACCAGTGAGAAATGTCATATGCATTGCTTTGTTTTGGGGTGCATAGGGTGTATTTGTATCTCTGTACATACATACACATTTGTGTGTGTGATCAGTGCAAAAATGTCATCTTGGATCAGGTTTGTTATGACAATGATCCTACTGCTAGGACCTACATTTAATAATTATGATTAATATGTACTTCTGTTTCCTGGGGGAATAATAATTGCCTGTAAAGGAATTATGTTTTCCACATTTCACTGTAATGCAGATACAAGGGCAATGTCCTGAAGTCAGAGGAGAAATTATGAAATGAATTGAAACATAGATATTTGAAAGGGTGATTGTACATGGTGAATAGGGCATCCTTTGGAGAATTTAATATAATGTGCAGAGCCCATTACATTCCACACAATATTCAGTTTGACAAAGAACTATTATTTAGTTGAGACCCCTAAGTTCACTTTTTACTTCTGCAACACCTGCTGCCCATTTTGAATAGTAGCAACATGGTATAGTGCTTTGAGTGTTGGACTATGGCTCTGAAGAGCAGGGTTCAAATCCTGGCTCGGCCATAGATGCCCACTGCCTGACCTTGGGCAAGTCACATGATGTCAGCTTCAGGGGAAGGCAATGGCAAACCCCCTCTGAAGAAATTTGCCAAGAAAACCCTCTGATAGGTTCAATTTAGGGTCACCATAAATCAGGAACAACCCAAAGTCATAGAATCATAGAGTTGGAAGAGACCACAGGACCATTCAGTCCAACCCCATTCTGCCATGCAGGAACTCCAAATCAAAGCATCCCCGACAGATGGCCATCCAGCCTCTGTTTAAAGACCTCCAAAGAAAGTCCACCACACTCCGAGGGAATGTGTTCCATTGTTGAAGAGCTCTCACTGTCAGGAAGTTCCTCCTAATGTTGAGGTGGAATCTCTTTTCCTGTAGCTTGCATCCGTTGTTTCGAGTCCTATTCTCTGGAGCAGCAGAAAACAAGCTAGCGCATGCCTCAATATGACATCCCTTCAAATATTTAAACAGGGTTATATCCCCTCTTAGCCATCTCTTCTCCAGGCTAAACATACCCATTTCCCTAAGTCAATCCTCGTAGGGCATGGTTTCCAGACTCTTCACCATTTTAGCTGCCCTCCACTGGACACACTCCAGTTTTTCAACATCCTTTTTGAATTGTGGTGCCCAGAACTGGACACAGAATCCCAGGTGGGGCCTGACTAAAGCAGAATACAGTGGCACTATTACTGCCCTTGATCTAGATACTATACTTCTATTAATTCAGCCTAAAATTGCATTGGCCTTTTTAGCTTCGGCATCACACTGTTGACTCATGTTCAACTTGTGGTCTACTAGGACTCCTAGATCCCTTTCACACGGAGTCTCCTTAAGCCAGGTGTCCGCCATCTTATATCTATGCATTTCATTTTTTTGCCCTAAGTGCAGTACCTTACATTTCTCTGTGATGAAATTCATTTTGTTAGCTTTGGCCAAGCTTTCTAATCTATTAAGGTCATTTTGAACTTTCATCCTGTCCTCTGGGGTATTAGCTATTCCTCCTAATTTGGTGTCATCTGCAAATTTGAGAAGCATGCCCCTTGTTCTTTCATCCAAGTCATTGATAAAGATGTTGAATAGCACTGGGCCCAGGACAGAACCCTGTGGCACCCATTGGTCACTTCTCTCCAGGATGAAGAGGAGCCATTGCTGAGCACCCTTTGGGTTCAGTCAGTTAACCAATTACTGATCCACCTAACAGTTGTATTGTCTAGCCCAATACAGTAAAAAAACAACAACAGTGCTTTGAGTGTTGGACTATGGCTCTGAAGAGCAGGGTTCAAATCCTGACTCAATCATAGATACTCACTGCCTGACCTTGGGCAAGTCACATGATGTCAGCTTCAGGGGAAAAAATCTTGTTTGCAAGAATATCATGGGGGACCTTGTCAAAAGCCTTACTGAAATCAAGATATGCTATGTCTACTGCATTCCCTTCATCTACCAAGTTGATAATTCTATATAAAAAAAAATCAGATTAGTCTGGCATGACTTGGTTTTGAGAAACCCATGTTGACTTTTAGTGATTATGACATTCCCTTCTAAATGTTCACAGACTCTTGGTTTAATGAACTGTTCTAGAATCTTTCCCAGTATCGATGTCAGACTAACTGGGCAATAGTTGTCGGGATCCTCTTTTTTCCCCTTTTTGAAGATGGGGACAATGTTGGACCCTTGCATCATTTGTTTTGTTCCCTCTATAACAGGGGTCGGCAAGGTTTACGTACCTGGGGCTGATTGCTAGTCCCCAGGTCTTCTGCTGGGCCGGGGTGTGTGTGTGTCTCCAGCTGCTTGGCTTTCTCTTGGTGCAGATGAAGTTCCCCACATCTCTTGGCAAGAAGACAAACATCCCACAAGTGTTGCAGGTGACTGCAGCAACTCCCCCAGTGTCCATATGGAGAAATCTTAAGTAAGCACTGAAACAGGACTGTGGGCTTCTCCCCAAAAAAATCCCCTGGTAAAGACCCACGTAAAGGGCCCCTGTTCTCTTGGTCTTTTCACCAGGCTCTGTCAGCGAGCTCAATCAACTGGGTTTCTAACTCTATAGAGATCTCCTGGATGCTACCTTATTCTGAAGGCAAGTCTCTGGCTCTCTTCCTCTGAGCAAAAAACAACAAACTCAAAGGCCTTTAAATTATTATTATTATTAGGAGAACCTCTAAAAAAAAAGGTTAAAGCTCCCCTTCTACCTGTACTGTGCTTTTCCTTGTCCTATGAGAAAAAAATTGCATGCCTCTGGGAGGAGTTGTATAGAGCTAACTAGCTAGCTCCACCCCCTATTGACTCACAGATGCGACTCACCAAAGCCCCAACCGCTCAGCAACAGTCACACTCTCCCCAGGTGTTTTTAAAAAGAATTTAAGCACTCACCCACTCAATATGGCTGCTCAGAAACTGCTTTCCTTCTCCCTTCCTGGCAGAAACTGACCTGGAAAGCCTCCTTCTCCTTCTCCTTCCTAAAAGAAAGTCACACAACAAGAAGTAATTTTCTGCTGTTTTCAATTTAATTCTCAAGCTATTAACACTTGTGTGTCTTCTTTTAATCCTATCCACAGTGGAATGTCCTGGTCAGCCTTGCATAATCTAATGTACTTCAGATATTTTGGACTGTAACTTCTTGGGCATTGGCCGTATTGGCCGGGTCTGATGGAGGGGGTGAAGTCTAAAGTCCTTAAGAAGGAGACAAGGTTGGAGTACACTTAGCTAGTCTGATTCAAAGATATAGCCATGTTAGTCTAGAATCGGTAGGTAGAGATCTTGTAGCACCTTTGAGACTAAGGAGCTAAGCAGACGAGCGGCCATGGGCCGCTCTGGGAAGCTGCGCCATGGGACCGAGGCATCTCCATGCCTCGATCCCGTGGTGCAGCTTCGCCGCCCTCCTTTCACAAGTCAGTGAGTCCTTTCACAAGTCACTTTCGTCAACTTTTCTGCAGCAGCGTGTGGAAAGGCTGCGGCGGGAGGTCCTCCTCGGAGCGCTGGCTGTGTGGAGGGCCGGCTGCTACGAGGACGACCTCGGGGAGGGGTTGGGGCGCCAATTGTGCGGCTGCCCCTCCCCTTCCCTGCCCCCATGATGGCCTTTTAAGTCATCTGCTTAGGCCCTAACTGAAAAAAAAGAAGAAGTTGGCAGCATGAGCTTTTGTAGACTTCAGTCTACTTCCTCAGATGCTAGTCAGATATCTAGCTACCATAGTGATCCTGCTTATCATAGCTTAGAGAACATCTATACCTACAATGGATTTCTTCCACTGTAGTTCCATACATCAACAGTTGACAGAAGATAGCAGAAAGTACAACTAGATCTGCTTGTACATCTTTAGGTGATGTGCTATATTTTTTGGGTTCTACCTATTTAACAATAGCGGCAACAATATGATTTCCTCACACCCACATGCAAGTTGTACTTCTGGAAAAAAATTGAATAGCCAATAGTACATTTTGGAAGGACTGTGAACCCCATTCAATTTTAGTATTCTAGACAAATTCCTGATCTCAGAAGTCATTATTTCCCCAGGCCTTTTAAGAATTGTTTTAGTGCTTCTGCAACTCTGCATCTTTATCCTGTTACTGACTTAATATTGGTCTCTTTCAGTCACTGATTTGTTGTATCTTATACTTTAACAAGCTATACACTGCCCAGAAAATTTGGTTAGTGGATCTGTTAGAAGTGTAAAAATTGTAGGCACATATCTTTTGCACCAGCTTCTACTTAGCAGATCTCAGGATTCCAGTAAATAGTAATAATACAATCTTGAGAGTCTAAGGTCTGTCCGTCCATCCTATAGCATGATGGTAAAAGGAGCAGGAGGAGAATAGGAAATGTGTGCAAACACTGGGAATCTCTGTAAGTTACAGTTTGGCAGCAACCTCCCTATCAAGCATACAGGATAGTATGTGGAGTTTTCTGTATCCATATTTAAGTGCTTTGACACACTGGAGCTTCTAGCTTCATGTTGTTAGTTCACTATTTCTAGCATTGTTAGTACTAACAGTATTCCCAAAGTACTTTATGTGGATGAATAATGCATAATGTATGAGGAGAAAAGGTATTGGCAAGGGACTGAAGACAGGTGTTCCAGGGAGGGTTGGAAAGAGGTAACATTTTACGAATTAAATATTAAAGCAAAGGATGGCTGGGCTGGCATGGAATAGATTGTTTTGCTTCTGCTCCGGAGTCCCACAGCTTTGCTTCTCACCCACTGGCCAAGAATGTCAGTCAGGCTGTCAAAATGTTTAGAAGAATCATCACAGTAAGCTCCAATCTATTTTTAAGAAGAGGTCAAGAATGGCAATTAGTAACTGCAGCCTTCTCCAGTTGCACACACCTGCTCTGTCCTCTGACTTACGTTATTGTTTATTTACTGCAGCTTCTGTGATGATTTTGGGAGAAAATTGGCTGAACTGATCCAGGTAGATTAGCAATTTAAACTTACCCATAAGAGAAAATGGTGGAGAGTGTGACCAATCTGGCACCAAGACTGCATGTAACCTTAGCTGCTAGATAAGCCCTTTTGGAGTAACCCCAATTGTATGATTGACTATGAAAAATGCATGTGTTGTGTGAAAGACATAAGATCACAAGAAAGGGCTTCTGTAACAACAACATGCTGTGAGTCAGGCATAGGAGCCTTTGCCCCTCAATGTCATAAAGGAGTCTTGATCAGAGGAGGAATCCCAGTCTTCACAGGCTCCCAAAAGCAGATCACCTCAGGATTTACAGTGGCTAGGGCCAAGTATGCAACCTCTATGTGGAAAATATCATATGCAGAGCAGGCTTCGACTCAGAGGCAGGAGGAGTGAAGATTGGAGGAATTAACAACATTAACAACCTAAGATAGGCAGACAACACAATACTACTAGCAGAAACCAACAAATATCTAGAACAATTATTGTAGCAGGTCAAAGAGGAAAATACCATGGTTGAATTAATATTGAATGTAATGAAAACAAAAATAATGACTACAGAAGATCTGCAAGAATTCATTCTAGATAATGAAGAAACCAAAATAGTCAGGGAATTTTCTTATCTTGGATCAATTATTGATCAAAACAGACCACAGCCAAGAAACTAGATGAAGAACAGAAATGGGAAGGACAGCTATGAAGGAATTGGACAGGATCCTAATGTGTAAAAAATATAAATCTGAACACCAAAGTGAGGATTGTTTATGCCATTGTATTCTTCATCACCATATACAGATTTGAGAGCTGGACAGTGAAGAAAGCCAATAGAAAGAAAATCAACTCATTTGAAATGTGGTGCTGGAGAAGAGTGCTGAGGATGCCATGGATGGCCAAGAAGACAAACAAATGGATTCTAGAATAGATTAAGCCTGAGCTCTCCCTGGAGGCCAGGATGATTAAACTGAGATTGTCATACTTTGGTCACATCATGAGAAGGCATGAATCATTTGGAAAGACTATGGACCTTATCACACGCGGGCCACAAAGCGATAAGAAACTGAAATAAGAATAAATCCAATACTATACCGAAATGAACCGAAAGAGCCCCTACAATACGTAAATGGCTATCAGACGCAACTAGCATCATCGCGCAATTATCACGCTTCCATAAAAGTGCATTCTGGATACATATTTGCCGTTCACACACAATTCAGAAAATCCCGGACATGGCCCTGCGCTGGCTTGGGAAGGAGGGGTTTGGGTGACAGCCGGCTGTCAAACACATGCCTCCTTTCCAAGCCGGCGCGGGGCCGGGACTCTGAGCAGAATGGAGCCCACGCCGGCTTGGAAAGGAGGGGTGCGTTTGACAGCCAGCTGTCAAACACACCCCTCCTTTCCAAGCCAGCGCGGGGCCGGGACTCTGAGCAGAACGGAGCCCGCGCCAGCTTGGGAAGGAGGGGTGCGTTTGACAGCCGGCTGTCAAACACATCCCTCCTTCCCAAGCCAGCACAGCGCAGGCGGGGGCGGGGAAATGCTCCCCAATACGTATTGTGTGTACACATGTATTTCGGAGACTCGGGCATTGCGCAATGATTTCGGAAGCGCATTTGTACTTCCTAATTAAACCAAAATTCAAAAGATCTCAATCCGTTTCAGATTAGTTGTGGGTTTTTAGCGGTTCTGTGCGATGTCGTGTAAACACACGCAAAATTAATACGTATTAGTTCCAGATTTCTTTTGGAAGCTTTCTGCTTTGGACCCCGTGTGATAAGGTCCTATGATGCTAGGCAAGGTAGATGGCAGTAGAAAGAGAGGAAGACCACATGCCCGATAGTTAGATTCAAAATAGTTGGACTCATGGTGACCCTGTTGATGAGACATTTCCAAGACCTCCTGCTTTGCTCAGGTCCTGCAGGTTGACTCAAGGGCAGTTAACAACTTCAACCGTGCCATGTAGGAGCCAGAGTTGGATGTCAGACAATATACTCCTTCCACAGAAAGGAGATTTGGCAGCAGGCCAAATCAGTGGTTCTCAAAGAGACATGACAGAATGGCTCTGTCAAGAAACACACAGAGAATGAAGACACATCTGGATAATCTTCTAGCTAACTTAAAAGCTGACTAGACACTGCTGTGTTTTGGGTTGGGAGTGAGCAGCAGCTAGATAAAAGGATGCCTGTGAAACCCCTGGTTGGTGAGAATAACTGCATTAAGGCTTGTCTTCATGCTGGTTCTCACATTTCTGAAGTATTTTTGACTCTGCATGCTAACCTTGACTTATGATGCTTTCTGGCTTTCGCTCTCTGGATCTGATAAGCAGATTGGCAACACTTTATCAGCTGTGATCTTCGCTCTTCTTTCTAGAATCTAGACTTTGCCTTTGGATATCCCTTATCATTTCTTTGCTGGATCACATATATGAGTGGCCTCAACTATGCTTTCTAAATGCTACTTAGCTCTTTGTGGATCTTGTGTGTGGTCCTCTGATATCTCTTGGAGTTGTTGCTATGGCCATAAATATTTGTTGCCTGGAACCCAGAACATACCAGATGTTTTGAATGCTAAATGTCACCACTCTCAGCCACTCTTGCTGATAGTAATGGCAGAACATCTGGAAGGCAAAGTTTTCTTACTCTTGACGTAAGCTGTGGCATGACTCTTATATCCTGTTCCCCCCCCCCCCAAGATGGAACTCTTAAGACTATTTATATGAGTTCTCTGATTATCTTCTACCCATTAACTCAGTTGTTGTTATTATTATTATATAGTTGTATTTTATATCTCTGCTGTATAGTTCAGACCACTAGCAAGGTGTTTTGTTTAAAGACACAGTTCAGGTGTCTTATGTGGGGTTGTATGGCAAAAGCAAGGAAATGCAGACCTCATATTACCTCACCCGCCTAGCACATTCATACGACCAAACCAACCTTCCTCAACTTAGTACTTTTCAGATTTCTGAGACTACAACTTCCACCATTCCTGATCATTTGGCAGGAGTTGTCTGAGGTGGATTCAAGTTGTAATTCAACAACTCATAGAACACTATTTGCTGGGAGGGTGGATTAAAAAATTAAAGGTGGGTCGATTACCTAGTCACTAATTACCTAGCCACAGGAATAAAGGAGATGGCCTTATAGGTGACTGCTCTCAGGTTCGGGAACTCCCTCTCTAGTGAGGTTCCCTCCTTGTTTTCCTTTCACCAGCAAATGAAAACTTCCATATTTCATCACTGGAAACCTGAAGCTGGATGCAAAAAAAAAAACACAGATTAAAAATTCAAAAACTCTGAGCCAAGGATTTGAGTACCAAGAATGAATTCAGCTCACAACATTTTCACTCAGAATTCCACCACTGCTTGCTCCTATTTCTTCCCTCTCTTCCCATTTCAATATATAATTTAGATTGGGCAGGAAGGAATGCTGTTGCTGCTGTGAAATAAGCTGAAGTGAGAAATCATTACTGATCATCAAATCAGTTAAGAGATCTGCTGGTGGAGCCAACAGTACCTAATGAATTACTAGTTTTCCAGCTGTGCAAACTGCTAGAGCAGTCTACACAGCCGGAAAGCCAATAATTGTGTGAGTCTGTATCCTTTTTAAGATGGGACTGGAAACTTTGTCTCTAGATGTTGCTGAACTACTCTTCCAGTGTATGTCTGCATTAGTGAGGAAAGCAGGCTACCTCTGGCCAGAGTTTTCTCAGCTGTGCAGTGAGACCTGTTGTAGCTATCAAGACTAAACTGTACACGAATGCAGTCTTCATTTAGATCTCAGGCTCACAACATTTCTTTGGTGGCCTTCAACAGATGACTGAGCCCTCTACCTGCAATAAGACATAATAACACCAACCCACCCTGCAAACCTACAAGCAGAGTTCTGGTGCTTCAACAACTTATAGTCCCCAGAATTCCACAGCATAGAGCCATGGGGTCAAACTGGATTATTTCTGCAGTGCAGTTGTAGCCAACCCAATACCCACCTGCCTTTTCTTCTCCTTGTGAGGCTTTTTTGAAGCTAATTCGCCAAAGTACTGAAAGACAGTTTTTTCTTTCTTTCCATACAAACAAAGTGAGATTTCCCAGATGGAGGGAAAGGTACTGGTCTTGGGAAAAGGCCAATGGGAGGGCCTCTGCCAAGGTGGACTCCCCAAGTACCTGTTGTGATACCCTCACTTGGAACACAACAAGTGCCTGCATGCTTTGTGCTCCTTCTGAGTAGATCTTCCTTCACTGACTTTATTTGCCTCATGATTATGATGAGGCGGCAACGGATACATCAGGGTGTGCCAACTGTGAGTTCTGGGCTCTGAGGTGGTTCTGATCATCAAGGCGGCAGTCTCTGTCTCCATATTGCTGTTGCTCTCCAGTCAAGCTCAACTCATGGCGACCCTGAGGAGGAGGCATCTCCAAGTCCCTCTATCCTCCATTGCTCTGCTTTGTTGTGGTTATTGTTGTTGTTGTGTGCCTTCAAGTCATTTCTGACTTACGGCGCCCCCAAGGTGGCCCTATCATGGGTTTCTCTTGGCAAAGTTGGATGAGGATGAGAGAGCAGGTCTTGTAGATTCAGGCTGTGACTCACTAGAAAAGACAATAATTCTAGGAAAGGTAAAAAGCAGTAGAAAAAGAGGAAGACTGAATGAGGGGATTGAGTCTATCCATCTGGTGTGCAGTCTTCCTCTCTTTCTACTGCTTTCTACCTTTCCTAACATTATTGTCTTTTCTAGTGAGTCATGGAACAGATCAAGCCTGAAATCTCCTTGGAAGCCAAGATGAGCAAATTGAAGCTGTCCTAGGACCTTATCACACGGGGTCCAAGCAGTCGCATCCCCGTCCCATTGTGCTTCCTTCAGGTTGCGGGAAATGTAATTCCCATTTCGACCAGGAAGCCAAAAGTCGCGGGATGATACGGGGATGCGACAGGGATGTGACAGGGATGGGCGGGGTTTCCCTGTGACATTGTGTGATCGAACGGGGTAAGGAAGCGCGATGGGATGGGGATGCGACCGGGGTGCAACAGGGATGGGCGGGGTTTCCCTGCAACGTCGTTTGATCGCACGGGTAAGGGAAGCGCGATGGGACGGGGATGCCACGGGGACTGCTTTAGACCCCCGTGTGATAAGGTCCCTAACTTTGGCCACATCATGAGAAGTCATGAATGACTAGAAAATGCAATAATGTTAGGAAAGGTAGAGGGTAGAGAAGGAGAAGGAGGAGGAGAGGAAGACTGCAGGCCAGATGGTTGGACTCAATCAAGGAGGTCACAGGCATGGATTTGCAGCACTTAAGCAGGACCTAAGCAGAGCAGTGGAGGATAGAGGGTCAGGGAGATATCTCATCCACAGGGCTGCCATGTGTTGGGATGACTGGAGGGCAACAACAACATGACTCCACAACATGAGTCATGCCTTCTCATAATGTGGCCAAAGTAGGACAGCTTCAGTTTTGTCTTCTTGGCTTCCAGGGAGGTTTCAGGCTTTATCTGTTCAAGGACCCACTTAGAATAATAGAATCCTAGAGTTGGAATAATAGAATCCCTTGCCATGCAGGAAGACACAAGGAAAGCCCTCCGGACAGATGTCCATCTAGGCTCTGTTTAAAAACTTCCAAAGAAGGAGACTCCACCACACTTGGAGGCAGTCTATTCCACTGTTGAGCAGCTCTTACTGTCTTAGGTAACTATCTTCCTGCTCTTACCAGATGGGCCATTGGGACCTGTCCTTCATCCACTTGTTGGTCTTCTTGGATGTCCATGGTTTCCTCAGCCCTCTTCTCCAGCCCCACATCTCCAATGAGTTGAGGCTCTTCCCATCCGCTTTCTTCTCTCTCTCTCTCTCACACACACAAAACACTTATTGTTGTTGTGTGCCATCCAGTCTTTCCTGACCTCTGGCGTCCCTCAGGCAGTGAACCTGTCCTGTGGTTTCCCCTTGACATATTCTCCAAAGTCGGGTTTGCCTTTGTCTTCCTCTGAGGCTGAGAGAGACTTGTTAGAAAACTGGCATGATTAAAAATGTCATTTAGTAGTAGCAACAGCAGCCAGTATGTATTTCACAGGTATTTAGCAAAGGGCTAGTTTTGAGCTTCGGGTAAATAAACAGGATACATAGGTAGGTAAAATGAAACTGACTTTGTTGTTACATCTGGGATCTAAGATAGTGCTTTCTAAACTTTGGTTCTCCAGGCATTCAACTCCAAGAAGCCCCAGCCAACTTGGTCAACTATCAGGGATTATGGGAGCTGAAGTCCAAAACACCTGGAGGACCAAAGTTTGGGAACTACTGATCTAGAATCATAGAATCATAGAATTGGAAGAGACCACAAGGGCTATCCAGTCCAACCATGCAGGAACTCACAATCAAAGCATCCCTGACAGGTGGCCATCCAGCCTCTGTTTAAAATCCTCCAAGGAAGAAGACTCCATCATTCTCTGAGGGAGTGTCTTCCACTGTTGAACAGCTCTTATTCTCAGAAAGTTCCTCCTTGGGATCTCTTTTCCTGTAGCTTGCATCCATTGCTCCAGGTCCTGTTCTCTGGAGCAGCAGCAAACATGCTTGCTTCATCCTCAGTGTGACATGTCTTCAAATAGGGCTATCACGTCACTTCTTAACCATCTCTTCTCCAGGCTAAACATACCCAGCTCCCTAAATTTAGAGAATGTTATCTAGAGAAATAACTAATCAGTAGAATACCTATACTTGATCAAAGAGTCCCTATATCTGACTCTCAGGAGTGTAAGCAAGATGAAGAACATCTTAGAAAGAACTTAAAGATATAGCTGTGTTAGTCTGTAAAATCAATATGTAAAGATCTTGAAGCACCTTTGAGACTCACTGAAAGAAAGAAGTTGGCAGCATGAGCTTTTGTAGACTTCAGTTTACTTCCTATGTCTACATCTACTGCTTAGATGCATCTGAGGAAGTAGACATAAGCCTAGGAAAGCTCATGCTGCCAACTTCTTTCTTTCAGTGAGTCTCAAAGGTTCTACAAGATCTCTTCACATATTGATTTTACAGACTATTATTACCTTTAAATCATCATCATCATCATCATCTGCATCTGAGGAAGTAGACATAAGCCCAGGAAAGCTCATGCTGCCAACTTCTTTCTTTCATTGAGTCTCAAAGGGGCTACAAGATCTCTCTACATATTGATTTTACAGAGTATTATTATCTTATACTAATAATATGCATCTGAGGAAGTAGACTAAAGTCTACAAAAGCTCATGCTGCCAACTTCTTTCTTCCAGTGAGTCCCAAAAGGGCTACAAGATGTCTTTACATATTTTTTTAATTTTTTTAATTAAATGCATTTCCAAGTTTAAAAACATTCAACATTATTAGACTTTACAGACTTTACATACAACATACAACATTGATCTATCTACATATACAACTACATAACAAAAAAGACTGAATAGGCTGTCTCCCTAAATTCAAATATTCCAGAGTTTTTCTTAATCCCTTCATATTCTTGAGGTTTCTGCATATTACTTACCGTAATTATCTCATCTGAATTACTATCACTTTGCTTATTCCAATTTTCTTCATCCTTGCTACTCTTAATTCTATATATTTTTCATAACCAAGAAAGTAGATTTTAATTTTTCCATATACAGTATGTGGTTTATTTTTCCATATTTGCCCAGCATGACCATTTTTGAATCCAAAATTCTCTTACTAACCTCCACTCCTCTTCTACCTTTGTTATTGGTTTATCCTGTATTAATAAGTCCATATTCATCATTTCCTTTAACTTGATTAACCATTCCTCTGTCTGCGGTATTATCTCTCTCTTCCAATATCTACTATAACATATTATGACCGTCGTTAACATATATAATATAATGCTTCCTAATTTAGCTTCATCCTTGGAGTTCAACATAAATGAAGGCGACAGAATTGGAGAAAGAAACTATTAAACATGTAATGATGAAATGGGCCCAGGCTATAGGTAGAAATATTTAATTTAAAAACAATCTGGTTCTAAAGGCAGTTCAATTTGAAGTATTTCAGACATAGAATCATAGAATCATAGAGTTGGAAGAGACCACAAGGGCCATCCAGTCCAACCCCATTCTGCCATGCAGGAACTCCCAATCATATAACTGCATGTATATTTTTCCAAAATCTTCTTGCGGTCTTACATTCCCACCACATGTGGATGAAGGACCCTTTTGCCTCTCGACATTTCCAGCAATTTGCCACTCCTGTTTTATACATACTGTTTAGTCTAGATGGAGACAAATGCCACCTATGCATTATTGTAAGGAAATTCTCTTTTAGGTTTTGGCAAAGTGTAAATTCATTTGTCTTTCCCCATGCTTTTTCCCAATGGTCTATTTCTATATTTCTACCTATAACCTGGGCCCATTTAATCATTACATGTTTAATCGTTTCTTTCTCCAATTCTGTCGCCTTCATTAATTTATAAAATTTAGCTATGTGATGTCTATTGTCTAGTGTCTTTTTCCAGTGCCTGTTCTTCAAAACCTTCCATTCTTTTGTCTATATTAAATCTTTCCTTTAGTTGTTTGTATGAGAACCAATTATTTATGTTTCCTTCTTTCTCTAATTGCTCTCTTGTTTTTATCTCAAATTCATTTGTTCTACATTTCCATAATAAATCTCCATATCTAATCCATCCTCCTTTATTACTTTTGCTCCTCTGAAAAAGAGCTTCCTGGGAGGAGACCCACATCGCCATTTTTCTGTAAAATATTTTCTATATCTTGTTCCATACCTTTAATAGGATTTTTTGTATATAGTGGTTTTCAAAATCTTTATTCTCTTTAACTTTAAGATGTCTTTACATATTGAATTTACAGACTAATCTGCCTATACCTTTGAATAATAATAATAATAATAATAATAATAATAATAATAATGTCCATCTGAGGAAGTAGACTGAAGTCTAGGGAAGCTCATGCTGCTAACTTCTTTCTTTTTAGCAAGTCTCCAAGGTGCTACAAGACCACTCTACATTTTAGAAAGAAAGTCTTGCGACCACTCCATGCTGCTTGAAAGAGAAAGAAAAAAGAAAGAAAGAGGCTTCTAAAAAAAGGGATGTACTAAAACCAATGATAGTACTTGCCCATAGAGAAACCATAATGGCCCACGAGGATTACTTTCCCATAGGGAATCATTGGGGATTTCTTTCCCATTGGGAATCACTGGAGAATACTGTCCCATAGGGAATCTTTGGGGATTAATTTCCCATAGGGAATCACTGGAGAATACTGGCCCATAGAGAATCATTGGGGATTACTGTCCCATAGGGAATAATAATAATAATAATAATAATAATGATAATTTGTATGGGGATTACTGTCCCATAGGGAATCACTGAAGAATACGGGTCCATAGGGAATGATTGGGGATTACTCTCCATAAGGAATCATTGGGGATTAATTACCCATAGGGAATCACGGGAGAATACTGTTCCATAAGGAAACACTGGAGAATACTTTCCCATAGGGAATTATTGGGGATTACTTTCCCATAGAGAATCATTGGGGATTTCTTTCCCATTGGGAATCATTGGGGATCTCTTTCCCATTGGGAATCATTGGGGATCACTTTCCCATAGGGAATCATTGGGGATTACTTTCCCATAGAGAATCATTGGGGATTACTTTCCCATTGGGAATCATTGGGGATCTCTTTCCCATTGGGAATCATTGGGGATCACTTTCCCATTGGGAATCATTGGGGATTACTTTCCCATAGAGAATTACAGGAGAATACTTTCCCATAGGGAATCATTGGGGATCTCTTTCCCATTGGGAATCATTGGGGATCACTTTCCCATAGGGAATCATTGGGGATCACTTTCCCATTGGGAATCATTGGGGATTACTTTCCCATAGAGAATTACAGGAGAATACTTTCCCATAGGGAATCATTGGGGATTACTTTCCCATAGGGAATCATTGGGGATCTCTTTCCCATTGGGAATCATTGGGGATCACTTTCCCCTAGGGAATCATTGGGGATCACTTTCCCATTGGGAATCATTGGAGATTACTTTCCCATAGAGAATTACAGGAGAATACTTTCCCATAGGGAATCATTGGGGATCACTTTCCCATAGGGAATCATTGGGGATTACTTTCCCGTAGGGAATCATTGGGATTTCTTTCCCATAGGGAATCACTGGAGAATACTGGCCCATAGGGAATCATTGGGAATTACTTTCCCATTGGGCAGGGGTAGGCAACCTTTCCCCTTTAAGGGCCGAGGGACTTCAACTCCCAGAAGCCTCAGCCATGTTGGCCAATAGTCCCATGTTGGCCAATAGCTCCTGGGATTCTGGGAGCTGAAGTCCCTCGGCCCTTAAAGGGGAAAGGTTGCCTACTCCTGCCATTGGGAATCATTGGGGATCACTTTCCCATAGGGAATCTTTGGGGATTAATTTCCCATAGAGAATTACAGGAGAATACTTTCCCATAGGGAATCATTGGGGATCACTTTCCCATAGAGAATCATTGGGGATTACTTTCCCATAGAGAATTACAGGAGAATACTTTCCCATAGGGAATCATTGGGGATTACTTTCCCATAGGGAATCATTGGGGATCTCTTTCCCATTGGGAATCATTGGGGATCACTTTCCCCTAGGGAATCATTGGGGATCTCTTTCTTTCCCATTGGGACTCGCTGGCGCATACTGTCCCTGCCATAGGGGGGAATCCCTCTGGGCCAGTATCCTCCAATGGTTCTCTCTGGGGCGAGGGCTGTCATTGCTGGCGTCGGTCCCTGGGAAGGGGCTGAAAGGCAGCAGCGCTGAGCCCCCCCATTTTGCCCCTTTTGCCCTCCTCGGCTGAAGAAGTTGCCCAGAGGAGCGGCGGGAGAGGAAGAAGCGGCCGACGGGGCGGCTCTCGTTCCCATTTTTTTTTGGGGGGGGGACCCCAAGACTCAGAGCCCCCCCTTTCCCTCCTTCTCCTCCTTCCTTCCCTCCTTCCCTCTCTCTCTCTTTCTTTCCAGGCGCCACAAGTGCCGCGCGCTTCGCCGCCGTCCTCCTTCCTTTCCCCAGCGCTGGCTCTGAGGAGAATTTGGGGTCTCTCTCTCTCTCTCTCTGGAGAGGGACAGAGGGGCCTTCCTCTTCTTCTTCTTCCTCTTCTTCTTCATTCGCATTTTCATTCCTTTTCTCCTCGCCCCCCCCCCCCGGTCCGCCTTCCCTCTCTCTTTCTCTCTCTCTTCCTGGGCAGTTCTTTCCTGGAGGCTGAGAGGAGAAGGGCAGAAGGGGCTTCCTCTTCCTCTTCCTCTTCCTCTTCATTCTCATTCCTTTTCTCCTCTGACAGGAGAGGGGCAGAGGGGGCTTCCTCCTCCTCCTCCTCCTTCTTCCTCCTCCTCTCCTTCTCCTTCGTTTTCATTCCTTTTTCTCCACATCATCCTCATCCTCACCTCCTTCTTCATGTCCATTTCCATTCCTTTTCTCCTCTGACAGGAGAGGGGCAGAGGGGGCTTCCTCCTCCTCCTCCTCCTTCTTCTTCCTCCTCATCTCCTCCTCTTCCTCCTCCTTCATTTTCACGTTCATCCCTTTCCTCCCGTGAGAGGAGAGGGGCAGAGGGGGCTTCTTCTGAGGAGCTTCTTCCTCCTCATCTCTCCATCTCCTCCTCCTCCTCCTCCTCCTCCTTCATTTCCATTCCTTTTCTCCTCTGAGGAGCTTCTTCTCCATCCTCCTTTTCTCCTCCTCCTCCTTCATTTCCATTCCTTCTCCTCAGAGAGGAGAGGAGAGGGGCAGAGGGGGCTTCTCCTTCTCCTCCTCCATCCATCCATCCATCCATCTCCTCCCCTCCTTCATTCTTTCCATCCCTTTCCTCCCCTTGGCCCCCTCCCCTCCGCCATCTCTCTCTATCCCTCTCTCTCTCTCTGTCTGTCTGCCTGGGGAGTTCTCCTTCTTTCTTCTCTTTGGCCTGGGATTGCGCATTGGAGGCGTCCTCGTCGTCCTCCTCCTCGTCCTCCTCCTCCTCGTCCTCGTCGTCCCTTTCCTCGGAGGAGGATGAAGGGCTGGGGGCGGCTGCTGCTGGGCTCCTCGTGGCCCCTCTGGAGCCTGCTCTTGGGCTGCCGGGCGGCCGAGGGGCGAGGAGCCGGGGCCCCGCAGCACCTGGGCAGCATCGTGATGCTCTCGGGGGGGAACCGGAGCCACCAGCCGCCGCCGCCTCCTGCCGCTGCTGCTCCCCAGCCTCCTCCTCCTCCTCCTCCTCCTCTCCTCCTCCTTCCTCCGGAGGAGTCTGCCCCTGCCCCTGCCTCGGAGTCCCCCCCTCCGCCGCCGCCGGGCCCCGAGGAGTGCCGGGGCTACTTCGACGTGATGGGCCAGTGGGACCCCTCCTTCAACTGCTCGGTGCGGGAGTACCCCTTCTGCTGCGGGACCTGCGGCTTCCGCTTCTGCTGCAAGTACCCCAAGGGCCGCCTGGACCAGGACCTCTGCACCAACTACATCAAGCCCCCCTGGCTCAACGGGCGCAAGACCCCCAACCGCCCCGCCGACCCTTCCCACGACCCCACGCGCGACAAGACCAACCTCATCGTCTACATCATCTGCGGGGTGGTGGCCGTCATGGTCCTGGTGGGCATCTTCACCAAGCTGGGCCTCGAGAAAGCCCACCGGCCCCACAGGGAGCACATGTCCAGGTGAGGAGGCCTCCGCGTCTCCCTCTCTTCTCTTCTCTTCTCTTCTCTTCTCTTCTCTTCTCTTCTCTTCTCTTCTCTTCTCCTCTCCTCTTCTCTTCTCTTCTCCCTCTCTTCTCTTCTCTTCTCCCTCTCTTCTCTTCTCTTCTCTTCTCTTCTCCCTCTCCTCTCCTCTCCTCTTCTCTTCTCCCTCTCTCCTCTTCTCTTCTCCCTCTCTTCTCTTCTCTTCTCTTCTCTTCTCTTCTCCCTCTCTTCTCTTCTCCCTCTCTTCTCTTCTCTTCTCTTCTCTTCTCTTCTCTTCTCTTCTCTTCTCCCTCTCTTCTCTTCTCTTCTCTTCTCTTCTCTTCTCTTCTCTTCTCTCCTCTTCTCTTCTCCCTCTCTCCTCTCCTCTCCTCTCCTCTTCTCTTCTCTTCTCTTCTCTTCTCTTCTCTTGTCCTCTTCTCTTGTCCTCTCCTCTCCTCTCCTCTCCTCTCCTCTCCTCTCCTCTTCTCTCTCTCTCTCTCTCTCTCTCTCTCTGCCCCAGGGCCTTGGGCTTCTTCTTTTCTGGCCCCTCTTGACACGCCTCCCTCCACAGTCGCAAACAACTCAAACACCAGGCTTTTAAATAATAATAATAATAATAATAATAATAATAATAATAATAATAATAATAGTAATAATACAATTTATTTATATACCGCCCAATGGTAACCCAATCCAGGCGGTTTACACCTCTCTAGCCATGGCTAGGTCCTCCAGGGGAGCTCTGTGGCCACAGAAATGCGCTGGAGGAGCTCCCAAGGCCCAGTGGACTGCTCTCTCTAGGAATCTCTCAAAGTCCTTCAGGGTGACTTTTGGTTAAAGCTGACCATTAAGTTGCGCTGGAGGAGCTACAAATGTCTAGTGGAGTCTTCTCTCTAGGGATCTCTAGGTCCTTCAGTGGGACTCTTGGTTAAAGTTGACCCATAGGGTTGCGTTGGAGGAGCTACAAATGCCTAGTGGAGTGTTCTCTCTAGGAATCTCTAAAAGTGTGACTCTTAGGTTAAAGTTGACCCATAGGGTTGCACTGGAGGAGCTATAAATGCCTAGTGGAGTCTTCTCTCTAGGAATCTCTAGGTCCTTCAGTGCAACTCTTGGTTAAAGTTGACCATAGAGTTGCGTTGGAGGAGCTACAAATGCCTAGTGGAGTCTTCTCTCTAGGAATCTCTAAGTGTGACTCTTGGTTAAAGTTAACCATAGGGTTGCGCTGGAGGAGCTATAAATGCCTAGTGGAGTGTTCTCTCTAGGAATCTCTAGGTCCTTCAGTGCAACTCTTGGTTAAAGTTGACCATAGAGTTGCACTAGAGTTGCACTTGGTTAAAGTTGACCATAGAGTTGCACTACTAACGCCTACCAAAGTGTTCTCTCTAGGAATCTCTAGGTCCTTCAGTGAAACCTTCGGTTAAAGTTGACCACAGAGTCACACTGGAGGAGCTACAAATGCCTAGTGGGAATGTTCCCTCTAGGTATCTCTAGGTCCTTCAGTGCAATTTTTGGTTAAAGTTGACGATAGAGTTGCTCTGGAGGAGCTCTCTCTAGGAATCTCTAGCTCCTTCAGTGTGACTTTTGGTTAAATCGAAAGATATAGCCGTGTTAGTCTGTAGAATCAGTACGTAGAGAGATCTTGTAACTCCTTTCAGACTAACTGAAAGAAAGAAATTGGCAGCATGAGCTTTCATAGACTTCACTTTACTTCAAGTTGCGCTGGAGCACCTAGATATTCCTAGAGAGAACATATTAATAAAATCCGTGAATAATCAAATCCGCAAAAGGCAAAGCTGCAAATGTGGAGGGACAAGTGTATTTCATTTGTACGCTGCCTTTCTCTCGGAAGGGACCCAAGGTGGCTCCCAGGTAAAACAAAGACCCATGTAGAGAGCTCTTGTAGCACCTTTGAGACTCACGGAAAGAAAGAATTTGGCAGCAGAAGCTTTTGTAGACTTCAGTCTACTTCCTTGGATGCATTTGGTGGAGTGGAAGCCAGGCACAGAGACATATATGTGCCATTAGTATGTGAGGATGCCAGTTCAAATTACAACTCCTTTGTGTATGGAAATGAAGAGGCAGGTCCAGTTTTAATGATTGTTGTTAGTGCACAAAGGCATAGGAAACTGGTCTTTGTGCATGGAGATGAATTGGCAGATCCTGTTTTGCAATGGGACTAGCCTATGGTGAGGGGAATAGATGAATGTAGGGCACACCCCTGAGGATAGGGTCAGATAGTTTGAAGTGTGTGTAGTGAGTCAGAAAACCATGGTCTTTGTTCAATCCATTGCTGAGGGACTGTAGTTTGTGGATGAATTCCAATTCTGCTGTTTCTCTTTCCAAACTACTTTTGTAGTTCTTTCATTCAATGAGCTGTTCTGAGGTCTGGGGTGGAATGCCCAGGGATACCCATATGTGAATCCATTGGTAGAGCACTTATGCCTGCTTCAGCCTGGCAAAGCATGCACTTACAAGTGGGCAAATGCAGGGGTCTGGAATGGCAGGCATGCTTTGCCGGGCTGAAGCTTTTGGAGGAGAGGGACTCTCGCAGGCTCCTCCTCTTCCTCGTCTCTCAGCCTGGCAAAGCAGATCAGGAATCCTGGACCCCTGCATGTGCCTACTGGTAGGGCACCATTGCCTGCTTCAACCTGGCAGTGTGCCAGCCATCCTGGACACCTGTGTGAATCTACTTGTAGGACACCTGTGCCCATTTCAGCCTGGCAAAGCATGCCAGGCATCCCAGACCCATGTGTGAACCCATTGGTAGGGCACCCATGCCTGCTTCAACCTGGCAGTGTGTGTCAGGCATCCTGGACACCTGTATGAGCCTACCTGTAGGGCACCTGTGCACATTTCAGCCAGGCATTACAGACCCATGTGTGAGCCCATTGGTAGGGCACACATGCCTGTCTGCTTCAATCTGGCAGTGTGTGCCAGGCATCCTGGACACTTGTGTGAGCCTACTTGTAGGGTACCTGTGCCCACCTGAGCCTGGCAAAGTATGCCAGGCAATCCAGACCCCTGCATGAGCCCACTGGTAGGGCATCCATGCCTCCTTCAACCTGGCAGAGTGTGGCAGGCATCCTGGACACCTGTGTGAGCCTACTTGTAGGGCACCTGTGCCCACTTGAGCCTGGCAAAGTATGCCAGGCATCCCAGACCCCTGTGTGAGCCCATTGGTAGGTCATTTGTGCCTGTTTCAACCTGGCAGAGTGTGCCAGGCATCTTTGACACCTGTGTGAGCCTACTTGTAGGGCACCTGTGCCCACTTGAGCCTGGCAAAGCATGCCAGGCATCCCAGACCCCTGTGTGTGCCCATTGATAGCCTGGCAAAGCAAGCACCCTATAAGTGGGCTCATGTAGGGATCTGAGATGTCTGGCATGATTTGTGAGGCTGAAGCAGGCACACAATGCTGCCTTGGCAACCCTCTGGGACCTCGAGAGGAATCACTGCCTCAGGCATGTGAGCCAAGGGGCTTTCTTGCCAGTGGCATCACTAAGGGAGTGTGGACCACACTGGATGACACCCAGAAGAGGCAGTTGGACCCTCCAGAGGAGCGCATGTGAAGTCTTCCCAGTTGCTCTGGCCCTGGGATCCCCCATCCAAGAGACAAAGTCCAGGACTGAGGAGCATGTTCTTTTGGCCTTCACCTCTGCCACCCCACACCTGGCATGGGGACCCATTGTTCCTTGCATGGAGATGAGCCTACATTTCTTGTGCCACAAGAGCCAAACTGCTCCCTAGACAACGAAAAAGACTGCCAAGCACCTTCACATGCACAGAGAAAGAGAGAGAGAGATTTAGTACAAGAAGCATGCAGGAGCAACAATAACAAATGTGGCGTTTTATTTGCTATCGCTGCTGCTGCTAAGCTTTGCCCTTCCAACTGTTGCAAATCTCATGCACTGGGCAAACTTCTCTGCAGAGGGTTTGCCATGGCGCTCACACTTACACACACACGCACACCCTCTATCAACATGCTTCTTTGTTCTCCAAGATTAAAACAAAAAAGGAGAGCCTTTACTTCCCGCCCACACCTTGCCAGAGTGCTTGTGACACTGAAACCCCTTGACATAACTGTTGTTGTTAAGCCAGCATAAGGGAAAGAGGATGCAAAGAGGGAGAGCGCTGAGGATGTCGTAAGAACATCGATGCCAGCTTTTCCTAATCAGGCCCCACAGATGTGCTGGAATCAAATCCTACCTTAGTTGGAGATGGAGAGGCTGGCGTCTGACACATCTGGGGGAGGTGCCCAGTTAGTGAAAGCTGGCAATACCATATGGAGATAGTTTTCTAATTTCATATTACTTTTCCATATGGACTTACTTTCACATTCATATTTCATACTGAGAAAGGTAGGATAGGAAATCAAATACATACATTAAAAAAAAGAGAAAGATTCCATCTTATCACTGAACCAAATAGCCGGATGGATTATTCCATGTATGTGGGTGGAGGGGGGGAGTTATGTTGAACACCCACCAAGTAAATATATTCCATCTCTGCCCTCCCCCTTTATGCTAATAGACTTTGCTCTATTCTCAAGTAGGCTTTTGGCTGATCATCAGGCAAGTGGGATCAAGGCCACTTTGTTTTATAATCTAATAAATGTATCAGTATAAAAATGGATTTAGTTTTGTTTTGTTTGTTTTTTTAAAAAAATAGCCATCGGAGTCTTTTATCATCTATTTGGCTGCCCCTCCTTTCTTGCATCAATTGTAGCAACAGCAACAATCTAACACAAAAATCTATCTGTCAAGTTATTTGGTTTGTCTGATTCATTATGCTAATCCCCCAACACATGAAAGCAAAACAGATGGGGAACAACATTTGCACATAAAATAAAAACAATTTCAATAGCAAGAGCAAATAGTTCTGCTAGATCAGTGCCACCCCCCGGGGCACCCTTTTCCAACCTGGCATCTTCCAGATGTATTGGACTGCAGCCTGCATCATCCAAGCTGACTGCAGTGATGAGAGCTGTAGTCCAGCACATCTGGAGGACTCTGGGTACTACTCCACAGCTAATCTGAAAGAACTACCAAAATATGCCACCTGGATTTGCAGCGTTTTCTGTTGGGCATGGCTGCAGTGCCCTCAAAAAACACCACTCAAAAAGACTGCTCTTCGACATGTTTCTCGGCTCTTCCCCTTCCCACCCCCTTAGAGATGGATTCAGCACCTGATGCACCTTTCTCGACAAAGATCTTGCCGCTTGCTTTGTGATTAACAACCTCCCCTGTACCAAGACTCCCAAAATAGGTTTTGGAATGCATCACCAGTTCTTTCCACTAGCAATTATTTGCTATTTATAAACTGGCTGGTGATGGGTGATCATTTTTACTACTAAGGAGGAAAAGCAGAGCATAGGAGCTTGTAGGCAACTCATGTTATGTGTGTGAGAGATAGTCGGTAAGAGATGAGTTTTATTAACGGGTTGCCAAAGGCAGGAAAACCAGCTTTGAGGGACTTTAAAGCTACTGTATATAGATTTAGAAATTCTGTTCTGTTCCCTGCCTTTCAACTCTTAGACGCTTCGGTCCTCTTCCTATTTTGTTGGCATTTACACACAAATATCTGTGATGTAAAGTAAATCGGTTCATTGTGGCAAGGAACACAGCACACGTTTATTGAAATAGGACTGCTTCTAGCATTTACACACACATATCTATGATGTTCATTGTGGCGAGGAACACAACACACATTTACTGAAATAGGAAAGGTATAGAATAGTTGGATTCTAGTGAAGGTGGAGCAAATACCGATATACCTATCTTGCAGATACACAATTTCAAAAGCCAGTTGAACAATTTTGTGCATATACGAATGACTCCTTTTTGCCCTTTATATTTGGCATCCCCTGGTCCACAGGGTCACCATGAGTATAGATCAACTGGAAGGCAGTTAACAACAACAACAACAACAACAACTCAGAATGCCTTATTAGCATAATTTCTAGATGGCTTGTCACAAAAGATGTTAGCAGGATATGATAATAAAATAACAATAAACTTAAAACGATAGGCCTAAATGGTGATACTTCTCACGTATCAAACCTTCTTTTAACTGTTAAAAAGAAAAAAGCCTGTGTCTAACACCCTGCCAATCTTTACAACTAACTTCAAGGAAGTTTTAAATAAGGTGTGACAGTCAAAATATCCATCTCTCTCCCCACAAATTTTAGATACAAGAATGTTGGGGTTTACTATCCTGGATGGTTGTGTGTGTGTGTGTGTGTGTGTGCGCATATGCTTGTACTGTTACTTTTGTAGTAAATGAGCAGTTATCACCAGAACAGGCTATGCCCTAAAAACATGGGAGAGGAGGTGCCAGGATCTGTTTTGTATTTTACTAGAAATCTTAGGTCCACCGATTGGAAACAGATGCTAACAATGTGCATTTAGAGTAAAATAACATGGTGATTCTAATCACATGGGATGGAATCCTGTAAGGGACATAAGCATGTGTAAATTTCCCTAATATGTGCAGATATCCTTTTTTTTGGAGGGGGGGGGAGTATGAATGTTGGTACAGTATTCTTTTCCTCCCTCCCTAGCACTCAAAGTAACCACCCCAATTTAATCAAAATCCCTCATTCTGTGCTTTGTGGTGGTTTTGTAGACAGGCTTGGAGAAGTGTCTGTCTTGGTCCCCATAGCCAGATATAAAATGATGACATTAGCACTGAAACTCCTGGAGGACCCTGGTGCTGCTGTTATCCTGTTATGTCTGGCTATATAGCCAGATGCTTCTCTGAGCCTGCCTACTTGCCACAAAGCACAGAATGGGTCTGTGGGGTGGCTTCATGGGTTTTTCATTCTCAGCAGGAGGGGGTAGATGTGGATATTTATGCTACACTGAGGGGATATTGAATTGCAGCCATGACGAACTGTGGAATGTGTGCCTCAGTGAAGAGCACAGGCTTTGCAGGCATTCTTGGGCTGCATCCTCACTGCAGAAACAATCCCGTTTGACACCACTTTAACTGCCCTGGCTCAATGCTATAGAATTCTGGGAATTGTAGTTTGCTGTGGCACCAGAGTCCGCTGACAGAGAAGGGTAAATGTCTCACAAAACCACAGTTCCCAAAATTCCATAGCATTGAGCCAGGGCAGTTAAAGTGGTGTCAAACTGGATTATTTTTGCAGTGTTGATGCAGCCTTTTAGTCATCTCCAGGTAGGGCAAAACCGCTGGAGAACCACTGCCAGGTTTTGACAATACTAGGCTGCACAGATCAAGGCAGAGTTCGGAGTAACAACCTGACTGGACTATACAGTCCTTCCTCATAAAATTCTGTTTGTGGTTACCCCACACTTTTTTTTCCATTTCATCTGCCTAATTTAGATAGGAAACATCTTTCTTTCTTTCTTTCTTTCTTTCTTTCTTTGTTGACAGATTGCCCAGAGATCCTACAAGTAGATCCAAATCTATCTTTTGCCTGTCTCTGGATTGAAACTTCTGCTTAGCCACACAGCTAATTTGCTGTAGTAGAACATAACTTCAACTGAACAGTGGTAGCTGAAGGGATTCTCAAGGTTACATACCTGTGATGGGACATTCTTTGGACAGGATCATTGCTCACTTGCAGAGCACACACTGTGCCTCTATTGATCCATGTACTTTATTTATACCTTGCCTTTTCCCCAAGGCTGGAATTCAAGACAGCAAACAAGATGAAAAGAAATAGGAGTAAAAACTCATGTAGGTAAAAACATCAGGTCTTGCAGATTCAGGACCATGGCTTCCTTAGGGGGGGGGGGTTGCAGACTGACAGAAATAGTGCAAATTGAGTCCACTTTTACGGTTAGGGTTAGGGTTAGGGAATCATGGGAACTGTATTTTATTGTGGCACCAGAACTCTCTGACAGAGAAGGCTCAATGTCTCAGAAAAAAAAACCCAATTCCCATGATTCCCTAGCACTAACCCTAACCCTAAAAGTGGACTCAATTTGCACTATTTCTGGCAGTCTGCAACCCCCCATAGTTTACCCATCTGTATTGTGGTCTTTCTCTTTTCCTCCTGCCTTCTACCTTACCAAGCATTATTGTCTTTTCTAGTGATTTCTGTCTTCTCATGACATGTCCAAAGTACAATAGTGTCAGTTTAGTTATCTTGGCTTTCAGGGAGAATTCATACTTGATTTTTCCTTTTATTATTGTTTTGCCTTAAATTTATGGTGATTCTAAGGAGTTTTCTTAGCAAATTTCTTCAGAGGTGGTTTGCCATTACTGTCCTTTGAGGGTGAGAGAGTGTAACTTGCTCAGTGGGTTTCCATGGCAGAGCTGGGATTCGAACTCTGGTCTACAGAGTCGTAGTCCAATGCTGAAACCACTACACCACGTTGGCTCTCTGATTTGCTCTAGGAACCATTTATTTGTCATTTTAGTAGTCCACAGTATCCATAGAACTTTTCTCCAGAACCACATTGCAAATGAATTGATTTTCTTCTTGTCAGTTTCTTCACTATCCAATTTTTATTACTGTACAGAGAAATTGGAAATGCAATGGCATGGGCATTCCTAACTTTAAAATTCAATGATACATCTTGACACTTCAAAAACTTGTCTAGTTCCTTCATAGCTGCTTTTGCGAGTCTTAATCTTCTGATTTCTTGACTGCAGTCTCCATTCTAATTAATGACTGACCCTGGTTATAGAAAATCTTTCACTGTTTCAATGTCTTTATTTAACTTTAAAGTTAGGTAAATCATCTGTGGTTGTTATTTTTATTTTTATTTTTTTGTACATTTTAACTTTATTAACTGTAAGCCTTCCTTTGTACTGTCTTCCTTGACTTTCATCAGTAATCATTTGAAATCTTTGCTGTTTTCTGCTAGTAATATGGTGTCATCTGTATACACTCGTCCCTCCATTTTCATGGACTTTGGGTCCGCGGTGTCAGTCCTTCATGGACCAGCAAGCAGGGAGGGTTAAAATGGAGTGCGTGCCGGCGTGCAGCCATTCAAGTCTATGGGGCTTGAATATTTGTGGATTTCCATTTTCATGGAGGTTTGTGTATCTGGAATAGATCCCCTGGGAAAATGGAGAGATGACTGTATCTTAAATTGTTGATACTCCTTTTTTGAATTTTGGTGGCTCCTTCCACCAAGTCTTATCTTGCTTTACAGCATACAAATTAAACAGATTCAGCCTTGTCTAATCCCCTTGCCAATTTGAAACTATTCTCTGTATTCTGTGTTGATGAAGTCCCTTGGCCCTTAAAGGGGAAAGGTTGCCTACCCCTGGGCTAATACATTGTAAACTGCACAGAGAGTGCTTAGTTCACTATGAAGTGGTATAGAAATGTAAAGTGCTATTGCTATTGCTTTCTAAAATTGTAGGTTCATCTTCAAATTGTTCCTCTTTGAATAAAATTGTCATCCTTTCAGCTCTTTTATATAATTGTTCAGTGTATTGTTTCCATCTTCTTTTTATTTCATCTTGGTCATGTAATGTGTCATATAGCATCCCCACCCTTGGTTTAAATTTCCCTTTGATTTTTTGGATCTTGTGGAAGAGGTCTCTTGTCTTCCTTTTTTGATGTCATCTTCTATTTCTCTGCATTGATTATTATAGAAATTCTCTTTGTCCCTGGGCACAAATCACTGAACAGTTACATTCAGGGTTCTGACTCTATTTCTCTCACCTTTTATTTTTGCTTCTAGTCTGTCCTTAACTGCTTGAATAGTTTGATCTGTCATCCATTGAGTGTTCTTTAGCTTTATGCTCATTTTTGATATTAGCAGTTCATGAGTTGTGCCACAATTTGTGCCTGGTTTTGTTTTTGCAGAGAGAATGGAGTTTCTCCACCTTCTGCTTTCAGTTATGTACAGTGAGTCCTTGGTATCCATTGGAGTTTGGTTCCAGGACTACCCCCATATTTTGGATATCAAAATCTGTGGATCCTCAAATACCATTATATACAATGGTGTTCCTTATATAAAATGGCAAAATCAAAGTTTGCTTTTTGGATTTTTTTAAAGGTGGCAGATGGTTTTGTGAGTTCCTTCCTCTGAAATATAGCCTATAGCACCTGGTATTCATTGGGGTCTCCCATCCAAGTGCTAACCAGAGCTGACCATGATTAGCTTCCAAGATCAGTCAGAATCTGATGCTTTAAGAGTACAGTCACCCCTCCATTTTAGCGGACTTGGAGTCTGCGTCCCTCACCCACTTGTGGGTGGAAAATGGAGGGGAACAAAATGGGGGCATGTGTCCACGGGCATGCATTGCCATTCAAGCCAATGGGGCTTGCATATTGGCAATTTTCTGTTTTCACTAGGGGTGGTCCGGAATGGATCCCCTGCAAAAACGGAGGGGTGACTGTATTTAGGCCATTGCTGCGGTTAATTCATGACAAAACATATCAGGAAAGGTTGAAGGAGGTGGGCATGTTCAACTTGGTGAAGAAAAGACTGAGTGGTGACATGATGTGCCTATTTAAACACTTCAAGGACTATTACAGAGTGCTGCCTTGAGTCTCTGTACCAGGAGGAATGAGGGATAATGATAATAACAACAACAACAACAACAACAACAATAATAGAACTAGGTCTAATGGTTTGAAGTTATAGGGGAGTAGATTTTGATTGAACATTAGAAGGAACTTCTTGAAAGTAAGACTGGTTTGGCAATGGAACCAATTGCTTAGAGATTGTTGGGTCTCCTTCTCTTAATGCCTTCAGATCAGAAAGAGGCTGGACAGCTCCGTGCTGGGGATGCTTCAGCTGGAGATCTTGCATTGAGCAAGGAGCTGGACTCAATGAAACCCCTTCCAACTCTATGATTCTGTATTGGAACTCCTAATGCTTTATAGTAGTCATTGGGGTTAGAGTACAAAAAAAGGACTAAAGGAAGTTGCTGAAAATCATTGTAATCATATGGTGGTGGAATGGGGGAATTTTAACATGAAAATTAGCATGTCAGAGAGACTCCATGCTAGTTTTCCATGTGAAGGGAATCTACTTCTCTTCATGAGGAAGGAACAATTGCATTGTATGAGGCTCCCGCCTTCTTCTTGACACAGTGCAGCTGAGATTTCAGCACAAATTTGCCAAGAAAACCCTATGATAGATTTGCCTTAGGGTTGCCATAAGTCAGAAGGAAAACAATGCACACACTTATTGAGATCTGGGCAAGCTATAGGGACATTGTGGGGTTTTGGAAACTGGCTTTGGCTAATCCTCTGTGGTATACATCAGCTAACAAATGGATGTGTTTTTAGACATTACTACTTCAACAGAACATTTGGTATCAGAGGCAGAAATAACATGGAAAGAATAGGGATAGGTTCCTGAACCACAAAAAAGAAGAACAAGTCAACATGTTTAGTAAACATTTTATTCAAAATTAACATTATGCACATATGAAATGAAAACAACCAAGTCAGGCCATCCTTTTATAAGTAAACAAAAACATTTTGAACCTTCTAGAGACTATTTGAAGCCTGCTTGCAGATTACATCCAGGGGTGACTTTTTTGTTTCAGCAGCCTCCATTTTCTTATGTTCTCCATTTTGCTAAACCTATAGATCTGTGCTTTTTAACAGGGTGGTGTAGCATGTGAGGCAAGCTTATCAACCTCTCCCTTTCTCCCTGCTTTGTTCAATAAGGGATTTGTTTATGGCAGCTGCTGTTTACCTTGTCTGGTGTAGGCAGGCACAAACAGTTACAGTAAGATCAGTTAGAGCAGAATCCCATTCTTTCCCTGCTCAAGCTTTATGGCATTGTTTATTGCAGACATGCTGCTGAAATTTGACACAAACGTCCATTTCTCCATTTCTCTTTCACCATCCTTTAAGCCAATGATGTTTAAAAAACTTCTTGCTAGACAGAAGATGAGGAGGAAAAATGGGATAGGCATGTGTAAAAATACTTTGCAAAAAAGGAGATTCACTGTCAGGCTAATTGTCTACTGAGGTATGTCTGTACTTTCCTGTCATTTGATCCCTTCCTATCTGCTTCAGAGGAATCTTGTGCAGTATAAGTCAAGCAGAAAATAGAACAATGGTTAGATCAATACCGCTGTAGCTTAGTAGTAGAAACTGCACGCAGAAGGATCCACGTTCAGAGCAGGAATTTGATTTCTGTTTAAGGTTTGATGGAATTGTCTCAGTCTGGTCTTGAACCATCTATGAGACAGATTCAGTTTGTGCTTCAGAATCCGCACACTCACTCCTCACACCCCCAAATTTGAAAAAAACGTGTATAGAGAAATGCATGCAAAACATGCTTTAGGGTGGTACATTCAAGCAATGTACATAATTTAAAATATGTACACATTTGAAAAACAAGTAAAGAAAGGAACGGATCTCATTCCCTCCTTTTTAAAAAAAGGTCAAAATTCAATAGAAACAGGGATGGGCTGAACATAGAAATGGGGAGGGTAAGACATCCATGGATGTTGAATTTATCAATATACATAATACAACCTCAGCCTTTTTGGTCTACTGGTATGATTGTTGTTTTTCTTGTTGAAAATCCTGAGTTCAGTTTCAAGGCAAGCTTGTGTAACTGCAGCAGGAGAGACAGTGGTTAGATATGCCTCATGCCTTGTGAACCGAAAGTCCAGGTTTAATACCTTGCACCTTCAGGCAGAGCTAGGGAAAAAGTCATTTAAAATCCTGAAGAACCACTGCCAGTCAGTGGAGGCAACACAGAATTAGAAGCAGGCCCAGTTCAGGACTTTTACTACCTGAAGCAGAACAAAACAATATGCTCCCTATCTATCCACTCAAGTCCAAGTGTGTAGCACCCAAAGCCAGCCAAGATATTTTGTTATACAAAGCAGAAGAAAATTACATAAACATATCTCCTTAACTCAGACAGTAATAATGCAACAATAAAAAATTAAATAATGGCTTGCCATCTTCCCTGTGACGCCACAAATCTGTTGCCTAAAGGGCTATCTCACTCTGTGTAATGATAAGGTTGGTCCTGGCTAGATGGTTCCCTCTTAGGGCCTTTGCAGACTGCCAGAAATAGTGCAAATTGAGTCCACTTTAAGGGTTAGGGTTAGTGCTAGGGAGTCATGGGAATTGTTTTTTTTTTTTTCTGAGACATTGAGCCTTCTCTGTCAGAGAGCTCTGGTGCCACAATAAAATACAGTTCCCATGATTCCCTAACCCTAACCCTAACCCTTAAAGTGGACTCAATTTGCACCATTTCTGGCAGTCTGCAAAGGCCCTTAGTTGTAAGGCAGCAGCTCATCTCATGATGTGAAAAAGGCTACTGGTATTATTCTCTCATCTCATTAGTTTGCGCAGCCTAGTACGGTGGTGGAAAGAAGCAAGTCAAGTACTTTAGGGACTGGAAAAAGGAAAGTCCTTGCAAAAAATAATAATCAGTGCAACAGATGGGAACTGTGCAGTTTGCACCCCATCAGACATGAATTATATTTAATCTGCAGATATCAGTGTGTTTAATAATAAGTCCCCCTCTTCAGCCAAGTCTGAGAACTGTAGTCCTGTGAAAGGGATTAAGCAGGGATGGCAATAAAATGTCCAAAACACACTGCAGAAATAACCCAGTTTGAGACTGCTTTAACTGCCCTGGCTCAATGCTAGAGAATTATGGGAACTAGTTTTGGGAGCCATTTAGTCTTTGTCAGAGAGCTTTCGTGCCACAACAAACTACAATTGTCAGGATTCCCTAGCGCCGAGCCATGGTAGCTAAAGTGGTCTCAAACTGGATTTTTTCTGCAGTGTCTTTTGAACCAAAGTTGTTAATCTGCAACTCACATCATTCATCACCATTGGTTCTGTTTGGTAGGGTTGCTGAAAGTTGCACTCCAAAGGGCTACACATGTCTCATTCCCCGGCTTATGCAGTTAAAGAATTCAGTTCTTAGAATATCATTGTTTGACTGCAGAGGTGGTGCATGCCCAAGACTGGCCCTACCTACTGTGACCGATAACTGCTTTAGCCACTAGATTTCGGGTACTATGAAAAAGCAGTAAATTATTATATAATATACTGTTTTAGAACTTTTAGTGTCAGAAAGGAGGAGAGGTACTTGTGGGGGTTTCTGTCTCAAGAGTCAAAATAATGTTAAATAATTATTTTAAACTGTAATTTAAATTTATGTCAACCTTTGATCTTGTTAGCATTTTAATTGCTTTTTTTTTTTTTTACTCCTTATTAATATAAGCCAACTTAAATCTCATCTGTGGAAGAATTTGAGATATAAGTTCAATATATAAAAACATTAAAAACTCTGCTAGCCTTGAAGTCGGCACTTTTATTTGAGCAGGGTGGTGGCGAGGGAGGTGCTCTGTCACAGGCAGCAAAATGTCTTAGTCATTCCTGCCCATGCTGCAGTACAGGTTTTATGACTGATGAATGGACTAGGCTTGCCCTTCTCTTGCTGTTGCACCTTGTCTAATCCAAGTAAATCAAGTTACAGGTAGAAAGAGAACAAAACATGTCACCCAGCATCAAGAGGGATCTAGGAGTCTTAAGGCCAATGCAGACGGCCCGTAAGGGGCGACTCTGTGCCGCCCCTGGGAGCAGCAGATGGGGGCCCTGGCAACCACACACCACAGCCCTGATCCTCCTTTTTGCCACCCCCAAAAGAGTGGGCAAATGCTGCTCCTTTTTGGGGCAGCAAAAAGCCGCCCCTAGAGCCACCGCTACGGCTCTTTTGTGCTCCTTTGGTATAGCGTGAGCGCACACTGCACCAATGGGGCACCCTGACGCTGTGCCCCATGCAGTCTGGCGCACGGCGTTGGGGTAGAGTCGGGGCGACCGGTGTACGGTCGCCCCGCCCCAAGTCCAGCCTCAGGCTGGCCTAAAGTGCCGGTCTGCATCAGCCCTTTGTGGATCACAGGTTGAACATGAATCAGCAATGTGATACAGCTGCTAAGAAAGCCAATGCAATTCTAGGCTGCATCAATAGGAGCACAGTGTCTAAATAATAGCACCATTTTATTCTGCTTTGATCAGACTTCACCTGGAATACTTTGTCTAGTTCTGGGCACCACAATTCAAAAAAGGTATTGACTAGCTGGAACATGTCCAGAGGAGGGCAATCAAAATGGTGAAAAGTCTGGAAACCATGCCCTGTGAGGAGCAGCCTAGGGAGCTGGGTACGTTTAGCATGGGGAAGAGGAGGTTAAGAGGTGGCATGGTAGCCATGTTTATATATTTGAAGGATGTCATGTTGAAGATGGAGCAAGCTTGTTTTCTGCTGTCCCAGAGACTAGCACATGGAGTAATGGATTCAGACTACAGGGAAAGAGGTTTCACCTAAACATTAGGATGAACTTCCTGAAGGTGAGAACTGTTCAGCTGTGGAACAATCTGCCTCAGAGTGTGGCGGAGCCTCCTTTGGAGGTTTTTAAACAGGCTGGATAGCCATCTGTTGGCAATGCTTTGACTATATATTCCTTCATGGCAGATGGTTGGACTGGTTAGCCCTTGAGGTCTGTTCGAGCTCTATGATTCTACGAGGCTTGGAGCACTGGTTGGAAAACTGGGGGTAAATTGTTATGTTTTTAATTATTAAAAATTTAAAAATTATTTTAATTTATTTGTACATGACATTGCATGATTATTTGGTAACCATGAAAGGAAAAAAATAATCAGAAGTAGCAACAAAAACAAGACAAAAAAAGTAATAGTAGTCTTGCTCTGCAAGTCAATTAGTCATTATATGACAATATATTAAAGAGAGGAAAGTAAAACAAAGATCCCACTAGATGGTTTCTCCCCCCCCCCATGTTCTCAATTCAGATTATGCATAATCTACAAACTATAAATATCTATCCAAAATTTGGCCTGAGATGGGAATGCCTTGTTTTCTTATCTCTGGGTTGGCTGACCCTACCATTAGACAGAGTGTGGTGATGTCTCATGCAGCAGATTCTAGGAGGCAACTGTGAGATGATGGAGAGCTGCGTCATGTAGGAGCTCTTTACCTCCTACCACAGCCTGCTGCTCTCAGGTATAGTGGAGAATGCTATTCTCTCAATAGTGAAGTAAGATTCAAGAATCTTTTGCAATTGGCATCTGTATGGGGGGGGGGGGAGATATATGTATATTGTCCTAGCAATTTTAATAATGTACACATCCTTTTAATTTCTGTCAGAAATTGTAATGGTAGATCTGTTCCATGGAACATATGACATGCTATGACTTCCTAGCCTCAAACCTATTTGCAAAATCATTTCTTATTTGTACAGTTCAGGGATGAGTGCAATTGCTTATAAAGACAAAGTGGCATCATTCTTAAACAAGAGGGGAAGTACCAGCAGGCTCAAGAAAATCCCAAGGTCTGCAGAAATACAAATAATTTCAAAAAAGAAATCTAATGGAACGGGGACTCTGTTGAAAGAGTACTGAGCATGTAAGAGCAATGAAAATTGGTTTATTTTTTGGAGTGAGGAAATCAAGGAGAAGGTGAATAGAGAGTATCTTGGAATTGGACATGGGTGTTTAGCTGGAACAGTGAACAGGAACATTCCCCATACTTAGTTGCATGCCCCACTTGTAAGGAATACTAGTGTTAATCTGCTTTACAGGGCTCTTGTAAGGGTGGCTGCAATAATATATGTGGAGTAGTCTAAAGCATGATGAAAAAAGATAAGCTAATGCTACAGGATGTACACACATGGCCTACACTAAACATTCTTGTTGGTGGAAGAGGGATAAGAACAGGGTTATTTGTTATATTAACAGTGTGGAAAAAATCTCCATCATGTGGTAGTTCTGCAGGCTGAGAATTCAAAATACTGTATTCCTCCAACAAAAGGAAGACGGCGTAATCCATGTAATGAAAGAGTAGTTGCTGGCAGTGGAATCATTAGGGTTGGTGTCACCCCAGTGTGGTTCATGGTGTCACCAGCTAGAAGGTGGGTGGGCAGCTGTTATGGGAATTGAGGAGCCAGCTAGTGGTGTGTGGCATGTGTGGACCTCACCAAGTGAAACCCTAAGGGGTGTGTTACACCATTCCTCTTCCAACACCTAAATTTTGGCAGAAACGGGCTGTGACATTCATCTGCTTCCCTTTAAAATGCTTTAAGAGATGGTGGAAGTGGGGTGAAGCTCAGTGGGAGGAGAAAAGAGAGGCCTCAGAATTTTTTAAAATTCAAAATTCAAAAGTGAAAATTTTAAATGTTTTTTTTTTTTTACAAAATTTGATTTAAAAACATTTTTAAAATTTTCTTTAAAAACATCACATCTTAACTAAATTTTCACTATGTATATGTAAATACATTTAAGTTGTGTGGAGGTTGTAATTTGAAGGTATAATTTTGATTTTGCTAGTTGTTTATGTCACAACTATTATCGTTACATTCAGTGGTAAATGGAAATTATGATTTACGAGTCACATTAGTACAAAAAAGCATTACTAAGGATTCTGTATGGTGTGAAATGAGAGAAGGTCAATGGTATGTGTGTGTGTGTGTGTGTGTGTGTGTGTGATACCATGAGTTACCACACCGGGTGATGCCAACCCTAATAACGCCACTGCCATAGATGCATTGAGATGATGCTGTTGCTGCTGCCTCCCCAACAGTGTCACCTCCTCTGATGGGTGTTAACCAGTGCAGTGCGCACCCATCACATCCCGTTAATGATGACTCTGGTTGCTAGTTTTCTTTTCTGACTACTGTTTACTTCTACGTCTTGGTGTTATGTAATTCCAAGTCATTTGTGACTTACAACCATAAGGCAAAATTATCATGGGGTTTTCTAGGCAAGATTTGCTCAGAGGAGGTTTGCCATTGCCTTTCCCTGAGGCTGAGAGCATGTGACTTGCCTAAAGTCACCCAGTGGGTTTCGTGGCCAAGCAGGGAATTGAATCCTGGTCTCCCGAGTCATAGCCTAACACTCAAACTACTATGCCACACTGCCTCAAGAGAACTTCAGTCCTGGGAAGACACTCCTTTATCAAGCATTCCTAGCAACTAAGCAGTCTATAGAAAAGGGATATCTTGCTGACAGACTTGCAGTCTGATGATGGAAAAAATAATTCTTTTAGAAAGTAAGCTGTTGCCCCAAGGATAGATAATCTTTCTCTCTCTGTCTAAGACTACATTTTTGTGAGTAATATATTAGACCCTAATGCTCAGTGATGAGTGGGGCTGAAACCACTAGTGTCCCAAGTAGGTGATTCAACCCCTTCTCTCTCTTTTCTCTTTCTCCCCTTACCTCTTTCTCCCTCACTAGTTAACCACTAGAGAAAGGCCACAGTATTCTTGTAGGGTTAAATAATCATTTTCAGGTTGCTTTCTTTGAAAAAATTCACACAGAGATTCAGGTTGCCCGTTCTTCCTGTTCTAGCCTCTGTGATCACGAGATTCAATTTAAACAGATGATAATCATAAATGAATGTCACATGTTTCAGAACAAAAAGCCTAGCAACAAGACATGTGTGATTTTTTTTTTTTGGTGGTAAAAAAAAATCAGGTATGTTTTGTGATGAGGAGTAGTGAGGAGCAGAATCATGGCTGATGATGTTTAGGTGGGTGAAGAATTCCAGATGAAATATATGAAAGAAAAAGCAGAAGCATCTGCTGCTGCAGAATTTTTTATACCGGTCACCATCAGGGAGAGGGGCTGTGACTGTGTCAGGCTGCTGTTTTATTTGATGTATGTTTGTTTTCATTTGTAGTCTTTGCGAGAGAGAAAAAATGTCACAGCAAAGCAGACATGGTCAAATTGATGTTCTGGAACCATTTCCAAAATTCCAATTCTGGCTTGGCACCAGAAGCTATAGCTATATTGGGAATATAGCAAGGTGCTTTAATAGTGGGTTATTCCGTTTGCCCATGTAGACAATACTGTGCCTTCTGCCTTCTAACAGCTCTCTACCATTTCTGTCACAGGGTCTTTCCTAGTCTCTGTTATCTGATATACAGTTGTCCGTCCTGATTCATGGGGGATCCATTCCAGACCCTCCCACGATTTCGGAAAAACGCAAATATTTGAGTCCCCATTGGTTACGCTCCTACATGCACCGTTTTGTTCCTCCCTGCTTGCTGTCCACGAAGGAGCGAGACTGCGGACTCCAAGTCTGCAAACAGGGAGGGACAAGTGTATTTTAACTGGAGATTCCAAGGATTGAATATGGGACTTTCTGCATGCATAACTAGTGTTCCACTACTTACCCATTTCATCTTTTTTTTTTTATTTTGCCACTGTGTGAAACTAAGATTTGCTATTCACATTTCTGCATCCACACTCCCTCCTCCTGCTGAGCATGTTGCTGTCTGCAGCAATTTTATATAATATTATTTACAGCTGATACTGCTTTGGCAATTTTTTTATATGGAGAAATTCTGTTTTAATTTACTGGGTCTCTGTGTGGAGTGTGCTTCTGTGGATTCTTCAGAATCAGTCCATAACTCGGGGCTGTATTATTATAATAATTTTTTTCTCCCAGTGGCTTATTAATGTACACAGCTCTTTGAGATCTCTGCTAGCTGCATGTTTTTCTCAGCTATGTAGGCCAGTGCTTCAGTGGTGGATCTCAAAATTGTTGTGCCTTATTATAAGCCTTGTTTCGAAGGTCCAAACAAATTCTGACTACTTTCTATTGTGGATTTCTTTCTCTTTTAGAAAAGATTGGATCAAGCCATCCCTCTCCTTTTAAAGAACCCAGTGATCTGGAATCTATTTGATATTTTAATGACACAGGACTGCCCACAGTTAAAAATCACTGAATATTGTGTGTAATTAGCTAGATGTGTGTGTAATTAGCTAGATGTGCATTAAAAGAGACTTCCAGCAATTTGAGAGTTAAATCTGTGTTTAATGTCAACCACACATATGTCTACGGTAGCATCCATCAATGTTTGGTTAGGCATTATACAAGCTATTCTCCATAAAGGGGGTAGAATGACTACATATCTTATTTCAGAGTTAGGTACATGTGGACCTCCAGATGTTCTTGGACTACAACTCCATCATCATTGGCTATGCATGCTATGACTCATGGAAGCCGCACTCCAGGATCACACATTCTCCAGTCCTGTTCTGTTTTAAGGAATCCTATGTTTGTAGAACTGTCCAGTCCAAATCTGTCTTGAAGATAAAGAATCCAAAGAAGGGAAAGCAGAACCCTTGAAATTACATATAAACACTCATCAAGCACATGGACAGCACAAATAGCAGGAGGCATACAGTGAAATCTTCACTGAATTTTGATTGTAGAATATAGGAATTATTTGTAAATCTATATTTTACTTATGAATGTAGCATACCTAATTGTCTTTTTTCTTATTTGGGGTGACACATTTCCAGTCACTGTCTTGGTTGGAACAGCATTCAAGTGGTTACACTAATGACCCAGCATTTCCCCCATACAAAAAACTGTGTAACTTTGAAATCAGATTGTATTGCGGTCACAGGATCCTTAGGATTCCTGGGACTTGGGATTCCAGCCACAAAACAGGAGGAAATAATCATGGGAAATAATTTAAATACAAAATTGTCATAGCAGATTGGATAAAAAAACTAAGCTAAGATTCTGGGAATCCTGGGTTCAGATCTTCCTTGTGTCATTATCTCAGCCTTATTCCTGCTATCCCATCAGTTATATGTGTGTGTGTTTGTGTTACCTTACAGTAGGGGTAGGCAACCTTTCCCCTTTAAGGGCCGAGGGACTTCAGCTCCCAGAATCCCAGGAGCTATTGGCCAACATGGGACTATTGGCCAACATGGCTGAGGCTTCTGGGAGCTGAAGTCCCTCAGCCCTTAAAGGAGAAAGGTTGCCTACCCCTGCCTTACAGGGTTTGTTGTGAGGATTAAAATTAAATAATGTTTGTGAAGAGCTTTGAAAGTTGTATTATATAAATGTTGATAGCTCTGGAAGGATGCTGGACTTGGCACTTTGCAGTTTACTGTTTTGTTGTTGTTAACTGACTTTGAGTAGACCCTGACTCATGTTAACCCCATGGGTGAGACATCTCCAAGACCCCCTATCCTCCACTGCTCTGCTTAGATCCTGCAAACCCAAATCCATGACTTCCCTAATCAAGTCTAGCCATCTGTCATGAATGGGGGTTCCCTCTTCCCCATTCATGTGAGGACTTCTACCAAACAACAAAAGGGTTAAGCTGGGGAGGTACATGTTATGAGAGTTGACATCATATTCTAATTAAACATTACATCACAGCTGACATAATGCCCAACTGGCTAATCAGTTTACCAGGACTGTGAACTTTGAGAATCTTCCCACCAGAGGTTTTAAAAGCCTCTGGAGGCCATGAGGTTTGAGTCTTCCTTTGTTTGCCTCAGGCTGTTGTTGAGATGACCCAGATGCTGGTTGAGCTAGCAATGGAGGCTGAGCTCCCAGCATCCAGATAATCAAGGACTACAAAGCCCATCTGAGCTTGTAAGTAGTTAGAAATGTGTTGACTAGAGCGTTTAGGCCTTTTTGGTTTATTTCTTGGCTTGGATGAAATGGTTGTGTTTTCTATAACTACATTTCCCTACCTGTAGGACAGGAGGGGGTCCTATATGTAAATGATAACCTTGTTCTAGAATTTCTTAGTTAGAATAAAAAAATTCTTAAAAAATATTATTTATTCTTATACTCTTTTCACACGTGCTTTGACTCGGCTTGGTTATTGTTTTGCTAAGTTTATAAGAGAAGGGAACTACAAATCCCTTTACAAAGTCCTAGTGTATTGTTGAGGGAAAATATCATCTTTATTCACTAGGTGGCAGTAGCTGTATAGATAGTCTCAAGGGGTCCTATTCAACTCAGCAGGAGTGAGAAGATGGATCCAAGAGACTGGGGAATTAATTAATGCTGTGGGCTAAGGGCCAGGACAGGGAGGCTGTGGTTGGCTTAGAGCCCTAGGAATCCTTACATGGTGGCAGCAGTGTTTTGGACTTGGGAGTTATAGTTTTAGCTAGGTACATGTAAAGAATAGTGTGGATTCTCTCTCTTTTACCTGCCTATGGTGGCTTGGAAGGGAGTGTGTGGAGAGGGAGGCTGTGTTGCTTTGAGGAATGTGTACACCGGTGTTGGGTCTATCCTCTCAGCTTAGATCCATTTGGAGAACCATTTCTTTGTTGGGAACCTCTGAAAAGCCAGAGGTGGCTTTGTTTTCTCGAGAGCTGCTGCATCTCTTCAGAGGGGGCAGCAAGTTTCACAGTGGGAAAAAGTGTGTGTTTTTCTCCCTTTCTCTTTTTGTGCTGGCTTGGGCCTATCATCATGCCATCTGGTGTGCGGTCTGCCTCTCTTTCTACTACTTTCTACCTTCTATCTTTCCTAGCATTATTGTCTTTTCTAAGGAGTCATGATGTTCTTCTCATGATGTGGCCAAAGTACACCAGTCTCGGTTTTGTCATCTTGGCTTCCAGTGTCCTCAGCATTCTTCTCCAGCACCATATCTCAAATGAGTTGATTTTTTTTCTGCCTGCCTTCTTCACTCTCCAGCTCTCTCTGTATGGTGATGGGGAATACAATGGCTTGGACGATTCTAGTGTCAGGAACTGGGGAACAAGAGGACTGATTAGTTAGTTTAACAATGGCTCACCCCATCATCCAGTAATCATTTCTGCTTGTTTGATAGCCCTTGAAGGAACAGACCAGAAGCTGGGACATTCTGCAAAGCAAATGATCTGTTTCTTACCACCTTGACCTGTGGCCTGTTGTAATTTTTCTCCAATAGATATTTTTTTTTCTTTTGGCAAAAGACAGAGAAGCAGCTTATGTCGTAAAATCTTGAGCTCAATGGGATCATGAAGAGACAGCAGTTGAACTTACCTCAAGATGTTCCTTAAATCAGAGGGGGAATGGCAAGCCATCACCTAACTCTGGGAAGCACAGATACCTGGAGGGCAAGCTCGGTCAGCTTCCAAATATAGAAGTGCATACCTGTCTGGTAAAGGTGTCATTGCAGGGAAAGAATCACTTGATTGTAGGGTACTCTTTGTGAATAGAAAATTTCCTTTGGAAGGGGCTCTACAGGTGAAGTGCTGCTGCAAGAAAGACAGGCCTTAAAGGCCAGCTGAAAGTGAATGAGGGCACCAGAATAGTTCCAAAAAATAGAGCTCCCTTTCTGTGTTACTATTTCATTTTTATTAATTTTGGGGCCAGCCATTTGCCCAGTTTATTAGCATCTTCCAGATTTCTTTTTTTGACGTACTTCAATTTATTTTCTGTTTTTTCAACTGTCATCAAGGACATGACATTTGACATGTCATCAAGGTTTTTGTAATTTAAAAAAATTAATTCAACTTTCTCTGTATTCTTTTAAATTCTTCTTTCTTTTGAATTTCCTATAACACATTTTGTGATTTTTTTTGCTCTTTCTCTTCTTCCATTCACAAAAGTTCCAATTTTCTCTTATCCTTCTATTATCTCCTAGTTTCATCTATAGCTTAACCTCTTATCTCTTAATCACAATCTATTAATTAAAGTTAAATATCTTCAAATACTCAACCATAAATGGATGCCTTCAATAAATATTTGTAATGTTCTCTAGCTTATGTTTTCAAATATCCTTATCATGTTAACACTTTCCTCCTCTTTTCAATTCCCTCTAAATCTCAATGCAATTACATTGGGATTGTCCACATTGGCAAAATAAAGAAGCCAAGCTATGCAGATGACATACAAAGTGAAACCAAGTGGAAACTGACGCAAAGTCATGTGCTGGGTCTAAAAACTGGAGTAAAAAAGAGCTCCAGTACTCCGCCTTAATGCAGAAAATGCACATCATTGCATTTAAACAGCATAGCGCCAGTATGGGACTGTGGAAAAGCAAACATGCAAAAGTTCGACAAAAAGGGCAGGTCACCAATAATGCAATGGATGTAATTAAAACATACACAAAACAGGTAGTCCAACGGGGGGCATGGGGTGAAAGGGGGAAAGGGAGCATGTATGGGGGAGCCTCCATGATTGTGCTTTGTCAATGTATCACTGGGCACACCAACGCACTGTACATGTGGTGTAGAGCACGTGTGACTATGTGGCCCTTTACATGGGCATCCAGTAGGATAGCAGCTGTCAGAGAGAGGGAGGCAATTGGCAATTACAGGTAGTATGTTCATGTGATGGTGCACATGCATGGTGGGGAGGCAGGGAAAAAAATTACTAAGCAGTATGGCTTGACACCCCATGGTGTGAATAGCAGTGGTGGCATCAAGGGGGTGCGGGGGGTGCAGACTGCACTAAGGGGGGGATGACACCACTGCTGCTCAAACACCTGTATTTTGGAAGAAACATTGTGGTATTTGCCTGTATCTCTTTAAAATGCTTTAAGAGATAGTGGGAGTGAGGTGAAGCTCAGTGGGAGAAGAAAGGAGGGCCCCAGGAATTATTAAAATTTAAAATTTCAAAATTTTAAATTGTTTAATTTAAAAAAAAATTGAAAAATTATTCTTTTAAAATGTTCTTTAAAAAAAGTATTTTAACCAAATCTTCACAATGTATATGTAAATACATTTCATTTATGCATACGATATTGTAATTTGAAGGTATAATTTTAATATTGCTAGTTGTTTATGTCACAACTATTAGCATTAAATTCAGTGCTATATTGGAATTATGATTTACGAATAACATGAGTGCAAAAAAGCATTACTAAGGATTCCATATGGTGTAAAATGGGAGGAGGTCAATGTTAGCCTGTTTCTCAGGCCATTTTCTTCCTCCATCATCTTCTGTCTCTCTTGTCCTGTATCTTGGTCCTCCTCAGCTTTCCTCTCCAAAACCTCACATAGGCTGCATCCACACTACAGAAATAATCCTTCTTGATGCCACTAACTGCCATGTCTCAGTGCTATGGAATTCTGGGGGTTGTAGTTTTGTGTGACCTTTAGCCTTCCCTGTCTGAGAGCTCTGGTGCTACAACAAACCACAGATCCCAGGATTCCATAGCATTGAGCCATGTCAATTAAAGTGGTGTCAGACTGGATTATTTCTGCAATGAGGATGCAGCCATAGTCTTTTTCTGCTGTCCCCTTCAGATCCTTCTCAGCTCTTTCAAGCATCTTGTGACCTGTCCTTTTCTTCCATCACCTTTGCCTCGATAATCTCTCATGGTCTGTCCTTTCTATTTGGATCCTACATCCTCATCTCAGCACTCTGAAACCTCTTGTGATCTGTCCTTTTCACCCAACTCCTTCATCTCCTTCTCAGTTCTCCGTTTCTTCTCTTTCCCCCTCAACACCTTCTTTCAACTTTCTCTCTCCTTCTTTCACCTCTTGTGGCTATCATCTGCTGCTCTCAATACATCGAGTTCCCCCTCTTCTTCTTCTTTAATAGTTCAAGTTAACTTCACCAGTTTCTGCTTTGCTGTGTCCTTTCCTCCTTATTCATTTCCTTGTGTAGGTATGTTTTTCCTTCTCTGTCTTCTTTACTTCTTCATTCCTGCTTTCTTTCTCTGTTTCTCACTCTCTTAAATTTTAAATCTTTACAACCTTTACTTAATGCTTGTAGAACAGTATTCTAGAAGATCTACATCACTCAAATCCTTTTTAATAGAGTAAACTTACAGTTCAACACATTCTCATCTTAAAAAGGTGGGTGATGATTGTGGTGGTTCTGCCATGTTCTACAGGAAGACAACAGTAAATTTGCTCATGATTTTCTCAACCCTACCACATTGCATCAATTTAGATTATCTCAGTGCTACAGGCTGAAAAGGATCCCCACAAGCCCCTCTGAGTTCCCTTTACTGGAAAGGGGGACACATTTTTAGTAAATTTGAGATTTTAAGTTAGCTGCTACATCTTCTTCTATTAAGTTAGCTGCTACATCCTGCTGTTGCCTGCCATTGTCTTTTTCAGGCAGGCGGTCATTTCGCCATGCCACCAGTAATCCCTAATCCCACATATTTTTACTCATTTGTTCAAGTAACAGAATCTTGATAATAAAACAAAACCAAGAAATTACAATGCATAGTGTAATCATCCTGCATGACAGGGAATTGGATTAGATGGCCCATCAGATTTTAAAATCAGATTTTAACCCATTACAAAAAGATGCACAAAACTGAGGTTGAGAAGAGGTGATAATTATGTTATTGATATTCTCAGAGCTACACAAAAAGTCACTTTGGAACACAGCAGCAAGTTCTCTGTGAGTCTAAAATCTAATCTTTACACATTAACCACAAACCATCCCCCAAATCACTCATCTGCACGTCTGCCTATGAATACAAGTGAGAAGCAGCATAGCACAAAAATCTTCTTTATGCATGTATTTTCAGAAGCATGAAGGACTCAGGAGAAAGCATGGCCAGCACAGTGTGTTCAGAGAGCACCCACAATCTACTCCTTTGCATAATAATCTACCCTTTTATGATGATAATCTATAGAGCTGGAGAAAAGCACTTACTTGAGACCACATTTTTCTGTTCCACCAACATTCAGTATTATCATAAGGAAAGTTGAATCAAGTAGGTTTAAGATCATGTATGCAAAACCATAGGGGGATAAACTATGGACAGAAATTCAGTATTCTTACACTCATCCATTTCTTAAGGAGAAATCTACACTGCACTTTCACAGATATGCCCTGCCACCTTATTTAGCTCCAGAGAGAGAAAGAGCTCCCACTTCACAATACACAAAAACAATTCCATACATAGAACCATAGAATTGGAAGAGACCACAAGGACCATCCAGGTCAGCCCCCTGCCATACACGAACACAGAATCAAAGCACCCCCAACAGATGGGCATCCAGCCTCTGTTTAAAAACCTCCAAAGAAGGAGTATCCACCACATTCCAAGGAAGTGTGTTCCACTGTCAAACAGCTCTTACTGTCAGGAAAGTCTTCCTAATGTTGAGGTGGAGTCTCTTTTCCTGTAGTTTGAATCCATTGCTCTGGGTCCTGTTCTCTGGAGCAGCAGAAAACAAACTTCCTCCATTCTCAATATGACACCCCTAAGTCTCTCCTCGTAACACATGGTTTCCAATTCCTCACCATTTTGGTTGCCCTCCTCTGGACATGCTCCAGCTTCTCAGCATTGTTTTTGAATTGGAATTGAATTGAATTGAATTGAAGCAGCAAAATGGGACTAGAGCCCTCTTAGAGTAAGGAAAGTGAGCTGTTTTATTAAAAAAACAAAATTACACTACCGGGTTCAACAGGAAATAACTTTCCAAAGGTGCTGAGCTTCAAATTAAGCAAAATGAGTATCTTTTGTAGGAATCTTATGTAGGATAAAGAAATTCTTTACAGTACATGAAGTCTAGGGTGTTATCAACGAGAACCTTGACTGCTGTGCAGAGCACAGAGCTAAGAGAAGCAAATAGACAGAAAAATGTCCAAAGTCTTGTCTAGAGTCCCAGTTGATTATCTAGTTTGACCCCGAATCATAGGCAATAATAGACAGTCATTTAAAATGCAGTTTTTCAGGCAATTGACTACTTCAGAATTACATATGTAAACAAATCTTCCTAATCCACGTTGGTTTCCATTGACCTTTGACTCTAGCTCCTGAGGTTTTTTCTTTAGTCTTCTGTAGTACAAAGTAGATGGGCATTGAAAGACTGTGTGTGTATTCTTTTAAAAAGACTTGCCAGGCTTGGCTATGGGTGGTCTCAGTGGTTGCCCTTTTCACAAAATAAAACAGTTAACAGCAGTTTCCAACCTATCTATTGTGGAGGTCAACAGGTTTCTTTCCTCTCTTTTCAACCACTGGGAATGCTCAATACTCCCCTAGCCAGCAATGAAGGACTCAAAAGTTTTATGAAGCAACAAGAGAAGAATGAGAATCAAGTTGTTCCTGGCCCTGCTGTGTATAGATTCATTTCAGATCTTGCTCTAAATACTAACCCTGTTTGGACCCTGAATTTTTTTCTGAATTATGAATTTAATTTGTAGTTGCTAATTTGTAGTTTTTTTGTTGTCATGCTGCCCAAGTCTTTGCCAGCATTTCTGCTACCTCTAGTTTGTGTGTGTGTTGTGACATGTATATATCTAGGAAGAGGCAATGTATGGTCATTCTCACCATCTGTGTTTGGTGAATGATAAGTCATATATGGAACTCTTTAGTGTCGTTCCAATTTTAGTACATGTACTGCCGAAGGGCTTCCATTGCAATAATAACATTCAGATACATCGAATACAATTAAAACCAGATAGGAAATGGTAATAAAAATTAACGTATCCAGTCAGTTATAGTCCCTTTAACACTGCCTTCAACAACCATTCCTTTATGTGGAGATCTCTTTGATAGTCTTCAAAGGTCAGCTAAAGATATTGCTGTTCACCTCCAAGTTGCATTTAGAGGGAGTATTAGGGGGAAGCAGACGGCTTAAAGAGCTGTTTTGGGGGCAGGGAAGGGGAGGGGCAGCTGTGCGATGGGTGCCCCAACCCCTTCCCCAGGTCGTCCTCGGAGCAGCCGGCCCTCCGCACAGCCAGTGCTCTGAGGAGGACCTCCCGCTGCAGCGTTTGCACACGCTGCAGCGGAAGAGTCGCCGAAGATGCTCCAGCAGCCTGTTGCGGAGCACCTTCGCCGACTTGTGGAAGGAGCGCCAATTTAGCGCTCCTTCCAGGGGCGGCGAAGCTGCGCCGCGGGGCCGAGGTGTGGGGATACCTCGGCCCCGCGGCGCAGCTTCCCAGGGCAGCCCATGGCCTCCCGTCTGCTTAGTCTTTTAGGGCCTTTGCAGACTGCCAGAAATAGTGCAAATTGAGTCCACTTTAAGGGTTAGGGTTAGTGCTAGGGAATCATGGGAATTGTTTTCTTTCTGAGACATTGAGCCTTCTCTGTCAGAAAGCTCTGCTGCCACAATAAAATATGATTCCCTAACCCTAACCCTTAAAGTGGACTCAATTTGCACTGTTTCTAGCAAGTCTGCAAAGACAGTTTGTCTTGATCTTGCTGGTGTTCTACATTGGAGTATGTACTGCTTATTTTTCATGTCGTTGTTAATGCTGACTTTAAAATCTCTGAATGGTTCTGTTCTTATTCTTAAAATCTTATTGTTCTAATTTTTGTTTTGACTACTGTGGCTGGAGACTATGTTGAAGAGGCAGGATTATATAGTTTAAGATAATGAAAAACTCCCACAAACCCTAGGTAGGGGGTATGATCAAAGAAGTATGAACTATGGTGTCATTCATAAACTGAGCTCTGTCAACAATTTAAATTTCTACAGTGCTACACAATACATCATTGAACTATGGAATTTACTATCACAATATGTGGTGCTGAAAGATGGAAAAGAAATTTGCATTATCCAAGATTTGTTACCAGATTGCTCTGTGAGACTATTGATGAAAGCAAGCACATATCTTTTGTTTTCTCATTATCAGGAGAAAACAGCAAGCATCAAACTCTTCCTTTATAAATTATATGCAAAAAAAAGCAGCTCAAAAACAGTTTATACAGGTACTTGGAACATGCCCACAAACATGCTTTAGTTACTGTGGAAAATGTCAAAACGTGAAGAAAAAAATGGCAAACGTGTATATTAGGAAAACTGTTAATGAAAATCTACACAAACCTCTGTGCAAAAAGAAATAAACAGTCTTACAACTCAGCTTGGATAGGGGGACAATGCTGAGGGGATCCTGATAAATAAAATTATTAGCCTCAATAATTTTTTGGATCTTCACTTTACAGACCCAGAAACCTATTGGACTAAATGAGAGCTGCAATTGGACAGAGATGTTATAAAACTTTTTTTCTCCCTTTGCTTTATCCCTCTGATCTTTTGTATGATTTTGGTTGCATTGAGGCTGTAGTTTGTGTAGTGTTTTGCAGGATAAGTACTCCTTGCAAAGCAACCTGAATTACTCTTTAACAGGTAGGATAGATTGCAAATTAGGAGGGAAAGATAAAGCCCTCCATTTGAAACATCCAAAATAGCATTGCAATCTATTGGAGCATCCAGGATACAGTAAGTATGGGGAAATAACATCTTTGATAACTTTGAATATCTTCATCAAATCCTAAACATATACATGTCTCTATATATTCTCTACAGGGATTTATTACCTGATAAACTCCTTACGTATACTGGATACTCCCTGCAAATAGGCAAATTATTGTGATGCTACGACAGGTACATCTGCTAGATTATTATTTTACAATATGGTCTCCATTTACTAATAAATATACTAACTATATTATATTTTCCCATTCTTTTAGCTTAATTTTCCGCTGCGGAAGACGTTTAATCGAAATGCGTTTGGTTTTATTGTTATTTTTTATCTCTTATATTACATGTCCTCTGGAAGTGCATATACTTCTGCTCCTTCATGCACTTTGAATGTTGGATATTTTTTATATTGTATATGTCATTTGAGATTTATATATTTCTAATCTTCTATGTATATTAGTAGTGTATTTACTTTTTATCTGCATATATACGGGAAGCATATACATGACTTGTGGTTTTTACTTTCTGACACAGTGTATTGTCTTAACTTAACCACACATTGTTTACCTGGATGCCAGAAAACCACTGGTTCTACATTTACTGCATATTTTAGATAATAACACTTTTTTATGTATTACTTTTTAATTACTTTTCTCTGGAGTGAGGAACTGATCAGGATGGTTTGGCCCTGAAGACTGATGGATCAAGATGGCTTCCTGAAGGCTTCTAGAGATATTCCTATTGCCTTGGCAGTCAGTTCTGTCAAAGCCCTGGTTGATTTCTGGAATTGACCTGAGCATTCCCTCTCACAGAGGATGTTAAACCAGCTGCTCAGTTTCATTCCATCTTGTAAACTCTAGTTAATATGGATCTGATTAATGTAACTCTGAATCCCGCCTAATGAATACTTCTCAGTTTGTGTAGACTGAGGATGTGGACAATCATAGAATCATAGAATCATAGAGTTGGAAGAGACCACAAGGGCCATCCAGTCCAACCCCCTGCCATGCAGGAACTCCCAATCAAAGCATCCCCGACAGATGGCCATCCAGCCTCTGCTTAAAGACCTCCAAGGAAGGAGACTCCACTACTCTCCGAGGGAGTGTGTTCCACTGTCGAACCGCCCTCACTGTCAGGAAGTTCCTCCTAATGTTGAGGTGGAATCTCTTTTCTTGCAGCTTGCATCCATTGTTTCGGGTCCTAATCTCTGGAGCAGCAGAAAACAAGCTTGTTCCCTCCTCGATATGACATCCCTTCAAATATTTAAACACGACTACCATATCACCTCTCAACCTTCTCTTCTCCAGGCTAAACATCCCCAGCTCCTTAAGTCGTTCCTCATAGGGCTTGCTTTCCAGACCCTTCACCATTTTAGTTGCCCTCCTTTGGACACGCTCCAGTTTCTCCACATCCTTTTTGAATTGTGGTGCCCAGAACTGGACACAGTATTCCAGATGAGGCCTGACCAAAGCAGAATAGAGTGGCACTATTACTTCTCTTGATCTAGACACTATACTTCTACTGATGCAGCCTAAAATTGCATTGGCCTTTTTAGCTGCTGCAAGATCCTAGCAAAGGGGAGATCTGCCACATGTGTACTAACCCTGCCTGGATCATTAAACAGACCAAAAGGGGGCTGGCTGAGTGGGTTATGGGGATGGTTAATGCTTCTTTACAGCAGGATAGGTTCCCAGTGAGCCTCAAGAAAGTTGTTATAAGCGTTGAAAAATCCCCACCAACCCATGATCATACTGTACTGGATTATTATCGGTCAGTCTCCAATATTCAATTTTTGGAAAAGGTACTAAAGCATGTGGCCTCTCAAGTTCAAGGATTCTTGGATAAAGTGGATTAGCTAGATCAGGGGTAGGCAACTTTTACCTACCTGGAGCTGGTCCGCTGGTCCGGAGCTCTTCCGCGGGCTGAGGGGTGGTGGTGGAAATGGCGCCGCGCATGCACGCTCTCTTGCACATGCGCAGTACGCCAGAAGTACTGCGCATGCGCGTGCAAGTTGCGGCCGCCATTTTGTTTTCCAAAATGGCGGCCGCGACTCATTTGCACATGTGCAATACTCCGGCACATGCGTGAATGAGTCATGGCCACCATTTTGGAAAACAAAATGGCGGCCGCGACTCACGCGGCAGCGGCAGGACCAGGCTGGGGGCGGTCCAAAGGCCTCACGGGGCCAGGGCTGGCCCCCAGGCTGTAGGTGCCAACCCCTGATCTAGATCCATTTCAGCCTGGCTTTAGGCCTGAGTTATGGGGTGGAGATGGATGGTGCATGATCTATACTGGGAAATTGGCAGTAGGGGTGTATCCCTGGTGGTTCTGCTGGATCTCATGGCAGCTTTGGATACCGTCAGCCATGGTGTCCTTCTGGGCTACCTCTCTGAGTTGAAACTTAGACGCAGTGTTTTACAGAAATCCCAGTTCTTGGTACTAGAGAGTTCCTATGTGACTCCTTGGCTGTTGGCCAATGGAATCCTTCTCTGTTTTGTCCCTCAGGGTTTTTAAATTATACACGCAACCCCTGGGAGAAATTGTCCAGAGTTTTGGAGTCAGGCTTTACCTGTATATTGATGTCACCCAGCTCTAGTTGATAGAGATTTGGTAGCTGTAACTCTGGGCCCTCTTTATCCAATTATAATGGATACTTTTCAGTTTGTACATCTTGAGGAACTGGACTCTGTTAGGGAGGTGAGAGTCCCCACATGTATTATAGACCCTTGCTATTCTCAGTGTCTCCTTTTGGAGGGCCCTCAAAAAGAGTCTAGAATGATTCTCTCCCTGCTGTCCTTTGTGAAAATTTTCTTATTCCCACAGAGTCTGTACTTGCCCCCAGACTCTGGAACGACCTGCCAGACGAGATCCATCAAATAACATCTTTGGACAGTTTCAAAAAAGCTGTCAAGACATATCTCTTCTGGCAGGCCTTTCCAGACTAGATAGCTGGCCTTGGGTTGTCCCTACATCTAGGACATTGCCTGGCATCTGGCTCCCTCACTGCCTAAAATTGGAAACATCTCATGGGGCTATTGTAATTGTGATTATTGATTTTTAATGTAATTGATATATTGATTTTATTTTGTAACTGTTTAATACTGTTTTAAGGGTGGGAGGGATATATTTGTATCGTATTTTATGTTGTTAACCGCCCGGATTGGGAAACCATTGGGCGGTATACAAATTATTATTATTATTATTATTATTATTATTATTATTATGTATTTTTTTCCTTATTCTCACAGGCAAGTGAAATTTTTTCTTATTCCCACAGATTTTTAGGATTTGATTGCAATGGCATGCATTTTTTAAAATTGTTTTATATCCTGTATTTTAATAAAAAAATAAATTATTTTAATCTCAGATATCAAATCCAGAAACAACATACCTCTGATTATCACTCACTAGGAAATTATGTGATAGTAAATGTTATGACTTAGAATCCTAGAGTTGCAAGAGACCCCAAGGGCTATCCAGTCTAACCCCCATGCCATGTAGGAATACACAGTAAAAGCACTCCTGACAAATGGCTTTCTTGAGTGGGAGCTTCCTGTAGCATCTCGCTGGCTATGAGGAATACAGGGTGCTGGACTAGACAGGCATTTAATTGGATCCAGAAAGTCTCTTCTTATGTTCTTACTCAGGGGACTGATGCAGGGGATTGAAATTCCCCTGGCATCTTAGAAAGAAACAACTGATGCCAATTCGTAAAATAGAGATGAAGAAACTGTGCTGTTAACTGGCGGAGAACTTAAAATATTATAAAGGCTTACTATAAAGAAAAATGCAAGAATAGCTAAGAAAACTTGACTGACTTAATCCAAACTGCATTAGGGGAATATCAGCTTAGTGGTAAAGCTTTGTATTCCAAAAATATAAGTTTCATTCCAGTGCATCTTTAGCTTTCTCCCCCACCCATGCTCTGTTAGCCGATGATGGCAAGATCATCACCTGAAATCCTGTGGAGCTGCTGCTGTTCAAAACAGACAATATTGTGGTAAATGGGCAAATATTCTTTCTTTTTATAAGGTGACTACTTATGTTCCTGTTAATTGAACACTGAAACATACTGCAAGTTATTGTAAGAGTTACAAGTTATTCTTATTGTACAATAGAACAGCACCAGCTTGGCATGCAGATGGTTCCACATTTAATTCCCAGTGTCTGCATTTAAAATGCTCAGGTAGCAGTTGATGGGAAAGACTTCTGTTTGTCTGTGGCATGGAGAACTGTTTCCTGTAAGAGCAGCCAATGCACAAATAATCTGACAAGATATGAGGTTCTTTCCTATGTTCTGTGTGACTTTGCGGTTAGTCATTGATAAGGGAATTGAATTTTACTCATGCACAACTCTGGATGGTTATTAATAATTCACCTTGTGAATGATAATTCTGTTGCATATTGTCTAGGGCAGGAAAAGCTTTGTGTCTCATTAACACCTGGAAGGAAAATAGCTTGACGATCAAAACATTCTATCTCTGAAGGAAAAAATCTTGGAGAGGATAGGATGGGATGCGTGATGGGGTGCACTGTGTGTTAGGACGTTATCACACGCGGCGGCAAGAAAGCGGCATGGAATCAATCCAGAACCATACCGGAATAGACCCCGTAGCTTCAGACAAGAAAGCAGCATCATTCCGGTATGGTTCTGGTTGCAGCAGATGTAATTCCTCAAAAAAAGAGGAATTGCAAAGAACGGGGATGATGCCGCAATGCGCCGGGGATGGCACTGGATGGGGCGGGGTTTGCTGCGACGTCGTTTGAACACAGGGGCAAAGGATCCGGAATGGGACGGGGATGCGCCGGGGATGGGACTGCTTTAGACCCCGTGTGATAACATCCCTAGTTAATGCATTAACCAGTGCTGGTTGTAATAACTTCACTGTAATAATAAGATGGAGTGGATGTCAAATGTTGCAGTACATCCCCACCTGTTAGCACAGGGGTAGGCAATCGTACTCATTTTTCACTCCCACTTTTTGGTAGGCTGTACGGGCAGATTTTTATGGAACTGGATGTGACGTGGCATCACTTCTGGTTCAGTTTTCCAATGGTTTTTGATCTTTTGGGGATTAATGTGGAGTTGTGGGCAAAGGAAGAAAAGTAAAACTGTCATGTTTTTGGAATAGTTTTTATAGAGGACCATAAAGCACTGTTTAAAAAAACAACAACACCAAACAACTGGGGATGCTTATAAATGTCCTGGGAGTGCAAAAATGGGTTTGGAGGCTGCACACAAGCCTTTAGGCTAAACACTAATCACCCTTTCCCTAACTGGATGTTTGTTATGGGTTCCATGTGGGCAGTCATGCCTACCTTATACTATAGGACATTCGGCTCCTCAGTGCCCTCCAGTTTTGTTTTGCCCCCCCCCCCCCCCCGCCCGACACTCAGCATTTCATGGTTCCTGGAGATAACAGAACACGTTTAGTCTTCATTCTGGAAATGTTTTCTTGTTCTTATGCATACCTAAGGATTTTTCTTATCATGATGACATCTACTTTATTTCTCCCTCGCTGTCTCCCTGTTTTGTCCCAAACCATTTTGCTTCCCTAGGGGAAGGCCAAGATGGTACTGCCTCCCATTTCTTATAGAAAAAAGTATTGGATTAGTCCTTGGGTCTTTCTTCAATAGTGGTTAATGGGAGTGAGTGCCACTGTATCTGAAGGCAACATGCTATCTTAAGGCAGAATGCAGACCTTCTGGCACATAGCCCTGTCTTCCTACATCGCACTGCCACATCTCAGCATGTGTTTCTTAATGTTTTCCCTTTGTCAAATTGGCCAGTATCCAGTATCTATTTTTTTGGGTAAGGTACAGGAACATATGGTAGCCTCCCAGCTCCCGGGGTTCCTGGATAGGATGGATAGTCTATTTCAATCTGGCATTATGGTGGAGAATATAATTTTTGCCTTGGTGGATGATCTGTGCTGGGAAGTGGATGGGGCATTTGGTTCTACTGGACATCTCAGTGGATTTCAGTTTTATCAACCATGGTCCTGAGCAGAGGGTCCAGGATATAATGGGCTAAACCTGGATTGGTCCCTGGGTGAGCACAGGGATGGGTCGATGTTCACATGCCCCCTTGTCCCCATGTCAAGGACCCTCTATTGCAGCGCCCCCTTGATTACTCAGCCATTGTTGCTAGTGAGAAGTCCCCCCCTCCATCAGGTTTCTGATGGGGAAATAGGGTGCCTGACCATGTGGTTGCTGCTGTGTGCCCTGTTTCCATGTCAGATGCAACGACAGGGGGCTTCTTACTAACAGCAACAGCTGAGTAAGGTAAGGGGCATGTGGGGCTGTCTGTTTTCCCAGGGTTTGCTGTGGTGTTTCCAAGAATGTGAATCATTTAGATCCACATTTGTCTTAACTGGACCTGTGTAAGGTCTGCCATATCTGGGCCCAATCCTAGCCCGGGGCTGATGGCCTGCATTGTCTAAACAGGGTGATGAGAGGCAAGGGGGAACATGGGCCTTTGGGCATGCAGACAGTGCCAATGAATACCAGGTGTTGTAGGCTACATTTCAGAGGAAGGAACTGGCAAAGCCATTTCCTAAGATTCCTTGCCTTAAAAAACCTTTGGGAGCTGCCTTTGGAAACTATTCAGAAACTATAGTGAGTCTAAAATTCTGTTGCCTGTGGTGAGCTGGGCTTATTAGAGGGAACATCTAACTCCCGGGTTGAAACAGTTTCACTAGCCACTAGGCACAATTCAAAATGCTGGTTATAACTTTACAGGCTGTTAATACAGCTTAAGCCCAGTCTAAGATCATAGCTCTCTCTTTCTGAGTCTTTAAGATTCTTCGGGGAGAGCTTCCACTCAGTCCCATCACATTCACAGAAACATCAGGTAATGATATAGGAAAGAGCCATCTCAGTGGCTGCTCCAGGCTGTGGAACTGTTTGCCATGGAACCTAGCACCCTCTCTGTTCTCCTTTTGATTTTATTTGAACAGATACTTGGTGACTGAGGTGGCTATGCAGAAAGATGTTTAATGGGGTTTGTGTACTGTACATTTATTGTTATTGGCGTGTTTCTTTTTAAAAAAAAGATGCAATATAAGACCCCATACATTTCATAGGGTTTTTTAAGGCAAGGAATCTTCAGAAGTGGCTTCGCCAGTTCCTTCCTCTGAGATGTAGCCTACAACACCTGGTATTCATTGGTAGTCTCCCATCCACATACTAATCAAAGCTGATCTTGCATAGTTTTAAAGATCAGATGTGATGTGGTGTTGAGAGTATTTAGGCCTGATCTGTTTTAAAGTGTTAATGTTTTAATATGATAGAATTCAAAGATATAGCTGTGTTAGTCTGTAGAATCAGTATGTAGAGAGATCTTGTAGCATCTTTGAGACTAACTGAAAGAAAGAAGTTGGCCGCATGAGCTTTCCTAGACTAAACTCTACTTCCTTAGATGCATTTGGAGAGAATATGGAATATATATTCAAAGATATAGCTGTGTTAGTCTGTAGAATCAGTATGTAGAGAGATCTTGTAGCACCTTTGAGACTAACTGGAAGAAAGAAGTTGGCAGCAGGAGCTTATGTAGATTTCATTCTACTTCCTCAGATTCATATGCATCTTCTTTATGCAACTTCTTTATTTCAGTCTCAAAGGTGCTACAAGATCTCTCTACATAATGTTTTAATATGGTATTTAATATGGTATTTTATTTAATTGTTTTTCAACTTTTTATCATTAGGTTTCAATTCATGCACCTTATTTTAATCCATGTTGTGAGCCACCTTAGCTCCCATTCAGAAGAAAGGTGGGAATGCCAGTTAAACAAATAAATGAATAAGGATGCATTCTACTTTAATTCCTATTGGCATGTGGACACTGTGTTCTCTATTGCAGGGAGTAATCTACTGCACCAAGTCTAACATTTGCAAAGCTGTCTCCAGTGGGGTAGAGCGAGAGCATGAAGTTTCACATAAATTTGTATCTAATTCCTTACTCTTTTTATAATTCTGTAGAGCTCTTGCTGATGTTATGCGTCCAGAAGCTCCCTGCACAACAGATCGCATGGAAAGAGATCTCAATATTGTTGTCCATGTGCAACATTATGAAAACACAGAGACAAGACCACCTGGCAATAATTTGCGTAAGTTGTGCTGTGTGGTTTTATTGTTTTTCTCTATCATGGTTGGAGATGCACATAATGGCAGGAGGCAGCTTGTTGTAAAGGAGACTGTCTTTTATTGCCTTGTTATTTCATTCATTGGTGGCGAGGACTTTGTATTGGAACTGGTCAGTTGTTGGCAGAGTGTTGATTTCATAGTTGTTGTTTGGCTGGATTTTGAATATTTTCATGTTGTAAAAGAGATATCTTTGGTCCTTTTTTTGGCTAACTTCAACACCTTGAAATAAATAAATAAATAAATAAATAATAGACACCCGTGAATGATCCTGCGCACATTTATCTGAACAGGACATTCTACCAATTGTGCACAGGAATTCAATATTAACTAAAGCAAGAGTTATAGGCAACAGTACAGACTGTGAGGCAGTAAAAGTATGATGGCCTTCTGTTTTTAGCAATATATTTGTTAATAGGTCAAGCTGAAATAACTTAGAGAGGGCCTGAAAGCTTCAAGAATATTAATGGTGTGTTGTACCTCTGCAGTGTATAAATAATACTTTATAAGGAGGGTATCAAATACTTAGATCATTATATAGTCAGATCTTGTAGCTTCTTCTTTGCTCAACTGTTGCTGTCGGCTACCTTAATGAATTTGTAAAATGTTTTTCAGCATAAGAAAGACAAGAAAGTGGAATTAAGGTATACATTGAACCCTTTTCAGACTCATGGCCTTGACTTGTATATGATTGTGTACTTTACTGTTGCTGAATATGGGCAGCAATTGGCCAAATAAAAATGTTTGCATAATTACTTAAAGGTAATACTCAAAAGTAAAAAGTTGTAAAAGATTGAATTTGATTTGCTATTTAGCTGATAGTTAATCTGTATGTCCAAAGTAGGAAGAAGCTAAAGAATGAAAAATTTGACTGCATTGTTTCAGTTTTAACTGCAACAATGAACACCTCTGTGCTATTTTTTTACCAACAAATGTAACAGAGAATTTGAGTTTGGTAGTCAGTTGTGGCAAATAATTAAATATGTATTGGAGAAGGGGTGGAAAGGGTAGTAAGTTGATTGTCTTGTATCTGAAATGCTTGGGACCAGAAGTATTTTTGATTTTTTCAGGTTTTGGAGTATTTGCGTATACATAATGAGAAATCTTTGAGATGCGATCCAAGTCTAAACATAATATTTATTTATGTTTCATATACACCTTATATACATAGTGTGAAGGTAACTTATACATAGTATTTTAAATAATTATGTATATGAAACAAGGTTTGTGTACATACATTGAATCATCAGAAAGCAAATATGTCATTATGTCAGCTACCCATGTGGACAATTTTGGATTTTGGAGTGTTTTGGATTTCCCAATAAGGGATAATCAACCTGTATTACCATTTCTAAAAACAATGTAAATAAAACCCACCAGTTTAATGACGTAATGAGAAATCTTTGAGATGGTATCCAAGTCTAAATATAAAATTTATCTATGTTTCATATATACCTTATATACATGGTGTGAAGGTAATTTTATACACGGTATTTTAAATTAAATTATGTACATGAAACAAAGTTTGTGTATATTGAACCATCCGAAAGCAAATGTGTCACTATGTCAGAAACCCATGTGGACATTTTTGGATTTTGGAGTGTTTTGGATTTCCCAATAAGGGATAATCAACCTGTATTACCATTTCTAAAAGCAATGTAAATAAAACCCGCCAGTTTAATGACCTGGACATGATTAATTACATCAGAGGTGGGCAAAATGTACCCTAGAACAAGATGTGTCTCCTAAGACTGTTTTTGAGATATTCAACCCCTCCAAGCTCTCTGGGTTATCATTTTTTTTCTGGCCAAAAAGGGTGACTTTTAATGTTTAAAAATGAATGTATAAAATGAATACTTTTAATGTACAGTGCTTTCATGCTTGGGGTTAGTTTTGACTGTTGCTTCAAGGATGTGATGAACAAAGATGTGACCATGTGATTGAGTTTCATTGGTGTGAATCAGCCACTTATTCCCTGCTTGAAGTCATGTCTGTACAGTTGTGGCATATTGGCTAAGTCTTGGTTAGGTGTGCCCCTAAACCCAGTGATTTGTCGGGTTGACTGGCATTATTGTGACCCAGTTGCATAAAGGCTAATGGCTGTTTAGGAACTTGGAGGTCCACACTTGTTGAAGAGTTATTTGACAAGGGATTAATGGCTATGAAGTTACAAGATTTTTTTGCCTTGCATAATGACATAAAATCCGTATCCTTTTGTTCAGTTTCACCTATTTGTTTGCCTATGATCCAATTCCCTTGTTTTCCAAGATTAGTCTGCAAATTGAAATATATATTTATTTACTAAACCATCATTGTCTGTTGGAGAATACTGTATAATTCACGACAGTTTACATGCAAGCGGGACATGCTGTGGTTAGGCTTTTCATTTACTTCTTCCAGATATGTTCTCCCCCCCCCCGCCATGTGGTCTGATTTTTGCATTATTTTTATTGTCTGATTTTTTTTCTTTTAAAGTTTTCATTCCTCCTATTATTTGTTTCTCCTCTCATTGCAACACACCCGGATCACCCAACCTCCATCACCATACCCCCAATTCTTTCTCTTTTAATATTCTCTAAGAAATATAACCTTGTATTTAAAAGCCTATGACACTATATATGCCAACACTTCAAAATAAGCACGGGCAGCTGTGGCCCTCCAAATGTCATGGTTCTGTGGTTCCTGTAATACTTCACTATTGGCTATGTTGGTTAGGGCTGATGAGAATTATAAGGCAGAAAAACCTAAAGGGCTCGAGTTGAACACTCCTGCTTTAAAGACAGGATTGTTTCTTTCTGTGACAAACTGGTTTGGACTGCTAAGACAAAAAGGAGGTGTGCTATTGTGTTGCTATGTATGTTTTGTCATGTAAACAAGCATAGGCATACATATACATCAGAGATTAGAAAATATACAAATGTCTTTCTATCTTCATTGACTGAAAACACATACAGTGTACTTTTAAAACAGGGATAGATAACTCTGGCCTTCCAGATGTTTTTGGACTGCAACTCCAGTAATAATAATAATAATAACAACAACAACAACAACAACAACAACTTGTCTCTCCTCGTGGTTCGAGGCGAGTTACAACATAGTTAAAAACACAATTGTGTTTAAGAATGCAACTCTACACAATATTTATATTAAAATACATAAAATAATGATTAAGTATAACATGCATGTTTAAAATTCATGATTAAAACTGCCTGGGTAGGCCTGCTGGAAGAGATAAGTCTTCAAATGTGTTTTATATTCCGACAACTGGTCTAGCTGTTGGATCTCTTCCAGCTGGTCATTCCACAGTCTTGGGGCAGCTGATGAAAAGATCCTCTGGGTGATGGCCGCCAGTCGCATTCTTGCAGGCTGTAGCAACCACCCCCCAGAGGACCTCATTATTTGGGGTGGATTGTATGGGAGAAGGCGATCCTGTAGGTAACCAGGACCCAAACCATGTAGGGCTTTAAAGGGCAAGAGACCAACAGTTTGCCCAGAAACCATAATCCCTTACCATTGTCTCCACATTGCTGGCTAGGCTTTGTGAGAGTTACCTGATGCCTGTAGCACTACCTTTAATCATTATGTGGCAGATGTTCCCAACCAGCATTTTCTGCACGGTGAGGAGGCTTTACAGTGTATCCAAGGAATTCAAATGCTGCTGCTGTCTTTGAAGGAGTTTAATTTTCTGTGGATCTTTTGACTGGCTCCAAGTTGCCTCTGTAAAGACACATGGGCATCTTAGGGGACTAGGACATAAAAGCAGGGCTTATTGGGGGAAGCCATTGTAGGGGAGAGAGAGGAGTGTGGAAGGCTCTCCTATCTGAATAAGGGAAGGTATGGCACTGAACTCAAGTCCTATATATTTGCTTGCATGGATTTTTGTATATAAGAGTTGTTAGTTTGGTTGTTGCCTGCTGGAGGAGGAATGCTTTGCCAAAACAGTGGGCATGAGGAAGGGAAACAGGGAGTAGCCATTTAAAAAGTGCAAGGCATGGGGAGATATAGAGAGGGATGGCAGCCATATCACTGGAGGAGCAGAGTGCAACATAATGTTGCTTCCCCTCAAACTATCCCCAAATTTCAAATAGCCTGGATAACGTTGGCAACAGGCTGTTTGGTTTGAATGTTGCTCCTCAAAGCAAGTCAGTTAATGACAAGCAACGAAACCAAACCAAAAATACCACAATTATCCAGGACTTGATACTGTATTGGATATGCAGGCCAAACTGACATGCATTGCAGGGATCTGGCTGGATGAAGCTGGAGACATTAACCTTTCTTATCCTTGCTCATTGAAAGGCTGATGAATAGGTCATTCTAGTGCTCTTGGGGATTTTTCTGTTGCTTCAGAAAGCAGCTGGTGAACATCAGCATCAAAGCAACATCAAAAAGGATGTTGACAAGCTGGAGCGTGTCCAGAGGAGGGTGACCAAACTAGTGAAAGGTCTGGAAACCATGCCCTATGAGGAGCTGGGTATGTTTAGCCTGGAGAAGAGAAGGTTAAGAAGTAATATGATAGACCTGTTTAAATATCTGAAGGGGGTTTCACATTGAGCCTGGAGCAAGCTTGTTTTCTGCTGAGACTAGGACATTGAATGGATTCAAACTACTGTAAAAGAGATTCCGCCTCAATATTAGGAAAAACTTCCTGACAGTAAGAGCTGTATGATGGTGAAACACACTCCCGTGGAGAGTTGTGGATTCTCCTTCTTTGGAGGTCTTTAAACAGAGGCTAGATGGCCATCTGTTGGGGTGCTCTGATTGTGTATTCCTGCATGGCAGGGATTGGATTTAGAATCATAGAATCTATTATTGTAGTCTTATGGAAGAGACTACAAGGGCTATCCAGTCCAACCCCTGCCATGCAGGAACTCACAATCAAAGCAACCCTGACAGATGACCTCTGTTTAAAAACCTCCAAAGGAGACTCCACTACTCTCCAAGGGAGTGTGTTCCACTGTCAAACAGCTCTCACTGTCAGGAAGTTCCTCCTAATGTTGAGGTGGAATCTCTTTTCCTGTAGCTTGCATCCATTGTTCTGGGTCCTATTCTCTGGAGTAGCAGAAAACAAGCCTGCTCCCTACTCAATATGACATCCCTTCAAATACTTAAACAGGGCTATCATATCACCTCTTAACTGGCTCTTCTCCAGGCTAAACATATCCAGCTCCCTAAGTCTCTCTTCATAAAGCATGGTTTCCAGACCATTCACCATTTTGTTCACCCTCCTCTGGACATGCTCCAACTTGTCAACATCCTTTTTGAATTGTGGTGCCCAGAATTGGACACAGTATTCCAGATGAGGCCTGACCAAAGTAGAATAGAGTTTCACTATTACAGGGGTAGGCAACCTTTCCCCTTTAAGGGCCGAGGGACTTCAGCTCCCAGAAGCCTCAGCCATGTTGGCCAATAGTCCCCTGTTGGCCAATAGCTCCTGGGATTCTGGGAGCTGAAGTCCCTTGGCCCTTAAAGGTGAAAGGTTGCCTACCCCTGATCTAGACACTATACTTCTATTGATGCAGCCTAGAATCTCATGGTCTTTCTAGCTGCCACATCACACTGTTGATTCATGTTCAACTTGTGGTCTGCTAGGACTCCTGGATTCCTTTCACATGTAGTCGTGTTTAGCCAGATGTCCCCATCCTATATCTATGCATTTTATTTTTTCTGCATTACATTTCTCCATGTTGAAATTCATTTTGTTAGTTTTAGTCCAGCTTTCTAATCTATTCAGGTCATTTTGAATTTTGATCCTATTAGCTACTCCTCCTAATGTGGAGTCATCTGCAAATTTGATAAGTATGCCCCCTATTCTTTCATCCAAGTTATTACTAAAGATGTTTAATAGCACTGGGCCCAGGACAAAACCCTGTGGCACCCCACTGGTCACTTCTCTCCAGGATGAAGAGGAGCCATTGCTGAGCACCCTTTGGGTTCAGCCTGTCAACCAATTATTAATCCACTTAACAGTTGCTTTGTCTAGCACACCTCTTACTATCTTGTTTGCATGGATATCATGGGGGACTTCGTCAAAGGCTTACTGAAATCAAGATATTTCAAGCATTTACTTCATCTACCAAGCTGGTAATTACACACACACACACACACACACACACCTCAGATTAGTTTGGCATATCTTATTTTTGAGAAATCGATTTTGACTTTTTGTTATTATAGTATTCCTTTCTAAATGTTCTCAGACTCTCTATTTAATGATCTGCTCTAGAATCATTCCTGGTATTGATGTCAGACTAACTGGATGATAATTGTTGAAATCCTCTTTTTTCCCCTTTTTGAAGATGGGGGCAACACTTGCCCTCCTCCAGTCTGCTGGGACTTCTCCTATTCTCCAGGAGATCTCAAAGATTATTGCCAGTGGCTCTGAGATTACATTTGCCAGTTCTTTTAATATCCTTGGATGTAGTTCATCTGGCCCTGACTTAAATTCATTTAGGTTAACCAGGTATTCCTGTACTTCCTCTTTACTTATTCTGCGCAGCATTCCTCTTAGTATGTCCTCTGCTCCATTTTCCTCAGGTTGAACACCCTTTTCCTCAGTGAGAAGACTGAGGCAAAGAAGGTGTTGAGTAGTTCTGCCTTTTCTCTGTCCCCTGTTAGCATTTCACCATCTTTTCCACGTAGTGGCTCTACCATTTCCTTTTTCCTTTTTCTATGGACGTACCTTCAAAAGCCCTTTTTATTGTTCTTAACTTCTCTAGCAAGACTGAGCTCATTCTGCATTTTACCTTTTCTGACTTTACCCCTATACATGCTAGCTATTTGTGTGAATTCCTCTTTGATGATTTCTCCCTTTTTCCTTTTCTTATACATGTTCCATTTAAAGCTTAGCTCAGTTGAAAGTCCTTTAGTCATTCATCCTGGTTTCTTGAGACGCCTCCCATTTTTCCTTCTCATTGGAACAATTTGAAATTGTGTGTTCAGTATTTCCCTTTTGAGAAACTCCCATCCGTCCTGAACTTCCTTCTCTTTTAGTATTCCTGACCATGGGATCACCCCTAGTATTTCCCTAAGTTTACTGAAGTCTAGAATTCGTGTCTGACTATGCCTGGCTTCAACTTTCCACTGTATGAGAAACTCCAGGAGAACATGATCACTCCCACCTAAGGATCCCACCACTTGCACCCCATTTACCAGGGCATCCCTGTTGGTTAGGATCAGATCTAAAATGGCTGATCTCCTTGTTGCCTCTTCCACCTTTTGGACAATGAAATTGTCTTCCAGGCAGGTGAGGAATTTGCTAGACCTTAAAGTTTTGGCTGAGTTTGAGTTCCAGCAAATATCAGAATATCTCTTCCAACTCTATGATTCTATGATGTTATGATTCTAATTTTTTGAAGCCCTAGTTGATCTCTGGAATGGAGATGATAGCTCCCCAGAAGTGTGGAACCGAACTAGCTCCCCGCTTTATTATAGAGCTATTTTTTGATGAACAAGTCAGAATAGATTGCCAGTGGTGGAAACTCACTGTGATGGTGATAACATGGCACTGCCAAAATCTTTTAAAAACCTTTTCCTCTTTTCCTCTGTGTTCCTCTGTGTGCCACTCTTTTCCTCTTTGTGATGGTGAGACTCACTCACCCAACTATTTTCCCCTGATGGCAGCACAATGGGTCTTTTTGATCCCATGGCTGCCACCAATTATGTGACAGAGATATTTGAACTTGGGACTCTCCTGTGTCTCCTGCACTATAACTCTCTTTTAATCTTAGCCCCCTGGGTTCAAATTTTTCCCCAGCTTAGCACCAACGATACTTTGACAGCCACACACCTACTATCTAATGTGTCCCAAACTTAAAGGACTTTTCTCAATGTTGGTAGAGTTTTTAATGTACTTTTGAAATCACTCCAGAGTCCAGGCAGCTGCTTGTTGAAACAAAGTAATAGATTTATTTTCAAGTCTGGTTAAATACAGTATCTCTTTTAGTGGATGTTGTTCACATTGGATGGGCTGTTTAAATACTTTACTTGTTACACAGTTTGACAGTTCCTTTTACTTGTCTTTGTAATTGTTTCCTTATACCTCTCTATTTGTTCCCTTATAAACTAAGTCTCTCACAGAACTTTTATTAAACTTTTGTACCTTATAACCCTCCTGGTTACCTGTGACTTCCCTAGTAACCCTAATGAAACTTCCACAATTGAAGTATGTTGAGTTCATCATACAGAACCCTTATGAATCTTTTGTATCACATAACTCTTCTGGTTACTTGTGACTCCATTAGTTACCATACACTATGTCTCCCACAGGACACTAGTTCAATTCAGCCCAGGATACTCCTCGTCCCTATCTTGTGTACCTCAAACCCTTTTTTTAACTGCCCTTCTCAGCAGTATAACCAAGCCACAAAGGGTCTGAACAGACCGGCATAAAGAGCCAGCCTGGATGCAGAGTGGGGGCATGATGACCACACGCCAGTCACCCTGACTTTGTCCTTATGCTGGCTTCACGCCGCACACCCCACCACATAGCGGGAGGCATCAGGGTGCTCGCTTGGAGCAGCGTTCACACATGCTGTGCCAAAGGAGTGCTGAAAAGCCGCTGCTGTGGCGGCAAGGGTGGCTTTTTGCCTGCCTAAAAAGGAGCAGCATTTGCCAGCTCTTTTTAGAGCAGCAAAGCACCAGATCAGGATGTGTGGTTGCCATGGCCCCGATCTGGCAAGCAAAGGGGCAGCTTGCCACTGTCCCTTTGGGCGGTCTGTACAGCCCCTAAGGCTCTTCACCCCTCAGGGCACACTAAAACATCAATCCTAACTAACACTGCTGTGTACCTCTATTTATACTTGCCCCTGGGATCAAGCCCGCCTTTTCTTGGCTAAGCTTCCTTTGGGGGTTGCCAGTGCTCCAATCTGCCTTTTCTCCACACTCACATTATATTATCACATGGGGGATGGGATGGTATCATTCCCCCATCCTTATCCCACCCATGACCCAAGTGAAAGTGATTGCGCAAATCACTTTCACATGAAAGCCGGCTGAAAAGTGCTTTCAGCTATCAGCTGAAAGCACTTTCAGCCATCATTATATTAATGAGCTCTTCTGTTAATACAAAATGATAGCAGAAAGCTGAAAATGATGGCTGAAAATGCTTTTCAGCTGGCTTTCATGTGAAAGTGATTTAGTGTCAATCCTTTTTACTCATGCTTCCCTGCTGGGTCAAGTACGGGTTACGTGTGAAAGTCCTTCCTGCGATCGAGTGGGAAGGACAGGACAGGACATGGATGGGAAAATTATGTCCCACCCCCTGTGTGATAATCTCCAGTGAAAACACAGTGGAACACCCTCCCTCCGGTGGGTGGAGTCTCCTTCCTTGGAGGTCTTTAAACAGAGGCTGAATGGCCATCTGTCCGGTATGTTTGATTGAGAATTCCTGCATGGCAGAATGGGATTGGACTGGTTGGCCCTTGTGATCTCTTCCAACTATGATTCTATGATTCAATCAAACAGAGGCTAGAGCTCATAGGAAAACCTACTCCACGGCAGTGCTGGGAGTGCAACTGCAGCAACGAGGATCAGCATGGTCAAGGGGCTTTATGGGAGTGCCAGTGGGCCTTTGTTATTCAATTGTATAGGCTTTAACAGGTGCCACAAATGCTGAGCCTTTTCTGCCAGACTATGACCCCTGCTATGATTCACCACTATGTGAGGCCCTGAAATGTATAAATACCATTATGCCCTGATAGCTCAGAGGGATCCGACTTAGCCCTTAGTGTTTTTCTGTGCACAACTTAATCCAGATAGACAGCATATAACAACAACAACAACAACAACGACAACAATAATAAATTTTATTTATATACCGCCTGGTGGCAACAATATGCACTGACTTAATTGTTGCTCCCCACCCCATTTTGTAGATACCAGTCAATTCCTCCCTAAATGAACTTGGGAAAAAGCATCCACAAATTGAGGAGCTTTTTTAAAAATTGAAATTCAAGCTGGAGAAGAATTGCTTTGTACTCTGGTAGCTTAACTTTGCTAGTTTGCTTTGGGATGGAAGGATTGCAGATTGCAGGTTGGAGAGGGGCTTCTTCCTCGCCTCCCACTTGATTTGTAACCTATTATCTTTTTCCTACCCTGACGGCCCTTTCAGCTAGGCTGCTATATAATGTCTGTTATTCACTGCCACATGAAGCTCTGACATGTGTAAGAAACTCATCGTGGCACTGGTACTTATGGAAAGACAAGCACCAACTAGAAACCAGTGGGAAAAGGAAATTAAATAATCAGACAAAGAATAGTGACTAATGTAATAATAATAATAGTAATAGTAATAGTAATAATTCTGTTTATTTATATCCCGCCTCCCTCCCAGTACAAGGACTTGAGGCGGATAACAAATTCAAAACAGTCTAAATTAAAACAGTGTAAAACATTGAAATACCAAGTTTAAAAATAATTAAATAATTCAAACAATGTAAAGCATTACATTATTTAAATGAAAAATAAATTGCAAATATTCCAAACATGGAACTTACACATGAACAATATAAAAAGACAGCATACGATATCATATAACAAGGTCATCCAGATAATCATCAATTGTTTAATTCTCAATATGGCAGTCCACAATAAACAAGGAAGTCAGTAGACATTACTGTCCTTTTCTGTTTGTAAAAAGGCAAACCTTATACAGTACTCAAATCACGTATCATTGGCAAGAGGTAATAAAAAATTAAATAGTCTGTAACGAAGGACTGTAGTAAAGCTTTAGCAGACGACTACTCCCAGAAATGTACAGCCATTTCAATAATTCTTCCTCAGTGGTTATATGAAAATAACATTTTCTATAATTATCCAAAACCTTCAGTGGTGATTAGATGAGAATAATATTTTCCATAATTGTCCACAAGTAATGGATGAGGTACTCCAGACTCCATGCTGACTGATAAAAAAAAGCATCTTGGTAAACAAAATATAACACATAAATACAACAGAAACAGAATATAAACAGATATCATCCACTTACCGCCTTCCAGATGAAGCAGGCAGTATTTGCATTTGTAAGGATACATATTCAAGTGTGGAGGATACCTGTTTTCATACAGTTTAACCTGACAATGAGTATAACTCACAGGTGGCTTGACAACCAAGCTGCTGGACTTTTTGGAAATTAATCAAAGGCACATGTTAGATACAATAATATCCGCAGTCATAAATATAGTAAACAATGTAAGTCCATTGCCTTGAGGGTATTTAGGCAGAACAGGTTCCTTCCACAGTGGTTCCCAAACTTAATAATAACAACAACAACAACAACAACAACAACAACCCCTCTATTAAGAGGATCTTCAGGTTCCTCTTTAAATATGAAATTGAGAACTGCTGCCGCATTGCAAACTGCTCTATATATTATTGTTGTATTTTAAATTGCTGTTTTTAACTTGTAATTGATTTAATAACTTTTTAAGGGGGGGGGGAATTAGATTTCGCTGTGTGTGTATATTTTATTGCTGTTAGCCGCCCCGATTTATCTCAGAGGGGCGGGATATAATTTTTTAAATTATTATTATTAATAACAACATTTATTTCTATTCCGCCTTTTCCCAATGGGAATCAAAGTGGATTACAACAGGTATATGAAACATACAGAGGTCTCAAGAATCCCCTTGAGACCTCTCTTTACATCTACATGCAGATGTCATGCTCCCCCCATTCAATGTAGTATATGAATAAAACATATTTTGTTGATTTAGTATGTGTATTTTTATTTTAAGTGCAGATAAAAATACGCATACTATATAAACAAAATGTTAAAATATTTTAATGTTTTATAAGGAAATATCATTGTTCAAATTAGAACAGTTTTATGTAAGTACGGTAAACTCAATATTTAACTCAACACATGTGTAAATTTTACACATAAAAAAGTTTGGGGAAAGGATGAGGGATCAGGGTCTCCAAGTCTTCTGTCCCCTTGGAGGTCCCACCCCACCATTTGAGAACAACTGACTTAGCACATAAAATTGTACTATTTTACAGATTTATGATATGTAATTTTACAAAACCTTTAATTTTGTACAAGCAAAATTGTGACTGCATCTTATACTAAAAACTGTTACACCGTATGCTGTGTAAGTGTGTGTGTGTCTGTGCCTTTAAGTCTCTTGTCGACTTAGGGTAACTCCATGGACTTCATAGGGTTTTCTTAGGCAAGAAATACTCATAGATGGTTTGCCAATTCCTTCCTCTGAAATATAGCCTACAGCACCTGGTATTTGTTGGCTGTCCCCCATCGAAGTATTAAATAGCGCTGAACCTGCTTAGCTTCTTAGACTGGAGAGGAACTGGTGCTACGTAAGTAGGTGTAGTTTAATTATTTGCTATGGAAGAAATAGGGAAAGCATGGAAACAGAAATTTGTAAAAAGACAAATTTTTTACAAAAAATAACGTGTGTTATTTGGACAGAAGTGTCCAAATGCTTAAAGACAAACTTGAAGTCTGATGCCATAAACAGAAGCTAAGAGCAAGCTGTGCTGATTCTAGGCTGGCTGGCTGAAGCTGTGTTTAATCTGACATTGGAAATTATTTAGAACTACCTTTGCCCTGTTCTAGTTTTGTGCTGCCAAAGCAGCTGTGTACTTGGGAGGGAGAGCTTTGGATCTGGCACAATTTGGGTCCCCTCTTTCTTTGCCCTGCCTCTTCCTCCTTTTGGCTTTTTTACCAGATGGTCTCAGCCAGCAGAGCATTGTGTCTGCGGATCTCTGCCAATTGGCCTCTGAGATCAGCTAAAAGGGAATCATTCTGACCGAAGGGCAGTTCAACTGGCAGAAAGCCAGTTAAGCCAGCAGAAGGGACGTGCTATTCTGTGCCTTCAAGTTGTTTCTCAGTTATAGCAACCCTAAGGCAACCCTATCATGGGATTTTCTTGGCCAGATTTGCCTTCCTCTTTTTTTAAAAAAATATATTTTTGTTAACATACAGTATGCATTTTAAACCTAAAACAACATGCACGGGTAACAAACATGTAACCCCCTCCTGACAAAACTATAAACTCTTTAATAATAATAATAATAATAAATTTTATTTTTATCCTGCCCCTCTGCGTAGCGCAACCGGGGCGGCTTACAACTTTGAAATACACATTCATATCCCACAAGCCCATCCCCCTTTAAAATACAATAAAACACAATCAATAATAAAAGAACACATACAAGCTTCCAATTTCCCAGTTTATGGTTATAATACCTCTTATTCCTACTCCCTCCAATTCATAATAAAAAGTTTATGTTTATATTAATAATAACTACTCTGACATCAGACTTCTACTAATAGTACATTATTGTGTTTCAAATCCTAAGACTCCTACATTATTCCAACTCTTCTTTATAAGGTCCATCACACTTCCCCAGTCTTATTTAAATAAATCTATTCCCCCCCTTAATTAAAGTAGTCAACTTTCCATTTCTGAAAGCTCATATAGTTTTAAACAGCCAATCTTCCTATGTTTGGACTAACTATTCTCTCCATCTTTGTGTGCAGTCTTGCTGCTGTTATCATATAACACATAATTCTCCCATATTCCTTCCTTCTCCAAGTCCTCATTCGATAATCCAAGGAAAAAAGAGTTCAGGTTTAAAGTGAAATTTAAATTTCAAGATCTCTTCCATTATAGCATGTATCAGAGTCCAATCTTTGTTCGCCATCTCACAAGCCCACCACATATGATAAAAGGACTCTTCTTTCTTTTCACTTTTCCAGCAGATATTCAAAGAACCTTTATACATTTTAGAAATTCTTTCTGGTGTTAAATACCATCTTATAAAATTTTCTTTAAGATCACTGTTGTTGTTGTTGAGTCAGTCTCAACCATGGAAATCTCTTGGATGAGACATCTCAAAGACTCCTTGTTCTCCACTGTTCTGCTTAGTTCCTGCAAAGTCATACCAATGACCTTCTTAATAGAGTCCATCCATCTAGTTACTAGTATATGGCCTTCCTCTCTTTCTGCTTCCCTCCACCTTTCCTAGCATTATTGTTTTTCCCCAATGCGTCATGCCTTCTTATGATGTGTCTGAAGTACAACAGTCTCAATTTGGTCATCTTGGCTTCCAGAGAAATTTCTGGCCTGATCTGCTACTAAACATACTCCTTTTTTTAAAAAATCTGCATATGCTCCCATTGTTCCATTTCTATATTATGACCTATATTTTGTGCCCATTTGAGCATGCAAATTTTCTTTTGTTCATCTTCCATTTCCATTTTCAATAGTAACTCATAAAGTTTTTCATCATTTGAGCACAATTGTGTTTCAAATTCTAATTTTGTCAATTCAAAATTTCTTATCCATTTTAAACCTCGCAAACAGTTGTCTATACAAACTACCATTACAAGTTAATATCCTATAATTCCAATTCTTTAACTGAGCAGCATAGCACTCTTCCTGCTGCTCCAAGAATCATAGAGTTGGAAGAGACCAAAAGGCCATCCAGTCCAACTTCCTGCCATGCAGGAACTCTCAATCAAAGCATCGCTGACAGGTGTCCATCAGCCTCTGTTTAAAGACCTCCAAAGAGGGAGACTCCACCATTCTCCAAGGGAGTGTGTTCCACTGTTGAACAGCTCTCACTGTCAGGAAGTGCCTTCTAATGTTGAGGTGGAATCTTTTTTCCTGTAGCTTGCATCCATTGCTCTGGGTCCTATTCTCTGGAGCAGCAGAAAACAAGCTTGTGCCAGCCTCAATACGAGACCCCTTCAGATATTTAAACAGGAATATCATATCACCTCTTAGAATCATAGAATCGTAGAGTTGGAAGAGACCACAAGGGCCATCCAGTCCAACCTCCTGCCATGCAGGAACTCAAAATCAAAGCATCCCTGACAGGCTTTACTGAAATCAAGATATGCCATATCCACAGCACAGAATGCTGTTCTTTACCACAGTGCAAGAAGTGATTGAAATAGGACCCATACTTCCAGTATTGCTTAGAAGTTAGCATCCTGTTTACAGGTTGATAGGTTGTTCTAGCCCATACACAAACTGTAGTTTGTTGCCTTCCTTATTTCCAGGACTTTGGCTAAGAAAGTTGGTATGGGAACAACATGAAAGCAGCACGGGAGCCATATTTTCCAGTGAAAATAGAATAGACTCCCAACCATCTTACTCAGTGAAGTCATAAGTAATAACAGCAAAGAAAGCATTAACATAATATAGTTGGCTTTCCATATCCACTGAGTCTGCGTCCACAGAGTAAATTTTTGACAGCTTAACAATATTAAAAAATAAATAAATTCTAAAATCCAAACTTGATTTTTCCATTTTATATAAGGGACAGTATTTGACTGCACCTTTGTTATATAATGGGACTTGAGCATCGACAGATTTTGGTATCCATGGGGGGGTCCTGGAAGCAAAACCCAGCAGATACCAAGGGCCCATTAACAAGTAATGAAGGAGGTGAGTGTGTTTAGCTTGAAGAAGAGAGGACTGAAAAGTGATATAATAGCTATCTTTGAATATTTTGAATGTCTGTCATATAATGGATGATGGACTGTGCTTGTGTTCTGTTGCTCAAGATGGCAGGACCTGAACAATAGATTTCAATCACAAGCAGTGAGATTCTGACTAAACATTAGGAAGAACGTCCTTTTTGAGGAATAGCCTACCTTGAGAGTGGAAAAGCCTGCCTTGACAGGGCTAATCTTTTATTGGAGGTTTTTAAATAGAGATGAGAAGGTCACCTCTCAGGGGTGCTTTAGGAGTAGATTTTTGAGTGGCAGGAAGATGGATTAGATGGCTCTTGTGGTACCTTCTTCCTCTGTGATTTGGTAACAATGCAGATTTAACAGTAATGGACTGAGCTAATCTTAAAAATGATATTCAGAGCTGTTTCAGTTTGTGTATCTTTGACCTAGCAATTTTGAAACCTATCTCTGGATGTTTGGAAAATTTATGGGGCTGTATGGTTACTTTTCAAAAGATGAACTTATTTAATCATGCTAAATGCCCAGTAACTCTCATTCCTGTTGCCTTTCCTTATCTAGTCCAGATTTGCAAGTAGATTTTGATAGGTTCTAAATAAAGTGAGAGAGCTGATTCTTTGTATTATAGGGTATATGAAAACTGTGTGGCATCTCTTCAATAACTGTTAAATACTGAGATCATTTCCCACTTCCCAAATATTTCTTTCCATGGATTAAATTTCCAAGTGGTGTGTTCCTGTACTTTTTGACCTCTATATGTTTGCTGCTTTATAACATGATTCGTTTTGAAACACATTGCAGTGCCAGTCCTGTTATTCTAAAATGAAACAAAACCAAGAGCAGAAAATACTATGTTTTATATTTATACTGCCACATTGTTGATGTAGATAATACATATAACAGGAACAAATAACTAGAGAGGTTCAAAGTTAAAGTACAGTGGGCCCTTGGCATCCACTGGGGTTTGGTTCCAGGATCCCCCATGGATATCAAAATCCATGGATGTTCAAGTCCCATTAAATACAATGGCATAGTAAAATGGTGGCCCTTATATAAGATGGGAAAATCAAGGTTTACTCTTTGGAAGTTATGTATTTTTTTGAATATTTTCAAATCGAGGATGCTTAAATCTGTGAATAAAAAAAATCCGTGGATATGGAGGGCCAACAGTCATTCACCTATTTTCACAATATGGATTTTGTTTCTGCAAGTATGTTATGTAACCTTTAAGGGCTTCATTTAGTTTGAACAGGTGTTAACTTCAGCAGTTTCTCTCTCAATCACAGATACAAATATAATGTTCAAACAATTGTTGATGTTCCTACTGACCAGTGGTAGGATTAGGTAGTTTTAGACTCTGGTTTTGATGGTCTTACAGAGCCCCATTCTGTTTGGCATCTATCCTGTTCATTCTGCCGAATGGTTCTCTAGCCTTCTGCTCCAAAATCCTGTCCTGTTGGGACAAGACCAGCATTCATATGGATCCAACGATTATTATGTTAAATGTATAGAGATGTTGGGAGATAGAGTGAAAGCTTGCTGAAGTGGAACAGAAGACTGAGGAGGGAACTGATACCAAATGAGAGAACAGGAGAGTGATAAGAGTAATTCAGAGATTGGAGAGACCTGATCATGCTGAGATAAGGGACCAAAATATACAGGAAAAAAAATCTTGTCACCTTAAAACTTGACAAGTTTTATTTGGCATAAGCTTTAATACAATGTGATTCTACTGCACAGGTGGAGTGTAATGCTTATCTGTGCAGCTCTGTGCTGAAGCCCCTTCCGCTGCCTTCTAGAAGACAGCTTCAAAGGGCTGGAATGCATTCCTTTGGCCATTCAGTGGTTGAGGAATGACAGGAGGTACTGGGACAGAGTCTGGCTTCAGTTCCACAGACAGGAGAAGACAGCCAATGTCACCTTCCGAGATTCTACCTTCAACTGCAGACTGTACTCTCCCCTGGGGCTCCTGTTCTCCACCAGCCACTGAATAGGTGTGTGCACTGTCATCCTTTGGAACTGCCTTATGGGCTGGGACATTGTATGAGGAAGCATTCAGTACCTCCTTTTGCAGTGTTGCAAAAAAGACATGTCTCAATGGGATATTTGGTTTCTTTTTATTTTTTTTATTTTTTAAAGACTTTATTAGATTAAAACATTAAAAGACTACGTATCTAACATTGACAAACCAACATTTACCCATATACATATATTCACAACACCAAACAATGACAAAACATTACATAAAACTAACAAATACTCCTTCCTCATCCACATTTCAGGTAGTCTATCTCAATGGGATATTTGGTTTCTAGCCATAGACTCCAGCCCACTTATTTAAAGCTTAGGCTAAATAAAAAGTGTCACAAGACTCTTTAGTTATTCTTGCCGCAACAGACTAAAATACCAACTCTTGATCATTGAATCAAGGAAAACATGTATACAGTATTTTGCTCTGCACAACCCTGCCTTCCAAGAAAAATGTATGGTGTTCAAATTCAAATTGCTAGGCTAGGAGAACACTTACAATCAGGGGTGGAAAACTTTGGCCCTGTAGCTTCCATAAGATAAGTAAAGATATTCCCCGTTGACAAGGTTGTCAAGTCATGTCCAACCAAAGAGGATGGTGCTCATCTTTGTTACTAAGACAAAGAGCCACTGTTGTCAGAGACTACTCTGTTATCCTGTGGCCATCATAATTGCACAGAACGCTGTTTGCCTTCCCACTGAGAAGTGGTACTTATTTATCTACTTGCATTTGCATGCTTTCGAACTGCTAGGTTGGCAGAAGCTGGGACTAGTGATGGGAGCTCAACCCATCATGTAGCATCTGGGCCTCGAACTGCCAACCTGCTGATCTTGGAATCAACAGAGTCAGAGTCTTAACCACTTGAACCACTGCATCCCTATTCCATAATACCTTACTATTGAGTGTTTAGGGTATGGCTGGTGAGAGTTTAAGCTTGTCACACTTGCTAGCTCAAAATCCTGGCTTACCTCTGGAATGGAGAAATGGCCAGGGTGGTAGACACAATCACTCTTGAGCTTACCTTCTCACAGGGTGCCCCTCTGCCCCAGTTTTCCAGGGAGCTTGTGGCAATGAAGCATGAGAAGGCAACTAGAGCAATTTTTGGCAGAAAACACTGAGAGTCTAATTGAAGATTGGAGAAAGTGTATCTGAGGTTCTACTCTGTGGCAATACAGGTAGCAAAGGCAAATTTCTTATCTGCCTCTGATGCATCTGCAATTAGTGCAGTTGTTTCAAGCGGTCAAGGGTCTTTTACACACAAGCCAAAGAGAGGAAAATTCCAACTACTTGACAACCCTACTGTGAACAACTTGTTGGGCACTTTACTGATAAAATTGCCTGGATCAGTTCTGACTCGGGTACTATAATTTATACAGATCCAGTGGATATAATATTGGCCTCAGCTTTCCAGTGATGATGGATAGTTTTCAGTTTGTGCAATCCAAAGATGTGGACAGGATTCCTAGAGAGCCACCATGTGTGATAGAACCTTTCCTTTTCTGGCTTATTAAAAAAAAGCTAGAGGGGGGAGCTTATTGCTTGGCTTTTTACATCGGTTTACCTCTATCTGGTTTAATCTTAATTCTGGTGGCATTCTGATCTTATCAGGTGTTTTTTTGCTGCCAAATTTGCTGCCCGAATACAGCCGGGATCCATCCCCACTTCTAGGAGTGCTCCTTGTGGCTCTTTTCAGATCCAGGAGTTTTCCAGCTCAAGAAAATAGCCACGAGGAACAGCTCTGGAAGCGGGGGTGGACTTAGCTGTATTTGTGCGGCAAATTCAGCAGTGAAAAACATCTGATAAGATCAGGATGCCACCCGAATTAAGATTAAGCCAGATAGAGGTAAACTGATTTATAAAGCCAAGTGATAAGCTCCTGGCAAGGTTCTGGAGCATGCAGTGGTCTCCCAGCTCCAGGGGTTTCTGTATGACACTGATTACCTAGCTCCACTTCAACCTGGTTTCAGGCCTGATTATTGGACCAAGATGACTTTGGTTACCTTTCTGGATGACCTATGCAGGTAACTAGAAAGGGCGAGTGTGTCCCTGATGGTTCTACTGGACCTCTCAACAGTTTTCAATCCCATCAGTCATGGTGTCCTTCTGGGCTGACTTGCTGGGATTGGACCAGGGGGGCACTGTTTTTCAGCAGCCTTGTTCCTTCATGGAGAGGCAAACCCAGATGTTGGTGCTACGGAACTTCTGCTTGACTTCTTAGCCATTGGTCTATGGGTTCCCTCAGGGCTTGGTTCTGTCTCCCATGTTATTTAACATATACTTGAAACCACTGGGAGAGGTTGTCTGGAGTTTTGGGGTTCAGTGCCATCAGTATGCAGATGACATTCAACTCTGTTACTCCTTTCCACCCCAATACTAGGAAACTGTTTTGGTCCTAAAGCGGTGCTTGTCATCAGGAATGTACTGAATGAGAGTAAACAAAATTAACCCAGAAAAGATGGAGGTGCTCTTGGTCAGTCAAAAGGCATACAACTGTGCTAGATGGGTTATACTCTCCTTGCAGTTGCAGGACTGTAGCTTGGGTGTGCTCCTGGATTCAGCTCTGAGCCTGGAAGGTGACGTTTCAGTGGTGGATAGGAATGCATTTGCACAGCTGTGTCCATTCCTTGAAATGTCAGATCTGGCCATGGAGCACATGCCTTAGTTACATCCTGGTTGGAATACTGTAATGTGTCCTATGTGGAGCTGCCTTTGAAGAGTGTTTGGAAAGTTCAGCTGGTCCGAAGAGCTGCAGCCAGATTACTAACTGGAGTTGGCCATAGCAATCACATTGCAACAGCTCCACTGACCGATGACCTATTTTCAGGAGTAATTCAAAATGCTGGTTTTGACCTATAATGCACAATATAACTAAGGTCCAGGTTATTTGAAGGATTGTATTCTCTCTCATGAACCTGCCCATGATTTGAGATATGAGGAGGCCCTTCTCTGTCCCACCGCCTTCACAGGTACATCAGATGAGAACATAGGAAAGGCCCTTCTCAGTGGCTGCCCCCAAGCTCTACAACTCCTTTCCCAGAGAGGTTAGACTGATACCCTTCCTACTTTCTTTTCACAGACAAGTAAAGGTTTTTCTGTTTTGACAGGCATTTGATGAGTGATTAAGTGATGCGTGTATAAGGCCTGTCTCACCTTGCTGGATCTTACTAATTGAATCTTGCTAACTGTTGTGCCGGTGTGCATCTGCACATGTTTAATGATGTTTTCATCTGGTTTTAATATTTTTAATTGTTTAATCTATTTTTAACTTTTGTATTTTGTGAATTTTAAACTATATATTGTTTAATTTATTATAAGCCACTTTGAGTTCTGAATTGGGAAAAAGGTGGGATAGAAGAAATAACAACAACAACAACAACAACAACAACAACAACAAGAAGTTGTTTGTGTTTTTTAAAATCAAGGGAGGATTGTACCAGCTCTGACCCTCCTGTGGACCTCTGGGGTTTTACAGATGGCCAGCCTCCTTCCCCATTGTGTCATTCTTTGGTGTTTCCCAAATTTGGTACAGGTTTTTTTTCTCTCCATTGCCTAAGGTTTAGTAACTGGAAGTCAGATTTTTAAGCTAAAAACAATGCTAGCATTTTTGGCCCTAACCTTTTGCTTTTGTGCCCACCTGCTATTGGAACATGGAACCCAATTAAAATTGAATTTTGCCCTTTGGTTGAAAGAGATTAACCAACTTTGCTCTAACCAAGTGCCCGCTGTGCTGTTTCTGGGAAAGTCCCTGGAACTCCTCTTGGCAATGGAGTAATATATTATTCATATCATTGTTCCTTAATAAGTACTATATGTGTAAGTACTGAGGGCAAATGATTAGCAGGAGATTGGCATTGGAATGCAACTTGTCTTGGAAATCTGTTACCATGGTTTGTGATGCATCCTCAGAAGGTGGGGGAATGTAGACAAAACCATGTGTATGTTTAAAATATCTACAACTAAAATTGATACATATGTAAAAAACACAAAGGCGCACTTTAGCCAATAGAAAAATGCATTCAAATTATATGTATCATAAGGTTATGTATAAAATATGGGCACAGTAGTCAAAATGTGTACAATAATATGCATGTATTCTATTCTGAAAGGGGGAAAAAGCCCCACAACCCAGAACAGAATCAGAATGAAATGAGAAGTGTGACAAATGCAATGTCAAAGAGGCTAAAATGTTTTCATATTCATGTTCCTTGGTGAGAACTTGACATTGATCAATAGTTGTTGTTGTTAACTGCCCTCGAATCAATCTCGACTCATGGTGGCCCTATGGATGAGACCGTCCAAGTCCCTCTGTCCTCCACTGTTCTGATTAATTCCTGCAACCCCTTAATACCCAAAGTGACCTCCTTTATAGAGTTTATCCATCTGGCATCTGGTCTTCCTCTCTTCCTACTTCCCTCCACCTTTCCTAGCATTATTGTATTTTCCAAAGAGTCCTCTCTTCTCATGATATGTTCGAAGTACAACAGCCTCAGTTTGGTCATCTTGGCTTCCAGGGAGGTTTCCGGCTTGATCTGCTCTAGGACCCACTTGTTTGCCCTTTTGGCTGTCCACGGGATCCTCAACACTCTTCTCCAGCACCACATTCTCTCAAATGCATTGATATTCTTCCTATCATCTTTCTTAACAGTCCAGCTCTCACATCCATACACGGGAATAGGAAATACAATGGCTTGTATGATTCTTAATTTTGTGCTGAGTTGTATATCTTTGCATTTTAGAATCTTATCTAGTTCTTTCAAAAGTATGCCACAATATATTTTGGACTCTAGCTATGTGCTATACATGATGCTGTTGGGCCAATTCTGGAACAGCTAGAACTCCACCACGTTCCCTTCAAGAATCAAATAATACACTTGATCAAGGAGGGCTCTCTCAAGAGAAGCACAGACACACAGGATGCTTGTCATTTGCAAGAGGGACCTCTTTATTGATCACAGTAAAGATTTTATAACTTCAGAGCAGTATGAGCTCAGGGGAATCAGTCTTACATGAGCTAAAGCAAGTTGATGGACAATTACATAGGTACTAGCAATGTTCTGGTCAGCAATAAAAGTACAGGTTTGCAAGCGAAAAATGTTGCACTCTCAAAACAATGAGAGTCTGTAAAACTAGCTCCTGGGAAAGTGGCCAGCTAGAAGGTTTTCGCAACAATAAGTACAGCAGATATTTTCTCACACCTGCTCTCTGTCTAACACCCTGCTATTGTCTCAAAACTCTAGGAGAGAGTGGGAATAAGGGTGCAAGTTGCTCTCAATATAGTGTTACAGTGGTTCTGTGGATTCAGGTGAGTTCTTGGGGTCTGCTCTACAAATCAGAGGTAAACAAGCCTGGTCAAGCTAGATCTCAATTAGGTGGAGATTATCACACAGGGACAGATTAGCTCCCGTCCTTATCCTGTCCGTGACCACAATTTTGCGAAAGAAATTCAGATATGTTGTGCTGATCCAGTCATGGCCCATCAGTGAAATGAAATTGTATTATTCTCCTGTCAATACAAAATGTCAGAAAATGCCGGGACAATTCCACTTCACTCATGGGACAATGACAGGATCAGGACAACATCATCTGAAACTCTGTGTGATTGCTGTCACTTGTGCTTTCTGGATGGGATAATGTCCAGATAAGTGCAATGTCATTTGAAAGTCCTTCCTGCGATCACACAGAAAGGACAGGACAGGGATGGGACAATGACGTCCTGTCCCCCATGTGATAATCTTCCACGTTGCTGAATTTTTAGCAGAGACTACGTGCTATCCTTCAGACTGTTTTTAAACAGCCTTTGTAAGTAGTTACTTTCAAGTTCTGCAATTAATTTTCAAAAGTAACTTTCCAAACACTGCCTCCCTCTAAGAATTAATTTTAGGCACAGCTTGAAGATATACCCATTTTTGCAAACATTCCTAGTCTAGTTCAGTGTACTGTTTGACTCTAAGGAGATTATCACACTACCAATTCTCGCCAGGATGAATGCAGGTTGTAACCATAACGGATGGATCTTATCAGACAGCCCTTTGGCAGGCAGCCCATATCCAACCCAGGCTTCTTTTGCAGCTTTTCAAGAATGGGATTTTTCCCATCCTTGAAAAGCTGCGGGAGAAGCCTGCATTACATTACGGTTACAACCCGCTTCTATCCTGGTGGGGAATTGGTGGTACGATAATCTCCTGAGGTAGATGGTTGATCCTGTGTATTAATGTTTATGTATTCTTTTATATAGTTTGTTTTATGATTGCTGTACACTGCTTTGAAGTCTTTAAATGCAATCAGTTATATAATTGCTCATAAGACTTAAATTTAATCAATAATTTCTAAGGTCATTTCTAGGATTGCCATATTCCATTTCCTCAGATTTGAGCATCTAATCTTCATATTATGCAAATTATTCTAATTGTGCAGATTAGGCACATCATTTGTTCCATTTTCCCCCATTATGTTTCAAGCTTCATAACATTTTTTACAATTACAAGTGATTTGAGAGCACCTGTACAGAGTAACACTTAAAATGCTAAACTTGGAGTGCGGAAAGATGCAATTATAGTACAGGCTGAGTTTCCTTTAGTCAAAATGCTTGAGATCAGATGTGTTTTGATTTCAGATATTTATTTTTTGGGGGAGATTTTGGAATATGTGCATATACAAATTGTGATATCTTGGAGGAGGGACCCAAGCCTAAACATGAAATTTATTTATGTTTCATGTACATTGAACCATCAAAAAGCAAAGATATCACTATCTTGGCCACTCATCTGGACAATTTTGAATTTTGCATTATTTTGGATTTTGGAATTCCAAATAAGGGAGACACAACCTATAAAACTCAATTCAGTTCAAAATAGCAGTAACTGAAGGGGGAAAGCATGATCTGATTTTCCTCAGAAATACAGAATAAATATTTTATTATAACTAGAAAGTCTGATTTAGCTGTCTTTCACCTATTTGACTTTTTTCTTCTTCAGGATTTTCATTTGTTAAAAAAGGTGTCTATTACACGAATAAACATGTGGAACAAACTAACAACATAGAAACACATACAGGGGTAGCCATGTTGGTCATAAGCAAAGTACAGTAGCATCCAAAATCCACAAAACATTTTTGAGCCAACCAAAATGCACAAAATACATGATGCAAGCTTTCAAAGTTCCACTGGTTTTTTCATCAAGCCAAAAAAAAAATCATACAGGAGAAAGGAAATTATGATGATGTTAGAGTCACAGGCCTACATTTTGTCAGGTTGTTGTTGTTTTCAATTAAGATTGTATGGAGGAATATCCATGCAGGCAGAGGGCATTCCTTTTGGCTATGTGGGCTCAAGAAGACAGGGAGTCTTAAAGTCAAGGAAATAAAATTTTAAACTCCTTTAGCAACACAGGGTCCACAGGGTCACCGTGGGTTGAGATCGACTCGAGGGCAGTTACCAACAACAACAACAACAACAACACAACACATAAAGATGCTTCCTTTGAGATCCAGGCTGCCTCTGTCCTTCAAAAGGCTACCCACTCCCTTATTAGGCAGAAAACATTGACTTTCTCAAGATGCCTCTGCTATTACATTTGGAAAACATAGGTATGGGATGTAAGTTGATATTCATCCACTTAGATATTCCCATTTACAGCAATGTTTGATTATTCAGAATATTTACTGGTTGGTCATTATGGGGTGGCGGGGATGGGGGAGAACAGTTCAGATACAAAGTATCTTTCCAGAAGTCCATCCAATCCTCATAAAATGTATTATCTTTTTGTATCCACTCCAATCCTCATAAAATGTATTATCTTTTTGTATCCACTCCACTCTTGTTTGGGAGACTTTCTGTAGTAATGAAATGTCCCACACTCTTTCCTACCAATTGTCCATCCTGAGATCTCTTGTCTTCCAAACTTGGCCACTTCTAAATGGGCAGCTCTGAGGGAAAATGCTATGTTTTAAAGAACTGTTATTTTTGACACAGAGAAAGCAATAGTAGAGCAGGACAGAAGTGCACAGTCTGACGTGTGATATGAGAGATTACATCCAAGACCACATTTCAAAAGTATTTTGAACAACAACAACAAAAACAAAAAAATTAAATATATTTAATATAAATAAATAAATAATCATTATCGCCCCATGGAAAACAGGTATGATGCAAAGGATTTGATTTGTCAAATTTGAAACCAATTAAATTTAATTGATTGCCGTTTCCCTTGTACAAAAAGATTTTGCATGGTATAAACCCACATTCTTCGCAATTCTTAAATTGTGGGTATTTGAACTTATTGGACTTTTTATCAAAATGTATATTCTAAGTAGCTCATCTTTGCTTGGATGTGGTTTGTTAACGCCATGATAAAATGGCTGTACTTCTTACATTTCCATTCCCTCTCCCCTTCTAATTACACCCTCCCACCCCAACCATGTGCATAAATATCTGTCAACTCAAGTAGTGCTTCATACATCTGATGAGGTGGGCTGCTGTTTGCAAAAGCTTATGCTAAATAAAATGTTAGTCTTTAAGAGTAGCTGCTGAAATCTGTTTTTGCTGCAATAGACATCTAAAGGTAAAGATAAAGTAGGCCCTTGACATCAATGTCTAGTCGTAAACGATTGTAGGGGGTGGTATTAATCTCCGTTACTAAGCTGGAGAGCCAGCGTTGTCTGAAGACTATTCTGGTGATCATGTGGCCAGCATGACTGCACCAAATGCTGTTACCTTCCTACCCAAGTGGTACCTATTTATCTACTTGCATTTGGATGCTTTCGAACTGGCAAAAACTGGGACTAGTGACAGGAACTCACCCCATCATGCGGCACCTGGGCCTCGAACTGCCAACCTTCTGATCTCTGATCTTCTGATCGTCACAACTGGCATCTTAAGCACTAAGCCACTGCAACCCTTAAGCCACCACAACCCTTAGACATCTACTGTATTGAAAACTTGAAACTTTGAAATATTCTGAAATTGAAATAAACACCAATCCAATGTGGCAGATAGGGTGCCCCTACCTTAAAACCATCCTTGTACTTCTCATTGACCTAAATCCTTTGTACACCCTTGCAGCTGCTGTTTTTTTCTCCCAGATAGAGTTGATATTGTAGAGGTTGATGATATTCCTCTCTTATGCGCATTTAAGTATGGGGCGAAGCAGACAGGCATCCAGGAGCGGCCAGAAGTAATACATGTTGTGGCCCTGAGGGTGCCTCCTGCTGCAGTCCCAAATGGACCATGGCAAGGAGTGGAAAAAAGCTGCTCCTTTTGGGGCCAGTTTTGGGCCACCTTAGATGGCCTTGGGGTGGCTTCCAGGCACTCTGGGGGGGGTGCATCTAGGCTGCTCCATCTGTTCATCTGTTTTGGGCCTCATAGGACATATGTGCGACTAACCAGTTAAAATGCCCATACCATATTCCCATGTCAAATAAATGTGGAATTAGAAAAGATGATCTCTTTTCTTTATAATTATTTGGATTTGATTGCCAGAAATCTGAAAGTTCTTATCAAGCATCTAGCTTAATAAACTGCAAGGCTCTCTCTCAGCTTGCTTTTTCCCAGCTCCTTCCTTCCAAGGAGTAGCATCATTAGGTAGCTGGTTCAGAGCAGAGGAACAACTAATTGCACAGTTCCCCTCCTCTTAGAGGATCTCTGCCATTGCTGCCTTGCCTCCTCCTTAATGCTCCTAATTTACCCCACTCTCATTCTCCCCCTTTGATGCACTTCATACTTCTGCCATACTCCTCTCTCTTAGTCTTTCCATTCTGCTGCTACATTTCCCACCCCAGTCCCTCCTTTGCATATCTCTCCCTTAAACATTGTTGCTCATGCTGACCTTCCTTGTGAAGTAGTCAATTGCCTGAAAATTGTATTTTAAAATGACTGTCCATGATTGCCTATGATTCGGGGTCAGACTAGATAAACAACTGGGACTCTAGATGAGACTTTGAAGATTTTTCTGTTTCCCTGGTTGCTTCTTTTTAGCTAAGTTCAGACGATGTTCTGTACTGCCGTCAAGGTTGCATTTATAAGACCGCAGTCCTCTTGTATTGTAAACATTTTCTACGTAAGATTCCTATGTTCTGAAAACAATGTCTGCTTAGCAAAAAGTGGTGAATATTGTGAAACTAACTGAACTAGAGAGGGAAGAGGGAGTGGTTTTCTTATATGCTGGACATACTTGTAAGATCACTATATAAGAATCTCATTTTGCTTAAATCAGGGCTCAGCATCTTTGGAAAGTTATTTCCCGTTGAGCCCACTAGTGTAGTTTTGTTTTCTTCAGAATAAACTCTCTTTCTGTCAGTCCGTGGTGTCTCTTTGTCCCATTTTTCTGCTACAGTTGCTCTCTGCTCCCTGACACTGCAGCTCTCACCCTTCCTTTCCCCTCTCTCCTCTTTCCTTCCTACTCTCTCTTTTATCTCACCCCATGCCTTCACAGTTGCTTCTTGCATTCTGGTGCTCTCCCATCTCTTCTGCCCCTTCACTTTCCACACTTCACCTCAAACCCTTGTGGTGCACCCCTCACTTGCTTCTTATGATCTGCTGCTTACTCTTTCATCTCTGCTATCTCTCCTCCATGGTCTCCCTGCCAAGTACTAACCAGGGCTGACCCTGCTTATCTTCCAAGTTCAGATAGGATCTGATCTTTTGGGTATTTAGGCCATGTGAAATATACTGGATGCAATTTTGTATCTTCCACAATATTCTGGTGTGGTATAATTCCTAGGCATTGTGGTGGTGGTGAAATGGTAGCTGCCACACAAAATGGTAGCTGCCACACACACAAATATAGTGGAGAATACTTGAAGAAAGCCCTGCCAAGTGGTATTGTTTGCTGAAATATGTGTATATAAGAAATGTCTAAATAAAATTTCTCATTAAAAATGACTGCTGAGAAATTTCAGTTCTGGCCTGATTTCCATTCAGGCGCCTTCTGATTTATTAGTCTTGTTTACTGTTCCATAGAAGAACTTGGAAACAGGAGACATTTCTGCTGGAATTGACTCAACTGGCAAGAGTTCCTGCTACCATAGAAATGGAGAAAAATCAGAGGGTATTTAATGCTCCAAGAGATTTTCAGGAGAATCTGTGCCCAGAGCTGCCTTTTAGAACAGTTTCTTCAATTTAACTCTAGTAACCATCACCATTCATTTTAAACAATCACCCTCATTAGCAGCCAGTCAACATAGATTCCAGAGCCTGGGGAAGACCAAAAGCCAGCCTAAGTGAACTAAAATTTCTCATAAGACATTTTTTTCTTGGAAGCTTCTTTTCTCTTGCTCCATCCAAGTGAACAGAAAGTTGTTAGGCAATGGGACAAATGTATTTGAACAAATTAAAACATTTAAAATAACCCATAGTTTAACTAGTTTAAAATAACCCATAGTTTTATTTATTTTATTTTAAGTTCTTTTTAGGCTGCCCTTAAAGGGAGAGTGTCAGGGTGAAAGAAACAATACCAAATGCAGTATAGTACAATACAAACAATATGTTAGATAAGACCAGCATAGAAATTAAGATCTGGCAAAGGATGTGCTATTGTACTGATCTTTTTAATAAACTCTTTCAGACTGCATCCATGAAGTGTGTTCATTGAGTTAGATAGAGACAGGCCATTACAACAGTAGTATTGTAGTGATTTATTAGTCAAGTGTTCAAATGATTTCCTGGTCGCTACCCCACTGAATCTTCTCAGTTAGTACTGAGTCCAGGAGCTCTTCAGGCAGACTGCAATCTTGTATAAGACCAAAGGCAACTTCTGTCTTGATTGGTCAATTTCCCTACCCACAGTACAATATCTCCATATTGTATGGATTAAATGTCCAGTTATTTGCCCAAAACTGCCTCTAGACATTGGTTAAGAATTCAGCTAGGAAAAATAGGTGGAAATGACTGGCAAAGTGTCAGCAATGTTTTGGTGGCACTTCAGTCCAAACCTTTTATTCAGCAATTACATGTAGGTATGTTACGAGCTCCCTTATAGGTATTGTCCATAGAATCATTCAGAAGCCCTCCTCATGTTGCAAGAAGAGCTAGAATCCACCATAAAGCCATACCCCTGTATAAACATCCCAAAAGCATGCTGTGGTCAATGGTATTGAAAGCTACTGAGATGTTTAGGATTCTCTAGCAGAAGTCATGGAACAGAGTAGTGTGCCCCTCTGTTCTGTTTTGGTAAGACCGCACCAGAAATGCTGTTCTAGCTAGACACCAGTTCAAGAAGGATATCAGCAAGCTGGAACATGTTCAGAGAAGGGCTGACCAAGATGTTCAAAGATTTGGGAACAAAGACATAGGAAGAATGATTTAGGGAGCTGGGTATGTTCAGCTTAAACAAGAGAAGACTGAGAGGTGACATGATAGTTGTCTTTAAATAACTGAATGGATGCCATGTTGAAGATGCTTGCTCCAGAAAATAGAACACAAAACAGTGGATTCAAATTAGAAGAAAAGAGATTTCATTAGGAAGAACTTCTTCACTGTAAGAGTAGCTTGACATTGGAACAGACTGCCCTGGAGGGTGGTGGAACCTCTTTCTTGGTGTATCTTAAAACACAGGATGGATGAGCATCTTTCAGGACTGCTTTAGATGTTATATACCTGCATGGCAGGAAGTTGGACTAGATGGCATTTCTAGTTCCCCCCAGCTCTAAGATTTGGTAGTCTATGATTTCAAAACCAAGTCTGAATTTGGACAGGGATCTTAATCACATACAACCTGAAGTTGAGAAACCATCACATGCTTCCCCACAAACAGCAAAATATTACATTGGGCAGTAATCAAATGCTTCTGTTAAGTTGGTGGAACAACTCCTTCCTCTGGAAATTAACATACCCATCAGTTTGAAAGGGAGAATCCTAGTTTGACAGGGAGAATACCAAGTAATTATATGTTATTCCACTTTTTCAGATGCTTTTAAAATGTCTCTGCTTCTCCTCCCACTTCCCCCCTTTGTTTTCAGCTTACTTCCATTGGTGCAAACTAAGTTCAGAATGCAAAATCCTCTCTCCTTACTGTATAGGTTAATATCTTGGGGGGTCTCTGCTCCTCTGCAATGCCAGGTCAGTGAAAGATAAGACTAATAACATCCATGATCTCCTCTTGGATGAGGACGCCAACCTAGCTTGCTTTACAGAGACCTTTACAGAGAGGATAGCACTGTTACATGGGTGCAGGCCCTCCAAGCTGGGTACTCTGTCAATGAGCAGGTGAGGGGAAGTGGGGGGGGGGGGGGCAGAATGGCTCTAGTCCATATGAACAACCTGACCTTGACCAGGATACCTGTCCGGAACACAGCCCACTTTGAGTGTATGTACCTAAGCCTGAAGACCAGGGATAGTTTGGGGATTCTGCTAGTCTACCGACCACCCCGTTGTCTAGCAGACTCCCTGACTGCGCTGACACAGCTGGTCTCGGAGCTGTTGTTGGAGTCCCCCAGACTTCTAGTTTTGGGGGACTTCAACATTCCTCTCGAGACCAGTTTAACAGGCACGGCTCGGGAGTTCATGGATACCATGACAAACATGGGCCTATCCCAATTAGTTGATGGGCCTACACATTGTGCAGGTCATACACTCAATGCGGTCTTCAGTACGGAACAGGAATATCCGTGGGTGGAGGTTGTAAGTACCTCCGCATTGTCATAGACGGATCATTTCCTGGTCAAGACGGAACTGAGAGCCAATTTCCGCCCCGCCAGGGGTGGTGGACCCATTAGAATGGTCCGCCCTCGAAGGCTAGTGGAGCCAATTGGATTCCAGAAATCCTTAGAGGGTTTAATGGTTGGGAATGCCAGTGACCCTGTCGAGGCTCTGGTTAATACTTGGAACACCGATCTCACCAGAGCTATCAACACGATCACTCCCAAGCGTCCTTGCCATCCTGCTTCAAATTGTAGGCCATGGTATACACCTGAGCTTAGGAGGATGAAGCGGTTTGGACAATGACTAGAGCATAGGTGGCTAAAGACTCGGCTCTTATTCAACAGAACTCACCATAGGAACTTTCTTTTTTCCTATCGGGAGGCAATGCATGCAATGAAGAGAGTCTTCTCCTCTGTACGTATTGCGTCTGCAGAGTCCCGTCCAGCAGAGCTGTTTAGGGTGGTGAGGGAGATGACCCAGGTGCCCCCTGCGCCAAATCCCTTACTTAACCCAACAACGGCCTGCTTTTGGCAACTCATAGCATTTACTTCAAATATAAAGCAAAACTCATGGCCCCTGAACTTCTTAGGATACCTTAAAGTCTAAGGTGGAAAAGAACATATTCCTTTACTTCCATTTACTCATTCAGCTCTAAGTCATCTTTGCCATCTCTACCACCATCCAAGGAATGTCTTCCTTGCTTCTTTGTTTGTGCTGGTAGTGATGAGGTGAAGGAAGAGAAGGATGTCTCTCTCTTTCCCCACCCTTCCTTTCCTTCATCCCACTTCTGATACAACTTTATAATGTAGATGGCCCAAAGAATTCCTTGAAACATTTGTCTATATATAAGCGCATGAGGATGACGTTTAGAACCTATGGTGTAATTATTAATAAAATAGGTTAATAAAAGGAAATACAATAAATTCTATTAAAGTACATGGTGCTGAAGGAGATACAACTTAAACTTGAGCATAGCCAATATTAAATCATATTTAATTGTTTTGATTTAAGTTGCTTTAAGTTTGCCTTTAATTTAATTGTTTTAGTCTTTGATTTTTCCCAGTTTTAATTGTACCTTTTACTACTGTAAAGCCATCTTGGGACCCTTTTTTTTGGGGGGGGGGGGAAGAAAGGCAGGATAGAAATTGAATGAATAAATATTCCCTCATGTATTGTGCTATTATCTGAAATACTCTCCAGTAGTTGTTTTTGCTACCTGCATGTCCAACTTAGAAGATGCTTACCTTAGAAAACAAGAATAAAAACCTGTATTTTCCAATAGCAATGTCAGTTCTTGTAGATGGATTCATTTTGAGCCAACATTTATGCTTGCATGCCCTTCTTAACCTGCTTCGCACCCTGAGGTTCTGCACTGGCTCTTCCCTTCCAGGGCTTGTAAGTGATGCTCTCTCTTAATGCTCCTGGCAGTGAACTCTAATCAGGACTGCCAAGTAACATAAGTCATTTCCCCATAGGAGTCAGAATGCCATTCGTTATCTCTTCTAAAAATTCTCAAGTGGCCTTTCGAGGGATCAACTTAATGTTGGATAAATATGATGCTTTTAATTAATACTTCCACTGGCCAACTTCTCTCAGTTCTCTGGTTGTTTGGCCTTGGGAATTGTGCAATTAATATGTTATGTTTTTAAAAACAAAACAAAACCTACACGAATCACTTGGGAACAGGTCCACTTCTGTCTAATCCCTCCCTTTCAGCCTATCTCATCACAGTAGTTACTTTACCATTTTAAAGACATTATTACATCAACCTGCTGTCTCACCACAATTCTGTTAGTTTAAGAATGGAAGCATACTGGTTTGACACAGTTTCTTCCATGATAGCGCTTTGTCAATCCATGGTTGTATGATCTGTTTTCCAAACTGTCAAATGCTGCCTTCTGTGAGGAAAGATGGGACAAGTGGTCATGGCTGCCAACACCTCCCAGAGGCCGACTGCTGTGGGTGACTTTGTACACAGCAGCTGGCTTTGGGAAGGTACTGGCAATTGTGATCCCTGTGAGGAGGAGAGGAGGAGAGAATCAAAACTGCAGTGGAAGGGACCTACCAAGGCAGAAATGGAATAGCAGTGACACTGAGAGCCTATTGATGGGTTTTGCCCATCAATGAAAATGTGCACAACAGTAATGGACTGGAAAGCAAGGCAGGAGCAGAACAGACAAAACATTGTGTGATAAGTACTGACGCAATTGTAGGGTTGCCCTATCCTGATTTTGGGTGGGACAATCCCAATTATTCATGGTCTTTGAAGGTCCTGGCCCAGTTTTAGGACCATGTCCTGACTCTGGGCTCCTGGGCTCGGCCTCTCCCCCACCTGTCCTTTCAGGAGGCAGAGGCCAGCCAGCTGAGGCAGAGGCCAGCCAGCCAAGCAAGCCCCAAGACATCCAGGGGGTGAGGCATCCTTGGCATGGAGCCTCCTCCAGCCAGCCAACAAAAGGCAAAGGTATTCTCAGTTGACAAGGTTTTCAAGTCATGTCCGAGCATAGAGGGCAGTGCTCATCTCCATTAATAAGCATTGTCAGAGACTACTCTGTGATCATGTGGCCAGCATGATTACACAGAACATTGTTACCTTCCCACCAAAGTGATACCTATTTATCTACTTGCATTTGCTAGGAACTGCTAGGTTGGCAGAAGCTGGGACTGGTGATGGGAGCTCACCCCATCTTGCAGCACCTGGGCCTCGAACTGCCAACCTGCTGATCTTGCAATCAACAGAGTCAGCATCCCCAAAAGGCCTCCCTGGCATGGCCTCCCTGGCATGGCCTCTCTTTGGGTGGCCCAAAGAGAGGCAGAGGCTTGGCACACTGGCTGAGGCGGTGTGGGCGGGCTGGTAGGCAGGCAAGTAGGCAGTCCTGGCTGGGGCTTCCGGAGGCCGCCTGGTGGTCTTGGGGGCCACGGGTGGGGACTGAAGGCTGCCACTGCTGCCCGCCACCTTCCCTGCATTTTTGCTGGCATGGGTGGACAGGTATGCAGCCAGGCAGGCCTGGCTGGGGCCTCCAGGGGTGGCCTGGTGGTCTTGGGGGCTGCAGGTGGGGACTGAAGGCTGCCACTGCCTTTAGTTGGTGATGTCCTCCATTTTTCTTGAATGTCCAATATTTTGGCCTACATTGTTTCCTACATTTCATCCCGAATTTATGGAAGAGAATTATGGCATCCCTAGACCCAAAACACCTTTATTCTGTTAAAATTCTGCTTTTTAGCCTCTGCTTTTTAGCCCTGTCTCAATATGCCTCATAAAACCAGTACTGTGGCAACAACTGAGGAGGTAAAAAAAAGTTTACACTTCTGAATCAGTAGCAAGAGTCCAGTTATGAGGTATTATATGGCAGTAAGAAGGAGACTGAGCCCAGTTTTTGGAAGGATACAGAGGCTCTGATTCAGCCGGGTCTCCCAATGTATTCAACAGTCTATTCCTAGGTTGATTACAGGAAGAAGACTAGCTTTCCTGTATAACCACAATTCCTTCTTTCTCCAGCTTGACAGATAGATAGTTTTTAATTCAAAAATAGGAGAAAACATTAGTAACATCTTTTGGGATATGTATGTAAATAAGGCTTTTCTGCCTTTTTAATTAGGAATTGGTTTCTGTGAGGAGGCCCCCAAAATGGCTCTGAAGGATTTAAATAAAAATCATCAAACATTTGCACATGTAAAGAAGCACCCAATCTAATTCAATCAACAGTATTCTATTCATGAAAGAAAACAACCTAGGCTAACAATGCATTTTTCTTTTTTTGGTTTTTTAAAAGTCAACAATAATTGGAACAAAAAGGGTGAAAAACACCCTACTTTTCATTGCAAATATTTTTTAAGATCAGTCCCCTAAGGGAAGATATGAATCTAAACTCTGGGAACCCATTTGGGGGTTTGTTATCAATTCCTGAAGACAGTCTGGTTTGAACATGAATGTTGGGACATACTTCTCACCCACTGAAAAGTTTCTGAAACATTTTTGTAAAAACTAGGACCAGGCAGCTTCTGAGAGACCAATCTCCTTTGGGAACCTTTGAGGGTCTGTCATGTTCAATCCCAGAAATTTGGCAGTGGCAGCAAAATTCATTCATTTAATTTATATCCCAGTTTTCTCCCAATACTAGATTCAAGACAGCTCATAATTTGAGTTAAAACAAAATACAGCTAAAACAATGGATAATATAAAAGGTAAAACAACAATAACAAATATTAAAATATTATCTTAAAACAGTTTTTAAAAGGCTGTTATAATACTATAATAACGATAACAATAAAATGCAAATACAACAAACCCATAGGGCTGCCATGAGTCAAGATCAACTCGAGGGCAGTTAACAACAACAATACAGAGTCATAGAGTCACATCTAGATGAACCCCCTGCTCCATGCGGGATCTCCAGCTAAAACTTCACCAGCAGTTCTAGACTATTTTTCAACATGTCCAGAGAAGGAAGACCGACTTCCCTTCTTGGTTCCCTTCCCAGACCGCTGTCAATAAATTCCTTCTAATGTTCAATTGAAATCTGCTGCAAGTGTAGTTGGTGATGTTTTCTGGCAAGAAGGCAAGCATTGCACATTGCACAGCAAACAGCTATGGATTCTCCTGCCTTCATCTCTGCAGTTATTTCTCTCCCCCCCCACCTTTTCTACAGAGTTACATTACTTCTCCATTTCCTCCAGTATTCCTTGAAATTTTCTTCTAAGGTAGCTCTGTTGTTTCAGTGAGGTTTAGAAGCAGTGACTCTATTGCTCCAAGGTTGCGTCAGTAGCACCTCTGGGCTAGGCAAGGAACTGTGCTCCCTAATGATCTCCATAACACAGTTAACATGTTTGAAGACCTGGGTAAACACAAGTGTCTGCCTGCTGGAAGAAAGAGAGCAATGAGGGAGCCAACCTAGGTTCCTATGAAAAGGAATTCTTCTGTCTGAAAGCAGTCGCTGAAAAGGCTGTCTCCTGTGTCCTCACCAAATATGTCTATGGTGGTAGTAACGTAGAGAAGAGCTTATAAGTGTGGCATGCTCATATTGGGAGATAAAGTCTTTCAGGTAGTCTAGACCAAGCTGTATTATTGGCCACAACCAGTACTTTGACCTGTTCCTGGAAATGAACTGGTAGACAATGAAACTGTTTCAACAAGGGAGTTGTATGTAATCAGACCTAGTCAGCAGCCTGGCCACAGCATTTTGGACCCACTGCAGTTTCCTAACAACCATATTCTGAGGTACTCCTGCTTTAAAAAGGGCACATGGGGAGCAGTCACTTGGTTGTAAAGCAAATTTGTGCTTCTGGGATTAGCTTTAAAATAAAGTAGGCACTCTGCCTAACTTGCTTTAAAGAAGTGGACAAATTGCATCCCCTGAGCACTGCTTTTGTGGCCTCAATATCTCCCCTCCCAGCCTTCATTAAAAAAACAAAAAACTGGCCAATTTTTGACCATATTTTCAGTATCAAACAGAACTGAATTGCCTTTCACTGAAACCATTCACAGTGAAGTGTATGTTTGTTCCAGCACCTCTAAATCGGGAGAAAAACTTGATCAGAGTTTGAAAAGGTAATGGGTGACAAGGGTACAGCCTGGGGGAGGCAAGAGGGAAGATTGGGCCCTGCTCCCCTTTCAGTTGCCCATCCTTGTTTAAAGGGAAGGGGCTTCAAAATGCAGTTTTTAGTTAGTGCAAGGGTGAATCATAGGAGTTTATCACATGGGGACCTATGTGCTTCCATCTCAAAAATGATTAAAGTGTCCGCATCCTGGAAAAGCACACAAATGTGCAATTGATTTTCATATGCAGAGCACAACCAAGTGTTAAAAGCACATTACAAATGTGAAAAAGTGGGTAGAAAGTATATTTGGTTTTCAGACAGATGCAGACAGATCCCGTTGATGGTTTGAAAATAGCTTTTTTGCACATGAGCACAGAAGCAGTAGTTGTGTCACCAGAAGTGACGCTCAAAACTTTCATTTCCAAGTGCATACACACACACACGCTCCAGGGGGAAGGGAAAACAGGGAGGAAAACACTCTTTGCCCCAGAAGCTGTTTTCAACTGGGCACAACAAAGCCAGAAAGTAAACTCACCCCAAAGTAAAAAGAACAGAACATTACCCAAAGGAAGTAGGAAAGGAAAGAGAAAACTTCTCTCTTGTTGCATCCCTTCTGTTCTTTCTCTCACCAGCTGAGGCTGGAGGAGGAAGAGACATTCAAGCTGTGCATGAGGGAGAGAAGCAACCTTTTTCTCTCTCTTTGTGTGTGTATGTATGTATGTGCGTGTGTCTGCTGATGCTTTAGGAGCCTGGCTGAAACATAAAAGGTTGCATCCCTCTCGTCACAAAAAGCAGCAAAGAACCATGGGAAATCTTTCAACAAGCACAAAAATGGGAAGAATCCCACAGATAGCTTTCACACTACAGCAGTTGCACAAAGAAAGTGAATTTGTGAAAGAAATGGAAATGAAAACACAGTATTTTCCTGAAAATGACTACTTCCTGATTTGTGTCACTTTCTGTTTGGATTCCAAGCTGTTTGCATGCAGCAGCATCTGAAAACCAATTGTGCAATTGTGCCTAATACCCTGGATAACCCAGGGTTCTGTCTAGTTTAAACTTCCAATTTTCCCCGTGTGATAAACTCCATAGAATCATAGAATCATAGAGTTAAGAGACCACAGTCTAGTCAATGGTGGAGAAAAACTCAGCTAGTAATGATAAAGAAAAATGTACCCACCACCAAATAATCAAATTTGATCATGCTAGCTGAAGCTAGCAGGATTTGGAAAATACCTGGGAACACTTCAGCTAGAGATGGAAAATAAATTTGCATTAACCAAATTTTTGCTGAATCTGTACACCTGTGACCTGCAAGACTCAGGTGGATGATTTTCCACCTTGTTGATTTGGGTTACCTTTAGGTAGAACAAAATTGTGCACACTGCTGAGAAGTTCTTCAGATGGAGATAGAGAAGACTGTTATGGAAAACAGAACTTTCATTCGTGGTGTATTCTGTGCATGGAGGCAAGTATGAAATTAGGATGGGAGGTAGATGATAGATTTTTGTTGTTGTTGTTGTTAACTGCCCTAGAGTCGATCTTGACCCATGGCAACCCTCTAGATGAGACATCTCCAAGACCCCCTGTCCTCCACTACTCTGCTTAATTCCTGTACATTCATATCCATTACCTCCTTAATAGAGTCCATCCATCTAGCTTGTGGCCTTCCTCTCTTTCTACTACCTTTCCTAGCATTATTGTTTTTTCCAGTGTGTTGTGCCTTCTCATGATGTGTCCAAAGTACGACAGCCTAAATTTTGTCATCTTGGCATCTTGAGAGATTTCTGGCTTGATCTTCTCTAGGACTCATTTGTTCGTCTTTTTGGCCATCCACAGGATCCTCAGCATTCTTCTCTAGCACCACATCTCCAATGAATTGGTTTTCTTCCTGTGTTGTTTCTTCACTGTCCAGTTCTCACATCCATACATGGTAATAGGGAATATAGTGGCTTGTATGATTCTAACTTTAGTGGTCAGTTGTATATCTTTGCATTTTAGGATCTTTCCTAGTTCTTTCATAGTTGCCCTTCCCATTCTTCTTCTGATTTCCTGGCTGCAGTCCTCATTTCTATCAATGTTTGATTCCAGGTTTAAAAACTCTTTTATTATTTCTATTTCTTCATTGTTTAGGTTGAATTTGTGTAGATCAGGGGTCCTCAAACTACAGCCCTCAGGCTGGATCTGGCCTGCTGAGGCCTTTTACCCAGCCAGCGGCTCGTTGCCCGCCAAGCCCTGCCCCCAGTTGCGAGGCAGGATGGGAAGAGAAAGGCTGCAATACGAGGGAGTGCATGACTCCGGCTGCCATTTTGTTTGGGAACCACCATCTTAGGAGGAGGGAGGCAAAGCAGCGGCTGAGAGAAGAAGGAAGGAAGGAAAGAAGGAAGAGAAGGAGGCAGGAAGGAAGGAAAGAAGGAAGAGAAGGAGGCAGGAAGAAAGGAAAGAAGACAGGCGCCTGACCCAGCCTCGGCTGAGGCGAGCAGCGGGAGAAGGGGAAGGGGAAACAGCCCTCGCTGTCCCTTGCTGAGGGGAACCAGGGCCCTGAGGAGGTGGGCGGTTTGTAGGTCACTCCTGCCACTGTTGCTGCTGCGCTGCCGCCACCGCTGGACCACCTGGTGTTTTTTTGCCATCTGGGGCTGAGAGAGTGTGGCCTGACCAGGTAATCCAGTGCCTTCGAGTCATTTCTGGCTTATTTTGACACTATCATGGGGGTTTGCTTAGCAAGTTTCTCCAGAGGAGGGTTTCCATTACCATCTGGGGCTGAGAGAATGTAGCCTGACCAGGTAATCCAGTGCCTTCGAGTCATTTCTGGCTTATTTTGACCCTGTCATGGGGGTTTGCTTGGCAAGTTTCTCCAGAGGAGGGTTTCCATTACCATCTGAGGCTGAGAGAGTGTGACCTGCCCAGGGTAATCCAGTGCCTTGGAGTCATTTCTAACTTATGGTGACCCCTGTCATGGGGGTTTTCTTGGCAAATTTCTTCAGAGAAGAGTTGCCATGGTTATCCTCTGAGGCTGAGAGAGTGTGACCTGCCCAGGGTAATCCAGTGCCTTGGAGTCATTTCTAACTTATGGTGACCCCTATCATGGGGGTTTTCTTGGCAAGTTTCTTCAGAGGAGAGTTGCCATGGTTATCCTCTGAGGCTGAGATGGTGTGACTTGCTCAAGGTCACAGTTGTTGTTTTTTTACTCTGGCCTTCCAATGGTCTGAGGGATGGCAAACCGGCCCCCGGCTCAAAAAGTTTGAGGACCCCTGGTGTAGATTCTCTGTAGTTTTTTGTGTCTCCTTTTTGTGGATGGGGATGTATATTGATTATTTCCAATCTGTTGCCTATAGTTTTGTTTTCCATATCTGTTGACATATGTTAGTTAGCACTGTAGTTGACTCTGTCAGCATGGATTGTAGCAATTCGTTTGGGATATCATCTGTTCCTGGATATTTGGGTTTTTCCATTTCTTTTATTGCAGCTTCCACCTCACTTTTTAGAATTTGGGGTTCATCTTCATATGGCTTTTTGTTCACCATGTCTTTCACTTTATCAGCTCTTTTATATAACTCTTTGATGTATTACATCCAACAAACTTTTTATTTCTTCTTGGTCTTGAATTATTTTATTTTTATTGTCATAGAGCATCTCAGTCCTTGGTTTGAAATTTCCTTTAATTTCCTGGATCTTGTGCAATAGGTCTCTCATTCTTCCCTTTCTGTTGTTGTCTTCTATTTCTTTGCATTGATTTTGTAGTAGTATTCTTTATCTTTTCGCACTAGCTGTTGTACTGTTGCATTCATGGTTCTTAGTTTGCTGCTATCTCCCTTTTGTTTTGTTTCTGTTCTTTCCTTTATTATTTGTAGTGTTTTATCTGTCATCCATGGTTTCTCCTTTCTCTTCTTCTCTACTGAGAATATCTGTCTCAATTCGCCTTTTATTATGTCCCTGGCTTCAGACCATAGTTCGGGTTATCAGTCTATTATGCTTAGTAGCACAAATCTGTTCCTTATATTGCCAATACATTTGATGAGATATTGTTTAGATAATATTTTGGTATGATGACTGATTTTGTTTTCTGCTTGAGTTTTACTCTTATTTTTAATATAAGTAGTTTGTGATCTGAGCCACAGTTGGTGCCTGCTCTAGTCTTGGCCACCAGTATGGAACTTCGCCATCTTTTATTTCCAATTATATAATCTGTTTGGTTTTTGTGTTGGCCATCTGGTGATGTCCATGTGTATAACCTTCGTTCTGGTTGTATGAAAAATGTGTTTGCAATGAATAGGTTGTTGGCATCACAAAAATCTATCAGATGCTCACCTGCTTCGTTTCTTTTACCTAAACAAAATTTGCCTACTGTTGTTTGTTCTTCTTTGCTTCCAACGTATGCAGTCCAATATCCAGTGATCAGCTTGACATCCTGTGCTGGTGTGTTGTCAATTTCTTCCTGTACTCCTTTGTAAAATTTATCAATTTCTTCCTGTTCTGCCTCTGTGGTTGGTGCATATACTTCAATTATGGTGCTATCCATAGGATTTGCATGAAGCCTTATTGAGATGATTCGACTGATTTTGCATTGTATCCTTTGACTGCTTTTGCCACTTCTCTTCTTAGTATGAAAGCCATACAAGGGGAGAGGGTGCAGTGGGTGCATTGCTTGCATTGATATCATTCCAGAATCTGGACCATCTTAACTGTCACCAGAAGTAACACCTGAAACAAAATGTAGTCCTGTGACTCTAAAATGATCACATTTCTTCTCCTGTATGATTTTAACAACTTAGCCTGATGAAGAAGCCAGTGAAGCTATGAAAGCTTTGCATGATGTATTTTGTGCATTTTAGTTGATGCGATAAAGGTATTGTGCTTGTGTATTTTTTATTTTGTTGTAGTTTACTGATAGTGGTAATGAGTCAGCATGTCCTGGGGCTAGATTGGGAATGCAAAGCTATCTGTCCTCCTTCTGGTTACAGAGCATGCTGCTTGAGACTGCCAGCTGGTGAGTATAGGAAAACTACCTGGCACCCCGGAGGCCAATGCTTGATCTTGACAGTATAAAACACCTTGGATTACTGCCAGGGCAATGATTGGGCAGTAATCCAGAAAGAGATGTCAACTGAATGGTACAATTAAACATTGATTATCTGCCTCTCATCCAAGGAGTCTGTAATTTTATGTCCTCTTGAGTACTAACCTTTTTGTCTGGGTCAATCTCAGTGAGGTGATGTGCTAATTATCATTTTCTGATTCTGAACATAAACGGTGCTTAATTGCTTGTCCATTAAATGCCTTAAGAGTAATCTGATTATGCACCATTATTGCATTGTTTAAGGATGTAAACGCAAGCACAAAGTGTTTAGGAAGATCTCCTGAGAGTAAAATCTTCATAGCCCTGAGAATCACTGACAAGATGTTCCAGGGGTATTTGTAGATGCTGTTTCCATTAAATCAATTTAACCATCTCTTCCAAAATTGCTCCTTTTAAGATTTTGATAATCCCAGGAATTGAGCCCTTCCACCTTCATCTTGCCATATCCAGTGTTAACCTCGCTTTTTTCATCAGGTGGACTATTTTTCATTGTTGATGTATTCCAAGTCTGGCAATATAACAAGTTCAGAAATCCAGGCTGTGGTAGTTAAAACTCAGAAAACCTTTATTAAGAAACTATAGATCCATTTAAGGGTAATGTTCATTGTCAGAACTGACCAGCAAGCATTAATACTGACTAATTATACAAACAATTTCAAATTTCAGGTGGGCTTAATTCTTATTAATTATAATTAAAAAACACATTTCTCCTCTCTTTTCCATACTGGCCTTTTTGTTTGTTGCTCTCTAGACCCTTTCACAGAAATGACCTTGAGCAGACTTAGTTCATGCTTTCCTCTCTTTCAGTATTGTCTCAGTATTATTACCTGTATCTGAGATCACCATGGCTAAGCAATACCATTACTACAAAATATCCCATCACATCTATTTCTCAACATTTTGTGCCTATGCAACTCCTGACAATGTGATATCCTCCAAATTATCATGTTTCAAATGCTTGGTAAACATTTGACCAGTGTGAAAAGTTGGGAAGTGTGTGACTCCCTAAATGTTGCTTGATTGCATCTTCCATGGTCCTCCACCATTGGCTAGGACTGATGAGAGTGGCAGTTCAACATCTGGAGAGCCATGCATTTCCTATCTGTAGTGTGTGCCTGTGTGTATGTATGTGATGCCATACTATTTCTGTAATCTTCACAGAGTTAGGTGGGGTGGGGAAACTGTAGCCTTCCGGATATTGAGGAACAATTACTTTCATCATATTTCACCACTGTCCTGGCTGGCTGACACTGATCCGAATTAGAGTCCAAGGGCCAAAGAGTTCTGGAGAGCTACAGATTCCCCATCCCTAAAGCAAAATACCTCAAAATATTACCCCACACACTTCACCAACTTTCTGGTGTCTTCCCTTGATAAAATAGGAGTCATTTTGGGAATCCAAATGATGGATATAATGAGAAGTGATAGCCTGTGGCCCTCTAGGAATTGTTGGACTGCAGCTCCCATAATCCCTCACCACTTGACTGAATTTGCAATCCAAGATGCCCATCCCAAGAGTAACCTTTGATTGCATGTAGTAGAACTGTTCTTCATGTGGTGTCTGTGTGATGGGCCTTTGAGACAGATCATGTCACAAGACAAAAAAGAGAGCCATGTGTCCACATATACAGTCCATAAACAAAGTTAAGTAAATGGTATACTTAAAACCTATTTCATTTTCACTTTACAGATGCACAATCACAGGGGTATAATCATTTCTGCATGGCACATTTGCCTGATCAGAGCCACTTATTCAAAAGTTTGTATCCCTGCTGCTATTGTAGGTAATTATATATCATTAATGAAATTTCTTCCTTACAGTCCTTTCACATAATCCCCCCTTTCTGTTTACTTTTCTTTCTTTAACTTTCTTGCTTTCAATAGTATAATTTAAAATTGGGAGGAGAGAAATTTAGTTGGTATTGTTTTAGGCAAGTGGGTATCAGAAATCCTTTCTGATTTACTTCAAATCACCTAGACAGCTAGTAATAGATCTAAAGCTACTTTCTGTATACCCAGTAAATAGAACACAATAACCATCACTGCAGGGGTAGAGAAGGGAATGGCCTTCCTCATTAGAAACAGATTGGAGGTGGCAGGAATGAATGCAGAAGATATCAGTTACAGTTAGGACATCAGTTTTGCAGTCACATTTATACCTTTCCTACAACCAGCTCAAGGTGGTATCTCTTTGTCCTCACTTTAACCTCACAACAGAAAGTGTGATTCACCCAGTCACCCAGTGAATTTCATAACTCAATAGGGATTTGCAGCTGAACAGATTGTAGCACCCATTGTTTTAACAGTGTTTTGTTTCAATGTACAAGTTTTAAACGGAAGATGTATAAGAAATGGAAAAGGGGCGAAATCACTAAAGAGGAATTCAGACAAATAGCTAGCACATGTAGGGGTAAAGTCAGGAAAGCCAAAGCACAGAATGAGCTCAGGCTTGCTAGAGGGGTTAAGCACAATAAAAAGGGCTTCTTTGGGTATGTCTGTAGCAAAAGAAAGAAGAAAGAAATGGTAGGGCCACTGCACAGAGAAAATGGACAGAACTACTCAACACCTTCCTTGCCTCAGTCTTCTCACAAAAGGAAAAGGGTGCTCAACCTGAGTAAAATGGAGCAGAGGACACAACAGGTGAAATGCAGCACAAAATAAGTAAAGAGGAAGTACAGGAATACCTGGTTAACCTAAATGAATTTAAGTCTTCAGGACCAGATGAACTACAGTATTTTCTGGCGTATAAGACTACTTTTTAACCCAGGAAAATCTTCTCCAAAGTCGGGGGTCGTCTTATACGCCGGGTGGAGGAGGAGGGGGATGAAGGGGTGGCACGGGAGGAGGAGGAAGAGAGGAAGTCCAGGTCAGAGGAGGAGGAGGAGGGGGATGGAAGGGGTGGCGTGGGGTGGCGTGAGGCAGGAGGAGGAAGCAGCAGCGGATAAGAGATAAACCCTTATCCTGGGGTTTTCTTGGCAAGACTGGTTCAGAGGAGGTTTGCCATTGCCATCCCCTGAGACTGAAAGTGTGTGACTTGTCCAAGTTCATCCAGTGGGTTTCATGGCAGAGTGGGGAATCAAACCCAGGTCTCCAGAGGGGTAGTCCAACACTCAAACCACTACACCATACTGGCTCCTATTCCCATGTACTACCTATGAAACAATTGCAGACTTTTTTGTTGTTCTTGTGTGTCTTCAAGTCCTTTCTGACTTATGGCAATCCTAAGGCAATCTTATCATGGGATTTTCTTGGCATGTTTCTTCAAATGGGGGTTGCCATTACCATCCTCTGAGGCTGAGAGTGTGTGACATGCCCAGGGTCACTTACTTGGCCACAAATTGTACATACCTCAGAATGCATCACCTAGTATATTGGCAGTCTTTCCCCCCTAACACTTTCTCATTTTCTCTCATTGGAAGAGGGGTCGTCTTATACGGCGAGTATATCCCAAACTCTATATTTTGACTGGAAAAGTTGGGGGTCGTCTTATACGCCCAGTCATCTTATACACCGGAAAATGCGGGTACATCCAAGGATACTAAAAGAACTGGCAAATGTAATCTCAGAGCCACCGGCAATAATCTTTGAAAACTCCTGGAGAACAGGAGAAGTCCCAGCAGACTGGAGGGGGGCAAACATTGTCCCCATCTTCAAAAAGGGAAAAAAAGAGGATCCCAACAACTATCGCCCAGTTAGTCTGACATCAATATTGGGAAAGATTCTAGAACAGTTCATTAAACAGAGAGTCTGTAAACATTTAGAAGGGAATGCCATTATCACTAAAAGTCAACATGGGTTTCTCAAAAACAAGTCATGCCAGACTAATCTGATCTCTTTTTTTTTTGATAAAATTACTAGCTTGCTAGATGAAGGGAATGCGGTAGACATAGCATATCTTGATTTCAGTAAGGCTTTTAACAAGGTCCCCCACAATATTCTTGCAAATAAGATAGTAAAGTGTGGGCTAGACAATACAACTGTTGGGTGGATTAGTAACTGGTTGACTGACCGAACCCAAAGGGTGCTCAGCAATGGCTCTTCTTCATCCTGGAGAGAAGTGACCAATGGGTGCCACAGGGTTCTGTCCTGGGCCCAGTGCTATGCAACATCTTTATCAACGATTTGGATGAAGGAATGGGGGCATGCTTCTCAAATTTGCAGATGACACCAAATTAGGAGGAGTAGCTAATACCCCAGAGGACAGGATGAAAATTCAAAATGATCTTAAGAGATTAGAAAGCTGGGCCAAAGCTAACAAAATGAATTTCAACGCAGAGAAATGTAAGGTACTGCACTTAGGGCAAAAAAATGAAATACATAGATATAAGATGAGGGACACCTGGCTTAATGAGACTACTTGTGAAAGGGATCTAGGAGTCCTAGTGGACCATAAGTTGAACATGAGTCAAGAGTGTGATGCCGCAGCTAAAAAGGCCAATGCAATTTTAGGCTGCATCAGTAGAAGTATAGTGTCTAGATCAAGAGAAGTAATAGTGCCACTGTATTCTGCTTTGGTCAGGCCTCGCCTGGAATACTGTGTCCAGTTCTGGGCACCACAATTCAAAAAGGATGTTGAAAAACTGGAGCGTGTCCAGAGGAGGGTGACTAAAATGGTGAAGGGTCTGGAAACCATGCCCTATGAGGAATGACTTAGGGAACTGGGTATGTTTAGCCTAGAGAAGAGACGGTTAAGAGGGGATAGCAAGCACAAACTCATTCTGCACTTTAGCTTTTCTGGCTTTCTCTCTACACATGCTGGCTATTTGAAATCACTCTTTGGTGATTCCCCCCCCCCCCCCACTTCCATTTCTTATACATGTCCCTTTTAAAACTTAACTCAGTTGACAGTTCTTTAGACATTCATCCTGGTTTCTTTACAAGTGTCCAAAGCTTTTTCCTCCTCATTAGAACTGTTTGAAATTGTGCATTCAGTATCTGACTTTTAAGAAATTCCCTTCTCATTTGGCATTCCTGACATGATATTGCACCCAGTATTTCTCTAAGTTTACTTAAACAGCTTTCTTAAAGTTTAGAATGTGTGTCTGGCTGTGCTGGGCTTCTCCTTTCCATGGTATAACAAATTCCAGGAGAACATGGTCACCCTCACCTGCCACTTCCACTCTATTAACCATTATCATTGTTGGCCATCAGGTCATCATTTTAAAACAGCTAATCCCTTGTTGCCTTTTTCACTTTCTGGAGAACAAAAGTATCTGCAAGGCAATGGAGTTGGACCATATATTCTTGGTAGAGTTTGACTTCCAACAAATATCAGGATAGCTGAAATCTCCCATTATTACTACATCTCTCCTTTCTGAATGTTTGATCATTTCTCAAGAAGGCTATCATTCAAGTCCTCAGTCTGGCTTTGGAAGATGTAGTAGACCCTCACAATGATATCCATATTGCTTCTTTAATTTAATTTTACTTTTAATTAATTTTTACTCAGTGCTCTCAACCTGGCTCCCAGGATTTAAGTCATTGATCTCTTCACAGGGGTAAACATACTTGACATGTAATGTTACTCCTCCTTTCCTGTTTATTCTATTTCTCTGAAATAGGTTATACCCCTCTGTTACTACATTCCAGTCATGAGACTCATCCCACCAAGTTTCATTAATGCCTATTATATTAATTTGTTTTGCTGTGTTAAAGAGTTCAAATTTATTTCCCATGATCTGTGCATTAGTGTAGAGACATCTAAGACCATGGGTCATATGCCCAGCTGTTTATTTAAGTTCTCCCCTCCTACTGTTGGGTTCCTGTACTATTCACTCAGTTCTCTCAATAACATTTCGGCTAGTACCCCCAACATGAACTTCTGCCCTCAATAATACTGTCTTTCTCCAAATCATAACTCAGTTTAAAAACCCCAATCAAGTTTTTGAACCTCTTAACAAAAACATTCCTGCCAACTTCTGTGAGGTGCAACATATTCCTTGCCAGAGGTCCATCTTCATGAAACTGCAGACCATGATCCAAGAAGTCAAATCATTCCCGATGTCACCATCTGTGGAGCCAGTTGTTCACCTCCAATATTCTTCTCTCCCTTCTTGGACCATGTCCTTCAACTGGGAGAAGAGATAAAATTATAGCCTGTGCATCAGGGTCTGTCAGCTTCTCACCCAGAGTCTCATATTCTGAAGGCTATGTTTTGCTGTGTTGTTAGTTACCGTGTGGACCAAAAAACAGGGGTAACAGTCAGTGGGCTTGAGGAGTCTTGTCAGCCTTTCTGTTACATCATAGATTTTTGCCTTGGGAGACAGCAGGCAGTCATGTACCACCACCACCACATGTCTCCTCTGAGGACTGGCAGAGATGCTGAATCTTCCAAGGTCATCTGCATGTTCTCTGAGGAGTGACACTGTTGCTCTTGTTCCTGTTCCTTGCCACCACTGCTAAGGGAGAGAGCTTCAGGTTGATTCTGTAGCTCTAAACTCACAGAATGGTCCCTGTTCCTACATCTGTGTGTCACATTCTTCCAAATGTCTACCTCCTGTGTATGGGAAATGATCTCCTTCTCAGAGTCATCCTCTGTGTGTTCTTCATTCAGGATAGTCTGCTGCGCTTTGTCCAAGAAAACCTCATGCTCCCTAATATGCTGAAGAGTAGATACATAGGCCTCAAGTTGCTGAACCTTGCCCCAAGAGGGCAACCAATTTGTACTTCCTGCAGGTGTAGCTGCCCATATTCTCTGGCAAGAATACATCTAACCATATCTATTACAGGATTCCCTCACCATTCACGTTGAGTAGTCTTATGTAGGCAGTGAAACAGAACTCCAAGCCTGCCCCTAATTTGATTACAGGGCATTATGACACAAACACAAACATTAATCACAAACAAGTGAATGTGAAGAATAAGAAGGAAATTTCTCTAATGTAGCCTTCTTTCTCCATGGGATTGGGTCAACTGGGGAGAAGAACAAACAGGAAAAAAATCTTCTGGAAATTCTGTGTGTCAGTTTTGAAAATTAGACTTAAAATTAGACATAAGACTTTAGAAATTGGACTTAAGACTTAAATCTCTAAAGGAGAGAAGAGCAGCCAGGCACAGCACCATTGTGCCTTGGTCCAGCAGCTGGTGAGAGGCTCTCCCTCTATTTTCCAACTACCATGTCTCTGGCCACTGAGGAGAAGAGCAGCCAGCATCTGCTGGACTTAATCCCCTCCACACACCATTCCCTTTTCTTTATGTTTCATATGTTGTTTAAATTTTAAACCTGAAGGCCAGGAACTGTCAAATTTGTAAGCTGCCCTGGAAGCCTTTTGGCTGGAGTTAGGTATAAATGAATACATTTATATTAATTCATCATTTTTTGGACATAAGAACAGTACAGCTTCAGTTTTTTTAGTGGTCACTGTCCAGGGAAACAGGTTTAGAGCTTAGAAAATAACATTTCTGGACTACAATTCAAAGAATCCCCCAGCAAGGATGCCTAGTGGTCATGCTGGTTGAGGATTGTGGGAGATGTAGCAGTAGTAATAGCAAGTACATTTCTATACTGCTTGTCAGTGAACTAGCACTTCCTGATCGGTTTACAATGTGTAAGCCAGTTTTCTCCAATAAGGTTGGTACTCATTTTACTAACCTACAAAAGGATGGAAGTTTGAGTCAACCTTGGAGCCCTCCAGGATCAAACTTACAATGTTGTGGCTGCAGGACCAGCATTTAACCATTGCGCCACCAGGGCTCCTTACTATGTAGTCCAGAAAGCTACCCTTTCCAAATTTTGCAATCTTTCTGGTGGCTCGATGCTATTATTAGCAAAATTAATGTTGTCGTTAATTGCAAGAATGAAAAGAAGCTCTTTCCTTGATCTGCACATCCAAGACGACATCCTACAATTACTGTTCTGAAGAATTATTCTAGGAATTTAGCCAACCTGGCAGCAGCCTCAGTTGTTTTGTTGCTGCCAAAGCAGGTTTTTCAAGCTAAGTCTATGCCATACCTCTTCTCCTGTTGTAAATAATAGTGAAACAAACTATAAATATATTCCAGACACTGCAACAATAGTTTATACTAAAGCAGAAAGCCAAACAAGGCATAGGGATTCCATGCTCAAATCATATTCAAGGGATAAAATTGTCATTTATTTGCAGGGTAAAGAGAAAGGAGAAAAGGTCATTGTTCATTTGCATATATTTAAAACTACAAAATCTAAGTGAGATTAGATTTCTTTACCTGAGCAGATTTCAAGTTGGTTGGATCTACTTTTTTTAAAGGAACCACCAAGAACTGCCAATAAATGAAGTATCAGAGTGTATTGGATCACATTCTTAGTCTAGAAATTTGTCTTGAGTATCAGAACTGAACTGAAATTGCATTCTTACATGGTCCCCAAACTTTCCTTTCCTTTTCACTTTAAGTTCACTTTGTTTTTATTATGTTAAACAGTTGGGAATGGCAAACGCTTGCTTATTATCTCAAAATCTGTCAGTAGATCCTGATCCAGGGCTGGCCCAAGACCTTTTGCTACTAGAGTCAAAGCACAAGAGGGTGCCTTCTCCATTTCATGTACAGTCATTTGACTAAACTGAAAAGTGAATCTTACCTCAACACTGGCTATGGGGTAGTATCATAGAATCATACAGTTGGAAGAGACCACACAGGCCATCCAGTTCAATTCCCTGCCATGCGGGAACTCACAATCAAAGCACCCCAAAAAGATGGCCATCCAACCTCTGTTTAAGGACCTCCAAAGAAGGAGACTCCACCATCCTCCGAGGGAGTGTGTTCCACTGTCAAATAACTCTTACTGTCAGGAAGTTCCTCCTAATGTTGAGGTGGAATCTCTTTTCCTGTAGCTTGCATCCAATATGACTTCAAATATTTAAAGTATTTAAGCATGGTAATCATGTCACTTCTCAACCTTCTCTCCCCCAGGCTAAGTATACCCCAATTTCTATGCTGCTCCCTAAGCAATGCATACATTTCTGAAAGACACACAACAGAAAATGTGAGCACTCGAAAAATGTTCACAAGAACACATCAGTCAATTGAAAAATGTGTCCAAAAATGCCGAGTAAAAATATTTGTACATTAGAAAAATGTGTAGAAACAATTTACCTACACAAAGACATTCTTGGGGGAATACGAGTCTCAAAAATCAGTGCAAAACTGGAACAGAATGGGAATGTCAGTAGAATTCTGAGAAGAACAAGAGAATCAAAATGATTTTCATATCCTAATTTAATGAAACATTCTATCTTGAAGCTGGAAAAATACTAGTGAACTTTTTACATGTACACACACACAGAGATGCACACACACCTATATGGTGCTAACAAATGACATTGTATTTTTCCTTCCTTCCTTCCTTCCTTCCTTGGAAATCAAGGCAGCATGCATCACCATTCTGTACTCTCAGCACCTCTGGGAGATTGGTTTATTTACTTGCTTATTTGATTTCTGTCTTGTCTTTCTTCTAAAACTGGGAGTTAAGGCCACTCAGAACAAGATCAGCTATGAAGGTAAAGATAAAAAGTTGTAATAATGATTATAATTATAATTATATTTAACAATCTTATAATATTAACATACAGTTAAACAAATTATAGTATTAAAGCATGATGGAATTAAAACTCATCTAAAAGCACAGTAATAAAAAAACAAAAAACCCTAATACATCAGACAGCCCTTAAAAGCTTCCTGCTCAGTTAACAGTTAATTGACAAAAGCCTGATTGAATAAATACATCTTTCTCTACTGCTGGAAAGACGGTTAGGGGGTGCAGTTTAGTCTTCCTTGAAAGTGACTTCCACAGCCTCAGCGCAAAGACTGAGAAAGTTGTCTCTTGTTGCAACCAGGCATGCCTCTAAGGGATCTTATTTAGAAGTTGTGGGGGGAGTGACTGCCTAAAGGACACTTAGTGAACTCCATGTCATGGAGATTTGAAACCCAGTCAAGCATTTTAACTATTACACACTCAGGGCATTTAAAATATATATATTTTTACTAGGTGTTCATTCTCCCTTTCAAAAGGTTCATGAGGGGGAAGTTTCCTCACTACATATGGTACAGTCGGCTCTCTCTGTGTCCGCCGATTCAGCCATCCATGGATTGAAAATCATTTTAAAAATACAATTCCAAAAAGCAAACCTTGATTTTGCCGTTATATAAGGGACACCATTTTACTATGGCATTATATTTAATGAATCCAGAATCAAATCCAAGTCGATAGCAATGGCCCACTGTGCATTCAGACTGGGGACGTTTTCACACAGGGCTTTAGACGGAGGCAATCCTACCTCCGTCCGGCCCCACTCCGGCTCCATTGTCAAATTTTTCACATGACGTCGCGGGAAGCCCCTCCCCATCCTGCGCCATCCCTGGCGCTCTCCGGCGTCCGTCCGGGGTCTTGCTGCGCGTGTTCACACGACGTCGCAGCAAGCCCCGCCCCCACTCAGCGCCATCCCTGTGCCATCCCTGGCGCTGGCCGGCTTTAGCCCCATTTTTCTAATTCCTTTTTAAAAAAGGAATTAGAGGGGCTGCTGCCAGAAGCAATCAGGAGCCAGTCCGGCGGCTGCTGTTTTCACCGCCGGAATGGCTCTTTATTGCTTCCAGGAGGCTTCCAGCCGGCTTTAGAGCCGTCAGTGTGAAAACGCCCATTGTGTCAGATGTAGTCACAGAGTTGTAAAGATATTACATCTGAATTCCAGTCTGGTACTGTAGCGTTTTATATAATTGGGGATTATTTGTATTTTTGATTTGCAGTAACTTGCTGAAGGCATTAAAATGGGATTAAAATTCTGCAGTTCAGATGTTGTTGGATTGCACCTTTTAGCAGTCTTAGACAGCACAGTCAGTGGCAAGGAATGATGGAAATTGTAGTTCAGCAATGTCTGGAGGGACACCCACCTATGCTTTAATACATCTGAGTGTGTGTGTATGTGTGTGCATCTGCCTTCAAGATACCTGTCAATTTATGGCAACCCCATAAATTTCATAGTTTTCTTAAACAATTTATACTGAGAAGTAGTTTTGCCAGTTCATTCCTCTGAAATATAGCCTATAGCACATGATATTCATTGACAGTCTTCCATCCAAGTACTAACCAGGGCTTAGCTTCCAAGACCAGTCTGCTACTGTAGGGTCTCCTAAGTCAGGCTGTTGCTAAGGAGCCAGAATTAATGTGCCAGAATTATTGGGTGAGAGCAAATGGGGAGTGACATTGGCAGAAAGTTTCTCAGAGAAAATTTCAGTTAGACTTAGCTAACTCTTGTTAGTATTGCACAGAAGAAGGTAATGTTAAACCACTCCTGAATGCCTTTTACCTTGAAAACCCTATGATGACAATCCAATCCAAAATGAAACAAGAGATAGTGCTGGAAGATGAGACTCCCAGGTTTGAAGGTGCTCTGAAAGCTATTGGGAAAAGCAAAGGAATAGTACAAGTAGCAATGTGTCTAATGATGCGTCTGGATTCAAGCCAAAATGATGTTCAGCTGCATAAAGGTGAAGAGAAAGTCCAAAGTTGCACAATACATTTAGTAAGGATATAGAACATAAGAAGCACAAATGAGAGGAAGCTAGACATTGTAAAACAAGAAACTAAAGGTATGAAAATTGAAATATTTGTGAGGAGCAGGATGAAGTGGACAGTAATGGGTTATTTTCAATCAGATAGTTTCTCAGGAAATGAAAATTCTAAGAAAAAACAGAGTGTCATTAAAACTGAGGTAAGATATAGGAAAAGCAGTCATAGGATACTGTAAAAGTTTGACCAAATCATATCAATAAGACTTCATGAAAAAACTATCACTATAACTATAATCCAAGGTTATGCTCCCACCACATCGGTAGAAGAAGAAGAATTCAAAAGATTCTCTCTGGGGGTCCAGGATGAAATCCATCACAAGAGGACATGTCGATAATCATAGGTAATTGAAATACAACAGTAGGAAACAGAGCACAATGAAACATTATAGAATTTGCCCTAAGATCAAGAAACACTGCAGGCAAGTGGCTTATCAAATTTTATGAAGCCAAAATTTATTCACTGCAAAGATATTCTCTAGGCAACCAAATGGACAATATGTATACATAGATATTAACAGATGGCCAATACAGAAATCAAAAAGGCTACATAATTGAAAGCATAAGATGGAGGAGCTCCACGATGAATTGGAGGATTTCACACCAAAAGGTGGGAAGCTGTATGACATTATATAATCAAGATCGAATAAAAAGACAATGGAAGCAGTGCACTGAGGAGCTATATGGAAAAAAGGTAACAGAGACCTTCAAGGAAGAGGCTTTTGGTGACAAACCCATTTTTTATCTTTATCTTTTTCTTTTTCTAAAAAGTGGATGATGTTCTCTAAGCACTTGGGAGAAACAAATCACCAAGAACAAATGGCACATGAATAAAGATTTTTCACAGACTTGGAATCCATCCCAGTTCTAACAAAAAATAAAAATAAAAATCTGCAAATGAGTGTGGAAAACAAAAGAATGACCCACAGACTTGGAACACTCAGTATACATTCCAATCCTCCCCAAAAGTACACCAGGGATTGTAGGTTTTTGTGGGTTTTTCAGGCTATTTGGCCATGTTCTAGAAGATTTTATTCCTGACGTTTCACCAGTATCTGTGGCTGGCATCTTCAGAGAATGCTGGCATGGAAGTGAGTGGGGTATATATATATATATATATATATATATATATATATATACAGAATGCTGGCATGGAAGTGAGTGGGGTGTATATATATATATTATGTGACCCTTGGTTGAGAGAAGGTGATTTACATGTTAATCTGTGTGTTCTGTTGTTGAATGGCAAGGGCTCAGGGTGGGAGGATATGCAAGGAGGCATTGTGTCTATTTAATTAGTGATCCATTGTCTGCTGAGAAAACCCCTGATCCTGGGTGGTTTCATTTGCATTTGCTGGGTCTTAATTTTGGTGTTTTTCAGAACTGGCAGCCAGACTTTGGGACTATGCAGATGGGCAGGAAAAGGTGACCTGAAACTGCCTTTTCTCTAAGCTGCAGCAACCGTACCGCCTGCCCCGACGATGCCCTAAATGGGGATAGAGCAACCGCACTGGGGGGAGTCAATGCAGCTTTTCTGGGGCTGTATTGAAGCCCCATCAACCATACCACCAGCCCCAAGGATGCCGCAAAGGGAGACTGCATGGGTTGACAGTGACTGCTTTAATTCTTTTTTGTTCTTTCAGATGCATGTGCATGTGTGCAGGAATGCATCTCTGCACACCTGCGCAGGAAAACATCCCTGCACACCTGTGCAGGACGTGTCATAGGCTAGTATACAGTCTGTCACTCTCTGTACACAAAGGATGACTGAAGTTTGGCATCCCTGTGCACCTGCACAGGACCTGTCATACACCCACAGATCATACAAGGATTCACTGACCTCTCCTTCTCCCCAAGGAGTGGCTGCAGTAGACAGGTGCCACTGTCTGATTGTGCCATTCTTGGGGTGAAGGAATGAGTTTGTCAACTGAAAAGACCTACTCCATCGTCTTCCACAAAACATGTTTCACACAGATCAGGGGAGAGAGGAGAGGTACATGTAAGAGAGGTTTGTGAGGACAGACTTGATGCATGTAGCTGATGATCATGCAAGGGACATGGTCAACAGGACACACAGACAAACGTTACTCCAGGAGCCCCCCCCCCCAGCATGCCAGGAAGTTGTGTGAAGCTCTTATGCATACCTGCACAGAAAAGGTCACAAAAGCCTCTTTTATGCAAATTGCTGTGCATGCTGACAGCAAGTGTACATGCAACAGAATGCATTTATTGTCATAACAGAGGACAGTTGCTAGGGCGCATGCATAGGGTAACAATTAGGGTTAGGGTTAGGGTTCTAATATTCAAGCACACCTGCACCAGTGCATCCACACCTGGAAGCATAGGGCGCTTTAAATTAAAGCCTGCATCGTAGGGTGCATACTCTGGATTGCCAAGTCAATTTCTGCCACACATGCAGCAGTGCATTTATACAGCTGTTTTCTGGTGCACTGGTGTTGCTGCATACTTATGCACATGTGAAGATGCACATCTTTGCCGAAGGAGTAGAAACAGCGGCTCCTTTTTGGAGTGGCTTTTTTCAGCATATGACGGCTAGAGGGCGCTTTCCTGGTGACTTTTAGGCATGCTTCGTCTAAATGCCATGCCTACAATTCACCCTCAAAGCACCTCATTTTGCCTGTCTGCATAGCCTCTTTGTTTACTTTAAGGGTTTCTTCTTTCCTGTTGAAATTGTCTAGGTGTTTGTGGATTTCAATGGATTCCCTGTGCATTCTGACCTGATAGTTGTTGGCATTGTCAGTGTTTTTGAATAGCATTTTATGCACAGGATGGTTTATAAGGTGTTCTGCTACTGCCGATTTTTCTGGCTGACCCAGTCTCTCATGTTCCTTGATTCATGTTTGAACACTGCATTTGGTGGTCCCTGTGTAGACTTGTCCACAGCTGCACAGTATGCGATAAACTCCTGCGGTCATGAGAGGTCTCGCCTGTCCTTCGCTGAGTGATGCATTTGCTGGATTTTCTTGTACAATCATCCCTCTGGATTCTCTGACTGTTCATGGTATTGAGTTTCCACGGACAGGAAGCCAGGAGCGACAAAATGGCATGCATGCACATCACACACACTGCCATTTTATTCAATGGGACTTGAATATTTGTGTTTTTCCAATTCATGGGTATGTGTGTGTCCAGAACAGATCCCCCGCGAATTGGGAGGGACAACTGTATATAATTTTCCTCACCACTTTCCCTATTCTGTCTGTGACTCCTTTGATGTATGGTAGAAATACCTTCCCCTTGGGTGGTTGTTTGTCTTCACTCCTCTGGGTTTTTCTGGGTCTGGCAGCCCTTCTGATGTCTGAGCTGGAATAACCATTAGCCTGTAGAGCCCAATCTAGGTGCTTCAATTCATCTTCTAGGAAGTGGGGTTCACAGATCCTTTTTGCCCAGTCTCCCAGTGCTTCTTTTTTGTCCTGGGTGATGATTGGAGTTCTAGTATAGATATCTGTCCATGTGTGTAGGTTTTCTGTATACTATGTGGCCCAAACATTGGTTTGGTTTACGGACGATGGAAGTAGCTTGTGGTGAGGCAATGTTCGAACAGGGCTGCAATGTCTTTGGAAAAATTTGTTTGATGAGTGCCATGGTGTCCATTATGGGGACTTTGGTGAACAAGGAGACCACATCAAAGTTGATTAGTATGTCTCCAGGTTTGAGTTAGAGGTTGTTGGTTTTTTCTATGAAGTGAGCTGAGTCCTTGATGTAGTGGGGGGGGGGGGGGTTGCCCTATATGGGTTTGTAATTGTATGGCCAGAAACTTGGCCAAGCTATATGTGGGGAATCAATGGTGCTCATTATGGGTCAGAGTGGAATGAAATCCTTGTGGATTATGGGAAGTCCATACAGTCTTGGTGGGAGAGCCTCAGATTTGCATAAACTGTGGCGTATGGTTGGCTGTATTGAGGAGTTTTTGATCAAGGTGTTAGTTTTCCTGGTGATTTTGTTGGTCGGATCTTGTTTCAGTTTTTTGTATAATGCAGGATCCAGGAGTTCATTGATTTTTTGTTTGTATTGTTCCATTTCCATGATTATTGTGGCATTGCCTTTGTCTGCTGGGAGGATGATGATTTCTGGGTCCGAATTGAGGTCCTTGATGGTCTTTCTTTCTTTTTTGGTTATGTTGCTGGGTAGTGGTTTTGCCTTGCACAGAATCCTTGCTGTTTTTCCTCTTATCACTTCTGCTTCCTCCTCTGGGAGATGGTGGATGTCAGATTCAATATGGGCAATGATGTCTTCAATTGGGATTCTGGTGGTGGAAACTGCAAAGTTGCCTCCTTCAGCCAGGATGGCCGAAACTTGCTACTCTGTGAGATTGATGATGCTACATAATGTGTCCAGCGAGAGTTTCAACTGGTGCTTGTGGCATTTGTTGAATTTTTTTCTCTTTGTATCTTTTTCCATTTTCCTGCCTTCGCACCAGGGGTTGTAGTAACGGTTGGGCTGTTGCACTGATCTTCTTAAGATTTTATAACACTTTTAGCATATATGGAGCAAGTACTGCCATATGTCCAAATTGGGTTTAGAAAAGGGAGAGGCACTAATTGGGATCATATTGCAAACATACATTAGATATACACCAGAGAATTTCAGAAGGAAATCAATTTGTGCTTTGTATGCTTTACAAAGCTTTGACTGTGCAAAACATAAGAAATTGTGATTTGTCCTCCTGCATAACCTATACTTTGGACAAGAGACCACTGTCAAGAAAGCAATATAGAGATTCTGAATGTTTTTCAGCTGGCAAAGGGGTCAGAAAAGGCTGCTGTTTTTTTTTTTTTTCATTCTGTTTAATTTTTAAGCTGAACATATCATATGGAAGGCAGGATTAAACTCAGAGGAAGGGGGTGTGAAAATAGGGGAAGGAGCATCAACAACTTAAGATTTGCAGATCACACCATGTCACTAGCAGAAAATAACAAAAAAATTGGAATGGCTACTGATGAAAATTAAGGAAGAAAGTGAAAAAGCAGGGCTACGGCAGAATATTAAGAAAACAAAATAATGTCCATAGATGATTTATGTAATTTTGAAGTGGGTAATGAAGACAGAAATAGTCAAAGATTTTCTGTGTCTTGGCTCAGTCATGAATCAAAATGGAGACTGGAGTTGAGAAATCAGAAGAAGGCTGATTCGGAAAGGCGGCTAGGATAGAACTAGGTAAGATTCTCAAGCGCAGTGATATACAATTAAATACCAAAGTCAGAGTCAACCAGGCAATAGTTATTCTATGTATGGTTTTGAAAGCTGGACTGTGAGCTAAGGCGACAGGAAGAGAATAAATTCATTTGAAATGTGGTGCTGCAGGGGAGCTCTACTGATACAAGGGACTACAAAAAGACAAATAAATGAGCGCAAATCAAGCCTGAACTCTCCCCGAAAGCCAAAATAACTAAGGGCCGATGCAGACCTGGGAGCAGCGGATTGGGGCCACAGCAACCACACGCCCCGATCCTCCTTTTGGCTGCCCCCGAAAGAGCAGCAAAATGCCACTCCTTTTGGGGGCAGCAAAAAGCCACCCTTAGGGGGTGTGCACGCTGTGCCAAGAGGGTGCCCTGATGCTGTGCGCCATGCAGACAAGCATGCGGTGTTGGGGCAGAGTCAGGGTGGCCGGCATGTGGTCGCCCTGCCCCGACTTCACCCAAAGGCTGGCCTAAAATGCCAGTCTGCATTGGCCCTAAACTGAGAGTATTGAACTTTGGACATATCATGAGATGTTTGGAAAAGACTATGATGTTAGGAAAAGTAGAAGGCAGTAGGAAAACAGGAAGACTGAAATACAGGTGAATTAATTCAGTCAAGGTAGCCATGGCTCTGCATTTACAAGACCTGAGCAGGAAAGTTGATAACTGGGCTTTTAGAAGGCTTTCATTGATAGGATTAACATAAGTCAAATCCAATTAAATGGTAAATAGCAAAAGTAAGCTCTGGATCCATTTAATATCTGCGTGTGCACCATTCCTCAAGGTAGCTATCAAACCCCATGAAGGAGCAGCTTGGCCATTCACTGACTGGGGTGAAGTAATTCAGGAGAGCAAGAAGCTGTTCTTTCAGCTGCAACTGCAGCTGCAAGGAAAAGCAATATTGTCACTGTCCCAAATTGAGAGTGACTTCATTATTCTTCATGTTACAGCTGAGATGTGTGGTTTCTTGGTCACCTGAATTTCTTCTCACTTTTTCTCTCAGTCAGTGAATGGTGGCAGCAGTGTCTGTCCCTACAAGAATTGACAGCTGCCAGGTAGACAAAGAGGTGTGTAGCTGCACATGGAGACCATTACACTGAACAAGCGTGATGAAGGATTTCAGCCAATACAAGATTAGGCAGAATTGAAAAGAAAATATTTGTAGTAAAAGAACAATGGTTTTCTTTCCAACTTGTTATTATAAAATGAAAGGCTTTGCAATTAAAAATGGACATCCCCTTTCTTTATATCTCACATATACACAACCTGCACGATATGCCAGTTTTCTTAGAAAGATATGAATTTAATTCATGCCAAGTCATAGTCCTGTAATTTCAATATCAAATTGAGTCATCGAGTCCTTTTTGATTTCATAGGTCAAGGGTATAAATCACACTAGCTGTGGCTCACGTTGTTGTTGTTGTTGTGTACCTTCAAGTCATTTCCAACTTATGGCAACCCTAGGGCAAAGCTATCATGAGGTTTTCTTGCCAAGATCTGTTCAGAGGAGTTTTGCTATTGTCTTCCCCTGAGGTTGAGAGAATGTGACTTGCCCAGGGTCACCCAGTGGATTTCATGGCTGAGTTCGGAATCAAACCCTGGTCTCCAGAGTCATAGTCCAACACTCAAACCACTATGCCAATCCAGGTTTTGGGTCACATGCACTACCTTCACCTGTACTTCAGTCTTCCTGTTTTCCTACTGCCTTCTACTTTTCCTAATATCATAGTCTTTTCCAAACATCTTATGTGGATGTATAGCCTCTTCTGGATCCCTCAAGTGAAAATTGGTGATGGAAATGCTGCTCCTGGAATTGGCACTGTTGTATTACAGGGATGGCACAGGCCATGGTGGGTCCCAGGGGTGGGGGGAAAATGGGCCATGGACTCTGGAATTTGCCCACTGCTACTCTAAAGGGATGTGGTGGCTTAGTGGTTAAGATGCCAATTCTGATTATTGTAAGGTCAGACATTTGGTAGTTCAAGGCCCAAGTGCCGCATGATGGGGTGAGCTCCCATTACTAGTCCCAGCTTCTGCCAACCTAGCAAAGGCAAGTAGATAGATAGATATCTTCTTTGGGAAGATAACAGAAGATAACAGTGTTCCATACAGTCATGCTGGCCACATAATCACCGGAACAGTCCTCGGACAACACCTAATGGAGATGAGCACCAACCCCTACAGTTGGTTATGATTAGATATTCATATCAAGGGAAAACCTTTACTCTAAACTTATTTGGATGTTAGACTTTCTCACCTCCACCCTACTATCAATAAATGGCCACAGACGTATGCATCAGATCCAGGAAAAATGTCATACAATTCAACAGCTTTAAACATTTGCACTCTGGCACTTCCCTTAGGAACTAAAAGTCTTAGCATGTGAATATATGACAAATTCCCTTCATGCATCACAATGTACAAGAAGAGAGAGTTTGTTCAGGTTTTCAAAAAGACTAGTGGTTTGGGGGAGGGGGAATCCTAAGAAACATTGTGCAATGTACGTCCATGTTCTATTGTTTGTGTTCAGTTTCAGAGAGATATCATTCCTCTCTGATCAGTGTTTCAGTAACTTTTAATCTAAATTTGTGTCCTTGGTATCTGAAGTAAAACACATGTGTCCATTTATCTTCACTGGATGTCTAAAGGTCAGGACCATTTTGACACACATCTGTTATTTCAAAAATGCCTTGCCCACATCACATCACATGGGATGGATGCTGTTATTATAAAATAAAACAATTCCAAAAGGTGCCAAAAGATTGATCTTTTTAGTTTAAATTATCTGGAAGTGACATCCTCTGTGATCATAGTAACAATGTGTAAATAAAGAGGCAATATAGTAGCATGCTGGGGTGAGCTTCTGTCACTAGTCCCAGCTTCTGCCAACCTAGCAGTTCGAAAGCATGCAAATGCTAGTAGATAAATAGGTACCACTTTGTTGGGAAGTTAACACCATTCTGTGCAATCATGCTGGCCACATGACCACAGAATAGTCTCTGACAATGCTGGCTCTTCAGCTTAGTAACGGAGAGGAGCACCACCCCCTATGGTCGGAACAATTTGACAACCTTGTCAATGGGGAATACCTTTACCCTTTTACCCTATAGCATTCCCACCTCTTTCATGTCCCTCTTAAATCCTCTCTACCATTAAAACAACCTTCCATTTTGTGATGGCCATAGGATCTTTCCTATGATTCATATACATCAAATTGTGAAATAAATACAGTATGCATCAAAACAGCCTGGCAAGAAAAATAATTTTAAAGGTATATAATCATATATTTTCATTAGAATAAATTGAAGTCATATTGAAACTCTGGCTGTCATTTGATGTCAGCAGTGGTGGCAGCACAGCACACATCCCTTGACTCAAAGGAAACTAACAGTGAACATGATAAATAAAGCTAGTGAATCTGAATGTATAGATGGTTATAAGGGCGAATTATGGAATCCATGTAACCAGAGATTCTATGCTATGCGAAAAGCATGTATTAAAATGAGGGCAGTGGCCTTAGTGCTTTCAGAGGTGGAGGATAGGTTGGAAGGATGATGAAATCAGTTCAGAGATCCAGTACTTTCTAAATAAACCCTTTTTGTAATAAAGACAAATTATATCAGCAATCTTCTTACCCTGCAGTTATAGCTAGAAAAAGAAATGAAATGTGCAAAAAAGAAAAAAAGAAAAAAAAAAAGAGCAGGAAACAGCATGGAATTCTCATAGCTCTTTTAGAGCCTGGATCCTACAAAGTGCTGACAGAAAGCCTTTCTGTGTTGTATTGAATGAAGCTCTAATTGGAAGAATTGAGCTTTCCTAATTGTCATTAAATATAAATTGAATTGAAGCTAACTGTGTTTACATTCCATTATGTTTGCTATTAATGGCTGCATAGATTCCATTCCTTCTCTTTGGAAATTGCACTTTGCAAGGCTTTACTAATTCTATGGGAAGGGGTGGAAGTGGTTTCTGAGGCACATCAGACAGCGTAACATAATACATGGTCTGGCACTGAGTCTTAGAGCCTGCTCCCCTTCTCTGGTCCACAAGAAAGAGTAGGAATCTCAGGGTGAGAGAATTGCCTTGAAATGTGTGTATGTGTGTGTGTGCGTGCGTGCGTGTGTGCGCACGTATGTGTGCATGCATACACACATCTTTTTCTTGTTTGTTATACACAGTGTTTTTTATTTGAATGGGATACTCTGAGCAGCTGTGGTAGATGCTTAACGTATCATGCTTAATGACAGTACCAGCGGCCACTCCTTTTCTCATCACTCCTGTAACATCATCAGGGCCTACACCCTGTGACACCGTAAGTCCCTAATCTCAGACCTGACAATTCTATTCTGCACAGCTCCACTTGCACAAGTAGAGATTACAAACTTCATTTATTTCAGTGAGGGATGTACTTGATGAGAAATAGTGTATTTGCAAATTAACACCTCTTTACCTATAGTAGAGAGGTGTTAATCTCCAAACATACTATCACACATTCTCAGCTCCAGAAAAAAAAACATGATAGGTTTGCCTTAGGGCCATCATAAGTTGGAAACAATTTGAAGGCACACAACAACAACAAACTTATAGATGGGGTGGGAGCTTGAGGCCCCCTATCATGCCACCCCTTGAGAATTTGGATCCAGAAGATATAGCAGATCTACTGCAGCCAAGCCCTCCACCAGTTCAGCCTGACAGCCGAGTTATCCAGAGGAGAAGGTAGGAGAGATAGTTCCAATTCCTTGGGAAAAGCAAAGGCTTTGGAGTTTGGCATAAACCCAGTCCCTCCCCCATAGGCAAAGTGAGAGGCTACACACACATTGATGGGAAATGCCCCCTTTAAATACACTGTAATTTTGGTGGGGCTGAGTCAGCAGGCTTTGTAAGTCAGGGGCTTTTCCCCATTTGCTCTTCCAGGAAACAATCGTGGTTTTTCTCTTAGCCTGTGTCTACAGTGGGATACTACCCTGCGATTGATGATCCTGGGAAGTTTCTTGATGCTGATATCTGGCTACTCCTCTGCTCTGATTTACGACTTCTGACTCTGGACTGCTTATTATTGGATACTGCTTGTTCCTTCAACAACTGCACTTTTGGCACTGAATTCTGTTGCAGCATGAGAGCAGGACATCACCAGATGTTGGCCTACCACTCAAATCACCTGAGTCATTCTGACCATGTTGGCTGGGGCTGCTGGGAGTCAGAGTCCACCAACTACAGAAGGGCCACAGATTCCTGATCCTTGACCAAGAGGGAACATTCTGATCCAAACTGCCTGGAGTTTCTTCCCAACCACCAGACACTCTTAATGTTCCAAACTGTTGGAATCAAATATCTGGGATTTCATTCCTGCAATAATAGAGTGGATTTTAGGGTAGAACCTACATTTTCCATATAGTCTTAAGTAGTAAACATATCCATCTTTTGGTTGGGTGAAGTATTAGTTGAAGGAAGCAATATATATTGCAAGGACATTTTGAAGACTGCAGTGTATCTCTGTGCACTTCAGTGGAGTCATATTGTGTGTTCTGTTTTCAGGACAAAATGGTTCATGTGGGGTCTGGTTAGTGCAAAAAGGCACTGCATTATGGGAAAAAGTAAAGAGATTTTATTATCAGGCAGAGAGTATAGGAAAAGGCAAAGGGGTGAAGTTGTGAGTAATGGGAATGAGGAGAAGTTTTGTCCTTCTCTCAGAGATTGAGAAAATGTAGTTCATTTTGGTCATCTCATATAGATATGAGGGAAAGTGTGAATAGTCTGTTCTTTGGTGATGGTGGGGATCGTGGTGGGGATATGTAGCCTATAAGCTTCAGGTTGATTTTGTGACTCCTAGGTCTCTCAGAAGGCTCCATCACTAAAAATCTGATAGCAAAACTGTGAAATGTTCCCCTTCATAAGTACATCTTCTCTGTGTTGTACAGCAGAGTTGAGGCCACCCATCTCGTTCATCCATTACAATGGATTTTATGACAGTTTTCAGGGCAAGGAGCTGGGAGTCCATAGGGCGTTCAGAAAAGACCAGTTTCTGCAGATAGCCAATGTGAATGTGATTGTGACTGACAGGATTGTGAGCCACAAGGCCTGTGCATTAAGTGGAGTAAGCATGATTTTGTTTGTATTCCATTCAAAGTTACATTGAAGATACCCTCTTTGCATCCTAATATGTGAAAAGTATATTTCACACTTAAATTACAAAATAATACACCCTGTCTCAGTTTATTGTGACTTTAATTGTTGTTTATGTAAGTTACTTTGAAAGCTTTTCTATGAGTAAATGAATAAAAATAAACAGTTTTCTAAGGTTTCTTGATTATCGCCTGGTCATTTTGCACTCCCATAGAATGTAAAGGATACACTGGGGATTGCTGCTTTGGACTGTTTGAAGCAGGGGTGGAAATTACTCAGCGCTCCAGATGTTGTTGGACTGCAACTCCCAGCAACCCTAGTGAATAGAGCCAGTGATGAAAAAGGCTGGGAGGTACAGTTCAAAAACATTTGGCAGGCTGCACGATCCCTATTCTTGATGTAAGGAATTCCTGTTTGGCCATGAAAACCTACTGGGTAAACTTGGGCAAGTCACATGCTCTGTCCCTGAGTGGGAGGTGATGACACACCTTCTCTGAACAAATCTTGCCAAGCAAAACCCATGATAAGGTCTCCTTAGGGTCACCCTAAGTTGGAAACATAACAACAACATGTTGTAAGAAACTACAGATGAAGACAATTAAATTAAGCTAGCCATGTTCCACGCCATTTTACACAGCCAAAGTAACACATGATTCTATATGGCTAAAGAAATGAACTCCTAGAGTCCTGTATAATTAGTACAAGTTTTTAGTGTGCAAACCATTCTTCAGATTACTCTGGAACAGTGGTATAATGAAGCCAGGGTTTACAAAGGCAGAATGTTGGGACTTTTTGAACACAAGGGAGGATGGAATCCATTAGGTTCCTGTGTTCCCTCCAAGGTTAGCTGCAGTAATCTCAGTAAATGAGGGTGGAAAATGAATGTTTCCTAGCAACAATACATTCTTGGGAGCTATTCTTGTTGACATGCAAAGAATTTTAGAGGGGCTTAAACTTAAATAGTCCATTAAGGTCAATTTATCTTACAAAAAGCTGGTTCTGATATGAAGAACTGATTTGTTGATGTGAATTTTCGAAGTTTCTTTATAGAAGTGCCTATAGGGGTGTTATGATGAGAGCCTCTAGTTTGAAATTTTCCACTGCACATGTGCTCTGGACTTCAGCGTTTCAGCACTTAGAAAATCTTGACTAGATTTCTTTGTGTATATGTGCAGCAGTTCTAGAAAACATTAGAGCAGAGACAATCTATTGGAAAGGAATAAATTTCTGTTTCTGACATTGCATAGAATATTTACATTTTTAGCTTTCACTGTTAAAATACGATAAGGTATTTCATTGGCAGTGATGGATTCTGTGTTCCTCACATTCTCTGATGTAACTTATTTTCTCAATCCCCACTCCTGCAAGTTTTTCATGTTGTTTTCCTTTGGCATTTTGTAATTGGTAGAGGTTCCACATCTTCTTCAGCATCTTCAGACTCACAAGGTCTCTTGCACATTATATAGGGCAGAACTAGACACTGGCAGAACATAACATGAATCTCCCAGAGGGTGTCCCAAACCTTTCCATAGCACAGAGATAGGGGAACTGGGTTCATGACAAGGTATTGTGGGGGTAAGATAAAAAAAAAATTGATTCTGAAACATATTGAAACACTGGGCCCTTCTTCCCATCCCTTTGTAAGAGTTACAGCACTATAATGCCTCAATTCACTGAAGAAAGAAAAATGCCTTTTAAAGCATTGGACCACTTCTAGGGCCCTTATCACACGTGGGCCAGAAAGCAAAAATAAAGTGGAAATGAGGCATCCCGAAAATAAACGGGAAATAAACCTTGTTTCCACAAACGTCATTACCTTAATTGCGAATTTACAGTAAGTGCATTGAACGTCCACACACAAGCAAAAATATCCCGTAAATGTAGTAGAAATGAGCCTCTTGCACATGCGCAGATAGAGGAATGCTCACTGGAACCATGACAACAGCAAGGAAATGCTCCCCAATGCGCATTTGGCGATCACGTTATGGTAAATGCGAAATTACCGTAATTGCGCAATTGCAATTCCTCCAAAGAACCAATTTCAAAAGATCGCGTTTCTGTCCACTTTCTGTTCACTTTCTGTCCAGTTTCTGTGCAACGTCGTGTGAAAACACGGAACACTAATCCAGTTTCGGTCTGGATTTTGTTTGGATTAACCAGCAGATTTGCCCCCGTGTGATAACGTCCTCTGTGCCTCTGCTTGTTGTTAGACTACAGTTTTCATTAGCCTTCATTGTGGTGACCATCTTCACTAATGACTTTGCAATTCCTTCCCCCTGTACCCTCTGGGCACTACACCAGCCCCTTCTGACAAAACCAGAAGTGACCACAGGTCCCCTTCTAGTAAAAAGGAAAAAGCTGTATAATTGGAATTTCCTCCACTGCTCTCCTTAAACCCTGCAGCCCCTTAATACCCATGACCTCCTTAATAGAGTCCATCCTTTATTTATTTATTTATTTATTTATTTATTTATTTATTTTCTATCCCACCTTTCTCCACAAAGGGACCCAAGACAGTTCACAAATAAAATTCTAAAAAACAATATCACAATAAAACAATTAAAAACATCAGCTAAAAACAATATAAAATACAAACATTAAAACCACAATACCCATATAAAATCCATCCCATAATTTCGCATTATGCATTAAAAGCCTGCCTGAAAAGAGTCATTTTTGCCTGTTGGCAAAAGGCAAGTAAGGAGGGGAAAGTAAGGAATGCCTTGCTTCTTGTGGAAGGGCATTCCAGAGGGCAGGAGAAGCCACGGAGAGGGCTCCCTCTCGTGTCCTCACCAGGCGAACCTGTGATGGTGGCAGGACCGAGAGAAAGCCTGAAGATCTTAGGGCTTTAGGTGGTTCATACGGGGATGTTGCTTTCCTCTCTTCCTCCTTCGCTCTACCTTCCCCAGCATTATTGTTGGGTTTTTTTCAAAGAGTCCCCTCTTTTCGTTATATGTCCAAAGTATGACAGTCACAGTTTGGTCATCTTAGCTTCCAGGGAGGATTCTGGCTTGATCTGTTCTAGGACCCATTTGTTTGTCCTTTTGGCTATCCATGGGATCCTCAGCACTCTTCTCCAGCACCACATCCCAAATGCATTGATTTTCCTCCTATCTTCTTTCTAAACTGTCCAGCTTTCACATCCATACATGGTAATAGGGAATACAATGGCTTGGATGATTCTGACTTTTGTTCTGAGTTGTATATCTTTGCATTTTAGGATTTTTTCTAGTTCTTTCATAGCCACCCTTCCCATTCTTAGTCTTCTTCTGATTTCCTGACTGCAGTCCCCATTTCTATCAATGTTTGACCCCAGGTATGGGAATTCTTTTACAATTTCTGTTTCTTCATTGTCTAGGTTGAACTTGTAAAAGTCCTCGGTGGTCATTATTTTTGTTTTCTTTATGTTCAACATTAAGCCTACCTTTGCACTTTCTTCTTGGGTCTTCCTTAATAAGTGTTCCAGATCTGTGAGGTTTTCTGCTACTACTATGGTGTCATCTGCATATCTTAGATTGTTGATACTCCTTCCTCCTATTTTCACTCCTTCTTCTGTGTCCAAGCCTGCTTTTCTTATAATATGTTCTGCATACAAGTTGAACAGATAAGAGTGAAAGGATGCAGCCTTGTTTGACCCCTTTGACAGTTGGGAACCATTCTGTTTCTCTGTCTTCTGTTCTGACAGTAGCCTCTTGTCCTGAATACAGAATCCTCATCAGGACTATCAGATGTGTTGGCACTCCCATGTCTTTAAGGGCGTAAGATGCTGCTGAGAACATATTGTGCTCTATCCTGGACAGGATGATGGTGATCTAGAAATTGAACTTTCTATACTCATGGACAGTTCACTACCTCATACATCTTAGTCTTGTTGGGACTCTGAACCTCTGCAGGGATTTGGATGGACAGATTGCGTACCTATAACTGTAGTCCTTTGAGTGGTCATCTGTGGACTCATACAAATTAACTCTTTCCGTGTGGTAAATGGAGGTGTTTAAAATGTGTGGTACAGTTGAAAAAAGGGAGAAGCTCACTGAGAAAACATATGTGACTTTCAGCTCTCCTGCACTGCAGGAATAAAGCAATCTGACACCACTTTGACTGTCATGGCTCCAGCCTGTGGAAACCTGGGAATTGTAGTTTGGTGAGGTATTCAGCCTGGTCTGCCAGAGAGCTTCGGTGCCTCACCAAACTACAAATCGCAGGTTTCTGTAGAATATAGCCATACCAGTTAAAGTGGTTTCAAGCAGTGTTGATACATCCTGTGCGAGATTCTTGTGCTTTCCAGCTTGTGTGTGTTACTAAGGAGTTTATCATATGGGGAAAATTGGAAGTTTAAATGTGTCAGAGCCCATGGTTGTTCAGCATATTAGGCTCAATTGCGCAAATGGTTTTCACACAATGTTGAGTGCAAACAGCTTGGAATCCTACAGGAAAGTGACATGAACCAGCAAAAAGGCATTTCTGGGAAAATACCGTAAATTCATTTCCATTTCATTCACGAATTCACTTTTTTTTTTTTTGCGCAATTGCTCTAGTGTGAAAGCCATTTGCGGGATTCTCCCCGTTGACAGATTTCCCATGGTTCTTTGGAGCGAATAGCTAGGGCTTTTAAAGGAACAATCACTCAGGGAAGGCAGGGACATCGGTTTCCAAAAGGGACACAGCCTTTTATGCTGTTTTTCTATCTTTCCTACTTTTTGGGTAATGTTTTGTTCTTTTTATTTTGGTTGGATACCATTTCTTGGAAAGTAAGGGACAGTACAGTATATTTTTATAAAGAAAATTGTGTAAATAAAATTGTTTATTTCTTCGGGTGATTTCTGATTATGCAACTACTACTTCTGTGCACGCACGCAAAAAAAGTGATTCCCAAACAATTATCAGGATTTACATGCATCTGTGTGAAAACCAAATGCACATTCTATCCTCTTTTTTGCTTTAGTAATAAGCTTCTAATGCTTTGCTATGTTCCACGTGTGAAAATCATTTGCACATTGCATGCTTTTGGGGGTTGTGGCCGCTTTAATCATTATCGAGATGGAGGTACATATGATCCCCGTGTGATAAACTCCTAAGAGTCCATAGCTTTTGACACGGAATATTAACAGATAAAGTGATGACAGGCTTTCCTGTTTTAACTTTGCCGAATGTCAAGAGCTGTCTTTAGAGGCAAACTGGAATGTGAAAAAAGCATTCAAATATTGCATATGGATTTATAACTAATTTTTTTCATCTTATTGGGCTTAAAGATCTGCTCAGCAAAGAAAAGGAGAGGATTTGAAAGGAATCCATGGAGCCTCTTGAACTTCCTAATATTGAACTGAAGTTAAAACCCAAAATACACAGATAGAAGATTCAAGGTCACTTTTACTCTCTTATCTGCTTTAGATACTAGTGACATTTCAGTTGTAATTATAATCAAATCCTCGCCTGAGGGTTTTTTTTTAAGGAAGGAGGAGGAAGCGCAGGTAATCACTTCTGTATTTCTCAAGTCTTTGTCTAATCAGAACTTTTGATTCTCATTACTAAACATTTCTAAATTGGAGACACAAGTTTCCTGGTAAACAAAGGAGTTTATTACATGGGAGACAAAGTGCCCAAATCCTGTGGAGAAAATGGGATTTAAAACCTGGAAAAAAAACCCACAAAAGCAGTTTGATTTTCAGACACATTGGGTTAATGAGCGTTAATGTGACATTAACCCAGACAAAAAGTCAACAAAACATGCCGCTTTTTTACTTTTGGGATTTTCCAGAAGTAAAAAGCAGCATGTTTTGTTGACTTTCTGTCCGGGTTAATGTCATGTTAATGCTCATTGACCCCGACGTCATCTGAAATCAATCTGCTTTTGCGTTTTTCCACACTTTCTGTCCAGGTTAATGTCAGATGTCGTCTGACAATCAATCCGCTTTCGCGGTTTCCCCCTAGTTTAAACCCCATTTTTCCATGGGATCCCTCCCAGTTGATAAACTCCAAAGCCTCTTCTGAGTTCTTCTTCAGATACCTGCTCCATCAAGAAAAAAAGGGGAGGCTTCTAAAGGAGAGAGGGCAATCCCAATGGAACCATTCCATCTTTTAAAAAAATTATGTGTGTTTTCATATGACTAAATTATAATTTGAGTTTATTTCAGTATGATTTGTTCAATTTTATTTTAACGTGAGTCTTAAGCCTAGTATTAAGCTGATGTCATGCCACTGTATTTTGATAATGGCTTTGTTACTTATAAAGGTAAAGGTAGTCCCTTGACATGAATGTCTAGCTGTAACTGACTGTAGGGGGAGGTGCTCATCTTTGTTACTAAGTTGAAGAGCCAGCGTTGGTGCCGAACGCTGTTTACCTTCCCACTGAAGTGGTACCTATCTATCTACTTGTATTTGCATGTTTTAGAACTGTTAGATTGGCAGAATCTGGGATTAGTGATGGGAGCTCACTTGGGCCTCGAACTACCAACCTTTCGATCTTCTGCCCGTCAGAATTGGCATCTTAACCACTAAGCCACTGCATCCCTTGTGACTTTTATGTCAGTATTATTTAAATTTTAAAGTTACTTTTTAGTTGTCATAACATTTTGCAATATTATTTTACTGCTTTATCAGCTTAAGTTTCATAGAGGTTTTCCAAGAATGAACAGGTTAAAAATACAACCGCATACAACCTTGAGAGCGGACCATGTGGACAGCAGGGTTTCGACCCACGTTCAGAAAACCCAGGATCGAGCTGCTTTTTCCTGCCCATCTGTGCTAACCCATAGAAAGTATTGGAAAGGTGTATTTAAGATTTGGGAAAAGAAGTGGGGCTATTTGTAAGGTTAAAGGTTTAAAATATTGATATATAGATGATATATTGATGGCAGAAGACTTGAGACAAGTCTGACCGAACATGAACTGGAGTCCATTGGAAGGTCTATGCCATGGTGATTGTGGCTGTGGTGAACAGAGGTCCAGCTGGCCAATCAGAAGGCAGCTGAGAGCCAGCCAATGGGAGTTCAGCTGGGAGTAGTATAAAAGCCCAGGCTGACAGTGAGAGAAGAAGAAGAAGATGATGATTTGGGCCAGAGGGTGTGTTGGGAAAGTTAAGCCAGTGAGAGGGCTGTGTTTAAAGTGTTCCTGAGGGAACTGAAGTTTAGGGAGATAGAGTTTAGAAAGGGTAAACTCTGAACACACATAGAGCTCTGGAAGAGAGAGTGAGGGGGGAAGCAGACGGCCAAAAGGGCCGTTTTGGGGGCAGGGAAGGGGAGGGGCAGCCGCACGGTGGGCGCCCCAACCCCTTCCCCAAGTCGTCCTCGGAGCAGCCGGCCCTCCGAGGAGGACCTCCCGCTGCAGTGTCCATACACACTGCAGTGGAAGTGTCGCCGAAGGTGCGCCGGCAGCCTTTTGCCGCCCACCTTCGGCAACTTGTGGAACTTCCAGGGGCAGCAAAGCTGCGCCGCGGGGCCGAGGTGTGGGGATACCTCGGCCCCGTGGCGCAGCTTCCTGGGGCGGCCCATGGCCGCCCGTCTGCTTCCCCCCTTACTGTGGTGTTCTCTCCAGTTAGATATTATTAGCCAGTGGGGCTGAGGTACTGTGATTGAATTCGTAACATATGTTATAAGTCTGTAACTAAGAAAGATTATAATAGCAAGTCCTGAAACAAGTTACCTTTATTGCATGTTGATGTAAAATAAACTTTTCTTTTTTTTTATTCCAACATCACTTGGCCTCTGTTTTAGTCACAAAACACGCTACCAACATTTTGTTATTCTGGAGGTGGGACTACACTATAAAGGCAGTGTGAGTCCCTGACACTTTATTAGGTGGTAGAAGTGGGGATAACAAGTCCCCAAAGTACAGCTAGCTAGAATTAAAGTGTAAAAGTAGGAAGGTGGCAGTCGTGTGTGCCGCAGTGGCAGCAAAGAAATTATACCGTCACCCCTCCTTTCTTGTGGACTTAAAGTCTGCAGTTTTGCGTATTCACAGAGGGGCTTGAATATTGCCGAATCTCCATTTTCACTGAGGTGGTGGTGGTCTGGAACAGATCCCCCACAAAAATGGAGGGCCGACTGTACTTCTCTGATACTGTTGGGTCTGCACAGTGTTGTCCAGCTGAGCTGTCTCAGTGGTCAGGGGCCATAAGTAGGAAATAAAGACCACTCAACAGCTCACTGTGAAGGATCCTTGGAGAAGTGAAGGCCACCACGTGCATACTGGGTCCTTGCCCTTCTTGGCTTCTGAAAGCAGCTAGAGGGGGACTGGCTGAGCGGATAAAGGGAATGGTGAATGCCTCACTGCAGAAAGGGAAGTTTCCATCTTCCCTAAAGGAGGCTGTGCTGAGGCTGTTACTGAAAAAGACCTCCTTGGATCCCATCCCTCTGAATAACTATCGGCCAGTCTCTAATATTCCATTCATGGTCAAGGTTCTGGAGCGACATGCAAATTAATTAAATAAATAAATATAGGAATGATCGTTAAGCTGAATGACTTTATTTTATTTTTATTCCACTTTTTAATGTCTGTCTATTTATTTACTTTCTTAGAATAGTGTTATTCACTTGACTTAGGTTTACATGACAATGTTGGACAAAATGGGTGTCCCTTATAAGAACTAGTAATCAAAACAAATTTAAGGAGATAATAATAATAATAATAATATTTTAACAGAGGTAAAGGAATACATTCATATTGGTTTTAAAGGATAGGATAGCAGGCAAAATCGAAAACAGGGACTAACGCTGAAGAAAAGGGAACTTATTTTTTTTCTTTATATTATTGGTTTGTTTATTATATGATTAATGTTATCTGTATGTTGTTTTTATATGATTCCTGTTTTCTTCCTTCTAAGGTTTAAATGTTAGATATATATATTTTATTCGTGTTAATAAAATTAGATAGATAGATAGATAGATAGATAGACAGACAGACAGACAGGACTTTTTCACATGGTGGGAAAAAAATGGGAGCATAGTGCTATGATCCCATCAATATTGTGCAATAATGTGAATCTTTCACATGACATCGCCATTATTGCGCAATTATCCTGTGAATAAAGTGGCAAAATCACACCACTTTTTATTCACGGGAAAATCCCATGAGTATAAAGTGGTGAGATTTTGCAGCGTTATTCATGGGAAAGTCATGTGATAATGGTGATGTTGCGTGAAAATCTTCCTGTTATTGTGCAATGTTGATGAGAGCATAGTACTATGCTCCCATCTTTTTTCCCCATGTGACAAAGTCCATGGATACATAAGGCCTTTGGTTCCTTCCTCCTCTGGAACTGGCAGCCCATATTACAAAGGGCCCAGAAAGGCATAATTGCCTTGCCCACCTCTCTTGGAAGCAGCTGCCTCCCCAGCTGCTGCCTCGTCTTCTTCCTTTCCCCCTTCTTTGCCACCCCCTCTTCAACCCTCCCTTCTCCTTTCTCTCACCTTGTTCTATACAGAGCATCGCTCTACCATCTCCTTCTCTGGTCTTGGTCTTCCCCAGCCTGGTGGCCCTCATGGTAGCACTAAGCTTGCTCACCATCTGCAAAGCAAAGACAGTGCCATTCCCTATGAAGGGCAGGGGGGCATGTGGTGGAGGAGTGCAGGAGAGGTGCAGGAGGCGAACAGCAGAAGGGGAGGGGAGAATAAGCAGGGATGGAAAAAAAATAGGGATGAGAAGCCGAGAAGTTGTCTCTTATCAATATGTAGAGAGATCTTGCAGTACCTTTGAGACTAAGGAGCTTACTGCAAAGCTAAATAATACGGCTTACCGGATCCAGCTTAACATTTAAATCGGTTGGCATGCTGATATTATCACAAGGATTTAGCCACCAAATCCGCTCCCCAGGTCCATCCTTGCTCCCAGGGCTGCTCTGGTGGCCATTTTCTCAAGCTGGAAAACTCCCAGTTTTGAAAAGAGCCGCACTGAGCGCCCCTGGGAGCAGGGATGGACCCGGGCTGCATTCAAGTGGCAAATTTGGTTGCAAAATCCTTGCAATAATATCAGGATGCTGCTTGATGTAAATGTTAAGCTGGATCAGGTAAGCTGTATTAATTAACTTTGCAATAAGATCCTAACTGAAAGAAAGAAGTTGGCAGCATCCAAGTAAGTAGACTGAAGTCTACAAAAGCTCATGCTGACAACTTCTTTCTTTCAGTTAGTCTCAAAGGTACTACAAGATCTCTGTACATACTGATTCTACAGACTAACGTGGCCATATCTTTGAATTCTGTCTCTTACCATGTTCTGCCAACAAGAACTATGGGCCTTTGCAGACTGCCAGAAATAGTGCAAACTGAGTCCACTTTAAGGGTTAGGGTTAGGGTTAGGGAATCATGGGAACTGTATTTTATTGTGGCACCAGAGCTCGCTGACAGAGAAGACTCAACGTCTCAAAAAACAAAAACAAAAAACGATTCCCATGATTGCCTAGCACTAACCCTAACCCTTAAAGTGGACTCAATTTGCACAATTTCTGGCAGTCTGCAAAGGCCCTATGTAGACTGGTATTGGCTCATGAGTCACTAGCTGCTGATCCATTTGAGTTTCCAAGAAATAAAGAACCAGTTCTAGACTGTGGGCATAACTATGGTGCCAGTCCCTGGCACAAAATTCCACTTTCCCACATCAAGTATCTTAAGAAGCACTGCTTTGGATAATCTGGAACCAAGGTTATCAGCTATAAATGGATGCCTCTATTCCCTAAATTTGTCATTTGGTAAATTCACATAAACATTTAGATCAAATTTCTCACCTATCCCCACTCATAATGTCATCATTTACAGATGAACTCATGAACTGCTTATTTAGAAATCTGTTGTTTTTGAAGTAGGGATGTAAATACTTTTTCAAAAACATTTTTGCATTTGCTAAAATGTTGTACACAAAGTGTGATCATTTTTAAAACAAACTGCTGCTGCCTTCTTGCATGGCCTTTTTAGAAGCAGAAGGGCTGGATTGTTTGTATTTTTTGATTAATAATTTATCTATTTATTTAAAGCATTTATGTATTGTCTCTCAGCCTACCAGGCTCCCTGAGGCAATGTACAATGGATAAAACAATTTTTAAAATACATGAGTAAAAACATTTACAAACAGACTTTTAAAAGACAAAAGGCCAATGCAGACGGCCTGTTTGGGGCGGCTCTTGGGTGTTCCTGGAACGGTGGATTTGGGCCGCGACAACCACACGCCACAGCCCCGATCTTCCTTTTTGCCGCCCCCAAAAGAGTAGCAAAATGCTGCTCCTTTGGGGGGCAGCAAAAGGCCGCCCTTAGAGCCGCCATGACAGCTCTTTTGTGCCCTTTTGGTGTACCGTGTGCACACACTGCGCCAAAAGGGTGTCCTGATGCCACATGCTGTGTGGACGGGTGCACGGTGTCAGGGCAGCATTGGGGCAGAGTTGGGGCAGCCGGCGTATGGTTGCTCCACTCCAACTCCACCACCAGCCTGGCCTATAATGCTGGTTTGCATCAGCGCTAAAACATTCCTAAATATAATTTTAACCAAAGCAAAATTAAGGTTAGAGCAATTTCAAAGACTAGAGGCCATGCAAACCATCTTATCTGCCCACTAGGAAGCTGAAAAGAGTTGATGGAATCAGACTGCCTTCAGGTGGGAAAAATTGCTACAATTGGGGTGATGCTAAAGAGAAAGCCCTGTCAGGTGTATTCACCAACCTAAACTCACAATGTTGGGACATGCTACAGGCCATGCAATCCCAAGTTCCTTGGCAGGCTGATATGTGAGGAGATGGCCTTTCAGATATCCTGGCCTGAAGCCATTTAAGGTTTTGTAAGTCAAAGCCAACACCTTGAATTTGCTTAGAAGTGAATTGGAAGCCACTTCCAATTGACACTTTTTGTAATATGTGTATTACATAGTTTCTAAAATGCACATCTGGCAACTGTCTGGTTGCTACGACTAATTGTAGCTCAGAACACTTTTCAAGTGTTCAGTGGAAGGCACATGGCAGCTGTCTAATTGGGTAGAAATAAAGGTATGAACCTTGGTGGCCAGATCTACCCTCCCTAGGAAAGGGCATAGCTGGAGCACTAGCTGGAGCTGACAAAAAGCACTCCTTCCAAGAGTGCCCCCAAGCTATGGACTGATCTTTCAGAAGGAGCACAACCCCATCCAGAAGAGGCTGCAATCCTAATCCCAGTTTGGATTTCCTTCTGAACAGCAGAATTTCTGTCTTGTCTGAGTTGAATCTCACTTTATTCATCCACATCCAGTCCTTCATTGCATCTAGACAACAAGTATGGACTTCCATTGCCTCCTTGGCACAATTTGTAAAAGAGAATTCCAGAATTCTGAATGATGATTAGATTTCATTTACAAAATATTTTGAATATTAAATTAGAATCAAAACCGGAAATCTTTTTATTTTGGATTTTCAAGGAAAAAGAGCACAAAAAGTTAGTGTGGAATATGGTGACAACAACATGGATAGTTTATACTAAATATTGGAAAAGAGTCAATAGACCTTCAAGTGAAGATTGGTTTAGATTAGTATTTGAAGTAGCCGAAATGGATATATTCACATATTTATTAAGAAATAGACCAGAAGCCATCCCCAGCACCACCTTCTGGGAATGTTCAGCCAAAAAGGAATGTGCCTACTGCTGAACAGTGTCCCTAAGTCCCATATCAGCCAAACAGTTTAGAAGGATATGAAGATCTATGGTATCAAATAATACCAAGGTGTCCAACAGAAAAAACAGAGAGGCACTGATCCTGTTCAGTTTCTACTATGTCTGTATTGGTGAACCTATGTGTGCCATCTCTGGCATGTGAAGCCATTTTGGGGGCATGCAGAGAAACAGGAGGGGAAAAGAAGGAACAGGTGTGTGCCTGTTCCTCCTCTTCCCTGCCATCCCAGGCCTTCAGTTGTCTCCAGAGAGGCAGATGAGGGCCCAGGTGGAGGGGAGAGGAGGTCCCACCGCCAGAAGGCAGAAGTCCCACCCGTGGAAGGTGGAAGTCCAACCCCTGGAAGTTCCCCCCCCCCCCCAGATGTCCCACCTCCCAGCACTGGGTAACATCCAGTGCCCGGACACCTTTAAGTTTGGGTACTTTGTCTCTATAAGCTTCACCATCACTGTATTGGGTACTTTGTCTCTTTAAGCTTCACCATCACTGTACTAGGTCATCCACCAAGGAGCCCAAGTTTGGGTGGATGCAGATGGCGAAAAGTGCCATCTTCAACCCCAGGAAAGGGAGGGGCAGCCGGACACCAGGCACCCCAACCCCTTCCTGAGGACGTCGTTGCAGTGCCCGCCGTTGTACATGGCAGGCACTCCGATGACGTCCTTTCAGCTCAGCATCTGGACACGCTGCGCGGAAATAGTGCAGAATAGATGCCCTGCACCTCTTCCGGCACCCCTTTTGGCTCCTCTGAAAGGAGTGCTATTTTAGCGCTCCTTTTCAGAGGTGCCATAAGGGTGGAACAGGCCGAGGCGTGGGGCAGCCTTGGTCCCAATCCGTGGCTTCTCGGAGTGGCCTACAGCCACCCGTCTGTAGAGGCCCTTTGTTTCTGTCCCACAGCCAGGCCTGAAACCAGGTTGGAATGGATCCAGGGAATCCATTTCATCCAAGAAAGCCTAGAATTGCCATCACTTGCTCTAGGACTTTTTTTTAAAGGTTAGAAATTGGCCAGTAATTAATTAGGGTGACAGAATCCAGTGAATATATCTTCAACAAAGCTCTTACATTTGCTTCTTTAGGGACTGGAACAAAGTCCTTTTTCAAAATAGCATTTACAACATCCACCACCCAGCCCTTCTCTGGAACTTCTAATCAGCCACAATAGATATGGATCTAACAGACAAATGATTGGCCTCACTTCTCCAAACCAACTGAAACTCATCTATCAAAACTGGACAAATGTATGCTTCAGTTACCCTCACCCCCCATGAAATGTAATTAATCTTTCTTTCTCCTAAGGTTCACTCTCCAAAGAAAACCAGTTTTTGTTCTTCTTCTCCTAGATAACAGCAAATCTCATGAAAACATGAGTAGGATTTAGGTCACAGTAAAAGTAAATGCACATTTGCTGAAATGTATTTAAGAGAAGAGTACTTAAAATAAAAATACTTTCAGGCTTTCCTACATACAGTGGTAAGAAAGGTTTCGTGAACTCTAACGATAATTTTATTTATTTATTTATCAGATTTATACCATTAAATCTAGAGCCCATAGTTTTACCATGATCACATTTGTGAATTAAAAGTAGTCCTTTCACAGATATTCAATTAAGATTTGTATTAGAATCAATTCCTTAAGTAGTTATGTAGGTTTTTGGGGTGAGTTTGCTATGGAAGTATCAGAAACCTTTTGAATTGGATCTTTACCATATGGTTGTGTGGAAACATGACACCATCAAAATACATTTTCTAGGGACCTCAGAAAAGTAGTTATTGCTGCTCAGTATCAAAAGGGTCACAAAACCATTTCTAAGGATTAGGGGCCCCACCAATCCATTGTCAAATAGTCTACAAATGGAGAATAAACTCCATTTCAGTCAATTCTTGAGAAACTGGAAGTGCTGCAAATTGGTGATTTTAGGTTTGCTTTGGAAAGGATTGCACTGTGCTTAATGGAGTGTATCTGTAGTCTGGTTGACTGTGGCTAAACAATGAATCATAGAGTTGGAAGGATCTGCAAGGACCATCTAGTCCAAGCTACTACTGTGCAGGAATACAAAACTTAAGCTTTCCCAAAAGATGCCCATCCAAGCTCTTTTTGATGACTTCTAAAGAGGGAGAGTCCACCACCTCCATGGCAGTCTGTACCACTGTGGTTTAAAAACATGACAAAATGTGTTGTTGTTCTTTTGTTATTAAAATATAGTATTTCTTGCTGCATGAATTACTGTACTCTATTTGCACCAGTTAGTGTTCACTCTCTCTTAAATCTCTGTTCATCCCAAAGTTTTTGTACATCCCCCTTGCTTTTGTTTTGTTTTAGACACCTTCTACTTTTCTTATTCATTGCAATTGTTTGTAGTTGCATCTTCAATATCTCTTCTTTAAAAAAAAACACCCATGCATCATGAACTCCCTTTCTTTTGAGTATTTCTGGCCCTGGTGATTTAACTGATATTTCCCTAAGGTTACTGAAATCAGCTTTTGTGAAGGCCATAGTGCATGTTTGACTAAGTGCAGCATGCTCTTTCCACTGTATAAAAAACCCATGAAGATATGACCACTCCCATCCAAGGATCTTACTATTTCCACCACACTGATCAGGTCATCTCTATTGATAAGGATCAAATTGAAATTAGCGGATCAACTTGTTACCTAGAGTCATAGAATCATAGAGTTGTAAGAGACCATAAAGGCCATCCAGTACAAGCCCCTGCCAAGAACTCAATTAAAGCATCCCCAACAGATGGCCATCCAGCCTCTGTTTCAAGACCTCCAAAGAAGGAGACTCCACCATTCTCCGAGGGAGTATGTTCCACTGACAAACAGCTCTTACTGTCAGGAAGTGCCTCTTAATGTTGAAGTGGAATCTCTTTTCTTGTAGTTTCCATCCATTGTTCCATGTCCTATTATCTGGAGCAGCAGAAAACAAGCTCGTTCCATTCTCAATACGATATCCCTTCAAATATTTAAACAGGGCTATACCTCTTAACTATCTCTTCTCCAGGCTAAACATACCCAGATCACTTAGGTCTACCCTCATAGGGCATGCTTTTCAGATCCTTCACCATTTTGGTTACTCTCATCTGGACAAGCTCCAGCTTCTCAACATCCTTTTTGAATTGTGGTGACCAGAACTGGACATAGTATTCCAATTGAAGCCTGACCAAAGTAGAATAGAGTGGCGCTATTACTTTCCTTGATCTAGACACTGTACCTCTATTGATGCAGCCTAGAATCTCATTGGCCTTTTTAGCTGCTGCATCACATTGTTGACTCTTGTTCAACTTGTGGTCTACTAGGGCTCTTTCACATATAGTCTTGTTAAGTCAGGTGTCCCCCATCCTATATCTATGCATTTCATTTTTTTCTGCCTAAGTGAAGTACCTTACATTTCTCCCTGCTGAAGTTCATTTTGTTAGCTTTGGTCTAGCTTTCTAATCTATTAAGATCATTTTGAATGTTCATCCTGCCTTCTGGGGTATTAGCTAGTCCTCCTAATTTGGTGTCATCTGCAAATTTGAGAAGCATGCCCCCTATTCCTTCATCCAAATCATTGATAAAGATGTTGAATAGCACTAGGCCCAGGACAAAACCCTCTTGCACCCCATTGGTCACTTCTCTCCAGGATGAAGAGGAGCCATTGCTGAGCACCCTTTGGGTTTGGTCAGTCAACCAATTACTAATCCACCTAACAGTTGTATTGTCTAACCCACATTTTACTATCTTGTTTGCAAGAATATCATGGGGGACCTCGTCAAAGACCTTATTGAAATCAAGATATGCTATGTCTACCACATTTCCTTCATCTAGGAAGCTGGTAATTTTATCAAAAAAAGAGATCAGATTAGTCTGGCATGACTTGTTTTTGAGAAATCCATGTTGACTTTTGGTGATTATGGCATTCCTTTCTAAATGTTCACAGACTCTCTGTTTAATGATCTGCTCTAGAATCTTTCCTGTTATTGATGTCAGACTAACTGGATGATAATTGATAGATAATTGTTATCCTCTTTTTCCCCTTTTTGAAGATGGGGACAATGTTTGCCTTCTTCCAATATGCTGGGACTTCTCCTGTTCTTCAGGAGTTCTCAAAGATTATTGTCAATGCCTCTGAAATTACATTTGCCAGTTCTTTTAATTCTTGGATGTAGTTCATCTGGTCCCAAAGACTTAAATTTATTTAGATTACCCAGGTATTCCTGTACTACCTCTTAACTTATTCTGTGCTGCATTTCCCCTGTTGTGTCCTCTGCTCCATTTTCATCAGGTTGAGCATCCTTTTCCTTTTGTGAGAAGAATGAGGCAAAGAAGGTGTTGAGTATTACCTCTCTCCCTTCTGTATAATGAAGCTGTCTGCAAGGCCAGTGAATAATTTATTGGATATTATATTCTTGGGACAGTTTGACTTTCAACAAATGTCATGGTACTTGGAGTATCCCCTTACTACTATCTCTTTTTTTAATGTTTGGTTATTTGTTTTAGGAAGGCATCATCCAAAACTTCAGTCTGGCTTAAGTGACTATAGTAGTCCCGCATAATGATATCACTTTCCCCGTTCTTCCCTTTAATTTTTACCAAAATGTCTTTTCCCCCCTCCTTTTTAATTTTTACCTACATTCTCTCAAAACTAAAGCTTTTCCATAAAATGCCCAGTTCCTGCCTGGCAGGAGGTTGGACTGGATGGCCCTTGTGGTCTCTTCCAACTCTGATTCTATGACCTATGATTCAACCTGTTTTTTCTCTCAATCATGCTGTACGTCATGGATTTCTTCAACGGTGTCCACACCCTTGACATATAATGTGACTCCTCCTACTTTCCTGTTTGGTCTATTTGTTTGAATAGGTTGTACCACTTTATTACTAACTTCCACTGATTCCCACTAGGGATCAATGGTTATTGAGTCAAATTTGATTTCCTTGAACTCTTAGTTCAAGTTCATCTTATTTATTTCCCATGCTCTGTGCATTTGTATAGACACCTATGGTCCATTCTCTCTAGGTATTTCCTTATTGTTGTTTTCTGCTCGCTATTATGCTCTTGTACCATTGGCTCAGTTCTCCCTTATCATTGAGGCTATTGTTTCCAGTACTTGGTGTCCCCCTCCCCTTTGGAATACTGTCTTTCTCCCCCATATAACTCAGTTTAAAGCCCTCTTGATCAGGTTTACAAGATTCTTAACAAATATGTTCTTACCAAGTGTCATGAAGTGCAGACCATCTCTTGTATCTCTTCTTCATTAAAACACAGTCCAAGAAGTCAGTTCTTCCCATGTTTGGATCCAGCTCCCAGTATTCAAATGAGAGAGAGAGAGAGAATTACTAAAGAGAGTAGTAACTGGCAGCATTAAAAATGTAACTTCCTTAGGAAGAGTTACATGTCCCCTCACCACCACACTGCCACACATACACACAGAAAGCTCAGAACTAGTTAGTTCCCCAGGCTCTGAGTGAAATGCTGTGAGGGGAGGTCTAGGCTTTAATCATAACCCTTGCATGCATTTTAATTTAAAGGTTTGTATTAAATTATCAACTGCTGCATCATTGCACATTTGTTGTCGTTGCTATAAACAAAATCAGTTTCTGTAACGACAACCAAGGGTACAATGAAGGTTATTGGCAATTGTTCATTGAATTGTGCTAAGGCACCCTCCTGTCAGATCAAAGGGTTTTTTGTTTTGTTTTGGTTTTTTGAGTAGCTGATGAAAAGAGCCTTGTAAGTTTGGCATATTTTCAAATTGGAGTGTGAGTTTGTGTGTGTATAAGCAACAAGTAATGGAGTGATTGAGATGGTTTGAATTGATTTTTGTGGAGCTATATAGTTGTTATGGCTGAGGCTTGTTAAGATTTTGTGAAGGTATTCAACACCAACACCAAGGTTCTATTGGTACACGAAAGGGAGGATTGTACCCACCACTGAGGGTTTCCTGTATAGATAGTCTGTTGTGTCTGTTGTATGTCTTCAAGTCATTTCTGACTTATAGAGACTCTAAGATGAACCCTATCATAACCTATCACAGCATTTTCATGGCAGATTTTATTCAGTGAGGCTTATCTCTTGCCTTCCTCTCAGACTGAGAGAGTGTGACTTGCCAAGGACATTCACTGGGTTTCCAGGGCTGAACAAGTATTTGAATCTTCATCTCCCAGTGTCCTATTTTAATACTCAAATGCTGTAAAAACATTATCATGGAATGATCTGTGAATGAAAGCTTCGGTAGGGTTTGCATCTGTAATTTCAAACAGGGCTATCTGCCTCTGGATTAAAGTTGTCCAATGGCATGTAGCCCTCTAACAGTGCAACAAATAGGGGTAACAAAGGAACTGTAGTGGGCAGTACTGCCCTTGGAATCTTTTGACAGAATTTTTGGCAGCTATTTACCCTTTTGATTTATCCACAGTGCCTTAATGTAATACCACAGGGTCTTCATGATGGTTTGCCACTACTGCTCACACTATTTGGATCATGCAGGGTTAGCTGTGTTGGCCATTTAGCAAATTCAAACAAAAAATCTACCAAACAGTGATACCTTTATTGGCCAACCAAAATGCATAATTTACTTGTTGCAAGCTTTTGAAACTCCACTGGATTCTTCATCAGGCAAGATGTTACAAACCAAACAGGAGAAAAAAATGGAGATGGAATCTCTTTTCCTGTAGCTTACATCCATTGTCCTATTGTTCCGTGTCCTATTCTCCGGAGCAGCAGAAAACAAGCTTGATCCATCCTCAATATTAGATCCCTTCAAATATTTAAACAGGGCTATCATATTTCCCCTTAACCTTCTCTTCTCCAGGCTGAACATCCCCAGCTCCCTAAGTCTCTCTTCATAGGGCTTTATGGTTTCCAGGCTCTTCACCATTTTGGTCGCCCTCCTTTGGACACGCTCCAGCTTTTCAACATCCTTTTTGAGTTGTGGAGCCCATCACTGGACACAGTATTCCAGGTGAGGCTTGACCAAAGCAGAATAGAGCAACACTATTACTTGAGTCAGAGTGCTTGGTACCTTGGTCTCGGAGCTACTTTCCTACCTTTCCACATTGCTGTGATGAAGCATTCTTCCAGGGCATTGTGGGAAGCTGTGTTTATGTTTGTTTTTGTTTGTTTTAAAATAAGAATTAAACAGTGTATATGAATATGTTACCTTCAGCTTAGATATTAATACCAAAATACTGGGAAAAGCAACCTTGAAGGAAAGGGGAAAACATTTGGTGGTGTAGTGGTTTGGATGTTAGACTAGAACTCTAGAGACTAGGGTCTGCCATGGAAACCCAGCGAGTGAACATGGGCAAGCTGCACACTCTCAGCCTCAGAGGAAGGCCATGGAAACCCAGCGAGTGAACATGGGCAAGCTGCACACTCTCAGCCTCAGAGGAAGGCCATGGACACCTGTGATAGGTTTGCTATTGGGTCACTATAAGTGGGAAATGACTTGAATGGACACAACAAATTTAAAAAAATAAGATTACATTTTATAAGACTTTTTAAGTCCAAATTTTACCAAAAATATTATTTAGAACAGTGATTTGTTTCCCTATTTTAGGAATATATGTCATAAGAATATAAACAAAGAGATCTTTGAGGGAGTAGGGAAAGGATAATAATCTGCACTACAGTAATCTACAATAATCTGATAGTTAGCTTGATAGTTAGTTTTGAGCTCCTTGGTTTGACTGGAACTTGTTTTAATGGAGCAATCGCTCTCTCTTGTTCCCATTCATATATACATTGTATGGTATATGCTCTGGCTGAACACTAAAGTTAGAATCACCCATGCCATTGTATTCCCCTTTACTATGTATGGATATGAGAGCTGGACAGTGAAGAAAGCAGATAGGAAGAAAATTAATTAATTCAAGATGTGATGTTGGAGAAGAGTGCTGAGGATACCATGGACCAGGGACAGGCAACCTTTTTGAGACCTGGGCCGGTCTCCCATTGCCCAGGTCTCGGCTGGGCCGAGGGGGGGGGGAATGGCGGCGTGCGTGCCCATGTGTGCGTGCACACCCTCCTCTGCCACGCGCCCCCCCGGCGCACGCGGCCGCTGCTGCACCTGCCGCTGTAGTGTGCACGGCCGCAGCCGCCACGGGGCATGTCGCGGCCGCCATTTTGGAAGTCCAAATTGCGGCCGCGACATGTTTGCGCATGCACAAGTGTACTGCGCATGCGCAGACGTGTCGCGGCCGCCATTTTGACTTCCAAAATGGCGATCGCAGTGAGCGCGGCCGCAAAGCGGCAAAAACGCTCCCCGACAGCGGCGCGCGGCGGCAGCACACGACGGTGGCGACGGCGGCAACCTTCGGCCTGGACCGGTAAGTCCGGGGCCCGGGGCCTAAACTGGCCCCCGGGCCGTAGGTTGCCGGTCCCTGCCATGGACAGTCAAAAAGATGAACAGTTGGGTGCTAGAACAAACCAAGCCTGAATTCTCCCTGGAAGCCAAGATGATCAAATTGAGGCTGTCCTACTTTGGCCAAATCATGAGAAGACATGATTCATTAGAAAAGGCAATGATGCTGGGGAAAGTAGAAGGTAGTAGAAAGAGAGGAAGACCACACGTCAGATGACTAGACTCAATCAGGGAGACCATAAGTCTGAGCCTGCAAGACCTGAGCAGAAAGGGACAGGAAAGGGGGGCTTGGAGACGTCTCATTCACAGGGTCGCCATGAATCGAGATTGACTTGAAGGAAGTGAACAACAATATGCTCTGAGTAAACATATAAGTGCTAAATGAATACATTAACTAGTGCAACAGTGTTCACCTGTGTTCATAATGGATTGGCACATTCTGCCTCAGCTGTATTAGCTACCTTTTACATCTGCAAAGTATGAGATTGATATACCTAGTCAAGGTGTGGTTGTTTAATTAAAGTTGCCTTTGGTTGCTGAGGTTTGGTGCATAAAAGCTGGGGAAATGAATCCTGTCTTTGTCTCTCCTCAGTCTATACACTTATGGACTTTACTTCGTACTAATTCTGTCAAGGATCTTATTCTAAGTGAGACCTTTACTTGGTATATACAATACAGGGAAGCAATTATTTATTTCTGTAAAAATATTTCTTATTTTTATCTGCTGCACTTTTCCCAAGCTGTTCTCCTTTATCTTGCACAATAATAAACTTCCCTCCTTTAAAATACTACATGTGCTGGCTATTCCATAAAACCTTAATCTAAATTTGGTACCTTGTTGTTGTTTTGCGTCATTGTAACTGATTAAATACTTTGCTTTTACACGTTAACTGTTTGAGTTATGATTCATGCTGCTTTGTTACTTTTGTTACCTTTTAAGGCATTTTTTTTAACTTTTGGAGGTAGTTTGAAGAGGTTTTGTACACTTTCAATAATTGTATTTGATTTTTAAAAATTAAAAAATAACAGATCCCTAATGGATTGGTTACAATTAACATAATAAATTAATTTATAAAATTCAGAAAAGTTTAACAACCCCTTCCCAAATTAACAAATCAACATTAACGTTAACTTTATTTCCAAGCTCTACTACCAACACAACCAAATAAATCTACCACCAAATCCCACTGATTTAGTAAAGGCCCCTCAATGTGGAGCTGGAGTTTTAGGGATTCTTCATTCCTCTTATAATGAAGATCACGAAGATCTGAAAAAGGCCACTTGTTCTGTGTGAATATGATCAGAAAATGTTGTTCTGATAAACATTTAATCATGGATTGACTCTTGTTTTAGAAACTTAGGAATGCACAAACTAACATCCTTGGAGCTGATAAGAGTATTAGGAAGCTTAAAGAACTGTCATAAGAAGGCACCACCTGATACAACTGGGCTTTATGACATCTTGAATAACACAAAGTTTTCATTTTCTTTGGTAATCTGTCAGACTTGTCTAATTCTCCTGTAACTTCTTCCTGACTTTCAAAAGAACTCTGACAGTTACAGAACCACAGTTGTGAAATGAGAAATGTGCTGGATTTGCCAGAGGCAGTGTCTTAAGAAACACTCTAGCTGATTCCATCCCTCTGCCATCCAAACAATCCCTCATTCCAAACAAATATTTGTTGATTCAGGAGTTTATCACATTCCCTTTGTTGCCCGACTTGGGCACGGGCTGGGGATGTGTGTGAACGAGGGGAAACAGATTTTATTGCACTCCAGACAGTCGGCAAGCCATTGCCATGCTGTCACCTCACCACCACCCATCCCCAAGCCATGCTGAGCTGGCCGATTTTGCTCAGCCGGAAAGCTTCTCTCCTTGAAACATCAGCCGGCTCAGCGCAGCTTGGGGATGGGTGGTGGTCGGGCGATGGGCATGGCAATGGCTTGCTGACCGTTTTGAGTGCAATAAAATCTGTTACCCCTTGTTCATACGCATCCCCAGCCCATGCCCAAATTGGGCAAAAAAAGGAATGTGATAAACTCCTCAGTTTATTGGGATTTCTGGACCTTCAGTTTATAACGTTTGTTTCAGAACTTGTTGTTTGGTATCCAGGAGTCTCACTAGCCTTTCTGGTTGGAGATAATTGTGTTTTGTCTGCACTTAGCACTTCACTGTGACTGTACTTTCCAAAGGGACATGGGACTGTACTTTCCAAATAATTACAAATCATTTCTATAGGGAGTAATAGTTTTACTTCATGCTGCATAGGTTAAATGTCATTGGGAATATTGTATCCAGTTCTGGGTGCTGCAGTTTAAAAAAAATAATGTAGGACCATAGAATGGTCTCAAAGTTGCTGTTTATCAGACTCTGTGCTGCTGATGCCCTTGTCCCACTGTTTGTGTTTTTAAAAATGACTTACATATGGCTATTAGCAATGCAATGGTGATGAAAATTGAATGTAAAGTCCCGTTCCCCCCCCCCCCCCCATCAGTGCTTTAGTCAGCTGTGGTTGAGACAACCTCATTGTCCCAGTGGAAAGATGAAATGATGGTGTAACACAAAGAGATGATTGCTTGAGATGAAATTTCTAATGAATGGTCATGCAGTTCATGCTGCGGTTTCCTTTATGTCCTGATATTGACTGTGCTGTAGTTCTTTTGTGCTCTGGAGAGGCAATTTCTTCATACAGGATGGTCAGCAGTTCTTGCTTTGACCTGAAGTGCATTTAGCAGACCTGATAGAGAACAAGCTAGGACAGCCTTCCTAATGCCTGCCAGATGTACTGGACTACAATTTCCATTACTTCAGCCAGCATGCCAATGGTGGATGGACCTCCTCAGAGAGACACAGTTGGGCAGGGCACTCTCTGTGAACAGTTTCACTGTTCATCCTGCAGAGAGCCTGCCAGATCCAAAGGCCTCACTCTGAGAGCAATTCTTCATCAGAGTAAAATACAGTCAGCCCTCAGTATCCACGGATTCTTTATCCATGGATTCAACCCTTTGCGGCTTGAAAATATTTAAAACATATATAGATTCCTAAAAGCAAACCCTGTTTTTGCCTTTTGATGTAAGGGGCACCATTTTACTATAACACTGTATTTAATGGGACTTGAGTATCCACAGATTTTGGTATCCACAGGGTGTGGGGGTCCTAGAACCAAACTCCAGCAGATACCAAGGGCCCACTGTTTTGTAGCTGAGGTGGCTCTGCCTATGTAAAGGTAGTTTCTCTGTTGCAACATAGAAACAGCAAACCATTACTTTTCTTTCAGTGGACATGTTTCCACAAGGGTGAGTAGCTTCCTTGCATACTTTTACTCCATGGGTAATCTTTTAGCAGTAGCATTCAGTTGGGTAGTCATAGAATCATAGAATTGGAAGATACCCCAAGGGCCATCCAGTCCAACCCTATTCTGCCATGCAGTAACACACAATCAAAGCACACCCAACAAATGGCTATCCAATCTCTGTTTAAAGACCTCCAAAGCAGGAGACTCCACTACTCTCCAAGGGAATGTCTTCCACTATCGAACAGCTCTTACTTTCAGGAAGTTCCTCCTAATGTTGAGGTGGAATCTCTTTTCCTGCAGCTTGCATCTATTGTTCCAGGCCCTAGTCTCTGGAGCAGCAGAAAACAAGACTGGTCCAGCCTCAGTATGACACCCCATATCACCTCTTAACCATCTCTTCTCCAGATTAAACATACTCAGTTCCCTGAGTCGCTCTTTATAGGACATGGTTTCCAGAACTTTCACTATTTTGGTTGCCCTCTTTTGGACATGCTCCAGCTCCTTAATATCCACAGATCATCCCCTTCCAGCCTCCTTGCCTCTGGGTATGTAGCAGGAGCCTCTCTCTTCGGGGCAAAGATTCATACCTTGGTGACGCCAAGTAACACCAGTGTGAAGGATGACAGATTGTAGATATGGACCATGAAGACAAGCAATCCACTTGGTTGGCCCTTGCAAGAGGATTCTGAAGCCCATAAACCAGGGGTAGGCAACCCTTCCCCTTTAAGGGCCAATAGTCCCATGTTGGCCAATAGCTCCTGGGATTTGGGAGCTGAAGTCCCTCGGCCCTTAAAGGGGCAAGGTTGCCTACACCTGCCATAAACCATGGTGGTTAGTTGTTCCAGGATTTCGCTCTAAGATTTGTCCATTTTACTGAGAACTACACCTCAGCTGCTGGTATTTGTTCCCTGTTCTGGGCACCTGGCTCAGTGAAGTCCCCTTCTCTCAGTTTATGGCATAATCACTCCTGGCTGAGGTGCTGCAGGCCAGGCCCATTGAAGTGGTTACTGGATCCCAGGCTTTCATCAGCAGGCCAGGTTGGACTAGATCAGAACATAGAGACTACTCCTGAGAGTTGGGTTGGTAAAATTTAGGCACTGGGGCAGTAACAGGTGCAGGACTGGTGGTGATGAATTGCTGCCCTGATTTAGCTATCACAGGTTCACAAATAGGCCAAAGAGAGTATCCTCCCCTCAGATACCATCATCTGATTTCAGTGGGTCTAGTGTGAGCTTGACTGGATCCAGTTCAGTGCAAACATTTGCCATGAACTCTGATCCTACTGAGGAGAGTCAGTGGCCAGTCTGGATGTGTAGCCTCAGTCTTTCATCACCCTGTCCAGGCTACACAGTTATGGTTTGTTAAGCCTGGCAGTGCCTGTCATTCTAATATCTCCTACATATCAAAAAATGACTTAGAAATCTAGGAATGGATACATTTGATTTATTTTGTATTAGTTATATTTATATCTCACCTTCTTTCCTCTCTTTCAAATACTCTTGAGAGGTTGACCAGCTGAAAGTTACTCAATGAGTTTCATGGATCACTAGGAAGTAGAACCTGGAACACCTAAGTACTAGTCAGGTACATCATATTTATGCTTTTTTGCCCTTTTCATTCCCTTCTAAGTGTAGAATACATGTTCTCCTAGACAGATGGCTGGCATGTCATATGGAGTTCCCCCACTTCCCTTCTGAAACAGGCTGTTGCACTTACGCATCTATCTATTAATTTCATTTTTATTCAGTTCCTCATTCTTTTCAACCATATCCTATTTTTTATCCTATTTTCTCATCAGCTTGCATTTTCTTTTAAAAAGTGCATCTGTATGTCTTTTCTCATGAACACTTTTTTCCTGAGCTATGTATTTGGCATGCATTCCCCTTACTATACTTATATCTGTAGTTCCTACAATATAATATTTTTGGGCACGTTTCCTCAACAATACATTTTTGACTGGCGAACTGCATTGCAAAATTCAGAAAGAGTGTGGACATTGATATATAACTGTATTTCACTTCACATATTGGTTTGGAAGGTACATTTATATGAAATGCAATTTGAATGAATTTCTCTCATCCCCAAGTTTCTTCTATTGGCTTTTCAAGTCTAGGGCCTATTGTGGGAGCATGAGGGGAAAAATGATTCAGATTATGTGCTGAGTGACTTTCCTTTTACTAGTCTCAGCAATCTGGTATAAAGACAAAATCTATAAGAAATTCCATATCACCTCCCCCCCCCCCCCCAGGTCTTATTGTTGTGAGCATTTGTGCATGCTTATATTCACAACAATAGGAAACCACTTTAAATTGTAGTGAGTGAAATTTGGAGGCAGTAGCAATTAAGGCTCAAGATACAAAATGCTTAAAGTCAAGTAGATTCAAATAACCATCCAGTCTGGGCTTGAGAAACAGTAAAGCACAAAAATCCTTAGCAATAAACCTTTCAGTGTGTTGATTGAAAGCTAGAAATCAACTTCCAGACTTCTGTAGCCACTAATTGTATTGTACCCTCATTGATGCATTTTCCTTTCTTCTAGAATTAGATTACCAGAGCTGTGCAGGATCAAATACTGGATTAATAATGGCTTTGTTTCTTGCATTTGACTAGTGATCGAAAATTTCCTTTGAGATTTTGCATTTCCCTTTTAGCATAGGATGTTGTGCACTTCTGACAATGGCACTTCTTGGCTTCTGTTTAAAGCACAAGCTGTCTAAGCAGGAAACTGAAGATAATTTTCCATCTAGTTCAGACTTTCAAGACTTTGAAATAATTGTGAAGTGCAAATACCTTTAAAGTATAGGATAATGGAATGCAGGGGCGTATTTAGTAAATAACAGAATGATAATAATTGGGGAAATTAAAGCTTGAAAGAGCTAATTAGCAATGTTTAAGTGATTGCAATATTGTATTTAAATTTAGGCTATCTATAAAAAACAGACACAGTGGCTCAAGTGGTTCAGACGCTGGCTCTGTTGATTGCAAGCAAGATCAGCAGGTTGGCCGTTCAAGGCCTGGGTGCTCCATGATGGGGTGAGCTCTTGGCACTAGTCCCAGCTTCTCCCAATCTAGCAGTTTAAAAGCATGCAAATGCAAGGAGATAAATAGGTACCACTTTCGTGGGAAGGTAAACAGTGTTCTGGGCAGTCATGCTGGCCACAGCATCACAGAGTAATCTCTGACAATGCTGGCTCTTTGGCTTAGCAATGGAAATGAGCACCACCCCCTATGATTGGACATGACTTGACAACCTTGTCAACCAGGAATACATTTACCTTTTTAAAAATAAAAAATACAGTATTTATTTGCACTGAGATGAAACTTCAATTTCATATTCTTTCCTTTTTTTATTTGTTAACTGCCTTCGCATCGGTCTCAACCCTATGGATGAGAGCTCTCCAAGACCCCCGTCCTCTCCTGCTCTGCCCAGCTCCTGCAAACTCATATTCTTGGTCTCTTTAATAAAGTCCATCCATTTAGCATGTGGCCTTCCTCTCTTTCTACTTCCCTCTACCTTTCCTAACATTATTGTTTTTTCCAACAATTCATGCCTTCCTAGGAATCAGCAATAGGATTCCAGACTCATTTATGGCTTTAACTTTACGGTGACAAAAACAGTGATTGGATGAAGACAACCCCAGGGTGACTGGACAGGGAGGTTGGCAGCAAGCACAGCAGGTAGTAGGCAGAGAGAACTGGCTTACTACATTGATGAAATCAGACCTCCTTTGTCTTTTGGTGCAAGAGGATTTTTTAATTAATTTTTTAAAAAAATATATTAAATTTTAATTTCTTTTAAAATTTTCTTTATAAACATCACATCTTCACATCTTACCAATTTTTTACATTATCCACATGAAACGATGCACATGTAACAATGTTTAGGCTGTGCATATGATATTGTAATTTAAAGGTGTAATTCTAGTTTTGTTAACTGTTGATGTCACGACTATTTCCATTAAATTCAGTGATATACAGGAATTATGATTTATGAGTAATATTACTACAAAAACATTACTAAGGATTCTGTACAGTGTGGTATGAAAGGAGGTCAATGGGAGATGACACCAAAACCCTTGTACAAAAGACACCTTTTGAGTTACTGCCTGTATTACTATAGCAAGTAAACCCTATAGGAATTACTATAGCAAGTAAATTGTCAATACAATATTATTGCTATATATAACCCTATGCAGATGCTGCATTCTGTGTATGGAGTGGGGTAGAAGCAAGATTGTCCTTCCTGGTGCCAACCTGAGTTGCACATATTTCTGTTTCTATCCTCACTGTTATGTCATTTATTTGTACACAATTCTTTCTCTAAACAGCAGTACAAGTCACTGGATCTTATTCAGGGCTCCTTTGAGCTAATGATGCATGCATGATACACAAAGCAAATGAAAGGTAATGAGATATGTATGCAAAAAAGGATAAATTAAAATAATGTAATAAGGAAGGACAAAAGAACTTCCATTGTCTGTTATCAAGAAGCCAAGGCCAAGTAAATATATCAACCTAAATTCAGGACATTCCGCTGCTGAATTTTCTGGTTGACTAATGCTCCTTTAGTAATAAAGCAGATTTAAGCTACCATGCAAGAGAAAATGGCTGTAGGAGATGCTCCTTGTTTTATTGAGATAAATGACACCCTATGCCTAATTACTTTTACTGGGTGGAACTTTTCAAGATGCTATAAAGCTCAGAGAAATATCACAATTTTTCTCTTTGGAGCCCACAAATAAAAGACAAATGTATGCTCTTAATATACTTGTTATTTTTAAAAAAGGAGAAATAATTCAAAGCTATTTGAAACATCCAGAGAATAACACAATGTTTCTGTGATGATGTTGGTGTGACAGGGCTAGGATGGGCCATGTGTGTGTATGTGGATTACCTGTGTTGCTTTTTCTTGTTTTAATTTTCCTCATTGACCACAGCAAGAAGTAAAACTTTGTCAGCTCCAGCATTTATGTGATTCTGGGAGCTGTTTGATGGGTGAAAAGTCATAGCATCCTGCAACATTTCCTTTTAAACACCCCTGAAATGCTCTATTCCCCCTCTTCCATCAGTGCATCTGTGATGGAGCAAAAGTGGACTTCTGACAATAAATGTGTCCTACCGCTCTTCGAATAGGCATTTCCTTTGTCACATCTTATGGTTCCCTCAGTGACTGTGGAAGCACAGGACTGCTCCCTCATTATATATTATAGGAAACTGATTTAAAATAAATTCACAATCTAGAAGCAAACTTAAATTATCAAAAAGTTATGAGATGCCAGCCTGATCCATCACACAATGCATTTCAGTCTCAGATGTATTGATTTAATGGGGGAACATTTACTTCAGTCAGTCTGGACTGGACTGGCAACTGTCACCCAGAGGACTTTTCCATCAACCATCAATAAATTGTGGAATGGCCTGTTGGAAGAGATTTGATGACTAAATATTATTTGAATACCTATCTCTTCTGGCAGGTAAAAAACCCAGGGGATTTTAAATGATGAATTTTAAATTGGGATATGATGATTTTAATATGTCCTAGATTTATGTGTTTTAACAGTGTTTTAACAGTGGGTTAGACTGTTTAAATGATTTTGTGTATTTTAAGCCATGGAGATGTAGGTAACCATAATACCTATCTACTCCTCCTCCTCCTCCTCCTCTTCTTCTTCAAGTCAGGGTGGGAAATATATGAATCTTTAATTGTTCTTTACCATATGTTCCAGCAGTCCTAACCAGCATAACTAATTGGAAGGAATATGAGGCATTGTGGTCCAGCAACATTTGGAGGGTGGCACAGTGCCTAATCCTGGTAAATGAATGGGACTCTATGGCCTAAATCCTGTTGTTGGTCCAGATTAGAGGAAATGTATTGAATCAATTAATCTTACTGTTTTTAATAAATTGTAAGCTACCTTGAGTCCCAGTATTTGGGGGGAAAGTAGAATATAAATTAATCAAGTAATAGTAATCAATTAATTTACCTCTCTGTTGACATTCAACAATTGGTTCAGTGAGTCTACCCTATTTGGGATTAATCAATAGGTTTACAATGTGAAGGCAAAGGCTTTCACAGCCAGGATCCATAGTTTTTTGTGGGGTGTTTTGTTTTGTTTTTGGCTATGTGGCTGTGTTCTGGAAGAGTTTATTCCTGATGTTTTGCCAGCATCTGTGGCTGGCATCTTCTGTGAAGATGGCAGCCCCAGATACTAACAAAATGTCAGGAATAAACTCTTCCAGAGCATGGCCACATAGCCCGAAAACCTCACAAAAAACAATAGGATTACAGCCATTATATTTAACTTGGCTTTCAAGAAAATTTACTATTTAAAATTATGAGCATTGGGAGGGGCATGGCAGATCCATAAAAGCTGTACTGGTGTAAACTTGACTGAACTTTTAAAGTTGGAGATGGACCAAATGCCTAAATGAACTTTTAAATAAAGTACTCAAATGCTTGAAAAGCAGAGGACCATGGAATTATGGATTTCTGTCCTCCAGCAAAGGAACTAAATTGCATTCAGCAAGTAAGGATGCTTCACTTGACTTCAGTATGGTTCATGATCCCAACAAAGCAGAGAAAGGGAGGACCCAGATGATGGGGAACCTATCCTTTCCAGATTTATTGGAAAAATTAAAGGAAAATATTGTTAGAGGTCTTCAAAAAGACTAGTCCTTAGTGTTGGAACCAATTGACTCAAAATGTACAGTGTTAAAACAATTCAGTGGCATAGCTGATACAGCTAGTGAAGCTCTTCAAAAGAGCAAACTACATAATGACAGAATTAAACAACTAGAGGACATGAATGAAGTCCTAAGCACTAAAATTGAGGACCTAAAAAGCAGAGAGATATCTGAACATTAGCTTTCAAGGAGTCCCAGAGGGAGTGGAGAAAGGAGAATACAAGCTCGAGCCTCCTCTTGTGTTGAAAATAATAAAGGAGAGGGTGGAGCAAGAGGAAGAGCAACTGTATAGAGAATGCTAAGGAAAAGGCATCCTCAAAAGGAAAACAGTGGTCTGACTGGTGAAAATAGAATAAATCGTGCAGTAAGGGGACTGCAGCCCGGAACAGGTAAAGAGGTAGTCAAGAAATCCCTAACTACTCTAAAGGAATTCAAGTGTCCAGGGCTGGATGAACTTCATCCAAGAGTACTAAAGGAATTTACAGATCTAATCTCACAGCCATTGTCAAAAGTCCTTGAGTATTCTAGAAGGACTGAGCAAATTAGATGAGGGCAAATGTTGCCCCTATCTTGAGAAAGGGCAAAAAAGAGGACCCATGCAACTACTGAATAGCCATTTTGACAATGATATCAGGAAAGGTTCTATAACAATCAGTCTGTGCAAGAAATGCTGTACAGTATTAAGAATCAGCATGGGTTTCTCAAAAACCAATTTTGCCAAGCTGATCTTAAATATCTCCTTTTTTGGCATGCTGTAGAAGTTCTATATAATGATTTCTGTAAGGCTTTTGATAAGGTCCCACATAATATTATTGTAGGCAAGCTGATGAATTGTAGGCTAGACAGTGTTACAGTTGGGTTATCTGTAACTGGTTGACAGACTGAACCTGAAAATGTTCACCAATGGTTGCTTTTCATCCTGGAGAAGTTGCTGCTGCTGCTATAATAATAATAATAATAATAAAATTTATTTATATCCCGCCCTTTGGAGGCCCAATCAGGGCGGCTTACAACAATAAAAACAATACAATAATCCAATCCAACCCCCCCCCCTTAAAACAGTATTAAATCTACAGAATTTAAAATCCACAATCAACAAAACAATTAAAACCCAATAATAAAACCCACGGCAGTAATCCTCACGTTGCTGCTGCTGCTGCTGCTGCTGCTGTTAATCTCACTTTTCGCCCTGTGCAGGACTCAAAGTGGCTTTCAACAAATTAAAAAACATGTAATTAAAAATCTACAAGATATCTTAGATATTGAAATAGAAGGCATGTTTAGCACATTTGTCATCAAATAGCAGGGTGGAGGGACATAAGTAATACTCCAGAAGACAGGATCAGAATTCAAAATGACCTTGTCAGAGTGGAGAGCTGTGCCAAAACTAACAAAATGTATCTCAACAGGGATAAATTTAAGGTAACACATCTAGGCAAGAAAAATGTAATGCACAAATATATGAGTTTATCTAGCACTTTCAGGAACGGGAACTGAACAGAACGGAAAGGCATGGAATGAGGCGAGAATGCAAGTTATCATACAGGAGAATGCTGCCGATGCCACCAGGAGTCCCCAAGCCATTCTCCAGCCGTTCCTGGCAGCTGATTTTGAAGAACGATTCAAAATCGGCTGCCAGGAATGGCTGGGGAACAGCTTTGGGACTCCTGGCAGCATCAGCGGTGTTCTCCTGTGCAGTAACACCCATTCTCGCCCCATACCGTGCCGTTCTGTTCTGTTCAGTTCCCATTCCTGAAAGTGCTATGTGATAAAATCAATGGAATGGGTGAAAGCAGTACAGTCCTCCCAATGTTCTCGTGGACTTGGGATCTGCATCTCTTGCTTATCTGCGGGAGGCGAACGGAGGGAGACAAAATGGGGCGTACACCTGTGGCACTTGGCTGCATGCTCCCTCAGGAGCGCACCTCCATTCAAGCCAATAGGGCTTGAATATATGTGATTTTCCATTTTCATGGGGGGGGGTGTTCCAGAATGGATCCCCCACAAGAACAGAAGGAGGAATGTACATCTGAAAAAGATCTAGGAGTCTTCATAGACCACAAACTAAACATGAATCAACAATGTAACACAGCAGCCAAAAAGCACAATGCAATTCTGGGCTGTACCAACAGAAGTTTAGTGTCTAGACCAGGGGTAGGCAACCTTTCCCCTTTAAGGGCCGAGGGACTTCAACTCCCAGAAGTCTCAGCCATATTGGCCAATAGTCCCATGTTGGCCAATAGCTCCTGGGATTCTGGGAGCTGAGGTCCCTCGGCCCTTAAAGGGGAAAGTTTGCCTACCCCTGGTCTAGACTAAGGATAGTAATAGTTCCACTCTCACCTGGAATACTGTGTCCAGTTCTGGGTGACAAAGTTCAATAAAAATGTCAACAAACTACACTGTGACTAGAGAAGGACAATCAAGATGACCAAAGTTCTGGAAAACAAACTTATGAGGAATAAATGACCTGAGTACCTTTAGTATGGAGAAGACTGAATGGTGATCTGTGGTATTTTTAAATATCTGAAGGGATGTAGTGTACAGTAGAAGATGGAGTAAGCTTGTTTTCTGCTGCTCCCAAAACCAGAACACGTCAACGGATTGAAATTACAAGAGAAAAGGTTCCATCTAAACATGAAGAACTTGTTCAAAAAACAGCAACAAACAACCCTATAAGCTGTTTGATAGTGGAATAGATTTCCTCAGAGGATGGTGGACTCTCTATCTTTGGACGTTTTTAAACAGGTTAGATGGGCATCTTTCATGAGTGCTATACTTGTGTATTCCTGCATGGCAGGAGGTGGACTAGATGGCCTTTGTGGTCCATTCCAACTCGATGATTCATGAATTTATAATCCTATGAAAATAATGTTATGTACAAATAGGAAGAAGGGAGGAATGGAATGGGGGAGGGAGAGAGGAGAAACAAATTCAAATACCATAATATGACATAATAGTTAGAACACAGAGCTGGTCAAAGTTCATTCAAATGCCATCAGATCATCATTCCCAATGATATCCAATTAACCTCTTGAGATCTTCAGAGGAGGCTTTATTGGCCATTTTGTGGCCAATCAAATGTCACTGTTTAACATCGACCTTCTCTAATGTATAAGCTTATTGCACTAGTACCTGTAACATTCCCATCAAGTCCCTAGAATGTAATGATATGGGAATAGGAGTTACCGCATTAGACTATTGATAATGGGATAGTAACATTATGAGAACACATATTATTGCACTGCATTTACTGTTGTACCGGTATTGGCTCTAAAGTAGTTCCTCAGCCGTCCCTCATTGGCGCATGCTCCCTGTTGCGAAAACCCCTATGTCTGCATTGGAAAGAATGCTACCGAGAGGTTTAGGTAGTGAGCATTCATTGTTTTTTCTTGTAAACATGACGCAATTCAATCTGCAAAAATAAAAAAAAATTAAATTGCCTGTGGCACCTTCCTTGCGTCAACACTGGAAGATTTGAGTTGACATTGTGGACGTTCTAGGATGGGAGGGGAGGAGGTTGTCTTAGCCAATCAGAACACGAGGACAGATTGAGACCGGGTAGGATTATTGCACACACATTTTATCGAATGGTCTGAAAGCGTTCTTGCTGGCTGAGGACTCATCTTTACAGTTCTCCTGTTGGAACGGGCTAGGGACTGTCAGAGCACGAAACAGAAATTTGATAAGGATCATACCGTGCGATAAAATACGTTCCGTTCCATTCTTATCATGTACTCATTACGTTCCGAGAACACAGTGCGATAAGCTTAATAGCTAATGCTACTACAGGTTGATATAGGATTGTTGATGTAGCAAGCCTTATTTGTATGTGAGAGGAAACGACATTCCCCATAGGAGGCACGTGATGTATAATTCCTCTTGTCCCACATTTACCACCATTTTCTAGGAGGATTAACAGACCACAGTTTGAAAGAGCCTGGAGCAAACCTAGAATTACATAAACAGTGCAGGATCTTGTGAAGGTAAAAGTTTCTCCTTTGACAAGTTTATCAAGTTGTCTCCTTTACTAAGCTGAAGGAGCCAGCATTGTCAAAGATGACCCTTCCAAAAATAGTTGGGCTTCAGTTCCCATTAAACCCAGACAGCATAGACAGTGGTCAAGGATAATGGAATTTGAAATACACCAAATCTAGAGGGCCACACATTTTCCACCTTGAGTTTAAATGACTATGATTTGTGTCCAGAGATGTCAAACTGCTAGAAATTTGAAGCCACGGGAAAGTGCACTTTTCCTGGGGAAGGATTTATATTAAATAAGATGGAAATCCTTGTTAAATCTATTGCAAATCATCCAGAGATCTACTAGTACAAGACTGGGGAAACTCTGGTCCAAAACATACTGCAGAAAGAATCCAGTTTGAGACCGCTTTAACTGCCCGGGTTAAGTGTTAGGGAATTTTGAGAAATGTAGTTTATTGTCTGAGGCCTGGGTGTTGCATGATAGGGTGAGCTTCCATCACTAGTCCCAGCTTCTGCCAACCTAGCAGTTTGAAAGCATGCAAATGCAAGTAGATAAATAGGTACTACTTTGGTGGGAGGGTAAAAGCATTCTGTGAAATCATGCTGACCACATGATCACAGAGTAGTCTCTGATAACGCTGGCTCTTTGGCTTAGGAACGGAGATGACTTGACAACCTATGGTTGGACCCGACTTGACAACCTTGTCAATGGGGAATACCTTTACCTTTACCTTTACCTTTTTAGTTTATTGTGGCACCAGAACTCCTTGAAAGAGAAGGCTAAATGTCACACAAAGCTACAGTTCCTAGTATTCTCTAGCATTGCGCCAGGGCAGTTAAAGCGGTCTCAGACTGGATCCTTTCTGCAGTGTGTTTTGGACCACTGTCAGTCTAAGGAGACATTCAGTTGCAGAGAGGTTTGTGGGGAACAGCATTCTAGTTATGCTAGTGCCAAAAATATCATTTTTTTAAAATCTTAAAGCTCTTTTTCCAGTAATTGAGCCTTAGAAGAGGCATTGCAACCTTTTAGAATGAGAAAGAAATCTGTAAAGGAACTATCAAAGATGCAAAAGAGAATGCTATCAGCTGGGTAAGCCCAGAGGGCCATTTTGGGGCCCCAGGACAGCTAGATATACAGGAGCTAGATTATAACTTCTGCCTATCTTCTATATAGTCCAAACATTGCCTTGGCATGTGATAGCTGCTGAAAATTGGTTCCAGGCAGTGAATGATTGATATCTTAAAGCAGAATAATTTATTTAGAGAAAAATCCATCCATCAAACCTTGCTTTTCTGAGTCTCCAGATGGCAAATAACATGTGAAACTGTGTTTTGCACACATTATTCAGTGGTACATTATAGAGTTCACCAAGGGATATCTTCAATAAAATGCATACCAAATATATTTTACTGCATCAGACTTCAGAGACATGTTTGTAAGATTTTGTTTGTTTGTATGATTTATGTTTTAAAATTTAATTTTAAAAAAGATTTTTAAAACCACAAAGCTTAAGAGACACGTTAATACTCTATACCTGGTGGCTTGTTAGAATATCCCTATTCTTTCTCATCCAATTGTCTTTGAAATTCCAGACAATCTGTCTAAAACTTACAAGATTTTCCAAAGAGCTGTCTTGTGATTTATATTGACCATCTGCTCAAAGTCTCCTGCCTGACAGACTCTCTGAAACTTGCAATATTTATGAGGTGTCTTTTCCAAGACTTAAAAAAAGCTTTCTAGTCTCCACCATTCAGTGACTACAAATAGAAAAGCCTGAATTAATGTAGTCCCCATTTTGAAAGAAAATCAAGGAATTCTGCACCCATACAGCCAGCGGCCATCAATTCTACAAAATAAAACTGATTACAAAATGCAAAATAAAATTGTTTGCAAAATATCAAACAGACATAGAGATATAAATTATAAACAAAAACATAAACAATCTCTCTCTCTCTCTCTCTTACACACACACAATTTTTCATGTATATATGAAAAATTTTTGACCAACATCAAGACAATTCATATACCCGTAATAGAAGTAGAGATTCCCCCTCCCATTCCCCACAACACACCTTTGCTATACTGAATTATTTTGGCTGTCTGTCATTTGGCAGTCAGCCCATTCCTTTTTTATTGTCTGAATTGTCATTAGAAAAAGGGCCAAATCACATAGGACTCTACAGGTCTGGGTTGTCAATAAGAACACCAGAATATCATGTTCTCTCTAGTTATTTTTGTCCCCCAGCCACTGTGCTATAAATTTGTGTCTGGCTGTTGTATAAACAGCATTGAAGCACTGTATTTCCCAGGGTTTCCACAGCTGACTGCTCACTTTGGCCCCAGTGTTCTTTCAAAGGAATCCCTTTGAATCTACTTAATGTAACTGCAGAGGGAAAATCAGTATGCAAAGGGATTTTGTAGTGCTTTGCATCTCGCATCTCACTTTCCACTCCACCTCAAGCATCTGAGGAAGTAGGCTCAAGTCTACAAAAATTCATGCTACCAACTTCTCTCTTTCAGTTAGTCTCAAAGGTGCTACAAGATCCCTTTACAAACTTATTTTCCAGATTTAGATATTTATGTCTTTGAATTCTACCTGCAGAGGGGAAAATATTCATTCTTGTCTCCTTCACTTTGGATACTTAAGTTTGGCTATATGTGGTGGAAGAACACTCTTTATATCCAATTTAAGACCAATAGGGGATGTTCTTCGTATATGAATTTCAGACAACAGTTCATGGAAGTTAAACCCATTATGTGTTGTTTCACAAGCTGAATGGCTTTCTTTCCACCTTGCAGTAATAAAAATTCAGGAAGAAATATATTTTTTAAACTATTACATTACGGACTGATTTGACCCATCCAACAGTGGCATCACTAGGTTGGTGCCATGCTAGTGTGGTAATTCCTGGTGTCATCCTCAAGGCTGGCAGTCACCCCACCAGCTCTGGTCAGTGGGAGCCACTAGTGGAGGAAGGGACCCTGTCTTGGTTGCCTCCCCTTGCCTGCGGAACAAAGACAAGAGTATGAGGGCGCCCTGCTAAAGGGGCGAGGAAGGGGCACAGAAGAGAAGGGTGAGGATGTTGTGCCACCAACCATAGGAGCTCAAAGAATCAAAGGGAGGGACAAAAGGAGAGAGGGGTTGTTAAAAAGAAAGGGAGACAACAATATTAATGAAGGTTTCAGGACTGAAAAGAAGAGCAAAAGAATGGGGGGAAAGGAGGGAGAAGTGTTTGGGTTCCTTTGAGGCTTAGCAGCCACCACATGTGCCATGCCAGATTCTATCCCTCCTCTTGCCACCTGTGTGACATCCGTCTCACTTTGCACTCTGTTGGTGCAAACAGCAGGACTCTGCCCTCAGCAGTCTGGACCCAGTGGAGTGAGAGACCCACTACTACCTTCCAAGGAGACTTGTCTGTTTCTTTGCCAGTTGGGGTGTTGGTGATATCCTTTTCACGTGTCATCAACAGGTTCCCAGACCAGGTGCAGATTTACAAATTCTAGACCCCTGCTAGGGTCCGTTTTGTCTTTTCTCTAGGCAGTACAATGTCTTGGCTTGGTCCTGTCTGACATCCAATGGGAATGGAAAGAAAGAATTCAATGTTCAAGTTTAACTATAGGAAGTAAACTATGGGGGGATGCAGACGGGCGGCCATGGCCCACCCTGGGAAGCGGAGGATTGGGGCCGAGGCTGCCCCATGCCTCAGCCCCAATCCACCCTTTTGGTGCCTGGGAAAGGACTGCCAAAATAGCGCTCCTTTCTCAAGCCACAGAAAGGGCGCCAGAAGAGCCGTCGCTCAGCTCTTCCACGTCTCTTCCGGCACAGCGTGTGCAAAGGCTGTGCCAGGAGAACGTTATCAGGGCGCTCACCATGTGTAACAGCACACACTCTGATGACGTCCTTGGAAAGGGGTTGAGGCGTCCACTGTGTGGCTGCCCCTCCCCTTCCCTGCCTCCAAGATGGCGCTTTGCGCCATCTGCATCCCCCCTGTAGTTAATATCACAACACCTTTTGAGTTACTGCCTGTATTACTGAACCACCTGTCAGAAATCCAAGATAGAAGGATGAAAGATCTGGGAGCTAATTTATTGGCAGCAACAAGAATTGGTTACTGGAAAACCCTTGTACAGTGGGCCCTCCACATTCGCTGGGGTTAGGGGCATAGGATCCCCATGCAAGTGGAAAAACCACAAATTAAAAAAAAAAACAACAGTAATTTTTTAACCCAATAGAGCACCTCTCTAGAAATCTCTAGGCCAGTGATGGAGAACCTTTTAGGGACCGAGTGCCCAAACTCAAAGGCCTTCCGTCACCAGGTGTTACCTGGTGCTGGGAGCAGAGCTTCCATCCTCTGGAGTGGGACTTCCAAGGCAGGACTTCTTCCCCCTACCCTCCTGGGCCTTCAGCTGCCTCTCCAGAGACATCTGAAGGTCTGGGGGTGAGGGGGGAAGAAGAGGAACAGGCATGCACCTCTTCCTTCTCTTCCCCCTACCCATGCCATCACCAGCCTTCAGCTGCCTCTGGAGAGGGTCTGGAAGGAGAAGGAACAGGTTGCACATCTCTTTCTCCTCCTCCCCACCCTCTGTGTGCCAAGGAAAATGGCTTTGCATGTCATCACATGTGCCATAGGTTCACCATCACAGCTCTGGGCCCTCCAGTGCAACTCTGTGCTCAACATCCGCTGTAAGTTGACTATAGAATTGCACTAGAGGACCTATAAATGGCTAGAGAAGTGTTCTTTCTAGGAATCTCTAGGCAGACGTTGATCATAGAGTCACCTGAAGGACCTAGAGATAGCATAGTAATAAAATTCATGAATAATCAACTCTGCAAAAGGCAAAACTGCAAATGTGGAGGATCAACTGTATTTCTTCTATTGGAACATTGCTCTTTAAAGGCTTGGGTGTTGCTTGAATGGATAAAATGACAAATGTGGTAACTCAAGGGATATCTTTGTATGAGAGAAAGTACTTTTTTGCTAAATGGAACTATTTTATTTTGTAATTTGCATTGAGTAGATTGGACAACTACATTTTCCAATGAAAATATTTTTGAAAGTACAAATAGTGCAACATTCAGAAAAAGCCATGGCAACCACTTCATCCCCAGAGTGCCTTCAGAAAGGAGACCAATTAATTCAAAACTCCCCAAACTCCAAGGATAAATTTAGATGAAGAGGTTATTGATTCATAGAGTTGTAGGGCCCAACAGTCCAGAGCTAGAGCATCCACAACAAATTTCTGCCCAACAACTGCCTAAAGACCTTCAGTGAGGAAGAGCGCGCTAAGTAATTCCTTTTGTTGTCAAATTGTTCTTATCATTAAGAGATTTCTTCTATTGTTCCATTAAATCCTACCAATCCTATGTTAGATATGGATTGGGTCTTGCATGAGATTAGTTGTGGATCAAATGGGCTAAGAAGTGGGGGGGGGGGAATGGACACGTTTAGGCATCTTTATTTGGAAATGTATTCTGGTAAGTACAAAATCTGTCCCTACAACTAGAGCTAGTATTAGTTCTATTCGAAAGAAAATCATGCTCAAAACCAGACAATAGATTCTTCCAGAGTGCAATAAATTATTATTATTATTATTATTATTATTAGTGTGGGGAATGTAAATTAACACAAGGAAGGGTTGCTAGTATTATTAAAGTGACATCATTTTTGCTGTCCTCTCTTTACCCCCTCCTCCCAATTGTTGTCTTTTATGTGTTTGTCCAGTTTCTGGGGAAGTACATTATTTGCCCTCAAATAACTGACAGCCCTTCAGTTATCTGAAGAGTTCTATCATGCTTCTTTTCTAAATATGTCCTTTAATACAATGGTTCCTAAATCTGAGTCCATATGTGACCATTAGCCATGCTCGCTGAGTCTTCGTGGAAATGATGTACAACGATATCAGGGGATTCAGCTTAGAGAATCAGTACTTTAATATTCCTTCAGGGGACTTGTTTTCCATTATGCCACCCTTCTTCATTAGCTTTCTCTGAACTAGTTCCAGTTTGTCTCTATCCTTCTCAAAGTGTGTCACCCAAAACAAAAGTGTTGCACATGAGCAAACCTTATTTTCATATGTTGCCTTGAACAAAACATTCTGTTCTGGTAAGCTTATGAGTCAGTTTAAGTCCTGATAGTTGTTAATGTTTCCCAATGGATTTAACGTGGATTGATTTTACCATACAGAGGTCAAGATCCGATGGTATACTTTTGTAATCAATGCTAGCAAAATTGAGACTTCCTTCCCCCTTCTCCTCCTACTTAAGCCCTCCATGACTCCAAAAAAATAATAATGATCCTCCAGAGTGTTTCTTAGCCCACCAGGGCAAGTTTTAGGGTGGATGGAGGACATCAGAAGACAAAGAAGGATCACCAATTTGGATGGAAGCACCATCCAGCAGTTATTACATCTTGACCTAAGGCAGAAGTTAATCCCACAAGACATGTTTCACGTGAAGATCAGCACAACTGCTCAGCTATATCATTTTGTCTGCTACACTGCATGGGAATTAATAGTCAAAGAGGGCTCATTATTATTCAGAGCAATATTATCCCTTGACTCAAATCACAGTTCATTTATCTCATCTTTCACCTTGCAAATGTTTTCCCCTTTAAAATGTTCTAGGACTCCTGTGCTGCCATAAAGTTTTCATAACTTTAGTGTCTCATATTGCTATTAATTATTCAACAACTATGTGCGCAGTGAAAGCAAAGAAGAGTTGACTAAACTGTATTTGCTTATCTCTGCATTCTTTAACTCAGCAACACTCTTATTACAATATCAGTTGAATCAGTCTCAGGTCCATGGCAGTTTCACAGGTGTTCAATATGGCCCATTTTCTGAAACTTTTTAAAAATAAAAAATGTAGAAATAATTCAATTAAATTGTATACATTTGTCTTTTTAAAGCAAACACATACAGGAGCTCATTGTGTATGTTTCCCCCTTAAAACATTCGTTCTAATATATTTCCACATAAACTACACATTTGTATGCATTGCTTGGGCTGAGAACTACATCACAAATTCAGAGAAATATTTCTTCTCACCCATGTATTACTCACAAATGTTAATATGGTTAGTTAATTTAGAAATGTGGGCTGAAGACAATTGAGAGATGATAGCCATGTCCAAATATCTGGTGGCTCTCACATGGAAGATGGCCTCTCCTTCATTGGAGGTTTTTAAACAGAGGTTGGATGGACATTGCCCATACAGAGGTTGCATGGCTAGTGTTTGAAAGAAACCTTGGGGGTCTCTTTCTACCATTCAATGATTCTCAGATGATCCTGAGTTCAAATTGTCTAAACCAGTCTTCCCCCAGCAGGTGCCATCACATGTGCTGGATTATGGATCCCACAATCCCTAGCCAACATGACCAAAAGAAAAACAAAAACAAAACACCCTTGTGAGCAGAAGGTTGAGAAAGACTGTTTTAGCAGCTCTACAGAATAATATAGAGAGCAGACTAATCTCTAGCTCTGTCTCATCTAAGGAAAGTAGTTTTATCCTATTTCTTAAATATTGGTCACACTGGGGACGTTATCACACGGGGTCTAAAGCAGACAGAACCCCGTCCCATCCCCGTCCCATTGCGGATCCTTTGCCCCTGTGTTCACACGACGTCACAGAGAACCCCCTCCCATCCCCCTCCCATCCCCGTCCCATTGCGGCATCATCCCCGTTCTTTTGCATGCCGGTTTCATTGGGAATTACATTTGCGCAACCAGAAGCATACCGGAATGATGCTGCTTTCGTTCATTCTGGAATGATGCTAGTTGCTAGAGACCCGCGTATGAAAATGTCCTGGGTCTTGCAGAGCTGGCTGCTGCCTCTGGCTCTTACATGATGGTGATATGACTTCCTTCTTGCTGTCCAGTGACATAAATCCAGATGAAAATTATTTCTTAAAGAATTCAAATTGAATGCATACAATTCAAAATATGTACTGGGAATGAGGTATATGTAATAAGTTCTTGTCTTCCAAATGCATACACCATGACCTCATACATCATATAAATCCTCAGGATTTGTAACTTGGCGAGCTGTTATATCTCCCAAGGCAAATTTGCTCATCACTACCTTTGTAAGATTTGACATCTCAGTTTTTAAACTGATTAATGCGGGGGCACCCATGTTGACTATGAAACAAAATACAAAATACAAAGTGATGATACCTTTTAGATGAACCAGAAGGCATAAAAAATATGATACTAGCTTTTAAAGCTCACTGGCTTCTTTTCTGGCAAAGACGGTAGGGGGGAAAAGATGGAAGAACAAAAAGTGACATTATTGGAGTCACAAGAATGCTGTGTATCTTGTTTGTGATGATGATAGAGAGTGTTCATGCAGGCAGAAAGTGTGTCAGCCCAACTTTGGAAATAAGGCAAGATAGTTCTGAAATTCAGCAGAGAACTTCAGAGCCTTCCTTAGAACAGAGTTCTTTGTGATCAGATTTCTTTGTTCATGTACTAAGAGCAAGAAGTTATCCACAAAAACAATTTCTGTTTGGGAAGCCAAAGGGGATTTCTGTGTTGTTGCACTCTTTGCCATATTTGTCCTGAAGAATGTTCATCTCTGTTTGTTTAAAATACTCCTGCTGACAGGAGTGGCCACCCAAATGATTAAAAATTTCCAAATAACCGGTTTTACATATTTATCTATTTTGCTGACAATCCACAGAAAGGTACTGGAATACCTACTCATTTTAAATAACTCCAGAGCCAGATGAACAGCATCACAGAACAGAATTTGCAGATTTCATTTTAAAACGACTGTCAGTAATCTCAGAGAATTCATGGTGAACAAGACAGGACCCAGCATTAAAAAAGAGGAAAGAGAACCTGAGCAACTGCTGACCAGTCAGTTTGATATCAATACCAGGAAGAGTAATAGAACAGGATAATTAAACAGACAGAATTTGCTCACATAGAAAGTCATGCTGGGGCTATTTAGAACCAGCATGGTTTAGCAGACCACAATTTAAACAAAGGCTCGAAACAGATGGGCAAAAAAAGGTGTCCTCCGCATGACTAATTAACCATTTGTAAGCCACTCTGATAGCCTTTTGGCTGGAGAGCAAGGTATAAATACTCCTAAATAAATAAATAAATAAATAATGCCCCCAAACTGCACAGAAGCAGCACCGCAGAAGGCGGTCCAAACCCATCTACAAAAGGAGCGGATTTTATCCATTCCTTGTCATGACCCATTCGGTCCTGCAACTGTAGCCAACCTTGGGGCAAAATCTTTCTAATCTATCACAGTTGGGAATTCCAGATAGTGGACCAAATCAGTCCATAATTTGATTCTGTTATGAATTTTGTTACTACCAGGTGGAGAAAAAAAAACAGTTGATCTTGACCAACATCATATTATGCATTTAGACTTCCATGATTTGTAGGGAAAAATTAGTACATAAAGACCATTGATCATTTATACAAGACAGGAGCTTGAGAGACCATATACAGTTGGCTCTCCACATCCACAGATTATTTTATCCATGGATTCAAGCATTGCCAGCTTGGAAATATCTTTAAATATATACAAATTCTAAAAAGCAAACCTTGATTTTGCTATTTTATATAAGGAACACCACTTTATTATCCATTATATTTAATGGACCTTGAACATCCACACATTTTGATAAACATGGGGATCTGGAACCAAACCACAGGGGATACCAAGGACCCACTGTATAATTAAACTTACGCACCCAAAGTGTAGGACAGTAATAACTTTGGCAAGAATGAATACTTTTCTGTCTACAGTTACATTAGGCAAATCCTTGGAGGAATATTGCTGCCATTGTAGATAGCCAGCTGAGGAAACCTTGGAACACAAGGTGCTGCAATGCTGTTTGTACAACAGACCAAGACAGAAATATATAGCACAGTGGTTAGGGGACAAAAGTGATTGCAGAGAACAGGACAACTTATCTTACTGATAAGTGTAATTATCATTAGAAATCTACTAAATACATTTTTCCTATCTGTTCAGAGAAATGTCCGTTCTACTAAATACAGTCTGGGGAAGAACGAAACCTGAGCATCACTTGGCGTTACTATAATTTTTTGACCTTCTAATGCACCTTTCACAAATAAATAATGCCCTCTTTGTTTTCCAAAGGCCATCAGTTTAACAAAATAAAATTAATTACAAAAATACAAATGACATCACCAAATTAATTACAAAATATTTAATTAGCAAAAGCTCATTTTATATCTAAGTAATAGAAACAGGGGCCTAAACACTGTCATTCCCCTCCCTTTCACTCTCCTGAATCATGCTGTCAATCAGATGGAATTCAGCCAATTTTTTTTAAATATACTAAACTGTCATTAGAAATCTAGTCAAATCAAGTATAATGTCATGGCCAGCCATGAGGAGGATTCGGAGGAGGATGGGTCTCCTCCAGAGAAGGAAGAGATACAGGCTCCACCTGGCTCTCATTCTGCTCTGCCTGAGCCAAGCCCTGTTCTCCCAGCCCCAGAGCAGCCAGGTCCTAGTGCTACTCCTATGGAGGCTCAGCTGCCTAGTAGGGAGAATCAGGAAGATACAGCAGGGCCAGTGCCTTCCTTTAGGCAGAGGAGAGCTGAGAGTGCTGGCGTTCGCAGGTCCATGAGGCTGGCTGAAAAGCAGCTGCTCAACAAGCCTCAGCTGGCACTGAGGTAGGATTTGGCTATTTAAACATCTGCAAAAGGCTTCCTCAGTGTTAAGACTTATTGTAGTTTCCTTGTGAGATTATGGTTGGTGTGGCTCCTTGTTTTCTGCTTTGTGCCTCTTGCTTTTTGCCTTGTGGAACCCTGTTGCCTTGACCTTGGACCGGACTGCTGTTGATTGCTGCTTGCCCTGACCTTTGTTTGTGCTTCAACTACAGGAAGGTTTGTAGCTGGCTCTGTTGTTTGTTGCTCATCCTCGCCATCCCTAGTAGCAGTTGTTGGAACTGACGCTGGCTGTAGTCCAGGACATATAACTCTATGGAAATTATCACACAGAGGCTTACTGTCCTTAAAACATTGCTAGATTGTCCCTAAAGCATGAGGGTGTGATCACCGGTTGTCCTTGTCTTCCGTGATGAAATCATCATGGAGGCGTCCCCTCACCTCTCCTGTCATTAAAGCATTTGTGGAGCTGCCATTTGTCAATAATGGAAGTTTTCATTACACTTGGAGACTGCCAATGACTTGACAGTGATTCGATGATGGTTCAGTATATTAGAAAGAAAATATATATTCTGTTTGGCAAGACATCATGTATCTTCCTATGACACACATTCAAAACAGTACTGAGAGGATTGTTTGTGAAGTTCAAGCCTGAAAAAGGAGACAGCTAGAAAGTCATTAGTAGGAGAAGTTAAGCAGCTCTCCATAAAACATAGCACATTCAATATATGATTATCCATGAATATTTATGAATACACATGACTGTCCTTGCCATAACCCTCTAGAAGTGAGGATACTGTTTGGTAATTCTCCAAACAGTCCTACCTATCTTTACCAAGATTTGTGTGTGAAATATTGTTTATCTTCTATATATGAATATAGAGCTGGAAATGTCCAAAGTGTGTCCAGAGGAGGTTGACCAAAATGATGAAGGGTCTGGAAACCATGCTCTATGAGGGAGCTTGAAAGAAAGTTTAGCTCAGAGAAGAGAAGGATAAGAGGTGATATGATAGTACTGTTTAAATATTTGAAAAGATGTCTTACTGAAGATGCAGCAAGGTTGTTTTCTTCACCCCCAGAGAATAGGACCTGGAGTATTGGATTCAAACTACAGAAAAGGAGATTCCAGCATAGGTAGAACTTCTTGACAGTAAGGGCTGTTCAACGGTGGAGCACACTTCCTAGGAGTGTGGTGGAGTCTCCTTCTTTGGAGGTCTTTAAACAAAAGCTGGATGGCCATCTCTCAGGGGTGCTTTGATTCTGTATTCCTATATGACAGGGGGTTGGACTGGATGGCCTTTGAGATCTCTTTCAATTCTATGATTCTATGTTATTTTGGCCTACAACCTCCAGAACCCCCCAGCCAGCCAATGATCATGGTAATTCTGGGAAGTGAAAATACAGCTGCTTAAAGGCAATTGTTGAGAGAATGTAATATATCTGGATGAATAGCAATAGCAAGTGCATTTCTATACTGCTTATCAGTGCACTTAAGCACTCCCTAAGCGGTTTACAATGTGTAAGCCACTTGCCCCCAACAAGCTGGGTACTGAATGAAGGTAAGTCTTACCCATGTACATATAAAGAGGTCTGAGGGGGCTTAAGCCACTCTTCAGGCAACCAGTGCCAGGTGTATTAATAAATGTTATTTTTATATACCGCCCTTTGACGAACCAATCCAGGCGGTTTACAGCATTAAGAACATACAACATAAACAATATATTTCCCTCCCCCCTTAAAAAGTTATTAAACTGTATATCAATTAAAATCACAATAACAAATTGACAATATGATGAACTTGGTTACAGTAGCAGAGACAGCACAGGGCTGCCCATTCTCTCTGTAGTGTCAGTTTGGATCGCTCTTTGAAATTTTGTTCATATTTGGTAGTATTTGTTCTTTCTGTGTTTATTGGATCATAAAATCAACAGTGTGAATGGAACCCAAAAGCCAGCCAGTCCAATCTCTCATCTTTCAGGGAGACTTGACTAAAGAACTCGCAAAAGAACTCCCTTGCCATGGTGGCGGCTTTTTTGTGCTCCTTTGGTGCAGCGTGTGTGGACACTGCACCAAGGGAGTGCACTGACACCTTCCGCCATGCGATGGGGTGCGCGGCATGAAGCCAGCATGAGGGCAGAGTTGGGGTGGCCGGCATGCGGTCGCCACAGCCCCACTCCACCCCCAGGCTGGCCTAAAGTGACGGTCTGTTCAGCCCCTTAGAGTCCTTTTCACTTGTAATGCTTGCAAGCCAGGTGTTATCCATCCCATATTTGTGCAATTGCCCACTGCATCACCAAACCAAAAACCAAAAAAAGCCATAGAATCATGGAGTTGGAAGAGACTACAAGGGCCACCGAGCCCAACCCCTTGCCATGCAGGCACTCTCAATCAAAGCATACCTGACATCCTTTAAATTTCTGGTGTATAATCCAGTTTCTCTTTGGTATCAGAATGACACATCCATTGTTTCAAGGCAGCAGTACTTGAAATGCTATCATTTGCAGTTTGCATTAATAAAGACTGTCCTCTCAGATCTAAAAACCTTTTGGTTTACCAATTATTTTGGCTTACAGGTGTTGATGGGGGTTAATGTATGCAGATTCATTATCATTATTTGTAGTGTCGTTTCAGTAAGCCAGTATTAAAAGACTCTTAATAGGGCTTGGTACTATGAATATCTATTTTGGGGGGTATTGGGTAGATGATTCCCACCTTTTTACATTGATTTAACTCAACAAATCATTGGAGATTATCACATGGAGGTAAAAAGTGGAACAATGGCAACATTAAAGCTATATTGAGTGAAGATTATCACACAACGTCGAGATCATTTTGTGGTCAGCGTGCCTGAAAATAATTATTATTGAGCGACTTCACATTAATGATAAACTTCCATGAATGTACAAGTGCAGAAGCAAATAACATTATGATCTCACTATTGCATAGTCAATGTAGTAGAGAACATGACTTCTTGCTCAACAACACATGTACATAATGGTCCACTTGTGGGAAATGTAAGCTGTGCGGAACTAAACAAAAGGATGTTGACAAGCTGGAGTGTGTCTAAAGGAGGGCAACCAAAATGGTGAAAGGTCTGGAAACCATGCCTTATGAGAAGAGACTTAGGGAGCTGGGTATGTTTAGCTTGGAGCTGAGATGGTTAAGAGGGGATATGATAGCTCTGTTTAAATATTTGAAGGGGTGTCACATTGAGGATAGAGCAAACTTGTTTTCTGCTGCTCCAGGGAATGGAATTCAAAGATATAGCTGCATTAGTCTGTAGAATCAGTATGTAGAGAGATCTTGCAACACCTTTGAGACTAACTGAAAGAAAGAAGTTGGCAGCATGAGCTTCCGTAGACTACATCTGATGCATCTGAGGAAGTAGACTGAAGTCTACGAAAGCTCATGCTGCCAGCTTCTTTCTTTCAGTTAGTCTCAAAGGTGCTGCAAGATCCAGAAAATAGGGCACAGAACAATGGATGGAAGCTACAGGAAAAGAGATTACACCTAAACATTAGGAGGAAAATCCTGACAGAAAGAGCTGTTCAACAATAGAATACACTCCCTCCTTCTTTGGAAGTCTTTAAATAGAGGTTGTATGGCCACCTGTCGGGTATGCTTTGATTTTGAGTTCCTGCATGGCAGGGGGTTGGACTGGATGGACCTTGGAGTCTCTTCCAACTCTATGATTCTATATCCGTCTCACACCTCTACAATTCATTGTAGTATCGTAATTGTGAAACTACACAGAATGGAAGAGCACAATTTCATGATGCTCCCTTTTATTGCATAAATGCGATAGTTGTGGAAATGACCCCAGTGTGATAATCTCCATAGTTGAAAGATACCACTAGGGTGCATACCAACCGTCTGCCATGCAGGAACACACAATGAAAGCATTCCCAGCAGCTGAGTAAGCTCTGTCTTCTTTTTTATTAATAATAGTTACATATGGCTGTTTTTGGATACCTTACATAAAATAAAGTAATGTATAACAAATGAAAATTAACCTACTTGCTTCAAACAACTCTGCATTTTAGTCTTTATATGTTCATTGTTTCTGACTCTTTACATCTGGAAGAAGAAATTTGGATAATGATGAACCCAAACCCTCTCTGACAGTAGGACAGAATAAGAATCTCTTGCTTTTATAATGGTGTACCTTTCCATAACAGTTTGTGCTGTTAAACTGGAGACAAGATACTATTTAAGTATATTGTTGAATATCCTATTTTCACGTTGTATTCATAACTTTAATTAAATGTTTTTAAAAAAATAAAATAATGTACACTCTTTAATTTAAGAAACCATATTCTGGACTAACTAATTTATCTTTTTGTTCAGTTTTTCAAAGGAAATTAGATGAATAGATCTAACTGGGACATGCAACAATATACTTAAATAGCATCTTGTCTCCAATTTAAAGACCCTGGAGGGAATCATCCCCTTAAAAGGCAAAACAGCTATGTCCACTTGTTTGTTTTCCAACACCACATTTCTAATATCCAAAGAATCATTTCACATACACATACAGACACACACACCTGTTTGTTTGTGGCATGTCTGCTTATCCTGTGAAACATTCTTTGTGATTCAGACCAAGGAAAACATTGAACTGTCTCCCTTGAGGGGAGATTGGAATATTTCTATGATCTAAAATCTTAAATCAAAATATAACGTATTCTCTTTTGCCAGCCATTCTATGTAATTTTGCAGCATTTTCCTTGGAATGACATGGGAAATAGTATTTTCACTGCAACATTCACCTCCTCCTGTGGCATTTTTTCCGTGCCATTCTTCTCAAGAGTTTTTCACTTGATGGTGGGTGACAACACTAAGTAAAATGAAATGGACATCAACAAGAAGAGCGGGAGAGAAGAGAAACAGGAGGAGGAAAGCCTCCTTGCTGCTCTTACATTGCTTTGGAGTGCAAGGTGCGCTCAGAAAAGGAAAGTCTGCAAAAGGATGGGAATGTATGCAATAGAGGAGAACAGAAAAGGAGGTGTGGAGAAAATTACACAGAGAATAACAAAAGAGGGAGAGAAGAATGGGAAAAAATGGAGGCGAGATTAAGAAAAACAAAGATAAAAGAGTAGGGTGTTGGACAGACGTGCAGAGAAATGACAAAGAATCCAAGAAAAATGGAAATTTGGGATGGGTGAATAAGGCGAAATGTAGAGAATAGAAGAACAGAGGATGCTGGAGAAGGATTGCATGGACAACAGAAGAATTAGTGGAGATGATGGAGATGAATTTGAAAGAAGTGAGATGATGTGCCTGTGCGAGTGATAATGAGCAGCTTGGGGGAAAAGGAGACAAAGGTGTTTCAAAGGTGGCCAAACCAGAAAGTAACAGAAGTTGTAAAATCATGGATAAATTTGTGTGAGAAAACAGAGAATATTGTATTAAAATGTTGTTTACAGTTAGAAATACCCAACTTGCATTTTTTTTAAAAAATGTATTTAATTTATTTCTAAAGCACAGAACTGCTACTCAGAAAATTTCATTAAACCATTTCTGCTAGACAATGCACATTGTTAAATTAAGGTGTGATTTTAAGGGGAGGGTTTTTTTTTAATTGCAGTATAGTTATTGCAATCATAACTTAGTAAAGCTGCCTAGCTAGATTGAGTTACTGATCTGTAGGCAATTAGCTCTATTTTATGCATAAATGAAATGTCTGTTGGATTTGAGAGATACAGGTTCAAGTGCCCACTGAGCCATTAAACCCACAGCATGACCCGGGGCCAGTCACCCTCTCTCAGCCCGTCCTTCTTTACAGGACTGTATTGTCTGAATGAAAGTAAGACGAACCATGTACAGTGAGACCTTGATATCTGCTGGGATTTGGTTCCAGCCCCCCACCCATGGATACCAAAATCTGTGAATGTTCAAGTACCATTATATACAGTGGACTAGTACAATGGTATAGTACCTTTATACAGTGGTATCTCTTGTCATATATATATATATATATATATATATATATATATATATTCAAGCTATGGACGATTGACTGTAGTCTGTCTCATAAACTTCCTGGAAGAATAATGGACTAAAATGCAAAATATAGCATTTTTCTTTGGAAAATTATGTTCATTAGGGCATGATTTGATTCAAATAATGTATTCTTTTTAGCAATAAAATTATTTATATCAACATATTGATTGATTGATCTATATTCTTTCGTATGCTGATGCTTAGAGTTCATGGGACAGGCTTATAGTTCTTTGAGGTCTGTGACTCAGACTTATGGTTTATTCTGCCGCCTGCATGGAGATCTTCAGAAGCTTCTAGAGCTGCATTTTGGCAGTAACCCCAACCTCTTACCTTCATGCATACAAGTTGTGCATTCCCACCAAAACCCAGTTCCTTTTCATCCACCATTGTGATAGGATTGCTAGGAAGTCTCAGCATTTTGGCTTTTCACAGTTCATCAGTTTGTTTTTTCATATCATTTGCTGGTGGATCAATGTCTCCAACACCAAAAGAGGCATGCTTTTCACCTGCCCTATGCCTTCTCTAGTCCTGATTAGAGATGTGTCCATGGTGGACTGGGGTGCCCATACCATTGACTTGACAGTCACTGGCTGGTGGTGTGTCATATCAACATATACAAACTGTTCACGAAGTGGGAAGCACTTCATGCAATTCATGTTTAGCTTCCAAAATCATACAAGAACAGGTGTGCTTATTTGATCATTCCAGGTAAGTAAATATATGAGTCTCACTGAAATTAGCAGGATCTACTTCACGAGGAGACATCGTAGAATTACACTCGTCCCTCCACATTTGCTGGGGTTAGGGGCACAGGACCCCCATGAATGTGGAAAAACAGCAAATAACAAAAACACTATGTTTTTACCTGAAAGAACACCTCCTTAGGAATCTAGGTCCTCCAGTTCAACTCTGTGATGACATCTGCCAGACATTGACCATAGAATTGCACTGGAGGAGCTACAAAAGCCTAGTGGGGTGTCCTGTCTAGGAATCTCTAGGTCCTTCAGTGTGACTTTTGTTTAAAGTTGATCATAGAGTTGTGCTGGATGACCTAGATAATTCCTAGAGAGAACATATTTATAAAATCCATGAATAATCAAATCTGCAAAAGTCAAATCCGCAAATGTGGAGGGATAAGTTTTTCTGAAAACCTGTTTTTTAATGAAAGACAAGTTATCTTTATTTATTTATTTAAATTTATTTATTTATTTATTTATTTATTTTAACAGAAACCAAATTTGGGACTGTTCCATTCAGTTGTTGTTCCTACAACAACAGTTTAAAATGGGAGTGGTAAGTTAGTTCAGGATATTTGATTTATTTTGCTTATTTTCTTTCTCGTACTATAAATAAGAACAGCTGAAAGATGTTGCCATGGTGAGATTTCATAATATGCTTAAAGTCAATGGTTATTGTTAAGCACAAGCACACTATCTTCATTTTAATATTAATTCCTAAGATGCTGGTAATGCTGGCAGGAGGGAGGGTGAACTATAGGGAGAGAATAAATTCTCAAATCTATTGCTGTTATCCTACCCAATTGGCTAAATACTAGAAGCTGACCATTTGAGTGTAGTTAAGCTTTATGCTATCTAATCAGTATGAATAATTTTTTTAAAAAAATTAAATAAATTGGGATGGAATATGTTGAGATATTCTAGGAATTGTAGTCTAAAAAGTTATTTTCAAACTCTGGCAGGGTAAAAGCATTTAGCCTCGCCCACGTAAAAGCTAATCTAATGTTAGGAGATTACTACATGTGGATTTTAAACCGTAATTAGACTGAGAAAAAAAGCAGCTTTAGCAATATTGATTGCATGATGACGCTTCCAATCTGTAGCTGCTGTGTTCCCATAGCATAGCAAGGGTGTCCCTTTTCATTGATGAGGGAAACCCATCAATGAGCTCACAATTGTACAAGACTCCAGGAGCAAAATATCATTGCTGGGACAGTTGAGATATTGGCAGTCAAGTGTAGTCGGTGTCTCCCCCTCCCAACAGGCTGATTGTTATTTATTTATTTATTTATTTATTTATTCATAGAGTCATAGAGTTGGAAGAGACCCAAAGGGCCATCCAGTCCAACCCCATTCTAGAACTCACATTCAAAGCACCCCTGAGAGATGGTCATCCAGCCTCAGTTTAAAGATCTCCAAAGAAGGAGACTCCATCACACTCCGAGGGAGTGTGTTCCACTGTTGAACAGCTCTTACTGTCAGGAGGTTCCTACTAATGTTGAGGTGGAATCCCTTTTCTTGTAGATTCCATCCATTGCTCCATGTCTTATTCTCTGAAGCAGCAGAAAACAAGCTTGCTCCATCCTCAATATGACACCCCTTCAAATACTTAAACAGGGCTATCGTATAACCTCTTAACTTGTATTTCTTGTCTTTCTTTCTTTGTACAACTTCAGTCACAGTAGCAGAGCTCCAGAATTGTGTGAAAAAGTTAAAAGAAATAAAAATAAATAACCCTGAAAGGTAAACTTGGTAGGGCATAGCACAGGGAGGTAGGATTAAGGAGAGGTCAGGAAGAGAAGATGGCAGCGGCTGGAGCCCTTGTCGCATGATTGTGAAGACGGTGGGAACATCTATTATACAAACAGATATAAATCCGTTTTTATTGGCAAGCACAATTGCAGCAAGAACAGGGCTCGGGCAGTAATGTCCTTAGTGGAGGGCAGATTAATTAGATAATTTGAAAGATTGAAAGAGGAAGGAGCAAAACGCACATATAATTTGTTCGAGAAGCAGCTTACTATATCCAGGACTGCAATTCAGTATCTTTAAGGCATTGTAGCAAGGTTAACTTTGCTCTGTCATAGCCAAAGTCAATAAGAAAGACACAGAAAACTCCATATTTGCAACAATAGATATGATTCTTTTGTTTCCAGGAGGTAGGGCCCATTCCCCCCACTGCAGACATTATAAATTCCAGTGTCTGCTTAAATATCACCTTTAGCCAATAGAACAGAGCAAGTTTAAGAGCTTCAGTTTGTACCAACATTAGTCCCAGTGTTGTTGACATTTTAGTAGAAACTGGGACAGAAAAAAGTCTGAGCCAAATTTCATTTTAGGCTCTTTCTGTCAGTTCTAATTTGACCAGATCCAATAAAGGGGCCCCATATAACAATTATGGCAACATCCTGACATGGTATAATTCTAAAGCTGATTGCCTCCTTTGCTGTTTTGTATGATTTCAAGTCATTTCTGATCTTCAACAACCTTAGGGAGAACCGATCATGGGGGTTTCTTGGCAAGATTTGTTCAGAAGGAGGTTGCCATTGCCTCCTCTGAGACTAAAAGAATGTGACTTCCTGAAGGTCACCCACTGGGTCTCCATACCCAAGTGGCAATGTGAACCCTGGGTTCCAGAGTCCTAGTCCAATACTCAAACCATTGCACCACATTGATGATGATAATACAATAAACTATTGAGAATCTTAGCATCCAGCAAAGCATTAGTGTACACTTGGAGAGACCCTGTTTGTTGTAAAATACCACAACCCCAAGATATTTAGAAGAAGGAACTTGTTGTTCCCAGACATATTCCAGTTGAAAACATGGCTAGAATTACTGAATTCCACTACTTTACTTTTGCTGTAATTTATAGAGAGCTTTTCATTTTGACAGTAACGGCTAAATTGCCTTAACAATCTACGTAATCCTACCTGAATATGAGCTATAAGAATAGCCTCATTGGCAGAAAAGAGGATTGAGATCTTATTTTGCCCCACTTTGTCTGGCAAATTTTGGGAACTCTTTAAGAAAAGATTCAAAAGAAGCAGAGGAACGAAGCAGCCTTCCCTGACTCCTTTTGTCATAGGCATCATGCTAGATAATTCTCCCTCCCAGCCTACTCTGATTTTAAGAATGGCTCTGAGTGCAGGCTTATAATACAACTTAATAATTATGGATCATTCACCATAGTTTGCAGTTTAGTCTGCAAATGTTTCCTAGGAATAAAATCAAATGCCGCTTTTAAATCAACTCAAGCAACAAAGATATTTTTGAAGAGTCCTGACAAATATTTATCTATTTGCTTTCTGATGGCTCGGTGTACACAAACTTTGTTTCATGCATGAAATTATTAAAAATATTGTGTATAAAATTACGTTCAGGCCATGTGTATAAGGTGCCATATCCAAGATCGATATGTTGCATTATGCATATGCAAACATCCCCAAATCCAAAAAACTCCAAAATCCAAAACACTTCTGGTCCCAAGCATTTCAGATAAAGGAGACTCAACCTTAAGCAGGAAGCGATGGTCTAGTGTTGATTGCCCTGTTTGAAACCCAGCTTGCTCTGGTGCAAGGAAAGCTAATACTTCTTTGCTTATTGCAAAGAGCCATGAACTTAGAACTAGAGCAGCCATGCTGAAATGAATTCAAGTTATAATCATGTCCAAGTACTTTTACCTATTTATTACCACCTTGTAAATTCTGTCCTAGCGCCATGTGTCTTAGTTTCCTTGAGTTCTTTTCGCCACTCAGCAAAAGCAGTTCAGATTAGCTTTTCATTCTTTTGAGTATTTGGGAGAACTTTTTGAAATTAGAAATATATTTTTATTTGAATGGCTTTAATCATTATGAAGCAAAGGAATTGTAAAGCCATTCTGATCACTTACAAACTTGATCACCATTTTTTAGCAGTAGAGTATAATAAAATTTTAAAGTCCCTGAGTTAGTCATGGGAGTAAGTCCTGTTGAAACCGAACAAAACTGGACAAAAATAGTTGAATTATGATATTTAATAAGATGTGTAGTAATTTTCTAGTCATATTGTTTTCCTAATTCCTCCTGCATTATATATATAGCCCAGCGCTATTTTACTGTTGGAATAGAAATTGATAGTGTTAGGGGGGAAGCAGACTGGCGGCTCTGCGCTGCCCCGGGAAGGTGCGCCGCAGGACCGAGGCAGCCCCACGCCTCGATCCTGCGGCGCTCCTTCCCTGTCCCTGAAAGTGGCGCTAAAATAGCGCTCCTTTCACAAGTCAGTGAAAGTGCGCCCCCAAAGCGTGAGGCGCACTTTCATTGACTTATCTGCCACAGTGTGTGCGGACGCTGCGGCGGGAGGTGGCCCCCAGAGCACCGGCCGTACAGAGGGCCGGCGGCTCTGAGGATGACCTCGGGAGGAGGAAGGGGCGCCGAGCGTGCGGCTGCCCCTCCTCTTCCCTGCCTCCAGGATGCCTTAATAAGCCGTCTGCCAAGGCCCTTAGACTTGATGTCCATCTCCCTTAGTATTAGCATTCCCATTTCTAGTGCTAGCATTGCACTACACCGTTGAAGCCTTGGAGTAATATGCTCTGGTTGGGATGCTAAATGGGCTTTGCAAAAAGAAAACCAGCATGTTGACTGCCTTCTGTGTCAATGACCTTCAAGTAGGCTGTAGCAGCGATCACTTTTTAAGACATCACAGGAGATGGAAGTGTCTTTATATAGAACATGTGTTATGATATTGAAACAAAGATGCCTGTGAGTTAGATTTCCTGAAGAGCTTGTTAGGATTCTCACCACCACCCAATAACCATTCATGCAATTTTGTTGTTGTTGTTGCGTGCCTTCAAATTGTTTCTGACTTATGGTGACCCTAATGTGAACCTATCACAGGGATTTCTTGGCAAGATTTGTTCAAAATATTTGCCTTCCTTAAAGGCTCAGAGATTATGACTTGCCCAAAACCACCCAGAAGGTTTTCGTGCTTGAGCAGGGATTCAGACCCTCGTCTCCAGAATCCTAGTCCAATCACTACACCATTCAGTATTCAGTAGCTATCCCTAAATACAGAAAAGCATTTACTTTTGTCTGCTTCAATGTGTTACCATCACCATTATTAGAAGGTCAATTTAATAAGAACCCAACTAATGAGTGAAAATGTTGGGGGGGGGGTAGGAGTACTAGAAACAGTTGAGAATATTCTTCTGCATCGTGTTCTGTATAACGTCGACAGAGTAATCACTCATCTGTTTTTCTGGAAACTCTTTTGTAAATATTGCTTCCCACTGTCTTGAAGATTCAACATCTCTGACTTCTAAAAAAAACGGCCAGGGTTGTTTGTTTGTTTTATCTCAGTGAAGATTAGGAGTGGGAAAAGTAAAGACTCTGATGTTTTGTTAAGTTTGTAATTGTATACATGTATTAACTTTTTGCTATCTGTTTCTTTTTAACCCCTGTAGTATATTTCTTGGTCTGTGATCACAGAAAAACCAATAATCCTGGTTCAGGTACATCAGCAAATTCCTTCAGTACTCTGAGATGCAAGTTGTCTGGCCCTGCAGATTTGGAGTCATTTAGGTTAACTAGGGGCCGATGCAGAAAGGCCTAAAGGGCCAGCCTGGGGGTGGAGTTGGGGCAGGGCGACCGCACACCGGCTGTCCCAACTCTGCCCTGATGTCGCGCACCCAGCCACATGGCACATGGCATCAGGGCCCCCATTGGCCCAGCATGCACACACACTGCACCTAAGGGGCACGAAAGAGCCGCGACGGCGGCTCTGGGGGTGGCTTTTTGCAGCCCCAAAAAGGAGTGGCAGTTGCCCACTCTTTTTGGAGCGGCACAAAGGAAGATTGGGGCTGCAGCATGTAGTTGCTGCGGCCCCAATCTGGTGCTCCCAGATATATAATATATATATAATCTGCATCGGCCCTAGATGATTCCTAATTATATCCTTGTCAATCTAGATTTGTCATTAGGATCCCTTACAAAGGTCTCTGCTCATGCATGGAAACACAGTTCTCTTTAGGGGGGAAAACTGAACCAAAATAGGTTTTGAGGAGTTCCACCTTTTTGTTGTGATCTCTGAGCATTTTCCTGCCCTTACTGAGGACCTTTGCAGACTGCCAGAAATAGTGCAAATTTAAGGGTTAGGGTTAGGGAATCATGGGAACTGTAGTTTATTGTGGCACCAGAGCTGTCTGACAGAGAAGGCTCAATGTCTTAGAAAAAAAATTCCCATGATTCCCTAGCACTAACCTTAACCCTTAAAGTGGACTCAATTTGCACTATTTCTGGCAGTCTGCAAAGGCCCTAAGAAATGGAAGTATAGTTTGCAGTTTAGTCCACACATGTTTCCTAGGAATGGAATCAAATGCTACTTTTAAATCATTCTCTTGCTTCAAACATATTGGTCATTCTCTTGCTTTGAACATATTTGAAAAACAAAACAAAAAACAAAACATTTTTGTTGTTCTCATTTTTAGCTTTAGCTTTCCTTACACTATTCCTGCAAGCTTGGGCTACACATCTGTACTCTTCCTCGGTGATTTGTTTTTCATTCCATTCTTTATACATTTTTAAAAGACTTTTTTTTCCTTGAGTTTGCTGCACAGCCACATTGGCTGTTTCAGATGTTTCCCATTTTTCTTCTTTCATTGTTTTTTTTTTAAATGCACTTTTAGTGACTCCTTCTTCATGAAATCCCACTCTTGCCGGATCTCTTTTTCCTACAGCATGTCTAGCCATGGGATTCCACCCAGTATTTCCCTTGAGCTTGATAAAATCAGCTTTCCTGAAATGCAAGGGTTGTGTTTTGACTACAGTCTTCTTTGGCCTGTCCCACATCTTGTGAATTCTATTGACCAACTCCTCCCTATTGGTTAGGATCAAATCCAGGACTGCTGATCCTCTTGTTCCTTCCTCTACCTTTTAAAAGAGGAAATTATCTGCAAGCACATCAGAAGTTGGTTGGAGAGCTTAGCAGAATTAGGGGCTGTACAGATTGCCCCTAAGAGGCAGTGGATGCCGCCCCTTTTCTTGTCAGATTGAGCCATGGTAACCGCATGCCAGAGCCATGATCTGGCCTTTCTGTGGTGCAAACAAAAGCTGCAAAAGGAGTGCATGGTGTGAAGCCGGTGTGGGGGCATTCGGAGTAGCTGGCGTGCGGTCACAGTGCCCCCACTCTGTCCCCAGTACAGACCGGCCACGAGGGCCAGCCTGGGGGTGGAATTGGGGTGGGGCCACTGCAAACCAACCACCCTGCCCTGATGCTGCTGTCACATTGTGCGTCCCACCACATGGCACACGGCATCAGGGTGCTCCCTTAGCGCAGCGTGTAAACATACTGTGCCAAAGGGGCACAGAAGTGCCACTGCGATGGCGATAAGGGTGGCTTTTTGCCGCTCCAAAAGGAGTGGCATTTGCCAGCTCTTTTTGGAGTGGCAAAAAAACGGATGGGGCCTCGGCGTGTGGTTGCCATGCCCCTAGTCTGGTGGGATAAGGCCCCTTAGTCTCCCAGTCCCAGTAGATATCAGGGTAATTGAAGTCCCCTGTAACTAGTAATTTTGGCATCTTGGGGGATTTCAGAGATTTGTTGCAGAAAAGCAACATTTACCACCTCTTCTTGGTTTGATGGTTTGAAGTAGACTCTTACCACAATGCTGACTTTTCCTTCATTTATTTTTACCTCCCCCCCTTCTCCGTTTATTTTCACCTAAATGTTCTTTATCGGTCCACTCTGATCACTCTTGTAGTTTTCTTTAGCAGTGAGTTAGACATGTAGAAGCTTTTGAGTTCCTCATTGGAAAATTGGAATATAAACATAACAAATGAAATATATAAATAAACTGACCTGATTCTCAATTCATAGAGTAATATGTAGCTCAGTATAGAAGTATCCTTCAGCTGGCCATTATCCTTCTGATTGCAATTATCCTTTCAAATTTTGCAATACAACTTAGTTGTCAGCTGAAGGCATGTAATATATATATATATATATATATATATATATATATATATATATTTCAAGTTAAAATGGATACAAAATGTGCATTTGAGGATAAACTTTATATGGAAGTGCATATTTTATAGAAAAGAAAGAAATTTTAACACACACACACACACACACAAAATATGAATTCCTTTTAGAAGTAAAATATTGTAGATGGCTGAGGAAACAAGATGGAAAAGACTTATGAAGGAACAGATGCAAAACTCATGGGGCTCAGAAAATAAACTCTTCAGTCCAGTCCACTTTTGTGAAGGTCTGGTACTCTCTTCCCTTTGTCCTTGTTCACCTACATATTAGACCTAGTCTACACAAGTAGCAGAATGAGCTGGTAGAACTCTGTAGTAGTTTAGTGGGCTGTGCAATTTCATGCTTCAGATGTGTGATCATGTTTTGGAATGGGACAAACCAAGAAGAGGTGGTAGAAGTTGCTTTTCTGCAACAAATCTCTGAAATCCCCCAAGATGCCAGAATTACTAGTTACAGGGGATTTCAATTACCCTGATATCTACTGGGACTGGGAAACTAAGGGGCCATACAGATGGCCCCTAAGGTGCAGCTACGTGCCACCCCTTAGAGTACCAGATTGGAAGCACGGCAACCATGCGCTGTGGCCCCAATCCATTTTTTTGCTGCTCCAAAAAGAGCTGGCAAATGCCACTCCTTTTGGGAACAGCAAAAAGCCACGCTTATCGCAGTCGCAGCGGCTCTTCTGTGCTTCTTTGGCACAGCAGGTCTACACGCTGAATCAAGGGTGAGCCCTGAGGTGGGATGTGCGGTGTGACAGCGGTGTCAGGGCGGAGTCAGGGTGGTTGGCGTGTGGTGGCCTTGCCCCAACTCCACCCCCAGGCCAGCCCTTGTAGCCAGTCTGTACTGGGGGCAGAGTGGGGGCATGGCGACCGCACGCCAGTTGGACAGTGTGTGAGAGACAAATAAATCCCTATCTGTTTCATGTTGTGATCTCAACTCATGGCGGTCCTATGGATGAGACAACTCCAAGACCCTCTGTGCTCCACTGCTCTGCTTAAATCCTGCAACTCCTTAATACCCGTGACCTCCTTAATAGAGTCCATCCATCTGGCATATGGTTTTCCTGTCTTCTTACTTCCCTCCACTTTCCCAACATTATTATTTTTTCCAATGAGTCCTCCCTTCTCATGATGTGTCTGAAGTACGACAGCCTCAGTTTTGTCATTTTGGCTTCTTCCAGGGAGGTTTCTGGCTTGATCTGCTCTAGGGCCCATTTGTTTGTCCTTTTGGCTGTCCATGGGATCCTCAGCACTCTTCTCCAGCCCCAAATTCTCTCAAAGGCATTGGTTTTCCTCCTATCTTCTTTTGTAACTATCCAGCTCTCACATCCATCCATGGTCATAGGGAATACAATGGCTTGTATAATTCTAACTTTTGTGCTGATTTGTATATCTTTGCATTTTAGGATCTTTTCTAGTTCTTTCATAGCCAATCTTCCCATTCTTAGTCTTCTTCTGATTTCGTGACTGCAGTCCCCATTTCTATCCATGTTTGATCCCAGGTATGAGAATTCTTTTACTATTTCTATTTCTTTATTGTCTTGGTTGAACTTGTGAAGGTCCTCAGTAGTCATTATTTTTGTTCTCTTTATGTTCAGTCTCTGAAATTAGTAACTCCAAAATGGTATCATCGAAATGCATGTTGGCAGGAACCCAGAGTTTTCCAGAGGTATATAAAAAATAACTTTAGAAAGAAACAAAGAAGGTTTTTGGAGAGGGAGAGGCACTCTGAAACAGTCAGAAGTAAGACTACTGTAAGAAGTAAGATCATTAAATATTGTCTGACTGTTTGGAGGAAAATGGAAAACTAGGAGGTGGTGGCAGAAATGAATGAAATGGCTGGACTGTTTGTCCCTCCTTTGTGTTTTTATGATCCTGGTTCTTGTCCTTTGCACTTGTTGCCACATTGGCCTAATGAAAGATTATTCTCCTGAAAGGAAATTCTTCCTCTCTAGCAGTTTAATTGAATCCCACAGTGCAGATTGTACTTCCCACACAATTGAATCTTTGATCCAAAAAAGGCTTCAGGTGACATTCTATATCTGTTCTGTTTCACTTTGGCGTAATTCAAACATACCTTCTATCCAAATTTCACATCAGCCTGTGACTATAATTGTGTGTGTGTGTGCTTTTGGTAGTAATTTTCTGTAATATACTTATTTAGTATACAACTTCCCCTAGTATACTCAGCTTTCATTAATATCCACATTATTCTATGCAACGTTTTCTTCCAAGTGTTTTATTGAAAATTCAGAGAAATGCAAAGTGCTAAGGAGAAGTATGTTCCGATCCTTTTATTAGTCTAAAGAGTGAAAATTACATTGAATTATTTAAAAACAGAATTTTCCTTGATGTAGATTCAATGACTATTTATACTATTCAAAGTTCTTTTATAAAGCATTTCTGTAACCTTTTTTCAACAATATGTGTTTCATTCCTTCATGCTTTGTCTTTCTCCCTCCCCTTAATTCAGGTGTGGACAAAGTCTACCCCCCAGGCCATTTTTTAAAAATTATTCTCAGGGTCCTCCAGTCTCCAATTAAAAAATATTTTTGCCCTCAGTACTCCCAAACGTCCCTGGAAGAGGCCCTTTTAGCACATTTTTGCTTTCCCATGGAGAGTGCAGGATCAAGAGAAACCTTAATAAATAAGCCCTGTCCCACAAAAACAATGTGCTGGATCTTGCTAGTTGTTGTACTGGTGTGTGTGTGTGTGCATATTCTAATGGCATACATTTTAATCTGGTTTCTCTTTTTCTATTTTTAAATCTCAGGACAGTATTACATTACTAATAAATCCGATTTACCTCTTCCGAGTTAAATTTGAGTTCGGGATGCAGCCAGGTATTACTGCATGGATTTTGCCACCGTTGCCTCCTCTCGACTGCACCCCTGCAAAAATCCAGCTAAAATCTGCCCTCATCTGACCTCTTTGCAAAGTCGGGAGCTTCCCAGCTTTACAAATCGGCCAGCTGAGGGCGGATTTTAGTCGGATTTTTGCAGGGGTGTAGTCGGGAAGCAGCAATGGTGGCAAAATCCATGTGGTAATACCCTGCTGCACCCCAAATTCGAATTTAACACAGAAGAGGTAAATAGGGTTTATTAGTAATGTGATAATTTCTTCAATTTAACTTTTGCATCTTGTGGATTTTTAACAATGTGATTTTTAATTTGTTGTAAGCTGCTGTGAGTCCCAAACTAGAGAAAAAGCAGGCTAGAAATAAATATTGTTGTTGCTATTGTTTATTTACATAGCACTATTAATTTACATGGAGTGTTACAAGTAAAACAACCAAAAACAGTATACACACCCACACACACAGGGGGAAAGAAGGAATAATAAAAATATAAAACTATACAATACATTGTAAGACAAATTGTCCAGATAAAATACAACAAAAAAACCCAATGTAATGTATAACAAACTGACAAAATATAAATTCTAAAAGCTTTGAAAAAGAAGAACGTTTTGAGGATTTAAAATTTTCATTGAGTTTTAAAAACAACAATGGAAGCATCAGTCTGCAAATGTTCAGGGAGGCAATTCCAAGAGTATGGAGTAACAAGTGAAAAAGGATGAAGCTGAGTGAAAGAAGAGGAAACCTTTGGTTGAGTGAGAAGCCTAGAGTTCCTAGAAAACAGATCTCAAGCAACTGATAAAAAGAAATAAAGGCTGAAAGATGGATGGAGCTAGTTGGCATAGGGCTTTAAAAGCTATCCTGAATTCAGCACCTTATTCTGAATCCTAAAAGGAATGGGTAACCAATGAAGAGATATCAAAAGTGGTGTAACATGATCAGAATGACGGTCCAAAAAAGATAATCTTAGCAGCAGAATGATGAATGGAAACTGGAGGAATAAGGTGAGATAATAATGGAACACCAGTCAAAAGAGGATTACAATAATCAAGGCTAAAAATGATCAAAGCATAAACTAAGGTCTTAGTAGAGGAAACAGAAAGAAAAGGTCTGATTTTGACAATGTTATAAAGAAAAAATCGACATGACTTGGCTACAGCCTCAAGATGAGGAACAAACGTTTTTAAAAAAGATTTATTTTGTTTTATTTTAAAATAGAAGAAAACACTATATGCTTCCTTCACAGAATAAATGGGAACATTATTAACAGTGATGAAGATATATGTTGTGAAGAAGGTTTTGGAGGAAAAATAAGTAGCTCTGTCTTTGCCATGTTAGGTTCTAGGCAATGATGAAGCACCCATGCTATGATAGCTGAAAGACATGCTGTAATATGATGTTCAACGTCAGAAGAGAGTTCTGGACTGGAGAAATGCAGTTGAGTATCATCAACATAAAGGTGATATTAAAAACCATACCAACTCATAATTTTATCCAAAGATAGTGTACAAAGGGAAAACCACAAAGAACAAAAGACAATCCTGTGGAGCCCCAACCAAAAGAGGAAAAGAAGAAAGTACACAACCTTCAGCTACCACATTAAATGACCGGCCTGGGAGATGAAATGTGAATCAGCTGAGGATTGAATCCGTAAACCCTAAATCATGAAGGAAATCCAACAAAATAGCATGATCAGCAGTATTGAAGGCTGCAGAGAGAGATCAAGAAGAATAAGGACTGAATATAGGTATTTTTACTTGGTGCAAAGGGTGAAATCTAGATTCAAAAGGACCCATTACAGAAATACAAGAAAGGAAATCAAAGCAACGCACATAAACAGCATGTCCCAAAACTTTCGAGAGGAAAGGCAACAGTTAAACAGAGTGATAATTAGAAAGAGAAGAGGGATCGAGTGAAAGCTTCTTAAGAATTGGAGAAACAGTAGCTTGTTTAAACTCGGAAGGAAATGAGCCGGTAGAAATGGACAGATTAATAATATTAATATTAATAGTATTCATGACAGAGTACCAAGGAGATTATGAACAAGGGCAAAAGCTACAAGATGATGATCAGGGAAAGAAAATTCAGTAACTGAAAAGCAAGAGGTAGAACTATTTTTGTAATGGATTTCCAGATATTTTGAATTACCATCTCTATCAGCCCCACACAGGATAGCCAATTGTGGCAGTTGTAGTAAGAGTTGTGATCAACATTATCCAGAGGGCTCATGCACACATGCACATGCTTATGCTTGTACACACACACCCCTGGTATATCTGTTTCTGCACACATTATGACTATGAATATTTAACATTTATAGCATTTCCATATATTCAAAGAATGGAGTTTATCACACAGGATGGAACCCATGCAGAAACTGGATTTAAAGTGAAAACAAGACAAGAAAACAACACACGACGTTCTGGGTTAACCCGAACAGAAAGTAGAAATAACCTGCAAAAGCGGGTTGTTTTTCACACGACATTGGTGTCAAGGAGAAATAAAGCGCCATCAATCCAAATGGAAAGTCACCCAAACCAACTCCTTTTTACTTTTGGGAACTTCTGAAAGTAAAAAGGAGCAGGTTTTGGTGACTTTCCATTCGGGTTCATGTCACGTTATTTCTCTTTTACACAAACACACCTGAAAAACAACCCGCTTTTGAGGTTTTTTTTCAGATTTTTAAATCCCGTTTCTGCATGGGATTTAAGCAATTTGCATCTGTGTGATAAACTCCAATGTCACAAACATCATTTGGTCATTATCCTTGTGACAATCTTGCAAAGTTAAGTCAGGAGTATTATTTCTCCATACTGCAGATCAGAAACTGAGGCTAACTGGGGGCCTCGGCAGACGGCTAATAGAGCCGTCTTGGAGGCAGGGAAGGGGAGGGGCAGCTGCACGCTCAGTGCCCCATCCCTCTCCCGAGGTCGTCCTCGGAGCCGCCAGCCCTCCACATGGCCGGCGCTCCAAGGACAACCTCCTGCCGCAGCGTCCATACACACTGCGGCAGAAAAGTAAGCGAAAGTGCGCCGCAAGCTTTTGAGGCGCACTTTCGCTGACTTGTGAAAGGAGCGCTATTTTAGCGCTCCTTTCAGGGACGGGGAAGGTGCGCTGCAGGATTGAGGCATGGGGATGCCTCGATCCCGCAGCGCACCTTCCCAGGGCGGCCCCGTGCCGCCAGTCTGCTTCCCCCCAGAGAGTGGCTACTTAAAGCCACCTAATGTGTGCATAGAGGTGAGATCTGAACCAGTCACATCCCCACTTGTAGCTCACTGTAGTTCACATTTGGGGCCTCCCTCACCACTCTTATGATCTCTCCTCCACAAATGTGTTGCAGATAATGGTTCAAGATATATATGGCTGACTCCAGCAGATGAGGTTTTCATGTAGCAATGTCTTTGTTTACTTTGCTTTTAATTTTTATTTACTGTATGTGCTTTTTTTTTTATTCTTCAACTTGCCTGAAATTCATTTACGATTTATGAACTTGATATACAGTATTATATGTTTCATACAGAAAATTGCCTTAGGAAAACTGGACAATTAAGAAATGCATTAATAGGTATAAATATAGATGAGAAAGTACAGCAAAATGAGATGTGATCTCACTTTAAAGCAAGGCACATAAAGAGTTCACGCAACATTTGAAAGCCAAATCACACTTTTGTAAGCATGGCAGAGCTGCTCACACACCTTTTCAAAAGTTAAATCATTCTCCTTTTTTGCCCTCATTTATCACATGAACTGGTGGCAAAAAAATATCCCTATGGATTCAGGGACACAAAGAAGAAGACCCCACACCAGAAGGTGCTCACTCTTGCTTTAGCCACTAGACTGCACCAGCATACCACTTCCACAAAAGAGAAAACTTTTGTTATTTGATGTTAACTGCTCTCGAGTTGGCCCCAACTCATGGCAACCCTGCGGATGAGAACATCTCCAAGTCTCCTCGCTGGCTCTTCTTTTAGATTCAGACCCGTGACTTCTCTGATTGAGTCCATCCATCTGGCATATGATCTTCCTCTCTTTCTACTTACCTCCACCTCTCCTAGCATTATTGCTTTTTCTAATGAATTGTGTCTTCTCATGATGTCGCCAAAGTATGACAGCCTGCCTTGATCTGTTCAAGGACCTAGAACTGATGCGATTCTAGGCTGCATCAATGGAAGTATTGTGCCTAGATCAAAGGAAGTACCATATTTTCCGACGTATAAGATGACCAGGCTTATAAGACAACCCTCAACTTTTCCAGTCAAAATATAGAGTTTGGGATATACTCGCCATATAAGACGACCCCCCCTTCCAACACACACTAAATAAAAATTAAAAAACAAAACATCAGATTTAATTTCAGTATGGTAATTTTAATTCAAATGCATTGCAGAAATTTATTAAAGCAGTTTGACACTGCTTTAATTGCCCTGGCTCAAGGCTATGGAATTCTGGGATTTGCAGTTTTGTGAAATATTTAGCCATTTCTTTCAGAGAGCTCTGGTACCACAAAGCAAACTGCAGATCCTAGGAGTCCATAGGATGGAGCCATGTTAAAGCAGTATCAGACTGCATTATTTCTGCAGTGCAGACTCAGGCTGCATCCGTACCGCAGAACAGATGCAGTTTGACACAGCTTTAACTGCCATGGCTCCATATTATGAGAGCTCTTGGATTTGTAGTTCGATGAGCTACTTAGCCTGCTCTTTTCCAGGACATGCCCTCCATGTCAACCCTCTCTCCAGGAGGAATTCCAAAACGTCCTCCATTTTGAGCACAGCGCAAGAAGCATGGTTTTACATTTATGTTTTTAGCTTTCTCTACATTTTTTTCTTGTGTGTCCTACATTTTTTGTAGTGAGTCATCCTCCTTTGCATTTAAGACATTTGGTCACCCTGTCTCAGTATTGGAGTATGACTCTGGAGGCCAGGGCTTGAGTCCCCACTTGGCCATGAAACCCACTGGGTGACCTTGGGAAAGTCACACTCTCTCAGCGTCAGGAGAAGGCACCGGCAAACTCCCCTCTGAAGAAACCTTGCCAATCAAACACCATGATAAGGCTGCCTTAGGGTTGCCATAAGTCAGAAATGACTCAAAGGCATACAACAACAACAACAACAACAATCTTAGAAGTGGCTTCCTTCTTTTCTCTCTCTCTCCCCCCCCCCCCCCCATCCTCTTCCTCCTCTTGCTTGGATTCTTCCATTTTCTCTCCTCTTTCTCATCCCCTTTTCTTGCTGGATTCCTCTGTTTTCTCTCTCCTTTTGCAACCCTTTCTCTTGCTTTCATTGCTCCGTTTTCTTTCCTCTTTTGCAACCCCTTCTCTTGCCTTCATTGCTCCATTTTCTCTCTCCTTTTGCAACCCTTTCTCTTGCTTTCATTGCTCCGTTTTCTTTCCTCTTTTGCAACCTTTTTTTCCCCTAGGATCCCTCCATTTTCTTTCCTCTTTTGCAACCCCTTCTTTTCCTGGGATCCCTCCATTTTCTTTCCTCTTTTGCAATCCCTTTTCTTACCTTCGTTGCTCCGTTTTCTCTCTCCTTTTGCAACCCTTTCTCTTCCTGGGATTCGACTGTTTCCTCCCCTCTTTCTCATCCTCCTCCTCCCTTCTTCTCCCTACCCCCCCCACTCTCATCCTCTACCCAGCGTATAAGACGACCCCCAACTTTTGAGACCCTTTTCCAGGGTCAAAACGTCATCTTATACACCAGAAAATATGGTAATAGTGCCACTCTATTCTGCGTTGGTCAGGTCCCACCTGGAATAATCCTGTGTCCAGTTCTGGGCACCACAATTCAAAAAGGATGTTGAAAAAGCGGAGCGTGTCCAGAGGAGGGCGACTAAAATGGTGAAGGGTCTGGAAACCATAAAGCCCTATGAAAAACGACTTAAGGAACTGGGTATGTTTAGGCTGGAGAAGAGATGGTTAAGAGGGGATATGATAGCCCTCTTTAAATATTTGAAGGGTGTCATATTGAGGAGGTAACAAGCTTGTTTTCTGCTGCTCCAGAGAATAGGACCTGGAACAACGGATGCAAGCTACAGGAAAAGAGATTCCACCTCAACATTAGGAGGAACTTCCTGACAGTGAGAGCTTTTCGACAGTGGAACACTGTCCCTCGGAGGATGGTGGAGTCTCCTTCTTTGGAGGTCTTTAAACAGAGGCTGGATGGCCATCTGTCAGGTGCTTTGATTGTGAGTTCCTGTAAGGCAGAAGGGGGTTGGACTGGATGGCCCTCGGGATCTCTTCCAACTCTATGATTCTATAACCTATTTGTTTCTCTTTTTGGCTGCCTGCAGTATCCTCAGCACTCTTCTCCAGCTCCACATCTCAGATGAATTGATTTTCTTCTTATCTGCCTTCTTCACTGCCCAGCTCTCATGTCCTTACATAATGATGGGGAATACAATGGCTTGGACAATTCTAACTTTAGTGCTTAGCTGCATATCTGTACTCTTTAGGAACTTGTCTAGTTCGTTCATGGCTGCCCTTCCCCTTCCTAGTCTTTTTTCTTATTTCTTGACTGCAGTCTCCATCCTGATTAATTTTTATCTAAGGTATGGGAACTCTTTACCTATTTTGATTCTGACCAGAAATTATTACCATCCAGATGATCCAAGTGGGGAAAAAATAATCAGTGATCAAGTTCCCTTCCCCAGTGCATTAACATGGTCAATGCTGTGTTTTGCTGTCTTCTTTCAAAAGCGTCGATGTGTTGAACCGGGTCCATCCCCCCCCCCCCCCCGCGCTTCCTAAAACCAAAAGTGTCGCAGTAAGTTCTCATAGATACAGTATCTGCTGGTTGCCTAGGAAACAGCTGGGGAATGGGATTTGATTGGTTATATTGTGAGATAGAGTAATCTGACCAAGAAAAGACTTTTCCAGATACAGTTGTGGGCAGGTGATGCTGCAAACAATATGCTTTTTGGGGAGGGAGGGAGGGACTGGACAATAGAACTTGCATTAGTAGTTAAGTCAGAGCTTCCACTTTTGGGTCTCAGAGATTTAATTTCCTTGCTCTTATTATTGCTGTGCAATCCTCTCCTCTATCACAATAAAACCATTCCAGATTCAGAAAGTTGCACTGACTAGATGTGTACAGTGCTTTTATTCTGTCCCCTTTTATTCTCCTAGACTGACTTAAAATTTGGACAATTGTCAAGCAGCACCTCTTTTGCTAGACACTGCAATGCAGTAGGAACAACTGAAGATCTGACTTGGAAGGCATAAGGGATAAGGCAGGCAATGAGCATCATTCCTCATCCTCTAAGGCCGCATCCACACTGCAGAAATAATCCAGTTTGACACCACTTTTACTACCATGGCTCAATGCTATGGAATGCTGGGAATGGGACTTTGTTGTTGGTAGCTTTGCTCTGGTGCCACAACAAACTTCCGTTCCCAGAATTTCATAGCATTGAGCCATGGCAGAAAAAGTAGTGTCAAATCGGATTATTTCTGCAGTGAGTTACAGCCTAAGATGCTCATTCTCCCTGCTCCCAGATCATATTCATCCTTTTTTTCCCCTCCTGGTAATGACATTGACCAAGAAATGTGAATCTCAATACAGTAATCTTTCAAGTATGAGCTGATCATATGAACCCAGATAGTTCACGTTTGAATCTTAACCAAAGAAGAGGTCTTTCTTCCTCCCTGTCATTCCTAGCAGTACAACAGAGTTCAGTACAGTGCATAGCTGGACTCAGAAGAAATCAATTTGCAAACAAAGTGTGATGGGAAGGTGGGATGGTGTGATTTTCTAATCCTGACAGAGTACACTAGGGGAGTACACTGTCCCACCTTCACCTCAAACTTTGTTTGCAAACTGATTTTCTCAATCTACACATCCCCAGATCATCCTCAAGGAGTGCAAAAGCAGTGAAAGCAAGTTTGAGAGACTGAGTACTGGCAGTAAGATTAGCAACTCCTTTCAATCTCATGCCATTTTATACACTGATGTATGTGAGAGAGCATGTTATGTCGCCTAGAACAGAGAAGTCATGAGCTCTGTTAAGATTACTGTCATGAATAGGCTGGTATCATGGGTTATTCCTAACTAAAGTAGGTAAAGTTAAAGTTAGAGAGACAAAATCCAGAAAGCACCAAAAAGAATCCACAGGGAAAGCTGCAGATCCATCTCACACCTGGCTGCTTTATTATAGAGAAAAGTCAAAGCGTTTCGCCCTGTGTGTATTTTTATGGCCTTCTTCCGGGGCTACATAAAAACATTAATGTAAATAGAAAATGACAACCCAGTTGGATCAGATTCTATGGTCCAAATCACTGCAGAAATGATACAGTTCGAGACTGCTTTAACTACTTTGGCTCAGCGCTAGGAAATTCTAGGAACTGTAGTTTTGGGAGACACATTGAGCCTTCTGTGTCAGAGAGCTCTAGTGCCACAATAAACTACACTTCCAAGGATTCCCTAGCACTGAACCAGGGCAGTTAAAGTGGTCTCAAACTGGATTCTTGCTGCAAGGTGGTTTGGACCTAGGGCACAGAGCTGTGGATTCATGCTACAGGAAAAGAGATTCCACCTCAACATTAGGAAGAACTTCCTGATGGTAAGAGCTATTCAACAGTGGAAGACTCTCCCTCGAAGAGTGGTGGAGTCTCCTTGTTTGGAGGTCTTTAAACAGAAACTGGATGTCCATCTGTTGGAAGTGCTTTGATTGTGTCTTCCTTCATGGCAGAATGAGGTTGGACTGGATGGCCCTTGGGATCTCTTCCAACTCAGTAATCCTATGTAACTTTGGGCCATCGCTTCCTAGGGCTGTTGTGGGGATAAATACCAAGGCAGGAACCATGTCAATTGGCCATGTACATTCCTGGTTTGACAAACAACAACATTTGTCATGCACAGGCACTTCTAATACTTCTGTGTTCTCATCAGATTAAGATAGTATTACTTTTGCTATCTATTTTCGTTTTAATGGCAAAAAGCTAAGATCCAGGAATATATCATATGAATGAAAGCTTCTGATCATGACTTCAGTCTGATTCACAAAGGAAGCTGCAGAGGAAAGTACTGACAAACTGAGAAATCACATCTCTTTCTTTTGCACATTTCCCCAGCATGTAACAATTGACATTAAAAATCATAAAAGAAAACAAAGCATTTTTTTTAAATGGCACATTGAAATAAAAAAAGAGAGAGAAATTATCTTTCATTTTTAATCCTTATCTATTTTGGGCACCTTTATACAAAAGGAACAGACTATATTCTATTAAAGGATTTTTCTGTCGGGGGGACATCTAATGTTTTTCAATTTTTGCAAAGGCCAATGCTAGGGAGATAAAGTTTTTGTGTAATATATCCTTATTTCATGCAATGAATAATAGTAAAATAATTTGATCCCAGGGCGTATGGACCATGAAATCTGACAGATGTTCAAAATGTTTCCTGGGTACACCATCCTTAATTTTTTGGGCTCAGAGTGAAATTAAATGAATCAAAATCTAACAATGCACAGTAGATTTACCCATAGAAGGAAACCAGTGCTCCTGTTTTTCTTCCAAGGAACTGACAAAAGCAGCAGAGGAAGAAAAATCCTTTCCCTTAGTAGCCTATACAACACTGGGGTGAGAATGGCAATTAAAGGAGGGGAAAATAGAATAAACTGACTGGCAGACCTGCTGATTACTGAATTGCTTGAGAAATTATGAGCCAATCTACTAAACAATCTACAGAAAAAACAGTATCCTGTGTTGAAGTCATTTAAAAGGAACCTGTCAGTCCTAACAAGGTTTAGTGGGGAACATGGAAGACACTGCTAATGGTGCCTTGCAGAAAGTCACCTTGCATGTGGGCAGGTTACAGAAATGGAAAGAAGCTATCTCTAATAAAGTTGAGGATTTGGAGAATGGAGGAGATGCCTGAATATTCATCCAGGGCAGGCTGATCTAGACAAGAAAAAAATGATTAAATGAGATATGCCTGAAAAAACCTTGAAAGTTCTGATATAAAAGTTGAGGAATCTCTTGGCAGCAATCTGAAGTCTACCAAGTTCCCAACACTCAAATAGCAGTTTTCCATCAAAGAGGCATGCTTTTGTGGTTACAACTTTGTTGCAATAAAGCAAGCATGAAATAAAAGTGAGTTTTTCTATTTGTTGTTATTTCTTCACTGTCCAGCATTCCCGGCATAGAAATCGGAAATAGAATGCCATGGAGAATCCTGACTTTATTATTCAAAGATACATTTTTCCACTTGAGGACTTTTTCTAGTTCCTTCATAGCTGCCCTTTCAATTTATTTATTAATTTATTATTCACTTATGGGATTTATATCCCACTTTTCTTCCAAAATGGGTTTCAAGGCAGCCAAATCCTGGACTTCTTCTCATTTCCTGACTGGAGGAGCCAAGGTATGAAAAAATCTTTCATAGTCTTCATCAGCTACTTTAAAGTTATGTAAATAATCTAGGTGGTGGCTTGGTGGTTAAGATGCCAATTCTGATAATCGGAAGATTGGAAGGTTGGCAGTTCGAGGCCTGAGTGTCGCATGATGGGGTGAGCTCCTATCACTAGTCCCAGCTTCTGCCAAGCTAGCAGTTCAAAAGCATGCAAATGCAAGGAGATAGATAGGTACCACTTTGGTGGGAAAGTAACAGCATTCGATGCAGTCATGCTGGCCACCTGGCCACCAGAGCAGTCCTGGACAACATGGGCTCTTTGGCTTAGAAATTGAGATGAGCGCTACCCCTACAGTTGTTATGACTAGACATTCATGTCAAGGGACTACCTTTATCTTAACCTAAATAATCTATGGTCATTTTTGTTTTATTTTATTAATGTTCAGCTCTAAACCTGCCTTTTGCACTTTCTTTCCTGACTTTCCTCAGTAGATGCTCCAAGTCTTTAATATGACCCAGAAGAATCGAGGAAAGGCAATCTAATCAAGAACCTCAGTTTCACCAACGTTCTCCTCCTCTTGGGCTTTGTTTCTATCTTGTGTCGTTTTTGGGAGCTGGGGCATAAAATCAGCTAGAGCTGTTTCATCACCTTCTGCATGGAGAATCCAGAAAATGCTTTTTGTCAGCCAATTCAGAAACCTGGTTTTCATTACTAGTGATGCCAGTCTTCTATAGTTTTCTGTGTCACCTATCTTTTTACTCTTTTGGTTATATTTAGTCTTTCATTGGTAGTTCTTTTTAAGTGTTCTTTGCTCTTTGTTATGGCCCTCTCTTTTCTATTTAGTCTAATCTGATATCTGTCCCCTGTCTTCCTTCTTGTCAGCTTCCCCTTTTTGTTCTTCATGTTTGTTCAATTACTCCTAAAGTCACTAGAGTTTATTTCTCTCCAGATCTTTTCACCTTTTTGCTCTCACCAAAACTTGGCTCCCTGCCCATGATACTGCTCCTTCAGCTGCCTTTCCCTTCAGCAGACTTTCTTTTCTCATACAAGTGTTCATGAGGATGGGGTAGGGGGATCTTCTGTTATCTATCTCGTGCCAGTTTCACCTTTTTTCCTTTCCACAAACACACTGATTCTCTTTTGCAGTCATTTACCAAACACCTTTGATCTTGGTTCTTGGTTGATTTTCTTTCTTTCAGTTGATATTCCCATTTTTACTATGAGTCATATTAATATTCATTAATATTCATTAATATTCATGTGGATGACTCCCAGGATTCTGTTGTGTTACATTTTCTTTCTTTGTTGTCTACTTTTGGGCTTTAGCTTTGTTCCAACTCCACCTACATGCTCCTTTGGTCATTGTCTTGATCTTATTGTTCTCTCTCTTGTTTTTGAGTCATTGAATTTTCTTTGTCTGATTATAATCTTGTTTCTTTTGCAATTGTTCACATCTTCTTGAGCTTCTTTCTGTCGTTTGCTTCTTTTGAGAGTCTTTGTCACAAGCATTGGTCTCTCCCCATAATTCTCTAAATTCTTTGGATTAAGCAGTTTCTTTACTTATGTGTATGTGCCTTCAGGTTACTTGTTGACTTAAGCTCACCCCATGAATTTCAAAAGGTTTTCTTAGGCAAGGAATATTCTGGTGGTTTTGACAGTTTGTTCCTCTAAAACACAGTCATTGGAAGTCTCCAAGTACTAACCAGAGCTGATCCTGCTTAGCTTCCAAGATCATATGAGATCTGGTGCTTTAACTCAACTTTATCTTCAGCTCTTGATAATTTTATCCTTTTGTCAACACATACGGTCCCTGCTACCAAACCTCAGCCTTGACATATCCCTTTTATTCAGTATTTTCATTTCTGTACTTATGCAGCTCAACAACTGTGGAGGAAGATTAAAGAGTGGGTAGACTACATTCATAATAAATTCTTTAAATTAAATTATATATTCATTATAAATTGTTATTTGTCTTGTGCTGTTTATTTGTCTACTAAACAGAAATACATTGGTGCACACTAATGGACAGCAACCACAGTTTCCTTTCTACCTTAAATTTTCTTTTAAAGCCTTTGCATCCACCTCTCCCTCCAACATTCTCTGATGATGATGTTGCTACTTTCTTTAATACTGAAATTGTAACCATCTATTCTGATCTTAGTGCTTCTGAATCTCCTTCATTAGCAATTTCTATGTTTTCTATTTTTCCCCATCTTGTTAGATGAACTATCAAATATGTTATATTGGGCCGAGACAAAAAGCTGGACACCATATTATGGGGTGAAAGGTTGGCCACAACTTTAATGCAAATACTACAATCATAAATCACTTACATTTATAACAAACATTTTCTCGGGTATACTATGTTTTTGCAAAATAAGGAGGAGGGGACACAGGGCCTGATGGTTCAAGACTAGCAAATACTCAAAATGGGGCTGGAAGTTGCATAGTATTTCCAAGTCATCCAATTAGTGTGATAATATCTGATGTTTTGGCTGGAGGTGAGGTCACTTGTATCTGCCCAGACTGCAGCCCCTTTTTGTTCATCTATACACCCCAGAGATTTCCTACCCCCACCATTTAACTCGTGCCTGATGTCATAGAATCATAGTCATTCCTCATAGGGCATGGTTTTCCACCTCCATTCCATATTCACCCACAAGAAGGGTCCAACGCAGTTGGAACCCCCTCCTCCCACCCCATGTCCTTTGAATGTATTGTTGCAGCTGCTGATTGAGAGCATCGAAGTAGAGATAACAGCGCTTGGGGAAAAGGTGCATGTTTTTATCTCTGCAGTAATATCACATGGATCCCCAGGTGCTGTATGTGAATGCTGCTGATCCAGTTGAGGTCACAGATGATATACTGATTAGCCTAAGGAGGCAAAGTGGTAGGCCTATCCCAGTTAGCATGATGGAGTATGCATTAACATGATAGGAAAATTCAGTGATCATGGAGCCATTCTGGAAACATAGATGTCCACATGATGAAGACACTCGCTTAGACTGTGGTGGAGTCTCCTTCTTTGGAGGTCTTTAAACAGAGGCCATCTGTCGGGGGTGCTTTGGATGGCCATCTGTCGGGAGTGCTTTGATTCAATTCCTGCATGGAAGGGAGTTGGACTGGACAGCCCTTGGGGTCTCTTCCAGCTCTATGATTCTATGTGAACATCTGGGACAAGATAGGGTATCACCTTGCCAAGAAGTTGGAGTCTGGACATCTTAACTAGATCATTCTTACCTGATGAAGGAGAATGACATTGGGCAGGGGCTGTGAGTTGAAATATCCAAGGGAGTGAAGTCCCTAACGGCATGTCTTATCAATCCCACCCACAGATTCTATCCATATGTGAGATACCGAGGTCCCATCCCTGCCCAGGTGCCATGTGAGGCTGTGTCTGACTATCCACTCCATTTTCAGGGTACCTGTTCAAAAGGAAGCACAGAGAATTAAATGGGGCGGTTTGCACCTGAGGCATGCAGCCCACAGTCTATTGGCTTGACTCCTAACATAGGACCGATACCATGGGGGAGATCTGAGGAGGAGTACTCTGTGTGTCTGCAAAGTATTCCAGAGTGAAAGCAGACAGGCATAGAATAAATTTATCAGAAGGTGCACTGACTGCAGAGAGAGATTGAATAAGGTGAAGTGGACAGCTCCTGATATGGGGAGATGAGAATCAGGAAGACCAAAGTGGACCATGGAGTCTGGGAACCCTGCTACTTTGGAATAACAGGACAGTGTGGCAAGGTGACCTCAGGACCCTGCATCTCACCACCCTAAGAAATAAGGGAGGGGTTAATGAAGCACAACTAATCAGAACTTGAGAGGGAACACATGCCTCTGGAAAGAGGAAGATCTCCAACACCCAATGTGCTGAATAGACTTTAGACTGTAAACTATAAATCCAGTCCAGAGACATTCATTGTCAGAAGAGTTAACATTATTAATTACACTATTTCAAATTGATGGTGGGCTTGATTCTCTTTCACTATAGTTAATAAACACATTTGTCCCTCTCATTCCCATACCATTCCTTCTTTGTAGTTACAGGTGACTTTTTTTTTTCACAGAAATTACCTTGAACAGCCTTGAATCATGTTTGCTTCTCCTGCAGTATTATCTCAGCCCTTGTGTTTGAGATCACCATATCTCAGCAATAGCTGTTTCTACTGTATCACATCAACTGCCTGCACTGAAGTGTGGCTGATAATGGCCAACGGCCTCGTGGTCAGGCCCTTAGAGGCTTGCCAAGTCTTGTGTGAAGCCTTGTAGGATTTGTGGTCTGCGAGCCTTCATACTGTAGTCTGGTGTGAGAATCACACCAGATCTTGCATGAAGTCCCACGATGGCATTACTGTTGTGAGACTTTTTCTGGGCCTCACAAAGCAATAGTGGCTGGCCTTGGGAGAGGCTCAGCACAACTAGGACCCTTTGGATGTGCTGGGATAAGATGTCTTTGAATCCCTCTACTTGGTTTTTTGATCTCTTCCCTTCTTGCCTCTTGATAATTTTTGCCCCTGCCATTCAGTCTTCTCCTCTCCATATTGTTAATCTGTCTCTTTCTATTGGCTCATTTCCTTCTGAGTTCAAACAGGCTAGCATTTCTCCAGTTCTAAGAAACCTTCAGTTGATCCATCTTCAGTTTCTGCTTATCAGCCTGTTTCACTGTTGCCTTTTCTTTCAAAGGTTTTGGAAAGTGCTATTTCATTGTGTTGCTTTGACTTTCTTTCTTGTATTTCTGTAATGGATTCTTTTCAATCTAGATTTCAACCTATCCATTCTACAGAGACTGCACTTACAAAAAGATCACAGCTGATCTCCTTCAGGTCAAGTCAAAAATCCTATATTTAGTCCTTATTATTCCTGATCTCTCTGCAGTCTTTGACACAACTGATCATGCTCATCTTTTGAATTCCCTTCATGATTCTGATTCTGTCTTCAGCCGATTCATGTCTTGTCTCTCAGGCTGAGGTTGTGTATGGCTGAAGGTCATGTATCTTCTTCTTTTCCCCTTTAGCTTGGGATTCCACAAGGTTCTGGGCCCTGTGTTGGTTTATCTTTATTTTTTATTTGATTTATTTACTTACTTCAAGAATTTCTATCCTGCCTTTCTCCCACAATGGGATTCTTTATATTTTATCTTTGGGTAATCTTATTAATTCATATGGTTTTCAATTTCAGATGCTCAGCTGTATTTCTACACTCTAGAACTTTCTTCTGATATTGAACATCATAATAAAGCATGTCTTTCAGATATTTCAGCATGGATGCACCATTGTCACCTAAAGCTTAATATTACAAAGACAGAACTACTTATTTTTCCTCTGACACCTCCTTTACAACATACATTTTGCATCACTGTTAATAATTTTCTTGTCTTGGTTTTATTTTTGATTCTTTCTTATCTTTTGTTACTCACATTGAGGCTGTAGCAAGCAATCCCTTTTTTTCTTTATAATATTACCAAAATCAGACCTTTTCTATCTGTTTCTATTGAAAAGACCTTAGTTCATGCCTTGGTCATTTCCTGCCTCAATTACTGTAATTTTCTTTTGACCGGTCTTCCATTATCTTATCTTAGCCCTCTGGTTTCCATTCAAAATTCTGCTGCTAAGATTATCTTTTGGCCTGCCATTTTGATCACTCTATCCGACTTTTGATATCTCTTCATTAGCTGCCATTCCTTTTAGGATTCAAGACAAGGTACTTTTAACATTTAAAGCCCAGGCAAACTAGCTCTGCACTGTCTTTCAGCCCTCATTTCTTTTTACAAACCTGTTCAGAATTGGTATTCTAGAGATACTGGACTCCTCACCCAAACAAGTGTTTCCTTTCCCTTGTCCCAGCTTCATCCTTTTTCACTTGCTGCTTCATGCTCCTGGAATTGCCTCGCTGAATATCTGCAGACTGTTCCTTCACACATGGCTTTAAAATCTCAGTTAAAAACTTTCTCATTTTTCACAGCTTTTGCAATTTTAGTTTAATATGTTTTATAATCTTGTACATAGTGGTTATATGTATTTGTCATATTTGGTTTGTATTGTGTTGCAGTGGTTTTCATAAATCAATCTGGATAATTTGTTTTACAATTGTATTGCATAGTTTTATACTTGAATTACTCTTTCCTTTCTTCCTGTGTGTGTGTATACAGTCGCCCCTCCATTTTCATGGACTTTGGATCCATGTGCCTCACTTATGTGCAAGGTACAAATGGAGGGACATACAATGGGGTGCATGCCTATGAGGCTTGAATATGTGCAGGCTTCTGTTTTCGTGGAGGGGTCCAGAATGGATCCCCCGCCAAAATGGAGGGGCAACTGTATTTCAGATTTATGCCTTTGGCAGGGCTGGCTATTTTTTATTTTTATTTTTTGTGGGGGTGGTTTTTGTTTTGTTTTTATACTTGTAATTTGTCATGTCCACTGATGGCACTATATAAATAAATGTTAATAATAATTAACAATAATAATCAAATAATGAAGCAATTGCAATATCAGATATCAAGCGTTAATGCTATGCTTTCCAGCTGAACCAGCTAGTTCAAATTATTGGAATGATCTCACAGCTAAATGAGTGAATCTTGAAATTAAGAACAACTCTGTACTGGAACCTGGTTTACCTTTCTCAATGATTACAAGACAGATCTTTAGGGAGGTATTTAATCCATTCCTACAATTTGGGACAATTTGGAAACAGTGAACAGGTAAACTCTGCCTCTTTAGCTCACCTGACTTTTTCACTATAAAGGATGGAACAACAAAAGTGTTTATGCAATGAATAATTTCCTTAAAGAGAGAAGACTGAGGAAAGGAAATAATTACTTCACCAACTTGAAGAAATCACACCTAGTTGGCTCTAAACATTTAGTGAAAGGTGGAACTCCGTGGCTGTTAAAATTTGGAAATTCTGTGTGAAGATCCAGGGCATATCCACATTTTAGAATTAAAGCAGTTTGAAGCAACTTTAACTGCCATGACTCTATCCTCAGAATCGTGGGATTTGTCATTTGGTAAGGCACCAGTGCTCTCTGACAAGCCAGGCTGAATACCTCACAAATCCCAGGAATCTGTAGGATAAAGTCACGGCAGTTAAAGTGGCATCAAACTGCTTTAATTCTGCAGTGTAGATACACCCACAGACAACCTTAAAAGGGGCAAGCAGCACTAATCATGCATGGTTAATGAACAAATTATATGGAGAGGGGAAAACTTCAGGAGATCTTGAGAATCTGAACTCTAGATCAATATATCAGAAAGTGATTGGTCTCGTATTTGATCTTTCAGGTCTAGTTCAGTCATCACTAAGGAAAAAGGTCTAAAAATATTTTAGCTAGAATGGTGAAAACCCTGTGCTAAATAGATGAAGGGGATGTGACAATTAGGGGACCAACATACAGGCCTGAATGCCACACCTGTATGTTGCCTTACAAATGAATGCCTTACAAAATGATGCAAGTGTAGAAACAGACTTCTACCATCACAGATCATAAGGCCCCTTACTGCTATCAGTTTTGTACATGAAAATAAGCACTGGCAGTAAAAGGGCCTAGTATTTGTATTTATTGCACATATAAAAATTGCAAGGACCTGGAAAGCCCTTAGTAAGCTTAGCAACAGAAGTTTAGTGGAGTAGACTTTGGAGTTCCCTGTTAATGGAGAAATGCTATGAGAGCCCCAAATGTTTGGAAAGTAACAATGAATTTCTTCAGTGCTGGCTCTCTTTCATAGACATCATAAGTAGGAATTGAGAATGAGTGCATCCACCTTTGCAATAGACCAGATTTCTAAAGGTGTTCCAAACATTAAGGAGATCTTGTCAATGGTGTTGATCTGCATAACTAATCACACCATGCATTTGATATATTGGTTTGTCATACTGTCATCTCTCCATATCCACAGGTTCTTTATCCATGGATTCAACCATCCACAGCTTGAAAATGTTTAAAAAAAATAAAATTCCAAAAAAGGAAACCTTGATTTTGCCATTTTATATAAGGGACACCATTTTACCTTGCCATTGTATTTAATGGGACGGATTTTGGTTTCCATGGGGGGTGAGATGGGGTCCTGCAACCAAACCCCAGCAGATACCAAGAGCCCACTGCGGTATATATTCTATTATCTGATTCTATTCCCTTTTGTAAAAATGTATTTGTTTCTGCTTGGTAATGAACTTTGAAACTTTTCCCTATCATTTTTTAAAAGAATTATAGCTCATAAAAGTCTATATTCTGCCTAGTCATTTTTGAAAGGACATTTAAAATCTGATCCTATTATTAGCTAATATTTGATCTAACAATGTATGTTTAAGAGTTCCTTTCCTTCCACACCCATTTTTGCTCCTTGCATCCTCCCACTGTAGATATCATCCTCTTCCTTCACCATGTACTAAATATGGAGGAATATTAGCTATTGTTCATTTGTTGTTGTTGTTTTGTTTGTTTTTTTAAAGGAGGTGTGTGTGCAAAAGTTGGGAAACCCTTATGGGAAGAATTTTGTGCAGTTTCCTCTCTGTATTTGAACATCCTGAAGCATTCTGGAGAACAGGAGGAAATTTGATTTTCTTGCATCAAAACAACAACAACAAACTCCTCACATCTTCTGCACAGGAAACATATTTTCTACTCAGAAAACATATTTTTGTGGGGAGGGGAATATGTGTTTTTCTTTGCAAAAAATCCTGCTGAACATTTCAGGATGTTTGAATATGAGAAAAAGCTGTATTTTTTAAACAACAACAACAACACAACACCCTCATTTTCTTCTACTGTAGGGAAAATTTGCAGTAGTTGATTTGTCCTTGCACTTAAGGACAAAATAGTCAAGGATATAAATCTCTAGCAGTCAGCATGGCCTAGTAGTTTGAGTGCTGGACTACAGTTCTGGCCAGGAAAACCGACTGGGTGACCTTGGCACAAAACAACAACAAATACATCCCTACCTTGTGACTTTGCAATGCCTCTTGCCCTTATTCCACATCTGCACCTCTCCCACATCCTTGCTTCATGTTTCACTTTCACCATACTCCTCTCCTCTGTGTTTCATCCTGGTGATCATCTCATGGCCCAGAAGGATGGGAGCAAAGTGGGATGCTCCCATCCTCATCACACAATGGCAATGTGACATTGTGTTTATCTCATCATTATCCCATCCTTCTCCCATCAGTGAAGTGGAATGGCCCTGTCATTTTGTATTAATGAAAACTCCGATTCCACTTCACTGACGGGAAAAGGACGGGATAAGCGCACAATAAGGATGGGAGCAATCCACTTTGCTCTTGTCCTTTTGGGCTGTGTGATAATCTCCCCTGTGCCACTTGCACCGCCCACCCTCTTTTCCCTCCTTGCCCACCTTATGCTACCATTTCTCCCTCTGTTGCATATCTGCTGCCTCTTGCACCCTGCTGGTGCACTTCTTACTCTGCTTTTGTCTTTCCCCCTCTCTTCTCACCTCACATCTCCACCCTTTTTCTTGTTATCCACCACTTGCAATGTCTTGTCCTTCCCTCCCTTTCCCTTCACCTTGTGCTGCTGCAACTCCCTTCTCTTACTCCTTGCACCATCTGTCTCCCCCCCCCCCTCCGCATCCTTCATCACTCCTCCTTTTCCAACTTGCTTCACCTTGGCTCTGTGTCATCCTTTTCTCCTATGCAGCTGTAGCTGCACTTCCAACCCTCTCTTCCCCTCTCAACTTGTTTCACTTCATACTGCTCTAAAGAAGCTGCAATTCTGTAAAGTTCTGTAAAGCTGCAACAGCAGGCAGTCAGGTGGAGGTTGTGATACTCCTTCTGTTACAAGGAGAAGAGAGAAAAGGAGACAAAGCAAGATGGGGACAGTGATAGCAGGGGAGGACAAGATGTTGGGGAGAGGAGGTGGCCATAATGAGGATGGTACTTTTCCTCCCACATGAGACCTAACTGCCCCATATAAATCTTGTTGTTGTAGAGATATCTTGTAGCATCTTTCAGACTGACTGTCTGGGAAAGCAGCCAAGGATGCTGATAGCCAAAGTCCAACCAAAATACAAAGGAAACTGCTCACGGAGCTTTGTGCAGTTTAAAGCAAAGAAGATACAAAGCAAAGTCTAAGGTGCAAACCACAGAGTAGTCAAGTAGTCCACGGTCAGGGGTTCCAGAGAGTCAAGATGGCTAGGCAGAACAATAGTCAAAGGTCCAGGCCGAGAAGACAAGGAAAGTCAGGATCAAGCGTGCTTTCACCAGCAACCTCAGATAGTCTCTGACAACTGGTCTGGTGTCCTTCACCTGCTTATATCTCCAGCTCTCATGAGCTCAGCTGTTTGTTGATTAGATGGCATTTCTCATAAAGCCTCCTCAAACACCAAAGGCACACCCTTTCAGCTCTTCGCTGGTTGAAGATAGGTATGTTCTCTTCATCCTCTTCCATGTCTGAAGGCTCTGCTGCCAAGAGGCATGGTTGCTGAACCTCCTTGGAGGCCACAGACTCTGCTTGAGCTGGCAGGGCAAAACTAGGGCCAGGCTCAGGCTCAGGCTCAGTTTCAAACTCAGGCTCTGGCTCAGTCTCCTCATCCTCCTCTGAATCCTCAGGCTGGCTGGACATGACACTGACTGAAGTAAAGAAGATGGCAGCAGGAACTTTCATACACTTCAGTCCACTTCCTCAGATGCAAGTCTACGAAAGCTCATGCTGCCAACCTCTTTCTTTCAGTTAGTCTCAAAGGTGCTACAAGATCTCTCCACATATTGATTCTACAGACTAACACAGCTGTATATTGTTGTTGTTCTGTTTGCCAAGTCATTTTTGACTTATGGAGACCATAAGGCAAGCCTGTCATAGGGTTTTCTTGGCAATTTCTTCAGAGGCAGTTTGCCATTACCATCCTCTAAGGCTGAAAGAGTGTGACTCACCCAAGGTCACCCAGTGGATTTACATGGCAGAGCTGGGGTCATAGTCCAGTGCTCAAACAATTGCACCACGTTGACTCTCCCATATAAAACTTAAGAAACCCTAATTTTTTGATAGCTAATAAAAATGAACAATATTGCTATATCAAATACATCAGGAAAAACAACAAACTCACTGGAACCTTAAAAATAAATCATTTTATTGCAGCATTTGCCCTGCATTGTTCAGTTTCTCCCCCTTCTCACCAATGGCGCCATTGCAGTATGTGCAATCTCTGCCAAAGATACTTAGGGCCGGAATAAACCGAAGATGAATTGGGGCTGCGGCAAACACACACCACAGCCCCAATCCACCTTGAACCCAGCCCAAATAGTAGCGGAAAAGATCCACTGCTATTTTGGCAAGGAAAGAGCTGCCTTTCCCGGTCCCACTGCAGCCCCAAGGTGGCTTCAAGATGCTCCAGCAGCATGTAAACACTGCACTGCCAGAGGATCTTGAAGCTGCCCTCATCTGGGCAGCCAGCCAGCTTCTGGGTGGCTTCTGAGCATCATCAGATTGTGCAGCATGTAAACCCCATGCTTCCAAGATGCCCAGAAGGTGACTTTGGTGGGCCTTCTGTTCCAGCCCTTAAGCTAGACTTTATCCCCAAAGTTAGGGGGTTGCAGACTGCCAGAAATAGTGCAAATTGAGTCCACTTTTAGGGTTAGGGTTAGGGTTAGGGAATCATGGGAACTGTATTTTATTGTGGCATCAGAGCTCTCTGATAGAGAAGGCTCAATGTCTCAGGGGAAAAAAATTCCCATGATTCCCTAGCACTAACCCTAACCCTAAAAGTGGACTCAATTTGCAGTATTTCTGGCAGTCTGCAACCCCCTTAGGCTTCATTGATTTATTCACCCAGAGAATTGGGAGATGGTGGGTCATTTTACATTTATAACTCTGATCTAATGTTGCTATAAATGTTAATCATAGCTGTAAGATTTCGCTCATTAGAAAAATACACTCTAAGACAGGAACAGGCTTCTTCTTCTTCTTCTTCTTCTTGTTTTTTTTTAAAAAAAACTGTACAGAAAAGTGATTGCACATTTTGTCCTGAACTCCTACAAAGACTAGAGACTTGTTGTTGTTGTTATTGTTTTTAAAAATGAAAACTTGAAAACCAGGGGATGATGGTGAAAGGGTTGTCCAAAAGAATAGTCAGGAGTCCAGGCAGAGTTCAAGGCAAACAGGCAATCAGACATGTTTAGGTGCTCCATTTTCCTCAGTCTGAGCACTGTTTTCCTTTTCCTTTTGGGCAAAGACTAAGGCAAAGAAGGTGTTGAGTACTTCTGCCTTTTCTCTGTCACTTCTTAGCATTTCTCCATCTTTTCCATGCAGCACCTACCATTTCCTCATTCTTCCTTTTGCTATGCACATAACGAAAAAAAGAAGAAGCCCTTTTTATTCTTAGCCTGAACTTGTTCTATGTTTTAAGCTTTCCTGACTGTTTCCCTACACATGTTGTTTACTTGTTTGAATTCCTCTTTGGTGATTTCCCCCATTTCCCATTTCTGGATTTCTTCAAGCACCTCTCATCTTTTCTCTTCATTGGAACTGTTTGCAATTGTGTCTTCAATATTTCACTTTCAAGAAACTCCCATCCATCATGAACTCCTTTCTCTTTTAGTATTCCTGACCATAGGATCACCCCAGATTGTGAAAGATGGACAATGAAGAAAACACATGACAAGATAATCAACTTATTTGAAATGTTGTATTGGAAGAGAGTTCTACAGATATCATGGACTGTCAAAAATACAAATAAATTGGTCCATGGTCAAGCCAATCTTGAATTCTCTCTGGAAGCCAAAAATGACTGAAGTGAGACTATTGTATTTTAGACATATAAAGAGACAACATGACGCACTAGAAAAGATAATATTTAGTAAAATGGAAGGCAGTAGAAAAAGACGCATTGCAGGTGGAGAGACTCAGGGTGCACAATGCAGGAGAAATAATGCAGTTTGACACAACTTTAAATGCTGGAGCTCCATCCTATAGGATCCTGGGGTTTTTAGTTTTACAAATTCTTTAGCCTTCTCTGCCAAAGAGTGCTGGTATCTCACAAAACTACAAATTCCGGGATTTTGCAATTCAAGTGGTGCAAGACTGGAGTGTACACTACAGTGTACACTACACTACAGTGTAGAAGCACCATCAACCAAGGAGACCATGGCTTTGGGTTTGCAAAACCTAAGCAGGACTATAGTTTTTTTGTGGGTTTTTTCGGGCTGTGTGGCCATGTTCTGAAAGAGTTTCTTTCTGACGTTTCGCCAGCATCTGTGGCTAGCATCTTCAGAGAAGATGCTAGCCACAGATGCTGGCGAAACGTCAGAAAGAAACTCTTTCAGAACATGGCCACACAGCCCGAAAAAACCCACAAAAAAACTATGGATGCCGGCCATGAAAGCCTACGACTTCACTAAGCAGGACTGTTAATACAGGGTGCATTGGAGGTCTCTCCTTCATAATTATAATTACACTCACCCCTCCGTTCTCACCGACTTGAGATCCGCGTCCCTCGCTTGTACACGAGGGGTGAACATGGGGGATAAGTGGTGCGTGTGACTGTGGCACACACCCACGCATGCCCACAGGAATGTCCCTCCATTCAAGCCAATATGGCTTGAATACACGCAATTTTCCATTTTCACAGGGGGTCCCGAACGGATCCCCCGTGAGAACAGAGGGAGGACTGTATAATTATATTGGAAAAGTAACATTTCAGCTGAGAAATTTTGGAGTTAGAACTCATTACTGGTTGCCTGAATTATAGATTTCATGCAACGGAAGGGACGAGCACAAGATGACATTTGAGGTTTAAACAAGGCTTGATAAAAAGTGAGAAACAGCAGAAAAACAAAGACTGCCCTTTTAAAATAAGAACAGTAGGACTATTTGTAGTGAAGGATATGTATCTGAGTTTATCCTGAACTTAGCAGGAAGAATATAAATGCTGCATACCAAATTTGGGAGCAGGGAGGTGGGGAAGAATAGAAATCTGAAACGCAATAGCTTTTAAAAAACTGATGACTTTCTTAAATACACACCTTCAACTAGTACTAGATTATTGCTTTTGAAATATGAGCTGAATTATGAGAGGTCTCTGTCAGGACAAATAAGCTTATTGCACCAGTCCCTGTATGTTCCCATTGAGTCCCTGGAACGTAACGATATGGAAACAGGTGTTACCGCATTAGACTATTGATAATGGGATAGTAATGTTATGAGAACACACATTATTGCACTGCATTTACTGTTGTACCGGTACCAGCACTAAAGTAGTTCCTCAGCCGTCTCTCATTGGCGCATGCTCACTGTTGCCAAAACCCCTATGTCTGCATTGGAAAGAATGCTACTGAGAGGTTTATTATTATTATTATTATTATTATTATTATTATTATTTTTAACCTGCCCCTCTGCTCAGCAATCAGGGAGGCATACAACCTTATAAAAACAGTAAGCAATTAAAACATTCCCAAATCCCACAGCCTAACCCTCCCACCCCTTAAAACTAGATTAAACCAAGAAAGAATTAAAACGAATTTAAACATAAATAGGTAGTGAGCATTCATTGTTTTTTCTTGTAAACACGACACAATTCAATCTACAAAAATAAAAAATATATATTGTTTAAATTGCATGTGGCACCTTCCTTGCATCAACACCGGAAGAGTTGAGTTGAGCTTGTGGATGTTCTAGGACGGGAGGGGAGGAGGTTGTCTTAGCCCAGGGGTTGTCAACCTACGACCCGCGGGCCACACCCAGCCCGCCAACCCCCGCTGACCAGCCCCAGCCGACCCCTGCCGCCGCCGCGCTCACTGCCGTTGTGCCGCCATCGCGGCCACCATTTTATTTGCCAAATGAGTCGTGGCCGCCATTTTGGCAAACAAACGAGTCATAGCCGCATGCGCAAATGAGTCTTGGCCGCCATTTTGGCAAACAAAATGGTGGCTGTGTCGCACATGGCAGCGGCGTGGCGGCAGGGGTGGGAGTGGTGGCGGGGAGGTGGTGGCGGCAGCAGCGGGGATCGGCGGAGGCCGCGCACGCATGAGCACACGTGCTGCCATTCCCCCCCCGACCCGGCAGTAGACCTGGGGACAAGCGACCAGCTCCAGGTAACTAAACCTTGCCAACCGCTGTCTTAGCCAATCAGAACATGAGGACAGATTGAGACCAGTAATATTATCACACACACATAATCTGGAATGGTCTGAAAGGTTCTTGCTGGCTGAGGATGCATTTTTACAGTTCTCCTCCTGGAATGAGTTAGGGACTGTCAGAGCACAGAATGGGAACTTGATGAGGATCATACCATGCGATAAAATACATTTCGTTCCGTTCTCATCACGTTCTCATCACATTCCGAGAACACAGTGCAATAATCTTAAATTAAAAACATGCCAAGAATTCATCAATTTTGGAGCTTCACAGTTTTGGAATTCCACAACTGTGCTGAGCATTTTAATAAATGCACGACACATACATGCCTACTAAAGGAAGAGGTCCAAAGTTTTACTCATCATAGTTTATCCACTGCTGCCTGTGTGGAAGAAACATGAAAATTCATCAACATGAGCAGGGAAATAAGTCAGAACACAATGAGTCAACAAGACATATTACATTAAGTGAGAGCCAGCATGGTGTAGTGGTTTGAGCATTGGACTATCACTTTAGAGAGCAGGGTTTGAATCCCTGTTCAGCCATGGAAACCCCTTGAGTGGCCTTGGGAAAGTCAGCCTCAGAGGAGGACCATGGCAAACTCCCTCTGAAGAAACCTGCCAAGAAAACCCCATGATAAAGTCACCTTAGCCTTGCCATAAGTTGGAAAGAATTACTCAAAGGCACACAAAACACAAAACAAAAATTAAATTAATCACCTGAGTAGTTTTCCCATTATGTAGTATTTCTTTTAGCCAGAGAGAACTTACGTATCTGCTTCCTCAAGTGCTATTAAGATGCTTAGTACTCTTAATTGTGTTTTATGAGTAATTTCTATCTGTACCTATCTATTTTTCTTCTCCTGTATTATTTTTAATACCTTTGCCTGACAAAGAGCAATGGATTCAAACTACAGGAAAAGAGATTCCACCTGAACATTAGGAGGAACTTCCTGACAGTAAGAGCTATTCAAAAGTGGAACACACTCCCTCGGAGATTTTGGTGGAGTCTCCTTCTTGGAAGGTCTTTAAACAGAGGCTGGATGGTCATCTGTTGGGGATGCTTTGATTTTGAGTTCCTTCATGGCAGAATGGGGTTGGACTGGATGGCCCTTGGTGTCTCATAGAATCATAGAATCATAGAATCATAGAATCATAGAGTTGGAAGAGACCACAAGGGCCATCCAGTCCAACCCCCTGCCATGCAGGAACTCCCAATCAAAGCATCCCCGACAGATGGCCATCCAGCCTCTGCTTAAAGACCTCCAAGGAAGGAGACTCCACTACTCTCCAAAGGAGTGTATTCCACTGTCGAACCGCCCTTACTGTCAGAAAGTTCCTCCTAATGTTGAGGTGGAATCTCTTTTCTTGTAGCTTGCATCCATTGTTTCGGGTCCTAGTCTCTGGAGCAGCAGAAAACAAGCTTGTTCCCTCCTCGATATGACATCCCTTCAAATATTTAAACACGGCTATCATATCACCTCTCAGCCTTCTCTTCTCCAGGCTAAACATCCCCAGCTCCCTAAGTCGTTCCTCATAGGGCTTGCTTTCCCTTCCAACTCTAGGTTTCTATAATTTTATAAGAAGCCACCGGAGCTTCAAAAGCTTGCATTATGTATTTTTGGTTGGCCCAATAAAAGTATCACTGTTTTGTGGATTACATCCAGCCATGTTGGCCATATAGCAAATCCAACTGAAAATCCACCAAACGGTGATACCTTTATTGGCCAACCAAAATGCACAATATACATGTGGCAAGCTTTCAAAGCTCTACTGGTTTCTTCTTCATCAGGCAAGGTGTTACATACCAAACAGGATGGGGGGGGGGGATGAAGATGTTAGTCATAGGCCTGCATTTTGCTGTTTCTCTTCTTAGCTAAGATGGTATGGATGGGCAAATCTTGCAGGCTGGCACCTTCCCCTTCTGTCCATGTGGCCATGTGTTGTAGATTTTTGATGCATTTGTGTCTGTGGCCAGTATCCAGTGGTATACTTAATAATTGTAATATTTAAGTGTAATATGTGTAATGTTTAAGTGTAATATTTAAATGTGGAACAGAAGATCCAAGTTCAAATTCCTCCTGGATCATGACACTTGCTAGATGATCTTGGACTTCACAGCAAACCTACCTTACAGGGTTTTTGTAGGAATTAATGAGGAAAAGGGAAATATAATGTGGGAAAGTTCTGATTCAGTACAAATAACAGCAGCAGCAGCAGCAGCAACATTTTGTTATGCGTGGGTGCTTCCTGTGATATTCTCATTGCATCACTGTAGGTTTTCTATTATCAAGTTTTTACTGAAGGCAAAAAAAAAAAAAACCCTACAGATTCATGAGAACAGACAGAAAGCCTCTCCCCATCCTATTGACATTGACATTGTTTTGACAGGGAAAATATGGAGGGAAGTAAGGACAAACAGTCATAAGTGTAGGAGGAAAGCAAGGTAGTAGTTCCTCTCTGAGATATATGCTAAATATTTAACATCACCCTTACAGGTTTTATTTCCATTTTACATGGTGACAAAAAGATCGTGTTTATCCAATTTGCAGGTGGTGCCAAACTGGGGGAAGAGGAGAAGCTAATACCCCAAAAGACGGACCTGAGACACAGAATGATCTTGACAGTTTGGTAACATTGGGTCGAAGACAATAACATGAATTTCAGCCAGGGTAAATGTAAGGTAGTACATCTAGGCGGGAAAAATGAAATATAGGGTGTGTGACACATGGCTTGATAACAGCACATGTGGAAAAGAGCTAGGGGTCTTGTAGACCAGAAGCTAAACATGAGTCAGTTTGTTGTGGTGGCATGGATGGGAAGATGGAATAGAGGCTCTATTTCGGGAGTGCTTTCGTTGTATATTCCTGCATGGCAGGGGGTTAGGCTAGAAACTAGATGGTCCTTGCTGCCCCTTCTAACTATTCTAATTTGAAACTGAATATGGGAACCATACTTAGGTAGCAAAATGTCTTGGGATATGTCTGAGCATTTATATTGTTCTGGTTTGGCTGGACTTTTTTAAAAAATTAAATAAACAAGTCAATTCTAATTTGCTTACCCACTACTTGAATTAATGTTTCTCTTGGGCTGAGATAATGTAAGAATTCTAACGTTTTCAATAGGATTTCAGATGGACAAGGCAAAGTTTCCTATAGTGTAACAAGGGCAGTGCCCTTGCTGAATAGCAAAAGGAGGCATTGACTTTGCTTAGGTATTTTAGCTGCTTCCCTTGGTTTCATAAACCTTGTTCTCACAGACAGTTTGAATAGCTTTGTTCTTTTATCTGGGCCATCCCATGAGATGCCCATAACACATTAAAATTTGATGCGGGACCAGATTTGTGGTGATAGAATTAGTGTATTACATGGCTGGCTGGTTTTCACCCAGACTAGGTATGTAACTTGGCCCAGATTTCAAACATTTATTTTTTAAAGTAAGTCTCTAGCCCTTTTGGAAAACAAGATATGACGAAAACAAGCAAACAAATAAAAAGTACAGCCCTATTGTTTTGCAAGAAACAAGTCTGTATTTCAGTGCAGTTTGGCCAATGAGTCGAAATCTCATAGCATCATAGAAATGTAAACCATGGAATGATTTTTTTTTTCCTAGTGGATTGGGTCAATTTTGCAGTTTTGTACAGGAGCCTAATCTCTTTGCAAAGAGCGGAAGTCTGTTTTTGCAGAACTGTCCATAAACAGTGCATAGAAAAGAATAAGCTGAGCCATGGGGCGGGGGGAAAGCAAAAGAACAAAGTGGCTTGGTAAATCAGCATGAAATGCCATCCTAAGGTGTCATCAGTTCTGTCATTTTTGCTGCAGCAGACCTGACATAGCAATATTATTCATCTTCACTGGTTTCCAGAAAATTCAAAACCGATTTTAGTTTCACTAGGCTGTTGAGAGCTAAGTTGAGTGTTATCAGGAGGAAAGGTAATTTGGGATGAGGCAAAAGAATTAATAGAAAGGAGCATATTGAGGGAGACAGATGACTGTTAGATTTCTGGAAAGTGGTTTCAAATAATAATAATAATAATATTTGAAGTCCTTTAGAAAGACTTTACTTGTCTTGAGTATTTAGTACAGTAGGCCCTCCTTATCCACAGATTTTTTTATTCATAGATTCAAGCATCCACGGCTTGAAAATATTCCAAAAAAGTATAAATTCCAAATAGCAAACCTTGATTTTCTATTTTATATAAGGGACACCATTTTGTTATGCCATTGTATTTAATGGGACTCAAGCACCCACAGATTTTGTTATCCACAGGAGGTCCTGGAACCAAACTCCAGCAGATAACAAGGACCCACTGTATATCGTTCGAACTATTTATTCACATATATTGTACCAGAAAGTGTGTGTTGGAGATTTATATAGAGTGGGCCCTTGGTTTCTGCTGGAGTTTGGTTCCAAGACCCCTCATGGATCTATGGATGCTCAAGTCCCAGTATATACAGTGGTGTAGGGAAATGATGTCCCTTATATAAAATAGCAAATTCACGGTTTGCTTTTTGGAATTTATATATATATAATTTATATATTTTTGATTATTTTCAAGCCATGGATGGTGAACAGCCCTGGTGGCGCAGTGGTTAAATGCCTGTACTGCAGCCACTCACTCATAGACCACAAGGTTGCGAGTTCAATACCAGCCAGGGCTGAGGCTCGACTCAGGCCTGCATCCTTCCGAGGTCGCTAAAATGAGTACCCAGATTGTTGGGGGGCAATCAGCTCACAGTTGTAAACCGCTTAGACATCCCATAGCGTGATATGAAGCGGTATATAAATAAGCTGCTTTTAGCTGCTTTTAAAGAATCCGTGGATGTGGCAGGTCAACTGTATTTGTAGATATTGGCAATCCATCGCATTTGCTAATGTAATGTAAGCCATATCAGGCAACAAAACAGCAGCTATCAGTGAGCTTTCCAAGGCGGCATTCATGTTAGGCTGTTGAAGTAAAAACAGTTAACAGTTTTGGTACCTTAATGCTTTATTTAGCATAAGCTTTTTGGGATATCGACAGCCCAGATTCTCCCACACTAGTTGAAGAGCAGCTGGTACTGCCCCAGTCTTGCAGCTCCCTGTCTGCTTTCTCTGTAGTCTTTCAACAAGAGCAAACCTGGAACTGTCATCTCTGTGCAGACAGTGGTGGCAAGGAGGTACATCAAACACCACACAAGCGGACAAGTGGAAAATGGAGAAGACTGACAGATGGGTGTAGCTGAAAAGACAAACGGTATTTGAATGTTAATGATCATTGCAGATAACATGAAAATTTGAACAATGTGGTTCATTCAATTATCATACTATGATTTGCATGATATATAAATTACAGTCGCCCCTCCATTTTCGTGGACTTGAAGTCCACGTCCTCACCCCTTTGTGGGTGGCAAATGGAGGTGGACAAAATGGTGTGCGCCGCCATGGTGTGCACCGCCATTCAAGACTATGGGACTTGCATATTTGCAATTTTCCATTTTTGCATGGGGTGTGTGTCCAGAATGGATCCCCCGCAAAAATGGAGGGGCGACTGTATACCATCTAGATTTGGAGAATAGTAACCCAGGGTGGTTTGACCATGACTCCACTGACCAAGGTTCAAATCCCCACTTGGCCCCTGGGTGAAGTGGGAGAGTCACAATGTCTCAGCCTCAGAGGATGGTGATGGCAAACCACTTCTAAGGAAGCTTGCTAAGAAAACTCTGTGATAGGTTCATCTTAGGGTGGCCATAACTCAGAAATGACTTAAAGACACACAGCAACAACAATCAAGGGTGAAGAAAGGGAAGGGGAAACTCACAAAGATTTAAGGATGAAAAAGAATAATAAAGAGAAGTTATCAAGGTAGAGCTAAAGGAATATGAATCATTCCAGCAGATTGTCAAGAAAGAAGAATATTGGCAGGGCTGACCTATGAGATTTTGATGATTAAGACAGAGCAGAGGACTTTCCCCAGCACTGCTTCGGTTATTTTAGCTCCTGAAGTGAATATTTCACAAGGAGCTCTAACCATCCTTGAGAGTTCCAATACAACAATGATGAATTAATTTGCTCCCTTTCCATGGTGTTTTAAATCTGCTCTCTGCAGCAGCTGCTTTGCTCTGTTTAATGGTAGAACTGGCCTTGCTGTGCGGACAGTGATTCTCAAAAGGATTGCAGAAATCTTAAACCTGGGGAAGGAGGAAGTGGACAGCAGCACAGTTTGAGAAAGATATGTGTGCAGTAGTGAATTTACAATGGCAAGGATTGTGTGCACAGTTTATTGTTTCAATGCCATCCAGTGGCAGCAGAGCTCTTGACCTTTCTGCCCAAGATATGGACCTAAATCCTATAGTTGGTCCTACCAAAGCTGAGCCATCTCTCCACATTCTCTGGGGCTAGGGGCACAGGACCCCTGTGAATGTGGAAAAACAGCAAATAACAGAAACACTATGTTTTTACCTGAGAGAACATCTCTCTAGGAATCTCTAGGTCCTCCAGTGCAACTCTGTGGTCAACATCTGCCAGACATTGACCATAGAATTGCGATGAAAGAGCTACAAATGCCTAGTGGAGTGTTCTCTCTAGGAATCTCTAGGTGCTTCAGTGAGAATTTTGGTTAAAGTTGACTATAGAGTTGTGCTGGAGGACCTAGATATTGCTAGAGATAACATATTAATAAAATCCGTGAATAATCACATCTACAAAACTCAAAGCCACAAATGTGAAGGGACGAGTGTAACTGAATTAACCTATATATTGACTGGCCATTCAGTAGGCCTACTCTCATTGAAACTGTTGAAATTGAAATGGATTCCAACCATGATCATTCCTAGTTACAGCTGGCCATATTATTCCACAGAGCAAGAAAGTGCCCAAGCATCATTTATGGAGGCCTGGGAAAACTTCTAAAAAGGCCTACTTCCAAACCATAGCACAATCCCTTATCTCATGGGTACGATCTTGTTATCCATGATAAAAATTTCAGTTCTGAAGTTACTGTTACATAATCTACATTCCTGAAAAATGTTTATCTTCGCTGCTTTTCAAAAATACTAAGATCCAACCTGAAACCCCTGGAACGACTGCTTACTATTTTAATTTGTTACTTATAAAAGGATTGTCCCATCATGTCTTGATTTAAAAGAAAATTCTAATGAATTAATGTGGCTCCAACCATTACGTCAATTTATGTTGAAGCTTTATTTTTCTGGGCTTTTCCAACACAGAACAATTAATTAGCTCAATGCAGTTTTTCCAGCAGGTTCACACTCAATAGATATGCTGTTCTTGTCACATTGGAGAGTGTCTGCATTTCTAAATGTGTGCTAGTTTGCTTAAACGTCTTGCAGCTTCTGCCAAAGAGGCAGGTGATGTGCACAAAAAAGGAGGGGAGAATCCTTACAACTATGCACACTTCACTGAACATTAAGTGCAAATGTCTCTTCTAAGTCTCATTTAATGGTGAGATTTTTGGGGAAGTAGTTCTCATTTCCCCAAAACAGGCTTGAAGACCTTTTTTTTTTTCCAGATGCAACATTTCACAAAGATTTTTTTTTTCTGAAATACTTGTGAAATTGACATTTAGAAGCTTCTTCCAGTTCCTCTGTTTTAAGACTCAACAGAATGTAAGACAAATGTTATTCTTTGCTTTGAATGTGACATTGTTCAAAGTTGTAATGAAACTGTGAGTGTATTACATGTTTACTCAAGGGACTGCAAATCCTGATAGTTGGAGATGACAATAATACTGTTGGCGCTTTCCCAGAGAAGAGAGAAATTCTCTGTTCCCATTTGCTCTGCCTGTTTGCTGCTTCTCTCTCCTGTGCATAGGTGCCTGGTCAAGATACTGCCATCCCTTTCAGACTAGGCATAAGGTACAGGGACAGAGTACCACCTGTTCCCTTTTGAAACCAGATTTAAGATAGCTGTTGGTGGGGTTGCCCTTTGGTGGAAAGTATTTCAGGGTGAAGAGAGGGCAGGACATCCCAAGAGAGTGTTTAGGTGGGGAGAAGGGGAGTTTGGTTTCTATTTGCACACCGAAGGCATCTTAAAACAATCTGCCCTGACAGCAAAAGAAGTAAAGAAGAGAATACAAGAGGGGATTCAGCCCAAGGAGCACTTTTACAACAATAATGGGTAGAGGGAGATATGGGAGTAGAAAGACCACAGAAGAAGGGTTGTTGGTTGCCCCCAAACTGTCCTCCCGGTTCAAATGGACTTGATAGTCTTGTCAACAGGTGCCTGGGTTGAAAATGCTGTTGCTGGTATATGAAAAATGCTGGCATATGAAAAAAACAGCATGATCCTGTACGATCATGCTGACTTGCCTTGTATTACAGAGACCTGGTTGGATGAAGTGTGGGAAGAGCCACAGGTTGTTGGTTGCCCCCAAACTGTCCTCCCACTTCAAACAGACTTGATAGTCTTGTCAACAGGTGCCTGGGCTGAAAATGCTGTTGCTGGTATATGAAAAATGCTGGTATATGAAAAAAAAACAGCATGATCCTGTATGATCATGCTGACTTGCCTTGTATTACAGAGACCTAGTTGGATGAAGCTTGGTAAGAGTGGTTCATCTCTCCCACCTCTGTCTGCTGGGTTCTCTGTATAGTAGCAGGTGAAGGTTGGAGAAGCAAGAAGATAGAGTTGGAGCAATCTACTAGGCTTCCATGTCCTTCTCCAGATCCCTCATCCCAGTCTGCTGGGTATGAGTAAGTGTATTTGAAGGTGAGTGGCCAGGATGGAACAGGAATTATGTTTGTTTACCACCACCACCCTGCTCTTGAGCTGGCTGAGTTGGTCTCAGCAGTGGTGTTGGAGTCTCCACTGGCTTGTTGTTCTGTGAGACTTCAACATCCATGCTGAGACCACTCTTTCAGGAGTGGCTTAGGACTCTATGTCTTTCTTAGAATCATATAATCATAGAGTTGGAAGAGACTCCAAGGGCCATCCAGTCTAACCCCATTCCGCCATTCAGAAAGTCACAATCAAAGCACCCCTGAGAGATGGCCATCCAGCCTCTGTTTAAAGACCTCCACAGAAGGAGATTCCACCACACTCCACAGGCATATGTTCCACTGTCGAACAGCAATTACTGTCAGGAAGTTAGTCCTAATGTTGAGGTGGAATCTCTTTTCCTGTAGCTTCCATCCATTGTTCCAGGTCCTATTCTCTGGAGCAGCAGAAAACAAGCTTGCTCCCTCCTCAATATGACATCCCTTCAAATATTTAAACAAGGCTACCATATCACCTCTTAACTGTCTCTTCTCCAGGCTAAACATCCCCAGCTCCCTAAGTCGTTCCTCATAAGGCATGGTTTCCAGACCCCTCACCATTTTAGTTGCCCTCCCCTGACATGGTTCCAGAGCTTGTCAACATCCTTTTTGAATTGTCGTGCTCAGAATTGGACACAGTATTCCAGGTGAGGCCTGACCTGAACATCCTTGGTTCCAGCATTAGTATCTGCTGTAACTCATGCCACAGTTTATATTCTGGACCTAGTTTTCTGTACTGGGTAGGATTATGGTGATCTGAGTGTTGAGAAACTGCCTGTAATTAATTTGTTGTGGACAAATCACTACTTTAGGGGTTTAGACTTACTAGGACTTGCAGTTTCTGCAGAGTTGGGGGCCAGTTAAAATGGTCAAGCCACAGAGGCTTATTGATCCAGATTATTTGTTTGTTTGTTTGTTTGTTTTATTTCTATCCTGCCTTTCTCCCAAAAAGGGACCCGAGGCAGCTCACAATATAAAACACATTAAAACATTTAAAAAAACAATTAATCTAATTAAAACACTAGAAGCTTGAAAATTATAAAACATACAAAAGTTAAAAACAAAATCTAAACCAAACCCACCCACCCCAAATAAAACCAGGCTTGCATGCTTTTCAAAAGCATGTTTGAATAAAAATGTTTTTGCTTGCCAGCAAAAGACCAACAGGGAGGGAGCCAGCCTAGCCTCCCATGGAAGGCAGTTCCACAGGATGGAAGCTGCCACTGAGAAGGCTCTCTTTCATGTCCTCACCAAACCATCCTGAGATGGTGGTGGGACTGAGAGAAAGCCTTCTCCTAAGGATCTTAGGGCTCTAGGTGGTTCGTATGGGGAGATACGGTTTCTCAAATAGTCTGGACCTAAACCATGTAGGGCTTTATAGGTCAGGACCAGCACTTTGAATTGTGTTCAGAAACAAACCGGTAGCCAGTGAAGCTGTTTCAATACATGAGTTATATGCTCCCTATAACTGGCCCTGGTCAGCATTCTGGCTGTGGTGTTTTGAACCTGCTGAAGTTTCCAAACAGTTTCCAAATGCAGCCCCACATAGAGTGCATTGCTGTAGCCAGATCTGACGTCTCAAGGAATGGGTGCAGCTGACGCACTAGTTTTAACTGTGCAACTGCATTCCTGGCCAATGCTGAAACCCAAGCTGTGAGCCTAAAATTTCAGGGGAAGTGTAACCCCATCCAGCACAGGCAAAGCTCCAATTCCCTGATATGCCTTGCGACTGACCAGGAGTACCTCTGTCTTATCTGGATTTAGCTTCAATTTGTTTGCCCTTACTGACAGCAGACACTGGATGAAAACTGGGACACATGTGGCTAACCAGCATCAGAGTGTGGTCAAGATGGCATGTTATGAATGAGGAAGCACACATAAACTAGGAGAGGCTGCAGCAGTTTGCTTTTCCCTGAGACTACTGGGAAAGGCAAGGTTCCAATCCCTCTTCTCCTCTCCTCCCTAGTTACTGAGTGCAAACTATTTTTGCACTTGGAACTCAGTTTGCAGCAATTGCAGTAAACTCAGGACAAAAGGTCGAAAGTGGGAGGAGGAGAGGGAAACTGGGGCATTTTAAAAGCAACTTAAAATGGGATGGCACAGCATCCATCCAAACGGTCGCTGCCAAATCAGAACAGTTGTAGGGTATGAAAGTAGGAGTCGGCAACACATGATCATGGCCCAGGGAATGCAACTGCCAGCTCCTGAAAACATGGTTCACTTTTAAATCAAGGCCCCAGCATGCCTTGTTTTAACTTTTGAAAGGGTTTTTTAAAAAGCAATTGCACTTCTAGCCACTGCTTTTTCATCTTGAGATGGTTCTGCAGCCATGGCAGGTCTCAGAAGTGGACAATTGGTGCCTAAACTCATGAAAATGCCATGTGTGTATGAGAGAGGGAGAGAATGAGAGCACATATACTTGATGCTGAGTACCGTAGTTGTTTTCACTGTGCACATTTTTAATTGAATAGTTGAACCATTACATTGGTGTGCCTTGCAGGCAAAGGAATCAGTTACGTTCGAGGAAGACCGTTGGAGCTATAGGGGTGCAGCAGATAAGGGAGAGGATCTTTTTGAGTCACACAGAATCTAGAGGCAAATTATTAAAATACACTCTTGGATAAATAGGAGAACATTTTGCTAAGTGTTTTAATGAATTCAAGGAGCTGAAGAGCTGGGACACTGGAGATGAATGAGCACCAATTTACTTCGCTAATATCTTGTATTTGTGAACTTTCTATTTATGGAGCTTTCTAAAATTATTCAGTCAAGATGATTAAGCCTGAAAAAAGCTGGAGTTGGAGGATTAGGTGCAGAGTGAAAGCTAACCTCTCCTGCCATCACAATGAACTCAAATAATTGAGGTGCAATGTTGTTTCCAAAGGGAATTCAGAAAATATTGTGCTGCTCTAGCAGAGCAGAACCCTGGGCAAACGCTGGCCGGTGTATTGGTTTATTTGCATTTATGCAGCTTCCCTCATGAAGCAAACTGGGCAGCAGTCTTGAGCCCTATTGACAAACTAATTTTAGCTATTTTCATCTCCACAAGAAGATCTTTTCAAAACTAATGGGTTTTAATAGCCCATTCAAGAGCACTCTACCTGGGAAGAGAAATGCTGCCTAACTTTGTTGCAGATTTCACACAAAATTTCCTCCATTGGAGACCTGTTTAGTTTCATACAGAAGAGATTCAAGGAGCAGAGGCGTTCTTTGTTTTCTGGTTCAGCTGACGATGTAAGAGAATATACCAATCTTTTTGTTAATCCTGAGGGAACAAGAGAATTTCGTTCATGGAGATCTAGTAATAGGAGTTTGTCTGGAATTCCCTTCACGAGATAGAACTAGCTGTATATAGTATGTTATTCTACAAAAACATCACTACATTTACTCCTGACATTTACTCATACCCACCCCCTGACACCCACACACCCATCACTCATCCCATATTCTTATTTCTTTTTGTAAGTTTCCTTAATTTGCTTTCCTCTGCATTTTGTGGAACACATTGCTAGCATCCTTATTAATTTCATTTAGATGCCAGGCTAAGAGCTTCCTCTCCCTCTTTTTATTCTGTTTCATTGCTATCTTTTTGACATTTAAATATTTTAACATTTTAATAATGGAATTGGCTGTCGTACTGATTTTATTGTTCTTTAATTATTGGTTGTTTGGGATTTTTCCAGTTGGGTAGTGTATCAGTTTAATGAAGAAATTAATCAATATAGTAATCTGAACATAGATTCAGCAAACTCCTTGCAGATGGAAACACTCCACAGTTACATTAAAAGAGGCTTCTCCAAGCTAGTGCCTACAAGATGTCTGGGATTACAACTCCTAGCATGCTGGCCTGGGTGTTGTCAGTAGTAGTCACAAACATCTGGAGAGTAACAAGGTGAGAAAGGATGATTTATAAAGCCTTGGTACCTTTCCATGCTGATCTTGTAAATCAGAGATGGGTAGAAAACGGCAGTGGGTCCAGAAGCCGGTTTTCAGCCTTAGGCTGCCAAAAATGAAACAAAAGGAACAAAAAAACAAAACCCAGAACCTAGAAGTCACTATTGGTTTTGAAAAATGAGTATTATTTATGTTATTGCAGGGATTCCCTGCAGTCTGTTTAAAAAGATACATTGCTGCTCTTGTTTGAGAAGATAGGAGCATTCAATGGAGACAGATCTACATGGAAAATACACCAATACACCAGCCAGCATTTGCCCAGGGTTCTGCTCTGCTAATCATGAGAATACTGTGTTTCCAGCCAGGAACATCCAGTGTTGGCAGAAGAAACTCTACGTGAAGCCAGAGGATCTGTGTGTAAGGATGTTTGACGGACTGGATTTTTGTGACTTCCCAGAGCTCAGAAAAGTTACTCTTTGGATTACAAATGTCAGGATCCCTTAAAGATAGTGGCCATACTGGCTGGCTGTATTCTGGGAGTTATAGTGAAAAAACAACTTTTCCAGACTCTGGGAATTCCTATGTGAAGTGTCCCAATCTGTCTCTTTCAGACTGAGAAATTGAAATTTAGTCACACACACATACCCATTTGCAGTTTTCAAAATGTTGCACTACACTTCTTGACAGTATAAATGTCTCAAAATTCACATTGAGATGCACATTTTAGATCTGTGAGACGCCTTGGGTCTCTTCGAGGAGAAAGGCAACATATAAATGGAAAAAAATAAAAAAATATATAAATTAAATGTGTACTTGATAGAAAGTTGCAATTTAAAAGTGTCTGAAAATACATATTTAAATATTAAAGTCATAATTTAGTGCAGAAACAACAGACTAGGTAAAATAATGGGAAAGTGAAAATACAAAACAGACAGATTTCTGTCCTCTTCAATATAGTGGGATCCATGGGGCAGGGAAGGGTGGTAGATGGAGGATCTTGCCTCTTTTGACATCATGCACTGCTGGTTTCAGTACCATCCACAGATACCATGTGATTATAACAGATGATATTATTCTGGTATATGTGCCCTCCAACATTAAAAAAAAAATGACCACTCTTGTTTTAAGGAGATGGGGTTGCTTGACTCATCTTCTGTACAAAATCATTCATTCCATAGGCACAGACTGTAGACCTATTTTATACAACAGAACTTTATCGTACCTCTCTGCATGACATTGTACCATGTCTGCTCTCTTCCCAAGGGAGACAGTCATAAAAGTGTGTCTTTTGTTGTACTGCAGAAAATCTGTTTGACAAAAGGCACGCTTTTATGACTGGGAAGAGAATGGAAGTGCTACAACAGCATGTGGAGAAGCATGGAGAAAGCTGCTACTCTCTTGCTCTGTTTTGGCTTTCTTTTCTCATGCAATAAGGATTTTATAGTCAGCTCCAGCCTTCTTTAAAGCACAGTGGGCCATTGGCATCCACTGGGTTTGATTCCAGGACCCCTCATAGATACCAAAATCCATGGACGTTCAAGTCCCATTAAACAGGGCTGAGGATGGCCAGCATCCTGTTAGTGACATATACATGCATAAGCTACAGTATGCATGAAGGGCAAATTATTCACCACAGTGCAACAGATGTATTCTGCTGACAGCAACAGAAAGAGAGTTGTCCAAACTGCATGTTGTACATCACATTTGCACATTGCAGTTACACATAACACAAGCCATTGACATGTGTTGCACAATGTTGCTATTCTGCATGAAATACATAGTATATCTCCACATGCAGATGTTTATGCTACACAGAGGGAATGCTGGATTCCAGCTGATATCTGTTAGCCATTTAAAGGTTTGTGTCCATACGTGCCAACAAGTTGCGTGTCCCCCGTGAATTTCATAGGGATTCCTTAGGCAAGGAATACTCAGAGGTGGTTTTGCCAGTTCCTTCCTCTCACATATTGAATATTCATAGAATCATAGAATCATAAAGTTGGAAGAGACCACAAAGACCATCCAGTCCAATTCTATTCTACCATGCAGTAACACATAATCAAAGCACTCCCAACAGATGGCCATCCAGCCTCTGTTTAAAAACCTCCAAAGGAGACTCCACCAGCCTCCGAGGGAGTGTCTTCCTCTGTCAAACAGCTCTTACTGTCAGGAAGTTCCTCCTAATGTTTAGGTAGAATCTCTTTTCCTGTAGCTTGCATCCATTGTTTCTGGTCCTATTCTCTGGAGCAGCAGAAAACAAGCTTGCTCCATCCTCAATATGACCACCCTTCAAATACTTAAACAGGGCTATCGTATCACCTCTTAACCTTCTCTTCTCCAGGCTGGACATATCCAGCTCCCAAAGTCTCTCCCTGTACAACATGGTTTCCAGACCCTTCACCATTTTAGTTGCTCTCCTCTGGACACACTCCAGCTTGTCAACATCCTTTTTGAATTTTGGTGCCCAGAACTGGACACAGTATTCCAAGTGAGGCCTGACCAAAGCAAGTCCTGGAAATTTCCTATAGAAACCAGCTATGTGGGAAGCCTAAGCTAAAAGCTGTACAAGCCTACTGTTGAACACAAAAACATAATGAAACCAAATAGAGAAAGCTGAGCTCTTAGATTGCAAGTTAACTTACAAAAGTTCTTTTTCTGGACTATAACTAGTCCACCTAGCCACCGCTCATTCTCCAATAGTTCTCCAATTCTTTCATTAAACTTTTTTTTTACAGTTGCAACGCCTCCAATAGCTCACTAATCTTTTATTTTTTTTATTGGCAGGCAGACCGATCCTAATCTACACAAACTAAATGGAAGCAAAGTTGCTTCCATTGCTTCCTCCAACTTTTGGGTACCACTTCTGGAAAGATGGCTTCTTGTTATGTCAATTTAGACCCATTGCTGACTTATTATATGACAGGCATACCTTCAAAAATGTTCCAGCTCTGTCTCCTTTCAATTCCACACATGCTTGTGATGGCTGGCATTCTTTAATTACGATGGTGATGGTTGTTGTTTATCATTACTAAATGCATTAATCTGGAAGTTGCAGTAAAATTAATGATGACACTGTTGCCTGGTAAAACCCTGAGTGATTTATAGTTCTTGGAAGGGAAAATTTATGAAGCTACTGCTATGAGGAGGTGAATTAGGGTCAACAATTTCTCCACACAACGTCAAAGTATAGAGATGACAGGTTGGAGTAAATGATGAAACAGAGAGAGAGAGAGAGATTGTCACATAATAAACCGAGGTGGACTATCATTTCAGAGTCAGTAAGAACTGGACTGAAACACTATACAGAGTGGGACCAGGATGTTTGAAAGATTGACTCCTCTCATATAAACCTGCCTGGCTCTTTAGACAGGCTTCTCTCAGGCTCCATCTGCACTGCAGAAATAATCTGGTTTGAGACCACATTAACTGCCATGGCTCAAAGTTATGGAATTCTGGTGCCACAACAAACTACAGTTCCCAGAATTTTGTAACACTGACCCATAGCTATTAAAGTGGTGTCAAATCAGATTATTTCTGCAGTGCAGATGCAGCTGTAGTCTTGCCACCACTGTTTAATGGATATTTGAGAGCGGGCCTGTCCAATAGCTGCTTTCAGACTCTGGATCAAGGCAGATTAGATTTGAACCCCTTGCCTTTTTCTTCCAGCAAAGTTGCTATATTATTATTATTATTATTATTATTATTAGATAGACCTTTTGCATGCGAGGTAATTTCCTGCTGAACGGGATCTAGCCAGTTTCATACTGGCTATAACTTTTATTGTCATGCTTTTAATTGAGTTTTTAAATTCATTTATTTTTCTATTATGTTTTATTAAGAGGTTTTTTTGTTTTGTTTTGTTAGGAAGAAGGATGAAGTATAAAAAAGTAAGTAAATAAGTAAAATATACCTCCTGAATCTCAAGCTTTTGTTCTCAGCCAGAGATCTGTAGGCATAAAATTAAGAATCATCAGTTGATGGCTTCAGTAAGATGAAACAATGTGGGCCACATTTCATGAACATGCTACGCCTTTAATGTCATTTTAAAAAAACAAACACCATGAGAGATCTTTCATCATTTGTCATACGAAAATGGATGTATTGGTTGATGGAGGACAAACAGTAGTAGTGTACCTTTTGGGTGTGGTGAACAGATACGATTCATTCCCACCATTGCTTTGATCTGTGATGAAGAGATAAATAGAACTAAATAGATGACATAATTAACTGTGGTATTTAAAAAAAAAAAAAAAAAAGGTTAATACACAATAAATTAGCTGCCAGGCCTCAACAAGATAAGTTGGACTCAGAGAGTGAAGACAACCTCACAGATTAAAACAATGATGGGAACAAATCATTGGACTTTATCACACAGGGGAAATCCTATGCAAACATGGAGTTTTAAATAGAGGGGAAAACCCGCAAAAGTGGGTAGATTTTTAGATGACATCACTCTTAAAGTGTGCTGAAGCTGAACGGAAAGTAGTCAAAAGCCACTTCTTTTTACTTTCGGAAAATCCCAAAAGTAAAAAGGAGCGGCTTTTGACTACTTTACGTTTGGGTTAGGCACAGTTTAACAGTGATGTGTATGAAAATCTACCCATTTTTGAGGGTTTTCTCCACCTTTTACATCCCGTTTCTGCGGGTCCGATGAATCATAAAATTGGAAGTGACCACAAGAGCCATCCAGTTCAAGCCCCTGCCATGCAGGAACACACAGTCAAAGCACTCCTGAGAGATGGCCATCCAGCCTCTGTTTAAATACTTCCAAAGAATGAGACTCTTATTACTTTCCAAGGCAGCCTCTTCCACTGTTGAACAGCTCTTACTGTCAGGAAGTTCTTCTTAATGTTTAGATGGAAAATCTTTTCCTGTAGCTTGAATCCATTGCTTTATGAAGATGGTAAGATGGCCTCTTGAGGGAATAAAAGCTGGAAAAAAGAAAAAGGGAGGGAATAAAAAATATTAAGAAATAATGAAATACCTCCAACAATAAAATCAAGAATGCCAGGTTGACCTTGCCAGAGAATTAAGACCAATAAAGGATGAATTGAAAATACTTACTGCAAAAATGCGCAGTAAAACAACAGAAAAAGCCTTGTAGTTGAGAGAGCATTCGGAAAAACAAAAGGCTAAATATTGGTTTTATAGATGGTTGATAGCTCCTAGATATCAAGAGCATCTATGAGATTAAGATTTGCCAGAGAGCCCAAGAAATTACAAATTTATAAAGCCTTAAAAATAATAAGCAACTGGCATACAAGGAAACAAGAATGATGTATATCAAGATTTGGCACTGGAAACTATATGAGGGGAAAGAAAAGAATTAAAACCTTGGACAATGCCTTACAGGGTTTACATATAAATGGGGCTTCCCATTTAAAATGAAAATTAGGTGGAAACGATAAAATCTTGGTGGTTGAGTCAAAGAAAAAGGTGGCTGAAGTTTGTGAAGACTGGGAACAAGGGTTCTGGATGACATTGGGATCAGCTGAACAAATGCAAAAACAGAAAATAAGTCAGAAGATTGCTGAAAGTTTGTTATAACAAACATAAGAAATCAGATTGGAAGGACCAAGGCAGCAAGCATGAAACTGTCTTATGATTAGAGACAGCTCTACCTCAACACTGCTTAGAAGCCCAAATTTTGAAACCCAAGGCAAAATAATCCAGTAATAGTAAAAGAGTTCTCATACCTCAGATCCAATATAGATCAGAACGGGGACTGCAGTCAAGAAATCAGAAGACTAGAAATGGGAGGGCAGCTATGAAAGAACTGCAAAAGATCCTAAAAAGTAAAGATATACAACTGAACACGAAAGTTAGAATTGTGTAAGCCATTGTTTTTCCCATCATCATGTATGGATGTGAGAGCTAGACAGTGAAGAAAACAGATAAGAAGAAAATCAATTCATTTGAGATGTAGTGCTGGAGAACAGTGCTGAGGATACTGTGGGCAGCTAAAAAGAAAAATAAATGGATTTGGGAACAGATCAAGCCAGAAATCTCCCTGGAAGCCAAGATGATAAAGTTGAGGCTGTTATATTTTGGCCACATCAGGAGAAGGCATGGATCACTAGAAAAGACAATAATGCTAGGAAAGGTGAAGGGATGTTGAGACGAAGACTGCATGCCATAAGGTCATGGTCCTCAATTTACAGGACCTAAGCAGAACAGTGGAGGACAGAGGGTCTTGGAGATGTCTCATTCACAGGGTCACCGGGATTCAAAGATATAGCTGTGTTAGTCTGTAGAATCAGTATGTAGAGAGATCTTGTAGCCCCTTTGAGACTCACTGAAAGGAAGAAGTTGGCAGCATGAGCTTTCGCTACGGGAAGTAGACTGTAGTCTACAAAAGCTCATGCTGCGAACTTCTTTCTTTCAGTTAGTCTCAAAGTTGCTACAAGATCTCTCTGCATACTGAGGGTCACCAGGAGTTAGGATTGACTTCATAGAATCATAGAATCCTAGAGTTGGAAGAGACCACAGGCAGTTAACAACAATACAAGCTTTCAAAAAACTTCACTGGCTTCTTTGTCAGGCAGCAATGTTAAAAATCATACAGGAGAAGATAAGTGACAATGTTAGAGTCATAGGCCTACATTTTCCCCCAGATCATAAAATCATAGAACCATAGAGTTGGAAGACACCACAAGGGCGATCCAGTCCAACCCCCTTGCCATGCAGGAACTCTCAATCAAAGCATCCCCAAAAGATGGCCATCCAGCCTCTGTTTAAAGACCGCCAAGGAAGGAGACTCCACCACTCTCCAAGGGAATATGTTCAACTGTTGAATAGCTCTTACTGTCAGGAAGTTCTTCCTAATGTTGAGGTGGAATCTCTTTTCCTGTAGCTTGCATCCATTGTTCCGGATCCTATTCTTTGGAGCAGCAGAAAACAAGCTTGCTCCATCCTCAGTGTGACATCCCTTCAAATACTTAAACAGGGCAATCATATCATCTCTTAACTTTCTCTTTCCCAAGTTAAACATACCAAGCTCCCTGAGTCTCTCCTCATAGGGCATGGATTCTAGACCCTTCATCATTTTCGGTGCTCTCCACCTTCTCAATATCCTTTATGAATTGTGGTGCCCAGAAGTGGACACAGTATTCCAGGTGGGGCCTAACCAAAGCAGAATAGAGTGGCACTATTACTTCCCTTGATCTAGATAATATGCTTCTGTTGATGCAGTCAAAGTTACTTTTGTTATCAGTTCAGATGGTCTAGCACTGGTTCCCAAACTTTGGTCTTCCAGATGTTTTGGACTTCATCTCTCAAAATTCCTGGCTGTTGGCCAAGCTGGTTGGGGCTTCTGGGAGTTGAATTCCAAAACGCCCGGAGGACCAAAGTTTGGAAATCACTGATCTAGAGGGATAGTGGTCCAGGCAAAAGCAACTCCCCTGATTTGCCATGTGAGGAGGGCAGGCGAAGGTAAGTAGGCAAAAGAATAAAATTTCAGACCCCTTAGCAACAGTGAGGTAACTTCCATTGAGATCCAGGCTAACTGTCCTGTGCAGGGCTGACTGCTCCTTTCGTAGGCAGAGAACATTGAATTTCTCAAGAAGTCTCTGTACTGTTACATCTGGGAAAACATTTAGGTGCTCTATAGGGAAAACCTGTGAAATGTGGTCCAAATGAAAGAGTTTTGGTTTTGTTGCAGATAGAAACCTCAAAGGGTTAACCCCCAGTTCTCCCCCTTGTTAAAGGACTCTGAATGACAGGAGAATGGAGATTTTAAGGATGAAAAGGTGCATGTGTGATCGGCAGTGGGCATGCGCACATCCATGAAAATTAGCATAGGTAGCAGCAGAAAAAAGTGCTTGCCAAAAAAACCCTGAGCTCTGAGTCTTCAAATGTATGTTCAGCTTATACATCAGGAGGCCAGATTGTGTTCTGAATAATACATTTTATGTGGCAAGAGTGCTAAATAACATAGGGAAGTAGGGGAGGGAGAGTTTAATGTGCACAGTACAATTAAAAAGAGTTTACGGAAACATTTTGATCTAGTTCCGAAAGACATGCATTATTTACACTGATACCGAATTGCATTAGTATTTATAGGACCACTCACTTTAGTGAGGAAGAGAGCAGAACTGGAATAGCAAGGATGAAAAAGGAGGATCTGTTGTCAGTCTTCATTTGACTCACCGGCGCTGTGATAATGGTACATGAGGAGCAGAGTGAAAGGAGGATTTCCCCTTCTGCCCTCTCCTTCCTTCTCCATCATCTTCTCATTTCCCTTTAAAAAAACAACAACTATGCTTTCCATGGCATCACATACACACACACTGTTCCACTATAGTTTTGCACAAGAAAGAGATGGCGAGAGGATGCACATCATTTATTCCTTTTTCCCCCCTTCTGATTTGCATGGAAAAGGTCCAAGGATGAGACATTGACTGTATCGCACTGCAGAAATAATCCAATCTGGCACCACTTTAACTGCCATGTCTCCATGCTCTGGAATTCTGGGAAGTGACAAAGCTCTGGTGCCAGAACAAATGCCGCTCCCCAGAATTTCATAGCATTGAGCCATGGCAGTTAAAGTGGTGCCAGGCTGGATTATTTCTGCAGTGCAAATACAGCCCCTGTCATCTCCGTGTAGAAAGGCACAAGAAAATCATTTCATTAATTGTTTCAAACTCTTTTAACTCTTATGGTGATCATTTTTAGTTGTGTTTTGTTTGGCACAAATTTTTTAAAATTTATTTAGAGTATGTATACTGAAGTTTGGCTAAAAATGTTAGGTTATCTTGTGGGCAGGCTTAGATAGACCTGCCAAGTCTTGCAAGGAGTCTCACGAGAACAATAGTCTCACCAATTTTTCCAATATGATCTGGTGCAATGCCATTACAAGACTTCAGCTTCGGCTTCAGTGTCCAGCCAAATTGTGCTGGCTCACCACAACTAAGATCTCTCCAGAGTTGTTAGGATAAGTCTTCTCTCCTTCAAAGCCTACAGTGGTGGCAATAGAAGTGGAGAGAGGGCCTTTCATTTTACTCCTGGAGGGCCATGCAGTTTACAAAAACAGCCCTGGGGGAAACAGACTTTAATTACTTCTGAACAGAAGAACAACTGCTATACAGTACCCTGTGGATACCAAAATCCATGGATGCTCAAGTGTAATTAAATACAGTTGCATAGTAAAACTTATATAAGTCCCTTATATAAAATGGCAAAGTCAACGTTTTGAAATTTTGGAATATTTTCAAGCTGCGGTTGGTTGAATCCTTGGATGAAGAATCTGTGGATATGGAGGGCTGGCTGTATAAGGCATTTTTAGAGCTTTGAAAATTTACTTTTTTGAACCATCATCTGCAGAATCCACCCAACCAACGAGACAGCTGTAGTAGATTCCTAGCCCTGAGTAGCTTTCTGTACTACCAGTAGGAGGACTCTATGTAAACTGCTGCTTCCTTCTCTTGATTACTTCCTTGAATTGTAACCTCTGCCTATCTTTAACTAAGTACCTTCTCTGACCACACACTTGTCCCTCTTGTTTTCAATTGTTCCTGCTTTTAGGCCATTCAGATGTACAGCCCATTCCCCATAACACTGACCTGATGGCCTACAGCAGGGGAGATGAGCCTCCAGTTTATGGGTCTAATCAGGCTCACAGAAGTTCATCATCTAATCCAGAGACAGTCTTCCCAAATTCTGCAGCTGGGGTAGCAGTATACACTACATTTTGGTTTCCTCACCGGGGAAGGTGAATGGCATATAGGATGATCCTGCCTTTTCTTTTGGTACATTTTATTATTCTTATTAATGTTCCTGTTTCCATTTAATAAGGGGGTGTTGTCCATGTTACATCCTCTCTAACTGGAGACGACATGTTGGAGAAGAGATGAAGCTCCCAAGAATGCCAGCCAGCAGGCAGTGACATTAATGTCCAACAGCTATGTCCATTGATGTCCTCTGGCCTTTGTTGTTGTTGTTGTTGTTAACTGCCCTCGAGTTGATTTCGACCCATGGTGACCCTGTGGATGAGACATCTCCAAGACTCCCTGTCCTCCACTGCTCTGCTTAGGTCCTGTAAACTCATACCCATGTTCACCTTAATAGAGTCCATCCATCTAGCATATGGCCTTTCTCCCTTTCTATTTCCCTCCACCTTTCCTAGCATTATTGTTTTTTTCCAGTGAATTCTCCCTTCTCATGATGTGCCCAACGTATGATAGCTCTACAGTTTGGTCATCTTGGCTTCCAGAGAGATCTCTGGCTTGATCTACTCTAGGACCCATTCATTTGTCTTTTTGGCTGTCCATGGGATCCTCAGCACTCTTCTCCAGCACCACATCTCGAAAGGAGTTGATTTTCTTCCTATCCACTTTCTTCACTGTTCAGCTCTCACATCCATCCATGGTAACAGGGAATGCAATGGCTTGTATGATTCTCACTTTTGTGTTTAGTTGTATATCTTTGCATTTTAGAATCTTTTCTAGTTCTTTCATAGTGGCTCTTCCCATTCTTAGTTTTCTTCTGTTTCCTGGCTGCAGTCACCATTTCTATCAATGTTTGATCCCAGGTATGAGAACTCTTTGACTATTTCTATTTCTTCATTGTCTAGGTTGAATTTGTCAAGATTCTCTATTGTCATTATGTTCAGCAATAGGCCTACCTGGCCTACAAAGGATTATGGGGGAGCAGTCTACCCACCCATTTTTATGGGTAAATCCTCACCCATGACCTGAAGCCTGCTTCTACAGAAGCATGATGGTTTGCATGTGGAAGCATTTAACAAGTTATATATATCATCAGATATAAGTGTCCCTTTGACAGATTCCCAAGGAACTGAGAGCCAGGTAGCCTTCAAAAGGAAACAAGGAATCTTACCAAGTTAAGACTCAGTACTGAGGTGAAAGCCAGTCATGGAAGGACAGTAAAGGCTGTCATTCTTTCAGCCAGAACATAAACATTTTACAGTCCATCTTGTTAGGGAAAGCCAGTGGTACCTTGGAAAGTTACAATCACTTTAGTATCTAGGATCCTTAAAAGCACGGCTGGAGAACCTATTGTCCTCCAGCTGTTGGACTCCCAGCTCCCATCAGCTACAGCCATCATGGCCAGTAGTCAGAGCGGATTAGAAAATGTAACCCAACAACATTTGGAGGACCAAAGCATCTCCCAGTCCTGCTTTACAACTTCCAGATGTGCAGATAGGAAGAAAACTGCAATTCCATTACACCTTCAGCCAGTATAACCAATGATTGAGAATCATGAGAGTTGGAATCCAGCAACACTAGAAGGGCTATAGGTTGCTTATTCCTTCATGCCCAGAAACATGCTCGTTCCTCTATCGTTCAGGGCAACCCCTCTGAAAATGCCTATAGATTCCTTCTAGCCCTTGGCAATCACAGTGTTTGAGGCTTCACACTTACTTGGAGTGACCTCAGCAACTGAAAAATGGTTCATGTTACCAAGAGTAGACTAGAGCTTGGAAGGTGTTTGGGTTTATTTTTAAAAAACAGTAGTATATAACTTGTTTCAAAGTCCAAAAAATCATTTGGTATCATTTTCCTGCCCAAATCTAGTAGCTTGCTCTGATAACTCTGTATATTACTTGTTTCTTTTTATAAAACAATCATGAAAAATGCTGGAAATGGCCTAACATGTGGAAAAAATTCCTGCAGCATGCCCTTACAAAAGTACGTTATTCTCCCCAAGTAACAAATGTAGGGGACATTATATGGGAAATGCAATGCTGTCACCAGTCTTTAACTGTTTAAAAATTGAACATAATTATGCTCGCCTTGCTCCAAAACTAATATATCCAACCCATCTTCGAGACCGCCTCCTCCTGTACAATCCACCCCACACACTTCGATCCTCTGGGATGAATCTGCTACAGCCAAAAAAATCAAGACTGTCTGCAACCTCCCAGAGGGCCTTCTCAATGACCGCTCCCAGACTATGGAACGGCCTGCCAGATGAGATCCATCATATTACAACCTTAGATGGCTTTAAAAGGGCTGTCAAGACAGATCTCTTCCGGCAGGCCTTTCCTGATTAGTTTTCCCAGTCCCAGGAGCCATCCCATCTGTATGTCTATTACTCCCTGCAGCACCCATTGCTGTTGCCATTTAATAATAATAATAATAATAATAATAATAATAATAATAATGTTTATTTATATCCCGCCTCTTTGAGATCAATCGGGGCAGCTAACAAGAATAAAATATACATACAACTGTAAAATCTAATCCCCCCCCCCCTTAAAAAAATATTAAATCAATTATAAATTAAAACATACAATAAAATACAACAATAATTTAAAAATGATCACTTTGTAGACAGCATTCTGCACTCTGCTCTATTTTAAATATTGCTTTAATCTATGATTGTTTAATGATTTCTTAAGGATTTGGGGATTGATCTTATTGTGTTGTATTTTTATGCTGTAAGCTGCCACCGATTGCTTGGCAGAGGGGTGGGATATAAATAAATTTATTATTATTATTATTATTACAGATGGCATCCTGTTGGTTACTCTTATCTAGAATAGACCCATTGAATCAATTGTTGTATTGTGAGTCAACAAATACATAAATTCCATTGATTTACTCTAGTCATTCCTAACAATAGGATTTGGACCTACCAGTAGCGTTGTCATGTACAATATGTTACTTCCAGAACTTCAGTTAGTCATGACCAATTTAGTTTCAATTGATTACAACCAATTTTCTGTAACTAAATCTGGATCCAACTCATTGAGTAGGGAATTAAGTAATAGAATTCTTGAAAGGATCTTACTCGAAAGTGCTGTGAATATGTGCAGCTATAGCAGTGGCAAATAATAGCTGATTATCTACCCCAGTTTTGTATTTTTAACATATGCTAGTTTATCAATTCAAAATGTTGGCATAGCCATGTCACAGTAAAAAGGAGCTGTAGGTTTTGGAGTAGGACTCTTATTAAAATACCAAAGGAAATATAATAGTGTGGATCTGAGTATATAAACATAGCAAAATAGGTCTGAAATAATGGCTAGCATAAATTTTCTTCTGAACATAAATTATTTTCAAATGGTTCCCGCACCTGGGAGGACTTCAAAAGTTATTCTTTGAAGTCTTTTGAAGTTGTTAAATATGTAGAAATATTCAATGTCATTAAGTAGTTTTATAAATGGGGTAAAAGAGAGGGGGGAATTATATTTTGAATGAGGATTTGAGAACTCATAGGCTAATAAAGACATTTCTAATCTCCCCCTGAAGAACTCTGGCTGCAACTCAGTTCCAGAATCTCAAGCTGAATTTGCAGTTCTTCGCATGACACAAATGTAATGGAATGCACTAGGGCTATACAGAATCCAGCAAATTCTATCAGTTGATCCAGATTGCTTTAAAGAAATGTGTTTTTGTGGTTTCAGAGAAATCCAAGTAGCCTGGAGTGGCATTTTTCCTGGAGAGAGTGAGAATTCTGTTTGCTTCATTTCGGATAAGAACTTACCAAAGTTTGCATACTTCTACATATATTTGTTTCAAAGAACTTGAGATCATTTTAAAATGGCAGTAAACCCAACATTTATGTCCATCTCTGCTTCCTGCCACTCCTTTTATTTTCAGAGCAGCCCTCCAATGAAAATTAGGCTAGGAATATATATGATTGATTCAATCAGGAGTGGGCAACTTCATAGTTGTAGGGTTCCTCATTTTAAGAAGGATATAGACAAGTTGGAAGAATTCAGAGGAGGGCAGTGAAGATGATAAAAGGTGCAGAGAACAAAATATATGAGAGGTGGAAGGAACTGGACATGTTCAACTTAGTGAAGAGAAGACTGAAGAGTGGCATGATTGTCCTCTTTAAATACCTAAAAGTCTGCCACAAAGAGGAGGGTGCATGTTTGTTCTCTGCTGCCTCTGAGGGTACAACTTGGAGTCTTATCACGTTAAAAACAAACCCGAGAGACAAATGGAGAGAAGTGCATTTATCTTTCTGTTTATCTTTATCAGCATAACATCAAAGCACTTTCATTCTCTTCCAGTTGTAAAAGCATGGGAGAGGGTGGTAAAAACCTCTCTTTTGCTAAACGGATTTTTCCAGCTTGGCAAAGGGGACACTTTTACAGCACTTTTACGACCCTCTCCCATGCTTTTACGACAGGAAGAGAACAAAAGTGCTTCAGTGTCGTGCAGAGACAGAAAGATAAAGGTGCTTTGCTTCTCTCTGTTTGCCTTCCGAGTTTGTTTTTAATGCACTAAGGCTCTAGGTCTAATGGTTTGAAGCTACAGGAAGGTTGGTTTCGATTGAACATTAGAAGAAACTTCTTGACAGTGAGAGCAGTTTGGCAATAGAACCAATTTCATAGAGAGGTGATGGAGTCTCCTTCCCTGGATGTCTTCAGAAAAAGGCTGGATAGCTCCCTGCTGGGGATGCTACAGCTGGAGATCCTGCACTGTGCGAGGAGTTGGACTCAATGGCCCATAGGGCCCCTTCCAACTCCGTGATTCTTTGAAGGAAACCACTGCCTTTGCTGAACCCACCAGCGGGCTCAACCTGACAATTCTGCCACTGTGTTGAGGGTAATTTAAAACCCTGCAATTTGTCTTTACAACTTGATATAGAGAGGATGCAACGTTTTGGGCAAACTGACTTTTGCTTCTGGGAGGTAGGAGTTACATGTGACATATCCGTGAGTAAAGCAGATTCTCAATTGTCCCATTGAAAATTGTTTTAAGCTCTCTGGATTATACCCAGTGTATTAAAGCACTGAGGAGAACGACTTAGATTTTTCTTGTATCAAAATATGTCGGGAGGGGGTACTGTTGCCACCAATGTACTGTTTCATTTGACCCCCAAAATATCAATTTTCCATACCAAGAGCTGGCTGGAATACACATAGCAAAATGGAGAAGCAGCTTGGCAGGATTTATTGCAGAGAAAATAGAAATGTTTTCCTGCTGTGTTCTGTGAAGATGGCTGCACGGCAAGGTGGCCAGGGCTTATTTGTTGTTGGGATCTCATGCCAGGCACTGGCCAGGCATGGCATATGTGAAGGTGTTACCTTGTGAAATCTTCTTTCTTTCTTTCTACTACTAGGTAGTTACAGGACAGCTCTAAGCGAAACCTAGGCTGCACCTGCACTGCATGAATAATCCAGTTTGACATCACTTTAAGTACCATGGCTCAATGCTGTGGAATTCGGGGAACTGTAGTTTGTTGTGGCACCAAGGGTTCTACAGCATTGGGCCATGGCAATTAAAGTGATGTCAGATCGGATTATTCATGCACTGCAGGTGTGGCCTCAATGAACTTTTTAAATATTCCCCAGTAAACATGATAAAGGAAAGAAGGACAATCTCCTTCACTTTTGGTGTTGTGTTTGTTCACATAATCATTGTCAATAGCTTGAAACGGATTACCTGACACAGAGAGAAGTTGAATGTCCTTCAGAAATTGCCACCCTCAACAGTTTCATGGAATCTTCTTTATTGGATTTATACAGTTGCTGAATCACTGGCCTAAATGAATCACTCAGTTGTTGTTTTTTTCTTGCACATTGTGTCAGATGGGGGAAAACACAAACAGCATGCCTCTCATCATGAATAAAAGATGCAAGCATTTGTCGTATTGATACGATGGTGATTTTTCAGAGAAATAGAAATGTTAGTCTGATGTAACAGAAAAAGGGGAAAGGGAGAGGAGAAAGAAATTAAGCAACATATCAAAGATTAGCCAAGGCTGCGTCTGCAGTGCAGAAATAATCCAGTTTGACACCGCTTTAACTGCCATGGGAATTCTGGGAATTGTAGTTTGGTGAGATACTTAGCCTTCTCTGTCTGAAAGCTCTGGTGCCACAACAAAGTACGGTTCCCAGAATTCCATCGCATTGAGCCATGGTAGGGGGGAAGCACACCAGGGCTTCGGGGACGCCCTGGGACGGAGCGCCATGGGACCGCAGCCTCCACACCGCGGCACTCCAGCGGCGTCCCTGAAAGGAGCACAAAAATAGCGCTCCTTTCAGAAATCAGGGAAAGTGCGCCCTAAACGCGTCCGGCGCACTTTCCCTGACTTTTCCGTCGCAGCGTTTCTGGACGCTGCGGCGGGAGGTTGCCTCCGGAGCGCCAGCCATGTGGAGGGCCGGCTGCTCCGAGGGCAATCTCGGGAAGAGGAAGGAGCGCCGCTCGTGCGGCTGCCCCTCCTCTTCCCTGCCTCCAAGACGACTGTATTAGTCATCTGCCGAGGCCCCTAGTTAAAGTTAAAGTGGTTTCAATCTGGATTATTTCTGCAGTGCAGATGCAGCCTTATTTATATTTTGGCATGAACTTTTGTGGATGTTTTCAAATCAGGAGTCCTAGTGGTGCAGTGGTTAAATGCTGATCCTGCAGTCACAATGTTGTAAGTTCAATCCTAGAGGAGGCTCCAAGGTGGACTCAGCCTTCCATCCTTTTGTAGGTTGGTAAAATGATTCCCCAACTTGTTGGGGGCAATTGGCTTACAGATTGTAAACCACTTAGAGTGCTAGTTCACTGACAAGTGGTATAGAAATGTACTTGATATTGCTATTGCTATCTTCATGTCTTCAGATGCACTGATGGAGTGATATGAAAGCCACAGATTTTTAAGGATTCCCACACAGTTGTGGGGAAAGAATGTAATAGGAATCAGAAAGATGCAAATTATGATCCTGATCATAAGTCTTCCAGCTCTTCCACATACATAAATAAAGCAGTTTGACACTACTAATTGTCATGGCTTCTTCCTGTGGAATCCTGGGATTTGTAGCTTGGGGAGGTATTCAGCCTGGTCTGTCAGAGAGCTCTCATGCCTCACCAAACTACAAATCCCAAGATTCCGTAGGACAGAGTCATGGCAGTTAAAGTGGTGTCAAACTGCTTTATTTCTGCCATGTGGGTACATTCTTCAAAGAGCTGTGTGAAGTCTTTCAAGCAGCTAGGAACATTCTTTTATAGTGATTTGTTAGTATTGGCATATGAAAACAGTAAATCTACTTACTGACAGTCAAACCCTTCTCTGCAGAGATTCCTTTTGTTACATTACAGTTATGAGGACTCATGTATTAATAAATGTAGTGTGTCATGAAACCATTGTCTGTGTCCCCCATCTCAGTGAATGGATTGTAATTTGTGAATATAATTCAATTCAGCGTTTTCTCTTTCCAGTCCTTTGAAACCTTCTTGTTTGAGAACTCCTACTTGTGAGCCCCATATTATATGTTCAAGAGGGTTGAAATACTCTGGAACCAATTTTTTTGACATTGCAATTTTTAATTATAAATGTGTGCCGATTTATCCTTTTGTACAGAGAATGTCATGTTTGTTCAATGCTCATCCAGATTATCCTTTCAACCAATTGGTTTATGTGAAAGGCAGCAACACACACACACACACACACACACACACACGAGCCTGCTTTTCTTATAATATGTTCTGCATACAAATTGAACAGATATGAAAATATGCAGCCTTGTCTGACCCCTTTGCCAATTGGGAATCATTCTGTTTCTCCGAATTCTGTTCTGACAGTAGCCTCTTGTCCTGAGTACAGATTCCTCATCAGGACTATCAGATGTGTTGGCACTTCCATCATGTCTCTAAGAGCCTTCCATAGCCTTTCATGGTCTATCCAGTCAAAGGCTTTGATATAGTCTATAAAGCACATGCTGATTTTCTTTTGAATTCCCTGATGCACTCCATTAGCCATTGTATGTTTGCAATGTGGTCCCTAGTGCCCCTTCCTTTCCTGAACCCTGCTTGGACCTGTGGGATTTCTCTGTCCATGTATCATTGGACCCTATGTTGCAGAAATTTGAGCATGATTTTGCTTGTGTGGGAGATCAGTGCTATAGTCCTATAGTTGGTGCAGTCTCTTGTGTCTCCCTTTTTGTGGATGGGGGTGTATATTGATCACTTCCAATCTCTTGGCCATTGTTTTGTTTTCCATATCTGTTGACATATGCTGGTTGGCACTAGAGTTGACTCTGTTAATGTGCATTGCAGCAGTTCAATAGGAATATCATCTGTTCCTGGTTATTTGTTTTTTGCTATTCTCTTATTGTAGTTTCCACCTCACTTTTTAGAATTTGGGGTTCATCTTCATATGGCTCTTCATTCCATATGTCCTTCATTTTGTCATCTCTTTTGTATAATTGTTCTGTGTATTGCATCCAACTTTTTTATTCCTTCCTTGTCTTGAATTATGTTATTTGCATTGTCATAGAGCTGAAATAGAAATAGTAAAAAACCTGGGATCAAACATTGATAGAAATGGGGATGGAAGTCAGGAAATCAGAAGATTAAGAATGGGGAGGGTGGCTATGAAAGAACTAGAAAAATAAATCTAAAATGCAAAGATATACAACTCAGCACAAAAGTTAGAATCATACAACCCATCATATTCCCTATTACCATGATAGATGTGAGAGCTGGATAGTTAAGAAAGATGATAAGAAGAAAACCAATTCCTTTGAGATAATGTGGTGCTGGAGAAGAGTGTTGAGGATCCCATGGACAACCAAAAGGACAAACAAATGAGTCCTAGAACAGACCAAGCCAGAAATCTCCCTGGAAGCCAAGATGACCAAACTGAGGCTGTCATACTTCGGACATATCATGAGAAGAGAGGACTCTTTGGAAAAAACAATAATGCTGGGGAAGGTGGAAGGAAGTAGGAAGAGAGGAAGGCCACATGCCAGATGGATGGACTCTATTAGGGAGGTCACTTTGGATATTAATGGGTTGCAGGATTTAAGCAGAGCAGGGGAGGACAGAGGGTCTTGGAGATGTCTTATCCCTAGGGTTGCCATGAGTCAAGATTGACTTGAGGGCAGTTAACAACAACAAAGTTTTCTTAAGTACAGCTATCTGAAACAAACAAGCTTCACACAATGAGGAACACAGCCAGCTCCACATTCTGCCCAGTCTCTGAAGAATCACCAGGGGCAGTAGCTGTCTAGCATCTCTCCCATATTGTCAGCTAGATCTTGTGCTTTTCCAAAATGGTGAAGGCAGCTAACATCTCTCTGGTGGACTGTGGCACTGCCTCTGTTCCCTTGCAGACAAAGAATACTTCATGCTCTGTTGGACAAACACTATCCATGATGCAAGTAGTCCCTCATTTCTTTTCGATTTGGGAAACACTTTTACTACTCTGATTAGCTTCTTCTTGTTTTGGGAGCCAAGGAGAGCCTGATGCCCTTCATGAGCTCACTCTTCCAAGGTTCCATAGGCTCTCCAGAATGTAGTCCAGTGTTGTTTTGGTCTCTAGTGCTTGCTGCCTCAACTGCTCCATCCATCTGTGGGAAAGAGAATCAGCAACACCATTGCCCATTCCTTATACAAATGACATTGTTGTAAAGGAGACCCTCTGGTCTGGTAAAATCTGCATATGCCTTGTAAATAACATCAGTATGTTGTATTGGAAAAGGAATGTATTAAAAGAAGAAAAAGGATCTGCATGACTGTGCTCTGACAAAAACAGCAGCATAAAACAGAAAACCTGGGAGCCAGATGGACCACTTATAACCAACTCTTCTTTTCCCAATCTTCTCTTTGTCATCTATCTCATCCCTTATTTTCCAGATCTACCTTGTCATCCTGCCAGATCATTCCGTTTGTATCTGGGAAGAGATTGTCTCCTAGCAGCAACGTCTGTTTCCAACACAGTATGACCCTAAGTACTCATAAATAACCTACTGCAGGTTTGCTTCCAGAGATACCCATTCAACTTCTTGCCTTGATGTGGCATACAGTGGTCTAGCCATATGCTGAACTAGACACGGTGACCATTGAGTCTGACTGTTAACCAGTGGAATAGTCAAGATTGTCCATAGTTGAAACCCCTACATTGCAAGTCTGTGTCATCCGTGACAGCTGCACTCATGGCCCCCCTAGCGATCCCATCACCATGTATTGTGTATCAGTTGCTAATATGTTCATAACTGTAGTGTAGCTCAGGTAGGATGAGCCAAGGCTAGCTTGCTTTTGGATTCTTCTATCACTGGTTGTGCCTCCTGGGCCATATCAGATATTACTATTGGTTGGCCTGTTTCCTCAGCTGCTTTCCCTTGCTCTAAAGCTGATACATTAGTCAAGATATCAGTTGTTATTTGCATCCTATAACCTGAAATGTTTCCTTCTTTGGGGGTTGGGAGTGGAACTGCCACTTCTGGACCTTGTGCAAAGTCTGACCCCTTGGGAGGATTGCATTGAAATCCCCTGCATTTTCATCCTCAGAGGGTGACAACACCAGTGGTGGTCCTTTTATTGCAGTCAGTTTGGCAAGACCTGTTCCTGTTGCATCTCTAAAACCTTTCTAGATATCCAGGGTCTTCGTATATTGGATTAACTGTAAAGTTCCTTCCATCCCCCAAATGGCCTGAAAGATGGCCATCCAACCTCAATTTAAAGACCTCCAGATATGATCATCTTGGTTTGCTGGACATGATTCAGCTTGTCAGTATCCTTCTTGAACCGTGGTACCCAGAAATGGACACATTTCAAGGTAATGTTGAATTATGGTCCTATCCTTCAGATTATTAGCTACCACCGCCCCTGTCATTTGGTGTCATCTGCAATTTGGCTAGCATGCCTTCTAAATGGTTGACCACCTGAACCCAAAATGGCTCCTCTTCATCCTCAAGAGAAGTGATGGGGGGGGGGGGGTACCACTGTCCTGGGCACAGTGCTATTCAACATCTTTATAAATTACTTGGCATATGGAATAGAGGGAAAGCTTATCAAATTTGCAGATGTCACCAAATCAGGAGGGATAGCTAATACCCCCAGAGGACAGGATCAGAATCCTAGTAGACCACAAGCTAAACATGAGTCAACAGTGTGATATAGCAGCTTAAAAACCCAATGTGATTCTAGGCATCAGTAGGAATAATGGTGTCTTGATCAAGAAAAGTAATAGTACCGCTTTTATTTAGCTTTAATCAGACCTCACCTGGAATTGTGTCCAGTTCTGAGCACTACAATTCAAGAATGATATTGACAAACTGGAACGTGTCTAGAGGAGAGTGACCAACGTTGTGAAATATCTGGAAACCATGCCTTATGAGGAGTGACTTGGGAGCTGGGTATGTTAAGCCTGGCGAAAAGAAAGTTAAGAGGTGACATGATGGCCATGTTTAAATATTGGCAAGGGTGTCACGCTGAGGATGAAATGGAGCACGCTTGTTTTGTGCTGCTCCAGAGATTAGGACATGGAGCAATGGATGCAAACTACAGGAAAAGTGTTTCCACTGAACATTAGGATGAACTTTATCTCAGTAAGAGTTGTTCAACAGTGGAATAAACTTCCTTGGAGGATGGTGGAGTCTCCTTCTTTAAAGGTTTCTAAATAGAGGCTGGATGGTCATCTGTTGGGAGTGCTTTGATTGTGTATTCCTACATGGCAGGGGGTTAGATTGGTTGACCCTTGGGGTCTCTTCCAACTCTATGATTCTCTGAGTCTATGATTCTGCCTCCACAGCACTCCCTTGATCTATAGAACTAGTAAATCCTTTTTAAAAGGGGGAGAGAGGGGGAGAGAGATCACATTAGTTTGGCATTACTTGTTTTTGAGAAACCCATGCTGGCTTGGTAATTACAGTATTTATTTCCAAGTGCACTCTGACTGACTGCTTAATGATCTGTTCTAGACCTTTCCTGGTATTGACAACTAAACTGGCCTGTAATTGCCTTGGTCCTCTCTTTTGCTCTTTTTGAAGAAGAAGACAACATTTGCCCTCTTCCAATCTGCTAAGACTTCACCTCTCACTGAAGCATTCTTAAAGATTGTTGACAGCGACATCTGCAAGTTCTTGTGAAATAAAACCTCTCCCCTGATGGTCTCAAACTTGGCAGAACTTTCCCCATACCCTCAATTTCATCACTTTGGGTAGTGCCCTTGACGTCTGGACTAAAATTTAGAACGGATTCATTGCTCCACTGACCTGGGAACTCCCTGCTGCGCATGTGATCTGACATGTACAAGTGGAAGGATGTGCAGTGAAAACTGAAATACAAAAGTGGCGTATATGTCAAGAAAATATGAACTATTTTTCTGTTTCTAAGGAATTCTGTTTCCATCCACACCCCTACTCAAAACGCCTTCTGAGAAATTTAACTGAGCTCAACTCTGGAAGGGAAAACGTGATACAGATCTCAGGGCAATGTCACAGGTATCACTGGCAAACTGACACTCCAATCTTTTGCTGCTCGATGCACTCTCATCCCAGCAAAGTCATGTTACATAATTCTCTGAACCGTCCAAGTTACCCAACAAACTCTCAAAATATCTGTTTGCATCACCTCAGCAGTAAAAAGCAATAGTAATATATTAGTAACCAACACTTTCCTGCCTTTTGGAGATATCTAAAACTTCTGCAGGGGCCTAAATACCTAAAGGTTTGCCATAAATCAACAGGCAATGTGAAGGCACATAGACATACATACACACACACCTTCTTCTGCCTCAGTCATCTGTCTCATTCTGCCTCATGGCAGGGCTGATGTACAGCAACTGCTTTTCACTTGAGAAAAAAAAAATGAATGAATGAACATCAGACGACAGTTCTGGGCATGAGCCTTTACCTGTCCAGTCTTAATACTTAGGTATGAAAATGAAATTAGAGATTCTTCCCAGCTATAGATCAATCAATAATCATTTGGTTACTTCTCTTGTTTCCCCATTTTAAAAAATCAATTTGGTGGGTTTTGGTTTTTTTTATGCATTCAGAAAAGCTTGATTTATTTCGCTCTTTGTTAGCAATGGCCCAGTGGTAAATTTGGAATCACAGGGCTTCATCATTACAGTGTCTATAGCTACGCTGCAAGGAGAGTCCAAAACTTCAGTTTGTTGATCTTTTCTTTTTTAAAGAAACCTTAGCAGTTTTTGTCTTCACCAGAAGCTAGTCTTTTGTACAGCTAATGGATCTTGCTCATTCAGAACTAAGCCACATAAAAATACTTTAATTGCACAGGGACAACTCATAACAGTGTTCACAGACTGCCTTGGAGAATGGGGGAACTCTCTTTCTTTGGAGGTATTTAAAGGGGGGTTGAATGGACATCTTTTGGAGGTACCATTCCTGCATCAGAGGGATTCGATTAATTGGTTGCACACACACACACACACACACACATATGATATGATAATCTCCTAGAAGGAGAATGAAACTGCATAAGCTAATTGTATAATCAATAATTTTATCAAAGATTATAAAGTCAGCTGTTTAGTCTCGTATTAGATAATTTTCCTGAAAGTCCAACCCTTAAGAGATTCTTAATGGTTTCTTAGCTCCTGAGTTATACAGGGCGTCCTTGTCTTTGGCCATCTCTATCCCAAAGGAAGACAACTTTTCTCTTTCCTTCTCCTATTTTCTATTCCTGCCCTCCTTCCTGTCAGTTTCTCAGTTTCCTTCACAGCCCCTGTCCAGGTTTTTGCAAGAAGAAAGAAAGAAAGAGAAAGAAAGAAAGAAAGAAAGAAAGAAAGAAAGAAAGAAAGATGTGTTCATAGGAGTGGGGTTCTTGTAGAGGCAGATAGGAGGATCTCTTTTCTCTTGATCCAGGAGCATATATTATTTTGTGTGGCTGTACACAAGGCAACCATCCTGTAGCTTTGCCTCAGGAGAAATCAGGGCATTTCTGGCTGCATCAGATGCATAGATGGCAATAGAATCACACTTCTGCATATGCTTCTGGTTCCAGTGAATGTTCTGTGGATACTACTGTACAACCCAAAGTGCTGTAAGATCCTCTGCTTCTGGGGAGAAGGGACTACCATGTGGCCACATTGTACACAGCATCACAGAATAGCATGCCATGCCAGACAGATTGGATAGAAACATCTCCTCCCTTGGTACCAGCAGTCTGGCTTCTAATGCAGCAGGGAAAAGAGCTTAGAATAAATACTGGTTAGTCTGTTGCAGCAAAAAAAAAAACAATTAATATTTCTGTGCACCTTAGAAATGAAGGAATTTATTCTTGCATGTTACTCAGACAAAATCCCATGTGGTGTCGTGGTGGAATTATTGGAAGATAATCAGTCTTATGCCACCTATTTGATAGTATTATTTGCTATAACAAAAAAATACTGTATGCTGTAACTCAATCTCCTCTGAAAAAAATCTTACCAAAAAAACCCCCTCCTCTTAATAGGGTCGACAGTAGGGGGGATGCAGACGGGTGGCCATGGGCCGCCCTGGGAAGTGGAGGATTGGAGCCGAGGCTGCCCCATGCCTTGGCCCCAATCCTCCCTTCTGCCGGCCCTGAAAGGAGCGCTAAAATGCTGGTCCTTTCAGAGCCGGCAGAAGGGACACATCAAGAGCCACCGCGCGGCTCTTCTGTGCCTCTTCCGGTGCAGCGCATGAAGACGCTGCACCGGGAGGACGTATTCAGGGCGCACACCATGCGTAATGGTGTGCGCCCTGATGACATCCTCGGGGAGGGGTTGAGACGGCCGGCTGCCCCTTCCTTTCCGTGCTTCCAAGATGGCGCTTTGCGCCGTCTGCAGAAGCCCTTAGAGTCACCAGAAGTCAGAAACAACTTGAAGGCACATAACAACAACAAAATTTGCTGTAACCACCAAGACACTACACATTTATTTGACTGGTGGTTTTAAATGTTTGTAATTGTTAATTTTACAACATGGTTTCATGTCAGCTACGTGGACAGTTTGGAGATTGTTGCAGCGCTAATTAAACCGGTTTAGCAGAGCCGGTTTAAAATTTAAGATGGGCAGCATCCTGATTTTATCACAAGGATTTAATCACCAAAATCGCTGCCCGGGTCCAGCCCCGCTCCCAGGGCCACTCCAGCGGCCATTTCCTTAAGTCAGAAAACTCCTGGCTTTGAAAAAAGCTGCACTGCACGCCCCTGGGAGCAGCGATGGACCCAGGCTGGATCCGGGCAGTGATTTCGGCAGGCAAATCCTTTTGATAAAATCAGGATGTCACCCATTTTAAAGTTTAAGCTGGCTCAGCTAAACCGGTTGAATTAGCACTGCGACAATCTCCTAGGTTACCGTTTCAGGCTGGTTTAATAGTAGATTATATGATATTTTATCATCAATGGGTTGTTCTTGTTATGCTCAGTACTAATCTGTCATGACTTTTGGATAAATGCAATAAAGATTGGCTTATCATAGCAGAACTATAGTTGATTGGGTTTACCAGAACCAATACTGTAATCCAGGGGTAGGCAACCTTTCCCCTTTAAGGGCCGAGGGACTTCAGCTCCCAGAATCCCAGGAGCTATTGGCCAACATGGGACTATTGGCCAACATGGCTGAGGCTTCTGGGAGCTGAAGTCCCTCGGCCCTTAAAGGGGAAAGGTTGCCTACCCCTGCTGTAATCCTTTACCAGCACAGTAATCCTGATGGGACAAGAAGTAATGCGCACTTCTCATGGTGTCCTGTGAGCAACGGTCTTAGGGACAGTTGGAAAGTGTTGATTATAACTTAGAACATAGGAACTGAATCATGTAACCTGCCAATAGTCAGGATCAAAGTACTAAAGGGCAAGCTGGGAGGGAGGATTGAGAAGCAAGGGTCATGGAGATGGACAGGACCATGCTAAAGCTCAGGAGAACCTAAATACTCAAGTAAGGGTCAACTGGGGTAGGAAGTTGTGTCCAGCAGTATTCAATAGCTACCACCAGTATTCAGTAGCTAGCCTTGGAGAGAGGAATTAGCCCAAGACCTAAGGATGTTGAATTAGAAAAATTACGCCTTGCAGCACAGTGTTTCACCAAATTGGTGACCTCAGAAGCAGTTTCTGATAATGTCATATGGGTTTCAGGAACCAAAGTCTACAATACAGGCACGGCTAGTTATTATGTTCTTTATATTTAATTATTTATTCTATTTATAGCTTTTTCTGCAATGAATTCAAGGCGATCTACTTAGTTCTTCTTAGCCCCGTTTCTTCTTCTTCTTCTTCTTCTTCTTCTTCTTCTTCTTCTTCTTCTTCTTCTTCTTCTTCCTTGAATCCTAGAGTTTGAAGAGACCCCAAGTCCATCCAGCCCAACCCCATTCTGCCATGCAGGAAATCACAATCAAAGCTTCCTTAACGGATGGCCATCCTGCCTCTGTTTAAAGACATTCAAGAAGGAGACTCCACCACACTCTAGGGGAGCATCTTCAACTATTGAACAGCATCTTCTCACTGTCAGGAAGTTCCTCCTAATGTTGAGGTCGAATCTCCTTTCCTGTAGCTTGCATCCATTGCTCCATCTAGTCTCTGGAGCAGCAGAAAACAAGCTTGCTCCATCCTCAATATGTCACCCCTTCAAATATTTAAACAGGGCTATCAGATCACTTCTTAACTGTGTCTTTTCCAGGCTAAACATACCCAGCTCCCTAAGTCTCTCCTCATAGGGCATGTTTCCAGATCCTTCACCATTTTGGTTGCCCTCCTATGGACACTATCCAGCTTCTCAACATCCTTTTTGAATTGTAGTGCCCAGGACACAGTATTATTCCAGGTGGAGCCTGACCAAAGCAGAATACAGTGGCACTATTACTTCCCTTGATCTAGATACTATATTTCTATTGATGCAGCCTAAAATTGCATTGGCCTTTTTAGCTGCTGCATCACACTGTTGACTCATGTTCAACTTGTGGTCTACTAGGACTCCTAGATCCCTTTCACACATAGTCTCATTAAGCCAGGTGTCCCCCATCTTATATCTATGCATTTCATTGTTTTGCCCTAAGTGTAGTACCTTACATTTCTTCTTGTTGCAATTTGTTTTGTTAGCTTTGGCCTAGCTTTCTAATCTATTAAGGTCATTTTGAATTTTCATCCTGTCCTCTGGGATATTAGCTACTCCACCTAATTTGGTGTCATCTGCAAATTTGAGAAGCATGCCCCCTATTCTTTCATCAAAATCATTGAAAAGATGTTGAATAGCACTGATCCCAGGACAGAACCCTGTGGCACCCCACTGGTCACTTCTCTCCAGGATGAAGAGGAGCCATTGCTGAGCACCCTTTGGGTTCAGCCGGTCAACCAATTACTAATCCACCTAACAGTTTTATTGTCTAGCCCACATTTTACTATCTTGTTTGCAATAATATTGTGGGGGACCTTGTCAAAAGCCTTACTGAAATCAAAATATTCTATGTCTACTGCATTCCCTTCATCTAACAAGCTGGTAATTTTATTTTTAAAAAAAGAGATCAGATTAGTCTGGCATGACTTGTTTTTGAGAAACCCATGTTGACTTTTAGTGATTATGGCATTCCCTTCTAAGTTTTCACAGACTCTCTGTTTAATGAACTGTTCTAGAATCTTTCCCAGTATTGATGTCAGACTAACTAGGTGATAGTTGTTGGGATCCTCTTTTTCCCCCTCTGTGAAGATGGGGACAAAGTTTGCCCTCCTCCAGTCTGCTGAGACTTCTCCTGTTCTCCAGGAGTTCTCAAAGATTATTATGGCCAGTGGCTCTGAGACTACATTTGCCAGTTCTTGTAATAGCCTTGGATTTAGTTCAACTGGTCCTGGAGACTTAAATTCATTTAGGTTAACCAGGTATTCCTGCATTTCCTCTTTACTTATTCTGTGCTGCATTTCCCTTATTATGTCCTCTGCTCCATTTTCCTCAGGTTGAGCACCCTTTTCCTTTTGTGAGAAGACTGAGGCAAAGAAGGTGTTGAGTAATTCTGCCTTTTCTCTGTCCCCTGTTAGAATTTCTCCATCTTCTTTGCGCAGTGGCCCTACCATTTCCTTCTTCTTCCTTTTGCTACAGACATACCCCAAAAGCCTTCTTTTTCTCCTTCTCCTGTTCCTCCTCCTCTTCCTCCTCCTTCTATTTATATCCTACCTTCCTCCTGGTACAGGGACTCAAGGAGGCATTTTATCTTCACAATAGTCCTGTAAGTACTTTATCGTATGTTGTTTTAAAACGATTTAAGCCTCCCGGGCTGCAGCTGAGAGGCAGGATGGAGGCAGGGATTATCGCAAGCAATATCGCTGCCAAATCACCAGCCGCCATCAGCCCAGGTCCCAACTGGGCTCAGCCAGCACTTTTTAGAAGCCGAAAAGTGCTTGGACCTGAGCTGATGGCAGCCGGCGATTTGGTGGTGACTTAGCTTACGATAATCCTCACCTCCATCCTGCAGCCCGGGAGGCTTGAGTTGTTTTAAAACAACATGAGATAAAGTTCTTAGACTGAGAAGAGAGTAGCTCACCCATGTTTACCTGGTGTTTTCCCAATTTAACAGAGAGCTGAACCTGTCTTTTCCAAGTTCTGGTTTAAAAAGCTAATCACTACATCACACTGACTGCCTTCCTATTTACAAACTCTTTCTTCAGTCATGGGAAGCCAAAAGTACTTAGGTAGTGACAGTGGGGGGCTGCTGAATTCCTCAGGAATCTGGATTCTGGCCTGATTCTATCATGCATGACACAAGCAATGAAAAACAAATTATGCACCACTTCAGCTATTGTTTCACTTAGTACATTGTGAAATCAAACGTCCCTTTTCTGTTTGTTTGTGTTTCAAAGATCATGCAGCACTTTTTGCTGGCATCATAACTGTGGTTTTGTAATTGGGATCAGAAGGGAGGAAAAAGGCTGACAACAGTTTTCACTCTACTTAAAGGCTGGCCTCATGATGAGCTAAAAATGTCTGTAATGGAACAGAACGTGAGTAACCAGCATGAGCTGAAGTTTCAGCACACTTTCAGAAGCATCCTCGTATAGAGGTGATTCCAATACTCTAATCTTCAATATAAACCAATGTGATTCTAGGCTGCATCAAAAGGAGTGTTGTGTCTAGATTGAGGGAAGTCATAGTGCCACTCCAGTCTGCTTTAAGAGCCAGCGTGGTCTAGTGGCACATTGGAGTACAACTCTGGTAAACAGGGTTTGGTTCTCTGCTTGGCCATGGAAATGTACTGGGTGACCTTGGATGAGTCTCATACTCTCAGCCCCAGAAAATCCCATTATAGCTCACCTTAGGGTCACCAGAAGTAGGAAATGACTTGAAGGCATACAACAAGCAACAAGCAATTCTGCTTTGGTCAGACCTCGCCTGTGTCCATTTCTGAGCAACACAATTCAAGAGGGTTATTGACAAGCTGGAACGTGTCCAGAGAAAGGCGACCAATATGGCAAAAGGTCTGGAAACCATGCCCTGTGAAGGCCACCTGAGGAAGCTGCATATGTTTTGCCTGAAGAACAGAAAGTTAAAAGGAGACAGGACAGGATTGTTGTGAGGATGAAACTAGCGCTAACCAGAACACAAGCTTGCTCCATCTTCAATATAACATCCTTTCAAATATTTAAAGGGTTTCATATTGAAAGTGGAACAAGCTTGTTTTCTACTGTTCCAGAGAATAGGACACTGAGCAATGGATTCAAATTACAGAAAAAGAGATTCCACCTAAACATTAAGAAGAACCTCCTGATGGTAGGAGCTGTTCGACAGTCAAATACGCTGGAGTATGGTGGAGTCTCCTTTGGAGGTTTATAAACAGAGGCTGGATGGCTATCTGGTGGGAGTGCTTTGACTGTGTTCTCCTGCATGGCATCATAAATATAGAATCTTCCGACTCTATGATTCTATAATCAAGGGTATGTGTAACAGTGGCCAGGTTTGCCTTTCACCAATTGTAAATGATAGGCTGTGTCTAAGAGAAAGTCTGAGGATTCATGCATCTATGCAGAGTATGCTCCTCTGAGATCTTGCTATAGAAGGTGTGAGAGCCAGTAGTTTGAACTTTTGACTAGGACTCCAGACACCAGGGTTCAAATGCTGCTGAGCCATGGAATCCCACCAGGTGACTTTGGGGAAGCTACACTCTCTCATCCTAAGAGGGAGGCAACGGCCAACCTCCTCTGAATAATCTTGATGGGAAGAAACCCTGTCACAGGTTCATCATAAGCTGGAGTTGATTTGAAGGCACATAAGAACAACACAAATGAAAGCTGCTTTTATCCATCATAACAAAGCAAAATCCAAAATCTACCAATGGACATTCTTCAGGTTTTTCAGAATTGTCATCAGACTAGGTGATGATCTCACAGCTAAACACCCGGCCAAATTTTTGGACTTTCCTTCCTCTCCCCGGCCCCCCGCTACAAAAAACCCCCACAAATTTTCATACCACTTACCCTGATGAAGAGTTCTGAAGCACATCAAAATGTGCACACTCCTGTGAAATTTTAATTAGTTCTAATAAATGTATTATTGCCCATGTGTAGATTACAGACTGATAACTGGTTTAATGGCAGAAAAAATACTGAAATGTGAGCTTGCATCTCAGTCTCTTATTTACTGTGGTAGACTAGTTTCCAGGAGCTTCTAATCCCAATCATGAAGTTCCAGATTAAGTGAACTGCAAAAACTGCTGTAATCCCTTGTCAGATGTGTCTTGTTGTTGATGTTTGCCTTCAAGTCATTTCCGACTTATGGTGACCCTATCACAGGGATTTCTTGACCGTTGGTTCAGTGTGGGTTTGCTTTGCCTTCCTCTGAGGCTAAGAGAATGTGATTTGAATAAGGTCACCTTGTGGATTTCCATGGCTGAGCAAAGAAGGATACAACCGCTGGTCTCTACCATCCTTGTCTACCATCAAACTATTCTACCACACTGCAGGGAATATTTCGACCAGCTCTAACATTCCACAAAAGATTGTTGTATTAGGTATGGATCAGACTTTTGTTCACGTTTACCAACATTTCTTCGTGCAAATTTCTCTTGAAATGTTGCATTGGGCAAAACTCAGCAGCAGTCCTTTATTGTTAACATGCACAACAAAACTGGATTCATCGCTGGATTCTCAATGAATGGCTTTTCTTTACAAACACCGCTATCTTGTTTTTACCTTATGGGCATTGACACAAATAATCTCCTCTGGGTTTAGGGATAAAATAAACTGCATGCCTTTGCCTATTTGCCTGTAGGGCAAATCAACTGTGAGGATTTATGAAAAGGTAATGTCATTTCTACCTGAATTGTTTTGATGGAGCACAGAGTTGCCTGGTTTGAAGATGCCTGTTAAAGTTGTATCTCTGGAGTGAATCTGCCTTAGGACTTGATTGTCATGGAAGATAACATGGGGAAAATGACATGCAACCAGAGTTCAGAATATTTATTTATTTATTTAACTCTTTTCACTCTATATAGGACCTATGGCAGCTCACAATATAAAATAAAATAGTACAGTTAAAACAATGGGGGTGGGGGAATAAAAGTGAAAAAACAATTATGCAAACAGTCATATTAAAAACACTAAGCTAAACAAAGTTTTTAAAGGATGTTCAAGTATAATGATAAAATATAAAAATAAATTATTATAATAAAACATAATAAATGACAAAAATACTATAGAACACACTCAGTTAAAAGAACATCATCTGCAAACAGTTAACTCACAAAGGCTTTGGATAAACAGAAAGTTCTTCACCAGTTTGCAGAAAGCCAGAGAAGGCCAGCTCCACTTCCTATGGCAGGGAGTTCCACAGTCTGATAGCAGCCACCAAGAAGGTTCTCTGTTTTATCCTCAACAAATGTGTCTGTGACAGCAATGGAACTCAAAGAAAGCCCTGAGAAAGTATGATCTCATATGAGGAAATACAGTGAGCCCTTACTATTCACTGGGGTTTGGTTCAAGGACTCCCCGTGGATACTAAAATCTATGGATGCTCGTGTCCTATTAAATATGATGGTACAGTGAAATGGTGTCCCTTATATAAAATAGCAAAATCAAGATTTGCTTTTAGGGATTTATATATTTTGGGAATATTGTCAAGCCGTGGATAGTTGGTCAATGGATAAAGAATCTGTGGATATGGAGAGCTGACTTTCAGATAGCTTGGACCTGAGCCATATAGGGCTTCTAGGTCACAACCAGAACTTTGCTTGAAACAAACTGGTTTGTTTGAAGCTGTTTCAACAGGGGAGTTATGCATTCCATATAACTAGCCCCAATCAGCAGTCTGGCTCAAGCATTTTGGACCAGCTGCAGTTTCTAAACAGTTTTCAAAGGCAGCCTCAGGTAGAGGCAGTGTCACAGGGGTTAGAAAGAATAGGTACAGTTGACATGCTACTTTAATTGTGCAAATGCACTCTGGCAACTGCCAAGACCTGGGCCTCCAGACTCAAGGCTAAATCCAAGAATACACCCAACCTATGATCCCAAGATTTCAGGAGGAGTGTAACCTCATCCAGCACAGACTAAACCTATTCCGTTATTTGCCTTTTGATTGACCAAGAGCACCTCTGTCTTGTTAAGCTTCATTTTGTTCATCCTCATCTAGTTCATTACATATTGTATCTTTGCACATTGTATTATATTTTTGTTGTAATCCCGCCTCAATCCGCAGGGAGAGGCGGGAAAATATAAATAAAACCTATTATTATTATTATTATTATTACTCACAGCAGACACTGATTTAGCACCAAGACAGCTTCCTTGGAATTCACTGGAAAGAGATAGGGCTGAGTGTCCTCAGAATATTGACAACAGCTGTCCCGAAACTATGGATAACTTCTAGAAGTTTCATGTGTATGTTGAATAGCATGGGAGACAAAACTGAACCCTGGAGGACCCTGCAGACCAACGATCATGGAGTCAAAGAAAATTGCTCCAGCACCACCTGACTTTGTCTCTCCAAGAAAGAACAAAAACCACTGTAAAACCGTGCCCCTGAGTCCCATCCAAGAGAGATGGCTCAGAAGGATACCATGGCTGATGATATTGAAAGCTGCTGTGGGGACCAGTAGAACCAGCAGCAACACACTCCCTCTATCTAGTTTCTGACATAGGTCATCTTCTAGGGTGAGCAAAGTTGCCTGTATCCTATCGCCAGGCCTAAAGCCAGACTGAAAAGTGATCTGAATAGTCTTGTTTCATCAAGGAATCCCTGGCGCTGGGAGGCCACCACATAGTCCCCAGAAAATTGCTATTAGAGACTGGCTGGTAGTTAGCAAAAATGCTTGTGTTCAGTGAGGGTTTAAAAAGTATTGTATATGGACAAACAAGTCTCCCCTCCTATACTGCCACCCCTTTTCCTTTTGTGGCATGGGGCATTAATTAGATTGTAAACCTGGTTACAGGCTTTCGGTGTTCTTTTACTTGTAAAGTGCTATGTACAGTGATGGCGGGCTCTCCACATTTGCTGGGGTTAGGGGCACAGGACTCCCATGAAAGTGGAAAACCGCAAATAAAAAACAGGTTGTTTGTTGTTGTTTTTTTATTTGTTATACCGATGAGAACACTTTTCTAGCAATCTCTGGGTCCTCCATTGCAACTCTGTGGTCCATATCAGGTGGAAGTTGACCACAGAATTGTGCTAGAGGACCTACATGTGCTTAGAGAAGTGTTTTCTTTAGGAATCTCTAGGTCCTCCTGTGTGACTTTATGGCCAACTTCCCGCAGAATCATGCTGGAGGCCCTAGAGATTCCTAGAGAGAGCATATCAATTAAATCCACTAATAATGAAATCTGCAAATGTGGCGGGCCAACTGTAAATAAATGATGATAATAACAAAAGGAAGTTGGTAACCTCTATACAGGTGAGAAGAACCTATGGCCCTCCAGATGTTGTTGGACTCCAATACCCATTGGACCCTGTGTGGATACTAATGTGGACACTGGTCAGTATTGAGAAAAGTTTGGGTTCCATAACATACGGAGGGTTACAAATTTCATAGCCCTGTTATACAGGTATACCTCAGCTAATAAAGTAGATGGGTCCCCAGCCTATACTTTAACAAAAACAGAAAATGGAAGGCACTTTGCAGTTGTTCTGTACAGATTGGTGGCATAAAAGGGCTATCAGAGATTTAAAAAGTTACTTTTTGGACTACAGGTCCCAGAATGCCCCAGCCAGTATCAAAATGTGAATTTCCTGAGTTCTCCGCACTCGTGAATTTCCTGAGTTCTCTCTCTCTCAAAGACAGAGCCAAATCTTTTTTAAACCACCTCTCTCTAGTGCCATAAGAACATCTTTGGGTAATAGCATGGGGTGGGAAAATAGTTTTGAAGCTGAGAAAGAAATATCTGTTCAATACAAGGCACAGACAAAGCTTAGTACTGGAAATACAGACATTTGAACAAGGAAATTAGAGGGAAATGGGGAGTAAGTAATGATGGACCCATGACCTTTACAGTGTCACTGATTACAGCTATTATGCCCTTAAATTATGCACATTTAATATATGTGTGATCTCTTAATTCTATGAATGAAGTCCTTAGTGTCATTCTTAGAGTCAATCAAGGCTGTGCTATTCTGAGCTCTCTGACATCAAAACAATTATGCCAACCAAATCTCACTGCACTGATTTTGTTCAGGAAAGGCTCAAAATCTGAACAGAAGGGTTTTGTTTCCCATTATTTCTTGAGAATACTGTTAGCTCTGAACTGAATGTTATATGCAATACGTTGTTGTTCTTGTTGTTGTGTGCCTTTAAGTCGTTTCTGTCACAGGTTTTCTTGGCAAGATAATGCAAGCAAAACCACTGGCTGCTTTCATTGCAGAAAAGCCCTTTGTAGGGAAGCAGCATAAACCCTGAAAAACATCTTTAAGTTTGAGGGAGGAGGCTTACAGTGTTCTATTATGAAACTGAGAATTACGGTACTGTATATACTTGACTATGTTGATCTCATGTATAAGTCGAGGGCAGGTTTTTTTAGGCCAAAATGATGGATTTTGATATGACCCATGGATAAATTGATGGTAAAACTTACGGGCATGTAATGAAGGATGTAAAGGGTGAAGCAAAGGAAAACAATGCCAAAGATCTTACAAAATCCCAGCAGGCATAACTATTTGTGCTCATACTAAAGGTTGATTCGATGAGAAAGTAGAAGGGGGCCAGTGCCTCCAAGGCAGATTAAACTTTTTTCTTTCACCAGGGGGTGGAGATGTACATTACTAAAGTACAGTACTTACATTGACCCATGGATAAGTTGACTCAAATTTTCTGGGTCAATTTTTTAACCTAAATTTCTAGACTTATACATGAGTATATACAGTAAATCCCTCCCCCCCCCCCAAAAAAAAGATGACAGCCATACCAAAAAGATGCAGTTCATGCATATTATAAGATGGAAGAAATACTATGAGACTTATCACATGAGGTTGTTCTCTTGCTACAGTGCCATCATCTGTAAAAACACGATGGAATCAAAATTGCTCTCTTTCTTTGCCTTCAGAACCATTTTGGGATTGCAGCATTTATGCAAAAATATTATCGCACATGGCATTTGGAACTTCCTCTCCATTCCTACTGCTTTTCCTTGTTTGGCAAATAATAATAATAATAATAATAATAATAATAATAATTTATTTATTTATACCCCACCTTAGGCTATCAAGGCAGCTTACATTAAAAGTACAGCCCACATTTTATGACGATCATATAAAAAAACCCCTTAAAATTACGATTAAATCAGAGTCATTTAAAAACTAACATTTAAGCAGTAACACAATAAAACCAAGCACTGAGACAAAGGCACTGGAACACCCCCAGTTTACAGCAGGGACAAGTTAACCCCTCAAAGATGCATATTAGAGGAAAAGGGCTCTTAAGGGGGAGGATCAGAATTAACTAAGGGGGGAAGCAGACGAGGGCGTCCAAGACGCCCTGCGACGGTGTGCCGCGGGACTGGAGCAGGCGCACCGCGGCGCACCGTCGGCACCTCTGAAAGGAGCACAAAAATAGCGCTCATTTCAGAAGTCAGTGAAAGTGCGCCCTAAAAGCGTCGGGCGCACTTTCACTGACTTTTCAACCGCAGCGCGTGCGGTCGCTGTGGCGGGAGGTTGTCCCCGGAGCGCCGGACGTGCGGAGGGCTGGCGGCTCCGAGGACGACCTCGGGAAGAGGAAGGGGCGCCGCACGTGCGGCTGCCCCTCCTCTTCCTTGCCTCGGAGACGGCTCAATAAGCTATCTGCCGAGGCCCTAACTCTCTTCCGGATAAGCCTGCCGGAAGAGATCCGTCTTGATGGCTTTTTTGAAGCCATCTAAGCTGGATATCTGATGGATCTCTTCCGGCAAAGCATTCCAGAGTCTGGGAGCAGTGGCAGAAAATGTCCTCTGGGAGGTCATCGTCAATCTAGTTCTTGTTGATTGAAGAAGCTGCTTCCCAGAGGACCTGAGGGAACGGGGAGGATTGTGTGGGAAAAGGCGATCCTTTAGGTAAGTTGGGCCCATGCCATGTAGGGCTTTAAAGGTCATTACCAACACCTTATACTGTGCTCGGAAACCAATAGGCATCCAGTGAAGAGATTTTAAAATCGGAGTAATATGATCACTCCTAGATCTTCCAATGATTAGCCTGGCTGCCATGTTCTGTACCAATTGTAGTTTCCGAGTTAGGTATAAGGATAGCCCCATGTAGAGTGCATTACAGAAGCCGAGTCGTGACTTCTGTAATGTACTAATGTAATGCATGTACTACAGTTTCTAGGTCCCTTGTTTCCAGGAATGGGCACAGCTGGCGTATCAGCCAGATCTCTGGTTTAGGGGCCCCTACCAAAAGTACCTCCATTTTGTCTGGATTCAGCTTGAGTCGGTTTTTCCTCATCCAGTCCATTACCGCTCCACACACACACACAAAATCTTACCCTTAAAAAGCCCTATTACCCTTGTTGTGGGGAGACTTTCTGATTGAGATACATCACAATTCCCAAACTAAACTAATCCCTGACAGAGGAAAGTCAGTCACTACTGATCTATCTGTCTGATCTATCACTCACTTTCATATGGCAATTAGTATGTCTGAAGGAAGAGGCAGAGGGTTAGCAAAATTAATATTTTTAAAAATCTTTTCATCCTACATTTCAAGGTGTGTACGTGTGTGAGAGAGAGAATGAGGATAAGGGTGTTAGCACACCATGGCATCATTGTGTTGTAACAACAAGGAGATTCCTGAAAAGGGCTGTAGGGATGGAAAAGGAGGCAGTTGGGGAACAGATCAGATCACAATGTCCACTCTTTCTTCCCACTGAAACCATCCCCAAATCATCATAAAAGCATTGAACCTTCACACAGTAAAACAATACAAGATCAATAATGGGTATTTTCTGTCAATAAAAAGAAAAACAAAAAACTGTTTATCATGAGAGGGCAAAATAAGAGTGTCCAGGAAAGCGGCCAAGTATGCTGATAGCCGTAGTCACAAAACAAAACAGTGTGCAGAGCTAAGGCAGTCAAGAGTTCTGTGCACACAAAGAGTCATAAAGGGCCTAAGCAGACGGGCGGCCATGGGCCACCCCAGGAAGCTGCAGATTGGGGCCAAGGTAGCTGCACTCCTCGGCCCCAACCCGCAGCATCTCAGGCCCTGGAAGGAGCGCTAAAATAGCACCTTGGGTGCACCTTCAGCGTCTCTTCCGCCGCAGCGTGTGTGGACGCTGCGGCGGAAGTACGTTGTCGGAGCCCCGGTCGTGCGGAGCGACGGGCGCTCCGATGACGTGTTGAGGAAGGGGTTGGGGCGCCCAGCATGAGGCTGCCCCTCCCCTTCCTTGCCTCAAAGATGGCGTAAAGCGCCGTCTGCTTAGGCCCAAAGTAAAAGTCTTGTAGCAACAAACCCAATGGTACAACCAGACAAAGTCCAGGGTTCCAGAGGGAGATGAATCATGTAGGCAATCCAAGGTCAAGGATTCCATGATTATGCCAGGAGTATGCCTTTTACCCCCAGCTTTCCCCCCCCCCATCTGATAATCTCCTATGATGCATGCATGGCTCATGAAAGCAGTGGAGAAGGGGGATCATAGCACTTCCGTCTATCTCTTTCTTAAGAGGGGCTGGGCATGGACTAAAGCAGTACGTTTAGTGAAGATAGCATGTGCATAGAAACAAAAAGGATATAGTTGTCTTGATGTTGCAACCTTTTAAATTAACAAACGATTCCCAACAGATAGGTGACAACAACAGTGCAGAACTGCTGTTGGAATAATTGTGGGTATTTTCTTTCACTAGGGCTTCAGATCAGCTCCCACTAGAGTCGGCAAGGCAGGCAAGGATGCTGTGACGGCACTCCTACTCTGCTTTGCTCACTCCCTATTCCTTCAACTAAATGGTCAACTCGCAAAACTAGTTGCTGACCAAGAAATTCTGCTGCTCTTTTTGTCAATGTGAATTAAATAATCTTGCTATATTGGCTTCGCTTTCTGTGTAATGGACCTTGGCATATTTGCTTTCATTACAGCTGGTAATAAGAAGTTGTAATGGTTTATTGCAACCACTGGGATGTTTGGCTCATTGGTTTCAATGTAATGTTAATATAATGCATTATTAATATAAAGTACCAAAGTGTTTTTAGATTCAAACTGTCACTTGAAGAAGCTTTCATTTAGAAGGATGAATAGAAGCCTATATATAATAGAGGGGGAGAAAATCTGGGCTGAAACAACAAAGAATGCACCTGTTCTAATTTAGCACAAGAAGAACAAATACAAACCTGAATCCTATTAGTAGTCCTATATACAAGAGACTCAGAAGTCAAAGATACTACAGTCTGTAGAATCAGTATGCAGAGAGATCTTGTAGCACCTTTGAGACTAATGGCCTTTGCAGACTATCAGAAATAGTGCACATTAAATTGAGGCACTGCCCTGGTTCAGTGCTAGGGAATCATGGGAACTGTAATTTATTGTGGCACCAGAGCTCTCTGACAGAGAAGGCTCAATGTCCCAGAAAAAAATACAATTCCCATGATTCCCTAGCACTGAGCCAGGAGAGTTAAAGTGGCCTCAAGTTGCATTATTTCTGGCAGTCTGTAAAGGCCCTAAGTAAGAAGTTGACTGAGTCTTACCAGTCTTACCACTGAATCTTACTAGTCGTAAGATGTGTATAGATCATGGGAAATGAAAGCTTACAGATTTTCCCATCCTTCCCAGCTGTGTGTCCATTACAGTGGAATGCTTAATGATCACAATATGACTGTTGTCAGTTTTTATTTAGGCCAGTGCTATAATGTCTTCTGTTGTGCATTCCACAATATTCCAAGCAGAAGATTTTCAGAACTAGGTTCAAACAATGCCCAGAACTTGGCTTTCACAAAATGCAAAGAAGTAGCTTTCTTGCATATTCATTTTTTTTTTAAATGTAATGTTTCTTCTGGCCTGGATATAAAAAAATCTAACATTTTAATAAATTCTTCATAAATTAGGGGAAATAAAATTAGCTTCTATTTGTCCTATTCAGAATCAATAAATACAGCTGTTCTCAGCATGGAGAGGACCATGTTGTACCCAGCCTGTCATACGGATATAAAAAAATGAGAAACCTCTCCCAAAAAAGGAGGGAGGGCAGCAAACCAGAGTAAATATTAAAATATTTGAATACAAAGGTCTTCAGCACTGGACTTTAGAGAATTTAAGAGCGCAAAGCATTGGGTTTAATTGGACATTTATTTTAGCTTCATTGTCTTTGATGTTCATATCTTTTTTAATTTAAAATTCTTTTTGTCCTGAATATGAAAATACTTGCAAGTCTTGGCAAATTGTTATTGAAATGCAATTCTCTTGGTCTGCTTAATGGAATGTGAGTATTGAGGAGGGACAGATTTATAACATTTGTAAGTCTTCCTTCTTCTTTGAGATAGCCCTGGAAAAGTTCTTTCTTTAGGAGATCTGGCATGGCATCTCTCTTTCCATTGATTAATATTATGAGCTGGACAGAAGAGATGGCCAGCGAATACTCTGCATTTTACAAAGAGGGGTGAAGAGGCTGCATTGTAAAAACCTCCTATGCAAGAATACAAAAGCAAAGGAGAAGATGGCCACAAGCTCCATTATCATGCTATCAAGCTGTTATCATGTTGCACCTTTAGACTAGCTATGTTGGAGAAGTTGTAGCATAAGCTTTTGTAGACTTGGTCTACTTCCTTGTTTGGCCACCGATGTCCTGGTCTTGGTCAGTGAAATATTGGAGGATTTTCAGTTTCCTAGGAAGAGAGCGGAAAACCTTAACTAACATATCAATCCAGCCACACTCAGGGCTTCGAGTGCTTAACTCTTTAAAGTCTGGTTCTGAGTCAGGGAGATTGCTACAGGAGGGAGGCAAGATGAGGCCATTGCTCTTCCAAAGGAGAATTCTGCCCCCACCCATAAAATCTACCTTATTATCCGGCGTATAAGACGACCTGCGTATAAGATGACCACCCATTTTTCCAGTCAAAATATAGAGTTTTAGCACCTCTATCTTCATTAGCCTTATACCCGGCGTATAAGACGACCCCCCTCACTTTAGCCACAGATTTTGCAGGTTAAAAGGTCGTCTTATACGCCGGAAAATACAGTACCTTTATTCTTCAAATTTCTAGCATTGCAGAGAGTGAAACAATGAAAATTATTCACACCTAGAACAGTTACTATTGGTGTGTTTTCATTCACTTGGTAAATATACCTGTCTTTTTTTCTTTGGATACCCAAAGTGTATTTCTAAACAGTCAACTGAAGTATTAAGTTACTTTTGTTGTAGTAGTAGTTGTTGTTGTTGTTAACTGCCCTCGAGTCGATCTCGACCCATGGCAACCTTATGGATGAGACCCTCCAAGACCCTCTGTCCTCTACTGCTCTGCTTAATTCCTACAACCCCTTAATACGCAAAGTGACCTCCTTAATAATGGAAACCATCCATCTGGCATGTGGCCTTCCTCTCTTCCTACTTCCCTCTACCTTTCCCAGCATTATTATTTTTTTCCAATGAGGCCTCTCTTCCCATGATGTGTCCAAACTATGACAGCCTCAGTTTGGGCATCTTGGCTTCTTCCAGGGAGGTTTTTGGCTTGATCTGCTCTAGGACCCAGTTGTTTGTCCTTTTGGCTGTCCATGGGATCCTCAGCCCTCTTCTCCAGCCCCACATTCTCTCAAATGCATTGATTTTCTTCTTAGTTTCTTTCTTAACTGTCCAGCTCTTATATCCATCCATGGGAATAGGGAATACAATGGCTTGTATGATTCTAACTTTTGTGCTAAGTTGTATATCTTTGCATTTTAGAATCTTTTCTAGTTCTTTCGTGGCTGCCCTCCCCATTCTTAATTTTCTTCTGATTTCCTGACTGCAGTCCCCCTTTCTATCAATGTTTGATCCCAGGGATGGGAATTCTTTTACTATTTCTATTTCTTCATTGTCTAGGTTGAACTTGTGAAGGTCCTCGGTGGTCATTATTTTTGTTTTCTTTATGTTCAGCATTAAGCCTGCCTTTGCACTTTCTTCTTTGGTCTTCCTTAGTAGGTGTTCCAGGTCTGTGAGGTTTTCTGCTATTATTATGGTGTCATCTGCATATCTTAGATTGTTGATATTCCTAGAGTGCTTGAAATTTAGGGAATGAAGGAACATTTCAGGGGGGAGAGCAGAATTCCTATTTTGGGAACAATGTTCTCATTTCATACCTACACATCTGCTGTGAGTCCATGGAGATTATCACACAGGGAAAAGGATGTCCTTTCCCCATCCTTATCGCGTGGAAGGTTATCAGATGATTTCGCACTTATCTGTTCATTATCCTGTCAGTGAAGTGGAATTGTCCACAACCGCACAAAAGACTATCAGATGATGTCGCACTTATCCCGTCATTATCCCTTCAATGAAGTGGAATTAACCTGCCATTTTTCATTAATGGAAGTTTCTGTTATTCAAAAGTGACAGGACAATTCCACTTCACTGACAGGATAAGCATGACATGTGTGAATGTCTTTGGTGCAATCACACGGTAAGTACGGAATAAGGACGGGAGTGATCCACTTCACTTCCATCTTCCCCCCGTCTGATAATCTCCCTTGTGTGTGCTTGTAAATGTTGAATTAGGATTGTTGAATTAGAACCCTTTCTTAGGGCCTAAGCAGACTGCCAGAAATAGTGCACATTAAATTGAGGCACTGCCCTGGCTCAGTGCTAGGGAATCATGGGAACTGTAATTTATTGTGGCACCAGAGCTCTCTGACAGAGAAGGCTCAATGTCCCAGAAAAAAAATACAATTCTGATGATTCCCTAGCACTGAGCCAGGGCAGTGCCTCAATTTAATGTGCACTATTTCTGGCAGTCTGCTTAGGCCTTTAGTCTGCTCCCCAAGAATCTTGAATGCCTACATGCCAGAGAGGTACAATATGGCCCTCTCCCTGTTACTGATTTGTTTTACAGTCTATTTCACCAGAATGTAATGTATTCCAGGGAGTGGAGTTGATCCTAGCTTTGCATCCACAGTAATGTGAACCTGGTTGCTGCTATAGAACACTAGTGAGCATTATTCTGGGCCTGAACTAAATGAGTTGTAGTCTGCAGGTTAAAAACAAAAAACAAAAAAAAGCACTTGCCAAGGACTTATTTAGAAATCTCAATGAGTAGCAAAAGAGTAAGCAGTCTGGGCAACTCACTTTAACAAATTCTCAGAATCACTTTTCCGCATGATGAGCAGTTCTATTTGGGGAGATTACTTGCAACCCCCTAAGAAGTAGTGGAATATATTCATAGCTTTCAGCCTTTGGAAGACATCCAGGGAAAGAAAGAAAAAAATAGTTCAGCCTTGAAATGTTCCACAGCAGGAAGTCTGTATATGAATTTAAAGTTCTTCAAGCTTTCAATGATTTAAAAAATATTTAAAAAAAACATCCACACTTCCATAGTTATCTTTGGAAATAGTGAAGGAATCTTGGGGAAGTACATTGTAGATGTCTGAGCAGTAGTATTTCTCTAAAGTATGTTCAGGCTTGTGTAATAACTTTAAATTTAGTGGCATCTTCACCACCCAACTCTCCTGGAAGTATTGTTGATTTGAGAGCATGTTTCTTCATCTTTTCCTGCACTTGATGGTGCCATCAGGGCAGGATTTTGAAACAGACATCCAAGGCCCCAGTTAACTGAATGAGCAGAAAGACCTCCAAATGCCATAACAACAGGGCTGTTGCCTGACCACCACCCGTCCCCAAATCGCACTGAGCCAGCCGGTTTTGCTCAGCCAGAAAGCTTCCATCCTTGAAAAACTGACCAGCTCAGCACAGCTTGGGAACAGATGGTGGTTGGGTGACAGCATGGCGATGGCTTGACATCTGTTTCGAGTGCGATAAAATCTGTTTTTCCTCATTCACGCGCATCCCCAGCCCGTGCCCAGATCGGGCTAAAAAGGGAATGCGATAAACTCCTCGAAGAGCAGAAAGTCTTGTGTTCAAATTTACTTAATAGCACCACCACCTACAATCCCTTCTAGATCATCTACCCTACTGATAGTCTCCATCAGAGCTTGGGGGAAACAATTGCCTTCTTGGACCATCAACTAGGAAGGCCACTGAGTCAAGCGCTGGGCTTGATAGTTGTTTGGTTATGGTTCTCTTTATGTATGACAAGAGATCCAGGACTCAAATCCTGGAAGCCAGAGAGCATCTGGATTAATAATAATAATAATAATAATAATAATAATAATTTATTTGTACCCCACCTTTAGCCAAGGCTATCAAGGCAGCTTACATGTAAAAACAGTCACAAAACCCAAACAATACAACAAGAATATAACCCCCCCTTAAAAATAGATTAAATTAAATCGGCATTAAAATCTGATTTAAAACAATAGGCTTTGAGGCATCGAACACAGATTAAAATAAAATAAAAATAAAGAGGAAGAAAACAACAGGGATGCTATTGTGACAGTCTACTACAGACCCCCAACTCCGACTGAAGAATTAAATGATGCCTTTTTAGAGCGATGACCACAAACAGAGAAAGGAGAGATAGGATTATAGAATCGTAGAGTTGGAAGAGACCACAAGGGCCATCCAGGGCCATGCAGGAACTCACAATCAAAGCATCCCCAGCAGATGGCCATCCAGCCTCTGTTTAAAAACCTCCAAAGAAGGAGACTCCACCACTCTCCGAGGGAGTGTCTTCCACTGTCAAAATGGGTAGGAATGCCAGTTAGCTGTTTCTCAATTGAGAGAAGAACACACACACACACTGCTGGCCACTGAGTGAAGATGGTGGGGATTGGGATGGGATTCACTGTGTAGCACCATAGATATGGTGCTTCCACATTCATAACTCCACAACAGGATTTCAGCCATTTGTCTTTGTTGTAAAATTTTATGTATCGCTTTGCTTGCATAGGAGATTAAGGCAGTGCCCAGTGTTTACTGCAATCCCTAGTATCCCCTTTCTTGGGAATTGGAATGTCTATTCGGTGTTTCCACTCTGTGGGCTATTTTCTATATTTGTTGGCAGATTTTTAGAATTTGGATTCTATCTCTCTAGCTTGAAACAGTTCCTTTGGTACGCTATCTGTTCCTAGTGGTTTATTTCTCCCAAATGCTTTAAGCACAGCTTCCACTTCACTTTCTACAATTGTGGGTTCATCTTCAAATGCTTCTTCCTTGAATGAATCTGTCATCCTTTTATCTTTTTAAAATAGTTCTTCAGTGTATTGTTTCCACAACCTTTTTATTTTCTTCTTGCTCATGTACTCATATTCCTTTGCTTGTCTCAAAACCATACGACAAAATAATTTTATCGTTACTACATTTTTATCTTGCCTTTCCTCCAGTGAGCTCAAGGTGGTATCTCCCAGCAACCTAGACTGTATCTGCACTGCAGAAATAATGCAGTTTTTACATCACATTAACTGCCGTAGTTCAATGCCATGGAACCCTGAGATTCATAGTTTGTTGTGGCACCAGAGCCCTTTGACAGAGAAGGCTAAATATCTCACTAAGCTACAAATCCTAGAACTCCCTAGCATTGAACCATGGCAGTTTAATCAATGTCAAACTGCATTATTTCTGCAGTGCAGATGCAGCCCTAGTCAGGTAGGTCAGGCTGAGAAAGAGAGGCTTCTGTCACACTGCAAAATTAATGTAATTTGGCCCTGCTTTAATGGTCATGGTTCCATCCTATGGCATCTGGGGATTTGTAGTTTGTTGTGGCACCAGTGTCTCTAACAGAGAAGGCTAAATGTATCACAAAACTACAGATCACAGGATTCCAATGTATTGAGCCATGCCAGTTAAAGCAATGTTGAACTGCCTTAAATCTGCAGTGTAGATGTAGCCCCGGCCACTGTCCCAAAGTCAGTGGGGACTTGAACCTGGATCTCCCAAATGTCAGTCCAACCCAGTAATCATTACATCATATTGGCCATAGGCCAGTTATGCTGAGGGCAGCGGGAGGATTTGCCCTGATCCATGCTCTGGGTTATGACTCACTGTTTCAGCACATGCAACCGTACCAAGCCTTATTTAAAGCCTGTCTAGTTTGTCATCTTGATGCAAACGATGCAAGACAAATGAATTTACCTTGAAGACTTAGAAATCACTCTCACGGGTTTCTGCCACATGAGAATTCTAAAAGCTAAGTCTTGCCATTCTGGAGAAAAAAAGAGAAGGGGAGGGATGGAGGAAGATGGTTATGTTTTCCTGTTGTTGTCCGACCTTGATTCGGAAGGAGTTTACATTATTATCATGATCCTAGGCTAAAAGGCTATGCATGTTTGCATTCCTTTCATTGCCTCTACATCTCTAAACATATTGTGCTGATTTCCAGATATTAGTTACTTCAAGTGAACTTTTTATATGCACATGTCCTAAGTCTGCACACTCACACTTGTTTGAATTCTTTATAGCTGGATGTTGCAGATGTTGTTCCTGGAGATTTCCCCAAGCCAGAGGTGAGCAAAGTGCACCCCATAAGCTGCAGACAAACCTCTGAGGGAAAGTTCTGCCAGCCCCTCTTCCAATTATTTTAGGTCTGGGAGATGCTTCCCTTAAATCAGGGAGTAAACCAGAATACTTCCCAGCTTGAAACAGCAGTCTCCTGGCCCTGGAACAGCACAGGGTAGGCAAAAAACATAGAGCCTTAATGCATTTCAAAATTAAACTGAGAAAGAGTGACAGAAAAATCACTTTCTCCTTACCTCACCTCATGCTCTCGAAGCACTTCTGTTCTCTTCCCAAGGGAGGTGATCATAAAAGTGTGTCTTTTTTCAAGCTGGGAAAATACATTTGGCAAAAGACACGCTTTTACCATCATCTCCCTCTGGAAGGAGAATAGAAGTGCTTCAAGGGCATGCAGAGAGGTAGGCAGAAAGACTCTTCTATCCTGCTCCATCTCAGATTACTTTTGGAATGCGATAAGACTCATAGTGAAGACTTATAGTGACACACTATAAGGCAGGGGAACATTTTAAAAAATCAACTAGTCTTGAAAATATTCCAAAAAAATATATAAATTCCAAAAAGCAAACCTTGATTTTGCTGTTATATAAGGGACACCATTTAACTATGCCATTGTATATAATGGGACTTGACCATCCACAGGAGGTCCTGGAACCAAACTCCTTCAGATACCAAGGGCCCACCATATGAATTTCAGCCCAGTTTTCTAGTTTATCAAGGTTCTTTTCAATTCTTTTCAATATCCTCCAATGTGTTAGCTATCCCTCCCAGTTTTGTATTATCTGAAAATATGATAAGGTTTCCCTCCACACCATAATCTAAATAAATAAAAAAAAACCATTGAAGAGTGTTAGCTTCAGGACAGAACCCTACAGCACTCCACCTGAGACTTCCTTCCTTGAGCAAAAATTCCCAAAAAAACAGTTATGGGTCTGATGGTGTTTTCTTATCATGGGTGACCCTATCAAATTCTTAGCTGAAATCAAAATAAATCTGCAAACACCCAATCTTGATTTACAACTTCCAGGTCAAGGTCTCTGCTGATGTTTGGAAGCATGTAGTCCTCTTTTTGGGAAGAAAATGAAACAAAACAAAGCAAACTATGGAGCTTATCGCAAAGTTAAATAATACGTCTTACCTGATCCGGCTTAAAATTTAAATTGGGCAGCATTCTGATATTATCACAAGGATTTAGCTGCCAAATCTGCTGCCTGGGTCCATCCTGGGTTCATCCCCTCTCCCAGGGCCACTCCGGCAGCCATTTTCTCAAGCTGGAAAACTCCTGGCTTCGAAAAGAGCCGCACTGAACATCCATGGGAGCAGGGATGGACCCGAGATGGACCCAGGTGGTGTATTCAGTGGTTAAATCTTTGTGATAATATCAGGATGCTACCCAATTTAAATTTTAAGATCAGGTAAGCCGTATTATTTAACTTTGTGATAAGCTCCTAAACTTTCTCTCTAAGCTGGAGAAGAGAGCTGAGGATCTCATGGACAGCCAAAAAGACAAACAAATGGGTCTCAGAGTGGATTAAGCCAGAAATCTCTCTGGAGGCCAAGATAACAAAACTTAGGCTGGCATACTTTGGACACATCACAAGAAGGCATTGAAAAAACAATACTGCTAGGAAAGATGGAGGGAAGTAAAAAGAGAGGAAGGCTGCATTGTAGATGGATGGACTCTATTAAAGAGATTGCAAGTATGAGTTTGCAGGATTTGGGCAGAGCACTGGTGGACAGGGGGTCTTGGAGATGTCTCACCAGCAGGGTCACCATGGGTCGAGATCAGTGCAGAGGCAGTTAACAACAACAACAAAGTACTTCACACTTGTTGCTTGTAGATGTTGCTTGGAATCAGAAGAGTTTGAAGGGAACTGAAAGGGAAACTAGTCTAGCTGATCTAGAAAATATGATAGATGGCAATTCAGCCTTTGCTTAAAGACCAATAATGGAAGGGCATCTATTACTTTCAGAGGCAGTCTGTAACTCTTGTGCCATCAGGAAGAAACATTAAGTGAACATCTCCATTCTTGCAATTTGAGCCTGTTGGTTTGGTCCCTACTCTCTGGAACAAAAGAAAACAAATTGCTCTCTCATCTATGTGACAGGATTTCACAGCTACCAGAGAGCTGGTAAAAAGCTTTAAGAACACCCCCATTAAATCTCTTACTTGTTAATCATGAGACAAAGTAGGAGTCACATTCCATTTGGCACTACCTCCTGAATGGTGGATGGGAACTCTTTGCCATTCTTGGTGATATTTTAAAGATGTTTCCCATTTTTCACATGTATAAAATAAGCTTCCTCCAAGCTTTGGATTGTAAGCCTTGAAGTGTCTCTCATCTCCTCTCGTAATGTTCTCATCATCTTGAATTGGTTGCTCAGATTTCAAAGTTTCTATAATTCTCTCTCTTCCATGTGGGTCTCAGTTCTGGGCAGCCATATGTGGCCATAGCTTAGGGTTCAAAGCATATCAATTTCTGTTTTCCTGACCTCTCTCCTTTAATTTCAGCCTATTTGGGAAGTGAACCCTTTTTCCAGGCTTACTCCTATTTCAACAGTCTTTTTTAAAATAAGCCCCCCCCCCCAAAAAAAAAAAAAAAAGTTTGCTGTAGCACAGTCTCTGGGAACATAATCCATAAGAATATTTGGTATTCATTCTATCAGAGTGCATTTAACTACAATGCCAGCTTATGGTAAGAAGAGGAATCATAACTCTGAATGCTCGTAGCAAAGCAGAAGGAAGCATTTCTTTTTATTATATCAAAAAATCCATCTCACTACTGAAAAGTAGATGAACAAAGTAATTTGAACTGCTTTTACAGGAGCCTCTAATAGTGGTTATTCATGGGGTAACACTGGCACGCATCAGTACAGATGGGACCCCAGAGAGGTGTTCTTCTCAAATAAAGAGACAAAGAAACAGACTCCTAGAAGAGGAGAAATTGACCTCCGAGCAAAGCATAGCAATGTATAGATAAATCTAAGAAAATTCATCAGGGGAAGGAACAAGAATAAACTATCTATCCCTCTCTGCCCTAATGATTATTAGATACATGGGTTGATGCCTTTTATGTCCAAATGAAGTATCCTGCACTTGTCTTCCATTCTTTTTCACTTGGCACGTAATGTTTTCTGTTCTTTAATACATCTCTTTGGCCAAGCTAAGCAGGTGCAGATCTTGTGTAAAAAAAAAAAATCAGCTAATGCATAAATTCCAAAGACATCTGAATCTATCTGTAAACTTTGGGTAGCTTTTCTACTTTCTCTGGCAATTAATACAGCACATACTAATCAGAATATAGGACCCGAAATGACTGGCAATACTCAATTTCCTGTGGTTAAGAGTGGATAATTTTTTCTGTTTTGCTTTCTAGAAAATGTGAATTTTTGAACACTAATTTATACCATTGTACTGTTTCCATATCAGTTTGTGGATTTTTACAAATCCATATTGTGAGCAATTTTCATGCACATGAAAATAAGCATGCATGAAAGTCCATGTGTTTTCCTCATGGATGCATTTTTTGCAAGCAACTCACCCCCACCCCCGAAATACACTTTTATAATGCTATTTACCCAGACAGATTTTTTGTTCTGTTGTTTTTTTAATGAAAGAATTGTATGGCAACATATAGGGAAGTATGAAAACCAAAGGATATCTGGGCCTAAATCCATGATGCTAGTGCCAGTGCAACAGAACCTCCTTCCCTTTGCATTCATGCATCCTAAAGACAAGCTCCAGGAACTTTCTGAGCACACTACAGAAGGTTTTTTCATGCGCGGATTGGGTGGGGTGGGTGAGAGAGGTTGACATTTAAATTTAGGAATGATATCCCCAGTTTAAGAAGGAGATTGTCTAAAGGAGGGTGATGTGAATGATAAATGCTCTAGAAACCATGCCCGTGTTGCAGAAGCTGGATATGCTGAACTTGGAGAAGAGAAGACAGAGGGTATAGCTGTTATGCAGAAAACAGACACTCTGTTGCTAGAAGATAGGACTCAAACCAATGGTTTCAAATTACAAGAAATGGGATTCTGACTAAACATTAGGAGGAATTTCCTCATGTCATCAGCTGACATTGGAATAGCCTACTTTGGAAGTTGGTGGGCTCTCCTTTGTTACAGCATTTTAAACACAGATTAAATGGTCACTTCTCATGATTGCTTTATGTATGGGTTCCTGTGCTGGTAGGGATTTGGACTAGAAGATCCTCCCAACTCTATGATTCTATAAAGATAAGAATGAAAAGGAGTTTCATTTCAATGTGTGATAAAGTGAAGGAAGGCTGGCCCATGGAAGAGGGTTGTTCTGGAAAGCAAGGGTTAATGAGGGAAAGAACAGGGAGCCAGAGAGGGGAATTACGAGATCTAACGACACCTGGAAAAGAAGAAAGGGAAGCAAGACCCAGGAGGGAGGGGCCCAAGGATAAAAGGGAAAAGGAGGAGGCGTTCGGGGAGAGGGAGAAACGCGGAAGAAGGCTCGGTGAGGCGGACGGTGGAAGGGAAAGAGAAGCGAGCAGTACGGGAGCTCAAGAGGAAAGAGAAACACTGACAGAAGGGGAGGTAATCGACTGGGGCCAACTCAGCCCAAGGGAAGGGCTTCTGGAGGAACCGGTCGCTGCTCTTACAACCCTAGGGCCGAAGTCAATTGAAGCCAAACCAGGGCGTTGGTCATAAGGGGCTTCCCTTAGAACCCTCCAGGGCAGGGATTGCAGGCTGAAGACTAATCTGAGGAGGAGGAATGGTGAAAGGGGAAGATTAAAGGAATGGACTGAGAATATTAAAGAGAGAGTGTGGCACAACATCTCTCCCCTCTTTTAGTAACTGTTTGGTGAATGGGTTTCCGAGTAGATTAAAGGTATAGAGCATACATTTTAAGTGGTCTGCCCTTTCTTTCGCCGAAATGGATACCTCCAAGAAGCATGGAGTGGGAGGAGTGCCTTGTGGCCCCACGACACAATGCATTTTTAAAAATATATATAATGTTTAGAAATGCATAGATTTGTCATGTTTGTGTTGGAAAGAACTTAAAAACTAGAATATGTGAGACAGAAAAACTGCCAGATATCCCCTCCCATTCTTTGAGTGCTTAATTCTGAAAATTCTGGATTTTAGGTTCTTTGTTTTCACTCATATGAATGCAGAATTAGGATTGCTCCTATTTTTTCTTCCCGTGGGGCTCCTCAGTATACTTCCCATTCTGAGAGCCAATTGAATTTGGCCTGTGTGAATAGGGACATTTTCTTTTCAGTTCATTTATTTCACCAAAACTTAAAGATAACATATTTAGAATTGAAGGTATTCATCATTCCCCCCTCCAAAACAAACAAACAAACAAGAATGTGAGGGAAAGTGAAACTCACAAATGTTCCTCTTCCTGATTAAAGTGGGTTAAAGAGACATCTTCCTCCTTCTACTAGACCCCACTGTTCAACCAGTGGAAGTACAATTGGATGTTACATTTCAGTTCCACAAGAGAATCTCCCCCATACATTCCTGAAGGTAATCAAAATCCCTTGACATGAATGTCTAGTCATAACCGACTGTAGGGGGCAATGCTCATCTCTGTTACTAAGCCGAAGAGCCAGCATTGTCCAAGAACTGTTCTGGTGGTCATATGGCCAACATGACTGCACTGAATGCTGTTACCTTCCCACCAAAGTGGTACCTATTTCTCTCCTTGCATTTGCATACTTTTGAACTGCTAGGTTGGCAGAAGCTAGGACTAGTGACAGGACCTAGTGCTGTAGGATGATTGAAATGACAGATCTACAATGTTTGATAGGCTATAAGTATCCAATCCTGGTTAGGAAATTAGCAATTAGAACTGTGGTTAGCAATCCAACTGAAGCAATGGAGATAATTGTATTAGGACATCACACAAGCCCTGTTCTCGCCACAATCATGCTAATTAACAAAAATGCAAACATACCAGTTTGAGAGCAGCCAGGATCACAATTGCGCAACCAAGGCTACTACTGCCATCATGCTCTCTTCCAGACTCCACCTTAACCCTAGAAAATGGAACTGATTACTTGTGTAATAAGTGATTTTCCTGAAATGAATGAGACAAAATAGTTGTGAAAAGTTTTCATCTTGTTTTATCAAAAACATGGAATGTAATATCATGGCAAACCTCCTCTGAAGCAACATGCCAAGAAAACCCAATGATGGATTTTCCTTAGGGCTGCCATAAGTTGAAAATGATGTGAAGTCACACAACAACAACGACATAAGAATATAAGAACTCAACTTTCTGTATCCTTATCACTCTTTAGAATTAAAGAGAATTAAAATTATCTTGGCAAAACACTGAAAATTAATGTGATACAGGTGAAAAGAGTACGTAAAAATGGAGGTAACTCCTCAAACATTCTGCCGAAAAGACAGCCAAACCCATTAGTCCAGGAGAGTTGCCTGGTTTAAGATTCCAAATAGCATTTTGGATCACCTCTGTTGGATCAAGGCTTTGCTGTAATTGACTTTGCCATGGGTATAATATCTATAATCTCTTGCAGTTCTCTTGCTAAGATCCTACATCTTGATGAAAACACTACTCCTCCAAACAGGAAAGCAGCTGAAGGAGACCACTTAATGTGTCATAGCTACAAACTTACCCATTGTCCTCTTCACAGCCATCCCCAGAGTAAAAGTACAAGAGGCTTTAAGAAGCTGTTGCTATCAGCAATAGAATCTAGAAAAGACTTATCTCAAAGTATACACAATTTTTAAAAAGTCTTTGGAGAGCCCTAAACAGATATTTTCTTACTGCAGTGAGATCCAACATACAGTCCAATCCCATATCTCTGGGATTGGTAACTGCAGTTTCACTTACCTGCATCGGGGGGGGGGGGGGTCACTAGGCATCTGGAGGTCTTCAGCACAATTCTGTGGTCACCTTCCATTGGAAATTTAATATTCATCATTATCCATGGTTTTTGCTATCCATGGTAAGTCTGGGTGTGGGAGTCAGATTGTATTGCAGGATATTAAAGTGCCCAATCTCTATAGAGTGTTTGCAGATGCAAAATCAAGAAACATCCCACATAACTAAACAGCCTCAGCCAAAAAACATGTTCAATGCTTCTTTTGAATGACTGTCACCCCTTGATGTGGTGTTGGAGAAGAGTGCTGGGGATCCCATGGGCAGCCAAAAAGACAAACAAATGGATCCTAGAGCAGATCAAACCGGAAACCTCCCTGGAAGCCAAGATGACCAAACTGAGGCTGTTGTACTTTGGACACATCATGAGAAGGGAGGACTTTGGAAAAAACAATAATGCTAGGAAAGGTGGAAGGAAGTAGGAACAGAGGAACACATGGTCATGAATATGAGTTTGCAGGAGTTGGGCAGAACATTGGAGGACAGGAGGTCTTGGAGATGTCTCATCCATTGAGTCACCATGGGTCAGGATCAACTCAAGGGCAGTTAACAACAACAACAACAACAACCTTCCTTGTTTGTAAAAACCAATTTGTAGGGCCAATTTAAATTTGTAGGGACAATTTTGGGCCAGCCCATTTTTATTGTTTTTTGGTTAAAGCTATACATGGCAGATGACTTGTATTGAAGAAGACTGTTTACAGCTGTTCAGATGGTATTGTCATAAAATGTCTGTCTTGTAGGTCTAGTTCTACTTAAATTCCATAATAAATTGTGACTTTAGGAGTCTAAAATGTCCCATCGGCATGAATGAAAGAGAAACATAGGTTGCTTGACAAAGCATCGGGATAGCAACGCATGTTTAAAGTGTACCTTAACAAGCTATGGAGAGGGCCATCACCACACTCCTTGGGAGCTTCCAAGTGAGCATGCTCTGCCTTTTCTCACCCTCTTTGTCGCTGAACAGTTTGGATGAGGACAGATAACACAATACAAAGCGTGTTAATGTTCTAGAGTATTATTTGCTATGGGATATATTTTGCAAGCGTTTCCTCCTCCAGATCGGCTGAGGTAACCCACATCCATACTGTGAAATCCCTGATGACTTTCTGAGAGGCTTTTGTTCTTCTGCACTTCAGTCTACCTAAAGAGTTTTACAGCAACCATCACCATAGCAACAGAGAAAGTTCTCCTTGCCCTAGTTTTCGGTGATGTTACTTGGGTGTTCTATATATCATCTCTCTCTCTCTCTCTCTCTTTCTCTCTCTCTCTCTCTGTCACACACACACACACACACACAAAATCCTATCAAAATCTCTTCACCAAGAAAAGGGTTTCAGGATATCTTCCATGAGCAGACTATAGGAATTGCTTTTACACCTATAATATATCCTCTACTCCAAGGCTGCAGAATGGACAGTCCTCCAGGTGTTGTTGGACTGCATCTCCCATAGTCTCTCACCATTGCCTACTCTACGGCTAGGGTTATGGCTAGGACTGTTAGAAGCTGCAGTCCAACAACATGTGGAGGGCTTTCAGTAGATAGTCTTCTGGGTCTAAATGGGACCAAAGGAATGCCATATTCTTGAGAAACTCACCTGTAGCCTCCTTTTGGCACTGTCGGCAGGAATGATCGTGGGAACAAATTGATCCATAGCATAACTTCTACACAATGGTGTTTGAAAAATACACAGTTTCCATTTCTCATTAATGAGTTAGCCATATGTTAAGATAAGCAAGCACAAGCTTTTCCTCCTTTCCTTGAAAGCTCTCTGTTGTGATGTCAGTGAAACAACCCAGCCTGCCTTTGTTTCACTTCGTCCGTGGCTGCAGCCACCAGCTGGGGGTCTTTCCTCAGGTGAGGAAGGGAGGCAGTACCATTATTTGGCCCTTCCTTCCTTCCGCCTCATGCACCCTTCTCCATCCTCACCTTCTTTAGCACTCACCTTTTCCAGGAGGCTGGAAGTGTGCAAGGCCTCATTGCAGTGCCATTCACAAAAGGTACCCTAGATCTCCTATATAAAACCCATCCACCATAGGTAGGATGTCACCAAGGGTGACAAGAGGACAGGGAGCTGTGCCCCTCCAGCCACTGCCCCCCTCACTTTGTGCAGTAACTAGCCAGTCAACAGCATCTCCCACAGTTGTGCCCAACTTCCCACTGCAGGCTCCCACTGCCTGCCCTGGCTCTTCTGCTTCACAACTGCTTTAGGTTCTCTTGGCGGAGGACACCCAAGATAAACCTCCAAGCCAGACTGAGGACTCAGTCTGATGATGAGCACACATTCAGAAAGGAATGATGTAGTGGTAAATTTGTTGATAGAGGATACATTCCTGGACTTACCACGGAAATGCGAAACCACAGATAATAGTGAACCCAGTTGAAATCAATGACTTCCAGCAGAAGCATATCATAAAGTTGCACTGGCAGACCTAGAAATGTCTAGAGAGAACACCTCTCTAGGAATCTCTAGGTCTTCCAGCATGAATCTAAGGTCAGCTTCTGGTAGGATCATGTCATAGAACCAGGCTGGAAGACCTAAAGAATACTTATGGATAATGTATTAATTTTTTTGTAAGTGAAAGTGTGGATGCCAGTCCCTCCAGTACAGGAGTTGTACTGTGTACACAACACACACACATACACACAGAGAAAATTGAAGATTGACCAATAGTATTTAATGTAGTCGGGTTCAAGCAGAGTTTTTTCCCCATAAAGGCACCATCACAGAGAATTTGACCACCATACCCAGCTGTCTGGTAGTGCTCAGATCTCTGCTCCTGTCAACCACTTGCAGGTAAACTTGGAACTAACTTTGGTCCACACAAAGATCTTGTGGCACATTACTGATTAACATGTTTTATTTGGCATTTTTAGTGTGGTTTTCAACCCACTTCATCAGATACATTTGCAATCAATCCTCAGTGAAGGTTAAAGGAAATCAAGGAAAATTACCAGAATCTTTTGCTGATTTAATGGATAATTTAGCACTTATGGAAGTGTGGAAACACAAATATAGAGAGGTGGGAGATTTTTCAGAGAGAAATATATCCCACTTGAGAAATATGTTCCTAATATTCAAATCCATATGCAAAAAATTAAGAAAATGGATATACAGCTAGCCCTCTGTATTCATGGATTCTTTATCTACGCATTCAATCATCCATGGCTTGAAAATATTCAAAAAAAATATATAGATTCCCCCAAACAAACCTTGATTTTGCCATTTTATCTAAGGGGCACAATTTTACTACTCAATTTTATTTAATGGGACTTGAGCATCCACAGATTTTGGTATCCACAGGGAGTCCTGGAAGCAAACCCCAATGGGTGCCAAGGCCACATGTACTACCAAAAATCACCTCAGCTCACAATCCAATATTATTGACATTGTGGAATAAAAAACTGGAATACATTTCACATTTGAATGACTTACCATGACTTATATGATAATCGTGTTTAAATATTTGAAGGGATGTCATATTGAGGAGGCAACAAGCTTGTTTTCTGCTGCTCCAGAGACTAGGACCCAAAACTATGGATGTAAGCTCCAGGAAAAGAGATTCCACCTCAACATTAGGAGGAACTTCCTGACAGTAAGGGCGGTTCGACAGTGGAACACACTCCCTTGGAGAGTAGTGGAGTCTCCTTCCTTGGAGGTCTTTAAGCAGAGGCTGGATGGCCATCTGTCGGGGATGCTTTAATCGGGAGTTCCTGCATGGCAAGGGGTTGGACTGGATGGCCCTTGTGGTCTCTTCCAACTCTATGATTCTATGATTCTATGAATCTGTGATTCTACTATTACAATATGGGGGGGAATAAAAAGGCAAAAACAACTCTAAAGATATGGTTTGAAGAAACTATGGATAAAGAGATAGATATGAATTCTGTGTGGGACACCAGTGAAGTGGTTATGAGGGGTTTCTTTATCCAAAAAAATTCAGAACTAAAGAAAAAGAAAAAATTCTAAAATTCTAGACTCAATTAAAAGGAAAGAGCTGGGGGTACCTCAATGTAAGAAGTGTGTATGGATACCAGAGTCCTGGAGAAACAAATATCAATGGATATGGTGGCTGAAATGGGAGAGGGGATGAGATACAGAAAACAAATACAGTTGCCCCTCTGTTTTAGCAGACTTAAAATCCATGGTCTTGATTACTCATGGAGGATCAATCCCCATTGGCTAAAATTGTGCATGCATCCATGGCGCACATACAGGGCCCCACTCAGGAGCATGCGCCCATTCAAGCCAATGGGGCTTGAATATGCATGTGTTTTTGCTTTTGTGGGGAATCCAGAATGATCCCCCACAAAAATAAAGGGGCAATTGTATTTTGAATTCTCAAATCAGGAAGGTGGTTAGCATACAAATTAAGAAAATAAAGAGAAAAGAAACTTACACTAAAGACCTGAGAGGAGAAAAAGTTGTTTACAGACCAAGAAAAGATTTAAAAGATTTTTTTTATAATTCTTATACAGTGATTTTTAAAGAACAGCATATCTCAGATTCCTCGGCCCCGCGGCACAGCTTTTCTGCCCCAGGAAGGAGTGCTAAATCCGCAAATCACCGAAGGTGCACCGCAAAAGGCTGCCAGTGCACCTTCGGCGCCTTTTCCCCCGGCACCGCGTGTGTACGCTGTGGCGGATAGACATCCTCGTAGCGCCGGACATGCAGAGGGTCCGGCGCTCCGCTGATGTCTTCGGGAAGGGGTTGGGGCACCCAGCGTGCGGCTGCCCCTCCCCTTCCTTGCCCTGAAGACGGCACTTTGTGCCGTCTGCTTAGGCCCTAAATTATTCAATAACAACCGCTGAAGTAGAAGAAGCTATTAAAATTGTAAAGTAGGCAAGGCAGCAGGTCCTGACACATTTCCTGCCTTATATTATAAAAGCTTAGAAGATCTGCTGATTGTATACTCCAACAAACAATGAATTCAATTTTAAAAGAGAAAATACCAGACTCCTGGGTTATAGAAATATTGTTCTTGATTCTAAAAAAGACCCTAAAACTACTGACAAATTTCATTGCTAAATATGGACTATAATTTTTTTTTCTACAATTTTGTCCGAAAGAATGTGAAAGATATTGCAAGACTGGATACATAAAGACCAAAGGAGCTTTCTACCTAAAATAATATTGTGTAAAAATACACGTGTGTAATAGACGTACTAGAATATTACACACGCACAAATAAAAAGAAACTAGCATTAATTTTTCTAGACACTGAGAAAGTGTTTGACAGCATAAATTGGTCATTCTTGTTTGAGATTTTGGTTTTTTTTGTTTTTTAATTTTATTTATATTAATCAACTTTCCATACATTTTTATATACTTTTACATCCTAGCCTTTTTTTTTTTAAAACAAAACCCCCTAAATATCCCCTCCGTGCACCCCACCCCCGGAGCCATTTCCATCTTTATACTCCATCCAAAATCTTAACTCCTCCCATGGAGGCAGTTTCCCATCTTCCATTCTTAATACATTTTCAATAAATTTTTTCCATATTTCATCAAAATCATTTCTTTTCAATAATCCTTTTTTCACTTTCAATCTACATGTTAATTTATCATTAATTGCTATCTTCCAAACTTCCTTATACCAATCCTCCAATTTCACACTCATTTTTGTTTTCCAACTTCTTGCTATAATTAATCTCGCAGCAGTAAACGAGATTTTGACTAGAATGAATTTAGGAGAGAATTATATGGATTCTCTCCCAATACCAGATGGATTAAATTGATTTATGAAAATCAAAGGGCACAAATTTAGGTTATTGGCGAAAAGGCAAGACTCTGTTTTATTCAATGAGGAGTGATACAGGGTTGTTTTTATCATCCTTACTCTTTTTGCAAATACTGGATGTTCTAAATAGGAAAATAAGAGAAGCTAATATCCATGTGGTCATCATAATAGGACATAACTTTAAACTGAGAGCATTTCCAAATGGTTTAGTAATTACATTAGGGAATCAGTTGAGAAGTATTGGAAAGTATTAATATTTGTTATTGAGAAATTGATTTGTTAAAAGAGTATGGTGGTCTCTCTGGATTTAGAGTCAATAAAGAAATAAAAGTTGTAGTAGCCAAAAACATGACAAAAACAAAAACAAAAACCCTAGAAAAACTAATTAGGACTTTAAAACAGAAAAAGTGAATGGGAGTGGTTATTACCAAAAAGACCTCAGAGTTACTATAGAATAGTTATCTGATAATTTGGAACCAAAATTAAAAATTATTTGCAGAGGTGGAATAAACTAAAGTTGCCATTTTGGGACAGAATCTCTATCATAAAAATGATGTATTGTCCAAAGTGCTATTTTTATTTCAAACCATCCCAATTTTAAATTGTGTGGGCAGGCAAGAAGCCATAGCCATAAGTATTTCAAGAGAAAGATGAGGTTTAGGTTTGCCAGATTTGAAAGTATACTATCAGGTTTGGATGAAAGAATGGGTAACAATGAAAAATAGAAGGCTATTACAATTAGAGTGCTTCAACTTATGATTTGGATAACATGACTATTTATGTTATGATAAAGTTAAAATGAGTAAAGACTTTCACTACATAAGATGCTCCTTGTTGAGTCTGGTCAATGTAAAAAACTAGATTAAAAAATTGGTCACTGGAACTGACTGAATCACAAATTATTAGTATTATTTTTGTTTGTTTGTTTGTTTGTTTGTTATTTCAAGGATTTATATCCCGCCTTTCTCCCAAAATGGGATTCAAAGCAGGTATTGTTCTTTTTTTTGGTACTGCTTTAGGAATGTACATGTCCACCTTACATGGTTTCCCTCTCCCTTTTAATCCCCACAACATTCTTGTAAGGTAGATTTGTTGAGAAATAATAGTGGCCCATAGTCACATGACTAAGCAGAGATTTGAACTTGGGTCTCCTCATTTTAAGTCCAGCACTTTTCCCTAGCATTATCATCTTTTCTAGTGTGTCCTGACTTCTCATAATGGGGCTAAACAGACAGCCCCTAAGGGGCGGTGTCCTGCTGCCCCTTTCCTTGTTGGATCGGGGCCGCAGCAACCGCACATCCTCTAAAAAGAGCTGGCAAATGCTCCTTTTTGGAGCAGCAAAAAGCTGCCCTTGCTGCCACAGCAGCAGCTTTTCCACACTCCTTCTGCACCCCGACTCCACCCCCAGGCTGACCTTTTTAGTTGGTCTGTACAGGGCCAATGTGTCCAAAGTATGAGCGCCTCAATTAAGGCTGCATCTGCACAGCACAAATAATGCAATTTGACACTGTTTTAAATTCCATGGTTCCATCATGGGATTTGTAGTTTATTATGGCATCAGAGCCATCTGACAGAGAAGGCAAAATACATCACAAAGCTACAAATCCCGGGGTTCCATTGAGCTGTGCCAGTCAAAGTGGTGTTGAACTACATTAAATTTGCAGTACAGATGCAGCCCTCGTCACTGTCCCAAAGTCAGTGGGGACTTGAATCTGGATCTCCCAAGTGTCCATCCAACCCCAGTGTCATTGCATCACACTGGCTGCAGGCCAGTTATATTTAGGGAATGGGGATGATTACCATATATACTCGACTATAAGTCAAGAAATTTATGCCCCAAAAATGACTGTAAAATCCTGGGTCGACTTATATATGGGACAATACACTAATAGTACTTAGAAAGGTCCTAAAGCAAGCACGCCTGATGCCCCACTCTTGGTGCCTCAAGGCATGTGTTTCTCTCTCTCTCTCTCTATGTTGTGTGTGTGAAAGAGGTCTGATTTGTAGGGCTTTTCTTCCTATGTAAAAAACTCCCCATTTAACACTATTTCCTTCCCTTCCTAATCTGATTTGCAAGGCTTCTCTTCCCATGGGGAAAAAAAACTCATTTAGGGGGGGAGAAAGGGGGAAAATTACAAAGGATCAAAAAGAAATTTAAAAGAATTAAATGATTCAAATAGACATAGTAATAATAAAGTCATGAAAGTGGAGAAATAAGAAGGTCAAATTCTAATAAACTGATAGACAAGATGATGACTAAATTAAATGTAATGTTATGTAAGGTTTTTTTGTTTTTGTCTCCTCTTGCTTAAGAAAGTTAAATGTAAGGTTTCTTTGTGTTGTTATTTTGTTTTGTCTATTAGATAAGGGGGGAATTATGTAAGAGGCAGGTAGAGGAAAATAAGTAAAGAAGGATAGAAAATGAAGGTAAGTTGTTATTGTAAAAGAAAGCTAATAGAATATTATAAAAAAAAACGCATTTCATTTAACACTCCTTCCTTCCCTTCCTAATCTGATTTGCAAGGCTTATCTTCCCATCAAAGAAACACCCTTTTTCACTCCACTTGCTTCCTTTCTCAATCCAATGTTAAAACCTCCCCTCCAGCACATAGAAATTTGTGTTAGGTGATCGGAAGAGGGGGAGAAGGAGGGATGGAAGTGGTATTTTCCCCATGCCATCCTTTGTTATAACCCCCTAAGTTTTACCCTCGACTTATCCACAGGTTGTATCAAAATCCATGACTTTGACCCTGAAACCTTCCCTTCACTTATACATGGGGTCGACTTGTACACGAGGACATACAGTAGCTCAGATCCATACTCTGGGTTATGACCCACACTCATTGCTTCAACACTGACAACCTTAACAAGCCTTATTTAAGGTCAGTCTAGTTTTCCATCCTGATTCAAATGTTTCAAGACAAATGAATTTACCTTGAAAACTTAGAAATCACTCTCATGGGTTTCTGCCACATGAGAATTCTAAAAGCTAAGTCTTGCCATTCTGGAGAAAAAAAGAGAAGGGGAGGGATGGAGGAAGATGGTTATGTTTTCCTGTTGTTGTCCGACCTTCATTTGTAAGGAGTTTACATTATTATCATTTCTATTGATCCTAGGCTGAAAGGCTGTAAACACACTATGCATGCTTTCATGCCTTTCATTGCATCCACATACCTATGTCATGCCAATTTCCCGATGTAACTTCAAGTGAACCTCTTACATACATATGTCCTATATCTCCACACTCATATTTGTTTGGTCCAAAGTATGGGAAATCTTTAACTGTTTCACTTTCCTTGTTATATAGATTGAATTTATGTAAATCCTCCATGTTCATTATTTTTGTTTTCTTAATGTTCAGCAGTAAGCCTGCCTTAGCACTTTATTCTTTGACTTTCTTTAGCAATTGCTCCAAGTCTTTGTTGTTTTCTGCTGATGCTGTGTCTCATCTGCATACCTTAGATGGTTGATATGCCTTCCTCCAATCTTCACTCCTCCTTCCTCCAAGTCCAAAACTGCTCTTTGTATGATGTCTTCTGCATACAAGTTGAACAAATAAGGTGATACAATGCAGCCTTGTCTGATCTCCTTTCCAATTGGGAGCCATTCTATTTCTTCATATTCTGTTCTAACAGTAGCCTCCTGTCCTGAGTACAAGTGCATCAGAACATTCAGAAGTCATTGTACACCCATTTTGCTAAAATCAGTCCATAGTTTTTCATGGTCTAATCTAAGCAGTTAAAAGCTTTGCTGTAGTTTATAAAGCCCATGCTGATTTTCATCTGGAAGTCCCTGGTGCACTCCATTATCCAGCATATGTTTGCAATATGATCCCTAGTGCCTCTTCTTTCCCTGTATCTACCTTGCGCCTCTGGAATTTCTCACTCCATATAGTGAGAAGGCAGGAGTCTTTGGGCCTTTACAGACTGCCTGAAATAATACAGCTTGAGGCCATTTTAACTGTCCTGGCTCAATGCTAGGGAATCATGGGAATTATATTTTTTTTCTGGGACATTGAGCCTTCTCTGTCAGAGAGCTCTGGTGCCATAATAAACTGCAGTTCCCATGATTCCCTAGCACTGAGTCAGGGCAGTTAAAGTGGACTAAAGGGAAGGCCTCAGCATGCGTGTGCCGGGCGAATTCTCCCAGAGCAGGCACGCTGGGGCCTTGCCAGGGCCAAGGGAAAGCCGCAGCACATGTGCCCCGGGTAAATTCGTCCGGAGTAGGTGTGCTGGGGCCTTCCAAAATGGCGCCCGTGCTCGCACGCGGAAAACCAGTGCACACAGAGTGGTGGCGGTGGTGGTGGCAGGACTGGCCACAGGCTGTCCCAAGGCCTCCACAGGCTACACCTGGCCCGCGGGCCGTAGGTTGCCGACCGCTGGTATAGAGTATGAGTATAGAGTATAGAGTTTCTCCATCTTCTGTTCCCAATTATGTAGTCTGATTTTTGTATTGGCCATCCAGTTATGCCTGTATGTACAGTGTCCTTTTGATTATATGAAAAAGATATTTGCAATGAATAAATTAACAAGAAATCCTGCCTTGAGACTGTAGATATGAAATAAAAAAAAAAACACTTAAGATTTGGAAAGGTAGCTATGAAAGAACTAAAGCGTAAAGACTGAATTGAATACCGAAATCAGAATCAGCCAAGCATGTAGGAAGAGAATCACTTCATTTGTAATGTGGAGCTGTAGAGTTCTATGGATACCAGAGACTGCCAAAAAGACAAATAAATAAGTCCTAGAGGAAATCACCCTGAACTCTCCCTAGAAGCCAAAATGACTAAATTGAGGCTAACATATTTTGGCAATACCATGACACAACATGATTAATTAAAAATACTATAATGCTAGGAAGAATGGAAGGCAATAGGATAAAAGAAAGATCACATCACAGATGGACTGATACAGTCAAAGAAGCCATGGTTTTGAGTTTGCAGGACCTGAACTAGGATCTGTTGAGAACTAGGGATTTTGGAGGTCTCTCACTCATAGCGTCACTGTAATTTGAAGAGACTTGACAGAAAATAACAATAATAGACTTCGTTTTATGTTAATTACATGAATCTCCATTGTACTTAGTTGTAACTAAAGACTATCTGATACAGACAACAAATGTTTTTTATGTTGTCACTTGTGACAACGACACAGGTGTACCATAGGGGGTACTACCGATGCTCAAAAAGCGCCCCACCACAAGGCCTCAACAACACAATAGGTGATGTGATGGCAATTCTGAAGTATTTTTTTACATACAATTTACAATTTCTGATGTTCTTCCTTGTTTGTTCAGGACAGTAGGCATGGATTTGGGTTTGCAATGTAAGACAACGGCACTGTGAACTCTTATATTTGCTATGTTCACATTCTCTGGGTAACTTTACCATGTACCCATTCTTGGATAGCTGAAGCGATGGGTTAAATTACTGCATTTTGGGGCTAAAGAAGGCAGCAGAATTTTAATGGAGAGTCTGTGTTTGTCATTTTATCTATACATATATAGCTGCTGCATGAGGAAACTGAATGCCTGCATATGGCTCAGGGCTCACACATGAACAAAAAATCTGGTAAAACTTTTATTCTAGTAAAGCATGTGGAAAACAGGAAAATATTAGTGAAGGTTAGAGGACTGGTTAGGTGCAATTTTTTTAGGCTTCAGAAACCATTTTTTCCCCTGAGAAACTGACTGGCCCCACTGTCTTTATATAGTCTATAATCTTCTTTTGCTTTCTGAAGAAATAGACTGAAGTCTACGAAAGCTCATGTTGCCAACTTTTCTTTCAGTTAGGGGGTGTACAGATCTTTCAATTCTGCTTTGCACTGTTGCTGTTATGTCACTCCAAGTGAGCTGAAATTCTGTTTTCTGATCTAGTTTCTCAAGGTTTTGTGACAGACCTGTTATTCATAGCAGTTAAAAGTGTGGGGAGGGGGGAGAAATCTGAACAGTGTCCATGGAGTGCATTCAGGCTTGTTGAAATAAAGTAATTTCTGTGTGTTCAGGGGTATGTTCCACTTTGTATGAAAAGACACACCAACACACGTGTTGTAGGTGGAAAAGACAGGCCACAATTTTTATTGATTATATCTGTAGATAGGTTTTGCACACACATGGGTCATCAACCAACCGTCCTGTTGAGCGATGATCTTGACCCTTCGGCCTGATACTAGAACCTTTGGGAACACCAGAACAGATTCCCCTGGGCAAAAGCCCAGCATGGACACCCTGCCACCATGGGGTGCTGGAACATCACCCACCTCCACCTGAGAAAGATTCATTCCCTCCCACACACTCCAAATCCCATAAGGGGATCCGCCATACATTAACAGTACCTGAGAGACATCAGTAATTGGGCTGACTGATCACGACCATGCCAACCTAAACCCCCCAAAATTGTGACAATAACAATGAATTACACATAAATTCAGTCGGTTCTCCTCTTCCATGGGCTTGCCATCCACATATTGGACCATCTGCAGATGGCCCCATCCCGTTCTCCGCAATGGCAATGCATGCATGTGGCCACACCAATGTGGCTGTGCCCACGTTGTGCCATTGTGTTGGGAAGAATGGGACTTGAGGTACTGCAGATTTTGCTGTCTGTGGGGGGCAAGGTCTGGAGTGGGGAAAAAAACCCATATGAAGAGCTGACTGTATCCCAAATTGCCTACATGCTACCAAAGTACAATTTGGTACCATCTCCAAGCATCTACCAAACAACAACAAAAACCCCTGAAGATCTGATGTACCTTTCTCTGTGTGTTCTGTCTTTTGCCTTTAGCTGTGCTATTCAATTTCTGATTAAGAATATAATTAGAGTTGTCTCTTAAGATTATGTCATTTACCGTGAATTGTTTCAGAGCTAATAGCATTTGCAACATAATGAAAGCTTGACCAGAATTGGGTGAGCAGTATGTCCCAAGGGTCAGTTTTCCTTCACCACTTTTGCCTTTAAGAAAAACAAGCAAACCACTGGCACATCATAAACAATCTGTGGGCCTCATATTGACTTGCTTCGGAAACTTTTGTAAAATCCCATGTTGGTTTGTATGTCCCTAGATTGTGCCCCCAAATGGGGATTTTACAATACTTTCTTTATGTGTTTACTTACATATGTGTTTGTTGTTGTTAACTGCCCTCGAGTCTATCTCAACTTATGGCGGCCCTATGGATGAGATATCTCCAAGACCCTCTGTCCTCCACTTTTCTGCTTAAATCCTGCAATCCCTTAATACCCAAAGTGACCTCCTTAAAAATAGAGTCCATCCATCTAGCATATGACCTTCCTCCTTCCCTCCACCTTCCCCAGCATTATTGTCTTTTCCAAAGAGTCTTCTCTTCTCATGATGTGTCCGAAGTATGACAGTCTCAGTTTGGTCATATTGGCTTCCAGGGAGGTTTCCAGTTTGATCGGCTCTAGGACCCACTAGGACCCATAATAATGATAGTTTTCGGAGATTTCCTGTGTTTAGTTACATGATATCACTTTGCTGGGGGTTCAGACCCCTGAATATTATAAGTAGGGATATAACTAGAGGATGCAGGACCTGTGGGTCACATCAGGGGACACCCTAAGATGGGGGTGACACCAATGCTCCCCAAACATCAGCATGTGTGGCAAACAAAACTGTGTGTGTGACATTTGCCTGTGAACCAATAAAATGCAGGAACTCAGCAGAAGAGATGATGTGAGTGGGGCAAGGCTCAATGGGAGGAAAAAATTAATTTTTTTTCTTTTTTTTTCTTTTCCAATTTTTTCTCCCCAGATATTTAAAAGATATATTTTTTGGGTCGGCTCCTATATTTACTTTCACAATTTCAATAATTTCCTTATTTATCATATGCCAATATTTTTGCGACTCACTACACCTCCACCAGACATGATCAAACATGATAATAAAATCCTATTATAAAAATTTTGAAGGCGCGCGTGAATTAATAATTATTAATTAAATTATTCTTTTACAATTTTCTTTTAAAGCATCACACCTTACCAAATTTTCACTTCAACCACATGAAACTATGTACATGTAAATACATTTAGCCTGTGTGTATGATATTGCAATTTGAAGGCACAATTTTAATTTTGCTAGTTGTTTACGTCACAATTATTGCCATTACATTCGGTGATATATGGAAATTATGGTTTATGAATAACATTGGTACAAAAAAACATTACTAAGAATTCTGTATGCTGTGGAATGGGGGGGGGTGTCTGTGGGGAGTGACACCATGAATTACTGCACCAAATGACTGATGCCAACCCTAGTAATGCCACTAATTATAAGAGATTATATTTAAACTACTGATCAGCTTTGCTCTCATTTATAAATGTAAATAAAGTGAGTGAGGCATAAATAGTATTATACCTATTAAAGTCATTATGTTCGCAAATGTTTACAAAGATAGTCTGAACAATGCTCTCCTCCCATTCCATATCTCCCATCCCTTCCCCTTATCTCCTTTGCATCCCTCATTGCTCAACATTTGGCGCTGTAACCAGTGTGCCTCTGGCCCTCTGTAGAGAGCTGTGCCATTGTGAGCTCCACAAATGCCAAGAGCATCTTGTCTAAGGAGTAAACCCCTTCTTCCCCTCATCCACATGTTAGGATCTGTTTCCCTCAGATTTCCTGTCATAGCTGCTTAGAGACTTTGAGTGCTTAGTCCATTATCCATTATCAATAATGGATAGTAAGAGGTGCTGTACTGTGTTAACTATGATGTTGACTGCTTACATTCCTGGGGATGGTTAGTGAGCAGATGTGTGGGGAGTAAATATTGCATTTCAAGGCCGGTCTCATGGCTGGCATGAGGTTGACTGGAGGAGCGACCCTGGAAAAAAATAAAATGCCAGTGTATTTTGTTTTATGGGCAAACAGGGTGTAAGCCTGCCCAAATTTTGAATTGCTATGTACTATTATTATGCTGTGTAACTGCCATTATTTTAGTCCCAACAACATACGTCTGCGAAAAACATCTTTGGTTTCTGAATAAAGTTTTCCTGGCAAACAAATTGAGCTTAAACTTCTGTAGTGATTCTGTACATGACACTACCATTAGTTCAATTGCTACATGTCTTCACATACTAGAAATATATCCCAACACAAAGTGTGATTGGGAGCAACTTATTATCCATCATCCCTTATAACTAAAGCAAATTAGCACAGCATTGATGATCCATGCAGGGGATAGTTGAGATGGTTTCATTATCTTCTTGAAATAGTTTTGTTATCATGTAATAGTAAATTGCACAGTTGACTGTGCACTCCATAAAGAAGTGCTTCTTTTTTCTGTATTGAATCTTTCATTATTAAGCTACAGTGAGAGGAAAGAGAACAACTTATCTAGAGATGTTAGTCTGACATTCTGGTCCATTTACCCCAGCGGCTCCTGTAACTGGTAGCAGTAATCAATGGTGTTTTCCATGAATCTTTTCCATGCCTGCTATCTATTGTTCTTGCTGTTGTTCTTCACCAAAACATCATGTCAAAATGGCCAGGAAGATAAGGGAGGTGGAACCCAAAGCAATGTTGCACATCAAAACATCTTGTAAAAGTCAATCAGAGAAGAAAAGTAATTATCCTCTTGATGCTGAAATGCTGTATGGGAAGAAAATAAATGACCTGGGTTCATGTCAAGACCCTAGATTCAAACTCAACATATAAATACTTAACAAGGCATTACTGAAATCATTTAATCCAATCAGACCATTTGTTAGGATATAACTATTTCTAACCAGACATCATATTCCCATGTTCAAGCCAAGCAAGTGTGTATTTCTGATTTCATGCATCGATACCCATAACACCTCTAGCATTTGAGAACAGTTATGTAGTCATTGCCCATCTATCTATTTAATTATAGCATTTTATTCTGTTTATCAGCACAAATTAGCATTGGAGCAGCTTACATACAATTTCCAGAAAGAAAGAAAGAAAGAAAGAAAGAAAGAAGAAAAGAAAGGAAAAGATTGCCCCACTCATAGGTTTATGATAATAGAAATAGTAGTAGTAGTAGTAATAGTAGTAGTAGTTTTTCAAGCCGGATGGACTGGCACTACATCTCATTTCATCTCTTTCAGCTTAACCTGTTGAAATGCATACCACCAGCAGTTTCAATGGATTGCAGTGGAAGGAGATGGAATAGCTGGCATTAAAGGAAGAGCATGATGGAGCTGCCTTTTCAGCATCAACAGAATGACAGTGTAGTTGGAGTACAATTAAAAGCAGATATACTAAAACATAAAAACCGAAATGAACAGTCGAAATTGCACCAAAGCCCATTAAAGGCTAGCAGAATTCTAAAGCAAAAAGTAAAACTGGCTGGAAAGCAAAAGAATGTCCAGGATAGAACAAGTAAGAATTGGAAGCATGCTATCCTAAATGACATTGGAGGTGGAGACAGGTGAATTTCTCTGTGAAAGACATTCTGTATTCAAGGTGGTTCAAAAATAAGGCTCTTTCTCTGATCACCACTCACTTAAGCAAAGATGGCAGGGACCACAAATGAAGTCCACAAGTCTGATCAGAAGGATTATAAACTATGTGGGGGAGGCAGACAGTATTCTTGAGGGCAGGAGTTCATTAAGTGCTGGAGATAATAGCCCAGATGTTGTAGAGAGAGCTGGGCAAATAGTACAAGTACCCAACAGTGGGAGGGGGGGAAATCTTAAATAGGAAACTAGGGGGGAATGGCCCATTGTCTTAGATGTCTCTACACTAATGCACAGAGCATGGGAAATAAACAAGATGAGCTTGAACTCTTAAAAAGTAAATCGAATATGATAATAGGCATTGCTGAAACCTGGTGAGAGAGGGGTATAAGCTACTTCAGAGAAATAAAACAAATAAGAGGGGAGAAGGAGTAGCATTATATGTCAAGGATGACTATATCTGTGAAAAGATCCATGACTTAAATCTTGGAAGCCAAATTGAGAGCATCTGGGTAAAAAGTAAGGGGGAAGAAACAACACTGATGTTATTTTGTGTGTCGTCTACAGACCTCCAAGCCAGCCAGAGGACCTGGATGTGCTTTCCTGGAGCAGATGATCAAACATTCAGAAAGCAGAGATGTAATAGTAATGGGAGATTTCAACTATCCTGATGTTTGTTGGAAGTCAAACTCTACCAGGAATATAAACATTACCCACTTGCCCTTTAGATAATTTCATTGTTCAGAAGGTGGAAGTGGCAACAAGGAGATCAGCTAATTTAAATCTCATCCTAACCAACAGTGATAACCTGGTTAATGGGGTGGAAGTGATGGGATTCTTAGATGAGAGTGACCATGTTCTCCTGGAGTTTATTATACAGTGGAAATATGAAGCCAAGCATAGTCAGACATCCATTCTAGACTTTAAGAAAGTTGATTTCAGTAAACTTTGGGAAATACTGGTGGTGATGCCATCATCAGGAATACTAAGAGAGAAGTGGGTTCATGAGGGATGGAAGTTTCTTAAAAGTGAAGGAACAATTTCAGACCATTCTAATGAGGAGGAAAAATGGGAGATGTCTAAAGAAATCAAGATGGATGACATAGGAACAAAACAGATGGGCAGGAAGGGGCAGCATGAAGCCATTCCCAGCCTGATCGCCCCAGGCCCATGGCGACCAAATACCGTAGCCCCAAGGACACCTGCTGTCGTGGTCACAAATTGACTATGGCAAGAAGCAGAAAAGATACACTCCTTTTTGGGCTGCCTTAGGTGGCTCCCATGTGGGTTGGAGGCATGTGTCATGTAATCGCCATGCCCCCAAGCTGCATGAAAGCTGGCTTTTTAAGCCTGTCTAAAAGAACTTTCAACTGAGCTATGACTCAAAAGGGACATGTACAAGAAATAGAAAAGGAAACCTGGAAACCATGGCCTCTGAGGAATGGCTTAGGGAGTTGAGTATGTTTAGCCTGGAGAAGGGAAGATTAAGAGGTGTAATGTTAGTTTTCTTTATATATTTGAAGGGATGTCATATTGAGAATGGAGCAAGCTTGTTTTCTGCTGCTCCATAGACTAGGACACAGAGCAATTGGTTCAAACTACAGCCGGCCTTCAGTATCCACGGGGGATCCGTTCCAGACCCACACACCACCACAGATACCAAAATCCATGGATGCTCAAGTCCTTTGATCCCAATGGCAGCACAGCCATGCAACTGCACTGCCATTAGGGATAATGGGACTGAAATCCTTCCTTCCTTCCTTCCCCCGCCCCTTCCAAGGCTTCTACCCCAGGCTTGCTTTTGGGGGCAGAGGCTGGAGCCCCGTTGGCCAGAGGGAGCCAGATCCAGGGCTTGGGGACAGCTCAGGCTTGTTGTCTGCAGATGATCAAATGGATGGCAAGTCCATGGATACCAAGGTCCCACTGTACAAGAAAAGAGATTCCACCGAAAGAAAGGAAGAACTTCCTGATACTATGAGCTGTTGGACAGTAGAATATGCTTGCTCAGAGTGTGGTAGAATCTCCTTCTTTGGAGGTTTTTAAACAGAGGCTGAATGGCCATCTGTTGGGAGTGTTTTGATTGTGTGCTCCTGCATGGCAGGGAATTGGACTGGATGGCCTTTGTGGTCTCTTCCAACTCTATGATTCTATTATTAAAATTTTCTTGCCAGGAATTTTAAGTGTCCTTCTCCAACCTGAAAACCCCAAGATTCCATAACATGGAACCAATGGCAGTTAAATTGGAATCACAGTGCTATACATAACTGTGCACTGTAACGGACACCTGGATGATGGAAGAGAGGACATGCTGTCAGATTTGCATATGGTACCAAATTAGGACAGGTAACTAATAGCTGAGATGATGGGATCATGACTCAAAATGATCTTAGATTGAAGAGGTAGGCCAAAACTAACAAAATTAATTTCCACAAGAAAAAGTTAGATATTCAATTTAGGCCGGAAAAAATGAAATGCAGAAATATAGGATGGGGAACATCTGACTTGACAACAGTATATATATGAAAAGTATCTAGGAATCCTTGTAGACCAGTAGTTAAACATGAGTCAACAGTGTGATGTGGTGGCCAAAAAAGCCAATGTAATTCTAGACTGCATCAACAAAACTAAAATGTCCAGATTGAGGGAATTCAGAGCACCACTTTATTCTTCTTTGGTCAGACCTCACCTGGAATATTATGTCAAGTTCTGGGCACTGCATTTCAAGAAGGATATTGTCAAATTGGAATGTGTCCCAAAGTTGGCAATCAAGATAACAAAAGTTCTGGAAATCAAGCTCTACAAAGAACAGTGTAGGGAGCTGGGTATGATTAGCTTGGATAAGAGAAGACTGAGAAGATGGATAGCCTGTCATGTGGAAGATGGAGTGAGCTTGTTTTCTCCTGCTCCAGACACTAGAACATGAACCAATGGTTTCAAATAACAAAACAAACAAATAAGAAGCAGCGTCTGACTTAGGAAGTCATTAGGAAATTGCCACATGGGGACAAAGTAGACGGGCAAGAAAAAGTGCTTTAAGCTGTCTTTTCCGAAGCCACATTGAAACCCCACCAACTGCACTGCTGGCTCCCAAGGCAGCTGGAGTGTTCATGTCATGACCACATGGCATGGCTTTAAGCCACTACTGGGTACTTTTTATTTTACTCTCCCCACCACCATCTCTGTGCACCTTTGCAGGAGTGAACTTCTGTCAACTGCCTGACACATTCCCATGTGCAGGCCTTCACCAGAACAGGACATCAGAGGAGAGGTGTGCCCATGCAGATGCCAGCAAGGTACAATCATGCCTCCCTTCATCCCCTCCTTCACCCTATGCCCCCTCTTTGACTGTCTGTTTTGTGTATGTTGTACTCATCTCCATGAGAGGTTCCATGGTTTCTCTTTTGGGCATTGCCACCCCCACCACTTCTGTACGGCACCTCTGTTCCTTTTAAATGCATTCCTGCGATGGGGCGTTTACATGCAAAATTAGGGTTAGGGTTAGGGTTTGGAAAGTGCAGCCCTTTAAAGCCTCACTGGCATTGGTGCATTTATACGTGCATGCAAAGGTGCATACTTTCTGGGAAGAAGCGGAAAAAAGCAGCTTCTTTTTGAAGTAGCTTTTCTCTCCGTAAAACAGCTAGAGGGTGCTTTCCAGCTGGCTTCAAAGCGAGCGTCATCTAAATGACCCGCCTTGAAGCCAGCCTGAAACCTGCTTATTTTGCTTGTCTGTTTCACCTCATAATCTGCTGGTAACAGATCTTGGTTGCAGTCCTATAGGTTAGTCCCAAATGTAGTAGATCCATTCAAAAAATTGTTCAATGGGGAGTTAGCACATAGGTAAATCCAGTTGATTCAGTGGGTCTGCACTCATAAGGATTAGCAACAGAATTCAGGCCTTTCCTCCTTGTTCCAACATAATAGATGGCTAGGTGGAAAGATTGGCCACCTTCTAAATTGATGGCGATATTTAGGTAGAAGCCTGTGGAAAATAACATGTTGCTTTTGAAAGTGGCAGAAGGAGACAGAAGTGAAACAGAAGGAAGAAGCAGCACATTTTTTCATATATAACTGGCTTTGTATTAGTGCACCTTGTAAAAAAAAGGGGGTATTATTTTGCATGCTATTTTTCACCCAGAATCTTTGAGTGTGTGTATATTGAGGGGGGAGGGGAGGGGGGAATCTGGAAAGAAGGCTCTGTAGATCATAGAAACATAGAGTTGGAAGAGACTCCAAGGGCCATCCATTCCAACCGTCTTCTGCCATGCAAGAACTCAAAATCAAAGCATCCCTGACAGATGGCCATCCAGCCTCTGTTTAAAGACCTCCAAAGAAGGAGACTCCAATGGAGGGAGTGTGTTCCATTGATGAAGCAAACATGAGCATGTGACCCATTGAACCACACATCACTCTTTAACATTTGTTAAAAGTATTCCCCCCCCCCCCAAAAAAAAAAAAAACCTAGAAGTGGTCTTCTGGCCACTTCCAGCTTTCCATCGTCTGATGGCAGATGTAGTCTGTGTAAGCCCTGGAAGATCTTAGGGGTGGCATATTGGCCAGTGGAACCACCAAAGTTGCTTCGTTCTCATTATGCAGTGTGGATATAGTTTCTTCTTGCCTTCTGCGTAGCCCATGTTCCAGGCTCTGTACATTCAGGAATGAAGACAGAAGGCACTGCAGATGGTTTCAGGGACTGGCTGATCATAAAGATATCAACCCACAAACACTGCTCTATTGATCAGTATACTCCTCCTGCTTGGAACACTAAATTTCATGTTCTTCAATGGGGGGGGGGGGTTGATCATGCCTAATGTAACAGAAATACTAAAATATAGTGCTATTTCCACTTTATATGCAAGTCTACTTTATGTGTAGATTGTGTATTGCATGTTTGCCAATTAGAACTTTTGCTGATTTATTCTCAAAACTTATTGCCAGGCAGTGACACTCAAAATGTGCAGATTTAGGGATATGAATACCCTTTGCATGCTTCCTTAAGAGTAAGTCCTATGGAACTCAATGGGTCGAAACTGGTCTATAGTCTCCAGATGCATGTTGTTGCAGAAACAGTACACCTCCAAATACAAATACACACGTGACAACTATTGCTTTCTTGTCCTTATGTCTAAGTGCCCTGGAGGAACTGACAGCTAACCATAGTTGGAAAAGATGCGGGACTTTTGATATGACCCAACAGATTAATTGACTTTAGGCTACAATCCCATAAACCCAGCAACAAGATCACTAAATTCTGTAAGCTATACTTCTGCGCTGCCAACTGCACTTTTGGGATTTTATACTGGGATGCAAAGAGACAAATAGCAGATCTCTAATCGTTCATGTTTACCCATTCTTTTCTCATTTCTATCCCCCCTTTTTCTAAAAGACAATATGGTTGTAATCTGTCTGGTAGAAATTACTTGGATCATTGTATTCATTTTGGCATACTAAAAAGTCTTGAGTTTATATATGTTTTCTCTGAAATATGTCCCCTGCCCAGAAGACTGAAGTTCCATTGACTATAAGACTAATCTCAAACCGGTCTTAAAGCATTCTGTTTTCTAACCTAAAACTCAATCTTTGGATTTTATTGCCTATATCCTGTGCCTGTGTATCTAATGTCTTGGCTATTTACAGATTCTGTATATCAGCATGACTGCATGTCTGGCTGAACCCATACTGCAGAATTAAAGCAGTTCAACACCACTTTAACTTCCATGACTCTATCTTACAGAGTCTTGAAATATTTGATTTAGTAAGCTATTTGGCCTGGCCTGTCAGAGATCTAGTGTCTCACCGAACAACAAATCCCAGGATGCTGTAGAAAGGAGTCATGGCAGTTAAAGTGGTATCAAACTGCTTTAATTCTGCAGTGTGGATACACCCTCAGTTGGTGCTGTGGTTTATGACAAGTATTGGAATGAATGGGAATGAATATTCTTCCCATTGCAGTGCATGCACACTATCTGTGTCGGTGTGTCATGACATTTTAGAATCCATCTGTTCTACATCTATTGTTATAAACTGTAACTCCTTCAGAATAACATCAGTAGCATTTTTTTAATCCTCTAAATCCTTCCTCTGCATCATGGAATCCTTTCTCTGCTAAATCCATTAGGAATGGGAACTAAAGTTGTTTTATTTACATTTTAATACAAACTAGTGTAATTCACACTACCACAGCTGATATGCGAACTGGAACACCATTATCCCTCAGTTTTCTTAAAATTCTCTATATTTTGTAATGCGGCTCTTTTTATGTGCAAAAATATGCACATTACAGGGAAATGCAGACAATAATCTATATATTGAATACAATTGATTGCAAAAATGGGTATGTCAGGAGAAATGCATACAAATATGTGCATGTTAAGGAAAAAATTAAAGAAAAACATTAAAGAAAATTTTATACTGGGATGCAAAGAAACAAATTGCAGATCTCTAATAGTTTATTTTTACCTATTCTTTTCTCATTTCTATCCCCCACTTTTTTGAAAGTCAATGTGATTGTAAGATGTTTGGTAGAAATTAATTGCATCAGTTATATTAATTTTTGCATACTGAAAATTGTACAAAACAATTTACAAATGTACAAAAACTGTACAAAACATTTTTTTAAAAAAAATCAAAAGCTGGAGAAAATAAAACAAATAGACATCCTTTGAATGTTCTCCAGATGTCACAAGAGCCCATGGTTCATAGTCTAGCAGACTGATCCAGTTAATAAGGTGAAAACAAAAGTTTATTTCTGCAGCAGAAATACACATATTGATAAAAGCACAAAATGAGACTCACAATACACTTTAGGGACCACCATATATGCAGTTTCTATAGCTTGTTTTACACAGAGACATTCAGCAGAACACTACCAGAAAGTTAAAATGTTACATTCTTTTTAATATGATCTTTTATTAATTTTTAACATAATCTGATTTACATTTGAAATAATACACAGTCAAAGATTTGTTAAAAGATAAGGGGGAAAGAGGAAGAAGAAAAAAGAAAGACAGAAAGTGTGAAAGAAGATGTAACAACTAATACACAGTAATGCTGTAGCCTCCCCCCCATCCTGATTGTAACGAAAAGAAAATTTAAAAAGAGAAAAAATGTTATTCTACCATTATAGATCCAACTAAATAAATCCTACTAAAATTACAAATAACCACAGGCACAGATTATTGTGTCATTAAATTTCCTATTGCTCAAAAAGCCCATAAAGAGTTTCTAATCTTTCAAAAAGTCTTCAGTTGGCTTATCCTTTAGAACCCACATTAATTTGGCCATTTGGGCTAACTTGGCAATCTTAACAATCCATTCATCCATCATCGGAGCTTCAGTCCATTTCCAAGTTTGAGCAAATAACATGCCGCTGATGTTGTTATATATTGAGGAACACATCCATATTTACTATCCAGTTCTTTATCTATGTGTTGTTCTGTGCCTTCAGGTTGTTTCAGACTTATGGCAACCCTAGAGCAAACGTATCACAGGGTTTTCTTGGCAAAGTTTGTTCAGAGGGGGTTTGCCATTGCCTTCCCCTGAGGCTGAGAGCATGTGACTTGCACAAGATTACCCAGTGGATTTCATGGCCGAGCAGGGATTCGAACCCTAGTCTAACACTCAAACCACTACGCCATCCTATCCAGTTCTTTATCCATAATGCCCACAGAAACATTTCTTGTAACATTATAAAATTTAGCTTTATTTTTATTTATTTATTTTGAATAACGTGTAAATCTTAAACCAATACCTTTTTGCTTTCTTACAATTCCACCACGTACAGAAGGGGGGGGGGGGAAGCAGGGTTCCTTATCTTGACATCCCCAACATTGATTTGAAACATTCTGGGCTAAACATTCTTTGGTCCAGAAAATATTACATTCTTTATGTCTATAAATTATGCACCCTTGGAACATTCCCAAGCTGTTCCAGAGACATGTTTTGTTCCAGGCTGTTCTCAGAGGAGATAGCACAAAATCAATTAAATCAACAGGAACTTTGAGGTGATTTACTGAGAGAATCTGTCATATAAAGACAATGAAATGCACTTAAGGGTTGTAAAATTCTTGCAACACCCTTTTGGCTGCATGTCAGGTCACAGGATTGAGTCTGGATTCGGTGAGGTACAGTCTACATGACCTAACATTTATCTCCCTATTTGGTGTATAGGGTTTATTAATTTTCTTCACACAGAGATGGTTCAAAAATCTCTATTTTGGACTTGATCTCCCAAACAGCATTCTAGCAGGGGCTGCTGAGAGCTGAAGACCTGGGCTGCATCCACACAGTAGAAATAATCCAGTTTGACACCACTTTAACTGCCATACCTCAATGCTATGGAGTTCTGGCAATAGTAGTTTGTGGTGGCACCAGAGCTCTCTGACAGAGAAAGCTAAACGTCTCACAAAGTGACGGTTCCCAGAGTTCTATAGCATTGATCTGTGGCAGTTAAAATGGCATCAACCTGGATTATTTCCACAATACAGATGCAGCCTTGGACACCTACCTTTTGCCCACCTGTAGAAATGTGTGGAGTTTAGTTTAAAAAAAAAATCTATGATCTGCAGAGAGAAGAGAAATGCATTTATTTTCTCACCAGGACCTTCCAAGGTGGAAAAATGTTGCAAAAATTGTTTGTAATCCGGAGGAGTCCTGGGGGCCACATGTAGTCTGCATGCTATACTTCACCCACCCCTGGTATAAAGCTTTGTAGATCTTTGAATTCTAAAAGAATATTGTTTTATAAAGAAGTTTTTGAGTCTGATTCTGTGTCTTTGTGTGAGCATGAATGCCTTCAAGTCACCTGTTGACTTATCATAGAATTATAGAGTTGGAAGAGACCCCAAGGGCCATCCAGTCCATGCAGAGACTCAAAATCAAAGCATCCCCGACAGATGGCCATCCAGCCTCTATTTAAAGACCTCCAAAGAAGGAGACTCCACTGTCCTCCAAGGGAGTGTGTTCCACTGTCAAACAGCTCTTACTGTCATTAAGTTCCTCCTAATGTTGAGCTGGAATCTCTTTACCTGTAGCTTCCATCCGTTGTTCCAGGTCCTCTTCTCTGGAGCAGCAGAAAACAAGCTTGCTTATGGCAACCTCATTAATTTCATTGGGTTTTCATATGCAAGGAATACTACAGCACCTGATATTCATTGGTAGTCTCCCATCCAAGTGGCTACCATAAGCCCTATAACCATCTTTGTGATATGACATTTATATTACTTATTAACACAGAGAGAGAGGGCGGGGGATAATGTGGCTTATATTTTTGCATTTTTATTATCCAGCCTTTTCATTGTCAGAGAATTAATAAACTAATTTATATTTATATTATTTACTGATTTTGATGAGTAAGTATACTTCGGAATAAAACTAACAGAATACTTGGGCAATTTCATTAGACGTATTGAAGGATCCTTCAACTGTACGATGGATGTTGTGGTTGTTGTTGCTGTTGTTGTTCTTCTTCTTCCTTCCTTTCTTCCTTCCTCCTCCTCCTCCTTTTTTTTAAATTTCTCTTGCCAGGCACTAGTAATTTTTACTGTTTTCATAAGAATAAGTCTTGGTGAATAGCAAAGAAGTTTGAATTCTATTTTGGTCTAGTTCATTAAGTTCTGCCTTCTTCTGGACAAATTATTAAAAATTACTGAGTCTTGATTTAATTTCTGTACACATGTTAAATGGGATACCTCAGCTAGTAAGGATTTTCTAAAGGTCTAATTTTCTTATGTTTTTACCCTTCTTGAATAAAGACCCCCTAAGTACTGATTTTAACATATCCCATAATAGGGCTTCTGATGAGTCAGGATTATTATTTTCTAAGTATAAGTATTCAATAGCTTTATGTATACTTTCCTCAAAGGGTTCATCTAATAGTCACCCCTCCATTCTCGCAGACTTGAAGTCTGTGGTTTTGCATATTCATGGAGGGGCAACCTCCGTTATAATCAATGGGCGCACCCTATTCAAGCCTATGGGGCTTGAATATTTTCAAATCTCTGTTTTCGCAGGGTGGTGGTGGCTGTCCTGGACTACGGCCAGCATCAGTCCAAACAAACGCTGATAAAGATGGCTTAACAAGGAAGGAGCTAAAAGGCAGGCTACAGACCTTTCTGTTAGTTCCCAAGAAGCACACCAGTACCAAAGCCAGGGTCAGGATTCCAGAGTTCACAGTAGCCAGTTCAGTCCAAGGTCGGGGCAGCTAGAAGGTAACAAGCGTCCAGTCCATTCCGAATTCAAAGGTTCACAGCACACAAGGGTTCCAAAGAGCAAGGAGCCAGTGCTGACAGTATCCCACAAGGGAACTGCAATAAGCTCTAGCACTGAGTGGTCCTCTCCCAGGTGATTAAGTAGGAGATTCCCTCCTCCGTGCCAGCTGAGGCTTGTTAGTCAATTGCCTCTCTGCAAGCCTCCTTGACCGACGCACGCAAGCACTCTCTGCCCTGTGTTGTCTGAAGGAAGGCACTTCCACGCTTGTTTCTTCCTGATCCTTACCACTAGGCTGCTGTGCCTCCCTAGGGATCCTACTAGTGCTAGGACCTGGCTGCTCTTCAACCTCTGGGGCTGGGAGGACAGGGCTGGGATCTAGCAGGGCAGGATTAGGACCTGGTAGAGCTTCCCTTTCCTCCTGCACTGGAGTAGGCTCATCCTCTTCCTCATCCTCCAAGTCCAGCTCCTGACTGACCATGACAGTGGTCCACAATGGATCCCCCATGAAAATGGAGGGCCGACTGTACAACTAAAGCACCAAATCCTTGGGGGGGGGGATTCTTGTGCCAAAATAGTGCCTAGATTAATATTAAGGGTGAGTGATCTGAATAGAAGATGAGTTCAATGATTACATCTGTGATGTTTTTCAAGAGTGAATTAGATAGGAAAAATTAGTCCATCCTGCTCTAAGTGTGATGGGTAGTAGAAAAAAGGATCAATTCCTTTCATTGGGTTGTAACATTCTCTATGGTTCTCTCAAGCCTCTTGGATAATTGTTTCTAAAAGTGAGGCAATTTGCAGAGGTCCTATTTCAGGATGGCATGACTTACCTAAGGTATAATACAATACATTATTAGACTCACCTCCAGTTAGTACTCCTTTCATGGTTATGTCCAGGAGATTTTGCAGCAAAGATTTCAATAATTTATTTTGTTCAGTGTTCGAGGCATTAAACATTGCAAGCACGATCAGTGATTCATTATTGTTCTTGTTTTTGTAAAGACTCTTCCTGCCAGATCTCTATTTTATCAATTTTAAGCGGACAGGGAGTATCGCAACTCCTTCAGCTTTCCCTGTCCCCTTGATACAATTGATCTCCAAACTGGCGCAGCACTAGGGCATTTCCTTGTGTATTGTCTTTTCTAATGATTCATGTGACCAAATACGGCAGGCTTGGTTTGGGTATCCCAGCTTCCAAGAAGAGTTCTGAAACCCTGATCAGTCATCTGACCCTCTCTAGAACTCATTTGATTTCTTGACCATCCACAATATCCACAGCAGTCTTCTCCAGTACCATATCTGAAATGAGTTGATTTTCTTCCTATTGGCTTTCTTCACTGTCGAGCTCTCAAATCTATACATGATAATGGGGAATACAATGACTAAGATGAACTTCACCTTAGCGTTCAGAGTTATGCCTTTACACTTTAGGGATCTTACCCAGTTCTTTCATAACTGCCCTTCCCAATCCTAGTCTTCTTATTTCTTGACTGCAGTCTCTGTTCTGGCCCATATTTGATCCAAAGTATGGGACTTTGACTATTTCAATTTTTTCCTTATCTAGGATGGATTCTTGTAGATCTTAGGACTTTTATAGCGAGCATATGTAGGGGTAAAGTCAGAAAAGCTAAAATGCAGAATGAACTTAGGCTTGCTAGAGAGGTTAAGAACAATAAAAGGGGTTTTAATAATAATAATAATAATAATAATAATAATAATAATAAATTTTTATTTATAGCCCGCCCCTCTGTGCTGCAATCGGGGCGGGTTACAACATTTTAAAACAAACAAAGTTAAAAACATTCCCTCAATCCACGATCCAACCCACCCCCCCTTAAAACCGAGTCTGTCCAGTTCTGGGCACCTCAATTCAAGAAGGACATCGACAAGCTGAAACATGTTGAAAGGAGGGGTACCAAAACTGTAACAGATGTGGAAACCATACCCTATGAGGGACAAGTTAAAGAGCTGCATATATTTAAGATGCAGAAGAGAAGGTTGCGAGGTAATATGATAGTCCTGTTTAAATATTTGAAGGAGTGTCATATTGAGGCTGGAGCAAGCTTGTTTTCTGCTGCTCCAGAGACTAGGACCCGGAACAACAATGGATGCAAGTTACAGGAAAAGAGATTCCCCCTAAACATTAGGAGGAACTTCCTGACAGTAAGAGCTATTCAACAGTTGAACATATTCCCTTGGAGAATGGTGGAGTCTCCTTCTTTGGAGGTTTTTAAACAAAGGCTGGAGGTCCATCTGTTGGAGGTGCTTTGACCTGTATGGCAGGGGGTTGGACTGGCTGGACCTTGTGGTCTCTTCAAACTCTGTGATTCTGTGTTACTATGATAGCCCTGTTTAAATATTTGAAAGGTTGTCACACTGAAGATGGAGCAAGATTTTCTGTTGCTCCAGAGAATAGCACATGAGCAATGGCTTTGAACTACAGGAAAAGAGATTCCACCTAAACATTAGTAAGAACTTGGACAGTAAGAGTTGTACCTGCTGGGTAATATAGAGGGATCATATATCTTACTAATTTAATAATCCCTAAATTTAGACACGCTTTTACTGTGGCATCTCTTAATGTGCTGCTATCATCCATGTTGGAAGGTAAATCTAAAAGAAATATATACAGTATGACAAGCGTATCTGCTTAGGTTTAAATCTAGCAATAGAGTCAATTGATCATGTTCTATGACGCTGTCTGTTTTATAAAGATACTCGTTAGCATGATCATTCCAATTTTACAATTTTTTCCAGGGAGAATGGAAATATTTTATCTCTCCCTCCTGCTTGGGGCTCAGACTCTCAAATTACAGAGAAGGTTGCTAGGTTCTGCGTCTGTACTATTACTACTCTCAGACCACTGTTAGGAGGAAATTGTAATTCAGAAACCTTAGTTATATAAGTGTAAGTATTAGCTATGAAATTTTAACATTTTATCTTCCTCAGCTTTTTAATTTGGGGGTATTAGAAACTGTTAGAAATTCATATTTAGTGCAGATTTTATTAATTTTAGCTGTATTTAAGTGTTTGTGTTCTTAAGTGTGTGCATGTGTGTGTGTCTATGCGTGTGCGTGTGTGCTACGAGCGTAAATAAATGAATGAATAAGAGCTGTTCAACAGTGGAACACACGCCCTTGGAGAGTGATGGAGTCTCTTTCTTTGGAGGTCTTTAAACAGAGGATGGATGGCCATCTGTTGTGGTGCTTTGATTGTGAGTTTCTGCATGGCAGGGGGTTCAACTGGATGGCCCTTAGGGTCTCTTCCAACTATAGGATTCTACTTGCTCTGCCATGCAAATGTGTAAGATAAACTGGTTTCTTAGCAAAGTGCATTTCTCATTATGGCAGGATTATTTTGTTCATAGCAGGGATTTTGGCCTTCCAGCTGGCTTTGGCTACAACTTCCATCAGTCTTAACAGCATCAAAGTTTACACAAGTGGCTTTTAACACCAACAACCTTGTTGCTGTTATGTTGGAGAAGGTGCAGAGAGAAAGTGTTACATAGCCCAGTAGTCAGCCTGTCTGGCAAAGAGCTTATTAATTTTATGAACAAAATGTCAAACCAGAGGATCCAAGACTGTGAAAAACTTTTACTTCTAAAAAGGTTCAAAGGGCCAAAAGCCTCCTTGCAACATAAAGATTTCATTTCCATTCTAGAAGTGGCAGGCGCTTTCTAAAAAGTGCCACCTGAGCCTGGATGGGACCCAGGCTGATGGTAGCTGGCGATTCAGTAGCGATTTAGCATGCAATCCCTGCCTCCATCCCACCTCCCAGCTGCAGCCCAGGAGGCTTGATTCGATTTAAAACCCCAAGCAATAAGCTCCAAAGTCTATTCTGGAGTCCACATCTAGTGTGGAAATATCATCTGATCCTAGCTCCAGGAGCTGGTAGATCCTGACATTAACATGGAAGTGAAACCCACTGAATTAAATGGACTCCTATGATGATTTAGATAAGATTTCTTTAACTGAGTGACGTCTTTGTCTTAATGGTGTGGTAGAGAATTAATACATAGGATACTCTTCACTTTCTGAGAGTGTCTTGCTGTAGTTTAGAGATAAGCACCCTCCTGATGTTTTGAACTACAACTCCTATAATTTCTGATAACTGGCCATGCTGACTAGCCCTGACATGAATTGTAGCCCAAAGAGCACAGAGAATTTCCCCTTGCTCTACTAAAACTAGAATAACACAGGTAGTGCCTTTATCCTCACCGCTACCAGATACCTCTGCTTGGTTTTGTAATGCTTGTTTATTTGACATCAAGACAGACTCAGGAAATGATTTTGACACCTAACTAGACTGTAAACAAGATTCACTTCTTGCCCATGTGTTAGTGGAATTCATCTGTATTTGGGGGGAAAGAAAGGTATCACTGCAAGATACGGTTCTCCCATTCTTTATCTGTTTTCTGAAAATAGGTCAGAAGTGTAAGAGAACACTGTCTCTTACATTTGCCTGTTGTAAATATTGTTGCTGTTGTTAGGCTGTCAGGTTGAGTTGAGTTCCTAGACAGGTGACTCTATGGAGCTTATCACAAGCTTTAAAAAGCCTGTTTACCTTTTCCAGCTTCAGTCTTCATCTGGAATACATCCAGACGTTATCACATGGGCCAGCTCCTTAAATAGGCACTGAAGCAGCCACCCAATTCTAGACCAGGTAAACCACAGGTCAAAGCCGCAGCTAGCTGATTTTCTAAATTGGAAACTTCCGACTTCGAAAATCAGCTGGCTGAGCACCACGGTTTACCCAGTCTGAATTTGGGTGGAAGCTTCGGCGGCGATTTAAGGAGCTGGCCCAGGTGTATCCCAGATGAAGACTGAAGCCAGAAAAAGGTAAACCAGCTTTTTAAAGTGTGCAATAAGCTCCTATGTATAAGAAACCTCCAAGTCAGCCCTGAAAATTCAGGGCCATGGCTTCCTTCATTGGGCGCCTTGGGGGGGAAGCAGACGAGAGGCTCTGGGACGCTGTGGGACGGTGCGTCACAGGACCGAGGCATCCGCACCGCGGCGCACCATCGGCGTCCCTGAAAGGAGCGCTAAATCAGCACTCCTTTTATACGTTGCCAAAAGTGCACCCCAAAAGCGTGGGGCACACTTTTGGTGACCCTTCCACCGCAGCGTGTGTGGGCGCTGCGCCGGGAGGTTGCCCTCGGAGCGCTGGCCGTGCGGAGGGCCGGCAGCTCCGAGGACGACCTCGGGAGGAGGAAGGGGCGCCGAGCGTGTGGCTGCCCCTCCTCTTCCCTGCCTCAGAGACAGCGCAATTAGCCATCTGCCAAGGCCCTTGGTTGCACAGTGGTTAAATGCCAGTACTGCAGCCACAATATTGTGAGTTCGATCCCAGAGCTCAAAGCTTGACTCAGCCTTCCATCCTTTCATAGGTCAGGAAAAATGAGTACCCAGTTTGTTGGGGGAAATTGGCTTACAGATTGTAAACCACTTAAAGAGTGCTGAGTTCACTGATCAGTGGTATAGAAATGTAAATGCTATTGCTATTCATTGAGTCCATCCATCTGGAGTGTGGTCTTCCACTATTCCTACTGCCTTTTATCTTACCAAGCATCATGGTCATTTCTAGTGAATCATGTCTTCTCATGATAAAATTATTGGCTACATCCTCCCTGAAGAAATAAGGCAGTTTGTCACCACTTTAGCTGCCGTGGCTCAATGCTAGGGAATTCTGGGATTTTTAGTTTTGTATTTAGCATTCTCTGGTACCACAAGAAACTATAAATCCAATGATTCCACAGCATTGAGCCATAGCAATTAAAGCAGTGTCAAACTGCATTATTTCTGCAGTGTGGATGCAGCCATTGTCTTGTCTAGTGAGTCATGTTCTCTTGTGATATGGCTAAAGCACAGCAGTCTCAGTTTAGTTATCTTGGCTTCTAGGGAGAGTTTAGGCTTGACCTGCTCTAGGGCCTATTTATTTGTCTTTTTAGCAATCCACAGTATACATAGTACTCTTCTCCTACATCATATTTCAAATTAGTTTATTTTTTTCCTATTAGCTTTCTTCACTGTCTTTCACAGCCATACATAGAAATGGGAAATATAATGAAATAGACAATCCTGACTTCAGTTTTCAATGGTATCTTTTGACACTTAAGGAACTTGTCTAGATCCTTCCGAGTCATAGGGCCTCGGCAGACGGCTAATAGAGCCGTCTCCGAGGCAGGGAAGAGGAGGGGCAGCCGCACGCTTGGCGCCCCTTCCTCCTCCCGAGGTTGCCCTCGGAGCTGCCGGCCCTCCGCACGGCCGGCGCTACCAGGGCAACCTCCTGCCGCAGCGTCCGCACAGGCTGGGGCGGATAAGTCAGTGAAAGTGCACCCTACGCTTTTAGGGCGCACTTTCACTGACATCTGAAAGGAGCGCTGATTTAGCGCTCCTTTCAGGGGCGCCGACGGTGCGCCGCGGTGCGGATGCCTCGCTCCTGCGGCGCACCATCCCGCGGCATCCCGGACACCCTCGTCTGCTTCCCCCCATAGTCTTCTTCTGATTTCTTGACTGCAGTCTCCATTCTGATTAATGGCTGAGCCAAAGTATGGAAAAATCTTCAGCTATTCCAATGTCATCACCATCTACTTTAAAGTTATGTAAATCATCTGTGGGCATTATTTTTTGCTTTCTTAGTGCTCAACTTTAAAACTTGCCTTTTCACTTTCTTCTTTGACTTTCTTTAATAAGTCTTTGCTATTTTCTACCAGTAGGGTGATGCAATCTGCATATCTTAAATTGTTGATGTTTCTTCCTCCTTTCTCAGAGTCAAACCCAGCTTTACATTTGCTGTGTTCAGCATACACACTAAACGGCATGATACAATGCCTGATCCCCTTGGTAACTGGAAACCATTCTGTTTCTCCATATACTGTCTTAGCTGTGGCCTCTTGTCCTGAGTATAGGATAACCAAACGTAGAGCACGCATTTCTTTGAGAGCAATTTATTTTCATGTTTCCTTCCTCCGAGTCTAATCTTGCTTTACTTATGATATATTTAGCATACAAGTTAAACAGGTAGGGTGATAAAATGCAAGCCTTGCCAACTGAAAACCATTTCCCAGTATTTTGTCCTCATGTCAGGACAATCAAATGTTGGGGCACCTCCATTTCTAGATGGTTGGTTGTGGTCCCTACCAATTCTAAAATTGTATAAATTAACACATCTGAAAGTCATTGGATAGGAAAGGCTCTCCCATCATGATACATCACTATCTCCACCACCACATTACCCTCACAAGTTTGGACAGTATCTGGTCTAACGTTCTCCTATCAAGCTTTTTGGCTCAGTAAGGGCCGATGCAGACCAGCACAAAGGGTCAACCAGGGGGTGGAGTTGGGGTGGGGCAGCCACACGCCAGCTGCCCCAACTCCACCTCAACGCTGTCCTGATGCCGCACACCCGTCTGCATGGCCCATGACATCAGGACGCCCTACTGGCGCAGCATACACGTGCTCCTCCAAAAGGGTGGAAAAGAACCGCGGCACTGGCTCTAAGGGTGGCCTTTTGCTGCCCCTAAAAGGAGCAGCATTTTGCCACTCTTTTGGGGGTGGCAAAAAGGAGAATTGGGTCCACGGCATGTGGTTGCCACAGCCCCAATCCACCGCTCCCAGGGGCGGCTCTGTGCCGCCTCTTTCAGGCTGTCCGCATCAGCCCTAAGTCTTGGTCTTCTTAGTCCCACTCTCAAAATATCACTTGCAGTGCAAGACTGGTTTTTCTTATTTTTGGGCAGAGCAATTGGCATTCTCAACAGCTGGGAGCATTCTAACATTTCCAGATACCCACTAGGTGTCAGGAAGCAAGGCTGAAGGGGAGGGAAAGGTGATGTTTCCTGCTCTTTCTCCTTTAAACAAAACAAAGCAAAACAAAACAAAACAAAAACCTATGTTTCTCCTATTGTAAGAAATGCAAGGGATGGGCTGGATGGACTAGGCTCAGACATTTTTAAAAGTTGGAAAGGCTTTGGATAGTGCAGATATAGAACTACTACTGTTCTACCCAAACCATCCCACCGATCTTCTCCCTTATCTGAGGTCTAAGGTGTTATTCAGATGATGAAAATAATCCAGGATGAATCCAGGTTGAATCACTGTTATTCAGATGCATCCCAAATACACCCACTTAAATTTGGGGGAGATGCTGCCCAAAAAGCTGCTTAACCCAGGATAATCGATACGGGGGGGGGGGGTGGCTGTGTGAATAACCAATATGAATATACCGAGGATTAAACTCTGCATGTCTTGAACAACATTTGTATTGTTGACTCCATGTTTATTTGAGTGTGAGCAACTAATCTCGCAGAGATGTGCAAAGATGCAGTTCCATAGTGTGAATAACAAACCTGCAATGCGTGAGTGAGGTTATTTGCATCATTCCACTAAAAAAAGACGTCTGAATGACCCCAAGGATATGAAGTGTGGACATATTTACATGGGGACAGGCTGAGCACCCAAGATCATATTGTTACTACAGGTCTGTCTGACTTTGAGACAAAAGTGACATAGTGGTTTGAGTGTTGGACTACAACTCTGAAGAACAGGGTTCAATTCCCAGCTCATCCATGAAAACCACTGGATGGCCTCTGGTAAGTCACACTCTCTCAGCCTCAAGGGAAGGCAATGGCAAACCTCCTCTGAACAAATCTTTTCAAGAAAACCCTGTGATAGGTTCTCCTTAGGATCGCCATGAGTCAGAAACGACTTGAAGGCACACAACAAGAACAAAAGACTTTGGACAGGGGTTTCTGATCCATTCAGTCCCTAGTATAGGGTCCTGGAAACATTAGGCTTGCATTGTTATGCATGCCTCCTCTCTTTCAAATTCTAATTTAGATGGTTTTAGGGAAATAGGAACAATGTCTGAAACAATTCAGAAGCAAGTGATTGAATGTTCCCTTACCTTGGAGGCTTATATCTGCACCATTTTCCTTGCCGTATAGAGTTGGCATGACTCAAAATAACCACATTAAATAACATGCATAGTGAAGTGTATATTTTAAACTGCTAGGAAAGCATACAAAGTGAGGGACATTTGGAGGACAGGCCTAGGGGCTCTTATCCGTTTTCGAATGCAGTGCAGAGGTAGAACAGGAACACAGCCCTGTGGATGATTTTTCCATGCCAAAGGTGTCAGTCTTCATTTCTATCTCCTCCGATGCTCATTGCCCTCCCCTGGTGGCACAGTTTGTACACAACACAGGAGATACAATTAGGAGATGCCTGTCTTTGGCTTCTTTTTGCATTTGTTTTACCAGCTTTAATACCACTTCTCACTCCTGACAGAGTTGCACAGCTTCCACTCATTCAGAGGAAAGGCAGATTCCAACGTTCTCATCAAATCCGGCATGGAGAGCCCAAAGTCTTTCAAAGGCTGGGGTTTAGTATTTAATGTCTCATGCTTGGACACAGTTGTATTCATAGCTAGTAATCTGAGTTTTAAAGGCACATATGTTGTTGTTTTTAAATTTCTGCCTTTGCAGAGCAGGGTCGTAAATCAGGAATCAAGACTCTCTCGCCTATGAGTAAAGGTTTCCTCTTTGGAAAACGGCATTTTTTTCTGCCTTCAATTCTTTCCCTTTGGCCAGCTTCTGAAGGAGGAAGGACTTATCTTCACTCTGAAGAAAATTAGGGGGAAGGGGCCGATGCACATGGCCAAGAAGGGGTGGCTCTGGGTCGCCCCTGGGAGCAGTGGATCAGGGCCACGGCAACCACATGCCATGGCCCAGATCCTCCTTTTTGCCACCTCCAAAAGAGTGGCAAAATGCCACTCCTTTTGGGGACGGCAAAAGACTGCCCTTTGAGCCCCTGGATTATTTCTGCAGTGCGGATGCAGCTCTTTTGCACCCCTTTGCCGCAGCATGTGCACATGCTATGCCAAGAGGGCGCCCTGATGCCATGCCTAAAATGCTGGTCTGCATCGACCCAAAGACTCTTTTACTGCTCTGGTGCTACAGATGCTGTATCTGCACTGCAGAAATAATCCAGTTTGACACCACTTTAACTACCATGGCTCATGGAATTCTGGGAACTGTAATTTTGGGAGACATTGAGCCTTCTCTGCTCGAGAGCTCTGGTGCCACAACAAAGTACAATTTCCAAGATTCCATAGCATTGAGCCATAACAGTTAAAGTGGTGTCAAACCATTTTATTTCAGCAGTGCAGATATAGCCAATGTCGATGCTATTAAAAAAAACAAACCACCTTCCAGCTAGACAGAAGGTGATGAGGAATGGGGGGGGGGGGAATCGGGCAGGCATAACAAGCCTTAAAAGAAGTCTCAATGGCAGAGGCTGCATTAACTTGGGTATACTTATAATTATATTTAAAACAATTACATTCATTTTTTTTTTAAAAAAATCTTCAATTAATTGAGATCAGTTTTTATTGAAGCTAAAGGCTGCAATCCTGTATTGATTCACTGGGGAGAAAGCTCAGTGATACACAATGGGAACTACCTCTGAGTAGGCATATGTTCTGTTTTTGTTTAAATTTATATGCTTTAGATTCTGGAGAGCTGTGGGTGGCCAGAGAAGATAGTGCTGGTCTACAAGGAGATATACTGTATATACCCATGTATAAGTCTAGAAATTTTATCATTATTTTGTTCATAATACTGTATAATATTGATGACTATTCTTATATTATGCCTAATTTGTCTTTGCGGTAAAAAACAGGCTTGATCCTCAATAAGTCTAGAAATTTTAGTGAAAATTTGACCCTAAAAAGCTGAGTCAACTTATCCATGGGTCAATGTAAGTACTGTATTTTAATGCTTCCCCTTCTCTGAGTAGAAAAGCAAAAGGTAAGTGCTTACTCCATCCTGGAAGCTCCCAAAGGAAGTATCAAACTTCTCTACTCTTTCCATCATGATGCCACTTCTGGTCTTTTTGAATCCTTAGGCAGAAAAATGGCAGTGATAGCACCTCTTTAGTTCTTCAACTCAAAGAGGTGCCAATAGGAATCGGACTGAGAAGGATCTGAATAAGATATTTCTGAATAAAGACAGTAAACGTTGTCCTTTATATCCTTTGCTACATGCTCCTAAGTTTTATCTTCGACTTATCCACAAGTCATGTCAAAATCCATAATTTTGGCTCCCAAACTGGCCTTCTACTTATACGTGCGGCCGACTTATAATTGAGTATATAATCTTTACCTTGTGTAAAGCACAGTTCAGCAGACTGCAGACTTGTCAGGGTTTTTTTCCCCTTCTAGAAGCCCCAAATGCATGCAGCAGAGCCAAATACAAAAATGTATAAACTTGGAATTAAAGAATAAGAAGCCTCTGAGTACGTCTGAGCCTAAGAATATATTTTCAGTTTCATAACTGACTTCTCAGTCCTTTTACAACCAAACTTACTCCTGGTTACCCCAAACAAGTTAACTTTTCTGCAGCCTAATTTATGTGGAAATACAAATTTTTGTCGCTGCTCTTGTTAACCGGCTGAAAACCTCAAGCCCTTGGTAAACATCTGCAAATCTCTCATAGATCTACCGCTATTTCCCATGCTTGCTGTAAGACAAACTATGTACATACACCCTTTGAGAGTGAACAGAGGAGAGGGTGAAAATATGCACGCGTATACAAAATGCACATTTTGTACTCAAGCAAATATCCACGAGAAAACAAAACAAACAAGAAGCCTTCCTCGGAAAAATGCTCCTCTGAGACAAATTTGATTTTGCAGGCTAATGTGAATCTGCAGAACAGCTGGATTATCTTTGATGGGATTTCCCCACTGCCCAACTCGGCCATAAGAAGTCGTAAAGTGATTAATTCTTCCTGAGGAGTAAGCACTATTGAACCCAGTGGAAATCGCTTCTGAGAAAGCGTGCCTAGGACGATCCGGCTGCATATCTTCAGCACAGGAAGACCAATACATCACTGGTGCCTCTTCGCAGATATATCTTGGATTTTAACGTGACGCCTGACTTTTCTAAGCATAGCAAGCTGATACAAAGAAACAGCAACAAAAATCTAGTCCTTAATTATAGCCAGCGTAGTGTAGTTGTTTTGAGTGTTGGACTATGATTGGAGACTAGGGTTCAGTTCCCTGCTTGAGCATAAAAGTGCACTGGATGACCTTGGGCAAGTCACACACTCTCAGCCTCAGAAGATGGCCATGGCAAACCCGCTTCAAAGAAACCTGCCAAGAAAACCCTAGGATATGTGATATAGCCATGTTAGTCATTAGAATCAGTATGTAGAGAGATCTTGTAGCACCTTTGAGACTAAGGATCTTATCACTTGGTTTAATAATCCGTTTTGCCTCTCCCGGTTTAAATTTCAATTCAGGCTGCATCCTGATCTTATCAGAAGGTTTTTGCTGCCAAATTTTGATGTCAAATACATCCCGGTTCCAGGAGTGCTCCTCGTGGCTCTTTTCGGAGCTGAGAGTTTTCTGGCTTAAGAAAATGGCCACCGGAGCACTCTTGGAAGCAGGGTTGCACCTGGGATGTATTCGGGCAGCAAATTTGGTGGCAAAAACCTTCTGATAAGATCAGGATACATCCTGAATTGAAATTTAAACCGGGAGAGGTAAAATGGATTATTAAGCCAAGCAATAAGCTTCTAACAGAAAAGAAAGAAGTTGGCAGCATGAGCTTTCGTAGACTTCAGTCTACTTCCTCAGATGCCTTTAGGATAGGTTTGTTTTAGGGTCGCTGTAAGTCAAAAATGACTTCGAGGCACACAACAACAACAACAACAACAACAACAACAATTTTACCTTTAGCAACTTGGTAACCAGTACGGAATTAAGAAAATAAGAATAAGAATAACATTTATTTATTTATTTATTTATTTATTGCCCGCCTCTCCCCATGGATTGAGATGGGGAACCACAACAATTAACAGACACACCACATCAGTTAAAACACATCAGTTAGAATACACAGCAGTTTAAAAGGACAGATAAGATATGCACATATTAAAACAATCTACATTTAAAATTCATCATTTAAAATGCAGTTTGGGGAGTTTATCGCATTCATAATTAAAACATCTTACCTAAGCCAGCTTAAAATTTAAAACAGGCAGCATCCTGATCTTATCACAAGGATTTAGCCATCAAATTTGCCGCCTGAGTCAAGCCCAGGTCCAGCCCTGCTCCCAGGGGTGCTCCAGCAGCCATTTCCTTAAACCGGAAAACTCCTGGCTTCGAAAAGAGGCGTGCTAAGCACTCTGCGAGCGGGAATGTTCCCAGGCTGGACCCGGGCAGCAAATTCAGTGGTTACCACACAGGCTTGTGCCCAGATCAGAGGCATATCATACCCAATTTCTCCCATACTGAGTAAAAACAATTCTTATCCGTTCATTGTCAGTACAGGAGAAGTCCCGATTGGGTATGGGATGCCTCCTATCTGGGCACGACCACTGGCAATAATCTTTGAGAAGTCCTGGAGAACAGGAGAAGTCCCAGCAGACTGGAGGAGGGCAAACATTGTCCCCATCTTCAAAAAGGGGAAAAAAGAGGATCCCAACAAGTACCGCCCAGTTAGTCTGACATCAATACTGGGAAAGATTCTAGAAGGGTTCATTAAACAGAGAGTCTGTGAACATTTAGAAGGGAAGGCCATAATCACTAAAAGTCAACATGGGTTTCTCAAAAACAAGTCATGCCAGACTAATCTGATCTCTTTTTTTTTTTTTTTTTTTGATAAAATTACCAGCTTGCTAGATGAAGGGAATGCGGTAGACATAGCATATCTTGATTCAGTAAGGCTTTTGACAAGGTCCCCCACAATATTCTTGCAAACAAGATAGTAAAATGTGGGCTAGACAATAAAACTGTTAGGTGGATTAGTAACTGGTTGACTGACCGAACGCAAAGGGTGCTCAGCAAAGGCTCCTCTTCATCCTGGAGAGAAGTGACCAATGGGTGCCACAGGGTTCTGTCCTGGGATCAGTGCTATTCAACATCTTTATCAACGATTTGGATGAAAGAATAGGGGGCATGCTTCTCAAATTTGCAGAAGACACCAAATTAGGAGGAATAGCTAATACCCCAAAAGACAGGATGAAAATTCAAAACGACCTTAATAGATGAGAAAGCTGGGCCAAAGCTAACAAAATGAATTTCAGCACAGAGAAATGTAAGGTACTGCACTTAGGGCAAAAAAATGAAATGCGTAGATATAAGATGGAGGACACCTGGCTTAATGAGACTATGTGTGAAAGGGATCTAGGAGTCCTAGTAGACCACAAGTTGAACATGAGTCAACAGTGTGATGCAGCAGCTAAAAAGGCCAATGCAATTTTAGGCTGCATCAATAGAAATATAGTATCTAGATCAGGGGTAGGCAACCTTTTTGAGCCAGGGGCCGTTCCCCCGAAGTACTCCTCTCCGGCGGGCCTGCGCGCTGCCACCGCCACCGCATGCGCTGCCGCATCCACCTCCACACATGTTGCGGCCGCCATTTTGTTTTCCAAAATGGCGGCCGCGATGCATTGGCGCATGCGCAGTACTCCTGCACATGTGCAAACACGTCTCGGCCGCCATTTTGGAAAACAAAATGGCAGTCGCAGCATGTGCAGCCGCGCGGTGAGCAAAACGTGCAGCGGTGGTGGCAGGCAGCGGTGGCGGCAGGGGTCTGCCTGGGCCCATAAGTTCGGGGCCCTGGGCCAGAACCGGCCCACGGGCCATAGGTTGCCGGCCCCTGGTCTAGATCAAGGGAAGTAATAATGCCACTGTATTCTGCTTTGGTCAGGCGTCACCTGGAATACTGTATCCAGTTCTGGGCACCACAATTCAAAAAGGATGTTGAAAAACTGGAGCATGTCCAGAGAAGGGCGACTAAAATGATGAAGGGTCTGGAAACCATGCCCTATGAGGAACGACTTAGGGAGCTGTGGATTTTTAGCCTGGAGAAGAGATGGTTAAGAGGGGATATGATAGCCCTCCTCAAATATTTGAAGGGATGTCATATTGAGGCAGGCGCTAGCTTGTTTTCTGCTGCTCCAGAGAATAGGACCCAGAGCAATGGATGCAAGCTACAGGAACAGAGATTCCACCTCAACATTAGGAGGAACTTCCTGACAGTAAGAGCTGTTTGATAGTGGAACACATTCCCTCCGGAGGGTAGTGAAGTCTCCTTCTTTGGAAGTCTTTAAACAGAGACTAGATGGCCATCTGTTGGGGATGCTTTGATTGAGACTCCCTACATGGCAGGGGGTTGGACTGGATTGTCCTCGTGGTCTGTTCCAACTCTAGGAATCTATGATTCAGATGCATTTGGGCTGTACATGTGCAACCAAGAAAGGAAAGGCTACCTCTGTTCCCAGTAGGATTGTCAGGTCCTGGAGCATTCCAAGCTATGAGATTTCAAGGCTCAAACCTAATATTGTTTTGAGGTCACAGGGGGTGGTCCTTGATGATGTCATTAAGCAAGAAACATTAATGTGGTGGAGTCTCCTTCTTTGGAGGTCTTTAAACAGAGGCTGGATGGCCATCTGTGGGGATGCTTTGATTTTGAGTTCCTACATGGCAGAATGGGGTTGGACTGGATGGCCCTTGGGGTCTCTTCCAACTCTAGGATTCTATACACCGTCTCAACCCGTGCCCAGATGGATAAAAAAAGCAGTGTGATAATCTCCTGGGTTGTGTGCAAAATTTGCCACAATTATCCTCTGACTTGAATTACTTAATTATAGGAATAACAACAAGATAAAATAAATTTAAGCATTATTTTCTAGAGTTCAGCTATTATTTTTACTTTATTTGCAGAAAGAGTCTTCGCAGTAGACCAGGGTGCCCACATGCAGTGAAGGTAGCTGTGTTGAACAACCGTTCTTTCTGCTGCTGTAGTTTGTTATAGCATAATAAAGGGCTGGGTAACTGAGGTCCTCCAGATAATTTTGGCTCACTGTGTGACTCCAGATTTCTTCTTAAACTAAGTAAAAAGGAATATACAGACCTTGAAAAAAGGCAGGAGAAAGGGAGAGCCCTGCCAGTTAAGAGAGGCTTTCCTTGAGGAAATCACTTTGAATTATAGCTCCCCCAGAGCTCAGCACCAGATGCCTTTTCAGCCTCTCTTTCTTGCAGACACTTGGATTCCCTCCACCTCTTAATTTTGCTAAAATATAACCAATATGGCAGAGCAAGATTCTTTGTCTGAATATGCTCCAATATTAAGAATAATGTTTCCAGCCTTTGGTCTATTCAGAAATCCATCTGTCCTTTTTAAAAATGGATTCAGTCATACTTTTTGATCAGAGAACTGCAGCGTGTTCTTACCAACACATTAGTCTAGGGCAAAATTACATCCATTTCATGTTGTCGATACAATTAATAAATGCCTTCATATTGATTAAATACACTCGTCCCTCCACATTTGTGGCTTTGACTTTTGCAGATTTGATTATTGACAGATTTGATTAATATGTTCTCTCTAGGCATATCTAGGTCCTCCAGTGCAACTCTATGATCAACTTTAACCAAAAGTTGCACTGAAGGACCTAGAGATTCCTAGAGAGAACACTCCACTAGGCATTTGTAGCTCCTCCAGTGCAATTCTATGGTCAATGTTTGGCAGATGTTGACCACAGAGTTGCACTGGAGGACCTAGAGATTCCTAGAGAGGTGTTCTCTCAATTAAAAATATAGTGTTTTTGTTAATTGTGGTTTTTCCACATTCCGCATTCACGGGGGTTCTATGCCCCTAACCCTAGCAAATGTGGATAACAGCATCATCTGAAATGGTGCAGGAATGACAGGTGACAGATTACTTTTTTCATTTTTTCATCATTAAATCAGAGTCGCATTAATATATTTTACCATAATAATTTTACCAAAGTACCATTAAGACACCATTACAAGTTTGAAAAAAATCTCTACGGTATTAATTAGGGAAATGTTGCTTTATGATCATAAAGACTTTATGCTCTCTCCTATTAAGGGGGTCATTTTCATAAATAATTTTAAATGTTTGCAGTTGTGATTACAGAGAAGAAGAACTTGAAAGGCCCAGGTTGAAGAGAGTGGTAATAGAGAAAAAACAACTAAGAATGAATCAGTTATTTAGGTCTTAACGCATCATCCCATTTTTAAAAAAAATTAACAAAGACAGGAAGGTACACTCAGTCTATTCTTCTAGCCCAGGATTTTGTGTTCTGAATTTAAGATTTATTTTGCCTGAGATACAGCATAAAATGGTGCCCCCTCCTTGATACATACAAGTAGACTGCCATTGATTTAGCATTCTCATGGGAGCTCAAGATGATGAACAGCGACATAAAAACAAACAGTTGGAAATGCATATTACAGATATCTAAAATAAATTACACTGCACTCATCCCTCCACATTCGCTGGGGTTAGGGGCACAAGACCCCTGTGAATGTGGAAAAACCACAAATAACAAAAACACTATGTCTTTACTTGAGAGAACACCTCTCTGGGAATCACTAGGTCTTCCAGTGCAACTCTGTGGTCAACATCTGCCAGACATTGACCATAGAAGTGCGCTGGAGGAGCTACAAATGCCTAATGGAGTCTTCTCTCTAGGAATCTCTAGGTCCTTTAATGCAACGTTTGGTTAAAGTTGACCATAGAGTTGCACTGGAGGACCTAGAGATTTCTAGAGAGAACATATTGATAAAATCTGTGAATAATCAAATCTGCAAAAGTCAAAGCCGCAAATGTGGAGAGATGAGTGTATATGGCAGGGGTAGGCAACCTTTCCCCTTTAAGGGCCGAGGGACTTCAGCTCCCAGAATCCCAGGAGCTATTGGCCAACATGGGACTATTGGCCAACATGGCTGAGGCTTCTGGGAGCTGAAGTCCCTTGGCCCTTAAAGGGGAAAGGTTGCCTACCCCTGGTATATGGTGAAATACAATAAAAGCAATGCAGGGGCGAAACAGACAGGCAGGAAGGAGCAACCAGAAACCACTCCTGGTTTGATCACCCTGGGACCACGGTGACCACACACCATAGTCCCAAAGGTGTCTTCTGCCACAGTCCCAAATGGACCGTGGAAAGGAGCAGAAAATATCCACTCCATTTGAGCCGGTTTTGAGCAGCCCTGGGCAGCCCTGATGCAATCCCGGGGCAGCTTCCAGGCACCCTGGGGGCATACCTTGTCTAAACGCCATGCCCCCGCAGCGGCTGGAAGCCATCCCCATCTGCCTGTCTGTTTCGGACCACAGTCAAGGAGCTGTTCTATGCTCCAGTCAACTAGTGCCCCAAGAATTAGGTGGCTAGAATACAAGAGCTGTTGAACAGTTAATTCAGTCCATGTCGGTCACAGCAGGATGAAGGAAACAAGAAGGTGATTGTTAACCAGTCCAGAGGTTGATCAACAAGTCAGTAATCAAGATAAACAAAGCCAGCATGAAGTGAAACAGGGTCATAAATCGTCGCCAGTCCAAGGTCCAAAATACTGGAAAGCACTGCTAGCTGCCCAGAAAGGAGGCTTGAAAGCAACAAGATGCCAGAAAGTGGCTGGGAGATTTATAGTCAGCTGTTTCAAGTCCCCAGATATCTAATTAGTTCAGCATTTCCTACATAGGGCCAGTACAGACCGGCCAAAAAGGCCGGCCTGGGGGTGGAGTCGGGGTGTGGCAACCATACGCCAGCCGTCCTGACTCCATCCCCACGTCATCCTCACGCCGCCTTCCCAAAGAGATGGCGCGCGGTGTCAGGGCGCTCCCTTGGCACAGTGTTTAAACACACTGCACCAAAAGAGCACATTTGCCAGCTCTTTTTGGAGTGGCAAAGAGCTGGATCGGGGCTGCGGCATGCGGTTGCCGCCTCTTAGGGGCCATCTGTACAGCTCCTTAATAATTTTTGGGAGCAGTGCCATCTTTCCCTGTCCTGTTGTTGCTTGATGGATGATGGCAGTTGATCTCCAGCTTTTCCCCTCTGCCTCAATCCCCAGTTCTTCAGAGCACAGTTGTCAGGAGCTACAGATTCCTAGTAATCTGCCTCCTCCTCACTGTCTGAATTGTCACCTTTGGGAAGTTTTAAACAGGGCTGGATGGCCATCTGTCGGGAGTGCTTTGATGGTGTATTCCTGCATGGTAGGGGGTTGTACTGAATGACCCTTGTGGTCTCTTCCAACCCTATGATTCTATGATTTAACTTGTCATCTGACTGTGCTTCTCATCACCACAAGGTTGACGTGGCCTTCCGATGCAGGGAGGAACTTTTACCACCCGCCAGTTAAAAGGCATCCCTAACTTACTAGACATGAACATAAATCAGTTTTTGGAAGAATAATTATTAATCCATTTGCTTAGACATACAAATTAAACACAGGGGCTGTTTCTCAAAACACATGTTCCGCAGGGTGTGAATGAGGTAGACAGAAAGTGGAAACACAAACCTAGTCCAGAGGGGACTTTGCCTATAAAAACCTCTGTTCATGGTGTGGTGGTTTGAAGCATGGGACTATGACTCTGGAGATCAGGGTTCAATTCCCTGCTCAAGCATAAAAACGCTCTGGGTGAGCTTGGGCAAGTCACACTCTCTCAGCCTCAGAGTATGGCCATGGCACACTCCCTCTGAAGGAACTTGACAAGAAAACCCTATGATAGGTTTGCCTTAGGGTCGCCATAAGTCAAAAATGACTTGGAGGTACACAACAACAACAGAATTGCTCTGGGAGAACTCAGTGCAGAGCAGGAGGCCAGCAAAAAGCTGCTCTTTGTTGGCCTGGAGCATCTCCATTGTTGCTTCTCTGAGCTCCCAACAGCTGACTAGAAACATGAGTTAGTGGGATTTGCTTTGGGTAGACTTGACTTTATTTAATATCTGCAAGTTGTGCCTGCTATCTAATAAATCTGTCATTCCTTTCACCCACAGGTTTGCTTATTGCCTCCATATCTTAAGAGAGACAGCCTCATTTGGGGAAACTTTTTTAAAATTTAGTTTTTGAAATGTTTTATTATACACATAGAAAGAAAGAGCAAATCAGAAAATGGGGCAAAAACAACCATTACAAAAACAAACGTTAATTCACAGTCGGAAGAGTGCTTTCATTATGTGTCAATAAGAAAGAGAAAAGAAATTAAATTTGGGAAGCATAACTATTCATATTACGTGGTAGAAATTACAGATCTGAGGCTTTATGCATATTCTCTTGCTCCTTGTGTCTTTTCAGCCATTAGGATCTACCAAAATATCTCAGAATTTTAGATGTTGACATTTACTTCATTTATACATTAAAGAAAATGTCTCTCTTCAAGATTGTCCATATGCTACTCTCCGTTCATGCATTTTACTTGTCAGTTTTTCTGCTAGGGCCATTGTCCAAATTCTGTTTAGACAATTGTGCTATACAAATTCTTTTAGAGTTTTTCATCATTGAGCAATTTCAGTCCAATCATTTCTTTAAGTTGTCATTCTGCCCAGTAAATATGATAAATTCTCTTTGGGGTTGTCTATTCTGGTTTGTCATACATGAAAGAAAAGGAATTATTTGCTCCCCCCAAAAAATTTCAGTTTGGGCATTCTAGCCACATTTGTTTGAAAGACCTAAAGCTCTTGCACACTGCAGAGATTGAGCAGTTTGACACCAGTTTAACTCATCCTGTGGAATCCTGGAATTTGTAGTTTGGTGAGGTATTTGGTGAGCAAGCTCTGGTGCCTCACCAAACTACAAACCCTAGGATTCTTTAGGACAGAGTTGTGGTGTCTAAAGTAGTTTCAAACTGCTTCATTTCTGCAATGCAGATATACGCCTACTTTACCATATCCTCTCCAGTAAGTTATAGATAAAGAACTAGAAACATGGAAGTTGAAAAGGGTATAGTTAACCTTCAACACATTTTCTTTAGCCAAAGTTGAGCTAGATTTTTCTTTTCCTCTTACTTGGTATTGAGTGGAGCTTTCTTTCATGAATGAACCTCTAAGGATTCTTTTAGCACACAACCTCCCTTTTCACAATAGCTCTGCTGACTGCTGATCTGTTTCTGAGCACAATTCAAAATGCTGGTTGTGACCTTCAGAGCCTTTCGTGGCACAAATCCAAGTCATTTGAAAGTTTGACACAAAGTTTGACTGAATAATATCAATATTGTGAAGTCGTAGGCTTTCATGGCCGGCATCCATAGTTTTTTGTGGGTTTTTCGGGCTGTGTGGCCATGTTCTAGAAGAGTTTCTTTCTGATGTTTTGCCAGCATCTGTGGATGGCATCTTCAGAGAATGCTGGAATGGAAGAGAGTGGGGATATATTCTCTGAAGATGCCAGCCACAGATGCTGGCAAAACGTCAGAAAGAAACTCTTCTAGAACATGGCCACACAGCCTGAAAAACCCACAAAAAATATCAATATTAATTTTGCAAGGAGCCTTGCAAAGGACAGCGCCAACCTGGATCTCAAAGGAAGTACCTTTTGTGTTGCTACTGGAGTTTTAAAATCTATATGTTCTTTTATATCTCCGTCCCTTATAAAGATAAATAAAAAATATATTTTATTTGAAATAGAGGACGCTCTTAAAAGGACATCAAGGTGATGGTGATGGTGCTAGGATTTTTAAAATATTAAGCCATATTTTAAACATTGTTTAACCAAAAAAAATGTTTATTATTATTATTATTATTATTATTATTATAACTTTATTTTTGTATCCCACCTTTCTGCCATAACAATCAAGGCGGCTTACATTAAGTAAAATTGGATTTAAATAAAACATAGCCTGCATTAAAACAATACTAATAATAGTAACAATAATTAAAAACCCTTTAAAAGAGCTAAATACAAAGCTAAAATAACAACATCATATTAAAATAGCAGTTTTTCTGGTAACACCAGTGGATGCATAAAGTGGAGAGAGCACAAAGTAGGTTGGATAGGTCTATTCAGGGAAGGCCTGCTGGAAGAGATCCGTCTTGACAGCTTTTTTAAAGCTGTCTAAGCTGGTTAATTGATGGATCTCTTCCGGCAAGGCGTTCCATTGTCTGGGAGTGGCGGCGGAAAACATCCTCTGGGAGGTTACTGTTAATCTGGTTTTTATAGGTTGTAGCAAATTCCTCCCAGAGGACCTGAGGGTGTGGGGCGGATTGTATAGAAGGAGGCAATCCCTTAGATAGGTTGGACCCAAGCCATGTAGGGCTTTAAAGGTCATCACCAAGACCTTATACTGTGCTTGGAAACCAATAGGCAGCCAGTGAAGGGATTTCAAAATAGGTGTAATAGGATCTCTCCCAGATTTACCAGTGATCAACTTGGCTGCCCTATTTTGTACTAGTTGTAGTTTCCGGACTAGGTATAAGGATAGCCCCATGTAGAGTGCATTGCAGAAGTCGAGTCGTGAGGTTACCAGTCGAGTCATGAGGTTATAATTTCTTTATATTCAATGTTATAAAAGTTTAGATATGATAATACTCCTAAGTGTAATATCCTAAAGGCACCAGATCATGTCTGATCTTGGAAGCTAAGCAGGGTCAGCCCTGGTTAGTTAGTACTTGGATGGAAAACTGCCAACAAATGCTGTAGGGTCTATTTCAGAGGGGAGAACTGGCAAAGCCACTTCTGAGTATTCCTTTCCTAAGAAAACCCTATGAAAAAAAATCATGGGGTCCTCATTAAGTCAACAAGCCACTTGAAGACACATACAATACAAGTGCTGAAAACCAGAAAAGCTAATTCATTAATCTGATAGTCTCTTTATATTACATTGATCTTCCTGTACTATAATTATATTTATATTTTCAATCTTACATAATTTATTTTAGTCCTTTAAAGTCTTAAATATTGTTTAGATTTTTTGGCAGATCGCCATTACACCTGATTGGGTCTGAAGTAAAAAAACACATGTCATTAGTAAAAAGACTTATTTTGTGTTCTTTTCCAAATATATATAGATGGTTCCATTGGCAATGAAAAGACTATGAGTGAAATTGGGCAGCCTTGTCATGTTCCTCTAAGCAATAAAAGAGTTTTGGAGCCTATTCCATTTACACTGACCATAGCTTTTGAATTTTCATATAGTCGTTTTTGTTTGAATAGCTAAGAGGGATTAGACTTAATTTCTATTATTCTAAATGCTTTGTTGATGAGTAAATGAAGCATAGGATCATTTTGCCCAGTTTATTTTTTAATGCAGCATGGCTGAAAAATTACTAGCAAGCCCCATTATGTGTTCCAGCTATTTTATATGATTTGTTTAAAAGAATTATAGATAACCTACACAAAATTTCAACATGTATTCCTTGCCAATAACGGTCACCACTCCTCAATCCCAGAAGTTTCTGACAGCTTCTGCAAAAGATTCTAAAGCAATACCACAAAGAAGAGGTGACAATGGACAACATTGTCTTGTTCCTCTGCTTATTCTAAAGGGATCTGTTTTGTTTTTTTTACCATTTGTGTAAACTGTCGCCACTGAATCAACACAAAGATTTTTCAGGAATGAAGTAGAAGTCCCCCTATTTGCCCCCAAATTTGAACATTTGTTGCCATTCAAGGTGGCTAAATGCATTGAGGGCATCTAAAAGTAGGAATGATAATTTCTGTGTGGTCTGGTTGTATATATAAACTATATACAATGTATGGCCATTGGCGTCTGATAATTGTTCACTGGGCATAGAACCCACCTGGTCTAGATGGATGTATTTTGTAAGGCTGCATCCACACGGCAGAAATAATCCAGTTTGACATCACTTTTAAAAAGACAATGGGATTCTGGGAAGTGTAGCTTTGTGAAACAGCTTTCTCTTTCAGAGATCTCTGGTGCCACAACAAACTACAGTTCCCAGAATTACATAGCATTGAGCCATGGCCGTTATCGGTCAACCAAAATGCACAATATACTTGTTGCAAGCTTTCAAAGCTCCATTGGCTTCTTCATCAGGCAAGGTGTTACAAACCAAACAGGAGAAAAAGTTGGAAATAATATTGTACTTTTTTTTTGTACTAATATTACTCATAAATCTTAATTCCAATATATCATTGAATGTAATGATAATAGTTGTGACATAAACAACTAGCAAAATTAAAATTATATCTTTAAAATACAATATCATTCACACAGCCCAAATGTATTTACATATACTTAGGGCCGATGCACATGGCCAAGAAGGAGCAGCTTTGGGCCGCCCCGGAAGCGGCAGGCTGGGGCCACGGCAACAACACACCATGGCCTCGGTCCTCCTTTTTGCCACCCCCAAAGCTGCCCTTTGAGCCGCCATGGCAGCTCTTTTGAGCCTTTTTGGCACAGCGTGTATGCATGCCCTGCCAAGAGGGAGCCCTGACGCCACGCACCGTGTTGGATGGGCATGTGGCATTGGGGCAGAGTCAGGGCAGCATCAGGGTGGCTGGCATGTGGTTGCACTGCCCCAACTCCACTCCCAGGCTGGCCTAAGCTGACAGTCTACATCAGCCCATAGTTTCATGTGGTTAAAGTGAATATTGGGTAAAATATGATATATTTTTTTAAAGAAAAGAAAAAATTAAAAGTTTATTTTTTTAAAAAAAATGAATTTATTCTTACAAATTAAAATTTTAAACATTTTAATTTTTAATTTAAAAGAAACCTGGAGCCTCTCCTTTCCCCCACTGAGCCTCATCCCACTCACACCATCTCTTCAGTGTTTCAAAGGGACACAGGAGAGTGCCACAGCCCTTTTCTGACAAAAGGCTGATGTTTGGGGAGCAGTAGTGTCAGCCCATCCTAAGGTGTCACACACCCCGCACCCCCTAGTGATGCCACTCTTCAGAGGAAGGAACTGGCAAAACCACCTCTGAATATTCCTTGCCTAAGAAAACCCTGTGAAATTCATGAGGCTGCCTTAAATCAACCATCAACTTGAAGGCACAGACTATACTACTTTTTATTTATCCCTGAAAACATCAATAAAGTTACATTTACTAAGCAGTTAATTGATTCCGCTCCCTTTCCTGCTCTAAGATATTCTGAGGAACGTTTGATCACTTAAGGCAATTAGTTGTCATGAACTGTGCTTGTTGTTCATAATATGAGTCCGGTGTGATTCATGCAGTGTGCCTCCTAAGAACGATCCCTCTACACCTCTAAAATCATTCAATACTTCAAACTGACACTCTCTGGAGAAAAGTCTTGTGCCAACTCTTTTATTTCGAAGTGTCCGATGCACGGTAATGCTCTCCAGTGAATGGGGTGATGAGCCTTATCTGTCAACTTATGCTTATGGTGACTCCATGAATTCAATAATCTTTCCTTAGGCAAGGAATACTCAGAGGTGGTTTTGCCAGTTCCCTCCTCTGAAATATAGCCTACAACCCTTGGTATTCATTGGCAGTCTCTCATCCAAGTATGAACAAGGGATGATCCTGCTTAGCTTCCAAGATCAGGTAGAATTTGGTGATTTTGGAGTATTTAGGTACATAGGCCATGTAGTTTTGATAATTCTCTACCTCACTGCAGAAGATTCAAGATCATTTACATTAAAAGAAACCACCCAAAATTATCCACCAGAATAGGTAATTATATTAAATCCATGTTATTATATTTGAATTTTGAAATCTGCCAATTAATATAGTAGTCTATACAGAACCACATCCTCCAAGAAAGTCAAAATAAACATTTATCTATGTGCAGTTGCAATGACACTAGTAAGCAGGAAGCATGACTGCATAAATCATGGAAAGCTATGGAATATTCTCAAAGAAATGGGAGTTGCACTAAATTTGATAGTCCTGATGAGAAATCTATTCAAGAAAGAGGGTGCCATCAGAACAGAATAGGGAGAAACATAGTAATTCCCAATTGGCAAGAGGGTCAGACAAGACTGCATCTACCTATTCCACCTGTATGCAGAAAATATAGTACGAAAAGCAGGCCTAGACTCACAAACAGGAGGAGGAAGGAACATCAACAACCTAAAATATGCAGATGAAACAATATTAATAGCAGACAATAGCAAGGACCTACAACAATTACTGAGGAAGGTTAGAGAAGACAGAGCTAGAGTAGGCTTAATGCTGAACACTAGGAAAACAAAAATAATGACCATGGAAGATCTACAAGAATTCATCCTAGATAATGCAAAAATTGAAATAGTCAAAGGGTTCCCATACATTGGATCAAACATTGATCAGAATGGAGACTGCAGTCAAGAAATTAGAAGACCAAGATTGGGAAGAGCAGCTATGAAAAAACTGGACAAGATCCTAAAGTGCAAAGATATAACTTTTAACGCTAATGTGATGATCATTCAAGCCATAGTATACCCACTCACTGGGCATGGATATGAGAGCTGGACAGTGAAGAAAACTGATAGAAAGAATATATATATATATATATATATATATATATAATTAAAAGATACATTTCTTTCACAATTATCATAATGAAATATTCATATCATTTTCAATATATATTTACATTATATACAATTGACTTCCATTGAATCTCCAGTTTGTCATCAACTATTTTTCAATTTACTCTTATTGTCTTCATATTCAATGTATTGTACCATTTAGATCCTCTGTGTGCTACAATCAGAAAATCAATATATTTGAGATGTGGTGCTGGGGAAGTCTGCTGAGGATACCACAGACAGCCAACAAGATGAATAAATGGGTTCTAGAACAGATCAAGCTTGAACTCTCCCTGGAAGCCAAGATGACCAAACTGAGATTGTCATACTTTGGCCATCCTGAGAAGGCGTGAATCGTTGGAAAAGACAAAGATGCTAGGAAAGGTAGAGGGCAAGAGAAAGAGAGGAAGATAATATACTAGATGGATGGACTCAATCAGGGAGGCCATGGGCTTCAGCCTGAAGGACCTAAACAGAGAGGTTGAGGACAGGGAGTCTTGGAGCTCGCTCATCTATAGGGTCACCATTAATCAAGGTCAACTTAAGGACCACGAACACCAACTACTACTGCTACTACTACTACTACTACTACTACATGACATACTCCCAATAGTGAAACAACAGCATTTTGCCAAGAAAATCTAGATGCTTTGATTCTGCTCTTTCTGAAGTTTAGTACAAGGTCAAGAGATGTTTCCAACCCTTGCAGCTAGATAACCTCATCTCCCAAACACCTCTTGATGCTTCACACAGTGTTGCAAACTGTACACTGTTTACTAAGCAAAATACAACAGCTAGTGTTAAACATGGTTGCCAAGTAGTTCTTCCAAAGGTTTCATAGGGCAGAACTGAACTTGAAAACAAATATGGTACTGTAGTTTGACCTGTAAATTCCTGGCATAAAATACAAGTATTTTAGTATTTCTGTGCTTTTGTTTTTTGATGACATCTTTCTTCCACTCATTTTGTTCCAAAGTCTGATGTTTTTGTGATTTAAGTCTTTTGGGATTGGGGTGAGTTCTACATAATTTTATAACTTGCTATTTAGTAAAAACAACTAAAGCTTCCCTTGATTTCAGACAATTTTGAAGGGGAATCTCAAGTACAGTCACCCCTCCATTCTCACAGACGTGAGATCCGCAGACTCAAATATTCACGGAGGGGTGACCTCCTTTAATTTAAATGGGCTGCGCACTAGGAGGCATGCGCCTGTGGGGCTTGGATATTAGCAAGTCTCCATTTTTGCGGGGAGGGGGGTCCAGAATGGATCCCCCGCAAAAACGGAGGGCCAACTGTAGAGCGAACGCTCTGAGTAGGCCAGGGCATGGTTTAAAAATCTTGAGTCTCCTGTTTATTTCAAAGGATAAATCATGATAAATTTCTATCTTCAGATCATGAAATTTCAAGAAAGGGATTTAATGATTGATTTAACTCTGTTTAGACTTCAGCTTTCATTTAATAATTCCTGAACTTTATTATGTCATCTCTTGAAGTTCCTGAGCATTATGCTTATGGACCCAGTAGCTCTGTTTATTGTCTATGACTGAGAGCTTGGCAGACCACTTGAAACTGATTCATAAAGAAGATAAGGGTTTCCCCTTTGTTTTCTTCCTCTAATAGACCCCTCAGCCTTAGCTTCCACTTCAGTTTTCTAAATCTTTCAGTTGGGCTTTAAATCTTTGATATCTTTCTTAATTGTGTGTCTTTTCAAGTTCCCCAACTTGGTTTGCTGTACTCTTAGCATTTCCTATTTGCATTCTCAAAGTAGAAAGGTGTTCTTAGGGGTAGTCCACATCGTCCAAATAAAGCAGCCTCTAACTGCTTTGCAGGCAGGGTGTTTAGACGATGTGTGAGGCAAAAGCGGGTTGAAAGTGAAATGAAGCCAGGGCTAAAAACGGGAGCAAAAAGAAGCTGGGATACTCTGACTCAAAGCAGAAAATGTGCATCATCACACCAGCATATAAACAGGATATTTTAAATACTGTTTTTAACTTGTGTTTTACCTCCCCTTGTTTTAACCATTATCTTCTTTTATTCTGTATCCCCTTTTTACTTATGCTGGTCTATGACCATAATAAAAGTGAACTCAATTGAACTATAAACTCAATTGAACCAGCACAAGTACGGGCCTGCAGCAAAGCAAAAAGGTGATCACCTATAATGCAAAGGATGTAATTATAACATGCACGAACCAGATAGTCCATGGGATGAAGGGGGATGAAGAGGGCATGTATGGGGGGGCTCCATGATTGTGCTTTGCCAATGTGTCACTGAGCAGACCGATGCACAGATGCACTGTACAGGTGGTGCATTACACATGCAATTGTGTGGGATGGTATCTGGACAGGAGGAGGGAGGCCGTGCGGACAGTGGGGTTTCAACCCACTTTCAGAAAACCTTTTTCCTGCCAATCTGTCCCAACTCTTAGAGAGCTTTAGCCTTTGTTGTTTCCAAGGGGGAACTGAGTTTAGTCATCTCCAGGGCTTGTGTTGAGTCTTCCTCCCTTAAAGCCTTTTGCTGAGTCGTGTGACATTTCTCCGAAAGCTTTTCTCCCCAACCCAAGATGTAGTAGCTGTTTATGGAGAGCTAGAACTAGCTAAACTGGGTTTTGTTTTGTTTTGTGGTTCAAAGAAGGCAGTGAGTTGGCAGAGCAACCAGTCTATGTGGCCATCTTCTTTGACAGCTCACATCCGCAAAAGTATATAAAAAGATTCTGATCTTCTATTTCTGTCCGATCAAGCTATTTTTAAAGGGAGGAGGGGGAGAAGCAGAAAGAGAGGTTTACTCCCTATTTTGCATAGTTTGCAAATAATTTCCCCAGTATCTGGAGTTGCTCAAGTTTACATGTTTTTTGGTGCACATTTTTGCTTGCGTGCACACCAGCTACTTCAGTCTGTTTGGGAATAGTGTTAGTGCCCGTAGATACAGAAAATCTGTACTGTCAGTCTACTTGACTGAGACTGGAAACATAAAAAAATATTCACACTCCATTAAATTTCTGCTTTTACTTTTATGTACTGAAAAGTACATTGTTCATTAGTGCCTGTTAGTAAAACAGTCTTACTAAAAAAAAAAAAAAATGCCTTTTCAACATCCCAAAATAGAAGTAGGTCATTATAGCAAGACATCTCTGTATAGATGTGGTCCTTATTGATCACATAAAAAGCTCTAGAAAAAAAGATGGTCTTAAAATAACATAAAGTTGAGACGTCCGAATACTGCCTTTGAGCCCAAAGGCCATAAGATAAAAGTAGAGATTGTGATTGAAATAGCAGCAAAGTCACACCTGGATTTATTTGTTATATGAAGTTGTACAAAACTGAAGGGGGATGCGTCTTTTCAGAGGTGAAAAGCAGTCCAAGTGGCCAGTCCCAGGCTGACCCACAAGGTAGTAATAAATCGTAATCTGTTGGGTTGAGGAAACTAGGCTGTATAAGAGAGAAGAGAGTGGGGATGGCAAAGGCAGATGGTGAAAAAATCCACATTGGAGCAAACCTGGCATGAGTGACATATCCTTCAACATTCCATAGATGAAAATCAGGACATGTGGGCAAGCGACCTCAGCGTGTGGTCAAGATGGAAAACGTTATAAATGGGGAAGAAAATACAAGCTAAGAGAGGCTATAGCACAGGGGTCGGCAACCTATGGCCCACGGGCCGCACCCAGCCCACTGAGGCCTTCCGACCAGCCCCTGCCCAGTCCTGCTGCCACCGCCGTCGCCTTTCACAGCCGCGGGGGTCCTCTGGGGTGCCATTTTGTGTTCCAAGATGGCGCCCGGAGTCTTGCGTGACCTTTCCCGTCCTGCCCGACTCTGGGCATCATTTTGGAATACAAAATGGCACCCCGGAGGACCCCCGCAGCCGCGCTGGGCCTCTCTGAGGCCTGGTGCGGTCAACGGAGCCCTCCTGGGGGACCCCCGCGGCCACGCAGGGCTTCTTCGAGGCCCGGCGCAGTTGAGGGAGCCCTCCTGGGGGACCCCCGTGGCCGCCAAAATGGCACCCCCCACGCGCGCACACATGCGCACAATGGTGGGAGTTGTGCACATGTGCGCACGCAGGGGCAAGCACCATTTCCCACCCCCCTTCCGGCCCGCCGGCAAAAAAGGTTGCTGACCCCTGCTATAGCAGTTCGCATGTTTGCATTTTGAGCTCAGTTTGCAGCAATTGAAGTAGGCTGAAGGCAAAGGGAAAAGTGGGAGGAAGAGAGAGAAAGTGAGACATTTTTAAAGCAGCTGAAAATGTGGGACAGCAGAGGATAAATTAGGACTGTCCCTACCAAACTGGGATAGTTGGAAGCTTGGAGTAAGTGCCAGTGAATGCATGAAAGATCTGTCCCATGCCCCAGTTTTGGCCAAAGATCTATTAGCAGTAAATGCAGTGGTAAATCCCCCTCTTGCAACTCCAACCTCTAAACTTGGGAGTCTATCCTTTGCCCTGGAAGTGCAAACTGACCATGAAAGCCAAAACAAGTCATAAGAAAGGTTACATGTGGCCTGTGCACCATGAGATGCCCTTAGTGATTTGTGAGTTGCCAACCTCACTCAGATGACTAAACTAGCCTGATAAAGATATGATCCACCGGTCAGTTAGCTGGACACTCAGTGCTCTCTTTTCCTTCCCCTTCTTATTCCTTTCCCTGAGGCAGACTTTATAGTATTCCTCCACTTCTGCAATGGAGATGTGGAGTAATCATGGAGCAGGGTAAGTGTGAAGGGATAACCAAGTGATCTGATACCTCAGTACCTCTACTTCTACCAGAGGGGGGAAACGTCAGCATAGTACCCATCTAGAATCTTTTCCTCTGTCTTATGGGCAAGCTGGAGAGTTAGACTATCTTTAGTATCTGTAGAAGTGGAAATAACAGGAATGCCCAGAGGTGTGCTTGTATACCCAGACTGATCTTTGAGTTGAGGAAGACTGGTCCATCCCCTCTGCAACTCTTTTTTCTTAAAGCCCAAGCAGGCCAACCTAGAACATGAACTGAGGACACCAGTAACCTGCCACCCTGCCATAGAGTCTCAAGGAGAAGGGGAGGAGAGGTCTTCTTGGTCCCAGTTTCCCTACTACAAGTTCTGAATCCTCATAGCCAAGGGCTATATTGCACTGTCAAGACGTTTTCACACAGGGCTTTAGGCGGACGCTAGCCTACCTCCGTCCGGCTCCAGTCCAGCTCCTTTGCAAATTTTTCACACGACGTCGCAGCAAGCCCCGCCCCATCCAGTGCCATCCCCGGCGCTAGCCGGCGTCAGTCCGGGGTCTTGCTCCATGTGTTCACACGACGTCGCAGCAAGCCCCGCCCCATCTAGTGCTAACTCCGGCATCAGCGCCGGAGTTGTAATTCCTTTTTTAAAAAGGAATTAAGTTGCTGCCGCCGGAGCCATTCCAGAATGAGCTGAAGGATCCGTTCCGGAATGGCTCCAGGCGGCTTTGGACGTCTGTGTGTGAAAACGCCCTCAGTGTTCACTGTTCCTGGCAGGTTTTATCTTGTGCACTTTGCTACTGACTGAGGTACCACATCACTTGGTTATCCTTTCACACTTGCCCTGTTCCATGCCTACTTCACACCTCCATTGCTGATTTCTCCCATCCACTGTGTTCCTTATATTCATACAAAGTGTTTTTAGCCCTCAAATCTAGCTGTGCAGTGGAGTTCTGTATTCTTCCAGCAGGTCTTATTAATAATTTCCCTTACAATGTCTGCCTGCAGAAATCTGTCTCTACAAAAAAGGCAATATTGTTGACGAAGATGAGAGACTATCAAAGTTCCCTGAGCCCAGAGCCAATGAATCTTTTTTTTCCCCAACATGAAAGAGAAGATACACTCATTTCCTGAATGAAATTCATTTTTGAGATAGCTAGTCCGCCCTGAATATCAATAGCAACCAGCACAACCAGCATTTTAACAGGGCAACCTGAGATACCTGTGATTGAAATTTTACTTAAAACTGTTGTTGGTAAATGAAAACTGTAGGAGCATGTCCAGATAATGATTTGGGACAGGGCAGGATGAAAGTTCCCTTGAAATCTTTAAGGGCATATTGAAAGAGGCTGATTTGGATTATACTTTGCAAAATTTAAGCACCAGAAAATGTAAATAGTGTGTTTATAAAGCAGAAAGCTCTGTGTATTGTGGCATATGTGTATGCATCTGAGGAAGTAGACTAAAGTCTACGAAAGCTCATGTTGCCATCTTCTTTATTTCAGTTATTCTCAAAGCTGCTACAAGATCTCTCTACATACTATGGCATGTGTGTGTTACTAAAGCACTGGCTAATTCTGGGCATAACACCAACCTAACTATAAACAATGGTTAGAAATAGGTTTTTGTGGGGGTTTGGGGCTGTGAGCCATGTTCGAGAAGAGTGTATTCTTGATGTTTCATCTGCATTTGTGGCTGGCATCTTCAATACCTGAGATTCTTCAATGCCAGCCACGGATGGAGGTGAAACGTCAGGAATACACTCTTCTAGAACATGGCCTCACAGCCCCAAAAAACCCACAAAAACCTATGGATGCCGGCCATGAAAGTCTTCAACTTCACAATGGTTAGAAAACTAGAATAGTGAATTGACCTATAATAAACCCAAGACAGATGCTGCATTAAAGAATAAAGGCTGATACAGTCAGATGGCTGATGTTATCTGATGAGAAGCAACCAAGAGCTAAGTGTACCCGATATTCTGTAATCTCTCCGGATAGTGTTAATTATTTATTTACATAAACATAATATAGTGAATGCATTTTATCATGGATGAGATATGCCAGTTGATAGGCTAGGGAAGACATAGAAGAGGCCAAGAGGAGACAGAAAGAAGGCAACCTAATGTCCACTTTCACCATACAAAGAAAGCTGTTGGATAAACAACTGAATTGATAACTGCCCATACCATGCTGATAAAGACAGAGCATACTAGTAAGAGAGAACCTCTGCCTTCAAATAGGCTAGAATAGATATATGTTCATTGGGAATAATGGATGCCCTTTATGGATGAGCCAGCACGGTATAGTGGTTTGAGCATTGGACTGCAGCTCTGGAGACCAGGGTTTGAATCCCAGCTCAGCCGCTGGCTGACCTTGGGGCATCACATTCTCTCAGGAAGCCAATGACAAATCCCCTCTGAAGAAACTTGTCAGGAAAACCCCATGATAGGTTCACCTTAGGCTCACCATAAGACAGAAATGACTTGAAGACACAAAACCACAAACAGCGAGCCGATGAGGATATACACTCTGTGTATTCCTTCCACAGATCCCTGTTTAGAGATGTATAGTTCCTCAGTATGTGAGATGGTATTCCTTAGTAGATATGTGGCACACAGGGGAAGCAGACGAGAGGCTCTGGGACGCTGTGGGACAGTGCGCCGCGGGACCGAGGCATCCGCACCGCGGCGCACCATCGGTGTCCCTGAAAGGAGCGCTAAATCAGTGCTCCTTTTATACGTCGCCGAAAGTGCGCCCCAAAAGCATGGGGTGCACTTTCGGCGACCCTTCCGCCGCAGCGTGTGCGGATGCTGCGGTGGGAGATTGCCCTCAGAGCGCCGGCCATGCGAAGGGCCAGCGGCTCCGAGGACGACCTTGGGAGGAGGAAGGGGCGCCGAGCGTGCGGCTGCCCCTCCTCTTCCCTGCCTCGGAGATGGCGCAATTAGCCGTCTGCCGAGGCCCACAGTTATTTTCCTCCCTATGGGGAGCATATATGTTTGTGTATCTGTGATTGCCTACAATAAATAGCCTAAAAGACTAAGAGAAGGTACGTTCTTTTCCCTTTATAAATATCTTGAGATTCTGATACTTAAGAATGCTTAAGTGGAGTCCTGATGTTAACTTTGCCTGTCTTGAATTTACCATTGATCACAAGCTGAATTCCCAGACAGCCAGAGGGTGATAAAAAGGGCTTCCAGGCAGATAGAAGTTATCTGACAAATGGCAAAAAAACCCCTCCCAGTCTAAAGAGATAGGAGTAGAAAAACACACCTGTTTCAATGTATCTACCTAAGATGTTATTTCATCAGACTTGTTCTGTTTGGCAATCCCATTGTTGTGCATGCAAAAATATACGTGCTTTGTGGCAGTATCCTTTTTTCTCCAACCACATATCTGCAAATACTCAACTACTAATGTTTTCAGGTGGCCTGCTAAGGGAGCTGTTAAGTTTATCGCACTGTGTTCTCGGAACATAATGAGTATGTGATGAGAACGGAACGGAATGTATTTTATCGCACAGTATGATCCTCATTGAGTTCCCATTCTGTGCTCTGACAGTCCCTAGCCTGTTCCAGGAGGAGAACTGTAAAAATGTGTCCTCAGCCAGCAAGAATGCTTTTAGACAGTTCCAGATTATGTGTGTGCAATAATCCTACCGGTCTCAATCTGTCCTCATGTTCTGATTGGCTAAGACAACCTCCTCCCCTCCCATCCTAGAACATCCACAAACTCAACTCAGCTCTTCCAGTGTTGATGCAAGGAAGGTGCCACAGGCAATTTTAAATTTTTCTTTTTCTTTTTGTAGATTGAATTGCGTCGTGTTTACAAGAAAAAACAATGAATGCTCGCTAGCTAAACCTCTCGGTAGCATTCTTTCCAATGCAGACATAGGGGTTTTTGCAACAGTGAGCATGCGCCAATGAGGGATGGCTGAGGAACTACTTTAGCACCGGTACCGGTACAACAGTAAATGCAGTGCAATAATATGTGTTCTTATAACGTTACTATCCCGTTATCAATAGTCTAATGCGGTAACACCCGTTCCCATATCGTTACATTCCAGGGACTCGATGAGAACGTTACAGGTACTGGTGCGATAAGTTTATGTGTTTGGCTTGACCTTGAAGGGGGACCGTGTTTGGCTCATGTCACTAGCCATGCAGTTTTGTTTTGGGGGTTTTGCTACATTTTCAGTCTCATTTAGTAATAAATTCTGTTTCCCGCTTATTTGTCTGTCTCCCACCACAGCACATTTCATATACAGTATGTCTCTTGCCAAGGAAAGTTGAACTCTTTCCCTCATTTGAGAGCTTTAGGAGTTCCCAATGCGACTGAGAGAAACAGCAATGAGAAACAGCTAAACTCATTTAGCAGCAGTTAATGAATCTGTCCAGATATTAGCATCTTCAGGAGAGACCTTTTAGAGCATTAATGCCTGTGATGAGATTTGGTAATCTATTTTTATTACATATTTTATGTACTAAATTGCAATGGCCTATAGCCTCTGGAGGACTGTGCGGCAGGGATGTGGGAGACGAATTTCTCTTGTGTTGCTTCTAGAGTGCACTCTCCTCAAGAGTTGACCTGAGTTTCCACTACCTCACTCAGGAAGAACATGAAAACAGCCTTGAAAATAGCTATTTTAACTCTTTTGGTGTTTTGCTCACTATTGTATTTATTTTTGTGCTTATTTATTCATTTATGTGCTAACTTATTGCATCCACCTTTAAATAACTTTACTGTTTATACCCATTTGCTGTTGTTGTTCATAGAATTATAGGCTCATAGAACTGGAAGATACCCCAAGGCCATCCAGTCCAACCCCCCTGCCACGCAGGAACTCTCAATCAAATCATACCTGACAGATGGCCATCCAGCCTCTGTTTAAAAACCTCCAAAGAAGGAGACTCTGAGGGAATGTGTTCCACTGTTGAACAGCTCTTACTGTCAGGAAGTTCCTCCCAATGTTGAGGTGGAATGTCTTTTCCTGTAGCTTGCATCCATTGCTCTGGGTCCTATTCTCTGGAGCAGCAGAAAACAAGCTTGATCCATCTTCAATATGACATCCCTTCAAATATTTAAACAGGGCTATCATATCACTTCTTAACAGTCTCTTCTCCAGGCTAAACATACCCAGTTCCCTAAGGGCCTCGGCAGACGGCTTATTGAGCCGTCTCCGAGGCAAGGAAGAGGAGGGGCAGCCGCACGCGTGGCGGCCCTTCCTCTTCCCGAGGTCGTCCTCGGAGCCACCGGCCCTCCGCACGTCCGGCGCTCCGGGGACAACCTCCCGCCGCAGCGACCGCACGCGCTGTGGCGGAAAAGTCAGTGAAAGTGCGGCCGACGCTTTTAGGGCGCACTTTCACTGACTTCTGAAAGGAGCGCTATTTTTGCGCTCCTTTCAGAGGCGCCGACGGTGCGCCGCGGTGCGACTGCTCCAGTCCCGCGGCGCACCGTCACAGGGCGTCTTGGACGCCCTCGTCTGCTTCCCCCCTAAGTCTCTCCTCATAGGGCTTTATGGTTTCCAGACACTTCACCATTTTAGTTGCCCTCCCCTTGACATGTTCCAGCTTCTCACCATCCTTCAGTTGTGTGCCTTCAAGTTGTTTCCAATCTATGGTGAGCCTATCATGGGGTTTTCTTGGCAAGATTTGTTTAGAGGGAGTTTGCCTTTGCCTCCCTCTGAGGCTGAGAAAGTGTGACTTGCCTAAGGTCACACAGTGGGTTTCCATGGCCAAGCGGGGCTTCAAGAGGTACTCACCAAGCTGCACCTTTTCACTCTCCCCCCCCCCATGCACAAACACACCACCTGAGCCCAGTGGATGCCCTGATGTGACTGGCCACACAGTCACATCAGTGATACATTGCCCCATAGAGTGCATCGGTTCACCCAGTGTCACATTGGTAAAACGCAACCATGGAGGGCCCCCATACATGCCCGCTTTCCCTCTTCACCCCATGCTCCCCTGTTGGACTGTCTGGTTTGTGTATGCTTTAATGAAATCCATTGCTTTATTGGCGACCTGCCACATTTGTCATACTTTTGCATCACGGAGTGTGTGACAGGTCAATAGCGTGACGGGTCAATGGTGCAGCTGGCCACTTGTGCACCCGTATGTTCAAACAAAAACAAAAAACATGGTGAGCAATGGCACTGGCAGCTATATCTCACCAGTCCCATGGCGCATGCGCCAAACCACTTCTGCACGTTGCCATCCCCGCATTCACCCCATGCTGTTATATACTGGTGCGATCATGTGCATTGTCTTTGTTAAAGTATCAGAGCGTCTTTTTGCTCTGGTTTTTAGCACAGGAGCACGGCTTGGGTCCAGGCTATTGGAAGGACCATATCTCCCTGCATGAGCCCCCAAGAGTACTGAGGTCATCGGGAGAGGCCCTTCTTTCTGTCCCACTACCTTCTCAGGTGCGTTTGGTGGGAACAAAAGAAAGGGCCTTCTCAGTGGCTGCTCCCAAGCTCTGGAACTCCCTCCCTAGGGAGCCCAGGATGGCTCCATCCCTGCTGTCCTTCCGGTGGCAGGTAAAGACATTTGTATGTCGCCAGGCCTTCACATGACATGGATGCTGTTTTGTTTCTGTTTTAAAGAATTTTAAACTGTAACATTTTAATAATGTAACTTTTTAAATTGTTTGAATTGTTTCATTGTTTTTTAAACTTTGTATTTTTAATGTTTTCTACTGTTTTAACTTGGACTGTTTTAGATTTGTTAGCCACCTTGAGTCCCTGTGTTGGGAGGAAGGCGGAATATAAATAAACATAATAATAATAATAATAATAATAATAATAATAATAACAACAACAACAACAATAATAATAATAATAATAATGGCTTCATGTTGGTTTCTACCCGGTTTCATGTCATACGTCATCTGGACAGTTTGAAGTCAGTCTGAAGCCACTTTATTTTGCCAGTGCAGACAACTCTTTAGTCTCAAATAGAGGTAGATCTCTGGGGGGGGCGGGGGTCCATTCTATGTAATTTAGCAAGAAAGGAAGTTATCTGTACTAATGTAGCCAAGAAGGATCTGTTGGTTTATTTTTATGTAAGTCTAATTGTACAGTATTACAACTGAGAAATAAATATTTTTCTCCATACTTGATATTGCTTGTATTTAAATATTTAAAAATAATTTAGCACAATCACTACCACATAAAGGTGATTTTTTTATATGTTTAAACCCCATTTTCTCCTAAAATGGATTGATAATTTATTAAATTATTTCTTTAATTTGGATGAGGCTATGTCCAGTTGTTCTGATATATTTTCTATTAGTATCCAAACTATTCAGATATCTAATTTTATGTACATATCCATTTGCACCAGATGTAATGTTTCATAATATATCTCTAGATCAGGTGTACTTAGGCCCTCTCAGGCTGAATAACTGTGGCCGCATCTACGCTACAGGAATAATGCACATACCACTTTAACTGCCATGGCTCAATGCTATGGAATTCTGGGATTTGTAGTTTTGTGAGACATTTATCCTTCTCTGTCAGAGAGCACTGGTGCCACAACAAACTATAAATCCCAGATTCCATAGCACTGAACCATGGCAGTAACAGCGGAGTCAACCTGCATTATTTCTGCAGTGCAGATGCAGCACATATTTGCCATTCTTTATAATCTCAAAGATTTTCCTAAACTATAATTTTCACCAAAATTATCTTCTATTATTAAAATGTTATTTTATATAGTGATAATGGAATAGAATGAAACAGAACTAAGGATTAGGGCAAAATATGGGATTTAACCCCAGCAAGTCTACCTAATAAGGAGATTTAGACCACACTTTTAGTTTTTTGTTAATACAGTGGCTCCTTGTTAAACATGGGGGATTCATTTTGGACCCCACACACACACCATGTATGGAAAAAACTGCGGGACCTCAAGTCCCATTGATTCTAATGGTGGTATTGTGTGCGTGCCATGGGCATGTACACCATTTTGTCCATCCGCGTGAGCTCAAGTCCATGGATGGCAAGCCCACATATGGCGTGGGCAGACTGTATATCCAAAAATTTGTTTATAATTTCTGTGTTAGATGTTATACATTTTTAGTTATGGCAAGACCTAAGTTATGAAAACCAGAAAAGCTAATGAATTAATTTTATAGTCTCTTTAGGAGCTTATCGCAGTCCTAATTAAAACGTCTTTCCTGAGCCGGTTTAAAATTTAAGATGGGTGGCATCCTGACCTTATCACAAGGATTTAGCTGCTGAATTTGACACCTGGGTCCAACCCAGGTCCATCCCCACTCACAGGGGCACTCTGGTGGCTATTTCCTTAAGCCAGAAAACCTCCAGCTTCGAAAAGAGGCGCACCGAGCGCCCTGAGACCAGGGCTGGACCCGGGCGGCAAATTCAGAGCTAAATCCTTGTGATAAGATCAGGATCCCACCCGTTTTAAATTTTAAGCCGGCTCAGGTAAGACGTTTTGATTATGAATGCAATAAGCTCTGTAGCTTAAATTTATTTTTCTGTGCTATATTTATATTGAATATTTTCAATTTTTCCTAATTTATCTTGGTCCTGTAAACTCCTGAAAATTGTTGAGAACATTTTACAGGGGGTAAATACTTTTAATTGGGTCTGAGATAAATAATAAAATGTAAAAAGGTTTGTTTTGTGTTCCTTTAAATACACACACGCACGCACACATATATACCTTTTATATGTTGAATTCTCCCATATTACATTCCGCTACTAATTGTTCTCTTGATAACACAAAGAATAAGGGTGAAAATGGGCCACTTTGCCATCTTTCTCTAAACTCGGAGTATCTTCCATTTAGATTTACCACATCTATTGAATTTTCGTATAGTCTATTTATGGTTGAGACAAATTTCTCGCATATTCATTTTTTTTTTTTAAGAAGAGCAATTAGGTAGGTGTACTCCAGATGGTCAAATGCTTTTAAAATATCTAATGATATTATTGAAGCTGGATTATTCTACAGTTTGCTGACATGTAATGTTTTTAAAAACTCTTCTTATTGCATCTTATAATGTTCTACTTGGCCCAAAGTCAGTCTGATCAGGCTGAATATATGATGTTATACATTTATTTAGTCTATGGACGATGATCGAAGTGAATATTTTCAGATCCTGGTCAAGGAACGTTATTATGTATATGCTGCTACAAACCAAGAGCCTCCCCTGGGTTTTGGTATGGTTATTATCTTGGCTCTTTTCCACAAAGCTGGTATTTCCCCAACTAAGAATATTTCATTGTATTCTCGTGCTTCAGACATTTAATAACATCTAACATTTCATCGGGTATTTTCAGGACATTTCAAATGTCTTTGTCTGAATTTTGGATTGATTTGATTAGGAGTCCACCTAAGAATCTATCCATCAAGTATCAGTATTTTTATGTATTTCTGAAAAGAATACCTCAACATCTTACACTTTAGATATATTGCTAAATTCATTTGGATTGGTGATTAATTTATTTTTTTATTATTTATAGAACAGAAAAATCTTTTAGATGATTTCTTTTTAAGAGAACTAGGTAATAATTTTGTGGTTTTGTTACTGAACTCATTGTAATTTCTTTTTAGGTAAGCCAAAGCAGAGTGCACCTTATCTATTTCGAAGAATTCTGATTCTCTCTTCTCTGCCATAATTCTGCCCAAACATCCACCTTTTTTAAAAATAATAATAATAATAATAACTATTTTAAACTAATAGTTTATCAAAATTTTTGTAGCTCAAGTGCTTTTTATTTTTATTTTTATCCTAGTGCTTTTTATAATGATATTTCCCCTAAGGACTGTCTAGTTTATTGTTCCCAATACAGTTTGTGGCTCCCAATAGATCATCTGCAATGGTTTTAGATCTTTCAGCATTTGTGCCATAAATTTACTTGATTTAGATTAGAAAATAAATATGGCCCTCGGGTTATAGATTTAAATGCTTATTCTCCTTTTTACAAAGATATATTTAGTAGTAGTAGTGGTAGTACTAGTATCCTGCTTTTCCCCTAAAACTGGGACCAGAACTGCTCACAGTATTAACAGTACAATTAAAAACATATGAAAGTGATACATTACAATATTAAAATAGATTGCTTGTTAAAAGAATAAACTATGGTTAAAAAGATAAAAGTGTTTAAAACACTTTTGAACAATACTGCATCCCAGCCCCTTCTTTAAAACCTTTCTGTTTTAAAAGCCTGTTTTATTTCTGTTTAAAATATTTTTAAAATTCAAAAACAGAGCCATGTTAGTCTGTAGAATCAGTATGTAGAGAGATCTTGTAGCACGATGCTACTAGATCTCTCTACATATTTTAAAAATTGTTGTTGTTGGGAAGGGAAGATATGGCAGAAGGTAAACTAAAAAAATGAGATAAACTTAAAGTGGAAACCTCTATATATATACTGTGGGAAAAGATGGAGTGTATGACATATCTAAGCTTTCTGAAATAACAATAATATACATTTAGGGAAGTATATGGGAAATGTTTAACTGATTGGGATATTCAAGGAATAATGTAATAACGTAGAAGTTGAAAATCGTTTGTTTAATAACAAAGCAACATATAAACAAGGATATGTCACAAATATTGATATTAACAATTGCAACCTTAGCGGACTATTTTATTTTTAAAGAGAAAATTCGCAAGAGTATGTTGAAAAGGAAAAGAACAGCTCTGTTATGGACCCGTATGGGCACGCACTCTGAAGTTGTCATTAATGCAGTTATTGTGTTAATACTTTTAATTAGCTTTGTAAGATAATTTTTGTTATAATAAAAAAAAATGTTGTTGTTGTTGTTGTTGCGTGCCTTCAAGGTTGAAGGAGAAGACAAAAGGGTGCATGATCACACTCTAAATACTTCAGGGGCTGTCACAGAGAAGTGGGTGTAGGCTGCCGGCTGCCCCAGAGAGCAAAACTAGGTCTAATGGTTTTGTTACAGGATAGATTTTGATTCAGTATTAGACAGTGAGTTCTTGACAGCAAGAGCAGTTCAGCAATTGAACCAATCGCCTAGAGATGTGGTGAGGTCTCCTTCTCTAGATGTCTTTCAAAAACAGACAGGACAATTACCTGCTGGAGAAGCTCTAGCTGGAGATCTTGCATTGAGCGAGAGGTTGGACTTGAAAGATGCCTTCTTCAATCATGGATTCATAGCTTCATAGACTTGGAAGGGGCCCTATGGACCATCAAGTCCATTGCATGCCCATCTCTCTGGAGTGCTTTAGTTGTAGATTTCTGCATGACAGGAGTTTCGACTACATGGCCTTTGCAAAACTTTCCAACTCTATGATTCTAGATGGTCTCTGTAATCAGTCTGGCTTGGGGGGGTCTATAATAAACTCACAACAATAGGTCCCTGAGCCATTCCTAGACCCCACAATGATGTTCCTGTTGGTTTTCTCCTCCTTAATTTTTACCCAAATGCACTTAACCTTTTTTCAATGCTTTTACGTCATGGGTTTCTTCGTGTGTGTGTGTGTGTGTGTGTGTATTTGGGTTGTTATTGTTGTTTTTGTTGACTGCTACCAAATTGATTTCAACTTAGGAGCTTATCACATTAACCGGCTTACCTGAGCCAGCTTAAAATTTAAAACAGGTGGCATCTTGATGTTATCAGAAGGATTTAGCCACCAAAATCGCTGCTTGGGTCCAGCCCTGCTCCCAGGGGCATTCCCATAGCCATTTCCTTAAGTCGGAAAACTCCCGGCTTCAAAAAGAGGCCCGCTGAGCATCCCTGCAAGCGGGGACGAACCCGGGCAGTGATTTTGGTAGCTAAATCCTTCTGATAAAATCAGGATGCCACCTGTTTTAAATTTCAAGCCAGCTCAGGTAAGCCGGTTTAATAGTTAATGCAATAAGCTCGTTATACTGGTGCTAGAAATGAGAAACCTCCAAGTCACACTATCCTCAGTACCCCTCCTCAAGCCTTGCAGATTTAGGGCCATGGCTTTCTTAATTGAGTCTATCCATCTGGAGTGCAGTATTCCTCTTTTTCTGATGCCTTCTACCTTGCCAAGTATACTTGTATTTTCTAGGAGAAGATTAAGAATGGGAAGAGTGGCTATAAAAGAACTAGAAAAGATCCTAAAATGCAAAGACATGCAACTCATCACAAAAGTCAGAATCATACAAGCCATTGTATTCCCTATTACCATGGATGGATATGAAAGCTGGACAGTTGAGAAAGATGATGAGAAGAGTGTTGAGGATCCCATGGACAGCCAAAAGGACAAACAAATGGGTCCTAGAACAGATCAAGTCAGAGATATCCCTAGAAGCCAAAATGACAAGACTTAGGGGCTTTCCACCCCAACCCCGTCCTGATGCTGTGTGCCCATTCACATGGCGTGAAGCATCAGGATGCCCTCTTGGTGCAGCGTGCACATACGCTGTACCAAAAGGGTGCTAAAAAGCCACCGCCACAGCTGAAAAGGCGACCTTTTGCCGCCCCCAAAAGGATTGGCATTTTGCTGCTCTTTTCGGGGCAGCAAAAAGGAGGATTGGGGCTGCAATGTGCAGTTGCCATGGCCCCGATCCGCTGCTCCCAGGGGCGGCTCTGTGCCACCCCTTCTTGGCTGTGTGCATCGGCCCTCAGATTGTCGTACTTTGGACACATCATGAGAAGGCATGAATCATTGGAAAAGACAATAATGTTAGGAAAGGTGGAGGGAAGCAGGAAGAGAGGAAGGCCACATACTAGATGGATGGATTCTATTAAGGAGGCCATGAATATGAGTTTGCAGGAGCTGGGCAGAGCAGGAGAGGACAGGGGGACCTGGAGATGTCTCATCCATAGGGTTGCCATGGGTCGAGATTGATGCGAAGGCAGTTAACAAACAAAAACGTATTTCTTATGATCTGTTTAAAGTACAACAGCTTCAGTTTAGTCATCTTGTCTTCTAAGGAAAGTTCAGGCTTGATTTCTCTAGGATCCATTTGTCTTTTTAGCAGTCCATGGTATCTGTAGAATTCTTCTCCAGCACCACATTTCAAATGAGTTGATTTTCTTCTTATTGTGTGCTTTCAAGTTGTTTCCAATGTATGGTGACCCTAAAGCAAACCTATCACAGAGTTTTCTGGTCCTAAAAGTTCGCGACTCACCCAAGGTCTCTCATGGCTGAGTGGGGAATTCAACCTTGATCTCCAAAATCATAGTCCAATGCTCAAACCACTACACCATTCTGGATTTCATAAGCAAAGATAGTTCAAATCAATTTAATGCAGTGGGAAAACCCTATCTGAACAAGTCTTGCCAAGAAAACCCCAGAAAGCCTTATGATCACTGTGGGTCAGAAATGACTTGAAGGGACACAACAATAACTCCTTATTTATAAATTCAGATGTTATACAAAAAGGTAAGTTGCCATTCAGCCTATGGTCTAGGTCAAGTGTCAGCAAGGTATGGACTTCACGTGGCTTCTAGGGCACGCCATAGTCAAAAATATCCACAAAATGTTCCCAAACACCCTAAACCCTTACCGTTACGCACCACTATTGTAGGTACTTAGCCCATGTAGTTAGGAAAAGGTGCCTAAGATTCTTGTTTAGTAAAGATTTACATGAGTAGTCCCATGCAGCAATTGTGAAATATTTACAAAAAAGTACCCATAGTTTTTACCATCTTGTTCAATCAATTGGTTGACTCATTTGCCAGATCAAATCAATGTAATGGCTGGCAAAAAAGAATACCAATTAAAGTTGGAAATAATTGAGATAAAATTAGTGGTATTCAATGTGTCTCTTCCAGTAGGAGAATTTGAGGAGAAAGTAATTCCATTTTTATCTAAAATGTTGAGTCAGAAGACCAATGACTGTAGTGCCTGTTTACTGTTGTCGATACATAGAGAAGACAATGAGAGTCTTTCCGGTAAAGACAATACATCTCAATTGTTTCATCTGCAAGTTTAGATGTTACTAGGAAAGAGGGGTCAGCAAGTAATTTATCTTTCAAAAATGGAATACTGTGTTGCTGGTGAGACTGTAATATCAATTATGTACTTAGAATCATAGAATCATAGAATCATAGAGTTGGAAGAGACCACAAGGGCCATCCAGTCCAACCCCCTGCCATGCAGGAACCCCCAATCAAAGCATCCCCGACAGATGGCTATCCAGCCTCTGCTTAAAGACCTCCAAGGAAGGAGACTCCATTACTCTCCGAGGGAGTGTGTTCCACTGTCGAACCGCCCTTACTGTCAGGAAGTTCCTCCTAGTGTTGAGGTGGAATCTCTTTTCTTGCAGCTTGCATCCATTGTTTCGGGTCCTACTTCTACAAACAATGACCAAGAAGAAGATTTTGTCTCAAGTAGAGATTGCTTTATTTATGTTCTCCTGTAGACTATACAAAGTATTGTTTTATAAATTTCCTCATTTCAACTTTGATGATATAGTAATGTTATTATTAGAACTACTTTCCCCTCATATATTGTAAAAGCATATTTCATTTATTGTCCCAATGTGTTCTTAGTTATGAACTGCAGGTAAAAGACAGCCTTTTTTAATCTGCATGTTAGTAATAGTACATAATTAAGAGGGAAAATCTGGTTAAAAGAGTATTGGAGTGCATGTGCTGCCCTGAATCCTACTTTCTGGAAACACACTTTTCTGAAGTTGTGCTGGCCATTACTGTGTACAGATTTTTGTTGTCATTGTTGCAATGCATTGATTCTATGATACTGGGAAGGCCACTATTGCAATAAATACTGATTGGAACTATGATAATGGACAGGCCACCTGGTAACTCAGTTTGTATAATGATATTAAATTCTTGTTGGTCAGTTCTGGTGATTTAGTGAGGGATCAGACATGAGTGGGGACAAATTTACACGGGCTTTTGAGAATGGACCCATAGGGTGTACAAGATTGCTTAATCTCTGTGATTCATTATTAAATAATCATAGGTAATAATAATAAAAAATAATAAAATTTTATTTATATCCCGCCTTTAGCTGAGGCTATCAAGGCGGCTTACAATCTAAAAGCACAATCCCATGCAATGCAAAGAACATTCACACACACACCCTAAAAATATATTAAATTCATAACAACATTAAAATTTAACTTTCATTATATTGGGCACTCTGATGGTAAAGGTAAAGGTAAAGGTATCCCCCATTGACAAGGTTGTCAAGTCATGCCCGACTTGCTCATCTCTGTTTCTAAACCAAAGAGCCAGTGTTGTCAGAGACTACTCGGTGATCTTGTGGCCAGCATGTCTGCACAGAACGCTGTTTACCTTCCCACCAAAGTGGTACCTGTTTATCTATTTGCATTTGCATGCTTTGGAATTGCTAGGTTGGCAGAAGCTGGGAATAGTGATGGGAGTTCTCCCCATCATGCAGCACTTGGGCCTTGAACTGCCAACCTGCCAATCTTGCAATCAACAAAGTCAGCATCTTAACCACTTGAGCCACCACATCCCACTTTAATAAATAATCATAGTGGCACAGAATAATTTGTAATGAATTTTCAAACAACATTTTGTGACTTCAGAATATCAAATCATAACATGATAGAGATCTTTGGAAGCTCATGAGGAGACTCTAAAAGGCCCTGCATTGAGATATCAACTGATACCAAAGCAAGGACTGTTTCATTTCTTTGGGGAGTTGAGTCATAGAATCATAGATTTGGAAGGGGCCCTATCAGCCATTGAGTCCAAGCCCTGCTCTCTGGAAGACCTCCAGTAGGTAGCTGCCCAGCCTCTTTTTGAAGAAGTCCAGAGAAGAAGACCCCACCATCTCTCTCGGCCATTGGTCCCATTGCCAAACCACTCTCACTATCAAGAGTTTCTTTCTGATATTCAGTTGAAAGCTACTCTTCTGCAACTTCAAACCATTAGACCTGGTCCTACCTTCTGGGTAGCAGAGAACAGAAATGCCGCCTCCTCTCTGTGACAGCCCTTCAGTTTTTTAAAGAGTGCAGTCATGTCACCCCTCAGTCTTCACCAAGCTGAACAAGCCCAGTTCCGTCAATCTTTCTTCATATGTTTTGTTCTCCATACCTCTGATCATCCTTGTTGTCCTGCTCTGAACCTGTTCCATCTTGTGTATATCCTCCTTAAAATGAAGTGCCCGGAAATAAATGCAAAGCAATATATCTTAACCAAATATGACAATTCTATCACATCCTAAAATCTGTGATAGCTTGTTTTTGTCCTGCTATACTAAATATATACTGGTCACAAAACTGCAGACAACAGTTTTCTATCTAGCCCTGCTGCTATTATCCTTCTTGAACATATCTTGGGCTGCATCCTCACTACAGAAATAATCCAATTTGATGCCACTTTAACTGCACTGGCTATGGAATTCTGGAAATTGGAGTTTTGTGAGACATTTTGAGACATTTAGCACCAGAGAGCTCTGGTGCCACAACAAACCAAAATTCCCCAAATTCCATTGTACTGAGCCATGAGAGTTAAGGTGGTGTCAAACTGGAGTATTTCTGCAGTGCAGATGCAGCTTTAGTCTCCCAGGGCTTTCACAATAAAGAACGGTGATTTTATTTAACTCTTTCCTCTCCTTGGTGCTGTGTGTGGAGTGGTCTTAGAATGTATTCTTTTAACCTTTGCTTTGATATATTTTTTGATATTTCAATTTTATTTCACTTTTTAAAGGGAACGGCAAACTGCCAAATGGACAATTTTCATGGAAAATTGTGATGGATATATTTGAAAAATGAATAATTGTTATGGGAAAAGTAAAATCTCCATCTTGTACTAAAAGACAATGTATGTATGAAAGAGAAATAGAGTTTTCCCATGAAACTTGGCATTTTGTCAGGTTGTTTCCGAAAAGCCAGACCAATGTGCCTCAGCCGAAGAACAGATTTATTTATCTAAGGAACAATATAGAAGAATACTGCTTCAGGCTGGACAAAGGCTTCAAGCTAGACATAAAACCAATTAAAACTTACTAGTAATGCTGCAATTGTCATATCTTCCCCTCCTAGCCACTTTTAAGCCTTTCACGATAGAATGTAAAAAGTTCTTCAAAACAAGCAGCCTTTAAAATGAACTGGGTTTTGTTTTGTAACATCCAGACATCCAAGTGAAAATGCAGACGTTAGGCTGTCTTTGATTCCTCTCTTTGGCTGGCTTACATCGGCTAGATCGGCAAATGAATCTGGATGGTCAAATTTCCTTCTAGAGGTTATTATGTCTTTGGAGTTAATTTTAGATGTCTGCAACTTCAAGAGATTTGCCCTTGTTTAGTCTCAACAACATAGGCACTAACTGACAGTTTCTAATTTACAATAGCTGGGGTCTTCCAGATCTTCTCACTGTCTAGTTTAACCAAATTCATCTTATTTTAAGTGTGGCCGTACTTTGGAAGAATAGCAACAATTGTAGAGGATTTGAGTCTATGGCCTTCTGTAATTTTTCTCAGATCAGGCTATTTTGGAGCAAAATTTCCTTCCAAAACAGGCAGAGTTGTTCTGGACTGTAGGCTGTAGCTACTATTCGTGTAGTGGTGTAGTGCATAAATGAAAGGTAGCTTTGCTCTGCTTTAATATTTTCTTGGCCATTTTTACATCATGCTCTGACTCACGATTTCCTTGAGTATTAACATGGGCTGGATGTGGGTGATTCTTTGAAGTCTGTAGCTGTGAACTGGGAAACAGTTATCTGTCATAGGAGATTATCGCACTGTGTTTTCTCCCAGCCTCAATGCAGGCTGAAACTTTTGGAAACTTTTGAAAAACAAACAAAAATCCACCAAACAGTGATACCTTTCTTGGCCAACCAAAATGCACAATATACTTGTTGCAAACTTTTGAAGCTCCACTGGCTTCTTCATCAGGCAAGATGTCACAAACCAAACAGCAGAAAAAATTGGACATGTTAGTCAAATGACTGACATCTTGCCTGATGAAGAAGCCCATGGAGCTTTGAAAGTGTGCAACAAGTATATTGTGCATTTTGGTTGGCCAATAAAGGTATCACCGCTTGGTGGATTTTTGTCTGAATTTGCTAAATGGCCAACACAGCTACCCTTGCATGTTTTTAAAAACAGGTGTTATTGCACACCTCCATGCCCAGTCCGGAGGCATCGCATACCCAACCTTGGCATCCAGTACCCAGTCCATACTTCTCCGGCACTTTTTGAAAGAACTGGAGTCTCCCGTTCTTTGCAAAGTATGGGAGAAGCACAGATCGCGTATGGGATGCCAAGATTGGGTACGCGATGTCTCCGGACTGGGCATGGAGGTGTGCAATAACACCCATTTTAAAAAAGTTTTCACAAGTTTCAGCCCGTGCTGAGGCTGGGAGGAAAGGCAGTGCAATAATCTCCATAGCTTCAAGAATTCCCACACACGCAAAAGTACTCATTAAGTTTACTAGTGCACTTTGAGATGTACTTTTCTGATGCAGAAAAGTATCTGGATGGTCAGTCACTATCAAATAATATTCACTATCCTGAGTATTGCATATATCTTCCAGGATCTGTCTGGCAAAGACATGAGTCATGGCTCTTCACAGTGTGTAGATCAGTTTGCTCTGCAAAATATATACCTGAGCACTTTGCGATTTATATTTTTACTGATGTCAGGCTATCAAAGGAATGGAATTGAGGCAACAAATGTATAGTGACTGTTTTGTTACCTCAGCACCTGAATCAATTGTAAAGGCTATGGGCATTCCACCAGTATTTCATTCCATCTTCCTCCATCAATTCTCACAAGCAACAGATGCCAGTAAAAGGGAATTGGGTCTGTGTTGCTTTTCTTGATGTCCCAGTTTTTTGCAGTTATAACACTGGGAACCTTTGGCTGGACTAGCACTAAGCACTGTGGTTTCTCCCACCTAGAAAAGCCATAATTTGTTTAGAACATACCGTATAGACTCATCTCTAAGTTGAAAAATTTATGCTCCAAAATTGACCCCAAAATGCCAGGTCAACTTATTTATGGGTCAGTATGATAATGTGATAGCAGCTCTTTTAAATTTCCCCATGCGGTGGAGAGAAAGGTTTCTTTCTCGTTTGAGCCAAGCGAAAGCGTTCTGATTTATTGCTCTTAAACAAACAGCGGAGTGAAGGCTGAAATGAAAGTTGAATGCAAAAAGCCTCAATTATAGCCACCGTTCCGTTCTTGCAGACTTGAAGTCTGCGGTTTTGCATATTCATGGGGAAGTGACCTCTGCTAAAATCAATGGGACACGCCCATGGAGGGGCTTGAATATTGGCGAATCTCTGTTTTCGCAGGGGGGGGGGGTATCCAAAATCAATCCCCCACAAAAATGGAGGGCCAACTGTAGTCTCTCTTGCACACATACACACACTGAAGTTTTACTTGAAGCCTCCAAGTTTTACCATTGACTTATCCATGGTCATGGCAAAATCCATAATTTTGGCCCCAAAACCTGCCCTCGACTTATACATGAGGTCGACTTATAGTCGAGTATATACAGTACTTCAAGCTGATTTGTGTGTTTCATGCGCCTTTTGTAGATAGGATGAGGGGGTTTTTTCTGTTAAGATTCTATTGACTGGAGATTGTTTTGTAGTAGTTTCCCCTTTGTATTCTAGTTTTTTACAACTTCAGAATGCCTTGTCATTTCTAATGCAGTGCGAAGAGTTAAATCTTTATGTGCGGTTTTACTAAGGGACCTTTGTCCAGGCTTTCAATTGCTCTCTTTCTCTCTCTCTCTCTCTTCCTCTCTTACATTTTCCTTCCTTTTTTTCTCCAAAATCATAGTTTTCTGCCATCTCATGAAGGATTCCAATGACTCCATAGATCTCTGACATTTTTTGGTAGAAATAGGCTCATTCAAAAGTATATTGTATTTTGGGATAAAGTACTCATCAAAGCCTTCCAAAAAGTCTTTCTCTTTTTAATTGTATTCTATTCTTTTAATATGTAACTTGTTTTAGTATTGTAATCATTTAATTCTGTTTTAATGTACTATTTTGTATGCTTTTAGTTGTACTGTTTTTTAATATTCTGAGGAGCCCTGAGTCCCAGTTTTGAGGAAAGGGCAGGATATAAATAATTATTATTATTATTATTATTATTATTATTATTATTACCCATGGGATAGACAAGAGATGTAACCTCAACTTCTCCCGATTTCTGGAAGATCTTTGTAGCTTTGCAGAAATAATCCAGTCTCTCCTTACAGTTAGGCCATTTTATTTTTTGAAGTTGAAGCTTTCTTGGGCTGAAAATCAGTGACAAGCAATTCTTTGAAGGTGTGAGGTTAGACTTCTGACACCAGGTCAGCTTATTTCAGAGACAAGCCACGTCAATGTGTCTCTGTTGAAGTGCAGCTTTACTTATCAAAGGTGAATGAGAGAGGAAGAGTGTTATCAAGGAGCCTTATCGCATGTGCAAGTAAAGCAGAATTACAATAGGATAATAGCATCCCTAGAAGAAGGTTACCGCACGATGTCGTCGTTGCACTGTTCTTCTCCAATTTGCTCTAGTTTAAAATGCAGTCCTTTTTAATATCACAAAAATCTATTAATGACCCCCTGTCCTGCCTCTGTTGAGCTGTGATTCCCCATGTGAAAGTTCAATAGTACTTGTATGACAATTTGGGGAAGTCAGGGCTGGTCAGTGGGTGTGCTATGGGTGGGGAAACACCAGCCCATCTCCAACGATCAGGAGAATCATAGAATCATAGACCTCAAGGGCCATCTAGTCTAACCCGCCATGCAGGAACTCACAATCAAAGCACTGCCCAGAGATGGTCACCCAGCCTCTGCTTAAAAACCTCCAAGAAAGAAAGAGAAGGGGTGGGGATTTCTATCTCAAAGCATAAAAACATGACTTACCTCTCCCAAATTCAAGTACAATTTGGGCTGCATCCAAGTCCTGTTGCATGGCTTTTGTCACCAAATCCACCATCCGAATGCAGCCCAAGTGCAGCCCAGCTCACTTAACTCACTTTTTCAAAAGTGAGAAGCTTCCGACTTCCACGCACGCGTGACGTGGGGCACCACTTTGTGTTCCATGCGCACAACTCCGGGGGCCATTTTGGAAAACAAAATGGTGCCCGAGTAGTGCACGTGTGTGTGCCCATGCGTGCGCACGCGCCTCCGGCCCCCTGAAGATATGGGGGCCTGCAAACCAGCCCCTGGATCAAAAAGTGTGGGGACCCCTGCCCTACAGTATAAAGGTGAGTCTACGGAGCTTATCACTTGGGGGTTTAAATTGAATCCCGGGCTGGAGCTGGGAGGTGGGATAGAGGTGGGGATTCTCACATGATAAATCACTGCCCAATCAACAGCCGCCATCAGCCCAAGTCCAAGCTGGGCTCACCCAGTGCTTTTTAGAAACCAGAAAGCATTCCGACTTCTAAAAAGTGCCATCTGAGCCCGGCTGGTACCTGGGCTGATGGCAGCCGGCGATTCAATAGCGATTTAGCATGCAATAATCCCTGCCTCCATCCTGCCTCCCATCTCCAACCCAGGAGGCTTGATTTGATTTAAAACCCCAAGCGATAAGCTCGTACCACAGGATGAAGAAGTGTTGAAGTCTCTTCAACAGCAAGATGCCACATACTTGCACTTGGTTACAAGAGGAGCTAGAACAAAGTTGTTTAAATCTGAACTTTCAGTTTCTGGGTGCTCAATTGCTAACCACTCCTGAAGTAGCACAACTGTCCGGAGTAGCACAACTGTGCCTTATTCCATAAAGGGAGATTCTGAGAGATGTCGTTCCAAAACAAATTTTCCAAGTTTTTGGTTTGGCTTGCTTGTATTTAGGGAACTGGAATGTGGCAAGCCAGTGGAGTGAGAGAGTTTTCTTGTGCCCGGGTCCATCTGCCCCTGGCCTATGTTGTCAGGTGCTGGATGGCTCCAACTACAAGGACAAAGGGAGAAGAAAAGGAGAACAAGCAAAAAGGGAAGAGAAAGAGCACAGGCATGGAGAACAAATGTCTTTCTAGTGTGCAAATGTAAATATTTCTATTAACTGCAAAATAAAAGCATTTGGTAGCTATGCATGCTTGTCAACAATATGAAAAAAGCTTTGAGATCATTATCAAAGGCTTCAATAGCCTATATATTTCTACAAGAAGGTTTCTACAAGATCAAGGGGGTAGAAGGAGACATTTGCTTTCTCTAGACTTGTATCCATTGTCCACAAGTGTCTGGGGAAAGGAGGAACACACATCCTGAAATGACCTAATTCCAATTTTGAAGGCAGACTTTAATTTGTGTTCAATGAGATGATTTTTCTCTCTTATTTCTTTCCCACAGATGCAACACAGATGAATAATGTGGTGCCAATATCACCCCTTCTCCCTCAGTTGACACATCCACACTCATACCCAAGCATGGGACAGATTACAAATCCATACGAACAGCAGCCACCCGGAAAGGAACTTAACAAGTATGCCTCTCTGAAAGCAGTAGGTAAGCAAAGTTCATCCTCATCTGTGAACTTAATAGGACAGGGCTAGTTTCATATTCTGTATATTAATAGTGAACTCTTTTGCTGGGTGCTGTGCTAGAAAGACATTCAGACTCCCAGGAATTACCAGGATATCGCTTAATTACTCACTTAATTCATTATGATGCTAAAAGGACCTCATTCAGCTCACAGAGGGAGGCTAGTTGTCAAGTCAAAATAGCCATCATTATAAATTTATTTTTTATCAGAGTTTATTAAAAAAAAAACCCATCATATTCAAGATAGAAAGAACTGGAAATATGCGGGAGAACCCATTCCACCTACCAAAACCAGAGTGCTTAACGTTCAATAACTTCTGTCTGTATTCCTGTGCATTCAGCCATGCTTGTGGCACTGAATTTCAGTTGACACATCTCTTTTCCAAATTGGCTTCCCAAGTTTAATAGTTAACTGGACTGCAAATATGATATGTGCTGATAGTAGATGTATCTATTCACTTTGGCCGGTGATGGTTGGTGAGCTCAGTTTCAGTAAGAAGCAAGCTGGAAAACATATTCAAGTGAAAAAGAATATGAGAGTCTTGAAAAAGCTGGATGTGAAAGAAAGCAAAATTCTTCTGTCCCTACTTTCACCATTCCAGACAACTAAACAATTTCTTTCACATACTAGGGATAAAAGGACAATAGGAAATGTCTACCATATAGGTGGGGAAGAGGTGAAATGATATACAGTCCGACCTCTGTATCCATGGGGGATTACGTTCCCAGACTTACTGCGGATAGTGAGAACCACAAATAATGGCAACCACTATATTTTTATTGGAAGTCACCCATAGAGTCACACTGGAGGATTTCCAGGTGCCTAGAGAGATCTTTTTTCCAGACTTAGGTAAGTGAAACTACAGTTACTGATCCCATGGATATGGGGGTCGGACTATAATAAGAAGCATGTGCCTTAGACGCTATTAGAGGCTGCCTTATAATCTTTATACCATTTATAATATTAATCAGTTCAGCTCAATGCAGACAAAACTAGCAGCACCACTCTCTAAATTTTCAGATAGAGGTCTCTCCTAGCTCTGACTGAAAACTGAGATTTAAACTTGGATTTTTATAGTACATGCTTTTCACTTTTTACTTTGCTGAGCCAAATGAAGGAACAAATGGTTGGACAAATTTTAAAAAAATGAAGTTGGAAAAGTTAGGTTATTCTTTTGAGAATGCCACTCTTCTAGATCCCTAGCGCATATGAGGAGTACTGATGCACAGTCATTCATCCATTCACTTGAGAGTACACTTTAGTTGCAATGAGTCTTCTTGTTGGAGATAAATTTCAGTGTGTACTAAAGTTTGGCTTGTGCAAGGAAAATTCCTAAATGCTTTGAATGAACGTTTACATTGTTTAATTTGCTCGCTTGTCTCAAAAATGGTATGCATGTTTAATGGGAAAGTACTGTTCAGTGGCAAGTTCTACATGTATATACTCACAACATTACAACATTAATTATGGCATACTTGAAGACAAACAGCAAAATAATAATTAATGATTTTTTAATTGAGAGACAAAGATGCATGTGGGTGGCATTAAATATAGTCACACATGCAGTCGCATCACTATGCTTTATCACTGTCCTGGGGCCTTCAAATACTTTGCATGTAGGCCACTTTTCCTGATGTTGTGTCTTGCATTTTGCATGGCTTAAAACTGCAACACGTCTTCGACGGGACTTGTTAGAACATTTGAAGTCCACTTGCAAGTACTCTTTTTCCTAGGATGCCTTTTTGTCTTCCATGTTCATAAAAGGGCTGGCAACAACAAGAGGTGGGCCAGGAACCATGGCAAAAATCAAAGGGAATGATTGACTCTGTCAGTTTCTTTGAATTGTTTAAAAATCTAAATTCTTTCCATCCATTTATGACGTAAAAAAAGATGAAACTCTCAAGGAAGCATCTATCCACCATCAAACGGCCAAAGGTGAAACATATTTCAGGTATAATGAAACGACAGCAACCATTTCATTACTGAGTTTATTATGAATGTATTCATTTTGCTATGAAGAGGGCATACTAGGATTTCCACCATCAACACCCAGATAACCTGTAGTTACTGGGGGTACTATAACCAGAGAAGGGATACTGTCTTGGACAGTAAAATGTCTTGGGTCAGCTTGGCATAAGAAATCAGCATGGGCCACAGCAATGGCATGTGTATAAGACAAACACCCAATTCCATTATATTATTCCTAACAGGGCATTTCAACCCATGCTATTAAGGGAAATCCCAAATGGACATGAGTCAAGACTGCTTTCCTTTCTTATTACTGAGATGGCTGTGAGAATTTAGACTTTACAGTTCATGTAGAAAAGTGCTGAAAGTGGTTTTTCTGCATAAATTATTCTCTTTTTTTCCGATTCATCAAGCTTGTTTTTCACTCCCATGCTTAAATGGTCACTGCTCAGTCATGCGCTGGTTGCATGCACAGAGAGGTTCTGTACCTGGGACATGTTCATCACTGCTGGCTAGAGAGCAGACTGAGGGACTCTGCACATTATTTTGACATTTTGATTGCATAAGCATGTTAACTCTGATTTATTCTCGGCCATTAGAATTAATGCCGCATCGAAATTCAGGGGCAGGTGTTTGCTTTCACAAAAACATTCAAACCCCTCCCCAGAAAAAAAAAACATGTTTCTTAATTTGAGGAGCTGTAATATGGGGTGAAAATGTTTTTCCTTTGCCTTTGCGATGGCATCTTGTAAACTGATCAAAGACAGTAATACTGAACGACTTACATTTTACAAAAGAGATGTGAATTGTTGAGTTTTCTAAAACTCTTCATCCATATGAAAATTAAGAACGGAGGAGGAAACAAAGAGTCCAAAAATCTGGGCAGGGATGCTTAGCCATTGTCTATCTCTGTCCATGCAAGATGGAACATGGGCTGAAGAAAAATGGAGGGTTGGCATGCTGAAAGTTTAAACTCCAGACAATAGATAGAGTCAGTCTGCTCCCTCAAGATTAGGATTTTCCTTTCAGCAGCTAAATTCAGTTTCTTCAGATCCAACAAAAATGTAGAGCCATGCAACAAAGCATGACAATTTTTAAACACACACACACATACATACACACACACATATATATATGTATGTATGTATATTTGTGTGTGTGCGTGTATGTTTAAAAATTGTCGTGCTTTGTTGCATGGCTCTACATTTTTGTTGGATCTGAAGAAATATACATACACACACATACATACACACATTGCGCCCTTTACTTAGGAACTTATCGCATTGATTAATAATGCAATTTACCTCTCCTGGATTAAATTTTAAATCGGGTGGCATCTTGATGTTATCGCAAGGATTTTGCTGCCAAATTTGCCACCCAGGTCCATCCCCACTCCAGGGGCACTCAGCATGCCTCTTTCTGAAGCCAGGATTTTTCAGACTTGAAAAGATGGCCACCGGAGCGCCGCTGGGAATGGAGATGGACCTGGGTGGCAAATTTGGTGGCAAAATACTTGCGATAACAAGAAGTAAGTCGCATTATTAACCAATGCAATTAGCTCCTTAGTTTATTAATGCTTAGACCAGCAGATCCCCAAATTGTGCACCTTGGTAAGCCAGGGAGTCCCACTAAGCCCATAGGGCACCACCAAGATATTTTATATTTTTCCTTCCTGGAGACGCCAGACCGACAGATGGACTTCATGTTCGTGTTCATGGCTTGATTATAGCTGTGACAGCAGCAGCAACCACAGCAGCAGCTTCTGTCCACAGACCCTATGTGGCTGAGATGGCAGCACCATCAGGCCTTCCACATTTTAGCTAAAGACAAGCGGGCCTGGACCCTGCCCTCATGAAGGGTGGAAGCAGTGGTTGTGAAAATTTGTGAAAGGGGGCAGCTGTTAAAGTGCAGCAACTGAATTTTAAAAAAAAATATATTTGAAAGAACTGGGGAAAGGGAAATCTCATGCTCAGCAGAGAGGGCTTGGGAGTAGTGATGGCAAAGCTTATTTTTTTCCATGCTACTCTAGCTATGCAGAAGTATGGTGTGCTTGTGTGCTCAAATTCTATTCTATAATTCTGCATAGATGACTAGTGTGGTGGAGGAAGAGAAAATAGCAGGAAAACGGTGTGGGTTTCCATCGCAAATGGCTTAGTTTTAACAGTAACATACAGTATGTAGAGAGATCTTTTAGCACCTTTGAGACTTCAGATGTAACTAGTGGAGTGGAAACCAGGGACAGACATATATACGCCATTGGTGTGTGAGAATGTCGATTCAAACTCAAAATCCTTTGTGTATGGAAATGAAGAAGCAAGTCCAGGTTTAATGATGGTTGTTTGTGAACAAAGACATTTTGAACTGGCCAATGTGTATGGAAATGAAGAGGCATGACCAGTTTGACAATGGAAACTAGCTTTGGGTGAAGAGAATAGATGAGTGTAGGATGCTCCCCTGAGGATGGGGTCAGATAGTATTAAAATGTGTGTAGTGAGTCAGGAAGCCATTGTCCCTGTTCAATCCACAGCTGAGGGACTGTAGTTTATGGATGAATTCAATCCATTGCTGAGGACCTTTGTAGGTCTTTTGTTCAAGGACCTCTGTTCTGAGGTCTGACATGGAATGCCCAGGGAGACTGAAATGTTCTGCCACTGGTTCTTGTGTATTCCCATTCCCAATGTCTGATTTATGTCCATTTATGCCAGCTTCTTTATTTCAGTGCTAAAGGTGCTAAAAGATCTCTCTACATACTGATTCTACAGACTAAAACTGCGACATCTTTGAATTCTAGTAACATACAGTGTTAGGATTCTCACTGCACTGATCTTGGAGGCCTCTGTATGGTGTGAACTGGTGACGGGGAGGACAAGAGTTAATACAGATTGAAGGTTATTTTGCAGTTAATGTGGGTTGGGTTTAATATCCAGATAAGTACTAGGGTTTTTCAGTGCACTATGCACTGATATTTCTACTCAGATGGACTTGTGTGGAGGAGGAGGAGGAGGAGGAGGAGGAATGATATTAACTTGATTCTCAACATTCTAACTTTGCAAATCCCATTGACCTCAATACATCCCAAAGACCTCTGTATCATGCCTATTCTCTTTTTCCTCCTCCCCAATTCTACTTCTTATACTTGTTCCAGGGAAAACCTGTATACTGGAGAAGTGGAGGAAGAGAGGACAAGAGTGGCGCAGAGACCAGGACAGTTTAATGAGGTTAATGGGATATGCAAAGTTAAAATGCGGAGAATCAAGCTAACATTATCCCTTTTCCTCCTCCATCACCACCACCACCTCCACCATACTACTCCATCTATGCAAAAGTGTCCCAAATCAGTGTACTGAAAAACCTAATACCTGAATGTTTACCCCAATATATGTGAATCCTAATATCTTTAGTCTATAATCCCTCCCCATTTTCTTCTCATCTTCTCCTCCTCCGGCCACACTAGTCCACATCGCCAATTTTGCAATATAATATGTTGAAAACTCTTGGTCTAGCAATTTGTTTTGTTTTTTACTTTGTGCAGTTTTCTATAAGTATGTACAGATAATGAAAAAGACAGTAAGTGTTGTTTTTCTGGAAAGCTGCACACTTTCCCCTTCACTTGTCAAATTCCTGTGCAGTTCCAAAGTCCCATCTCTACTTGGGAGCCACCAACAGACCAGCCAGTGGAGGGGATGTTGCAGTGAATCCAACAATAGGTGGGTGGTATGTCTATGTTTATGTTTGTGTGACCAGGGGTGGGTTTTGTACCTCATTCCCAAGACAGGGGACAGGGCTGAACTATTTTTTCTGGGTTTTCCAACTTCAATCACTTTGGACCCCCACCCTGATATTTAATTTGCCTTCGTTTTCAACATTTATCAAGTGAACTAGTTTCCCATCACTTTTGGGCACTCTCATTCAAATTTCAGTAGAGTCTCTTCTTCTGAAAGGGTCTTTGCACTTGTAAAGTTTGAGGTGTGTGTCTAAAAGAGCTTTTTAAAGTCGGCATCTGATAACAGAAAGTGTTATTGGGACAGACCTGGATATGTGAACATAGGTATACCCATCAGCAAGATGTAGTGGACTGCAGGTTCTTTTGAGAATAAAAGTGGAGCCAATGTGGTGCTAGAGAAAAGTTGTATAGCTAGCAGGATGGCCAAAAAGATATCAGTAGGTCAGTAGGAAAAAGATGTGATCCCTACTGTCAGTAAGCAGTAGGAAAAGACTGCCTACTTCATTAGAGTTGGATTTACTTAATAAAGAAAGCCACAGCCAAGAGTTACAAGACCCAACGATTAACAACATGATCTGTTAGAGGACTCTCATTCATTCATCTCTTGGAGGTCTCTCATTCATATGGTCACCATAAGTGGAAGCCAACACAACAGGACATAACTCTTAAAAAGTGTGTAATTGATGCATAGCTCTTTTCAACTCTAACATTCTCTATTCCAAATCAGTTCCTAAGCACTTCTTGTTTGGATCTAAGTATTTAGTAAGTGGAATTATTGGGCATATTTAGGTCCAGGGGTGCTATGAAAAAAATTACTGAAACACCAAGGAAGTTTGGGAACCTCAGGCTTAGATGGATCATAGATCCTAGGCCATTCACATACAAAATGAATGAGTACAGTTTTTTAAAAGTGGTGATTGTGACAATACCTTTATATCCAGTACAACAGGCGTACTTTGTCTGTTGCAGCAACTGAAATTATCTCCAGACCCAACAGCACAGAAATCCCTTAAGACTTTCACAGTATACAGTGCCGAGGACAAAAACAGTTCCAGATTTCAAAATGGGTTACTTTCTTGCTGCTAACGGAGAAGGACATTTTTACAGCACTTCTTTTACATAGCATAAGAAAAAGAAGAAAATCTAAGAGGGACAATAAATAGGATGGGAATCATTAAAAACGAAGAAACAATAACAAAAAGTGGTAGCTTGAACTTGCCAAAAAGAGGATCTGAGGATAGCAGCAACACTAAACTCCCCCTCCCCATGTTTATCAACTATAGCTTTTTGCATTTCTATTTTGGTGCACATTTTCTAATTTATCAGTCAATGCATACATTTTCCTGCAATGCACACATTATTGCATGAATTTTCCCCTTATACAGTGCAATTTTGTATATATTTGCCATAGTTTACAACAATGAATGCATTTTTGTTATATATTTGAATTCTGAATCACAAAAATCTTGGGGAAGCTGGGTCTTATTTTATAAATGGTTCAAGAGGGTGTGCTTCCTAAATCCTGTATCTGATTACACGCATCAGTTAACAAAGCAAATGTGTTCTGGGGCATTACTTCTTTAACAGAAAATCTGGTACCAGAAAAAGAAATAACATGGAAAGAATAGAAATATGGGTTCGTGTGTGTGTATACATGCTTTCAAGTTGCCTGTCGGGTTATGTTGACCTCATTAATTTAACAGAGTATTCCTTCCTCTGAAATATAACCTACCACACCCTGGTATTTATTGGCAGTCTCCCTTCCAACTACTAACTAGTGCTGACCCTGCTTAGCTTCCAAGATTAGACAGGATCTTGTGCATTGGTTCTGTTGTTGTTGTGTGTCTTCAAGTTATTTCCAACTTATGGCAACCCAAAGGCAACCCTATATCATGGGGTTTTCTTGGCAAGTTTCTTCACTGGGGGGGGCATGCCATTGCCATCTTCAGGCTGAAAGCATGTGACTTGCTCTAGATCATCCAGTGGGTTTCCATGGCAGAGTGGGGATTCAAAACCTGGTCTCTAGAGTCATAGTCATAGCTCAAACCACTACACAACACTGGCTGTCATGCTTTGGTTCTTACAACACAAAAAAGAAGAGCAGTTCAATAAGTTTCAGGAAACATATGCAAAACTAACAATATGCACATGTGCAATGAAACTACCAGGTAAGTCTTGCATAAGTAAACAAAAACATTTTGAACCTTTTAGGAACTATTTGAAAACGTGTTTCAGAATGCACCCAAAATGAATCTTCCCCCCCCCCTTCCACTTTCTTATTAAGTTATTAAGTTGATCTATAGGTGTATGCTTTTTATAATAGAAAAAGTGGTAAGGCAGGCTAATCTGCTCTCTCTTTTACCTCTTGTTGAAGGGATTCAGGAGGCAGCTGCTGTTTTCCTTGCCTTTTGTAGGCAGGCACACACAGCTATAGTAGGATCAGTTGGAGCAGAATCCTATTATTTCCCACCCAGCTCATGTTTATTGCACTGTTTATTACATACATGCTTCTTCAATTTCTCTGAAAGGCTGCACTTCTCCGCTTCTGCTTCACCATCCTCCCAATGCTGATTTGTTGCTGTCGGGTGCCTTCATGTCATTTCTGACTTACAGAGACCCTAAGGTGGACCTATCACAGGGTTTTCTTGGCAGAATTTGTTCAGAGGAGGTTTGCCATTGCCTTCCTCTGAGGCTGAGAGCATGTGAGTTGCCCAAGGACACCCATGTTGCTAAGAAAAACTTCCAGCTAGATAGAAGACAAGGAGGAAAGAGGCCATGGCAGGTGTAAAAAAAACTTTGTAAAAAAGAACTGTCAGAGGCTTTGAGGGAAATGAAATGTCAGAGGCTTTGTTAACTGAAGCATGCCTGTATTTGGCCGCTCAGCTTGGTATTCTTTCTGCAAATGCTGTAATACTATTTTCAGCAAGTCAAATTAATCAAAACTTAAAAACATTTTAAGATATATTTTGTGGGAAATTTACATTCAAAGGTATATTTTGAACTGGAATACTGACATAATCTGAGAGGGTGTTTTTTTAAACTAAATTAAATTTTAATGTTGAATGGAACAGATGGAACTCAACATCTCTAGATAGGTACAATCATGCAGAGTAATGTAGATACAAGCGTACCTTTTTTTAAGGCCCTTCACTTTAGAGCACTTTGCTAATACAGTGATTTTCCATTATACAGTACAGTGTCGTTTTGTTACCCGCACTCAGTCTTCATGTTAAAGGTGACATTTCCTTTCTAGCGATGCTCTGGAACCAAACCCACTGTATTATATGCTTGTAGTTGGCTAAATGCTTTAAGATCATTCAGTGCATAGAGTCCCTAGGTTGTCCAATGCAATTTTAGATTGCATCAATAGTGTCTAGATCAAGAGAAGTAATAGTGCCACTCTATTCTGTTTTGGTCAGGCCTCACCTGGAATAAGACTGTGTCCAGTTCTGGGTACCACAATTCAAAAAAGATGTGGAGAAACTGGAGCGTGTCCAAAGGAGGGCAACTAAAATGGTGAAGGGTCTGGAAACCAAGCCCTATGAGGAACAACTTAGGGAGCTGGGGATGTTTAGCCTGGAGAAGAAAAGGTTAAGAGGTGATATGATGGCCATGTTTAAATATTTGAAGGGATGTCATATTGAAGAAGGAGTTAGCTTGTTTTCTGGTGCTCCAGAGACTAGGACCCAGAACAATGGGTGCAAGCTCCAGGAAAAGAGATTCCACCTCAACATTAGGAGGAACTTCCTGACAGTAAGGGCTGTTCGACAGTGGAACACAATCCCTCAGAGTGTGGTGGAGTCTTCTTCTTTGGAGGACTTTAAACAGAGGCTGGATGGCCATTTATCGGGGATGCTTTGATTGGCAGTTCCTGCATGGCAGGGGTTGGACTGGATGGCCCTTGTGGTCTCTTCCAACTCTATAATTCTATGATTCATTCCCACTATGATTTGAAGCAAATTTCTGATCGCTTTATATGTGCCTCATTATTGGAAACCGTTTCAGATGCAACTGCGATCGTTCAAACTCGCTTTGAAGCGGGACAAATGCAAAAAAATAGCTCTTTTCAAACACTAGTGTGTTTTTTTAAGTCCTTTCTTTTTAAAGTGATTTGTAAGAGTGTTCAACAAGTGGGAATGATGGGCCTGAATCAGAAGCAGGGAGGGAGGGAGCAGATCCCCCCCCCCCGGGGCCAAGGTGCGGCAGGAGGAGCAGCCTCTGAGCCAGGGAAGAAGAGGACCCAGCAGCTGGAGGGAGAAGCATGGAAAGCATGCTTGATCTTTCCATGTCCCAGAGCCCTACAGGGAAGGGACTGTAAGGCGCCCTGGGAGGACCACACTTTGGCCGCCCCTGCCTTTTTTCTCTTTTCCAGGACACAGTCCTCCCTTTCAGCCTTCTATCCAAAAACATCCTCCATTTTAAAGCACAGGTTCCTCTCCCTGACTTTCCCTCTCTCTCCTGTGTCTGTGGTTTTGTGTGTAGAGGAGGCCGTAGCAATGGCTGCCCCACTGCTGCTCGGGGCGGCCAGTAGAGGCAAAATCCATGGCGGGCTCCAGCTTCCCGGCACAGCAATCTTGGCACAGGTTGCTTGGTTGCTCCAGTAGTGCTGCTGGTGGTGGTACAGTGGGAGGAATAGCAAAAGCCCCAGCTGCCGCTATTGATGCTGCCATGGTCCAAATGCCGCAGAGCCAAGAAGGGAGCCTCCTGATGTGACCAAAGTATAACACCCTCAGTTTAGTCATCTTTGCCTCCAGGGAAATGTCAGATATGATCTGCTCTAGGACTCATCTATTTTTCTTTTTGCAGTCCATGGTATCCTCAGCACTCTTCTCCAGCACCACATTATCTCAAATGAATTTATTTTCTTTTTGTCCATTTTCTTAACTGTCCAGCTCTCGCATCCATACACGGTAATGGGGAATACAGTTGCTTGTACGATTCAGACTTGTGTGCTTAGTTGCATATCTTTGCTCTTTAGGACCTTTTCTAGTGGAATATCCTTCTTTGTAGGTTTTCAAATAGAGTCTGGATGACTGTCTATCGGGAATGCTTTAATTGTGTATTCCTGCATGGCAAGAGGTTGAATTGGATGGTCCTTGTGGTCTCTTCCAACTCTATAATTCTTCATATGTTGATTATTATTGATACTAGTCAGCCTCTAAATGGTGACAGATGATGAAAGTTAACAGTTGTTCTCAAGGAACCCTCATTCTCCAAAGCAGCTTCATTTATATACCGCTTCATATCACGCTATGGGATGTCTAAGCGGTTTACAACTGTGAGCTGATTGCCCCCCAACAAGCTGGGTACTCATTTTAGCAACCTCGGAAGGATGCAGGCCTGAGTCGAGCCTCAGCCCTGGCCGGTATTGAACTCGCAACCTTGTGGTCTATGAGTGAGTGGCTGCAGTACAGGCATTTAACCACTGCGCCACCAGGCTTGATGAATAAGGAATTTGAACCACTGTATCAGTAATTTCAAAACTTTGGTTCTTCAGATCTTCATCTCCCAGAATTCCTGTCTGTTGACCAAGCTGGCTGGGGTTTCTGGGAGTTGAAGTCCAAAACACTTGTAGGGGCAAAGTTTGGGATCCCCTGCACTATATGATGTTTTCACATGACTGTGAAAAAGACACCAATTTTATTTCTTCTGTGTGAATGGGAAATTAACAAACCGGAAATGTTTTTATTAAAGCTACAATTAGAGATGGAATAGATTAGGCAGTTGATCCTCTGACAAAGAGCATTCTTGACAGAACAATTTCTTAAGTGCCATAGAATCATAGAATTGAAAGACATTCCCCCTCTTGCTAGCAATCTATTTTAATCCTTTTCCAGTGCAAGAATTCATAGCTAAAGCATGGCCATCCAAGCACTGAATGAAGATGAATCCACTCCATCACTTTCAAAGATAGTCCATTCTATTGGCAAAAAATTCTTCCTATCAGACTCTTTTTATTTCAGTCCTCATGCTCCATGTTCTATGTGACAACTCATTGTATGGCATATTTCCTCTCTCATCTATCCAAGTTAAATAGGCCCAGTGCACAATCTCTAACATCAGGGTTTTCCTCCTCTGGAATCATTCCAACATTTTAGATATGGCTATCATATCATTTCACTTTGAGAGGCTGTTACTCAAAGCGCTCAACACACATGTTCCCATATTTAGTTTATGATCTACTAACAACCCTACCTGTTTTCACGTGCACCTATCCCATCTGATTATTCTTTCCTTAATTCCTTAATGTTGCAATTCTTTTGATTAATTTTTCCCCTTTTTCCAGCTTTTTTTATATAATTCTCATTGCATATGTTGTGAAGTTGGCATTAGTCATGAATCCTTCTCTGAATATTTATGATTGTGGAATCTCATTCAGTGTTACCATCAGTTTATTGAAATAAATATTTTTTAATTAATAGAACAAATGTGTATAACAAACATTTGACCAATGCTCTGTGAGGCTTACATTTGAAATACAGTAGTTGAATTGAATATTTCTAATGTATATCATCTTAAACAATGTCCATTTCAATGACCAGTTCTTCCACGTTGGTGAGAATTAGGGGCAAGTTTTGCTTGTTACTTTCTCCATCTAATGGAAAGATAGTGTGCTGAGCCTGATCCAGCTTGAAAAAGTACTTTTGGGGGCAACAATTTCCAGACTCCCCCAGACTTGCATCTTTTCCAAATTTTGGGTGCAGAGTCATTTGCTGTTGCTTCTGTGACCAGCTTCCCTAAAGGACATTTCTGGGCCTTGGGCAGGGACAAAGGAGGAGAAAAAGTTTCTCTTGTATTACTGAATGTGCAGACTAAACTTTTCCAAAGCCTCTGAGTCATTGTGTATGTGTGTCCAACTGAAATGCTTATAAAATTTTGAATCCTTCCACATAAGTAGTGTGGGCTTTGCATGCACCCCAGTTGAAACTCAGCAAAGAATGTTATGATGTTTACTTGGAAGCTAATGAAGTTCATTATGAACTGGGAAGACAAGTAAGATAAGGAGATCCATTTGGAAAGTTATAAAAGTTTATACTACTGTGTACACTCATGTATAAGTCTATAAATTTTAGTTAAAAATTGACTCCAGAAACCTGAATCAACTTATCCACCAGTCAATGTAATTCCTGTACTTTAACTCTTGTAAAAAAGGGAACCATCCCCTGGTGAAAGGCAAGAGCATAATCTGTCCTGGAAACATTGATCCCCTTCTATTCTCTTATCCATCCAGCCTTTAGGGTGAGCACAAAGAGTTATGTCTGCTCAAATTTTGTAAGTTCTTTAGCATTGTTTTCCTTTGCTTCATCCTATAGATCTTTTGTTACATGCCTCTAAGTTTTACCCTTGACTTATCCACGGGTCATATCAAAATCCATAATTTTAGCTCCCAAACCTGCCCTCGACTTATACGTGAGGTCGACTTATAGTCAAGTATATACGGTATATCAGCTGACAAAGATTCCTGTGAATAAATCTGAAAAGACACCAATGAACACGTAAATGAGCTTAAATCATCTGTCCAAATAAACCAAAAGGTTTAATGTCAGGTTTAAACCTTTCAGACTTTTAAAGATGAAAGATAATCTGCCTTCAGATTTGTAGTTCACAAATCATGGAAATTTTTTAGCAGAATAGACAAAACAGCAGAGAGGCATGACTAAACCCATAATTAGGCTGACCTTGAATTTTAATAGTTAATCCTACAAATATTCTCAGATAGATATAAACTGGGCTAGCTGCAGAAGTCAATAAAGTTTCTTTTTGAGCAGTAATTCCCTGAATGACCCAGACAGCACAACCTTTAAGAACTGACAAGCATTTGCACAAACTTTTACACCAGTGTAAGGCCATAGCTGGATTCTGCCCCATGTTTTTGTGGGTTTTCAGGGGGGGCATTTTCCTTTGCAAAAGCTATGAGATTTTTTTGTAAGGTGTCCCTGTACTGCTCTATTGCTGCTTTGTCGGAAGACGCATGAGCAAATTACTTTGCCTGCATCTTAAAAATGAGAAAGGCAAAAATTGATCCTGTATCAAAATACTTTGTGAAAAGTGGGGGAACTAAATTGCTTTCAGGTTGGTAGCAAGGACATTTATATTCTGTGTTCAGACTAAAGTGTGCACATCATCTGCAACCCTCTCCTACTTGCCTGGTTTCAAGGCAAAATTATTTGGTAACTGATTTCATTTCATAGCTAATATTGAGGCAGTGGAGGATTGGAGACTGAACCTCATATTTTAACTTCAGACCAGCGTTGACTAAAATGTATGTGAAATTACCTCTGGAGTCAAAGAGAACAAAGGGAAAATGTTTTGAGCAGAACCATCATTTTTGAGGGATTTTAGAAAATGTTCAGCAACTGAGCATATGGACCAAAAGCCCCTAAGGGCCAGGATGGACTGACAGCAAAAGGATATTTTATAAAATATCTACACTGGAAGGAGTGAAGGGTATACAGATGTTTCTGTTTTTGGATGGCAGAGTTGTATTACTTGAGGTTAAGAAAGAACCAATCTTTGAGACAGGGGCAATGATCTTGTTTTCTGTGTTCTGTGATAAATCTTTTTTTTTTTTTCATGCTGTAACTGCTATCACTTATATAGCAAAAACAGCCCCACTCGCCCATTAGAAAGTGGCATCAGCAGGCTTAGGGAAAGCCAGAGCTTTTGAGAAATACAATAGATAGATAGATAGATAGATAGATAGATTGATTGATTGATAGACAGACAGACAGCACAAGCATCCTGAGATTTGCTAATACCAAAAAGAGTCCCGCAAGTTTTCAGGGGACACAGAATGTTGTCAAGAGAACAAGGAGAAGAAACCTTCCTGCCACAATTGCTATCTAGAACCATGCTCTTCACTTCTTAGACAGAAGACTACTGACTACAGATGTCTATGCCTCACGAATGAATGTCTTAGCAAGTCTGATCAAGAGGTTTTTAAACAAAATCCTTGGTGGCAGGTGGAGATAATAGTCCAAACATCAGCCCAAAGGCAAAGTCTAAATACAACAATGTGAATTCTAGAGGAGAATCTGAAGGCGATAATGTGATCCACAGAAAAGCTGTCCATATATTAATATTTGTGAGGACAAATAAAGCTTCAAATGTCTATACACCAATCCACAGAATTTCGGAATCTAATGAGGTGAGATTGAAATCTTTGTGCAGGAAGTAAATATGACTTTAGCTATCCCTGGGGAATGGGATGGGGAGCCAGGTAAAGGGACGTGACGGCAAAGGAAGGAGTGTGAGCACTCCTGCTCCTCTTGCCCTGCCCATCTATCCCTTTAATTGGCTTCTGGGGGGGGGGGGGGATTATTCATGATTTTTCACATTCACAGGGATCATGTGTCCCTAACCCCCATGAATGTGGAGGCATGACTGTATATGGGATTACTGTCAGATGGATCCATAGCTGGTTGGAAAAACTTTAAAAAGAGTTGTCATCAATGGATAAGCTTCAGACTGTAAGGCCATCTCAAGTGGAATGCCTCAGGTTTCTGTCCTAAGGGCATTACTCTACAACATTTTTATTAGTGACTTAGATGATGGAGTAGAAGAAATCCTTATCAGGTTTGCAGAAGACACTGAACTAAGAGAGATGGCTAACACTTTGGTAGATAGGAACAGGATTCAAAAGAATCTAGAGAAACGAGAAAATTGGGCAGAGATAAATAAAATGAAATTCAGCAGAAATAAAAGCAAAATTCTACATTTACACCACAAAAACCAAATGCACAGGAATAGGATGGGAGGTTCATGGCACAGCAGTACTACATGCAAAAAGGACCTCCAGAATATTGGAGCTGAAAATGAGCAGCTGTGTGATGCTGCAGCAAAGAAAGTGAATACTGTACTTTTTATGCCTGAATTAATAGAAGCATAGTTTCCAAGCTGAGGAAAGTAATAGGCCCACAATATGCTGCACTGGTCAGGCCACATCTGGAGTACTGTGCTTAGTTCTGAGTGCATCATTTTAAGATGGATATGGAAAAGTTGGAACAGGTTCAGAGAAAGGCAACAAGGATGATAAGAGGTATGGAGAACAAAACATATGAGGAAAGATTGAAGGAGCTGGGCATATTCCGCTTGGTGCAGAGAAGACTGAGGAGTGACATGCTTGCAACCTTTAAATACCTCAAGAGCTGCCACAGAGAGGAGGGAGCAGGCCTCTTTGCTGCCTTAGAGGGTAGGAACAGTCAAATGGTTTTAAATTACAAGAGAGAAGATTTTGATTGAGCATTAGAAGGAACGTCTTGATGGCAAGAGCAGTTTGGCAATGGAACCAATTACCTAGAGAGTGGTGGGGTCTCCTTCTCTGAACATCTTCAGAAAGAGGCTTGATAGCTCCCTGTTGGGGAAGCTCTAGCTGGAGTTCTTGCCTTGATCAGAGTGTTGGACCTGATGGCTCATTGGGCCTCTTCCAATCTATGATTCTATGAAACTGCTTTGGTGGCCCACAGCTTGCTGGTGGATGGGGCTAGATGCATGGTCCTTCAGCACCCCACTCATCAGCAGCATTACCAAACTCCTTCAGCTTGTGTGGATGATTGGCTTTTAAAGTGGGTCTTAGGGGGCCATGTGTGGTCATAGCAGTAGTCACAATTGTAAGTGGGAACAGCACAGTTTAGGTCACAAGTTTAGCTTACGTTGTAGATACCTAGCAGGTTGTCATCTTCCAAAACATCATCTAAAATTCTGGAAAGATATTTTAACTCATCATAAAGGGGAAATAAATATAGCTGTGAATCCCAAGACCTGTGGCTTATCCCATATAGTCTGAACAATAATGATTCCCGATTCCAATTTTTTCTCTCTCTCTTATTAGTACTGACACCGTTCTGACAGTGAATTAAGTTAAGGTTTTGTTGTTGATTGAAGTCATTTCCTCTTTTGTTCTCTGATTTTATTTTGTTTTTATTTTTTTTCTGTGAAAAATATAAAATGGAAATGGAAGACCGGGATCATTTTTTAAAAAGGAGTTGTCCTTGCTCTGCTGGAGAGAGCTATTATGATGTTAGCTGTCACTGAGACAACCATCCTTTCAGTCCTTGTGAAATAGAAAGACAAAATCCTGCGTGAGATAATAGAGAACTTAATATTAGTAGAAATCTAACATTGGAAATGTTACAGCTCTGGAAAACCTCTTCCAAACATTGGTGAAGATATGTCAACTGCTCTGATGCCTATAATATAGAGAAGAGATTGGCATTTCCATCTATTTCAGCTCATACCCGAGGCATTTTACTGCAATCCAGAAGTTTCCCCAAGCTATGTTATACATATCTTCCTGCAGTGAATTAGCCTTATGTCATTTATAGCTGCTGCATCCAGTCTTTTTTTTTTAACTTTTGCATAATATACTATGAGGATCCCTGGCTAAGACTAAGGAGCTTATCGCACGGCCGAGAAACGCTGGCTTACCTTTGCTGGCTTCAATCTTCTTTCGAGATACACCTACATGTTATCACACATAAGTCACCACCAATTCTTCTGCAATGCCACCAGCGAAATACAGCCCAGGTCAGATACAGGCCAAAGCCACATTCAGCCGCCAAATTTTCAAAAGGTTCCATTTTTGAAAAGTGCCGGCTGAACACAGCTTTGGCCTGAATCTGACCTGGGCTGAATTTGGCTGGCAGCATCACGGCAAAGACTTAAACATGATAACGTCCAGTGTATCTCAGAAAAAGATTGAAGCCAGCAAAGGTAAGCCAGCATTTTTGGCCATGCAGTAAACTCCTAAATAGCAGTGGAATGGTGCTGGTCCTGGTAGATTATGGTAGGGATCATAGTACAGTGCCTTTCCTCACCCACAAAGTTGCCCAACCCTGATTTCATAGAATCATAGAGTTGGAAGAGACCTCAAGGCCCATCCAGTCCAAACCCCTGCCAGGCAGGAACACAGAATCAAAGCACCCCCAACATATGGCCATGCAGCCTGTTTAAAGACCTCCAAAGAAGGAGACTCAACCACTCTCTGAGGGAGCGTGTTCCACTGTCAAACAGCTCTTACCATCAGGAAGTTCTGATTTGCAGATATGCACAAAGAGAAGTGACATTTATCATGGTTTGTTGTTGTTGTTAACCACCTCAATTCGATCCCGACTCATGGCAACGATGTGAATGAGACATCTGCAAGACTCTCTGTCCTCCACTGCTCTGCTTATGTCCTCTAAATTTATACTAGTGACCTCCTTAATTGAGGGCCAGTGAAAGCCAGCCTGGGAGTGGAGTTGGGGTGGGGCAAGTGCACACCGGCCACCCCAACTCTGCCCCGATGCCGCCGTCACAGTGCACGCCCGACCACATGTCGTGTGGCACAAAAGAGCCGCGGCAGTGGCTCTAAGGGCGGCTTTTTGCCAACCCAAAAAGGAACAGCAAAAAGGAGGATCGGGGCCGCAGCGTGTGGTTGCTATGGCCCCCATCCACCATTCCCAGGGGCGGCACAGAGCCGCCCCTTAAGGGCTATCTGCATCAGCCCTGACTCTATCCATCTAGCCTGCGATCTTCCTCTCTTTCTGCCTCTCTCCACCTTTCCTAGCATTATTGTCTTTTCTAATAAGTCATGCTTTCTCATGATGTGGCCATAAGTACAACAGCCTCAGTTTGATCATCTTGGCTTCCAGGGAGATTTGAAGCTTGATCTGTTCAAGGACCCACTTGTTTGTCTTTTTGGCTGACTACAGTATCCTTAGCACTCCTCTCCATTATACCACATACAAATGCTTGGTGGAAATCATAAAGAATCACTGCTAAATTTATACTGAAAAACTGTTTGGCTTTGTTGTTGTTAACTGCCTTTGAATTGGTTCCAACTCATGGTGACCCTGTGGATCAGACATCTCCAAGAATCCCTATCTTCCACTGCCTTGCCCTGCAAACCCTTTCCTATAACCTTCGTAATTGAATCTATCCATCTGGTTTGTGATCTTCCTCTCTTTCTTCTCCCCTCTACCTTTCCTAGCATTACTGTTTTATCTAGTGATCTTTGCCTTCTCATTATGTGGCCAAAGTATGATAGTCTCAACTTGATCATGTTTGCTTCCAAGGAGAACCCTCGTCTGATCTGTTCAAGAACCCATTTGTTTGTCTTCTTGGCTGTCCATGGGATCCTAAGTACTCTTCTCCAGCACCACATTTCAAATGAGTTGATTCTTTCTGTCTGCTTCCTTCACTGTCCATCTCTTGCATCCGTACATGATAATTGGGAATACAATGGCCTGAACGATTCTGACTTTAGTGCTCAGTTGTAGGTCTTTGCTCTTCTGTATCTTTTTTTCATTTCTTTCATAGCTGCCCTTCCCATTCCTAGTCTTCTTTTTATTTCTTGACTGCAGTCTCCATTCTGGTCAATGTTTGATCCTAGATATGGGCATTCTTTAACTATTTCAATTTCCTCATTGTCTAGATTGAATTTGTGTATTTCTTCTGTGGTCATTATTTTTGTTTTCTTTATGTTCAGCATCAGACCTGCCTTTGCACTTAGACTTTCACTTTTGACCTTTCTTATTAACTGTTCTAATTCCTGAATGTCTTCTGCTAATATTATGGTGTCATCCACGTATCTTAGGTTGTTAATGTTCCTTCCTCCTATCTTAACTCTCCCTTTTCCTGATTCTAATTCTGCTTTTCATATTATGTTTTGAGCATATAAGTTAAACATGTAGGGTGATAGGATGCAGCCTTGCCTGATCCCTTTGCCTATTGGGAACCATTCTGTTTCCCCGAATTCTGTTCTGATGGTGACCTCTTATCCTTGGTACAGATTCCTCATTAGGACTATCAGATGTAGTGGCACCACCATATCTTTGAGTGCCTTCCATAATTTTTCGTGATCTAAACAATCAAATGCTTTGCTGTAGTCTATGAAACACATGCTGATTCATTTTGGGAATTCTTTGGTGCGCTTCATTAGCCACCGTATGTTTCCAATGTGGTCCCTAGTATCTCTTCCTTTTCTGAATCCTGCTTGCACCTCTGGAATTTCTCTCTCCATATATAGTTGGAGTCTATGCTGCAGAATTTTGAGCATTATTTTGCTTGCATGTGAGATTAGTGCTATGGTCCTATAGTTGCTGCAGTCTTTTGTATCTCCTTTCTTGTGGATTGGTATGTATATTGAGTGTTTCCAGTCTGTTGGCCACCACTTTGTTTTCCATATATGTTGGCATATTTCAGTTAGCACTAAAGATGCATCTATCTGTAGGCACTGTAGCAGTTGAATCGGGATATCACCTGTTCCTGGTGATTTATTTTTCCCCATTTCCTATATTGCAGATTGCACTTCACTTCGTAGAACTTGGGGTTCATCTTCATATGGCTCCTCCTTCCAAATGTCATTCATTCCCTCATCTCTTTTGTATAACTCTGCTGTGTATTGCCTCCAGCATCTTTTTATTTCTTCTTGTTCCTGCATTATGTTCTTTTTCCATAGAGCATCCCTACCCTTGGTTTGAACTTGGCTTTAATTTCTCAGAAATTTTGGTAGAGATCTCTTGTTCTGCCTTTTTTGGCTAAGGGGTGGGGAATTAATCTTCCAGAACCATAGGAAGGGAGCCACTGCAATTGGAAAAGTGTTGAACTCTGGTGATCCAAGTTCAAGTCCCCAATGAGCCAAACTCACTAGGTGACTTTGTGCGAACTGCTCTCTCCTTGCCTCACAGGTTTGCTGTGGGGATAAAGTTGGGAAAAGGAAAGCCACGTACAGCACCTTGAGGTAATTTCAGGAGTTGGAAAAGACTAAGACAATAAAATAGTTAGGAGCAATTGAGGTTTATAAATTAACTGTAACTTTTCCAAATTGCATTGGCTCATACCCGTACTTCCTTATTGCATAATCATGATGAGTCATGCTTCTTAAACATAATATGAACAAAATATGACAGGACCCAAAGAATTTGAATTTCAAGAGGAGAAGAAACAAGAAAACGAGATAGCAAAAAGGAGTAATGAGAAGTGAAAGGTACAATGTTGCAGCTCTGTGCCAGTGGCCTAATAAAATTCTCCAACAGAATTAAAAATCAAACAAAAGCACATTGTGTAATGTCAAAACATCCTGTCCCAAAAGATTTGTAAAAGGATAGGAAATGATGTCCAAAGAACGGGGGGATGAGATTTTTCCATAGGGCTGTGTAAGAAGAAGTTTTTGGAGTCGCTTTCTTTCAACTAATTCCTACACATGATTTCACAAGCTGAAAATCTTTGAGGAGCATAGAGCTAGGGGCTGTAAACTGTTCCAAAACCATTTTAATTTAACAGTGATCCTTATACATCATTTCACCTCTCTTGATAATTTTATTCTCCAATTGACTCCTTTGGCCCCCACATGCTGGACATTTGTCATCCTATGATACATACATCCATGTACAATCATAAGGCTGAGAAAATGTTGGCATATCAAAGAATTTTTGATGTGATGCCTCCCAAATTATTCAGATGAATGAAGTCAAGAGATAATCACCAGTGTGCACCAGTGAATGTTAATAATTCCTGGAAGCATAATGCATTTGAAAGACATAATGAATAGGCTTTCCCTTGATTCATTATCATTTATTAATCCCTTAAACTACCTACCTAGATACTTCCAATCTTCATTGTTATAACAATCATAATCTTAATAATTTTAAAGATAATTTTAATGAACATTTTAATCCAGTGCAATGGAGGTTACACAAGTAAATGTTATGCGTGTTGTTGGTGAAGAAGGCACCCCATGTCTCCTTGCACAATGCTTTACTTCTTGGGCAGAACAGCAGATTGAGTGTGACCAACCAATGACTGAGAAGGAAACCATGAAAACCATGAAGTCTATACTGTCCCAGATATTATTAATCATATTTGATTATTAATTTTCCATATCTCCCCATGGTGAACTGTGAAACTACCTAAGTCCAACAAATGGAATGCTTCTTAAAATATCAGAAGTCCACCAGCGGTGTAAGGATAAATGGAACTAACCTCCATCCTGACTCCTAACCTGGCTGGAATAATGTAGCAGGGACTTTGAAAATGTATGCTAGAGATAACATTCAGCTTAGCTGTGTTGGCCATTTAGCAAATTCAAACAAAAATCCATCAGTGATACCTTTATTGGCCAACCAAAATGCACAATATCCTTGTTGCAAGTTTTTGAAGCTCCATGGGCCTCTTCTTCAACAGGCAAGATGTTACAAACCATCCAGCCCTCCTTTCTTTCTTTCTTTCTGAGCATCCAGCACAGCCATGGCCATTCACCAGTGACCTCCCTCTTGGCCAGCAGTGACTCCCGTTGCCCCTGGCTTACTCTTTCCCTTGTGGAGCATTTCTGGCATAAATAGTGACATACATCCAACCTATCCCCACCTATCACACACTCATTTTTATTTCACATTAGTACTTGGAGCTCTGAAATAGTTTGGGGTTGTTATTGTTGTTGTTGTTGTTGTTGTTGTTTTTCATTTCCAGAGTGGAAATAAATATAGGGGAAGATGCAGTCTGCTAGATCCCTTTGTTGACTAGAATATCCTCTACTAGAACTCCCAGTGTGGCATGGTTTTGACACCACAAAGAACAGCAGCAGGGAAATATCACAGTTCTGCCAGCCCATTGAAACAGTAGGGGGAAAAAAACCAAAGTAATTTGCTGCCCCTTACTGATACATTTTTGTGATGTAATACATGACGTATTTCAAAGAAAACCCATTACATTGACAAGAATAGCATGAAATCTGAGAATTTTTGCTCAGAATGCTTTTAAAATGTCTAAGAATGCCTTAAAAGTATGACCAAATTATTATTTTTTTAAAAAAAAACAAAGTTGCTTAAAACACCAACATTTATAATATTCTCCTTGCAAACTAAAAGTATATAATTACAGGTGAGGCTACCACCAGAGAACCATGAACACATATTCTTGTCTGATATCAGAAGCTTACCAGGGCAGACCCTGGTCAATAGTGTGATGGAAAACTACAAGGAAATTCCAGGGTGTACTATAAAGGACAATAAGACCTAATGCCCTAGAAGTACCAGATCCCATCTGATGTTTAAAGCTAAGCAGGGTCAACCCATAGTTAGTACTTGGCTGGGAGACTGCCAACAAACATTAGGTAATGTAGGCTATATTTCAGAGGAAGGAACTGGTAAAATCACCTCTCAATATTCCTTGCCTAAGAAAATCTTATGAAATTCCTTGGGTTGTCCTACGTTGACAGGCAATTGAAAATACACACACACACATTGTAAAGAACTCAGAAAGGATTTTGCCTGAAACTTCAGACCAATTCCTGCTAGTCAGCATTGCCTGCTATGGCTGGATCTGCACTGTAGAAATAATCCAGTTTGACACTGCTTTAACTGCCATGGCTCAGTCCGATGGAATCTTGGGATTTGTTATTTTGTGAGACATTTAGCCTTCTCTGTCAGAGAGCTCTGGTGCCACGACAAACTACAGTTCCCAGAATCCTATAGCATTGAGCCGTGGCAGGTAAAGTGGTGTTAAACTGGATTATTTATGCATTGTGGATGAAGCCTACACTTATTAAATTAAATTCATGAAGTTGCCGTTAAGTTGACAGGCAACTTGAAGACATATCCTTTTACTTTTTATGTCACTAACCGAACGTTGGCCAATGTCTTGTTTACTTAATTATTTTAATGCCTTACAAAATTTTATCCTTTGATTGCCACTGCTAGATTTCCCGAGCCAATGTTCAGCCAAGAAGTGTGTTGTGAAGACATGCGGTTGCACCAGAACGCTGGATTGGACATGCATTTGATCTGATCCAGCGGGGCTCATTTTAAAAAGCCATTTGTTCAAAGCTCTCCTTGTCTCCGATTCCCATGATGCGTCTCTGGGTTCCATGGGAAACACAAGGAGCACTGTGAAATATAATGTCACTAGATGTATTGATGTTTGAAGACACACTGGGGCAGGGGGTTCTACAGGGTTGAATGCAACACTTGGATGGATTCAAAATCCTGAAATATTTCCTCATTGTTGTTGGTTTTTTTCAAGGGTGGGATTTAATTTTTCTGCTCAGTTCCAAGCCTGTCTGAGGTTACTCACTAGTGATGTTCCATGTTCCATCACTAGTGATGTTGAGTGTTGGCAGCTAGCTGCAAAAGCATCTAACCATAAGTCAACTTTGATGCGGCAGCTTAAAAAGCTAATGCAATTCTAGACTGCATCAATAGGAGCATAGTATCTAGATCAAGAGAAGTGATAGTGCCACTCCATTCTGCTTTGGTCAGGCCTCACCTGGAATAATACTGTGTCCAGTTCTGGGCACCACAATTCAAAAAGGATGCTGAGAAGCTGGAACCTGTCCAGAGGAGGGCAACCAAAATGGTGAAAGGTTTAGAAACCATAAAGCCCTATGAGGAGAGGCTTAGGGAATTAGATATGTTCAGCCTGGAGAAGAGATGGTTAAGAGATGACATAATAGCCCTGCTTAAATATTGTCATATTGAAGCTTGAGCAATAGACACGAAACAATAGATAGAAGCTGCAGGAAAAGAGATTCCACCTCAACTTTAGGAAGAACTTACTGACAGTAAGAGCTGTTCAACAATGGAAGATGCTCCCTCAGAGAGTGGTGGAGTCTCCTTCTTTGGAGATTTTTAAACAGAGGCTGGGTGGCCATCTTTGATTGTGAGTTCCTGCATGGCAGAGAGTTGGACTGGAAGGCCCTTGAGGTCTCTTCCAACTCTATGATTCTATGATTCTATGAGGACATACATTGCCTCGGAGTATAGTGGAGTTTCCTTCTTTGGAGGTTTTTAAACAGAGGCTGTCACTGTCAAGAGTGCTGTGATGGGGTCTTCCTGCACAGCAGGGAGTTGGACTGAATGGCCCTTTTGGTCTCTTCCAACTCTATGATTCTAAAGTCAGACCTCCATATCCATGGATTCAGCTATTCTCATGGCTTGAAAAAATTCCAAATATATATAAATTTCAAAAAGCAAAGCTTGATTTTACAGGTTTGCAAAAGAAGTGGTGCTTCCTTATGACTAATAACAGTCCTAAAAGAAAATCATAGAATTATAGAGTTGGAAGAGACCACAAGGGCCATCCAGTCCAACCCCCTTCTGCCATGCAGGAACTCAAAATCAAAGCATCCCCAACAGATGGCCATCCAGACCTCCAAAGAAGGAGACTCCACCATTCTCTGAGGGAGTGTGTTCCACTCTCGAACAGTTCTCACTGTCAGGAAGTTCCTCTTAATGTTGAGGTGGAATCTCTTTTCCTGGAGCTTGCATCCATTGTTCCTGGGCCTATCCATTGTTCCTGGGCCTAGAAAACAAGCTTGCTCCCTCCTCAATATGACATCCCTTCAAATATTTAAAGAGGGCTATCATATCCCCTCTTAACCATCTCTTCTCTAGGCTAAGTATACCCAGTTCCCCAAATGTTTAATCTCTGTTTGGAAAATGGATGAGGCCATTCACTGATTTAATTAAAATGGAAGACATCCCTTTAACTGTAGCTCTACATTGTATAAAGTATTCATGCATCAATTAAGAAGGAGACAGACGGCGTAAGGTAAACCATGAAGAATGTAATTTTACAATATGGGGGTCTTTCAAAATCAGCTAGAATTCACCTGGAGGAGGGAAAACATCTATTTTAGGAAGGAAAGTATTATATCTCTAGAAAGTATCCTCAAGTATGACACAGATGAAGAACCAGTGCAAGAACTTTGCCATGCAAATAGCAAATATTTCTGTATTTGCTGAATAAATGCAGATTGACAGATTTTTTTAGGGCTGCTTCCTGGTATTCATGTCCATGCACTCATACGCATTTTGGGACAGAAATACTTAAATTAACTGAGTAATTATCATGGTACGGGTGTGATCATAAAATTTTAAAAATGTAAAATTATACATTAAGAAGCCAGGTATAAATTACCCAGAAAAGGTATGATAGGGCTATTGTAACGCGGGAAAGGCAAAAGGATTTCTGAAGAGAGTTGCAAGAGAGTGGGACCATTACTAGGAAGGTCCATCCATGGTCACCATCATACATAAACTGTAATAGAAGGTCAGAGAACACCTTCTGAGCTCAGACTTTGGGGTCCAAGTGGGCTCATGAGGTTACTATCATCAGCAAACAGGGTCCTGCATTGCTCACAGATCTGTTCTTGCATACACTATTTCCTTTTATTTAGTCATTTATTTATTTAGAGGATTTATATCCTGCCTTTCTCCCAAAATGGGATTCAAGGTGGCTTACAATAATTTTTAAAAGATAGAACTAAAACACTGATTTTTTTTTATTGTTATCCACTCTCAGGTCAATCTCAGTCCAAGGTGACCCTGTAGATGAGACATCTCCAAGACTCCCTGCCCTCCACTGCTATGCTCAGTCCTTGCAAATTCATACCCATGATCTCTTTTATAGAGTCCATCCATCTAGCATGAGGCCTTCCTCGCGTTCTGCTTTGCTCCACCTTTCCTAGCATTATTGTTTTTTCCAATGAGTCCTGTCTTCTCATGATGTGGCCAAAGTAACAGCCTCAATTTAGTCATCTTGTCTTCCAGAGGGATTTCTGTTTGATCAGTTCTAGGACCCATTTGTTTGACAAAAGTTTTAAAAATAATTAAATATTACTAATATTAAAACATACATTAAAAACAGCATAGTTAAATTAAAAACAGCACACTACTTGAAGCCTACTTACAAATACTATGAAGATACTTATTTCCCACTTGGAAGGACTTTTTATTTTTAGCTAGCATCTCTGTTTAGATACTGTCGTCTTCCAACTGTATGTTTTCTTTTAAAACATATTTCACTCATCATTGCCACTAATTTCCGCTAACTACTCTCCTCCCTTTTTTAAACAGCCGACAAGGGCAGTGATGACTTCTACTCAAAACGGCGCCATCTTGCAGAGCTGGCTGCAAAAGGGAATCTACCACTACACCCATTGCGTGTTGAGGAAGATCGAGGTTATGTTCTCGAAGGTGGCACAATGAAACAAAACGGGCAGAAGTCCAAGGCTGCAAAACCCCATATGCATCCCCTAGCTTACAAAACCTGGGACCCTAGTGACCAGTCCCTGCGACAGCAAGCCTATGCAACCAAAGGGAGAAACCTTGCAGGGGATCCTTCTGTGAGTGACCCATTAACAACACGAAGTCAGCATTATTTACCCACACAGCCCTACTTCTTTACCAATAGCAAGACAGAAGTGACTGTGTGAGATCCATTTTCTTCCTTTCTTTTTTTAAAGATGGGGGAGGGAAAAACCAACACAACTGGAAGAGGCTAAAGAAGAAAATAATTCATTAATTTAAAACTCCAGACAGGAAAGGCAGACATCCATGGACAAGGAAAGGTGAAAACAGATCAGGTAGCCAACTGCAAATTGGGGGGGAAAGGGGGTTAGAGCTATACAGCAATACACTGAAGGTTGTTCAAACTCTGAATTTCACACTGGAATCAATCTTTCTCTCTCGTTTTCTTCCTGCCTCCTCCAAATTAAAATCCATGATGAGAAGTAGCACAATGTAGAGCCACCGTCCACCTGCTTAAGAACTTTCTATGATGTATCTGCCTTGAGGCAGTCAGGGACACAGAGACAAAACCATATACTGAAAATGAAAGCACTGTTACAGTCAGGAATTTTGGTACAAATTTTAAAAAAATGATGCCGTTCACGAGAAGGGAGCTGAAACGAAGAGCAAACACCTTGATTGAAATCCTCATGTTTAGTATCACATTTTTGTACCATTGCTAATCGAGCAAGCAAAAAAAAGTTATATATACACAAACACACACACACGTACCTGTTGAACATGAAAGGCTTGTGTGCAAAACCTGCAGAGACTGTTACAAAATTATGAGACTTTCTACTTTGTAGAAAGCTTGGAAAGGTTGGTTTTCTTTCAGTTTTATAGCATTTTTCAAAACCTTTGCTGAAGAAGGAAAAATAGAAGAAGATAGTCACTTAGGTCAGGAATTCACCACTGAACGGAATTGTCCCTTTTCACGGTTGTTGCTTTTCGGCCTGTTTTGATTTTAGCCCCTATTGCTCAATTCCTTTGGACTGAAAATAAATAAGTGTGGGTGGTGCCTTTACTGTATTACTAATGTTCAATGAAAGTCTTGTTTTTCAGTACAATCTGTATCGATTTCAGATTCTTTCATGTTTGGGGCACTAGGGTCCTGTTCGGTTGTTCCATCCATTTTGATGATATAAAACAAATTTTCATGTTTCACTGGTATGTTGTATTTTGCAGACGCTGGAAGTTGCTGTCCTTCCTTGATTCTTCTGTGAAACTGATGTCCCTTGCCTCAAATTGCCCTAGAGCTGCCCTTTTCATGTTTGCATTTATGCAAGTGTTGATTTGTAAATTGTTTCCCATTTGTTTCTCTCTCTCTCTCTCTCTCTGTTATTGTTAATCCTTTTTTGCAGGTCCACATGATTAAAAAAACATTTTTGGAGAATTCGATTCTGAGGAAAGTTGTTGAATTAGATTCTGGGGGGGGGGGAATTGTTTGTTCCCTCAAAATTGCTCTTTTGGAAGTAAGTTGTCTTGGACAATCTGGCACTTTTGAGAGGCGTACATATCCTCCAGTACAATGTTGGTGTGGTTGGGGAAGAACCCAGTGCAATTGCCACTCATTTCCTTGTATTTGTTCTCTATTTTCCATGTTCCTCCCCGCCCAAAAAAACACCCTTGAAACATAGATTGTTTAAGATCATAAATATTGTTTCAGAATGTCTTTACAAATGTCTTTAAATGACCTATTAGTTTTTAAAATAATTAGATGACGCTACTTGTTACACCAGCCCAACACATGCTGTTATTATTCCTCATGTTACTTTTGGAACATGATTCTTATGGCCTTCTTGCCAAAACAGGGTAGGAAGGGGGCTCATTACACGTTCGCTCCTGCCTCTGGAAAATTGTATGTATAGACCCAACCTGAAACTGTGATTTGATTCAAGAGTTTGAATATTTCCTTCCCTACCTAGCCAGCTGCCAACGGAGAAAAACCAATCTTGCCAAACAACCAAAGTCATTGCTTACTGAAGGCTTTTTGTAACTTGGAATGAAATCCCATGAACTGCAGGAGGAGAGACGAAGGATCATAGTTTGTTCATCTTTTCCTGCACTAATGAAATGATCTTAACACAAAAGACAAAAAACACTTTCACATTCATGTGGACTTAGTGTCAAGGGCTGTAGTAATATTCTCACTGTATACCACAGGTGGAAATCCCCCCTGAATTCAATGTGGCTGACTTCTCAATGGCGTATAAAGGATTGTATTGCAAGACACCAAGCAATGGCACCAATGCCCCTGGTCTGAATCTTGCTTCTTGACTCGGAAGGAAGTCAGAGCTTGGAAAAGTTTTTGGAGCACAATTTTGGGAAGTGTACTCCAAAAAGTAACCTTCCCGAGTTCTGCTATTTATTGTTCAGTGGAAGAATGCATGATTTGCATGCTGGTGATACCATATTCATTCTTGGGATTTTCAGTCAAAGGGTCAAAGATGTCAAGAATTTCTTTGCACACACTCTCTCTCTTTCTCTCACTAGGAACAATATGTTTGTCACACTCTAATATGCTGAAAAATGATTTCAAAAGAAATAAGTTTACTCAATTTGGTCCAGATTGTGCCCACCAGTTTTCCATGAATCTTGGAGATGTGACTCCAGATGTTTTAATGATTTCATTAAAAAGCAAGAATGATGATCACCAATTTCTCTCCCTTCCTCTTGCAATAGATTGTGATACACACACCATTCTATGAGCACTCTGGAGAAAATGGCAGCTGGAATGGCACCAGCCAATGGCCTACTGCTACCATAGGCCTGTGGCAGCAGGATATTTAAAAAGAAAACCACTCTGCAAATTCTGCCCCTTTCCTAGTCACAAATCTCAAGTCTGAGCATTCCCTGAGACCTCAACATTTAACATATAAAGAACTGCCCTATTTGTAATCCAGTTAATAGATGGTGATGTAGCATAGTCTGTTAGACTGAACAGTGTTATGAGGAGACACGTTATGCTACTTCTTTTGCACTGTACACAACTAACATTTCTTCTCACCTCCCTTGCCATTTCATGCTGTATATGAGTACCTCTTTCCACTTTCTGCACATCGAGCGATAACAAATTAGAGCAAAACCAAGCAAATGAAATTTGTTTCCAAACCCTAATTTTAAAAAAATACTGTGATGGTGTGTAGTTTTACTTTTTAAAACTAAGCAAAATCATAGCGCCATCAGGACTTATCAGAATAAAGTGGCTTGATGCCCTGAAGCCAACACACTGAATACGTTGGATGAGCACCATTTCATTGCAGAAAAGGATACTAAAGCAAAACCAAGAAATCTGACATATTGGTGAGCTGTCCATTGACTATGAAATTATTTGGGGGAAGGGAGAAATTCAGCAAGCATCATTTGCCTCTATTGGCTCTTCAAAGCCCAGGTGTTAACAATGGAAGTCTTTGCTCATGCCTTTATCACCAATTTGGTCATTGGCAGCTAGGATGCATGTACCTGAGCTTCTTCCCTAAACTCATTCTTTGCTGCATCACTACATGTCAATATCTTCTCATAAATATTTCTAACAAATTAGGAACCTATAAAACCTAGCATGTTACATGGGTCCTTCTAGTGGGAATGTTACCTCTTTTTTGAGACAACTTCCAGCATCTTGCAGCCAGCATGGCAAGTAACCAGGCCGGTGGAAGAATTCTGGGATTCCAAAAAGGTACCTTTTCCAACCTCTGAGGGTGCATCCACACTGCAAAATTAAAGCAGTTAGCTGCCATGACTCTTTAACTGCCATGACTCTATCCTACTGAACCCTTGGAATTGTAGTTTGGTGAGGTAGTCATCCTGTGCTGTCAGAAAGCTCTAGTGCCTCACCAAGCTACCAACCCCAGGATTCTGTAGGATAGAGTCATGGCAGTTAACGTTTGTCAAACTGCTTTAATTCTGGGAAGTGGCTACACCCTGAATTAGCTCAGTTTTATCAATACTGTCTGGCACTCCATGATTTCTGAGACAAACTGGTATTCTTCTTTTGTGCAAGGTTGAACAAGATTTTAATAGGAAGGATTTTTCCACATTTTGCGATCTGGAATTTTAGATTTAATTCACATTGTTACCATGTAATGTACACAAGGTACTCAACACTGTGAAGGTGCAAAAAAAAAATTTATTGTGCAACAAACAGCTAAGTAAACTAGCACTTGTTGGGTGTGTTAGTGTTTGTCCTGTTGACTTAATACTTGGTAGAAGCATGTTTGGAAGCAGTTACAGCAAGTCATCTTGGGTAAGTTTACATAACTGGAACCTGAGATGTTTGCCCATTCTTCTGGGCAAAATTGCTCCAGCTCTCTAAGGTGGAAGATTGCTGAACAGCAGCTTTCAAATCTTGCCACAGATATTTGATCAGATTGAGGTTTAGGCTTGGGCCGGGCCATTCTAAGATACTCAGATTCTTGTTTGTAAATCACTCCAGTGTTACTTTGGCTACATGCTATGCTATTCTTCTGCTGGGTCCCACCCCAGTTCCCTGGCAGACAAAAATAGGTTTTCTTATCACATGGCTCTAAATTGAGCGTTATCCATTTTGCACTTAATCCTGACCAGTTTCTGAGTCCATGTTTTACCATATTCCCAGGATAATGAAAATGCTTATCTTTGAACCTCACACTTCATTCACTACCAAAAGGTTCAATTTTGGTCCCATCAGACCAGATTTTCCCCCCCTCATGTTCACTGTATCTACAGTAAAAACTTGTATTTTATGACAATAATCTCAATGATACAGGATTAATGGGGCCAACAATGTGAAGAGGAAAATAAGGAGGAGGAGAAGGAGAAGGAGCAGCTGCTGGAGCAAATAGTCTTAGATGTCTGTAAATTGATGCAAAGTTCCTGAGTAATTAAAATATGAACTTAAAGTCTTAGCTTAGGAAGGCTAATATTGAAGCCTTCCATTGAAAGCAAGGGGAATTAGTCTCATTATTGAAATGCACTAAAAGAGGGGTATAACTTATCCCCAAGAAATAAACCAAACAGAAAAAGACATGTTATGTCAGTGATCTCTAGCAAGGAGATCCATGACTTCAAGAATGGAAAACAGGAAAATAGCTGAGACCATAGAGGTAGGTATAGTTGTGCTGTAGATCCCTAAGCCAGACTGGATAATATGTGTTCCTCGAACATATGACCAGGTAGTCACAAAGGAGATCTAGTAGTAATGGGCAAATACCATAATTACCCTAATATTTGTTACAAGTCAATTTTTTTCTGCCAAAAATGTAAGTTCCAACAAATTCCTCACTTGCCCTGCTGACAAGTTCATTGTCCAGAACATGGAGGAAGCAACAAGAAACAGTACTTTGGACCTGATCATAACCAAAAAGAACCAACTGTTCAACAGAATGGAATAAGTGGGAAGAGTGATCACATTCTCTTGGGATCTGTTATACAGAGTTAAGGGGAAGTCAAACGTAAGCACGCCTATGTTATTCATGCACAAGAAAGCAGGTTTCTGTAAAGTTAGGGGAACATTGGTTCACACGGTCGTAAGTGATCAAAAGGAGTTCATGATAGACAGGCATTCCTTCGAAGTCAGTTATTGAAGAAAAAATTGCAAACAATTCCAACGAGAAGAGAGAGTTGGCAGTATGCAATAAAACACCTGTATGAGAAACTTTAAAATAATTAAACATATACAAGAAATAGAAGAAGGGAAACGCATAAAAGAGGAATACAAACTAATAGCAAGTACTTCTAGGGAGAAAGTCAGGAAAACAAAAGCTAAGAATGAGATCAGGCTTGCTAGAAGGGTTAAAAATAATAAAGAGGGGTTCTTGACAGGGTTTTTTGGCTTTGTTCAGAGCAACAGGAAGCTAAAGAAAGGTAGGACCACTTTGTGGAGATGGTGAAATGCTAACAAGGGCTTCAGTACTCTCCTAAAATAAAAACAGTTCTCAGTCTAGTACAGATAGAACAAATAATGGAAGCCTTTAACCAAAGGTCCTAAAGGTGCTTGTCTGTCAATGATTGTTGAGAATACACACAAAACAGGAGAAGTCCCAGCAGACTGGAGGAGGGAGAAAAAGACCCAAGCAGAATCATCAGTAGTTTGATGTAGCTTCACATCTGTATCAGAAAAGATTCTAGAACATATCATTAAACGGTCCTTTCATGAGCACTTAGCAAATCTGAACCTACCATCCCAGACATCAGTGAAGCTGAAGACAAGAACTCTTCCTTCAAGCCAATCTTCTCTCCCTTTTTGACCGAGTTACAAGCTTGGCAGAGCAGAGGAATGCAAGCTGGTAAAACGTGCCCAGCACAATGCTACTGTTAGGTAACTTTCAGATACACGCAGACTCAGTCTGAGATTATGTGGCACTGGAACAGCACAATGATGGACACCATTCAACTACTTATGTACATCTGGAGCCAGTGTGTTGTACCAGAGCTTATTTAGGTGTCTCACGGCAAAAGAACTGCAAAGTGTGTGAATAAGGCATTGCAACTGCCTCAGCAGTCAGACGTATCTTCTTATGATGAATCACAAAAAAAACAGCAAATGCAAGTGAGGGAAAGGTATATATGGTGACCTGTTTCACCATAAAGAGCCACCCCTTCACTCCAACTTCCAAGAAGTACCTCAGAGGAGCTTGCCAGGCTCTAAATCCATCCACAATATCCTGTTGAAGTTCTTCTCCCTGGATAAATTTGACAAAATTGTCTTTCCCCAATACCTCTCCCCCTAGTAGAGAGGAGAATTTTGGGAGATCATATTTACACAGAGAAATGGTGCATAAATCAGGCATGTGTCCTGAGATACTCTTCCGACAGAAAGAGACAATGAATTTGGCCCTTTGATGGGATCTTGCTATTATTCCATGTGCTTAAAATACACAGTGCAAATACTCTTAACCCACTCAATTTTTTCTTTGTGTGACTTGAGTATTATTATTTTTTGTGGCACTTCAGTTAGTTAATGTATGTTTGGTTTACATGTATTAATATTTGTTGATGATGGCAGAGTTTGAGATCACTTCCTACAATAAAAAAAAATGTTTGTTTTTAAAAGTTGTTTATTTGTAAACATACGTATTCACTATATTAATATGAATTTCTAACTGGGCAATAAAAAAGTTCTATGTGAATATGAACTGCTTTCTCCCTTTGTCAACTGTAGCCATTGAAAAGTACTTCCTTTTTGGCTATAGTATTTCTGCAATGCTCAAAATGCTAAGCAAAGAAAAAAGGGGGGAATCCAAACTGCCAAAAAAGTAAATATAAAAATAAACAATATTATGAAAAGTCAAAACAAAATAGCAAAAGTTTCAACAAAATTAAACCAAAACCTATTGACAATTAAATATAATGCAATCACATACAATGTAAGAGTCCAAAACACACTGCAGAAATAATCCAGTTTGAGACCACTTTAACTGCCCTGGCTGAGTGCTAGGGAATCCTGGGAATTGTGATGTATTGTGGCCCCAGAGCTCTCTGACAAAAAAGGCTAAAAGTCTCACAAAACTACAGTTCCCAGGATTCCCTAGCATTGAGCCAGGGTGGTCTCAAACTGGATTATTTCTGCAGTGTGTTTTGGACCAAGGGCAACTGTGCAGTGAACATAAGCATAATACATATAGTATTGAGGGCAGCTAGATAATAACAATAACCAAAACATAAAAGTCCATGATGCACACAGACATCACAAATCCATTACAGTCCATTTCATGTTTGTAACTGGAAAAGCCAACCATATTCTGTTCCCAAGCCATACGTCATCGGCAAACTGTGCCAAGAAGTTGTACAGGCTGCAAATAATAACTTATTATTTACTGCAAATAATAATAGCAGTAAAAATGATAAAAATAAAACACATAAAACCAAGTAAACACATTCAGTTAAAATACATAAACACAGGACACATTAAACCCATCCAATATACAATTAAAATATCCCAATCTAAGAGTCATAGTTTAAATTCAACTGGGTACGCCTGTGGGAAGAGATACGTCTTATAACTGTTTTCAATTCAGAAAGCATGTTTAGCTGTCGAATCTCTCCCAGCAGGTCATTCCACAGTCTGGGGCGAGTGATGAAAATGCCCTCTGGTTGACAGTTACCAGTGTACTCCTGGTGGGTTGGAGTAAATGTCCCCCAAAGAACCTGAGTGTACAGGCGGATTATATGGGATAAGATGATCCTGTAGGTAACCTGTAAAGAACTGTAATATACAACTATTATAGGGGTTCCTGGTGAGGCTGATTATCTTGATCCATTTCAGTCTGGTTTCAGACCTGTGACTTTATCACTTGGCATTTTAAAACAACTCCAGTCTCCCAGGCTGCAGCCAGGAGGCAAGATGGAGGCAGGGATTATCGCAAGCTACATTCACTGCCGAATTGTGAGCTGCCATCAGCCCCAGTCCAAGCTAGGCTCAGCCGGCGCTTTTTAGAAACTGCGATGCTTTCTGGTTTCTAAAAAGCTCCGGCTGAGACCTGGGCTGATGGCGGCCGGTGATTTGACGGCGATTTAGCTTGTGATAATCCCTGCCTCCATCCCGCTTCCCAGCTGCAGCCCGGAAAGCTTGAGTCATTTTAAAATGCCAAGTGATAAAGTCGAAAGTTATGGGACAGAGACAGCTTTGGTTCCCTTGGTGGATGACCTGTGTAGGGAACTGGACAAGGGAAGTGTGTCCCTGTTGGTTCTGCTGTCCTCTCCTACTCTCACAGTGCACCAGAAGGCAAGCTGCAGACTTTCAGAATCTGAAGGAGCAAGCATTATCAAGTTCACCAAATAGTCCAGGCTGAAAGCCATACATCATCAGCAAAGTCCACAGGCAGCAGGTAACAAGGTCAAGAAACAGTCCAGGTTCATAAATCAGATCTCGCTGTAGAAAGAAATCCAGTTTGTTTCCAGCAACCATAAAGGGGAAAGCCCTTGTCTTACAAAGCACTCTGACTCAGCCCGCTCCACTTGCAGACTGTATTTCAAGAGGGCATTTTCCCCACTGCATACACACAGCCTCTCACTTTGCCCATGGGAGAGGGTCTGAATCGGTTCCAGATGCTACAGCCTTCCCCTTTCTTGGGGTGTTATCTCTTCAACCTTCTCCTCCTGTGGAGCCTTCAGGTGACTATCAAAATGAACTGGAGGAGATCACATCTACTTCAACCTCAGAAGCCACAAACTCTCATAGAGGAACCTGACAGGTGGGTCTGCTTCATCCTCAGTAACCGAACTTTCGGGGAGGGGGGGGCATGACATGCGCCTCTCAGTAACTTTTGATACCATCAACCATGGTATCCTAAGTTGCCTCTCCAGGGTAGATCTTGGATGTACTGCTCTACATTGGCTCCATTCTTTTCTGGAAGGCTACTCTCAGAGGGTGGTCCTGGGAGATTCTTGTTACCCTCCCTGGCCACCAGCCTATGGAGTCCCCCAGGGTTCAGTCCTATCCCCTATGCCATTTTACATTTTTATGAAACTGCTAGGAGATGTTGTGCAGAGTTTTAGGATTCAGTGTCAGCAGTATGCCAATGGTACCCAGACCTATTACTGTTTTCCAATGAATTCCAAGGAAGCTGTCCTGTGCTAAACCAGTCAGTGCCTGGCAGCTGGGTGAGGGCAAACAAACTGAAGCTTAATCCAGACAAGACAGGGGTGTTCCTGGTCAGTCGAAAGCTAGATCTGGGAATAGGAATTCAGCCTGTGTTAGGTACACTCTCCTTGAAAATGCAGGTTCATAGTTTGGGGGTACTCCTGGATTCAGTGCTAAGCCTGGAGGCCCAGGTTTCAACAGTAGCCAGGAATGCTTTTCCATAGTTAAAACTAGTATGCCGATTGTGCCTGTTCCTAGAGAAGTCGGATCTGGCCACAGTTCTATATGCATTGGTTACATCCCATTTGGTTACTATTATGCACTCTACTTGGGGCTGCCTTTGAAAAGTACCAAGAAACGTCAATTGGCCCAAAGAGCTGCAGCCAGGTTGTTAACTGGGGCTGGCTAAAGAAAGCACCCAACTCTGTTGTTACAACAGCTCCATTGGCTGCTGGTCCATTTCCAGGCACAATTCAAAGGTCTGATTTTGACCTATGAAGCCATATATTGTTTGGGTCCAGACTATTTGAAGGACTCTGTCTCCCTATATGAGCCCATTAGGGTTTTAAGATCATCTGGAGAGGCTCCCCTCTCTGTCCCACCATCTTCTCAGGCTTGTTTGGTGGGAACAAAGGTAAGGACTTTCTTGGTGGCTGCTCCCAGACTTTGGAACTCCCTCCCTAGAAAGGACAGAGTGGCCCCTTTCTTGCTTTCCTTTTGGTGAAAAGTTAAAACATTTTTGTGCTGCCAGGCCTTTACAAACTGCTGGGGTTGTGTGATTAATGCTGTGTGGTGCTGATTTTGAAGGTTTTTATGAGTCTGCATATAGCTTTTTATTTTGATTGTTTTAATGCATTTTGGTATTGCAATTGTTTTAATATATAATTGTTTAATTGTATATTTTATACTCTCTATTAACTTTTATAGCATGTTTAATCTGTATTGTTTAAAATGCTGTCAGCCAACTTGCGTCTTCGGGAAAAGGCAGGATATAAATGAAAATTATTCATTTTATTGTTGTTGTTGTTGCTGTTGTTCTGGAAATGTGAAGCTTTTTCAAAAGACTTTCATCAGTAGTTACAAGATAACAATTTCCATAATTATCCAAGAGTCATGGATGACATATTCCAGACTCCACAGATGTTGATATCTCATAGATGAAAACAAGCAGTATTTGCCTTTGCAAAGTCATATGCACAATTTGCCAATGCCATGTGCTTGCAGACTGTATCTACTCACCCCTCCACATTCGTAGGGGTTAGGGGCAGAGGATCCCTGTGAAAGTGGAAAAAACGTGAATATGTTAAACCCCCCCCCAACATAAATGATAAAGAGTCTTCTCCCACCAAGAGCACCACCCATAACTCTCTTTTCATCCTTGCAACACATAGGATCTTATCACACGCAGGGCTCAAAGCGGCAAGAAAGCGATATAAGAATCAATCCAGAAATATACCGGTAGAAACCCCACAATACGGAAATGGCTATCAGACGCAACTAGCATCATTGCGCAATTAACGAAAGCGCGATGAAGCGCCCCCCGGGAACCGTATTTGCTGTTCACACACAAGTGAGAAGATCCCATACAGAACCCAGCAAGGATGTTCTTGCACATGCGCAGAAACAGGACAGCCGCGGCTGTCACTTGCCGTGGCTGTCAAACACACCCCTTCCCAAGCCGGCTGTCCCCCAAACCCCTTCCCAAGCCTTGCGCTCCATGGGAAAACGTCCCCAGAGAGGTCCCTCTCTGGGGGCGTCTTCCCTGGAGCAGGGGACCCACGCGGGCCTTGCGCTCCATGGGAAAACGTCCCCAGAGTCTCTGGGGACGTTTTCCCATGGAGCGCAAGGCCCACACGGGTCCTCCGCTCCAGGGAAGACGTCCCCAGAGAGGGACCTCTCTGGGGACATTTTCCCATGGAGCGCAAGGCTTGGGAAGGGGTGTGTGTGTGTGACAGCCGGCTGTCACACACACACACACACACACACACACACCTTCCCAAGCCTGCACGGGGCCTGGGCTCCAAGGAAAAGTCCTCAGAGAGGCGCCTCTCTGAGGACTTCTCCTCGGATCGCGGAACCTGTGCCGGCTTGGGAAGGAGTGTGTGTGTGTGTGTGTGTGACAGCCGGCTGTCACACACACCCCTTCCCAAGCCTGCGCGGGGCCTGGGGTCCAGGATACATATCTCATGATCAGACATACGGCGAAAGCGCAATGATTGCGCTATCATTCCGGTCGCGCGATTGCAATTCCCCAAGAAACCGGCATTCAAAAGAACGGGGATGATGCCACATTGTGACGGGGTTCTGACGGGGTTCTGTGCGACATCGTGTGAACACACGGAAAAATAAAGCGCAATAGGACGGGATTTAGTGTGGATTCTGTCTGTTTTAGACCCCGTGTGATAACGTCCATAGCCTCCCTTACATTTCCAAAGTGCTGCCACTTTCAATCTGATGTTAGCACACACATGGCAGAAGATCCAACTTCTCTCTCTCCCTTCTTCCTCCCGCTCCCTCCTGATCACACAAAAGCAACTTGTACCTTCCCCACTTTGCCAGATTTTGCATCATCCTCATTTCCAAAGTCTTTTTCTTTGAAACTGACATTTGCAGCCACCATAAGGGAAGATCCAACTTCCCTCCCCCACTCCAGGCCAAACAAAAGCAACACTGTATGTTCCCCATTTTCCAGACTTTGCATCCTCCTCATTTCCAAAGCCATTTGACTTTGAATCCAGTTTGCAGCCACCACCACAAAGGGGAGGTATGGTCTTGCTTTTGTCTGGCCAGGAGAGAGAGGGAGGAGGAAGAGGGGGAAGAAAGGGGATCCTCCCTCGTGGTGGCTGCAAACATTGGATTCAAAGGGAAAGACTTTTGGATTGAGGAGGATGCAAATTCTGGTAAAGCAAGGGAATGTATGGTGTTGCTTCTGACTGGCTGGGAGGGAGGGTGAAGTAGCAGCTACAAAATCACAAATAGTCAAAACCGTGAATCTGAAACCCGTGGATGTGGAGGGCTGACTGTACTATGTAGAGCAGGGGTAGGCAACCTTTCCCCTTTAAGGGCCAAGGGACTTCAGCTCCCAGAAGCCTCAGCCATGTTGGCCAATAGTCCCATGTTGGCCAATAGCTCCTGGGATTCTGGGAGCTGAAGCACCTCGGCCCTTAAAGGGGAAAGGTTGCCTACCCCTGATGTAGAGACTCACTGAAAAAAAGAAGTTGGCAGCATGAGCTTTCATAGACTTCAGTCTACTTTCTCAGATATATATCCACTCCACTACTTCCTCAGTTGCATTTGGTCGGAATGACATCCTGTTGAGAAAGAAGATGTCTCTCTGTATCCGGGCAAGTTTCTTGTAGAGGTTGATGGATTTCCACCCATCTGGCTAAATGTGGTGTTTCCCATAGTGGTAGAATTCAAAGATATAGCCATGATGGTCTGTAGAATCAGTATGTAGTGAGATCTTGTAGCACCTCCAAATGCATCAGAGAAAGTAGACTTAAGTCTAGGAAAGCTCATGCTGCCAACTTCTTTCTTTCAGTAAGGGGGGTTTCAGACTGCCAGAAATAGTGCAAATTGAGTCCACTTTTAGGGTTAGGGTTGGGGTTAGGGAATCATGGGAACTGTATTTTATTGTGGCACCAGAGCTCTCTGACAGAGAAGGCTCAATGTCTCAGAAAAAAAACAATTCCCATGATTCCCTAGCACTAACCCTAACCTAAAAGTGGACTCAATTTGCACTATTTCTGGCAGTCTGCAACCCCCCTAAGTCTCAATGGTGCTACAAGATCTCTCTACATGCTGATTTTACAGACTAATACGGCTATATCTTTGAATTCTACCGGACTGTATATAGATGGCTTTTCCCGTTTACAAACATGAAATGACTTTATGACTTCTCTGTGCATCATGGATTTTCATGTTGAGATTGATACTTTGGTTGATTTGTGTTGAGACATTTGTTATTCTGTGATTTACACAAATTTTTCCTATTTACTGTTTTGGTGGATTGTTTGGATTCCTTTCCCCCTTTTTTTTCTTTTATTCTTCTTTGACATTTCGTTTGTTTGTTTTGAGATCCTCCTGTTGCTTTTGTTAAAGATTTCTTAAGTGTTCAATATTGGGGTGTCTTCAGAATAGCTCTCTTCTGATTGTTTTGTCTGAATTCTAGAGTTCTCTCTATATTAATCTTTTAAATTACATTTACGTTCTACTGAATTGTCTCTGATCTCCTCCTCTACTTTATCCTTATAAATCTCCTGTGAGGCTGAGACAGAGGAACAACCAAGTTTATCCAGGGAATTTCATTAAGTGGGGACCTAAAACTGAATTTCCCAATGGCTACCCCACACTGGCTCTCAAAATTCCAAATATGTTGCCAACAGTTCCAGATTCTCGTCTCTACACTTACAGTGCAAGATAAGTATGCAAAGGGACCTTGTAGTACAGGGGTAGGCAACCTTTTTGAGCCGGGGGCCGGGTTGCTGTCCCTCAGACAATTGGGGGGGCCGAAGCACCAAAAATAAATAAATAAATAAATAAATAAAATTAAAACAAATTTTAAAAATATGCATGCACACTCTCTCATCCCCAGAAAAGCCATGGCAAAACCCCTGTGGAGATTTTGCCAAGAAAACCCCAAGAACAAGTAATAATAACAATAATCAATATCATCATGGCGAGCAGCAGCGGGGGGGCGGCGGCGGCGGTGGCAGGACTGGCCTTGGGCCGATCTAAAGGCCTCGGGGGGCCGCATCCGGCCCCCGGGCCTTAGGTTGCCTACCCCTGTTGTAGTATCTTTGAGACTAATTGAAAGAAAGAAGTTGGTAACATGAGCTTCCGTAGACATGAGCCTACTTCCTCAGATGTGTGTTAGTGCAAGATAAATTTGATCATGTACATACTGCATGATGTATTAAAATTGGCACAGGCATACACACACATATATAACACACACACTTTCCTTTGCCTATGCACTAGGGACAAACTGTGGCCATCCCTTATTTCTGCCTTGGATCTTGAAGGCATTGAGGGGTGGGGGTATTGGGGACCCTTTTGATTCTCAGAAGTGGATCCGAACTCCTTTAGTGACTGGGAAGGGCATTCTGCAACCTGGCTCTCTCCTATTCTCAGACCACTAAAGAAGCTATTAATTTCAAGGGAACATTTAAGAAAAACAAATGCAGCATTTGAGGTAGTGGAGCTTCCAAAAGAACTCTCCTGATCTGAGCATAAAGACCTGGCACAGAGAAGGAAAGACACCCCAATATTGAACACCCTTTAGATGCTGTTGGTGTCTTAACTCCCATCATTTTGAACCACTATTCTCACTGCTGTGGTTGTGGCTGGTGGGAGTTGGAACCCAATATTATCATGAGGGCTATAGGTTCCCAACTCCTGTCCTTGCATGTGTACCAGGTTCGGGTTGGTTTAATTTGTCTCTGACAGGAATGGCTTCAATTCAGCAGTTAAAACTAGAGAAGTCGTGTTGAATCAATAGAACTTTGTTGACTTACTTACAGAAGTTTTGGACTACATCTCCTCTCGGCAACAGTCAATCTAGCCAGTAATCAGAAGTCATTGTAAAGAGTCGTGATAAAGACTGAAACAGTACCTGGGGGGCATGCAAATCAGGAAATTGGAGCAGGGGGAAAAAATTTGAAATCTCATCATGTCACTTCAAGCACAAGCAAGTCCTTCAGTCCTCTGCATTTTGTTTCTTTAAAGTCAAGATGAAAAGGCACGGTGTCTTCCAACTTATTGCATGTAGTGAACATACATCGCAAGCAAAAGACATACTATCCTAAACTTTTTTTTTCCCCAATGTCATATGGTGTGCCCTGCTGAATGCACCTCCCCTCCAAGATAAAGAGTAATTTATCAAACGAAGAGTATTTTTTCAGATGCTCTTTCCTTTGAAAAAGGAAGAAAAGTAGCTCTTCATCAAGACCTTTCAAGACCTTTCACAGAAAAGTAGCTTCTGTGGAAATAATAAGCCGGGATAGTATTCCTGCTTCCCCAGCTACAGAAATGTAGGTATGTCTTGCCTTAGTTTCTCAATCAGCAGTAAAGTGTTCAAGCACTCATAATGGTAGCACCCATAACCATATTCCATAGAGAATTCCAAAAATGCAGGAAGATGTGTTGTTCAATACAAAGAAACATGTTCTAACAGTTTCCATCTCTAACAGGAGCACTCTTTTGTACAGCTAATGGGTGATCTGCCCCTCCAAATCAACTCAAGCAAAAATACTTTGTAATATGACAGAGATATCTCACACTACATCCCTGCTAGTAAAAATCTACCCACCCACTCCCAGCTACTGTGAGGACTACAGTTCAAATTAGAGGGAACAGATGGTGTCACCATACAGATGGTGACCATACAGAAGGGATTCAGAACTGTTCCAACTAAGCAATTGCTTCCTACGTCTCTTGATGAGGATAGCAGCAGTGAAGCTGCTCAAACAGGAAACTAGCAACGAGGGACATCTACACTGAAGGAAGTGACAATTCTACTCTATTCTGCTTTAGTCAGGCCCCAGCTGGAATAGCACAAGCTGGAGCATGTACAGAGGAGGGTGACCAAATGGTGAAAGGTCTGGAAACCATGCCCTATGAGGGGTGACTTAGGGAGCTGGGTATGTTTAATTTAGATCAAGGGAAGTAATAGTGCCACTGTATTCTGCTCTGGTCTAGTTGTCTAGTTCTGGGCAGCACAATTCAAAAAGGATGTTGAGAAACTGGAGCGTGTCCAGATGAGGGCAACTAAACTGGTGAAGGGTCTGGAGACCATGCCCTATGAGGAACGACTTAGGGAACTGGGTATGTTTAGCCTGGAGAAGAGGCGGTTAAGAGATTATATGATAGCCCTGTTTAAATATTTGAAGGGATGTCGTATTGAGGAGGGAGCTAGCTTGTTTTTTGCTGCTCCAAGGAACAGGACCTGGAACAACAGATGCAAGCTACAGGAAAAGAGATTCCACCTCAACATTAGGAGGAATTTCCTGACAGTAAGGACTGTTCGACCACACTCCCTTGGAGAATAGTGGAGTCTCCTTCTTTGGAGGTCTTTAAACAGAGGCTGAATGGCCATCTGTCGGGGATGCTTTGATTTTGAGCTCCTGCATGGAAGAGGGTTGGACTTGGATGGCCCTTGTGGTCTCTTCCAACTCTATGATTCTATGATTCTATTATTCTATTTGAAGGGATATCATATTTAGGCTGAAGCAAGCTTGTTTTCTGCTGCTCCAGACAACAAGACCTGGAGCAATGGATTCAAGGTACAGGAAAAGAGATTCCACCTAAACATGCGAAAGACCTTCCTGATGGTAAGAGCTGTTTCACAGTGTAATGTGCTCCTTTAGAGTGCAGTGGAATCTCCTTCTTTGGAGGTTTTTAAGAGGCTGGATGGCCATCTGTCAGGAATGCTTTGATTGTGGTCTCTTCCAGCTCTCTGATTCCATGTTTGTATGACACTGCAGACAAGGACGGTGTCAATCTAACTGCAAACCACAACAAGAAAAAAAGAAAGGTGCTGGTGTTTGTGGATCTGTTACTCAGGGGTATAGAATCATAGAATCACACAGTGGGAAGGGACTTAATGGGCAATCAAGTCCAACTCTTTGCTCAGTGCAAGCTCTCCAGATGAAGCATCCCCAGCTGGTAGCTGTCCAGCCTCTTTTTGAAATTGTCCAGAAAACAAGACTTCACCATCTTTCTAGGCAATTTGTTCCATTGGCAAACTGCTCTTACTATCAAGGAGTTCCTTCTAACGTTCAATAAAAATCTACTTTCCTGTATCTTAAAACTATTAGACCTGGTCCTACCTTTTGGGGACTTAAGAGGAACAAACATTGTCCCTGTCTTCAAAAAAAAGACAGAAAGGAAGATTCGGTTAACTACAGCCTGCTCAGACTGACCTCAATCCCAGGAAAAATATTAAAACGGATTATACGGGAGTCTGTTTGCAAGTATCTACATGACAATGCAGTGCCTAGGAAGAGCCAGCATGGGTTTGTCAAGAACAAATCTTGCCAAACTAATCTTCTATCTTTTTTTTAAAAAAAATCATCACTAGTTCTTGTTGTTGTTGAATTATATAGCATCATCATTGTACATAGTGCTTTATAAATAACAAAACAACAAAACAGTTCCCTGCCCTCAGTCTTACAATCTAATTAAGACAAGATACAAAAGGAAAGGGGATGATAGTGTGGGAAGCAATTAAATCCAACCGATCCTGCCTCTTCTTCCCTCTTTCTGAAGTCATAGCAGAGGCAGTTAGGATGGAGGAATGCCTTTCATTTGCTTCTAGGCTTAAGCATGATGGAGCGCTGAGTGCCTCTTCTTCTCTCCCTTAGAGTTTATCCCTCTCTTTTAAAAATGCAGAAAGGAAAATCTGGAGAACTGCAGGCCAGTCAGTCTGACCTCAATACCAGGAGAAAAAACAGAAAAGATTATAAAGGAGTCTGTTGGCAAGCATCTAGACCAGTGCATCTCAAATGCTGGCCACTTTTACATCTGCATGCAGACGTTGCCCCCCTACAGCTCAACATCATACATATAGGAATAAAAATATTTTTTTTTTTTGCTTAGTGTGTGTATTTTTGTTCTCACATTTATGTGTATCCATATTTTAACATTTTATGATTCCACACTGTAGACGTTCTGTCATCGTGAATGATAGTGGTAGAGGAGGCGGCTCCTCCTTGTTGCTGCCATATCTGTTAGAACAATCATTTTTATCTTTCTTTCTTTCTTTCTTTCTTTTATTTTCTTTCTTTTTTTTTTTTTTGAACAATTAAAAAACATTTCTATTTGTTTTATAATAACACTTCCATATTAACTGAAGTCAAGAGGAGGATGCATGGTGCCAAGGCAGAAAAGGGAGGTATGGGCATCTCCTCTCTGCATTGTTTGTTCCTGAAGATGTCCATATGAGTCTTCCCACTTCACTTTCCTAGTATGATGACACTGAAGAAGATTTCTGTACCAGTGTCAATTTTCCTAGGTGTCACAGTAGGGATGACAATGTCATACAATCATGGAATCAGAGACCAGCACTAGAGGCAATGGAGGTATGATGGCAGCAGCCTGGGAGTGAGGAGAAGGCTTAATGGTGGGAAGGGTTGGTGGGGTGGTTGGTGGGAACGGAGATAGACAGGACTCTGGAGGCCCTCAACCTGGCCCTTGAGTAGGGTGACCAGATGTCCTAACTGCAAAGGAGGACAAGGCACTGCAAAAATGTAGGAGCTTCAAGAAAAATGTAGGACATTACATAATAAAAGCTGAAAACACTAATATACATATACCATAGATACTCAACTATAAGTCGACCTCATGTGTAAGTTGAGGGCAGGTTTGAGAGCCAGAATTATGGATTTTGATATGACTCGTGGATAAGTCAAGGGAGAACCTAGGAGAATGTAACAAAGGATCTAAAGATGAAGCAAAAGAAAACAATGCCAAAGAACTGTAAAAATTCTGGCAGGCATATCTGTTTGTGCTCCCACTAAAGCTGGATGGATTAGAAAGTAGAGGAGGGTTAGTGCTTCCAGGATTACATTTTTGTCTTTACCCAGGAGATTATTCCTTTTTAAATAAGAGTTAAGGTACAGTACTGACCTGTGGATAAGTTGACTCAGTTTTTGGGGTCAATTTTTGATTAAAATTTTTAGACTTATACATGAGTATATACAGTAAATTCATGCTTCTTAGTCATGCTCAAAATGATGGACACTTTGGAATTCCTCCTGGACAGAAGGTTAAAAGGGAGGATATGTCCTAGAAAATGAAGATGTTAGGTCACCCTGCCCTTAAGCAACTTCTTGATGGGACAAATCCACTTCATGCCCCATAGTTTGAGAACCACAGATCTAGAAGACAATATGGATCCAGACCCATATAATGCAGGGTGCAGCCAGTGACAACTGCATCAGGTGCAGAGTCCAGTGATGGCAGGGATGGGGGGGCAGAGCTAGAGGGTTCATGAGCTCTACCTGCCCCCCACTTTGCTCCCTCCTTGGATGGCATTTTGCTTGAAGAGGACAACAGAGGAGAGCATGCAGAAAATTGAGTAAAGGGTTTTCTTACTGGCTTATAGTTTGAGCAGGGAGAAGGAAGGTTGCCATTAGAGCTGCATGATCCAGCTGTGAAAATTTAGGCCAGGGGGTGTTGGGAAGAATTTATTTTTTTGTGGGGAGGGGGTCACCTGGTTTCACACTCTATCTTGCTTGTTAGGCCCAGTTGAGCCCCAGCTTGCAATCTGGGGAATTATCACACATGAAAAAGGACAGGAGCGAAACAAATTGCTCCCATCCTTATCCTGTCCTTATCACACGATTGCATGAATATTATCACACACATCGTGCTTATCCTATCATTATCCTGTCAATGAAGTGGATTTGTCCCGTCACTTATCAGTAACAGAAACAATCGTGCGAAACTTCTGTTAATGAAAAGTGACAGAACAATTCCACTTCATTGATGGGATAATGATGAGATAAGCACGATATCATCTGATAATCTTCATACAATCACAAGATAAGGACAGGAGCAATCTACTTCACTCCCACCCTTTTTTACATGTGATAATCTCCTTGGTCTTGACAGACCAGGTAGACCTGTTAATTTTGAGGCCTGAAGCCTTGTGTGGTTGAAGCTCCTGGAAGGCCAAGTAGACCTTGGTAGACTATTAGTAGACCAGGTAGGGCCCGCTAGGCCTCTTTGTAGACCCATGGGGCCCCACTGGGTCTGAGTTAGTGGTAGGCAACACTAGGCCCAGTTGGGCCCAGTCAAGCCTTTTGAAGCCTGATACTCCTATTCAAGCATGGAACCAAACCCCAGAGGATACCAAGGGCCTACTGTAATAATTCCAGCCCACCTCTTTCTATGGACTGAGGTCAGGAACAACAGATTAAAATACAACAACAAATAGATATCAGCTAAAAACACAGAAGTCCAATTAAAAAACATAACCAGTTAAAAGAGCTTAGGTCCTTTTAAATCCAGATAAAAGAAGTTAGCCCCTTGTAAGTCTGGATAAAATAAGTCTCTTTATAGGGTGGATAGGGCCAACTTGCCTTGACAGGTACAGTGAAGCCTTGTACTGTGTAGTGAAGCTCTGTTGAGGGTTGTTCTTCATCCCCCGGGGCTTCTTGGTGGTTTGAGTATTGGACTAGTGATTAATCCCAGTCACTAAATATGGCTTCCAGGAAAGGTAGTGAGCAGAAAAGGGCAAAGGTCTGGCTAAGCAACAAACAGCCAGTGGAGATTATCAGACAGGGAAAAGGACGTTTCCCATCCTTTTTCCATCCTTATGGTGCAATCGGGAAAAGGTTTTCAGATGACATCGCACTTAACCTGTCAGTGTCCCGTCATTAAACTGCAATTGACCATGATCATGTGAAAGAGTTTCTCATGACGTTGCACTTATCCTGTCATTGTTCCATCACTGAAGTGGAATTGTCCTGAAATTTTGTATTAATGGGAGTTTGGTTAATACAATTCCACATTAATGACAGGATGACAGGATAAGAGCAACATCTGTGGAGACTATCACATGGGAGCCAAGTATCCTTCTCCTGTGATTAAATCATTAAATCCTGTTAGTAGCACAACCGGGGGGAAGATTATCATAACCCCACATGCTTCTCCCGTTCTTGTCCCATTTGTAAAAAGTAATGTAGGTGTCATTTGGTATTAACAGAAACTATCTGGTCTGTCAAGACCAAGTAGATTATCACATGTAAAAAACAAGACAAGAATGGGAGAAGCACGTGGGGGTAATACTCTGTTAATAACAAATGACGCCTCCATTACATATTACAAATGGGACAAGAACAGGAGAATCACAGGGGGGGGGTGATAATCTTCCCCCCGATCATGCTAGTAATGGGATTTAATGGCGATTTAATCACAGGAGGGAGACACTTGCTTCTTGTGTAATAATCTACTCTAAAATGCTTTTGCACGATTGGGACAAGGATGGGATAAGGAAGGAAGAGCATTCCGTTTCGCTCCCAATCCCATCCCACCCCCATCTGATAGTCTCCAGTGTCTCCTACTAACATTGTCTCATTCCAGAGATGAGGAAGGGGAATAGGGAGGATTATCAAAGTCGAAATTCTGGAGAAGGCCCAGGTCCATCAGCCCATAGTCCCAGATACATAGGGAAACAGATCTGAGGGTAAGGCAAGACTTACTAAACAGATTTTGGCTTGTTTAGATACCTTGGAAAAATGGAGCTGGTGTGAGGATGGTGTTATTCCAGTGGCCCCGAGGCTGGTGCTGGAACATATTTCAGGTGAGTCTTCTGATATCAGAACGACCAGATGTCCTAACTGGAAAGCAGGTCAAAATACTACAGAGTGTAGAACAGTCAAGAAAATCTAGGATATTACTAAATTAAAGCTAAAATCACTAATATAAATATAAATTTATGCTTCTTAATTATGCTTAAAATGGAGGACATTTTGAAATTCCTCCTGCATAGAAGGTTAAAATGTAGGATGTGTTCTGGAAAAGGAGGACATCTGGTCACCCTGTCCAATACTAACACCACCCATAGAAGTTCATACAACTGGCCATGGAGGGGCTGGAGCATCCCACGTATTAGCGCCGTAAATTTACATGGCACTTTACAGAGATTAATTAGTTAGATAAATAGAGTCCTAGACTTCCATACAACGTGGTTTAGGATTAGGGTTATCCCAAATGTCTCCTTGGCATTGTGGACCTGCCCTCCACAATGGCTTTAGGAGTCCTGGTGGCACAGTGGTTAAATGCCTATGCTGCAGCCACTCACTCATAAACCACAAGGTTGCAAGTTCAGTACCAGCCAGGGCTCAGGCTTGACTCAGGCCTGCATCCTTCCAAGGTCATTAAAATGAGTACCCAGCTGTTGGGGGGCAATGAACTTACAGTTGTAAACCGCTTAGACACTGCATAGCGCAGTATGAAGCGGTATATAAATAAATGAATCTGCTTTCCTGTTCCCTCTAAACCTCTGTCTGAGGTTTGAATACGACTCTTACCCTGCAAGTCTCACCAGCAGATTAGAGCTTCTCTAGAGGATACTTCTTAATCCTACCATATAAGCAAGGCCTCAGGCAAATGCTTACATGCAATTCCTACTCCTTTGTGACTCTCTTCCATGGCTCAGCTTCTTTGACTGTGGTATCTGGCAAACCTCTTCTAGCTCAAGCCAAGGGGATAAATCTGCTCCATCTGCTTCACCTCTGCTCTCTTGACCCTTCTGTCTTCCATACCTTCCCTCCATATGCTTCTCATTACTAGTCCTTTATTGGCCTCATTGCTGCTGCTCACACCAGCAAACCTCCTCTGTGTGGGTTGGCTTTCAATGACCACTGGTGGCCAGGGAACAGGGAGTAAAGAAGATGATACCACTAAATTCACAGGCCTCGTTCCCACTTACATTTAATCCGGTTTGCGATTCGCCTTCGCTCCATGTCGGTGAATCGATTCCAAAAGGTCCGTCGTTCCCACTATGAAAGCGGATCTTTTCATTATTCCCTTGTAATCGCTTCTTTTTTGTCACAATTATCATTCCCACTAGTTTGTGCCATTTCAAAATGCATGTCAATCATCTGTGCATCATCGGTGATGCAAGTGGCAACACAATGAGGATGGGGCTAGAATTCCAAGAAGCTTAATGATTTGACAAAGAGTTTCTGAGTTTGTAATGCGTAGGAAGGCTATGCTTAAGGAATTTGAGGGGCTCATTTTGCTTGCAGGGTTGTGATGTTTGGTGGGGCTTTTTTAAAAAAGTATCTCTGTGACATTATATGTGGAATACGTAAACCCCATCATAAGATTACGATTACTCAATTTTATGGAGGATTTGAGGGTCTGGCAAGAATGTCTTGCTCATTTTAATTGGATTTCTTTTTGGGGGGATAAACTGAGGATCTGGGATGCCTTAAAGGTATTTTCAGATGCAGCTAATTCCATTTATTTTGAGGATGTATTTTCATGGATATTGGTGTGTCCAGGTGGCCTGAGGAGTGGGCTGAAGCAGGTTTGTTGTCAGATTTAAAATTCCTAGTATTTTTTTCTGATTGTGATGGCTGCTCAGATTTGGGTCAAGGAGTTGGCGAACTCCTCTGTTCATTTCCGGTGTGATAATATGGCAGCAGTATTCTTAATTCCTTGTCCTCCATGTCCCCATAAGTCATGGGGTTGGGGCCTTTATCCCCTGAAGTCCTTAAAGGGTTAAGGGGCACCCATCTGCCATTTGTACTATTTTGTACTATATGAAACTATTTTGTTCCATATAGCATCTTTGCCTTTTTGGTGTCTTGTGATTCGGTGAGCTGGTTATATTGCCTAGAGGGTAAAGCAGTCAGGCTAAGGAATTTAACTTTCTGGGCAGCAGGTGGTATTGCTGATCTGTACTTCTCAAACAGATGTGAGGTAGGTGGGGGTAACAGTAACATTGGTGTGGTTTGTTGGTTCTGTTGTTTGGGGAGCACAGGGAGCCTCCTCCTCATATTTTGGCAATTCACCTGGGACCAGGGCATGTTGAACAGCAAGGCTCTTATCTTTCAGGCTCTGCATGACTTCTGAGTCATTAAGAATAGATGGTTGGGAATAATATTGATGTGGTTAGCCATTTTGCCTCACCTAGTTTAGCAGGGTAAGGGTGATCCCCAATGTATTGATACAATGCCTTGAACAAGAGGTTGGGTTACATTCTTTCACACACTGCTATAGTTTTTCAGCAGCCCAAGCTGATGGCATTCATTTATTTGTCAAAAATTTCTAGACTTATACAAAAAAGTCTCATTCATATCTTTCAGAGCCTGATTCCTCTTGATGCTCCTTTGAGAGGAAGCGCCAAATAGTTGCCACAGCCATCATTTTTCCACCCAGGCATTCAGAAAGGGCATGCCATGGCAGGGAGAGTAAACTGGAGTCAGTGTTTCTTTTAGGTGCTCCCAGGATAGACTAAGGGGGGTTGCAGACTGCCAGAAATAGTGCAAATTGAGTCCACCTTTAGGGTTAGGGAATCATGGGAACTGTATTTTATTGTGGCACCAGACCTCTCTGAAAGAGAAGGCTCAATGTCTCAGAAAAAAACCAATTCCCATGATTCCCTAGCACTAACCCTAACCCTAAATGTGGACTCAATTTGCACTATTTCTGGCAGTCTGCAACCCCCCTAAGCTTTTGCCTTTCACCATTCTACTCAGAGAAGGGGGATAATTCATTTTTAAATAAGAGTTAAAGTACACTACTTACATCGACCTGTAGATAAGTTGGCCCAATTTTTTAGATTAATTTTTTGACCAAAAGTTCTAGACATATACACTAGTATATACAGTACATCATTATTATAACATTTATTCTTCAATATAAATGCATTTTAATGCTTTCTTTTTAACTGTATTGTTCCTTTAAATACTGAGCCATTTTGAGTCCCAATTCTGGGGGGAAAGCAGGATAACAGCAACAACAACAGTATAAGTCACCAAAGCTATTATTAGGTGTTAAACGGTATATACACTTTTGGGGGATATGCTGTATGGGTCTTCGAAAGAGAAGTGCTTCAAAAGTGTAGGCATGAAGCAAGGCAAGATGTTCTGCCTCAGCACTGAGAATATTACTCAGAATATCACACAAGAGCTGGGGCCCAAAGGATATAATCCATATCTGGAACAAAGTGAAATGGAGGAGTGACAAGCCCATCAGTGAACCTTCAACTGGTGTGAGGCTTTTTCACATACTGAGATATTTCATTCAGATGAAAATGTAAAGATGTAGGCTATTGTTGTATCCTCATGGTTCATGGAATGGAAAGAGTCAATTACTTTTGGAATTTCTTGAAAAATGAGGACAATGGAGTTTTACAATCTTCTGCCAAGCTGATTAATTGTCTGCATTTGAATATATTCTCTCACCAACCAACCATCCCACTTTCCTCAGTCTCTCAATTGTGCTTTTGTAATGTTGTTTTCTTGACTCTCATTTAATATGTTCTTTTTTGCTTCATTTTTGTAAGGGCTCAGTGTGTTATTGTGACAAGGACACTGGATTAGAGTCAACAATCCCAGGTCAAGTTGTCTGGTCATACCAAACTCACACTTTCACTAGAGTCTTGACCTCATGAAAGAGGTGTATGTGAGGTGGTTTAGGGGGTGTAACTGAATTTACAACACTTTTGGATTATTACAGTTTTATTAGATAAACTTTGGGGGAGATTCACCCCCCCCTTTCTTTCCTTCATCCTGCCTTCCCTTTCTTTCATTGGTTTTTTAATAAGTGGTTCAGTTTCATTCAGAATGACCCTGAGAATAATGTTACCTTATCATGCAACATCTCCAGATGCATTCCTGGAAAATAAAAATAGCTAGCCCATACTAAACCCTTAGTATTGAGGTTATAAACCAAGAGTGTGTCTTCCACATGTTATTAGACTGCCACTTCAGTTATCCCTCAGGTGATCCCTTGGGTGATTGGGGTAGAGGTCTGCAGGGCCACAAGTTTCCTATCCTTGTTATGAACAAGTCATCCTGAAGTGTGTGGGAGTGTATAGCTGGAGTTAAGTTTTTCACCAGTTTTCATACTGAATGGAGGAAAGTGCGGGCAATGTAATTTGCTTTTACTGCCGTGACATAAAATGAATCTAGATTGCTTTATCAAACTGTGATTTCATATAGCTCGCTATGTGATTCCCTGATTGTTTGAGAATCAGGTCATGAAAAAGCTCCTTTAAAAAGTAAAAAAGTAAAATGTGCTGATGTAGCAGCACATTGAGGAACTATGGCTGAAATCCAACCTCCCATCAGTGTAGTGATGGGATGTGTACACCAGCGCTACACAACTCCCATACAGAATAGCAACATTGGACAACACATATAAAGGACTCTGTTCATAATGCACAATGGGCAATCCCAATTTGCAATGCACAATATTGTTGTATGTGCAGCTCTGCTTCTGCTGCAACCAGCACAATATGTCTGTCGTTCTGTGGTGAATAATTGGTCTGCATGTCAAGCGCAACAAACATGTCACTGGACATATGATCTCACATGATGCTGGCCAATGGCCATTAATTTTTATTGTTTGTTGTTAACTGCCCTTGAGTTGATCTCAACCCATGGTGACCTTATGGATGAGACATCTCTCAAGAAGACCTTCTGTCCTCCCGTGTTCTGCTTAAATCCTGCAAACCCATACCCATGACTTCCTGAATAGAAGGAATGTGGCCTTCCTCTCTTCCTACTTCCCTCCACCTTTCCCAGCATTATTATTTTTCCTATAAGGCCTCCCTTCCCATGATGTGTCCAAACTACGACAGCCTCAGTTTGGTCATCTTGGCTTCCAGCTTTTGGCTGTCCATGGGATCCTCAGCACCACATTATCTCAAATGCATTGATTTTCTTCCTATCATCTTTCTTAACTGTCCATCTCTGACATCCATACATGATAATAAGGAATACAATGTCTTGTTTGATTCTGACTTTTGTGCTGAATTGTATAGCTTTGCATTTTGTAATCTTTTCTAGTTCTTTCATAGCCTCCCTCCCCATTCTTAGTCTTCTTCTGATTTCCTGACTGCAGCCCCCATTTCTATCAATGTTTGATCCCAGACTGTACAGGACTGCTGTACTTTGGACATATCATGAGAAGATATGACTCAGTAGAAAAAGACAATAAATGAGGAAAAGAGGATGACTGCATTGCCAGATGGATGGACTCACTCAAGGAAGCCATGGCCTTGAGTCTGCAAGACCTAAGCAGGCTGTTAGGGAGGAGATTTTGGGACCCTTCATTTATGGGGTCACCATAGGTTGATGTTGAATTGACAGCAGTTAACAACAACTAACTTTTTATGTAAAAAATCTTTATCTGTATCATAAGATTTTATCAAGCACTATTCTGCACTACTCTGAGGTAACAGAAAAAAATGTTTCCTGAGGTAGAAATAAGATAAAAAGGCTTGGAGTTAGTTCCTACACTACAAAAATAAAAGCAGTTCAACATGTTTCTACATACTTTCATTCAAGATGCTACATCTGAGGTGATGTAGTATCTTGGCCAAAGTCTAAATTCCATCTATTTTCGAACACAAGACCACTTCTTACAGTGCCACTGTAAAGAGTACTGAGTTATATGGATGACTCTATCTTTAAGCAGAGTGGAACAGCTTTATCTGCTCAAAACTACTTTAAGTTATTAGCAGCAATATGACTAACAATATAGCAATCATATAATTCAATCATTTTTCTCAAAGTGTTTTTATCTGAGAAAGGAACTGGCTAATTAAAAATGGATCTAAGGACAAGTTGTGTTTGAAAAATGTGCTTTCCATTTTAAATGTAAAAGTCAATTAATGTCTATCGTATAAATACCTAGTTAGAAATAAGTACCTGGCTTGCTCTTCCTAGGTAACTTGATATATCTTGGATATATTTTCCTGAAAGACAAAGTGACTCTGAAAGAAGCCTCTCAGTCTACTGAAATGAACAAAAAAGCTTTTTCAAAGAAAGAGAGAGACACTGTTGTGTGTATTTGTAGTGGCATAAATCAACAGATCATTCCATAATTATTGTTTTAGAAGGCCCCGAAAAATGTCAACCATAGCACTGAGACCACAAGAACTTGGTGAACAAACTGAAAGGCAATGGGCTTCATCACTCTCCTTATGTATCTCTCCCCAAGAGAGACAGAGTGAGGATGCTGCTATAGCCAATAAAGGTAAGAGGTGATCAAGCAGTGGAGGTGGACTCCCATCCCCTCTGTTCTCTAGATAGAAGGGATAGGATAGCCTTCCTCCTTGAGCAATCTAATTCATAGCATTTCTCCAAGGTTTTGCACCTGCCTGGGAGGGTTGGTTTTGGACAGAGTGCAATGGGTTAGTGCATACCTGTATAAAGGTAGTCCCTTGACATGAATGTCTAGTCATAACCAACTATAGGGGATGGTGCTCATCTCTGTTACTAAGCCAAAGAGCCAGCATTGTCCAAAGACAACTCCAGTGGTCATGTAGCCAGCATGACTGCACCAAACGCTATTACCTTCCCACTGAAGTGGTACCTATTTATCTACTTGCATTTGCATGCTTTCGAACTGCTAGATTGGCAGAAGCTGGGACAATGACAGGAGCTCACCCCATCATGTGGCACTTGTGCCTTGAACTGCCAAACTTCTGATCTTCCGATCATCAAAACTGGCATCTTAACCACTGAGCCACTGCATCCCCTGCATACCTGTATATCTGTTCTGAATACAAGAATACATCAGCACAGCCACCTCAACCTCAGCTCCATAGATGACATCTTTATCATTTACACCCATTGTACCACAATCCACACAACCAATTCACATTTTAATGACTGCTCAATGGATTTCTGAGCACCATGATGTATGGAAAAACCCACTGATTGCTACACATGCCCCCAGTTTCCACCCAGAACACACTACCAAATCTCTTGTTTACAACCAAGTCCTCCAATACAACTGCATCTGCTCAGAACCACTTGATTAGAGAGTCAAAACTCTTGGGTTTAAAATAAGCATTTATCAAACCTATGGAGGTGACAAAAACCAGGGAAATAAAGCCTGGTACCCAAGAACGAGCTGCAACAAGACAAACCAAAAACAGAACAGGACAGAACACTACTAGTTGTCACCTCAAGCCCAAAGCTGGGATCAGTCAAATTCATCATGAATGACCTCCAACCACTTATGGACTGCCCTCTCACAGGCTCTGTCAACCAGGCAACATAAATCCTGCAAATCTTAAACAACCATTCACCTACAAAAAGATAACACGGATAGTAATATAGGGCCAAGACATTGCTATGGACCCAGCATCTACTCTGGGTGCAGTATTACAGCGTCTGTTATCATCACCCACAATACCAGAGATACATTTACTTGCTCATCCTTCAGTGTGATATACACCATCCAGTGTCAGCAATGCCCCCCTACGCTACAATGGACAAACAGAATGGTCTCTACGCATGATGGTAACAAACACAAATCTGATATTAGAAATAGTCATACCCCACTCCAATTACAGTAGATTTCTACTTTCCCAGACACACAATACACAATTTATAGGTTGCACTTCTCAAGCAAATTACAAAGGAAAACTGGAAAGAGAAACAGCAGGATGGAATTATATTCACAAATTCCAATCCATTAGCAAATTAACTTAACAAAGATACTTGTTTCACAGCACACTAAATAAATGTGCATCCTTATGACTGCACATATAACAAAAAGGAATCTCCTTAGAGAAGATTTTGACCCCAAGGAAACTGGTTTTGATGAGCAGATTTATTGTTTTCACACATCTGTGCTAACTGACCACTGTAAAGATCTGAAAGATGAGTATCACCTCACACAGTCCTTCAAAATTTACATCCTTCTGGGTCCTATTATATTAGATCCTACTCCCACAATTCTATACATGTTTTTAAACCTGAGGTTTTAATATCACCCTGTATTGCATCTGAAGAAATAGACTGATATACACAAAAGCTCATGCAAAACTATAAATCAGTTAATCTTAAAAGTGCTGCTAGAATTCCTTTTTTCTCTCCCTCTCTTTCTCTCCTTTCCTAATGATAGGACTCCAAGTTGCTCACCCCACATCTAAGCTAAAAGGAGAAGCCCTCTGAGACATATCAAAAGACATATCTGGGTTCTTTATCTCCCTCGAGAAGCCCTTAGCATTGCTGGAAAAAGACAAAGGAAACCCCTTCCTGCAATAATGGCAACATTTTAGTTTCCTCCTTTTCCTATGCACCCTTTCTAAGAATGCAACCAAAATTGTTTCTTCCAGGCAATATTCCACTTTCTAAATAGGGGAAGGAATTCCCTTCCTTCTAGCAATGTCATTCTAGATTTTAGGAGAGCTGATTTCAACAAACTTAGGGAAAACACTGGGAGTGATCCCATGGTCAGGAATATTAAAGGAGAAGGGAGTTCAGGATGGATGGAAGTTTCTCAAAAGGGAGATACTGAAGGCACAATCTCAAACTGTTCTAATGAGAAGGAAAAATGGGAGATGTCTCAAGAAACTGGGTTGGATGACAAAAGAACTTTCAACTGAACTAAGTTTTAAATGGGAGATGTATAAGAAATGGAAAAGGGGTGAAATCACTAAGAATTCAAACAAATAGCTAGCACATGTAAGGGTAAAGTCAGGAAAGCCAAAGCACAGAATGAGCTCAGGCTTGCTAGAGGGGTTAAGGACGATAAAAAGGGCTTTTTTGGGGTATGTCTATAGCAAAAGAAAGAAAAAGAAAATGGTAGGGCCACTGCGCAGAGAAGATGGAGAAATTCTAACAGGGGACAGAGAAAAGGCAGAACTATTCAACACCTTTGCCTCTCACAAAAGGAAAAGGATGCTCAACCTGAGGAAAATGGAGCAGAGGACTCAATAGGGGAAATGCAGCACAAAATAAGTAAAGAGGAAGTTCAGGAATACCTGGTTAACCTAAATGAATTTAAGTCTCCAGGACCAGATGAACTACATCCAAGGATATTAAAAGAACTGGCAAATGTAATCTCAGAGCCACTGGCAATAAACCTTGAGAACTCCTGGAGAACAGGAGAAGTCCCAGCAGACTAGAGGAGGGCAAACACTGTTCCCATCTTCAAAAAGGGAGAAAAAGAGGATCTCAACAACTATCGCCCAGTTAGTCTGACATCAATACTGGGAAATAACAGTTCATTAAACAGAGAGTCTGTGAACATTTATAAGGGAAGGCCATAATCACTAAAAGTCAACATGGGTTTCTCAAAAACAAGTCATGCCAGACTAATCTGATCTCTTTTTTTGATAAAATTACCAGCTTACTAGATGAAGGGAATGCAGTAGACATAGCATATCTTGATTTCAGTAAGGCTTTTGACAAGGTCCCCCATGATATTATTGCAAACAAGATGGTAAAACATGGGCTAGACAATACAACTGTTAGGTGGATTAGTAACTGGTTGACTGACCGAACCCAAAGGGTGCTCAGCAATGGCTCCTCTTCATCCTGGAGAGAAGTGACCAGTGGGGTGCCACAGGGTTCTGCCCTGGGCCCAGTGCTATTCAACATCTTTATCAATGACTTGGATGAAAGAACAAGGGGCTTGCTTCTCAAATTTGCAGATGACACAAAATTAGGAGGAATAGCTAATACCCCAGAAGACAGGATGAAAATTCAAAATGATCTTAATAGATTAGAAAGCTGGGCCAAAGCTAACAAAATGAATTTCAACACAGAGAAATGTAAGGTACTGCACTTAGGGCAAAAAAATGAAATGCATAGATATAAGATGGGGGACACCTGGCTTAATGTGACTACGTGTGAAAGGGATCTAGGAGTCCTAGTAGACCACAAGTTGAACATGAGTCAAGAGTGGGATGCCGCATCTAAAAAGGCCAATGCAATTTTAGGCTGCATTAATAGAAGTATAGTGTCTAGATCAAGGGAATTAATAGTGCCACTGTATTCTGCTTTGGTCAGGCCCCACCTGGAATACTGTGTCCAGTTCTGGGCACCACAATTCAAAAAGGATGTGGAGAAACTGGAGCGTGTCCAGAGGAGGGTGACTAAAATGGTGAAGGGTCTGGAAACCATGCCCTATGAGGAATGACTTAGGAAACTGGGTATGTTTAGCCTGGAGAAGAGACGGTTAAGAGGGGATATGATAACCCTCTTTAAATATTTGAAGGGATGTCATATTGAGGCGGGCGCTAGCTTGTTTTCTGCTGCTCCAGAGATTAGAACATGGAACAATGGATGGAAGCTAAATGAAAAGAGATTCCACCTCAACATTGTGGACATTTTATTGATGTAAGCCGCCCCGATTGCTTCGGTAGAAGGGCGGGATAGAAATAAATCTTATTACTATTATTATTATTATTATTATTATTAACATTAGGAGGAACTTCCTGACAGTGAGAGTTATTCGACAATGGAACACACTCCCTCAGAGAATAGTGCAGTCTCCTTCTTTGGAGGTCTTTAAACAGAGGCTGAATGGCCATCAGTTGGGGATGCTTTGATTTTGAGTTCCTGCATGGCAGGGTGTTGGACTGGATGGCCCTTGTCATCTCTTCCAACTCTATGATTTTATGATTCTATTATTCTATAAGATCTGACCAAAGCAGTTATTCTTTGGTCCTATTGATGCAGCCCAGAATTACAGCCAAGAATTGTATTGAGTTGTGGGGTTTTTTCTGTTGCATCACATTGTTGACTCATATTTAACTTGTGTTCTACTACAACCCCAAGATCCTTTATAAATGTACAGCTGTCAAGCCAGATGTCACCCATCTTATATGTGTACATTTCATTTTTCCGGTCTATTGGGGTAACTTAAATTTATCGCTGCTGAAATTCATTTTGTAAGTTTGGGCCCAGTTTTCCAATCTGTCTAGGTCATTCTGAATTTGGATCCCCTCTTGTAGGATATTAGATACACCCACCCACCCCAATTTGGTTTCATCTGCTGATCCACATAACTGTCCAACCCATGTTATCTGTATGTCAAAAGCCTTAATGAAATCAAAGCATCAACTGCACTCCTCTTATCTATCAAGCCTGTAACTCTGTCAAAAATCAGAGATAAGATTAGTTTGGCATGACTTGTTTTTGAGAACCCCATGATGGCTATTAATAATCACAAAATTCCTTTCTAAGTGTGCACTGTCTGACTGTTTAATGATCTGTTCTAGAACTTTGTTTAATTTATTCCTTGAGAAATATTATACATTCATTTTTTAATTGAGGCAATACAAATTGTACTTTATCTTTTAAATCAAACTCAAGAGTCTTGTAGCCTGGCTGCAAATATGTTTCCAAAGCCTTCTTTAAAGAGGTAGATTTATATCCAGTAGGTAGGGATTGATAGCATTTAATTCATTTGCAAATTAAATTGATAACCCGCAGGTTGTTATTTGGACCAAAGCTATGTTTATTAGAAGTTAATTACATCTTACAAATAACTCCTGATGGAATTTTTTGAATAATGGAGACAGGCAATCAATTCAATTGACCTCTTCCTCACTGCTCTGTATAACTAGGAAAAGACTTGACACAATGTTTTCTGAATCAATGTTACCCATACTGTATTAACACTTGTATGGTTATTTCTCTCTCTGTCTCTGTCTATACGTATGTTGTCGTTGTTGTTGTTGTTGTTGTCGTTGTTATGTGCCTTCAGGTCATTCCTGACTTATGGCGATCCTAAGGCAACCCTATCATGGGGTGTTTTTAGCAAGTTGCTTCAGCCATCCTCTGAGGTTGAGAATTTGTGAATTTCCCAAGGACACCCAGTGGATTTACATGACCAAGCTGGGATTCAAACCTTGGTCAAACCCAAAGTTCAGCTCTCAAACCACAAACCACTACACCACACTGGCTTTCTCATATACACACACTGTATATACTCATGTATAAGTCTACAAATTTAGGTTAAAAAATTGACCCTGAGTCGACATCCATGGGTCAATGTAAGTACCATACTTTAACTCTTATTTTTAAAAAAGGAACCATCCCCTGGTGAAAGGCAAGAGTATACTCTGTCCTGGAAGCACTGACCCCGCTCTACTCTCTCATCCATCAAACCTTTAGTATGAGCACAGATATGCCTGCTGGAATTTTGTTCTTTGGCATTGTTTTCCTTTGCTTCATTCTTTACATCCTTTGTTACATGCCTGGAAGTTTTACCCTTGACTTATCCACAGGTCATATCAAAATCCAACAACAACAACAACAACATACCTTTACTTCATCCAACAGACCATGAGGCAACAAAATGTATATAAAACATATAAAACATGTTAAAATAACACTATAAGACAAATATACATAACATACTCGTAATGCATACATATGTACATGCATATATACATATACAAAGTCACTCACAGATACATTAGATAATACAAGCCATGTGACACTAAAAGAAGGTGGATATTTGTATGGGTATTTAAGGAACAGTAGACGGGACTGTTTGTTTTACTTGGGTCATAATCTTACGTGTTTTAACAGCAGAGAAGAAAAACTTTGCCACTGCTTCTGTTTTACTTTTCTCAGAATCATTTAGCAGATACTCCAAGTACCAGTTATTAGGTCTGCCTGGAAACTTAAGCAGGAGGGGTGAAATTAATTTTAGCCTCTCATCCTTGTAAAAAATACAGAAGAATAGGACATGCTCTAGCGACTCAACAAAACCTTCACCACAGGGGCAGACCCGTTCGTAGTAGGGGATTCCCTTAAAGCTGCCTTCTAGCAGGGCAGAGGGGATAACGTTAAATCTTGATTTAGTAAATACAGCACGGTATTTTGGGATGGTCAAATTTTGTAAATAATGTGCCTCCCTCTCGAGATTGAGCTGCATCCCTAAACTGATGGGAGAGCAGGTAGTGCGGGCAGAAGACAAAGAATATTGGATATCAATATCTTTTACACGGCATACCAAAATCTGCTGCACCCTGGGTAAGTCTTGTGTAATGAGGAAGTTATTTGAAAAGCCCACTCTCTGCAGTTTTTCCTTGATGTTTTTAGACCAAAGTGTGGTATAATTATCTTTCATTACAAGATATAGATATCCTGATTCAGGGCCAGCATAGAAAAGTTTAAGCCAGTACTTTAGGGCCCACGTCCAGGCAGTACATTCAACTGAGTGACAGCCCGCTTCGAGCCATAGGACGGCTGATGGTACACAGTTGGGTACTCCAAACAGTTTTCGAAGGTAGGCTGAAAGAATCCGTTCTAATGCTACAGAAAAACCTAGGATCCAAATAGGGATCCCAAATAACAGTTGTGGCAAGACCTTTGCGTGGAACACCCTAAGTGCTGCAGGTAAAAATTGGCCTCCTTTGGTATAAAAAAACCGAACTAATGCCTTAGCACTATTATTTGCTGACTGAATAGCAGCAGACCGCTGGGATGCCCAACTACGCGTTGATTGAAATATTCCTCTTAAGTACTTGAAGTGTTTCATTTGCTCTACCTTATGTCCATTTATGACCCAGTTGGACCGACTCTGGTTCTTGGAAAAGACCATGATTTTAGTTTTGCTATAATTAATGGTTAAGCAATTTTCTTCACAGTAACCCCCAAAAGCTCAGCATTTGTTTCAAGTCTATTTTAGAAAATGAGAGGAGAACTGCATCATCTGCATACAGCAATAACGGAATACCGACCGAGCCCAGTTTGGGTGGATGGCGTGCTTCTAAGGAAATAAAGGCTGAGAGATCATTAGGATATAGATTAAATAATAAAGGTGCCAAAATGCAACCTTGGCGCACGCCCTTATCAACAGTAATAGATTTAGTAAGATTACCCTGATTGGCTGTGACTTATGTGCAAGCCAGAGGTAAATGTCTAGTCACCTCCTGTTTGGAGATACAGCCCATTAGGCCTGAGACAGGTGAGGGGATGCAAAAAGGACCCATAGTATTGTGAAAAGGTCAGTAGCATTGCCCCAGGTGTTGGGAGGCACCATTGGTTATTTGAGAGGAAAAGGGGGGGGGGAAGACAACCAAAATTTTCAGAGGAAGCAAAAATCCAGGATGACTATCCAAAAACTTTAATAATTTGTTGGTTTTCACGTTGATTAATTACTTATTACAAAACATACACAAGGTCAATAATAAAATATTACAAATAACATTAAAAGAATAAATTGTTGCATTTCTTTTTATCAGTTATACAATCACATTGCCTGACTACATCACGAGACTGAACCATTAGATTTATGATGGCGTCACACTATCAAATAAGCATACTGGTGACACAAGACCCCCAAATGCTAGAAAATCTCTCCCAACAATTTCATGTAAACGTTGAACACCAGAACTCATCCTTGAGGGACTCCACAGGCCACAAGTTGGAATGGCTTCTAACATGGTAACCTCAGCAAGGATGTTGTACAAACTGGGGGGGGGGGGGGGGGAACCTCCAATACCACCCTTAACATCACACCAGTATGGTAGAGAATTAAACAGCAGAATGGGTGGCACGCTATCAGAATTCCTTATCTGTACTAGCCATCCACTTTCAAATATAAACACTTCTAGACTGTGGGGTAGGGCAACTGGTGTGACTATAGGGCAATTGGTCAGGAGGGTAGAATCCAATAGATCACTGCAACTCCACCTTCCTGATCCCCAAATCTTACCCCCTCCTCCTGCTGCTGCTGAAAGAATTTAATGCACCAAGGGTTGCATCTACACTGTAGACATAATGCAGCTTGACACCACTTTAAGTGCTATAGCTGCATCCTATGGAACCCTGGGATTTATAGTTTTGAGAGGTACCAGTGCTCTTTGGTGGAGAAATCCCAGGATTCTGTAGGATGGAGCCATGGCAGTTAAAGGAGTGTCAACCAACATTATTTCTACAGTACAGGTGCACCCAAGATTTCTATGATACAGGCCAGGTCACCATGCTCATCCAGGATCAAGTCATCAATGGCAGTTAACCATGAACTGCAGCATTTTCAGCTGAGATGACTGTCATCACAGCTATCCAAGTTATTTAAATTGTATTTAGGAGAACCAATAAGCTGTTGTGAATCCTTTCCCTGAGGCAACCATCCCGATCTCCACTCCTAACATCCCCTTCTCCTAGTATTTTTCTAGTGAGCGCCTCTCTCCTGCTTATGTGGGAATTAAGAACCTAGCTCCAGAGTAGAGCTTGGAAAAGTTACTTTTCTGACTTCAACCCCAAGAATCCCCCATCCAGCTGTCAGGTTTTGAGAGGTATGGTCCCAAAAATTCCAAGCTCTGCCTAAGTCTCTCAGACCATCCACACTCCAAATAAATAATTTCCCTTATACTCATGAAAATTTAGCCATCAGACTTCAGACATGCAGCACACTTGTCATTCACTGTTGGTTGACAAATTCCTTTCAACTGCCATCCTTTTATTTAAACCTATAAAGGTGGAATAATTTGGTATGCTGAGCATAATTAGAATTCAGGAAAGTGTTGATATTGCTTTACCCTAGTTAGAGACTTCATTAGTGGCTCTGGTCTTCAGAAGGAAGAATCCAGCTTTCACTTTTGGCTCTTTAGATCAAAGACAGACAAACTGAATTTGTTTTGATTTGGCTTATTATGTCAGAATGCTGTTTCTAAAGCATCTTCTCAAGCAGATCTGTGCTTAATTTGAGACATGTCTTGACACTTTTGCAAGCAGAAAGACCGTACAATATTCAATGAGCGCAAACAAGGCTAATTAAATTGTGGGGGGGGGGGGTTTCCAATATATCCCCTACCCTGACAGATAATAATAGCCTTACCAAGTACTAAGCACAAGAGAATTTTTAACAGCTGAGTACCTATGATACTTTCTATGACGTACAATTTTTTTTTTTACAATAACATGAGTCAAAACTTTGAAACTGAATGATTTTGAAATGATCACTTACAAGGAAGAAGACAAATTATTTCCTCATAGCCTTGTCCTCATATTCAAGGATGTCTGAAGTCCTGAACACCTGATGAATTCTAACATTAATATATTTGACCTTGATTACCATTTGTACCTAGTAAATAATTTGTTGTTGTTAACGTCAAGTCAACTTCGATTTACGCTGACCCTATGGATGAGAGATCTCCAAGTCACCCTGTTATCAACAGCCCTGCTCAGGTCTTGCAGACTCAGGGCCATGACTTTCTTGAATGAGTCTACCCATCTGCAATGCAGTCTTTTCCTACTACCTTCTGCCTTACCAAGCAGTATTGTCTTATGTAGTGAATAATGTCTTCTGGTGACATGTCCAAAGTAAAACAATCTCAGTTTAGTTATCTGGCTTCTAGGAAGCGTTCAGGTTTGATTTGCTCCAGGATCTATTTGTCTTTTTAGCAGCCCATAGTATCCATAGAATTCTTCTCCAGCACCACATTTCAAATGAGTTTATTTTCTTCCTGTCAGCTTTCTTTACTGTCCAGCCTTCACAACCATACATAGAAACTGGAAATTTCTGGATTCACAGATATATCTTTACACATGCAGATTTTGTCTAGCTCCTTTATAGTTGCCCTTCCAAGTCCTAGTCTTCTTCCGATTGCTTGACTGCAGTCTCCATTCTGATTAATGACTGAACCAAGGTATGGAAAATCTTGAATTATTTCAAAGTCTTCATCCTCTACTTCAGTGGTTCTCAAACTGTGAGGTGCGAGAATTTCTCAAGGGGGGGGGCATGAGACTTGGAGGCGCTGATCTCTCCTCCTCTTCCTCCTCTTCCCAAATCTTTTTAATATGTAAAATGTACACATGTGTTGAGTTAAATATTGAATTTACTTAAATAAAACTTTTCTAATTTGAAAATATTATTTCCTTATAAAATGTTAAAATATGAATATACGTGAATGTGCAAATGAAAATACCAAATAGACAAAACATTTTTATTCATATACTACATCAAGGGGGGAGTGCCACTTCTGCATGTAGATATAAAGGGGGGTCTCAAGGGCAAAATGTTTGAGGACCACTCATCTATTTGAAAGTTTTGTAAATCTTCTGTGATCATTATTTTTGTTTATGTTAATCTGTAAACCTTTGCACTTTCTTCCTTGACTTTCTTTAGTAAACATTCCAGGTCTTTATTATTTTCTGTTACTAGTGTGATGTCCTATGCGTATCATAAATTATTGATCTTCCTCTCTTCAATTTCCATGTGTCATTCCTCCAAGTCTAATCCTGATTGTTTATTCCAGCATGGCATGGGGTCGGACTCTTTTAACTCTATGATGTCAAGATTTATGTACTGTATTTTCTGGCATATAAGACTACTTTTTAGCCCAGGAAAATCTTCTCCAAAGTTAGGGGTCATCTTATACGCTGGGTGGAGGAGGAGGAGGAAGAAGGGGTGGCATAGCACAAGGCTGGAGGAGGAAGAAGAGAGGAAGTCCAGGTTAGAGGAGGAGGAAGGGGTGGCGTAGTGTGGCGTGAGGCAGGAGGAGGAAGCAGCAGCGGATAAGAGGTGAACCCCTATCCTGGGGTTTTCTTGACAAGACTGGTTCAGAGGAGGTCTGCCATTGCCTCCCCCTGAGGCTGAGAGTGTGTGACTTGTCTAAGTTCATCCAGTGGGTTTCATGGCAGAGTGGGGAATCAAACCCAGGTTTCCACAGTGGTAATCCAAGACTCCAACCTCTACACCATGCTGGCTCCTATTCCCATGTACTACCTATGAAACAATTGCAGACTTTTTGTTGTTGTTGTTGTTGTTCTTGTGTGTCTTCAAGTCCTTTCCGACTTATGGCGACCCTAAGGCAACCTTATCATGGGGTTTTCTTGGCATGTTTCTTCAAATGGGCATTGCCAATGCCATCCTCTGATGCTGAGAGTATGTGACATGCCCAGGGTCACTTACTTGACCGCAAATTGTACATCCCCCAGAATGCATCACTGAAATCAAATCTGATTTTTTAATTTTTTTATTTGGTGTGCGTTGGAAGAGGGGTAGTCTTATACCGTGAGTATATCCCCAAACTCTATATTTTAACTGGAAAAGTTGGGGGTCGTCTTATACGCCGGAAAATACGGGTATGTTATTTTCAGCATACAAGTTAAACAAATAGTGTGATAAATTTCAGCCCCTTGTCATTTGGAAACCATTCAATTTCTCTGTATTCTGTCATATCAGTAGCCTTTGGTCCTGCGTACAGATTAAGCATCAAGACAATCAAATGTTTAAAACCAATCCGTAATTTGAGAGCAATCCATAATTTTTCATGGTCTATACAATCAAAGGATTTGCTATAATCTATAAAGCACAGGCTGATTTTCTCTTGAAATTCTTTGTGGCACATATGTTTATAATATGATTCCTCATGCCTCTTCCTTTCCTGAACACAGCTTGGACATCTGGAATTTCTCACTCCATATACGTTAAACGTTTTTGTTGTAGATTTTTGAGCATCCCTTAGCTTGCATGGGAAATCAATGCAATGGTCCTGTGATTATTGGAGTCCTGGTGTCCACTTTCTTTGGGACTGGAATGTTTATTGAGCATTTCCAATCTGTGGGCCATTGTTTTGTTTTCTATATTTGTTGACAAATTTTAGTTAGAACTGTCTCTGTAGCTTGAAACATCTCTGTTGGAATGCCATCTGTTCCTGGTGAGTTATTTCTCCCAAGTGCTTGGAGTGCCACTCCCATTTCGCTTTCCAAAACTATCGGTTTGTATTCAAATGGTTCTGTGAATAAATCTGTCATCCTTTCATCCCTTTTATATAGTTCTTCCATGTATTGTGTCCACTGTCTTTTTATTTTTACTTACAGTGAAGAAAGACATAGCAAAGCAGTCAAAGGATGTAATGCAAAGCTTGACCAAATCATATCAATAAGACATCAAGGAAAACCCATCAATATAATGATAATCCATGTTTTTGCTCAAATTTACAGATCCAGAAGAAGAAATTGAAAGATTCTGTGAAAGAGTCCAGAAGGAAATTGATCAAAACCAAACAGGACTTCTTGTTAAGCAACCATGCATTTTTGGAATGCAAAAATAGGAAATGAAGCAGAATGAAAGACTACAGAAAAATTTGATCTAATGTGAAAAATAGATTTGCACTATTCAGCCTAATGACCAGGAACCAGAAGAACTCTGGACTAAAGCCAGGGACATTGTCAGAGAAAAATGCAAAAAGACACTATGTGCAGCCAGAATGAAAGCGAAGCCTTAATGGGTAACACATGAAAATTTTCAAGCAGTTAAGGACAGGTAAGAAGCAAAAGTAAGCAGTAACAAAAATAGCAACTGAATGCAACTGTTCAGCAACTTTTGCAGAAGAACAAGGAGAACTGCTATAAAAATCAATTCAGACAAATAGAAAATGACAGCAAAAATGGTCAAACAAGAGACTTCTTCCACAAGATCCAAGAAATTAATGGGAAATTTTAACCAAAAGTATGGATGCTCTGTGACCAGTAGGGAACACATTACATGACCACATTACAGCTTTAGCTTTTCTGACCTCCCCACTACAAGTACTGGCTATTTGTTTGTATTTTCTTTTGGTGCTTTCCTGCTTCTTCCATTTCCACTAAACATCATCCATTTGAAAGTTCTTCATACATCCACTCTGATTTCTTTAGACATCTCCCAGTTTTCCTATTCATTAGAATTGTATGCAACAGTACCTTCAATATCTCACCTTTACGAAACTCCCATGCTTCATGAACTCCTCCCCTTTGAGCATTTCTGACCATGTGATCTCACTTAAGCTTGCTGCAATCAGCTTCTTTTTTGATGTTCAAAGTCTGTGCCTGGTTATGGAGTTTATCACATGGGAGGGAATCGGCCAAATCCCATGCAGAAACAGGATATAAATCCACAAAAGCAGGGTAATTTTCAGATACATGAGCATTAATCCAAAATTAACCCACACAGAAAGTGGACAAATTCCACAAAAGTGGGATTGTTTTCGGATACATTGAGCATTAATCCGAAATTAACGCACACAGCAAGTGGACAAATCCTGCAAAAGCGGGATCATTTTCAGACACATTGGGAGCATTGATTAATCCAACATTAACCCGCACAGAAAGTGGACAAAATCAGCTGCTTTTTACTTTTGGGATTTTCGGGTTAATATCAGATTAATGCTCAATGTCCCCGATGTGTCTGATAATGATCCCACTTTTGCGGGATATTCCAGGAATTTAAATCCAGTTTCTGCACAGGATTTGGGCACTTATCTTCCCATGTGATAAACTCCTACGAGAGTATTCTCCTTTTTTTTGTTTTTGTTTGAATATCCTGTTTCATGATATCAACTGATCTCTTTTATGCTTTTCATTTTACCACACCAGCCACAATTTAGACTATTCCTAAATCCATAACAGGATCTTTGCATGTAAGTAAGAGCCTGTAATCTGTGAAAAATGTTTCACAACTTATTGTTTTTAATTAGACTTTAATGTTGACTTAATTTAATTTATTTTAAGGGGGGGTCATATGTTGTTGTATTGTTTGGGTTTTATGATTGATTTTAAATGTAAGCCACCTTGATAGCCTTATTATTATTATTATTATTATTATTATTATTGCCTTTCTGACACTGTCTGCTTCCAGAATTTTCAATTCTGCTGTTCTGAAACAGTTCATTCCAGACCTTGAGGCTTCTCTTTATCATGGGTATTTAATATACCTGAATCAGGCACATCAGTCTAACAATGACTTAAAGAGGAATTTCAATACATACTTTATTCCTTGGTTTCTCAGATTCCCAGTATACAATTTCCACCCTTTTCATTTCTCTAAGATATTGATTGCAATGACCTGGCATACTTCAACTTTATGTCCTTAATACTGCAGAGCTCCTCCATAGCACAGTGCTCAGTTAGCTGTTGACTTCTTTATGTAATGAGCAAACTTCACAATAATAATCTCTTTGATGGCCTTCAAGTACTTTTCTAGGGCCCACAATTCAACAATCTGGATAGAGGTTTTGGGGTCCTTTTTACCATTTCGCCCCTTAGATCTTCTTTCCCTTTGGACTCGTTAGCACCTTAAATTAATATTAAAATAGCTGTCATGGCTTTGCTGCTCCTCTGTTTTATCTCTAAACTCCTTTATTTCTTTCTGCATTTCATAATATTTATCCCCCTAATGTTGAACTAGATCAAAGGCTTCACTTGATATATATATATATATATATATATATTCCCTTGGCTCTTTAATGCTTGAGATATTCTGCCAGTGTTTCTTTCACTGGTGTCAAAACTATATTCTGATCTGCCTTTAAGTCTTTTCTTAATTGTTTTACAAGCTTTTTCATGTCCTCATTAAGTTCACTCCTCTCTATTCTTTCATTTTATCCAATGCCACGCTGCTCTTATCAGAGGAACTTTGATCTTCTGCTTCCGAGGGGGTGTCTGAGCCTCTTTCTTCCCCCACTCTAATTTGTTTCCCCACATTCAAATCATAAGTGTCTTCAGTCTTTCAAATGTTATTTCATTTACTGACTTCTGTTTAAATATGATTTCATGCCACTAGGGTATATGAAGCATGTCTGTTCGGTTGCCATCTCTTAGCAGAAGGCCACACACACACACACTGCCTTCCCATTTTCTCGGTGGGTGTCTAAATGTCCCACTTTCTCTCTCTTTCTCTCCACTTTCTAGCTTGCTTTTGTTGTCGCTGTTTGCCATAAAGTTGGGTTTGATTGGAGGCTGCAAACTGACTCGAAAGTGCAAAGCTTTGAAGTTAATTAACTCGGCAGGAAGGATAGGAGGATGCAGAGCCTTGGCCTTCCCAATAGGTTCAGGACAAGTGCAAGCAGAAAAAGCAGAACTGGAAGCCTTGACTTGTCTAAATATGGAATAAAACAGCTTTTAATGTGAATTGGGCAGACAGGGGGGGTGTCTAAAGAGCTTTCAACTGAGCTAAGGTTTAAAAAGAACAGGTACAAGAAATGGAAAAAGGGATTAATCACCAAAGAGGAACTCAAACAAATAGCATATATAGGGAGAAAGTCAGAAAGGCTAAAGCACAGAATGATTTCAGGGTTGCTAGAGAGGTTAAAAACCTCAAAAAAGATAGATGTCTCGCCTCTAACTACCTCTAATTTTAGCTAATTTGTTATGTCTTCTGCTTTTAATTAGTATTTTATATTGCTATTAATTTTATATTGTTATTGTTTATAGCTTGCTTCTTTTTCTTTTTTATGATTGGGAGGGGGGTTGGGGTAAGGGTTATTTAGAAATCTGGTTTTAATTGTATATTGTATTTTATTGTTATTCCTATTTGTTGTAACCCACCTCGATCCGCAGGAAGAGGCAGGCTATAAATAAAATTTCTTATTATTATCATTGATAATAGGTCTCTTTTGTCTCTCTTTTTTCTTCCTTTTTGCTGTGTGTGCAGCAAAAGGAAGAACAAGGGAATGGCATTGCTGCTGTGTGGGGAAGATGACGAAATGCTAACAGGGACAGAGAAAAGGCAGAACTACTCAACACCATTTCTGCCTTGGTCTTCTCCCATAAGAAGAGCAGTGCTCAACCTGGGGAAAATGGAGCAGATGACGCAGTAGGGGAAATGCAGCACAGAATAGGTAAAGAGGTAATACGGGAAGACTTGGCTACTGTAAGTGACTTTGAGCCTCCAGGGCAGATGAACTACATCCAAACTTATGAAAAGAACTGGCTAAAGTAATCCAATTGGCAAAGGGGTCAGACAAGGCTGCATCCTTTCACCCGATCTGTCCAACTTGTATGCAGAACATATTATAAGAAGAGCAGGCTTGGACACAGAAGAAGGAGGAGCGAAAATAGGAGGAAGGAATAGCAACAATCCGAGATATGCAGATCACACCATAATATTAGCAGAAAACCTCACAGATCTGGAACACTTACTAAGAAAGATCAAGGTAGAAAGTGTAAAGGCAGGCTTACTGTTGAACATAAAGAACAGAAAAATAATGACCATTGATGACCTTCACAAGTTCAACCTAGACAATGAAGAAATAGAAATAGTAAAAGAATTCCCATACCTGGGATGAAACATTGATAGAAATGGGGACTGTAGTCAGGAAATCAGAGGAAGGCTAAGAATAGGGAGGCTGGCTATGAAAGAACTAGAAAAGATTCTAAAATGCAAAGATTTATAATTCAACACAAAAGTTAGACTCATATAAGCCATCGTATTCCCTATTACCAGGGATGGATGTGAGAGCTGGACAGTTAAGAAAGATGATAGGAAGAAAATCAATTCATTTGAGAGAATGTGGTGCTGGAGAAGAATGCTGAGGATCCATGGACAAAAAGGACAAACAAGTGGGTCCTAGAGCAGACCAAACTGGAAACCTCCCTGGAAAAAGCCAAGATGACCACACTGAGGCTGTCGTACTTTGGACACATCATGAGAAGGGAGGACTGTTTGGAAAAGACAATAATGCTGGGGAAGGTGGAGGGAAGCAGGAAGAGAAGAAGGCCATATGCTCTGTGAAGGAGGTCATGGGTATTAAGGGTTTGCAGGAATTAAGCAGAGCAGTGGAGGACAGAGGTCTTGGAGATGTCTCATCCATAGGGTCATCAGCTGTTTGGTGGATTTGTAATTAGTTGACCAACCAAAACCAAAGGTTACTCAACAATGACTCCTCCTCATCCTGGAGAAGAGTGACCAGTAGGGTGCCACAGGGTTCTGTCATGGTCCCAATGCTATTTAACTTCCTTATCAATGGCTTGAATGAAGGAATAGAGGGCATGCTTGTCAAGTTTTCTGATTACACAAAATTAGCAGGTGTACCTAACACCCCTGAGGACAGGATCAGAATTCAAAATGATTGTAACAGATTAGAGAGCTTGGCCAGAACTAACAAAATGAATTTCAACAAGGAAAAATGTAGGATACTATACTTGGACAGTAAAAATGAAATGCCCAGTTAGAGCATGGGTGACACCTAGTTTAATGGCAGAACATGAGAAAAGGACCTAAGAGTCTTACTGAACCCCAGCTTGAACATGAGTCAGCAATGTGATGTGGCAGCTAAAAAAGCCAATGCAATGCCAGGCTGCATCAATAGGAGTATAGTGTCTAGACTGAGGGAAGTAATAATGCCAGTCTATACTGCTTTGGTCAGACCTCACCTAGAATATTCTGTACAGTTCTGTGCACCACAATTCAAGAAGGATGTGGACAAGCTGGAGTTTGTCCGGAGGAGGACAACCAAAATGGTGAAAGGTCTGGAAACCATGCCCTATGAGGAGCAGCTTGGGGGGCTGATCTTAAGAAAATAAAGTAAAGAGGTGACATGATAGCCATGGTTAAATATTTGAAGGGATGTCATATTGAGGATGGAGCAAGCTTGTTTTCAGCAGCTCCAGACACTAGGGAGCTTATCGCATTCTTTTAAAAACATGATTTACCTTGTGCAAATTTAAGTCTCTTCCTGGATGCAGCCGGGTATTATCACACATAATTCACCGCCGATGCTGCCACCCGGCTGCATCCCTCCTAAAACCCAGCTAAAATCTGTGCTCAGCTGGCCAATTTGCAAAGTCGGGAAGCTCCTGACTTTGCAAATCAGCCATCTGATCATGGTTCTAACTGTGTTTTAGGCAGGATGCAGCCAAGCGGCGGCAAATTGCATGTGATAATACCCAACTGCATCCTGGAAGAGACTTCAAACGCACAAGGTAAGTCGCATTTTTTAGGAATGCGACAAGGTCCTAGGACATGGAGCTATGGATTCAAGCTGCAAGAAAAGGTATGCCACCTAAACATTAGGATGAACTTCCTGGTAGTAAAAGCTGTTGAACAGTTGAACACACTGCCTCAAAGTGTGGTAGAGTCTCCTTTTTTTGAGGTTTTTAAACAGAGGGTGTATAGCTATCTGTCAGGAGTGCTTTGAGTGTGTAGTCCTGCATGGCAAGGGATTGGACTGGATGGCCCTTGTGGTCTCTTCCAGTTTTATAGTTCTTCCTTCCCAGGGTTTCGTAGACGGAAGTGAGGTACTCAGTGATGTTCTTCATTGGTATTCATTGGTGTTGATCAGGGGTAGGCAACCTTTCCCCTTTAAGGGCCGAGGGACTTCAGCTCCCAGAAGCCTCAGCCATGTTGGCCAATAGTCCCATGTTGGCCAATGGGTCCTGGGATTCTGGGAGCTGAAGTCCCTCGTCCCTTAAAGGGGAAAGGTTGCCTACCCCTGGTGTTGATCAATGATGTTATTCATTGGTACCCACATGAATGAGGAAAGGGTACTGATCTGCATTCTTGTTGAGCTTTGGCATGTTTTCAGTGACATCCCAGATATGTGCACAATGGAGACAACACATTTCCTGATTCATCTTGTCAGGTTGGCATACAGGTCCCTCTGTACCCATTGAGCAGTGACTCACCTACCACCTTTCTTTTCTTCTTTGTAATTCAATGGTTATGTTGGCTTCTTCCTTGGCATGGGACATTTCTTTTTGCTAGTCTCCTGTTTGTGCATTTTCACCACCATTATCCTGAGGGAGATGTAGCACCATTGCTTAGTTGGAGCAGGTTCTGAATCCCTTATGTATGGGTATGGTCTGTCCTGTAGGGTGTGACTATCAAAAGCCCTGTGTTATCAAGAACAAGTAATATAGCGAGATTTCCTCAAATTTCCTCTTCAACTGAAAGAGGAAAATTGGGAGTGCTTTTGGGGAAGAAGAAGCATGAGGACGTTTTGGAGTACTGCAAAGGCTGTTGGACATTTCTCCAAATACTCTCTTGCATTTGTTTTTATCCATGGAAGATTGCAAATTATTACTGAATTTATCTGATATGAACTTAGGACACCTCACCTATTTCTGTGAGTTTTGTTGTATGAAGAGATGTAATGGGCATACATAAAGCAACAAATAAAGCATTATTCATAAAGCAATCAGATTGTGAAGAAATTAAGTGACAATACATGAATGTGTGAATGTGTATCATCATCATGGCCAAAATCCATTTCCCCCCACTTCTACCTACTGTAAATGCTGGCAAACTATAGATTCCTCTGCCAGCTCGTGCCATCTTATGCCAAGAAAGAAATCAATGTGTGCCATGTTTGCTGTTGTTTGAAAGATAAATATAGTCAGAGTCAGATTAATATTTCCAAGATTACTCATGTCTCCTTCACAGAGAAGCAAAGATCATGTGCAAGATGACAGAAACCCATCTGGAATTGTAAAAGTCACCATATGGATGTCTTTAGCTAATTATAGTTAAAATCTTACATGGATGGATTGCAAAGGGGGTCCGTCACACATGTTTATTTTTTTTAAAGCATACAAACCTATTCCCCCCCCCATTGTTTATGCCCAGTTTCTTTTGATACCAACAGATGGGTTGAATAAAACATCCTGTTGTACATTTGCTCATTTCCTCTTCATAGTTTTTGAACTTCACAGAAAGCAGGATTTACTCATGTCATCCTTTCACAGGAGCACTGACAACATTGTTTGTAAAGACAGGAATGTTGATCACCTTGTTCCAAACATGGAGAGCAGGAAAAAGAAATCAATTGGAGGAGATTGTGATTTGGTGCATGTAATGTTAAAACAAAAAACAAGGAAATCCAGGTTCAAATGTGGAAACTGTTGTGTGTTCTGACCTCAAGCAGAAGCACATAGAGGAAAATGGGCTAAGATAGCTTGGAGCTGCAAAGCCTTGGAAAGCTCCTGTGGTTTTAGGACCTAGAGAGTTCTAAATAAAAAATTTCACCAACAGGAGCTCACAGGGATACTACTCAGATCAGTCAACCTCTCTCAACTCCCATCTCTTTCCTAGAAAATATTCAACTTAAAGTATTGCTTTGTATCCCTGGAGTCTTTCCAGTCCTGGAACTTTATCTTTTCTATATTAGCATTTTCTTTGCTCATTGGTGGTGATCTGTTAACAACCATTCACAATTATTGATTTGTCAAGATGATCTACCAGTCACTGGTGATCAGTGGTTATCTATCAATGGGTGTGTGGAGTACATGGAGAAATGCCCAACAGCCTTTGCAGTACTCCAAAACCTCCCCATGCCTCTCCCACCCCCCAAATGCACTCCCAATTTTCCTCCTTTTAGTCGGAGAGGATGGCATACAAGGTCCAGGGATATGAAGAAATCGCACTATATTACTCTATATACTCGACTACAAGTTGACCTCATGTATAAATCGAGGGCAGGTTTTGGGGCCAAAATTATGGATTTTTATATCACCCATGGATAAGACTTAGAGGCATGTAACAAAGAATGTAAAGGATGAAGCAAAGGAAAACAATGCCGAAGTAAAAAATTCCAGCAGGCATAACTGTTCATGCCCACCCAAAAGTCTGGATGGATAAGAGAATAGAGGGGAGGCCAGTGCTTCCAGGACAGATGACACTTTTGTCTTTCATCAGGAGTGGTTCAGTTTTATGATTTAATCTACAGTATTTACATTGACCAGTGGATAAAATTTCTAGACTTATACATGAGTATATACAGTATTTGTTCTTGATAGCACAGACCTTTTGATTGTAACACCCTACAGGACAGACACTATCAGGAACAGACTGTACCCATCCAGAAGGGATTCAGAACCTGCATAAATGCAGAGATTGTTGTTTCAGGTTTCAGAGTTGAAGCTCAGCTTTTGAACTCTGTGTGTCCTTTTTGGTGTCCTTTACTGCTAGTTCCTCTGTTCTAGGTGGACTTGTGGACTGAGACTTATCACATTCCCTCTTTTGCCCAATCTGGGCATGGGCTGAGGATGCACATGAACAAGAGGAAATTGATTTTATCACACTCGAAACGGTTGGCAAGCCATCACCATGTCATAACCCAATCACCACCCATCCCCAAGCTATGCTGAGCAAGCCAATTTTTCAAGGATGGAAGCTTTCCAGCTGAACAAAATCTGGGGGATGGGTGGTGGTTGGGTGACAGCATGGCGATGACTTGCAGACTGTTTTGGGTGCAATAAAATCCGTTTCTCTCGTTCATACACATCCCCAGCCCATGTCCAGATTGGGCAAAAAAAGGAATGTGATAAACTCCTGAGGCTGGAATTGAGGCTTCTGTAATGCCACATTACTCAGCTGTGATAATAGCTAGTACAGAGCATCCATCAGATTATCAGTAGGAGAGGTATGCAGGATTCACGACTGGGATAAAGACATTGTTCTAGCTACTCTTCTAAGCTGGGCTGACACATTTGAGCAGGAACTGAGAGAACCTCCATGGCAGTGCATTAAATACTTTTGCCTCCTCCTCTTTACAATGAATCCTCTTAATGAGAACTCCTAATGAGGATTCCTGCTAATGAGGTCTTAAGAAGTCTTCAGAGCACATTAGGAGCACTTAAGAGGTTCTCCTAGTGAGGAGACACTACATCTGAAGACTTCTTTATTCATCAGGATTTTTTTCCCCTGCAGCATGAAACCTCATCTAAATATGATCATTCTGGCCTTGCAGTGTGGACATACTTGGAGGCTCATTCTGCTTCTATCTCTGGCATAGAAATACGTCTCTCCTGAATGGAGGATGTGCCTCCCTGATTATTGGCTATACAGCCTTAGCTTATAAACCACTAACAAAGGCGAGCCCATCATCACCCACTGCAGTCTTGTGCCATTCTCAGACAGGCCATACAGTCAATAAGCTCTTTCTAATATATAGTCAAAAATCACTATTTTTGGAAATTTGAAAGTGATAACACTTCCAGGTCTGAAGAACAGGCCTTCAGATATGTGACAGCCCTCCAAATATTTGAAGGAGGCTATGGAATCACCATGCACCAGTGTGGTGGTTTGAGTGTTGGACTATGTCTCTGGAGACCAGAGTTTGAATCCCAGCTCAGCTAAAAAAAACCCATGATAGGGTTTCCTTAAAGTCACCATAAGTTGCAGTCCAAAGAGCTTATCACACTGCTAAACAAAACGTCTTACCTCTCCTGAATTCAATTTTATTTTGGGCAGCATCCAGATACTATTGCAGGGATTTTGCCACCGAATCTGCTGCTCACATCCAGCCTGGGTCCTGTCCTGGTCCCAGGAGTGCTCCGGCAGCCATTTTTTAAAGTCGGAAAACTCCCAGTTTTCAAAAAGAGAGACCTAGGTGGCAGATTTGGCAGCAAAATCCCAGCAATAGTATCCAGATGCCATCCAAATTAAAACTGAATTTGAGAGAGATAAGACATTTTATTTTAGCAGTGCGATAAGCTCCTAATACTCAAACCACTATGCCATGCTGGCTCCCTATAAAATGTGTTATAGTAATTCAAATGAGATATAATCATGTGTCACTGTAGCCAGATCTGACTTCTCAAGGAATGGGTAAAGTTGACACACTAGTTTTAACTATGCAAGCACTAATGAAACCTTGCTATCCAGACTCAGATCAGAGTCCAGGAATTCACTAAAACTGTGAACTTGACATTTAGGTGGAGTGTAATCACCCTGAAAGCTGGACATTGCAGTCCACACACATGCACACAAACCCAACTTTCCATCTCTGGTAACATGATAGCCTTATATTAAAAGCCTCTTCTATACAAATTGATCTGAGATTCCTTCTGGAAAAATCAAGTAGAGAAACAGAGGAAATGTTTTACATGACAAATTATGAAGTGAATAGTGAGGAGCAAATCATGATACATTCAAAATAGCATATGATTATACTTCCTTAAAAATTAGCCTGAAACCATTTAAAAATATTTATCAGGATGGTCATGAGCATAGAGCTAACACACACACCTCTTTTATCTACCTTCTTTTGTTAATTGCATGGCCAGCTATAAATTTGTTGCTTTCAACAAAGGGTCTGTCACTTAAAGTGGCATGTTATACTCACTCTTGCCTCAACACAACTACAGTGGGAAGATCCATTGGAGTCTGGAATTTATTTCATTATATTTTTATTTTCTAACAAGTTGCAAAATTTCCTAGCCACTGGGCTAGGAGTTATCATCTGAAAGAAAACTTCACCTTTTCCTTCTCAGTATTTTGGAAAGTATTATCAATATTATCAATAAGGCTTCAGGGTAAACCTATAAACATCATAACAATCCAGGTGTATGCACCAACCACAGATGCAGATGAAGAGGAAATTGAGATGCAGATGAAGAAGAAATTGACAACATACCATCACAAGATTTCAAACAATTATTGGAGACTTGGATGCTAAAGTTGGCAACAAAGAAGAATCAAAAACAGTAGGAAGATTTGGATTAGGAACAAGAAATAAAGCAGGAAAGTGTCTGATAGAATTCTGTGAGGCCAATAATCTATTTATTGCAAATACCTGCTTCATACAACCAGATAGGAAACTATACACCTGGACATCACTAGATGGTAAACACAAAAACCAGGTAGACTACATAATTGGAGGTAGAAGATGGAGAAACTCTTATCATTGTGGCCAAAACCAGACCAGGAGCTGATTGTGGCACAGACCACAAACTGCTCATAACAAAAATCAGAGTTAAGCTGAAGAAGAAAGCAAAAACTATCATTATTCCAAAATATGATCTGAATAACATTTCAGACAAATTCAAGGACAATGTAAGAAACAGATTTGAACTATTGAATATAATCAACTGGGAACCTGAAGAACTGTGGACAGAAGTCAAAGACATAATTAAGAATGAATGCAAGAAAACACTAACAGTGCCCAAAAAGAACGATAAGAAAAAATAGATGACAGATGAAACACTTCATGCAATAAAAGAAAGGAGAAAAGCAAAAACAAAGGGAGATAGGAACAAAGCCAGAAGTATGAACACAACTGTCCAATGCCTGACATGCAGGGATAAGGAGAAATACTACAATGACCAATGCAGAGAAATAGAAGACAGCAACAAAAGGGAAGAATGAGAGACCTCTATCAAAAAACCAGAGAAATTAAAGCCAAGTTCAAACCAAGGGCAGGGATGCTCTATGGAGAAAAAAAAGACATAATTCAGGAACAAGAAGAAATAAAAAGATGCTGGAGGCAATACACAGAAGAGTTATAAAAAAGAGATGAAAGAATGAATGATATTTGGAATGAGGAGCCATATTAAGATGACCCCCAAATTCTAAGAAGTGGAGTGGAATCTGCAATAAAGGAAATGGGAAAAAGTAAATCACCGGGAACAGACGATATCCCGATTCAACTGCTACAATGCCTACAGGCAGATGCGTCTTTAGTGCTAACTGAAATATGTCAACAAATATGGAAAACAAAGCAGTGGCCAACAGACTGGAAATGCTCAATATACGTACCAATCCACAAGAAAGGAGATACAAAAGACTGCAGCAACTATAGGACAATGGCACTAATCTCACATGCAAGCAAAATAATGCTCAAAATTCTGCAGCATGGACTCCAACCATACATGGAGAGAGAAATTCCAGAGGTGCAAGCAGGATTCAAAAAAGGAAGGGGCACTAGGGACCAAATTGCAAGCATACAATTGCTAATGGAGCACACCAAAGAATTCCAAAAAGGAATCAGTGTGTGTTTCATGGACTACAGCAAAGCATTTGATTGTATAGATCACGAAAAGCTATGGAATGCATTCAAAGACATGGGGGTGCCACTACATCTGATAGTCCTGATGAAGAATCTGTACCAAGGACAAGAGGTCACCGCCAGAACAGAATTCAGGGAAACAGAGTGGTTCCCAATAGGCAAAGGGATCAGACAAAGCTGCATCCTATCACCCTACATGTTTATATGCTGAAAACATCATATAAAGCAGAATTAGAATCAGAAAAAAGGAGAGTTAAGATAGGAGGAAGCAACATTAACAACCTAAGATACGGGGACAACACTATAATATTAACAGAAGACATTCAAGAATTGGAACAGTTAATAAGAAAGGTCAAAGGTGAAAGTCAAAGTGCAAAGGCAAGTCTGATGATGAACATAAAGAAAACAAAAATAATGACCACAGAAGAAATACACAAATTCAATCTAGACAATGAGGAAATTGAAATAGTTAAAGAATGCCCATATCTAGGATCAAACATTGACCAGAATGGAGACTGCAGTCAAGAAATAAGAAGAAGATTAAGAATGGGAAGGGCAGCTATGAAAGAACTGGAAAAGATACTGAAGAGCAACGACATACAACTGAGCACTAAAGTCAGAATCATTCAGGCCATTGTATTCCCAATTACCATGTACGGATGCAAGAGCTGGACAGTGAAAAAAGCAGACAGAAAGAAAATCAACTCATTTCAAATATGGTGCTGGAGAAGAGTACTTAGGATCCCATGGACAGCCAAGAAGACAAACAAATGGGTTCTTGAACAGATCAGACGAGGGCTCTCCTTAGAAGTAAAGATGATCAAGTTGAGATTATCATACCTTGGCCACATAATGAGAAGGCATGGATCACAGAAAAAACAATAATGCTAGGAAAGGTAGAGGGGAGAAGAAAGAGTGGAAGACCACAAACCAGATGGATAGATTCAATCAGGGGGGTTATAGGGAAGGGCTTGCAGGATCTGGGCAAGGGAGTGGAAGACAGGGATTCTTGGAGATGTCTCATCCACAGGAACCGACTTGAGGGCAGCTAACAACAACAAATTTTGCTAAGAGTATCTGTCCCCCCTCCCCTATTTCTATTATGTTGTTGGATACATCTCTGTATTTGATAGCCCTTGTCAACAATTTTAGATTAACCTGAAGCCTTTTAAATTTCAGGCCAGAACTGACACCTGCAGCAGAACTCAGCTTTCAATCCATTACCCCCTTAACAATACTAAGGTGTACATACATGCTGACAAAAAAAAAAGATGGTTTTTCTTGCTATCTTGACATGCCTCAGGATCCTATTGTTGAGTCTTTAGCTGACGTAGACATAGTGTCATAGAATCATAGAATTGGAAGTGACCCCAAGGGCCATCCAGTTCAACCTCATTCTGCCATGCAGGAACTCTCAATCAAATCAACCCTGACAGATGGCCATCCAGCTTCTGCTTAAAGAACTCCAAAGAAGGAGACTCCACCAGTCTCCGAGGGAGCATCTTTCACTGTCAAACAGCTCTTACTGTCAGGAAGTTCCTCCTAATGTTGAGGTGGAATCCCTTTTCCTGTAGCTTCCATCCATTGTTCTGTGCCCTATTCGCTGGAGCAGCAGAAAACAAGCTTGACATGACATCTCTTCAAATAGTTAAACAGGGCTATCATATCACCTCTTAACCTTCTCTTCTCCAGGCCAAACATACCCAGCTCCCTATGTTTCTCCTCGTAAGGCATGGTTTCCAGACCCTTCACCATTTTGGTCACCCTCCTCTGGACATGCTCCAATTTGTCCTTTTTGAATTGTGGTACCCAGAACTGGACACAATATTCTAGGTGAGGCCTGACCAAAACAGAATAGGCATGGGCTTGTGTAAATTTGTCAAAATAATTCTCAAATGAATTGTGATGCACTCATATAGAAAATCAGTTTAAATTTAATTCCTGGGAAGACATCTATATTGAAGTCTCTCTATGTTTAATATTCTAAAATTGAATCACCACTGAGACTGAATGTGTGGAAATATTATAAGCATGGCTACAAAGTCAGGATAATGGCGAAAAGCAAGCAAATGTATATAGCGTAACAACTCTCTCTGCATGTGGTCAAAGTACATCTTAGGAAAAGTTGTTGAAATAACATATTAGTTCACCCTTGTTGTTTTGTATTTTTGTACAAAATTACAGCATTGAAGTATGACTCTGAAGAGCAGGGTTTGAATCCCTGCTTGACCATGGAAACCCACTGGGTAAGCTTGGTCAAGTCACACTCTCTCAGCCTCAGAGGAAGGTAATGGCAAAATTTCCTCTGTAGAAATCTTGCCAAGAAAACCCTGTGACAGAATCACCTTCGGGGTCACCATAAGCTGGAAATTACTTGAAGGCGCACAACAACAACAACAAGCACAAATACTGAACTCAGTTGCATAATTCTACAACCACTGTGATTCAACAATGACTCTGTAGTAGAGCTGCCATTTAAAAAAAATCTCACAATTCTGTGACATGTCACAAATGGAAGATTTACTTGATGACTCCCATTCGGGGATGCCATGTTGTATGGATAATGCTACAGCAGAGGTATTTGGGGAAATTTTAAAATGGCAGCTCACAAATACAACAGCCAAGTCTGGGAGGGATTGGGGTAGGCTAGTTGTTGATGCTAGTGCCGCCTGGGGATGTTGGGTGTAATGGATCAGTGAGTGCTAATTGGAGATTATCATACAGGGGACAGGATGTCATTGTCCAGTCCCTGTCCCATCCTTCCTGTGCGATCATGGGAAGGACTTTCATACAACATTGCAGTTATCCAGACATTGTCCCGTCCAGAAAGCACAAGTGACAGTGATCACACGAAAGCCTTTCAAATGACCTTGCGCTGATCCTGTCATTGTCCCAGCATTGAAGTGCCATTGCCTCGGCATTTTGCATTAACGGGAGTTTCCACTAATGCAATGCCACTTCAATGGCAGGATAATGACAGGATCAGGGCATACAATATCAAAGGCTTTCATGTGATCCCATCCCATTCCCAAGTATAAGCAGAGTGATCCCATCCCTATCCCGTCTGAGTGTGATCTTCTCCAATGTCTGCAATTCTCCAAACTGTAAATTCCTCTCCATTCGGTGTTACAAGAGTATCAAAAAAGCTTCCTACTGACAAATACTCATTGGAAAGATAAAATGTTTAAAATTGCTACATCCCGCCTGTTTGAAGCCGACCAATAAGGAGAAGATTTTAAGAGTGGAGATATGCATGTTCTATTTGCTGGGCAAAGTGGATGTGTAATTACATTACCACTGTGCATGAAGACAATAAGGCATGCCAGATGTGGATGGTGCACCACACATTTTGGCCTTGGGCTAAAACTGTATCATGCCAGATGGCAACCCATGCTGAATTACATTTCAGAGGGGGAATAAGGAAGGACAGTGTGTGGTCCATGTGTAATTGTGCATAAACCATCACAGACCAACATCTCATTAACGGCAACCCAACGTGTTAGCTTATCTGCCTTGTTTGACAATTGACTGAACACTTTTAACAAGCAACATTTTCCACAAATGGGATGAGATGAAGTGACAAGCAATCTAATATCTGCCATCAGAGGCAAGACCATCCAACCAGCATCCGTGTCAGCCCAGCTTGCTGTGTGCCATGAGCAAAGTGGAGTTACATGGCCAACAAGACCAACTCAGAGGACCTTATCCCACGGGGCCAAAAGCAGCAAGAATCCACTAAGAATCAGGCGCTATAGCGCTATATCTTCCCACATGATTACACGACGTCGCTCAGAATCAGCTAAGAATCCGGCGCTATAGCGCTATATTTTTCCGCGTGATTACACGATGTCGCTCAGAATCCAGCAAGAAACCGCTCGGAATGCAGCATCATTCGCGTTCTTTTGAATGTCGGTTTCAGCGGGCATTGCAATAGCGCGAGCTGGTCCGTAGCGCTATTATAGCGCTAGCGCCATATTTATACTAGCGCTATAGTACTGGAATGATGCTCATATCGCTTTCTTGCCACTTTTGAGAGCAGCGTGGGATAAGGTCCAGAGCTTAGAAGAGCTACTGTTTGGCACATAACCTCTCCGTCAGCATGGCCACTAGTCAACACAGCTGCACTGTTTGAATGGGTATTGGGAGTTGCATTGCCCCCACTCAAAAAAAAATATATCTGCAAGCTAAGGAAATAGGATATTCCTATAGTCTTCAAATATTTGAGGGTCTATCATATTCAAATTATATGGTTTCCCCCTAAATATTAGAAAGAGCTTCTTATACTGTAGCCAAAGAGCATGTAAAGTCAGGAATCTTTCTGATATTTAGGACTTCTGGTTTTGGCTTTGGAACAAGCTGCAACATCTCTTTCACGCTCCTGAGTTTGTTGTTATTTACCTGTTACAACCCCTCCAAAGGATACAATTTATTAGGGAAAGACTAGGCTGATTTCTAAGTGGAAAACTACCAGGAATCTACTATGTCTCCTGGTCTCTGCCCACTGAGAAATTACTGTGGGAGAGTTTCCCTGCAGATAGAGTGTCATGCTTGCAATATTAGAAGAACCCCTGTAGTCATTAACTGTTGAGTATGTAAGTGATTTATGGACTCTATCTCTTATAGTGTTTCTGAAGTATGATTTATCTTCTGAACTTTTGAATTTAAGAAGAAAAAATTAAACTGGGGACAATTAGATGTAGCAACACTCCTATTTCTTTGAGAGCATTCCATAGCTTTCTGTGGTCTGTGCAGTCAAATGCTTTGCTGTAGTCAATAAAGCGCATGTAAATTTTCTTTTGGAATCCTCTGGTGCTCTCCATTATCCATCCATATGTTTTCTATATGATCCCTAGTGCTTCTTCCTTTCCTAAACTCCAATTACACTTCTGGGATTTCTCGTTCCATATATGGTAGGAATCTTTGCTGCAGAATTTTGTGCATGATTTTGCTTGTGTGGGAAATTAGTGTGATGGTACTGTAGTTACTGGAATCCTTTTTTGTGTTTAGGAATGTATATTTATCACTTCCAATCTGTGGGCTACTGTTTTGTTTTCCATATTTGTTGGCAGATTTTAGTCAGAACTGGACTTGATTCTGTCTGGGGATTGTATCAATTCTATTGGTATGTCATCTGTTCCTGGTGATTTATTATTCCCAATTGCTTTGAGTGCAACTTTAACCTCACTTTTCAAAATGTGGAGTTCATCTTCATAGGATTTTTCTATTCATGTATTGTCCATCCTTTTGCATTTTTAATGTAGCTCTTCTGTGTATTTTTTCCATCAATTTTTTTTATTTCATCATGGTCGTGTATTACATTCTTCTTCTGTTGTAGAGCATCTCCACACTTGGTTTAAATTTCTCTTTGAATTCTTTCTTTGAATTTATGAATCATAGACAAACGAGCAAAGACCTCTATGACTGTCATGTTTCAGGAATCATGTTTTAATAATCAAATATTTGCCCCATTTATGTTAGACATGGACTCTTAATCCATTAATTAGACTTTAATAGCTTCCATAATCTACTGTCTTGAGATCTACATAAGTTCATACAGCAATGGCCTTGACCTTCATCTAAGACCCTGTCCCCAGTCATGATACAAGCATAAGTTGTTCGAATGCTCTGTTATAATTAATGGAAAAGAAGTGCTGATATTTCCATCATTAAAAGGGAACATCGAGATGTCTAAAGGCAAAACCATTTGCATAGCACAATCCTATTACAGATGCAGTAATGTGTTTTCTCCTTGTCTGTATGCAGAACTTTGAATTTCTTATTTTATTTTTTATTTTGGGTGCTTCAAAGAGGGCACCTGACTTAACTAGGATGCACACTATGACTTGTATTCATTTTGACATGCCTGGGAGTTCCCTTTGCTTCTGGCTACATGTACACTTCTTTCCTTTCAAGAACGCAACAGGGAGGAAAGTTCTCCTTGATGTTTCAGCCTCAGGAGATGGATGAGAAGGCCAAAATCTACATTGCTATACTTTCCAACATACACATAAATAACAACAGAATAAAATTATTTAACTGTGCTGCAGAATGAAAGCAGCCTTTCTAGGTCCAGCCAAAAACAGTATATCCATTCCACCAGATCAGTGCCTGAATTGCAGTGACTGATAGTCAAGCTGTTCCTTACAATTTTTGAAAGTCCACTTTAGCTACTGTCTTTCAGTGGATAACTTCAGAGGGTCTGGGGGTCAGTTTTCCCTTCCTTGAGGACTATTGTGAGCTAGACTATCCCAACAAAGCTAGAAGTAGCCTGATGTGCATTTTTGTTCACCTTACATCTTTTTTACACTTAACAAAAATGCAGGATGTTAAGATAAACATTGCTTCCTGGAAGGTTCAGGGAGTGTAGCTCTTTATTCTACAAGTAAGTAAGTAATCACAGTGCAGCTTATATGACATGCATTAAAGATCTCGACTTTTTTCCAATAATAATATATTTTATATATAGATACTTGAAGTTATATAAGCAGCTATACTTGAAGTTATGTAAGCACTTTATAGTACTGCAGCACACTATTCTGGCAAAAAAATAATAATACATAAACAGAACTCTAAACAGATATTCAAAACTTGGAACATCCCTGCCTACAGCAATAGGAGTCAGGCATTGGAAGGACATTTCTGTATTTCTGTTAAACGTTTACAAAGTCTGTTCATTTTGTTACTCACATTGTGTTGAAGATTTGCAATGGAATCAATCACATAATGCTTTTGTGACTTTTCTTACATCTTGCTCAGTCCATCATTCAAGTGCAATAAAACAGTCATCCAAAAGGAGTACACAGAAATGCTAAAAGTAATTAATAACTTTTTGTGCATTAGTCTTCTGATTATAGAAGTGTGCTGGAGAAGAGTTCTGCGGTTGCTATGGACTGCTAAAAAGACAAATCAATGAGTCCTAGAGCAAATCAAGCCTGAACTCTCTCTAGAAGCCAAGGACTAAACTGAGGCTGTTGTACTTTGGCCATAAGACAAAACTCACTAGAAAAGACAATAATGGTAAGGTGGAGGGCAGTAGGAAGAGAGGAAGACCATACTTTAGGTGGATCAACTCCATCAGAGAAAACACAAGTGGTATTCACACTGTGAAAAGAATCCAGGTGGAATCCCGGTGGAATTTCCATTGTTCACATGCATTCCAAATGCACCCAATGAAGTGGGGGGGGGGAGCTGCCAAAACAACCCTCTTAATCCAGGATAATTGATACTGGGGTTTTCCCTGGGTCTTTTTAAAAGATCTGCATTATCATGAGTGTGAATAACCAATGTGAAAGGTAAAGATAAAGGTATTCCTCGTTGACAAGGTTGTCAAGTAGCGTCCGAACCTAGGGGGTGGTGCTCATCTCCGTTACTAAGCCAAATAGCCAGCGTTGTCAGAGACTATTCTGTGATCATGAGGCCAGCATGACTGCACAGAACCAATGTGAACAGACCCCCCCAAAAAAAATTGAGTCAAAATGCTGCATGCCTTGAACATGTTCTGAATGCATTTGCATTGTTGACTCCATCTTTATTTGAATGCTTGCAGGTGTGAACAACCGAACTTTCAGAGATGCGCATTGTTACAGTTCCATGATGTGAATAACAAACATGGAATGAGTGAGTGAGATGATTCGCATCGTTGCACTAAAACAAAGGACGTCTGAATGACCCCATAGTCATGAGTCTGTAGGACCTGAGGAGGGCTGCTGAGGATAGAGTAACTTGGAAGTCTCTCATTCACGGAGTCGCCATGGATCAAAGTCGACTCAAAGATAGTGAGCAACAACAAACTTCTGATATCAAATTGTATTCTAAAAATATAAAAAGAAGAGAGGGAGTGCATTCAAATCAGACCTAATAATGATTTTAGGTTTAATGAAAAGATTGGCACCCATACAATTGCAGACAACACCATCACAGAAAGTGCTAGAGTTAGCCACCTTTCCACGCCTATACTCACTAATTGCTAATTAGCAAGCTTTCAGATTTCATTTTTATTTGCTTTTCCATATTCACTCTCTTCCTGTATTGCTATATCCTACAGCTGTTTTCTCTTCTCTCTTTCTCTCCTCCATAAGACTGTGTGTTTGATTCTGAACAAGTAATTTGCAGGTAAAGCTGCTTTTATATGTTTTGTAAAGAAGACAGGCGTTTCCCACCTTTCAACGCCCTGCTTTTTGACGCCTTGCTGTTTCAACAGATCTAGGTTATAGCTAAGTAGTGCACTTTCAACCCCTGGTCCACCTTTTGGCCACACACTGCTTTTCTTCCCTCTCAGTCTGAGGGTCTCAGTAGACTAGGCTCAGTGGTTTTGACTGTGTTCCTCCACTACTCTGCCTTTCAACATGCTTTTTTCTCTCTTGGTGCCATCTAGTATTCAGTTTGATGAGAATGCTGAGAAAGACTGGGCTCCACTTTTCAACCAATTCCACTTTTGACAACCCTCTGGTCCCTAACCTGTCAGATTAGCAGGGACTATCTGTACTTTCATTTTCTTCTAGACTCTGGAATTGGGGTGAGGGACTGGTTGTTATTCAGCTTTTGCCTTTACACTGCTTGGGAGATCCACCACTATCTCTCACATTTCTCAACAGGTTATTGGTTCGCAGGTATAAGCAGTTAACCAGTTTATTCTGATTTTAACATAGTGAAACTCAAAAGCACCAGAGAGCCTTTACTTTGGCACGATGCTACGCCCTTCCCTCAACCGTCCTTGAAGGCTGGTACAAGAAGATCCACTTCTCAGACAGATTATGCCCCTTTCCATAGTGGTAGAATTCAAAAATATAGTCTGTAGAATCAGTATGTAGAAAGATCTTGTAGCACCTTTGAAATTAAATGGAAAAAAGAAGTTGGCAGCATGAGCTTGCATAGGCTTCAGTCTACTCAGATGCTCATAGTACAGGGACATCTGCCTCAGCCTTATTTTACCTTTATTGTATAAACATCAAGGACACACCAGTCAGTTTTACACTTCTTTGTTGTTTTCAAACACCAACCCTGATATAATAAATAATGTTGGCAGATTTTGTGCAGCTGCGGTTAAAATCCATCAGGCAATGACCTCTGCAGTAGGCTAGGACCAATCTTGCCCTGCCACACTGGGTTTTCAAAGGATATTTTAAATACTGTTTTTAATCTGTGGTTTTACCTTGTTTTTATCTTCTTTTATTCTTTATCCCCCTTTTACCTGTCCTGGTCTATGATCATAGTAAAGACAAACTGAACTATTCTGGTTTTATTTTCATTTGTGCATTTTTTGAAAGCATTTTTCCTCCCCTTGTCCTTTGAAACACATTCATTAGCTTGGGTTTCACACACACCCGCCTTTTTGGACTACTGAGGGTTTTTTTACTGGCTCACCAAGCTAAATATCCTTACCAAACAACATGATTATTGCTAACAAATCTATGAGATTTACTAGTGATTGCTAGTAATGGAGAAACAGGATTCAAGTTGTATCAAACCCAAAAATGTTTATGCATGGCTTTGGAACAGAGAGTCTGGAAGAAAATGCTGTTTGTTTGTTGTTTGTTGTCTGGGACATACAAGATTCTTAAGTATAAGATATAACCTGCAATTCCTTCAAGAATCATAGAATCTTAGAGTTGGAAGAGACCCCAAGGGCCATCCAGTCCAACCACATTCTGTCATGCAGGAACGCACAATCAAAGCACACCCAACAGATGACCATCCAGTCTCTGTTTAAAAACCTCCAAAGAAGGAGACTCCACCATTCTCCGAGGGAGTGTGCTCCACTGTCAAACAGCTCCTACTCTCAGGAGGTTCTCTGTAATCTTGAGGTGGAATCTCTTTTCCTGTAATTTGAATCCATTGCTCCAAGTCCTATTCTCTGGAGCAGCAGAAAGCAAGCTTGCTCTATCCTCAATGTGACATCCCTTCAAATATTTAAACAGGCCTATCATATTACCTCTTAACCTTCTATTCTCTAGGCTAAACATACCCAGTTCCCTAAGTTTCCAGACCCTTCACCATTTTAGTCACCCTCCTCTGGACATGCTCCAGTTTTTCAACATCCTTTTTGAATTGTGGTGCCCAGAACTGGACACAGGATTATTCCAGGTGAGGCCTGACCAAAGCAGAATAGAGTGGCACTATTACTTCCCTTGATCTAGACACTATACTTCTATTGATAAATTAAATATAAATTAATCTTTGACACAAAGGGAATATAACACAGCATGGGGAGTGTAATACATCCAAAGAATGTTGAATCTCCCACAAACCCAGCTGGTATATCTTATAAATCAAATCCTCCTTCCATTCCACATCATAAGTTTTTATACCAAGATATATAAAAACGTAAAGGTATTCCCCATTGACAAGGTTGTCAAGTCATGTCCGATTATAGGGAGCGGTGCTCATCTCCATTACTAAGCCAAAGAGCCAGCGTTCTCAGAGACTACTCTGTGATCATGTGGCCAGCATCATTGCACAGAACACTGTTCTATATATCAAAATATATAGTCACTAATAATTATTTGGAGCAGAAATTCTTCCAGACCTTTGTTTCCAATCTCATATTCTGATCCATGGTTTGTCTACCAAGTTAAAATTCACTTTGGTCAGGAGTCAAAAGAGAATGGTTCTACAAATAAGCTGTCAATCAATTATTAATTATTTGCTCCATAACTTTACACATACAGGAACTGAGTGCAATAGGATGCAGGATTAGATAAAACCCTGCCAAGTTTTGCTACAGGGACATTAATTCCCATGCTGCAGGAAACTTGTCAAGCTTCCTGGATAAATTATGAGATAGAAGTACTCTCATACGGACCCTAGAGAAGTAATGAAGCAATTCATAGCCTACACAATCCTCCCCTAGGGAAGTGTTTTTACTACTATTTATGGCATTATGTCATTCCCAAAGGGAGAAGGCCACATAAAGAAATGCCCATTACTAAGCAGTCAATCAAGTTGAAATTATACATAGTAAGAAAAGACTGATGACAGGCTTAATGCTGCTGACCAATTACTTACACAACTGACCTGTTCGAATACCTTGGATTGTACTTTAGCATTCTTTGTGTTAGCAATACATACTAGACTTCATTGTTACTAACAATAGTTAATGACAAATTGTCAACAATTGCTACGTGACTGAAGGACAGGAAGGAAACTGCTAATGAAACATAGAATTTTGAAATAAAGAATTTAGCAGCTCAGAAAGAAAGTGACAATGCAATCTAAATATTAAAAGTCAAGATTGAGGACAAGGAAAACTGGGAGAGATGTTGCAACTTTAGCTTTCACATGTTTGTAACAGACAAAAGAAAGAAGATATACCTACCATGCTAATAGAATGGATTCATACTGTCACACTCATTCTAGCAATAGAAATGTTTGACATAGAACAAATGTTTTACATAGATCTCTTATTTAAAAATGCTTCCCATAAACCATCTACAAGACACCATTGTTACATTTGAAAGAGTTACTAATGAGATGGAAGTATTCAAAACACAGAGCAGAATGAATAACCTGGAATTCAAAAACTGCATAGTAGAAATATCCCTAAACATGGCTACAGTGACAGTTACCAAAAAGAAGACAATGGAAAAATCTTTACACAAGCCCTTCAAAAAGCAGGGATTAAATACTTTCCGTGTTTTAAATGTATATAGCACAACGAAAAGGCCTGAATTCCATCCATGACAGAACACCTTATTCAAATCTACAAGAAACTAAGAGTTGAACTACTTGATCAGCTAAATGTAACATCATCACCTGAAGAACCAAGAAAGACCACTAATGGTAGATGAAAACTGTTGTTGTTGTTGTTATTGCAGTTGCCATCAGATCAACTTCAGCTTATGATTTGATCAATGAAATCTTCGTATGGTGGAGATTGGCAATCTTCCCTTGGCTTGTTTTATATCTTTCCTAGTCTGATCAGCTGACATATCTGGTTTATTGTTAACCGCTGTCTAGTCTACTTTGACTTATGGTGACCCCATAAATGAGAGACCTCCAAGTCACCCTTCATCAATGTCCTGCTCAGGTCCTGCAGACTCGGGATCCATGGCTCCCTTGACTGAGTCCATCCCTCTGTAATTCAGTCTTCCACTTTTCTTACTGCCTTCTACCTTACTAAGCATTATTGTCTTGTCCAATGAATCATGTCTTCTCAAGATATGTCCAAAGTATGACAGTCTCATTTTATTCAAAAAAAAATCCATCAGTGATATCTTTATTGGCCAACCAAGATGCATTTGGTTGCAACCTTTCAAAACTCCATGGGCTTCTTCTTCATCAGGCAAAATTGTTACAAACCAAACAGGAGACAAACAATTGGAGATGTTAGTCAAATGCCTACATGTTGTTTCAGTCTTTAGTTAAGATGATATATGGTGGAGGGGATATCTGTTGCAGGTAGGCTCCTCATCCTTCTGGCCTTGTGGAATAATCACTGATGGATTTTTGTTTGAATTTGCTAAATGGCCAACCCAACTACCCCTGAATGTTTTCAGTCTCAGTTTAGTCATCTTGGCTTCTAGGGACAGTTCAGATTTGATTTGGCCTAGGAGCTATTTTTAGTAGGCCACAGTACTTGTAGAACCTTTATCCAGTACCACATTTCAAATTAGTTGATTTTCTTCATTTCAGCTTTCTTGACTGTCCAGATTTCACAACCATACACAGAAATGAGAAATATAATGGTATGGACAATCCTAACTTTAGTATTCAATATTAACTGTAGATAGATTCTGAAAAAAAATTAAAAAGTTGTCAGCATGAGCTTTCGTAGACTTCAGTCTACTCCTGAAGTCTACATAAGCTCATGCTGACAACTTATTTTTTTCAGTTACTCTTAAAGGTGCTGCAAAATCTATCTACAATTAATACTAATTGTATAGAGCAGGGGTAGGCAACCTTTCCCCTTTAAGGTCTGAAGGACTTCAGCTCCCAGAAGCCTCAGCCATGTTGGCCAATAGTCCCATGTTGGCCAATAGCTCCCGGGATTCTGGGAGTTGAAGTCCCTCGGCCCTTAAAGGGGAAAGGTTGCCTACCCCTGGTATAGAGTAACACAGCTATATCCTTGAATTCTTTTAGTAATCAATAATATAGGCACTTGCCTAGTTCCTTCATAGCTGCCCTTCCAAGTCCTAGCCTTCTTCTGATTTTGGTTAATGAGCCAAGATTTGGGAAATACTGAACTATTTCAATATCTTCATGGCCTATTTTAAATTCTATAAATCAGGGGCCTCCAGACTTTTTGATCCGGGGGCCGGTTTGCTGACCCCCAGATCTTCTGGGGGGTTGGAGGCGCGTGCATGCGCATAACTCCGGACGCCATTTTGTCTTCCAATCTAAGATATGCTGATGACACCATAATACTAGCAGAGAACCTCCCAGACCTGGAACAACTACTAAGGAAGATCAAAGAAGAAAGTGCAAAGGCAGGCTTACTGTTGAACATAAAGAACACAAAAAAAGGAGCAGCAGTTTTCCAGCTCTTTTTAGAGTGTCAAAGCACCAGATCATACTGTGTCCAGTTCTGGGAACAACAATTCAAAAAGGATGTTGACAAGTTGGAGTGTGTCCAGACGAGGGCGACTAATATGGTGATGTGTCTGGAAACTATGCCTTATGAGGGAGAGATTTAGGGAGCTGAGTGTGTTTAGCCTGGAGAAGAGATGGTTAAAAGGTGATATGATAGCCCTGTTTAAGTATTTGAAGGGGTGTCACATTGGAGATGGAGCAAGATTGTTTTCTGCTGGTCTAGAGATTAGAATAAAGACCAATGGATGCAAGCTTCAGGAAAAGAGATTCTACCTCAACATTAAGAGGCACTTCATGACAGTAAGAGCTGTTTGACAGTGGAAAACCTTCCCTTGGAGAGTGGTGGAGTGTCCTTCTTTGGAGGTCTTTAAACAGAGACTGGATGGCTTTAAACAGAGGCTGTCCAGGAATGCTTTGATTGGGAGTTCCTGCATGGCAGAATGGGATTGGCCTGGATGGCCCTTGAGGTCTCTTCCAACTCTAGGATTCTATGCTTCTATGGTTCTATGACCCTTAGTGGCAGCTGATGTAACAGGTGAAGCAGCAGGTTGCCTGTGCAAACAGGTGCCACAGCATGGGAAGGTGGCTGAAATAAAGGGAGTCAGGTCACAGCAGTTGTGAGGCCAGGATTCTCCAGGCTGCGGACTTGGCCCTTGTCACAGGCCTGCATTTTGTTTCACGTTTTACTGTCACAACTCACCCTCTGGAACTGGAAGGCCCATACACAGATGAGGGTAGCCGTGTTGGCCATATAGCAAGTGCAATATCATCCAAACTCAAACAAAACAGTGATAGCTTTATTGGACCAACCAAAATGCACATTTATACATGTTGCAAGCTTTTGAAGCTCCACTGGTGTTAAAAATGATGCAAGAATCAGATTGCTATGAATGTATGGCTTCAGATAATGCTGGCCTCTCTGACTCCGGGAGCTTGGTAATTACTCTCTGCAGTTCCTATGCAATTGACCTTGGAATGGCTGCAGTTGAAAACTCTGTTTTTTCTCCCTGCCAGCTTTATTTCTCTGATTCATGGCAGCTAAAGTGGTGTCAAGCTGCTTCATTTCTACAGTGAGGCAGCAACCCAAGAGAGGGTAGAGTTCATTAGATCATGTGGTGTCAGTTACCCCAGGAATACTGCGAGTCCAAATTCTTCAAGCCGACATTTGAGACATTACTTTCCTGAAATTTTGTAGATGAACAGTTGATTTGTTCTAAAAGTACTGAGGCCTCTGAAAAAAGATAATATACATCTTTCAGAGGAACTGGCTGAAAAGAGACACACACACATCCCACGCTGCTCTCAAAAGTGGCAAGAAAGCGATATGAGCATCATTCCAGTACTATAGCGCTAGTATAAATATGGCGCTAGCGCTATAATAGCGCTATGGATAAGCTTGCGCTATTGCAATGCCCGCTGAAACCGACATTCAAAAGAATGCGAATGATGCTGCATTCCAAGCGGTTTCTTGCTGGATTCTGAGCGACGTCGTGGGATCACGCGGAAAACTATAGCGCTATAGCGCCTGATTCTTAGCGGATTCTGAGCGACGCCGTGGGATCACGCGGAAAACTATAGCGCTATAGCGCCTGATTCTTAGCGGATTCTGAGCGACGTAGTGGGATCACGCGGAAAACTATAGCGCTATAGCGCCTGATTCTTAGTGGATTCTTGCTGCTTTTGGCCCCGTGGGATAAGGTCCACAGTCTCACTCTCTAAGGGGGGTTGCAGACTGCCAGAAATAGTGCAAATTGAGTCCACTTTTAGGGTTAGGGTTAGGGTTAGGGAATCATGGGAACTGTATTTTATTGTGGCCCTAGAGCTCTCTGACAGAGAAGGCTCAATGTCTCAGAAAAAAACCAATTCCCATGATTCCCTAGCACTAACCCTAACCCTAAAAGTGGACTCAATTTGCACTATTTCTGGCAGTCTGCAACCCCCCTAAGTTACAGTATTGTAAATAAAGCATTCAATGTTTGGGACACGTACTAGAACTAGGCTCAAGAAAAATCTCAGACAGAATAAAAACCACACTAGACTTGTTACAGCTAAACACAAAAAGGAAAGTGTGAGGACTGCCAGGAATAGCTGGATTCTGTAGGTCCTGGATCCTAGCGTTTGGCAAATTAGTTAAGCCATGGTTACAAATGACTGCCAAGGATGCCGAAAAACCTGTTCATTGCCATAAAGAGATTGAAGAGGCTTTCTGTAAAATCAAAGAGATGCTGGGGTCTGCCACAATTTTGCATGTTCTCAACAATGTAAAACATTTCATTCTGTTTATACATGAAAGAAGTGGAACAACTTCCAGAGTCTTAACTCAGTTTTTAGGACCTGCTAGGCATTTCATTGCCTATTATTTGCTTCAGCTAGATCCAGTTGCCTAGTATGTGATGTTATGCCTCCAAACACTAGCAACAACAGCAGCAATGCTAGTTGGGAGAGCTCAAGAAATTGTGTTAGGGCACCGTCTAGTGTTGAAAACACCACATGCTGTCACAATTTCTGCCGCATCAGAAAAACACCCAACACTTTCCCAATAAGTATGAAAGCATTTTGTTCATTGCATCCAACCTTAAAACAGAATATTAACTTTGAACCTAGCACCCTCCTCCCTCTCCCCCCAAAAGGGAAAGATTGTCATAATTGTGTCAAAGTGACTTTGGTGGTGGTGGTGTTTTTTACATGGCCAGACTAGATCTTTCTGATATGCTCTTAGACAATCCAGCTTTATATTATATATAGGTGGGTCATATAGGGTGGTTGATGGGCAAAGTGTGACAGTCATAAATGACTGGGAAGTATTAGAAGTATCTTGTTTCCTAAAATCAGTGTACATGATGCAGAATCGATCCCTCTCACTTGGCTTGTCACATAGCTGCTGGGATGGTTTCTTCTTGTTCTTCCTCTTCTATAAACTCACCCCGCAAATTTGGACTCAAAGGGGCTCACAATTTTAAACACACACACACACACACACACACACACAAAATACAATTTAAATTGTACCAAAAGTGTACCTTAAAATAGAATTAAACTTTTTACAATATTAAAACAATTCACATCCTAGTTGAAAAATAAAATACAATTAAAAAGATAAAAAGCCATTTTTAAAAAGTTCAATTAAAATGATACAGTACATCCCAGCCCATTCTTTTAAAAATGTTATATTTTAAAGGCCTTGTCTGAATGAAAAGGTTTTAGTCTGATGATGAAAGGACAACAAGGAGGGGGCCATTCTGGTCTCCCTGGAAAGAGAGATCCAGAGTCTAGGGGCAGCCACTGAGAAAGTCCTCTCTTGCATCCTCAACAACCATGCTTGTGATGGTGGTGGGATTGAGAAAGGGGCCTGATGATCTCAGAGCCCAGGCCAGCTCATACAGGGAGATATGTAAGTTTATCACACCAGTATCTGTAACATTCCCACCGAGTCCTGGAAACGTAACGATATGGGAATGGGTGTTACAGCATTAGACTAGTGATAACGTGATGACAAAGTTATGAGAATACATATTATCGCATTGCATTTACTGTTGTACCAGTACTGGCACTCAGGTTGTTTCCCAGCCATCCTTCTTTGGCGCATGCGTACTGTTGTGGCGAGGTTGTATGTAAAAAAAATATTTATAATGTATAGCGAAAACCCCTATGTCTGCCTTGGAAAGAATACTACCGAGAGGTTTAGGTTGTGAGCGTTCATTGTTGTTTTTTTCTTGTAAACACAACGCAATTCCATCTATAAATATAAAAGAACAGGGCAGTATATAAATAAAATTTATTATTATTATTATTATTATTATTATTATTATTAAAATATTTTTAAATTAATTGTGGCACACACACCTCTTGCATCAACACTGGAAGAAGAGTTGAGTTTGCGGACGTTCTAGGACAGGAGGGGAGGAGGTTGTTTTAGAAAGGAATAGTAGAGTCGGGTGTCACCTGTGTATTAAGACCAGGTAGGATTATCACACACACATCATATGGAATGGTCTGTAAGCATTTTTGCTGGCTGAGGATGCATTTTTACTGCTGGAATGGGCTAGGGACTGTCAGAGCACAGAATGGGAACTCGATGAGGATCATACCGTGTGATAAAATTTGTTCTGTTCTGTTCACGTTACATTCCCAGTATGTTATGAGAACACCTTGCGATAAACTTAATGGTCTGCCAAATAGCCTGGACCTGAGCCACATAAAGCTCTATAAGTCATAACCAGCACTTTAAATTGTGTCTGAGAACAAACTGGCAGTCAGTGGAATTGTTTCAACAGGGGTGTTGTATGATCTCTGTGACATACCTTAGTTAACAGTCTTATTGCAGCTCTTTGGATTAACTGATGTTTCCAAACACTCTTCAAAGGCATGCCTTCTGGGGTGTCACCCGGTGTGGCCCACACTTCCTGCACCCCCCTGTGATGCTACTGATTAAAAAGGAGTACTAGAGTTGGTTGTCAACTGTGTATTGATGGTATCACACCCCAAAACTCTGGATAACCTCTCCCAGCAGTTTCCTATAGTTGTTAAAAATAGCTGAACCCTGAGAGACTCCATGGGCCATGTGCACGTCAAATGGCAAGGGAGTTGGGAGGCTACCATATGGTCTAGTACAGGGGTAGGCAACCTTTCCCCTTTAAGGGCCGAGGGACTTCAGCTCCCAGAATCCCAGGAGCTATTGGCCAACATGGGACTATTAGCCAACATGGCTGAGGCTTCTGGGAGCTGAAGTCCCTCGGCCCTTAAAGGGGAAAGGTTGCCTACCCCTGGTCTAGTATCTTGCCCCAAAATGAGAGGTTGGACAAAGGCTGATCATTACCCTTTACAGAGGGATTCAAGGATGACTTTTTCAACAAAGACCTCATAACTGTCTCTTTTAGGCAAGTTGGAATGCTGCCTTCTTTTAGGAAGACTTTGATTACCCCCTTCACCCTCTGGCCTGTTTGATAAGCCAGGAAGGACAAGGGAATAGCAAACATCCTCCCCTGTCCACACCTTCAGGCTGCGTAAAATGAAAAGTATCTATCAACACTGGACACACAGGAGCTAGGGTTACATCCACTGGAACTGTATTAACCACAGCATTCAAGTTGGATATTAGTTGGAAACTGAGCAGTTGAATTAGCATTCAGGTTGGATATGAGTTGGAAATTAGGCAGAGTAGTGGAGGACAGAGGGTCTTAGAGATGTTTCATCCATTGGGTCACCAAGAGTCTAGATCAACTTGGTGGCAGTTAACAACAAAATTCAAGTTGGAGCAGATCTGAGTGACTTTATCTGCAAAGTGCAGTGCAAATTCTTCACAGTGGGCTGTCAAGTCTGCTACTCCTACCACTGATACAAATAGTTATTATGAGCTCATGGTGTGTGTAACAGGAAATTTATAGGAACAACAAGGCTTTATGAAGTCCTCAGGGTATCCCATAGCAAACGGAAAACAGATTTACATTTGTCTAGAAGCACTGATGCTTTCAAATCATTTGCCCATATTTTTTAAAAATGACCCAATCTCCAGGGGAAATGCATTTAGCTGATGCTGCAGCTAATGCAGCTGCTCTTCAGCCCTGTTCTGAAGGTTGAGCAAAAATACTAGCCATAGAAATCAGAAGCAATGTCATCCTAGTGTCTCTCTATGACAATATTTCTATTACTGAAACATCCTTGTGAGAAAAGGCTGGGGGCACACCCGATAGACAGCTTATGGCACATTCCTGATGGCAAACTATAATCCCCAGACACATACTCCCTAGGCTCCTACAGTCAATTCTTACCTTATCATTTTACCTTACTCTACAGTCTGGCATATTGTCTCTGCCAGGCAATAAATCTGAACTGGGTGTAACAGTCAATACATGATCATGATGTGTGTGTGTGTTGACTGTTGAACCCAATTCAGATTTGTTTAGATACATATAGCCCATCTCTGAAAGATTACAAATTGTCCAGGCATCCACTAAGTTATGGGTCTGCAGGACCTTTCTTGCTAGTTTGCTAAGAAGATTTACAGTTCCCTGAAGCATAATATTGCTCTCCAGTATTATTGCTTCAAAGAAATACAAGAGTGAGATAGAATTTGCTGAGCTTTTAGTATGGGCTTCTTGTAAAAATACATCTTCTCCCAACTGGCATATAGCTTAAAAAATCTGTACCTCTTGACCGGCAAGCCTAGACCATTTACATTTAATGAGATTAAATTTACATTAGGTAACCCTGACAGTTGTTAAGCTTGTTATTAGAAAAGCTGTGCTCTGAAACTGTAGTAATTCTGACACTAAAATGTAGATTTGGACAAACAGTGAAGGTAAGCAACAATAACAAGGACCACCCTCCCTTTCCTCACTACTTCTTTCAGCTATGGTCTTGTCTACAGAATTAAAATACTCTTCATTCCACTTGAATAGGATGTCATCTGGACACACACAACTCGCAGGAGTTTGGGCTTTTTATAGGCATGGGGAATGCCATGGAAAAAGGCATCACAGTTTTTACCAAAGGATCTACAGAAATCTGCAGAAATGCACATTATTGCATGTGTGGTCATTTGTCTGTTTCACATTAATTCAGATGGCTGCTCATTTTTGGTAGAGGGAGAGGGAATAGATGTGAATAGATGCAAATTTGTGCAGGAAAGTGAAGACAATGAAATCATCGATGCAAATGTGCAAAGAGCAGCACCAATTCACATAATACACTTACATGTAGATCCGCCCCAAGATTTTCAAAGCAAATAGCAACCCTCCTTCACAATTAGCACTTTTCAATAAAAACTTATCAGCAAAGTATTGGCATTGTGGTGGGTCCAAGAGTTTTTACACATATATGTGATGGGATGGTCCTTTTGTTCAGAAATTTTACAGTGAAATGATAAGAGAGACTAATAAAATAATAGGCAAGGATGTTCATTTGAGCAAAGGGAGTTGTAGAACATTAAGTTTGAAGAAAAAGGGAATGAATGATAATGAAGAAAAAGCAGTGAAGTATATACAGTCAGCCCTCTGTTTTCGTGGGAGATCCGTTCCAGACCCACCTCCCTGCAAAAATGGAGATTTGCAAATATTCAAGCCCCATTGATTTTAACAGAGGTCGCCTCTCTGTGAATATGCAAAACCATGGACTTCAAGTCCACAAGAACAGAGAGGCGACTGTATTAAAAGCAACACAAGCTGTGATAGTATCAGGGTGGAAAGAAAGTAAAAATTGGAACTTGAACAAGGTAGATAAGTATTTGGCAGATAACTTGCTGTTCGGTGTTTTTGGAGATAAAAGATTAAAACATACTGGAGAACAGAGGGAAGAAGCTTGGAACTTGGGTTGGGAAATTCTGCTTGAGAAGGTCAAAGGGAATATCAAGTACAAGGGAGCCAATAATGTAATTAAATCCATATCCCACATATTGAATGTAGGTTTCTAATTGTAAACAGTGTATAGATTCTAATCTCTAATAAGCCGTGGAGAAGGGGGGAAGGGCCGTGGGTATGTGTAACACTGTATATTTGTTAAATTAATTCAATTAAAAATGCTTTTTTTTAAAAGGGGGGAAATGGAAGGAAGCAAATAGCAACCAATCACCTCTATAGTTCCCATTCTGGGATCGTAACGCTGCAGAAAAAGAAAGTGAGAGTCCAAGAGAATACTTCTCCTTGGCCCTGAGCAGTTGGGCCAGGAAAACATAGGGTCACCCATAGGGATCAGTCCCCAGGCTGGCATGGGGACAGGTCAGTGTTTACACACCTGTCTCTCCCTGTGCCACAGACCCAGTTCTGCAGCTTGCTCCTTACTCTACTCTCCCATTGTTGCTACAGAAAAGATCCCATCACTGTGTCTGACATGGAAATGGGGATCCTGGCTGCACCCACGTGACCAGGTGCCCCATCTCCATGCAAGACACAGCTACAGGGGTCTATTCAGTAGCAGCAATGGAAGAGTAAAGTAAGGAGTGTGCAGGGGGCATCTAATCTGCTGGGGTTTGCTGCTAAGTTCCTGGAAACTCCACACCAAATAGCAGGTCATATTGACTCACTTTAAGCCCTGTTTGCCCCAGGATCAGGCCAGATCCACCAGATTCACAACTGGTCTGCTGGGATCAGTTCTGGGGCTTTTTCTTTATACAGTCACCCTTCCTTTTTCACTGGGGATCAGGTTTGTTTTTTCTTTCTTTATACAGTCACCCTTCCTTTTTCACTGGGGATCAGTTCTGGACCCACCCACCCCACAAAAAAGGAAAAACACAAATATTCGAGCCCTATTGGTTTCAATGGAGGTGTGTGTCCACGGGAGTGAGCAGGGGTGCGCCACAGGGGTGTGCCACATTTTGTGCCCCTCCGTTCGTCCCTCATGGATAAGCAAGGGTCGTGGACTTCAAGTCCACGAAAACAGGGGGACAACTGTAATATTGCTAAAATCAGAACTTTTCTATGAGGTTCGTTTGCTAGGACTGTAGTTCATGCCATGGTTAGCTCCTGCCTTGATTACTGCAACCTTCTTTTGATGGGGCTTTCTTTTTCCCACCTTAGTCTCTTGGTTTTTATTCAACACTCTGCTGCTAAGATTATCTTTTTGGCTCATCGCTTTGACCATGTCACCCTCTTTGCTGGCTGCCCATTCCTTTCAGGATCTGGTATAAGCATCTCCTTCTATCCTTTAAAGCTTTACACAACTTAACCCCCCCCCCCCTATTTGTCAGTTCTTATCTCATCCTACCATCTTGTTTGAGATCTACAGTCCAGGGGCTCGGGGCTCCTTACGTAACCAAGAGTTTCTTCTTCCCTGGATCGGATTCATCCTTTTTTGCTTACCCTACTCTCCCATTGTTCTTTGAACCGTCTTCCCAAACATCTGTGGATTATTACTTCTTTAGCTAGTTTTAAACCCAAACTAAAGACTTTTTTCTTTTCTGAAGCATTTCGGACTGTAGTTTAATATTCTCTGATAAGCTAGATTAATGATGTATTATCTGTTTTATAGTTTTTATAGTTATTATCGTTGTATTTTACTGGGATAAAATGTCTAATCACCGTATATTATTTTGTTATTTTACGACTTTTAGACTGTATGCCATTGGCGGGTTATATGTTGTTTTGATGAATTCTGTAAAGTGCCATGCAAATTTATGGTGCTATATAAAATCATCATCATCATCATCTAGCCCGATCCTGGCCCTGAGATTTTGGTCTACATCACCCAAAAAAGGATGACACCAGACAATGGGGAACACAAGACTTTTGACCCATGCAGACAGCCCTCTTGAGGCCGATGTAACAATAATGGAGAGCACAGAGGCTGCTCTTAAATTTGTGGCTATCACAAAGACTTAATGAAATTTGTGATAGAATGAAGATTAAGATGACATTCTAAACTGAATTCAAAGACATGTGTTGGTCTGAAGTAGTCTTCATTAGCCTGACAGTTATACAAAATCCAGCCTGATATGATATCATTAGTGAAAAGGTTTAACTGGATTTCAGCTTCTTTCTAGTAGTGGATCATAACCAAATTGCTTATTTCTTTTTTTGGTTTTGACATTCAGGGGTCCTCTCCTGAAGACAGGTGGTTCAGAATTGTGACTCGAGGATTGCATCTCCACTGCAAAAATAATGTTATTTGACACCGCTTTAACTGTCATGTCTCAATGCTATGGAATTTGGGGGGATTGTAGTTTTGTGAGATATTTAGCCTTCTCTGCCAGAGAGCTCTGGTGTCACAACAAATTACAAATCCGAGGATTGAGCCCTGACAGTTAAAACAGTGTCAAACTGCATTATTTCTGCAATGCAGATGCAGCCAAGGTTGAGCGCAAAGCTCAGTTAATTTCTCTGTGGTGCAAGCAGCTGATGTTTTACTGTTATGCCAGATTATGATATTTAAAGGAAATCACCATTTGCATTTAAAGCCTGCTTCTCTTAACTCTTCTGCGTAAAGTTTCTACCTGCTCCTCTTTTTTTTTACAATTTCGGCTGAGCAATCTTGACCGATTTCTACAGGGTAGCTTTTGAATTTTACATAATCTCTGGAACTCAGTGTATGGGGAACTTCTAATTTCTAATTTCTAATTCGACTTCACATCAAACTTCTAATTTTCTTGTGACCCTTGCAAAATGTTAAACTGTTTCATGGGTGTTTCTTAGCTAGTGGTTTACAATTTAGCGATCTATGAATATGTGTTGTCTCATCTGGATTGAGCAGTATCTGCCTTTGCAGACTGCCAGAAATAGTGCAAATTGAGTCCACTTTTAGGGTTAGGGTTAGTGCTAGGGAATCATGGGAATTGTTTTGTTTTTTTCTGAGACATTGAGCCTTCTCTGTCAGAGAGCTCTGGTGCCACAATAAACTACAGTTCCCATGATTCCCTAACCCTAACCCTTAAAGTGGACTCAATCTGCACTATTTCTAGCAGTCTGCAAAGGCATATTGGAGCATATTTTCATTAATCCACCACAAATGATGGTGAGTAAATCACCTGGGCATCCAGTTTCATCAAACCTGCATAAATGTAAGTTTTTCCTCCTATCGTGGCTCTCCTGTTCTTCAGTTTTGTCTTTTCGATCTTGCATTTTTTTCTGAAGAGACTCTTTGATGGGCTCAGTTTAATGCTTAATTCTAACGCTTCATTAATTGTTTCTTCTATTTCTGTTATCTTAGACGTTAGCACAGTGAGCTTTTTCATTAATTGGTTTCAATTCTTTTCCTTCATCTCGGCTTTAAAAAAAAAATCTTTCTTTAATTGTACCATAAACTCTTTCATAACTTCATTTTTTCCCCTGATCTGAGGTTTAACATGTTACCTTTTTGAGCTTTGAAGTTCTGGGTACCAATTTCTCTCTGTCTGAGTTCGTGCTTTGATTGGAAGTCTCTCCAGCTTCATCTGATTCAAAGAGCTCTCATCAGAGGAAGAGTATGAAGTTCTTTTCAATTCTTAGTTTGGCAGTTAATTTCAGCACCATTAGGAATCTGCAGTAATTGGACTCAAATGGGGATCTGGGGCCGGAGCTACTCAATTATGCTGCTATTGCTATGACAACTAACCATCCCCCCCCCCCCATATTAAAATATATTGTATAATTAGAACATTATGAGAACTGGTATGAAATGTTAAGATGTCACTTAGGCAATGACTGGTGACAAACAATAGCAGCTATGGAAAAGTTAGCTGTTTTAGTTGTAATTCTGGGATTCTGATCAAACTAGGGTTGCCAGGTATTCAATATTTCAAGGGATGTCCCTTATTGGAAGGCCAGAAAGCATATCCTGTAAGACCATTTAGAACACACACACACAAAAAACCCAACCATATTTTGGGATGTTGATCAAAAACACAGCCACAGGTTACATCTAAAATGGTGTAGAGTATCTCTTGTGACTACAGCTGGTGTCCGCTCATCTCAGCCCAGTGTGCTTAGCCTTTGTTGTAGTTAACCAAAGTCAATAGAAGTATAGTATCTAGATCAAGGGAAGTAATAATGTGGAATCATGTGTCCAGTTCTGGGCACCACAATTTTAAAAGGATGTTGAAAAACTGGAGCGTGTCTAGCGGAGGGCAACTAAAATGGTGAAGGGTCTGGAAACCATGCCCTATGAGGAATGACTTGGGGAACTTGGTATGTTGAGCCTGGAGAAGAGATGGTTAAGAGGGGATATGATATCCCTCCTTAAATATTTGAAGGGTGTCATATTGAGGAGGGAGATAGCTTGTTTTCTGCTGCTCCAGAGAACAGGATCCAGAACAATGGATTCAAACTACAGGAAAAGAGATTACACCTCAACCTTAAGAGGAACTTCTTGACAGTGAGAGCTGTTCGACAGTGGAACACACTCCCTCAGAGTGTGGTGGAGTCTCCTTCTTTGGGGGTCTTTAAACAGAGGCTGGATGGCCATCTGTTGGGGATGCTTTGATTTTGAGTTCCTGCATGGCAGGGGGTTGGACTGGATGGTCCTTGTGGTCTCTTCCAACTCTATGATTCTATGACTCATGGCAACCCTATAGATGAGACATCTCCAAGACCCTCTGTCCTCCACTGCTCTGCTTAAATCCTGCAGCCCCATACCTGTGACCTCCTTCATAGAGTCCATCCATCTGGCCTGTGGCCTTCCTCTCTTCCTACTTCCCTCCACCTTCTCCAACATTATTGTTTTTTCCAAAGAGTCCTCCTTTCTCGTGATGTGTCCGAAGTACAACAGTCTCAATTTGGTCATCTTGGCTTCCAGGGAGGTTACTGGTTTGATCTGCTCTAGGACCCACTTCTTTGTCCTTTTGGCTGTCCATGGGATCCTCGTGCTCAGCCTAGTAGTGATAAAATTCCTCCCTTGCAATGCTTGGTGGCCTGCCATTGTGACATTTCCAGGGATTTTGGAGATCTTGGTTCTGACATCTTGCTGAGGTTAGAAACTCTTGTAAAAGGCCCTGACCTCACAAGAATTGAAGCAAACGTGATTCAAGTGTCTTGTCCAGTCATGATGGTGACCTTTTGATATTTTGAAAATCTGGCAATCTTAGATCAGACTAGAAATCCTGAGATCTCCCAGGAATTTTTTGTAAGATCGATATAATAAAAGGTAATTGAACTTTGCAATAAAAGGACCAGTGCAGTAAAACATGACTGGCTGTTTCCATCTACCCTGCTTTACAAGGAAATAAACACTCATGCTACAGGGTCCTCCTGAATTTTTCTGCCAGGAAACCAAAAGTAAAACATTGACCCTAGCTAATGTAAAAACTATTCTCAATTTTGGAACAGTCAGTGCTACTAAATAATTGGCAGGTAAAAATGCCCTCCATTCTTCCTGAAACTAAAGTGTAAACTGGCCAAATATAAATGGTTTTGTAATTCTGTATCCAATATTTGCTGTTGAATGGAAGAACTAATTGAGTACTGAGACTAAATGAGGGGTTTTGTAATTTCTCATATAGTGCCCTTTCCCATTTGGTTTGAATGTGCCTTTTAAGGTCAGTCGGGCCAGTCCCACAGGGAAAAAGTTAAACTTCAGCCAAATATTTATTTTATAAATCCATGCATGAAATTTGCATTCACTCCATGTGTAGAATTACATTGGGCATGCAGATTGGTACAGCTATTATAGTTCTTAGAAATTTAATATGGAACACCTCAAAGAGGGATAGATATCACATGCATATATTGGGGAGCTCTAACATCTGAGCTATAACTTGTGCTGCAAATCACCTGCAATGCTGAAGGAATATGCAGGAGGGCCCATTGCAATGTTCTTGCACTTCTTTGTGTATTCCCTGTGGCATTACACTTTATTTGAGCTTTCCAGGTGACTTGAGAGCAGTGTGGTGTAGTAGTTCGAGCACTGGACGACAATTCTGGGGACCAGAGTTCGATCCTTGCTCAGCCATGCAAACCCACTGGGACATCATATTGGATTGCAAAGGAAGTGTCTTTGTTTTGATGTAGATGGATATTAAATTTCCTGGACTTTGAGAATCTCCCAGTTGCCACACAGCCAGAAGGAGGAGGTGCCAGCCTGCAAAAAATATCCCTCCATACCATCTAAACTAAGAACAAAAACAGCAAAATGCAGGCCTATGACTAACATCTTCATTTTTTTTTCTCCTGTATGATTTTTAACACCTAGCCTCAGGAAGAAGCCAGTGAAGCTTCGAAAGCTTGCAACATGTATATTGTGCATTTTGGTTGGCCAATAAAGGTATCACTGTTTGGTGGAATTTTTATAGGATTTGCTATATGGCTAACATGGTTACCCCTGGATATTTTCTGGGTGGCTTTGGGTGAGCCACATACTCTTAGCCCCAGAAAATTTAGAGATAGGTGTACTTTAGGGTTGCGATAAGTTGGAAATGACTTGAAGGCACACAACCACAACAACAATAATGGTAGAATTCAAAGACATAGCCATGTTGGAAAATCAGTATGCAAAGGGATGTTATAGCACCTTTGAAATTAACTGAAAGATAGTAGTAGCATGAGCTTTCATAGACTTGAGCCTACTTCCTTAGATGCATTTGGTGGTAGAGGACCAGGCTAAAGCTAACAAAATGAATTTCAACAGGGAGAAATGTAAGGTCCTACACCTAAGTAGAAAAAAATGAAATGCACAGATATACAATGAGAGACACCTGGCTAGACAACAGTTATGTGAAAGGGATCTCGGAGTCTCAATATACCACAAGCTGAATATGAGTCAGAAGTGTGCTGCGGCAGCCAAGAAAGCCAATGCAATTCTTGGTTGCATCAATAGGAGCATAGTGTCTAGATCAAGTGAAGTGATAGTATCACTGGATGGATGGATGGATGGTTCGATGGATGGATGCATATTTATTTATGGTCATAGAGTAGACCAATAAAAGAAAATACCATTTACAAAATTTAAGAATCACATTAGATTAAAACAGTATAAAATTACAGTATAAAAACAACTTAAAACATAAGCTTATATGTTGCGTATGAAAAGTTTCAAATAGCAGTTAGTAAGAATACCTTTCTATGCCATCTGTTCTTTAGTGCTAATCATAGTTCTTTGTATTTTAATTGTTGCCATGCAGAATTGAGCCACCTTATATATTATAGCAGAATCAGCAGACAAGTTCAGCACAACCAACATATCTCTAAAAAATTGGAAGGGTGAGGTCAGACCATCAAATTCCTATAAAACAGACACTGGGGAGATTATCATACGGGGGACAGGGTAGGGACGGATCACTCCCATCTCCTTATCCTGCCCATGACCCAAGTGAAAGTGATTGCGTAAGTCACTTTCACACTGCAGCTGGCTGAAAAGCACTTTCACACGTCATCTGAAAGCGCTTTCTCCTGTCACTATTGATGGGTTCTTCCATTAATACAAAATAACAGGAGAAACAGGAGAAAGCCCTTTCAGCAGATGGCTGAAAGCGCTTTTCATCCGGATGCAGTGTGAAAGTGATTTGCACAATCACTTTCACTCACGCTTCCCTGCCAGGTCAATGGCAGATCAGGTGTGAAAGTCCTTCCCATGATCGGGCGGGAAAGACGGGACAATGACGTCGCATCCATCATGTGATAATCTCCTGGGAAAGCACATGTTCCACAGTTTCAACTTGACCACCATCTTTCTAAGTATGGAACTTTCCTATATCATTCTACCAAAACCACAGAGGAAAGAACACAGCATCGATTCAGGGTAAAGGTACAGAGATATTTAGGCAATTCCAGATTACTTAAATATGCCATGGGAGTTGTTAGATATTTATTATGATCACTGACAATAAACCTATCAGGTTCATTTGTCATTCTCTGTCAGTGATACAATGTTTAATGGTCAATTTGGCCTGTTCAAATCCCATGGTAAGCAAAAGTTCATGGGAGAAACCTAAAGCTGAAATTTTAGTTGTAACTTCACCTGCATAGATTTACATGGGCAAGCTCCCCTGGACTGCGGGATGGCAATTATAGTTCCCATCTTCAAAACAGGGTCAAAAAGCAACCCAGCAAACTATAGACCAATTAATTTATTAAATACAATTAGCAAGCTCTATGCAAGTCATTTATATAGGAAACTTCTAGACTGGATGGAGCAAGAGAACATTTTAGCAGATGAATAGGCAAGCTTTAGGGAAGGGAAATCTACCATTGACCAATGTTTTGTCCTTCATCATCTAATCAGGAAATATTCCTACTGCAACCTAACCTCCTTATGTGCTGCCTTCATAGACTTTAAAGCAGCTTTCAATTCCAGACCCATACTATAGGAAAAAAACTGAAGGCATCTTCAATTGCTAGAAGGCTAGTTTATCTAATACATATGCTGCACAAAGGGAATTCTCTCAAAGTAAGATGTTCACTCCATCTTACTAGAGCAATTATTGCAGAGAAGGAAGTAAAGCAAGGTTGTTTATTAGCTCCACTTCTATTTAACTTATATATCAACTCTATGGTGAGCCATTTACATAATATCAATTTTCATCTGCCTAAGTTAGCAGGAAGAGACATTGCTGTTTTGTTTTCTGCAGCTGCTGCTGCTATCCTCTCCAGAATGCCTTTTGGACTTAGAAGAGCTCTGAGAGCTTTGTCCCTTTTGTGTAAAGAAGACCACCTAGTGCTCAATTACCAAAAAAAGTCATTTGCCAAAAATCCTAGGCAACACCATTTGATGATAGAATGGCATAAAACAGAACAGGTCTCCTACTTTAAATATGGCATTTCATGCCTCAGGAAGGAGGAAAAATGGAAGCAAACTATGTTGCTAGCAATGCTCAAAGGATGTTTGCTGGCTATACCAAAAAAAAAAAATAGTTCTAAAGAAAATCAATATATACCAGCAGCATTGACAGTATTCGAAGCAAAGCCTGTAGTTCAACTTTTATATGGAGCATCCATCTTGAAGGTCCCTGCAGCAGCCTCTAATGTCAGAAGGTGGTGCCTGGCTACATGGATGTATCAAGGGGTCCTGTTTTCACCCCTGTTGCAGTGGGGGCCGTCAGGACGGATGCAGTAGTGGAGGTGGCAGTGGGTCCATGGCACAGTGGTGGGCAGGCATGTAAACATCCAGCCATTGTCATGCCGGCCCAAGGACTGACCCAGGTTGGAACCAGGAGCAGGATACCATGAGCTTGGCCCATGATATCTTGCCCATCTGCTCAGGCCCAAAGATCCCTTCTCAAGTATCCTCTTTCAGAAATAGAATGGCTGCCAGAACTAGTTGAACTCTCCTACCAGCTCAGCAAATCAGGCTTCTGTAGATGATCAGCAAGCTTTATTTTAGTAGTCAGAGAGATGCAGCTCTTGGACAGAACTAAAGACTAAGCACACATACATCAAACATAAGCATACCCAAAGCAATAGCTCCACTTTACAAAACTGGCAGGCTCAAACATTTTCTCATTCTCAAAAAAGTTGGTTCAGCTTTGGTTGTTTTTTCTTCTTTCCCAGGACATCCATGCTTACTTGATCTAACTGTCATAGAAGGTGGATAACAGCAGCCTAACAAGCCAAAAAAAAAGGGGGGGAACCTATGCATTCCTTTCACCCAGCATTCAGCGAAGGCCAATTATTTCTCAAGCTCTCTCTCTAAACCCACATTAGACTGTATAGTTAACATAGTTAAATCATATAAAATCATCACACATTTAGCCAGCTATATAACCATTAATAATCAACTAACAACATATGTTTACCTGCTTGATTTATATAACCAACCTGCACTCCTCCTCCAAAGATAATACAAACCAGTTTCCACACACCATACCAGCTAAAAGGAACAATATATCATAGCATCATGAATCTATAGCTATGTACAACTATATCAAAACCATACATATGTCAACAAATATATCAACAGTTTTACACAAACCATCAGATGACCAGGATTGTATCAAATACAGATCAGTTAGCACACCTGATATAAACCCTTCTTTATACTCTTAAGAAACAAAACATCCAAGTGAAGCATCATGGCATAATATCATCCTTTCCAATGGAAACCATGCATAGTATAATACCATACATCACAGTTGGATCATATGCATGATACATAACATGGTTCCCCAGCACAATAATCATGACAGTATTAGCCCAATCCTGACATTCAACTGCCTCAAGACACATTCTCCTTTTTTCCCCAAGGATATTTGACATGAAACTTATGTCTCCTCCTGTCTCCATTGGCCCAGCTTTGCTGCAGGTTTCAACAAGCTGACATGGAATACAGGATGCAAATGTTTGCGGGTTTTAGGGAACTCTACTTCAGTTGTTACCTCATTCTTCTCACCAGTCTCTTAATCACAAATGGCCCACATATTTGGTTGCAAGGGTTCTTTTTTGCAGGATGCTGAGTCGTAAGGTATTTAGTGGACAAATACATTTGTCCAGGGTTCATGTCCCAACTTTCCCCCCATTTTTTGTCTAAATAATTTTTATAAGTTTTATAAGCCTCTACCTTTCCTAACATTATTGTTTTTTCTAATGAGTCATGCCTTCCCGTGATATGGCCAGAGTACGATAGCCTCAGTTTAGTCATCTTTGCCTCCAGGGAAATTTCAGTCTTGATCTGTTATTTGTTCTTTTCGCTGTCCATGGTATCCTCAGGCAAGCATTCAATTTAAAGTTAAATTTGTAAAAGTACTTGGCCCACCTAACTTGTTTAGGGTCCACTTACAGGGAGTTTGAAAAGCTTCTAGGTTATGGTGGTCTGTCCAGACCTCAAAGGGGTGTGGCACCCCTTCTGGAAATTGTCACTAGCTTTGTAACAGCCACTTAACTGCAAAAGCGTCCCACTCTCAAGCGGGCCACAAAAGCTCCACCACTGTAAACACTTTGGGAAAGGTAGGTGGAGCACACCTTCCATGTCCTTTTGCAGCAACACGGCCCTCAACACCACATCACTAGCATCAATCTGGAGTGTGAAAGGCTGGGAGGGGTCTGAGTGCTTCAGGATGGGCTCTGCACTTAACAGTTGTTTTACTCTTTGCATGCCACCTAACACTCAGGCATCCAAAAGATCTTGGGGGATGGTTTTGGCTTATTTTCTTTGTCTCCTTTCTTTTTAGTCTTAGTCGTTAACAAATCAGTGATGGGCAGTGCTAATTGCACAAAGTTGTGTATGAATTGTCTCTTTAGTTCTGGCAGATTTTGCGTTCATCCAATATTATGCTTTGAAAACATTTTTTTATCATTATTACCATCACCACACACGCACACACACACACACACACACATCACTTTGTGATCATTATGATGTCAGAGCAAGGAGTTAAAGACACCAAGTATTGTGAGAGCATCCTTCAGAAAGCCAGCAGGCTGGAGATTTATTTAAACAGTTTTCTCTTTTGTTCCTTACCGATTACAGGCACTTAGAAGTTTGATTACAATTTTCTTCTAAAGGCTCATTTTATAACTAGGGCCAATTTTGCTCATTATCCCTCAGTCAGCATCAGAAGATTAAAATTCAGCTGTTGTTACCATCTCCATTTCTATCTCAGAGAATAGAGCAAAGAAATAAATGGAAGAGGAAGACCCCTGAGATTCTTTTTTGAATTATCAATGCATGAACTTCATTAGAGACCAACATGATTTCCATTAAGACAGATGAAAAAGTTGAAAAAGTTTCTTCACAAGGTCTGATGTTTTCAGAAACCTCATCTCTACTGACCTGAAAAGTTATGTGCTCCCTTCTTAATTTTCCTCTACTTTCTCACAACTGCCACTGCAGACCTCCAGGATCTTGCAAAAGATTTCTCAAAAGCTATATTCCACACTTGAAAGAAGCAAAGCAATAAGCACATTAGTGTGCTCTCTTTTTAAAAAAGTAATTTGGGGTGACAAATGTTATTGTACTCAACCAATATGTTTTTAATTAGTAGATGATTTGATTACTTAATTCTGGTGTATACACAAATTACTTAATTGTGGGTTATAGAGAAGACAGGTGGTGAGGCTGATAGAAATGGAGCTAAAGTGGAGAGACATTAGAAAGAGCATCCACTCAACGCTTTATAACTCCTGCAACAATTTTTCTTTTGCATCTCTTTCTTTTTTTCAGTCTGGCACTATGTTTTATAAATATCCTCTCATAAAAGCATTGTTGTTTGTTCTTGTTAGCTGCCTTCGAATTGACCCCAACTCATGTCAACCCTGTAGGTGAGACATCTGCAGTCCCCCATATGGTCCACTGCTCTGCTTAGATCCAGTAGATTCAGGCTTGTGACCTCGCCATCTGGCATGTGGTCTTCTTCTCTTTCTGCTGTCTTCTACCTTTCCTGCATTGATTCAGGCCTATAAAGGAGTCCTGAAAATATCATGTACTGGCTGAGCTTAGTTCAGAAATCCAAGCCTCGATGCAAAAACAGAAAGCTTTATTCAGAAAATTAAAGTTGTTCACATCATGGCATTGTTGTTAGGACTAAAGCAGTTTTGGTGTACACAGCATGTTAAAGCATAAAGCAATTTTTGTGTGCTCAAGCTCCCTTCGTTTCCGAATCAAAACATCACTCTTTCCAGAACTTGTCTATTTTCTCTGGGTCCCAAGCATTCCTGCAGAACTGACCTTCACAGCTCCCAGTGCACATTTCCTTCCCTTCACATCTGTTCATTACTCAACTCCAAGGAAAATAAACATCCTTTCCACTCAGCAACACCAAAGGTATGACATAACTCATCATCCAGCAATACAAAGCAAAGTAGGCAGGCTCAGCATTAATGACTAGCAATCATGGCAGGAACTCTGAGGGACTCAGATACTGACACACAAAGGGAATTGCCACTTTAAGACTGGATTTGGGAATATCTGAAGATTTGGGAATATCTCTTATGATGATTGATTTAAAGTTAAAGCAAACACAGCATTAGTCAATAGAGCTGATCACAGTACATAGTAATTGTCAGGGCTGAAAGGTTTTTTGCAGTTACACAGTATACGGAGTTCAAATAATTCACCTGTTACAAAAGCCTTCATCACATTTGTCAGCAACTCAAAACATGCTATCTTCCCAGGTCTTACCCCTCCTTCTTCACCAAGCCACAGCTTCCCACAAGAACAACCTTGGTGATTTACACCTCATACTTCCTTCCCACACATCTACTCATTATCCCAGGCCACAAATAATACAGAAAATTTTCTTTTCCAGCATCACCAATTGGATAGCATAACAGATTGAGCTGGACAACGACTAGAGTGCAAATGGTGGAAGACTCGACTCTTATCCGACAGAACTCACCATAGGAAGCATCTTGATTCCTACTGGGAGGCATTACGTATATGAGAGACCATGATCCTGACAGCTCCAGAGATTATAATTTTTTTCTCAAGTTGCCATGAATCTTTCTCAAGATTAGGCATGTTTTCGCTATCCAAGTTTGCCAAAACCCCTTTTTAGATCACAGTCCTACCACAATGTCTCTGAAAACAGCAATGTAATTCAGATGGAGACTTAACCAATATTTACTTTTGAACACAGAAATATTACAACAATGTAGATGAGATATGAGAGCATTTTTTGAATTGAATTTAAATAAGAATACAAATCCTGCAATAGTTTGCAAGGACAACCATGACAGAACTAGACCAGATACTAACTTGCAAAGATATACAACTGAGCACTAAAGTTAGAATCATCCAAGCCATTGTATTCCCCATCATCATGTATGGATGTGAGAGCTGGACAGTGAAGAAAGCCGACCGAATGTAGTGCTGGACAAAATTGCTGATGGTACTGTGGACAACCAAAAAGTCAAACAAATGGATCCTAGAACAGATCAAGCCTGAACTCTCCCTGAAAGCCACAATGATGAAACTGAGGCTGTTGTGTTTTGGTCACATCATGAGAAGGCTGGACTCACTAGAAAAGACAACAATGCTAGGAAAGGTAGAAGGCAACAGTAACAGAGGAAGACCACATGCCAGATGGCTAGATTCAATCAGGGAGGTAACAGGCCTGAATCTGCAGGACCCAAGCAGAGCAGTGGACCATATGAAGGACTAGAGATGTCTCATCTACAGGGTTGACATGAGTTGGGGTCAACACAAAGGCAGCTGACAAAAACAAATGAAGCTTTTATGAAGGAACACTTTATAAAACATGGTGCCAAACAGGGGGGGGGGGGAGAGATGTAAAAGAAATTTTGTTGCAGGAGCTACAAAGTCTTAAGTGGAAGCTCAAAGAGAATTTTGATAAAACAGATTCAACAAAAGATTATGTTACTGCAACAACAGTTTTCATTGTTTACAGTCCAGGAAATTAATGCTGAACCATTATAACTCAAACAAAAGAATTTTGAATTTGCACAATATGAAGATATTAAAAGCTTTTGAGGAATATTACTGAAGCTTATATGTGAAGGACAATGAAAAAGTCCCAGATATGGAAGATTATTTGGATAGTCTCCAAAGGAGAAATTATGACTGGAACAAAAACAAACTTTAAATGGACCTTTGACAATGAGGGAGCTTGTTGAGGCAATTAAAAAATTAAAGTTGGGAAAGCTCCAGGTCCAAATGGACTATCTTCAGTATATTATAAGAAATTTGAAGGTGAAATCCTTCAACCATTCATGATTGCATGTGATGGACTATTTAAAAAAGGATGGATGCCAGATTCTAGGAGAAATGTTTATAACACACTGGTACATAAAGAGGACACAAATGAGACATTAACAATTAATGGACTGTTTCATTACTAAACAATTACTATAGGATTCTCTGTTCACTGTTTTAATGAACAGGCTAAGGAATTCCCCTTTGATTTCTCATATCTTGAAGAAGTGGGGGTTTTTCTTCCTTTTCGTTGCCATCTGTGGAGGGACTACTGCAATGATTATTACAGTAGCCCCTCCACATTCACTGGGGTTAGGGGTGAAGGACCTCCATGAATGTGGAAAACCACAAATAAAAAAATCACTATTCTTTTTACCTGAGAGAAAACATCTCTAGGAATCTCCAGGTCCTCCAGTGCACACCATGGTCGACATCTGCCAGATGTTGATCGTAGACTCATGTTGGAGGACCTACAAATGCCTACAGAAATGTTTTCTCTTGAAACCTCTAGGTTCACCAACACAGCTCTATGGTCAACCTCTGGCAGAGTTGTGCTGGAGGAGTTACAGTTTCCTAGAGAGAACATATTAATCAAAACCGTGAATAATCAAATCCGCAAAAGGCAAAGTCCCAAATGTGGAGGGCCAACTTTTGCTTTTTGTTTGTCATTAATTGCTCGAAAAGTTTCATGTGTCATCCATTGAGGCTTCTCTCTTTTTTTGGGGGGGGGGGGCTACAGATTGTGTCTTTTTGCATTCTTCCCTGACAGTGTCCCTGGCTTCAGTTCAGAGTTCTTCTGGTTCCCAGTGATTAGGCTTAATAGTGGAAATCTATTTTTCACATTATCCTTAAATTCTACAAGGATGTATTTTGACATGATGGTTGGGTGTTTTTTTTCTTTAGCTTTACTCTAAGCATAATGGTCAGTATCAGTAGTGGAGTGATCGTGGAGACTATTCCTGGATCTATTAAAGCTGTAGCAAAGTTGTGGATTTTGGAGGATTTAATCAATGAAAACTTGCCACAGAGGTAGGAGTTTCCACTTCACCAGGTTTAGCCCTTTGTGTTCATGTTTTTAGTGACTGCAGCGAGGAATCTCCCCATTCCCATATTAGCAGCGAGCCCAGACAATTCTTGTCTTGTCCCACCAGTCACCATTCTGGCCAGTGCCCATGCTTGCTGGGGATTCTGGAAATTGTCATCAAAAATCAACTTTTCTTAATAACGTATGTGTGAACCAAAAATTACTTCCTGAATCTTGAATGAAAATGGCTGGTGTTACTTCTAGGAAGCATACTAGATTAGTGGAAGGGGGGAATTAATGCCAGTCACCCAGATGTGATGAAGCACACATTTGTAACCCTTGGTAACACAAACATTAAGTGCTTTTCAAATGTGCTTCTTGGATGTTTTGAAGCTATTCCCTTTCTCACACATCCCCCCCCCCCAGCTTCCATGTAGACACCCAGATCTCCATCTAGTCACTAGATCTGGGTGCGCAATATAGGTTTCCTTCTTTTGGCTTGGCACCCCCAATCTTTCTTCTGGTGAGGCAGCACACTCCTATCATCATCATCATCATCATCATCATCATCATCATCCCAGGTAGCGACTACATCCATTCCTTCCTCCCTGCAGTTAATGGCTGTAGCAGTATGCCACCGGAGCAGAAGGAATGTGGAATTGAGTAGGTGGAATATTAACATTCTACCCACACAATACAGGATGTCAGTGCAAGTAATTATGCTTTCAAAATCCTGGGACCTGTTTTCAAAAAAGACAACGTTATCTCCAGTTAGCCAGGAAGGCCGGCCAGGTTTCCATGTTACGTGAAGTGTCTGATTAATTTTGGCTAAGTTCAATACCTTCTGAAGTACACCCATGTAAATCAGCCTTCTCAGCCATTTATCTCTTTGTAAAATGTTGCAGGAAGGGAAAGTCTTCTTCAGATGCAATCTGTCTCTATTATTCTTCGGCAAGAGAATTCTGAGACATAGCAAGAAGCAATAGGCATTCTCAACTACCGTCTTGTGGAATTAATATTAGCTTCTCACTTTCCATGGCATCTCCATACATATGGCTTCATAAGTATGCAAATTTATTACAGCTCATTTGTGTCCTTTAAATGCACTAGGAAAATTAAAAGATTGCATGAGCCCCCCCCCCCCCAAGATACTAGGCTCTAAAAGCATTTAAAATCTGGGTTTTTTCCCCCAAGGACACAGTGTTGTTCCTGATCCTAAAGGAGAGCTTAATCACTTTGGCTAACATTCATCCTCCTTCAAGGATTAACGTTTGCATGATCTTGAAAGCTCGGGATGGATAATGTAATGGGGGGGGTTGCTTTTAAAAAATACACACAACATTTTGGCATCATTTAAAACGTAATGTTCTAGCATTATTGAACGTCTGCAAATTTCACAATTAAATGGTTTACTTTTGAAGATGAAACCCACTGGGAATAGACTTCAGAGCTTAGATGTAATTACATATACAGTTGGCCCTCCGTATCCATGGATTCTAAAGCCACAGATACAACAATCCATAGCTTGAAAATATTCAACCAAAAAAAAAAAAAAAACCACCCCAATCTCCCCCACCTTGATTTTGCCATTTTATATAAGGAACACCATTTTACTACACTATTGTATATAACGGGGCCTCAACATCCATGGATTTTTATATCCACGGGGGTTCTTGGATCCAAACCCCAGGAGATACCAAGGGACCACTGTAATTGGTAATTATTTCTAACTAATCTCTTTTTCCAGTATCTAAAGCCTAACAAGATTAAATTATGCTTGTCACTCTTTTTGGCGGCATAACTGTTAACATTTAGTTATTTACAAGATGCTGGTTATATTTCAGGGGATATTCCCCTGAAATGGCAATAGAAGAATTGCCCCATAGTTCAAGCGCTGGCTTATCGTCTGTTAGTGTTAAGGCAACAACGCGGAGAGTAGAGTGCATTTTGGACAGCTGGCCACTGGCTTATAGCATTCAGATTTTTTTTCTGTCAAAAACTTAGAAATATCTATTAAAGGGAAAAGTTGCTTGATAGAATTCATAGTTTTTGTTGTTGTTGTCCTTAACTGCCTTCAAGTCGATCTCAACTCATGGCAACCCTGTGGATGAGACATCTCCAAGACTCCCTGTTCTCCACTGTTCTGCTTAGGTCCTGCAAACTCAAATCCATAACCTCCTTAATAGAGTCCCTAGAGTCCATCTATCTAGCATATGGACTTCCTCTCTTTCTGCATCCCTCCATCTTTCCTAGTATTGTCTTTTCCAATGAGTCACTCTTTCTCATGACATGGCCAAAGTATGACAACCTCAACTTTATCATCTTGGCTTCCAAGGAGATTTTAGGCTTAATCTGCTCTAGGATCCATTTGTTTGTCCTTTTGGCTGTCCGTGGGATCCTCGGTACTCTTCTCCAGGCCCACATTCTCTCAAATGAGTTGATTTTCCTCTTATCGGCTTGCCTCACTGTCCAGCTCTCATGGCAGTAGAGAATACAATGACTTGTACAATTCTAACTTTCATGCTCAGTTGTATATCTTTACATTTTAATACTACTAACTAGTTGCTTTTGAGAGGCTTGGGACACTAACCTTAAATTCATCACAAAATTGAAGGGAAACAATGATAAAGCAACTGGATCAACCCTCACTCCCCAACTGAGGGCTTGTGAGTCTAGCAGTGTGACCATATTCTGTGACCACACTGGAGATACAAAACAGTTTTGTAACTAAAACAGGATTGTTTTAAATTACATCAGGTTATCACAGACACCTGAATTTGGGTGCCTCCAGGGGAGGGAAAAAAGTCTTTGGAATTCCCAGGTTTTGTTCCTATACAAACTCATTCTTTTCCCTTACAAATGGATCCACAGTGGTAGAATTCAAAGCTATAGCCATGTTAGCCTGTTTAATGAGTATGTAGAGAGATCCTGTAGCACCTTTGAGACTTAATAACTGATGCATCTGAGGAAGTAGACTGAAGTCTAGGAAAGCTCATGCTGCCAAACTCTTTATTTCAGTCTCAAAGATGCTACAAGATCTCACTACAAATGGATCCACACTAAAAAAAAATCCATTCCAAAATATTTCCTAGAACTCCTGTCATTATGAAAGACTTAATTCCTACTGACTCAATACTTTCCAAAATGAAATGTAGCTCTACTTCCATGTGCATTCCTACTGTCTTGGAAGCAGTAAGGATGGCCACTGCCGAATAAACACAGTTAATGTTTCTGTGGGTTTAACTACATGATTATAATACTCCTTGTTCTACGTGATTAAAATACTCCTTGTTCTACACTCTGGTCAGAATCTGGCATATCCTGTCATAACTGGGGATTGCAATGTTTTAGTTCGATAGAAGAATGATGGGAGGTGTAGTACTAGTAGAGATAATTGTGGTGGTGTTTCAAAGGGATGTTTGGCACCTGGCACTGGAATGTGTAAATGTGTGAAAGGAGGATTTTCTCAGAGTTGGATAGTGGGAAACAGAAAGTAGAGATGAGATCAGAACTGTATTGGCGAAATGATGGGATGTGGAAGAGAGGGTTGGTATGTTTTGATTAAGTAATGAATTAATATGAAGCCCGCAAAGTTTATGGGCAGGGTAACGTTAATATTAGGCCAACGTTTGGTGATGAGGGCACTTCTGTATTCAGATGTCTTCATAAAGTTTTCCTGGAATAAAGATTCGGAGGAATTCAGGCTTCGGGGGGGGGGGGACTCCTCAAACTCTGCAAAAAAAGGAATTGCAGTTTTTACCGGAGTATCCATGAGGATGCACTTTATCAAATGTGCGGCTAGCCTCATGCGAATGTGCACAAATCTGCAACAATTTGCTTAATACACTTACATATAGACTAGCCCCAGGACAGAGGTTCAACAGCGATCAAGTAGAGGAAAGAGGAAAGTTAGCAGTGTAGCAAATTATTCTAATGCTTCACTAGTGTAGTATTTCTAAAGCACTTTGACCGTAACTCCGCAACATTGGCTGGCATTTTGCAATAATGGAAGTTCACGTTATCGCAGTGCCGCTTTAATGACGGGTTAATGGTGGGATCTGGGCTACGATTTGAAAACCTTTTGCGCTATCGCAGTCACAGACAGGTTAAGGATAGGATAAAGATGGGGGAGCGATCCCATACCTATTCTGTCTGTTTGTGATAATCGCCTATAATTTCTATGGAAAATCTTGATACTTTTTCAGATTTTTTAAAACCAATCTGCAGACACCCTAAACTGAGAACGTGACATTTAATTCAGGTTCTCATACCTATTATTAGTTTTGTTTCATTTTTACTTCCAATTGTTTCAACATCACAGCAACCCACTCTGAATTATATATCTGAAATAAAGAAAGCCTGGGTAACCAGGAGAAGATTTTTTGTGAGAAATCTATTCATTTCTGATATTCAAGAAAGACATTTCTGGTCTCAGGATTATACATAAACAGAATACGTATGTCTGGACCAGGATCAAGTTGCAGAATCTGGACATTGTAATCCAAAAACAATGATCCCGTAAACCAGAACTCTGCCCAGCCATGTTATAAAAGCAAGAAGTTTTTAGGAGCCTGGAATTCCTTCTTCATTATAGAAACATGGAGGTGGAAGTCCCACAAGCAATGAAAAATGGAAGACAAGCCAGTGTTGTCATTACAATGACAACCGGTTTGGAATGAAAAGCTAAAATCCACACACTGAAATTAGTAGGATCTTCTGGGTATTCAGGGCTCAAAATGAAAATGACTAATCTGGTTTAGAAGCCAATAATGTGTGGTGAGGGGAACAAACCTTTGTAATTTTCCTCTGTGTGATAACTCAGCTATACAAATGTTATTTTCTGCCGCTGCTCTGCAATTACCATTTAGAATTAGGATGGCTTTTTGAAAGCACTTGCCAAAGTATGGCTCATTACGAAATGTTTTAGAATCCACATGAAAACTTGCATGTCTATTTTTTGGAAGGAGAAAAAAAAATCCTTAGAAACATTTTCACTAGGGATAGTAAATTTCTCGGGTTTTGTTGACAAACTGTCCACTGACAACAAGAAAAAAGTTGCCTACAAAATCGGTACATTTCTTTCAATACATTTTAAAGCAACCCAAAAAATATACCGTTTATATATATATTCTGTATGCATTTGAAAAATATGCATGGCTAAAAATGTGAATAGCTGAAAAATGTGAACAAACATGATTTAGTCAATGGGGCAAATGTGTTAAATGTGCACAATAAATAAAAATGCATATAAAATGCAGGAATTTCCATGTGTGAGAAGAAAAAAGGTTTCACAACGCCATAAAATGCCAAGATTCTGCAACTTGATCCTAAGTTTAAGAGTTCTGAAGAGTTTAGAACTCAGAGTTCTGGCTTATGGGATCCTAAACCAAATAAATTGGAGTTAAGTATGTGTGTGTGTGTGTGTGTGTATATATATATATATATATATATATATATATATATACCTGATTTATGTTTACTCCTAAAACCAGACCTTTTCCCTCCAAGTACCAGAAATGAATGGATGTTCCAGAAATTGAACAGAATGAGAATTCTAGGGAAATTCTGAGAAATGCAACAAAAATGGAACGGAAAGATTTTCACATCCTTAGCTTTCACAGATTGGCTCTTATTGTCAGGATCACGGTCCAGATATGGTGCTTGAACATATGTGTCAATGTGGGATGATGGGTTATGCCATCCTATTGGTGAGGCTGGGAGAATGAAAGATTGTGTCTCAGGTGCCACCTAGGATAATGATCAGATACGTAGGGATGAAGAATGAACTGACAATTGCCAAGGTCGCTCTTTGTAGCTTGGGATGGAGGGAAATTTTGTAGTTTGCTATGGAGGGGGGAAAAGGAGGGGAAAGACCTAGGAAAAGAATATGTTTTGAATTGCTGACACATGGGGTGAAGGCTTTTGTAATAGGCAAATTTTTGAACTGTAACTATGTGAAGTCGAAGTTCACAGCCGACATCCATAGGTTTTTGTGGGTTTTGTAGTCTCAAATTGCTGTTAATATTATTGTTGTATTTTAATTGTTGTTTTTAATTTAATTGTTGTTTTAATCTGTAATTGGTTTAATCACTTTTTAAGGGGGGGAGAGAATTAGATTTGTTGTATTTGCATTGCAATTTATTGTTGTTAGCCGCCCCGATTGACCTCAAAGAGCGGGATATAAATAAATTTTATTATTTATTATTATTATTATTATTGGGTTTTTGGGGCCATGAGGCTGTGTTCCTGACGTTTTGCCTCCATCTGTGGCTGGCATCTTCAGAGAACAGATGCAGGTGAAACGTCAGGAATACATTCTTCTACACATAATGGTCCAAATAAGTACCAGGTGGCATGACTGGGCAAAACCCAGCTATCTGGGTGTTAAGGCAACCCTAGGTATAGGAGGCATCTGTGTAGGATTAAAACATCCAGAGCCCAGGGATAATTTTGAGTCCCCAGACCGAATGGAGTCTCCACCTCAAAGAAATTCCTAGTTATCCTTCCATCTCAAAGAAAATCTTGGTTATCCAAATCTTCCTTGATTTTGGCAGGGTTTGGGGACTTCGGGGTGGGAAATGTTATTGTTAAACATATAGTCAGAAATAATTTCCCTTCTTTGCAAAAAGCAAATTGATAAAGGACAATTGCCCCCATCTCTTGACCTTTTATGAACACATTTTTTATAGCAAAAGAACAAAGATCTAAAGGCGGGGCAGGAATTATATGTAAAAATCTAATACAATCCACCTATGGCAAGAGTCAACCTGCCAGGATAATTTGGCAATCTGATCTAAAGATGGATATTTCTAAAACCATCTGCTCATGCGGAAAGGCCATACATAGATGGTATTTAACACCCATAAGATTATAAAAAATGGTGAAAGACGCCTCCCCCAAATGCTGTGAGATCCTTGGTTCCTACTTACACATGTGGCTGGATTGTCCCAAGGTTAGAGCTTTCTGGAATGCTGTTTTTAACCCAAATTTCTGATATTGCGAAACAACCTATAGAGTTTTACCTAGGTCTTCTAATGCTATCGATTTACAGCAAGGACAAGAGCCACTTGAAAAACTGAAAACTTGTCATCTCAGCGGCCAGTGCAGAAATCGCAAGATGTTGGAAAACAGGAGATGTTCAACTGAGCAACTGGTGGAAGAGGATTTGGGACTCACAGTTCTCAGAAAAACTCTCCTATACCTTCAGGTTTTGCAATGGACAAAAGGAGGCACACACATTTTTTGAGGATTGGTCTGTTTTTATTGAATATATTAATACCAACATGAACAATATTGGACCTCCTACCCATCAGACTATCTTTCGGAGAGACACTCTGGACTTGGTTCTACCGGCTGCCATAGCGTGAGATGACACCTTGAACTCCGAGTGTTTCTGGTATCCCAGAATAAATCGCCTTTCTGTAAAACTCTTTTTGTTGATCTCCTGGATCATAGAATGCATTTTGTGTTTATTATATTGATTGTTTACAACGTTATTAAGTAAAATCTGTTTAAAACTTTTTTAAGAAAAAAGAAAAATAAATAATCCTGCCCTCCTATAGGTTCCGGATGATTCATCAGTAATTTCCTACCTAGGACCTTATTGCATTCTCCAAAAAAAAGCAACTTAGCCCTTCAGGGATACAGTCGCTTATGGGAAGCACTTGAGTATTATCGTTCAGAAGTGGCCGCCAACGCTGCCGGGTGACTACAGATGACGCCAAATTAGGAGGGATAGCTAATACCCCAGAAGACAGGATGAAAATTCAAAATGGCCTTAATAGATTAGAAAGCTGGGCCAAAGCTAACAAAATGAATTTCAACACAAAGAAATGTAAGATATTGCACTTAGGGCAAAAAATAAATAAAAATGAAAGGCATAGATATAAGATGGGGGACAGCTGGCTTAACAAGACTTATGCGTATGAAAGGGATCTAGGAGTCCTAGTAGACCACAAGTTGAACATGAGTCAAGAGTGTGATGCCGCAGCTAAAAAGGCCAATGCAATTTTAGGCTGCATTAATAGAAGTATAGTATCTAGATCAAGGGAAGTAATCTGTATAATGATTTAATATATTTTTAAGGGGGGGGTATATGTTGTTGTTCACTGTATGGGTGTTTTTTAACTGTAAGTCGCCTTGACAACCTCAGCTAAAGGCGGGGTATAAATAAATAAATTATTATTATTATTATTATTATTATTATTATTATTATTATAGTGTCACTGTATTCTGCTTTGGTCAGGCCCCACCTGAAAAAAAATTTGTCCAGTTCTGGGCACCATAATTCAAAAGGGATGTGGAGAAACTGGAGCGTGTCCAGAGGAGGGCCACTAAAATGGTGAAGGGTCTGGAAACCAAGCCCTATGAGGAACGACTTAGGAAATGGGGTATGTTTAGCGTGGAGAAAAGACGGTTAAGAGGGGATATGATAGCCCTGTTTAAATATTTGAAGGGATGTCATATTGAGGATGGAGCAAGCTTGTTTTCTGTTGCTCCAGAGAATAGGACTTGGAACAACAGATGCAAGCTACAGGAAAAGAGATTCCAGCTCAACATTAGGAGGAACTTCCTGACAGTGAGAGCTGTTCGGCAGTGGAACACACTCCCTTGGTGGATGGTGGAATCTCCTTGTTTGGAGGTCTTTAAACAGAGGCTGAATGGCCATCTATCGGGGATGCTTTGATTGTGAGTTCCTGCGTGGCAGAATGAGGTTGGACTAGATGACCCTTGTGGTCTCTTCCAGCTCTATGACTGTATGATTCTATGGCTAAAACCCGCATGAAACCCAGCTCCCAGCCACACTCAGTCAGCCGCTTTTCAAAAACAGAAGGCAGCTGGTTGAGCGTGGCCGGGAGCCCGGTTTCATGCTGGTTTTAGTCACCCAGGAGCACCGGCAGCCACTTCCAAGCGATAATGTCCGAGTGCATCCCGTAAGCGAATGTATCCCGGAAGGGGCAAGTTGCATTTTTTTAGAATGTGATAAGTACCAGGAAACCAGCTTCCCGAAGCAAAGGATGCTCCATCCTCCCTGTATCCAGAGCATCCACTCTGCAAATTGTATTCTACATTCATTTATTCCAGAGATGCTCTTCTTCCAGTGCCTTCAGGAGCCTTCTGGAGCATCATTCTGTTGATGTTAAGCAAGCAGCTCTTCTTGTGCAACGACAACATTCCTATCTAATAATTTCCTTTTTTTGCTTGCTCCCATATCTGGTGTTTTTATACGAGGGGGGAAATGCGATGCAAAACAAGCCCAGACTGTATTGAAAGGAGGGCTTGAGATGTTCAGGAGCATGACAGGCTGGGAGGTGTTTGTTCCTTTGCCGTGAAAACATTCCCTTCGCCTTTGCATATTTGGGAGCAAACATGGAGAGTCGGAAATGAAGTGCAGCAAATTGCCAAGAAACCCTTCATGCTTTCTCTGTCAAAACAGAGTTCATGTTCAAGTGCTTGCAGAGGACTTGCATTTGGAAATGAAATGAAATGAAGGCCCTGCTGGCTGATTTGATTATCCATGAAAAGCCAAGTACGCCACTTAATTCTTCTATTGATGTTCTTCATCTTGGGGAAGGACTGAAGCTTTGCCCTCCCCATTTACCCAAGGTTTACTCATAGAAAGCAAATTTCCTTTGGGAAGAAATTTGGCAATATAATCATCTGCGGAATACCACCGATACCTTTTCAGCAGCACATTTGGCCAGGTTTTAACATCTGCTCTAAGTTTAGTTTAGTTTTGCTTTAAAGGCAGGTGCAATCTGAAAAAATAAAGATATATCTATGTGTGTGTGTGTGTGTGTGTCTTATCAGCTAAGTGAGGCCGGTAACAATAATAGCAACAACAATGTTTACCATATATACTCGACTATGTATAGTCGAGTATATATCTCGACTAGACATAGTCATGTATAGTCCTCATATATATATATATATATATATATATATATTGAGGACTTGCATTGACCTGTGGATAAGTCGATCCAGGTTTTCTGGGTCAATTTTTTGACTAAAATTTCTAGACTTGTACATGAGTACATGCATACATATGTACACACACATACAACAGTGTGAGGCACTTTTCAGTAAAATATTTTAATTTATAGCTTAATCTTACTCTTTTGCACACCAACAGTAATTTGGTAAATAAAAGAGGGGAAATTGGTAGGTGCAATCTGAATATATATATATATATATATATATATATATATATATATGCACACACACACACACCACAATGTGAGGCATCACACCTATACTTGTTCCAAATAAATTCAATAAAATATTTTAATTTAGAGCTTAATCTTGCTCTTCTGCACACCAACAGCTATTAGGTAAATAAAAGAGAGGAAATTGGTAGGTGCAATCTGACACCTATACCTGTCCCTAATAAATTCAGTAAAATATTTTAATTTATAGCTTAATATTACTATTCTGCACACCAACAGTAATTACGTAAATAAAAGAGGGGAAATTGGTAGGTGCAATCTGAAAAAAATAAAGAATATATATATATACCACAGTGTGAGGCATCACACCTATACCTGTCCCAAATAAATTCAGTAAAATATTTTAATTTATAGCTTAATATTACTATTCTGCACACCAACAGTAATTAGGTAAATAAAAGAGGGGGAATTTTTTTCTCTCTTGCTTTGGAAACCTTTGGAACCAGGGTACGGAATAAGAATAAGGAACAACGAAAGAAAATGAGAGCGAAAGGCTAATTAATTTTGCTGTACTGGTTCCAATTCTCCATTATATTTATTTGTCAGTGGAAAGCTCATAAGCAAACAAATACTAAAAGCAATTTTGTATCTTCCAGCAGGCAATTTGGGAACATGGAGCGCACCACTGGAACGCCATCTTAAACATGTGTCAGTGTGTCTTATCAGCTAAGTGAGGCTGGTAACAATAATAGCAACAACAACGTTTACCATATATACTCAACTATGTATAGTCGAGTATATATCTCGACTATACATAGTCATGTATAGTCCTCATGTATAAGTTGACCTCATGTATAAGTTGACCTCATGTATAAGTTGAAGACAGTTCTGGGGACCAAAATTATAGATTTTGATATGACCCATAGATAACTCTGCAGATTGCTCTGCAGAGGGGCGGGATATAAATATAATATTAATAAATATATAAATAATAATAATTTATATTAATATATTATTATTATTATTATTATTATTATTATTATTATTATTACTCAAGGGTAAAAATATTTAGGGGCATGTAATGAAGGATGTAAAGGACGAAGCCAAGGAAAGCAATGCCAAAGAACTTACAAAATTCCAGCAGACATAACTCTTTGTGCTCACACTAAAGGTTGGATGGATGAAAGAATAGAAGGGGATCAGCGCTTGTTGGATAGATTATGCTCTTGCCTTTCACAAGAGGATTGTTCCCTTTTTTTATAAGAGTTAAAGTACAGGACTTACATTGACCCGTGGATAAGTTGATCCAGGTTTTCTGGGTCAATACTTTGACTAAAATTCTAGACCTATACATGAGTACATGCAGTGATGCTCTTTCCATGAAAGGGCAGTCCATCAGAATATATTAAATCTCAGGGAAGGAGGAGAAATAAAGGGAGCAAACCAGAAGAAAGAAGGATATATTATTATTATTATTATTATTATTATTATTATTATTATCCCAACCTCAGGAATTCCATCTAAGGAGAGCCCTCCCATAAGTCCTCTCCTAGCTTAAAATAACATCCCCGCTTTTTCTTGTAATAGTTGAAGTGTCGGCTCATTGCTGTTTATTGTCTGTTTTAATTTGGATGGTTTTAATTTGTCTGAGTTTAATATTGTTTTAAGGGGGGGTATTGGGGTCAATTGTATTTGGGTCTGTTCTTAACTATTAGCTGTCCCAATTGTTCTCAGAGGGGCGGGATACAAATAAATATTATTATTATTATTATTATTATTATTATTATTATTTATTCTGTTTATTTATATCCCGCCTTCCTCCCAACACATTATATTATTGTATAATATGATTATACAACATGGAGGGTCTATATTGATTAGTTAAAATTATAATTAGTTTATTGATACATATTTTCATTTTTATATAAGAACCTGAAAAAGAAAAAACTTTCCTGCTTTTCTTTTTATATTAATTTATAGCTCCCAACACATTATATTATTGTATAATATGATAATACAACATGGAGGGTCTATATTGATTAGTTAAAATTATAATTAGTTTATTGATATATATTTTCATTTTTATATAAGAACCTGAAAAGGAAAAGACTTTCTTGCTTTTCTTTTTATATTAATTTATAGCTCCCAACACATTATATTATTGTATAATATGATAATACAACATGGAGGGTCTATATTGATTAGTTAAAATTATAATTAGTTTATTGATATATATTTTCATTTTTATATAAGAACCTGAAAAGGAAAATACTTTCTTGCTTTTCTTTTTACATTAATTTATAGCTCCCAACACATTATATTATTGTATAATATGATAATACAACATGGAGGGTCTATATTGATTAGTTAAAATTATAATTAGTTTATTGATATATATTTTCATTTTTATATAAGAACCTGAAAAGGAAAAGACTTTCTTGCTTTTCTTTTTACATTAATGTATAGCTCCCAACACATTATATTATTGTATAATATGATTATACAACATGGAGGGTCCATATTGATTAGTTAAAATTATAATTAGTTTATTGATATATATATATATATATATATATATATATTCATTTTTATATAAGAACCTGAAAAGGAAAAGACTTTCTTGCTTTTCTTTTTACATGTATATACATACATTCAAAGCATAATAGAAATATATCAGGGGGAAAAGAATATATTATGGTAAATCAAAAATGCATGATAAAACACGCCACTCTAAAATGCTAAAATATTAAAAGAATATACTAATATGCTAAAAACAAAGACAAACAAAACCCTCATCGGTTGCTAGCCCTCTCGGCCACCTTAGACACACTCGGAAACTTAATCCAACCAATTTGAAGAGGAAAGTCTTCAACCCTTTACAAAAAGCAGATCAGATCCCCCTTCCAGCTGGGAATTTTTTATGGCCTCCAAAAACCATACATGCTAAATTTTAGATTTATCTCCGACAACTGACAGTGCTCTAATCCAAAGCGTTCAGAGGGTACCAGGTGGAGAAGGTTCCCAAAGGGCGGGATATAAATTATTATTATTATTATTATTATTATTATTATTATTATTATTATTTTATATATTTCTCCTTCCACTTTTGATGCAATGAAGAGAAACGAATGCCGTACTTAAGTATTAAACCAGTTAGAGAGCTAGCGGCAGAATTTGAAAAGACGCCTGGAGTTGTTTAATGATGAACTCAGCAAGGGCCATGTTCCACATGGTAATCAATGTTTATAGCTGTTTTGCCAAAAGACTCCATCCATCAAATTCACTTCCCGCAAGAATGATAGAGCAGCTTGGGCCGTAACAATTTCGGTTCACATTTATCACTCACAAGCTAGGCATTTGCATCAGGAAGCCATGCGCAGCATTAAAGTCTGGGTTGACTAGCCCATGTTGACCTCCTCCTCCTCCTACAGATGGTATGGATGTGTCAAGAGCCATTGGAAAGCCAGGCTGGGCTTAATGAAGATAATAATAATAATAATAATAATAATAATAATTTATTTATACCCCGCCTTTAGCCGAGGCTGTCAAGGCGGCTTACAAGTTAAAAAGAATGCACCCATCCAATCAACAACAAAGAACCCCCCTTAAAAATATATTAAATAATTATACAGATTAAAATCTCATTTACAATAAAAACATTAAAACATCTCTCCCATAGCATTTCCAGTGCAAGCCTAAGTAGAAAACATCATCGCCTACTACGGCAAGTATAAATCACCTGCTTCCCTTCAGATGTTTGGGATTAAATCTTCTGTACTTCTGCCAATGTGGTATATAGTGGCTTGAGTGCTGGGCTAAGATTCTGGAGATCAGCATTTGAATCCCAATTCAGCCATGGAAACCCCCTGGGTGACTTTGGGCAAGTCATACTCTCTCAGCCTCATAGAATCATAGAGTTGGAAGAAACCACAAGTGCCATCCAGTCCAACCCCATTCTGCCAATGAAGGAACTCTCAATCAAAGCATCCCCGACCGATGACCATCCAAAGATATAGCCGTGTTAGTCTGTAGAATCAGTAGGTAGAGAGATCTTGCAGCACCTTTGAGACTCACTGAAAGAAAGAACTTGGCAGCATGAGCTTTTGTAGACTTCACTCTACTTCCTCAGATGCATTTGATGCATTTCCTCAAATGCGTCTGAGGAAGTAGACTGAAATCTATGAAAGCTCATCTTGCCAATTTCTTTCTTTCAGTGAGTCTCAAAGGTGCAACAAGATCTCTCTACATACAGATGACCATCCAGCCTCTGTTTAAAGACCTCCAAAGAAGGAGACTCCACCATCCTCCGAGGGAACGTCTTCCACTGTCAAACAGCTCTTACTGTCCGGACGGTCCTCCTAATGTTTTAGACTCCAACTCCCTTCGATGTGGACAGTACTACTTATGGTCAGGGATGTTGTTGTCATCATTTGCCGATAATTGATGTGGAATCTCTTTTCCTGTAGCTTGTATCCATTGCTCCAGGTCCTGTTCTCTTCTCTGGAGCAGCAGAAAACAAGCTTGCTCCATGCTCAATATAACACCCTTTCAAATATTTAAACAGGGCTATCTGAGATAACCATCCAGCCTCTATTTAAAGACCTCCAAAGAAGGAGACTCTACCATTTTTAAGGCAGTGTATTCCTTAGGGTCAGTTCCTCATACTGTCAGGAAGATCCTCCTAATATTGAGGTGGAATCTCTTTTCTTGTAGCTTGCATCTATTATTCCGGGTCTTGTTCCCTGGAGTAGCAGAAAACAAGCTTGCTCCCTCCTCAATATGCTATCCCTTCAAATATTTAAACAGGGCTATTGTGTCACCTGTTAACCTCTTTGCCTCAACAAATCTTAACCACCGCCAAACCCTAAAAAAGCCAGATAGGCATTAGGATCACCATAAGTCAGAAATTACTTGAAGGCATACAACAACAGCAAACGCCGACGACAACACTCCTGACCATAAGTAGTGCTGTCCAGGTTGAAGGGAGTTGGAGTCTAAAAATTATGAAGGGCAACAGGCTGCCTCCTCTGACTGTGGGTTATTTTTTGGAAACATCCTCGAAACAGAGCCCTAACATAGGACGTTATCACACGGGGCCCAATCCAAACAAAATCCACACGAAATCCCGACCTAATACGTATTAATGGCCTGTGTTTTCACACGACGTCGCACAGAACCCCGACAGAAAGCGGAATGATCCGAGATCTTTTCAATTTCAGTTTCTTCAGGAATTGCAATTGCGCGATGGGAATCATTTCGCATTTACCGTAGGTTTGATAACCAAATACGTATTGTGGCGCATTTCCCCGCTGTTGCCATGGTTCCAGCGAGCATTCCTCTCTCTGCGCATGGGCAGGAGGCTCATTTCGGCTACATTTATGGGGGTTTTTCTCTTGTGTGTGGACGTTCGATACACTTACTGTAAATGCGCAATGAAGGTAATGACGTATGCGGAAACAAGGGTTATTTCCCGTTTATTTTCGAGATGCCTCATTTCCACTTTTATTTCCGCTTTCTGGCCCACGTGTGATAACGTCCATAGATATAGACGCTGGGAGGGCTGTTGACTACAAACTACTGCAGTGTTGATGAGGGATTGCATTCGTGCAAATCAGAGATTAGATTCCCTAGCTCTGATCGCTAGGTCGGACAGCTTGTTTTTATCTTAACAGATAACAATTGCTTATCGCTAATGAAAAAAGTGGACGCTTTTTTAATTTTCACGCTACATAATTATAGCGCTATAACACTATATAGTTCTACACACTACACAATTATAGTACTATACAATGATATAGCGCATACAACTGTACAGTCGGCCCTCCATGTTTGCGGCTTTGACTTTTGTGGATTTGATCATTTGCGGTTTTGATTAAGACGTTCTCTGGTGGAATCTCTACGTCCTCCAGCACAATTCTGCTGAAAATTGACCATAGAGTTGTGCTGGAGAACCTTGAAGTTCTTAGAGAAAACACTTCTCTGGGCATTTGTAGGCATAATTCTATGATCAACTTTGGGCAGATGTTGACCATAGAGTGCACTGGAAGACCTGGAGATTCCTAGAGAAGTGTTCTGTAAGATAAAAAGAATATTTTTTTTTATTTGCAGTTTTTCAACAGTCATGGGAGTCCTTCACCCCCAACCCCAGTGAATGTGGGGGGAGCCACTGTTTAGCACTTATGGGCGCCAGTTCCTGTCTGATCTTGGAAGCTAAGCAAGGTCAGCCCTGGTTAGTACTTGGATGGGAAACCACCAATTAATATTTCTGAGGAAGGAACTGGGAAACTCACCTCTGAGAAAATCCTATGAAATTAATGGGATTGCTTTAAGTTGACAGGTGACTTCAAGCATTACACAGTTAGACTATTGTAGTGCTATATGCCACTATTACTGCCATAGCAACATAGTATGTTATCCTGAACCCAGAAGTTTTGGGAGGGTTGTTTAGAATAATCAATCCCAAAGGGTGCTCAGCAATGGCTCCTCTTCATCCTAGAAATACGTGATCAGTGGGGTGTCTAGTTGAGGTAGAATAAAGAGGAGGTCAACCGATGGTGAAAGGTCTAAAAACCATGTCCTATGAAAAGCGGCTTACAGAGGTGGGTATGTTTAGCCGGGGGAAGAGAAGAGTAAGAGGTGACATGATAGCCACGTTTTAATATTTGAACAGACGTTATATGGAAGAAGGGGCAAGATTGTTTAGGTTTCTCATAGACATTAGGAATAATCTAATGGTAAGAGCTATTCGACAGTGAAAAACGCTGTCTCAGAGTGTGGTAGAGGCTCCTTCTTTAGAGGTTTTTAAGCATAGGCTGGATGGCTGCTGGAGGTGCTTTTATTCTGTGTTCCAATTATTCTATCTTGATAAACACTTTTTAGAATGTCAAAAATCTGTTCAGTATAAAAGAGGTCCTATATGGTCAATCAATTCACTCTGGAGTTCTAGCTTTTCAGAACTGTTAGACAAAGGTGAGATCCCAACTCTTTGAAGTTACCCAAAGTCCTCTCGCTGCTATTAATTTGAGCTATTGAAATCTCCCAATTATATATTAATTTGTGGGTGCCATCTCAATAACCCAGCAATTTGGGTAACAGGTTGTGGCATTTGACTGCATCCCTTTAAAATGTGTGAGCTCAATGGAAGAGATGGTATGAACGGGGCAGGGCTTAGTGGGAGGACAAAGGAAAGGCTTCAGGGGTTTTTTTATGGTTCTTTTATTTTTTTCTTTTAAAAAATCACATCTTATCAAATTTTAAGTTTGACCATATGAAGCTATGTATATGTAAATACATTTAGAGTGTGCATAAGGTATTGTAATTTAAAGGTATAATTTTAAGTTTTGCTAACCCTAGATAATGAAGACATAAAAATAGTTAAAAGATTTCCCATACCTGGAATCAAATATTGATTAGAAAGGAGACTGCAGTCAAGAAAATAGAAGAAGACTATAGAACTATTCCCCATTTAGCTACAAACAGATCAAGGGGTAAGGAGAATAATCTACTGCATAAACAATATCAATGACCTTAGCAGTATTAGGAAGATATAGTCTAGAAGTTACATAACAGAAAAGAAGGAAATGAAATGAGAAAATGGCTAGAAATACTAATAACCTTAAAGAGATATTTAGATAAATAAGTATACAAAAATAATAAAAATAAATAATAATAGCAATGACTTAGACATTAAGATAACTTAGAAAAAAGGATGCAATATGTCCATTAGAAAATTAAGAGAAGAGATTATAACATAGCTAATTTTAGTTATTTTTAGCTGATACTTTTAGTGGGAAATCTTGACAGCTATATTCTAAAATTTCCTTATTGTTTAACCACATATTTTATTTTATTCCATTTTATTTTATCTTGCTTGTCAATAAAAAAATCTAGACAACAGAAAGGGAGTGTCTTCCACTGTTGAACAGCTCTTACTCTCAGGACGTTCCTCCTAATAGCTTTATTCTACCTCAGTCCTGGCCCAACAATTTGTGCAAGCTTACATCTTTACATAGAGCATGGGAAAGTAGCCTTTGGCCTTCCAGGTCAAAACTTGAAAACTCACTTTTTAGGAAGAGTCGGTATAATATGCCGATTCTAAATCATTGTCCTCCAACTGCTCAGTTATGGAATGATTTCAGTGTGTTATCTTCATTTTTCTTTAAAGTAGCATCCCAATTTCTGCATCTTGATTGCAGACTCCTTCCACTGGCTGCCGACAGGATGACCAGTGTCCATGGATAATGGGAATCAAGATATAATTTCCCAAAACCATAGAATCATAGAATCATGGAGTTGGAAGACACCACAAGGGCCATCTAGTCCAACCCTCATTCTGCCATGCAGGAACTCAAAATCAAACCATCCCTGACAGATGGCCATCCAGCCTTTGCTTAAAGACCTCCAAAGAAAGAGATTCCACCATCCTCCGAGGGAATGTGTTCCACTGTCGAACAGCTCTTACTGTCAGGAAGTTCCTCCTAACAACTATTGCCATTATATTCAGCGATATACAGGAATTATAAGTTATGAGTAACATTAGTACAAAAAGCATGGCTAAGGATCCTGTATGGTGTGGTATGGTAAGGCTTCTGGGCAGTGAGAAGGTCAATGGGGGCAAGGTTGATGCCAACTCTAGTGATGCCACCGGAAGCAAATGATACCTTCAACATCACCAGCAGTCTGTTTTATATGGAGTTGTAGCATGCATTTTTTGCTACAACTCTTGCTGTAGTTCATAGAATCATAGAATTATAGAGCTGGAAGAGACCACAAGGGCCATCCAGTCCAACCTCCTGCCATGCAGGAACTCCCGATTAAAGCATCCCCGACAGATGGCCATCCAGCCTCTGCTTTGGTTCTGCCATTTGGTTGTATTACTGTGAACATATTCAGAGGAAGGGGTAGTAGAGGAAGGCAATGTTGGATCTGTAACTTTAATAATGATACAGTCATTGCAAATTCATAGAGAAGGGGGGGTAGGGGGGAGTTCTGCTTTTTAAATATAATTTTTAGGGCATATGAAATCACTCTTGTTTCCTTATTATATACCAGCTGAACTGTGAGTCTTGCAACTTGCCGCGAAGGAGGCTATTTCTGAGCCAGAAACTGGTTATGAGAGGCGGAGGGAAGATAATAGCGTTTGTACTTCCTGCAAAGTTATTATGCTTGTTCAACTTATATATTTTGTTGGGTTATTTCAAAAACCATATATGATCGGGCTTGATTCTGACACACACAAAAAGGATGTATAATGTCTGCCACCCGGTGGCTCTCAAACATACTACTTCTAGTTTTATAACTCAAATATCTTTAATGTACAGTCAGCCCTCCACATTTGCAGCTTTGACTTTTGAGGTTTTGATTATTCGTGGATTTGATTAATGCAGAATCATAGAATTGGAAGAGACCCCAAGGGCCATCTAGTCCAACCCCCTGCCATGGAGGAACTCACAATCAAAGCACCCCTGACAGATGGCTTCTGTTTAAAAATTTCCAAAGGAGGAGACTACGGGGGGGGGGGGGGGGATGCAGACGGCGAAAAACGTTGTCTTCAATCCCAGGAAGGGGAGGGACAGCCAGACGCTGGGAGCCCCATCCCCTTCCTGAGGACGTCATCGGAGCGATGGTCCGTCCGCATGACGGGTGCTCCAATGATGTCCTTCCGGCTCAGCATCCAGACACGCTGAGCCGGAAGAGACGCCAAAGAGGCACACCATGCCTCTTGCGGTGCCCCTTTCGCGGCTTGCCGAAGGAGCACTTTTTTTCCCGTGGCTTGCGGAAGGAGCCCAGGGCCGCCCGTCTGCATCCCCCCTTCATCATCCTCCGGGGGAGTATGTTCCACTGTTGGACAGCTCTGTCAGGAAGTTCTTCCTAATGTTTAAGTGGAATTTCTTTTCCTGTAGCTTGCATCCATTGTTCCAGGTCCTATTCTCTGGAGCAGCAGAAAACAAGCTTGCTCCCTCCTCAATATGACACCCCTTCAAATATTTAAACAGAGCTATCATATCCCCTCTTAACTTTCTCTTCTCCAGGCTAAACATACCCAGTTCCCCAAGTTGTTCCTCATAGGGCTTCATGGTTTCCAGACCCTTCACCATTTTAGTTGCCCTCCTTTGGACACGCTCCAATTTCTCAGCATCCTTTTTGAATTGTGGTGCCCAGAACTGGACACAGTCTTATTCCAGGTGAGGCCTGACCAAAGCAGAATAGAGTAACACTATTACTTCCCTTGATCTAGACCAAAGGTCCCCACACTTTTTCAGCCGGGGGCCAGTTGCTGGAAGTTGACCAAAGGGTCACACTGGAGGACCCAGAGATTCTCTCAGTTTAAAAAAAAAAAAGTGTGTTTTATTTGTGTTTTTTCCACTTTCCCAGAGATCCTGTGTCCTTAACCCCAGCAAATGTGGAGGGCCCACTATACAGGCTAAATCTACTCTGGGAACACAAGCCTTCAGCAGATTCGGAAAAGCTTTATTCAGTAAGCAGAGCTGATCACAGTAGATAGTTGTTATCAGGACGGAAAGGGTCCCCCCCCCCAAGTTATATGTGATGTCCTATCTCTATCTAACTCAATCAGCTGGCTTAATGGATAAACCAGTAAGAGTTTATTGTAGCAACTCAGAACAGAAAGCTGTTTCTTGACAGAACTGGACTCACATCCCATTACAATCCTATAACCTTCTTCAAGCCCAAACCCCTTCAGTCTCTTGCATTCCTTCCCAGGCTAAATGGCCTTGGAGGCTTATGGTAATAGTCAGTGGAGGTCTTTGTTGTTGTTGTTAGCTGCCCTCGAGTCGGTTCCGATTCATGGCGACCCTGTGGACGAGACATCTCCAAGAATCCCTATCTTCCACTGCTTTCTTGCCCAGATCCTGCAAGCCCTTCCCATAACTCCCTTGATCGAGTCTATCCATCTCTCTTTCTTTCTTCTCCCCTCTACCTTTCCTAGCATTATTGGTTTTTCTAGTGATCCGTGCCTACTCATGATGTGGCCAAAGTACGATAGCCCAACTTGATCATCTTTGCTTCCAAGGAGAGCCCTGGTCTGAACTGTTCAAAAACCCATTTGTCTTCTTGGCTATCCATGGGATCCCAAGTACTCTTCTCCAACACATTTATCATACATGAAAAAAGGATGGGAAAGAAGTAGATCACTCCCATCTTTATTTTGTCCTTATCGCGCGATGGCGTGAAAATTATCACACACGTCACACTTATCCTGTCATTATCCCATCAGCGAACTGGAATTGTCCCATCACTTTTCTTTAATGGAAACCTCCGTTAATGAAAACGGATGAGACAATTCCACTTCATTGATGGAATAATGACGAGATGAGCGCAACGTCGTCTGATAATCTTCGTGCGGTCACGCGATAAGGATGGGAACGATCCACGTGTCCTTTTTCACATGTGGTAATCTCCAGTGTCTTTTTCTTTCCCATCCTTAGGCTTGGGACGAGATCAGTGCGAGCTTTTAAAACTGAAACTGCTTCTAAGCAATAACCTGCAAAAGGGACCCTGACGGTATACTTAGGAGTCCAAACAATTCACCCAATACAAAAGCCTTCATCTGCTGCTTTGTGGGCAGAAAAGGAGATATATACTCGCTCATGGCGAGCAAGCAAGCACCTCCTTTTTCCACCGAATGAGCTCTACCTTACTCTTCAAGTTGGCTCAATGGGCAAAGAAAGATCTTCCAGGCGCAGAGCTTGGCAGAGGTGACTGCATAGCAGCAGCAAGAGCATTAGCCAGTACATTTCTATATCCCTTATCAATGCACTTAAGCACTCCCTAAACAGTTTGCAATGTGTAACCCAATTGCCCCCAACAAGCTGGGGACTCATTTTAGCGCCAAACAAAGAGGAGACAAGCTCCATGTGCTAAAAAAGGGTCAACTGTTTATTAGTGTTTTAAAAAGGCCAATACGTTTCAGCCACACTAGGCCTTCCTCAGGAGAAGGGAAGTACGATAAATTGTGTGGCTGTGCAATGCATGGGGAGGCAACCAGGTACAGGCTGGACTAAGAAAATGTGCACGCCAAAAAAGATGAAAAGATAAAGCACAGAAAATGGCAACTACGTTAGCAACGATTATAATCTTTAATGTGATAACTTATACTGACCAGTGGATAAGTCGAGCCAGGTTTTTTTTTGGGTCAATTTTTTAACTAAACCTTTTAGACTTATACATAGACTTGTACAGATCCTCTTCACCTTCATTCCTGCGCAACATACAAATCCTTTTTCCTAAAAAATTTTGTTAAATTTGAAAAACCTTTGGGTTCCCCAGCATACTAATACTTCCTTCCTGAGCACACATGGTATCATTTTGGATACATAAGCAACAGACTGCACAGGCTGAACAACGAAAACAGTAGTTTCGAAAGATCCATGGTTTAAGAAACTAGGATTGGTTTATCCAAACTAGTTCAAAGTACCAGACAAACAGAGAAAGTCAATAAAATCCCTCTGAAGACCAGATGTTTTTGCTCAACATTCTCAAAAACAGAACAAAATAAATAGAAGAAACAGTTGCCAATAATGAACACAAAAGTAATTTTGTTAGCGCGTATATTTGAAGATGCAACTTTAAAAAATCATTAAGAGCAGACCAACCTGATTTTCAACCAACGGCTGATCATTACATTAAACAAACCTAAGGACCTTGAAATGTCATTATTGCTGGTGTCTAGTGGCAAGTCCTGGTCACAGATTGAAGTAAAAATGTTTAGGTGCCATAGGTACAGATCTGGACAAGTCAGGATCTTTAAAATATTTATTAACATCTTTCTGAACTCACATTTATCATAATATATCGTCTGTGAAACATACTGAGCTACTCTCCAAGGGTCACTTTCTTGAACGAAGAAGAAAACAAGCCCACAGTCTTAAGATCTTCAAACTGGTGTCCCTTCAGTTTGCTGCTTCGTATTTTTGAAGTGATCCTTTAGGAAGCAACGCTGTCGCATTAGATCGATCATGGGCTCTTCTGTACTCAATTTACCTTCCTTCTGCCTCTGTGCAAGTATCATGGCCCGTAGCAATGGTGGATAGAGGACATATCGAATGGTTTCCACCTCCACTGGTGTAAATTTCTTAAAGGCCTCCTCCTCATGCTTCGGTACCATGCGCCAATCATGATACATAACCTTGTCGATTTCTTTTACTTCATTTGCCGTCTTGCCTAAGAAGGAATGGACAAGGGTAAAGGGGCTATGTAAGTTACACAGACACAAGGTGCAGTTTGCCAAAATCTGCCCTGTTGTGATCTCTGAATCTACCTCTCCTAACAAGCTACAACCCACTATCTGAATCCATGAATCCAGACTCACAGGTGACCATTTTGTTTGAACCCACAATCATAGCTGGCCCATGATTTGTTTTCCAACTGCCCACCCTAAAATGCGAGCTCACAAAAAGGGCACAATCGAAACGAACCAGAAGAAAAGCTACAACTTGCTTTCTTGTAAATGTTCAATTTGTGGCTTAAGTAACAAAGAAGGATGAATATAAACCATGGATTACTGTGATGTGTGGAATCAGCCTATGTGTGTCTTGCATGGTATAAGGCAGGGGTAGGCAACCTTTCCCCTTTAAGGGCCGAGGGACTTCAGCTCCCAGAAGCCTCAGCCATGTTGGCCAATAGTCCCATGTTGGCCAATAGCTCCTGGGATTCTGGGAGCTGAAGTCCCTCGGCCCTTAAAGGGGAAAGGTTGCCTACCCCTGGTATAAGAGGAGCAGGAGAGTTAGGACTGAACTATCTCTATCTATTTTTGGGGAGAGGAGCAGGAGAGTTAGGACTGAATTATCTCTATCTATCTCTACCGCTGTCAAGTAGCACAAGAATACCTAAACATAGTCCTAGGCATATCTCCATCTCCATCTCCATCTCTCCTTCTCCTTCTCCTTCTCAAGTGCCTTCAAGTTGTTTCTGACTTATGGCAACCCTAAGGGGTTTTCTTGGCACGGTTCTTCAGAGGGGGTATGCCATTCTCTGCCATTCTCTGAGGCTGAGAGAGGGTGACTAGCCCAAGGCTACTCAGTGGATTTCATGGACTCAAACCCTGGTCTCCAGATTTGTAGTCCAACACTCAGACCACTACACCAGGGGTGGGCAACCTTTCCCCTTTAAGGGCCGAGGGACTTCAGCTCCCAGAATCCCAGGAGCTATTGGCCAACATGGGACTATTGGCCAACATGGCTGAGGCTTCTGGGAGCTGAAGTCCCTCGGCCCTGAAAGGGGAAAGGTTGCCTACCCCTGCACTACACCATGCTGGCTCTGCAGGCATATCTACTCATGAATAAATTCTACCATGTTCCATATGGCTCATTTCCAAGTTGATCTGCATAGGCCTCTGCCCCTTCTGTTTAAGGAGCACAGGATTGACGCAGAACGAACTACTGGCAACAAAATCTTAGCTTTCTTATTTCTGAAGCAAATTTCTAGCTCTCATGGGTGCAAAAAAAAAAATGCACAGGCAACACCAATTAAATCTCAGAAACCAGGGGAATTGCTGAATAAGATTTCCAATAGCCATTCATATCTTGTGATAAGTGAAATGGATGAAAAATAAGCCATGCATGGAGCACAAATAGGATGCGTTAACCAGTAATACTAACTGAGAAGAGGATGTCATTTATTATACACTAGCATTATTATTATTATTTGCTTTGAAAAGAGAATATGATTGATTGATTGACGGATTTTAATTTCATTTCTTCTTCACTTCTACTCTAGTGTGAAATAATATCATTTTTAAAAGAAAATGAGTTAGGTCAAACAAACAAAAATGAAGAAGGCATGAAAGGAATGTAGTTCTTGTATTGTAGGGGAAGGGAAACTCTGGGCCTCCAGATGTTTGGGACCTTCCAGAAGCTGCAGACAGCATGGCCAGGTAATGGATTATGGGTGCTGTAGTCAAAATATCAAAAAAAGGTCAAAAGCTCCCCATCCCTGCTCTGTTGTTTGCTTCCAAATTTAGGTAGCCAGACTTCGCTTGAAGGACATTTTGAGCATCATGATAGGTAGATATACTGAGGCTTATGGCACAGTTTATGGCAGGGGTAGGCAACCTTTCCCCTTGAAGGGCCGAGGGACTTCAGCTCCCAGAAGCCTCAGCCATGTTGGCCAATAGTCCCATGTTGGCCAATAGCTCCTGGGATTCTGGGAGCTGAAGTCCCTCAGCCCTTAAAGGGGAAAGGTTGCCTACCCCTGGTTTATGGCTTTGGACAGGATAGGCAAACTGATGACTTTTAGGTGGGATTACATATCCCATAATGCACAGCCCAGCCATGCTGGCTGGGACTGGTGGGGATTGTAGTCCAAAAAATCTGGAGGGCGCCATGTTGCTAACGCAAGATCAAGCCCATATTGAGCTGAAAATAGAGTAAACAACTAAACTTTTGCATTACGTCTTCTCTTAAGAGCAAGCCTTCCTTACCTCTGAATGTCAAGTACCCCCAGGCTTTTCCATGATCCATATTCTGTAAGAGAATACATAAGAACGCATACACTCAGTTCAAGAGGAAAGGGGGAGAAAACAAGCATTTCCCTGATTCCCAGGAAGGTTAAAGTCATTGCGGGCAACCTTGTGTCACAGTCCAGCAACATCTGAAAGGACAAATCTGGTGCAGCAGCCTCCTGACATATTTTTGAAGGGAATGCAGTGAAGTGTGAGAATGAGCAAGGAATGAAAGTGCCATCTTGCGTAACTATGTTGTAGATTCTTAGGCTGTGTCCCTTTGGATGTTTGTGTGGGAACATAACATGAAAACTGTGAGACAACATCGGGTAAACTTAGGATTTGTGAAGTTGTAGGCTTTCACGGCCGGCATCCATAGTTCTTTGTGGGTTTTTCGGGCTGTGTGGCCATGTTCTAGAAGAGTTTCTTTCTGATGTTTCGCCAGTTTTTCTCTGAAGATGCCAGCCACAGATGCTGGCGAAACATCAGAAAGAAACTCCTCTAGAACATGGCCACACAGCCCGAAAAACCCACAAAAAACTATACATAGGATTGGACTGTAAGATGGTAAAACCCTCAATTTTACTGTAATTTCAGATTGCTGTCAAGGAAAGTATGAGAAATACTTTTGCTCTCTCAGACACTACAGAAGTAGTTATTTTCTTGAGCACCTCAACTTTCCACATAACAGGTTTGCCCCCCTCAAAAAATGAATGAATTCAAAAACAAATTGAATTTTAGATAGCTAGGAATTATTTACTTTTAACTTAGTATAGGCTGCAAGTTGCCAAAACAGGCAGATCTTAATGCTTGATCATCAAGTTATTAAACCCTCCACAAAGGAGGAACTCAGTTTGCATCTAACTGCTGTATATTTGCTGCCACTATCAGTCTAATCCTGCCAAATTGTTTCTCCTTGATTCATTGGGGGGTTGCAGACTGCCAGAAATAGTGCAAATGGAGTCCACTTTTAGGGTTAGGGTTAGGGAATCATGGGAACTGTATTTTATTGTGGCACCAGAGCTCTCTGACAGAGAAGGCTCAATGTCTCAGGGGAAAAAAAACCAATTCCCATGATTCCCTAGCACTAACCCTAACCCAAAAGTGGACTCAATTTGCACTATTTCTGGCAGTCTGCAACCCTCCCATAGATCAGATATAACACCTATCACCGCAGGAGCATCCTAGAAAAGGGCATGGGTAGTTTGAATTCTTCAAGAGATGCTACTATGTTTCACTACCGATTCTACATCAACTATTTTGTACTCTCCTTAACGATAAGTGGAAGTAGAAGGGCGTAAGGGCGGTTCGACAGTGGAACACACTCCCTCGGAGAGTAGTGGAGTCTCCTTCCTTGGAGGTCTTTAAGCAGAGGCTGGATGGCCATCCGTCGGGGATGCTTTGATTGGGAGTTCCTGCATGGCCGGGGGTTGGACTGGATGGCCCTTGGGGTCTCTTCCAACTCTATGATTCTATGATTCTATGATTCTAGAATGTGTCCATGAACCACAAAAAGCAGGACTAGATCAATCCACATTGATCATCACTTCTCATTCATACTCCACTATGCCAACAAAAAAGATTCCCCATGTGAAATTCAGATCCAAACAAATTAGAATACAAAGATGGAAGCAGTGGGAGGCCCAATCCCCGCGTCTCCCCACTACCTGCCAAAGCAAGCACTCACCTCGGCGGTATAATCTACCTTCACTTTGGTTATGATCCAGTAACAAGGCTCGTCATACTTCCACAGCCAGGATTTACGTGTGACCATGCGCCCAACGCCAAAGTGGTGCAGCTGGCTCAGCAGGGTAAAGAGACGCTCCTCGTTCTTCACATCCTCCCAGGCCAGCACAGGCAGCCGTTTGCCAGTGAAGGGACGGGTCATCGTCTCGTAGTCCAGGGCAAAGCGCTGGGAGTCCCGAGGCCGATTCTTCAGGGCCCGATACTCGCGGATCTTCTTGGCCATGGCAGCAATTGGGCGGTAAACTTTGTAGCGACGACCCATGGCTGTCTGAGGAAGGACAACAGGGTAGTGTAGTGGTCAGTGTTGGGAACAGGATCAGGTTCGGACTTCCACTTGCCTGCAAACCCAGCCTCATCCACCACCTAATACAGGGGTAGGCAACCTTTCCCCTTTAAGGGCCGAGGGACTTCAGCTCCCAGAATCCCAGGAGCTATTGGCCAACATGGGACTATTGGCCAACATGGCTGAGGCTTCTGGGAGCTGAAGTCCCTCGGCCCTTAAAGGGGAAAGGTTGCCTACCCCTGACCTAATGCAATCTAACTCACAGAGTTCTTGCAAGAACAATGGGCCTTTGCAGACTGCCAGAAATAGTGCAAATTGAGTCCACTTTAACTGCCCTGACTCAGTGCTAGGGAATCATGGGAACTGTAGTGTATTGTGGCACCAGAGCTCTCTGACAGAGGAGGCTCAATGTCTCAGAAAAAAAATACAATTCCCATGATTCCCTAGCACTGAGCCAGGGCAGTTAAAGTAGACTCAATTTGCACTATTTCTGGCAGTCTGCAATGGCCCTAAATTAAAGCGGTCTCAAACAGGATTATCTCTGCAGTGTGTTTTCGCCCACAGAGACCCTAAAGCCTCCATGGGTTTTTCTGGGGCTGAGAGAGTGTTGTTGTTGCTGTTGTTCCCCCTCTCTTGAGACTGCTTTGACTGCCCTGGCTCAGTGCTAAGGAATCTTGGGAATTGTAGTCTGCTGTGGCACCAGAGCTCTCTCTGACAGAGAAGGCTAAATGTTTTACAAAACGACAGTTCCCAGAATCCCCTAGCACTGAGCCAGGGCAGTGAAGGTGGTTACAAACCGGATTATTTCTGCAGTGTTGTTTTGGACCTCAGTTAAGTTAAAATGGGAGGGAGACATTCAGTCCTCCAAATAACCACAACTGAACTTTTTAGCCATCATCATCATCATCCAGTTCCCAGAATTCCCTAGCATGGACCCAGCGCAGTTAAAACAGTCTCAAACCAGATTATTTCTGCAGTGTGTTTTGGATCTAGGTTAAGCAAAAATAGGAGACAGTCATTCAGCTCTCCAGATTACCACAACTGAGCATAATAATAATAATAATAATAATAATAATAATAATAATAATGTTCCCAGAATTCCCTTGCATGGATCCAAGGCAGTTAAAGCAGTCTCAATCTGGATTCTTTCTGCAGTGTTGTTTTGGACCTATGAAGGAACTACATAAAGTCCTCAACTGCAAAGATATCATTTCAAGACATTTTTGCCACCTTCTCTGTCAGAGAAAGCTCTGGTGCCACAACAAACTACAATTCCCAGGATTCCCTAGCACTGGCCCAGGGCAGTTAAAGCGGTCTCAAACTGGGTTCTTTCTGCAGTGTGGTTTTGGACCTCTAAATCGGCAAAGGCAGCATGGGTTTCCTCACCTCTTTTAGAAAGAAGCCTCTTTTCTTAGGAAGGAAGGACTCCTGCCCGAACGCCAAGGTCCGCCCCACTAAACCGTCCGGCCAGCACAACTTCCGCTCCAGCGGGGACTTCCGGTTCCACAAATAAATCGTCCGGGAGGAAACACTTCCGCTCTCGAATATCGGTATTATTGTTACTGTATATATTATAATAATCATTTAGCATAATAATTATTAAATATATTATATAATAATAATGCTACTGTATATATTATATTATTTAATATAATTATTATGATATAAAAATAATAGTAATACTGTATGTTTTAATTATTTAATATAATTATTATTTAATATAATTATATATAATAATACTGTAATAGTTTGTTATTACTATATATAGTATATTATTTATAATATAATACTGTATACATTATATATATATATATATATATATATATATATATAAAATCGTTTTTATTATTGTTGTTGTATAGGTAAAGGTAGGTAATTATTTATTATAATAATTATATATAAACATAGTTGTTATTGTTGTTGTTACTGTATATATTATAGTACTCTCAGGTACTCTCACCTCAATGATCCTTGCGTGGCCCCATCTAAGGATGGATGAGGATTATTGCCGTGGGCTTAATATTGTTTTTTGTAAAATTGTTTGGTTGTTAATTGTTTAATTGATGAATTATTGGTTTTAATTCCTATGGATTTAATACTGTTTTAAGGTGGGGAGGGGTCGTTGGGTTTGGGGTATTGTGTAAGATTTTACGGTTGTGAGCCGCCCTGATTGGGTTTCCAAAGGGCGGGATATTAATAAAATTTACTATTATTATTATTATTATTATTATTATTATTATTATTATTATAGTATATATATATATATATATATAAAATTGTTGTGGTTGCTACAATCCCATAATTGGTATATAATCCCCCCTTCAAAAGGAAGTAGACCTTAGTCTATGAAAGCTCATGCTGCCAACTTCTTTGTTCAGTTAGTCTCAAAGGTGCTATAAGATCTCTCTACAGACTGATATTTTAATAATAATTCAGAGAGCACTGTCATTACAGAATTAGTGATTTTTCCAAGCAATGACATCAAGTGTGTGTGTGTGTGTGTGTGTGTGTGCATGAAGACAGATCATACAATAACATGAAAAGCTGCGGCTGCCATGAGAGCCCTTTGGCTAGGTCAGCTCACATGGATCGCATATGACAGCAGATACCTACCCAGGTAGGGCCGTTTCTGCTATAGTTGTGATTATTTGTTTTTTTTTCCAAGAAGAAACTCTGCAAGGTTTGTAGCTGAATGTTGTTACCAGCATGTTGGTCTTTAAGGCAGTTCAGTTCAACCTAAAAGCAAATCATAAAAGCACCCGTTAAAGCAGATTGATACTGAGCACAAGTGTGGCGTAATGGTTAGAATGCTGGACATAAGGTAACAAACTGCTCTTATTGCAGGGACTGGCAAAGCAGCTGGAAAACCCTTTGTAGGCTCTGTTTTCAATGCTAAAACCAGTTGCAGCACTGTTGCAGAATAACAACTGCAATCCTGACTCAGCAAGAGAGCCAAGAGCTGGCTGAAGCTGTGCTGAATCCAAACACCTTTTGCTTAGTAAATCAAACATCCACCAAACAATGATACCTTTATTGGGCCAACCAAAATGCAAGCTTTCAAAGCTCCAGCAATAATCATGGAAACTATACCGACAGTTACCGACCACCAGCCAGCCAGCCCAACCCAAACTCCATCCAGTAGTGCATCCAGACAAATTAGAGCTTGCTATCTACAGCACACATAGAAACTGCCGGGCAGTTAAAGGCAGAGGAGGCAGGGCAGGTACCACCTATGGCAAGGGTAGGCAACCTTTTTGAGCCGGGGGCCGGGTTGCTGTCCCTCAGACAATTGGGGGGCCGAAGCACCATAAATAAATAAATAAATAAATATTTTTTTTAAAAAAAATTAAAAATTAAAAAAATATGCATGCACACTCTCTCAGCCCCAGAAAAGTCATGGCAAAAACCCTGTGGAGATTTTGCCAAGAAAACCCCAAGAACAAGTAATAACAACAATAATCAATATCATCATGGAGGGCGGCGGGGGCGGCAGGACCAGCCTGGGGCCGGTCCAAAGGCCTCGGGGGGCCGCATCCGGCCCCCGGGCCTTAGGTTGCCTACCCCTGACCTATGGCAACGAAGCACAGCCAGTCCATAAAGCATCCAAATGGAGCCAATGTAGATCCATCGCGAGGCCCATGCCACATCAGTTGGCACTAGCCTTGCCCAGAATGCCAGGCTCCTCCCAGACCATCCAGCAGAATCAGAGTATATGGAACTTGGCATACTTTCCTTCCTTGGAAGCTGTGTAGCATAGGTTGCATGGGAATCCCTCAGGTGGGACCTTAGCTCTGGACGCCCTGCACTGGCAAGGCGTTGGTCTAGATCAGTGATTCCCAAACTTTAATCCTCCAGGTGTTTTGGACTTCAACTCCCAGAGGCCAAGGGGAAATCTGGGAGCTGAAGTCCAAAACATTTGGAGGACCAAAGTTTGGAAATCACTGGTCTAGATGACCTTGGGAATCTCATCCACCTCCCTATGATCCCATGATCTTACCAACAGGTGTGTCCCTTGCCATCATGCGCATACACAACAAAACACACAGGCCTCCCCCAACAATAAATGATTACAGATACATAACAGATGATGAACATTTATTGATCAACAGACAATCGTATAGGATAAATTCAGACAGGACAAATATAGTGAAAGGTCCATAGGATAGCATGTCATTGGCAACCCCCTCCTACACTACCAGTGCCATTTCGGATAGAGATGGCATGCCAGAGTGGGCACGAGGGAGAGCAAGATGCCCATCTCTATGGAAAGGAAGCTGACAGTACATAAAGCAAGCAAGAGAAGGCTGTGTGTGTGTCCATGCGTTGGGTGTGTGAAATAGCTGGGGAAAGGTATCCTGGCTCCAAACCTGCATGTCGGCACCCGAGCCATAACTATGGGCCTTTGCACACTGCTAGAAATAGTGCAAATTGGGTCCACTTTAACTGCCCTGGCTCAGTGCTAGGGAATCATGGGAACTGTATTTTTTTCTGAGACATGGAGCCTTCTCTGCCAGAGAGCTCTGGTGCCACAATAAACTACAGTTCCCATGATTCCCTAGCACTGGGTCAGGGCAGTTAAAGTGGACTCAATGTGTACTATTTCTGGCAGTCTGCAAAGGCCCTATGTCATTTAGTCTTGTACTTACTTTTTTATTAACACATAATTTTAAGATTATTTTAATGAGATAAAACAAGCTTTAATTCGGCTGGGGATCAGGGTTGCACAAAACATCTTTTTTCAGGCTCCCTTGAAACCACCATGCAGCCTTAGAGATTGCTTCGTGTGGTGGTGTTCCCTGATCTTCACTTGCCTGTGCAAGCTCACTCTTAGGGCTCCATTTTGGGGCTGACTGGAGTGAGGAGTTAAGAATGCTACAGGAACCACACTACTCCCCTGAAACCAACTACATGTCGGAAAGCCCACACAGCATGAAGCCATAATGTCTTAGCACTATATGATGATCTACAGAGATGAAACAGCTAAGAATTTGATTTGGAGGACTACTTTGTCTTCCTCATTTCCCTCTGAAGACTAGTCATATTCTTCTTATCTTTTCCACTCTAGGTGCTACATAATTTATTTGAAGGGGCAGACAACCAGATTTGCTTGAGTCGTAAGGGTCCACATTCCACCTTCTGACCTACAGATGTATCTGTGCAGTTATATAAAATGATAGCGGTCTAGAAGAGAACAGTGAGGAATCCAAGCTAGCGTCTGGTATGGAGCTTTGCTCAGCTAACATTGGAATTTGGTATTTTCAGATGACACCTCCAATACTACTCTCTAGCAAACAGGGATAAGGATGTAGCCATAGATACCTGTAAAGGTGGACCAGAAAAGTATTGAGAACATCTGATGGAATGACAGCTTTCCAACTGTCCCCAACTGTAGCCATCCATGCAATGCAATAACCCAGATGAGGATACTCTCTTCTGCTACAAGAAAAATGGCGCAGGGAGTTTTCTTCTGTCATAATACTGGGACTCATTAAGTTATTCCATGAAGATGAGCACATGAATACAATCGGGACTAAATAAAGGAAGTACTTATTTGCACAATGTATAATTAAACTTACACAAAATATGCTTCCTTCAAGATAAGGTGATGACTTTAAATATGAATTTTTAAAATTGATGGAAGGTATTAGGAATAGTTATTAGTCCCAATGGCATCAATATGCTGGTTGGTCTTTCTCATAGTAGGTCACTTACCACTGGCTTGTCTACCTGGAGCTCCAGCTTTACCATTGCTCATTTTGTTCATTAACAGCACATTAAGAACAAATAGTCTGTGGAAAATGGTGGCTGGAAAAACCACAATTTGCAATATGAACTAGAATTCTGGGATATACTATTGGGCCCAACATGGTCTTCTTCAGACCTTGGCGGAATGCCTATGTCTAGGTGAGAAAACACACAACAAAGAGGAAGGCACCTGTGACACAAATCCAGGTTTGTATTCTGGGGAAGCAAATATTTTCTCTTTAATGGGTGCCTTGTTAATCAGACAATTACAAAGTTATAGCCTGCTCTGATAATTGGAATTAATAGATCAGCTTGTAGTCTCCTTGAACCAGTTCCAGATGTTCCCTGGATATTAATCAGATTACATATACACAGATACATAGAATCATAGAGTTGGAAGAGACCCCAAGGGCCACCTAGTCCAACCTCATTCTGCCATGCAGGAACACGGAATCAAAACACCCCCAACAGATGGCCATCCAACCTCTGTTTAAAGACCTCCAAAGGAGGAGACTCCACCACACTCCAAGGGAGTGCGTTCCACTGTCAAATAGCTCTTACTGTCAGAAAGTTCCTCCTAATGTTGAGATGGAATCTCTTTTCCTGTAATTTGCATCCATTGCTCCGAGTCCTTCTCTGGAGCAGCAGAAAACAAGCTTGCTCCATCCTCGATGTGACATCCCTTCAAATAGTTAAACATTTGACATAATTACACAGGCTACCATATCACCTCTTAATCTTCTCTTCTCCACACTAAACATACCCAGCTCCCCAAGTCTCTTATTACACACACAAGTTCAGAAAGATATGTACTCTGTGCATAAAGCACTCTAGCTGAGCTTGGTTATTGATGCATTAACAAGATGTTGGACTAAATGACCCTTAGTAACATTTCCAAAACTACAAGCAGTTTCAAACTCCTGCGTGCCCATTCCCTCCAAACCTTTGTGTTACACTGTGAACCAACAAACTTTCCAAATTTGCTTTTTAAGACAACCTGTGGTCTACCAGCTATTACTACTCCTTCCTCTCAAGCCTCATTCTGCCGTATGAAACTGAAGGGAGCTGACATCTGTAAATACCCTGCAAGCTACATGGTTCTTATTGTAAGCCACTTTGGCTTCCATCTTGGTCAAAAGGCAGAATATAAATTAGATAAAATATATGTGCTGCCTCTCTCTCTGGGCTCTTGCAGTGTTGCTGAATCACAACTCCCATCATCTTTAGGCAGCACAGCTAGACGCAAGGTTAATGAAAAATGCAATCCAGTAACATTTGCAGAGCTATGTGTCACTTCCCCCCTCCAAGACCATGTGATATGACTTCACATGAGGCAAAGACTCTTTGTTGGCCAATTCGAACTGTTCTTTCATCAGAAGACTTTTTTCAACCATCCTAGGAGTGTATGTGAAGCATGGGATATGGATTCTTACAATTAGAAAAGAAATACAAGCTAAGACTTGCCTGGCTCAGAGGTGATAGTTTGTTATGAAATAGGATATGCAAGAGTTGAGGCAAGTGAGAGAAAGAAATATATCTGAGACTTTCACCTAATGCCAGTGGTAAGATGTACCTGAACCTTCAAGTTCAAAAGGAAGAGGTAGACTTCTTCCACTGTAGAAGGCTCATGATAAGGCTTTCTTATTACAATCAATGTAAGCTTGTCCTTTAATTACTCTTTCATACAGTTTAATACAGGAAAAGTTAGACATGCAAAGCACCAAAGGAAACCGTAGGGTTCACACAAGATCAGTTACAGGTCTAAGCTTTGAGTGCAAAAGCACTGGAAAGAAACAGAGATAAGAACCCTTATGTCTAACTATTGTTGTCCTCACCCTAAAAAACATCAGAGGCATCACAGTTGCAAATGACAAAGCAACTCAATACATGGGATGGCTTTTCAATTTTCCTTTCATAAATTTTGTTGTGGTAGAATGTGTTCATTTTCCTGTTCAGCAGCTTCTGGAAAAGTTGGCAAAATGCAGTTGACAAGCAAGAGGCAAAGAGATAAATCCAGCTATGGGAACTGCTTCTCTTCTGAAGGTAAATCTTGTACAAAGCTGAAAAAGGCTTGTAAGTTCTGAAGACTTCAATGAATGTGGGGGGGATAGATATTGCATTCAGAGGTGCCACCATTAAGATGGAGGCCAGCTTGAGCCACCTTTATCCTTCAAGAAACTCCACAGACTTCAAAAAAAATTATGTCCTCCTGCATCTCTTCCGTTGGCATGCCTCAGTCTCTGAGTTGAATGAGCTATCTGAATCACTTCCTGAGGAGGTAGAAAATGATGGCTGGAGTGAGCCATAGTTCATGCTCAGCACCCAGCCTAGTTTGTTATGTAGAATGTGCTTGAGTCCTGGGGGAAGAGGAAGAACTTCTAATGTGTTAACATAATCAGGAAGTAGTTGGCGGAGGCGGTAACAGCAGAGGTACTGCAGGGAGGTGTGGGTGGCACAGGAGCGGATGACTTTCATACTGCTCTTGGCTGCTGTTGAGCACACCATGGGGTAGAATCTCTTGTTTTGTAGTTGCGTGGCAGCCACTCCTGTGTGGAAATATCAAAAGGAGGCCAAGGTTAACTAACACCTGCTCATAGAGAAGGAAAAAGATTAGACACCAAAACATTTAACCAGTATTTCTAGCTTCTGGCCCTGATGCTCATGCCATCTTCTTGTTCACCATTAATCATGCCAGTGGGAGCCCAACAAAAGAAAACCTTAGACCACGATATATGAAATACTTTCTCCTCCCATATGAGCCCTCTGGGCATATGCAGATTTCCACAGAGGCCTCGTTGTGTCCCAAGAGTCTAGATAAGTGATTCTCAAAGTGGGTAGTATTGCCCCCCCCCCCCCCGGAGACAGTGGAAAGATCCAGAGGAACAGTAAGGAAAAAGGAGGCAGAACGGGGCTTTCACTCAAAGTACTGGCATGCAAGAAAGACAAAGGGAACCAGCAGCAGGAGTGTGAGAGGCTTCTCAGGGAATGCTCAGCCAGCTGCTTAGTCATTACTCCCTTTGCACCTGGTCGCCTTGGGAGCAGTAACCAAACAGCTGGTCAACTGACCTTCTTTTTGCTCTACTAGAAGGCCTTCCTACAAAACAGTTTATACATTTTACAGCTATATAATGACTCCTAAAGAGTGCATTCTTTTTAATGGCAGTATCCATTATGAATAATAAGAGCGAAGAGTAGGCCTAGGCTGCTGCCACTGCTGTATTAACATATGAGAGGCTGAGGTGGAGAAGAGAGAGTGTTGAGCTGGGCATGGCTGAGGTTACTGCACAAAGCAGGGGTGAAGGTGGTGGTGAGGAAGCAGCCCCCCAGTCCTTCTTGTGCTGGGATAGGAATTTGGAAAGCCTATCCCTTGAGCAACTCTCATTCCCCCCCCCCCCATGGGGATCCCACCCCACAGTTTGAGAACCACTGGATAAGAATTTTCAGCTATGTCATGTTTAGCAAATTTAAAGAAATCTATAATCGTACCTATACATTTTCTGTTTTTAAAGAAGGTCAGAGTTCCATGCCATGTGTCCAGGTGCACCCCAATGATGGAGCCTTGGCCAAACCTTGTTGAGAAATTGATTCTGTCCCCCTTGTGATGAAGGAGCCCTAAAACACAAAAGGCAGGCACAGTTACAACACATGCAATAGATTCATTTCACTCTTCTATGCATTCCTGCTTTTATTTAAATTAATAAGAGTGGAAGGGACATCTCAGAGGTTATTCAATCAAACTCCATGCCAAGTGTAAGATCAATAAGGCATGACATAGTAACAGCAGTGCGGGTAGTCCAGCCCCTGCTTAAGTACCCTGCGGGGGGGGGGGGGGGGGAGAGAGACTCCTTTCCAATGCAGTTTGTTCCATTTCAAAAAGCTCCTTCTTTCCTCCTAATTTAGCCAAAATCTGCTTCCCTGAACCATCCCACCAATTGATTCTGGCTCTGATTCCTGGAGCAACAGAGAACATCTGTTCTCATGTCTGTGTGACAGCTTTCAATTTTTAAAAAAACTGATTTGGCTGTTATTTTCTCTTTTGAAGACTAAAGGTATCCATCTTTTCACTCCTTAGAAACAAAAAATGATCTCCTGCTGCAAAAAGGAGCATGAACAAAAATGCCCTGACTCTCCAAACAATTCTACCCTTAATCCTTTGCTGCCCCTTATTCAAGAATCTTTTCTCAAAATGACTATGCCATGTAATCTAATTCCTTAATACCACCTCAAATCCCAATTTTTCTATGAAGCATTGTTTCACTCCTTAAACCCCCTCCCCTACTACAACTAACAGTTAACTGCACACTCGTCCCTCCACATTCGCTGGGGTTAGGGGCACAGGACCCCTGTGAATGTGGAAAAACCACAAATAACAAAACCACTAGGTTTTTAACCTGAGAGAACACCTCTAGGAATCTCTAGGTCCTCCAGTGCAACTTTGTGGTCAGCATCTCCCAGACATTGACTATAAAATTGCACTGGAGGAGCTACAAATCCCTAGAGGAGTGTTTTCTCTAGGAATCTCTAGGTCCTTCAGTGCGACTTTTCATTAAAGTAGACCATAGAGTTGCACTGAAGGACCTAGATAATTCCTAGAGAGAAAGTATTAATAAAATCCATGAATAATCAAATCCGCAAAAGTCAAAGCTGCAAATGTGGAGGGACGAATGCAAATGTTTCTTAGTTCAGCCTTGCCTGCATTTCCCCTTTTTTGATAACTGAATCAAATTCTTCCTTGCACCTTCCTCAGAGCAGAGATGTGTCACTGTGTGCTTTATAAATGCTGATTAACAGCAAATATATGGGTATTGGCTTCACGAGACAATCATGCAGCCTTTCTATTTCTGAAATGTACTGACAGAAAGATAGAGGAAACATGGCTCTCATATACTTGAAACTTGGCAAAACTTCAATTTCTTCATTTTTGCCAAATATTTCGTTTTTAATGGCTAGTAATTCTATGCAGGCAGCAATTAATTACACATGAATACTTGCAAATTTAGAAATGCTGTAAAGGTGCTTATGAAAGCTGTCTCTTTGAGCCAAGCAAAGATGCACAGAAATAAGAAGCACAAATTCTGAACAAAGAAGCCTCCTCCCAAACCTCAGGCCTGACTTATTCAGGAGTTGAACCACCAGGAAAAGTCCTACAAGCTTTCAGTACACATCCAGTCATGTTTAAATGCACTTGCCACACATCTTGGCCAGCTTCCATAAACTAATGTCAGCCACACTCAACTGTGCAATTGATTAGAATAGGTTAAGAGCGTTAACCATGGCCCACTTTCTTAATATGTCAGGCTTGAAAAACAACAGTAAATCCCTTTTCAAAATCCCTTCTTTTAAAAATAGAACAGTAATATCACTTTTTAATTACAACTACTTAAAACACCACACATTTGCTTAGATATAAAAAAAAGGTAAAGGTAAAGGTTTTGCCTTGAAATGAATGTCTAGTCTTAAGTGATTGTAGGGGGTGGTAGCTGGAGAGCCAGCATTGTCCGAAAACTACTCTGTGGGTCATGTGGCCAGCATGACTGCACAGAATACTTACCTTCCCACCGAAGTGGTACCTATTTATCTATTTGCATTTGTATGCTTTCAAACTACTAGGCTGGCAGAAGCTGGTACTAGTGTTAGGAGCTCACCCCATCACACAGCACCTGGGCCTCAAATTGCCAACTTTCTGATCATCAGAACCATTAAGCTACCGCATCATTCTGGTACAATGCATTTAAGTACATTTAGTTAAGCATTTTTGTGTGAGAAAGTTTTCACACATTACTCAACATCAAGTGATATCAGTGAAAGCTTAATCACGTTTCAACCACCATCATAAATTGTTGTTTTATAGCATTTTGCCAAGTAGCTCATGTATTCGGCTGTAAGCCACTGTGGAAAGAACCTTCATGAGGACTCACATATGATCCCTGGTTATCAGCAAGCCTTCCTATTTTACATTCACTCCAGCAAGTTTTCTACAGCCATTACCTGTATAAGAGAGACCCCAACTGTCTTCATCTTTGCCCAGCAGGCTGCAAAATGTGTGCCGATACTTGTCCAAATTTACATCTGATGTCCCAATTCCCACCATCTAGATGGATAACCAGTAGGAGGTGGGGGTAAGAGTAGACCAAAAGGAAGGAAAAAAGGAAAGGAAGGTATGAACTCATAGAATAAGCTATGCGTTACCTAAGCATTAGCTAGTGTAAGTCTTTTATTCTAAAAAGACATTGATTCTGTTCTAACGACATAAAACATATTTCTTTACAATCAATACTCTGGGGAAAGTCACATGTTATCCAACAACCTTGTACACATTTTCATTCATGGTCCTCACTGCTTTCTAAAGTGCATTTCCATTAACTCCACCCTGCTGAATCCCAAAGCTCCACTGGTTTGTTCTGGACTTCTTCAGTGCCTCCCACAAACCAGGCTCTGCCAATATTTTGTCTCAGGGGCTGCTAGTTTCTGCTCATTAACAGAAGCCTCTGGCAGTAAACCCATGCTATCTTAGCTGTGGTTATGGTTAAAGCCCTTTCCCCTTCCCCATCCACACTGAAAGCTCTCAAACTGGGACAAAGGGGAGGTCATGCTGTCATGCCAGGCTGCTTTAAGAAAAAAATAAAATGGCACATTTTATAACTGAATGCACACTGGTAAAGGAATGCATCTGAGAAGGAATACAGGTGAGAAAATACTATGGTCAAACCCAACTGCACTGAAGAAGGAATGTGGCTCTAATAGCCTTCTGATGCTGAGAGATTTCATCTGCTGCTCTGTCTATGCTGGGTTGATGGTGGTGAAGTGTATGTAATTACATGCATTCTCAGAAAAGGAGGTCCCCCAACACTGAAGAATAGGCGTAACAGCTGTTCTTAAAAGTAAGCCCTCCTGGGATGATGACAATGGCAGTGAGGAAGGGGGTGCATTTCTAATTTTTGCCCTGCCCCATCATCCTTCACCTCTGATCATGCTAGGTAGGGCTGATGGGATTTAGAGTTACAGTTCCACTAACATCAGGAAGGCTATATGATCCCCATGCCTGAACTGCTGTGCCCGACAGTGGGTCTACAGAGATTTCTCATCACTTGTTTACATGATCCTTTCAGCTGTATAGGTCAGATATGGAACCTTAGATTCCAAATTTGTGTTCTGTCAGTGTGCTATGATTTTGGCTCAGCAGCTGCCCATATACAAACATCATTGGACACATCAGGCTCAGCCATCCAGCACTCACACATAGGCACAAACTGGGGCATGCTCATACTATGGGAGGACTAGAAACAGCTTCACATGTATGCAACAATGTGGAGATCATGGCTTATTCTTAATGGTATATTCTTAATGCTGAGCACAGACCACCATATTCAGAACATATATAAGAATATATATTACTGTGAGCAAACAGCAGAATGTGATCATACAGCTCTTGATATATTCTGGATTCCAGCACATTCTTATCTACTGGCTATGGTAGCTAAGGCAGTGGGACATGCAGTCCAAAAATATATGGAGAACTATAGGATTCCCACCTTTGGTATAGAGCCATTAAAGTGTAAAGCTACGACTGCAACCTACTGTATTGTTTGGTTAAACCGCCTGACACATCTATTCATCTTCAATCAACATACCATGTCAGTGCCGTACACTGGTGAGGTCATCTTGATTTCCCAAAAGTGCTGCCCCTCTGCTAGTTCCTTGTTCCCTCGGATGGCAGCTGTGCCACAGCTGTAGTCCATGTGGAAATTTACCTTGCGGTTATCACAGGTCAAGAGTGTTGCAGTTGATTTGCTCAGATCATCCCATACCCAGTCGAAGTCTGGGGAAGTGATGTAGGAGATAAATGTACTGGGTTTACTATCCTGTGCATGTCAACTAATAAATTTCTCAGTAGGAGGCTAAAGTATAGTTTTTGTGGGTTTTTCAGACCATGTGGCCAGGTTCTAGAAGAGTTTACTCCTGATGTTTTGCCAGCATCTGTGGCTAGCATCTTCAGAGAATGCTGGCATGGAATTGAGTGGAATATATATATATATATATATATACTGTGTAAATCTTGGTTAAGAGGATGTGATTTGTTTGGCAGCCAGGCTTATTTCTGGAACATCTAGGAGGGACCACATCACTTCGGTTTAGAGGTCCTCCACTGGTTGCCTATTAGCTTCCGGGCCCAGTACAAGGTGTTGGTTATTACCTTTAAAGCCCTAAATGGCTTGGGTCCAAGCTATCTCAGGGATCGCCTCCTTCCATACAATCCTCCCTGCGCTCTCCGGTCCTCTGGGAGGAATTTGCTGCAGCCTCAAAAATCTAGGCTTGCGGCAACCTCCCATAGGGCTTTTTCTGTTGTCGCCCCCAAACTCTGGAACAGCCTGCCGGACGAGATCCGTCAATTGACATCACTGGACAGCTTTAAAAAAGCTGTCAAGACGGATCTCTTTCGGCAGGCCTTCCCAGACCAATCACCCCGGCCTTGGGTTCCTTGACTCCTGCGTTCCTCTCGTGGCCCCATCAGTTGTTGATGGATGAGGAACGCAGGAGAGGTTGATTAGGGGGTGGGTTGGTTTTTCTTTTTGGAGATATGTTATACGGGTTTTATTGTAAGCCGCTTGGATTGTCTGGCAATAAGCGGGATACAAATAATCTGTGTATTGTTCTGTTTGTTGTTGAACAGCAAGGCCTCAGGGTAGGAGGATATGCAAGAAGGATTAGTGTCTATTTAATTAGTGGTCCATTGTCTGCTGGAAAAACCCCTGCCCCTGGGTGAAGTTCATTTGCATGTGCCAAGTCTTGACTTTGGTGTTTTTCAGGACTGGTAGCCAAACTTTGTTTATTTCAGGGTTTCTTCTTTCCTGTTAAAGTTGTCCAGGTGTTTGTGGATTTCAATGGCTTTCCTGTGCATTCTGACCTGATAGTTTTTGGCACGGTCCAGAATTTCAGTGTTTTCAAATTCTGGACCATGCCAAAAACTATCAGGTCAGAATTCCCAGAATTTGAAAACACTGAAAGTCTGTTTCTTTCTAAAATATATATATATAGAGAGAAAGACATTCTTACATATGGGGCCTCTGGATTTCTATGCCACCAGAACTCCCCAAATTATTATGTGGGCAGATGGCAGCATTTCAGCTCATCAGCATGCTCATTGGCCAAGAAACTATCATGCTGAATGAGTTCATGGCCAACTGCTGTACCTAAGCCAAGATTGGAATCAAACAGGAATGGGACTGAAACTGCAAGTTCAGACTCATTGCTCAAATAGGTTCGATTTCTAGTTTCCAGAGTGAAATCTGCTGGAAACAATGATCAACCAGCCCACAATTTTGCCAATTTCTTTTCTCTATATATCTATGGGGTGAAACAGACAGGCATGAAGGAGCGGCCAGAGGCCTGGATTGGCCCAGGACTGTGGCAAATGCACAGCCCACTCTGAAAACGGGCCACCAGCAGAAGTAGATTTTTGCTGTTTCTTTCTAGGCCAGCTTTAGGAGCCTCTATGTATCTTCCAGCATGGGGGAAGGTATTGGGGTCAATTGTATTTGGGTCTGTTCTTAACTGTTAGCCACCCTGATTGTTCTCAGAGGGGCAGGATACAAATAAATTTTATTATTATTGTTATTATTATTATTATGGGGGCTTGCACCATGTAAACACCACACCTCCGAAGCAGCTGGAAGCTGCTTTGTTTGGCCCATCTGTTTCAGGCCCAGTCAACTGGGAATAAATATCTAGAAATCCATAGTTCATCAACAACATAAAAGCTGAATTTCCTTACATTCATCTTCTTCTCCACACTGACAATCCATCATCCGGTGGATGGCATGGGGGTTAGAGCAGAATGGAGATCCATTTTGGTTCTCACAGTTACAGTATGACTCTCCAGTCACAGGGATTGCTGTGGGTATGGAAGGCAACAGAGAAGGAAATTCTGGCTCTGAATCAGAATCACTATGCTGCAGAAGGAAAGAAAAAGACAGTCAGTCCCTCCACTGAATAATTACAGCCTTGCCAATAAGTCTTCAGGAAGGTTTATTTTCCATTCTCGAGATAACTGTTATTTTAAACATGCTTTTTACTTTTAGACATACACCCATCAGCCAGTACTGTTCATTGTGACTAGTATCAACCATGCCCTGTGAGACTTGTGGTTCAGCGATCCCTAAGATTACCCATGAAGAATGGCTTCAGGGAGAAAAAATCTTTTGTCTCCACCCCATCTGCTTGTTCTCATACTATGTCCCAGGAAGTGATGAACGAAAGAACCAAGTAATACTCAAGTAGCTACAAACTATGGCGAAACACAGATTTGATAATTTAGCTCTCAATGGTGAGAAGACAAAACACTAACATAGGGCCTTTATAGACTGCCAGAAATAATGCAGCTTGAGTCCACTTTAACTGCCCTGGCTCGGCGCTAGGGAATCATGGAAGCTGTAGTTTATTGTGGCACCAGCGCTCCCTGACATAGAAGGCTCAATCTGAGAAAAAACTATAGTTCCCATTATTCCCTAGCACTGAGCCATGGCAGTAAAGTGGACTCAAGCTGCATTATTTCTGGCAGTCTGTAAAGGCCCATAGTAAGTAGGACTGCTCTTTATTTCTGCTGATGCTTTAGCACTTTTATTTTTCCTTACAAACCTTTGCATTGAAGTCTGTACATTAATACACTGCTTAATTTATTCCATTTACAAGATGAATTCAGTGGTTCTTATGCATTTGGGTATAAAATCCAAATTTTAAATTTAGGTTTAGCAACAGCTCCCCTGGGTCTTAAAACTTTTCTTGTTTTACTGACCAAAAACCTTTCAACTGGAGTGAACCAACAACCTTATCCACAAAAAGCATATACTTTAACACCAAGCTAGGACCATCCACTCACTGGAAATGATAAGTGTACATTAACATCTAGGCCTGAACAGACTTCACTAATCTAGTAGTGGGCAACTTCCTAGAATTAGGGGCTGGGCACCAAGAATCCACAGGAGGCCACACCATCATCCAATATAGTGGTGTTGTGGCCACTCCTTCTGCTTTTGCTGCTTCCAGTTGCCAGCAACATTTGAAAACAAGGGTGGTGCTTCCTTCTGCAAAGTCCTTACAAGACTGTAAGGCACAGCATCTATTTCCTTTACTTAGCTGGAAGGTAAGGTAGGGAACTCCCCCTTAGCAATGTGAATAGTGGCAACAGCTGAGGAAAGATGGGGCTTCAAAACAAAAGTATGGGAGCACTGTTGCCTACAAGCTATGTATTATCCACCTCTGATCTAGTATAGAAACATATATTCATTAAATTTACCACAGATTCTAGCTTAATTTATCTTGGTTAAATAAACGCCTCTAATTGCTGGATCAATCTGCTCAGCACTGCGAAGGTTTTGGCCAGAAGTAAGACTAGGGAATTACATGCTAACAGTTTACCTAACAAGCCTAGCAGCATCAAGTATCCAAAAAAATCAATGGGTCTTCAGACAGCAGTTTTGCAGATAAAACAGCCATCTATCCTACCTGTCCATCAGAATCATAAGACCAACCATGAGGCCCAGAGGGCAATGCCCGCGAATCTCCGTCACGGCGTACCCCACTTAGGACATAGTGCCAAGCTCTGCTGCTGCGCATACGTCGAGCCATAGTGCCTCTGAAGAGGTAATCTGGAAAACAAACCAAGATGTGTCATTTTAAAAGATCATCAGCCAACCTTTCCTTGCTAATTCTATTAGCTGCACAACAGGAACAAGAATCCTTTCTTCAGAGAGCCCTTTATTATTTAGAACACCTAATGAGTACTAAGGATTCCACATTACTGCCTAAATAAGGAGATAAAAGTAACACTGGAATGAGAGAAGCTATATGCAGGGTAGGAAGCCAGTGTGGTGTAGTCATATGAGCATTGGAATATGGCTCTGGAGATCAGGATTTGAATCCCTGCTCAGCCATGGAAATTCACAGGGTGACCTTAAGCAAGTCACGTTCTTTTAGCCTCAAAGGGAAACCCCTTCTGAACAAATCTTGCCAAGAAAATCCCACAATAAGTTTGCCTTAGGGTCACCATATATAGAAAATGACTATATATTTTTAAAAAGCAAGGTAAACAGCAGCTGCCTCCAGAATCTGTTACTGAGCATGCATGGACAGCAAAACAAAGAGAAAAATAGAAAGGAGATAGGCCTGCCTCACCATCTCCTACAGCATATTAAAGAAACATAGTTCTATAAATTGTCCGCTAAAATGAAAATCATAATAAAGGCGCCATAGGCTAATAAAAGAAAATATCAGCCCTGGATACCGTTTGGAAGAGGTTTTGAATAAAACGTTTGCGGAAGAACCAATCCCTATCTTTCCACATTATTTGTGCCTCTGGTACAAAATTTTCTGTTGAAGAAGGAACACACCCACTGTGCTGACTGAGGTATACTTGTATATATACACCTGTGTGTGTTTATTCATAGTTGTCTTGGTTGTACTGCAATCAATCATGTTAGAGGGTCAAACACAGGATATGAAGTTGTAGTCATCCTTAAGGAAGCAAGTTTTGACAAACAGTAGCGCTCAGAGGAAGAGACAAACAAATGAATTCACTGCTCAGCTTGTTTGTTTCACAAAGTATCTTGAGTCTCCATCAGTCAAAAATACAGGTAGCCAAGACAAAATGTGGTACACTGCCTCTGCCCACAGATGCACACACATCTCTGAGTGAGATAAAATATTCAGCTAGTCACAGTAAATATTCAAAGACAAAGCCATGTTAGTCCAGTTCAGCATAAAAAGAGATAAGCAAATCTTGCAGCACCTTTGAGACTTGCTTCATCAGATAGGGTGCATCTGACAAAGTGGATCAAAGTCCAAGAAAGCTTATGCTAGAAATTTCTTTTCTCGGGGCCTTTGCAGACTGCCAGAAATAGTGCAAATTGAGTCCACTTTAACTGCCCTGACTCAGTGCTAGGGAATCATGGGAACTGTAGTTTATTGTGGCAAAAGAGCTCTCTCACAGAGAAGGCTCAATGTCTTAGAAAAAAATACAATTCCCATGATTCCCTAGTACTGAGCCAGGGCAGTTAAAGTGGACTCAGTTTGCGCTATTTCTAGCAGTCTGCAAAGGAAATAGTTTCAAAGGTGCTGAAGGATTCCCTTACATCTGCCTCTGTTATATCACCTCAGATCTTAGGTGTCCTGTTTTTCCACAGGAAAGGTAGGAAGATAGAAACAGAGAAGGGCAAAGGCTGGCTGTCAGTTCTACTATTGCTCATCCCAACCATCCCCACAGTGGAGCAGCCATAGGACAGGCAAAGGTCTTGTTGCCGTCACCTAATCATATCCATCAGTGGAAAGGAGAAGCTAGGCATAGTCAAGCACTCATTCTAGACTTTAGGAGAGCCGATTTCAACAAGCTTCAACAAACAAATCTGTGTATTGTTCTGCTGAGGCAAGGCCTCTGGGTGGAAGGATATGCGAGGAGGATTAGTGTCTATTTAATTAATGGTCCATTGTCAGCTGGGAATTAGCATGTAAATCAGCATGTAAATCTGTATATTATTCTGTTGAGGCAAGGCCTCAGGGTGGGAGGATATGTGAAGAGGATTAGTGCCTAATAAATAGATATTAATCCTTCTTGCATATCCTCCCACCCTGAGGCCTTGCCTCAACAGAACAATACATCCTCTCAACCAAGGGTCACACAGTATATGTGTGTGTGTGTGTCTGTGTGTCTGTGTATTACATATATATATATATATATATATATATTATGCCCCACACACCTCCATGCCACCATTCTCTGAAGATGCCAGCCACAGATACAGGCAAAACAACAGGAATATATTCTTCTAGAATACGGCCTCACAGCCCGAAAAACCTAAACGTATTGTGCATTTTGGTTGGCCAATAAAGGTATCGCTGATGGATTTTTGTTTGAATCGACTTTTGTACAGTTATATTAAGATCTGCTATTAACTCTCTTATAATCTCTCGTTACGTTTGTTCTCTTGATATACGCCTAAAAATACTTCTAAGCATTTCTGTTCTTATTGCTTCATCTTTGTTCTCCATACACTGGCTATTTCCCCCCATTCATCTCCATAGGTTTGCAGTGTCTTATTGGTCAGGTTTTGTGGCTAATTGCCTTCGAGTCCATCTCGACCCATTTGTCCATCAACTGGCTATTTTTCCTCATTCCTCTCCATGGCTTTGTAGCGACGCCATTGCCTCAGTCCCGGACCCTCCGCGCGGACAAGAACCGAAGACGCGCTCAGCCAAAGGACCAGGCCTTCCATATTTACCCAGCCTCCTTTGCGGGAACTCCCAGCAGGCACCGCGGCGGGAGGGCCGAGGCAACGGCAAGCGCGGCCAACGGCCCGCAGAGGCATGAAAGTGTGGCCCGTCTCCCTCCAACTGAGCGCCGCCGCTGTTTCTCCGCCAAGCCGCCTTCCGTCCCTTCCCTCAGAGACAAGACAAGACAAGCCGCCTCCTTCCGTCGCCTCTTCCTTTCCCTCAGAAGAAGACCCTCAAGCCCCGCCTCCCGCTCCCACCTCCGCCGCGCCCATTGGCCGCTCTGCCGTTTTCTCCGCCTCCTACTTGCGTCACTCCGACTCCTCGCTCTGCCCACAAGGGCCAGCTCGGCTCCTCATTGGACGCGGCGGCCACCAGAAGCTCTCGCACTCTCGGCTTACGAGAGCCGGCAACACGACGACTCATTGGTCAACGCGGGCGCCGCCTCCAGTGCTCTCTTTTTTCTGATAGGACGGACGGAGCAAAGAAGGCGGTCCCCTCCTTAAATATAGGTTTCTCATTGGGTAGAAGAGAGAAAGTAGCGCCCGCCTCCTCCCCAACCGCCTTTCTCGTTGGGCCGAGCTTTTGTCATTCCTTGGGGAGGCGGGACTAATGGCCCCTAGTTGCCTGTGGATTAGTCAGTGTTCGTGTCACTCAAGGAGTAGCGGAAGCGGCGTTGAAGGACCATGGAGATGACGGGAGAAGGTGAGTGAGAGACTGGTATTGTCATAGGAATGAATTCCAGAGGCAGAGGTAGCCCCCTTTGGCTGCATCCGCACTGCAGAAATAATCCGGTTTGGCAACACTTTAACTACCATGGCTCAATGCTATGGAATTCTGGGAATTGTAGTTTGTTCTGGGAATTGTAGTTTCTTGTGGCAGGTGCCACGACAAACTACAATTCCCAGAATTCCATAGCATTGAGCCATGGCAGTTAAAGTGGTGCCAAACCGGATTATTTCTGCAGTGCGGATGCAGCCTTGGTGAAGGTATTTTTGTTTGCTTGTTGAATTTTAGCCTTTTTTTTGCTATTTTTCCCTATATAACATTGTCTTGATATAATATTATTATTATTATTATTAATATTATTTTCTTATATCCCGCCTTTCTCCCAATATAGGGACTCAAGGTGGTGAACAACAAGTATAAAACAATACAATTTAAGACAGTACAATATATATATATATATATATATATATATAATGTATATATATATATATATATATATATATATATATAATGTATATATATATATATATATATATTATAGGGACTCAAGGCGACGAACAAGATGTATAAAACAAAACAATTTTAAGACAGTACATATATAATGTAGTATAAATATAAATATATATACGTAATATATTTATATAATATAGATATGTGTGTGTGTGTGTATATATATATATATATATATATTTGTGAGTTGCCATTTTCATAGCGGGGATTCTGGAACAAATCCCCCACAAATTGGGAGGAGGGGCTGCTATATAATAATAATAATAATAATAATAATAATAATTAATTTTTATTTATATCCTGCTTTTTGCCATAGCAATCAAGGCGGCTTCCAAACAACGCAAAAAATACCCCATAATAACAACAACAAATCATATAAATAAACACACTAACCCCCCCCCTTAAAAATACATTAAATTCAAGTGTCAGTTAAAACCAAAGATTAATTATATACAGTTACATACGTCCAATTGCTGTTTGCTGAATTACTAGTTTGTCATTGCACGTAATGTATTGTTCAGTCCGATCCATATAAGCTCAGTTTTGGTTAAATCTCTTTCTGATTCTTTCAGGCCGATGTTTCCTTGTTCTTTCCTGCAGTGTGGCGCCTCGGCACTTTTGGGCAATTGCCACTTTCTACTGCAGCCCCCTTTTTGTCTATTTCTCGCCTCTTTCTCTTCTGCAGCTTCCTTGTCTCTTTTCTCCTACACCATCCGCACTGCAGAAATAATCCAGTTCGATCTGGGCAGCCTCCGCACCGGACACCAAGGGGACCCTAGTAACCCTGAGACCGTTCTGGCTAACTAAGGATGGGGGCATGTTCCAAAGCTGGTCCGTGGGGCCATATAATAATAATAATAATAATAATAATAATAATAATATATCCCGCCCCTCTGCAGAGCAATCGGGGCGGCTTACAACATTACAATTTCCATACAGATATATTAAACAGAACATAGCCAGCTCAGCTTTTGAAAGCATCATTTCTAGAGGGGAAGCAAAGTGCCAAAGTGAAGAAGACTGGCCAAAAGAGATCATAGAATCCTAGAGTTGGAAGAGACCCCAAGGGCCATCCAGTCCAACCCCCTGCCATGCAGGAACTCCCAATTAAAGCCTCCCAACAAATGTCCATCAGCCTCTGTTTAAAGACCTCCAAAGAAGGAGACTCCATCATTCTCCAAGGGAATTGTGTTCCACTGTTGAACATCTCTTACTGTCAGGAAGATCCTCCTAATATTGAGGTGGAATCTCTTTTCCTGTAGCTTGCATCCATTGTTTCGGGTCCTATTCTCTGGAGCAGCAGAAAACAAGCTTGCTCCCTCCTCGATATGACATCCCTTCAAATATTTAAACAAAGATTGTGGTGACAGCAGAGAGCCAACCCACGCTAAGCCACGCAGCAATGAATGATCACTGAGTGAACCTTTGTACTGAAATAGGAAGGCCAGCAGTGAGAAGTGTGGTATCTCCAAACTTCCCAATTTGGAGATACCACAGATTTCCAAGCGGTCAGAAAAGGGGCCTTTGCAGACTGCCAGAAATAGTGCAAATTGAGTCCACTTTAACTTCCCTGGCTCAGTGCTATGGAATCATGGGAATTGTATTTTTTTCTGGGACATTGAGCCTCCTCTGTCAGAGAGCTCTGGTGACACAATAAACTACAGTTCCCATGATTCCCTAGCACTGAGCCAGGGCAGTTAAAGTGGACTCAAGTTGCACTATTTCTGGCAGTCTGCAAAGGCCCAAAGAGGAGCAAAAAGAAGTCAGCTGAACAAGGACTCGTGTGGTGGCTCCCAATTCTGTTGCATCAAGTTGTCCTCTTCCTTGCCCAGTTTAGCCCCAGTGTGTGTGATTTTGCTCCTTTTTGTCTCTTACAGAGAGAGGCAATCTGGCTGGCGTTCGGCACATTGTCCTGGTGCTCTCAGGAAAAGGCGGAGTGGGAAAGAGTACCATTTCGACACAGCTGGCTTTGGCTCTGCATCGGGCTGGGAAAAAGGTACATATGGTCTGCTCCATAACAATGTGGTATAGCAATTATAGCAATTAGGGCAGCCCTCGATGGCTGCATCCACACTGCAGAAATCATCCGCATTGACACCACTTTAACAGCCATGACTCAATGCTGTGGAGTATGCACTTATGGCTGTGAATGAAAGGCCTCCAAAACACCGTGTCATCGATAGCCCTGCTCCGATCCTGCAGACTCTATGGCAGGGGTAGGCAACCTTTCCCCTTTAAGGGCCAAGGGACTTCAGCTCCCAGAATCCCAGGAGCTATTGGCCAACATGGGACTATTGGCCTACATGGCTGAGGCTTCTGGGAGCTGAAGTCCCTCAGCCCTTAAAGGGGAAAGGTTGCCTACCCCTTCTCTATGTTGTGGCTCCCTTGATTGAATCAATGAATCTGTAATGTAGGGCCTGTACAGACTGCCAGAAATAATGCAGCTTGAGTCCACTTTAACTGCCTTGGCTCAGTGCTAGGGAATCATGGGTATTGTAGTTTTTTTTCTGAGACGTTGAGCCTTCTCTGTCAGAGAGCTCTGGCGCCACAATAAACTACAGTTCCCATGATGCCCTAGCACTGAGCCAGGGCAGTTAAACTGGACTCAAGCTGTATTATTTCCGGCAGTCTGTAAAGGCCCGTAGTCTCTGTCTTTACCAAGCACTATCATATTTTCTAATGGGTCATGTCATCTCCCAATATAGCCACAGTACAAGAGCCTCAGTTTGGCTTCCAGATAAAGTTTGGGCTTTATTTGCCCTTGCGCCCATTTGGTCATTTTTGCAGTCCATCGTATCTGTAGAACTGTATAGCCATAGGTGTTGAGATGAAATACCAGTTATGTTTATCATAAGATTAAGAGCTTAAAACCCAGTGGTTCCCATACTTTGGTCCTTCAGCTGTTTTGGACTTCAACACCCAGAAGCCCCAGCCAGCTTGGCCAACAGTCAGGCATTCTGGGAGTTGAAATCTAAAACATCTGGAGGAGCAGGGTTTAGGAATCACTGATCCAAACTAAGGCAAGCCAAATATGAGTTGCTGTGTAAGGCTGCATCCGCACTGCAGAAATAATGCAGCCTTACACTGCTTTAACTGTCATGGTCCATGCGGTAGAATTGTGGGATTTATAATTTGGTGGGGAACCAGAGCGCTCCGACCGGGAAGCCTAAATATCTCACAAAACTACAGATCCCAGAACTCCATAGCATTGAGCACAACCAGTATTGTGTAATACTGCTCAGTTAGTATAACAGTATTCTGGCAAAGGTTTTGTCATGTGAGTATAGATTTGTTATATAGCCAAACAATATCCTCCACACATGAAAGAAATGCTGTGTTAGTAGGCTTCTCCAAACCTCAAAGGGTGCAGAAGTACATAAATCTTTGGGAAGGGAAGAGAAGTGTTAAGTACAAAGGACAAAGTGTTGGTTCTTACCTTTAAATCCCTATATAGTTTGGGTCCAGGTTCTCTTCAGGGTCGCCTCCTCCCATGTAGTCCACCTGGACACTCAGGTCCTCTGGTGAACATTTACTCCAGTCAACTAAGGGCTGGCCTGGAGGCAGAGACAGGAAGGAGTTGCCGCACGCCGGCCACCCCAACCCCATGCTGACGCCATCCCGATGCCATGCGCCATTACACACTGCACATGGCATCAGGACGCCCTTCCGGCACAGTGTTCTGACACGCTGTGGCGGAAAGGGCACTGAAGAGCCACACGCCGGCTCTTAGGGCGCCCTTTTGCCGCCCCTGAAAGGAGCAGCATTTTGCCACTCTTTTCGGGGTGGCAAAAGGGAGGATCGGGGCCACGGCATGGGGTAGCTGCGGCCCCGATCTGCCACTTCCTAGGGCAGCCCTGAGCCGCCCATCTGCACCCCACCTGAGACTAGATTAGCAACTGTCAGCCGGAGGACTTTTTCTTCAGCCGCCCTGAGACTGGAAGGTGAATACACTGTCTAAATTTAAAAGAGCATGAAAGACCATTCCCTTTTTGCAGAGTCTTATCCAGATGATTTTTAAAATGTGAATTTTAAATGTAGATTGTTTTCATATGTATACATCTTATTTGTCCTTTTGAATTGATGTGTTTTTTAAACTGATGACTTTTAACCGATGTTGTTTGTCGGTTGATTATCATTGTTCCCCACCTTGATCCATTGGAAGAGGCGGGTAAGAAATAAATATTATTATTATGGAGAGAAAACCACACTTTAAGTGAGGACTGCGCATGCTGATTGGGCATGGAATAATGACTGAATGTCAGGGGAAGACTCAAATAGAACATCTTAGCATCTTTCTGTATGGGACGCAGAACAGGGACGTGTTTCACTGCCCCTTTTTCTTTCAGGTTCCACTTACTATGATCTATACTTTAGTATTCATTGCCACTTGCATCAGGACTATCACCCAGTTTGTTTGCCAACCTTTACTGATCCAGTTGGTGATGGTCCCAAACGTGTGTGCTTGATATGCAATAAAGATCACAGCTAAGTGATGAGAAATGTGCCCTGAGAATCTTGGTCTACCCTCACTCCCCCAAAAAACAGTGGCATTACAATACTACAACTGAAGTTTATCACTATACTACGTTAAGCATATCAATCTTAGAAGAGGTTGGCTCTGTCCTGGTAATGGTTTATGCAAAGAACCTGAAAAGCTTTTGAAGAGGGCTTCTCGTTTATATTCCAATGCAGGTTGGGATCCTGGATGTGGACCTCTGTGGACCCAGCACCCCTCGTATGCTCAATGCACAGGACCAAGAAGTTCACCAGTGCGACAGTGGCTGGGTGCCAGTCTTCATTGACCAGGACAAGAGCATTGCCCTCATGTCAATTGGCTTCCTTCTGGAGAAGCAAGATGATGCTGTTGTATGGAGAGGACCCAAGAAAAATGGTACAAAATACTTTTGGCTTTTGTAGTGTGAAAGAACAGTTCTACTATGTAGAACTTCAGTTCTACTATGATGAAACTATGACACCTTGAATCCCCGGATTAACATGGCTAGGAGAATCCTGATAATCCAAAAAAGTAACGTTTCCAAGCTCTGCCCCCATTAAATATCTGACGCTGATGAAGCAGACAGAAGGCATGCTTGCAAAGATTTTAAGACTCAGGCACTCATATGGATGACATCTGCAGGTGGAAAAGTCAAGAATGGTTGCTAGACTCTACTGCGTTCTTAGCCAAAATTATGTCTTTTCCATTCACTGGTGTGTGTCTGTTTTACAGCTTTGATCAAGCAGTTTGTCACTGATGTCACCTGGGGAGAACTTGACTTCTTGATTGTAGACACTCCACCCGGAACCTCAGATGAGCACATATCCACAGTAGAAGCTCTTCGGCCTTATAAGCCTTTAGGGGCAATTCTGGTTACAACACCACAGGTACATGCCTCTGACTTGGTTTCTGCATTATTGCTTTCTCTATTATCTTTTGTTTTGCTGAACTTGCTGACTTGATTGATTTAGGTAAATATAAATGGAGAAAGAAATAAAATCAACTCCTTGAGATTTATTTCAGAAAAGATTGTCCACCACCTCTTCTTACTTAGGTAGGCTGTAGTGCACTCCCATAACAATCTTTTCTGAAACAAATCTCAAAAATCTCCAAGATACAAGAATTAATACTTATGGGGGACTCCAACTGCTCTGACATCTGATGCAAGACTTATGTTGCAAGGCATAGATCTCCAACAAATTTCTGATGTGCCTTGCAGATAATTTCCTGTTTTAATAGGTAGAGGAAAGAATAGGGGGACCAGTAATCCTGCAAAACAAGCTTGCTCCAGCCTCAATATGACACCCCTTCAAATATTTAAACAGGGCTATCATGTCACCTCTTAACCTTCTCTTCTCCAGACTAAACATACCCAGCTCCCTTGGGGATGGAACAGATGGCCCAAAAGGGCTGCCTCGGGACCACGCAGGACCCGTTTGTGTTAGGGCCACGGCAGCCGCATGCACCCAGCCCTTATTCAGACTGCCGCTGTGGTCCCCAACTGCCCCACCAAAAAGGAGTGGATTTTTCCGCTCCTTTTTGGGACGGTTTTGGGCCAGCTATTTGGAAAAGAGCCATGCCTGGAATGGCTTCTGGCCATGAGTGGGATGTGCATGCCCCGTCCTCAACACAGCCCAATGGCAGCCCTTTTGGACCGTCTGTTTGAGGCCAGAGTCTCTCCTCATAAGACTTGGTTTCCAGACCCTTCACTATTTTGGTCACCCTCCTCTGGACATGTTCCAGCTTCTCAACATCCTTTTTGAATTGTGGTGCCCAGAACTGGACACAGTATTCCAGGTTAGGCCTGACCAAAGCAGAACAGAGTGGCAGTATTACTTCCCTTGATGTAAACACTATACTTCTGTTGATGCAGCCTAAAATCACATCAAGTTTTTTACCTGCTGCATCACACTGTTGACTCATGTTCAACTTGTGGATTACTAGGACTCCTAGATCCCTTTCCCATGTAGTCTTGTTAAGCCAGATGTCCCCCATCCTATATCATATGGTTGTAAGAAGCCACACTGTGAACATTATATCTCTTCATGTATTCAGGGGGTATATATCTTTACATGACATTTGAAAACATGGGTTCAACTCCATATCCACACTTCTGAGATTTCAAAGGTGCCATCAGATGATCCTCCTGTACCTCCAATGCTTTGTGGGAAATTTAGGGACAGCTACACAATGAGGACTGCTTACCTGTCCATTCCCTTCAGTGGGAATTTTCACATGGAGCTGCTTTATCTATCTGGCATCCTCTTCTACTTCCAGTCCAAGAGTTCTGTGCCTCTGGCCACTTTCCCCACAAACCATAACATCTAACTCTCTTCTTTCTGTAGGCAGTGTCTGTGGGAGATGTGAGGCGAGAACTGACATTCTGCAAGAAGACAGGATTGCGGATCCTTGGGATTGTGGAGAACATGAGCGGCTTTGTTTGCCCACATTGTTCGGTGAGATGCAGCTGCCAAACCAAACTTTACACATGCAACTTTAGCTAATGCTGTTGGCAGGTGCTCAGATTTCTTTTCAAGCGGTGAAGGGAGTAGAAAACAGAGTTGCCTGCACTTGGTGCTGCAGTTCACTTTAATCATATTTGAATAATATTAAACAATATCTTTTCCCCACCAATTTACCTGGAACAGATGCTAAGCTAAATGACCTGTCATTTCTTTGATCCATGTTTTGAAAAACAGTGTTACCTGTCCAGTCCTCTGGTGTAGAGCCATGTCTTAGAAGCATCCTATATATCTTGGAAGCTAAGCAATTTGAATTGTGAGTTTTTAAAGAACTCCAAATTTTTAATACTGTATATACTTGTGTTTAAGTTGAGAGCAAAACTTAGGGGCATGTAACAAAGGATGTAAAGGACAAAGCAAAGGTAAACAATGCCAAAGAACTTTAAAATTCCAGCAAGTATAGCTGTTTGTGCTTATCCTAAAGGTTTGATGGATGAGTAGGGAACTATGGAAAATGGTGGTCCTACCCTGATTCAAATGAAACATTACATTACATTTTCCATAAAGTATCTACTGCCACTTGTCTGTGCAATCACACTTCTTCTTTTATTGCAGGAATGCACAAATCTCTTTTCCAAAGGGGGCGGACAAGAACTGGCTGATCATGCTGGGGTGCCATTCCTTGGTGAGTACTTTAAGTGAATCCATGATGACCTTAGAAAAGGTTTAAATAACAAATAGTATTGGCTGGAACTTTATAGAAGGAAGTCATAGTGAATGACAAATAGTATTGGCTGGAACTTTATAGAAGGAAGTCATAGTGAACAACCCTATAGGACAGCCCACTGACTTCAGGTGGCGTGTAATCCCATCCAGCACGGACTAACTCCCTATTCCTTATTCAACTCCCTCTTTTGTCTAGATTAAGGTTCAGTTTGTTCATTCATGACAGAAGACACTGGTTTAGTAGCAAAACAGTTTCTTTGGTGTTAGAAGGAGAAGTGAGATGGAGTTGAGCATGAGCGGTATAATGGTAACAACAAACCCCAAATTGTTGGATACAATTTCCCAGTAAATTCTCTTCTAAATATGAAACAGCATTGGGGACAAACTGAGCTCAGAGGCACCACACGGGTCAATGGCAAGGGTATCACATTCTAAGTTTGCCCCTCCAAGAAGGAGCAGAACCACTGTGAAGCAGTGCTTCCAAGTCCTATCCTAGAAAGATGGCCCAGAAGAATACCATGGTCAGTGGTATCGAAAACTGCTGAGAGGTCCAACATAACCAACAGGGATACACTCACCCTGTCCAGTTCCCAACATAGGTCATCCACGAAGGTGACCAAGGCCTTTTGTCCAATGTCCAGGCCTGAACTATATTGAAATGGGTTTCTAGACAATCTCTTTTATTTAGAACCCCCTGGAGCTGGGAGGCCACCACATACTCCTGGGCACTATTCCTTGCCCAATATATTGGAGATTGGCCAGTAATTCTTCAGTAAAATGGGGTTCAGGTGGAGGTCTTTTCAGTAATGGCCTCACCACAGCCTCTTTTAACTAGATGAAAACCTGCTTTGTTGCAGTGAAACATTCACTTACTCCCCTTATCTACTCTACCGGTCTCCTTTGGGTGCTTTTAAAAAGCCAGGAAGGGCACAGATCCAGTACGTGTATAGTGGCTCTTACCTCTCCAAGAATCCGGCCATATTGTAAGGCTGCACAAACTGATCCAGTAACACAGGGCAAACAGGTGTCAAGATTACAGGACTTGTATCATCTGCAGCATCCAAGTCAGAGTGGATATGAGTGATTTTGTCTTCCAAAGTTAACCATCCAATTCTTCACAGCATTTTGTCCAGTGGTTTGCATTCTGTTCTTACAGAGCAAACTACAGAAGACCCATAACCAACTGAGGCTGATCTGCTTGACAATTCTGTGCAGATCCAGTGGTGCCTAAGAAGTATAATTCTTTTTCCTAGTCTCTGTAACACACAGTTATTGTTGGTTTTTATGATGTGGGTGGGAGGGTGGGTTGCACCTACATAGAGCCCTGTAGGGAACCTCCTTGAGCTGAGTTTTTGGCAGGAGCTGTCCCCGTTTCTCTATCTCCAAGCCACTTTTCGCATTTCTTTTCCATCTACCATGTGAGCAGCAGCATTTAGGATTGTCTCATCAATCCAGCATTTCTGAGTATTTCTTATCCTTTTTGTTCCTTTTTATTCATCTGTTACTAACATTAACCATGACAGCTGTTTTGTTTTTCCCTTTTGTTGGTTTTGCTCCTTTGGTATGGCTTCTGAGGACTTAATTTGAGAGGTGTTTCTCTTGTGGCAGTAAACTCAGTCGAGCAGTCATGATCAGTGCTGGTTTTGTTTTTATTTATTTTTTATGAAATGAATAAATAAATACATTTTGGCAAAGGCCACAAGACCCAGTCCTCCTCTGTTTGCTGCAGCTTTACCTAATGGGTGCTCTGAAAACAAATCTGCCTGCCTTGCTGAGCAGGGTTTCGAACCCCGACTTCCAGAATCATAGTCCAACACTCAAACCATTATACCATGTTGGCTCTCTCATTTTCAAATACACAGACTCATACCCAGCAGACTGTGAGACCAAGGATCTGATGAAGAAGATGGAATCCTGATAAACCACTGTAATTCCTTCTCCCCACCCCTCACCTGCTGCTCTACAAAGAACCCACCTGGATAAAGCTGGGAGAGGCTCACATACACACCAGAATTTACACACATTTCAGGATGGTTTATCAGGATCCCATCTTCTTCATCAGGTCCTCAGCCTCACAGTCTGCCGGGTATGAGTGTGTGTATTTGAAAATGAGAGAGCCAACTTGGGATAGGGGTTTGAATCTTTGTAATATAACCCTGGTGGGTATAGTAGTTTGTCTTTGGTATAGTGGTTTGTCTTTGTAATCCAACCCTGGTGGGCAAGCACATTTAGGATCATGGATCGTGGCTGTTTTTCTGTTTACCAACCTAGCATTCAGCAAATGAGAATACACAGTGGTATATTAGCTGCACCAATGATGGGGCTGCCTTTGATGGTGTCATGGTGCGTACACTTACTATTTATTTCACCTCTGTACTTGAAATCTCCCGCCTTCTGTAACTTTCTGCAACTTTGCCCCCTCACATAGGTTGTGTGCCCTTGGACCCGCAGCTCAGCCAGAGTGTGGAAGAAGGCAGAGACTTCCTCCAAGAATTTCCTAAGAGTTTGGCCTTCCCTGCGCTAGCCAGTATCGCCCAGCGTATTTTGACTAGGGCATCCAGCTGCAGCTCCTGAAGTGAGAGACAAGGCAGGAATCTACTTCCACAATGCCTCCTTCTGATCCGAAGAAAAGAAAAAGGGACTCAACAAAGCAAGGAGAGCAGCAATTAATTTGGAAGAGACTTGACTTGATCCAGTTTATCAGCAACTCGGTTTCCTTTCTGGATGAGTGGCTGTAATGTCTACACAGTCCATTCTTTGGATCATTTTGAACCTTGCATTCAGCATTTCAGCTGGCAGTAACAGCACAGTCAGTTCCTGTTGTAGCTCGAAATTCATTCTTTTGCTCTCCCCCATTTACACACAGCTGGGTAGTACTGGTGGGACTGTGTGACATTTGGTACGCTCTCTTGCCCTCTGTCCACTACTTTACATTAGAAGCCTTATGTGTTCAATTGTTATCCTAACAGAAGCCTTATTAGTTTGTGTCACTTGAAAATTTGCTTCTCTGGTGCTCTGGAGAGTTAATCATGCCTCAGGGAATTTTAGCTACCCAACTGCTATTAAACAGGATTTTGTTGCTACTGTGGTATATGCATGCTTGTCCCATTTTTTTTAGTTTGAAGTGAATGATATTGGATCATTGTCTTTCCACACACCACAGCAATAGCAATAGTGTTTACATTTCTATACTGCTTTATAGTGGACTCAGCACACTTTAAGCAGTTTACAATCTGTAAGACAATTGCTCCCAACAAGCTGGGGACTCATTTTACCAACCAATGAAAGGATGGAAGGCTGAGTCAACCTAGAGCCCTTTGGGGTCGAACTCACAACATTGTGGCTACTGGACCGGCATTTAACCACTGCACCACCAGGGCTCCTTAATACAAACCGGTGTTAAGCAAACTGGCCTGGGTACACCACAATAAGATTCTTTAACCAGTCCTCTGGCAGAAGTTGGTTTTAGGAACAAGTTGTATAGTTGTGATAGAAGATCAGCCAGTTTCACACTTTGAGTTCTTTAAAAGTGGATGCCATCCATTCAAGCTTAGAGATTTTTTGATTAGAATGTCATGTCTTGTCACCTTTGGTTTGCTTTGTCAGACGCACACACACACACATTTTGCATAAAAGAGTAATTTACCTCTTTTGTTGTCTGATAACCCAACTACCTCCCTGGCCAAATGGTGATTCTTCCAAACTAAAATTCCATTCTCGGACTGCCAACTTGTCCTATTTGAACTACTATCTGAAATGTATATACAGTCGCCCCTCCATTCTCGCAGACTTGAGGCTGGCGGTTTTCAATATTCACAGGGGAGCGACCTATGGGGCTTGAATATTTACAATTCTCCGTTTTCATGGGGGGAGTCTGGACCAGATCCCTGTGAAAATGGAGGCCAACTGTATAAAGAAAAGGTGTCTGTCTTTCGATTGGCCTTGAGTGCATCCCAAGGGCTAAATCAGTTTTACTTCATTTGGTGTAATGTATCTTCCTGAAGAGGTAGAGGTCTCTGGGCAATGTCTGCTTCAGGTCACCATTTCTTGTTGCAAAGGCAGTTCCAAAAATTCTGTGTTGAACTGATAGTGGGAAATTCAAAGATATAGCCGTGTTAGTACGTAGAATCAGTATGTAGAGAGATCTTGTAGCCCCTTTGAGACTCACTGAAAGGAAGAAGTTGGCAGCATGAGCTTTCGCTACGGGAAGTAGACTCTAGTCTACGAAAGCTCATGCTGCGAACTTCTTTTTTTCAGTGAGTCTCAAAGGGGCTACAAGATCTCTTTACATACTGGTAGTGGGAAAGTTTTTTCTCTGGGAACCATCCAAAGGGAAGTGCTGCAGAGATAGGAAATGTAATGGCCCTCCAATGTTGGACTGCAGCTCCCTTCCTTCACCATTGCCTATAGTGCCACGGGTTTATGGGAGCTGCAATCCAACAACATCTGGAGGGGCAGATGTTTCCCAAGTCATCTCTGGCACATTCCTAATTGAAATGACCTAAGCAGCACAAGAACACTTTAGAACTTGCATAGAGGAAGGGCTCACTTTGGACCCTCTAAAGCAGGGGTAGGCAACCTTTCCCCTTTTAAGGGCCGAGGGACTTCAGCTCCCAGAAGCCTCAGCCATGTTGGCCAATAGTCCCATGTTGGCCAATAGCTCCTGGGATTCTGGGAGCTGAAGTCCCTCGGTCCTTAAAGGGGAAAGGTTGCCTACCCCTGCTCTAAAGGTAAAGGTTTCCCCTTGACATGATTGTCTAGTCATAACCGACTGTAGGGGTCGGTGCTCATCTCCATTACTAAGCCAAAGAGCCAGCATTGTCCGAAGACAAATCCGGTGGTCATGTGGCCCGCATGGCTGCACCAAATGCTATTACCTTCCCACCGAAGTGGTACCTATTTATCTGCTTGCATTTGCATGCTTTCAGACTGCTAGGTTGGCAGAAGCTGGGACTAGTGACAGGAGCTCACCCCATCATGCGGCACTCGGGCTTTGAACTGCCAACCTTCTTCTGATCATCAAAATTGGCATCTTAACCACTAAGCCACTGCATCCCTCTAGTTCTTGGGGAAATATTGATGTACTCTGAGCATAGAGGACCGGAGTTTGGAATTTAAAAGCAACACGTTATTACATATTCGTTGTAATGTGTTTATTGTTACTGATGAATACTCAAATATATATATATATAATTTTTACCAAAATACAACTAAAGAAGACCCCCAAGCTCCCCAATTAATATTCCCCAGATGGCTATGGGACTTTTTACATTAATGTATCTTTACGTATTCCTAGCGAAGTAGCAGAGGCATTAAGAAACCCAGTTCCTGACGCATACTGGGACATTGGCAATTCTTATCGGAACCGACATGCGCAGATCATGTTAAGCATGCATTGAGAATTTTGCTGGCTCTGCTAGACGGTAACGTGACAGCAGCCCTTCTACTGGATTTGGATATTGCAAAACTGCAATTGTGATTCCTGCAGATGTAAGTCCGGTTAAGAAGATGCAACTCCCCAACAGGATTCCAGCCATTATTTCTTCTGCAACAAAACATTGCGCAAACCTTGTAACGGTGCTGTCATTAAAATGATTAAATAAAGCAAGTGATCTTTGAAATGTTAACTTTCAGCTCTGTAAAGAACATTAAAAACATCTGCAATAGACCTTCTATAGATTCTGATTAAGTGAAGAAATGGCATTGGATGGATTTCTTCATGTTTTTACAATGTTCTTTAAATGCACAAGCTTCATTCAGGTTTCACAGTTCCATTTATCATTTTAAAAACAAAAGGGGCCCTCTGTAATGTTCATTAACCTGTTTCAGCTCATTGTGTAAAACGGATGGGAGTCATGCAGCCCTCAAATGATGTTGAAATGCAGCTCTTAGCATTGATCAGCATTGGAATTGCTGCATTGGGAAGGTTGCATGATTTCCATCTCTATATGAAAACCGCTTAGCATTGGTATTTTGCTAAAAGCATCCCCCCTCCCAAAAAAACACCCTTTCCCGCAATATAGCTGCACACGATGCAGAATGTTCATTTTTAAAGCTGTTTTCCCACAAGGTAGAAAAAAAAATTGTTGCAGAGTAAGACAGAACAAACAGGATTTGCTTTTCTATATGCCATCCACTAAGAGTAAGTCAGCACCAACAATCCAGAACAGATTATAGTCGACCCTCCACACTTGCGGCTTTGACTTTTGTGGATTTGATCATTTGCGTTTTTTGATTAATATGTTCTCTCTAGGAACCTCTTAAGTCCTCCAGCGCAACTCTGCCAGAAGTTGATCATAGAGTTGTACTGGAGAACCTTAAGAAAATCCTACTCTAGGCATTTGTAGGTCCTCCAGCATGATCCTATGGTCAACTTCTGGCAGATGTTGACCATAGAGTTGCATTGGAGGACCAGGAGATTCCTAGAGAGTTCGTCTCTCAAGTAAAAAGAATAGGTTTTTTTATTATTATTTGCAGTTTTCCTACATTTATAGGGGTCCTTCATCCCTAACTACAGTGAATATGGAGGGTCCACTATGCTCTATACCCAGCGCAACAATAAAGGGTCATTTTACCCATTGGAATCAACAGTGTGGGACTTGCTTCAAGCTAATTTCTTTGCATATCCCTAAAAAAAAAATTATCATCCCAAAAGAGGACGTGATTGGTGATAAATTGGTATGCGCTAATCGATATGTACGTGTGCACGTTTAAAAAGAATTATACTTTAGTTAAAACTATAATACATCTTCTCATAGTGGAGAGCCCAGCAAGGATGGCCAGTTGTTTTCTTGTTCCGAACGTTGGGCAGCCTCCAGGTCTTTGGACTTTCCTTCTTAAGTTTCTTTGTTATCTAACTAAGTTACCACCCAAACAAGAAAGTGACTGGGCATCCTTGCCGGCCTGGAGCATGGCGGGAAAACAGAGTGGCCATATGTCCTACTGTATAAGGACAGACCTCTGCTTGAAAGCTCTTTATACAGTAGGACATATGGCCACGCTATGTTTTCCCACCGTTCTCCAGAGTCATTGCGTTGGAGACACTGGGGGCATTATAATGACAACGCAAGCTTCCAAAGGGCTGAGCAGGGATGTGACCGAAGAAAAAGAAAGACGAAAGGGTAATATTTTGTGGTTTAGTGGTCAGAGCATCGGATGATGACTCTGGGATTCGATTCTGCACTCAGCCATGGAAACCCACTAGGCGGGATAGCCAAAGGATGGTGAGAAGCTGGAGCATGTCAAGAGGAGGGAAACCAAAATGGTGAAGGGTCTAGAAACCATAAAGCCCCATGAGGAGAGACTTAGGGAGCTGGGGATGTTTAGCCTGGAGAAGAGAAGGTTAAGAGGAGATATGATAGCCCACTTTAAATATTTGAAGGGATGTCGCATTGAGGAGGGAGCAAACTTGTTTTCTGCTGCTCCAGAGACTAGAACCTGGAACAATGGATGTAAGCTCCAGGAAAAGAGATTCCACCTCAACATTAAGAGGAACTTCCTGACAGTAAGAGCTGTTTGACAGTGGAATACATTCCCTCGGAGGATAGCGGAGTCTCCTTCTTTGGAGATCTTTAAACAGAGGCTGGATGGCCATCTGTCAGGGATGCTTTGATTGTGAGTTCCTGCATGGCAGAATGGGGTTGGACTGGATGGTCCTTGAGGTCTCTTCCAACTCTATGATTCTATGATTCTATGACCTTGGGCAAGTCACACTTTCTGAAGCCTACAGAGGAAGGCAAGGGCAAACCTCCTCTGAACAAATCTTGCCATGTAAACCCTGTGATAGGTTTGTCATAAGTCAGAAATGGCATGAAGGCAAATGTAGTCAATCTTACACATTCATGGGTTCAACTAACCACAGTTCGAAAATATTCATCAAAAATATCCAGGGAATATCATTTACCTACCGTGACAAGAATTAGAAATTGATCACTGTGAAAAAATTAGAAGAACTGTAAGAGAAGCATATCAAAGAATCATATGGAGCAGAGGAAGAAGAAAAAAGAAGAAGATGTCAATATAAATGATTCTTTGCTTTTAATAAGTAAAACAAAGAATCAGTTATACTGACATTATGCCTGCTTGGCGTTTCTGCCACATGCAATAGTGAAGCATTGGTTGTGATTTAAAACTGTGTACAAAATTTCCAAAGCAATTATGTAGTTTCTGAATCTATAACAACATTCGCTGGACCACTGACTGTTTGTATGTTTCGAGCTTCAATAAAGAGAATATTCTGTAATGAGACCTTTTATAACTTATGGTGACCCTAAGGCGACCCTATCATGGGGGTTTTCTTGGCCAGATTTGCTCAGAGGAGGTTTGTCATTGCCTGCCCTTGAAGCTGAGAGCATGTGACCCACTCAAGGTCACCCAGTGGGTTTCATGGCCAAGCTAGGAGTCAAGCCCTGCTCTCCATCTCAAAGACCAAGTTTCAGGGCTGCTGAAAGATGTGGACGGCTGCCTTCCATTGGTGCCTGGACTGAGACTTGCTTTGGTCCCAGAGCCTGAGATTTCTTCATTCCTGGTTTGGTCTTATGATACCCAGCTGTTACGGAATGCAAGAGATTCAGGGAGTAAAATGCAAGAGATTCAGGGAGACAGGATATCCAACAGCAAGGTTTAAAAAGCATAGGGCCTGAGACGATTTGGGAGGAAGCAAGTGGAATAGCAGTACTTAGCACTCTGCAAAATAACTTTCTTGGATGTCCCGCAGGTCAAGTCCTGCCACCTCCCCAGGGCTAATGCAAGTGATGTTGTTGTAGGTATACACAGGAAGGTCCCCTTCTGTGACGGACTGCATGTATCGCAGGACCACGTTGGGGTGCTGCAACGCAAAGTCCCGTAGTTCTTTCAGGGAGCAATTGCACTGCCAATTGTTCCCTTCCAACCAAAGCTGAATGAGGGTAGGGGTAGGGCTTAGCCATCCCAAGGGAAAGGTTCTCAACGAATTGTTTCGGACATTCAAATATTCCAGTTTGGAAAAGGACGAGAAGACACTGCTGTCCAGGGTTTCCAGACAGTTGTTGGAGAGGTCAAGCCAAGAGAGACGTTGAAGCGGGGCAAAAGCTTCAGGGGAGATCTCCAGGACTTGGTTTGAAGAAAGGAGAAGGTATTCTAAATTCCTGAGGCCAGTAAATTGGTTAGGCAAGAGTCGGCTCAGGCGATTGTGCTTGAGGTCCAGGTCGAGGAGTTCGTGCAAATTATTCAGGCTGTTCTCCTCAATCATGGAGATCATGTTGTGTTGCAAGAAGAGCCTCCGCAAGCTGGAAAGATTGGCAAACATTTGCGGTCTGATCCGACTGAGGCAGCTGTTTTCCAGGTGAAGGCTGTGCAGCTGGTTAAGACCCCTGAAAGTACAGTCTGGAAGGGTCTTAAAGCAATTCCCAGAAAGGTTCATAACAGCCACTTTAGAGAGCCCAAGAAATGCTCCTGCCCCGATCTCTTCGATCTGATTGTCATTGAGAGCAAGAACCTCCAGCTGACTTAGTTTGTCAAATCCCCTTTCCAGCAAATTCCGAATCCTATTGTTTCCTAGCTGCAGTTCCTCCAAGGAATGGAGATCTCTGAATATCTTTGGCCCCAGACCTGTAATGGAGTTGCTGGAGAGACGCAAGACACGCAGGCTTGAAAGACCCAGGAACGTGTCTTCAAACAAAGTGGTTAAGCGGTTGTGAGACAGGTCCAGCCATCTCAGAGACTTCATACCCACAAAGGCCCGTGGGGCAATGGCATTGATCTGGTTCTGATTCAAGTAGAGCTTCTGCAGCTTTTGAAGCCTGGAAAAGATGTTGCTTTTGATCCCCTTGAGTGAATTCCCACTTAAGTCCAGTTCTCTCAGCTCACTAAGGCTGAGAAACAGTTGATGCTGGAGATAGTGCAATTTGTTCCCAGCCAAAACCAGCTCCCTTAGATTGGGTAAATCATGAAAGACTTTGTCCGGGAGAACCACCAAGGAGTTCCATCCAAGATTCAAGTACCAGAGGTTAGAAAGCCCAGCAAACACACCTTCTTCAATCTTGCTAAACTGGTTGTTATTGAGCCGTAAGGAAACCAAGTTCTGCAGGTGAAGGAAGATGTTCGGTGTCAACAACTTGAGTCGGTTGCGTTCGAGGATCAAGGAGTACAATGCTTCCAAGCCATGAAAGGTGTGCTGTTCGATATTTGTCAAATGGCTCCCTTGTAGATTGAGGAATTCCAAGCTGGAGAGGTTTTTGAAAGCAAGAGCTGGCAAGGAAGTAAAATTGTTGCCATCCAACCACAGCATCTTCACCCCTCTGGGCAAATTTTCAGGCAGCTTTGTGAGCTTCTGGGAGCTGCACTGGACACTCAGCTCATCGTTCCAGTCTTCATAACTGCAGCTGCATGGGCCAGGACACTTTTGGCTTTCCGGAGAGGTGCGTTCTTTGGCAGCTTCTCCTTCAGGTTGCAGAGACCTGGCTGCCGATGCCCAGATGAGTGTCAGCACCAAGACTGCTTCTGTGGACAGAGAATAAAACAGAAGCGATCAAACTGGAACTGTATTTATTCTGCACAGTTTGATAACATGCCGACTGTGCCCCTGCGGGTCTGAGGAAGTTGAATCAATCGGCCATGTCCTTTTTTCGCTGTTTCCTTTATATAGAAGCTCGTGCCTTATACATTTCCTCGCTTCTCTTATACCTACCTGGCAGACAAGAGAAGTTTTATGTAAACTATCTCCTTTCTGACTGCAAAGAACAGGTAACTGTTAAAGTTGCTAAGTTCCTTGCAGTCGCAATTGTTTGCCCTAAAAATTTTCTAAAGCAGATGCAGCAGTGCTCATGAAACTAGGCAAATAGGGATCGCCGTTTTATTGTATTGGGTTGTAACCATTTTATTGTAAATGGTACATATAATTATACCTTGGAGATGCTTGATAGTAGACAATCACATGATCATGCTAAAGTTTTATTATACACTTTGTAAGTTGTGTAATCGTTTTATGTTATTTTATTTTATTTATGCTGGCTTTGTGCCGTAATAAAGATATACAATTTGATAAGCACCTTGGCTCCATCCAATGGAATCCTCACTTAAGGACTTAGCATTTTTTTTGTAGACAGGCAGATTGGCTGGAAATCCCAAGGATTACAGATTTCAAGATTATGTAGGATGGAGCCATGGTGGCTGAACTGTACCAATTGCATAGACCAGGGGTAGGCAACCTTTCCCCTTTAAGGGCCGAGGGACTTCAGCTCCCAGAATCCCAGGAGCTATTGACCAACATGGGACTATTGGCCAACATGGCTGAGGCTTCTGGGAGCTGAAGTCCCTCGGCCCTTAAAAGGAGAAAGGTTGCCTACCTCTGGCGTAGACACATCCTGGAACAAATGAGCAGGGATAGTAGTACAAAGTGCTGCGGAACAAAGTTGGAGAACAGAGCCAACATCGGAGGCTGAGATGGTTGACCTGCCAAGACTCGCATCCCGGAATGGGCCTGATGTGGATTCCAGTAATTCCTGGCATGTGCCGACCGTAATCTCTCAAAGTACATCAGCAGGGAAAACAATGTTAAAAGAGCACATGAAAAGGCCGCCTTGTCTTGGCCTTTCCACGTGAATCATGTGCCGAGGGGGACGGCAAGCGAATGAGTAATAGTGATGGTGGCAAAGATAGAAGTGCTCTAAGGCAGAGGTAGGCAACCTTTCCCCTTTAAGGGCCGAGGGACTTCAGCTCCCAGAAGCCTCAGCCATGTTGGCCAATAGTCCCATGTTGGCCAATAGCTCCTGGGATTCTGGGAGCTGAAGTCCCTCGGCCCTTAAAGGGGAAAGGTTGCCTACCCCTGGTCTAAGGCATATTGCTCAAGGTACCCAGATGATCCTGTTCAAGAGTTTGGAAGTGTCACTTTTTTGTACTACATCAACCAGAGTCCACTAGCCAACATGGTGTCCTGGCTGGATGGCTGTAGGATTATGGAGATGTAGTTTTAAAAAGTAATGTTTCCAAACTAGCTCTGTCCAAAAAACCCGCCAGGTAAGGCAGCAGCTTTCGTTTTAAAAATTATTTTTCTACACCTCCTGACTGTGGACTACAACAGCGGCATGTGAAAGGGGATTAAAACCGTTACTTCTAAGCTCGTAAGCACAGAGATAAGATAGACAGTGATGCTGCTGGTGATGTTAGGAAATTGTAATTGAGCGGTACGTTTTTATGTAAGATTGTTCTGGGTTCTTATAAGCAAGGGCAGGTATAAATTGAATAAATAAACTAAACAGACATTTTTACCACTGTAACAATTTGGGTATTCTTCCCGTATCCCTTTGTAGGGCAAGGTTCCTGAGTGCGTGATGCCTTCTCAACTCCGTCGGTTCTTGCATGGATATTCTAGATCCATTTTACTCTGGCTTCAGGCCTGGCTATGGAACGGAGGACAGTTTTACTCGTCTTTTATTGTAGTCTGCTATTTTTAAGTATGTTTTAAATTTTGATTAATTGTATTGGGGGGGCTATTGGGGGACGGGATTGTTCTAAGCTTATCTCACGGCACTTAAGGAATGGGAACGGAAAAGAATGGAATGGAATGGAACAGGGCAAAAACGCATGCCGCCGATGCCGCCGAGAATGCCGCTGATGCCACCGAAACCACTGGAAGTCCCCAAGCCTTTCCCCAGCCATTCCTGGCAGTCATTCAGCTGCCAAGAATAGCTTGGGAATGGCTTGGGGACTTCCAGCGGCATTGGCAGCATCGGCAGCATTCTCCTGTGTGGTAACTTGCGTTCTGGCCCCGTTCCGTGCCGTTCTGTTCTGTCCAGTTCCCGTTCCTGAAAGTGCCGTGCGATAAACTTATGACAGTTGGTGGAGAATATTGCTTAGAGCTGGACAGAACTACAAATCTCGCTGTGTGCTGCTGCCTCCACTTCTGTTTTTGCAGTATCAAATGCCCATTCGTAAGCCTGATAGAAAACAGTGCTGTTGTGTTATCACTACCATGTTCAGGGATGGAGCAAGTTGTGAGGATTAAAGACAATGAATCAACTTCACTCTTCCTTCCAGGAGAGGAGCCTAAGCTCCAAAGGGTAGTCTGTTTTAAGGACACTCCTCCAGTTTAACAAAAACTGGCATTTGAGATAGAATTCAAAGATATAGCCGTGTCAGTCTGTAGAATCAGTATGAAAAGAGATCTTGTAGCACCTTTGAGACTCAATGAAAGGAAGAAGTTGGAAGCAGGAGCTTTTCTAAACTTCAGTTTACTTCCTCAGATGCACATTATTATTATTATTATTATTATTATTATTATTATTATTATTATTCAAAGGTAATCAATATGTAAGGATCTTGTAGCACCTTTGAGACTCACTGAAAGAAAGAAGTTGGCAGCATGAGCTTTCCTAGGCTTGTGTCTACTTCCTCAGATGCATTTGGTGGAGTGGAAACTACGGATAGACATATATATGCCATTGGTATGTGAGAATGTCAAATCAAGTTCAAAATCCTTTGTGTATGGAAATGAAGTAGCAAGTCCGTTGACATATTCACATACCAATGGCATATATATGTCTGTCCCTGATTTCCACTCCACTAAATGCAAAAACATATTTGAACGCATGTTGTATTGAGAATAGAGCAAGCTTGTTTATGCTGCTCCAGAGAATAGGACTTGGAACAATGGATTCAAGGTCCAGGAAAAGAGATTCCACCTCAACATTAGGAGGCACTTCCTGACAGTAAGAGCTGTTCAATAATATAACACACTCCCTCAAAAAGTGATGGAGTCTCTTTCTTTGGAGGTCTTTAAACGGAGGCTGGATGGCCATCTCTCAGGGATGCTTTGATTGTGATTTCCTGCATGACAGAATGGGGTTGGACTGGATGGCCCTTGGGGTCTCTTCCAACCCTATGATTCTAGGAATCTGTCATCAGCATGAAAATAGCTGGGCAGACCTCATTTATGTAGCATTTGACAGAGGGATTAAAATCAAGTGCTGCAAATATGGGGGAAATATGAGACAAATAAGACTATTTCCCCAAAGGCACTGTTTGTGGTGCCTTTCCATCTCCAGCTGGATCTCCTTCCCTCTGTCACCAGAACATAAGGAGAGCCACCTTGAATCAGGTCTGCTTCCACATTAGGACACGGGCACAACGGTGGCCTTTCTTCTCCAGAATTTGGCATACAGAGCCGTACCGCTTCTGATTCTAGATGTATTTATAATCCTGTATAATCCACGCTTTATGCTCAGGTCTGGCAACCGTCACCCATAGGACATTTTTATCAGCCACCTTTAGACTATGGAGTGACCTGCTGGGAGAGATTTGACAGCTGAACATGCTGTCTGGATTTAAAACAGTACTAAAGACCTCTCTCTTCCGGCAGCTGATTTTAAACGATGAATTTTAAAAATGGTATTTTACATTTTACGTCGGATGGTTTAAAATGTGCCCTATATGTTGATGTTTGCACCAGTGTGGCATAGTGGTTTGAGTATTGGACTACGACTCGTGGCCAGGGTTCGAGTCCCCGCTCGTTCACCGAAACCCACTGGGTGACCTTGGGCAAGTCACACTCTCTCAGCCTCAGGGGAAGGCAATAACAAAGCTACTCTGAACAAACTTTGCCAAGAAAACCCCACAATAGGAGTTGACTCACTTGGCAATGGAAACCCCTGGATGACTCTAGCCAAGTCACACTCTCTCAGCTTCAGGGGAAGGCAATGGCAAGCCTCCTCCTAACAGATCATGCCAAGAAAACCCCATGAAAGGTCTGTCTTAGGGTCGCTTTAAGTCGGAAACAACTTGAAGACACCCAACTACTACCTTTATGTGTCTTAACTTGTGTGTTTCAATGGTGTGATGTGTTTTAATATGTTGTACCCATGGGGAGAGGTGGGTAAGAAATCATCATCATCATCATTAATATTATTATTATTATTAATTTGCTAGCGGCAATGGACAGAGGAATCTCTCCTTCCGATTCTATGTACAGAAGCTAAGTGGACTGATAGTTTCCCTGCATGGTGATAATACAAACACAATCTGCCTCCAGACCTGAAGGCAGCAGATTTCACCAAGCTCTTTTTATTCTCCAAACTCAGCAAAGGTAGTTTTTTGGGGGGCTGTGTGGCGATGTTCTAGAAGAGTTTCTTTCTGACGTTTTGCCAGCATCTGTGGCTGGCATCTTCAGAGAATGCTGGAATGGAAGAGAGTGGGTATACATATACTGTGAGACCCTGCATAGGGAGGAGTATATATATATACCCATTCTCCTCCATTCCAGCATTCTCTGAAGATGCCAGCCACAGATGCTGGCGAAACGTCAGAAACTCTTCTAGAACATGGCCACACAGCCCCAAAAACCCACAAAAAACTATGGATGCCGGCCATGAAAGCCTACGACTTCAGCAAAGGTACTTTAAGAAACTTCTAGTTGGTGGATTCTCAGATCCAAAAAAAACAACCTTTTCCCAGGTCTCGCCTTCCTTGACGGAGAAAGACAAAGCAAACATAAAATGTGCAGAGAAACATCTCCATGTTTTGCCCCTTTTCCCACTACTGACCTGCATCACCTGTATTTCCAGGTAGAGCTTTTAATCTCCTGGCTCCAAACAAATATACAGAGAATGGGTGGGGAGGTTCTTTTCTCTTACCTTTTATCATTATTTCTCTCTCTCGCAGAAGCGTGGAAAGGTGTGGAGCGCCGCAACCCCAGGCAAGGTCTGCTCTGTGTATTCTCAGCCACCCCCCGCTTGAAGCGCATGGAGCAATGCAGCCACAGCCACCTTGACGCTTGGCCAGACGTCCCTCTGGCTATCTTTTAACCCATCAGGGACAGGTTAGGAATGTCCACTGACACTGAGGGATGTACAAGCAGCTGCTGTCCTCCATGTGGAGGTCCCAGAGGCATTGCGTATTGATATCCTTGCAAACAAGCGAGGAAAAGGTGGGCTAGACAAGGCAACTGTGAGATGGATTTGTAACTGGTTGACCGGCCGAACCCAAAGGGTTCTGCTCAGCAATGGCTCCTCTTCTTCATTCTGGAGAGAAGTGACCAGTGGGGTGTCCAGCGGGGTTCTGCCCTGGGCCCAGGGCTATTCAACATCTTTATCAATGATTTGGATGAAGGAATAGGGGGCATGCTTCTCCAATTTGCAGATGACACCAAATTAGGAGGAATAGCTAACACCCCAGAGGACAGGAAGAAAATTCAAAATGACCTTAATAGATTAGAAAGCTGGGCCAAAGCTAACAAAATGAATTTCAACGCAGAGAAATGTAAGGTACTGCACTTAGAGCAAAAAATGAAATACATAGATATAAGATGAGGGACACCTGGCTTAATGAGACTACGTGTGAAAGGGATCTAGGAGTCCTAGTGGACCATAAGTTGAACATGAGTCAACAGTGTGATGCTGCAGCTAAAAAGGCCAACGTGATTCTAGGCTGCATCAATAGAAGTATAGTGTCTAGATCAAGGGAAGTAATAGTGCCACTCTATTCTGCTTTGGTCAGGCCTCACCTGGAATCCTGTGTCCAGTTCTGGGAACCACAATTCAAAAAGGATGTTGAAAAACTGGAGTGTGTCCAGAGGAGGGCCACCAAAATGGTGAAGGGTCTGGAAACCATGAAGCCCTATGAGGAACGACATAGGGAGCTGGGAATGTTTAGCCTGGAGAAGAGACGGTTAAGAGGGGATATGATACCCCTGTATAAGAATTTGGAGTGATGTCATATTGAGGAGTAAAGATGGAGTAAGCTTGTTTTCTGCTGCTCCAGAGAACAGGACCCGGAATAATGGATGCAAGCTCCCTCAACATTAGGAGGAACTTCCTGACAGTAAGAGGTGTTTGACAGTGGAACACATTCCCTCGGACAGTGGCAGAGTCTCCTTCTCTGGAAATCTTTAAACAGAGGCTGGATGGCCACCTGTCAGCGGTGCTTTGATTTTGAGTTCCTGCATGGCAGGTCCAGCATTCAAACCAAAATTCAGCACTGGCTGTCTTTGACGATAACAGGATTATTTCTGAAGTGCGGATGCAGCCTACGACTCGCATCACCTATAGAAACCGCGAAGACTGCTTTGAGACCTTCGGTACAACTGTGTCAATAATGCAATAAATTGCAGGAGGAGGTTAACACTCAGTCCCTGTGTGTCAACCTCCTCCCAGTAATGTCCCACAGAGACCTATGTTTGTTCAGAGCTTTTCAAATATTGGTTCGACTGGAGACAAATTCTTGAACATAGATGCGAGAGGATGAAGTCGCAGGGGGAAAGGAGAAAGAGTTTTTCACCCCATGCCCTCATCCCAATTTTTTGTGTGTTTGTTTAGTTTAGATTTCCCTTCCCTCCTCCCTCTATTTTAGCCTTCTGTTCTTGGAAATTATAGATCAAACGGGAGAAATGAGAACGACACGCAATCTCACAGGCGCTAAGTACATATTGACACAAGCTGTAATCAGATCAAGCCCTTTAAAAAAGAGAGAAGAAGAAAAACCCTGACTCAGCAGAGACCTTCTGCTCAATTCTTGCTCAAAATTAACTTTTCTAAGAGATATGGTGGAGTGGAGTCTCCTTCTTTGGAGGCCTTTAAACAGAGGCTGGATGGCCATCTGTCAGGTATGCTTTGATTTTCAGTTCCTGCATGACAGAATGGGGTTGGACTGGATGGCCCTTGGGGGTCTCTTCCAACTCTAGGATTCTAGGATTCTATACTCAAAGGCTAATTGTAATCCAAAAAGAAAACGTTTTACCTTTATTGGAGGTAGAAACCCCACAGGGTTAAGTCTGAGAGCTAAACCTGACAAGGGACAGAGACCCCTCTGGCTCCCAATGTTTTTGCTGCCTTTTCTTGTGTGTCAACCTCTGTTACTGGAAGCAACTTATTCATACCGCCTTCTTGGTAGGGCTGGCCTTGCCACTCTCTTCTTACACCCATATGATGTTCTTTACTTGTAGGAACAGAAGGTATTGTGCAGTCCAGTTTTGGAACAAATTGGGGTTTTTGTTGTTGTTCACTGCACTGGAGTCAATCTTGACCCATGGTGACCATGTGAAGAAGTTCCTCCAACTCATATTCATGGTCTCTTTAATAAAGTCCATCCATCTAGCCTGTGGCCTTCCTCTCTTTCTGCTTCCCTCCACCTTTCCTAACATTATGGTCTTTTCCAACGATTCATGCCTTCTTATGATGTGTCCAAAGTACGACAGTCTAAGTCTTGTCATCTTGACTTCCAGGGAGATTTCTGGCTTGATCTGTTCCAGGACCCATTTGTTTGTCCTTTTGGCCGTCCATGGTCCAAAACACATTGCAGAAATGATCCAGCTTGAGACCACTTTAACTGCTCTAGTTCAATGCTAGGGAATTCTGAGAACTGTAGTTTGGTGAGACATTTAGCCTTCTCTGTCAGAGAGAGCTCAAGCGCCACAATAAATTACAATTCACAGGATTCCCTAGCACTGAGCCACAGCAGTCTTTAAAGTGGTCTCGAACTGGATTATTTCTGCAGTGTGTTTTGGACCCATGGGATCCACAGCACTCTTCTCCAGCACTACATTATCTCAAATGTGTTGATTTTCCTCCTGTCTTCTTTCTTGACTGTCCAGCGCTCACTTCCATTCATGGTAATAGGGAATACGAGGGTTTGTATGATTCTGACTTTTGTGCTGAGTTGTATATCTTTGCATTTTAGGATCTTTTCTAGTTCTTTCATAGCCACCCTCCCCATTCTTAGTCTTCTTCTGATTTCCCCATTTCTGAGTCCCCATTTCTATCAATGTTTCATCCCAGGTATGGGAATTCTTTTACTATTTCTGTTTCTTCATTGTCTAGGTTGAACTTGTGAAGGTCCTCGGTGGTCATTATTTTTGTTTCCTTTATGTTTAACATTAAGCCTGCCTTTGCACTTTCTTCCTTGATCTTCCTTATTAGATGTTCCAGGTCTGGGAGGTTTTCTGCTAGTACTACGGTGTCATCTGCATATCTTAGATTGTTGATACTCCTTCCTCCTTCTTCTGTGTCCAAGCCTGCTTTCCTTATAATATGTTCTGCATACAAGTTGAACAGATAGATCTGGGAGGTTTTCTACTAGTATTATGGTGTCATCTGCATATCTTAGATGGTTGCTATTCCTTCCTCCTATTTTCACTCCTCCTTCTTCTGTGTCCAAGTCTGCTTTTCTTACAATATGTTCTGCATACAAGTTGGACAGATCGGGTGAAAGGATGCAGCCTTGTCTGACCCCTTTGACAGTTGGGAACCATTCTATTTCTCCATCTTCTGTTCTGGCAGTAGCCTCTTGTCCTGAGTACAGATTCCTCATCACAAATTGTTTAGAATGCTTTAATTCCCAGTGTTGATCATTTTTAACAGGCTCTGATTGGGTACATTGATAATTCAATTTAAAGGGGAGGAAAATTTGGGAAGACCACAATCTTGATGGCTACCCAGCTCTCAGGTAGAAAGCAAGTAACTAGATTACCATTCTCTGGCTTGTGTTCTCCAGAAACAGGTATTCATAGCTGAAGAAGAGAAAAATACACCACCGTTACGTATTGCCCAAGATACACGACAAATGGCAACCGCATAAATTAATTCATTTATTTGACACACAAATTTCAAAATTGCTAAGATAAACATTTTCCTCCTTAGCTGCAATATTGCCGCCTATATACAAAATATGTGATAAAATGACTACACATATAAAAAAATACAGTATGCATTACATATATACAGTACAATGTGCAAAACATGGCAAAATCGACATATGGAATTGATTTTAGGGTTGCAAATTGCAAATCCAAAGGCATCATGGTTTCTTTTACAAAGGCATTGAACTTGGGGATTCTCTGTTTGCCAGAAAATAAATATGTATATTCTCTGCAGCCATCTTGAAGTCTATGTTATCTAGATTTGCTTCCATTTCTTTTATTTTACCCAATATATATATATATTCTTTAAACTGGCCTGTACAAATTGGTATCTGTCTTGCTTTCAGAGTGAAGTGCTAAGATATCATTATGACTATGAAAAGAAGAGAAACATTTATTTAAGCATGATTGTTATCACAAGCAATACAAAGATAATCGCTTTTACATTGGTATTGTGCTGATTTTTAAAGCTCATTTTCACAACCCAAAAATATATATCGCTAGACACACACACACACAAAAACCCCAACAAAAGCAATTTACAAGACACCTAAATTTTCAGTTTATAATGGAGATTTTGGATGGTAGGATATTTCCTGTAAAGGGATCTTAGCAGAAGAAGTGAATTGGGTTATTTTCACATCATATGTCGCTGGGATGTATGTGCCTTCAAGCTGCCTGTCGATTTATGGCAATCCCATTAATTTCATAGGGTTTTCCACTCATTTAAGGCTCTGGGATCTTTTAAAATTGTACTGTGTGCACAACATATAATCTTAACATGGCTGTGCATTAGAAGGGTGAAGAAGAGTCCTGGATTCTTCTTCATGAATGTCATGTTTTTGCCAAATTTTTATGTTTGGATTATCTATTTGTTCACACTCGGCTGCAGGCAGCATACAAAAGAATGGCTAACCCTGGATTACAAGTTAATGGTTTTACTAACCCTTGTAAAAAGTGACACAGCTGAATCAAATCAAAGGGGTTTGATCATTTCTTCCAGATGTCACCCTATCACAAATCATACAACCCTCCAGATGTTGGACTGCAAGTCCCACCAGCCCTAGGAGCAGATATATAGGTTATAAATAAATTATTATTATTATTATTATTATTATTATTATCATCATCATCATCATCATCATCATCATCCAATTGTTGGGGGAAGCTGGGATTTGCAGTCCAACATCGGTTTTATCCCTGCTTTCTATTCTTGTAACATTTCTTAACCAGTGTTTTTATTTGAAAGGGGAGACGACTAGCAATGATGGTTTATTGAGATTGCATTGGAGCCCGGTTTTATTTAACAAAATGTACAATTTAATATCGCCACGCATTAGTGATATCACCCTAAAGGGTTTGCCTCTCCCAAATACGTGCCACAGTAGTTTCCATATTCCAGTTTGAGCAAAACCTTTATTGCTACTACCATTAAAATATTTGTTTAAACCCAACAGTAAGATGGAGATTTTTCAATCTGGCTAACGTTACTTGTGCAAGAAAACCAAGCGAAGTTCTTTTGTGTCCCATTGACACAATTTGGACTTAAGAGCCAGTGTGGTGTAAGCATTGGACTACGACTCTGGAGACCAGGATTTGAATCTCCGCTTGGACATGGAAACCCACTGGGTGATCTTGGACAAGGCACACACTCTCAGCCTCAGAAAACCCTGTGATGGGTTCGCCATAAGTCAGGAATGACTTGAAGGCACACAACAACAACAACAAATTAGACTTTAGCTGGTTAATCATGACCGCCGTGCCATCGAAGAAAGATGGCTTACCAGCTTCTTGATGCATTTTTCCCCCTAATACTTCATGGTCCTCTAGTTCTAGGGCACTTGGAAATGTTTGAGGGTACTTTCATTAATTCAAATTTGTCAAGAAGCATTAACAGGTGAGTTGCTTTTTTCTGGAATGGTCCCTTAGAATTTCAGGATCTAGGTCAGGACTCCTCTAGAACAGATAGCTTATATGGCACATATTTGTTGGCATGCCTCACATTTAGCAAATAATTGTTGATTTTTAAAGACCTAGCATTTCAGCTTAATCAGGTGTATATGTCAGTCCTATTAGAGTGAGAAAACAGATGACTTGGACCATTCTGTGGTCTACTGAGGTGTACAACCATAAAAATGTGAAGTATGCATTTGAGAAATATGCCTGGAAAAGAGATGCACACTGGCCATGCCTTCCTGATATGCGTGAGTGCCGTAGAAAATACGGATTTGGTTGTTTAAATGCGGAAATGCATTGGAGATAACAGTGTGTGATAACCTGATCCTGAATATGTAACTAAACTACACCATACAATAAGCCTGACACCCACATTTGGATGACTGGAGCCCTGCAACCTCAAACATAGATTGTAAAGGTAGGGGGAAGAAAGTAGATCTGGATCTATTAGGGATTTCAGGGGATTTTCAGTAGATCAGACAGGATTATAGCTCCCTATAATACAGTCAGCCCTTCATATCCATTGTTTGTTTGTTTTTATCCACGGATTCAAGCATCCACACCCTGAAAATATTTCAAAGATATATAAATTCCAAAAAGTAAACTTATATTTTTTTCAATTTTATAAGGGACACCATTTGACTATGCCATTGAATTTAATGGGACTTGAGCATCCATGGATTTTGTTTTTCGTCCAGTAGATACCAAGGGCCCACTGTAATAGAAACAACAACAATAACAACAATAACAATAAACAACAACAAAACCCCACCCCAAATTATACTGCTGAAATAATAAAAGCTTGGTGCAACCAGAAGATAATTTTGAATGGGGAGAAAACCTGTGATTTATAAATATCTTTCAGTTCTGGCATTGTTTTAAAAAAAATATTAAACTCAGAATTCTTTAATCCTACATGCATGCCTTTTTCACTAGGCTCATGTTGGCTGGATCTCATGGTGCTAGCAAAAAACAAGGTTGCATACGCAAAGCTGAAATCTGTCTATCCCTGAGAGATTTAACCCAAGAATAGTTACCAAAATGATTTGGGCTCCTTCCCATGTCACCTTTCTGCTACACAATTGCATAACTGGAGCAATGCATGTTCCCCAGCAGCTTCCGCGACAAAAGATGCTCCTAAATAGATTTCAAATGATAAAAACCATATTAAGCAGGAAGATACTTGAGGTCCCATGAGCAGCCCACTCTTGTTATGAAGAAACAAAGCAAAAGTAACATGTGAACAGAACGGTTCTGTGGCTGACAGTGGCTTACTTGAGCAAGGAAGGCTTGCTGAGTATTGGCGAAAACAGTCAAACGGTTAGCACATCGGAAAAGACAATGCTGGCCAGTAATAATAATAATATGACCAAGTAATCCATTTGTAAAGATAAAGATTTATAATGCCTTGTGTTACAAAAGTTGTCAAGTGCACAAAATTACCCAAGCAATAATAAAAAAGGGAACATTTCACAAATAGCAGATTCACATACATAACGGTAAATATTATACAATAGCCAGCACATCTCCAGAATGTATGATCAAAAGCAAACCATTGTTTTCATTTTTTTTTTAATAATAAAGCTCTATTCTGAATTGCACAGAAAATACCACACATTCCTACTCTAAAAATAAATAATTTCATTACAAACATTTGGTGATCCCTTAAATATTTCCATAGAAGAAAGGTCCACACAGGTTATCACAGACCTGAATGGATTCTTTCTAGGGGTGGGGTCCATGTTGCACACAGTCTCCTCCAGTTTGGATAGGAAACGGAGCCGGAGGGTGCAGCATGGCATCCGACAATATCGCCAAAAGTAAAGTATATTTACATATACTCTGCCAGATGGTCAAGAGTTTCATGGTCAGTCTGCAATGGGAAGATGACAAAAAGTTCTGAGGCATGCTAGAGACTGGCTGAACTGCAACATATTTGGACCAAAGAACGTAGCAGGAAAAGCTGATGAAATAAACCATTCCTTACACGGTGTAGCAAAGTGCTTCTCAGACTGTATGTCATGAACAACATGTACAGCCAGCCCTCCCCATTTGTGGATTTCATTCTTCATGGATTTGGTTAATATATTCTCTCTAGGAATTTCTCAGTCCTTCAGCATGACTTTATGGCAAGCCTTCACCAGAAGTTGCATTGGAGGACCTAGGGATTCTTAGAGGGAACACTTCTCTGGGCATCTGTAGGTCCTCCAGCACAATCCTATGGTCAATGTCTGGTAGATGTTGACCACAGAGTTGCACTGGAGGACCTAGAGGTTCCTAGAGAGGTGTTCTCTTGGGTAAAAAAATAAAAATAAATAAGTTTTATTTGCAGTCTTCCGACTTTCACTGTGGGCTTGTGTCTATAGCTCTGTGAATGTGGAGGGCCTGCTGTAGTGTACTGAAATGTTTTTTGGGTGGTTCACACATTTTCTACCATCCCATTTTCAGGGGCCTTTTTTTACTGGGCTGACAAGGCTTACTTGCTTGCTTGCTTACTTCCTCCTTATATGTGGGTTAAACTATGTTCGGAAACATACTGCTTATATACACGCTGGCACACGCATGCGTTGAAAATAAAATATAAACTTGTTCAATGTTAATGACTGATACAATGGTCTTCTTGTATGGGGGAAAAAATAAGGCTTAGACAGTGGAATTAGTTTAGTGCGTCTGAAACGTTTAAGGTCCCTGTGGGGCCTGCTTCAAAGTTGAAGAAGCACTCTGGTATCCACAAGAAACCAGTTGTTCTCTCTGATATTGTGGCCTTTCCTCTCCTTGACTTACAGCGCTATATAAATAAATATTAATAATAATAATGACTAATTGCTCTGGACCAGAATCCAGAGAGGAATGAACTGCACATATGTGGAAATTGCATACACATACAGAATGGCCTTTGCATCAGCTCCCACTGCTTCTTACACTGCAAGGTGGTTTGCTTTTGTGAAAACATGCATGAAATGTCATATAATATATATGTGCATGCATACATCTTACTCTTTGGATTTGGGGTCCTGAAAAAAACACCTTGGTTCCTGTCTGTCTGTTGTAGTAAGTTCAACATACAGACAGTTAAGTTCATCTCATGTCTGTCTTCTTTGGATTGGATATGACACATCACAGGAAACATGCTAGCCAGAGAGGCGCCACCAGAAAGTCACATACATAAACTCAAACTGGTTCTTGCGGGAGAAAATTATACTTAGAATTCACTGGGAAATATAAAGCACCTCAAAATGTTAGCCTCCATCGAAGGATGGCTATGGAATGGTAAAGCTGAAGATAGGCATTCTCTCCAAGAAGTCTTCCGTGTTCTCCAGTTAAAGACACCAAACAAGTATTAAGCCATAAGCTAAGGCAACTAAAAATTAAATGCAGTTTTTATGAATCACTGTTTCCAATTACTGAATGTACAACCATCAACTTGGTATGGCAGCACCAAGGCAAGGCAACATAAGAACACTCTCCCAAATGTGGGTCGCAAATAGAGCTTTAGTTTATTTTTGTTGCAAAACTACTTTGATTTCTATAAGGATGTTCTCTCATTTCAAAGATAATCTTCACAGTTGTAGCTTTAAGAAAAAAAGAAACTGAAAATATGCATTGGAAATGTGAAATTGGCTCAAAATACTACACTAAATAAATACCAAACAGTGCAGATACAGATTGCTTCTGTTATCCACAATTCAATGTTAATTCTATGGGATTCACAAGCACATTTTTTAAAAAAAATCACAAATGTTGAAGCAAATCATTTGTTGATCATGAACAACAGTACAAATTCTGGTGATTTTTCTATTGTCCTTAAACCCCTACTTTGAACCCTGCTCTGGAAAAAACCTACCATATAAGAATAGCTAACTTTTCCGTTCTTTGGAATTTTCTTTGGAATTCAAATTTGTGTAGAACGGTTTGTATTTTTCATATTTTTTGTGGTTAAAAATGGAAAGAACTATCTGACAGGTGTGTACATCTGAACTATATTTTTATCATAGTGTTTAGAAACAAAATAGAAAATAGGACTTCTGTACACTGTCATCCCATTTCTTGGTGTTCAAATCAGTGGTTGCTCAGTGGATAAACACTTATTTTACATGCAGAAAGTCCCAGGTTCAGTCTCTGGCATTTCTAGCTGAAAGGAGTAAATATCTCAGCCTGACATCCCAGAAAACCATTGCCAGTCCTAGTAGTCAATACCATGCTAAATGGACAAATATTCCTATATTCCTGCCACTTAATATTGGGAAAGGGTTACACAAACTTCTAAAATGTGCAAATATCACAGGCAGTGATGATCCCTATCTTTAGCACCCGTTTAGTAAAGCCAATCTTGTCTTATTAGATCAGGGAAATGGATATGATTGTTATATACATTTTTATTTATCCACTTAAAATATTTTAAAAGTGATTCATAGATTTTAGAAATTACCTGTCTTGGAGATGACATGCCCTATAGATTGTGATCTGGGAAGGCTGATTTTCCCCCCTTCATTTTAAAAGTGCTGCAACATTAATTCAGAGACTATAGGATAAAAACCTGGTTAAGAGACAATGACAATGAGTGCTGCTCCACAAAAGCAGTGCTACAGGTTTAATTTCACTTTTCTCATGGAACACTAGCACAGAGTGTAAAATAGTAGCCTCTGTAAATGGAAGATGCCTTTTGAGCCAAACTGATAAAAGTGTAAAAAGTAAAATTGCTTGGAAGTGTGCAAATAACAGTTCAGCACATTAATGACATCTCCAAAAGAAATGACCAACTGGGTTTTTTTTTCATACTTTTTATAAATCCCCTGGATACAAATTAAAGAAGGCCGTGACCAAATTAAAAAAAAAAAACTTCCCTCATCATGCATTTATCTATTTATTCAATATATTGATTTATTACATCCAAATAAATTTCCCTATAAAAATCAATAACTGCTCTTAAAAAGGACACTTTGTTTTTAGATAATGCAAACAGATGTTGCAGCAGACATTATTTTAGAAGAGGCATTCTCCTTTCTCATAAAAGAGGCATTCTCAAGATGGTATCATCAAAATCTATGTTTTTTCCAAGTACTTTTATTAAAAATTACTTTTTAAAAATCTGATGCCAAACTAATCAAAGGCACCTTTTTATGATATCAAGTTTTTATTAAGGAATCTATCAGATTAAACTGAGTAACTGTTGCATCCACAGAACTATTTTAAACAAAAAATGTAGAGGGAGAAAGAGACCTCTTTTTAAATCAAGAATTAAAATGATTTTTTAAAAAAAAACACCAGTCACATATCAATTGTTTTATAAAATCCCTTGTTTTCATCAGTTTAACCAGCTACAGCTTTCTGTAGGAATAATCTAGTGAAGTGATAGTATGTCTTTGCCCAAATAGATCTGCTCTGCTTAGATAATGAATTATCTAATTTCCCCCTTGCTTCCTAGCTTCCTTTAACTGTGTGCCAGTTACATATTTTTACAGGATTACAAAGTCATCTTTTATCTTAGTAGAACATCACTTTTCATTTTGCTACTTTTGCTTTTTAATTTTTTTAGAAACCATTTTATGAGAGCATTTAAAAAGATGAACCCATGAAAACAATGGACCTGGACTGTAAAATATATCTGTAAAACCCACAATCAAATAGGTGTTGCCTTTTCAGTTAATCCCAGTGCAACTGTAGATCCTGTGGATCAAGAAAATCAGTTGAAAACATACTTGGAGAAGTTGAGTTGAGAGGAGTTAATCCCGATGAAGTGTTTGGCATGGTAATGTCTAACCACTCCATGTTGTCTAAATTTGTGTCTGGAAGGTCAAGAGATAAACAAGAATTAGAAGCATTGAACTGCAAATCAGATGTTTCCATAGGTGACTGTGAGTGATCAAGTATGCCAGAGTGATTAAGAAGATCGCTCTGAAGGTCTTCAATCAGGGAGAAAGACTCTCGATCCTCACTATTGCTTGATAGTTGATGCATTCCATTCTCTGATGGTAGAGTTCCTTCCAAGAGGGCTTCTAGCTGGTTCTCCAGAGATACAGAGAAATTGCTTGCTGGTTCCAAGGAGAGAGGAGGGGCCATTTGGACTTGTGGTGGTGGGCGAGATACCACTGTGTTCACTGGCATAGTGCTGATATTGGCAGTAACTGGAATCATTTTGGAAATCAGAGAAGATTCTTCCTTGGTAGGCATGGAAATTTCTGTTTGCAAAATAAATCAGGAAAGTGGTGGTGGTTGTTTTGTTACTGCAAACATAGTAAAGTTCCTCTTCTAACATTGATGTGCTGCTAGTTTTATTATGTAGAGAGATCTCGTAGCACCTTTGAGACTAACTGAAATAAAGAAGTTGGCAGCATGAGCTTTCATAGACTTCAGTCTACTTCCTCAGATGAGGTCTACGAAAACTCATGCTGGCCAACTTCTTTATTTCAGTGAGTCTCAAAGGTGCTACGAGATCTCTTTACATACTGATTCTACAGACTAACACGGCTATATCTTTTAATTCTGTTGCTAATTTTAAGTTTGGGACATGCTGAATTTATGTTCTATTAAGAGACTGTAATATACAGGAACCAACAGCGACAACTGCGCCAGTGTGATTAAACACACATTACATATAACCTGTGCTAAACAAAGGAATCACATGTCTTCCCTTCACCAGAGAACCCACCATCTCTCATTTCATCAATTCTTGGAACTGATGAAGGCAGCCTTTATAAATTTTTCAACAGCATGAGTTCACAGACTGTTACAATGACTGGAAGACACAAGATCTCAGTTCGAAACAATGGGTTCCAAATTGATTAACTGAACTTAATACAACATATTTTAAACCTTTCCTAGTTAATGAACTATCAGATGTACTAGAAGGTTAGAGATTAGGACACTGCCAGCCTGATGTAGTTAAAGGTTATTTGCACAGTCAAGTAAATATTACACTGACAATGAGCTGCCTTCTATGCTGAACAATAAAGGAACTCAACAAATGCAAGTTCTTTATTCAGTAATTCGCACCACACTGTTTAGGATACTCACAGGTAGCCCCAGTGACAACCTGATGTTGCCCAGGTGTTATAGACTACAACTACTATCATCTCAGCATGGCTGGGGGTTAAGAGAATTGTAATCCAAACATCTGCAGTGCACTAGATGTTCTAGACCAGGGGTAGGCAACCTTTCCCCTTTTAGGGCCGAGGGACTTCAGCTCCCAGAATCCCAGGAGCTATTTGCCAACATGGGACTATTGGCCAACATGGCTGAGGCTTCTGGGAGCTGAAGTCCCTCGGCCCTTAAAGGGGAAAGGTTGCCTACCCCTGTTCTAAAAAGAAACAAGAACAGGAAGCTATTTCTATAATATGCTTCATTACAATATGACTTACCTCCGCTCTTAATGAGAATATCAAAGAGGTCATCCATTTGCTGGCTGTGTGCACTAGAAATCTGTAACACAAAAGATTTTTTTTAAACTTTTTCACACAAATCCCTCCCCAACGTGTGAAGATTACTTGTCTTCTGTATAATATCAGAATACAGAGACTGTATTCTTGTGCCTATAGTATACCTTAATTTTGCATTCTAAAATATGGATGCACTCAGGTTCGATTTCTCCAAAAGAACCCATGGAGTGATGTGCACTGAAATGAGTTTGACTGTATATTAAGAGACAGAAGATTTAAAAGTTTGGGACACATTTCTGAAGGAATGATTACATGCTTACCTCATGAATATATCTTATTAAATCTCATTAAATTCAGCTGGAATTAAGATGCAGAAGATTGCACTGGAAGAAGAGGTTGCTACTTGAAATGTGGTTCTTCGAATGGTCATCTCTGCCTTAACACGTGGGTTTTGTGCCTGTGCAGAAAACTCATTCAGAACATTCTAGAGCTGAGTAGCCTTGGTGGGAGACCCCACCTCTGTCTGCAGCATGCATGCTCCAAGTTTCCAGGTTATTTTCCCCTCACCCAGAAGACTCTACTCCTCACAAGGAACTGGGAATGGTCACCTACAGAAGGAGTTGGAGTGGAAGCTGGACAACCAATTTGCCCAGCCACTGCTGTAAAGCAAGCTGTTTTTAAATGGACTTTAAGATTGCTAACTTGCTTTTTTAATTTGTTATTCTGATTTAATTTTGGATTATAGAGAAAAGTGGCTCTCCATTGAGAACTGGTGGACTAGAATTTGGGGTATGTGTTTGATGGAGAAACTGTCTGCTATGATGAGGTTTTGCATTAATCACAAAAGGACTGACACATTTCAAGAACACTGGATGATCTTTATTGACTATGGGCCTTTGCAGACTGCCAGAAATAGTGCAAATTGAGTCCACTTTAGCTGCCCTGACTCAGTGCTAGGGAATCATGGGAATTGTAGTTTACTGTGTCACCAGAGCTCTCTGACAGAGAAGGCTCAATGTCTCAGAAAAAAATACAATTCCCATGATCCCCTAGCACTGAGCCAGGGCAGTTAAAGTAGACCCAATTTGCACTATTTCTAGCAGTCTACAAAGGCCCTATATTAATCATCAGTTTTGGTTCATGTGAAGCAGATTGTGAACGTGGACATTTAGAACTGGAATAAGCATACTGTGATTAACCCAGATTAACCTGTGTTTCAGTTAATCACAGACAAGGAAGAAATACATCCTGATGAAGAAGAACCAGATGCTGGTTGAAGAGATACAGTGTCTCAGAGATTGAAAGGATGGTCTCAGTATCAGAAAGGACAGGTTGCTTACCTGTAACTGTATTTCTTCGAGTGGTCATCTGAGAATTTAAACATGCCAATGAAATGAGTGGACAGTACCATCATGTGGGTTGATACCACATCCACATCATTGGTTGGGAAGAAAGAAGACATTCTCTTCTTTTTAGGTTGCTTAGAGACTGATTTCACCATGGTTGTTGAAGCACAAACAAGAGTTTTATTGGCAGCTGCATGGCCTGTTGTTTTATGACACTCTTCCCAGCAGTGAAGTTTAAGCCTTGACATCCTATTGCAGGAAGCCTGGGAGGTAAAACTCCTACAACTGTACAATATGGCCCTACTCAATGAAGACATTAGGAGTGATCAGACAAAGCTACTTTCTGTCCACAAGAGACACAAGATTTGAAAAGAGGTATACAGTCACCCCTCCATTTTAGCAGACTTGAAGTCTGCAGTCTTGATTATTCACAGAGGGGCGATCCCCAATGGTTAAAATGGCGCACATATGGGAGCGCATGGCCATTCAAGCCAATGGGGCTTAAATATCCATGATTTTTCATTTTCACTGGGGGGGCAGGTGCGGAACAACCCCCCCCCCCGAAAAAGGATGGGCGACAGTAGAGACCATAAGCCAAAGCCCTGAAGAAAAAGTCAGGTATTTTTTTTCTCCCTGGATATTATGACTAGGAGAAAAAGAAGAAACAAGACAATGAGAGAAAACAAATTCAAGCTAAAGAAGAAGTTAAAATAATACATTAAATTAATGAACAGAGAAAGAAGCAAACATGAGGAGGAAGAGTGTTCAGAAGAGAACGCATCACAACATTTCTTTTTTGGCAGATTAAAAGAAATTGAGGGGAGAATAGCCTGGTTAAGTGAGAGCATGTGTGTTACAGGGAGGGAGTGGGTTTCCTGTCAAAGCTACTCAACTCTAGAACTTTCTGAACGAAGTCTCTGCACAGGCACAAAACCCATGTGTAAGGCACAGAGTCCACAAGGAAGAAGATCTTTTTTAGCCACTCCATTATGGCCATACTATTAAGAGCTAAATTAAAAAGTTTTCTGTTGGTGTAGAGATGTATATATTATCCAGTAGAAGATATGATTTAAAAAAATCACTATGGCCGAGAAGATAGGAATCTGTATATGAGAACCCCATGAGTACCTAGCAAACCTTCATTCTGGCAGACTTGATGAAAAAGACAACAGAAAATTGCCCATTTGATTTAGGGCTTTGCATGCTGCTAATAAAATACTGGATCTGAATGGTTAACATACAGTGAAGACTGCCAATTTGGAAAATTACAGCCTGTTAATGAGGGCAAGAAGTTAAAAACTAATTTGGAAGAATTTAAAGTGATCTAGAGTTGAGGTTTAAAACCCCCAGATAGGACATATTCCCTTAACTTCCTGCCGGCTGCTCCTATGTGTAAACTCACAGATACAAACATGATTATTCTGTGTAGAACATCTGCATATAACCTACCTCATGCTGAGAAACCTGCAAGCCGCGTGTCTGTTTGATGGCTTCTTCATAGCGTGGAGGGTCTTTTGACATGGTTGCTGAACTACTGAACAAAGACTGTGGTAAAATGTAACGCTGGGGCTGAGATGGGGAGGCTGGCTGCAGGAAAGAAAGGCAAAAATAATAACTGTGCAAATTGCTCTTAAACTGAGTCAACAGAAGTGCAACCACCTTCTTTTTTACTTTACATGTCTGTCATTAATTTAGTGTACGGATGAGAATCTGGGGGCCATCTCCTTTCAGTCCAGGAACTTTCAGTCCTGGAACTCCCCCCCTGTCCGCCCACAAAAAGATTTCCCCCCATGAACTAATGATAAATAGTGCTCAAATCTTCAGCTGGATTGCCATTTCAACGTTTTTTCCATTACTTTTACTTCATGGTACACTAATCCAAAAAGCAATAGAACAATAAACAGTAAACTACAACATTACAAAAGCAAATCAGACAAAAAAACCCTGCAACAAGACAACAGAAATACTGTGGCGGTTACTTCTCTATAGCCAGTGTAGTTTACCAATCCTTTTCTTTTTCAAATCTTATTACTGTACATCTCTAGATCTCATTCTTGTTACAGATAAATCTGTCTCAAAAGATATCTTGCCAAATATCAGTAACTTGGTCCGGTTGTCCTCTTACTTCTGTATCTGCATTTACATACTTAATAAAAGGACACCATATTGTCCAAAATTTGTCATCCGTCCTATTTTCTAGTATTGATTTAACAGTGAATGTTAATTTTTCCAGTACAGCTACATGCCAAGCTCTACATAACCATTTGTTCATACATAAATCTTTGGCCCAAAACACATGGGCCAAATAAAGTATCTTCCAGGTACTTTGGAGGTGTGGCGTTCAAATGACGTGTCCCCCCCCAAACCACCTGGAAGTATACTGAGGCTGCCTAAGGTGGCCCAAAGCCGGCCCAAAAAGGAGTGGCAAAAAGCTGCTCCTGCTAGTGGCCTGTTCAAGACCACGGCAACATCTGGCTTCAGGACTGTGACATCTGGTCGCTGCAGTCCCGGAGTGATCAGGGCTGGTGCAGTCTCTGGCTGCTCCTTTTTCCTCGTCTGCTTCACCCCTTTGTCATTCTTCCAACAACAACTAATTTCTACTGCTATCAACAACATATTCATGAGCTCTTTATTATTTAAGAGTGCATTATCATTTGTAAAAACTGAGAAAAATAACAACTTTTCACAGAAGGTTGTTGTCTGTCCTACCATTTGTGTAATGAAGTCAATCACATCCAAACAAAACCTCTTAACCTTTTTTTGCATGAAATCCACATATGATATAGTGTGCCTAATGTATTATATTATACATTATCGTTATTATTATACTCTCTCCAACAAAATGGGATCATAACTTTTATTCATCGCCCAGAGTTTAATATGCACCTTGCCTGCCACAAATGTTGGGAAGCTGGTGTGATAGTTATATAGTCGAAATGGCTATGACTGAGACATAATACAGAAGGGGAGGGAAGCATAAATTAAGACTGTTCAAAGTTGTTTCTGTAAAAAGAATCTAGCTGTAACAACAAAGAAAGGGCAGTATGGAAATGTGAGGGACAAATGTGTTTATTAACTATAATGAATGAGAATTAAGCCTGCTATCAATCTGAAATGGGGTACAATTTAATTAGGTAATATTAACACTTGCTATTCAGTTCTGACAGTGAACAACTCTGGATTGGATCTGTAGTTACTGAATAAAGGTTTCCTAAGTTTTAACTACTGAAGCATGAGTTTCTGAACTTGCTGTCCTGTTGGACTTGACATTCATTCTTATTGGGGTGTAGTGCCACCAATATATAATTTTCAATTTTCACTACACCCCAATAAGAATGAATGTCAAATCCAACAGGACATCTTATAGTTGCTGACAGCGGCTTCCAACAGGGCTAAAGAATATATTCTAGACCCATTCTTCCTCTGAGATTTCTTTTTTGATATCAGACTTCCAGGCTATTCTAGCCTCTGGCTGAAACTCTTCCTCAATTAGCTATAAGGTTGTGTCACCAAACTTTCATACTTTGTAAGAGCCCTCAAATTTCCAGAAATTTCAGCTATTTTTTTTTCCACCAATACAATCATTTGCTCCCTAAGGAGCCAATTACAGTTGTCCCTCCCCGTTTGCGGATTTCGAGTCCGCGGTCTCACTCTTCGTGGGAGGGACAAGCGGGGAGGGATAGAATGGCAGTGTGTGCCATGGGCGTGAGCACCATTATTTTCAATGGGGCTCAAATATTTGTGCACTGCCATTTTTGTGGGGGTGGGGGTCCAGAATGGATCCCCTTGAATTGGGAGGGGCTACTGTGGCAAGAGTTGGTATTTTTAACCAATTGTTCCCTACTATATAGGGATCTCTACAGTAGGTCCCTAACTCTAAAGATTCCCTTGGCTCTCCATTGTTTAAACTGTTCTGTGATATACTATGTATAAAAGCTTTATTGAGTTGTAAAAGGTGCTGTGGAGAAGGTACAAGTGTAATATATGTGTCAATTTAGATCACATTTTAATTGTATCCCTTAAAAAGGGATTTACTATTAGAAATGGTCAGCCCATTTCCTTAGCTTGGTCTCTTCCCATCTACCCATACAGGGGTGCAATATTTTACACCATTCAGGTTATACGAAAAATTCAAAATATGCTTATAACTATTTTGTTATAAACTAACCCCCCCCTTTTTGTAGGGCTGAATTGGAGTGGCCATGCAAATCTTATTTTTGTCAGCGTAGATATAAATATAGTGTAGATATAGCCATCTATGGCTTTTTCCCCTGTTCAGGGTTGATTGGTTTGCAGCAACTGAAGTAAGGTGATATCAAAAGGGGAAAGTGAGAGGAGAGAAACTGGGATGCTTAAAAAACTGAGTCTGTCCCTGTCAAATTGTGACAGTTGGAGGGTATGTTCTTCTATAAACCAGAAGTGACCAGATTGTTATTTTCTGTTTTCCAAAAAAGCAAGCCCAGGGGAGCCTGAAATAGCATTTCAATGGCAAATTGTTTCTCCCTTCTGGGGATGCTGCTGTTGTTGTGTGCCCTAAAGTTGTTTCCAACCTATAGAGACCCTAAGATGCCACATTTTAATTATGGGGTGGGTTTTTTTTTTGGCAAGGTTTGTTTTCAGGGGTCTTTGCCAGTGCCCTCCTCTGAGGCTTAGAGAGTGTGACTACCCCAAAGTCACCCAGTGGGCTTCCATGGTTGAGTGAGGATTTGAACCCTAGTCTCCAGAGTCATAGTCCAACACTCAAACCACTACAGTACACTGGCTCTGGGGATACTATCTGCTATTAGCCAAATTATCGATGTATGAACGGAGGAGGGAGTTGGAGTGTGCGTGTGGGGGAGACTGTATTGGGTTTCTGGGCAGGCCTTACTGCACCTACTTTGTCTAGCAGAAAAGAAAAACACAGAGAAAGAGCTACTATCTGTTCATGGCTGACCAGTAAGCAGCTTACTGCAGAAATTCAGAAGCTGCAGCCCATGGCTTTCCAGCAAGCCTAGCCACCCATGCAATTCGGATGTGGTTTTTTATTTCAATGGAAGGCTTTTTTTATGTTCCATCTGGTAGCACACCCTCATTTATTTCCCCTTAACAGCTGAGACCAGCTGCATCACAAATCAAAAATTATTTAATGAATAATTTAGTAAATAAATAGATAAATAAGACTGTCAGTGGCTTCATGCCTTTCTTCCACAGGGACCATACCATACTAAGCATACTAAGCAGATTCAGGCCTGGTTAGTACTTGGACAGAAGACAGATAAGACAGTAATGCTACAGGATCATAGAACTCATAAATTTTAGAGTTGGGAGGGTCCACAATGGCCATTTAGGTCAGCCCCTTGCCATGCAGGCAAACACAGCTACAGATCTCCTGAAAAAGAGCCATCCAACATCAATTGAAATACTCCAAAGATGGAGAGTCCACCACCCAGCAAGGCAGGTACAGAAGGTATATCAGGTACATCATATATTACATAGGGATACAAAAGAATCCTGAAATCCTGGAGAGGGACAATGAGGTTACAGCTGACAAGCAAGGGCTAAATGGATTGACTCAGTGCAAGTTAGCTTCCTATATCTTGTGTTTTTATGCTCAATGTGGCCTTTTTTTCCAACCCTCAATGAATTTGTGTGTGGATGGGGGGGGGAGGGTTTTTTTTTTAATTTGCTCATTTTTATTGTAATGCTGCCCATGTAATTCCAGAACTTTAGCCATATCAAAATGTGGTTCTTTAGCTGAAAAAAGGTTCCTACCCTGCCATACAGCATTACAATTTTATGGTTTCTGATGTCACCCTATTAAGCAGATTTCTTGAAATCAAAGTTCTTAGCTCAAAGAGAGACTGTTTTAGATGTTCTACAGGGTTCTGGGCAAGTAATCCCCCAATATATTAAACAAGTCCAATAAAGAAATTTGTCTATGGCACACACATACCTTCTGAGGAGGACTGGGTCCATTTTCCATCAAGGACGCCTGGTTCCCTGAGTGAACTGGGATACTTGATTTCTGATTAAACAATGATTGTTGTAGTGTTGTAACAGACTGATTCTGACAGGGGAAAACTGCATTTGATGAGGTAGGAATTACCTGAAAAAGCAAAAAGCATTTATTGGAAACACCTCTTTTTGTGGTTCTAAAGGCATGAGTGTAGGAAAAGACAATAATGTTAGGAAAGATGGAAGGAAGTAGAAAGAGAGGAAGGCCGCATGCCAGATGGATGGACTTTATTAAAGAGACCATAAATATGAGTTTGCAAGAGCTGGGCAGAGCAGTAGAGGACAGGGGGGCCTAGAGATGTCTCATCCATAGGGTCAAGACCGATGGAAATGCAGTTAGCAACAACAAAAACAGTGCTCATATAATTTTTGGAATGCAAGGGATATCCCCTCCATCCTATCTTTGTGCTTTTTTTTTTTGGTATACGCCAGAGCTTAGAAGGATGAAGCGGGTTGGACAACGGCTAGAGCGTAAGTGGCGGAAGACTCGACTCTTATCTGACAGAACTCACCATAGGAATTTTCTTTGTGCCATTTTTGAGCAAGGTAATCGAGAGGGCAGTTGCTCTTCAGCTCCAAGCTGTCTTGGATGAAACCGATTATCTAGACCCATTTCAAACCGGCTTCAGGACAGGCTTTGGGATCGAGACTGCCATGGTTGCCTTGACCGACGATCTGCATCTGAGCATCGACAGGGGTAGTGTGACCCTGCTGGTGCTCTTAGACCTCTCAGCGGCTTTTGATACAATAGATCATGGCATCCTCTTGGACCGCCTGAAGGGGTTAGGTATCGGGGGCACTGCTTTGCAGTGGTTCCGGTCCTTCCTCTCGGGTAGGTCCTAGAGGGTGCTGCTCGGGGACAGTAGCTCCAGTAAGAGGGAACTCACTTGTGGGGTCCCTCAGGGGGCTATTTTGTCCCCAATGTTATTTAACATCTATATGAAGCCGCTGGGTGAGATCATACGGAGTTATGGTGCTGGGTGTTATCAGTACGCTGATAACACCCAAATCTATTTTTCCGTGTCTCGTTCGTCGGCCTCGAATTCCAATGGCATCTCCTCTCTCAATGAATGTCTTCGGGCGGTAATGGGCTGGATGAGGAAAAACAGATTGAAGCTGAATCCAGACAAGACGGAGGTGCTCACGGTAGTGGCCCCGAAACCAAGAATTGGGTTGCAACCTCCAGTCCTGGATGGGGTCGCACTCTCCTCCAGTGACTGTGTTCGCAGTCTGGGGGTGCTTCGTGACTCGTCGCTCCTGATGACAAATCAGGTAAATGCGACGGTCAGAAGCGCCTGTTATCAGCTTCGGCTGATACGCCAGCTGCGCCCTTTTCTGGAAGTAAGGGATCTCGAGACCATTGTGCATGCACTGGTAACCTCACGCCTCGACTTCTGTAATGCGCTCTACATGGGGCTACCCATGTGCTTGGTTCGGAAGCTTCAGTTGGTTCAAAACATGGCAGCCAGGCTTATTTCTGGAACATCTAGGAGGGACCCCAGTTTTGAGGTCCCTCCACTGGTTGCCTATTAGCTTCCGGGCCCAGTACAAGGTGTTGGTTATTACCTTTAAAGCCCTAAATGGCTTGGGTCCAAACTATCTCAGGGATCGCCTCCTTCCATACAATCCTCCCTGCACTCTCCGGTCCTCTGGGAGGAATTTGCTGCAGCCTCAAAAATCTAGGCTTGCAGTGACCTCCCAGAGGGCTTTTTCTGTTGTCACCCCCAAACTCTGGAACGGCCTGCTGGACGAGATCCGTCAGTTGACATCACTGGACAGCTTTAAAAAAGCTGTCAAGACGGATCTCTTTCGGCAGGCCTTCCCAGACTGATCACCCCGGCCTTGGGTTCCTTGACTCCTGCGTTCCTCATTATTATTGCCTAACAAGCTTACAATTATCTTTGACAAAATTCATTTGGTTAATTTTGGACTAGGTCTCCAACTTATTAAGATCATTTTGAATCCTGATCCTATCTTCTGGTGTGTTAGTGCCCCTTCCTAATTTGGTGTCATATGTAGATGTGACGTGAAAGTCCTCTATTCTATCATATAAATTATTTCAAAAGATACTGAGTAGAACAAGGCCCTACTAAGGCATTTCACTAGTCACTTCTTTCTAAGACACGGGTAGGCAACCTTTCCCCTTTAAGGGCTGAGGGACTTCAGCTCCCAGAATCCCAGGAGCTATTGGACAACATGGGACTATTGGCCAACATGGCTGAGGCTTCTGGGAGCTGAAGTCCCTCAGCCCTTAAAGGGGAAAGGTTGCCTACCCCTGTTCTAAGAGAATGACGAATCACTGGTGAACAATCAGTTACAAATCTACCCAACATTAGTATACACTCCATGAATATCTGAAGTTCTTCAATGGTAGATTTTGTGATAGAGTGTCTACAAGAAGTGTCTAATTGTTAATCTAATTCTATGAGCCACTGCTGGTGCAGCAAGCTACAGGAGTGAGCCAAAAACTCTGAAGTAGACAGCATCACTTTGCACTACTACAAAGACTTTGCATGGCTTTGCAGTCACTTTACACAAGATCCAAAGGTCCATCACAGATCATCTGTAAGAGCACAACGCTGCATTCAGGTGTTTTTAAGGAAGTAGCATTTAAGGCTTTTCACTTGAACAAGAGATTCTAAATATTGTCCTACCTGCTACATTCAGGAAATCAGTTCAACTGCAAACATATGTATGCATTTATGCCTGGCTGCCTGGCTGCCTGTATACACACACACAGACACAGTGGCTCTTTGCAACTGGGATGCACCACCTTGGAACTGTAGCTTTGTGAGACATTTAGCCTTCTCTGTCAGAGAGCTCTGGTGCCACAATAAACTACAATTCCCTGGATTCCCTAGCACTGAGCCAGGGCAGTTAAAGCAGCTCAAACGGGATTATTTCTGCAGTGTGTTTTGGGTCCTTGTTTGTATAATTGTCAAGCAAATATTAAGCTGCAATGTTGGTTCCCTTCATTGTTGGATGGCAAAATCTCTGAAATCGTATTTTAACAAAACATTATTTACAAACTATTGTTCCCTACCACCACCACCACATTTCTCCATCACAATTAAGAAATTATCTTAGTATTTTACAGTTGCTGAAAATTAAAAGAAATACATTGCCATCAACCATTATACAGTCACCGGAGAAGTGACTCATGCATGGTACAACCAGTCAATTGAAGTAACAGAGAGCTGAGAAAGCTTTCCTACCTGTACTGGAATATTGCCCACTGGTAGCTGCACTGAAGTGGTAGAATTTGGACCCTGGAATGAGAGCGGGAGTAGCAGTTGTGCTGTTCCTTGTGCAGTAAGTAGAGCTTGAGGCTGGGCAACAACAGCAGTTTGTGGCTTTCTCTGAGAACTTACACAGATCTGAGATACAATGTTCTGTGGTTCAGCTTTGGCCAAGGGTACTTCCTGCTTGATAACAATGGGTTTTTTGGCAACTAAGTTCTGGTCACCCACTGGTGCTATCTGTCCCATAGACTGGTTGATTTCAGATGTGGATTGTCTTGCGTCAGAGCAGTGTACTAGAGTGCCTTCCTCTTTTACAGCAGGGCTGATAAATTTCTGATTCAAAATCACAGTTGTGTCAGCTTGGGATTGCTCTTGATGACCCCGCTTTTCCACTTCAAGCTGCATTTTCAGTACTTCCACAAGTTTTTGCTCTTGTTCCAGTTTTCTTTTGAGTTCTTCAATCTGTTTCTCCTTTTCTTGAAGCTTACGGTCCTTTTCAGCTGTATCTGGCTCTATAGCTGCCATGCTTCCACTGCTGTGACTGTCTTCATTTGTGGTCAGCCCAACAGGTGAGGTACTTGGCAACTGGGATGAGGACATTATGGTCATAATTTCTGTCAAAGAGTCTACCATGTTGGTGTCATCAGTGCCAAGACTAGACTGCTCTGAAGGAGATGGGGAAATGGTCAAAGGGGAGCTGATGCACTCCATGGGTGTTGATCTACTTTCATTTCCAACAGATATTGTTTCTGAAGGCAAGGTGGGAATGGAACTAACTTCTGTCTTACTTAATGCAGTAACAGGGAATACTGCAGCTACTTCCCCAGGATTACTAATATCGTTAGTGGATGAAGTTACCACTGTGTTACTCGTGCCGACAGAATTATTGTTCAGGTCTTGATAAGGTTTCAGTCGCTCAATTAGATCCATTTTTGTTCCAGATACTGGCAATCCTCTTAGCTTTAGCTCTATTTTCAGCTCAGCTACCTGAGAATTATAGAAAAAAGTATTAGTGGAAAAGAGGTTTCTAAGTATCCAAACATTTCTGACTTTTTCTCCAATAAGGCACTGAAATTTCTCCCATATTAGCTTTGGTTTAATTGTTCAAGCATCACAGTGAATCTCCAGAAGCCAAGAAACCACCTCAAGTGTAGCAGTCAGTGTAAACTAGTAGAAATTTCATTATGCAAGTTGGACATGAAGGACATGACCCAACAAAAAACAAACTTACTACTTATTTACATATAATTGTCAATGAAAATATGGAGAATTGATTCACATTTGCACAGGTAACACTCACAGGCCATCACTGCATTTCCACTGTCAACAAAAGAATCCATTTAAAGTGTGTGGGATCATGTTCCTCCCCTCCTGTCCCTTTTTTTAGAAGCAGATAATCTGACAGCTTCCATTCCAAGAGACTGAATCTACTGTTCACCAGAGGTCTCTCTTCTTCCATACCTGAAGGGTATTTGCTACTTTCCAATTTTTCTTAATATTTCAGTGTAGAGAAATACAGCCTTAGGGCTGAGCTGAAGTGGGGAGCAATTTTCACAAATTGCAAAAAGGTATTTCGCCCAGCTTTTGTAGAGGTGGATGCTAAGGATGGAGTGAAACACTTACCACCTTAGAATTGTAAGTTAATATTTATGACTGTTCCATTGATTCCATGTGTCTAATCTTGTTAGGACTATTAGGTTTATATCTATACTGCTTAATTGGATGGGATACCATAATTGGGGAGAAAACAGCAAAGTACCAGTCAATGAGATTTGTGAACACATCACTGAATAAAATGAGCAAAGTTAGATAGGTGAGTTAGGGAATAGTTCATGCACTATTTTCAGGTCAAGACATTTTAGTTATTCAGTGTGAGTGCAACAGTAAACTTAGTTTACCTTTAAGTCATCCAAGCTAGGAGGCAGAGGTCCTGGTTTTCTGTTGGAAACATTAGTGTTTTGTCTTGGTTTACTGCTTCCCACTAAAGATGTGTTATTGCTCAAAGTATTTAGTTGTGTATTCCCAGCATTACATGGTTTGTCACTCACAGGCCTTCAATGAAAAAAGAAATTAAATTCAAACTATCTTATGCAAGCTTTATTTTGAGATAAGATAAGATAAGATCTATCTATCTGTATATATATTGACTCTTTCACAATTGTTTCTGGAGCTATACAGTATTTTGTAAATTCCACAGGCGGCAGATTATAACAGTAGAATCTAAAAACATCCAAACTCTCGGGTTTGAGTTTTTGTTTTGATAATTTGTTTAGTGCATATAAAAAAGACAGCTTGACACTGTTATTTAAAATGCTGGAAGGAACTCCTACTGAAACAAAGTAATGATCTATAAACATTTAGCAACTAGATCCAACAACTGTACTACATTGGCTAAACTGCAATATGGACTCAGTGAACTTACATTTTACTTTGTAAACCTATTTCTGAAGTGGCTTTGACTTTCCTGGAAAAAGAAAGTTTGTAGAGACAATTTCTCAGAGAATCAATAAAATGTATCTGCCTACCTTTTGTGACTGAGAAAAAGCATAATTAAGATTTTTAAAACGCCTACACACCAGGGTTATAAACCAAGAGCATGCTCTAGACCAGGGGTAGGCAACCTTTCCCCTTTAAGGGCCGAGGAACTTCAGCTCCCAGAAGCCTCAGCCATGTTGGCCAATAGTCCCATGTTGGCCAATAGCTCCTGGGACTCTGGGAGCTGAAGTCCCTCAGCCCTTAAAGGGGAAAGGTTGCCTACCTCTGCTCTAGACTTTGGACATGTGTGCTTGTATGATAGAAGCTTTACATGAGCAGCAGTATAAACTGCAAAAATGTATAATGCTTTGCCTCTAAAGCTAAGGACTATCAACGTAATCCTAAAAGAGTTTGAAAAGAACTGCTTTTTCAGCAATGTTTGTACCAGCCTAAGATTCTTAGGTGATACTCTCTGAGCCAAACTAGAAGTGACAGTAAGTGTGTGAATTGCAATTAACATTCACTTTTTTTTCCTCTGTATTAGCAGCCACAAGGAAGCCTTGAATGGACTTTGGAACAAGAGGAAGGGAGTTTAACTCTTCCTCTCTTCCTGTCATTGTTTCTCCCAACCTCCTGCCTGTATTCAAGAGAGGTTGTCATTGGCAGCAATAGAAGCTTCCCTTGGAATAGTAACAGCAGTTTTGAAGAGGTAATTTTTCTCAGGACTGTGGTATGTAGGCAATTGGTCAAATTACCCCTTCCACTTTTAGAACAATTTGCTTAACAAAAGGTGCAAAGTAACTGTACTTGTACAGTTCATGTCCACATCTAGTTTATTCTTCTCTCTGTCTGGACTACAAGATGAGAAATCTGGAGCCAAATCTGGAGCCATTCCTAATTGTATATGTAAAAACAGAATTGTGATATTTATCATCATGTGCTCCCTGTGATCCTGCCACCCCATCTGCACCTGAGTTATGGAAGGTTTTTAATAATGCATTGTTCTGTGCGTAGTGGTGGTACTGAGAAACAGTGCTAATGCAAGACTCACTGTACCAGATTCTGTTTCTGATTGCTGGGTTTTATCTCATCTGTCAGACAGAAAGTGCTCAGTGTGTATTAAAAAAGAATGATGGTGTGGCAGTGTCTGCTGTACTGGGCTTCTTTTGCTTCAAAATCTTCATGACTAAGAAGCATAATGTTGCATGTCTTCCTCAACTTCCTTTCTTCTGAAATGTTTGTGATAGTCTCTCCCAAAACACACTGTAAATCCTAAAATACTGAAGTAGGCATGGCAGTTGGTATCTCTTCCTTAACCCCCTCCCCCCTCTCTCTTGCAAAAAGAACCAAGAATTGGCAAAGTTTCACATACTTGAGAGGTGCGGGAAGTATCGTCTGGTAGTTGTAGTGTTGCTGCTGTTGGCTCAGAATCTGCAGTTGCAAAAAAAGCTGTTGTTGTTGTAACAAGCGAGCATAGTTGGAGTCCATCTGTGGCTCATTCTTCTCACCTTTCTGATCAGGTGGGATGTATTGATGGTACTTTAGCTTCTTCACTCTGGGCTTTGGTTCTTTGCACTTCTTGCTCCGAGGCTTGTCATTTGGGTTCTTGGGATGGGCTTGCTATTGGAGGACAGAAAAGTAAAACACTGGTTGGGTCTAAATGAAAAGCTAAAGCTGAAGCTCAATGAAAAGTTCCTGTTCTGCACAAGTATCAGTGGCAATCCTCCTTCTGATTATGGTTCTTTGGATCCAAAGGCAGATATTTTGTGAAATGCCTTGAGAAAAATCCAAACTAACCAGAATACAAAGTGAAATAAATCATATATTTAAAAAGCAGACAATTATCATGAAAATCCACTTCAACTTAGCAACAGAACTCTTATGGTATCTTGCTTGCTTTAAAATGTATCGCCTTCCTTTTCCACAAAATATCTATGTCCAGGAAGGGCATAGTCTCAAAATTACATCCTTCCTTCCTATGTCCAAATTAATGTATAGTGCAGTTGCTTGAATCAAAGTAATACCCAACTTCTTTCCCAAAGAAGGAAAAGGTGTCTGTCTTTAAAGCCTCCATGTGCCCTGGCTAGGAAAAAGAAATTTTTTTCAATGTTCTGTTTTGATGCCTTTTTCATTGTTTTGATTTTGATTGTGGTCCAATGGTTTCAGTTGCAAATAATATTAAATTATTGTGACCTGCCTAAAAAAAAAAAGATTATCTTTTTCTTCTTGGCAGAGAGGGATCATGTTAGTGTGCTGTGCTGGTCTATGACTGCAATAAAGATGAACTGAACTGAACATATTAAGTGTGCTGGGCAATTGTAAACATGTTTACTCAGAAGTAAATCTCACTGTTTTCAACAGTCCTATTCCACATTAAGTATGTTTAGAATTGCAATCCCTAGCTACTGTTATTACAGTCTAATTAACTAAATACTACCAAAGGAATGTTGGATTCTCAGGATATAAAGATGCATCTTTCCTTCCTCCACTTTTGTATTCAAAAGGAGTGACTGAAACCTTGCACTTGCAACTGACACTAACCCAGACTAACTTATTATGCATAGCTAAGCTACTTAGCAGCATAATAAATCTTAGAGAAAGTCTGAAAAATATGTATTCTAAACAATACAGTAAATACAGACACTAAGGCAGTAGTGGCGAACCTATGGCACACGTGCCAGAGGGGGCACTCAGAGCCCTCTCTGTGGGCACGCGGGCCATTGCCCCAGTACAGAGTTCGCCAGAATTCATTATTAGAAATTCAGAAGGATGTGGCACTTTGCGATAAATAAGTGGGTTTTGCAGTGCAGTTTGAGCACTCAATCTCTAAAAGGTTTGCCATATTGCACTAAGGTATAAGACATTTATTTTAGAAAGATGCCAAACATGCCCAGTACCTCTTCTCCTCCCAGTTACATCACTGCACGCATGCCAGTTTGAGGTTAAACTATTCAAGGCAGGGTTTTTGGTCTAAATCAAAGCAACCTTCTGCATAACTTGTAAGTTATTGTTTGGTGAAAGTTAGGCTCTCTTTTGCCACTATTGGTTATTTTCCTTAATAAATTTTTCTTTGCTTAAGATATAGAACTGGACTATGGCAAAAGTTTAGAATTAAGTTTAATTTAGAATTAAGATATGAGCCAAATAGTAGCATAACCACACTTTGTTCTGTTCTATGATGGCTTTGGTAGCAATTAAAATTAATTTATTGTAAATCAATGATGATGACGATGATATTTATATCTTGCCTTTTCCCCAGAGCTGGAACCAAGACTTACAAAAAGTAAATACAATACTAGAAGAAAAGAAAAAACAAATAAAAACGTTTAATTTTTTTTTAAAAAATGTAATTAAACGATCTGTGGAATTAAACACCGGTTAAAACATCTCCCTTAAAAAGGCAAGGAAAGTGGTATCTTTGCTTTTTCTTTTTTTCAAACAAATGTTTTGTAAGATCCATACAGAAATATATTACTACTATAGGGAAATAGTTATTCTTCTTAATTCTTCTGTTTGTGATTTTCTATTTAACTGGGAAAGTAGTACCGTATAATTAAAACAAATATATTAAATGCTTTTGCTCTCTCCTACCTTTATTAGTGTTGGACCACTGCAGTGTTTTGTTGCAGATATAGTATTTGTGGTAAGAGGGACAGCAGTTGTAGAGCATGGAGTGTGCTGATCTGTGAAGGAGGGCTTCAGAAATTCAGGCACTGATGATGTTAATGTTGGATACTGATAATAAACAACAACAACAAAAAACCAAAGTGGGAAACTACTATCCATTTTCCAATAGATATAAACTGTTTTGACATATTACAGAATTACCTGTGTTATCAATTATACAAAATGATACTGGGCATACAATTCAGCATTCTCAGATTCTAAGTTTTCCGTAAAAATAAACACAAAAATATTTTCTGAGGAAATCTTAGAAAGGTGAGGAAGGGAAGAATAGGAATGCTAATAGTCAGGAGGACAGTGCTTCAAGGCTGCTAATATGTCTTCACATACCTAGCAAAAGCAGATGTGTATTTTATCTATTTCTACATACCATCTATCTGGCAATCTCTTTAAGGAAGCCAGTGAAAGATAATTATAAAAAAGAAACCAGACATTTGCAGGTTTCATAAAAATACACAAAACAGTTGCAGAATTTTGTTTTTTCCTTGGCACAGATAACATTTAGCTACCATATGTGTTGGAGCTTATATGGGATAATTTAAGAAAAGAGCTCCTAACACTTCAAAGAAGGCTCTGAAATCTGATTGCTGTGTTTTTATAAATAACAGAGATAAAGAGACCGACCTGCATGAAATTGTGAAAAAATTCTAATCACCAAACCTTTGGGGACATTAAAATGCAAATCAAGTTAAAATATGTCCTCAGAAAAAGACCTGGACTGCATCTACACTGTATAAATAATGTAGTTTGACACCACTTTAAGTGCTGTAATTCTATCCTATGGATTCCTGGGATTTGTAGTTTTATAAGATCTTTCACTTTCTCTGCCAAAGAATGCTGGTACCTCATAAAACTACAAATCCCCAGATTCTGTAGGATGAAGCCATGGCAGTTAAAGCAGTGTCAAACAGCACTATTTCTACAGTGTAAAGCAGGAGTAAGCAACCTTTTTGAGCTGGGGGCCGGGTTGCTGTCCCTCAGACAATTGGGGGGGGGGGGGCGAAGCACAAACAAATAAATAAATAAATGTTTTTTTTTAAAAAATTAAAAATTAAAAAATAATATGCATACACACTCTCTCAGCCTCAGAAAAGCCATGGCAAAATCCCTGTGGAGATTTTGCCAAGAAAACCCCAAGAACAAGTAATAACAACAATAATCAATATCATCGTGGCGGGCAGCGGCGGCAGCGGCAGGGCCTTAGGTTGCCTACCCCTGGTGTAAAGGTACCCCTGGTTAACATCACAATATGGCAACAGGTACAGTTATGATAAGAGACGCTGATACTATACCTGGTTGGCAGAGGAGACTGGGGTGACTGGAGATGTTGCTTCTCTTGCTTTGGGCTCACCAGGAGATGCTGCTGAGCCCTGGGATTCTTGACTAGCGGGCTGGTCTGGAGATAAAGCATCACCGCTGTCCTCATCAAATGAGAAATCATCCAATGCTTGAGGATAGTTTTCCTGGCCAACCGCTAAGAAGAGAGAAAAGAGTAAGAAACCCTCCTCCTATTTCTATTTATATCTGGAGAATATAACTCTGGTAACATTAGGGGCTGCACTGAGGTTTTTGGAAGATATTGAAGACTGCCCTTAAAAATTTAAATTGGCATATTTTGTAATAAACTGTATATTTTTGTTTTACTAGAACTAGCAAAACAAAATAATAAAGTGTAGTAATTTTATTAAATTAATAAATTAATAAAAATAAAAGGGGGACAGACGGACCAGGAAATAAGACAAGCAGAAAGGAGACACTGACAGAGAAAGCAAGTGTGCCAAATAATGGCAGTAGGCGTATTTGCATTTACCAGAACTGAAGAGGTACCCAATTGATTAAACTTGGCTGGAGAGGGGATCTGGAGGCTTTAGGGGGCAGAAAAGTGGAAACTGTGTACTGTGTGTATTCTGTGGGCTGCAATTTGCACCCCAATGTATAAAGAAGCTGTAAAGGCAAACTATCCTCCCTCAAAAAGTGAGGATTACCCTTGCTTAACAGAGATGTGGCCCTCCAAATATTGAAAAAAACCACTATTTCCATTATCCCTCACTATTGGCTGGAAAATCTGGGGCTAATAGGCATTAGTGTCTAACATCTGGAGACCCACAGGTTTCTCAGCCCTGCTTTTGCAAATAATCACATCTTTGTGGGCAGAAGGAATTTTTAAAGAACTAGAAAAAAATGGAGGGAGGATAAAATGGTTAAATATCAAGAGTAAAATATCAACTTTGTTATGATGGGAAGGAATTGTGTGACTGGTCACTAATGATACTACAGCCATTATCTTGTAAGGCTCTGGATAACACAGTATTTGCAAATGCAGTTGCAGAGTATTTGCAAATGCAATTGCAATGGATACACTAACATGGATGATAAGTTACATATTCCTATCCAAAATAAGGCTATTTCAGAGGACTTTCCAGCAATCAAACTACTGCATTGAGTGATTCTTATTCAACACATCACAAAAGTACAACATGCTGTTTAGAAGTTTCTTTAAAATGAGTGTTTTCTTTTACTATTCTTTTCAGCAACAGTCCAAACTTTTCTACTTGCCTATAATTGCTTCTTTAACACTGGAATCTACAGGCAGGATGTTTTTTTCCACAAGTTCCATAGGGCCAGGCCTCTGAGCAATCTTTTCATTCAGATCATCTGCCAAGCGTGCCCTCTTCAGTTTCATCTGAGTTGCCTGTAGAGAGGGTTCTGCAAATGTTTCTGGGGGTGTTGGGGGGGGGGAGAGAGAGAAGGGTATGTTTTAAAAAGAAATACCAGCACTTAGAAGACAGACATTCTCTCTAGTGAACAGAAGACATCCTCTAGTGGGTTGTCCCTTCCACTTGCCTAACAGGTAGGATCTTGACTAATGGGGGAAAGCTACTCATCCCCTTCATGGGAAGGCAACCCCATGATTGTAACAAGCTGAAGAGGAATAATTCTCTTCCATTCGTTTAAGAAAGTATTGGTGTAGCAAAAAGAATACCAACATTAAAGGTGGTAAATAATTGGTATAGAAGTATTGAGCACCCTTCCTCCCAGAGAAAGGCAATGCCATAGTGCAGCTGGGAGAGCCAGGAGGTCCTCTGTTCACTGCAGAGAATGACTGTCTCACTGTTTCACTCCACAGGTGTGAAACTGTTGAGTAGAGGCAAAGTTGATTAGACCATCCTACTAGGATGTGCTCTATCAGATCCTCAGAGATCTTGACCAACACTTTGGTGAGGAAAGGAAATGGAGGAAAGAGGAATAAAAGAGGTCCAAGTGTGGAGGAATGCATCTTTTAAGAACGGATACTCCACCCTTGCTCGGCTGTGACACACTTGGCATTCTTGTGGACAGCTAAAGCAGAAACACTATGGAAGGATAACCCCTCACCATCTTTTTGCGGCTCTCTGCTCCCAGAGCCTGCCTTAGGAAGCGGCGAAAGGCGGGCTGTGGGAGCAGAGAGCCGCAAAAAGATGGTGAGTGGGGGCATTCCCCTGTTGTCTGTATCAGTGACTTTGATGGTGGGGCCCAAGAAAAAAGCTATGCAATTAATTGCAGCCATTGACTGTGGGTGTACAAGGTGCTTAATAAACCCTGCAGTAATAGACAGTTACTAACAGGATTCTAACACCAGGGAAGAGAGATGGATCATTCTCTGATGCATAACAGTGAAAATTTGACAGTGGGGATCTACACGTTTGTTCTACTCCCCTACTAAATTAACTGTTATGGATAGAATGTACCTCTCAGTTCACTAGACAGAAAATAAGAGCGACGCTGAAAAATGTTGATGAGCAAACACCTTCGTGTTTGTTCATATAATACATCATTGTTGTATTGTCTGCAGCAACCAGTACTACATGACTGATGATGAGTAGCCTGAAGGCCCTGGGTGCAAATGTAAAAAGAAGGTAGGCATCTTTTACAACATGTGGTAGTTTTGTGCTGAAGCACGTAAGTATTGGATTCAAATACACAATGCTGGAGGATTAAAATGAAAATACAGTTGAAATTAGAAACTTTTCTGTTACCAACGTTAACTGAATAAACTGAGAAGAAATATGAAAGTTTACACTGTATGTTTACTGCAGCAAGAATAGTCTATATTTATTACTTTGTTTACAGTCTCATTGAAGGGATATATCAGTTTTAGAATTTGAAAGTTAAACAGAGTTGTATCAAGAAGCATAACTATATTATCATTTAAAGGAAATACAGTAAATCGTGATATATTCATCAGTTAGGGGGTGGGAAATCAGTAGTGTAGATACTACTTGTTTTTGTTGTTCAGTAGTGGTTATAGTTTTGTTATTGTTTGTGCATGTGTATTTTAGATATATAAATAAAATATGTGTATGATTGTTGCTTTTATGGTTAATAAAAATTATATTACTTTACAAAAGGACATTTTGTATTTTATCTCAAGGTTCTATCTTCTTCTTACAGGAGGTACAAGAGCTTAAACATGATCTTGGAAGGCATATATCCCTTTAGCTGAAACTGTCACAAGGGATGAAACCAAATGAAAATTGGGAAGAGGAACCAGTGCAAAATAGGCAACAATGAAGACAAAAGCCACTGAAGATAAAGACAGGCAAAATAACAGAAGACGAAAGAAGATTCAGTCTGTGTCCAGTTCTGGGCACCACAATTCAAAATGGATGTGGAGAAACTGGAGTGTGTCCAAAGGAGGGCAACTAAAATGGTGAAGGGTCTGGAAACCAAGCCCTATGAGGAACGACTTAGGGAACTGGGTATATTTAGCCTGGAGAAGAGACGGTTAAGAGGGGATATGATAGCCCTCTTTAAATATTTGAAGGGATGTCATATTGAGGAGGGAGCTAGCTTGTTTTCTGCTGCTCCAGAGACTAGGACCTGGAATAACAGGTGCAAGCTCCAGGAAAAGAGAGGAACTTCCTGACAGTAAGAGCTGTTCGACAGTGGAACACACTCCCTCAGAGAGTGATGGAGTCTCCTTCCTTGGAGGTCTTTAAGCAGAGGCTGGATGGCCATCTGTCGGGGATGCTTTAATTGGGAGTTCCTGCATGGCAGGGGGGGTTGGACTGGATTACCCTTGTGGTCTCTTCCAACTCTATAATTCTATGATTCAGTACTCAAATCCCTAAGGAACAGAGAGAGAACATTCCTCTCAGTGTTGTTCATTCAGTGGGCTAACAGGTACTGAAAGAACGCCTAGCCATGTGCGCCAAGAGTTGGGATAGAGCCACCCAAACCCGACTCAGTTCTAAAATATTCTGGCCATGTCTCTGCATAGGGCCAAGACCCATATGAATTTGAGACAAGGAATTAGGATATATGGGTCATGGTCATGGGCAGTGAATGATAACTTCCCTATTGGAGTGGGGGGAAGACCTCCATGTAATTAGGGTCAGACAAATTTTAGCAAAATATATTGATTACAGATTTTTTCCAAAGGAGATTCACTGTCCTGGTTTAAAGAGTTTGGCTCCTCTGTTTCCAGTCTAAAAATTTAAAGCAGAAAACAGGACATCAGCATCCTCACCTTCAAGAATGTGCATTCTGACCAACTCTGATCGATCAGGTCTACTCCGTATCTTGTGCTTCAGAAAGTTTTCAGTCTGAGGGGAAGAAATCAGGTACAATTATACACACTACAGCTACTAGTAATTCACTCAAAATATTTCATTCTGCAAAATGCATTTGGGAATTATTTTTTTTTCATGATAATGCCTCTTGAATTGCTGTCACAGAAGCACTCTTCAAATTCTTTGCTCGTAAGAAAAGAGTGTTTTATAGGATGTTTCTGTGTACTGCAATATTGTGTTTTATATATATTATTGAATTATTTAGTGAATATAGGTTCCAACATAAAGTATAAAATGCAAACTTTCAATTCATCCCATAAAATTTAAACTTCCAAAATGGCATGTTCCATACGGATTCTTTCAAACAGTGGCCAAAGTAGATAAAATATAAAATATGGAAGCACAATTCTAAATGTTCAAGAATTTATGATGTCAAGTATGCAGGTCCCACTGACAGAAGCCCAAATGGTGTAGTGGTCACCTTGAGGTCGCCTTAAGTCGCAAACTACTTGAAGGCACACAAGAACAAGAAGCACCACTGACAGTCAGCAGAAGGATGCTTATGAATAAGTTTTGAGTTTTTGAAGAAATTAATGATGATGCCATCTCCCAGTAGTACACTTGTTCCTTTTTCTATACTGATAAAATTAAACTGTATAAACATGCTTATTACAAGAAATGCAAGTAATTTTTTTCTCCCTAAACATCATGAAATAACATTTAGCTTACATTATTTTATGATGGAAGTTCATACAGACTGAGTATCCCTTATCCAGAACTCCAAAATCTGAAATACAGTGGGGCCTCTTTATCACAGGCTTGCCATCTGCGGATTTCAGCATCCGCAGATGGGAAGCCCCGGGTTTTCCCCAATGGTGGCATGCGCATGTGGCTATGCCACCTTTAGGGACAGGCCCCATTGTCCCTAATGGCGGCGTGGACATGGGTACCATTGAGGACAACAGAGGTGGTCCCTAATGGTGGCACGGCTGCAGGCACACACCGCCTTTGGGGACAGCGGGACTTGGGGTTCCACAATTTTGGCATACAGGGGAGGGTCATGGATACCAAGGTCCTCCTGTACTCCAAAATTGTCCACATAGGTAATTGAGATAGTGACACCTTAGCTTTTTTGATGGTTCAATGTACACAAAATTTGTTTCATGCGCAAAATTATTGAAGATCTCATGTATCACATTACCTTCAGGCCATGTGTATAAAGTGTATACGAAAGGTAAGTGAATTTCAGGTTTAGAACTAGAAAAATTCAAAATCCAAAACATTTCTGGTCTCAAGCATTTTGGATAAGTGATACTCAACCTATATCATGTTAGACTTAAACACACTGTAACCAGGATTCAGAAGTGCCAAGCACGCTCAAGACTGCTCAAACACCTAGTGGGATTATTTTAAAAAACTGAAATCACAGTGTCATTATCACTTCTCCAGTTTTCAGACTGAATTGCAATTCAATACAGGCAGATTCAAAAAAGAAGTAAAATTAATTTGTCATCCTCTATGGATCCTAAATATGGTTTAAAGATATAAGTGACCATTTAATTGGCATTTGAATCTTAACCTCCACCCCCCATTCTAGAATTACCAGTATAAAGATTAAGTGTACAACCTTGATGCTATTGTTCTCAATTACCAGCAACTGTTTAAGTGACATCAGGGTTTGATAACCATCTGTCATTTGTGCTTGAATACCCCTTCCCAAATTTAGTCACAGATATTAAAATCTAGTTCAGTTGTTTCTTCTGTCATAAGTCATGTATATGTCACCCTTTCTAAAAAATAGTCACATGTGAAGGGTGAAGAAGCATGTTTAAGTTTGATTTCTTACCCTGGCTCTTTCTAAGCTCTTTATCTGCTCATGGAATGCAGCAGGGCTCTTCAAAGCTACAATGGGGAAGTAAAAAAGTGACATGAATATATAAGAATATGTTACTAAAGACAGTAAAGAACATGTTAGCAAAGATGGGTATTTCATGCTGTTTCATGGTTCTTTATACTAACTACAGCTACCCCTCCCAATTCATGGGGGATCCATTCCGGACGGACACCCCCCCCATGAAAATGGGGGCTCGCAAATATTCGAGCTCCATTGAAACTAACGGTGCGCGTGGCCATTTTAAGTATAGCCACTTGTCTCTCTCCGCAAAGAGCAAGACTGCAGACTCAAAGTCCACAAACAGGGAGGGGCAACTGTAATCCCAAATATACTGTATCAACAATATAGGGCATCTTTTCAATTCTCTCCTCATCTGTCCCAATTATGGGCTCTCATTAGCAGTAATAAAAGCAAGCCAACCAATTAACTGGATTCCGGATAGTTCAATTAATATCATAAATATGGACTCTAAAGGACCATGATAAGAAATAATCAAACTGCAAAATGACTAATGGTCTAGTGGTAGAAGTGGAAATCCCAGGGGACTAGATGTGTATTTGAACGTACAGTTGGCCTTCCACATTTGCAAATTTGACTTTTGCAATTTGATTATTTGTGGATTTAATTGATTTGTTCTCTCTAGGAATCTAAAGGTCGTCCAGCATGACTCTGCTGGAAGTTGACTGTAGAGTCAGGCTGGAAGACTTAAGAGATTCCTAGAGAAAACACTTCTCTAGGCATTTGTAGGTCCTCCAGCATGGTTCTTTGGTCAACCTCTGATGTTGATCATAGAGTTGGGCTGGAGAACCTAGAGATTCCTAGACAGATGTTTTCTTAGGTTTAAAAAGGGGGCTATTTACTTGCAGTTTTTCCACTTTCATGGGGGTTCTGCGCCCCTAATCCCAGCGAATGTGGAGGGCCTACTGTAAAATAAGCTGGTTCAGATATTTTGCATTACACATAGAAGACTAAGGTTCCAGCACTCTGTTTTTCCCTTCCCCTTACACTCTCTGCTTAATCATTAATTTTTTTTATTTTTGTCTACTAGTTTGTCATAAAATCTGAAGTACTAATTATGGTTTGCATGACCCCTGCAACCCAGAATCAAATCCTAGTTTCCAGACCTGGCTTGCAGGGTTCACATGAACCATTTAGATGCACATCAGGAAGTTACTAATGGGTAGGGGGCTGCTTTTTCATTTAACTTCAAAGCACAACGTGGCATTGCATATAAACTGATATATTAATAATAGAGTAGTAACACTTTCCTCCTGTATAACTCCATCATGTTTGTCCAGGACAAAAAAGCATACAGTGTTCCCATGAAGAACATCTTTGAATCTTAGCCAACTGAAAGTTATTTTAGGAAACAATGCAGTTACGACCAAATAGCAAACTTTCTTAAAAAGTAATTTGTTTATGAAGCAACATCTCTTCACTGGTATAAAAGGATCCCACTTTTAATGTCTAAAGAATTACAATTACCTTGTAGCAGAAATCAGTTCTTTTATTCATTTAATTATCACATTCTATCATTTCAATAAAGTAAATTCCAGATATAACAGCAAGATAGTATTTGTTTCCAGTTTTTGTCTTATTCCTTAACTTTAAATTGGCAGAAATAGTCTCTGAAGTGAAAAGGTAGAGACAGAATCCTAAAATCATAGAGTTGGAAAGGACCGTACAGGCCATTGAGTCCAATTCCCTGCTCAATTCAGGATCTCCAGCCGAAACATCCCCAGCAGGTCCAGCCTTTTTCTGAAGACATCCAGAGAAGGAGACTCCACCACCTCTTTATGAAATTAGTTCCATTGCCAAACTGTTCTCACTGTCAAGAAGTTTCTTCTAATGTTCAATCAAAATCTATCCTCCTGTATATTAAAACCATTAGTTCTACTCTCTGGGCAGTAGCCTAGCACTGTCCTCTTTGTGGGAGCCCTTGAAGTATTTAAAGAATGCAATCATGTCACCTTTCAGTCTTCTCTTCACCAAGTTGAATATGCTGAGCTCCTTCAACCCCAAACTTTCCTCATATGTTTTGTTCTTTATAACCCTTATCATCTTTGCTGCCCTTCTCTGAACTCACTCCAGTTTCTCTATATCCTTCTTAAAATGAGCTCCCAGAACTGAACACAGTACAGTGGACCCTTCATATCAGCGGGTTGGCAATCTACTGATTTGATAATCTCTGGATCACCACGCCCCATATTATTCAATGGTGGCATGTACATGTGGATGTGCTGATGCATCTGCACACACATCACTGCCATTGAATAATATTGGGTGTGATCATCCACATTTTTTGCCATCTGTGGTGGGAAGTGTTCACTGTACTCTAGATGAGGTCTGAACAGCACAGAAAATACGGGGACTATTATTTCCCTCGACTTGGAAACTATGCCTATGTTAATGCAGGCTAATATAGAATTCTCCCTCTTTGCTGCAGTATCACACTGCTGGCTCATGTTCAACATATGATCAACAATAATCCCAAGGTTCTTTTCACATGTAGAAATTGTGTGCCTGCATGTATACACAGTTGAATATCCTTTTTTTTATGGGTATAAATTGTGTACTAAATATTACTAGCTATTTCAAGTTTAGTACAAAGTCTTTACTATATTCAATTCAAATTTTCTGTAAAACTTGCAGGAAAAAAAGTAGTCTTACGTGGCATGATTCCTTGGTCTACCAGTTGTTCTCTTGTCCGCCTTTGCTGTAGCCTCAGTTGTAGTACTGGCAACAAAAAAGAGGTGGGATCATTACTTGGCAAACAGGAACACCATCTTACAGACAGAAAAATAATAAAAAATTAGTGTCAATTCTCAAAGAAGTAACTTGGCTTAAGCACCATATGAAATACTATAGGACCTATTGCTTTCAATTTTACATACATATTTAATTTGAAGAAAGATGCCTCTTAACAATCCTATGTTTAAAGCAGCTATAATAAAGAGGAATCTTTAAAACAGAATTTCCTGAAGGTTATTGAAACCGGTCATATATCTTTAGTTAGCATCCACCTTCAAACACTTTTGAGTTTTAGTTTTATACTGTTTGCAGTATTTACAATTTTTGAAGTATTTACAATTTTAGTAAAATCACAAACCCAAGCATTCTAACCACAAAAGGTATAGATGTTTAAAGAACACCGTTTTAACTAGGAGGTGTTCACACACAGCAGTCAAACACAAGTTTGGTGAGTCTCAAACTATCTGAAGTAGGGGTCCAGAAGTGATCCTGCCCCCCAACTTGCCATAGACCAACAACTGATTTGTGTTCACTGGCTACACCTGTTTCTTTTCTTCCTGGAAACCTGCCAGGTACCAGGAACTGGCATCCATTCATAGACCATCTTTTGAGTAACACGGATCTAGTTAAGATAATGGTGTTAAATCCTATTAGTACAGAGTGGTTGTTACTGGGAGGTGGGGAGAATAGCTACTTAGCAGGTTTTTACATAGAGCAGAGCAGGGAAAACATCCGTGAATACATGTGTGTGTATTGGGGGGAGGTGCTCTTTGAGAAGTAGACAATACAAAAATTTATGTCTGAAAGAACATAAACACACAATCAACAATCTTTTCAAGCCAAGACCCTACAATCTAGGGCCATTCCCCCAGCTGATGCGACATAAATTTAATCCAAACAAATATGAACATAATACAGTGGATCTTTTCTGTTTGTGGGGATTTGGTTGGGGGGGGTTTCCTGCAGATGGCAAAAACCCCAATGGTCGCACTCCATAGTATTCAATGCTGTCAACATGTGTATGGATGCATCAGTGTGGATGCATGGACATGACACCACTGAATATGGGCCATGGCGATCTGTGGGGGGGGGGGTCAAATCCATGTATTGCTAGCCCACCTATGCTGTACTCTTTCCTATGTTAAACATCAAAACCATTTTAACTTAATAAACTTATCAATGCACTTAATTTTGATGGTAGATGAATGTTAGGAAGGCAGCAGGCCATCTGTGAGATATTAAATGTCTCTTTGCAAATGTCTGCTACAAACAATGCCCCAGGAGAGAATTACATCCTTATATACATCCTCAAAACAAGAGCTGAAATAGTTAATTCAGGGTAGGAAACTGTGCAGCCCTCTACATGTTAAACTATAAATCCCAGCAGTCCTAGGCAGCATAGCCAGGGTGAGGAATGCTGGGAGCTACAGTCCAACATCTGGGGGCCAGACAACTCCATTCCTGACTCAATGGATGTGAGTGAGAGCTCTGAAATCCATTTCAAATTTCGCTTCTCTCTCCTTGAGAAGCAGTAGTTTCTTATGTTTTCAGCTACAAAATGGATTTTTAACTATACAAGTCCGACAAAGCTGTTGTGAGGATTACTACAATCAAATATGAGAAGTGGCTTTAATATTTAATTATAAATAGGGCTTCGTCAGATGATATACATTCCCATTCAGAAGTATTCATGTAGTGAGGAGTAAGAACATTCGCAACTCTCCTATCACCTGTGTCCCCAGAGACCTGCAAAAGGCTATCCAACATTTACATTCATATAAAGTTTAACATGGGCAGTTTCAGATTAAAGTAATATTCCACATAAAATCCATATGAGCACATGGTGGCTCTATTAAAAATGTGCAGATGCGCTGTGAAAATAATCAAATGCTAGATGCAAACTTTTTTGTGCTGGTGCAATGACACTGGTGGATACAAACCCAAGTCATTTTAGGACCTGTTCTATTTTTATATATAGGAACAGAACAAAAACAATAGTCAGATGATAAGAATAAGTGAGTTTGCTGCTAAGAGAAAGCACAGAGCTCAAAGTTCAACAAGATATTGGCTTCTCCCTGCTTATATAAAAAAAAGTGCTTGAGTGATTTTAAAACAGATGTAAAGAAATGTTCATTTATAAGGCAACAAGGGAAAAACATACCACATTTAAGAAATGAATGTTAAGACACTGGAGTTTTTAAAATCCATCTCCGCAACTTGTGAAGCTCCTCATTATGAGAAGTAATACCACCACCAAAAGCTATAATTTTACAATTTTGCTTTAAATGACAAATATCTTCAACATGTAAGATTTTTTTTTTTTTTTTAAAAAAACCTTACACAATGATTTTTCATTAAGGGATGACAGAATAGTATGAATATACATTATTGGTCTATTTTGTTATTCATTCTTTCAACTTATATTTTGCTTTTCTCCCAAGAATGTGACTCAAGGTGACACATTTAAAAGGATACAGGCTTCCTCTGTCTTTCCATGACTCATTTTCTGACGACTCGCTCTTTTGACACTTCCAAGCTACAGATAAGTTCCATTAATTCAACAAGGGATCCGCTCTTTCATCAGTTCCTCCCCGTGAGAATCATTTGACACTGCTTGCATGCATGCACACGCATGGTCCCAAGGCTCGCTACAGAAAGAGCGTACCCCTCCCTGAAATAAGGGAACTTCTCTGTGTAATTTGCAAACCTGGAAACAGCACAACATTGTCAGTCCTTCTTCCCATGACGTTTTGCTTTGGACTGCTTGTATGCTCATGCACATATGCATATACCATATACTGTTTGCAAATTGAGCTGAGAGAGGAAAAAGCTGCCAAGCTGACTACAGAGGCTCATCTGCATCCAGGGGAGGGCTGCTTGGTGCCTTTCCCCCTGTTTCTCTGGGACTGTGCATCATCTCTGCAGCTTCAATCTGCTTTTAGTCTGTGGTGCTTCTGAGATTATGAGGAGTCCATCTTCTACAGAGTTTGTTGACCAACCATGAAATAATGAGACCAGACACAGTATTTAGGTTAAACAAGGGCCATTTTTATTGACATAGAACCTGTTTAAATGTTTGAGACCTGGGCTGAGCAAATAAAAGGTGGAGCAACCTGGTGCAGGTTTAACTGAGGTCCAGATGTCAACCTATGACATCTCCCCAGCCACGCTTGGGCAAAACACCAAAGAGATTGGTTGCTATCTCAAGACGCTCATTTTGGAAGGCCAACCTAGAGGCTCTCTCCCAAGCCCTGTAACTTTATAAGAGACAGTAAGCCTCCAGATCAGCCCAAGGGCAGACTCTTTAACATCCCCCCCAGTCCCATGTCAGAAGAAAAGGGACGTGTGAGGGGGCAACGGGCACTTAAATAGCCTCCTCCCTGGCCCTTGCATGTTAACTCGCTTGGCCCCAAACACAAAGCCCCCTGGTCTCCTCTCATGGGGGCCAACATTGTGTGATTCAGGGACCAATACTGTACAACATTTGTGCTTATGATACACTCTTCCCCTCCACATTTGCTGGGGTTAGGGGCACAGGATCCCTGTGAATGTGGAGAAACCGAAATAATAAAAATACCATGTTTTTACCTGAGAGAACACCTCTCTAGAAATCTCTAGGTTCTCCAATGCAACTCTGTGGTCAACATCTGCTACACACTGACCATAGAATTGTGCTGGAGGAGCTACAAAATGCCTTATGGAGTGTTCTCTCTAGGTCCTTCAGTGCGACTTTTGGTTAAATTTGATCATAGAGTTGCGCTGAAGGACCTAGATATTCCTAGAGATAATATATTAATAAAATCTTTGAATAATCAAATCCACAAAAGTCAAAGCCACAAATGTGGAGGGAAGAGTGTACATCACAGAGGAATACACTGAGAACAGGACATTGAAAGTAAGCTTTTGTTCATTCATTTTATTTTACATTTGAGAGAGTGTGTGTGTGTGTGTGTGTGTGTGTGTGTTTATATACAGTGTGTTACTTAGCTTTTGAACATATTCAAAAGTTATATATACAGTTATTTTGGTGGCCAAAATGCATTTGCAAACTAAAAAAACTAGGTTCCACTTTTCAACCAATTCCACCTTCTAACAGTCCTCTGCTTCCTAACCCATCAGATAAGTGGCAATAGATATCATTGGGATTTGGGGGTAGACGTTTGTCATCCACTTTAGCAAATGTAAACATGTCATGATTTTCATATAATGTTTCTGCAGGCCTAAATTACGCAGGCACATTTCTTATCAAACTTATTTTTTTTTTTACCATAATCTCACCTCAAATTTCAATTTAACTGTTTATTACTCCATGAAGTCATAGTACTGAAAATATAAACCTCTCCCTTTTCTTTTCAATTACAACCACAGGAATCTGTTAGGTCTGAACCAAAGTCCAAAATTTGCAAAGAATATTTCGCATGCCATCAGAGAACATCCTAAATCAGAGTGTTCAGTCCCTTCACTGAAGGAAACATTAAAACATAGAGAGAAAGAGAGAGAAAATGGATCATAGAAGAAAGACTCCATGATAATATCTATACTCAAAGGTTACAGACTCTGGTAGTTAACAGGACATGATATTATTTAACCCTTTTAACCTTAATTAATATTTATTTGAAACTACAAATGCTTGACCTAGTGCCTTAACTTTGAAATACTTCTCCTTCTATGAAGAGGTAAAAGATGAAAACTTCCAATGACAACCAATTTATACCAAAGTTTAATACTAGTTTAGTAACTAAGCAGTAACTCATCTTGTAGAAGAAACTTTCAAATATAATTTCAGCCCTAAACAATTTGGTGTTGTGCTGCCAAACCTCTGGAACTAGTGGGCTACTGTGAAGTCCATCTGCTTAATGTAATGAATAAAACTAGTGTTCTTTTTGTAATACAGTATGGGCTCAGGAAAGCATAAACACATCTCGGGAGAATGGCAGCACAACGCTATATATATTTAGTCATGAATCCTACTGTGTGTTACATGTTTATTATGTAAGTAAGACATTTTAAAAATTATAATTTCTAATTTTAAAAGCTCAGAAAGCATTCAATGAGGCTGCTTGTCATTAGGATTTGTTCTCAGGTGTGCAAGTCTGATGAGATGTCTCAAGAGATGTACTGTCTTGTGGAGCAAAGATCTAAGACATAACAGAGAGACGAACAAGCAAAATCAAGCCCACTGATCATTACCCTTTCCTTCTGATCATTGTAGGGGGAAAAAGATACTGGAAGTTATAGCCTTCAACATATTGCAAAGAGACTATGAAATTCTGGGGAGGAAGATGATACCAGCTTAAAGATGTGGACCAGCAGTATGCTGAAGAATACTTAAAGTGAACAACTGGCTCTGCAGTTGGTCCAACAAGAAAGATTTAAGTTCTTGGACCATGGTCTGTGTTTTCAACAAGAAGGGCTTCTAGAAAAGATGGATCTGCTCACAGCTGTATCTGCTAGGAGTCTCAATGATACAGAGACAATGCTATAACAACCCACCAAAATAGAAACAAAAAGGAAGAAAGCAGCTGGAGAGAATGATCTATGGATTGGTCATCCATAGTTTCGATCCAGAGTTGGTTATACATGCATGAATGGTCCATGGTTTCTATATTAATGCACAGAGCATGGGAAATTAAAAAGATAAACCTGAATTATTAGCACATCTAGATAAATTTAATAGTCTTTGCTGAAGCCTGGTGGAATGAGTCTCATGACTGGAATGTTTTAATAGAAGGTTGACCAATTCTAAAGAAATAGACCAAAATAGGATTTTTTTTGCCTTTGCTGAGAGAAAAGGCAGGATACTTAATAAATAAATATCTCAAGAATGTGTGCACTTGTGAGAAGATCTATGACTTTAAAGCATGACAAACAGGTTGAGAGCGTTTTAGTAAAAATTAAAATTTGGGAAACAACCGAGACATTGCAGGGGCCTGTTATAGACTTCCACAGATGATGCCTTCCTAACATGACTAAACATTCAAAAATAGATATACGGTAGTAATGGAAGATTTTAAGCAGCCTGATATTTATTGGAAGTCATTATTTATTTAATGGAAGTCCTTTCCTCCTTCTTCTCCCTCCTCCTCCTCTCTCCTTCATTTTACCTCACATTCTCACAATGCATTCCTCTCTTGCTTCTTGTTCTCCACTATCTTGGTCTCCTTCCTTTTTCCCTTGCTTTTTGTGTTTTGCCATTTGCACCATGCACTCATCTTCCCATCCCTCCTGTCCAGTATTTCTCACTGAGTATTTCCTTAAACTTATTTAACTTACTGAGATCGTCATTCTTAAAGTACAGAGTGTATATCTCACTATGTTTGGTTTCCCTTTTCTTCTGTATAATAAATTGCAAGAGAACCTAGTTACTCGTACCTAAGGCCTCCCTTATTTCCACTTTGTTGACCCGCCTCCCCCCCCCCCCCCGGATTTGGTAGGATCAAATCCAAAATGGTCATCTCCCTTGTTGCCTCCCACCTTCTCTACGATGAAATTATCAGCAAGCCAAATAAGAACTTTGAACCATTTATGAACCAGTCATGAATGTTTTATGTTTTATGAATGTTTAACCTCTTTGTCATGCTTTAAAGTCATAGATCTTCTCACAGGTGCACCATTCTTGAGATATTTATTTATTAAGTATCCTGCCTTTTCTACAAACTAAGAATTATGAATGCAATAGTACAACGGCTTGTGTGGAAAGATAAAGAAAATTACTACAACAACCAATGCAGAGAAATAGAAGACAACAACAAAAAGAGAAGAACAAGAGATCTATTTCACAAGATCTGGGAAATCAAAAGAAAATTCAAACCAAGGGAAGGGAGTGTGAGGATGATCAGGGGAATGAAAGAAGCAAGAGAGGTGCACACTTTGAAGGTGCAAGGCAAGGTAAAGAACAGAGTAGGAGGCGAGTAAGAGGTACAAGAAGAAAGGGGCCTGTAAGGCAATTTGTTGAGCAGCAGTGGTGGCCCAAGGTAACATGATAAACTCCAAATAAACAGAGATTTGAACTTGTGCTGTTCGAAGCCTAGCACCATGCATCTAAGGAAGTAGGTTCAAGTCTATGAAAGCTCATGCTACCAACTTCTCCTTCAGTTAGTTTAAGGTGCTACAAGATCCCTCTGCATAGTGCTTTAAACATTATTCTAGTGCTTCTCTCAGATCACTTGTACTTTTAAAGGAATGAAAAAATGCAACAATGAATGTTGAGAGAGATTTGCATGACTAGAATAATTTGCATAATATGCAAATTACATTCCCAGATTTGAGGAAGTGGAATATGGCAACTCTATCCTTGGGGTCCCTTCCAACTCTAAGATCCTACTCCATCAAAAACACTGTGTTGGAATGTATTCTGCTACAGAGAACAATTAGTTGGTCATCCTGCATGCTTTAAAATTTAAAGTGTAAGAAGAAATGCATTTTAAATCAGATTTTAATAAGATCTGAAAGACAGAGCAGATGAAACTAAAAGTATTATTAAAGCACATAAAGTCTATCCATAATTATTTGTCATTGTCAGACCTAAGATAGACTTGATATAGGTTGAGCATCCCTATCCGAAATTCTGAAATATGTACTCCAAAATCCTTAACTTTTAGAGCTACAACACAAGTAGCATAATATGTATCTCTAGTGTATTTGGGATAGAGAGAAACACAGCTAGAGAGAGACACAAAGATCTATGAAATGGCAGGCATCCATGCCTCCTGCCATTTCACAGATCATCAATCTCTCTATAGCTTCATTATGTGTCATTATGTATATGCAGATACAGGTATTCCAATATCTGGAAAAAAATCCAAATACAGAACGCTTCTGGTCCCAATTTGGATAAGTGTGTGTGTGTGTGTGTGTGTGTGTATATATATATATATATATATACACGATCATCTGATCAGACATCAAATAAACAATAACAATCCAATATCAAATAAACAATAATCAACTTGCATCATGATAACACACAATTAAATATCACAGTAAGTAAACTATATTAATTGGAAATTCAGTTAGAAAATTATTTTAAAGGAAGAAATAAAATTTAACAATATAGATTAATTATAAAAATATAAATTACATTCTAACTTTTAGACTAAAAGATTAATAAGAAATTAAGATATCATCTTACGGCGGCAGACCATTGCTGCTGCACAAAAGCTGGCTACCTTTGTTGTTACTGATGGGCAGTGGGATACTCAACATGTATTTCTATATCTTATATCCATTCGTAAGCATTTAAGATGCTTCACATGTTTTAATAACCCACAAACCAGGGTGGGGAACATTAACCCACAAAACAGTTGGTAGTTCAACACCCATAATCCTTTACCAATGATCAAGGAAGTTGGGGCTTCTGGGAGTTGTTCAAAAGGCTACTCACTCCTACTTACCACTTAAAGTAAACCCACATTATTATCCCAATATATTACAGATGGCTGAGACATAGTGGCTTGCTGAATACCGATGAGTTCAGAGCTGCAGTGGGGATTTTGCAACCCACAGCTCATTCCATAAATCATGCAAATTATTCAAGAAGTTGCAATCTACAGGTTTAGATTCCAAACCTGAAGGTGATTATTTGATTTCACATAACAAGGATTATTTGATTGCACATAACAAGGATACAAGGACCAGGTTTTAATAGCAATTGATGCAGAACTTCATACCAGAAACAGCAGTGTCTTAAAATAACAGTATTGTCTATTCTGATGGAACAGTTTCTTCATAGCCACCTTATATAAGAAATCTTATATGCCAATATCCCAATACTATTTAATCTGAACTCCAATGAGTTTTATAGCATGGCTCTGTTCAGCTTCTGAAGTAGGTGTTATGAAACATGTCAACTAAAACATCCAGCTACAGTTTGGAGTAGATGAGTGTTATAAACATTGTGATTTATAATGTGGGATTCACTAGGCTATGCACATAGCAAAAAAGCAGTATAAAGAAAGATGAAACAAAAGGAGGAAAACAGAAAGTGTAACACATAGTCTCTTTTTCCTTGGAGTAACAGAGCTGTTTGGTTCTTTGAAAATGCAATGGCTCCTTTTCCCATGCATGTAACTGATCATTAAATATGAATTCTCTATCCATCTGCACAAAGTTTGAAAGTCCTGAGTTGCCACAGTATACCAGGTAGCAGAGGTGTTACATAGCTTGTTCCTATTGCACAGCTAAACTACTATTTCATACAAAATTCTCACAAAATTCCTTTGAGATAGTGTCATATCATTACTGTATCATATCATTACTGTAGAGATTGGACAGAACTCATTTCTTCTTCTTGTACTATCACTTGTAATTCCAAGTATCCTTTCATTTGTCGTCAATTGCAATACTTGGGGTGAGCAAGCTAAAATGGATAGGAATGGGACACTTTGAGTCAGTGTTTTACTCTGGAGATGAAAAGATAAGAAGGCATGGAGTAGTATTTATAGTGAAGACAGATATAACAAAATCAGTCACAGGATATAACACAAAGTCTAACCAAGTCATGTCAAGTCAGGGAAAACTCATCAATATAACCATAATTCAAGTCTATGTTCCAACCACAGGTGAAAAATGGAAGAAATTGAAAGATTCTATGCTGGAGTCCAAAAAGAAATTGATTAAACCAAACAGAAAGGCTTGTTACACATAGGTGACTGGAATGCAAAAGTAGGTTGCAGAACAGTGTCAAAGACTGTAGGAAAATTTGGACTAGGATCAAGGAATGAAGCAGGAGAGCAACGGATGGAATTCTGCAAGGCTGTCAGTGTCAGTTTCCCACATGAAGCAAAGGGAAGGGGTAAGGGTCAATGAGCATGATGAGGGTGGTCAGCCTCTCTGTTACCTGGAAAACAGCACACCTCTTGAAACATTTTACCAGGCCCAAAACTACTGATTCTGTACCGCTCAGCAGGCAGTCCCCTACCACCATCTCATGCCTCCTGATAGATTTCACAGAGGCCATTCCTTGAGCTGAACCTTCCAAGGTCTCATGCACATTGTCTGAGGACTGACAATGCTGCTCTTCTTACTGGAAATGTTAATGTTGTAAGCCGCCCCGATTGCTCTGCAGAGGGGCGGGATATAAATTATTATTATTATTATTATTATTATTGCCCACATCATCACTGATAAGGCAGAGAGTTTCAAATAAATCTATAGCTCCAAGCTCTAAGAATGATCACTGGACCACCTTCTTCTTTGTGTCACATTCCTCCAACTGTCTACCTCCTATATGTGGGAACTGATCTCCGCCCCAGAGACATCCCTTGTGTGTTCCTCAACCAGGACAATCTGCTATGCTTTGTCCAAGATTAACTCATGCTCCCTAATATGTTGAATAAACAGGCCTCAGGTTGCCGGATCTGCTCTTCCAACAGGGCAACCAGCTTGCATGTTGCACATATAGCTATGCTCATCTGTTGGCATGAACACAAACATACCATAGCTGTGACGGGTGACTGCAGCAGCTGCTGCACCATCCATTAAGTAGGCTCTGGTACAGAACTCAAAGTCTTCCCCATAAAACGGCTCTGCTAAACATCCATGCAAAATACTTCTGTTGGTCTCGCCCATGAACGAGATGGGGATTTTTGGCGTCAGTGTGGTGTAGCTGTTCAAGTGTTGGACTAGGACACTGGGAGACCAGGGTTCAAATCCTCACTTGGCCATGGAAACCCACTGCGTGACCTTGAATAACCCACACCCTCTAAACCTCAAAGGAAGGCAAGTGCAAACTCATTCTGAACAAATTCTGCAAATAAAACCCTAAGATAGGGTAACCTTAGGGTTAACATGTCAGAAATGACGTGAAGGCACACAACAACATTGATCTGAGGGATGGTTGGCCATGGTCTTCCCATAGTGATTGGTATTAAGTCTGTCCCTACTAAAGTAATCTAGCATGCACCAGATGGCTGAGCTTGTCCTAAAGAAGTTGATACCATGTCTGGTAGTAGTGCAACCTGTAAAGATGTTAATGCCAGTAGTGGGAAGTCTGACATACTGTTGAATGTATTTCCAGGATCTCTGAAAGTCACAGGCTCATATGGATTGAGGAAGAAGCTGTACCAAGTGGTGATCAAAGGAACTTGATCCACTATTTTCCATGATGACTCCCAGACATATACAGTCATCCCTCCGGATTCGCTGACTTCCCATTCACGGTTTTGAATTTCCGCAGACAGGAAGCCAGGAAGGACAAAATGGCACCCACACACCCACAGCACACACACACACAGATGCATGCAGCCATTAAAAAGAATAGGGCTCCAATATTTGCGGTTTTTCCGATTTGCAGGGGGATCTTCTGCAAATCAGAAGGGCTGTGAAATGAGAATACAGAGACCCTGTTTTGTGAAGCAAATGAAGCCAAACTGGGTGTTGTGACCTTCCCTGAGTCAAAACAGACACTGATTTTACCATCAGGATGGTCAATTTTGCTGATGCAAGAAGCACACCTCTTGAATAAGGCCTTAAAAGGCCATACAAATTATTTGAAGAAGGGGACTAAAATAAAGGGGACCGTATAAAATGGAGTAAGAAGAAAAAGAACTCATAACAATAGAAGAAGAAAAAAAGAAGTACAACTAAGGAGAAGCAAAATTTAGATTTCTGCTTCAATAGTTGGAGAAAAACCCTAATGCAGCTACTCGTTTGGCAGATAAAAAAGAACTGGGGAATTGGAACATATGCAGTAGGGAGTGTGAGTATATATATGGCAGAAGGCATTTTATTCCCTCTCAGCTTATCTTTATATTATCTATTTTTATTAATAATAATGAAAATGACCATCATAAATATCTTGCATATATCCTATTATCAGTGGCAGAAAATAGTCATAGTGAAGAGATTACTCTTTTCTTAGGACAGTGGATGCTATGTGATCTGGTACCAAATGAAAATTAATTTTAACAGGGAAAAATAAGAGAGGCCATTACTTGTTGTTGTAAACTATGTACTCCATCAGGTACCAGCTTAAATATTGGGTCAACTTGCTACAGGAGCTTTGATATTTTATATTTTGGACATTGAAGGGAAAGGGTTTTTCACTCCTGAGAAGGAAAGAAAAATGTACTTAAGCTTGGCAGGCCAACTGGTTATATAATGAAGTAGGGAGATTGTAATATAATGTGATTCTTTTGTCATACAGTGGTACATTTGACAGATTCACGGAAGTGGAAGGAATCCCAAGGGCCACCTTATCATCAGAAAGTTCTTGCTAATGTTTAAGTGGAATCTTTTCCCCCTTTTTTGCCATTTGAATCTACTGTTTTGTGTCTTAATCTCTGGAAGCTTATTCCACCTCCTACATGACATCCTTTCAGATAGTTAAAGACGGCTGTCATATCACCACTTGTCTTCTCAGTTCCCAAAGCCAATTATTAACAGCTTGGTTTCCAGACTTTTTACCATCTTGGTTGCCCTCCTCTAGACACAGTATTCTGGGTGAGGTTTGACCAAAGAGTATGTACTATTACTCTTCTCAATCTGGACATAATACTCCTGTTGATACAGCCTAGAATTGCATTGGCTTTTGGGGCTACCACATCACAAGGCTGACTCATATTCAGCTTGTGGTAATCCATCCTATTCCTATGCATGTCATTCTTCCTGCCCAAATGTAGTGCGTTACAACTGTTTCTGTTGAAATTCCTTTGATTAGTTGTGCGCCAACTCTTCAATCTGTTAAGACCGTTTTCAACACTGATTCTGCTACCCCTCTACAAATGTACATCTCCAAATTTGATAAGCATACCCTCTACTCCACCCAAATGCTTTATATAAATGTTGAACAACGGCCATAAGCAGACAGGCTGAATAGCATGGACCAAGCCCATGCTATTTTAATATGGGACAATCCCTGGGCTGGTACAGAGGTGAGTGGGTGTTTACATGCCCACTCACCGCCACACCATGGGCCCACTACTGCTGTGCATCTTGTACCTACCTCCACTGTTGTATCTGCTGAGAAGATTCCTTTCGCAGCCCGTAATGGCAGAAACAGGGTGCCTAGCTACACTCATGTGGCCAGGCATCCCCATCCGATGTCACAGCCATACCAGGGGTCTTCTTAGCAGACATGATGGCAGAGGCAGATATAGGAAATGGGGGGCTGTCTGGTTTTCTGGTTGTCACTTCAGTTTCCTAAAAACTCTGCAGCACATAGCCAGTCTTTTTTAGATCAGGTTAAGCCCCCTTTGGGTTGAGATAAGTCTGGATCTGTGTCCTATCTGCCTGATCCCAGCCCGGGGCTAATGGCCTGCATCATCTGGATGGGATGACATGAGGTCAGAGGGAGCATGGGCCTTTTGGTCCGTGCGTACAGGCCCACGATCAGATTAATCTGGTATAATTGTTTTTGAAAAAGAATGAAATGATTACCATTATCTTTTAATGAATTCCTCATGGTACAGGCTCTCATTTTCCCTTCTTGGGCAAGTGCAGGAATGGATATAATGCAACCCTCCAGATGGACTGCACTCCTGCATTTTTCACCTTTAGCTATGCTAGGTAGGCCTTCTTTTTGGAACCTGTGGTCCAACTACAACTGGAGGGCTACATGATTTCCAGGACAGAGAAATTCATAATGAGAATTCATCTGAGAAGGAAATGAGAAGTTATCCCCATAAGCTCTAACACAGATCTTGAAAGAAATGTATTTGCTTAATTACTTCTGGTTACAATATGTGGGGTATCCTTACATTTACAAGACTTAGCAAGGAACCTCAATAGGAATAAGAACAGAAAAACAGTAATCACTGAGAAAGAGAAGAGCACTATGCAGGGTGAGAATACTCACTTTCTGATCATTGTGAAGCCCTGCTACTAAACCTTCAGCAGCCATTAAAACTACTCTTTCAAACTTACAACTTTCAGAATCCCATCCTCCACAAAAAAACCCCAACCAAACCCTGTAATTCCTGGAATATTACATTTCCCCCACATCATTTCTTAGTTCCATCATTTTAACAGTTATTTTTTTAAAAAATAATAATAATGTCTTGATGATCAGATGACCCTCAGATATATACGTATATTCAAGCCTTTTTTTATTCAGTTGTATTTATACCACGTTGTCATTTTCTAAGGTTTCTTCTCTTACAATATAGATAGTATCTTCAAGTCTTATAATTCACCTTGAAATCCAACCCAGAACTGTAAAATGAAATGTGTTGCCAGAGACCTGGTGATAATTTACCACACTAAAATGAGTGGCATCAACAAATAAAAAACTTTATTGTGGGTCTGACAACCCTGCAATGCTTGAATCCCTTTGGAGGCTAAGCAGACAGAGGGGAAAATTTGGGTTGCTTATGGAGTTTCCTGAACAGGGGCACCACCCGCTGTCTGCATGGCCCACTCCCACAATGGGCCAAACACCCATGGGCAGTCCACATCATGAGGCATCAAGTTGTGCTGCTCAATTATTTTTTCCACTTTCCTCCAGTGCATGCACACCATTACACAAAGACACCACCTGTGACTGCTACCTCCCTTGTCGCCCCCAGACTCTGGAACGGCCTGCCAGATGAGATCCGTCAATTGACATTGTTAGACAGCTTTAAAAAGGCTGTCAAAACGGATCTCTTCCGGCAGGCCTTTCCAGAATAGATCACCCCGGCCTCAGGAACCTCCCGTGGGAGTCCTCCAGATTCCTCCCAGCTTAAAAAACCACCGCTGTACTTCTTGCTTTTTGTTGCAGATACACGTGGCCGTATCTGCATATATTGCATGTTTTCATTTTATGTGATTTAATATTGTTTTAAGGGGAGGGAGGGAATAGGGTTTGGGTATACTGTATCTTAATATTGTGAGCCACCCCGATTGGTTTCAGAGGGGCGGGATATAAATAAATTGTTGTTGTTGTTGTCCCATCCAGCTGCCATCCCACTGGACTCCCCATGTGACCAGTGACACAGTTGCATGAGTGATATACTGCTAGTACAGCGCATGGGTGTCTCCAGGGACACAAAACAAAGCACAATCATGGAGGCCCCCCATATATGCTCCCATTTCCCCTTCACCCCATGGTCCCTCGTTGGACTGTCTAGTTTGTGTATGTTTTTATTACATCCACTGTTTTTTTTTGGTGATCTGCTATGTTTATTATAATTTCATTTCATGGGTTGTGTGACAGCTCGATGGTACAGCTGGCCACCTGTGTACAACAAAAGAAAAAAAATGTATAGTGAGAATGGCGTTGGCGGCTGGAACCCACCAGGCCCAAAGCGTACGCTCCAGACTGCTTCTGTAAGCCGCCTGCATTACCCTACTTGCATCATGCTGTTTATATGCCAGTGCGATAATGCACACTTTCAGCATTAAAGTGGACAAAGTAATTAGTTTGCTCTGCTTTTTCTTCCTGGAGTGTGGCTTTGTCCCAGTTTCCTCCTATTTCGTCCCTGTGTGTAGTATGAATAGGTAGGTCTCAAGTTGGGTTGAAGCTACTTCTTTTTGCCAGTGCAGACAACCTCTTAGCTGTGCCTGCCAGGGATTACACTGACAAAAACACAGAAGTGGGGAGGTAAGGAACATTCCTGCTGAGTTTTCCACTGTTGCTGAATTTGTGTTTCAGATACTGAACCCCTGGATTGCTTATTTACCTTTACCATAATCTGTTGGTTGTATTATTGTTGTTGCTGTTAGCTAAATTGCAAGTAGTAGATAAATGTTTTCTAAACAATTACCATCTCATAGTCAGTAAAAATACAGAATAGAACCACAATTGGTATTATGCACTGAAATATTCCAACATCACTGTTTAAAAAAACAAGCAGAAACCCTCATTGGGATCATTTCCTTAAAATAATTTCTGCAATATTCTGACAGTATAGTTCAGGGGGGAAATCACTATGTGTAGTGTGGAAGTATAATATACGTATGTACTTTAGCATTGCTAGATGTCAGGTCACACATTTCAGTCTGCAAGATTAAAGAGACAGAGGATGGAGGAGATAAAGGAACAAAGTCAGCAGTAGATAACTTTATCCCAATGCTGATAATTGCATGGAATCAGATTATAAATTGGATCACCAGAGATGTTCATTATCATTTACATGGCTGGAACAGATACTGAGACACATATGGGTGATGTGAGAGACCAATTCTGATATGATAAACCCAAAATTGTTGATTTAAATGTGAAGGTTTTTGCATCAATTTATCACAAACCTTCAAATGGGCTTCAGCTAGTGATATCTGAAAATAATAGTTTAAGTTTCTTCTTCAGAACCTAAGGTATTGCCATTACTGCCTAAAGCCATGAAGGCTAAAGGGGAAATGCCATACTCAGGATTTTAGGAAGGCTCCAAGGAATCCAATATACTTCAGAATCAAAAGCCAAAAAGAATGGGGACATTATTAAAATCCCATTATTAAAATCCAAAGTAGACCAAACTGAGGCTGTCATACTTTGGACACATCATGAGAAGAGAGGACTCATTGGAAGAGAAAATAATGCTAGGAAAGATGGAAGAGAGGAAGGCCACATGCCAGATGGATGGACTCTATGAAGGAGGTCACAGGTATTAAGGGGTTGCAGGAATTAAGCAGAGCAGTGGAGGCAGGGGGTCCTGGAGACGTCTCATCTATAGGGCTGCCATGGGTCGAGAGCGACTTGAGGCAGGCGACTTGAGGCAGTTAACAACAACAACAACAAAAGCAGGTTTTTGTATATCTGTATTGTATATAACAAAGAGCAATTTCAAATACCCTTTGAAATTGCTTGGCTTCCAGGGAGGTTTCCGTCTTGCTCTGCTCTAGGACCCATTTGTTTGTCCTTTTGCCTGTCCATGGGATCCTCAGCACTCTTCTCCAGAAACACATTCTCTCAAATGCATTGGTTTTCCTCCTATCATCTTTCTTAACCGTCCAGCTCTCACATCCATACATGATAATAGGAATACAATGGCTTGTATGATTCTAACTTTTGTGCTAAGTTGTATATCTTTGCATTTTAGAATCTTTTCTAGTTCTTTCATAGCCACCCTCCCCATTCTTAGCCTTCTTCTGATTTCCTGACTGCAGTCCCTATTTCTATCAATGTTTGATCCCAGGTATAGGAATTCTTTTACTACTTCTATTTCCTCATTGTCTAGGTTGAACTTGTGAAAGTCTTCCATGCTCATTACTTTTGTTTTCTTGATGTTCAACATTAAGCCTGCCTTTGCACTTTCTTCTTTGATCTTCCTTAGTAGGTGTTCCAGGTCTGTGAGGTTTTCTGCTAGTGTTATGGTGTCATCTGCATATCCTAGATTGTTGATATTCCTTCCTCCTATTTTCACTCCTCCTTCTTCTGTGTCCAAGCCTGCTTTTCTTATAATATATTTTGCTTACAAGTTGAACAGATAGGGTGAAAGGATGCAACCGTGTCTGACTCCTTTGCCAATTACAAAAACCTGCTACATATGTTTTAATGTTGTATTCCATTTTCAGGTTATCTGCCTTATGTTAGTAGACAGTCCGCTATTCACCTTCAGGATGTTTTCTTGTGGCACTCAGTGTTACTCCTATAATTTAATTAAATTCATTCATATTTCTAGTCCACTTAATCTTTTAGGCTCAAGGCTAACCACAGTCAAAAGCAGCATATTTAAGATAGTCAGCACTTTCTAATAAAAACTTAGGTTCCAAAAGGTGACCTTTAATAAAAGTCATTACAATACTTCTCAATATGTTTAAACTAGTTTTAGAGAGAAGAAAGCCCCTTAAATATGAGATAGCCACAGAGATCAGCCTCATTTGAGTGTTTGCCACACATATAAAGATAAAATAATCAAAAGAGATAGAAGAGAAATTGTATACAGAGAAACAGATGGTGTCTTAGTCCCAAACCATGCACATGAAGTTCCCAAAACATATAGTTTTATATGTCAAACTGGCATTTTGAATTGTGTCACAAAGAGAAAAGTCATAACAGATGCTACAGTACTAATGAAAGATGTGCAGATTTGGCAATGACAAGTGTTGGAACATCATGTTCCGCCACAGCAAATATTTGCTCAGTCTTATGGGGGTGACTTTAGGTCAATCACTATATCTCAACTTTGTTTTTGTTGCTGCTGCTGTTATAGTGGGCCTACAAGTTGTTTCCGACTTCTGGTGATCCTAAGGGGTTGTCTTGGCAAGATCTTGGCAGAGGACGTTTGCCATTACCTTCCCTTGAAGCTGAGAGCGTGTCACCCAATGGGTTTCATGGCAGAGCTGGGATTCGAACCCTGGTCTCTAGAGTCACAGTCCACCACTCAAACCACTATGCCACACTGCCTCTCCTGTATCTCAACTTACCTTACCTTAAGGAATGATGTCAAGACAACATGTATATGCCGTTAAAGGAAGAGTGAGATATAAATGCAATGCAAGGGCAGACCCATGGAGATGAATGACTGTTCCCATCTCATCAAATGGAGCTAAGCTAGAGAAGATCACTTCTGATCAATGCCACAAATTGACATCTGATTAACACCAATTTTCTCACATGTGAGGAGCCATGGCCCTGCAATTTCACGAGGGGAAATTCTGTTGCAAACTAATGTGTTCATGGACACTATGTATAGGCACTTATTGCATTTCTTGTATTTATTTATTTATAATCGCAATGCATTTTTTTCTGCACAGAGATAACCACCACAAGAACAGCTAGGGCTAGATTTGTATATAACCAGTTTATACAAAATTTCTCTTCAGTAAACGCAGTCGTGGGGATTGGTTTTGGCTTTGTCAGGAAAGCGACATGCTTTAAACCTAATTCAACACAACTTGCAGACTGTATTCCTTCCATTTCTTACCATTATTCATTATAGTGATTATATTTTGTGATAAAAGAGGAAGAACTACTGTTTTACTCTGAGCTACAGCTACACCTATCTAGCTTCTACTTTGCTTTCCACATTCAAGAAAATGTGTTCAGTCTTTTTTTTTCTTTTTCTTTTTTAAATTTAAACATCAGAATCAACGTTAAGAATCCTAATGAACAGAAATACAACATTTTACTCTCAGAAAGCAAAAATGCCTAGTGCAGACTGCAGTGGAACAATCTTTTCTTAAATCTCCCAAAGCACTTTTGTTCCTTGCATTTATGTTCAGTCCAGAAGGAAAAACAGTTTCTTATTAAAAGGAAATGTCAGTATTGTATCAAAGGAAGTGACAGTGTTTTCTGGCTCACCACCAAAAGCTCCAATACACTTAGGTATAAGAAATCTGGAAAGGATATAAGGGAAAGGATAGTGCTCTGGGGTAGGAAAGGAAGGAGGAAAAATACTTTTTGCCATACAGTATGGAAGGGAAAAACACCAACTGGACACTTAATACAGTAGAACCACAACTGCCTATAATATCTTTTACTTCATGTAATAAAAAATACACATTGATTCAGGAAATCAATATATTTTTTCTTACAGTTAAGAGAGCAGTACCTTAGCTATAACCCATACTAGTTGCAGTTAGTATAGATGCCATCACCAAGTGCTTGAAAGTCTTCTGAATTAACTAGATTTCTTGACAGCTTAAGTGCATTTTCTTTTATAAAACAAAAAAGATCGCCCTATCAATAATTTAACCCAATCTTTAAAATAGATTGCTGCTGAATTTTTTTAACGGTCAAGCAGAATTGTATCGAGAAGCAAGAGCTGGAGGAAGTCTGCAATGTCTGTGAATGAAAATCATTTAATGATGCTTTTAATTCTGTTCTCTCTGACCTCAGCTGGCGAAACCCTTAAAGGGCACGCTTCATAGCATGTCCTCTGAAGTCAATATGAAAACAGCATTAGCCACCAAGGTATCATAAAAAGATTTATTAGGTTGTCAAGAACCAGGGCTGGAAAACTGCAGTGGAGCCCATTGACCACTGTTATGCACATATTCGTTCCTTGACTATCTATCATATTTATACAAAGTGCTATAATTCTAACCCATTATACTGGGTGATTCAAAAAAAGAATGGTGCAAAAGGAAAGCTGTTCTTATTTGGTTCTGCACCGTTCTTTTTGAACCGCCCTGCATTTAAACCAAACCCCAAAACTGCATATCGCTTTTCCCCGTTTCTGTCCCAAAACATGAAAACTGACCTTCCTTAAGACTTTTCTGGTTGCTCATGTCAAGGCATTCCTTTTCTTTCAATGGTTCAATATATCCAACAGGTAAAATCTCTGGGAATCCCTGTCGCTGCTTCTTGGAGCTATCAATCATGATGACACTTGGTTAGAAAGGCAACGTCCAGCATCGGAGAAAAGGCCAGTTTACAAACCAGCAGTGGGCTACTCCTTTTGCTCAATGCAATAATTGAGCAATTGTGTCTTTAAAGCATCTGGAAGCAGCCATTACCCCTTTATTTCCCAGCCTGACTTGAAAATACACTCGCACAGCTAGGAGCACTTAACTCTCTCTGAGATAGGAAGGCTGAGCCGATGTGGAGAGCATCCAAATCCCACCTCCTTCCCATAGAACCACTCTTTGTCCCTCCCTCCATCAGCTACCCTAGTTTTCTCTATACTTTAAATTCAATATGCAGTTTGATGGTCAGAATCATCTGACAAACACTGAGTCAAGCAGTTAAAAATAAATCCCGGCAGTGGTGGAAGGAACAACATTTGGCGATATCTAGGATGATAAATTGCTACTGTGATCTCTCCTTCCACACACACACACACCCCTCCGTAGCCACAAGCAGGAGAAGCATTTGATGCTGCCAGATATAATAATTATTATTATTATTTTAATAGCATGTCCTCAGGCAAGAAGAATTTAGCTATAGCACCAGAAACAAAAGAGGCAGTGGGAGAGGAAAAAGAAATTGCAACCGAGTACACGTGCTGATTTTAAGAAACTATTAACCATTCAAGGTCCTAAACAAGAGTGTTTCTTTTGTTCTTCTCCCCCTGAATGGCTGCTGTGGACCAAAGAGGTAATGGAAAAGAGGGAGATGCATTATTATCTGCAAGAGAATCCACAATGCAGAAACTGCATGGAAGGAAACCCACTTCAAATACTTTTTTCTCAAAGACTGAGAAAAAAAGTCTTTGGCTACATCTGCACTGCAGACATAATCCAGTTTGACACTGCGTTTAACTGCCAGGGCTCCATCCTATGGAATCCTGGAATTTGTTGCGGCACCAGAGCTCTCTGATGGAGAAGGCTAAATAGTTCACAAGACTACAAATCCCAGAATCCCATAGCATTGAGCCATGGCAGTTGAAGTGGTGTCAAATTGGATCATTTCTGCAATGTGGATGCAGCCTTTGTAACATCACTAGTCATTGTTCCAGTCTAACTTCTCTACCCCAAGATATTCAAGAGCAGGGGTAGGCAACCTTTTTGAGCCGGGGGCCGATCCCCCAAAGTCGTCCCTTTCGACCGGCCGGGGGGGGGGCTGGCAGCACCCCGGGCGCGCACAAACCCTGCCGCCATACGCGCTGCCGCCGCCACTGCGCACACTGCCGCAGCCGCCTCTGCACATGTCACGGCGGCCATTTTGTTCTCCAAAATGGCGGCCGTGATGCATTTGCGCATGCACAGTACTCCTGCGGATGCGCAAACGTGTCACAGACGCCATTTTGGAAAGCAAAATGGCGGTCGCGGCGCACGCAGCCGTGCGGCGGCCCAAACGCACGACGGCGGCGGCAGGAGTCTGCCTGGGCCGGTAAGCGCGGGGGCCTGGCCCGGAACCGGCCCGGGGACCGTAGGTTGCTGGCCCCTGTTCAAGAGTAAAGATATTTACTGTTATTGAATCAAAACACATAGCAACCAACAGGCTCTACACTTCTGTATGCAGAGAGCAAGGCATTTGTAGAGAGCTTGGCAAGGCAGAAAGCTATGCAGTAGAAAAGCAGCAACTACTTTACTTTTTTCTTTTCTTTTCTATGGTTACTGTATAAGGAACATTTCGTGACGGATAGTCATTATGCAAAGCTGAAGAAAAACCAATACTGCTGCTATATGGGTATGCAACTGTGTGACACAGTGTGAGACTTAGGAAACATACAATGAAAGTGGATGTGTGTGACATACTAACACAACTCAGAAATCTATTCATTGTGCATGGACTCCCTAATCTAAGTTACACATTCTGATCAGCCATAATTGAGAAACACTGCAGTGTAGAGAGGAAGAGGACACAATCTAGGAAAGTGAGTACACTCGTCCCTCCACATTTGGAGCTTTGATTTTTGTGGATTTGATTATTCATGCATTTCATTAATATGTTCTCTCTAGGAATATCTAGGTCCTCCAGTGCAACTCTATGGTCAACTTTAACTAAAAGTGGTACTGGAGGACCTAGAGATTCCTATTGAGAACACTCCACTAGGCATTTGGAGCTCCTCCAGCGCAATCCTATGGTCAATGTCTGGCAGATGTTGACCATAGAGTTGCACTGGAGGGCCTAGAGATTCTTAGAGAGGTGTAAACAGTGTTTTTGTTATTTGTGGTTTTTCCATGTTCACGGGGTTCCTGTGCCCCTAACCCCAGCAAATGTGGAGGGACGAGTGTATAAACGAAACAAAGCTGGAAGAGGTCTAGTGGGATAGGTTGTTAATAATGTTATTACAAATAACACAGTTGGTGAACTATAACTAGATGACTGTCAGAGCTAGGGGCCAAGTGAGAAAAGGGGAGTTAAAAACAGGTGTGTGATTAGAGATGGGAAATTTGGACCGTCCACTTGGCTATAATCCCATCATTATGCCCATGTTTCAACATGTATTTCCACCATACATTCTTACTAGCAAGAAGTAAAACACTGAAACAACAGATGTTGCAATTCTCCTCACTCCCATGCAAACATAGTGTCGCTTCTCTTTTCCACACTGGATTTTTAATGCAGAAATATTCAACTGCTTTCTTTGTGCTTATCTTCATTGAATTGCTCCAGAAGCATCCTCCACAGGCTTTTTGATCTGTTATTCACAATGCTAGCAGCCATTTAATCTGATTTAGTAACTGAGACATCTTTAATGTCTTCAATGTCAACCGTTCAATAGGAGAAAACACTTTTCCTTAATGGTTCCTCGCAACTGTTTTGAGATGTCCACAGCCAATTTTTGAACCAGGAGATCACTCCACCATCTGTCCCAGTGTCAGCTAATTTTTCTGGTCACTTTGGAAGCAATTCCTGTGCTTCTCTTTGCTACCAAATAGTTAGACTCAAGACGGGTGTGTTCAGCAAAGATTATGAGGAGATAGGAAAAGAGTTAGTAGAATCAATGAAGATGCACTAAATAAGTAACTGTTAACTGCACTTCTATTTAAAAAATTATTTTTATTATACACATGTGCGTCTGGGAATGCTACAACCGTACTACGGTTGAGTTGAGATACACAGGGTCTGTAGTGGCAGGAGTGGTTCCAGGGAAGTGGTGTCCAATGGTGGGATTATAGGGAAAAAGATGTTCACACTGGAATCTCTAGAGCAGGGATTCCCAAACTTTGTTCCTCCAGGTGTTTTGGACTTCAACTCCCAGAAGCCTCAGCCAGCTTGGTCAACAGTCAGGAATTCTAGAGGCTGAAGTCCAAAACATCTGGAGGACCAAAGTTTGGAAATCACTGATCTAGACAATCTCTACAAGTATTGTTGGCAGCAGAGGGGTCCCCACATTTAGTGCCTGTCCTCAACTACAGCCAGCCACAGTTCCCACAGCTGCTAGGGATGGAAAGGGTGAGCTGCAAACAGCAAGGCCAGCCACAAACCTTCCTGTAGTTGAAGCACCAGCAAAGCAGAGTCCAGAAATCAGCGTCAGTCAGTCTAAGGTCAGGGCAGGCAGCAGTCAGCAAAGGTCCAGTCCGGTCCAAGGTCAAGGCAACAGAGTTCCACAGGGCAAGAGCGAGAGGCACAAAGCAGGAAACAAGGAACCACACTGACCGCAGTCTCCCAAGGAAACTACAATAAGTCTTAGCACTGAGGAAGCCTCTCGCAACTGTTTAAATAGTCAAATCCTACCTCAGTGCCAGCTGAGGCTTGTTCAGCAGCTGCTTTTTAGCTAGTCTCCTGGACCTGCGACTGCCAGCACTCTCAGCTCTCCTCTGCCTAAAGGAAGGCACTGGCTCTGCTGTATCCTCCTGCTTCTCCCCACTAGGCAGCTGAGCCTCCAAGGAAGGAGCACTAGGACCTGGCTGCTCTGGGGCTGGGAGAACCGGGCTTGGCTCAGACAGAGCAGAATGAGAGCCAGGTGGAGCCTGTATCTCTTCCTGCTCTGGGGCTGGGAGAGCAGAATGAGAACCAGGTGGAGCCTGCATCTCTTCCTTCTCTGGAGGAGACCCATCCTCCTCCTCGTCCTCCTCAGGGCTGACCATGACAGTGCCATAGTAGAAGACCTCACTATACACCTTACATGCTTCAGCAAAACTGTGTTACAGCTGATTTCTTATAAAATAGGAATAGGGAATTGTAGCTCCTCTGCAACCTCCATGCTAATTAGGCCTATAAGAAATGCAGTTCAACATCATCTGAAAGTAGCCCACCCTTCTGTATGATATAACAGTAACTGGGGGTGGGAGAATGTCCTTAGGAATGTCTGAGTCCACGTGGGACTTCTAGGAGCAAGCTATAACTTGCTATTTCAATGTAATTAATTCAACTGAAGAATGGATTGCAGCAAGTAACAATACTGAGTGTCCCACATTTTATTTTTGGGCAAGGTAATGAAAGGTGTGATGTACTCCCAAGCTCCAGGGATTCCTGGATGAAGCAGATTTTCTAGACTAATTTCAATCTGGTTTCAGGCCTGGTTATTGGACAGAGATGGCTATTGTCACCTTGATGGACAACTTTTACTGGGAACTAGACAAAAGATGTCTGACTCTGTTGGTTCTGCTGCACCTCACAGTAACTTTCAGTACCACTGACCATGGTATCCTTCTGGGTCACCTTGCAAAGATGACTGGGAGGCACTGTTTTATAGTGGCTCACTTGCTCCCTAGAAAGATGACCCTAGAATATTGTGCTGGGGAATAGCTGTTTGACACCTTGATCACTGGCCTGTGGGGTCCCCCTGGGTTCCATTCTGTCCTCCATGCTATTCAACATGTACATGAAGCCACTGCAAGCAGCCATCCAGTGGTTTGGGGTTCAGTGCCATGACATCCAACTCTATTTCTCCTTTCCACCAAATTCCAAAGATGTTGTTTTGGTTCTAAACCAATGTCTGGCACCAGTAATAGATTGGATGAAGGCCAACAGATTGAAGTTCAATCGAGACAAGACCAAATCAGGAAGCAGGGACTCATTCTGTGCTGGATGGTATTACATTCCCCCTGAAAACACAGTTCACAATGTGAGTGTACTCCTAAATTCAGTCTTGAATGTAGATGTCCAGATTTCTGCAGTTGTCAAGCGTGTACATAAAGCTAATGTCCCTACTTTGCCCATTCCTGATCTGGTCTTGGTGACACATGCTTTAGTTACATCCCATTTTGACTCCTGTAATGTACGCCAGTTGGGGATGCCTTTAAAGAGTGCTCAAAAACTTCAGTTTGCACAAACAGCTGCAGCCTGTCATATTTATGGAGGGTTACAAGGATCATACAGCCTCGCTACACCAACAGCTCCACTGGTCTGTCTTCAGATACAATTCAAAGTGCTGCTTACGACCTATAAAGCCCTATGGCTTAGGTCCAGGCTATCTGACAGCCCCTATCTTCCTACATGAGCCTGCCCTGATTCCAGCTGTAACTACACTGTAGAAATATTTCCGTTTGATACAACTTTAATTACTATATCATCATCTTCTGGAATCCTGGGATTTATAGTTTTATAAGCTCTTTAGCTTTCTCTGCCAAAGAGTGCAGATACCTCACAAATCCCAGGATTCTGCAGGATATCTGTATGGTAGTTAAAGTGGTGTCAAACTACATTATTTCTACAGTGTAGATGCACCCTCTGGGGTCCTCAACAGAGATCCTTCTTTCAGTCTTACAACCTTCAAAAGTACGGTGGGTACATAAGACTTCCTCAGTGGCTTCCCCTAGGCTCTGGAATTCCCTCCATAGTTTATGTTTTTAATTATATTGTAATTATTTAAAATTGTAAGTTACCTTTTCACAATCTTGGAAAAGGCAGTGTATAAATAAAGCTAACGATAACAGTTACAATCACAATAAAACCAATAATATTAATAATTGCCTGCACAGAATCCCCTGTCATCCTTGGCTGACAGGCCAAATACAAAACAAAAGCCTCATTATGCAGTTGCAAATGGAACAAAAGAGTACTTTAAATTTTTGTACCTTTACTACTTAAACCTGTGTTGGATTGAACAAAGGTATTAACATTCTTTCTTTCAATGGTTGCTAGGAAACTACATGAATTAGCAGAATTTTCTGTGTTTATCTTAGAACATGAGAAAAGCTTGAATAGATCTAATCTATGGCACCTAATCTTAAAATTATATACATGTGAGAAAGTATACCAAGCAACAAGCAACACGGTCCGTTTATACTGCACAATTATAGCACTCTTTATCACTCTAACTTCCATGGCAACATCTCATGGAATGCTGGGTTTTATAGTTTAGTGGCGAACTGGAGCTCTCTGGCAGTGCCACTCCATAAATTGCAAATCATAGGACTCTCTGGGATGTTACCAAGACAGTTGAAGTTGAATGTAGCACTACAACTGTGTAGTGTGACTGTGTCCCTGGTGCTGCTGTGAACACACATTGAGTGACATGTGTAACACAGATAATTTGTACCATATTCTATAGAAACTATATATGCATGTATTTACCTTGAATACCTTGAAGCTCTGTGATTGCACTGGTACAGGTAGTCCCTCCACCAAGGCACGCAGCAACTATTTTATACCATTGGCCTGTTTATGGTTGTTGTACCCCATCCATCACTTGATGGCCAACCTTCTAGTGAGGAATCTCTCTGTACTTAACAAAGGTAGTCTTCAGACTTGGCAGAGGCCCCAAATCTCCGGATCGAGACCTCTACATTATACCTACATTACAAATGTAATTGTTGGTATCTCAACAGATTTGAAAGTGGCTAGAATTTCAATTGCTAAATTTAAGGAGAGATCTGATCGCATACCTTGTCCAGATCCCTGCACCAGCTAGCAGTAGCTCTGTCCTCTACCGCTTGGTAGAATCTGACAGAACTATACTTCTGAACCCTATACTTTCAAACCCTAAGGCACTCCACTCAAGACCTCATTTCAGTTTGAAGCACAGCCACTATTGCCAACTCTTTGAGCATTGTGCCCCAACCAATTATGGATCCACCTGACAAATTCCCATATATTCCATATTTAATCAGTTTCCTAACCAAAACATTATGGAGGACCTTATCAAATGCTTTGCTGAAACCCAGATAAAGGATATCCACAGCATCCACCATCTAGTAAACTAGTGACCCAATTAAATAAAGAGATAAGCCTAATTTGTCAAGATTTTTTTTCTTGACAAACCCATGCTGGCTCCTCCTGACCACTGCATTGTCACTGGGATACTTTCAGACAGACTCCTGCATAACCCATTCTAATATTTTCCTGGTATTGAAATGAGGCTGACTAGCGTGTAGTTTCCTGGATCTTCTTTTTTGCTTTTTTTGAAGAGAGGGACAATGCTCCTTCTCTAGTCCTCTGGCACCTCACCTGTGCTCCAAGGTTTCTCAAAAATGATGGCAAGGGGTTCAGAGAGTACATCACCAAGTTTCTTCAGTACTTTGGGATGCAGTTCATCTGGCTCTGAAGATTTGAACCAGTTTAGGTCAGCAAGATCATTTCTGATTAACTGTCAATCTTGATTTGCAATCCAATTCTTTTGCCAAGCTCTCTGCTATTGCATAGAAGCAGACAATTCTCTGCTGGAAGCAAAACTGAACTAAAATAGGCATTGAACAGTTGTTGTTGTTATCTGGTAGCATTTTGCCATCCTTACTGAACAGTGGCCCCACTGTCTCCTTGGCCATTCTTGTCTTCAATGTATCTGAAAAACCCTTCTTTGTTATTTGCTTTCCTGGCAAGTCTCAGCTCATTTTGAGCTTTAGCTTTACTTATACCTTTCCTACAAGCTTGGATTACACATCTGTACTCTAAATGTGTAATTTGTCTTTCCTTCCATTCTACATACAACTAACTCCTTTTCTTTCTTTTTTTCTACCTCGTTCAGTTTGCCATGTGGTCACAATGGCTTTTTCAGATGTTTCCTATTTTTCTTCTTCCATAGAATTGTTTGTTATTGTGCTTTTTGCAACTCATTCTTCAAGAACGCCTACTCTTGTTGGGTGTCTTTTTCCTTTAGCATATCCAGTCATGGAATTCCACCCAGCAATTCCCTAAATTTGTTAAAACTAGCTTTCATGAAATCCAAGGACCATGTTTGATTGTACTATTCTCTGCCCTGTCCCAAAATTGTGAATTCTAGCATTACATAGTCACTATCCCCTCAGGTACTGACTACTTTGATTCCAGTGACTAACTAACTACTGGTTAAGATCGAGTCCATGATTGCCAATCCCCTTGTTCTTTTCTCTCCCTTTTGAAATAAAAATTTATCTGTAAGACACATCAAGAATCTGTTAGCAATCCTATGCTTAGCCAGCATGGTGTCATGGTTTGAACGCTGACCTACAAATCTGGAGCTCAGTTCTGCCATGGAATCCACCGGGTGACATTGGGAAGTCACACTCTCTGAACCTCAGAGGAAGGCAAAGGCAATCTGAATAAATCTTACCAAGAAAACCCTGATAGGTTTGCCTTAAAGCTGCCATGAGTCAGAAATGACTTGCAGGCACACAACAACAACTATGCCCCAATAAAGGTATCATTGTTTTGTGGATTTTGGATGTTATTTCACTTTGCTATATAACTAACATGGCTACTTCTGGATATGCTTACCAGTTAATCTCCCAGCAGACATCATAGTAACTGGAGTTCCCCCATAACTACTAATTGTTGCATCAGAGACTTTTGAAATTTCTTTCTGAAAAGCATCATCCACTGCCACTTCTTGGTTTGGTGGTCTGTAGTAAATTTCTACCGCAGTGTTGCATTTATTTATTTCTCTATTTATTTTTACCCAATTGCTCTCAACTGGTCCACTCTGATCACTCTTATGGATTTCTGTAAAACTGAATTTGACATATAATACTTCTCCTCCTCCTTTCTGTCATATCTATTTGTTTTAGGCTATACCCTACAATTATAATATTCCAAACATGAAAGTCATCCCATGAAGGTCTGAGTGTCATGTTTACCTTCCCACACTAGGACTTGAAGCTCACCTTGTTTGTTTCCCAAACACTGTGCATTGGAGTACAGACATTTGAAGCTTTGTTTGTTCTTACCTATTAATTTACGGCCAGTTTTTCTGTGGATCCCATTCTCTCCCACACAGCTTTCCTCTAGAATTCACATCCTTGTGTTCAAACGATTTTGAAGATACAATCTGTGGTGCGAGCTACTTTACAGGCATACATGAATGAATATGGTTTAACTGATGTGTCAATTTATATTGCAACTTTAATAAAAAAAAGTGGCCGGGGCATCCAGATAATTTCTACGTGAAATACGTACTTCAGGATCTAAACCCCTATATTACATGTAGAGTTGCTAAATTTTGTGTTGCTGCAACGAAAATAAGAGAAATTCAGACAAAAAGTATCTCCCTACCCTAAATATATTCCTATCTTATTTTAATTTAAAACTTCTAAAGGAAAATTGTCAGGGGAAATATAAACTCTGTACTCCATTTTAATTTATTTTATTTTATACTACTCTATTGTACTGTGTCACTTTGAAGTCCGCTGATGTACTTATGTACTGGGCCTTGCAACCTTTCTAAATTTTGCTGGTCATTGACCAAATAAAACATGTCTGTCTACACCACGCTGCCCCTCAGTCAGCATGTTGCCCCTAGACATCTCTGCAAAAGTACAAGGGATGTGGAGATGACACATCAAAACGGACTAAGGGCCTTTGCAGACTGCCAGAAATAGTGCAAATCGAGTCCGCTTTAACTGCCCTGATTCAGTGCTAGGGAATCATGGGAACTGTAGTTTATTGTGGCACCAGAGCTCTCTAACAGAGAAGGCTCCATGTCTCAGAAAAAAATACAATTCCCTAGCACTGAGTCAGGGCAGTTAAAGTGGACTCAATTTGCACTATTTCTGGCAGTCTGCAAAGGCCCTAAGTAAAGCCGGCATCCCTAAAATATGGTACTGCCGTTGCTTCTTTGCTATTTGTACAAAGGATGTTAGCATATGTTACTTTCATGGAATCATGAAATTTATAAATCACAGGAGAGTGTGTTTTTATATTATTTTACTTTATTGTGTGTCACTTGAAGTTCATTGTTGCACTTATGTATTATGCTTTGTATTCTTTTTTAAATTTTGCTGGTCATTGACTGAATACACACACACACATACACGTTTAATTGATGTATACCCAAGAGACAGGGAGTATACTTTTATTTCTTTGGTTCTCTGTAATTGTTTCAACTGAAACAACTACTGAAACATTTGTTACAAATCCAGATTTGGCCCTGCAGCTTTAAGACATAAATTTATGTTATCTATAAATAAATATGACATGCAAGAAGAATATAATAGTGATTTGGAATATCCAATTGTGACTAATCAATGCCCATCGGTTTTAAAATCTATAAATAATAGGACTAAAGATTTCAAACTATGACTCACATTGCAGAAAATGGCTCTTTCAGGTATATTGGTCCATTCAAGAAAGGGCTTTCTCAAGCAACATATTGTTGGAGATGTAATATTACTAATGCTTTCTTTACACACATGTTTGGGAGTTATCCCATGGAAGCCACATTTGGGGAGGAAGTAATCACACAAGTAAATTTAGTATTGGAAAGTTCCTTGATATTCAAGTGTGTGCATGTATGTCCTTTTGAATTATTTACCTATTTCTTGGAAATTAACAAACGGTCAATGGAAGTGGATTTTTTTTTCTTCTTCTAATCTATTAAGTTCATTTTGAATCTTGATTCTGTCCTCTGGGGTTTTAGCTACCCCTCCTAAGTCAGAAAGTCAGAAAAGCTAAAGCTCAAAATGAGCTCTGACTTGCTAGAGAGATTAAAAATATTAAGGGGGTGGGCGGGCAGAATTGACCGTGTTTGAGCAAAAGGAGGAATGAGGAAATGTTAGGGCCACTAGGTAGACAAGATGGTGAAATGCTAATGGGACAAAGAGATGGTCACACTGTTCAATACCTTTGACTCAGTGAAATCATAATTTTAGGATGCTATGATTCCATGACAGAATCATAGATTGTGGGGGAAAGCATGCAAGGCTTTTATCATTGTCTTGATCAAGAGAATAAATGAAGGATGGAAAGGTCAGATGTCTGAGCTATGTTAAAAGCAGTGCAGATGCAGCCTTAAAGCACTTAAAAGCCAATTGCTGAACCAAGGCAGCTTCGGGCAAAATCAAAGATGCAGTCACAGGTACTGAGGTTGTCAATATTAAGGAAGAAATCATCATGGGTACTTAGTGAGCTTGACTGGTATGGTTGATGACAACAGTTGGATTAATGATTTTAGTTGGCAATCTTCTTCCAACCACTTAGGAATTGAAGGGTTTGTTTGTTTGGAGGTAGCATGAGAAACCAAGTTGGTGTGACTTACCCTGTCTGATGCACAATTTTTAGAGACTGCTCCCAACAATAAAGTTTGAGCTGAGAGGTTCAGTTCTTGAGAACCTGTGCAGTAAAACCTTGGCAGATGGGACAAACAGAGCACCAAGGAAGATCAAGCAAGTCTTGCCACCTCACTTAGGCAATAAAAGGTAAAGGTAAAGGTAGTCCCCTTGACATGAATGTCTAGTCGTAACTGACTGCAGGGAGGCAGTGCTCATCTCCATTACTAAACCAAAGAGTCAGTGTTGTCCGAGGACTACTGCGTTGGTCATGCGGTCAGCATGACTGCACCAAATGCTGATACCTTCCCACCAAAGTGGTACCTATTTACCTATTTATCTACTTGCACCTTGCATGCTTTTGAACTGCTAGGCTGGCAGAAGCTGGGACTAGTGACAGGAGCTCACCCCATCATGCAGCACTTGGGCCTTGAACTGCCAACCTTCCATCTTCCGATGGTCAGAACTGGCATCTTAACCACTACGCCACCACATCCCTTCACTTAGGCAATACAGGTGTGCAAACTACTTTTGCTGCCACCAATGGGCCATGCAACAACACAGAGACTAACAATAAACAATGAAGAGGACAATAATGATGGGGGGGAAATAATTTAAAAAATAATATCACAGAGTAAAAATGAGTTCTCTGCTTTCAGTTTCTGCAAGAGAACACTCCCAAAGCTACTTCTGCAGCACAAGAAAGAGAACTGAGCGGAGTAGCTAGACACGTCTCAACATGTGAGGTAGGAGCTGGTGGTGGACAGCCTGCCAAGAAAATCTAGGTATTTAACTCTAGAATGAACTCTGCACATTAGTGTGAGTTACAGAGACCATGTAGAAGAATTTATATACAGTGGGCTATCATGACTATGCACAACACCATAAAATAAAGAAACCATGGACTGAAATAAAATAAATAAATTATATTAAAACGGCAAGAGATATCATAATTAAAACAACAGATATTTAGCCTTTACTTAGCATATACACAATCATGAAACAGCCATGAGATAAAATAATTTCTTCTCTATGGATTTAAATGACTATTTAGCCCTCAGTTACTATGATTAATTCAACTTAAGTTTGAAGTACAAGTTTCCTAATGAATTGACAATAATTTGAAATAAAAACATCTCTATTCATGAATGAAGAACGTCCAAGGACATACAACACATTCCAAGCTATCCCTCAGCAGAAAAGCACGCATCTGTTTATCATCAGTACTTGAAAGCCCCACATCTAAAGCAGGGATCGTTTCAGTGATAGCATTTTTAGGAAAATGCTGCTGGATTTTAATCATGACACTGACTGTTCCATTTCAGCTATGCCATCTGAAGGCCAAATTGTTATTTGGTGAATGAAATTATCATTTGGCAAATGGGTTGGCTAATTAAATATAAAAACTAGATTAATCCTGTTGAAGTTAAATAACAAATAACACAGCACCTACCTCAAAGGTATTTTCAGTGATACCTCCTTTTTTGAGCCCCATGTTTACTCAAAGGGATCTCTAACTCATTTACTATGGATTGGTTCATTCATCTATCAGAAAAGGCTGAGTAACTGCAGAGTGCAATCACAGTGTGCAAACTATCGCCAAAATGTAATATAGATTATGAACATATCAATTTTAGCCTTTGTTTTGCATCTCAGCATTCTGTTTGATTTAAACTAGATTAACTAGATTAAACCAGTCTATTTATCACAGGAGATTATCAGACGTCTGGAAGTGACGGGAGCAAAGTGGGACGCTCTCATCACTATCGCACGATTGGGGCAAGAATATCAGACAACGTTGTGCGACGTCGCCATTATCCCGACCTTGTCTCGAATGTGGAGAGGAATTCTCCCATTGCTTTTCATTAATAAGAGTTCCCATTAATGAAAAGTGATGGAAGAATTCCTCCCCAGGTTCGGGACAAGGATAGGATAATGGTGATGTCACTCGACATCGTCTGCTATTCTTGCCCCAATCATGTAATTGTGATGGGAGCGTCCCACTTTGTTCCCATCACTTTCTCCATACTTTACTAAAAGATTGGATTACTCAAAATAGTGACGCTGTGATGATATAGTTCTCTAAGCAAATGAAAGGCCAATAAAACTATACTAAAGGAACAGTGACTTTCCTTTGACTGTTGCACAAGGAGTCAACACAAACATCTCTTTAACATCCCTTTCCCACAGGTCTACAAATAGAGCTTCTTCAAATAGTCAGACTTAAGTCTCAGTAAAGTTGCAGACAGAGATATAGAGGAAACTGCCAATAAATACTCTCAAAATACACTGTATAGGAAATGATGCTTCATCAAATAACAGTTATTTGCTGGCAACCTATTAGTGGCATGCAGAAGTGGAAGCCAACCTTACACCTGTGTATGTCTTTGATGCAGAGGTTGATGCAGAGGTTGGTATTCCCTCCCTCCTCATTGATCAAAGCCCCTACCTGACTTACTGTAGAGCTTCTGCAGCACTCCCCATGGCCATGCCATGGTTGACAGAGAGTGGGGAAGACTGGAGAAATATCTGGAGATATATATATATATATATATATATATCCCTTTAACCAGAGACGTTACATCATCTGCTGGGGACTTCTGGAGGTCTCTGGCTATGGGAACATAGCCAGACACTTCTCCAATTCCCTCCTGCTCTCTACTAGGCACAGAATGGTTGTGGGATGGGGCTGTACTGGACATTTGGTGAATGGCCAGCTGTAACAAAGATCTTTGTGTAGAACTATTATGTTTCACTGAGCCACACAGGATGCTGGACTATCAGGAGTTGCATATGTACCTAGTCTTCCATAAAATGTTGAAAAGTTGGTGTGATGGGTTATACAGTAGAAACAGCTCTTGCTGAGGCATGGTGATCTCAGACACAAGTGCTGAAATAATACTGAAGGGGAGGCAAGCATGACTCAAGCCTGTTCAAGGCTGTTTCTGTGAAAAGAATCTAGCTGGAACAACAGAGAATGGGCGGTGTGGAAATGAGAAAGACAAATGCATTTATTAATTATAATGAATGAGAATTAAGCCTGCCATGAATTTGAAATTGTGTACAGTTTAATTAGGCAATGTTAACACTTGCTAGTCATGACAATGAATGTCTCAGGACTGAATCTATAGTTACTGAATAAAGATTTTCTGAGTTTTAACTTCTGAGGCCTGAGTTTTTGAACTTGGTGTCCTGCTGGATTTGACATGGATATTGTAGGAATATGTTTAAACTCAATTTCAAGTGTCAGCTACCATAGAAACAAAATAGGGGAAATGTGTGCACACTTTTATTGCCCTGCTAAACATTAAACAGATGAACAATCAAACTGTTCATACAATCTGGATCTTATCTTGTAAGGTCCATCCTACCTCTCCTTGTAATGTCAAACTTTTCTCTTTTATTTTTTCAGAATGATAGAAAATCAAACTATAGAATAAAGTAGGGATAGCTATTCAATAAAGAAATTAGTATTTACTATTTCATAAAAAAAAGAAGTGAAAGCTATTTTAAAAACCCACTGCTTACTTTATTGTAAACTCATATAAAGCAATTTTCTCAGCTAACCTCGCAAAGTGATCAGTTCACTGGGGGTCTAGGGATGAATGTATGAATTTCTATACAAAAATATATTCCAAAATGTCCCGTTGAATTCCATGGGCTTATACCCTAGGAACCCAAGTTTAAAACTGTAGCTTTAATCTGTCTGCCTCTAGCCAAAGGATTCTATTTTTCTTATCAATGTACCATACACTTTCCTCTCCAGGACAAAAGATTCCCATAGTTTTGCAAATTTAGCCTAGCAATCAAACAAAGATGTGCATGAAGTAATTGTTTTCCATAATATCATTTATCAAATACAGTCAGCCCTCCTTATCCATGGATTTTTAAATCCATGGATTCAACATCCACAGTTTGAAAATATGCAGAAAAATGTATAAATTCCAGATAGCAAACCCTGATTTGTCATAAACAAAGGTGTGCATGAAGTACTTGTTTTCTATAATATCATTTATCAAATACAGTCAGCCCTCCTTATCCACGGATTTTTAAATCCATGGATTCAAGCATCCACGGTTTGAACATATTCAGAAAAAATATAAATTCCAGAGAGCAAACCTTGATTTTCCATTTTATATAAGGGATACAATTTTGCTATGCCATTATATTTAATGGGACTTGAGCATCCACAAATTTTGTTATCCACGGAGGATCCGTAGCGGATAACCAAGGCCCACTGTAATGGTTTACAAGGAGAAAGGGTTGGTAAAAGATATATTATCAAACAATCATAAATAAATTATAATTAATCAGAAGCATTGTAGGAATAGGAGAATTTGAAAAGGTTACTTTTTTAGATTTTAATTCCCATCTCCCAGCAAATTAAAAACAGAACTACAAACAAGACAAATCCTCAGGTGTCAATGGCTACACTGGGAAATACTATAAAATATTAAATAGAGTTTAGTGCTGTGCCTGACAACAGTATATGCTGATATCCAGGAAATAGTCTATTTCTGGGATCCTACATCCTAACTACCATTTTAAATCAAGATGCTAAATTTATTAGCACTTGGACAGACTAGCCTCTACACTGCATCCTATATTTCATAGAATAATAAAATTGGAAGGAATTACATGGGCCATCTACTCCAACCCCTGCTATGCAGGAATACACAACTAAAGCATTCCTGGGAGATGGTCATTCAAGCTCTGATAGAAGACTTCCAAAAAGGAGACCACACCAGAGTTCAAGGCAAAATATCCCACAAGTGAACAGCTCTTGCCATCAAGAAGCTCCTCCTTAAGTTTGGGTGGAATCTCTTTTCTTGTAGTTTGAATCCACTGCTTCATGTTCTAATCTTTGGAGCAGCAAAAAAACAAGCTTTCTCCATCTTCTACACATCCCTTCACAATTTAAACATGTCATCTCTCAGACTTCTCTTTCCAAGCTAAACTTACTCATCTCCCCAAAGCATTCCTCATAAGGCCTGGTTTTCAGACCTTTGATCATCTTGGTCGCTCTAGTATGGACAGATTCCAGCTTGTCAATATCCTTCTTGAAATGGAATGCCAAGAACTGCCTTCTTCTTCGTAATCTTTGTGACTCAGACAAATGGGAAACTAACCTTGTCAAAAGACTTACTGAAATCAAGATATACTATATCCACATCACTCCCCTGATCTACCAAGCATCTAACTTTATTTTTTAAAAGATGATGTTAGCTAGACTTGCTTTTAAGAAAGCCATGCTGGCTCTTGATAAGCAGAGCATTCTTTCCAAAGAAGAAAGACTCAGGCAAAGAAGATGTTGAATAGTTCTGCCTTCCCTCTGTTAGCATTTCACCTTGCTCTTCCTCTTGCTCAAAACATAACACCAATCCCCTTTCTACTATTTTAACCTCCTTCGCCAGCTTGAACTCATTGGTAGCTTTAGGTTTTCTGATTTTCAAACTACAAGTACTAGCTATTTGTTTGTATTTCTCTTTAGCAATTTCCTCCTTCTTCCATTTCTTATGCACGTCCATTTTAAATTTCATCTCATCTGGAAGTATATCCACTCTCATATTTTTAGACACTGTTCTTTACAGGAACTCATTCCTCCACAGTTCTTCCTCATTGGAACTGTTTGCAACTGCATCGTTAAACTATCACTTTTAAGAAACATCCATGCATCGTGAACTCCCCTCGACCATTTCTGACCACGGGAGGTCACTCAGTATTTCCCTAAGCCTATTGAAATCACTTTTCTTGAATTCCAGACGTATGTCTAATTATACTAGTTTCCCCTTTCCTCTGCCTAAATAATGCAGTTTGAGACCTCTTTAATTGCTCTGGCTCAGTGCTAGGGAATCCTGGGAATTGTAGTTTATTGTGGGACCAGAACTCTCTGACTGAGAGGGCTAAAATGTCTCACAAAACTACAGTTCCCAGAATCCCTTATCATTCAGTCAGGGCAGTTAAAGCAGTCTCAAACTGCATTATTTCTGCAGTGTGTTTTGAACCACAGTCACTGCCACCCATGGATCCTATTACTTCCACTCCATTGAGCAGTTCATCCCTATCAGTTAGAATCAAATCCAAAATAATCCAACAATGACATTGTTTTCAAAGCTGGTGAAAAATTTATTGAACCTTCCATTCTTGGCAGAGTTGGACTTTCAACAAATATCAGGGTGGCTCCCATTACTACTTGCATCTGTCCTTTTTGAATGTTTGGTCATTTGTTCTACAAAGGTAATATACAAGTCTTCAACCTGACTTGGGAGTTTACAGTAGACACACAAAATAATGTCACTGTTGTTTCCTTCCTTTTTAATTTTGATCCAAATAGTCTCAATTTGTTTTCCATGGTTTAAGTCATGGATTTCCACATGGGCATAAATTCCTTTACATAATGCTACTCCTCCTCTTTTCCTATTTGCTATCTCTTTGGAATAGATATAACCCTCTATTACTACATGAGACTCATCCTACCAGGTATCAGTGATGTTGATTAAATTATATAATAATTATCATTTAAAACTGTTAAAGGTTATATATCACCAAACCTTTAACAACTACAAACATTCACCTAAAGGGAACTAATGCACTGATTTACACAAGATTCAAACATAACTATTTTTCTTGAAATATTTTCTAAAACTACTTTTAAAATTTAAAACTACGTTAATCATTTATCTATTTCATTATACATTATCTAAATATATAAATATAGTTAAATAAATTTAACACTAACATTATAACGTACCATTAACTACTTATTTAATCTGTCACAAGAAAAGTCTAGAAAGAAATTAATATACAGCTATATGGACATGCATCTTTTGGTAGGTTGTACTTAGTTTAGAATTAGCTTCAATCAATTCATGTAATCAAGATTATTCACTTTGCCATTCAATCTTAGTCTCAGCTATCAACCACATCTCCCATTTCAATTGCATCACTCTGTTAAGGAACAGGGGGAAAGTCTTTAATAAACATTATTAAAAGTTACATAGCTTCTATTCAAAAGCTTACCCAATGGAATGACTCTGCAAAAATTCTTCCAAGTAGCCTTTGAAAATGCCAGAAGAGACTCAACTTCAGAGGTCATCTCTCTAGAGGCCAATGGGTTTTGTCCTGTAGTTCTTTTCACACGCTTTAGTATTTAAAAATCATTCATTGCAAATACTAAGTGATGCCCAGGGAATGCTAAGATTGTGGGAACTGGCAGTACTAGTAACAATAATAGAATAAATGGGAAATCAGTGTATCCAAAATTTGTTTTTGCATTTCTTAGAGTAAAAGATGTCATAACTTAGTTAATACACATGTTCTCAAAGAGGGTCAAAATGGCTTAATGCATCACAAGAATTTTATTTCTACAGTCTTTTCCAAAATTACCAGACAGTGGGAAACAAAACTTTAAATAAAGTATTGTTAGGAACATGTTCACTTTCTTAGGATTTAAGCTTTTGAAACTTAATTTTAAGTACCATAATGGAATGTTGTTGTTGTTTTTTCCTGAAGAATAAGAGTTGGAGACATCATGTTAAGAGTGTATATACTCATGTTTACAAGGCTGGTTCTAAGGAGGAGTACAGTAGGCCTTTGGCATTTGTTGGCGTTTGAATCAAGGACACACACACATCCCATGGATACTAAAATCCATGGATGCTCAAATCCTATTATATTCAATGGCATAGTAAAATGGTGCCCTTTTCAAGCCATGTATGGCTGAATCCATGGATGCAGAGGGGCAAATGTACTGATAAATTCCTGTTTAGACACACAACTACTAAAGTGTGTGGCGGAACAGCCTAGAGCTTTCTGGCTATCATATCACACTACTGACTTATATTTACCCTGTTCTACAAAGGTGCTGCTGTGTGCCTTTTTATTTCCAACTTATAGTGACTATCACAAGATTTTCTTGCCAAGATTTGTTCAGAGAGGGTATGCTTTTGCCTTACTATGAGGCTAAGGTAGTGTGACTTGCCCAAGGAAAGGACAACCAGCAAGTTTCCACAGCTGAACAGGGATTTGAACCCTTTATTTGTTTTTATTTATTTCAAGGATTTATATCCTGTCTTTCTCCAACAATCGGATTAATTGGTCTCCCAATGGTGTTCCAGAGTCCTAATCTAATGCTCAAACCACTACACCGCATTGACTCTCCTTCCTCTTCATATGTACTATTTTCATGCCACATGTCAGCCATTCTAAATTTGAACAACACTGGTCCCAGGAATCCCCCTGGTCAGTTCTCTCCAAGATGGAAAGTAACTATAGGTGAGCGCTCTCTGGGTTCAGTTGGTGAGCCAATTACGAATCCACCAAACAGTAGCTAACAGAGTTCATCAGCTTGTCTGCAAGATCATCATGGGGGACCTTGTCAAAACCATTACTAAAATCAGAATATACTGCATCCACAGTATTCCCTTAATACCAAGGTCAGCTTCCAAACCTTTCCTAGGATGCAATTTTCACAGCCTTCACTTTGTTCCAGATCAGTTACAATTGTAGAAAAGAAGTATATGGAATATTTCAATATTCTATGTTGTTTTCTGTGTTAAGAATTAGGTGGCTCTCTGTATAAAACATTTTTTAATTTACATAGGAGCAAGGCAGGTAGGGCAGAAGGAGCTACCAGATCGCGGCGGAACTGCGGCAACCAGCTGCTGTGGTCCAAGGACAGCCACTGCCGCAGTCCCAAACAAGCCACGAAAAGGAGCGAAAAGGAAGCGCTCCTTTTGCGGCCAGATTTGGGCCGTGTTAGGTGGCCCTAGAGCAGCTGGGGGCGTGTGTCATTTGCACGCCCGCTCCCGGATCAGCCTGACAGTAGCCTTTTTCGGCCATCTGTTTGAAGCCATAGATGACTACTACAATATCATACCTAGTTTAATAAATATTCTACATGTAGTGCTACGTATCGTAAGCACTGGCTTATGATAGAAGGCTAAAGCCTAATATGTCATTAGTATGCACTGGACTGTAGTATGTAATACATATGCACACTAGTTTATAAAGGGAAAGGTAGTCCCTTGACATGAATGTCTAGTCGTAACTGACTGTAGGGGGCAGTGCTCCTCTCCGTTACTAAGCCGAAGAGCCAGCGTTGTCTGAGGACTACTCCAGGGGTCATGTGGCCAGCATGACTGCACATGTCCATAAATAAAACAATCACTCATTAACAAATTATTAACACATTTATTGAAACCCAATTTACCACATTAATTGTGAGGTATTTGGCAAGTATCAATAAATTATGGCCAAAAAAATGTCATTTTGGGAATGGATTGACCAATAAAAGAATAACCCCTATGGATTTGAGTGGAATTTCATATATATCCAAGAAAGTTCAGTGCAATTTTCCTGAAAGCCAAGTGGCATAAATACAGAAGAGACTTGGATGATACTACTGAGGTTGTCGTTCTCTCACTATCACTGTTTAAATCTGTTGGATCACACATGCGGAAAGGAACAGTTTATGTCCTTTGCAAATTCTGTGCCCTCCACAATCTACCAAAAGTTTGGGTTTTATGGAATATTTTTATTCTGTTTTGCAGCCACAACTGACTCCCAAAGTATCTTAAAACTATTAAAATCAAACCTAATGAAACAATATATCCCAGTCTCTTCTGACTGCCTGGTGTACGTATGTCTAGGTTGCAGAATTATTCCTTCAGAGGAAAAGCTACAGGTATGACAAATACCACTTTTTGTACTATGACAAAATAAAGGTAAACAAGGAATTTGGCTCACACTATATAAGAAAAGCTTTGTACAAAGTGTGGATGAGATATAAAAGATATTTCTATACTAAAATTTCAATACGGACCTCTCTGTATATGAAGCCTTTCACAGGAGAGAAAATTTATTTAAAGGTAAATAGCTTACGTATGAAGATATTCTAACCAAAACAAATGAAGGATACAGGATAAAGTTTAGAGAAGAACTATACGAAAAAGAAATAGATATACACTAGTTTCCCTATAGACAACTAGCAGAAATTTTTTAAAAGGATATGAAATTTTACAGAATAGAAAAGGAGACAAAAGAATTAGAGAAAATACAGCAGACAGGAGAGAAACATATAATAAAACTATTACGGTACTAGACTATGAACTGAAAGAAGAAACAATCTAAACAAGCATGGTAAAATCGATGCAGAATATAGGGAATCCAATAGCCATTAGCAAGCTGGGAAAAAGCGTGGAAAGAAAATCTTAAATTTACGCAATGCAATAACCTTAAAGAAAACTATTAGAAAGCATTCCTCAGACGGTATATGACTCCATCTAAACTAGTAGGATACAGAAGAATAACAACAGCACCTGTTGGAAATGTAAAAGGGAACTTGGGACACTATACCATATGTGAGTAAGAAAAACTTTTTGGAAGAACATCCACAAAAACATCATGGAAACAATGCACAAGAAGATACCTCTAAGACCCAAGCTCTTTTTGTTGAATATCACAGACATCATACAAGATAAATTAAATCAAGATGAAGTAAGTACAATATTATATATGAACATGGCAGCGAAAACCATCTACGCAACGTATTGGAAAGAGAAAACAGTGCCCACAGTGGAAGAATGGATTTTAAAAGCCAAGTGATCTAGCTTTAATGGATAGACTAACAATGTATATAAATGGGAAAACAACTCAGCAATATGAGGGGAAATGGGGGGAAATAAGAAAATTATGGGAGGAATAGAAACAATCATAGATAGGGGCATGTTTAATGGTAAAATTAAAATAAACAAGGAAGAGACAATGAAGAGAAGAGATCAAGAGATGAAACGCTTCCAAATAAGGGGTTATGGGAATTAATTTAATGGAATGCTTCAAACTGGTGTAAGTTTGAAGAAGAAATAACTATTGTGTTGTATTATTGGGAAGTCAAATGGGAATGTGGAACGATTGTAGAAATCAGAAGAGGGGAGGGGAAGTAAGAATGGAGACTGTATATGAGTGTATATGGGTTTTTTTAATCTGTATAAAAATATAAAAATAAAAATAAAAAGAGAGCTACAGGTAGCTACAGGGACAAGCAAGATCTGCAACAAAACGTATGGTTCAAACACAGCAAAGAAGGCAGGAAAAGACACTTTGTTTCTTTCCTCTCCCAGGGCTTTAGAAACAAAAGGGTCTGATTTGGGATTGTCTGCCAGACCACACACATGCACACACACATGTTTATTTTGGAAAATGAGTCAGAAAGGGCAAGATGGAGAGATTTGTAAATATCATGGCAAACATTCCCCCATACCTTTCCCTCCCTTTCCTTGCAGGACACTTACTATAAGCTTTACAGCATTAAAATTCTTGTTACATCCAAACGTCCAGTTCTCTTTTTCCCCTCAACATGACTACTAAAATGACTTTCTCTTTAGTCCAGCGAAAAGAGACTTTTCATAGAATCCTAGAGCTGGAGGAGATCCCAAGGGTCATCCAGTCCAACCCCCTGCTATCCAGGACCTCACAATCTAAGCATCCCCGACAGATGGCCATCCAGCCTCTGTTTAAAGATCTCCAAAGAAGGAGACTCCATCACTCTCCAAGGGAGAGTGTTCCACTTGCAACCAGCCCTTACTGTCAGTAAGTTCCTCCAAATGTTGAGGTGGAATCTCTTTTCCTGTAGCTTCCATCCATTGTTCTGTGTTCTATCCTCTGGAGGAGCAGCAAACAAGCTTGCTCCATCCTCAATGTGACATCCTTTCAAGTCTTCAAACAGGGCTATCATATCACTTCTTAACTGTCTCTTCTCCAGGCTAAACATACCCAGCTCCCTAAGGGAGGAAGCAGAGAGGAAGCCCTGGGCCGCCCCGGGAAGCAGAGGATCGGGGCCGCTGCTAGCACACACAGCGGCCCCAATTCTCCTGTTTGCTGCCTCTTAGAAGAGCAGGAAAAGGCCGCCCCAAGAGCCGCCGCACAGCTCTTCTCTGCCTCTTCCAGCGTAGCGCATGAGGATGCTACACCAGGAGCATCAGCCCTGGTGGCGCAGTGGTTAAATGCCTGTACTGCAGCCACTCACTCATAGACCACAAGGTTGCGAGTTCAATACCAGCCAGGGCTGAGGCTCGACTCAGGCCTGCATCCTTCCGAGGTCGCTAAAATGAGTACCCAGCTTGTTGGGGGGCAATCAGCTCACAGTTGTAAACCGCTTAGACATCCCATAGCGTGATATGAAGCGGTATATAAATAAGCTGCTTTGCTTTGCTTTTTTGTCCTGATGCCATGTGCCATGCGTGAGGGCACGTGGCATCAGGACGTCTTCGGGGAGGGGTTGGGGTGACCGGCGTACAGCTGCCCCTCCCCTTCCTTGCCTCCAACACACTGCAAAAGGCCCATCTGCAGAGGCCCTAAGTCTCTCCTCATAAGACATAGTTTCCAGACCTTTCACCATTTTAGTCGCCCTCCTCTGGACACGCTCCAGCTTCTCAGCATCCTTTTTGAATTGTGGTGCCCAGAACTGGACGCAGTATTATTCCAGATGAGGCCTGACCAAAGCAGAATAGTGCAGAGTGACACTATTACTTCCCTTGATCTAGGCAATATACTTTGGGGGCACTATTGGGAAAGACTGAATTCTCTATTAATGTCCTAAGCAAGTGGGCAGGTTGCATTCGAGAAGCAAAAAAATAAGCTTTTACTTTTGATTCAATTGTACTTGTTGCTTTCATGTGCTTGTTTCATCTACTACTTGTAGCTTTTATATCATTAAACTACCTTGTACCATACCTATGCCTAAAAATATGCCTGCTAGAATTTCATTTCAAGTTGTCTTTAAAGCAGATTCCTCATTACCTTGCCTCTCCAAAACATCCTCTGGAGTAATACAACTGCTGGGAGAAATGCATTGAAATCCACATCCTTTACTACTGGAATGTATCTTAAAACAATGGGTGTATTCTTGTCAGAACACATTCTCAGATTAATGCGAACATTTAAATAAAGGTACTGATTGCTTAATGTGCAAAGCAGCTATTTTATAAGAGCTGCAGTTTTCCACTCTTTGGCCCACAGATGATCAAAGAAAATAAAGCACCCTACATAAGGCACTTCTGCCAACATTTATTTTTTGGGGTGGGGTGGGGATGGAAGTTGTTTTTCAAACTGATGATTCTTGGTATGAACTGCAAAAATCAAGTCACAGCAAGCCGCAGATGATTAATCCATTTCAGATTTCAACAGAGGGTACAACAAAATCTGTCTAAACATTAGCTTGAAAAGAATGCTGTAAAAAAATAAGTTAAAAATAAATTGCCAACAAGGTACTATAAAATTTAAGCATGCATTTTCAAGATCTGAATTGACTTGTTAGCGCTTATTGTACAAACTCAAAATGCTACCTTCCTTAGGTTACAGAAGACAGGACTACGGAATACTAGTTGCTACACATACAGCAAGAATTTACTCTGCAGTGCACTCTTCCTGAAACAAACCTCTTCAAGTAAACCATTCTCAGAAATAAATCCATTTTTCATCAGTCAGATATTCTTCTTAATAAAACTGCTCAGGATTACAGATTTAGACATGTTATTTAAATACAAGTATTTATTGTTCTGAAAGTGATGTAAAATAAAATATATTAAAATTATTTTAAGACAGATTACAACAATCTTAAAAGCCAATGTTATAACCAGTTTAAAAGACCAAAGGCCATATGGAATACTATCGTTTTGACTCTCTGCTGGAAGGTCAACCTGACTCCCCTTGGGAGGCAGTTCTACAATCAAAGTTATCCTAGAGAGAAAGCTCTGTCATGTACTTGCCAACCTAGCTTTTGAGGGTAGTGGGACATTTGCAATTGGACTTCTCGGCAAGAGTTCAAATTCTGCACATGCTTATATGGATAAAGGCCAGCATCTTGAAAGCAGCATGAAAGAAACTATTAGCCTATACGGTTAATTTCAGACAAATGATGTATGGTCTTTAAAAAACATGTTAGGCAACAGTCTAACAACTGATTTTTATACTAACTCTAGCTTCCAAACATTTTCAAGAGTAGCATTACAATAGTCTACTCAGGAGGTAATTAAGACATAGGCTGCTTGTAGGTATTGGTATATCAAATTTTAAAAAAATATCAGAAGAGCTCTACTTGATCAGACCTAGCTACATCTATCTAGTTCAACATTCTGTTCTTGCACCAGCAAACCAAATACTTATGGGAAGCTCAAAAGCACCTTCCTACTCATATGTCCTGGCTTTGAGAGCAAAACTGCTTCCAGTACTGGAGCAGCATATAGCCATCATGACTGGTAGCCATTCATTCCCTTAATTTTCATTAAGGCCACCACAGTGCTCAAATTCTTTTTTTTAAAAAAACCCAACAACCAAGAGTTGTTGGTTTGCAACTGCTCTACAAGAGGTGCACCCGTGTTTGGCTCATGCAGCCCCTGTCCAGAGAGAGGAATGTCTGTGCAAAGTAGGCATCCAGATGAGTGCCTATGAACAAGATGGATTGAGCAGGTATTAGGGACTATTTCTTGAGGTTCACCTTAAATGCTAGTTTGATTTGAAGAGAAAGAGGTATGTCTAGGTCAGGGGTAGGCAACCTTTCCCCTTTAAGGCACCAAGCAGCTCCTTGCTTGTGCCAGTCTTGCAGCAAAGGCCAGCACAGGCAACAGTCTTTTTAGTTGCTGTTTGACTGGCTGCTCAGTCACTGCTCCCTTTGCGCCCTGTCATCCTGGGAGCCACTCGTGAGCAGCTGGCTAAGCAGCAACCAAGAAGAATCTTACCCATGCCAGCCTTGCAGCAAAGTCCAGTGTGGACAACAAGCCTCTTGGTTGCTGCTCAGCCAGCTGCTTAGTTGCTACTCCCAGGGTGACAAGGTGTAAGGGAGAAGCTTCTCCCCAAATAGGAGAGACTCTCAATCATTCATCAGGGCAAGGAAAGGTACAGCTGGTTTGTATGTAGAGGTTTACAGAGGCCACATGCTCTGGACTGAAGACTGGCATGGACCAGGAAAGGGAAAGATTTTAACTACAGGAGCTGCTCCAAGACTAATGACTCTTTCCAATAATCGAGCACAGATATTCCTTCCCCAGATGACATCATCATCATCATCATCATCATCATCATCATTATTATTATTATTATATCCCACTCTTTAGAAATGCTCTTAAGAGTGGAAGACATGTCTTTTCCACACAGCTTCAAGTGCCCACTCTCCCACAAAAAAATGGTTTCTTCTGCTACCTCTTCTCTCAGCCTGTCTGATAAAAGAAAGCAGAAGCAGCAATGCAACTCCAACTTGCTAACCAAGTCCCAGCAAAGCTCACAAACCTTAAGCAGGGTCCCAAATTTGAAAGCTCCTTTTTGCCGCCACTTCTCTCCTGACACCATGTGCTCTAACTCTTTGCTTCAGTCTGTCTCAAAATGGTGCTGGTCCGAGCCACAGAAGCGATGCCCTGTGCCCATGCCTCATGGGTTTCCTAACTGCCACTACTAGCAAAAGACACCTGTAAGGGAGTGAGCTCACAAAGGCAAAGAACGGGAGACAGCACCACACAAAATTATCAGCAAGGCTGTGTGGTGGTTTCTTGAGGACCCTGAAAAGAAGTTTCATGCAATCCTATCCCCACTAGGGTCCTAAAGGCTAATGGTTCCCCTTGCCTTTTCGCACACCAATACTTTGACTGAAGGTCCCTCGCCACCCCCTTTTCCCCCCTCACTGCCCCCCTACTGCCCCACTTTTCCCTCACCGCCCCCCTGGAACCTTCCACCACTGCCCACTTTGAGAGTCAACGGACTAGATAATATTATCAATGAATCCAAATTATATTGTCATTTCCTTTGTATTACTTTGGCTTCAGATGGGATAATCTGGTCCTTTCTCTCACACCAAGTAGCAGGTAAGTTTATAATCTCAGTGTGCAATTCTTATTCAGAAAATAGATGGAAAACTTGGTATTCAATCTAAAACAGCTGCAGATAAAGGATGAAGAAAATAATTCTACATGGGTTCAATTAAGGGTGCGCTGCCAAACAAATACAAGTAATGAAGACCACACCAAATGGAAGCATGCTTGGTTTTCCGACATACCCTGATTAGAATTTCCTGTCTTCTAGCCAAAAGAAATAGCAAAAGAAAAGACAAAATACCAAGTTGCATAAATTCCCATGGAAAAAATAGAATTTATAATTAAAAACTAAATATTAAGTGGTAGTGGTTGTGTGTGTATGTGCATGTGTCCATGTGTGTGCATATGGATGTACATTCTGACACTGAGGATTCAGCAGATGTAACAAATATATTATGAAGGGACACCATACCTGGTATTTCATGAAGGCAAAGAGGCCTAGATGTTTATGATATGGCAAGTTTTGCAATGTCGCTGAACCACCTCAATCTCTGTTGCTGGGCATCTAATAGCACTTAAAGCAAGTACAGTGTGATTGAGAAAGAATGGTACAAAACGGACTAAGAATAGCTTTACTTTTGTACTATTCTTTCTGAATCATCTTTACTAAAAAAAAAAAAAAAAAGTAATAATTTTAGTTAGACCAAAAAGCTAAACCTAATATCCATGTCTTGTACTCACCATTTTTTCTTTCATTGAGTGAGGGCAACCACTGGCTGGGCTGCAAGGAAAGTTCCTGAAGTTCATGAGCAACAGCTTCACTGTGAGGGCTAGGTGCAAGGCGTGATAATAATCCTGATTCATCTTCAGGCTCCACCGTCCCTAAGGGTTCCATTGTGTTCAGGAAGCTGGAGACATTGACAATAATGGGTGGTTTAGTGGCAGCAGGTTGTAAAACTGATCCAACAAATTATCACAACAGCACCCAAATAAGCTCTTCCTCCTAACCTTCAAAGCCTTCCTTGACATCTGTTTCTCAGATCATCCTATGGTATTTACTCCTCCAGTTCCACCAACTTTACCTATTCAAAACTTTTATTCCCATAAATGACCCTGTTCTTTCTCTCTTATGCCCAACACTACATCTCAAAATATGTCTTACATTCTTCAAATTTCTCAAAAGTCTACCTTTACCGTAAAGCTTTTGATTTGGTTTGACCCTTTGGACCAAATCCCTGACTCCATGGCCTATTGCAACTAAGGTCTGAAACACACTGCAGAAATAATCTACTTTCAGACCACTTTAACTGCCTTGGCTCAGCTAGGGAATCTTGAGAATTGTAGTTTATTGTGGCTCCAGAACTCTCTGACCGAGAAGACTAAATATCTCACAAAACTACAATTCCCAGAGTTCCCTAGCATTGAGCCAGGGCAGTTAAAGCAGTTGCAAACAAGATTATATCTCCAGTGTGTTTTGGACCTAAGTTTAAATATGGAAGAAACTAAAAGAAAAGCATTTCCTTCCCATTTACTGTTGCCCTCATTTCCCTTTCCTTCCTCTGTTGTCTTTCCTTTGTTAAATTTTACGCAGTAAACTCTTCAGAACAGGGTACCTTCTTATCCTTTGTAAAAAAAACCATGCAAACTGATGGTCCTAAAGAAACAATAACTGCTGATCACTGTAATATAAGCTATGAAAAAGCAAAACATTTCTCCAACACTACTTTCTTGCTTATAAAATAACTAGCAAGCTATTAATAGCTTGCTAGTTATTTTATAATAATAACTAGTGGGGTGGGGTGGGTGGGGGCTGGAAGGAGGGATGGGTTTTGATTGATGTTATCTTTGAATGATATTGTTTAATTTGTTGTAATGTATCATTGTTGTTCACCGCCTAGATTGGCTTGCCAGAGGGGCGGTATACAAATAAATCATATTATTATTATTATTATTATTAATAGCCTTAATGGGGAAAAGCTATTCAAACACAGCAATTGCATATGGCCATCTACATGGCTTTTCACACACCCACAGACATCTGAATAGATACACCAATTAATCTCTTCCCCACATCTATGGTTATGAGTGTCAAACCACATTATTTAAAAAATTATTATTTCTAAAATCATTCAGTCATTCTGGATGCTGCAGTTTCCTTGGCTCCAACACATCGTTTTACAGAGGAATGATTTGTCCTTATGTTCCATTTGTAAGCTTCCCATATTCTCCTACTACTTCTGTCTTTTCCTAACAGAAAAAAAAATGTTTTGAAGGAAAAGACAGAATTAGTGCACAATGAATTTTCATTGGTAGTACCAAAAGATAATAATCTGATAGCAACCGCTCTGGTGTTTTGAATCCCCTTTTCAGCACATGGAGATGAGTTAGATAGCAGTTAATATGGATGGGTATCCGACTAAGTACAACAACGTTGTTGTTGTTAACTGGCTTCGTGTCGGTCTCAACCCATGGCGACCCTATGGATGAGCCATCTCCAGGCCCCCCTGTCCTCTCCTGCTCTGCCCAGCTCCTGCAAACTCATATTCGTGGTCTCTTTAATAAAGTCCATCTATCTGGGATGTGGCCCTCCTCTCTTTCTACTTCCCTCCACTTTTCCTAACATTATTGTCTTTTCCAACGATTTATGCCTTCTCATGATGTGAAGGACAACAATAGCTTCAGACTAATGCACTATGCAATACTTGCAAGTATAAATTTGTGTCTGCTTGAAGTTCCATTGTATATTAGGAATTTAGTAGTGAACAAAACACAGAAAGCCAAGTATTTCAGCAGCAAAAAAAACAACAACACACCCTAGTTACTGCCATTACAATTAGGTCTGGATGAATACCATGTTTATCTACACGGAACCAATACTGTCATCCCCCCCCCCCCTCTTATTTGCTTAGTTGCGATGCCTCCTCCAAAGACCATTGGCAGGACCTTCTACAAACAAAATACAGACAGTTCAGTCTTGATGGAACACAGAGTTCTTGATCTTTGCTCGGTTTAATTAAAAGCAAACTGTGGTGATGAACTAGTAATGTGGAAGCTAGGAATCAGTAAGCAAAAAGAGCTATGAAGCCCATTCCTTGCCACAAGGACACATGCAAGAATGGGGAACATGGGCTGGTTCAGATGTATGCTGTGATCATTGCCTTTCCTCTGTTGGGCAGTAAAATGTGGTGGCAGTTGTTTTTCCTACCTGAAGTGGTAAAACAATCAAATACAGCTTTGATAATGGGGAAGAAGTAGTCTCCTAACAGAAAATCTTCAAAAATGTCAGCATGTGAGAGTACATAAATTATGATTCCTAGAATCCTCAGCCAGGACAGCTTTCCTAATAAATGTCTAAAAGTTGGTAAACAGACAGTGTTCCAGCACTCTCTCTTTAGAATTGTGGGCTTTCAAGTTATATGGAATCAGTGTCACCTGTGAAATTGTCTACTCAGAAGGATACTTGTCTTGCTCACAAGTATCCTCATGCAAGCAGAGTTCTTATTCTTCTGGCATTTCTGTTAACCAAGCCTGAACCTTTAGGTGTCTGAACTCCTTAAGGCTGTTTGGCATCTATCACCATTTAGGAGCCAAGGCTATATACAGCAGGGACTATATAGTTGTCTCAAGGTCCAACTGCTGTATCCCCTGATCTACCCCTAGCCCCTCCAATATGGGGTACTCTTCTGTGATGTCCACCTTGGGGAACTCAAAGTTACCCTCAAACATATTATTCCTTTACCTGAAGCAGACAGATTCTGTTTCTCTTAATCTAATATAGAATTTCCACATACTTAGCAAGATAAAGGAGGCACAACATATTGTTCTGTATGGATGCACTGAATATGCAGCTGAGTTGTTTTGACGGTGAAAATTATTCCCTTAAAGGAAGTGAAACACACACCCCTCCAGCTTCCTTGAAACAATTCATGTTTTTGTTTTTAATACCTATGATCAGACCTAATCCCAAATCTAAACAATACTTTTCCTCTTATCCATAGATATTTACATGGGCCTAACTCGACATCACATTCTTTTTCTCCAACCAAGGATCATATCTTTTTATCTGTAAATAATGTGTAGGATGAGGTGTTCCATGCTGTTATGAAGCTTATGCCCAGACAGAAAGGTGTACCACTCTGGAAATTGGTCATGTTCAACCACCACTTCAGAGAGCATTGGATAGCCCTCAAGATTGCCCCAATGAATCTTATTCTTTGAGTGAGAGTTAACTGAGACTTCTCTCAGTTGAAGATGGGACCGAGCTATTGGAGTAAATGATGTAAAAGACGTAAAATGACATCTATTTCCAGCAGGCAGCCAAAACCAACCAGTTCTCTATGTATGGGTAAAAGACAATGCCTTGCTGCTGCAGGAAGGCTGCCACTACTGCCATGATCTTTGTAAAAACACAGGGAACAGTGCTGATACTGAAAGGGAGAACCCAGATCTGGTAGGTTCGCTTCCCTATGGTGAAGAAGAAACTATCAGTGGGATGACTGAATCAAAATGTAGTAGTAGACATTTTTCAAGTCCAGAGTGGCATACCAGTCACCCTCCTGCATCAAGAGGAGGATGGAGTTGAGTCACCATCCTGAAGCATCACTGATATCTTGCAGGTCCAGGATAAGGTGCAAATCCACTCACCTCCATCCTTCTTGGTTACAATAAAGTAATGGGAGAAGAAACTCCAATGACACTGTGAAGGAGGGATGGGTTCAATGGCCTCTTTTTGCAAGAGAGTGCATGGTTGAGGGAGACACAAAACAAAGGACAACGGAGGGAGAAAACTTTAATAATTTGATGGCATAGCCTCTGGCTACAATATTAAGGATTTGCAAATCCAAGGTGATGGAAGTCCCAGCAGAATGGAATTTCTCAAGCTTGCTGTGAAAGGGTGGTAGAGGTGGCAAGCACTGGTTCTACAGTGGCAAAAAGGTAGTCATCCTGGGAAAAGTCAAAGATGACATTTGGAGGAGTCACTCCAACACTTCTTGAAGTGGCCAGACTTAAAACATGGAGGCAGAGACTTAAGACTTCTGTCCAGCAGAGGAAAGCAGCAGAAAGGTACATTGATACCTACCCCATGAGGGGCTGTAGGTACTTTTGAAGGGAGAACCAGACGGACCTAGACCTATGTAGACTGAACCAGGATGTCATGGCTGCTAGGCAACAGAATACAGAGCTGGCTGAAGGCAGACAGACTGAAACAGTTTCAGAGTTTTGGAGAGCTTTCCTGTCTGGGAGGATGTAGCAGAAGCATAGTCAGTCAGTCCAAGAATCAGGAATCCGGCGAACAGCAAGGTCAGACAGTCTAGGGGTCAAGGAGTCCAGGTAGACAGGAAAGCAGGGAGGTCAAGGCAAAGATCACAGAGGTAAGGGCCAATGAAACATACATGTTGTTTCTAGTATTGGACTACATACTACCCTCTGCCCTCCTTAAAAAGGCTGGAGCCAGCTGGCTCTCATTTATGCCCTCCTCCTTCGTGGTCTGACAAGCTCCTGGTGTGCTTGCATTTGCATGTCCTCCTTTGAGGCTGCTGTTCACCTGGAGAAGCTGACTCCTGGCCCATGACACTGGGGTTGAACTCATACTTCTTGACAGTGGACCACATCTTCTGTGTGTGCTCCAATTCTGTGTCAGTGTCGACACTGAAGAGTGTGCACCATCATCAGAGAGAAAGTCTTCAATGACTAAACTTGCCTGATATGAAAGTCCAGAGAACCTAAGCTAGGGATGTCTCTGTAGCGCTCCAGCTCCAACTCCAGGCTGAGATTTACCTCCACAGTCCACAAAATAATGAGGTCACAATCTGTTGCCCAGTCAATTTATAGGCCTCAGATTGTAGCATAGATGCTATTCTATGATCCTTGTCTCTGGGTTTGATGAAGAGAGGAATTAGCTTCTCCCAAAGTATCTGCTGATTGATATGCACCCATGTTAGCAAGATAGTTTGAGATTCTACAGATGAGGTCAGTAGAGAAATTAAGCTTTGATGTTAAAGTCCTCTCTGCCACTTTCATATTGACTGATCCCCAAGTCCAAGTAGTCAGTATTTGAGGCCTGAGGGCCTGTTCATATAAGAGTGCTTTCAGACACAACTTGCTATTCCATCTAGCCTGCAACATAAAGGCGGTACAGTGGGTGGAAGAGGCAACCACATGAGCTTTGCCAAGGCAAAGAAGGCACTTCACGTGTCCATCCGTTTCTGGGAACTTAGTGTCACACATGACACACTTCTTAAAAGATGCTAGCAGAAGAAATAGCCAGAAGGCGAACACAACTTCAAATTCCAGTGCCAACGACCACCACCGAAGTCAAAAATGAATAGGCCAGAACTGGCCAATGAAGACTGATGAATTCAGGGAACAGAGTTCCTAGCAATGTGCTGCAGCAGCAGATAAAAAGGAACAGGCAATTTCAGCAGGAAGCCCCTTATATAGAGGCACCGGAGGTGGATGGAGCTACTCCCAAAAAGCTAAGGTAATGCTCTAGCAGGTTCCAAATGATGCACTGTGCAGGCATAACCCATTTGTGTGAATTACAAAGACCACAAAGAAGAACTAGACTTCCCAAGATGATGATGATGATGATGATGATGATTATTATTATTATTATTATTATTATTATTTATTATCCCGCCCCTCTTCGTAACGCAACTGGGGCAGCTTACAACATTAAAAATAGACATTTCATATCCCACAATCCCACCCACCCCTTAAAATACAATTAAACAATGACAATTTAAAACACACTTAAAATAAAATACAAATAAACAAATAAAAATAACAGTATAGGTTCCTTTTCTGGTTGCCCTAAGTAAGAAACTACATGAAGGCAGAACAGCAGTCATTTTCATACTATTTTAATTGTCATTTCTAAAGTAAACTAATTTTTGTTACTGCTTTCATTGGATGTTTTGACACACTTTGGGCGACTTTTAATTAACTATAATACATTTTAAAAATATTTTCTTCTTGTTAGTATCCTTGCCCAATGCTTTGTCTTCTTCCCTAGGCTGAAGTCAACCAGCATATGATTTATTTATTTTTGCTAGTGAGTCAAAGTATGTCTGAGATAACACCACCCCAATTTGGCTTTGATTGATTTTTTCTGAAACTTAGTTTTAAATATAATTTAAATTTTAATATAAATTTAATATCCAGCTTTATTAATAATAGAAAGCTGTTATTTTTTTCTTTACTTTTGCTCTCTGAATACCAAAAATGCATTTCAACCAACTGAAGTAACAGCTACTACATTCTATAAGTTAAAAAATTGGAAAATTCAACCATTACAATTTTTTTGTGCCAAGAGCCCTAAGTAAAACTGAAAACTGGAGCATCAATACAATTTAAGTTTGATTCTTCTGCCATTACATATTTATTTTATTAGGTCTCTGACCATTCAGATTTCATGACCATCAACTCAGCCAAACACACACCCCACACACATCAAAACCTAGATCTCAAATGTTTGCACACAACTTGGTGAGCATTTGGTTGATACTATAAATTTGGTATTTCCTCTTGGCAGAATCTGGTGTTTCTGCAGGGCCCACCATAGTTTATTTTCCTCCCCCCCAAAATGATTCAGCTACACATCTTAAAGCCAAATCTAGCTAGTTCAATTTACGTGACAAAAAAAAAACTGAGTAGCTTTTCAATTTTGTCACATTTCGAGTCACGTTTTAAATTAGCACCACTTAATAAGAAGCCTTTAGAAAGCATAGCTTTGCATATTCTCATTATTATTTCATGGTATCGTGAGTTCCCTAATATCCCACATGTGCACTGAAATAAATAAATAAATAAAGGAACCATTACAGAGCAAAATGCTAATCTTAAATCTTATACAAATACAAGCTGTTATTTACAGGCTTCAGAGTCGGGTTCACCGCTATGACAAATTTCTTTTTACTGCATGTGTTCACAAGGAACCATATTCCACTAAAATCAGTGGGATTAACAAATAATTGTATCTGAATTCAAGAGTACCAACACCTTTCTTGAAAATTTGTCACCGTAAGCCATAGACAAAAACAATATTAGTTCTGTTTTGTTAGGTAAAAAAAAAAAAAAAGGTTTATCACTTGAAAATGAGTTGTGTTTTGCAATACAGACTTCTTGTCATTGATGATATTCACACAAATTGAGATTTATTTCCTTTTGTAATAAAACGGAAGGAGGAATGAAGGAACCAAGCAGCATCTTTGAGATTAACAGATTTATTTTAACGTGAACTTTTGAGAATATCAATCCACTTCTTAAGATGCACTGGGTTTTGTTTTTTTAATATTACATTTTTATCCAAACCAGGGAAGGGGGATACGGTACCTAGCAACAGTTGCAACCAATTCACATTACTATGGTTACATGCAATACGAATAGAACAAAAAGGATGCTGACAAGCTGTCCAGAGGAGGGCAACCAAAATGGTGAAAGGTCTGGAAATCATGCCCTATGAGGAGTGGCTTAGGGAGCTGGGTATGTTTAGCCTAGAGAAGAGAAGAAGTAATATGATGGACCTGTTTAAATATTTGAAAGGATGCCATATGAAACAAAGAGCAAGCTTCTTTTCTGTTACTCCAGAGACAGAAAACTACAGGAAAAGAGATTCCACCTATAGATTAGGAAGAAATTCCTAATGGTTTCAACAGCAGAATATGCTGCATCAGAGTGTGATGGTGTCTCCTTGGAGGTTTTTAAATAGAGACTGGATAGCCATCTGTCGGGAGAGCTTTGATTGTGAGTTCCTGCATGGCAGGGAGTCGGACTGGATGGCCCTTGGGGTCTCCTCCAACTCTATGATTCTATTGTTCTAAGCATTCACTAATTTTTCCCCAAATAATATTTTATTTTGAGAAATACTTGTTACATTAAAAATATAATCATTTTCATATATATATATATATATATATATATAGTTGACTTCCCATGTACATCCAGTTTGTATTCAACTTTTCTCATTTAAATCTTATTGTCTTCACTTCAAATGTAGTATCTAATATCAGATCCTCTGTGTGTTAAACCAAGAGTTTATATATTTTTGATCATTTCTACTAAATTCTTGAATAATTCATTACAAATTTGAACTTTCCTTCCTTACAATATTGCAATATCGGGGTCCAATCCTGCTCAACTTCTTCTATATTTTGCTTATTTAATGTGGAAGCAAGCACATCCATGTCCATCATTTCTGTGACTTTTCAATTTCCATTTTTTGGCTAATTCTAGTCTCACTGCTGTTATCATATATATTAACACTCTTCCAAAATTCTTTTCTATCTCCTTTGAAATCTTATTTGTCATATTTAATAGATATATTTCCGGAAGCAAATCATACTTTATTTTAAGGATCTCACATATTACCATGTGAATGTTTCTCCAGTATGCTTTGATTATCATACAATTCCACCACATATGAAGCCACCCTCCAATGGTTTGATTACATTTCCAACACTTGTTGGTTTTTGTTTTTTAAGCATTCACTAAATTTCATGAACATGGACAAAATTAGCCATAGTCACTACGGCTCTCTTTAGAAATTAGCATTCAGTTAGCAGCATAGAGGTGGTTACAAAGAGGATGTGGGAAAAGAGTAGCCGGGGAATCAGTGACTATGCCACAAATCTGAAAATCAAGTTTTCCTAGAACTACACTCGTCCCTCCACATTCGCTGGGGTTAGGGGCACAGGAAGCCCGTGAATGTGGAAAAACCGCAAATAACAAAAACACTCTGTTTTTACTTGAGAGAACACTTCCCTAGGAATCTCTTCTAGGTCCTCCAGTGCAACTCTGTGGTCAACATCTGCCAGACATTGACCATAGAATTGCGCTGGAGAAGCTACAAATGCCTAGCCTCTCCATAGGAATCTCTAGGTCAGGGGTAGGCAACCTTTCCCCTTTAAGGGCTGAGGGACTTCAGCTCCCAGAATCCCAGGAGCTATTGGCCAACATGGGACTATTGGCCAACATGGCTGAGGCTTCTGGGAGCTGAAGTCCCTCGGCCCTTAAAGGGGAAAGGTTGCCTACCCCTGCTCTAGGTCCTCCAGTGCGACTTTTGGTTAAGGTTGACCATAGAGTTGCCCTGGAGGACCTAGATATTCCTAGAAAGAACATATTAACAAAATGTGTGAATAATCAAATCTGCAAAAGTCAAAGCTGCAAATGTCGAGGGTCTAGTATATATTATCATATACCAAAGAAACCAAACATTCACTCATTATAGACGGCAAATACTGTCTATCAATTGAAAACTTGTAATAAATTTCCTGAAATGCCTAACTATCTGGAAGGCACCAGATCTTGGATACTGGGCAGGGTCAAGAAAATCCACCAAAGAAAGCCAGATGCTGTGGGCTATATTCTCAGGAAAATAATGGCAAACCACCTCTGAATAGTCTCTGCCTAAGAAAATCCTATGAAATGCATGACGTAGCCAAAGTGGACTTATGCTAAGTGGTGTTCCTCCAAGCAGTGATTCTCAGCTATTGGCCATGCTAGCTGGGGCTTCTAGAAGTTGGTTCAAATTTTTGGGACAGCCACAGGTTGAGAACTACTATCTTAAAGACATTTTGCTGGGGAAACATAGCATTTGGAACATCCAAAGAGCTTGGGAAAAACAGTTTTGGGTGCTTCTCCGCCTGTTCCTTTGCATACAATCAGAATCTTCTGCTTCTGGTTTGTAACAAGACTAGGGGGGGCATCTGCACTGCAGAATTAATCCATCTTGACACCACTTTAACTGTCATGGCTCAATGCTATGGAATTCTGGAAATTTTAGTTTTGTGAGACATTTAGCCTTCTCTGTCAGAGAGCTCTGGTGCCACAACCAACTACAATTCCCAGAATTCCATAGCATTGGGCCATGGCAGTTAAAGTGGTATGAATGGGATTATTTAAATGCAGTTGCTTCCATAGTCTCCTATTTTATCTAGTATAGGAAAATTATGTCAGACTGTAGTTAGCTAGCCTTGTGAAACAGGATACTGCATCTTTATATGCCATTACATCAAAACTTGGCTACTAGAGAAAAGTATGAAAAGGGAAAGGGCTGACACCTTGCTTTATTATATTGGGTTTTGACCCAAAATGCACTATATGATTGTATTATTTATTTTCAAGGTGTCACAATCTCTTCATTGTCCTGAGACCAATATAACATTTCTAGAATCAGATACAGCTAGTTATGCTCTCCTCTCACATTTGATACTATTCTTTGTACTATTGGTGTTCCTACACACACACACATATATATAATGCTGGTAGACATTAAGTGAAACATTTAATAAAAGGTTAAATGTATTTACGAATTCATTGTTATGGTTAGCTATCAAGACGTTTCCATTTATAACAATTTGCAGGTGCTACTCTGTTTATTCATCCAGCAAGCGCGCCTGAACCAAACAAAGCAAGGAAAACATTATAGGGGAAGGAAATTCAGGTTCATTTCCTATGTACACACCAAGTTACTTTTCCAGCTGCTTTTTGATAATTTTCTCCCTCAAACCGGAATGTCTAAGAATAATAACATTTATACTAAAAAAAAAAATGAGACCACTTAATTTGACGTTTGAATAAAGTAGTACATTTTATGCATCCACAGATACTGGAAAACATTTATTTGCAATAGAAATAATTTCCTCAAAGCAAATCCACACTCAGACTGTGAGGATGCCCTGGATGCTTCAGTAATGGGGGTTGTCCAGGAATATATGTACTCCATTGAGTACATTTTGGAAGACTTTTTCAGTTTGAGCTGGTTGCTTCATCCGTTAAGCAGAGATGATGCATCAATGCCCTTCCAGCTCCCTCACTGATGTTTGTGCATGGAAGACACATCACTTTCGACCATATTTAGCCCCAGCTGAACTACAGAGGCTGGTCTAGGGGGTCAAAGGATTTATTTATTTTTATTTATTCATCAATCCACTCATTTTAAATATTTAATTTATATCCCATCTTTCTCCCAACATGGGACCCCAAATGGCTTACACCATAAATTTTAAAAAGATACAGCTAAACTCCTAATGACAAAAAAAAAAAATCAAGAAACAATTCAGTTATCACCTTAAAATACTACTAATTTAAAACAGTATAAAGACATTAAAAACAACAATAAGGATAAGGGACAGCACAGCTTGGCCATAGAAACCCACTGGGTGACCTTGGGCAAGTCACACACTCTCAGCCTCAGAAAACCCCATGACAGGTTTGCCTTAGGGTTGCCATAAACCGGCAACTGAAGGCACACAACAACAGACAGCACAAACACCCATTAAGACCTTTCTCTATAACCAGTTAATTGCCAAATGTCTGTTCTAACAAACAGATCTTTGCCTGCTAGCAGAAAGAGAGCAGAGAAGGGGCCAGGCCTGCCTCTTGTGAAAGAGAATTCTACAACCTGGGAGCATCCACCAAGAAGGCCCTCTCCCATGTCATAACCAGATCTCTGACAATAGCTTTTCTTCTTCTCCTGCTTACTGCATCTGCTGACTTTTTCCCTGGTTTGGATTCAATTACAGGAAAAGAGACTCCACCTAAACATTAAGAACAAATTCCAGACCGTAAGAACTGTTGAACAGTGGAATATGCTGCCCTAGAGGGTGATGGCCATCTGTTGGGAGTGCTTTGTGTATTCCCACATGGCAGGAGATTGGACTGGATGGCACTTGTGGTCTCTTCCAACTTTATGCTTATACGGAGAGACCACAACAGCTATCCAGGAGACAGCACACCTCTTGAGTTGTCCTTTCAGGCCTGCAAACTACTGCTTCTGGCCAACCCAACAGGGAGTCCACTACGACCACATGTCTCCTCTGAGGTTTGACAGAGGCCATGCCATGGGCTGAATCTTCCAAGGTTACTTACACATTCTCTAAGGACTGAGAATGTGTTGCTCTTGTTTCTGTTCCTCATCATCACTGATAAGGGAGAGAGATTCAAATCAGTGATGTAGCTCTAAAATCTAAGGATCCCATATCCTTCTCACTCTGTGTGTCACATTCCTTTAAATGTCTGCCACCTGTGTTTGGGAACTGACCTCCTTCACAGAGACATCCCCGGTATGTTCCTCATCCAGGGCAGTCTGCTCTGCTCTGCTCTGTCCAAGAAAACCTCATGCTCCTCATGCTGTCTCCTGCAACAACATGAGAACTACACACACAGCTCAAAAGCAAAGGTAAAGAGGAGAGTGTGGAGTGGGAACGCAGGGGTAGGGAGTCAGGAGATGACGGAGGTGGCTTAGGAGCAAGATGTCAGCATCATGGTGCCGAGGGGGTGAGGTATGGGTCGAAATATGGACCAGGAAAGAAGATGAGAGGAGCAAGGAGAAGGAGGACAACACTGCAGGAGATTTTTGCAGAAGTGTCATTATCCTAGGTGGAGGAAGAAAGGCTTGTAGACCAGCGGCAGATCCAGCTACAAACTCACAAATAATCAAATCCTTGAAAGAAAAGTTGAGGACCAAGTGCATTCTTAGTAAGAATAACAATGGTCGAATAAAACCTGTTCCTATATTTTAAAACAACGTTGGGTAAAGTGTGGCTCTCCAGAAGCTGGAAGACTGAGCCGCTACATAACCAATGGTGAGAAGTCCTGGAAACTACAGTATCTGGATCCCACGTTTTGTCCACTTTTGTTTTGAACTCACTGTCCTGGAATAAAAAGATGATTAAGAATGCAAGAGTCTTATTCCTGCCTAGTGAACTGAGTGACATTTGTGTCTTTGAACAGACAGCTCCCAAGTCATATTACACACTATTTTAAAACTCCACTTAGTGTCAAAATCTGCTCAGTTAAGGGAAGAGCAACTACTGACAAAAAACAAATATATAGCCCCTTGAGCCGACAGACTCAGATTCTCAGTTCTCTGGAACCTGGTTAGTGCAGTCTTTCTAAAAACACTGTACTTCAAGTACATACTGCGCTTGATTATATGAAGGCTCTACTCTCATTTCTAAAGCCCCATTTGACAACTATCAAATCAAATCAAAACCTTCTATAAATATATAAATAATAAATATAGACAGTAAAATAAATACATAAAACGTCATTTCTTCATAACAAAGAACATACTTTCTAAAATAAAGCTACAGAATTTTCAATTCCACTGGATAATACACAAGAGTTGTAGAATTTATGGTAAAAGACCTCCAGGTGGGTCAATAGTTCCAGTAAATGCTGAGCTATTCTGTGTCTGGATTTCATGCCTTGTAATAGTTGTTCCCATTCCCACATTCAGCTGCACCCTAAATATACTGTCGTTTTACTCATTCCCCCCCCACCCCGCTTGAGTATGGTTTACTGTGGTGTTGGTGGGGTTTCATTCCACCCCTATCATCCCTCCCCTGCTCCTTCTCTAGTATCCCATTTTCTGTCTTGCACATTTAATTTCTTTTTTAAGTTAAACGCAATAATTATTACTATAAAAAAAGAGGAAGGATGGAAGACGAAACAGTAAGTCTGGTCACCAGAAACGTAATGAGAGAAGGATGGTCAGAGGAAAACCTTCTGCCAAATATCCTACCCCCATTCAAGACATTTTCAGTGGCACTGCAGAAGGAACAGAGACAACAGACATGGGGGTTTACACCTCCCTGTATCGGAAACCCCCAGGACAGAAAAAAGTCCACCCTTTGCCCTGGATTTAAACGGTGCAGCAACTCCTGGAAATTCACAAGAAACAGACCAGGATAGGAACGACATTGTATGAATATTTTTTAAAAATTGCAATAAGTACAAATACAAGTCCCACCAAATCCTGAGGCTTTTGGCCAGCTTGGATTAGCCACTTGTTAAACTATGTATTTATGACCATAAACAATTTTCTGAACTTTTTTGGGCATGTTTAAATCTGTAGTCTTTATCTAATATCACACTGCTGTAAGTGTGGCTGATATACACTGCAACCTTACAACCATTAATGCTGGCGTAAGCCCCAGTAAACTCCACAGGACTTAATTGTGAGTTGAAATGTAAAGGCCTGCACTGTAACTCTCAGCAGGTCGTCCAAAAGAAATTTAAGACAGCCTAAATATGAATTTATCAAATTCAGCTACTGACAAAGATATGCACCTTGGCTGAAACTATACAAAAAGCAGACTCTTTTGTTGTTGCATGTCTTCAGGTTGTTTCTGACTTACAGCAACCCTAAGGTGGACCTATCATAGGGTTTTCTCAGAAAGGTTTGTTCAGAGGAGACTGCCATTGCCTTCCTCTGAGGCTTGGAAAGTGTGACTTGCCCAAGTTCCCATGGCTGAGAGGGAATTTGAACCCCAGTCTCCCAGAGTCCTAGTCCAACACTCAAACCACTACACCACAAACTCTTTTAGATGGGTCTTTTAAAATGATCATGAATTTTGACTTCACGAAATGAGAGAGAATGAGAATTCTTGAATGAGAAATTCAATTAATGCACCGAAAAAATTGCTACAGAAATGTGAAATATATACAGTGGGCCCTTGGTATTCTCTTGAGTTTGGTTCCAGGACCCTCCGTGGATACCAAGATCCATGGATGCTCAAGTCCCACTTTATAGCAATGGGATAGTAAAACGGTGTCCCTTATATAAAATGGCAAAATTAAGGTTTGCTTTTTTGGATTTGGTTTTATTTTTGGCAGGGGCGGGAATATTTTCAAGCCGTGGATAGTTGAATCCGTGGATACGAAGGGCCGACTGTAGATGAAAATATAATTAAGAAACACATTATCCAACATATAATGCCTTGAATTCAAATATTCTCCCACTGGGTTAAAACACAGTGGGGTTTCAAATCTTTCTTTTTTCCTGCACCCATCATGTGTAAGCACATACTTTTCCCTCACACAGAATGACCTTAAATTATGGGATCTAATCCATTAATTATAACTGCCAGCTAAAATTACTTTTACCAAGTGAGAACAGGGATGAAATCTAGCAAATTAGCCACAGAACTTTCTTTCTATTCCATCAAAGAGTAAATATCCAAACAGCAGGGAGTGTAGTGTCATTCCACAGGTGAAATAAGACAAAATTCCAGGTGATGAAGGAAAGCTACAGTTTGTTAAAGCTCACAGTCACCACAAACTGCCCTTTTAACTCTATAATATGATTTTTAAAATTATACAGAGGGCATCAAATGAGCTGTTTAGTGAACTTACTTACCTCGGTGCTAACCACTTAACACTGTCTGTTACAGTCTGTTTCACACATTCACTATGAATCTGAAAAATTAAATAAAACAAAAAACAAAACCTATTATTATTATTTAACATATATTTATCCCTGAAAATAATCCTTGTTTCTGATTCAGGAAGCAGCTGTGTTGCTACAGCAGGACTAGCCTCCTTGTTTCATCTGACCCATAGAGAAGACAACATTAATTTAAAGCTGATTGAAATAATCTATGAACTGTATACAACAGTGCTATCGATACTGAGGTTTCTCCCTGCTAAGGTGCTCTGTTTGGAAATGAATCTAGAATGGTTTGCTTAATAAACAGTTCAGACGTAACCCCGTCACAAGCTTGCTTGTTCAACAGATGACGAAAGGTAAGATGGGGAAATGTACATAAGCCTCAAGTGTGAAAACAGAAAGCTTTATTGGGAAAACTAAAGTAGTTCACAGCAATTGTTAGGATTTAAATACTAATAACTAACAATGCTTGTTAGGACTAAAGCAATTCTGGTTACACAGTACAGTGGTCCCTCCACATTCGCTAGGGTTAGGGGGGAAGGACCTCCATGAATGTGGAAAATCCACAAATTAAAAAAAAACACTATTTTTATCTAAGAAAACACCTCTCTAGGAATTTCCAGGTCCTCCACTGCAACTCTGTGGTCAACATCTGCCGGAGGCTGAACACAGAATCATGCTGGAGGACCTACAAATGCCTAGAGAAGTGTTTTTTTCTAGATATTTCTGGGATCTCAAGCAGAACTCTATGGTCAGCTTCTGGCAGAATTGGGCTGGAGGACTTAAGAGATTCCTAGAGAGAACATCTTAATCGAAAGCACAAATAACTGAATCTGCAAAAGTCAAAGCCACAAATGTGGAGGGCCAAATGTATATTAAAAGCACAGAACAATTCAAACCTTTCAGCGTGCTCAAACAATGGGTAGGTCCTAAGCAAACTGTTGAGCCTTTAGTTCAAATTCTGAGGGACTCTGAATTCACTTTAGACTTTGCCATAGAGACTTATAAGAACTATGCAGACTGAAAGTGGGGTCCTAACTGGGACGTCAAAGTGGGGCAAACTGCATTCGTTCACAAAGGGGGGGTTGCAGACTGCCAGAAATAGTGCAAATTGAGTCCACTTTTAGGGTTGGGGAATAATGGGGACTGTAGTTTATTGTGGCACCAGAGCTCTCTGACAGAGAAGGCTCAGTGTCTCAGAAAAAAAACCACAATTCCCATGATTCCCTAGCACTAACCCTAACCCGAAAAGTGGACTCAGTTTGCACTATTTCTGGCAGTCTGCAACCCCCCTAATTTGCAGGGTTATTTTTCTCATGCTCCCCTTCTCTTCTTTTCAATGTTAGTTCAAAGAGTGCTACCAGTTCGAGACCACTTGAACCGCCCTGGCTCAATGATGCTAGGGAATCCTGGGAACTGTATTTTTATTATTATTATTATCACTACTACTACTACTATTATGCTGGCTAAAAAGCTCAGTTGTGGTTATTATCTGGAAAGCTGAATGACTCCCTCCCATTTCATCTTAACCTAGGTCCAAAACAAGACTGCAGAAATAATCCACTTTGAGACCGCTTTAACTGCCCTGACTCAGGGCTAAGGAATCCTGGGAACTATAGGATTATTATTATTATTCTGGCTAAAAAGCTCAGTTGTGGTTATCTGGAGGGCTGAATGCCTCCCTCCCATTTATTATTATTATTATTATTATTCTGGCTAAAAAGCTCAGTTGTTGTTATCTGGAGGGCTGAATGACTCCATCCCATTATTATTATTATTATTATTATTTACTATTTATTATTAAATATTATTTATTTTATTATTAAATATTATTTATTTTATTATTAAATATTATTAAGTATTATTAAGTATTATTATTGATTAATAATAATAATAATAATAATCTGGCTAAAAAGCTCAGTTGTGGTTATCATTTGGAGGGCTGAATGATTCCCTTCCATTTATTATTATTATTATTATTATTATTATGGCTAAAAAGCTCAGTTGTGGTTACCTGGAGGACTAGATGACTCCATCTCTTTATTATTATTATTATTATTATTATTATTCTGGCTAAAAAGCTCAGTTGTGGTTATTATCTCAGACCTGCTAGGGAATCCTGGGAACTGTAGTTCTGTGAGACACTGAGCCTTCTCTGTCAGGGAAAGTCTGCGCCCACAAGAAACTACAATTCCCAAGATTCCCCAGGGCAGTTCAAAGGGCCTCAAAGTGGATTATTCCTGCAGCGTTGCTTTGGACCTGGGTTTGCGTTTATTTGCAGTAGGTTTGAGCTTGTGTTTTGGTCCGGTCCCTGGTCCTCCCTTTCCCAGGGAGTCCTCCATTTAGCGGTGCCCTGTCCTCCTTTTGGGGAGAGGACTCCTGCCCCCAAGTTGGAGGGTCGCCCCTTCCCTTCCCTTCGGCTCTCCCTCACTCACCCTCCTCAGGCTCTCCTCCTGCCGCGGCCATCTCTTCTCGCGAGCTTTAAGGGCGAGACTTCGGCCTGGCTCCCCTCTTCTTCTGAGGCGTTCTCGTCGTGGCCAATGGCGGCGCCTCACAACATTACTCCCTTCAAGGCCTCGCCTGTTCCACCTTAACTGCTCCGGCTGCCTCCTGTTGCATGCTGGGACTTGCAGTTTAAGGAAGTGTTTAGAACGTTCAGCCAGAGAGCTATGAGGCGGCACTCGACTACAAGCCCCAGCATGCAACAGGAGGCAGCCCGAGCAGTTAAGGAGGGATAGCAAGGCTGCTTTTAAGAGTGTAATGCGAAAATGTCCCTCGTAGAAGTTGTTCGCTTGGTTTCCTTCACACTTGGAGAAAAGAGGAGGAGGGGAAGATGGAGGAAAGGTGTGGGGAGCTGTCTCTCTTCCTCCTCTTCCTCCATCTGGGTATTTTCCTCAGTCTTTCCCCAGTTTTCTGAGGCGACTGAGAGAAGTTGGTCTGAGGCAGGAAAGGTCCTGTCAGAGCCAATATACATATACATACGCATACGGATACGGATACACACACACAGGAGTGAGAATAGGAGGAAGGAATATCAATAATCTAAAATATGCTGACGACACCATAGTACTAGCAGAAAATCCCTATACTCCTGCATAGAATCTTATCAATTTCTCCTGTTCTGCCTCTGTATACTTGGTGCATATACTTGAATTATGGTAATATTCATAGGTTCAGGAAAGGAAGAGGCATGAGGGACCACATTGCAAACATATGATGGCTAATGGAGCGCACCAGGGAGTTCCAAAAGAAAATCAGCTTGTGTTTTATAGACTATAGCAAAGCCTTTGACATTGACCATGAAAGGCTATGGAATGCCCTTAAAGACATGGGAGTGCCAGCACATCTGATAGTCCTGATGAGAAATCTGAACTCAGGACAAGAGGCTACTGTCAGAACAGAAGACGGAGAAACAGAATGGTTCCCAACTGTCAAAGGGGTCAAACAAGGCTGCATCCTTTCACTCTTATCTGTTCACCTTGTATGCAGAACATATTATAAGAAAAGCAGGCTTGGACATAGAAGGAGGAGGAGTGAAAATAGGAGGAAGGAATATCAACAAGATATGCAGATGACACCATAATAATAGAAAACCTCACAGACCTGGAACAACTATTAAGAAAGATCAAGGAATAAAGTGCAAAGACAGGCTTAAAGCTGAACATAAAAAAGCAAGAATAATGACCACAGAGAAGTTACATACATGGATTTCCATGGCCGAGCAAGGAGTCGAACCCTGAACTCCAGAGTCCTTGTCCTATGCTCAAACCACTACACCACACTGGCTCTCATACGTGTTACATCCTTCTTCTTACACTTGTTATACTTGTTAAATTCTTCACAAATATATACCCAACAACTACGCTCGTCCCTCCACAGTCACTGGAGTTCGGGGCACAGGACCTCCGTGAATGTGGAAAAACCACAAATAACAAAAACTCTATGTTTTTACCTGAGAGAACTCCTCTCTAGGAATCTCTAGGTCCTCCAGTGCAACTCGGTGGTCATCATCTGCTAGACATTGACCATAGAGTTACACTGGAGGAGCTACAAATGCCTAATGGCGTGTTCTCTCCAGGAATCTCCAGGTCCTTCAGTGCGACTTTTGATTAAAGTTGATCATAGAGTTGCGCTGGAGGACCTAGAGATTCCTAGAGAGAACATATGAATAAAATCCGTGAATAACCAAAATCCACAAAAGTCAAAGCCAGAAATGTGGAGGGACGAGTATATACAAATTTTCCTATATTGTTTTGAATTACAATCAGCCCCCCACATTTGCGGCTTTGTCTTTTGCAGATTTATTTGCGGATTTGATTAACATGTTCTCTCTATGAATCTCTAGGTCTTCCAGCGCAACTCTGCTGGAAATTGACCATAGAGTTGTGCTGGAAGGCACTTCATGAAGGCTTCTTGAAAAATCCAGTATCCTCTGCCTAACAAAGGGTCCCGCGGCCTCACAAGGATGGAGACATATTGGGTTGCAAAGGAAGTGTCTTTGTTGTGATGCAAACGGATGTTAAATTTCCTGGACTTGCAGAATCTCCCAGTTGCCACATGGTCAGAAGGAGGATTAGCAGTAGTAGTAGTATTGGTAGTATTTACTTATATGACGCCGTACGTTTTGCACAGCACTTTACAGCACCATCAAAGCTACATGAAACCTGCCCATGGCGTACGATCTAAAAGTCACAAGATATAAAACAACATACAGTAAATAAACAATTTTATTTGTTTACAGAGGTGCCAGCCTGCAATATTTGCCCCTCCATACTATCTTAACTAAGAAGAGAAACATCTAAATGCAGGCCTATAACTAACATCTTCCTTCCCGCCCCCCCTCCTGGTTTGTTTTGTAACACCTTTTGCCTGATGAAGAAGAAGCCAGTGGAGCTTCGAAAGCTTGCAACATGTATATTGTGCATTTTGGTTGGCCCAATAAAGGTATCACTGTTTGGTGGATTTTTTGATTGGATTTGCTAAATGGCCAACACGGCTACCTCTGAATGTTTTCTGATAAAAACTGTTAATCCTTTTTCAGCAAAGCTTATATTCCACAGACACACCCACAAAAAAGCCTGAATTCCTCCAAGTCGCCATCTATTTGATTGCAATGGTCAGTATTTTAACCATGTAGAAAAGCGCCAAGAGTCTATCAGGAGTGTACAAAGGCTTGCAGCAGACAAGCCAAATGCCCACATGTTGCACTAAACTGTGCCTCTTACATCCACATCCATGACATACGTTAAAATATGAAATGAAGGGCAATCAGCTTATATCTGATAGAGATATGGTATGCCCTCCCTGCCCACCTCTGAAATTGTTAGCACTTCACAAGGCTATCTAGTGTTTTCTTCTCTGTACACTGGAATTATGTCATAAGGATAGACACTGATACCAGTGTTTTCCTATGTAAGAACATCGGTGCTATCTCAGTATTCTGTAAAACAAAAGTCTTTCGGTTGATTCCCCTTTAAGTCGCTAACAGTTGTGATTTTTCCAAATATAATCGTAAGAAAACAACGTGACTTTATTGCTCAACCATATGGGCTTCTCAACAGAAAGCGTGCAATCAGGTTTCAAAAACAGATAAAAGAAACACTATTATGTTTTCGGAAAGGAAGGGAAGAAAGACGTTTGGAATGGGAAATGTCATATGTGTGCTTTGCTCTATAACCTCATAATTAGGCTTTCAAAAATAAACTTGCTCATTAGATAACAGAAACATGTTTGTTTCTTACCAAAGACGATCTGGCATCCTGCTGTTGTTGTTGTTGTTGTCCCTTCAACTCATTTCCAACGTATGGTGACCCTAAGCAAACCTAACATATGGTTTCCTTGGCAAGGTTTGTTCAGAGGGCTTGCCTTTGCCTTCCTCTGAGGCTGAGAGTATGTGACTTATCTAAGGTCACCCAGTAGGTTTTCATAGCCAAGTATGCATTCAAACCCTAGTCTCTAGTATGTGGTCTTCCTCTCTCCCTCCTGCCCTCCACCTCTCCTAGGATTATTTTTCCAGTGGATTCCTTATCCATAGCTTCAAAATATTTGATAAAACTATACGTTCCAAATACCAAACCTTGATTTTACCTTTTTGTATAAAGAGCACCATTTTTACTATGCCACTGTATTTAATGGGACGAGCATCCACAGATTGTGGTCTGGGAACCAAGCCCCAGCGGATACCAAGGGCCCACTGTAACAGTCCCACTCTAATTTGGTCAGACTTCATTTGGAATACCGGACACCGGAGTTCCAGATCACGCTTCTCAAGCTTCATGTTCCTATAATAAAAGTTGTGCAGCATCAGACTTACCTTTCATCTCTGAGCAAGTCACGAACTGAAGTCCTTTCAGCTTGAAATCCAGAGATGTCACTAGAGACTGTGCTACTCCTACTTGTCCTCTGCTCTACCCCAGTAGCTCCTTGAGTACCTTCTGACCTGGCATTATCTCTTGTCTTATTTTGTATTGTTTCATCATAGGGTTTTCATGGAGAAAGACATTCAACCGAGGTTTGCCATGCCTCCTTCTACACAGTACTAACAAGTGTTCGCTATGTTGCCATGGCCGTTGTCTCTGATCAGCGTTGTCTCTTGCCTCACAGGAGCATGCAATCCCACCACTGTGAAAAGGTAGTGTCACTTAATTATTATTATTATTATTAGTAGTAGTAGTAGTAGTAGTAGTAGTAGTAGTATTTATACCCTGTCCCTCTGCAGAGCAATCAGGGTGGCTTACAACATTAAAATGTACACAAATACAGTTCCCATCTCATCCCATCATCTCTTGTTTTTGCATGGACAGTCAGCCCTCCACATTTACAGCTTTAACTTTTGTGGATTTGATCATTCACAGATTTGATTACTGTATATACTCATGTATAAGTCTAGACATTTTAGCGAAAAAATTGACACACACATGTACACCAAAAAAACCTGGGTCGAACTATCCAGGGGTCAATGTAAATACTATAACTTTAACTTACAGAAAAGGGAACCATCCCCTGGTGATAGGCAAGAGTGTAATGTCTCAATGTAAATATTATACTTTAACTTATAGAAAAGGGAACCGTCCCCTGGCCATAGGCAAGAGTGTAATGTCTCAATGTAAATATTATACTTTAACTTATAGAAAAGGGAACCGTCCCCTGGCCATAGGCAAGAGTGCAATGTGTCCTGGAAGCACTGGCCCCCCTTTACTCTCCCATCTATCTAGCCTTTAGGGTGAGCCCAAACAGTTATGCCTGCCAGAATTTTGTAGGTTCTCTGGCATCATTTCCCTTTGTTTCGTCATTTAGATCCTTTGTTGTGTGCCCCTAGGTTTTACCCTCGACCTATCCACGGGTCATATCAAAATCCATAATCTTGGACCCAAAACCTGCCCTCCACTCATACATGAGGTCTACTTATAGTCAAGTATATACAGTAATATGTTTTCTCTAGGAATCTCTAGGTCCTGCAGCGTGACACTGTGGTCAATGTCCACCAGAGGTTGTGCTGGAGGACCTAGAGATTTCTAGAGAGAACACTTCTCTAGGGATCTGTAGGTCCTGCAGTGCGATTCTATGGTCCACTCTTGGAAAATGTTGACCACAGATTTGTGTTTTGTTTTGTTTTTAATTTGCAGTTTTTCCACTTTCATGGGGGTCCTGCACTCCTAACTCCAGCGAATGTGGAGAGCCTAATGAAAGTACTTTTAGAAGTTTGTTATTGTTGCTGTGTGCCTTCAAGTCATTTCTAACGTATGGCAACTCCAAGGTGAACCTATCATCAGGTTTTCTTGGCAAGTTTCTTCAGATGAGGTTTGCCATTGCCATTGTACTTACATGAGAAAATAAGGATTCTTTTTAAAAAAAGAAAAAGAAAATACGCATTACCCAGTCAGTTAGGACACTTTTTATGCATAAAATATTTTGGATCCATGCATTTGATTTACAGAAACCACATACATAACACAGTGTTAAATTTGGCAGCTATTAGAAATACTCTGTATAAAAATCCAAAGCAATTTCAATGTACGAGAGATAGAAATTTGATAATAGTTTTTAATAAAAAAAAAATTCTTTTTCCCCAGGGCAATCCAAAATAGGAAGGGCCACTCAACCGATATACCTATTGATGACTATCTGCACCAACTTTCGTAGAATCATAGAGTGTGAAGAGACAACATGGGCCATCTGGTCCAACCCCATTCTACCATGCAGAAACTAACAATCTACGTATCCCTGACAAATAGCCATCCAGCCTCTATTTAAAGACTTCCAAAGAAGGAGGCACAGGGAGAGTATTCCACTGTCAAACAGCCCTTACTGTCATGAAGTGCCTCCTAATGTTGAGGTGGGATCTCTTTTCCTATACCTTCCATCCATTGTTCTGTGTCCTATTCTCTGGAGCTGCAGAAAACAAGCTTGCTCCATCCTCAATATGACCTCCCTTCAAATACTATGGTATCACCTCATAACCTTCTCTTCTCATGGCTGAACATATCCAGCTCCCTGAGTCTCTCCTCATAGGACATGGTTTCCAGACCCTTCACCATTTTGGTGGCCCTCCTCTGGACATGATCCAGCTTCTCAACATCTTTTTTGAATTGTGGAGCCCAGAACTGGACGCTGCAGTCCAGGTGAGGCCTGACCAAAGCAGAATAGAGTGGCAGTATTATTTCTCTTGATCTAGACAACACTATACCTCTATTGATGCAGCCTATAATTGCATTGGCCTTTTTAGCTGCGGCATCATACTGTTGACTCATGTTCAACTTGTGATCTACTAGGACTCCTAGATCCCTTTCACATGAAGTCTCATTAAGCCAGGTGTCACCCATCCTATATCTTTGCATTTCATTTTTTTGCCCTAAGTGCAGTACCTTACATTTCTCCATGGTGTAATTCATTTTGTGTCATCGGCAGATTTGATAAGCATGTTCCCTTTTCTTTCATCCAAGTCATTGATAAGTCAGTGCTTTGTACTAAGCAAAATTACATAGGATGTACAGAGTGATGACATCTGTATGGCATACCCATTTATATATACAGTCTTCCCTCTGTTCTCGTGGACTTGGGATCCACATCCCTTGTTTATCCACGGGAGGCAAATGGTGTGGGACAAAATGGGGTGTGCACCTGCATGCCCCCACGGGAGCATACCTCCATGCAAGCCAATAGGGCTTGAATATACGTGATTTTCCATTTTCACGGTGTGTGTGTGTCCTGGAATGGATCCCCTGCAAGAACAGAGGAAGGATTGTATACATTTATGAAAGTCAACAGCATATGAGCAATCCTACTAAATCAGAGCAAATATCCTTAGGTTACAGCTTCTTATTTCTACAGTGGATACTCTACTACTTCTAGGAAGCTTACCAGCAAGTCAGAAGAAAAAACAGCCTCCTCTTACAGTTTGTTCTCCAATAACTGGTATTCAGCTGCATACTATTTCTGTACATGAAAGATCCATTCATCAGTCATTCCTCGAATGAACTGATATGGTTATCTGTTGACAAACTTTAACCAAAACAGAACCAGTAAGAAAGGAAGTATAAATAAGCACTTAATAAGAAACACTTGGGGCACACCAAGATTTGTAGCAGTAGAAAAATAATTTAGTAAGAGTAAACCTGAGGGACAACCCCTCCAAACCATACACACAACCTAATGAAAACTGAGCTTGTATAGTGTGTTGACATAATATTGGAAAAGAAGAAAGGAAGACAAGATGGAAAGAGAAATGTTACAGCATTTTTCTGCAGCTACTATGTGTTAAGGTTAATAGGCCTATCCTCAGCCATGAATCTGTTTCCTTTTTTAAAACCTCCTAAGCCAATGGCCAGCAATATTTACCAATGTTCATATATACTGTAATGAGGCAAAAGTAAAACAGATTTTGAGTAGAAAAATTACACTGAAGAACAGGGCTGCTTATAGCATTCCTCCCACTCAGTTCAGGCAAACTTAGACTGTTATATGCAGTTGTTAATTTAAGATTTATTGCAGCACTTGTGTTATATAAGTCCCAAGTTAAATCGAGAAGGTGGGGGGGGGGGGGGGGAAGATCTTCCCTTGTGCTAAATAAAATATTGGCAAAAAGTCAGTTTGGGTGGCAAAAAGTGCAAGCAATGAATAGATTCACAAAGTATGACTAACCTACAAAATAATCACAGGATAAATAATTGAAGACTCTAGGATAACGGTATGGTTCCTCCCCCTCTACAAAATACTTCCAGGGCAAGTTAAAAATGAGAGCCAATTTTCGCATCCTAAAAGAGAATATAGTGAAAGAGAAAATTCAAATTGTCAACCCATCCCCACCCCATCACATTAAAAATAAACCCTTGGGTGTGATAAGCTAGCAGACCAAGGAAAAGGCTATTCTTCCCTATGTTTTAGCTTTTAAGAGACAGGGAGCTTCTAGTAGGGAAAGTATTAAAACATGTTAACACCATCATATGCATTCCACAGTGGTACAGTTCTAAGGAGGTCATTGCACATAGTTTTTCTGGATGTGTAAATCAATCTTAAGACATGATAGCAATATGATAAACCCTCAAGGGCTTAAAGCAATTCATCACCTCTTTGTTTTTCCTTGAGAAACTGCTTCTGTAAAGGGTAAGTGGATAAATTCATAAAGCTGCTTGGCACTGGCAGTATTGCCCAGGAGTTCAGCCAGCCTGTCCTGAGAAAAAGTTATGAGTTCTGCAATACTCTTAACGTGGTTCATTATGGTCCAGCAGTTTTTGGTGCTCACGCCAGGAAATTTTAGAAGGAAGTCTTGGGGACCTGAGTTATATTTGTCCAATTCAGGAAGACTTTCTGAATCTGCAGTGATCGCTACGGCTGTTGCCGCATCAGGCTGGGGTCGGTTTTGCTTCAGTTCCTCAAATAATTCAGCAGTGGCATAAGGAGAGGGACACCAAAGGAGACGAAGCCGGGGGAAATGAAGAGTAAGAAGAGTGAGTTTGGAAGTAATGTCATTGTTAGATATCTCCTGATACAGAGAAGCCCGAGGAGTGAGACAAAAGGATTTACTGGGGTCAAACTCTATGAGAAGGACAGGCCGCTTATAATAACGAGACATCGAGATGCACTGAGAATAAAGCCTTCCATTATTCAAGGAACCAATAAGATCACTGATACTTTTCCGTTCCACACAAATGTCAGGTGTGAGAATGTAGTCGCCCACTTCCAAGGTCACTGGTTCTATGTCAATGCCACGACGGTGGATCAAAGATGGAAGTTCACTGCGAAATTCACGCATGTCCACAACAATGCTCTGCTGAACTTCTTTCTGTTCCTGGCCACCTGACAAAAGTGGTGACAGCGTTAATGAACATCATAAGCAGATGGAGCAAGTGAACTAGTGAGAAGTTTGGAACAAGTGATTCAAGGACAGAGCAGAGGTGGGGAACATCAGATCCTCAGGCCAAATCTGGCCCACCTAAAGTTCACGTCTTACCCTTTGGGCTTGCCAGATGATATCACTACTTTGCCAATGACACCGTATTTTGGTGGTTTGCCAGCTTGTGAATAGGTTTTGTTGTTATGTGCCTTCAAATCAACTGTGACATATGGTCAACCCTATCCTAGGATTTCCTTGGCAAGATTTGTTCAGAGGAGGTTTGCCATTACCCTCCTCTTAGGCTGAGAGAGTGTGACTTGCCCAAGATCACCCTGTGGGTTTCTATGGCTGGGGATTTAACCTCTGGTCTCCCAGAATCTTAATCCAACAACTCAGACCACTACATCATACTGGCTTCCATTCTAAAAAGTTGAAATGCCTCTATTAAACCTTGTTTATTTATGGTAAAATATTTATTTATTTACTGGTAAATAAGGCTTATTTACATCAGATGGCTAGATTCAATTAGGGAGATCACAGGCATGAATCTACAAGACTTAAGCAGAGCAGTGGAGGACAGCGGAGCTTGGAGATGTCTCATCCACAGGGCTGCCATGAATCAGGGGTGCCTCGAAGGCAGTTAACAATAATAAGAGTTTTACACTAAAACAATGTTGGTATTTTTGTTCCCACAAAATACCATTATGCCACACAAGAACTTCTCTGAAATTAAATTTGGCCTTCAGACTGAATTCAGTCATTGATCTAGAACAGTGGTTCCTAAACCTTGGTCTTCCAGGAGTTTTGGACTTCAACTCCCAGAAGCTCCAGCCAGAAATCAAAAACGTCTGGAGGACCAAAGTTTGTGAAACACTGATCTAGAATAAGATTCTCAAACAGCCAGAAGAATGGTGCAGTGAGGACTGGATAATGTTAGCAATATTCTACAGAACACCTAATATAAATTATTGCTTCTGTGCATTTATCTACATATCATTTACACTTTATCTGGCCGGTCAAACTGTTTGCATGGCAGAAGGGGACCCATAGCAAAGTGACTAAGTACCTGTTTTGCCTCCACAAGGCACCAGCTTCAATCCCTACCAGTACCAGGATTTTAAAAAATCAGAAAGCAAATGATGGGAAAGGGCTTGGTCCGAGACCTTGAAGAATTGCTACTAGTCAGAGAAGACAACATTGCCTCAGAGATCTCAACCACCCACCTGCTTTTCGGGTGTTTGTAGAAACAGCAGCTGGAGTAGCATTTCTTCCCAGGTCCAAACAAGTTTCATCTCTGCCTTCTCGTTCCTCAGGGATAACCATGCTAGCTTTTTCTCTGGTGATATGGGAAGGGGACCGAAAAAAACCAGTTAGGAACAGAAACATTTCAGACACCTTCACTCTTGGCTTTAATGCTAAAACACTAGAAGTGTCTTGCTGGAGTTGCTGAACACTTTCCCCAAGCTAGCACCCTCCAGACGTGCTGAATTACAATTTTCACCATTCCCAAACAGCACAGGGATGGCTCATGGGAACTGTAGTCCAACATCCAATTCAGAAGAAATTTGAATTAGGAAAAGCTGTGATAAACCAATGATTCAAACTGACATCAATAGGCGCACACACCAGTTAGCTAGGGGCAACTGCATGAACGACAGACCTCTAGGCTATTATTTATTTCCCACTTTCCTTCCATGATGAAACTCCAGACAACATATACAAAGGGTCCCAGAACTCTCCTGCAAGGAGACAAATGCAGGGAGAATAGGTGGCTCCCGATCTTGATCTTGACAACTCTCCTGCTATTTCCAGATTCAAAGCAGTTTCTCTTGCTTGCACAGGATATGAGCAAACCTTTCCCCCCTTTGTAAATGTTAGAACTTTTATTATATAATTATATTACCGTTCTGCGTGTTATTTAAATTCTTACATAAGTTTGTTACCTTGGAAACACGTAGGGAGGGAAAGTAGAGAGGAAACAAGCCAAAGCTCAGAGCTCCATAGCAACAAAAAAGATACCCAACATGTTCTTTGCCTTTCAAATGGCAGGAAACAGTTCTTAAAAAATGGGAACTCTTGCAGTCAGTTTACAATTTTGCCAGCTCTAAAAAGGAGGTGGTTCTATGAGCACCAAAACCATAATTTGATACCAGAGGCTTGGCATGATCAGCTAGCTGGGTACCACAATACCCAATATAATGCCATGTCAGGACTCCAGGAGAAATTTAAATGGCAGTTACATACAGCTGCCAAACCCACCTCAGGCTGCTGTTATCACTAGGTAATCCCCTTAATGCCGAGTGGAGGAAGGTTGCCACTAAAAGGCACTTTGTGATAACACATAATGGTCCACCATGAAATTAAGAAAGATTAATGTTTGTGAGGATAGCATGCAAGGTACTCATTACCGAATAAGTTTTTCAAAGGCTTCCTTCTCTTTCCTTAGTGTGGTAAGGTAGCGTTGCTCTTCTGTCGAACCGCCATAGATAAGAAAATAAACCCTGCAAAAACAAGATGCAAAGATCCATTCCAAACTCTAGAAAAGAGGGTGAACCCCCAAATAATTACAACTTAGCCATTTTTGTGTCCTCAACCTAAGTAATTTGTCTATATATAGTTAAAAATAACAGCCCTATTGAAATCTAGCTGATTGAAAACCATTTGATAATATCTCTTTTCCCAATTTTAGGGAAGTCCTAATTGTATTTGCCCAAAAACATTTCAAAAGTACCTTCATGTTACTGGGCTCACTGAAATTTACTTCTGAATTAAGTACAGAGGGTCCTCAGTGTCTGCAGATCTGAGCAACCACAGAGCGAAATGAAGAAATACTGTATATGCTCAACTATAAGTCAATTTCATGTATAAGTCACAAGCAGGGTTCTGGGCCAAAATTATGGATTTTGCTATGGCCGATGGATAAGTCGAGGACTTTGAGGTATGTAACAAAGCAAAGTTTCCAGCAGAAAAGCAAAGGAAAACAATCCCAAAGAACTTACAAAATTTCAGCAGGCGTAAGTGTTTCTGCTGATACTAAAGGCAGGATGGATGAGAGAACAGAGAGGGAGTCAATGATTCCAGGTCAGATTGCGCTCTTCCCTTTCACCAGGGGATGGTTCCTTTTTTTGGTAAGAGTTCAAAGTACAGTATTCACATTGACCCGTGGATAAGTCGATTCGGGTTTTTTTGGGTCGATTTTTTAACTAAAATTTCTAGAGTTATACATGAGTTTATACAGTATTTTTTTTTAATTATCTGCGATCGACTGCAGCCAGGTTGAGAAGTGATTCCAGGGCAGTAGTGGAGGCTGCAGCAGTAAGGTCTGGGTACCAGGCACACATTCTTCCTGCTTTTGCTCTTTCCTTCAACAGGAAGCAAGAACAATGTGGCCTGGCACCTGGGGATTGCTGCTGCCACCGCGTCCTCCTCCCTGGCTAATGGAATTCAATCCCACCATGAAGTCTCAGCCAAATTTTAAACTCCTTTCTCACTCCTTTTCCTACCTTCCCACCAGGAAGCCTCAGCCAGAACTTCAACCCCTTTCTTGCCTTTCCAACTCCTTGTCCCACTCCCACTCTCCATCTCTGTCCTGCAAGGTGGATCGGCAGGAAAGAGCTTTAAATTCTGTCTGAGAATTTAATAATGATAGTAAGCACTTGGAAAACTGAAGAAGTCCCAAGCTTAGACAACTGGTTACTAAAAATGACTGAAATCTCAAACATAGATATTGCCAGTAATAATATTGAGGGGAACTCAAAAAAGGATAGAATAGATAGGTGGAAATGTTTATACAATTACTGCGATAGAATTTGGGGATAACTTTACGTACATATAGACAGATGTACAGATATAATTGTATATATGTATACCCATATACATAGATAGTTGCTTATAGAAACTTAATGTTCGCTTAGTTTTCTTAATTTTCTTTTCTCTCTATGAATTTAGAACCTAGGAAGAACAAAGAAAGAAGCAGAGAAATCAGTGCCAATGGTGGAAACAATAAGATTTCCTTTTGTTTATGGAAGTAGATATAATTATGTAATAAGTAGAATAATATATAGAATGCTATGTGGGTATGGGGAATAATATGAAGATTGTAAATAATATTCCTTGATTAACTGTGGTTGCCTTAAATCATGTAATAACTCTTTTTATACTTTATTTTCTTTTCTCTAGTAGAATATTACTGTTCATAACGTGTATTGAATTACTTGTATATATGTATATCTTAAAATTAATAAAAATTATTTAAAAAAAAATAAATTCTGTCTGAGGCTTTGTGGTGGGATTGACATCCACCACTCAAGGTAGAGGAGACGGTGGCAACAGCAAGCCCCAAGTACACATTCTTCCTGCTGGGAGCATGCCAACCATTGCTACTGCCTTTTGAAGGAAAGAGCAGAAACACTGAAGCCAAAATAGAAAGAATGTGTGCCTGGTGCCCTGGCCTTGTCGCTACAGCCTCCACTATTGCCCTGGCACTGCTTCTTGGCCTAGTTGCAGTAGATTGCAGTTAATTTTAAATTTTAAATACTGACTTGAACGTCCCCCCATGGATACCAAGGGCCCACTGTAATAATCAAAGTTTATTTGATACAGTATGGCATCGGTGATTGAGTATGACTTTAGGAGCCCAGGGTTCAAATCCCTATTTAGCCAATGGAAACCCATGGGCAAAATTCACACTCTCGCAGTCTCAGAGGAAGGTAATAGAAAAACTCCTCCAAATAAATATTTCCAAGAAAGTCCTATGATAGGCTAACCCTAAGCCATAGTCAGGTTGAAGGCACATAACAATAGTACGGTAAGTATTATTTCCATACTGACTCTACTGTCTGCTCTTCAAGACAAAAGGCATATAGGAGCAAGTGCACATGCTATGAAGTAATGCACTACCATGAGTCGTGGGGCTGGATATCACACCACTGTAGATAAGTACCTGCTTTGACTCAAGATGACCCTGGCATCTTCAGGGCTAGAAAAACTCCTGCTGAAACACTAGAGAGCTACTGCCAACTGTTGTAGACAATACTGAGCTAGATGGACCAATAGTCTTATTTAGTATAAGGAAATTATCTATGGTCTACAACACACTGCAGAAACAATCCAGTTTGAGACCACTTTAACTGCCCAACTGCACCATTGGAGGCAGAAGATGGGAGCTAACACTGGCGAATACTCCTCTGTACCAGGAAGATTTTCTCCATCATAGAAGACCATCAGAACATGGAAAACTGTACATTTTTTTTACTATAGCTCCCAGGATCTCTTAGTCAGCAGCACCGCAGGTAATGCTAGTTGGGAGGTTCTGTGTGTTATGGCCAAAAAGGTAACTTTTCTAACCTGTATATAATGCTATAACCCTTCCTAGCATGTTAGCTGGGAAGAAACCATTACTCAATAAGAACAGATCTTGTAGTCCAAAAAAAAAAAAGAGAGAGAGAACTTTTCAAAATTATCTCAGACAGAGTACTTGCTTAATGTGCCAACCTTGGAAGGTTCAATCTGTGGCATTTCCATGTTGGTAGTGGTGGTGATGGGAAATGATCAAATAGTAGGGGATGGGAAAGACCTCTGTCAGAGGACCACTAGCAGACAAAGTTGAGGAAGATGGCCTAGATTAACAAAATGTTTCTAGCCCTAGACTTATTAAAAGGCAAGGCGAGGTGGTTGCCTGAGACAATGAATACTTCATATTTATAATTTGTACTTTATGTGTCGTAGAGGCTTGAGTTCTGGAGACCAGTGTTCGAGTCACAGCTCAGCCATGAAACTCACTGGGTGATCTTGGGCAAGTCACACACTCTCAGTCTCCTCAAGGGAAGGCAGTGGCAAACCGCCTCTGAACAAATCTTGCCAAGAAAACCCCAGCACAGGTTCACCTTAGGGCTGCCATAAGTTGGAAACGACCTGAAGGCATGCAACAACAAACTTTAAACAGTGTGTTGAGGAAGGGCAGTGCATAAACTGAGTGAAAAAACAACAGCCAATTCAGACAGCTTCTGTATGTGGCATATAGAGCAGGAGTGCCATCTTTGTCTTCCAGGAGACAAAAAGTATTGGGCCAGACCTGGGAATTGTCAGATGGAGTCTTCCTTCATGTGAGCTCCCATTTGTGGTTTCGTGACCTCATCTCCAATAAACTGGACTCAATTGAACAGTTCACTTTTACTTGAGTCAACTATCACTTTGAGATAGACAACAAACTGGCACAGCAAACAATTACAGCTCACTTATTCAGAAGAGCAAAATCTGCCCCATTAAGAGGCGGCAAATAATACAAAAATGAAAAATAGGCAAAAAGTTTTTTTGCAAATCATCATTTGGATCAAGGTTGTTGGGCATCCAGAAGAGCTATTATATACTTACTGTCCCAAATACTACACTTGGAACCTCACCTTATTGATTTAGAGGAAGTAGAAAAGCTTCCAGAAACATGTTTTGGGATGAGAGTTCTGTCTTTTGCCCAGCCAACAATTCTCCTGATGCTAATAAGAAGGCAAAGGTTTCTCTCCTTTTTTGAAATCTCCATAACCAGAGTTTTCCAAGAACAGTTTGTCAGATCTTTAATGTTAAATGATATAGACAACTTCATAACAATTCAGTCTTTATTAAAGACAACAGGCCTTGCTGGCAGCCAACTCCCAAACATGAGCCTTATATCAATGATCCGATAAAAGAGCAGCTGAACTTCAAACTGTCCTTGGCAAGCTGAAGTCATCTCTGTTAGCACTGAAAAGCTCTCTTCTTTAAAACTGTCTTTTTCAGAGAAACAGGAGACTATTTCATCTACACTGAAGGATCCTAAGAACTCAGAGACTCAACCTCTTAACCTTTTTGCTCTTTTTGAAAATTGCCAAATGCTTCGCCTCTGAAAGAACACAGTTGAAATGCTCCCTGAACCAACACCAATCATGCATCTGAACCTGCTCCAATACACCCAAGACACCTGAATGAGCTGGCAATGAAATCAACCTGTCTGAAATCCTCAACTCCAGATCAAACCTCAACCCTTTCTAACAAAACTGCTGTCTCCAAGAGTCCTGTTGAATTTTGAGGATACAAAGGAGGAAAGCAATAAGATAAATGATGCTGCCATTGTAAATAACTGTAGAGATCAGTTACAGCCAGCTGGGACACTAGTGGAAGTTAACTGATTCTGTATTGTGTGAGAACACTGAGTGTGACCCCATCATGTCAGGTGCCGTTCTTGGAGAAAGAAATTGGTGGTTGATCCTAGTAATTGTAATGTAACCTAAGACGACCTGTGCTATTCTTCCACCCAGACTAGTAACATCCTTCCAGCCCTTGAGACAACTACTCTGCCAAGATCATACAATCATAGACCACAAGAGCCATCCAGTCCAACCCTCTGTCATGCAGGAATATACCATCAAAGCATCCCTGATAGATGGCCATCCAACCTCTGTTTAAAAACTTCCAAAGAAGGAGACACCACCACATTCTGAGGCAGCATATTCCAGTCAAACAGCTCTTACCCTCAGGAAGTTCTTCATAAACTTTAAGTTGAATCTCTTTTCCTGTAGTTTGAAGCACAACAGCTTCTCTTGGATGTCCCCCCGCCCCTCGACAATTGGCCAATTCTCTTCTTTGGATGATAAATCCAAGCCCAATCTATCAGAGAAGCTTCTCAAGGTGCTCCAATTGTGAGGGAACACCCACGGATCCTAGAGTGATGTTCAGTGCTTAAGAGCACTATTAGACTCCTTTCTTGGAACATTGCTGGTTGGGCATCTAAGAGATTTGATACCAATCTCATGAATTATTTAGGCCTGTTTGACAATGTTCTGCTCCAACAGACTCAGTCTTGTGTCACACTTCTCACTGACTAATCACAAGTGATATTTTGGGCCTTATTGGGGAGAAGAGGTGAGGAGCTAAAAGAGGACTAATTTCTTCCCATTTCCATGGGGCTTTAGGCAACAGTGATTAAATCAGATCCATCAATACACACTGGTTGCTAACTTCAATCACTTCAGTCTTCTAATCATTCATGATTATCGTTCCTCATAAGGTTTCCAATCTAGAGTTTGTGAAATCTGATCTAATCTTTAAAAGTTAATTTTCTGAGAATCTCAGGGCATCAGTCCCTGCCAGTCAGGCATGGCTGAAACAATCAATCCCATCCTGTTTAAGAATATTTGTTCTCATTTTATAGATCCGATCTTGGAAAAGTTCCCAGGAAGATCTGATAGCTTTTATACCTCCCTTCTTCTTTCAGATTCCTCTGAAGAATCTGCGCTGAAGGGTGCAAAGTTCTGTATGCTAGCATTTTCCATTGGATAAGTTCATCAAATCTTACCACGACTCCTCAAACAGCAATTAATGCCACTATGAAGCTGGTTTTTGAACTGCTACCTGTGTATATATATTGAAACCTCTGTACCTTGGAGCTGCTTTTTACCTTCATTATGTTCTGTGTTTGCCCTTTTATGACCGAGCTGTGATCATAGTAAAGGTGATTGATTGACTGATTGATTGATTGACTGATATACATTTATTGCCTCAACAATAATTAGATCCTCAACTCATGACAGTAGGAAAGAGAGGCTGTAACAGCTTATGTAACCCACCCACATGATCCCTAGTGCCTCCCCATCGCTATTGTGCTGAACAAGTTATGCAAAATAACCCATTTATGAGCACTTAGCTCATGTTAAGAGGTGGCATGATAGTCATGTTTAAAGATTTGAAGGAATGTCATATTGAGGATGGAGCGAGCTTGTTTTCTGCTGCTTCAGAGAATAGGACACAGAGCAGTGGATTCAAATTACAGTTGCCCCTCCATTTTCATGGACTTGGTGTCCGTGTCTCTTGCCCGTTTGCGGGTGGCAAGCAGAAGGGGACAAAATGGGATGTGCACCCGTGGTGGTGCGCCACCATTCAAGCCAAAGGGGCTTGAATATTTGCGATTTCCCATTTTTGCAGGGTGGGTGAGTTCGGAACGGATCCCCCATGAAAATGGAGAGGCAACTGTACAGGAAAAGTGATTCCACCTAAAACATGCATCTGAGGAAGTCAACTCAAGTCTATGAAAGCTCATACTACCAACTTCTTTCTTTCAGTTAGTCCCAAAGGTGCTACAAGAACCCTTTGCATACTGATTTTCCAGACTAACACAGCTATGTTTTTGAATTCTACCACCTAAATATTAGGAAAAAGTTCCTGGAGGCAAGAGTTGTTCAACAGTTGAACACACTCCTTCTTTTTTGATTTTCAAACAGAGGCTGGATGGCGATCTTTTGGGGGTGCTTTGATTCTGTGTTCCCGCATGGCAGGGGGTTGGACTAGATGGCCCTTGGGGTCTCTTCCAACTCTACGATTCTATGGTTCTATTTAAAAAGGGGCCTTCTCAGTAGCTACACCAAAATTCTGCAATTCTTTACCCTAAATGGCTAGTCCAGCACTCTCTTTGTGTTTTATTGTTTGGTGAAGACACACTTCTCAAGCAGATGTTTGCATCTTCATTGTTATGAAATGTGTTTTTTATTTATTATTTTTAGTATATTTTGAATTTATTGCATTTAGTTGCTGTTAACCAGCCTGACTGGTATGTAAGCACTAGACGTATGGGACAGAATCTTTAGTACAAATAAAATACATTTCCACAGGCCATAAAACCAGCTTCTTTTAGAGGGAAGGGCACAATTACTTTTTCTTTCAAGTGTGTAGTACTAAATAGATGTGAACACACACATAATTAAAATAGTCCCTTTTGTAGCCACCCACTCCCAAACTTAGCATACCTCAAAGGCATCCCAGGTCTGCTTGCCTTGTAAATTTCCAGCTGGCGAACAAAGGTGAGCTCTGCATCATACAGCACAACGTATCTTGGTTCCACTTCATATAAGATGCGAGTAAGGGCATAAGGGTCTCCACCCCCATTCAATGGATGAATAACAGTTAGTGGTTCCTTTAAGATCCCATAAAAGTCATCTGAGGAAGACAAAGTCAGATGGAGGTCATCAGGTTTGGCTTCATCACTGCTGCTTAATTCCTTAGGATCTTCTTGCTCCTCCATGATGTTTGCCTCCTCTTCTTTGCTCAACATTTGTGTGAGGGTGAGTGCTGGCTTCATTTTCCTCTTCCTTGACTTAGAAGACTCTGTTTTGGCTTCCTTGGAGCGAGGTGCCTTGGGATTGGCTCCCTGGCACTTGGCTCCTTCTCTGCTCTTGAGGCAATCATCAGGTCCATCTTTGCGCTTTCCAAATGTTTTGCTGTAAAGCCTCATTAAAAAAGCTTCCGCTCCAGTTGTGATATACTCTTTAAGTTGAGCACAAGTGCGGTCGTCACTGGCACAGATGAGCACTCGCCCTGGAAAACAAGAACCAGTGCTTATGATTATAGCATGGTACAAAGAGCTGATCCTCTAGTCTCATCGCTAGACTCAAGCTAGCTCTGTTGAGGGGTCTTGCCACCCGAAGATATAATACTACTTGGTAGCAGTGAGATTTGCACCCAGGCCATCAACATGTCTGATACCTAAATCCAACACCTTAAACCACTGAGCCACACTACCTCCAAGCCAGCGTGGCATAATGATTTGAACACTGGACTAGGACTCTAAGAGACCAGGATTCAAATCCCTACTCAGCCATGGAAACCCACTAGATGACCTTGAGCAAGTCACGCTCTCTCAGCCTCAGAGGAAATCAAAGGTAAACCGCTTCTGAACAAGTGTTGCCAAGAAAACCCTATTATATTTCAGGGTCACCATAAGTCAGGAATGACGTGAAAGGACATAACAACAACACTGTTTGAGTCTTGATATCTGATGCTTGGGGAGAAAAAAGACTTCGGAAGTGGCAGAGAAGTGTGGAAGATTTTCTTTTTTACTACCTTCTAAAAATATTATTCCACTGCTGTGCTACACAGTCTGTAGCCCAGAACAACTGATTGCAAAAAAGATTTCAACAGAAAATTAGGAAGAATGTCCTGGACAGTCCAGTACATATAGTTTGTCAGTGGAACATTCTGCCTTGAGATGTGTTTGCCTTGTTATGTCTCTCATCCCAAGTATATACTGCCTCTGAGTATTACTCCTCCTCACCTGGCCCACCCAGAGCGTCACTGTTTGCATTTTCCATTTCAATCTCCTTCAGCACATTCTTGAGCGCCTCCCACTTTGGGTTGCTTTCCAAGACCAGCTCCCTTTTCTGTTCTGAAATACAAAAAAAAAAAAAAAGAAAGAAAGAAAGAAAGAAAGAAAGAAAGAAAGAAAGAAAAGAAGGCAGGGTATAAAACTAAAATGTTTCCTGTTATGAATTTCCTGGATGTTTTACAAGAACTGGGCAATCAGCCTGTCATATGTAAGTTATTCAAGGATCAAAACATATACATTGAGGCAGAGATGGCAAATATGTGGTGAAACTACGGGGGGTTGCAGACTGCCAGAAATAGTACAAATTGAATCCACTTTTAGGGTTAGGGTTAGGGAATCATGGGAACTGTGGTTTATTGTGGCACCAGAGCTCTCTGACAGAGAAGGCTCAATGTCTCAGAAAAAAAACAATTCCCATGATTCCCTAGCACTAACCCTAACCCTAAAAGTGGATTCAATTTGCACTATTTCTGGCAGTCTGCAACCCCCCTACAACTCCTAGCATCACCAACAATGGCCATGCTGGCTAAGGCTAATGGTGATTGCAATCCAACAGCACCTGAACAGTCATCCTTCCTAAAGGACTGTTTGAAGACTACATAACCTGTGATAACTATAGATTGAGGCTCAAACAACTGTCTGATCTTCCAGAGCACAGATAATTTACAACAGCTTGCTTGTTTTCATCCTTCATTCATTCTTGTCGCCATGACTTAACAGTCTCTCTGGCCAGCTGCAACTACTGCAGGCTCAGGGCTGAGTCCTGTTACACTTCCAAAGAACACCCAAGAGAAACAGACATGTAGTTGGAACAAAATAGGTCATAGCTTTATTAGTTACAGCTGCACATAGGCTTGGCCCCCACAAGGGTCTGGATCCAGACATCAACAGACCTGATCTTTGATCAATGAGCCGCATAACCTGTCTATTTGCCAGGCAACACTTGGAATAACAGGAATGTGATTCCACATGAATGACTGCCACTGCATTGTTCCCTTGCCACCTGGGGATGTGGCAAAGACAGATGCTCCCCCCCCCCAAGCCTAGCATGAGCCTTGTTGCGCACACCTCCAAACAATAGAATCACAGAAACATAGAGATGGAAGATACCCCAAGGGCCATCCAGTCCAAACTCCTGCCATGCAGGAACACAGGATCAAAGCACCCCTGACAAATGGCCATCCAGCTTCTGTTTAAAAACCTCAAAAGATGGAGCCTCCACCACTCTCCGAGGAAGTATGTTCCATTCTCGAATAGCTCTTACAGTCAGGAGGTTCTCCGTAATCTTGAGGTGGAATCTCTTTTCCTGTAATTTGAATCCATTGCTCCAGGTCCTAGTCTCTGGAACTGCAGAAAACAAGTCTGCTCCATCCTCAATATGACACCCCTTCAAATATTTAAACAGGGGTATCATATCACCTCTTAACCGTCTCTTCTCAAGGCTAAACATACCCAGCTCCCTAAGTTGCTCCTCATAGGGCTTTACAGTTTCCAGACCCTTCATTATTTTGGTCACCCTCCTCTGGACACATTCCAATTCTCAACATCCTTTTTGAATTGTGGTGCCCAGAACTGAACACAATATTCTAGATGAGGCCTGGCCAAAGCAGAGCAGAGTGTTACTATTACTTCCCCAATCGAGACACTATACTTCTATTGATGCAGCCCAGAATTGCACTGGCTTTTTTAGCTGCTGCATCACACTGTTGACTCATGTTCAACTTGTGGTCTACTAGTATTCCTAGATCTCCTAGATCCCAATAATAGGTTCCCCAGCTATTTTGGTGGGTATCCAAGGCCTGATTACCTTCCTCCTGGGTCCACATACTGCGATAAACTGCCCAATTGTGACAAGAGGAACAGATTAAAAACAAAGGGAGAGTAGATGGGTCAAAGCCCTGAGGCCAACTGAGGAATGCAGAGGAGCCGACATATATACTTGATCACCTGGCCAAAGTGAAGCCTGCAGACGGTCCTGTACACCAGCCAATAAATTTGAATTTCATTGGCTGGCATTTCCTGCTGCTTCCAAAAGTCTATAAAACCCCACAGGCATACTGGGAACAGCAGCTAGCCTGGTGTTATTGCTTGCATGGCACCCACTGCTCCTCATTGCCCAGAAGCTGCAAATTCATCCCGTGCTTAAGTTGTGAAGTGCCCTTGTTTGTTGAAGGAGGTATAGAAAGCTGCCTTATAAAAAGGTTGTGGCATGGGTCCATCCAGACCAATACTAACTTGTAGTGACTTGAAATATATAATACATGAATAATCCTCTTACATGAGACCCTTAGGCAGAGATTCTGGAGATAAAACCCAGAATGTTCTGATAGCACATCAGGTGGTCTACCCCCCACACTATGCTCTCTGTCTTTAAAACATATGTCAAACGATTCTTAGCACCAACCATAAATTAAAAATAACTTCAATCTACATAATTTCTCATTCTGGTTTGACATCCCATTACAGTTTGTCAACTTGCGATATTCCATAAAATGTAAGCCATTGCTAAGTTTCTCTAATTGTGGTTTGTTGTGATGACTAAATTATGCGTAAGTAAAAACTTGCCCTGGACATATTCATAAAAGAAAGCCAACCTTGGATCTACAGAATTTACAATCAAGTCCTCAATTAGAATAATTTTATTAATTGACAACATGAACCGAGACTCTTTTTGTTTCTTCTACTCAAAAATGTTCTGAAAAAATACAGCAACAGCAGTATAATTACCTTGTAAACTCCTTTAGCCAGGGACCTGTGTCTTTCACTCTGCAACATGATAATTACTGTATATACTCATGTATAAGTCTAGAAATTTAGGTTAAAAAATTGACTTATCCATGGGTCAATGCAACTACTGTACTTTAACTCTTTATTTTTAAAAAAGGAACCATCCCCTAGTGAAAGGCAAGAGTGTAATCTGTTTCGGAAGCTCTGACCCCGCTCTGCTTTCTCATCTATCCAACCTTTAGTATGAGCACAAACAGTTATGCCTGCTGGAATTTTGTTCTTTGGCATTGTTTTCTGTACATCCTTTGTTACATGCCCCTAAGTTTTAGCCCTCGACTTACCCACAGGTCCTATCAAAATCCATCATTTTGGCCTTGAAATCTGCCCTCCACTTATACATGAGGTCGACTTATAGTCGAGTACACACAGTAATCATTTTTATGTTACAAATTAGGAAAAAAACCTCATACCATTTTCTTCTGTTACATCTGTTTTTTCAGAGACTTTTCTTTTCTTATTTCCTTTGCCATCTGGAAGGCGATAAACTCTGGATCGAGCATTTAGAAACATTGATGTACTAGAATCAAGAAAAAGCCAACCTAGAAGACGAAAAAGGACATACATATGTGTGTCTGTGTGTTTATACACACACACACACACACACACACTCATATACATACGTTGGCATATGTTCAAATACCGAGCTTAACTACTTAATTCTCTTAAATCCTATGTTGTTTTTTTAAAAAAACACTGTATTCACTTCAAATATACATATTTCATTTAGTAAAAAGGTAATTTTGACGAAAAAGAGCACACTTGTAAAATTATTAGACAATGCCAGTATTTATCACTGAAGGCTCTAATTTTGGAGAGACAACCCCTTCCCAATGTAAAACTGAATGCGTATGGATCAACTGAAAACAACCCACAGGTTTTCAAAGTGTTGAGTGTTGTCCGATTAAACTAGGTGCCTTCAGAGGCTGTATCCGCACTGCAAAAATAATCTGATTAGACACTACTTTAACTGCCATGGCTCAATGCTAGGGAACTCTGGTACCACAACAAACTACAGTTCCCAGAATTCCATAGCTTTGAGCCATGGCAGTTAAAGTGGTGTCAAACTGGATTATTTCTGCAGTGTGGATGCAGCCTTGGTCTCTTAAAAGATTTTAAGTGATGCAATTAAGGGTTTCAGTCTTAATACTGTTACTTAGTATTTCAAGAAAGATGACATGAAAAGCAGCACAAAACATCAGAGGTGGAACAGTGAGACCCAAGTTAATTTCACAATGAAGCTTATTGCATGACCATGAGCAAATCACTATCCTGTAGCTCAGGGGTAGGCAACCTTTCCCCTTTAAGGGCCGAGGGACTCCAGCTCCCAGAATCCCAGGAGCTATTGGCCAACATGGGACTATTGGCCAACATGGCTGAGGCTTCTGGGAGCTGAAGTCCCTCAGCCCTTAAAGGGGAAAGGTTGCCTACCCCTGTTGTGGTTGTATAAACTACCTACATAAACCACCCCTACACATAGTACCAGAAGTCCTAATAATTTAAACTTCTGACCAATGCCTTTGGTTATTCCTAAGTCCAGGTTCCATGTCCTTTTCCTTCCTTCATTGCCTAAATTCTTCTTATGTAATGAATGATCTAAGCAAAATCAGCAACTCAGGCTTTTGATGCAAACACTGCATATTTTCAGGGAACAGAAGCTCAGTGGGAGGCTAAATTTATTCACTGTCAATAAATCCTACATCCTTATGTCTGGATGAAAATACTCAGAAAGAGAAGTAAGTGTGGAGTTGGTATTTAGGTTAAAAATTCACTTTTTACATCTCTGCTGACAGATTTGTTTTAAAAGAAAAAAACGCTGCAGCTCCTACCTGAATTATGACCAAAGGCTTTTTCTGATGCTCGCAAGGACTCTAGAAGGTTAAGGAAAGTGACGCAATCATACTGAGTCAAATACCACAGCAAAGTACGGAGGATGTTCAAGTCTTGGACCAAAGATTTGGTTTTCGTTCCGAGCTGGTGCCAAAGTGGATCTAAGTAGTGACGAATTGTCTAGAAATATAAAGTTGGGAGAAAATTGGTACCATGTGTCATAATGATGTGGACTTGAACCTTTGCAATCTTCCTGACCTCTAGCAGCATTATTGTAGAATTTGAATCCTGGATTATTAATATATATATATTTTAAGGAAAACGTTTAACTCACATAAATACAACTGACGTTATAAGCAGACTTTATGAGCTCCAAGCAGCAAGATGACCACAGAAAGTTCAGAAAGAGAAAGAGGAGCTTAGATAAGACCCATAGGCTAGGTTTTGGGTACCGTAGTTGAACCTGAGAGAACTTTCTGTTTCTGCTTCTCATCCTTCATTCCTCTTTGTCTTACACATTCATGCCCCATTACATTATTGTCTAATCTAAAACTCAACATTTTGATAGAATTCAAAGATATAGCCATGTTAGTCTGTAGAGTCAGATCTTGTAGTACCTTTGAGACTAACTGAAAGAAAGAAATTGGCAGCATGAGACTTCAGTCTACTTCCTCAGGTGCATTTAAATACATCTGAGGAGGTAGATTTGAGTCTACGAAAGCTCATGTTGCCAACTTCTTTCTTTCAGTTAGGCATTTTGATAGTGATTGCATCCTGGTATTCTAATATTATTGAGATATCACCCAATGAGTTTTGAATGAAACAATCCATATTTACTAATATACGAGTGTGCAGAACAATTATTTTCAGAGACATGAATGTGCAAGTTATCTAGAATGAACGAACCCCATGGTCATCTATATGGTGCCAGGCGTGTGAGTGGTGCCAGTCAGGGCTCTCAGCAGCAAAGCTTTGGGAGTGCCACCAACACCGCATCTCCACAACAATTCCAGCAAAATGAGCTTTCAAGGGTGCCATGTAGACTGTGGTACCAGCCAACCTGACCTCCCAAAAGCCAATTTCTTCCCATTAAGATCTATAAAGTCCAAGCTTCAGAGTTTTCTCCTTGTCCTGAGCAGCAAATCTCTGGTGCAAGGAAGCTGCTTAAGCTTGTGCTGGCTTTCACTACTTGATGCCTTGGCTCCAAATAGTTACACTCCAAACAATTATGAGAACTCTGCAATTTATTATATACACAACCACCACCCATCTGCATTGTTCAAATGATGTGTTTGCCAAGCTAGATGTGAAAGCTAGAGAAGAGGTTTCCCATTTTTTTAAATGGTTCAATGCATCTTCTGCCCCATTTTCCACTTTGATCTAGACCATGGCCATGGCAATAAGGTAGGCCAGGTGTTAAATTTTTCCTCTTGCACAACCTTCTGCTGTCAAAAGTACTTCTCCTAAGATTTCTCATCCTTTAGGACAAGACATACAGAGATATGCATAGTAGCTCTGGTGGAACACTGAATGTAGGATTTCTTTTTTGCTTTAGTATGATTACAACATAGGAAACAACATAAATACAACATAAGAAACAGAAGAAAAGAAGAAAATAGAAAAAACAACAATACACACATATGCATACATATATATATATATATATACACACACACTAAGATTAGACATCATACTAAACAGTATACTATAACAGTAAACACAAATTAATGAATATCCTAAATGCTAAGCAACTAAACCTAAAACACAAAAGGACTCTTATCCCACAATCTAAATCCAAACAAAAAACAAAACCAAAAGGAATATATTAATCTATCATTACAGATCTAAGTAAATAAGCTTACTAAGATCACTAATAACCAAAAGTATGAATTATTACATCATTAGAATTCTTATGGTTTAAAAAGTCTGTTAGGTGGTTTCCACATTTTCAAAAAGCCATCAACTGGCTTATCATTTAAAACCCATGTTAATTTGGCAATTTGGGCCAACTTTAACCATCCGATTCTACTGCTGTCAGTGCTTCCATCCATTTTCATGTTTGAGTGAACAATATTCTTGCCGCTGCTAACATATATCTAAGAATCTATCAATATTCACTATCCAATTCTGTACCCATAATACTCAACAAAAACATTTCTGGTGTCATTCTGGTGTCTTTAAAATTTTTGGAATTAAGATATATATCTCAAACCAATAACTTTTTGCTTTCTTTTTCCTTTTAGGGTTCAGAAAAAAGAAAAAGTATAGAGCAGAAAGCAGGTCCTATATGTTTCCCTCCTAGCATGTAATGTGAATCAAACCAAGAGACCCAAGAGCTGCATTTAGCCATTTTTTAAAAATGTGGAGTCTAACTAGTGATACCAGGAAAAGAGAATATATATCCGTCCAGATAGTATACTGCAAAACCCGTCAACCCTAGCTTACATAACCAATGGAGAGCGATACTGGGGGTTGCAACTCGGCAGTATCAGGGAGGCCATATGTTTGCCATCTATGATTTACTGTCATGCTTGGTTCCATGCCTGGTTTTTGTCCTTAACTTCCAAGCTTCACCTGATTAAGTTTAATTCAGAGATGTGGGTTTAATTTTTTAAAAAACAAAGAACAATATCAAGAATGTTACAACCCTGGAACACAATGCTCAGACAAGAGAATGTTTATTTCATTGTTAACAAACATAAGATAAGCGAGCCAGATACTTAAGAGAGCTCATAAAATATTATTTTACATTTAAAAAAACCCCACACACAGCTGAACTATTAACAGATGTCTTAAGTCCTCCATTAAAAAAAAAAAGCAGCTTGAACAAAATAAAATTCCTCCCTTAAACAAAACACAGCTGGTGGGAAGGGAGAAACATTCAGTCGGAGGATCTCATCTGGACTGTGCCTCTGACATCCAAAACCCTTCACAAAAAGAAAGGATCACATTATCTCCTTCCAAAAGAAACAGATGAGCAATCTGGATGGCTGGTCACTAAGTTAATGAAGTCCAGGGAACATGCCATTAATGAATGTACAATTGCCAAACGCTGTGTGGTGTTTTGAAATCTGGCCTACAGTCAACGGAAATATTTCACTGCTCTGTTCTCCTTCTCAACTTAGCTGCGTCCTTTGTCTGAAATGGGATTCTGACATGAGAGTGCGTTTGCAATGCCCCAGCCAAATCCTGGTAGATGAGGATCATCTCATGTTTATAATAACTTCACAACCATCCCTGCAACACTGAGCAACCACAGACCCTAAGTGCGCATCTGCTGAATCCAGGGCTGCATCAACATTGCAGAATTAATGCAGTTTGACACCACTTTAACGGCCATGGCTCAATGCAATGGAATTTGGGGATTTGTGGTTTTGTAAGCTATTTAGCCTTCCCAGTCAGAAAGCTGTGATGCAACAATAAACTACAAATCCCAGGATTCCACAGGATGGAGCCATGATAGTTAAGGTGGTGTAAAACTGCATTAATTCTGCAGTGTAGATGTAGCCCTGGTCAGCTGTTTGTAGGGGTTCAGAAAAAAACAACCCATCACGCCAGAACTCTGGATCAAACAAAAATGACAGGAGATTCAGGACAGATAATAAATTAAAGACACTCCTACAATATATGTGTACCATTGAAAGCTTTAAAAGGATATTAGACTAATTCAGAGATGATAAGACTACTAGTAGCTACTGGTCATAATGGGTATATACTACTTTCAGTATCAGAGACAATATGGCTTTGCATAGACTAGAGAATATGACTGTGAGAATGTTATTGGACTCATGTCCTGTTTTGGGACTTCCAAAGGCATTGCATGGCTGGTGAAAGAATAAAAGATGGAGAACAAAATGGGACCTTGGATGAATCTAAGATCTTCTTCAGTTCTTTTTAGCCACAATAGCTAAACAGAATTCCCAGGTTCAGAGGCATGGTACCTTGGAACATGAGTTCTTGGAGCAAACAATTAAGGGAAAAGACTACTGTGTTCTTCTCTTGCTTTTGGTCCACCCTTGAAACATCAACTTGGCCACGGTTGGAAATAGGATATGGAATTAGGTCTAAACTTGGGAAAGTGACCTTTCTGGATAATGTACAGAATCTCCCAGCCATGCTGAGGTTGTCCAAAAATGTAACTTGTTTCAGCCTAGCCAGGCCTTTGGTCTGATCCAACAGGGCTCTTGTAACTTTGGGCCTTTGCAGACTGCTAGAAATAGTGTAAATTGAGTCCACTTTAACTGTCCTGGCTCAGTGCTAGGGAATTATGGGAACTGTATTTTTTTCTGAGTCATTGAGCCTTCTCTGTCAGAGAGCTCTGGTGCCACAATAAACTACAGTTCCCATGATTCCCTAGCACTGGGTCAGGGCAGTTAAAGTGGACTCAATTTGCACTGTTTCTGGCAGTCTGCAAAGGCCCTTTCTTAACAAAGCAGCAGTCACAATCATAGACTATAAGTGCAGTCCCACAAGCATGGTGTAATGGCAGTGGGATGCCACAGGCCGGTTGTGTTGCTTGCACTGGCTTTAAGGAAAAGAAGGATGAGGGGAAGACTGCAAGCTCATGAGAAAAACCCTTCACAATCTATACCAAATAGGAAAAAGAACCCTACCTTGTCAAATGCCTTGCCAATAGCATTTTCTAGTGATAAATCTTCTGCTTCCAGAGCAGGGTTACAGTGCTTTAGTTCTCGTACACATGCATTCAGGATGTCCAGTATGGAACTCTGGATGGCGCGCATGGCTGGGGTCATGGTGACATGCATTTCAACCACTTCAGGCTTGTGTTGCTCTAAAAAGGAGTGCACCACAACGTGAAATCTGACGAGCAAAAAGAGAGAGATGACCCGATCTTTCAAATTGGAGATTGAAGGGACTGCACCTGGTGTGCTCTGAATGCAAAGCATAGCCTTTTCCAGAGAGCTAAGGCTCTTCCCTCATCTTTAATATATTCTTTGCAGTTTAAGTGTCATGATCATGGTGCAGATAATGGCCCTGCCGTGCTTAATTGCTGTATTAACTGCTGTGTGTGTATTAATGAAGGATGAGAGAGTATGTTATCCTAGTGGTGATGCTGGAAAAATAAAAGTTTCTGTACCAGCCGCAGCGTGCAAGGATGAGCAGATGTGTGTGTGTGTGGGGGGGGAAGTATGGCTGCAAATTACCAGGGTATTCTTGTGGAAAACTCTAGCTTGGGGTAGGAAGAAAGAGAGGTAAGACCAGGGAAGACAGTATGTTTTGAGTTCCTGACAAATGGGATGAAGGCTTTTCTAACAGGTGAACTGTTTGAATGTTTATATGTTGTAACTGTAAAATGAGTTCGCTCCTGACAACAACTATGTACTGTTATCTTCTCTGCTTACTGAATAAAGCTTTTCTCAGTCCACTGAAGACTTCTGTTCCTGGAGTGGAGTAGCATGTACAGTAATTTACAGAAAGGGAATACCAATCCTGATGAATATCCCTAACTAAACCAGATGCAGAAAGAAGCATAAATCCAGCCTTTTCCTGAAGGTCAATATGGGCAGACAATTGTGCACTGGACCACATAATGGGAAGGACACCCACCAAAATTTTCTGAATTCTGAACACACAAGTATGCTTTGTCACTACTGCCTCCCAGTGTCAAGTTTCATCACAGAGATACTATTTCTGCATACCATGATTAAAACCCACTGATGCACCTTCCCCTTGCTGCCTTTCAATATAACAATAAATCATGGTCTGACAGGAAAGTACAAGCTCACCTTCCCAATTCCCCTCTGTATTGGTAGCGAGATCAGAAGTATTAATGCAATAAAGTATAATCGAGCATTATGCCTGAACCCTGAATGGGTTACAGTTTAACATAGCACTTTCAGAAATCATACTTTGGAGGTGGCTTATTTCAAATAAAACATTTTACAATTTCTGCACAGAATGAATAGTTTGCACACTTGTATTGCTGGGTCTGATGCTGTTGCAGCCAGAAGACAAAGCTTCACTTTGTAAGATTGCAATTGTTTTTCACAACCAGACATAAAGACAATACTCTGCAGGATCAAGGAAGATCAGGATTTACAGTGAATAATCTCATTATTCACTTTATTCATAATCTGTCTTTTCCACAGTCAATGGATTCAAGATGCCTTGAGACAACACAAGAGAGTAAGCCCCTTAGATACTGGATCTGGTTTTCTTATTCCCAGCACCAAGGAAACAAGAAGTGTGGCTTCCTTGAATTTTGTTGGCACTTCTTCTAGTAGGAGCTTGACATGGGTTTGTCAAGAACAAATCCTACCAAATGAACACAACAATTGTTAAATCAGGTCATTAATTTAGTAGATAGTGGGAATGCTGTGGATGTTATTTATCTGGTTTTCAGCAAAGCATCTGATAACAACCCCCCCCATATTTTGATTTTCAAACTGACTAAATATGGAGTTGATGGAAACATTATCAGCTGGATCCATAATTGGTTGGAAAACTGTGCTCAGAGTTCTCATCAGTGACCGTGCTTCCAGTTGGAAGGAGGTCTCAAGTTCTTGCAGGGTTCTTTCCTGGGGCTGAGGCTCTTCAATGTTTTTATCAATGATTTAGATATGGAGTCCTCATCAAGTTTGTAGGTGGCAAAACTGGCAGGGGTGGCTAACACATTGGAAAATAAAAAAAGAATTCAAAAGGACCTTGATAAACTAGAAAACTGGATAGAACTTTAAAAAAATGAAATTCAACAGAGACAAATGCAAAATTCTACATTTAGGCCACAAATACTAAATGGCATAGGATGGAGAAGGCAGTACTACATGTGAAAAGGACCTTGGGATTTTTGTTGATCATTAGCTCAACATGACCCAGCAATGTAATGCTACAGCAAAGATGACAGATGTTATCTTAGCCTGCATTAATTAGAAACATAATTTCCTAAATGAGGGAACTAATTATTCTTCTATATTCTGCACTGATAAGGCCTCATCTGGAGTACTGTGTTCAGTTCTGGGCACCTCATTTCAAGAAGGATATAAACAAATTGGAATGAGTTCAGAGAAGGGTAACAAGGATTATAAGAGATATGGAGAACAAAACACATGAGGAGAGATTGAAGGAGCTGGGCATGTTCAGCTTGGTGAAGAGAAGACTAAGGGCTACCATGGTCAGACTTTTTAAATATCTCAAGGGTTGCCACAGAGAGGAGGGAGCAGGCTTGTTCTTTGCTGCCTCAGAGGATAGAACTATAGTGGTTTTAAGTTACAGGAGGGTAGATTTCAATTGAACATTAGAAGGAACTTCCTGAGAGTGAGAGCAGTTCAGCAATGGAACCAACTGCCTAGGGAGGTGGTGGAGTCTCCTTCTCTGGAGAAGGAGATTCAAAAGATTTTGAAGACTGAAAAGGAGGCTGGACAGCTACCTGCTGGGGATGCTCTGGCGGGAGATCCTGCACTGAGCAGGAGGATGGACCTTTGGCCCATAAGGTCCCTTCCAACTCTCTGATTTTATGATTCTTTCCTACTGCCAGAGGCTTTTTGTCTCTTAATGAATGCTATCCTGTTTTACCAGTCTCATGCTGCAACTGAGCTGGGATAGCCAAGTCAGGTGTTCCAGGTCCAAATTTTGTGAGTCAGATGACAATAATGTCTGGATGTGGGGGACTATTTGGATCCCCAGGGAGTTGAAGGTCTTGTGAAATTCCTCTAGCATTGAGTCTTCTCTCCAAACTGGTAATTCCTCCACCTCTTCATCTGAGGACTTGGGATCCTGAATCCTGACAACAACACAGATAACTGTGGTTAAACAGAAACAGAAGCAAATGCTTCCAAATGGCCCCTCATTGTTGTGCTGGAGCAGAAATAGAAGTCTGTAAAGCCTGAAGGGAGATCAAGTTCTTAAACTTGTAATCATAAACTACAGCCCAGATTGCCACATCCAAACTAAGTTCCTGGTTGTACTTTATATAAGAATCAAGGCGGAATGCCTTACCTTGGCCAGAGGTAAAGTTTCCTCACAAAGAGATTTCTCATCACTCTTTCCACACGACAAAAGCCTGTATTAAAAGCAACAGCATTATCCGTGAAGGCTTTGATGAAGCCCTGTTTGTTCTTCTGGCGATACAGTCGTAAGATAAAAGCTTCTTGACAAGATTCAATTATTCGATGGGCTTTGTACACCAAAATGCCTGGTAGGACAACAACATCAGTAAACTCAGGTTGTAAGGGGAAGAAAAATACCAACAGAACAGGTTGCAATATTTTGCAGAAGTTAGAGGAGTTTCAGAGTTTCACCAATTAAAGAACTTGACCCACATTCCTACAGAGCTGTAATGCAATTGCTTATCCCTCACCTCCTTCATATAATTCTTTCTTCTCTGCCTTCAAAATCGTGTCAGTGGAATGTATTGCTACAATTTTAAATATACTAATAGAATTTAAAATGGGAAATGACAGGAACACCCAAGCATAATTCACTGAACACATTTTTGGAAGTAAATAATAGTCTCGTAAAACCCATGGAATTTAATGATGAATTCAGAGAGACTGTCTCAAATTAAGATGCACATGCTTCTATATAATGCCCTGATGCGTCAGACCAAAGGTCCATCCAATCCACCAATGTGTTTTATACTAGAAAAGCTCGTTCTTTCTCACCCCCAGCCAGGATATAAGGCTGCAATGCCTCTAAATCTGGACATGCAATCTAGAGGTACAATTTAAATTGATTTCTCCTTATCTAAGTCAGTCTCCATCACCATACTGTGTGGCAGAAAATTCTGTAAATTAAACCAAATAGTCAAACTAGAATAGAATTAAGATGCAGGTACATTGTACCCTTGCAACTCGCCCAAGACCTCCTAGAGAGCTTAATACCTTATTCTTAGACATGTCTACTCATAGGTAAGCCCCATTGATCTCAGTGGGTTTTACTACAAAGTGAGCATGCAAGATTGGAGCCTGATTAGGAATTTGAACTATATAAAGCAGGGGTAGGCAACCTTTCCCCTTTAAGGGCCGAGGGACTTCAGCTCCCAGAATCCCAGGAGCTATTGGCCAACATGGGACTACTGGCCAACATGGCTGAGGCTTCTGGGAGCTGGAGTCCCTTGGCCCTTAAAGGGGAAAGGTTGCCTACCCCTGATATAAAGAAACGGTGGGGCTTGCTCTCAGGAGCGAGTATAAATAGAGGGACAGAGCAGTGTTTGGAGTTGGTTAGTGTACCTTGACAGGTGAAGAGCCATTGAAGCTAGGTTAGGCTGCTGTGAGGGCAGTTGGAAGGGGATTTAAGTACCCAGGTTAGGGACTAGGGGGCAAAATAGACCACCCACCACGGCCCCGATCTGGTGTTTTTCCAGCCCAAAAAGAAGCAGCAAAATGTCGCTCCTTTTTGAGGCGGAAAAAGCCTCTTTTTTTTGCCGCCGAGGCTCTTCTGCACTTTTCCGGTGTCTGGTGTCTAATCGCTGCACAGCAGGAGTATCACAACGCTGCCCACTATCTGGTCAGGTGGGTGATGTGACACCGGCTTGGGGGAGGTGTCAAGGCATGTGTCATCCAAATGCCACACCCCCACACTGCCCCCAAGGCGGCGTATGCTGCTGGTCTGTTCAGCCCCTAGGAGAGTCCTTGGTTAAAGGTGTCCAGTGATATCCCAATGGATTACAACCAGAAAGGCTGTGGAAATTGCTTTAAGCTCTTGAGTGGCAGTTGGAATTAAGAGAATTCAAGTGTGAGAGTTTAATTAAGGTGACTAGGGAAGTCATAGTTTACTAGAAAGGATATAAAGTTATAAGGAAACAATTACAAAGATAAGCTGAAGAAACTGTCAAACTGTGTAACAAATAACATATTTAAACACCCTATCCAATGTGAACAACATCCACTAAAGGAGATACTGTATTTAGCCAGACATGTAAATAAATCTATTACTTTGTTTCAACAAGCAGCTGCCTGGAGTGATTTCAGAAGTACATTAAAAACACTCAACACTGAGAAAAGTCTTTTAAGTTTGGGACACATTAGATAGTGGGTGTGTGGCTGTCAGAGTATAGTTGGTACCAAGCTGGGGGAAAATTTATAATGCAGAGGGCTGGTATCTAAAGAGAGTTATTGTGAAGGAGACACTTAAGAGAGTTCCGAGTTCAAGTGTCTCCGTCATATAATTGATGACAATGGTGGGATGAAAAAGACCCATTGGGCTGCTATCTGAAAAAAAACTAGTTGGGTGGATGTTTCACCTTGATACCTAGTCTCCAGATTCATAGTCCAAAGCTCAAACCACTACACCACACCGCCTCTAAATTAGGCATTATGAGCGTGGGAACAAGAAGACAAGAACCTGCTGTGGCATCTTACCAAGCATCATGGTTTTAAAGGTCTGTATATAGTTTCATTTTTATTGTTTTAATGTTTTAGGATTTTAACTGTTTTTAATATATACTCTTTTTAAACACTATCTTTTAAACTGCATTCCATTCTTTCAATGAAATGTGTTTTAATACTATACTACTTTAATTCTATGTTAATGCCCACTTGCATATGTTTTTAACTGTATTGATTTTATTTTGTAAGCCGCTTTGCATCCTTATTTTGGGAGGAAAGTGGGATATAAATAAATATAATAATAACAAGTAATAGTAGTAGTAGTAATTACCAGTGATAAGATCGGAAGGTATTCGATCTGTCAGAAAATCCACCACCAGAATTCGGCTGGTTGCAAAGATGACTCCTCCTTGAGTGTAAACTTCGTAGCGACTGTTGCTTGCAATTTCATTTGTGACACGACGAGGAAGATGAGCTACATTATTGATCCTTAACTGGTCAATGAAAAACTCCTTAAAACAAAACAAAACAAAACAAAACGATTCAGACTAAACACAAGACAAAGGGGAGGAAAAGACAGCTTGGGTGTGTGCAAAAGCTGTAAGAAACATGAGGGTTGTGAAGGAAGAGAGGGATATAAACACATTCAGTTCCATAAAACAGATTGAAGAAGTTATTTCTTTAGGGTAGAACTGCCAGGTTAGCTAAGAATTCTGGGAGTTGAGGCCCAAAAAGTAAATTTTTCTTAGAGGACAGCCAGCAAGTCTTTCCCTGAAATGTCCTTAGCGTGGCACAGTGGTTTGACCGTTGGACTATGAATCTGGAGACCAGGGTTCGAATCCTGGCTCAGCCATTGACACCCACTGAGTGACCTCAGGCAAGTCACACTCTCTCAGCCTCAGGGGATGGCAGTGGCAAATCACCTGGGGAATCTGTACTCAGGACAAGAGGCTTCTGTCAGAACAGAAGACGGAGAAACAGAATGGTTCCCAATTGGCAAAGGGGTCAGACAAGGCTGCATCCTTTCACTCTTATCTGTTCAATTTGTAAGCTAAGGAAGATTGAGAGCGATCAATATACATCTCCATCCACAAAAAAGGAGACACAAGAGACTGCAGCAACTATAGGCCCATAGCACTGATCTCAAAATTCTGCAACATAGACTTTCATAGGCATTCATGGAAAGAGAGGTCCCAGATGTGTTGTATCAGTTGTATAATTTTGCATATTATAGGTTGTAAACCTTTTTTTTTTAAAATAGAAAGTGAGAAATGACTTGAAGGCACTCAACCAGAGCAACAGCCGCCACCACAAACCTCCTCTGCAGGGCTGGTGTTGAGGACCAGGACCAGCCTGGCCGGATGGCAGTAAAGGCGGAGGAAGCGGAGAAGGAGGCGGTCGATGCCTAGGCCTCGGGCGCAGACGACCAGCCCGTCTTGGTCGAAGAGCTCCAGGAAGATCTGGTTCTCGTGCTCCAGAGGCACCCAAGCCGCCATGATGGACTCCCTGTCAAGAACAGAGGCGCCCACTGCGCATGCCCGACAGGGAGGGGCTTTCATTGGCAACCGGAAGTGCCTTGCTGGAGTCCCTTGGCAGCAGACCTCTTTGCTAAAGCGAGCGAAGCCGAACCCCTAGAGTTAAAGGGCGGAAGAAAGAGGGAGACCAGAGCGACACTTCCGGATGCCATTAAAGGCCACCTCGGTTGCCTAGCAACGCCACTCCCCATACACTTCCGTTGCCTCTGTGGCTGCATCCGCACTGCAGAAATATAATCCGTTTTCACACCGCTTTAACTGCTAGGGAATTCTAGGAAGTGTATTTTTGTGAGACATTGAGCCTTCTCTGTCAGAAAGAGCTCTACTGGGCCCAGTGTGTTTGTTCGTCTTCAGGACTTTGGAACTTCGCTCTTCACCAAGATTTTCCCAAAAAATGATGGTTAGAGTTTAGCCCAAAACACACACTGCAGAAATAGTCCCAGTTTGAGACTGCTTTAACTGCCCTGGTTCAATGCTAGGGAATTCTGGGAACTGCAGAAGCTCTGGTGGCACAACAAACTGCAATTCCCAGGATTCCCTAGCATTGAGCCAGGGCAGTTAAAGTGGCACCAAACCGGATTATTTCTGCAGTGTGGATGGAGGCAGAGTTTGGTCCAAAACACATTGCAGAAATAATCCAGTTTGAGACCGCTTTAACAGTGCTAGGGAATTCTGGGAACTATAGTTCTCTCTGACAGAGTAGGCTCAATGACTCACAAAACTAGTTCCCAGGATTCCCTAGCATTGAGCCAGCACTGTTAAAGCGGTCTCAAACTGGATTATCTCTGCAGTACGGATGCAGCTATGAAGAAGATATAAATATACACACACATATTAAAATATTAGTTATTAAAAATGCAGATATATATATAGATAGATAGATATAGATAGATATTTTTCTATATATTACTGATGTCCATAGGTGTATCTTACTAATGTTCATAGTATGTATATATTTTATGTATTTTATGTATCCCTATGAATTTGGGGATATGGTCATTTAATATGGTCATTGAGCACAATAAAAAAAGATTGATTGATTGAGATATCACGATATATATAGTGATACCTCAATCAATATATATGTAATATGTCGTTTAGAGTATTTGTGTAAGTGGAATTGTTTCAACTTTGTAAATGGTCTGTTCTGTAAACTTCATGACTTTTTAACGCTTTTAGTATCGCTTTTAAAAAACTGTGCTGTTATAAATGTGTCGTCAGCCGCCCGGAGTCCTTAGTATTTTGGGAGAAAGGCGGGATAGAAGTACAGCTCGTCAGCAATAATGGAAAAGATTCCCCAATTGCAAATGGCGGCCGCCGACCCCGGTGAGAACTGCCTCCCTGGCTCCCGCCCTGGCGACGTTTGCGCGTGCGCGCGCTCCCCCTCCCGGCCTGTTCCCCTCCGCGCATGCGCATCTCCCTCCCTCCATTGCATGGCTGCCTCTTGCTGCTGCCTTTGATGCCACCATGATCTTTCTGCTTGGTTTGTTTGCCAGCATCTTCCAGGCAGGTGAGTCGGGGCCAGGGAGGCTCTGCCTTTGACCCCACAGGCCCTCCCGCCTTTCCTTTCTCTACACTTGGGAGCCGTGCAAGCAGACCTTGAGGCTGCAGCAAGGCGAAATGCCTCACAAAGCTACACTGTTCATTATATAGAATATATATGTCTCACAAAACTACACTCTTCATTTTTATATATATATATATATATATATATATATGTGTATATATATATATATATGTATATATATATATATATATATATCTCAATCAGTCAATCTTTTTTAATGTGCTCAATGACCATATCCCCAAATTCATAGGGATACATAAAATATATACATACTATGAACATTAGTAAGATACATACACCTATGGACATCAGTAATATATCTATCTATCTTATCTATCTTTATATATATATATATATACACATGCGCATCAGAAAACTACACTGTTCTTTATATATATATATATATATATATATGCCTCACAAAACTACACTGTTCATTATAAATATATCTATATATGCCTCACAAAACTACTGTTCATATGCATGCGCATCACAAAACTACAGTTCATTATACATATATATATTTCTCACAAAACTACACTGTATGCCTCACAAGACTATACTGTTCCATCTCACACACAAACGTATATATACCCTCACAAAACTGTTCATTATATATATGTATGTATATGTGTGTATGCGCATCACAAAACTACACTATATATATATATATATATATATATAGTGCTAGAGAACGGATCCCCCCTGCAAAAACAGAGGGCCAACTGTGTGTATACCTCAGAAAACTGTACACACACACACATATATATGTGTGTGTGTGTGTGTGTACAGTTTTCTGAGGTATATACACAGTTGGCCCCCTGTTTTTGCAGGGGGGATCCGTTCTCTAGCACTATATATATATATATATATATATATATATATAGTGTAGTTTTGTGATGCGCATACACACACACACACACACATATACATACATATATATATATATATATATATATAATGAACAGTAGTTTAAATTATTAATAGAGCAGTGTAGTTTTGTGATATATATATATATATATATATATATCACAAAACTACACTGCTCTATTATATATATATATATATATATATATATATATATATATAGTGCTAGAGAAGAGTACTTAAGATACCAAGAAGACAAACAAATGGGCCATTCAATCAATTTGTCTTGCAAATGCGGTGGGCCTTAGCCATGCAATGCAGAGTTCAGCGGCCACATATAAACCTCTTCTCAGAAGTACGATGGACTTTAGCCAAGCATGAAAGCAGGGAGAGAGGCCATGCAGGACATTGCCTTCAGCAGTAAAAATGGCCTTAGAGTCTTTGTCGAGCGCGGCAATGCGGCGAGCAACATTTTACAAAAATTTCCTTAGGAGTACGGGGGGACTTTCTAAGCATGCCAGCAAGACAGGCGGTCGTTTCAGAAAGAAAAATCGTCCCCAGGGGCACAAAGGAGCTTTGCCAAGTGCGCCAGAGAGGCAAGGGGCCATTTTAGAAAAAAAAATTACCTCAGCGGCCGTTGAAATAGCTTCACCTCAGAAGTTAAATTCACATGAAGGAATGCAATTCTCTCAGAAGTCGCAACACTCCTCTTAAAATATGAACAACGATGTTAAAAGATACTACCAGAACGCAGATTGCTCCTGTCAAATGGAAATTTTTAAAGTGTGACAGGAAAATGAATCTCTGAAGAGTTCCTCTAGATCAGGGGTAGGCAACCTTTCCCCTTTAAGGGCCGAGGGACTTCAGCTCCCAGAATCCCAGGAGCTATTGGCCAACATGGGACTATTGGCCAACATGGCTGAGGCTTCTGGGAGCTGAAGTCCCTTGGCCCTTAAAGGGGAAAGGTTGCCTACCCCTGCTCTAGATGCTGCTGGATAAAAGGAACGGAGGATTTAGGCGGGAAACTGGCCAATAAGGCAGTTGGGGAGTGGGCAGGGCTACCGCCAAAATGCTTCTAACGGCTCTAAGAAGGTTCCAAACGGCTCTGCACAGGCGCAGCTATAACCCATTTTTGTGAATTTGCAGAGATATATATATATATATATATATATATATATATATATAATATTATATATCAGGGGTCCCCACACTTTTTGATCCGGGGGCCGGTTCGCTGCACTTAAAGAAAGCGGAGTGCATATGTGTTCAATTTAATATATAATTTGTTGTACTGTTAAAATATATATATTGAGATTTAAATGCAACTGTGTTAATCCCCCCCCCATACCACCCTTTCCATTTTTCCTTTTAGGGAATTACCTACATGAAGTCCATAACAATGGAAATTGCCATCAAGGTGTACTTTTATCACTAATGAATGATAAATGGATCCGTATTTCTCTATCCTTTCCCAGAGGGTGTAAACTGCAGCTCCTAGAATCCCCCAGCCAGCATGGGGGACTCATACAGGTAAGAGTACCTAGCTGACTACATAGGAAGCTGACCATGCTATCTGGAGGGTTCTGGGAGTTACAGTCCACAAAAGTAACTTTCCCCAGCTCTACTTTTTTTAACACACGCATATGAGTGAGGTGGACAATGGTGATGAAGCAGGCTTCTGGTTCAGAGCAAGCTGCCCTTTATACTGCCAGACTGTTGATAATTCTATATTGTCTACCTAGAAGGCAACAAATCTCAAGACAGTTCCTTACATTGAGGAACCCAAATAAACAGCTGGCAAGTTACAAGTAATTCCGTAATTCTGTCAACTTCTTAGACAAGTGTTGTGGTCCATTCCACGTCAATTTCTTCACATCTGGTCGGAACTACAAGTTAAACATAATTTTCAATATATGGAGACAAAGGTGTAGAGCAGCATGACACTGGCAATGACATGGCCTCCAGGAATACTGTATGCATCTTCATCTTAAGTGATCATTCAGAAAGTGATATCCAAGGTTCAAATAGAAAAGGCTTTGGTGGTACTAGCATTGTATTGCTTATATCATACTTGGTTTTTGACTATTCTTCGGATGTCTGTCAATGAGTCTTGGTAGTTACCAATGAAGTCGGATTTCTTACATCAAGGTCCAGTTTTTCATCACAATCCAGGCTGGCTAAAACTAGCCACAAGGACATTGAAAGAAAAATTATTTGGAGAAGGCATTGAACACATTATAGACATCCAGGAAAGATTCAAGAGTTAGAATTTATGACATGCCATGGAAGTATTTCATGGTGTTTGTTAAATACCATAGACTTGCATAAAGCACTGCAAACCCAATTCGGGTTTGGCCTGTACCAAAATCTATTATCCCCTTTGAGATGCCCCCATATTGTTTCTTACCCAAAGCAGAGATTGGCCAAGGGGAGGCCTTTTTAGGGCTCATTGCTGCTAGAAAAGGAAAGGACTCCATTCCCACCTAAAACTGTAACTATTTTCATGACCTTGAACATGATGGTCAGTTGAATGGTGGGTAAAAATCTAATAACAATAAAATAATTTCCCCCTAACATCTTCTATCTGTTTTTCTATTTCTAGCTTACACAGGGGTGAATGAGCGAACCTTCCTTGCCATTAAGCCCGATGGCGTCCAGCGACATCTGGTGGGTGAGATTATCTGGCGGTTTGAGAAAAAAGGCTTTAAGTTAGTGGCCATGAAACTCGTGCAGGTAAGAGCACTCAGCTGACTTTGTAGCAAGCTGCCTTGTAAAAGGGTTTTAGGTTTAATAGAAGATGCTGGAGAAATAATCTGGGACCTGCATACAAACAGGCACACTGCCATTGAACTATCATCCTTCCCTTAGAAAACTGCCTTGTTACCAGATGTGATTATTTGTGTCTACTGTGACCAGTGGCAGCTGTCTGGCTATTGAAATGTTTTGCAGCTGGCTGTCTCCACTCTTGCAATCTCCTATTTTTCAGATGGCAGATTTTGCCCATGCCTTCCCATGTTTCTCATCTACCTTTGTGTTGTGTAATCAGTGATGACATGCCTGAAGATAAAATGCAGTATAACGTCTCATATTTTTTTCTTCTTAACATGCTATATTGGGGTAGGCAACCTGTCATTTTGGACTCCAACTAGCGGCTTTTTGATGCAGGTGTTTTAAACTGCAGTTGAGCTGGAATGGGAATACTGTATGTGGTCATCTGAGCTATTGTGTGTTGTCATCTGCCAGTCAGTCACACAGATCCACTCCTTTTCAGCTTTAGTTCCCTCCTGAAAAAAATTTCTGTTAATGATCCCAGGTTGCACTACTGTTCTGTTTCCATTTATTGTGTGTAATCCTGTTTCCAAGATTATTCTGATTTTGGAATCATCAGACCCGGTGCATCTTGGGTATGTTCTGGGTGGAACCTGAGGCTATTTCCTGACTTCCGGTATCACTATTCCCACTCAGTACACTTTCTTTTGGTTGTGCAGGCAGTAGCAGAACAAAGTGTCCTCACAGACATTCTAAAACTTCCTTTGATTCTCTTTATAGTATTTTAAGTGTAATGTTTTTCCTTTGGTCTCATAGATATGGTGCACAATTGAAAGGAAGTTGTGCCAAAATGAGAAGTTATATGAGAAGGTTCATTCTGGGATAGCAGGTTGAGCAATCCACCATGTATGGGTCTATCCCTGCGTGCCAACCAACAAGGCAGGAGTTCAACGTTCTTTCATTTTTCCCTCCAATATCTTTCCTTTCTTTATTTGCCCTTCCTCCATCTTGCTCCATCTACTATTTTAATTTACTGGAGAAGATTAAAATACATCTGGTTGACAGGCAGGAAAGAATAAACTGACAGGGAAGGGGAGTCTTGATGATTGTAACAAAAAAAGAACGTTGACTCCTGTCTTGTTGGGTTGGCATGCAGGGATAAACCCATACGTGGTGGATTGCTCCACCTGCCATCCCAAGAAGGGCTTCCATCCATCCCCTTTCCACCATATTAGGAGCCTGGTGATCCTGGCCCCAACTTCCCTCTTCTTATGAACCATGGAGAACTGGGGTCAAAAACACACTTCATCTCTGCCACCCAACTCCCCTTTTGCAGTCCCTGAAGGAGCACAGTCACTATTTCAATCAGAATTACATGCGAACATGCACACACGGACAAAACTGGCAGTAAGGAGGGGAAAGAGTCTTATTTTTTAAAAAGATAATTATTTCATCAGAACAACAACAAGAGAAGGCAAAGCCTTCCTCCTTCCAGGCTGTACTTCTTGGCATGCAAAGAAAAACTTCCCACTTCAAGGAAAACTAAACCAGAGCAGCTGCTTGCTTTCATCTTCCAGTGAATAATTGTATCTAATTCAGCTTTGTTTACACTATAGCAGAGGTAGAGAGGCTTAGATTCCTCTTGTTGTCTTCGTGAAAAAATAAGCACCCTTTTAAAGATGCAAGACATTTCGTTTATTTATATTTCCAGAGGGGTGTGTGTGTGTGACTGAATTATGATACTGTGGCTGTAGAAGGAGAGGGGAAAGTATTAGAGAGGCTTCTGCTTTTTAAAAACAGCAACCTAATCATTCATTTTCTCTGAAAGGTTGTATTGTTCCGCAGAATTCTGGCACACTTTTTTCACCCCTGCTCTGCTACATAAAGGACAAGGTTATGTCCAAAAATCCCACATTTCTGGGAGATAAAGAACTGGAGCACAGGTATGCAGTATGATGAATGTGCAGAGTTGCATTGTGTCAGACTTAAGGCTTGTGTGAAAGAAGAGGATCCATCCAGCGTGGCCAATCATCATGGATTATGGGAAACGTAATCCCAAATATTGGAGGGAACATCCAGTTGCCTAATATACATAGTAAAATATAGTTTAACTAATTCTTCAGAGGCTGGATGTTTTAAGCATTCAGGACCAGGGGGTGTTTAAAAACTGAAAATGTGTTGCAGAATGGCTCTTGCAGTTTTGATATCCTCGTTCATGTTGAGGCCTACACTTTACAGATAAATACAGTGTGCCATTCGTATAAGTGGGGGATTTGTACCGGACGACCCCCACATAAGGGAAGAAACGCAGGACCTCAAGTCCCTTTGTTTTCTATGGCGGTGTGCTCTTGCATGTGCACTACAGGCATGCGCGCCATTAAAAGTACAGGGGCTCGCTGTCTGCATGACCTTGAGTCCACCGTGTATGGTGCAGGCGTGCTGTAGATTCATGTGGGTTGACAAACAATATATATGTATGTATGCACGTCTAGCATGTTGATTTGTTCTGTCTACTGAACAGGCCTCAGAAGACTTATTGAAAGAACATTACATCTCCCTGCGTGAGCTTCCTTTCTATACCCGCTTGGTAAAATACATGAGCTCAGGACCTGTTGTGGCCATGGTGAGTGATAGAATTCCTTGATCTGTGCTCCAGATGTTTATGTTCTTTGGTGGCAAATGTTCATATCTAGAGACAAGAAACTTCCCAACCAACCCAGTGGCCTATCTTGTCCAGCATTTTTTGCAACAGCATTTTCAGATACGGCTTGAAAAAAATATCCACCTGACTACTTGGAGATATGCTGCCACCCAGTATCAACAATAATAGTCTAGATCAGGGGTAGGCAACCTTTTTGAGCCGGGGGCCGGGTTGCTGTCCCTCAGACAATTGGGGGGGCCGAAGCACCATAAATAAATAAATAAATAAATAAATATTTTTTAAAAATTAAAACAGGATCTGCTCAGTTGGAGAACTGAATTTACTATTCGAGGTCATGGTGAATAGTAAATTCAGTTCTCCAACTGAGCAGATCCTTATGTTGCCAAAATGTTACTATCAGCACTGGAGAGATTTTGCTGGGCCTTGTACTGGCATAGGAATGAAAAAGAAGAAGGGAATGGAGTATCTTGGGAAGTTACTTATCTAGCTTGTAGCTTTAAAGGGAGCAGTCCACACTGCATTGCTGTTGTTGTTACTCCCCTTTGTCATTTTCTAAAACTAATTTTCTGTTGACCTTACTGGGATTTATTTAGATGCTTCTGACTTTAGAGGTGCTTGCTATACGATGGTGTGCGATGTACAGCATATGCTTCCTTTCTCTTCAGCCTCAAGACATTTTGTAGGTCTTCAGATACAGCTGTACAATGGCATTATTTACAGGAGCCTATAGAAAGGCTTCCAATTTTCTAGAGCTCCAGTATTCCCTTAGCTTAGAGGGAGGTAAAGGTGGAAGCCAGTTTTTGCCACCACCACCCTACACACCTAGACATCTGGATACACCAGACAGATGTGACATCCTTCCTAGTCAGTTTTTGGCCAAGGTTTGGAGAATAGCTGAGTTAAACTGCATATCTGCAAGCCATTTTGGTGCATTGGGGCAGTTTTCAGGCAAAATCACTTGAAAGTCACTCTCTTAAATTAAACTGAGGGATCCAGAAAACTTTGTCCATTGGGGCTTGGAGGGATGCAAATCCCCAAGTGCCATGGGTCACATCTAGCCCATGGGCTACATGTTCTCAACCTCTGCCTCAGGTGGTAGCAAATTGGAGACAAAACAAGGTCACAAATGTTGCTGCTATGGGAGTTTGTTTTCTCATCCTTCCATTTTCCACAGGTTTGGCAGGGGCTGGAAGTAGTGAACACAGCTCGTACAATGATAGGAGAAACTAATCCAGCCGATTCAAAGCCTGGAACCATCCGGGGAGATTTCTGCATTGAAGTTGGCAAGTGAGTGAAAGTTTTTTGTTGGCTTGCTACCTTCTGGGGGACAAACACCACCAGTTTCTCTTGTGAGAGTCCGCATACCATCATACACTGGAAAGGTGCAGTGCAATTTGAGTAACACTACGATTGGGCATACCAGGCCTCCTGATGATGCTGTTCAACTGACCAAGGGAATAAGCAAGAAAGAGATGGGGGCAGAAGTAAAATAAAGTTGGCTCCCAAGGAGTGGGGGAATTAAGGAAGCTTCTCGAAAAGAAGCAATATGCATCCATATTTTCTATATCTTTGCATCACACACACACACCCCATCTGGTAGGGACATAGGAAGCTGCCATACCCCAAGTCAGACCTTTGATCACTTAGCTTAGTAGCTGTGTTTGGGCTGATGGGCAGCAGCTCTCCAGAGTTTCAGCCAGGGATCTTTTCCAGTCTCCTACAAGGAGAGGCAAAGGTTTGAATCTAAGACCTTTTCCATGCCACACATGCTATGTGCCAAGGCTATTAAGACAGCCTAACCCATAGAGAATTCCATACAGCCAGCTGTTCAGACTGCTAGTTAGCACTGCACAGTTACCATCTGCCACTAGCCAATGTCTCCAACTACTCATTAGACTAAATTATTTTCCTCCTTACAGGAATGTAATTCATGGGAGTGATTCAGTAGAGAGTGCCCAGCGAGAGATCTCACTCTGGTTCCGCACGGATGAGTTGACCTGTTGGGAGGACAGCACAGAGCACTGGATTTATGAATAAAAACAAAGCTGGAGTACTTGAAGAATTGCCTCTTCCGCTCTCCTTCAGGTGTTGTGGGGCAGAGGGAGTGTATTTGGAAGGGAAAAATCTTTTTATTTTAAAGATAGCAATTAATCCCTCCTCCACTTCCATTACAGTAGCCCAGCCTTCCCCCAGTTTAGCACTGTTCAGATGCACTCCACCTCTCGCCATACCCAGGCACTTCAAAACATCTGGAGAGCATAGAGGCTGTTGTAACCTTGTGATGTAGGGCTGGGGAATCTCTGGGCTTCTAAATGCTTTGGACTGTAACTCCTATCATATATTACCATCATCTTTGTCTGTGCTGGCTGGAGCTTTGGGGAGTTGAAATCCAAAACATCTGTAGGGCAAATTCTTTTCCATCTATTTACACTCGTCCCTCCACATTTGCTGGGATTAGGGGCACAGGACCCTCATGAATGTAGAAAAACCACAAATAACAAAAACACTATGTTTTTACTTGAGAGAATACCTCTCTAGGAATCTCTGGGTCCTCCAGTGCAACTCCGTGGTTGACATCTGCCAGACATTGACCATAGAATTGTGCTGGAGGAGCTACATATGCCTAGTGAAGTGTTCGCTCTAGGAATCTCTAGGTCCTTCAATGTGACTTTTGGTTAAAATTGACCATAGAGTTGCGCTGGAGGACCTAGAAATTCCTAGAGAGAACATATTAATAAAATCTGAATAATTACATCTGCAAAAGTCAAAGCTGGAAATGTGGAGGGACGAGTGTAAATGCAACACATAGGGAGAGGCATCCTCCTGCTATGAAATCAATATTCGGAGGACACCACCAGGAGAATTCCACTCTCTTCTTTCCTTACCCATTCTGCTACTGTCTGTCTCCCTACTGAGAAATATAAATATGAGGCTGCTTGGCCCCAACCAAAGCAGCTGTGTGGTTTTGCTGTGCTGCTTTCTATTACCAAGTTTCAACTCAGGTCTTACACTGTTTGTAAGCTTTATAACTTGGGAAAAGTTACTTTTCTGAACAACTTTCAGAATCCCCCACAGCTAGGATAGTTGCTAGCTAGGGGATCTGGAAGCAGCAGTACAACAAAAGCAATTATTTTAATGCTTTGGTACATTTCTCTGGAAAGGACAGACAGAATGTGTGTGGCTGGTAACTTTCAGCTCTCTGATGTAAACCCAACAGGGCAGACAGATGACATATGTGTGTTCATTTTACTCCCAGTGGAAAACTCATGTCTAGTGGCAACAGAAAAATTTGGTCTGGGTCCCTTGTAAGAGAGTGGAGTCCAAAGCAGAAGGTCTCCCACAGGAATGGATAACAGTGATTGCCACTGGGTTCGGGAGCTGAATGCTTCTTGCTATGATGTGTTCTTTCTGCAGCTTTCCAGACCCTTGGCCCAACCAACCTTGGTCACACTGTACGTCTACATACAAACTGCTGAAACATTAATAAATATACTAATAAATATATACATGACTACGGTACATTTTACATATAGGTTGTTGTAAAATAAACTTTCGGAAGACAACTGTTTTGATTTCTAAGATGTTGCGTAATTAATTTTTTGAGTTGATTCTTCAAGTTTTTGTTGTTCCAAATCAGTGCTCAAAATGGCAAATTTACTTGGGGAAGAATTTCTTGGTGGTACAAACAAGTCAAGAGTGGCACATGGGGAGTGAATTCTCTAGTGAAGGTTTTTAAGCAGAGCCTAGATGGAGATTTACCAAGGAGATTATAGCAGCAGAGGGGCAGTCTGGATGATGATGATGATGATGATTTGTGGTTGAGACAAGGGAATTATGTTTTTAACATATACTTTACCCTACAAGGTCTTGGGGGCTCCCTTGGACAGAAAAATCAATTAATTGTAGCTGAAATGATATACAGTAGGTGTGAATTTGACTACTGTGTAACCAGAATATCTACTTAGAAACCAGAGGGAATTGTGAGGCTTGCCAAAAATTGCTTTAAGAAAACAAAAAAGGATTGTTGCTACAAATCGCAAAGAGGGCTGAGCATACTCAGTGGCCACAGAATGCTAAAGACTTTGGTGTGATTTGGAGGTGACAGAAACCAGTGAAAAGACATTAAGGGATTTTTTGTGTGTGTGCGAGAAGTCATGGCTCACTGCCACTTTGAACAGGAGCACTCTACATTTTAAGACTGTGAGGCCACAGTAGTGGATTCAGAAACCCCACCTTTTGGGATTTCTCACAGTAATCACCAGCGCACCCATGCCTGTGATGTTAACAATGTTTTATTACATACAGAACAGATATGATTTGATTTGTATGACAGCATACAGGGGACAAAGCAGAGAGGAACGGTGTTTTTCCATACAGTGGTCTCTTTACATTTCAACCCAAGTTGGCAGAGTTTTCAGGCCTTAAAACACATTTTTAAAAAATCCTTTCATAGTGTACTAATCAGGTTTACATACATCACAGTGGAAATGTGGCAGGGAGGTATGTGTAAAGTCATACCTTTTCATCTTGCCGGTCACTACTCATAGGAACGAGTGCCTGTTGTCGAAGACACTTTTCTTCAGCGGTCTCTCTCTCTCTCTCTCGTCCGTTAGCCAGCTTGAACAAGTGCTGCTTTTTTTCAATGACAGTACACTTCAAACTCTGATCGGGTGTTTTGGCATCTACATAGCCAGGTGAGGCAAACTAGGATTTGCAAGAGACTTCGTAGTTTTCCCCATTTTTAAAGATCTCAGTTTGATTCCATGCAAGAGCATCTGCAGTTGTGGGGCGAAGTGGGGGAGAGCAGTAGCTAGATTACTTGAGAACCATAGCACATCTCTTTCCATACGTGGCATATTTGTGAGTTGAGACCCATCACACATCTCTTTCCATACCTGGCATATTTGTAGTCCCAATTGTCAGGCTACCTCAGATTTCTAAGTAACTAAGGAGGCTCTGCCCACTCCCACCTCCTTACGTTGAATTTATTTCGCTTTCTCTCCCTTCCCCTTTTCTACCATTGTCTTTGCTGTACCTGCCAAACTCTTCTCTCCATCCGTTTCCTCCCAAACACTTTCCCCCCCACCATAAGCTGAAGCACAGGGAGAAAGAACCACAGAACTTGTGCTTTCACCCCATGTCAACTAAGTTTTACTTTGGCACCAAGCCAGAAAGTTCTACAAGCATTTCTCCTCCTCCACAGCAGCAAACTCGCTTCCTGAAATAAATTCAATAACTGCTAGTTGGCTGCCCTTTCCTGACATCCAAATTGTGCCCTGGGTAGCACAAATTTAGGGCCAGCTCCAGAGGTCTCCTCCATTCTTTCCCTTCTATGCAAAGAACACCTTTGCCAGGTGGGCTCTTAAAAGGCGGTGGGGTAAATCTGCACATGCTCTGCGTCCATCTTGTGAAGAGTACTAACATGGAGGCAGTACAGAGATTGTGGCAAAATAGAGAAGTGGCATCTATTGTGGTATCTGCATAATAAGTGGTATCTGACGGCTCATCCCGCCTCAACAGCAAGTTCTAGAGCTATAGACCTGTTTGCTCTCAGATCTATAATTATTTGGGAGGATCCTTGCCTCTATGACGGAAAATTAGTTTCAAGAGGACTGGAACATACAAATGTTCAGATATTGGAAATTGTTGTTGAAGCATCTAGGCTTGTTTTAAGAGATGTTCTAAGCTCAAGGTTAGCCTGGAAGCTGGAAACCAGGAGTAACAATGGCCAAAATCCTGTCTGGAAATGAATTGAGGAAATGCAGGGAGACCAGATCATATGATTTGCCATCCATCCCAGTCTTATCGACACCGTTTGGTAGTGATGTTCCATGGTCTCAAGCAGAAAGATGTCTTTCCCAGCAACCCCTAGCATTCTTTCTCCCCACCTCCTTTGAATCAGGGCACTTCTACATGCAAAACATTTAGCTTCACTGAGGATCAAATGTGACAAAAGGGGCAGATAAGATAGGAAAAACACAAAAGACAGTCTTGTATCTTAGAGTATTTGTCCATCTTGTCTGTTGGACAGAGAATGGCCATTACTTGTTATCTGGACCTTTAAAAAAACTGGGAATGCCAAGAATTGAAGATGACACTTTCTACATGCAAATCAAGTGACAGAACTAATAGAAGTTAGAAGAGTTTCCTTTTTGGACTACAGCCTCACAACGCCCCGAATCCCAGTTTGCATGGCCACTGGGAGCTGTAGTCCAAAAAAGTAATTGTTTCAAGCTCTACCTGCAGCTGAGCTGTGGTTTCTCCTTCACTACTAGGATCTTTGTCCATGGTATTCAGAGGTAGACAGGGCCTTTGTATGACAAGTGATGTTTTTCCATGGTGGTCATGACTGTACTCCCAAGGCACTACTGAATTCACACTGTATGACTTCTAAGTTGGAGCCAAGAGAAAGTGAGGTGATCTCTATGAGTGCCCATCCAAAATTGGGATCTTTTTCTGGATTACAGTTCCCAAAATAGCTCAGCCACCTATGCTACTCCCCCCCCCAAAAAAAAAGGTTTGGTAATTTTTCCAGCTCTGGTCATACCACCTTTTCCCACTACCACATACCAAACTATGGATGGATTTGTTTAATCGTCCGTCCCCCCCCCTCAAAAGTTGCAAAGTTTGGGTCATGACAGAAGCTACCTTGGAGAAGAGTCTGGTGTTTCTGCACCATGACTGTAGGTGTTCCAGACAACTGTGTAAGGACAGAGATCTACAGCAAGAGGACCTCAGTTGGGAGCCAAAGCTACAAAAAGAGTAGAAGCACAAAACAACAACAATCCAGATGATAATGCTCAGCTCTAGAAGTGGGTACAGAGGTACAGGAAAAATGGGAAAAAAGACATGAACATGGCTATGTAGAAGATAGCCAGCAACATTTCCCAGTTAACACTATTACAATTGAGGTAAGGATTGGGCCAGCAGATGATCTAGCATTTGCCCAACCAAGAGCAGTTGACTAAACCCAAGGCATCAGTTGGGAGACTAGACTCCACTCATTAGAAACCCAGGTTTCTTGGGCCATTTTAAGAACCTCAAGGATGGAATTCATAGGATGCTTACTCATGAGAGCGCTGTGGAATTTCAACAGAATGGCTGCAACTGTACTGCAAAAATAATCCAGTTTGACACCACTGTAACTGTCATGGCTCAGTGGAATTCTGAGAGTCGTAGTTTGTTGTGGCACCAGAGCCATCTGACAGAGAAGGCTCAATGTCTCACAAAACTACAAATCCCAGAATTCCATAGCATTGAGCCCTGGCAGTTAAAGTGGTGTCAAACTGGGTCAGTTCTGCAGTGCAGATGCAGCCAGTGTCAACATACTTCATACCTGGATTGTCACTGCTACTTCTTTATGTAGTTTTTAAGCTGGGAAATGTCAACATTCACAAGCCTCTAAACTAGCTGCAAAAACCCCTGGCCTTAATCCAAGCATAATTTGTCCCCCATAGCCACCCACTTCCCATCATTGCTGCTCCTGTCTTTCCCTGCACAAGTTCTGGGTAAACCTAAGTCCCTCAGATGTTTTTCACTCTTCTCGCTTGCTGCTTCAAAACTCCATTTGCAAAGAATCCATCTCTTCTCCACATGTCCCTTTCCTCCTGCTCTTCCCTTCTGCATCCTCCTCAAGGGCATCTCCACATCCCTAGCACATTTCCCTCCCAAGCTCTCCTTGCTTCAAAGGTGTGAGCAGAAGTCCTCTCTCAAACTGTTTCTTCCCTGAATCATCTGCAAGAGACAAGTGAAGGTTCGGAGAGTCATAAGCAACGACCGAACCTCCATTTGGTCCTTGCTGGAATACCCCAGGATGAACCCAAGCTGGTTTTAACAAGTACAAGACACAGTTCCTAGCCTGTTAGCATTTTAAAGGCAAAGAATCTCCCAAACATTTCTTAACTGCCTCTCCACTCTTCCCTATAAATGCCTGCAGCAAGGAGCCAATAATCCTGCTTTCAGATGTGCCCTCTCAATTAGAAAATTGCATGTTGTATTTCTTATATTTGGATCCCATCCTTGTTCCAAATCACTCAGAACAGCATAAACAAGCCTCCAAAAAGTCTCCCATCCAAGTATTTTCCAGGCCCAGATCTAAGTAGTTCCAGCAATGAAAAGCCATAACATGCCTTTGGCACATTGGGTACAGGTACTCCACTGTCAACTCATCACCTTATGTCTGAACACATTTGGACACCCTACAAATACATACTCAGGGTTGCTAAACCAGTTTCCAGCTGATTCCCAGGTTATCCCAGAGGGACACACACACACACACACCCCTTCTCCCCATGACCAGGTCCCACAGATACACAGTGGAGGAGAAAGGCTGGGAAAGTTTCTTCATTATCTTGGAAACCACTGCTTTCATACTGGCTTGGAGACCAATCGCATGCCATCGGGTATTATTTGGGTGGTGGTAAAGCAAGAAGCAACTCAAGTTTTGTGTTTTCCCCCCCCTCATGCACGCAAATTTGGGAAGGAGGGAGGAGAATGTCTTGAAAACGTTATCCAGCCCTTCTGAGCCACCTCCATTCTTCCCACGTTTCCTGGTGCCCAATTTGCCAAGCTTCACTCTCGTGATTTTCCTCCTTTGGAAGGCTGATGATAATCCAGCCAATTCAGAAAGCGAGCCAGCCCAAGTTGAATGATGCAAGCTTGGGGCTTAGAACAGGAGGGGAACCGCCATCCAGTGGGAGCTATTGCACCTCTGTTTGGGGTTTGGCTTTCCAACAGTAGGAAACAATGCAGGAGTTTTGTATGTACATCTTGGCATTTAGGGAGTTGGGGATTGGGAAAGAAAAAGTTATACTGGCAGAAAGAAGAGGAAGATCTCATTCAGGGATGTAGGAAACTTGCCACACAATGATGTGGCTCCGTTCAGCCTTGGAGAGGATGGGCTTCACAGGGGCAGCATCTCCTGCACTTTCCTCTGTCTCATCATCTTCTCCGTCTCCTGTTGAGAGAATTCATACAATTAATGGGAAGGGGGTGTGTACAAGGAAACCTTATTGATTCTATAAGATGCATGAAATCAATTCCCGATAATCAATAATGTACACTCCTCCCTCCACATTTACTGGGGCACAGGACCCCCGTCAATGTGGAAAAACCACAAACAACAAAACACTATGCTTTTACCTGAGATGACACCTCTCTAGGAATCTCTAGGTCCTCCAGTGCAACTCAGTGGTCAACATCTGCCAGACATTGACCACAGAATTGTGCTGGAAGAGCTACAAATGCCTAGTGCAGTATTCTCTCGAGGAGTCTTCTAGGTCCTTCAATGCAACTTTTGGTTGAAGTTGATCATAGAGTTGCGCTGAAGGACTTAGATATTCATAGAGATAACATATTGATAAAATCTGTGAATAATCAAATCCGCAAAAGTAAAAAATAAAATAAAATGTTGATCAAGAATTTTATAAAAGAACTTATAGAGGAATTACAAAGACTTCTGGATTTAAAGTAGGAAAAAGTGACATACTTAAGGATTACTCTGTTAAATAAAAACTCAAATTTATTTCAGAATAATTATGAAAGGATCTTGAAAGAAATTAAGCAAGATTTTCAGAGATGGAAATATTGCCTAAAATGTTCTTTTTATTCCAGTCTTTTCCTATTTTGACAAACAATTCTCCTTTTTTAGAGTGACAGAAAGATATAAAAAATGTATATGGCAAGGTAAAAAACCTAGAAAAAAATTCAAAAGGATTCAAGAGAAAGATGTTTTGGGATTAGGAGGATTAAAATTGTATTATGAAGCTTCTACTTTGGTTCAATTGAAAGAATTGATAACTTTAAAGGATGATAGACTACAAAATTTAGAGGGACATAACTTGACATTTGGTTGACAAAGTTAAGGTAAAGACTTTAATGATCATTATATAAAATGTGCTATTTTAAGAGTATGGAATAAATATAAAGCTAGTTTTTTTCCTATAATACCCCTTTGGGTTTCTTCTCAAGAAGCTTTATTTAAAAGAGATAAAACTTTGACTGATACACTCTTACTTAAATGGGGAAAAATGAATTTAAATTTAAGCCTCAACAAGAACTGATAAAATATGTTTTAATTTAAATTGTTATAGTTATAAGGAACCTTTTCAAAGATCTAAAGTAGATTAAATATTTTTTTGTTTTGAAAGAGAAAAAATGAATTTCAACTGAATTTATGTAAAGATGATGAACATGTGATTGGGAAGATGTATTAAATACTGTTAAACTTTAGAGAATTAACAAGTCAAGAACTGTATGGTTAAATGGATAGAAAACTTTGGATATAATATTGAGTTGGAATATTGGGGAAAATGTGGACAGTGGGGGTTACAAGATATACTTTGCTATAATTTTAGGAGAATATTTTTTACAAAATGATGTATTAATGGTATTTGACTCCAACAAGATTATCCAAAGGATTAAATAATAAGTGCTGGAATTGTAATGTACATGAAGGTACCATATGTGATGAACTTGTGATAAAGCAAAGACTTTTCCTGGAAAAATATACAGAGGCTAATGCAATGAATTTTGAAATTCAAGACTGAGTTAAAATCAGATTTTTTTCTACAGGGTATAACCCATAGAGGAATATAAAGATATTAATTTTAAAGTGATTCACTACATGATTTTAGCAGCTAGATTGTTATATGCCCAGAACTGGAAGATGAATATTATCCCATCAGATGAAGATTTGATTATTAAAGTCCTGGAGCTGGCAGAGATGGATAAATTTTGAACATTGTTGATGGAAAAATCATTGGGCAGCTTTTAATAGAGGGGGATCTTTTTTATCTATTTGAAGAAAAAAGAAAAGAACATTATGCTTGCAGATTAGGAGGCTTGAAGCATTTTTTATGTACTACTCAAACAGAAGTAGATTTGATGTAGAAAAGTATTTTAGATAGGTTTGTTATTTTTTGCTTTGTACTTCTTGGGGTGGGAGAGTGGAAAGTCAATTTTAATTATGTTACAGTATGTTAATGTTTAGTTTAGCCTAATTTAGTTTATGTAATTATTTGGTTTATTATTTTTAAAGGGAGAAGAGGGAAGGAATTGTATTTTAGGTTAAGTTAGGAAATTAGATTTATTTGTTGTTTTATATAGTATTATGTTTGGTTGTTTGGATGTTGTGTGATTTTGTTTCATATTTTAAGTGTTAGTGTTTTTCTTGTTTGTCTATTATGTTTTAAATTTGATAAACATTAAATTAAAAAAAGAGAGAGAATGAGTTTAACAACTTACCAATCCGGAAATCAATGTACCCTTCACCACCACTCAGCACCAGGACATTTTTCAACTTCTGCCCTTCTGCCTCAGTTGTGTCTGTGCTGGGGTTCTCTGAGGGACTGTCTAGCACGCTTCCATTCAGCGTTGCAAGAACATTCCCTGGAAGAAACCAGAGCTTCTTAGGAGCAGCTTGACCCTGAACATAAACTAGAAATGAAACAGTCTACCACTTCTCAAACTATTTGTTCAGTTTACTGAGCCCTGCTGGGGGCCTGAAAATAAAAATCATACTTTTATACAGTCAGACCTTTATATCTGAAAGGGATCAAGTCCCACTGTCCCTAATGGTGCTGCAACATGCACGCAATATGTGTGTGGCCACTACTGCATCCATATGCATGCACCATCATTGGGGATGATGGGGTTTGCCATCCATAGATGCTCAAATCCGCAGATGCAAGGCCCCACTGTATACCATATTTTCTTTTCCTTCTACAAATCAAAGGACATAATTCTTATTTCCTTTTTAAAAAAATCTTCAGAATCAGCATCATTATCAACACATCCAGACCACTCTTAGCCTGTTTAATAATCTGTCCTTTGTCAAAAAGAACTCTGCCTCCATTGTCAGGTGAAAAATATATAAAGTACTGGGCCAATTACAGATCACTCCAGAATATCTCAGTGGAGCTCCCAAATCACCACTGGTCAGCAGCCCAGTTTCAAAAACTCTGCTATTAAGCACAAAATCTCATGAAAGACAACTCCTGACTAAACTGGACGCATATGAATCAAGGACAGCAGAAACAGGCTTGCAACATTTCACAAACTTTTAGATTTTGCAAGAAGCCCCATATTATGAGGTCCTCTACTTACTTATACTTAATATGGGAGAAATTGTTAGAAGGGAAATGTAGTATAACTGGTATCCAGATGCTCAAAACCAGTTGTTTAAACAAGAAGCCGGTAAATAATTAAATAATTATGTATGACAGTAATGATAAGTTAGAAGAAGCTATACATATATATTCAAACATATAATTTTTTTTCTTATTTCATTTTTGTTTAAAAAGCATCTATGTTTAAAATATTAATGTAATGCTATAAGGAATAATAATAAAGATTTTGATTAAAAAAAAAAGAAGAAGAAGCAGCCCCATATTATGAGGTCCTCTACTTACCAGGCACAGAAACAAAGAATTTGACTGCATCACGATGACCATGGAAACAGAGCTGGGCCTGAGCCATAGAGCAGTACGGGATGAAACTGCTGGCAGACTTGTCATTGCTGTCATCACTGCCGTACACATGAATGATTCCACCAGGTCGGTTCCCTTCTCCAGATGTTGGGGATGTCTTATTGGCTGAAACCAAATAGAAGAGTGTAGCAAACAAAAAACCAGAAGGGCAGGACACATCTGCACCACAGGCATAAAGCTGGTTTAACCATCATCCCCTCTTCCCAGGCAACTCTGGGAATTTAAGGATCCCATCTCCCCAGGGAAATGTAGCTTCATACATCTATATGTTGTGCTATTCAGATATTTTAGAAAGCATGCTTAAATTGATGGCTTGTATTCTGAAGACAAAGCAGCCACAGATGGAACATGGTGCTGACTAAGATGGTGGACTGTTTTCCTGCTAAAAATAGCACATACACTTGGCTGCTACTTGCTACAAACAATTCCCCCTTTGGTGGCAAATCACACTCAGTGACAAGAAACTGATATAGACCCCTCATCCAGATTGATAATATCTTCCAGATTAGGACTCATGGGTGTTTCCCCTACCCCACCCCAAAATAGAACTGAACAGTTAGTTATTCAGTAAATACATAAATAACAGCATGTGTAGTTTTGGCCATCTTTGAACAGAGGAAAAGCCAACACTGACTTCCTAGTGTCTATCATGTCACACTCCTCAAATGTAATTTCCATTCTGTCTTCTAAAGTGGTAGAATCCCAGGAGGGCAGTGCCACTGTTCATGTTTCATCGCTAAAGTTGTGGGAATAGAAGACAATTTAAGGGTTTTTTTCCCAATGTGTTGCTTTCTACAATTCCAAATTGCCTTGCTGGCTGGTGATGGTGGGGGCTGTAATCCAATAGATCTGAAACAGTGTCAAGTGGGGGAAGGGTACAGATGTTTCATCCCTTCTTTCAAAGAAAGACACCAATGGCATTCAGAAGTGGTCTATTCAATGCTCCAAACACAGATTCACGAGAATGCTTCTGTTGCTATTTGTCTCCCTGGTTTTAACTGAACATGATAGATAAATGAACAAACACCCTGAAGGAGAAAGATGAATGGTTGAAGTGTTTGGAAGTGAATGTTTGGAAGTGAATGGAAACAATAAAGGGTGGCATCTAGAGTCTAGAAGGAAGGACATCTAAAACTTACCCCTGAGCCCAAGGAGCTGACCTCGATGGAGAACTACAGCTAGGCAGAGGAAACACGTAGAAGCACATAAGGGAGGGAAACAAGCCACAGGTAGGGAAGAGAAGAAAACACCAATTATTGGGAGAAAGAGCAAGGGGAGTACCTTAATATTTTGTGCATTTGCAAATAACTGTTTGAGCAAAGGCACCACAGTACAGACCAGAAAGAAAATAGATGTGATGGTAAATGCCATCTAAGCAATCGGTGCTTAAGAGCAAGTGGTATATCCACCCATAGCACTACTTTCCATTTCCACTTCAGCTGGCAAAACAAAAGCAAATGTTTATGCCAAATTATGCAATCCAGACAGGACATGAGTGACTGTGACTAAGTCTGACTATTCTAGATCATGCTGCTACTAGTATACAAACCAACATTTATATAAAGCACTCCTAGGAATGTTCAGGCATGATCTGAAAGGGCTATCTGATGGATGGACTGTCCTCATATGAATTAAAGAGTTACATAAGGGCAAGTTTTAAAAGATTTAGGGCCTTTGCAGACTGCCAGAAATAGTGCAAATTGAGTCCACTTTAACTGCCCTGGTTCAGTGCTAGGGAATCATGGGAACTGTAGTTTTTTCTGAGACATTGAGCCTTCTCTGTCAGAGAGCTCTGGTGCCACAATAAACTACAGTTCCCATGATTCCCTAGCACTGAGTCAGAGCAGTTAAAGTGGACTCAATTGCACTATTTCTGGCAGTCTGCAAAGGCCCTTAGTCTCTGGGATTAGTGTGATACTGAGCATAGTGAACCATGGATATGACTGAAGTTGCTGGAGACAAAGCCATCGTGTTAAGAGGGAGGGCAAAAAGCAGTTTACAGAAGTTCATTGTTAGTACAGAAGGCAAAGAAAATGAACTTGGATGTCCAGCGAAGGCCACTTACTCTCAGTCAAAGGGATGGAAATGATAACGCCATTGCCAGTCCCGACCCAGAGGCGATTGCCGGCAATAAGCAAAGCTGTAATCCGCACAAATGAGAATCCCAGTTTCCCAGTCCCTGAAGAAATGCAAAACAGATTTGGTCATGTAACTAGCTGCATGCATAGGTAAAAGTAAAACAAGACACCAGCAACAAAATGAAGTGGTCCTGTTCAGGATTCCAACTCAAAACAATCCATCCTGTTCCCACCCATTATATTTCCCCCCAGCATTGGTCACCCTTCTAGGATGACTGAGCATGCTCAGTTCTTAGTATCACTGGGCAGCTGGTGGGGAAGCACTCAGAATTTTCCCCCTCCCTACTTCTAAAAACCAAATCTTGTGTGTCTCTTCTGCTATGTAAAGAACACCAGTCAGATTAAACATTAGAAGTTGAAGGGATGTATTCATGCAGTAGCATCAGTGTGCATTATCCTTTATAATTATAACAACAAGAAGACAGGAGGCCTGAGAAGCCTACGGTCCAAAATTCAATACAGGAGCAAATAGGGAGAAGGTAAATAAGCAAAGAATGCATGTTATGTTTGGTTCCACATAATGTACATTTGTTTCCAATAGAGAACAGGGCCTACAGTAAGCTGTCTTTCACCACATCACATTACTGCTCTGTTTAGCTCAATATTACCAACAGTGACTGTTGGCGCTCTACAGTTTCAGATCAGATTTTTTCCTAGTCTTACTGGGAAATGCAAGAAACAGAACCTTAGACCTTTTACCAAAATGATTGTATCAAATTCTTCATGAAAATCCAAAGGATTTGAAAAAATGATTTGAAAGGAGATGCATCACTGAGGCATTCTTGGAAGGAATGTGAGGCATATGGGAAAGTGAGAGGAAAGCCTCCTCAGAAGAAAATATAAACGAAAGTCCAAAATTTACCTAACATTTTGCTGACATAGGGCTCAATGTCCACATCCTGGAGATGCTGATGGGTGTGCGCATGGTAGAGCCTTAGCGTGGAGTCCAGGCGAATAGAAACCCAAACACCATCTCCAATCCATGCCAGCTGACGGATCTGGCTCTCCCGGCGAGGGTGGGCATCAAAAGACTTCTGAAAAAAGATGGTGAAGGCAGAATGCTAGTTTATCATACATTTTTATTTTCAGGGCTTCTAGGGATGGCTTTAATTTCAGGAAGTCAAATGGGATTCTGTGCATACAATTAAATCCATAAACCTAGCCCTTTAGCCAAACACTGTCTTATAGAAATGTCAACCATTTTGAAAATGTTTGGTTGGATGTCTCTTCTAACACATATGAATGTTTATTTTGCCAGACTGATTGGAATGCAACCTTTGAAGTAGGACAAGTTGAGTGTGTATATATGTGGGTGAGATTGGCCCAAATTAATGCAAGCAATTTCAGGTCACAACAGGGACTTGAACCTGGATCTCTCAAGTCCCAATCCACCACCCTAACCACTACATTAACACTAGCTTTAGCAGATCTGTAAAGCTTTTTCATTTATAACCATTTAATGAGCTATAACAGGGCAGAACATACACTATTTTAGAGGGCTTTTATTAAACAAAATGAAAAGCTGAAATACAAAGACTTGATTATATTCCTACTACACACAGTGTGTATGGAAACTACAAAAAATTGGAAATCGCTAAAAGAACTTTGCTTTATTGCTTAGAGGGATGGAATTTGGAAACTCATGTTACTGGAAACATTTCCACTCTCCTATAGAGTTTTCCAAGGACTAGGAAAACACTAACAAATTTAGTGGAAAATGATACAAGTTTATTGACTTTGCAAACAAGAACAAATGTTATATGCCCATTCATCCACAATATAAACAATTCTAGAGGGGCTTAATTTCTGAAGCTTCAATAACATCTCCAACAGACTTTCTGCACAGTGACCTTTGCAAAGACCTACATGATATGAAGAAACAAAGGGCTATTTAAAAAGTTATCATCATGCTGAGTTTTTTACATTCAGTTATATTTAATGTTGCTATATTGTATATACATAAACATTTATTTTTTAAAAAAAATCCTATTACTAGTCCAGACTAGAGCAACTAAATCAATGAGAGTTGTCTACATGTTAACTCATCATTCAACAATTGATCGAAGCAGTCTAGTCTAGATGGGACTAACCAATAGCATGCCAGTCTACAATTCCATCAGCATAACCTAGCCTAGGCAATACTAAGGAATTGTGGGATTTAAAGTCTATAACAGTGTTTGGCAGTTTGATATAGGAGACACATGGGGGGAAGCAGACAAGCGGCACGGGACCGCCCCAGGAAGCTGCGGATCGGGGCCGAGGCAGCCCCATTCCTCAGCCTCGTGGCGCAGCTTTGCCACCCCTGGAAGGAGCGCTAAAATAGCGCTCCTTCCACAAATCGGCGCAGGTGCGCCGCAAAAGGCTGCTGGCGCACCTTCGGCGACTCTTCCGCTGCAGTGTGTGCAGACGCTGCAGCAGGAGGGCATCCTCGGAGTGCCGGCCGTGCGGAGGGCTGGCTGCTCGGAGGACGTTTTGGGGAAGGGGTTGGGGCGCCCAGCATGTGGCTGCCCCTCCCCTTCCTTGCTCTGAAGATGGCGCTTTGCGCCGTCTGCTTAGCCCCATAGTTTCCCCACACACACACACACACACACACATGCCCCAGGGACAGAAACTGGTACCATCTTTGTGCCCATTAACTACAATTGTTTATTTCCTAGAAATTATCTGTGGCTCTGCAACAAGTGACTTGCAGGCTGGAACCAGTCAAAGATCACCACTTTGAGTAGGGCCAAATGATCCTACCCACCATTAAACTCTTTCAGTTTTAAGAAAATATAATTTTAAAGCAGATGGTAAAACACTCTTGGTTTCCCTTACGCAGCAGGGCAGTGGTTGTATTATATAATTCACAAGACACTCTTGCCATACCTCTATCTGCATAGTCTTAGGCTGGATGACATGGATTTTGTTCTTGTAGCCGCACCACACACGATCGTACACCACAGCCATACAGCGAATGGAGTGGTGTGTGTGGCCTAGGTCCATGAGATGGTAGTTGCTGAGGTCCCATTGACCATCTAGAGACAAACAAATTGAGGAAGGAGGAGAATGGATAAGTAAGAGGAGGATTTTTTGTGCCTGGAACTAACTCAGTAGGTCATCAGTAGACCTTGGAACCTGGAAAATCTTTTTTATAAGTTATTTTTCTATGCTCATTATTATGTTTGAAAAGTAATCCGTTGCATTATTCAATGCCTCAATCAGTGCAGGGGAGGGAGTGAATTGATAAGAGAGTAACATAAAACTTGAAAAAACTGTCATAAGATCTGTAAAATACCTCAGAAAGCTTTTAAAAGACAACTAGGAAGTGTGATTTGTTACATCAATAACTAACTTTAATTCACAGTCCTCAAGCTACTTTTGAAATGTGATTATAGTCCAAAGCAGACCAGCAAGAAATGCCAGCTTCAGGGTGGCATGGGGTGGTGGTGGCGTATGCATGCCGCTCGCCCCAACTCTGCCCCCAAGCCGGTGTCACACCGCCTGCCTGCCCAGATGTGGGCAGCATTGCAATTGCTCCTACAGTGTAGTGTTTACACACACTGCGCCACAGAAACGGGTAAAACCACTGCCACTGCAGCAAAAAGGGCATCTTTTTCCACCACTAAAAGAAGTGGCATTTTATCGCTTCTTATTGGGCCAGAAAAACACCAGATCAGGACTATGGCATGTGGTTGCCGCAGCCCCAGCGCCCAAAGGGGTGGCGCAAAGCTGGCCTTTTGGGGTGGTCTGTTTTGCCGCTTTGTTACAGCATTGTTACCCCTCAAAAGCAAGTAATGTTTTTTGTTAAATCGTGCTCTGGTCAATAGGTATTGGGATCTGTGGAGAACTGCCACGTGTGATAAGCCATCAACTTGGGAGTTGACAGCCCTGAAGTTGGTGTGAGTGAGTGTGTGAGAGAAAGAGAGAAAGGGAAGACTCCAGAATTGGGCTACTCCAGTGGAAAACAAGGTGGGAAGGGGCAGTGAGCAAAGTTTTGCCTTCTCAGCTTCTTCAACAAACCATTGTTGGGGGGGGGGGCAGTCGTTTGTCGATTTTTTTTTCTATAGATAAAAAAAAAGTTAAAAATTTCTCAGTTACTATGACAAATGAAAGGAATCAAATTGAAATTTCCACCACTCCTCCTTCGCACCTGATGACTAGGGCCCCTAAGCCACCACCAAAAATTAGCATTAAAGTGGAATTGAACTATTGCACTGGAAATCTTAGCAGAACAGTAGCAGGAAAGGGAGTCATTATAATAATAATAATAATAATAATAATAAATTTTATTTGTAACCCGCCCCTCTGCTCAGCAATCGGGGCGGCGTACATCAATTAAAATATTACAGTTAAAATCCACATTCTTGCCCTTCACCCACTACCCTCCCCCCTTAAAACAGTATTAAACATAATAGAGTTAAAAACAGACATATAACTAAAATAAGTAATAAAAGAAGTAATAAAATATAATGGATTTTTGCATTAATAAAAAGAAACCCTTTCCAAACAGTCTCCAACCAGGAGAACAACAGAAGAGGAATGGCATTGTGTGATAAGCTCCAATCAAAGACGACATTATCCAGATGGAATTATGATTTACCTGTCTAGTGTGATAAAGTCCTAAGGAAAGGTCATTCTGCAGCTGTACTGTATAATTGCCAGGATGCTGAATCTTACCTTCTCCTCGATGGAATATAGCTAAAGTCCCATCAGCCAGGGCCACAAGAACACGCCCTTTCACATGCCTGAAAGCACAAGGGGAGGGATCAATTTCAGAGCAAGGAAAAATGCTTCCAAGTAATGATGGGAAATAAGTGCTGAATTTGGCATTTTGAGTATCTAATCCAGCGTTTTCCAAACTTTGGAAAGGATCGCCAAATGTGTTGGACTTCAGCTCCCAGAATTCCTGACTGTTGGCTAGGCTAGCCAGGCCTCAGGAAGTTGAAGTTACAAACACCTGGAGGACCAAAGTTTGGGAAACATCGATCTAATCTTAATTTTAAAGCCAAAGCAAAAAGCCAGGTTTCTACCCATTATGACCTTTTGAAATAACAAGTGGTGATGTTTTCGTGGGGTTCAATAAGCAAGGCTTTTCTGGTCAGCATGACGTCATGGATGTGTCAAATGTAGTTTAATTTACTATATATAAGGGTAATCTGTTTAGGTATGCGTGGTATATATGATCTGTTAGGAGGGAGTAAGGCTGCGTCTGCACTGCAGAAATAATTCAGTTCGACCCTGTTTTAACTGCCATGGCTCTATGCTCTGGAATCCTGGGATTTGTAGTTTGTTGTTTGCAGCTATGGAAAAGGACTTCTGAGCTATGGTCCCCCTTGAAATACTGGATTTCCTTACACAGATGATACAATTGGTCCAGCTAACTCAGGACTGTCTCTCCAGGATCTCATGAAGAGGATCTTTCACATAACCTGGTACCCAAGTTTTAAAACAACCTGGATATCCCACAGATGATGATGATGATGATGATGATGATGATGATGATGACAACTCATTTTATTTATACCCTTTGTTGTGTGTCTTCAAGTCAATTCTGACTTATGGTAACCCTAAAGTGGCAGGAATTTGTTTAGGGGGAGTCTTTCCCTTTCCCTTCCTCTAAGACTGAGAGACTGTGCCTTGCTCAAGGTCCCAGTGTCTTAGGGGGGAAGCAGACGGGCGGCACGGGGCCGCCCCAGGAAGCTGCATCGCGGGGCCGAGGTATCCGCACACCTCGCCCCCGCGGCGCAGCTTTGCCGCCCCTGGAAGAAGCGCTAAAATAGCGCTCCTTCCACAAGTCGCCGAAGGTGCGCACCTTCGGTGACTCTTCCGCTGCAGCGTGTATGGACGCTGCAGCGGGAGGTCATCCTCAGAGCGGAGGGCTGGCTGTTCTGAGGACATTTTGGGGAAGGGGTTGGGGCGCCCACCGTGCAGCTGCCCCTCCCCTTCCTTGCCCTTCCTGCTTCCCCCCATAGTTCAACTCTGAAACAAACATACACCATGCTGGTGTATCCTGCTTATCTCATGGTGTATCTCATTTATATCCTACTTCTTCCAAAAACTGTGGCTTAAGGAAGCTTTAATTTGCAATCTTCCACATGCAAAGCATGGGCTTTGTCACTGAGTTATGGTCCTCCCCTATCCTGACCTGCAAAGGAAGTTTGAAAATAGGAAATCCAGCAGCCACATGGTTTATTCTGTATGTAACTGACCTAAACAGTACATGACCAGATCAAAGACCAATGTGATGTACTATTTAGTGTGCTGGACAAGGACTGGAGAAAGCTGGCTTCAAATTCCCAGCAACCATGAAGTTCAATGGAGAAAGCACATTCTCTCTCAGCCTAATTTACAACAAAGCAGGGACATGTACCATATACGCCACCTTTAATTCCTTGTAGAAAAGGCAAAATATAACTGTAATAAATAAGCATGTCAACTTACACCAGGCTCAGCACTGAATCCTTCAGCTTGATCGAGTGTAGGCATTTCTTCCAGTTTGAGACTGCTGAGTGTACATACAACCTGGCCCAAAAAAAAAAAAGGTAGTTTAGTCTGGTGATAAGTCAACCTCCATACCAAATGGTGCCATAAGGAAATAGCCATTAAAAAATCATAACCATAAAAGAAAAAAAGAAGCAGTGGGCATCAATGTTTTCCTTGTTATATATGGGGAAATGCTAGACGAAAGTCCTCTTCTACCAGCAGACATTTCACTTTTAATTCACAGCCTTTATTATCAATTTTATAGCTGGCTGAAGAGCCAGAAGCCTTCTAAAGCTTGCACAAAATATGTGGGGCCAATTGTCATAAAATGGTCAATGAGTGACTGCTGGTGTTAATTAAACTTAAAGAGACATTCACACTGTGTTTCATTTCAGTTTGCTGGAGCTGACAATGGAATCAGTCCCATGGCAGTAGATAGATCCGCTGCCACCACCTATCTTCATTGATGGGGATCAACATTTTGAATTGTCAAAGATTCTGGATTCTAAAGTTCACGATGGCAAATTACAGGATTTTGTATAATGAAACACTTCTTCCTAGTGGAGTGGGTGGATTCCAAAGACATACGGGACATACGAGAAATTTCATGCACACTATCCTGATAAGCACCAAGTTGGTGCTGGGTTGAAGTTATATTTACTAATAAACATATACTGTATTGATGCTGAAAAGGGTAGATATAGTTTAGGGGGAGCAGAATGTCAGGATCATAGTTCAGACATGGCCCTGCCATGCTTAATTGCTGGCACGGTTAATAGTTGTGCTTGGGCATATGTCTGTTGTAGTGATGCTTGGAAAAGAAAAGATTGTGTACCAGTCACAGCCTGGAATAATGAGCAGATGTGTGAGTAGGAAGCAAGAGCTGCAAATTCAAGTCATTCTAGTGGGAAAACTGGAGCACCTGGTACAGCAGGAAAAATGAAGGAAGGTCAAGACCTGGGAGCATAGTATGTTTTGAATTGAAATGAGATGATGATTTTTGTAATGGGTGAATTGGTTGAATTTTAAGTATACAATGTAACTGAAATAATTCTTCAGTCCTGACAACAAATATGTACTGTGAACTACTCTGCTTACTGAATCAAGGTTTTCTGAATCTACTGAAGGCTTGTACTTTTGGAGTGGAGTTAACTTGTACATTACAGGGACAGATCTCTTGCTAGTTCCGGGCAGCAAAACAAGCAGCGGTCAGATCTCATTCCAAGATACAAAAGGTGGCCTGCCAATTACTTAGTTTTGCCTAACCAAATAAACTTTTAATTTCCAATTATTAGTTCTCCTGTTCTACCAGATTCTTTTGCCACAGTTTCCAATGTTCTTAAGAGTTGCACACTGATGGCTCCCTGAAAATAACCATGGATCATAAGTCATACCAGCCAGTCTGTGCTCCAAGCCACATGGTGGGGGCAGCACTAGTGGTCGCACCACCTGTACTGCCATTTGTCTCTTGGTCTTGTATCGCCGTGCTTGATTCTGTCTTTGGTTGTCCATTCTCACTATCAAAAGAGAAATACATCCTTTTTAGATCAGAAAAGGTTCATACAAAGATGGTTTATATTAAGACAGTATATAAATTAAGACAGTATAGGACAATTATGTCCAAATAGAATCATATTTTCAGGAGCATGGTTCCATTTATCAATCAGGTGCATGGAGTGGTGCATCTTGATTTCCAGGGGGGATGGAGTCTTTTTTTTTAAAATAGTTCCTGTATTTAATCAGCCTATAAAATATACTATAATCAAAGCTCTAAGGGCAACATATGTAAAAGAGAATAAACATTAACAAATAGAATCCAGGCAGGCAGTTCCTCATCTTTTGTTCTTTGCTCCTTGCTACTCATTACAGGGAGGAAAAGTGCCAGTTCCACTAAACATGTCAAAAGAAATAAACTTTACAATCAATAAAAACTAATTTGTCTTTTTTTAAAAAAACTAGGAGCAGGGTCCTAACTTTAGTTCTCAACCTTTGGTCCTCCAGATGTATCAGATTTCAACTCCCATGCTGTCATGGCCAATTTGGAGCGATGAGGGTCAAAATGTCTGGAAGACCAAAGGCCCGAGAACCAGTGGTTTAATGCTTTTAAAATATATATATATATTAAAATTAAAATCCTCCTCAAATTACAAGGCTATATATGTAAACAAACAAGATGGTTCAGAGTAACTAAATAACAAACTAAAACTTGGTACTAGCCATTATCTATCAAATCAAGATGTGATTATTAAAGCTATTCTGTGATGCAGTGAGAAAAATTTCTGTGATGAAGTGAGAAACTGGTTATCCTACAAAAAAACTTATGGACAGCTACTCAGAAGACTGTGATTACTGGGCTAATTCAAAGGTAGTTGGATGGCAACTGTAACCTTCAGAGTTCATAAAGAATTTAAGTGCCCCGCACAAAAAAACCAAGCTACCCCCCCCCCCACAAGTATTAAGATTTGTCGCTAAATGTGCAAGGAAGGTTCTCCCTCCAGATGTCTCCACCACTGGAAGTAGGATGATCTTTTATAGGAAACAGAACCATTTCTGTAGTGGCATCTCAGAAACAGAATGTCCTCCCCAAATATATGTGTCCAGTGCAGTTTTTCATGGTCTGAAGGCACATGAGGCTGTTACCTTGCTATAACTAAGTGTGATTCTGATCAGCCAGTAAACTGAAGACTGCCTAGGAACATCATATATACTGCCCTGCATTCCATGACAAAAGGAAAGCAGTAAATAAACATGCCTAATAAATACATTCGTCCCTCCATATTTGCAGCATTGACTTTTGCAGATTTGATTATTCACAGATTTTATTAATATGTTCTTCCTAGGAATATCTAGATTTTCCAGTGCAATTCTATAGTCAACTTTAACCAAAAGTTGCACTGAAGGACCTAGAGATTCCTAAAGAGAACACTCCACTAGGCATTTGTAGCACCTCCAGCACAATTCTATGGTCAATGTCTGGCAGATGTTGACCATAGAGTTGCACTGGAGGACCTAGAGATTTCTAGAGAGGTGTTCTCTCAGGTAAAAACATAGTGTTTTTGTCATATGCGGTTTTTCCACATTCACGGGGATCCTGTGCCTCTAACCCCAGTGAATATGGAGGGATAAGTATATAGTATTTTAAGCACCAGATAAAATGGTCTACAGGCAGCACTCAGTGCTTTGAATAAAGCTCATCACAGTCCTCCTGTACTACAGTAGTAACCCCCAACTCTGAGTTCAAAGACCCTGGCAAACCTACCACCTGTTCCTTTTGTGCACTCCACAAAATTAATGGGCCTCCTCAGATCAGGTAACAAAGAGTAGGTTCTAAGCAACAATTTCCTACCTGGTCTGCCTCATAGGCACCTGAGCTGGGGTTGGATCTGTAAAGACATGTTCTGTAAGTGGGCCCGTCCTGACATGGGTTGGCTCCATTTCAGTTACGCCATTCTCTGGCACCTCAGTGGCTTCAGTTGCCTCTTCAGTGGACTGGGATTGGTTGATCTTTCCATTGCTTACTGCAGACACCTCACCTAAATACAGGAAAAAGTAAAATAAGGTTGAAGGAAGAGGCAACTGATAAAAAATTGAAGCAAATCATTTACGGCATAGCCAGCCACTCTGTTTGACATGTCTGTTGATGTTAACTGTCATCAACCCAACTTTGACTTATGGTGACCCTATGAATGAGAGACCTATTATCAACTCTGTGGCTTCCTTGATTGAGTTTATTCACCTGTAATTGAGACATAGAATCATAGAATCATAGAGTTGGAAGGGACCACAAGGGCCTTCCAGTCCAACCCCCTGCCATGCAGGAACTCAAAATCAAAGCATCCCCGATAGATGGCCATCCAGCCTCTGTTTAAAGACCTCCAAAGAAGGAGACTCCACCACACATCTTTGTTTTCCTACAGCCCCCAAGCATTATGGTCTTTTCTAGTGTGTCATCTCTTCTCATATGCCCTATTGCAAATTTGCAATAAATACCAATTTATTTGTATTTTTAGCAGTCTACTGTATCTGTAGAACTCTTTTTTAACCACATTTCAAAAAAGTTGATTTTTTCCCCTAACATCTTTCTTCACTATCCAGCTTTCACAGCTGGACATAGAAACTGGAAATATAATGGCATTGACAACCCTATTTTTAGTATTCAATTATATATCTTGACAGTCCGGGTCTTGTCTAGTAACTTCATAGGGCCTAAGCAGACAGGCAGCCATGGGCCGCCCTGGGAAGGTGCACTGCGGGACTGAGGCATCCCCATGCCTCAATCCAGCGGCGCACCATCGGCGCCCCTGGAAAGGAGCGCTAAAATAGCACTCCTTTCATATGTTGCCGAAAGTGTGCTGCAAAACGTTGCGGCGCACTTTCGGCGACCCTTCCGCTGCAGCGTGTCCGGATGCTGCGGCGGGAGGTCCTCCTCGGAGCGCCGGCCATGCGGAGGGCCGGCGGCTCCGAGGACGACCTCGGGAGGGGGAGGGGGCGCCGAGCGTGCGGCTGCCCCTCCCCTTCCCTGCGCCGAGGACGGCCTATTAAGCCGTCTGCTTAGGCCCATAGTTCCCCTTACAAGGCCTAGTCTTCTAATTTCTTGACTGCCGTCTCCATTCTGATTAATGACTGAGCCAAGCTATAGAAAATATTTTGTTTAATGTCTTTGTCATGTGTAAATCATAACTGTAAGTCATCCTCCCCTTAATTTCAACTATAAACCTGTCTATGCAGTTTCTTCCTTGATTTTCTTCAGTAGTCATTCCAAGTCTCTGCTATTTTCTGCTAGTAATATGGCATCATCTGCATATCTTCAACTGTTGATATTCCTTTCTCCAATTTTAATTCCTCCTTCCTCAAAGTTCAATTCTGATTTGTGTATAAGTTCATCTTATAACTTAAACATCTCCCCTTTCTGAATGAGATGTCATCTGTTCCAGGAAGGCATAATCCAAGTTCCCAGTCTAGCTTTGGGGTCTATGGTAGACTTCCACAATGACATCCCTGTTATTTTTCTCTCTCTTAATTTTTACACAGATGCTCTCAACTTGGCTTCTAGGATTTAAATCATGAATCTCTTCATGGGAGTAAACATCCTTGACATATAATACTGCTGCTCCTCCTTTCATGGTTGGTCTGTTTCTCTGAAATAGCTTATAAGCCCTCTATTACTACATTCCAGTCATGAGGCTCATTTAACCAGGTTTCAGTGATGCCTATTATATATGCTGTGTTAAGAGTTCTTAATTGTTCTTATTGTCCTGTATGAGATCATCTCATTAAAAACCTGTAAATTAGATGGAAATCCTTGTTGCAATATGACATGCAAGTGATCAGAAACATACCCTGCCCTTTATCCAGCACCGGGGTGTCTCCACGCGAGGAACAATTGCTGCTGGGGACATTGCATCGGGTTGCACAGCCTACTAGTGTGATGCCTGCCAAAACGCCATCTGTTTCCAGTGACTCTTCAGGATTCACATCCCTCTCCAAAAAGATTTCCCCAGGAGGGTAATCAGTATCACAGGCTGCTACAAGGAAACAAATGGGAAAAATCCTGGGTTATTGTGTAACAATTTGCAACAGCCTCCTGGAAACGTCAGACTAGAGTATGGCATGTCCCAAAATGGTCCACATCCATGCTAAATTATATATGTCTACGTATGGATGATTGGTATATTTCAAGGCAAGAAAAATTATTACCATGGTGGCTGGATATAAATTCTGCTAATGTCTATTTGTGTAGATTTTTTTTCTTTTTAGAAATTGATTGCTTCAGAAAAACAATTAGCAACTTAAACTGCAATCCCATAAACTGGGGATGAGCAACTGGCCTTCCAGATGTTGTTAGACAGCAACTTCCATAATCCTGGCTTGGGCTCATTAATTATGTTTGTTAAATCTAAAATAAAAGTAGCAATTAACTCTTTTCCAGTGATTACACTACGGAAGTACATGAATTTATGTGCCCAGCTCTTCAACTATACTAAAACTAGCATTTATTTATTTACAATATTCTAAACTAACCTATAAAGTTCTCTGAATAACATATAATAAAATCAGTTTGAACAATCTTTTTTAAAAACCTGCGTGGCATAGTGGTTTGAGTATTCGACTATGACTCTGGAGACCAGTCAATTCCCAGCTCGGTCATGAAACTCACTGGATGATGCTCCCAGCCTTAGAGGATGACAATGCCAAACCTCCTCTGAACAAGTCTTGCTAAGAAAACCCCATGATAGGTTTGCCTTAGGGTTGCCATAAGTTGGAAACAACTTGAAGGCACACAGCACGTACAGACACAAACAAAAAAATCATACACAAGAAAGAAAGACAGAAAAAAGAAAAGAAAAGGGGCTGCATGGGCCAGCTACTCCAACCTCTTGCCTTGCAGGAATACACAGTTAGAGCACTCCTGAAAGATGAACATCTAATCTATTCATATGTCTTCACTTACCTGGAATGCTAGAAATACAAAGCACGTGAGCATTGCAGACAGTGAAATGATCCACCACCGTGCCTGGTTGGTTGGCATCAATGATCACAACTTTGCTTGTAGTCAAGGTGCTTGTGAGGATCCACACTCTGCTAGATGTGGCATCCGTTTCGTACAGATCTTTGGCCTGCAGGGCAGCAAAAGGTAAATACAACTAAACCTCACAGTTATATTGTCATAGTACACCAAAAGTCACATCCTTAACAATATCAAAACAATGATGTATTATATGTTAACAGTAGTAACTAAATGTTGGCAAACTCCACACAAACCATCAATAGAGCAATGGAAATAAATGGTCATGTTTAAAAGATCTAGTTACAAGGCAATATGGATGTCATTAGGGTTCTGATGAGATTTGGTGCGGCAGAGGAACCCTATATTTTGTAATCATTAAAGTATACCCTTATCAGATGAAGATATGACTGGATGTTATCTTTGAAAAGAATGAAATGGTCTGTTTGCTTGTTTTCCAAATTAATTGCTTGTTATGTCAATATGTCAATTTGTAATGGTTATTAAGTTGTCTGACTTTAATGGTGGCTATTTCATCTATTTATTGTACATGTCTAAATGTGCTATGCTTACTCTCCACCTTTATGTCAATCATGACTGATGTTTAGTTCTTCTGCTTACAGTGACCAAATGCATCTGAGGAAGTAGACTTAAGTCTACAAAAGCTCATGCTGCCAACTTCTTTCTTTCAGTTAGTCTCAAAGGTATGTGTTTTCATTTTGTATAGCTTAACTACTTATGTATTTGCTTTATTTGTTTACATGCTTTACAAGTATTAAAAAAGAGGAACAAACCAGAGAAGGAATAACAGAAAGAATGAAAGAAAAAGAGATGGGACTTGGGACCATATTTGTAATGTAATCTTTCATGGAACTGAGACCCCCGAAGCCAAGATGAAGCATCTCTCACACAACATTACATGTATCAGTGGGTCAAGAATAAGTATAGGCAAGGCTATAATTGTCTCTCTCCATGTTATTATTCTTCAGGACAAAAGACTGATGCTTTTGCCATTATTTACTTTTTACACATCTTTCTAAGCCACTTTGGGAAGGGTTTCTTTGTTTTTGTTTTGCTAAAGAGCAGGGTAAAGATGCTTTAAATGAATAGCTATTTGCAATTAAACGAACTTTTAAAAATTAATAGCAGCCTTGGAAGCCCCAACTAGCACTTGGAGGAAAGGTATAGTCCAGTTAGGGTTGCCTGGTGAAATAAGGGACAAAGCTCCTGTATCTTTAATACTGTAGAGGTGCAGAAGAGGGAATTTCAGTAGGTAACAAGCAACATCTTCAGAAGTTCCCTCTTCTAGACAACCATTAAACTTTAATGATAAAAATGAGGCAGGAGTCCTGCCCATTATTTCACCTGGTAACCCTAATTCCAGCAGAGACAGAGAGGTCAAGTTGGGGAAGGTTGCAAAAAGTATTATTAGAGGGGACAGCACCAATCAGAGATTGGAAATAACAAGTCATCTTTAACAAGTTACCTCTCTTTCTCTCTCTCTCTCTTGATAATAAAGGTACAAGAGCACTGCATTTCAAAATGAGCATAAACAGAGGAAATAAATTTCATAACACTGACTGCATTCACACTGCAAAATTAATGCAGTTTGATACTGCTTTAACTGCCATGGCTCAATGCAATGGAATTTGGGTATTTGAAGTTTTGTGAGCTATTTAGCCCTCTCTGTCAGAGAGTGCTGGTGCTTCACAAAATTACAAATCCCAAGATTCCATAGGACGCAGCCATGACTGTTAAAAAGGTGTCAAACTGCATTACTTCTAAAGTGTAGAGGCAACCACTGTAAGATATAATATGTTCATTACTTCAAATGCTAATAACAAGTGATAGGAACAATTTTTTTTTTTTGAGAAATAATATTCCAGCAAGCTCTGGCACAAATAAGTGCATTATATCTTTAGTGCAGACCATCAGTTGCTTTACTACAGCTAGTTCATTACAAACAGCTCAAGTAACCATATCTAGTGGGAGCCAGTGTGGTGTAATGATTTGAGCATTGGACTACAACTCTGGAGATCAGGGTTCAAATCACTGCATGGCCATGGAAACCCACTGCATGACCCTGGGCAAGCCACATTCTCTCAGCCTCACAGGAAGGCAAATGCAAACCTCCTCTGAACCAATCTTTCCAAAAAAACGCCATGACCTTAGGGTTGCCATAAGTTAGAAACAATCTGAAGGCATACAACAACAACAAACCATATCTAAATGTAAAACAAGAGGAAGAGAAGAGAAAAATGCATGATTCTCTGCCCCAACCTTTTTCTTTTCTGGAGATGTGTGGCTGCTCTTGGCATTCTCTTCTTCTACTTCTCGGTCACAAGTTAGAGGGTCACATCCTGGTTCGGGTTTCTGTCCATTCCCAATATCCTGTTCCACAGGTTTCCAACCTGTTAGGTTGACACCAGCTGCACACCACAACTAAAACGACAAAAAACAATGTCTGACTAAAGAACAGTAGGGTTTTTTTAATGGAAAGAAGGTGGAGTGTCTTCCTTGTCCAATATTAAGCATTCACAGTATGTCAGGATTCAGCAAAATGCCAAAAGAATCATTTCAGAAGAATTTGGAAAATTTTGGATAAAGAATTTCAGAATTCTCCAGCCAGCCTGGACAGTGGATACATCGTCTAGGAATTCTGAGACCTGGAGTTCAAAAAAGTACAATGCTGTATACATCCCATTTGTGGAGTCCAATTGGTGCTGACACCGGTTTCTTTCTGGCACCAAGTCAGAACATAGCTTTTTATGAAAGACTTTTGGTTCCCAATCTTCTTCTCACATGTTCACGTACATCATTTTGACTATTTTAACGATTTACGGTGCTTTATCTTGTTAAATTAATATGGGTCTCATATTGAGAGACATGAAGGATATTAAATAAATAAAATACTTTTTAAAAAGTTTGTTCAAATTATTGTATTACTATTTAAAATTTGGAATTGTTTATTATTATTATTATTATTATTATTATTATTATTTAAAAATATTTTTAACAAACAGTATCTCACCATACCAATATTTGCCATACACAACAAAAAGTAATTGTAATAATACATATTGACTTAACTTTTGATCCTTAAGATGTTGGTTTTATTTGTTCTATTGATTATTTTTCTTGACAATACTCAATTTCTTGTCCTTCTACAATTTGTAATCTTATATAGACTATATATTATATGTATTATATACCATTATAAATATTTATTAACTGTATATTACCTTCTGTATATAAAACAAATATATAATATGACTTATAATAATGCATATCATGCATAAATTATTTTCCTTTAGTCTTCTAAGCCTATTCAAAGGGTTTGAAACCTATCACAGATAAATCTGCCCATAGTTCACTTTAATATAGTATTAAACTGTTGCAGTCTGTCTTGAACTTTATCAGCGATCTTTCCTTAATCCAAGTGATAAATTGGTTCATTTTTACCACATCATATAATTTCAGTAGCCACTCTTCTTGTGTTGGAATTGCTCACTATTGACGAAAGAAGAGTGAAGTTGAAAACAATGGGGCCATGTGAGGTGTGTGCTGCTCCTATGTTCTCACTGTTGCTACTACTACTACTACTACTACTATTTATTTATATCTTGCCATTCTCACAAAATTGGCAGCTTATAATTTTTTAAAAATATATACCTTAAAAATATACAAAAAGTGCACATTAGAATGGAATTAAACTGTTCACAATATTAAAGTGATTTAAACCTACACTTAAAAAAAAGAAAGTATAATGTAAAGGATAGAAAGCAATTATAAACAGTTTGGTTGAAAACCATATAGCACCCTTAGCTCGTTGTTTAAAAATTGTATGTTTTAAAAGCCTGTCAGAATAAAGCACTTTGCCTGCCAATGGAAAAACAGCAAGTAGGGGTCCATCCTGGATTCCCTGAAAAGGGAGTTCCAGAATCTAGGAGGAGCCAAAGAGAAGGACCTATCTTGTATCTCTGTCATGCTTGAGTCACCAAAGATATTTATAACTTGACCTAAAGATCCTGGGTACCTATAATTTGTTTAATGACTGCAAGCTGGCAACAGATTTCATTTCATTTTTCCTTATTTGTAATGCCCAAGAGCCTGAAGATGAAAAGATAATGCCAAGATAGCAGTAATATTTTATTTGCTCTAACTCTTAATAGAGTTAGGTTGTCATTCACATATTGATGGCACATCACCCCAAAGCTCTAGACAACCTCTCCCAGTTTTTCATGTACATATTAAATAGCAAGGTCATCGGAACTGAGCCTGGAATGACTGCATAGGCCAGGGGTAGGCAACCTTTCCCCTTTAAGGGCCGAGGGACTTCAGCTCCCAGAAACCTCAGCCATGTTGGCCAATAGTCCCATGTTGGCCAATAGCTCCTGGGGATTCTGGGAGCTGAAGTCCCTCAGCCCTTAAAGGGGAAAGGTTGCCTGCCCCTGGCATAGGCCAACAATCAATGGATCAAATAGGCAACCTTCAGAACCACTTTCTGAATATGCCCCCCCAAGAAGAACTAGAGCCTACATGACAGTGTCCCCATGTCCAATTCCAGTGAAGTATCCCAGAAGGATACTATACTGATGGCATTGTAAACCACTGAATGGTCCAGTAGTACCCAGTTCCCAAAGCAGGTCATCTACCAAGGGGACCAAAGCTGTCCCAATTTCATAACCAGGGCTGAAAGCAGATTGAAATATTGTTTCATCCAGGAACATCTAGAGCTAAGAAGAAACCACACACTTAATACCTTGCCCAAAAATGGTGTGTTTCACACTGACTGACAGTTATCCATTATAGTGGGATTATGGGACAGGTGTATTTGTCCAATAAAGGCCTAACAACTGCCTCCTTTCCGCAAGTTGGAACTCTGCCTTTTTGTAAGGAGGCATTGTCTACCTCCTTTGCCCACTCAACCAGTTCCCTCTGGTCTGTTTAATGAATGAGGAATAGCAAAGGTTTAGCACACATGTGGTGGATCTCACCTCTCAAAGGATCCTATCCACATCCTTAGATTGAACACAGGACATTATACCCTCCATTAAAAGCTACAGCTCCCTCAACATACTAAAAACCAAAGGTTTCATTATTATTATTATTATTATTATTATTATTATTTTGTTTGTTTGTATCCCACCCCTCTGCATACGCAATTGGGGCAGCTTACAACATTTAAAATTACACCAAAAAAACAGTATGTATCCCATAAACCCCTACCCCTTAAAACCGTATTAAACAATAGATCAGTATAAAAACATAAATAGACTAAATTAATATAACAACCAAAGAACAGTAACAATAACGGCAGCTGTGAGAATTTAGGGAGGGAAATTGGGCTAATTCTTAAAGGCCAGGCGGGATGTCTATTCGGGAAATTAATTAAATAAAAAGGTCTTTACCTGCTGGTGAAAAGACATCAGGGAAACAACCACCTAGATCTCCCAGGGAATGGAGTTCTGTAATTTGGGAGCTGTCACTGAGAAGGCTTTCTCTCATGTCCTCCCCAGACATGTCTAGGATGGTGGTGGGACCAAGAGAAGGCCATACGTTCAGATCTTAGAGAATGGACAGGCTCATATAGGGAGATACGGTTTTTTCAAACACATTGGATCCAAGTCTTGTAGGGTTTTAAAGGTCATAGTTAGCACTTTGAATTTTTCCTGGAAATGGATCAGCAGACAGTGGAATTTTTTTAAACCTGCCCCAGTCAGCAACCTTGTCACAGCACCCGATGAAATTTCCAAACTGTTTCCAAAGGCAGCCTCCTGTAGGGTACATTACAGTAATTTTAAAAGGATGTAATTAAAGCATGTGTCACTGTAGCCAGATCTGATGTTTCCAGGAATGTGCACACTTGGTGCACCAGTTTTAGCTGTGCAAATGCACTCTTGGTCACCACTGAGATCTGGGCATCCAAGCTCAGATCTTAGTCCAGAAATGCACCCAAGCTGCAAACTTGAGACTTCAGGTGGAGTGTAACCCCATCCTTCAGCAGCTGAATCACTATTCCCTGATCTGCCTTTTGACTGACCAGAAGTACTTCTGTCTTGTCTTGATTAAGTTTCAGTGTGTTTGCCCTCATCCAGTCCATTACCGACAGCGGGCATTAGTTTAGTATAGAGACAGATTTCATGGAAATGGATGGAAAGGTGAAATGGAGTTTGGTGACACCAGCATGCTGGTGACATCAAACTCCAAAATTCTGGATAATCTCTTCCAGTGGTTTCATGAAAAATGTTAAATATCATGGGGGACAAAACCCATGTTGAACTCTGGAGGCCAATGGCCATGGAGTTGAACAAGAATCCTCCAGCACCACCTTCTGAGTTCATCTCTCAAAGGACCAGAACCACTGCAGAACCCATACCAAAGAGGCAGTTCAGAAGAATACCATGGTCAATAGTACTGAAAGCCACTGAAAGGTCCAGCAGAACCAATAGGGACACCACCTTGTTCAGTTTCCTAGCTAGTCATCCACCAAGGTGACCAAAAATGTCTCTGTTCCATAGCCAAGCCTACAGCTAGGCTAAAATGGATATGGATAATAAAAATTTACAGAAATTCATAGTTCATTGAATTAAAGTCAAATCTCTGTTACTGGGCCCAAAATCTCAGGTACAGAGCAGTTTTCAGCTTGGCCTCAAAAGAAGCCCAGCATCAGCACTAATCAGGTTTCTAGGGGAGGTCATTCCACTACTCAAATACCACAGCAGAAAAGTCCCTCGCCCACATTCCCACATCATGTATTGCTCCAAATGGTAGGACATAAGGGAGAGCCCTTTCCTTCCTCCAGCACCTTGATCATTTGCAAAAAGGGTTTGAAAACAGGGTAAGGAGCCTTAGAGCCTAAAGCTGCCACCCCTGTTCTGGGCAATAAAAGCTTCCTAGATTATTGATGGAATGCCCGAACAGTTATATTGTTTCCATTACTATGTTTAGCAAGGCAGAAATCTTCTTACTAAAATAAAAAGAAACCTTTTGCACATTTTTAACTTTTACCTTCATGGTTGGGTCTTTTTCCACCAGAGGGCGGCAGTACACAGGCACTGGGACATTCTTCATCCTGTTGTCCTCTTGGCCACCATTGGGGCTCAGCTATTGGGGGAGAAAGACCGAACAGTTAGCTCATATTGTTGGAATGTGATGCTAAACTTTTATTTTCATGTAGGAAAAGTCCTGCTGGATTGGATCAAAGGTTTATCTTGTCCAACATCTTCTTTCTCACACTGGCCAACCAGAAATCCACTATTTTTTTAACCAGTGAGAACACCTCTCTAGGAATCTCTAGGTCCTCCAGCACAATTCTATGGTCAATATCTGCCAGGCATTGACCACAGAATTACACTAGAGGACCTACAAATGCCTACATAAGTGTTCCCTCTAAGGAATCTCTAGGTCCTCTGGGCTGACATCTGGTGGGGGTTGATCATAGAGTCATGCTGGAGAACCTAGAGATTCCTACCGATAACATACCACTCAAATCCAGGAATAATAAATCTGTAAAAGTCAAAGCCGCAAATGTGGAGGGCCAACTGTATATATGTAACATACATGTGTGTGTGTATGGAAAGTTTTAAAATGTGAAACAGAATTTATAATAAAGAAAATACTACTGATATCATCATTACACCTGCTTTGTATTTATGTAACCATCTGATTGCCACTGTAAGAGGAAACTGAATACAGGTGAACTGGCAGACTGACAGAGGTGAGGCAACCCTCCTATGCACTGAGTACATTTGTCTGTCAACAGAGGAAGGAACCTATGAGAGAGAACCTTTTTGATGGTAACACCTCAGCTGTTTAATAATATCTCCAGGGAGAGGCTCAGCTGGTGCCTTCTTTATCATCTTTCCAGAGTCAGGTGAAGAACTTCTGTATACACACGAGCTTTTCAAATATTTTGCACTGAATAACAAACAAGCCAAACCTTTAAAGGGCCAAGTTACTAATTAGCCCATTTTTTCCATTACTGAAAATACTAAGACCATGTCGACTGTTTCAGTTATATTTTAAATGTTGCATTGTATCTTACTATTTTATTTTATACTCAGTTTTGTAACCTGCCCATCTGTTATGGGGTGGCCATGGAAATAATTAAAAAATTAGACATTTTGCAAGAAAGTAACTTCTGTGGGCTTATTTACAAGACAGCATTGCAGTCCCAATTTTTGCCTCCTTCCCAGATTTTTAGCATGGGTTAGTTTCCTTTGTGTGGCCACCTGATACTGTCACTCTCACCAAAGAGATGCTACCTGTTTGTACTTGGCTGGCAGGCTCCAGCCACACGCCTGCAAGCGCCCATCATCATTGCGCACATGTTCTCGGACTTGGCGGTATTGTTCACGCTTCTGTTCACGACGTGCAGATGATGTGCATTCACTGAGGAGAGAACCAGCAGTGATAATTTTCAATCTATGTTTAGAAATAAGAGGCAGAGAGTTGAGAAAGTGTTGTTGTTGAAGCGGGGGTGGGATGGGGGGAGTCCAGCAGAAATATATACAAGAAGCAAGAAAGAAAACTATGGCATTCAAGCGAGGAAACAGAAAGAGAGGCATACACAAGGGCAAAATCTTAACTTCTGCGGAAATAAAAGCTTAGGTTTCTGTCACTACTAGAGTTGGTGTTTAGTAGTGCAATGAGTCCCTCAAATAGGACATACTGACTGGAAAATTCTGTGAACTGTAGTTCTGGTTTCCATGGATTTAAAATAATAGGTTATCAAAAGGGGTAAAAAACTTGTGGCCCTTCAGATACTTTTGGGCCCAGACTTCCATGAGCCCTAGTAAGAGGGTTCATGGACAGGAATTATAGGGGTTGGTGTCCAACAACAGTTAGAAGTCCACAGAGTGCTATCCCTATTCTATAGTAAAATGTATATCCTTAAGTGAAACTTGATGCCCTGTAGTAATATGCAGAATGAATAAATTGCCTGTCATAGGTAACCATTTAGCCATATTGAATCTTACATGAAATAGATAGACTTCATTTAAGCCAACTTAAAACATTATAAAAGTAATGTTCCTCTCTTCTTTGAGAAAGGTAGTTTATGGTTTTTGGTACCAGTGTTTGAATATAAATTAATAAAATTGTATGTTTTCCATTTTACTTTGGTGGAAAAGTTTTACTGTGCCATCCATTCAGCAATAACAATAACAATAAATAAATTCCCCACCTCTCCTCAAGGCACAAGGCAGGGTATAACATATTAAAATACAAAACACAATTTAAAAAACCACATAAAACCAACAGTTAAACTACAACAGTACACTCTTGTCAGATTTAACTGGATGAATGGTAGTGTGTAATTTTTTTTTTAAAAAAAAAATAAGTAACAAAAATAAAACAGTCAGGATGCTGAATTTCAGCTGATTTTTGTACAACTCTGCATAGTTTAGGTTTCAGAGAAGCAGGTGAACCAGAGTATTGGTAGTCAAAGCCGACAAGAACTCACTCATCTGGGAAGAACTCAAGGGTGCGGCTCCCAGCTGATATCTGGCACATGGTGTGGCTGCGACGTTGGCTGAACCCAGCTGCTGTGGGAGATTTGTAGTGGATGTTCACTGAAGGATAACTCCTCTTTGCTGGTGGGGGGCTAGAGGAGGAGCTGAACAAGCGGCTGAAGCTGGAGAGAAATAAGGAAACCAAGGAGCACTAAATTCTGAATCTCTTGTTATTGCCACTTGATAAAGCAGGGGTAGGCAACCTTTTTGAGCCAGGGGCTGGGTTGCTGTCCCTCAGACAATTGGGGGGCCGAAGCACCAAAAATAAATAAATAAATAAATAAAAATATATTTTTTAAAAAAATTAAAATTTTTAAAAAATATGCATGCACACTCAGCCCCAGAAAAGCCATGGCAAAACCCCTGTGGAGATTTTGCCAAGAAAACCCCAAGAACAAGTAATAACAACAATAATCAATAGCATCATGGCGGGCAGCAGCGGCGGCGGCGGCGGCAGGACCAGCCTGGGGCCGGTTCAAAGGCCTCGGGGGGCCGCATCCGGCCCCCGGGCCTTAGGTTGCCTACCCCTGTGATAAAGAAATATAGAGGTTACAAGGCTGAAATTACCAGCTAGTCAGTTGGCGACTTTAGCAGATTTTACCTAGGACCCACTTTCCAATTTTTTTAATATCAAAAAAAACATTTATTTATTTTTTTACTACAGCAAGGCTCTATACTTTGCTTTAGAAGAGAACTGCTGCTCATGGAGGCTTTTGGGATTGGTAGTTCATTATTTGACCAAATTTCTTTTCTGAAGGAAGTCATTTGAAAAGGCCAGAGGTCTGCAAAAACACGGATGGTGGTATGTTTCCTGCAAAGCATGTGCTGGTGACCCCTGGATTAATAATAAGATGCTCCTGACCTTCCCATTTATTCAAGCTAAACTGCACCACTCACAAGGTATTTTGTCACATGGTTAGCCATCAGGTCAGTTGTTGTTTTCCCATGACCCCACTTTGGACAAGGTTGCAGGGGTCCTCAGCAGTGTTGTGGTGGGGATCCTTTCCTATCCAGCAAGCTGCAGGTTTATCTGGGAATATTAGTGTCTGGCTGGGAAGTAAACATTTTACATTTCCTATAAAACCCCAAAACACCAAACATAACAGGCTCCAGAGGATTCAGGGAAAAATGGCTTATAAATACTTAGGGTAGGGAGCCTTGGGCATGTATCAGTAGATATGAGCTTTCCTGGAGTGCTGAACCCCAGCAGGGTACCATGTAGAAATCCAGTTCTGCTTTTTAAAGTTGTATACTCTTTGTTGTGCATGTTCTTCCTCTCTCATCTGATAGAATGCAAAACAAGCCAAATTTAAATGTAGAGAAAATTGCAATAACATCCTATCACAGTGATGTTATGCTATTTCATATCCAATGAGTACAGACAGGATTATTTCACTTCTGCTACTAAAAATCAACTGGTGGCATCATTGTGCCTTTGACTGAGCTTCATGACACCCATCTTACTGCCAAGATGTTACTTACAATTGCCAAATTGTTGATTTCTTTTTCTCTTGCACAGAAGGATGTTCCCGGGAGGCTCTGTAGACAAATATAATAGAGAATTGTGAAGTCGAAGGCTTTCATGGCCGGCATACATAGTTTTTTGTGGGTTTTTCAGGCTGTGTGGCCATGTTCTAGAAGAGTTCCTTTCTGATGTTTCACCAGCATCTGTGGCTGGCTTCAGAGAATGCTGGAATTCCAGCATTCTCTGAAGATGTCAGCCACAGATGCTGGCAAAACGCCAGAAGGAAACTCTTCTAGAACATGGCCACACAGCCTGAAAAACCCACAAAAAACCGAGAATTCTTGAATGGTATAGTAAACCATGGGGATGTCCCCTCAGCTGAATGGGCAATCACAATGGCAAAGAGTTCATATGGACAGTTTGATGACCAATTCATTGGTCAGTTTCAGGGGCTTACAATACTACTGTTCAACAAACTGAATAGACTAGCTTAGAAAATGGCTGACTCATTTGTTGGAGGTTTTAAGCACAAGTTGGATGGTCATTCCTGTACTAGCAAGGAGCTGGACTAGATGATCCCTGGAGTACCTTCCAACTTTAGAGAGTACCTTCTAATTATGTGATCCTGTGCTAGCTTTGAAATCATGTGATTGTACAGAAAGAATGACTAGAATCAGCATATCCAGCAAGTTCTGCTTAAGGACCTTCCAAGCAGCACTTGGTTTGACAACTATGGAAACCAAAGTATTGCAATACAAGGACTACTTGAAACCTGAATCCAGAGCCTGGGAAATTGCATTTTTGAGTAATTTGTTCTTGTTTTCTTGTTATAGTGGGTTTTTTAAAACATGTATTCTCCTTCAGCTAATCATTACAATTTTAAAAAGATAATTCATCCCATTGCTGATTCCACTGAAATCATATGAAAATGGCATAACACTTGAATATTTCCTGCCAAAATGCCTCTATCCTTTAAAAAGCGATTAGAAACGCATTATTTGTTACATCAATAAAGTGATTACATTTACACTTGTTACATTTACACTTAGTATTTTTGATACATGTGGTATCTTTTTATTCAGGCAGGCATTTGAGTTGTAAATTATGTGGCAGTAGTGTGTGTGAAATAGCTTGCTGTACATTTTTTTTAATCCTTTGTTAGTAATTATGCTTTAAATGTGTTTTTTAAAGTTTGAACCATGGTTTAAATGCCATTGGTATTTTTTTTAACTTTTGTAAATTATGATTTTAATTTAATCTTCTTTTAAATTCCTGTAAGTAGCCTTGGATACCCTCCTGGAATAGAGGTGGACTATAAAATTAATTAATTAATTAATTAATTTTAAAGACTTCTTCATGCCAAAAGCTGTTTGACAGGGAAGAAAACTGCCTCAGAGGGTGATGGACTCTCCTTCTTTGGAGGTCTTCAAATAAAGATTATGGACACCTTTCAGGGGTGTTTTAATTATGTATTCCTGAATGTCAGAAGGTTTAATTAGGTGGCCCTTACCATCCCTTCCAACACTGAGATTCAATGAATGAAAAAAGCTCAAACCTCACCTGATCATCTCTGTCCACCTGACAGCCTCCTGTAGCTCCATCAACCTTTCCTTGTATTGGTTGCGTTCCATGAGGACTCGGGCCATCTCCACACGGGTGAACCGCCTTCGCTGTGCTATGGGGATGTTGTCCTGCAGGGGGGAGGAGGATGGCTTCAACCAATGGGAAATGGAAGGGGACTGATGTTAGTAAAGGTTAGCTTCTCTCAGGCCTTCTGTAATCCTGCCTCCACCATTATTATTTCCAATTAGTCAAGGAAAAAAATCTAGTCCCAATTTCATATTACAAAGAAAATACCACGTTTGGAACAGAGGTAATAGGCAGAAAGCTAATTTGTTCTCTACAGGCCTTCACAATAAATGGGTTAACATCCAGATCTATGTTAAATCCATGTCTAGACAGTTGTAATACCACAGAAGTAAGTCTAATTTGGAAACATTAATATGAAGCAAAAGTGGAGTATTATTAAAAAGAAGACAGAAGTAACAATCTCTTAACATTGGCCAAAAGTACTCCTTTCACCTACAGTCTGAATATAATTTCTTCCTCCCTGCCTTCCTTCATGATTCACATAGATCACCCATGTTTATTTTAAAAGCTATTTTCATCTGACTTATCAGCTTGCACAATTGGCTTTTACATTACCAAAAAGAAGTTTAGAAACATTTTAAAATATTTCAAAATGGCTACAGAAATGAGGATGTTGATAACTTCAACACAATAGGGAAAGCAAATGCTTGAAACTTACAACCTGTGGAGGTGTCTTTTCCCTCCAGAAAAAAAATACTATATACCATTAGGTAGACAAAAAATATTTAAAACATCACTACCATATTTAAATTGTTACATCCATCTCTACTCTAAACTCAGCAAGAAAAGGTAAAACTGAATCCCAATTAGCACCTGATATCAACAGTATCTCATCAGCACTGGATACACAACACATATAGCTCACAGTATTAAAAACAGCTTTGTTTTTCTCTGCAAAGCAGCGCAAAACCACAAGCGATTGGTGACAGCTGCAAAGGTGGTGGAACTTGCAGCCAAAACCAGCATAGCAAGCTTACCTAGTAATATTAATAGTCTGAATGGTTCCCTGTGGGAGATCCCATTTAGCACTGAGCAGTATGGAGAGAAGGACCACTTCAAATTACAACCTCCCTGCAAACTTGGAAAAATTACTTGCTATGTCAGGGGTTTAGAGAAGAAACATGGCATTAAAAACATTTTCATGAGGGTAATTGTGCCTAGCAAAGATAGTTTTAGGGATTTTCAGAGTGTGATTTTATATCTCATCCATCTTGTGACCAGAGTATAATTTCAAGGAATGAGTTGGTTAAAATCTTTACTTATCATTAATATGTGAACCCTGAGACCTTCAGCTGTAAATTCATCAATGTGGGTGAGCATTTTTGTTGTTAATGTGTTGAAACATTAAGGCACATCATTTTTTTAAATTTGTATTTTTTTTAACTTTTGACTGTTTATCCGAAAATCAGCATAAGCATCAAAAGCATCTAGAATCAAGTCTTAGAAAAAATTTTTGGGATCTTTTAAAAAATTAAAACATCATTTGCACAAAGTCTAATTTTATGATGATAACCATTTTGGAGCCTGCAATGGCTAAATTTTCTCTCATGGAGTTGGCCAATGTGAATAGTAACAGTGACAATGGATAGCCCTGTTTGGTATCCCTCAGTTCTCTGCTTTTTAAAAAACTTATCTAGCTAAAAGTAAGAAATTTTATTGCTGTTTTTGTAGTAAATTAGTACTGTACTCTATATTGCATTGCAACATCTAACTCCTCAAGTTCTCCTTTCTTGTGAAGGAGGCAGTCATATGTTGTTGATTCCTCGTACAGCTTATGGGAATGCATTTCTTGTACCATTTCATTCAATAAGGTTTTCCTAAGGGATTCTTTAATTTAAAATTAAAAAGAAAAACTTTTCAAGTCCTCCTGAATAAACACACTGTGCAGGAATGCCTTCAGCATATCCCAAAGAAGAGCTTCAGATGAGTTGGGGGAGTCTATTTTCTACATAATATTGATTTATGATCTCCTTAACCAAGTCTTTGAATTGTTCATTTATGGTAATGTTAGAGTGAAACGCCAGATCTTCCATACACATGATCTCATGCCTAAAGTTCAATCTATGACCAGGAGTGACTGGCTGGATAGGTTTCATTGATATGTCAATACATTCTGCAGTGTGATTTAGAGGTAAAAAGTAATCTGTTCTGGAATAAGAGTAATTTGTAGCGGGATAAATTGCATAATGTCTGTCATTGACATCTGTTAATCCAGCTTTGCTTATTAAGTCTAGCAAGGGTATTTACTTGGGAATTTTATTTTTAGATGATGGGATTTGTTCATAACATAACTCAAAACATTGTTGGAGCCTCCCCCAATTATTTTATCTTTCACATATCTCTCCTCCAACCTACACTGGAATGCACTCATAAACTTGTGTCTTCTATGTTTGGAGCACAGAAGTTGCCAAATATGCTTAATAGTTTCATTAGCTCACCTGTAATGATAAATTACCTATCTGACAGATCTGTTCTACATTTTCTTCTTTAAATGGCCATGTGGTATCAAAAATTATTATAATCCCTTAGCCCTATCATTGCCTCCTGCAACATACTGAGTGCCAAATTGATGACGGGGAGGAGGGGAGAATTGGGGCTTATCCCTTTCTGTGGATAAGAAACTGCTGCTTGCAGCACTGAAAAGTAATGACCTGCAGTAGTATTGCTATTTTCACACGACTGCACCCAGATAGCAGTTCCTTTGACATAGTAAAAGTAGAACAGAACAACCCACCACTGGCTAACCTCACATATGGAAGATCAATAAAAAAAATGAGGAAAAGATTCCCTCCTCCCAAGAACCCTCCTTTCCCAGGCATTTTAATAATGTAATATACCAATTCTGTACAGAGATAGCTGCTTACATCCTCGACCTCTTCTTTGGGCTCTCGTCTGGCAACAATCACTTCTGATTTCACTCTAGAAAAAAGGACAAAGAATGTCAAGCAAAGCAGGAGCTTCCTTGGTTGAACATTTCAGCAGAGTAGACCAGAAATTGGAAAAGTTACTTTTTCACTACAGTTCCCAGAAGGTGGATGGGATTTGGGGAGTTGTAAACTGAAAAAGTAAATTTTACAAGCTGGGAGAGATGCAGCTAATTTTTCCTACAGCCCTATTCTGACTATACTTTTTTCTCAAGTCGACATGATTTCCCCCCAAGAATACTGTATATACTCATGTATAAGGCTACAAATTTTAGTCAAAAAATTGACCCCAAAAAACTGGCTGACTTATCCATGGGTCAATGTAAGTACTGTACCTTAACTCTTGCTAAAAAAGGAACTCTTTTCTTCTCTGAGTAAAGTGGCAAAAGCTGACGGCTGAATCTGTCCTGGCAGAACCTAAAAGAAGCACTGACTGTCTACTCTCTCTGCCCTGGTGCCACATCTGGCCTTTTTGAATACCTGGGCGGGAAAACAGTGGCAACAGCTTTTTGGCATTTCTCCTCAAAGGAGCACCAAAATAGAGGGGGTCAGTGCTTCTTTTAGGTTGGTTCTCCTGGGATGAACTAAGCTCTTGCCCTTCACCACTTCACTCAGAGAAGGGGATCTTCCTTTTTGTTGATGAGAATTAATACTGTACCTTAACTATTGCCTTTACATCCTTTATGACATGTGTACATTTTCTTAGTCCTGCCCACACCTGCTCATCTTCCCCACATATTGCATAGCCTTTAAAGTGAACACAAGTAGTTATGCCTGCTAAGATTTTAAATGTTTTTGGCATTGTTTCCTTTGCTTTGTTCTTTACATCCTTTGTTATATGCTCATCAGCTTTATCCTCAACTTATCCAAGTGTTATATCAAAATCCATAATTTTGGCCCCCAAACCTGCTCCTAACATTGACTTTTTCAGACTACAACCCCACTACAGTTGTGTCCACATTGCAGAAATAATCCAGTTCGACACCACTTTAACTGTCATGGCTATAGAATTCTAGGAATTGTGGTTTTGTGACACATTTATCCTTCTCTTTCAGAGAGCTCTGGTGCCACAACAAACTACAGTTCCCAGGACTCCATAACATTAAGCCATGGCAATTAAATGGTGTCAAACTGGATTATTTCTGCAGTGTGGATGCAGCCAGAGATATCTTTGAAAAGGAAGCAAACACACTTCAGACTTCATGAATATCTATTTGTAAAGGTAGAAATACTACAACAATGTGAAAATAATTCAAGGAATTTTTTTGAACATAATTAGACATAAATTGCAAATGGATGTATGGGGGAAAATGTGGACAAAAAGCATAAATTTTACTTTGAGTAGCAATTTAAAAAAATATAAGATGAAGTAACTCCAGAACTTCAGAAGATCTAACTCCAAATAAGTTGTCAAAAATGTCTAAGAATGCTTTAAATCAATGCTGGGGTTCTCAAGATAAGGACGGTTCATTTTTCATTTTTCCATATGTGATGGAATTTCCATAGTTGTGTGTGTTGTGTACCTTCAAGTTGTTTCCAGCTTATGACAATGGTAAGATGAATCATCTTCATGGAGTTTTCTTGGCAAGATTTGTTCAAAGGAGGTTTGCTACTGCTTTCCCCTAAGGCTGAGAGAGTATGACTTGGCCAAGGTCACCCAGTGGGCTTCATGGCTGAGTGGGAATCGAACCCTGGTCTCCAGAATCTTAGGGCCTCAGCAGACGGCTTATTGAGCCGTCTCCGAGGCAAGGAAGAGGAGGGGCAGCCACACGCACGGCGCCCCTTCCTCTTCCCGAGGTCATCCTCGGAGCCGCCGGTCCTCCGCACGTCCGGCGCTCCGGGGACAACCTCCCGCCGCAGCGACCGCACGCGCTGCCGCGGAAAAGTCAATGAAAGTGTGCCCGACGCTTTTAGGGCGCACTTTCACTGACTTCTGAAAGGAGAGCTATTTTTGCGCTCCTTTCAGAGGTGCCAACGGTGCACCGCGGTGCGACTGCTCCAGTCCCGCGGCGCACCGTCGCAGGGCGTCTTGGACGCCCTCGTCTGCTTCCCCCCACAGTCAAACACTCAAACCACTACACTACGTTGGCTCTCAGGAGTAAGACAATGAAAAGCTACTGGTCTAAGATTTACATATTAATTTAAAAAAAATTTGGCAATGTCACCAGAAATGTTTTTGCTGGCCATTATGCATAGAGAACTAGGTAGTAAAAATGGATGACTTCTCTGATATATGATAACAGTGGCAAGAAGACTGTTTGCTCAAACTTGGAAATACACTGCAATACCAACAATGGAAGACTGGATTGTTTAGGCTGCTGAATTAGCCCAAGTTGCCAAATAGGCATGGGTTTTAAAGTACAAACCAATTGAAGTTTTTTGGGTTTTTCTGAAAGACTGGAAGCCATTCATGGACTTTTGAGCAATCAGGAATCTAATGATGCAATAATATGTGGCTATGGCTACTACTAATATTAGTAGTAGGATTATCTATTTGGAACTGTATTGATGGTATTCCTTATATAAAATATTTTTCATCTTCTTTTTTGTCTGTTTTTCCCATTACAGTCTGGATTGGGGGAGGGGTCAGAGCATTTTTGTGTGCTAGTTATTGCTTAGTGTATTAGGATTATGCACTTGTTTTAGTTGAAGTTATATATGTACATGTACTTTTCTTCATTTGTCCCTTTTTTCGTCTCTGTCTCTTTTTATATTTTTTGAATGTTTATGGTTGTGAAATAGATTGTATTAAATTAATAAATATATATTTCTCAGAAATTTAATTAGCTAGGTAGTTACTTTTTAAAAGGTAGCAACCGAGATTTGCGGAATACAGAGGGGCCTTGGTATCCACTGATGTTTTGTTCCAGAGCCTCCTGTGGATACCAAAATCCATTGATGCTGAAGTCCCATTAAATACAATGGTGTAGTAAAATGGTGTTCCTTATATAAAATGGCAAAATCAAGGTTTGCTTTTGGGAATTTATATATTTTTGAATATTTTCAAGCCGTGAATGAAGAATCCATGGATACGGAGGACGGACTGTATTCTTAATAATTCATGTTAAATTTTTCTCATGATTTTTTGAGTTATACAATTACAAAAAGTTTTAAAAAAAGAGACCCAAGATGTACACACAACTTTCTACAGTTACCCAAATTAGTTACAACATTTAGCAATAAGTAAATACTTCCAAAATGTAATATGTAGACTAGATGGCCAATACTGACCACTATTATAATCATTACTAAATGTAACACACATTACACAGAATGAGTTATGTGATTGGTCCTCACTGTTGGCTCATACATATATATATATATATATATATATATATATACAGAGAGAGAGAGAGAGTCAGATTTTTCACAAGAGCCAGTGAACAGAGGTACACATCATACTGTTATAGTACTATATTCCACTTTAACTGCCATGGCAACATCTTATCGAACCCTGGGATTTGCAGAACAGACATTTAGAAATTAGCTAGAGAGCTCTTGGGCCTCAGTAAACTATAAATCCTATGATTCTACAGCATGTTACCATGGCAATGGAATACAACACAGTGTGGTCTGATAAGGAAGTGTCTCTTTTTACAACTATGAAGAGACAGATTTGTTGCATCTTTCCTGTGATATGGTATATTTCATTTTGCCACTAAGCATTAAACAGAACAGGATAGGTTCACTGACTCCCAAGAACACTGCTAAGAAACTTATTACTGAATCAGTTCCAACCAGTGGTGTCACTAGAGGAGTGCAGGGTGCGTGGACCGCACCAGATGACACTGTGGGGTGTGTGTGTGTGTGACACCACTGCTCCTCAAACACTTACCTTTTGGCAGAAACGGGCTGTGGCATTCATCTGCTTTCCTTTAAAATGTATTAAGAGATGGTGGGAGTGGAGTGAAGCTCAGTGGAAGGAAAAAGGAGATACCCCAAAAAATTTTTAAAAATTCAATTTTTTTAAAAAAAAACCACACATTTTAAACAAATCTTTACTATGTACATATAAATACATTTAGGTTGTCCATATGATACTGTAATTTGAAGGTATAATTTTAATTTTGCTAGTTGTTTATGTCACAACTATTAGCATTACATTCAGTGGTATATGGGAATTACGACTTATGTAATTAGTGCAAAAGCAAAAAAAGCATTACTAAGGTATGGTGTGAAATGGGAGGGTGATGCCATGAGTTACCACACTTGGTGACACCAACCCTAGTGATGCCACGGGTTCCAACCACTTCAATAAGTTCTCTAGTTAGTTAAATTTAGTAAACCAGTGCAAACCCCAATGTTCTGAAGTCTGATCCTTGGTGTTTTGTTTTTTTTCTATTTTGTGCTGCCGAATTTGCCAAGGGACTTTTGGTTGAGAAGCTGTTCAGACAGAAGTAACGGCTCACCTTTTCAGCTCCTCTTCAAGCTCCTTGATTCTGCCTTCCATCTTGGCTTTTGCTTGCTTTGCTGCTTCAAGCTCTCCTTTCAACACCTCCTGCTCCCCAGTAAGCTGGTCTACCTTTGCAATTAAATCATTCTTCACAATGTTCAAAGCATTTCTTCAAGACAATGACGAGCAAAAGAAAACAGAAAAGTCTTTAGCTTTGGAGACAACACATGACACTCCAGCTTGCTATGCAAGAGCTCTCGAGAAATGTTCATCAGAAATATAGAGAAATATGGGGGAGCAGATAGAGACAGAGGGATCAAGCTGTCCATTAACCAATTCCTTAATATTGCAAAACAACAACACCAAGACACTATGCCTGAGTCCTCTTGCACCAAATGCTGTTGAAAAAAGCACATGCCCCTCCCCCAAAAAATCAGGAACTGAAAATAGATCTTCCTGACTGTAGGAGCCTAGATGTTTTTGATTACTGCTCTCTTCATCCAAAGACACCATGCCTAAAGGACAGGGATTACAATAGTCATAATCCAAAATCTGGCAACTCAGCGCAAGGTTAAAAAAGGCTGTAGCAGAAGGTGGGCGTCAACAGCTATTTCAGAATACTGATGCAGCTTGAAAGAAGGGGACAACTTCTGCTTGCAGCATGTAAATTCATCCTATTTTCACCACAGTAACAGGATTTGGCGTAATCTTTCCTTGTCTCTAAAATCTACAAAACTTCTTCAGGTACACACAACAGTAGGATAAAAGAAATGTCTGTATTTAATGGAAGGAGACATGGGATGGGAAAGCAGCAGGCTACGAGATCCCAAAATGAGCTTCACCCTCTTGAATCACCCAACCAAAACAGGAAAGAGCCCTAAAAATGGGGCTTTGGTGTTTGAATGAGTCAGTGGCTGAACGGACAGGCCAAGATAGCACAGATTGATTCCTTGCTATTCTGGTGCCAGTGCTCACCTGGGTTGGTCCCCAAGTCGACATTGGGATGGGTTGGTGTTTACACATCTGTTTCACACCAACCCAGGACCCATTATCAGTGTGCGCTCCTTAACTTGTTGCATTATTGCTGGTACTGAGAAGCCCCCCGTCGCTACATCCGATGCTGAAACAGGGTGCCTGACTGCACCCAAGTGGCTAGGTGCCCTGTTTCCACATGAGATGTGGTGAAGGGGGGCTTCTCAATATCAGCAATGGTGCATCAAGGTAAGGAACATGGTGTGTGTCTAAATAATCAGGGTTTGCCACAGAGTTTCCAAGAAACTCCATGGCAAGCCAATGGTGAAAATGACCTGGGGTAAAGGTTGTTTATCCCAGGATCAGGCTGGATCCATGTCTGCTCTACCAGGATTGGGACCAGGCTGGGGAACCCGGGTCTTTTGGCCCAAGTGGGCAACCCGTCACTGAGGAAGAACTGATTGCACCATTCTCGCATGTCAGTCATCCAGGTCCCCAAGACAGGGGAAATAGATTACCAAGAGGACTAGAACAGGTAAGCAGCTCCAGTGGCAGATGTTTCGCATGGAGCTTGACTTTTTTTCTTTGTTAAGTATTTAGTTCCTGTTACTTACCATAGCATTTGAAAGTAACTCATTGCCACTATTTCAAACAACATTTTCAGAAAGTAACTTATTATGCTACTTATTGTACTGCTTGTTACTTTTTTTCTTACTTTACAGAGCTTTTGAGGGGCTGAACCTTTAGGATTGATAAGAGAATGGTGCAATTTTTTTTTTAAATCTACCAAAATTTATCTAAAGGTAAACTGTAATTTATTTTTGTTGTTGTGTGCCTTCAATTCATTTCTGACTTATGGTGACCCAAAGCTAACCTATCATGGGGTTTTCTGGGGCTGAGATTGTGTGACTTGCTCAAGGTCATCCAGTGGATTTCCATGGCTGAGTGGGGAATCAAACCCTGGTCTCCAGAGTTGTAACCCAATGTTCACACCACACCACAGTGGCTCTAAAATGTAATACCCACTAAGGGCCTAAACAGACTGCCAGAAATAATCCATCTTGAGACCATAACTATCCTGGCTCAATGCTAGGAAATCATGGGAACTGTAGTTTATTGTGGCACCAGAGCTCTCTGAAAGAGAAGGCTCAATGTCTCAGAAAAAAAACTACAATTCCCATGATTTCCTAGCATTGAGCCAGGACAGTTAAAGTGACCTCAAGCTAGATTATTTCTGGCAGTCTGTTCAGGCCCAAAATACAAGTGCTTGCTACTCAGAGAACCCTAGAAGTGACTCTTCTCTGATATCATTCTCGTTCCTCTTAAAATGTTTTTTTAAAAGCTGACTTACAAAATTCATTACAAAGTTTGCTCTATCCCCAAAGTTATACAAGATTTTTAACACACTGATTTGATTGGCATATCTAATTCCAGGCTGTGTTATCAGCAAATTTTGAGAATAGCCAGCCTTAATAATGTAATCATGTCTGGAAGCTAGAGTGATGTACTGGTTTAAGTGTTGGACTCTGACCAGAATTCGATTCCCCGCTCAGTCATGGAAACGCACTGGGTGAGTTACACATTCTCAGCCCCAGAAAACCCTATGAAAACCACCATAGGGACTCCATAAGTCAGAAAGGACCTGAAGCAACACAACAATACTTTCTACATTTAATTTCCTTCTGACAGCTGCTCTGTCTGTCTTCTGCCTAAATAGATTACTGTGATGATTATGCTTATATTTATTTGTATCCCGCTCTTCTCCCAAAATTGGGACCCAAAGACTGATGGGAGTGCCAATTTTAAACATTCTCAAAAACTGCAAGATGAAAAAGATTGGCTTTGCAATTTGAGGGGCTACTTGAATATTACCTTGTCCAGCTTTTGCAGAAACAGGAGCTGTTTGTGCACTGAATTGTCTAGGGAAACATTTGATGGTTTTCCAAAGAGCAACATGCAGATCTTCCCAGAAGCCAGTTCAAAACATGCAATATTTATAGGCAGACAGAAAAAAAAAATCTTTCCATAATAGTCTTACTTAGTTTCCAGCAGCTGTGTGTTCTCCATCAACAGATTCCCCACTTCTTTGCCCATCCCTGAGAGGTGGAAAAGCACAATAATAAGATAGAAGGCACATAGTTTTTGAACTGCAGTCCCTTAGAAAGATAGAGCCTGAGGTTTTTACTAGACCATTCTTATTTAGGAAAGCCTTATTTAGCAAGGCTATGTTTTGCTGCACAGTGCAAAGAGTATGCCCACCCTACTGAAGCTGAAGAGCAGAAGCAGTATTTCTGAGAGGGTAGGTGTATCCATTCACTCAGTTACCAGAACTTCCTTTGGAGGTTGATCAAGTTGGGGACAGCTGCTTTCTCCGTCTGAGGGTAGCATTCCCTTGGGGATAACCTGTTGAGGGGCTGACTCTAGTGGCAAATCAGACCAGAGCTTGGATGATTACCTTTCTGGATTTCAGCTCTCAGAAACCCCTGAGGGATTTTGGGACTTGTAATCAAAAACATAATTTGTCCTAATCCTGGATGGGCTGAAGCTAACACTTTGGGGAAAGGTATAAAACTGATTCGTTTTCTCTTCCTGTTCTCTTTGCTACCACCACTTCTCCTGGCTCACTTTTCCCTCCCTCCCCAGATTGCTACTGAGGAGCAGTCAGATTGCCTTTACCCATCAATTGGAAAAGATTAATTTTGGGATGAAAAATCACAGAATCCTCCAGTCCCCATGGATACTGGCTCAGCAGGTTGGGGGATTCTGGGAACTGTGGTTCCAAAAAATAACTTCTGCTCCTGGTATTGGTCTGAATATTCACTTGCAAAGGATCTATGAAACTAAGCCAAAGGCTACAAGTGCATCTATGGCTACAGATTGAACACCCTTCCTCTGATCTGAGCAATCTGATCATTGAACAATAGTTGTATTGCATTTCTGATTGTTTGGAAAATGCTGCTAATGTGTGCCTGATGCTCTTTTTGTCTGCTTTTCTTCACTGACACTGTGTATTCCATCCTTTGCTCTATATATGGATTTTTTTTTGTTTCTCTTTGTGAAATCAAAGAAAGATGTAGCTTAAAAATGTGATGTGTCTTGAAGTGTGGGAAGTGCTCCATACACATCATGGCTGCCATTTTAATCACAGGGAATAACTCCCTGCATCTCAATTTAATATATTGGGACTTACTTCCATATAAACTCACATGACTATGCTATGAAAATGTCTTTGAAATCTTTCTTTGCCTGTTTGGTGCTTTTGGGCATTAAATTTGTTAATGTGGAATAGACAGCAGGAAAAAGCCAGTTGGGTTTAAGTGGAATAAAGTGTGAGACTTTGAATTTGCATTCAATCACAAAGACAATACTTGCAGACTTGCAACGTTAAAGAGCATCCACCTCCCATACGCTGAGAATTCAATAGTCTAGTGTTGCAGTTGAAAAATGAATGGAACTCATATTATGAATTAGAGACCAAAAAGGGGATGTTCCAATCCTTGAAATGAGGCAAACATCCTCTTTTCAGTATATAGTTCCCAACATCCTCCAGCCAACAGGGCCAGGGCATGCTGGCTGGAAGATTCTTGGAGCTGTCATCCAAAGAAGTAACACAGTGAGTCCCTCCACATTTGCTGAGGTGAGGAGCACAGGACCCCGTGCAAGTGGGGAAAATGCAACTAAAAATCCACTGGGTTTTTTTACATAGGTCTGCCAGTGCAACCCTACAGTCGACATCAGCTAGATATTGACCATAGAATCATGCTGGAGGACCTACAAATGCCTACAGAAGTGTTTTCTCTAGGAAATTCTACATCCTCCAGTGTGACTACGGTCGATTTCCAGCAGAGTTATGCTGGAGGACTTAGAGATTCCTAAAGAGAACATAACAATTGAATCCATGAATGATCAAATCCATAAAAGTTGAAGCCGCAAAAGCGGGGGCCAATGGTACACCTTTTTCATCAAGAATCAGTGGGTACTATCCATTCTTTCTTTCTATATCACTACCCATTTCACACTATGTAAGGAAACGTTATTTTGATTTTTGTTCAGCTTGCATTTGGAGGACAATGGCAAAAGTACACTCAGAACAAACTGAAAGTTAAAGGAGACTCATGGCAGCGTAGAAGACATGAGAACACATCACTAGACACCAAGGCATCACACAGATCTTCTTCCCACAATGAGATGAGATGGGATGATAACAAAGGCAAGTCCCCCAATGAGAATGGCAAAGAAGCAGCAGTTGTGTGTTTTTAGAAAGCGAAAAAAATATCCTACAACAGTCAATCGAACAAATAAAGGTGAATCCCTTCTGATGTTTCAGACAACATGTGATCAGCATGCTGTCTTTTACAGATCTTTGCAAAATAATAATAATAATAAATTCAGACCTAAATTTGTAATGTGAGCTTAAAAACTTCAGACTGATAGTTAACTACAGGCCACTTCCCATGTTAGGTTTGTTTCTAATTATGCCATAGTTATATTTCTTGACTAAGGGGGGTTGCAGACTGTCAAAAATAGTGTGAATTCAGTCCACTTTTAGGGTTAGGGTTAAGGTTAGGGAATCATGGGAACTGAATTTTATTGTGGCACTAGAGTTCTCTGACAAAGAAGGTTCAATGTCTCAGAAAAATAACAATTCCCATGATTCCCTAGCACTAACCCTAACCCTAAAAGTGAACTGAATTCACACTATTTTTGACAGTCTGCAACCCCCCATAGTGAAGAAGCTGCTAAGGCAGCTACAGTCAATTCCAGCTGCCCCATTTGTGAGTCTGCAAGATATACATGTTGGTTGCATTCTCCTGTTATGCTTCTTAATGTATACTTGAATATTTAAAAAACATCTTCTGTGGTCTAGATGGCATGGGTTGGAGAAAATGCAGAAATATAAGCAATAGCTTTGATTTGCCAGGAAATTTGAAGGTCCTTAGTAGCACATTTTGGACTCCTGGGCAAGCATATCCCAAGGAATTTCCAGTTCCTCATACAAGGTATCCAAGACTTGTACACAAAACACAATTCAATGATACAATGTCTGAATTAGGAATTACTGTTTTGAAAATAATCTAAACCAGATTTAGCCTATGAGACATGTAAGAATCAGAATTTATAACCACCTAAGCAATATCCTTCATTCTGGCACTAGATGTGTGTGTGTGTGTGTGTGTGTGTGTGTGTGTGTGTTATGTGCCTTCAAGTCTTCTGTTGATTTGTGGTAAGCACACAAACTTCATAGCATTTTCTTAGGTAAGGAATATCCAGAGATGGTTTTGCCAGTTCCTTCCTTTGAAATTTAGCCTACAGCACCTGGTATTCATTGGTGGTCTCCCATCCAAGTACTAACCAGGGCTGACCCTTCTAAGATCAGGCAGGGTCTGATGCCTTTGGGGTATTTAGGCAGGCATTAGCACAGGATACAAAATCTAAAAGATCCATTACACTTGTTTATCAAATTTCTAGTCCTTAAGGTGTTAACGCCTGCTTGGAAACTATGAGAAAAATAGTAGGTAATCTCAGAAGCTTAGGGTGAAAAGAGGCTCAGCTAGATTTCCCGCAGAGCAGTAACATATTTCAAGGCTCTGTCACTGACTTGGAGAACCTGTGGCCTCCAGATTTTGTTGAATTCCTGTTTCCATCAGCCTGGCCGACAGCAAGGCATGACAGTGTTCACTGTCAACATCTACTGGGCCAAAATAAATTACTATATGCAAATATGCAAAGTCGGCATAATTAATACAGTTTTCTTGCCAACATGATTTGCATCACTGTGGCACAGAATACTGATTTCTTCTTAAAACACAGTGTACCTTAAATGGATCTACACTGACTTTTTATTTGGATGCCAATATTCACCAGCTACAGCCAGGTTCAAGATGTCTCAGCAGGTGAACCCAAAGGGTAGCTCAGTGGATGCAGGCACACAAAAGAGGTGATATGATAGCCCTGTTTAAATATTTGAAGGGATGTCATATTGAGGATGGAGCAAGCTTGTTTTCTGCTGCTCCAAAGAGTAGGACCAGACCAATGGATGCAAGCTACAGGAAAAGAGATTCCACCTCAACATTAGGAGGAACTTCCTGACAGTGAGAGCTGTTCGAAAGTGGAACACACTCCCTTGGAGAATAATGGAGTCTCCTTCTTTGGAGGTCTTGAAACAGAGGTTGGATGGCCATCTGTTGGGGATGCTTTGATTTTGAGTTCCTGCATGGCAGAATGGGGTTGGACTGGATGGCCCTTGTGGTCTCTTCCAACTCTATGATTCTATGATTCTATGAAAAGGCAGATGGGATGATCTGTAGATTTAAGTAATTAGCTGTATCTACAATTGCACCCTTACCTGGGAGGAAACCCCCACTAAACACAATGCAACCAACTTCTGAGTGATGATACATAGACCATAGTGTATGCAGTATAGCATCCAGCCTTGAGGAGGGACCTTGCCTGCTTCTCTGGTCCAGCCCATTAGATTGCCCAGATGCAGATTGTAAAGTGTTGGGAGGATGCTGCTCTATCTGCTCACTCTCATCTTTGCTTGTATGCTTGGGGAAGGCACACAAACACACAGCAAGAGCAAAAGGCAGCAAGGTTATGAAACTGTGTCAGAAGTAGGAACTTTGCAGGGGTGTGGGCCTTTGTAAGTGCCCAAAGTACTAATTCCTGATACTGGCTCAATAAGAAAGCATTTACAAAACAAAAACTTGTTTGACTTGATGCTTCCTTGAAACAACTGAGAATAGGTCTGCATCCACACTGGAGAAATAATCCAGTTTGACCCCACTTTAACTGCCATGACTCAAGGCGACTGAATTCTAGGACTTACAGTTTTTTGTAGTACCAGAGCTCTCTGACATAGAAGGTGATATGTTTCACAAAACTACAATTCCCAGAATTGCATCGCCTTGAGCCAATGGCAGTTTAAGTGGGGTCAAATTGGATTATTTCTGCAGGGCAGATGGAGCCTAGGAAACCTTGGCCAAACCATGTGAATAATCCATAGTACTATCAGTACATCCAAGTCCATCTTCTGCTTACCCTAGCTTTACAAATGTTTGTTAAATAAGTATACTTAGTATACTTTTATATTCTTAAAATCAATCAAAGCTAATCTAAATGTTTAAAACATAGTAGAGATACCTTACTACTGCTTGGGAATCTGGGGAAGGAAGAAACTATGATCAAATGCTTCTTGTCTGGAGAAAAAGTAGTACAGGAGTGAGAGTGGGTTGGTGTGTATATGTCCTCAAGTCACCTGTCAATTTATGGAACCCCATGAATTTCAAAGGGTTTTCTTAGGCAGAGGTGGTTTTGTTAGTCCCTTCATTTGAAATATAGCCTACAGCACCTGGTATTCATTGACAGACTCCCATCCAAGTATTAACTAAAGCTGAACCTGCTTAGCTTCCAAGATCAGACATGATCTGGTGCCTTTAGGATATTTAGGCATTGCAGTATGGGATAGTAGCCTTGTCTTTTCCCTGACATGCCACTTGGAATACAAAGTAATTACTTTAAAACGGGGTTTGAAACATTAAAATCAGGACTTTTGTATTGCATCCTTGGGTGCCACAGCACCTGAAGAAAATCACAATGGATCAGTTGGGTTGAATCTTCTTAACAAAGGTGTTAGGTTTTTAAAAAATATTTTACAGTTTTATAATTTGGGGGAAGGGGGAATACATCCAAAAGTATTGCAAGCTGCTTGAAACATCAAAGAGGATAAGCACCTACATCCCCAAAGTGATGGGGATTGTTTCCCAGACAATGGCAACTGAAAAATAATCTATTTCTTTTCAGGAAAGCAACCTCATCGCCATCACCATCATAGGAACAAAACAAAACAAGTCCCAAGAACAAGTGGGAAATAAAAAAGATGAAAAGATGCTCAGTGAACCGAAATGGGGAAGGGAACACACCTATATGTTTAAAAATGGCCTTTGCCTTACCAAAGAAATCATCCCGCACTATGAAAGTCATTCCATATGAGAAAAAAGAAAGAGAAGGGCAGAGATACAGAAAGAGAAGGAGACAAAGAAGGAAAAGGGGGAAGAACAGAGAGAGAGAGAAAGAGAGAGAAAGCAGCCATTAAATACAAATCTGTAAACGGCAAAATTGTGATGCTCTCTTAGCAAGTATGTGTGCCACAATCAGTTTTATGTTGCAGCAACCCATTTTAACAGGACAGGGAAGAACATGTTAAGATTTTGAAACAATCCAGTAGCAAGGTCTGGTTCCGTCAGCTTTCTTTACCCTGGTGGAACAACTGTCTTTTAGGCCTAATGCTCTTTATAGCAGGTAACAAAAAATGACAGCGTGGATTTAAAACAAAAGCAGAGGGAGACATAAAGAAAATGAAAGAAAAACTGAGGCTGAGGATATTGTTGGAGCGCCGGTTCCGATTTTCAAAAGGACTACTGAGAGAAAAGGTTCCACCACCTAGATGTATTTATCAGCACAGGTTTAGCTAACAGACAGCAAAAAGGACTATGGAAAGCTTTTAAGTGAATCTTCCAAAACCCAGTGCCCTCTAGATATGCAAAACTACAGCACACATCAGCCCCAGCCTAGCAGGGCCATTAGCAACATGTTGTGGGTCATGGAACTTGCAGGCCAAAACATACGCAGTATGCTGGGCTGAACAACGGTGTATTAAGCAATTTCTGGGCTGCCTCCTCTCAATATGCTCCACCACTCTTTTAAAAGAGGGAGCAATTAAAATAGGAAAACAAGAAGAATTTGCCAGATCAGAACAACATTTCATTCAGTACAGCAGGAGGGAGGAAGTGCTGAATGCTTTAATGTTTTGGGAGTCATCTTTCAGAAGCCCTCACCAGCATATAAAGCAGGGGTAGGCAACCTAAGGCCCGGGGGCCGGATGTGGCCCCCTGAGGCCTTTGGACCGGCCCCAGGCCAGTCCTGCCGCCGCCGCCGCCGCCCCCCCACCATGATGATATTGATTATTGTTGTTATTACTTGTTCTTGGGGTTTTCTTGGCAAAATCTCCACAGGGGGTTTGCAATGGCTTTTCTGGGGCTGAGAGAGTGTGCATGCATATTTTTTAAATTTTTAAATTTTTTTATTTTAATTTATTTATTTATTTTTGGTGCTTGGGCCCCCCAATTGTCTGAGGGACAGCAACCCGGCCCCTGGCTCAAAAAGGTTGCCTACCCCTGATATAAAGGATTAGTGGACTTGTAGCCCAAACATTAAAGTTGCCCAACTTCTATTCTATACTGACTGGCAGAAGCTTTCCAAGCCTTCACTGGCTGGGACCATCATGTAACATCCTTCTTGTCACAAAATAAGTGCCCCAGAGGTGGACACCAGCTGGAAAAATTTAGTACTTAGAAGAATGAAAGAAGGATTTAATTTTATGAGACTCCAAAATTTTCAATACTATGCTTGTTAGCATTACTACAAGTCTCACCCACGCCCTACAGAAGTGCTACTCAAACTTGGTTTCACCATGGAAAATAGAACACAGAAAAGGGATAGACAACTTTAGAAGCCTGAAGGCAATTTCCCCTTCACTTTGACTCATCATGGGCCACACAATCTCCTCTGGCCTAAAGCAGAATTCTCTGGAATTATGCCTCCAGTTTTGGGAGTGAAAATTACCGTCCTTCACACTTTTTAAAGTTAAATGCAAAGTACACTAGAGGCAAGAGCCTTGATTTAAAGGTGAATTCTACTACCTGAAGCGGCAACTTAAAAAAAGAGAATATGATCCTAAACTACATCAACAGGAGTGTATTCCCATATTAAGGGAAGTATTAGTAGCACTCTATTCTGCTTTGGTCAGACCCAGCTGGAATACTGTGTCCAGTTCTTGTCACCACAATTCAAAAAGGATGTTGACAAGCTGGAAAGTGTCCAGAGGAGGGCAAATGAAATGGTGAAGGATACAGAAACCATGCCCTATGAGGAGAAGTTTAGGAAGCTGGGTATGTTTAGCCTGAAGAAGAGAAGGTTATAGGGTGACATGATAGCCATATTTAAATATCTGAAGGGATGTCATATTGAGGAGGGAGCTAGCTTGTCTTCTGCTGCTCCAGAGACTAGGACATGGAGCAATGGATTCAAATTAGAGGAAAAGAGATTCCACCTAAACATTAGGAAGAACTTCCTGACAGTAAAAGCTGTTCACCTATGGAATACACTGCTTCAGAGTGTGAGTTATTCTCCTTCTTTTGAGGTTTTTAAACATAATCTGGATGGCCACTGGTCAGGAGTGCTTTGATTGTGTATTCCTGCATGGCAGAACTGGATAGACTGGATAGCCCTTGTGGTCTCTTTCAGTGTTATGATTCTAAGCATAATTCTCTGTATTTAAACAAAGGTCTGGTGTGTGAAAGGGAGCAAAGGTTTAACTAGTGTATGTATAGCCAGCCAATCACAGCCCTCAAAATGGTGTGAAGATGGAGTTAAGGAGAAGAGGAGAATATAAAAGGAGAGGCTTGGCTGTTTAACTGTCAGATACAGAAGGGGTGGACCCCATATGTAGTCCATAGGCTGGTATTGCCAACCACTGGTATAACAGTTACACTAGAGGAGAGGTATCACAAAACAATCTTTCACCCAGAACTGGGGCTAGACTTTTTTGTACTATAACTCACAGAATCTCTTATTCAGCCACTGACTGCCACATCGGGAGCATTCTGGGAGCTGCAGCCCCAAAAGTAACTTTTCCAAGTTCTGCTTCCTCCATAATATTTCCAATCAACCTGTATCTGAAACATTAAGAGCTAGAACCAGGAACCATGTGCTACTGTCCCACATAAAAGAACTGGAAGCCACCAACATAACATCATCCAAAGCTTGGAGTAGTTGCTTTTTTTTTTTTTTTTTTGGACTACAGCTTCCAGAATATCCAGCCACTATGTAGTCCAAAAAGCTCATGGTGGTACTCACCATAAGGGTACCTTCTGGAGAAATGCAAGGGGAAGCATCTTGAAGTGTAGTTTCTATTCCAGTCATTGCCCAAGAAAGGCATGAGATTTTAGTAGAAGAAAGGAGGCTGTCCTTTAGCTCCTCCTTCAGTTCTGACTATACCTAAGCATGGATCATGTCACAAAGCACAGGGAAGGACATGAAGAAGGAATGTAGAAGGGAAGGACTGTGTCAGGGACTTTTCTTTCTGAAAAGGAAGACTGAATCCAGCAGTGTATTTTACAACAGATCACCAGGTGGACTCTGGCTTGGAAGCCCAGGGTTCCACTAAAAGCTAAAAGTAACTTTTAGCTGGCCACTGCTTGCTTCACCTAATACTAGTTGGCAGCCAAGATAGTACATGATGTTTTATTTCCTCCACCTCTCCTAGTTCTTCCTACTGCCATCAACACCAGTTGGTCAGCATTTTATGTCTACTGAGAATGCTATGTCCTTCCCTTCCATGATTTGGATTTTTCTCCCTAAATTGTTTTGTATTTCTGCAAATCTTGGGGTTTCCTATGTCCTCCAAATGTCTCTCCTCTTTTGCATGGGTTGCCATTTTGGTTACATAAGGACTGGCACTCAGATAATGAAGTTCTGCTAGCAGATATGTCAGCAAACCTATTCTCCTTCATGCACTGCATAATGAAATACTTTCTCCCATCATTCTAGAATATAACATCAGACAATTTCATTGGATTTAGGGTTGTCAGATAGACAACTGGAGAGGGATCCTCTACCTTTATTGGTTGGGTGAAAGAATGCATTTTAGCAGATGTTGCTTGTCATACAAACAGGTAACAAGCAACCCTGCTGAAATTCCCTCTTCTATGAAACCATTAAAGGAACAATCTCCAGTTTTCACTCTGTCATCCCTATGACTCATAGAAAATGCTAAGTCCCATTGAGTGAACGCTCAATGAAACTAGTGTTTTCCATGAGTCATAGGCCTACTTCCATAGGCTTAGATCCAGGTAGCAGGCTCCTGCTGTTACCAGAAAAGTTAAATGTTTCTCTCTGTCTTATTTCTCTGCAACAATTCATAAGTTTAAAAACTGTGGTTTTTTTAAATTCTTTTTCCCCTCATTATTCTCCTATCCTTTCAATTAACTGTTCCACAAAACTAAAAAGCCAAACAAAAAACCAAACAAAACCAAACTCAAAACACTTTATCATATGCAAAAAAGTTAAACAGACCCCTTTTAACTCTTCTTTTGGCAAACTTTAGCATGTCCAGAATATTTTTTTTTGAGATCTAGTGACCAGAACTATACACAAAACTGAAGGTTCAAAAACAGCTGAAGTCACAAAACAAAAACAGAGCGGACAGAACAGAAGGGGAGGGGAGGGGAGACAGTCACATAACTGAGATGGTTCTAGCTTAGGAAATCTAGAAGGGAAACAGACCAGAGTGGTTCTTTATTCCCCTCCAAAATCAACTTTGATAAACAGACTACTTTGGAATGCACAGGAAATCAGTTGTGGTTATTTATTTTGTTTGCAAATGGAACTGGACCCAGAGCCAACCACTTAGCGCTACTTCAGCTGGTTGTTCCCCAGATGTTGTCATGCTATTATTCCCATCATCCCCAGATATCACAACCATAACTCATCTGGGGGTAATGAGATGTGTAATCCAGCAACACACAACCCTGGTTTTGGAACCCCAACTTAAGCAGTTACCATCTATATATACTTTGCATAGTCATCTAGAAAAGATGATCTCTGATGGGTATTACTCATTTATCACCTGTCAGAACAGATCTTCAGTCCTCATTCATGCAAGTACTGAGTCTTAAACTCTCTGCTTTACCTGCAAGCCATCCTGAAGAAAGTACAGTTGCCCCTCTGTTTTTGCGGGGATTCGTTCTGGACCCTTCCCCGTGCGAAAACGGGAAATCGCAGATATTCAACCCCCATTGGCTTGAATGGCTGCATGCTCCTGTGTGTGGCCCTGCACGTGCACTGCCATTTTAACCAATGGGGCTTGCTGGTCCGTGAAGGATCAAGGACCAAAGTCCACAAAAACGGAGGGGCAACTGTATAGGGCTAAGAAATGGAATTTGCAAAATGAAGACACTTCTAATTATCAATTCACTTTCAGAATAAGGTTTCTTATACACACACACACACTTATCAAAGTTTTAACAAATACATTAAGAATTCCAGATAGTAAAGAAAAGAAATAGCAAAGAAGAAAAAGAAAAGAAAAAAGAAGAGAAAAAAGTGACATCCAATCTTCCTTTCAGCAATTATATACATATAGCTGAGAGCCAGTGTGGTACAATGAGTGTTGGACTATGATTCTGCAGATCACGGTTCAATCCCCCACTCAGCTATGGAAACCCACTGAGTGACCCTGGGCAAGTCATGTACTCTCAGACCCCAAAAGCCCCATGATAGGTTTGCCATAGGGTCGCCATACATAACAAACAACTTAAAGTAACAAACAACTTAAAGGCACACAATAACAGCAACAGTCATTCATACCTCTCACTCTAAAAATTATAGCATATTCCCTTCCTTCAATATCTCATCCTTTCTAATAATCAAGATAAAAAGTTACCAAGTAGATTTCTTTTTTCACACAAAGTCTATAAAGGGTTTCCAATCTTTGAGAGATGTTGCTAACAACCTTTCTCTAATCAATGTGTCCATTTCTGCTAAATCTGTCAGTTTTAACAACCATTCCTCCTCTCAGAATAAGAATTCTAATTTAATTCTTTTGGTGAATTGCCTGCCATAAGCAAATAAACAAAAACTTTCCACCCCACAGAATATATAAATTATAGTGGGCCTGCTGTACTAGTGCGCTAGCCATCCATGGACTTGAGCATCTGTGGATCACCCCATCCCATTATTTTTAATGGCAGCACATGCACATCGCTGCCTGTTGACTATAATGGGGCTTAAGCATGCATGTTTTTTCTCATCCACGTAAGGCCCTGAAACCAAACCCCGGGGATGGGAAGGGTGTAACAGCATTTTTCCTCCTTCACACCCCAGGGAAGGCAAAGAGAGTTGAGGAAGGCTTCAAAGGGCTAGAAATAAAAGGAAAAATCTTTATGTGATGTGCAAAAAGCAGAGAATGTACTGGAGGGTTCAGAACCTTAGTTGTGCAAGTCAATCAAAATAAGGGTAAGGTAGGACCAAGTCTGCAAAGCCAACCGTGATTGGACAAGAGCAGGGGAGTATCACATGTGTATACCCACATCATTTCATTCAAATTAGAAAAATTGGGAAGGAAAAGAAAAAGAAAAGAAAACAAATAAGGAGTCTGAACAGAGGAGAGATACACACCTGAAAACTCCCCTAAGGGCCATGTCCAGCGAAGCACAGAGAAACAGGAGGAGGGTGGAGGGGGGGGAGGGGGGGAAGAAAGAATCCATCAGTGATTGAAACTAACAAAATAAAAAAAATCTGGATTTTAAAATAAAACAAAATTTTTTAACAATGATCTTGCCATTTCAGTGTCAAAAGGCATGAAATAGTAAAAACAGAACCTGCCATGGCTGCAAATAACATGACTCCGCATTGGGTACAATTGGGAGTGTGGCATTATGATGAGGTTTGGTTTTTCAGATGAGGTAAGGATCCAAGAGAATTTTTAAACCTGCTGGTTGAACCCTGTTTTAACATGTCCTACAACACTTTCGAGTAAAACTGTAGGATAAAGCTAATTCCTGGCTTATTAGTTCCCTCCCAATTCATGTTCCAAAGCTTGGAAAAGTTATGACTGCAGTTCTCAAAATCCCCCAAAAGTGGTCAGCTGGCTGCAGATTTTGGACACTGTTGCCTCCCCAAGTAACTTTTATAAGCTTAGCTTTGCTCCATTATTGCAAGCAGTTTGTTGTTGTTGTTGTTGTTGCTTTAAAAAATATTCACACAATTTCTTGCAAACAAAATTTCACAATAATGTGACATTGAGCTCGTTAGCTCAACATTCCCCAACCCAAAACTCTCCCAAGGTGTAAGATAACAACTCCTAGAGTTCTCAACCAGCATGACCTTTATGATTGTGAATGATGAGAGCTGCAGTCCAATACAACCAGAGGGGAAGCCTGCTTTCACTACAGCATGATCTCTTAACATTCAAGCACTCATTGGGACAAAAGCTGGAATATCTTGAGATCCAGCAAGGCACATTCAGCCTCATCATCTATGAATTAGGGTCTGTCTGGTGCCTGATCCCAGGAACACAGGAAACAATTTTATGTCAGTTCAGATTGTTAGTACTTCTAGCCCAGTTAATCTTTGTCTTGATGAAGAGCAAACACTCATCAAGATCTCAGGCAAGTCTTGGAACAGTAACTTTTTTTGGACTATAACGCCTTGACTCCTTCAGCAAGCACGTCTACTGGAATAGTGTTCGTGCTAACTGAAGAATTTAGGTTGTTGTCTGAAAAGAAATGTTCCCAAGATTTGTTCCCAGACAGACACCTCTCCCATTCCCCTTCTACCTGAGGAGGTTAACTAAAGATTTCAGGGACTGAACTTGGGACCTTCTGCATGTAAAGCAAACGCTTTGTCAAAGAGTTACCGTCCCTTTCTCATTTTGGTTTGCTTTTGTAGTCATGAAAGCATGCTTATCAAGTCACTGGTAGGCTGCATACAATGCTAGAGGATTGTGCTTGGCTCAGTGGGATGCAATTTCAACAAGACTACATTAGCAACAGAGTATTAAACTAAATTTAATTAACCTCTGCTCCTCAAAAAAAAGAGACTCAAACTTACCACCTACACATTGTCTGGAATCCTTCTCATCACCAAACATTCCCTCTTAGTGGAGGGAAAGAAAATTGTTGAGCCGCTTATAAGTTAAAATGTTTCCCCAAACCCACCCACATCCTCCTAGCAGTTGCTGCAGCCACTCACAGGTTAGTCACCGTCTCTTGTAGTGGTTGCTGAAAGATAAACAGATTAATCTACAACAGTCTCCTTGTGTACCCTCCAGGTATAGTGATACTGGATGACAACCTGCCAGCATGGTCACTGCTGGCTGAAGATTGTGGGAATTGGTCAACACATCTGGAAGACGTCAATTTGAGGAAGCTTGGTCTACAATAAAATGGTGAAGGGGCACTCATGTATTTAAGTGACATGCATTTATAAATGGGTTTTTCTTGACTAGATCCCATTAGAAGCCAAGCACAGATTTCAATGAGCCATGTTCCTTGCTCAGTGATACATCCCACTTAATTTCATTGTCTTCAAACTGGGATTCTCTCTAAGGCTGTCTTTGCCAGCTTGACACTCTCCAAATGTGCTGGACTAAAATGCCCATAATCCTCATACAACTTAACAATGGCTGGGCTATCTGAAGGTGATGGGAGTTGTTGTCCAGCACAGACTGCCAGAAATAGTGCAAATTGAGGCCAGTTTAACTGCCCTGGCTCAGCGCTAGGGAATCATGGGAATTCTATTTTTTTCTGGGACATTGAGCCTTCTCTGCCAAAGAGCTCTGGTGCCACAATAAACTACAGTTCCCATGATTCCTTAGCACTGAGCCAGGACAGTTAAAGTGGCCTCAATTTGCACTATTTCTGGCAGTCTGTAAAGGCCCGAGGACTGGGATTGGCTGATCCTAGATAATTTGTCTTTTCTAAAGAAGGGACAATTATAGTGAACTTCATCTGAACATCAATCCAAGTTATGGTTTTATGATGATGGGAAGGTATTAGGTTAAACATAGTTTATCTAGTTGAACTCCCCCAGCTCTGTACTTAAATCATTATCTTTCAGTTCGGGGCTAATTTACATGTTTAAAATACTCCCCCTTCCAGTAAAATAGAATGTGATCCATCCACATGTGATTCACAGGAATTTGGTTTTTTTGCAAGCCCCCCTGAAAAAAACCCTTAAATTCCATGGAAAAGGCTTCATGGTTTGCGCTAATATATCTGCTGAAATCCACAAAAATGTGCATTATAGCCTGTGTGGCCATCTGTCTGCTTGACATGCATTTGGATGGCTGTGCATTTTCAGCAGAGGGAGGGTGAATAAATGCAAATAAATGCTAATTTGTGCAGAAAAGTGAAGACCATCAATGTGAATTCATGAAAATGAGCACCACTTCACATAGTACACTGGCCTTTAGTCTACTTAAAAGATTGCTATGAAAATGAACAACATAATATTTTTAAAGCACAACTTTCTCAAGCATCCTTTACCTAGCAAGTCTGCACCTTCATCCACATCCCCAATGGCCTCCGAGCCCACTTCCGTAAGTTCAGTATACAGCGAGTCAGTGTTGATGCCAAAGGCTTTGTTTACGATCCCCTGTGTAGGGCTGTTGGAGAAAAGTGATAGAAATGTTGTGGCTAGCAATATTTTTGTTTTCCTATATTAGTACTGCAAGACTTCCATCATTTCATTCAAATCCCAATCCAACAACAACATCAGAGCCCTGTCTGTGTTCCAAACAAACCATATAATACAGTCCTGTAGGTGGGGAATTTCATGTTGCTTTTTGGCATGTACCACTTCATTTATCGAGAGCTCTCAGCAGAAAGAAAACTAGGAGAAAACTAGGCTAGCAAAACTGCACCTGGACTTACTAGTTTTTCATAACCAGAGAATGTGAAGATCAGAAAATGAAAAGGGAGAACTACGAACCTAGGGAAACAACCAAACTTACAGTTCTCATCTACAGTATGAAGTGTACAGGCCAAGAAGGAAACATGCAGGCAATCAGGAGAAACTTGCAATCAGAAAAAAGGCTAAGCACTCCCCTTTCCCCATTGATTTTCTGCTTTATACTACAGTTTCCTATACCTTCTTTGACGTAGGGGGGGTTGCAGACTGCCAGAAATAGTGCAAATTGAGTCCACTTTTAGGGTTAGGGTTAGTGCTAGGGAATCATGGGAACTGTATTTTATTGTGTCACCAGAGCTCTCTAACAGAGAAGGCTCAGTGTCTCAGGAAAAAAAATTCCCATGATTCCCTAGCACTAACCCTAACCCTAAAAGTGGACTCAATTTGCACCATTTCTGGCAGTCTGCAACCCCCCCTAAGAGGCAAAGCAGATGAGGAGGAAGGAGTAACCAGAAACCACTCCTTGCCCGATTGCCCTGGGGCCAGGGCAAACACACACTGCAACTCTGAAGCACTTCCTGCCATGGCCTCAAATAGGAACACAAAACATCCAGTCCTTTGGGGGCCGGATTTGGGCTGCTTTGGGCAGCCCCAGGGTAGTTTCTGAGCACTCTGGAGGCGTGTCATGTAAACACCACCACCCCCCAAGTAGCCAGAAGCCTTGGGCCTTAGAGTCTTATCACTTGAGAAAGCAAAGCTGAAACTGAGCCACAGAACAGTGGCTTTCTCTGTGCCTTACTGCTTGGCATTGTAGTGCTTCAGTTCTTTTCCTTCAGGAAACAATTGTCAAAGCAGGTCTTTTGTTGAATGGATTTTTTTCAGCTAGGAAAAAAGACTCACTTTGACAATCATCTCCCACAGGAAGAAAACTGAAGGGCTATGACATCATATGGGTAGACACAGAGAAAAGTGCTACTCTCCTGCTTCATTTCAGCTTTGTTTTCTCATGCAATAAGGCTCTTAGATATGGATCCATCAATGGCTGAGCCAGGCCAAACCCAGAGTGGCTTTCCTAATAAAAATGAGAATGTCCGCAACAAAATCTCTCTGACCTGTTTCCTGTGCGCTCCAATCTAGGATCCTGGCACATCTCAAGCTCAGGAGTAGAATCAATATCTTGGAAATCTGACCCTTCATCACTGCTTCCCATCCCTGTAGGATGCAAAAAAATTAAGGGATACATTTGTGGTTCTGGAATGTTCTTGAGGTCCTGGTTGGGGAGACTGGGGTACTGGGAACAATGGACTGAAAACCATGAGCCAATGGAACAGAATTGGGGAGAAATCTGTGGCTTAGTTCATATGCAGCATAAGCAATTGCTTTGTATTGTGCTGTGATGACGAGGCTTGGTGACCTACTATAGTACAGTATGGAGAAGCTACCAAATAGCATACTGTGCTTACTTTCAATGGCTCAATGTCCAGAGTTTACCCTGGTAAAATCCTAGGATCACATTATTGGCCCTAAGACAAAGGGAAATGCTGTTGCTGGACAGTAAAAAGAAAAGTAATGCAATGCACTTCTTCTGACTTGCAACTACAAATGAAGACCTTAATTTTATTGAGGGAAAAGTGACTATTCAGGAAGCATGAAAAGTTGGATGTGTCAGTGGATCAAAAAGCACCAGGTGAGGAGTTCTTTTCTTTTCTTCTTTCCATATTTTCATTTTGTTAATCTGAGGTCCTTGTTTGCCTTTTATGCTCTGATTTTGGGGAAAAGGCAGAGTTTTCGAAAATAATAATAATAATAATAATAATAATAATTTTGATGATGATGATGATGACGACGACGACGATGACTAATTATGCCTTTTATTGTAGAGTTTTCCACAAATATTTACATAGCAAAGTGCTAGTCATGACCTATAAAGCCCTATATGGCTTAGGTTCAGACTATTTGAGACCGTTATCTCCCCATACGAACCACCTAAATAATAATAATAATAATAATAATAATAATAATAATAATAATAATAAATTTTATTTGTAACCCGCCCCTCTGCAGAGCAATCGGGGCGGCGTACGGCAAGATAAAAGCCCTAAGATCCTCAGGAGAAGGCTTTCTCTCAGTCCCACCACCATCTCAGGCTTGTTGGGTGAGGACATGAGAGAGAGCCTTCTCAGTGGCTGCTTCCATCCTGTGGAACTCCCTTCCACAGGAGGCTTGGCTGGCTCCCTCCCTGCTGGCCTTTTGCTGGCAAGCAATTTTTTTTATTCCAGCAAGCTTTTTAAAATCATGCAGGCTGGTTTTATGGGGGGAATTGGTTTAGATTATTTCTTAACCTTTGTGTGTTTTAAATTTTGTATGTTTAAAATTTTAACTTTTTACTGTTTTAATTAGACTATTTTAATTGTTTTTAAAATGTTGTTTTAATGTGTTTTTACATTGTGAGCCGCCTTGGATCCCTTTTTGGGAGAAAGGCGGGATAAAATAAATAAATAAATAAATAGCCCAGCCTCTTTTTAATTTTTAATTATGAAGTCCAGGCTACATTGCTTTAAAAAAATCCTCCCGGGATGATTTTTTGTTTGAATTTTCCTGGATCAATCTTCCTTCTATCTTTGTTGAAGTCTTCAGAAAGCCACCTCTTGGAATGGATATCTATTTTTCCGCCTAAATCTTTAGGCCAAACTAGTAAGCAGATGGGAACACATTTAAGGCTGGTAGAAGATTAGACACAAATGTGTTGTTGTTGTTTTGAAGTGCTTAATCTAACTAATTTTGCATGTTATAAATCTATATAAGAGATTCCATCTGATACATTAAATTATTCTAATCATCACACTATATTTTCTCTAAATTTAATTTATTTCTGATTTTTGGTGTATTATTTCTTTACCTCATAGACTTGATTCCTTGCCGGTCAACTGTGATTTAAATAAATCTTAAAGTAAAATACACTTGTGCATAGTCTCAGGTCACCTCTGGTTATACTCTTTTACCTACTGGGGCAAACACAGAGCTTCGTTTACAAGGAAAGGAAAAGTTTTTTGATTTGAGAAGGTCACTTACACATTCATTTATTGAGAAGGTGATTGCGCAATGCCTTCATGAGAGGAAAGCTATTAATTAAATTATAGATTATAATGGATTTGTTGCATAATTTATTATTGTATTTTTTTACTGCCCAAAAGGAGATGCAGAAATCCCTCACTTGTGGAATTTTTCTGTCTCAGGTGTCAAAATAATTTGGCTGGCTTTGGGAAATGTGTTCTTTAAGATGCAAGGATGAGGAACACTATTTGCTGCTCTGCTTTAGGCAATAAAATGGATTAGGCCACCTCTGTATTGGATTTTGCCATACTAAACATACGTACATATTAAACAAACATCCAAATGAAGATATCCAGGCATCCACGTAAACAGCATGACAGGAAGACCAAGAATGGCCATTCTCTCCCTTCCCCTGCCCTCCCCTCCCTACAAACTAATTATTTTGAAGCAGGTTCAGTTAAATTACCTGTATGTGAGGCTTACCTATGCTCACATTTCTTGTCTCCTGGGCAACCTGGACTTCCATATTCCGACTGTTACGTTTTTCCCGGGACCGCTTGTTGTTCTTTGATGTGATGTAGTCGTTCATGGGCTGAAGGCTCTCATTTAGGGGGGTGACAGCAGCAGAAGGAACAGATGAAGTAGGTGTATTGGATTTTGTTCCAGTGGTGCTTGGTGTAGCAGCTGCAGAGGACTGTCCGGATTCAGACATTTCATCAGGTGGGCACTAGTGTACAATATTGTTTGGAGAGGTGTAGGACAGGGAAAAGAGAAGAGAAGGGGAAAAGGTATCCATATGTATTAGTCACTTTTTTCATTTACTGGCTTGATGGCTGCCTTGTAGCACGGTGATCAGACTATGTACCATTAGTACAGATTGGAATGGCAACTACAAAACAAACAACAGAGGGACAGTTTTGCTTTGTTCAACAGTGAAGGGAACCTTTTTGCTGTTCAGGGTTACATTCTCTAGAGAGAAATCTGTTGGAGTTGGAAGCTGGTGTAGGGCAAAGGCCAGAGTTAAAAGTAGCAAAGAACTGCCCTTTCTCTGTCCCTTTTTTTTTGGGGGGGGGGGGGACTACAACGCATATAATTTCCCAGCCAACATGGCTGGAAATATTTTGAGAGTTATACTCCAAAAATAATGTTTCTAATTCTGGCTCTAGGACTGCAGATTACCATTCCTGATTTAGCATCCCTGTTGTGAGGGGCTATGCAGAAACAGAACATGTGGTCTTCCAAATATTATCGGAGCACAAGTGCTATCATCCCTAATGACTGGCCATGCAGTCGAAGCTTGGGCCAATGCAAATTGCAATCCAACAACATCTTGTAAGGGTACTGGTTCCGCACTCATATTCTACATTCATCTGGCGACCTATGAGGAGATGCCCATGGACAAATTCAGCTGACAGAGAAGTACTGACTGTCCACCTACAGATGCCTTGAATGTGACACAGAATATAATAATGTGAGTTCTGTGGCCATGCATCTCGTTGGCTGTTCACTTTGGACAGTGGAAGGGACCTCAATCCTCCCCATATCCACACATTCCCTCCTCCAACCAGCTTTCCAATAAAACCAGTTACTATCAAGGTGAAAAGGAACCACTGGCCTTCGATATGTTTTGAATTTCATCTCCCAGCAGCCCAAAGGACTGAGAGTGAAAGATTATTGGAAATGAAGTTCACAGCATTTGGCGTTTCAAAGGTTCCCCCCATCTTTCACTTAGGCTCTACTCTTCCTTTAAACACTAAGAAAATCTGTCTCCCTTGTAAGACAGAATTTCTTTTCAGAAACATTTTTCTGAAAGTATAGACATATACATATATAAAAAAATATAAAGGTATCTTGTAGAACCTTTGAGATTAACTAAGAAAAAAGAAATTTGTAGCGAAAGCATTTGATAAAATGGATTGGTATCCACAAAAGTTACGCTGGATATTTTTCAGACTCAAAGGTTTTACAGGATTCTTTCTGTGCTGAAACACACTAACATGGCTATGTCTTTGAATAGATAGATTTATTAAAATTCTCTGAGAAAATATAATACAAAAATATCACTTAGGAGATTTCAGCCCAAGCAGATGTTCCATTTCTCTAAGCTACCCTTCTCTGAAATGAGAGAAGAGACATTCCTCAAAACGGCAGATATAGGACTGCTACATGGGATGACAACTGAGTAGGTCATGAAGAACAAGCCCTATGATTATATAAGATTTACTGAAAACACAGTTAAGTGCCTCCAGACAAGGTTTTTATTGTCCAGCTGTCCTGTCTCAAACATAGAATTTAACAGGGGAGAGGGTGTCCCAAAAAGAAATATATTCTATTTGTAGTACTCCCATACTTTCCCCACTGGTTCTGCCACTATTTTCTTACCAGAAAAAAAATTGCCAAGGAAGGAAAGACAGAAGACCCACTGTAAAACCTTGAAGTTATGAGCAGGCTGTCTGAGGCACTCACAGTCAGAAGGGGTTGGATGTCTTTACCCACTGGGCCACACTGGCTCCTGCTTCCCCTATGTGGCACAGTTCACATCACATTATTCTATTTGTATAAATACAAATAGAATTGGACATTGGACTCACTGCTTAGGGGAAAACAAGCCAGAATTCAAGAGTCTTGTAACAATTCAACAAGTCATGAGTCTTGTGACTTGTAAGAGGCCTTAACAGTGTTGTCCCTGCCAGCTACAGATTGCAAACAGAATCCATTCCTAGCAAGACTAGCCATATTTCATGAGTCCCAATTAGGAAGAGAGAAAATAGGATTTCATCATTGGAAAATTCATGAGCTAATCAGCAAGAAAACAAACACACCAAGGGATATCCTGGGACAGGGAGAAGTTTAGAATTCTAGACTCACATGGCCCTTTCCTCTTGTTCTACAAAAGGGAATGGGGTAAAAGTCACCACTTTTTCTCCAGTCAGCTTGTACAAAAGTGTGGAAAGGGAGCACGGGGGTGGGGGAGGGAATCTTAAAATAAAAACACAGGTCTTGGCAGATGGAGGTGTGGAGAAGACAGCAAAACAGATGCAGTTTTTCCAACTGGTTGCCATTTCTATGTGTTGGGTTACCAACTCCCATCATCTCCAGCAAGTACAGCTATGCTGGTTGAGGATTATGTAGTCCAACACATCTGGAGGGTGCCAGGTTCAGGAAGCTGCCCTACAGCAACAAAACAATTTGAATTGATCCTATTACTACTCCTATTCCCGCCAGTACTAGCATAATTTATACCAATTACTATGACTTCCCATTGGGTTTCCATATTCATAGGATTCCTCTTATTGAGACTAGAGGTGGATTTCCACCGTTCCAGCCATTACAGTACTCATGCTGATGATGCTTCAACAGCATGATCAGCTTCAAACTGGTGTTGTTGCTGAAGGGGACCATTTTGGAACCTGTTCTAGCTGAACATCTATTGCAAACAGAGGCTACCCCTGGGAGAAAGCATAGCCTCTTTTTTTGAGGTACCTCTGGCAACTATACCCAATCTCAGACACTCTCAGTTTCTGTCTGGCCAATTTAAAGTAGGGTTTTTTTTTAGGTTTTTTTTATTTTTATTTTTTTGAGAACTACCCTCAAACAGCGGTAGGAATTATCCAAGTTGTACTTCAAAAAAGAACTTTTGAAGACTGTTGTCAAGTACATAATTCTGTGACTGCAATGCCATACACACAATGTGGGTCATACACACAAAAAAGCAGCAGAACAATGATGAGGACTATGAAAAGATGGCTACTTAACTCTTTGCAACCATATATTTCTTAAAGGCAACATGCCCAGTTTTAGAGAGAAACAGAATTTGAAGTCATGTATATATACTGTTTCGGTCAAAATAAGTGTGCCATATGTAGTACTGTACTTGCAAGGCTGGACCTACAGCAAGTGCAATTGGTTGCCCTGTTGCTACAGAAGGTACAGGAGCTTGAGACCCTTGTATCTACACTTCAACTTATCAGGGAGAATGGAGCTTTGTTTGAAAGAGTGGAGCAAATTCTCCTGGAAGGACAAGACTTGGGGATGCTAGTAGGGTGTAGGATGCTTGCCAAACCTTATAAGGTTCTATGGATGGAAGAGGTACTGTCAGTTCCTGGGGGGGCGGGGAGAAGAGATAGTGATAGGTGATTCCTTGTAGCCAGGAAAGGATCAGTGATGTGTGGACCTGATGAGATGCCTGGAGAGGTGTGCTGAGGAAAAGAACCATGATATACCACAGAGGATTATGAGGTTCATCAAGCCCACCAGCAACTACCTCTTCCTTCTGATCTACATTTGAAGAAATGATATTACAAGATATAGCCTTCAAAGTACTGTAAGGGACTATGAGGCTCTGGAGAGGAAGCTAAGGGACCTTGGGGCTCAGGTTATTATTTCATTGCTTCTTCCTGTTGAGGGATATGATCCAGGAAGAGGGAGAACACTATAAGTCAACAACTGGCTCCATAGTTGGTGCCTTTAGGAAAGATTTGGCTTTTTGGACCATAGTCTGCACTTTTATGAAGAAAGATGTCTTGCAAGAGACTGCTGGCACCATACAGAAGTTGATAGGAATGTATTTGTTAGAAGTCTCCTGATTATATTTCAGAGGGCAGGGAGACAATAGCCTCAATGATACAAGTGGGATTGGGCCAATAATATAAGAACCCAAGTGTGAGCAGAAAAATAATCAGACAGAGATAATTACCCATGTTTTAAATGTCTCTACGCTATTGCATTTGTTGTTGTTGTTGTTGTTGTTTGCCTTCAAGTCATTTCTGACTTATGTCTACCCTAAGGCCTATTTCTGGGGCTGAGAGTGTGTGACTCACCCAAGATCACCCAGTAGGTTTCCATGGCTGAGCAGAGAATCAAACCCTGACCTCCAGAGTTGTAGTCCAATGCTCACACCACTACACTACACCTGCTCTCCAAGCTAAAAACAGCTTGAAATAGGGATGGGAAATCTTAGGTTTTCCAGACACTTTAGCCTATCACTCCCATCAGCCCTACAATTTCTACCCACATGAGCAATAATGGGGCTGTATGAGAAGTAGTCCAAAAATCTGGACGGTCAAAGATTCCCTATATCTGAGTTTTAAGAATTTATTGACAGCACAACTTTGGCAACAGAACAAACCTTTTCAGAAACTGGTAGGATTTCTTTCATTAATGGTTTTTAAGAAGAAGGTGGTTGGCCACCTGTTAAAGATGAAGTATAGGAGATCTCCAACAGCAGGGAGCTAGAACAGATTATCTTTGAAGTCTCTTCCAACTCTGATATTCTGTGCTACTACATCTACTTGTGACTTTATGCTATCAGCTCCCTTCTCTTTGGCTATGCTCACTAGCATTAAGTGCACAAAACCTGGTGTAAAAACCTCCTGCACCAGACCATAAAATCCCCTTTGGAAAAGAAAGGAAATCTCGCTCATGCAGTATTAAGCTAAACAAAGCACCAGTGTAGAATAGGATTGAAAAGGTGAGCCTCCCCCTCTCCAGATGTTGCTGCACTGTAACTCTCTGGCTTTAGCCACAACTTGGAAATAATGCATTGCAAATGAATTACTTGAAGCTAGTGCCTTCCCAATTAATTAATTTCTTTTCCTGGTTTGTTTTGTTTCTTCCAACTTCACTCCTTTTGTGATATAACTAACACTTTAGTTACTTCCGTAGTTGGTCTCTCTTAATGGGAGAACAGAATATCAAATGACAGCTTGCACTGTGCCCCCTGCTGCTCTCTCATTCTCTGTTGTGGGGAAAGAGGCAGTAACACAGTAGACATAAGGTGAGTGTGTTTTGTACCACGAGCTCTTTAGCATTTGTGTGGCCATATGAAGTAACTAAAATTAATTAAAATTAGCTATTTAATTATTAACTATTTAACAGTTCGTTTTTTAAAAAAGAAAATGTTAGGTTTTAAAACTGCAGATATAACAATAACAATTACTGAAGGCACAAATAAGAGCCTTATTGCATGAGAAAAGAAATGGAGTAAGAGAGCAGCAGCTTTCTCTGTGCTTCTCTGCATGCTGTCAAAGCACTTCCATTCTCTATCTGAGGGAGATGGTCGTAAAAGCATACTTTTTGTCATGCTGGAAAAATGCGTTTGGCACAAAGCATACTTTTATGACCATCTCCCTTGGCAAGGAGAACAGAAGTGCTAGGACAACATGCGGACAGGCAAAGTGAAAGCCACTATTCTCTTGATTTGTTTCGGCTCCCTTTCCTTATAGAATAAGACTCCTTATGGAATAAGTAACATTCCAAGTTCTGGCCCTGGGCTGCATAGCCAATGGTGAGTCACAGTCCATGAACATGTGCAAAGCTTCAGCTGTCCACCCATTGCCTAAGGGATTAAGTCTTGGCTGCAAAGGGTTACAGATACACATGTAGGCAGAAAGCCCTCATTTCCATGATGGTATTAAAGGAACCTTGTAGCTGGAGTTGGACTGCAGCTGGCCGAGGTCACTGAGATGCCAGTGGTCCACTGCAGGGGCGATCTTGCCCCCACCCTGCCCACGTACCATGTCATCTGTGAGGGGGATGTTCAGAGAATTAGGACGCCTCTTCACACTAGAGCAAGAAAGCAAAAGAGAGAAGGAGGGAGAGAGCAAAGGTAGGAAATAGTCAGAGAAACCAGCAAATCCTCAAAATAGAGAATGCATCAAAACAACCCATCATAGTGAATACAATGCAACCTATTCAGCGGCAACTTCACATTTTCATTTCAATGTGCACTTAAGGCCTACTGGCCTGAACCTGATGCAAAACAAACCATCGAGTTCATTCAAGCTAGAAAAGCTCTGTATTTCTCAGTAGGATACATGTTACACAAATGACACACCAAAGAAGCTTGAGCAGATCTCTGAAGCACAGAGCACAGTATCAGGACCAGCTTTTGGTCTGAGAAGGGGACATTCTAGTTCAAAGACAACATTCAAGTTATTCGCTCTTATGGGGGTAGAACTATGATTGAAAGCAAATGCACTTATTGAAACCTCTCAGTCAGAGAGAATGTGGAATACATTTTTCAGTGTTTGAAGCAACAACATCCTATTTGACATCTGCTATCCAATGAAAAGTATATGGGGATCTGCCATATACCAAGTTAGGCCATTAACTTGATTCACTCTGAGTGGCAGACAGCTCTCTAGATTTCAGACAGGAGTCTTTCCCAGCTTTACTGGGAGATGCCAGGGATTGAACCAAGATATCTGCATGGAAAACATGGTTCTTCCACTGAGCTATGATCCTACTCTAGTAAGAATAAAAACCATTTTGTAAAAAAAAAAAAATGGAATAAATTATGAAAAATAGGAGAAATGACATCAATTGGCTGAAAAGTCAGCCTTCCTGTGAAGCTAGTTTCTTCAGGCTTTGCCTCTCTACCTGTCATCCAGTAACCATTTCACTAGGTTGGAGAACCTTATAACATTAAGAACTTGTACTTGAGTTTTCTTGTTTTCCTTCTTTTCCTCCCCACTTTTGTGTCATGTCTCTTTAGAAACTTGATTGCAGAAGTTCTTTTGACTTTTGGGAGGATATAAAACTGTTTCTGAGTGCCTTTATGAATACAATTGCCTATTGATATATAATTCACCACAGAACTCATACAGTCCCAAGTATAAGCAAAGCCAGTGTGGCATTTTGGCTGGAGCATTAAAGGATGATTGGAGGGGATAGGAAAGAGGCATGGACTCAAATTCCTCATCTACACTTATGTGATTGGGCCCGATCACTGTTCTCTCATGCCAACAATATCTATTGTTCTTATTTGATGTTAAGTCATCTTATGGCAGTCCGCAAAGATCTTTCAACTACAACCTTGGTCAGGTCTTGAAAGCTTCTTAGGTCCATGACTCATTTCACTGATTCAATCCACCTGTGTTGTGGCCTTCATCTTTTCTTACTGCTTTCAACTTTGCCTAGCATTATCTTTCTAATAAGTCATGATATGTTCAAAGGATGATAGCATCAGTTTAGTTATTTTGGCTTCAACGCTTGATTTGCTCTTGGGCCCATTTATTTCTTTTTGGCAGCCCATTCTATCTGTAGATCTTTCCCCCAACACCACATTTCAAATGAGTTGATTCTCTTGCTGTCAGCTTTCTTCATTGGCTAGCTTTCACTACCACACATAGAGACCAGAAATACTGTAGCATCGATGATTTTGACTCTGGTACTATATTTAATATCTTTATGCTTGAAGATCTTATCTATTTCCTTCATAGCTGTCTTTCCAAGTCTTACCGTTTTTCTGATTACTTGACTACAGTTTCCATTATGATTAATGATTGGTGGTGTAGAAATGAATTATTATATAGGGTTGCCATAAGACAAAAACAATTTAAAGGCACATAACAACAGAAAAATCTAACTATTTTTTGATGTCTTCATCACCATTTTAAAGTTATGTAAATATTCTGTGATCATTGTTTTTTGCTTCCTTTTTTTTTTTTTTTTATCCCACCTTTCTCCCAAAGTGGGACCCAACTTAACTTTATTTTTGTATTTTCTTCTTTAACTTTAATCTATAGTCTTTCCAAGCCTTTGCAATTTCCTGCTACTAATGTTATCATCTGCATGTCCTACACAGTTAATACTTCTTTCCCTAATCTTCACACCTGCTTGTTTTCACATGGCACAACCTTGTTGATGTTAATCTTAATAATAGTAGTAGTAGCAGCAGTAAGTGTAAGTCATTCATATCCCACCTTAATATTGAGACCCAAGGTGGGTTACAAAACAATCCAAACCAAATACAATTAAAAATAGTTACAAAAGGGGGAATAAAATATATGAAAAGTTATTATTAAAATAAAGTTAAACAATACCTAGAAGTTTATTAAAAGATAAAAATCAGAACACACCATAAACAGCACACCATTAAAAGCTCTTACAGTCAATTCCTAGAAAGCCTTTCACAAAAGAAAACATTTCACAAAGAGTGACCCATCCCAGACTCCCAAGAGCAGGACTTCCAAAACCTGGGAGCAGCCACTGAGAAAGTTCACTCCTATGTTCCTACCAAATGTACCTGGAAAGGTAGTGGGATGAGAGATGGGCCTTCCTCAAAGATCTTAGAGTCTGGGCAGGCTCATATTAGAAGATGCAATCCTTCTGGTAGTCTGGATGTGAGCCATATAGGATGTTAAAGGCCAAGACTTCGAATTGTGCCCAGAAATGATCTGGCAGCCAGTGGGGTTGTTGCAACTAGAGGGTTGTAGCTGGTTTCAATTAACACTCTGGCTATAGTTCTTGTACTGGTTGAAGTTTCCAAATAATTTCCAAAAGCAAACACACATTCATTCAGATAGGCTTCTGGAAAGTGACTGGTTGCAGAGAAAGGAACTTTTAACAGATAGATGTAATTAATGTGTTTTTAACCACATTGTTTATAATTTTTGTTTCACTGTGTTTAAACATTACAACTTTTGGTGTTGTTATTTTTCATCTGCAACTTTTTAATTACTCTTGTAAGCCACTCTGAGTCCCAGGTTTGGGTGAAAGGTGAAATATGAATGATATAAATGATATAAATAAAAATAAATGAACTGAAATAAACATTGGATTCAGGATAAAGAAAACACTTCCTTGCTCAAGGGATAAATAGGTCCACAAACTACAAATAACATTAAACCAGAAGTGAGCAACATATGCCCTCTCAGATTTCGTGGAGCCCAAACTCCCATGATCCTTCACCACTGGCTCGACTCACTAGGGCTGACCAGGAAGCAGAGACAGCCAGAGGCTTGCATTGCAGGGCTGCAATGGATTCATTGAGCTCTCCATGGTGCTGAGCCTATTTTGGAAATAAATTTGAAGCTCAAAATTAACCTGAGAGCAGGTTCACTGTGGCCTTGACATGGAAGCCAACTGCCTCTGTTTGGAAAGCTAAGTGTTGCCCATCTTCATCTTAGAAATGAAGAAAACATATTGTCTTATTTCCATTCACCAGTTTGATCCATATCAATACAGAAAATGAAAATGCTTCTGAAGTCGCGCAAAAAGGAAAACACCAACAACAGCACCCCCAACTGCCACCCAACCCACTATACACAGCTGCCCCCAAATTACCTTTTCCTCCATGACTGGCGATGACTGAAGTGACAAACAGAGAACACCCAACACAAGAGAGTCCACGGCACAAGAAGCAAGACAAAAGAACAACCATTAGAGTGCAACGATCATGCAAACACACTTACACATGTGATCATGTAGTCCACAACCAAATTGCTCACTTGGGTAGAGATGGAGACATTTGACATGCAGCTTCATAAACATGCAGTGAGTCCAAAGGACAACAGTGCATAAAATTACATCATGCTGCTACCTCCTGACCAAAGACAGTGCCTGTTTTTTTAAACAGAAGTGGCAGAGGCCACTTTGCAGGGATCAGAAGTGCTCTGTATATTCAACTATGCACAGGAGTGTGTATTTCATCCAGCACTGCCTTCCTCCATCCCAACAGCCAATGCCGTGGCCTCAGAGAGAGAGAAGAGGCAGGCACTGTTTCATCTTGCCTAGGCCCAGAGGTAGATGAGATGCCTTCTCCCCATCTCAAGTTGCACTGCCCTGGCCTCAGAAGGAGAGAAGAAGCGGGCACAGCGCCATCATGCCTAAGCTCCCCAAAAGGATGAAAGGCCCTCCTTCCATCCCAACTGCCACTGACCTGGCCTTGGAGGGAGATAAGAAGAGACAGGCACACCTCCATTATGCCTAGGCTTGGAAAAAGATGAAATATTCTCCCTCTATTCCAACTGCCACTGCCCTGGTCTCGGAGGGAGAAAAGAACCAATAATATCCCACTCCTCTGCTGTCTCTCCCTTTTTCTTGAGTGTCTTGTCTTATTTAGATTGTAAGCCTGATGGCAGGGAAATATCAGATTAACAATTTGTAAACTTCTCTGAGAGCCTCTGTGGTGGAAGAGCAGGGAATAATTACTAAAAAATAAAATTAAAATTAAATTCTGTCTTATCTGCAGAAGTGGGGAAACAGTGCTGTCCTCAGTAGAGGATTCTCCCACTGTAACTTCCATTTAAGACATTGCTTCCAGCTCTTCCAGTTTAGCACCAAAGTAAGGCAGAATTAAATATGTTGTACAATTGCACTGTGAAAGTACAGAAAGGCAGACCAACCTAGATATGACAGCCACAAAACTGTGGTTTAGACTAGAGTTTAGAAAAATGGCAATTGGTGTGAAAGACCACTGTTTTAGGCCCCAGAGTCTCAAAATAAGTCAGAGGAGTAAGTACTAGGGAATGGGGAGATTGAAAAGGCTCTTTAATGCTTAGGGCTTTATTGTCCTGCATGGTTTTTTTATCCTTCTCTGTCTCCAAGAGAGCAAATATACACCTCTCTGCACGGTCCTTCCAGGTACATGATGTCCCCTCCCAACATGGCTACCAACAGGTTCCTTTATCCAGCTTGACAGTGTTTTGTAGTACTTCTGTGATATGTTCAGGATTATAGTTACAGAGCCCTGTTCCACTTCCAACCTAGCAACCCTAGTAGGAAATGAAAAGCATCTAAAAAACTTCCTCCTTCCCCAGGAGCACTTGGAGAACAGGCTTCCTTTTTTCTCATAGGAAAAGTTTCTCTAGATCATCCTTTCCCTCGGGTCCTCCTATTTTGTTGTAATAGAACTTCCCATTATGTCTGACCATTGAGCATACTGGATAGGGATAATGGGAGGTGTAGTCCAATCACTTCTGGGGAATCAGGGTTAGGAAAAGCTGCCCCAGATGTTAATTCTCCTGATTGGCTGTCATGAGATGCAATCACATGGAGGGATCTCTTTGAGCAAGGATCATCCACAGTGGCAACTGGATCTGTGGATGGAGAACAAGCATGAATTGAAGACTCTGACACATGTGGCCCACAGAAGTATGTCACAGGCCTCAGAAAAATTGTCACTGGCCTAAACTATACCTTACACATAGAAGCTCCAAGATCTCTTGGTTTACTCACACAGCAAAGAATGATAGAAGGAATGAGGGGAAAGTTGGATGGGAATAAAGGTCCTGGGGGAAGGGAATGTTTAGTTCTTTCCCCCACACACCATTTCCACAATCTAAGGTTGCACTGTTACAACCATAGTTTTCCTCTACAGCTGGAAAAAATACAAGTAGTGGTTTTGTGCCTGCACTATTCTTACTCAGCATGGATCTTGGGTTTCTGTTGCTTTTCTAGACTTCAATGGCCAGAAATCCCCAGCATCTCCAGTAACCATGCTAGCAGAGACAGTCTGACAGTCGTAGACCAAATCTGCAATTTGAGTTCCTACTCTTCCTCTTGCACCACTGCACAAATCTAATTCAGCTGATTTTAGTCATGGCTCCCTTGTCTACTGTCTAGTTTGGATAATTTTCAATTTCCTCTACATGTGAGGAGGCACAGACCTTTCCTCTGCCATGTCTAAATCTGCAATTTAATTAAGTGATATCCTAGCATTAAGATGGATCCATAGAGATAAGAGTTCCAGCTTCTCCTGTGTTAATAAGAGTCCAAAGAGTCAGAAGATGTGGTGGTGAGAAATCTAGGCTGGAGTTTGGGAGATCAATATTCAAGTCCCCAGGTCAGTCACTCTCCCTCACAGGATTGTTTTGGGGAAGAAAAATGCTGTCTGATGCTTGAATGCACTACAAGAAAGCCAAGGCATAAAATTAAGTACGGTAATAAATAAACAATGGCTAAGAGTGGAGAGAACAGCCAGTCATTTGGGTGGTCTTTATCTGTCTTTATGTACAATCTGGTGCATGATGTATTTATATTGGGGGTTTTATGCAACCCATTGATGAGTTACTGGAGAGATTACAAATACGCAATATTACAATTTAACAAACCGGAAACCAAAAAAAAAAAAAAAAATCAAAAGCAATACAACTTAAACGAACAGCAGTAAAACAATCAGTAAGAGAAAGAACAAATAAAAATAGCTTTAAAAATAAAGAAATAAGCAGATATAAACCAGGAAAATATAACTGTTATTGCCTAACACCAATGTTATTTCACACCAGGTAAACCTCCCTGGGAAGAGAGCATCCCATTTAAAGGAGCCACCCAGTGAACAGACCCTGTCCCAGTAGGAATTGTAACATACTTCTCATAATAGAAGCTGGAGAGGGGGTCTCAGCTAAACTCTCAGAGTATAGGAACAGACTTTTAAGAGACAAGCAGTCATGACACATGAAGAGCTTTGGATGAGTCTATAACTGACACAGGACAATAATTCAATAAAAGCAGTCAACAAATTGCAACTATCCTTGCTGGTCAATTTTATCACCAGGAACCCTCTTCCCAACAAGAAGGCAGGATTAGTGTCCGTACTGAGCAAAAGATTCTGAGAAGTTTAGTCCAAATAAATAACTTTTCCAAGATGTATACAGAATAACTCCATCTTTCTAAAGTGAAAAATTCTGCTGAACTCCAATTGCTCCCATGTAGGATGATCCAACTGTGATGATCCAACTGTGTAATATTACAAGCTAGGTTGAATTGGCCTGGAAATATATATGTAGAGTACAGAGTACAGCCTAAAGAATATAGCATGTAAGTGTGATGAATAAGTGGGTTTCAGTTGAAAGAGTATGGTCCTGAACCAGAGAAAATAGCCACACGCAATGCATTGCTGGAGCATGGACTTGGACATTGAAAGTGAGAAATTAAAGGAATGCTGAAGGAATTTGTACAAACAAGGTGTGCTGGGTGTTCCACGCTGCAGAATATCAACTGATAAGAACTTGATGTGATGGTCCAGGATGTTTTAATATAAACAGATAAGACATTGATATGTTTTGAAACTATGGAAACCAAGGAAAAACATGTTTTCGTCAAGAGAAAGATGAACAAAGTATAAAAAGAAGGGGTCTTCCAGCCTCACTTTGTTGGCATCGACCGCGGCAAGGTGTCATCCCAGCTCTTTGTAGCAAAACTGATCAATTGTCTAGCGAAGGGGACCATGAGTATGTCGTGAGTGAATGTGTGTGTGTAAGAGCTCTTGATACTTGAAATAATTATCTTATTTGTTATGTCTCAATAAATGTTACATGCATAGTGTCTAAATTCAGATCTGGTTTCCTACGTGTCTTTGTTGAAAATCCTATAGTCTAGGGTGGCTAAATTTCTCTCTGGATCAAAAGAACAACAGAGAACCTCGGTTCATGACATAAGGTGTAAAATATAAATCAAAAAGCTATGTTTTTTAGAGAGAGAGAGAGAGAGAGAGAGAGAGAGAGAGAGAGAGAGAGAGAGAGTTACTGGGAAGACAAAATGCTTATGGAATTTTAAATAAGATAACAGCACATCCAGCAGATTGGACTGCTAATAAGGCCCTAGCAAGTGCACTGACTGATGCAGTCAAGATGACAGGCAACCAAAGACTGCAAATGGACCTGGAGTAACATCATATCTAAGACTTCTGTTGTGATTGGATGACGTAAGCAAGGCATTGTCAGTATGTTTGTTTTGAATGGATAGCTGATGGGCTGGACAGAAGCTAGGGAGAGAATAAAAGAAACCAAGAGGATAAAGCAATCAGACAGCTTTTGCCATTCTCCAACGTATAAAGAGGAGGGCGTAATACAGCTTCCAAGCTGTATTCCTGGTAGCTGATAAACTACCTAGATGGGCTGATACTGGTAAGAGAAATATCTAAGCTATATTAAAATAGATAATTCCCATTATGATTGTAACGGATGCCAGTTAAGATGCTTATAGCTATGTAACAGATGTTTACAGAAATAGCAATGCTCAAGGATATTAACCCTTGGACGCCTGTAATGTAATTAATGTATGATGCCTTACATTCAATACAATTTAATCTAATGTGATGAAAGCAATATGCCTGTTTTTCTCCCTATGAGAAATGTATATGTTTGTATATCTAAGATTGCATATAACATACAGTCTAAAAGATTTCCAGGCCAATATTTTTCCATTTAATATCCCGAGATTCCAATACTTAAGAATGCTTAAGTCGACTGTATGTTAATTCTGCCTGTCTGGTTTTCATTCCTCACAAGTTGGATGCCTATGTTGCCTGAAGGTGATAATGGAACCTCAAACAGGATCCAGATTAGCTGACAAATAGCAAAGGACCCTCAATCTAAAAAGATAGAGGTGGAGAATCAGGCCTGTTTCAGTAACACATTCCCTGCTTACAAAAAGTAACTCACCTCCCTGCTGAAGCACCAACACAAAGACAAATGTAGGCAGCAACCAATGTGATGTCACATAAATATCCACAGAAGCACACCAAAAAAAAAAATGCATACCACCTCCCTTCAGCATATGAAAAAGTGCAACAATGCACATGAATAATTTAGGTGAACAGGTAGGCATCTTGTGTGATATGTACACAGAGCACCAAGTATACAACATGGTTCCCATTTCTATGAAAGGCTGAGAAGAAGACATACAACAACAAGCCATGTAGAGGAAGGTGTGGGTGCATGGCAAAGCAAGAGTGCTGTTTTGGAATTACAGGTGCACAAGGTACAATGTGCACAGGATGAAGGAAAAAAACTTCTTGGTTCTAGTTTGCTGATCATAGGAGATTCCTAGGAGAACACCCCTCTCCCCAGGACTTTGACAAAGGATGGATCTTCTCTAGGAAAAAGGCCACCTTCAGCAGCTGGGGGAGAGACACTAACAGGCTTAGCACATTTTTAAATAAACCGACTTACCTCTTCCGTTTTAAAGTCGAATGCGGGATGCAGCCAGGTATTATCACACAGAAAATGCCGTTGATACTGCCACTCGGCTGCATCCCACCTAAACCCGGCTAGAACCTGCACTCAGATGGCCAATTTGCAAAGTCAGGACTTTGTCAGGACTTTGCAAATCGGCCATCTGAGTGTGGCTTCTAGCTGGGTTTTAGGAGGGATGCAACCGGGAGGCAGCATCAGCACCATTTTCTGTGTGATTATACTTGGCTGCATCCCTCATTCGACTTTAAAGCAGAAGAAATAAGTTGGCTTATTTACAAATATGATAAGCCTGTAAAAGAGGGACAATTTGCAAAATAGAGAAATGGCCATTAGGTACTTACCATGAAACAGTTGTTTCCTGTGGTTGCAGGAAGACATCTTCACAATGGGTTGTCCCCCCACTTGCTCCAATAGGCAGGAAGATGGACCAATAAGATTGAAACTGCTGTGGGAGAGCAATCTCCTAGGTCCCCAGTGCAGTCAAGAGAACAATAGGAAAAGTCCATTTTTAATTTTGACATAACATCCTGTCTAGCACTGACAGTGCAAGGTACAGATGGGAAGTACCTTTTAAATTGTTAGAACAAAACTCTTTTTTTTTTTTTTGAGATCACCCTAGAGGAAGTAAAGGAGGTTCATGACTGATAGAGACAAGAAAAAGAAACTTTTCTTTCTGCACCAGCAGCAGAAGGCCTTCCAAGAGCTCTATGTGTGAAGGCAGTATGGTGTTAATGACCTCTGTGGAGTACCCTGTTATTGGAACATTATCCATTCAGTAGTCATGCATGAAGCAGGAGGCACCCTGAGCCCAGATGGGAGACTGCTCCCCGACTGGGGAGATCCTAATTGAGGAGGAAGCATTTCTCTGTCTTCTTTGAAGCAGGAGAGACTACACAAGAGGTGGCTGAAGAAATCTATTAGGTACCAGTTCCTGGTGGTGTCTAAGATCCATTTGTCTGAGGTGGATTGTGCCTGTGCCTGAAAAAAGTGTTGAAACCCCCACCTGTGCAGATCTGGCATCACTGGCTCTTGACTGGTTGATGGAGGAGGTAGAGTTGAAATTCTGGGAGTTAGATCTACTCTGGGCTTGACTTTGATACCACTGGTTTGGGGGAAAGCTTGTCATTTCACTAAGGGCAAGGGGCTCTGTAGTCTCTCAACTTGAAATTGGGACCAAAGGAACAAAATAACTGCCCCCCCCCGATAGTTGGTCCTCCTGTCCTCCCTTCTAAGGGCTGATGCCAATGCTTTCTTTTTGTCCTAAGTTACCACCAGGAACAGACTGAGGGATTCACCAAAACATCTGATGCCTCTGAAGGAGGTATAGGTGAATCCTTGGAGTCATTCAATGTTTCACCAAATTTGTCTATGGACTGAGATGGCAGCTGCCTGCCTCCAGCAGAGAACTGGATAGAATCAAGGGTAGCATCTGCCATAAAGACACATGTCTTTAGCAGTTTGTTAATGCCCTGTTTAAGCCTTAGGGTTCCTTATGAAACAGCAGCCAGGAGTTCTTTTACGCAAAGGAATGAGGCCCTGATCATGATGGAGGAGAAGAAGCAAATAGAAAGGGTGTGTGGGGGGGGGGTATCATGATTTTTTTTAAAGACTGGTTCCCACAGCTTGTCCTCTTGCCCCTTAAGTGTAAAGAGAGTAGGCAACAAGTGCTGAAACTGAAGCTAGGGTACCTATAATCTGTCAAGGGCTTTAGGACGAAGAGGATAAAAAAACTGACTTGAGAGCTGCAGGGTCTACCAGATTTATTTCATTCCAAGCTTGACCATCTCCATAAAATTGTTTGGAAAAGGAAGATTTGTGATTTAGGGGTGGATATCCTGAATACCTCCTCTCGTTCTTGGGCAAATGATTTCCTGTGCCTTCTCCTGAGGCTCTTGAGAATTGAGGGCCAGCATCTTAAAGGCCTTGACCAGGAGGTTAGAGAAGTCCTCCAACTTAGAGTCAAATTGGAGACTAACGAGGGGGAGCAACTGTTTCCTCCTCCCCATAAAGCCCCCTTCCTTTTTACCAGATGAGAGAGGGGAGACCATAAAGCTCTTTTCTCCACCACCACCACCCCAAGGAGTAGGGGGAAAGAAGTGAGGAGGACACCACCCGTCTCCTAGAGCCTGAGAATTTGTTCTTTTTAGAAGGTAGGACAAGGCTGCCACCTCCATGTCACTTGGCTGTAATTGAGAGTGACTTAAAGGACCCTGCTTTAGAAGACCCAGGTGGAAAAGCCACATGTCCACCTCTTTTTCTTTCCTACTTTTTGTGGCTAAGGTGGCAGCCATAGGAGGCCTGGTATAGCTTAAAGAGTCTCAGTTACTGGACCAGAATGGTCAAGCATTCATCCTCATTGGGGGAGGAAAAGCAAGGAATAAGACATCCCTCCCAACCGGCCACTGAGAATTGGTTCGTGGTAGTAATGGGAGAGAAGTATTTGTCTGTTGCCTGCTTCTATGGCACTGAAGCACTCACCACCATTACCCACTTTGCTGTCCCAGACTGATCCAATCTTGGATAAACCAGGTCCCTAATTCACCTAGGCAGGTTTGGGTGGAGGGCTTAGCCTCCTATTATGGGCAGAAAGAGATCTGTGGCTCCAGGGGTACCCACAAACCTTTGCCACCCTGCATGATACAGAAGCAGGTCTTCAACTCTTGCTGCATCCACTGCCTCACTCCCACTGGCAACAGCTGGAAGTGGGAGTGAAAAAGGATTGGAGATATATTCAGAGGGTTGGAGATATACTAGGCTAAGTCCTCCTGGTCTGAGCCTGTTCCTCATGTCCTGTTGGGTTGGTTTGAGAGAAGGAGTAGGAGTTCCCAGAAAAAAAATAACCTTCCTGTGATGTTGGGGGCAATTAGCTTACAGTTGTAAACCGCTTAGAGACTGCATAGCACAGTATGAAGCGGTATATAAATGAAGCTGTTATTGCTGTTGCTATATTGTCAGAGTTGAGAAGGGAAGGAAAGATGGAAAGGTTTATCTTTTTAAATCAGAAATCTAAGGGCTCAGTTGCAAGGATGATCCTTTTGGAGCACTGGCAGGAAAACAAATGGAAGACCCAGAACATTACTCTCCCACTTGAAGGGAAAGCATAAACTTATTGGTCTGTCTTCTGCCCATTGGAAGAACTGGGAGGGATAGTCCATTGGGTGTCTTCCTCCTCTACAGAGAAACAAGAAATTGGCATTGCTGTTGCCTCCCTCATCAATATGTTGGTTTGTCACCAATTTTTTCTAACATACTCCTATCATCCTTCTTTGCCTACTTGCGTAAGGACACAGTTGTCTGAAGAGGCAGTTTGGTGGCTAGACTCATTCTAAGCCTTGTTACACTCCATTCTGAAGTGAATACCTATGCAGCAGTGCTAATTTTTACATTGGGGGTAGGGTGGGAAAATTACTGCCAACACTGTGACCTCTGACAATCACATTTCAGAAGTGATTCCTCCTGATCAATGAAAAATTCATGTTTTTGTTTAAGAAGAGCAATGCATTAGAAACAAAATACTCCCAGAGGAATGGTCTTCAACATTTTGGGTTAAGGAATCAATCTTTCTTTCCCCTTCTGCAATACAAATTTCCCCATGTTTTTTTACCATTTGTGTTTTCACTTCCTGTCCTGCTCTTTTTTCTCATTTCTCCATCCTCCAGTATCTCCTTCTCTCCTCTCTCTCTCCTCTCTTTTTTCATTCTTTTTTCATTCTCTGACCTCTCCCTCTAAGAGCTTGGAAGCTAGTTTCATTCTCTAACCTTCCCCGCTATGAACCTGGAAGTTAGTTTTTCACTACAACTCCCAGAATGTCCCAGACAGCAATCCTGATGAGTGTTGGCTCAGGATTCTAATGCATTGCTGAGGAGTTTGAGAAAGATAGCCTTTTTACTGCCATTATCAGAATCCCCATGGCACTTAAAGGATAACTTTACTCAGATCTGTTCAGAAGTCACTTAAGGTCTTTCAGGGAAAAATCAAGGTGCAGACCTACCTTCTCCCAGGTAGGCCACTGTCATTCTGACTATTTCCAGCAGCAACCTGCTGCAGTTTGGATCGCTCAATGTGTTCCACATAGGTCTGGATCATCTGCAAAAGAAGGGGGGAGGAACACAATAGTCAGCTGAGATACTTCTTGTACCTTAGGATTTAAAACATTCTATCATTTTGTGTTCTAGTCAGCCAATTTTCTCAATATAAGCCATTTCCACTGAGAACACAATAGCTGACAATGATGCGATTTCCATCTAGAACCTATAGTCCTCCAGATGCTGTTGGACTCCAATGTCCACCTGCCCCAGCCAGCATATCTGGTAGTAAGGGATGACATGATTTGTAGTCCAACACGTTTGGAGGGCATCAGAATGAGGATGGTTGGCTTTCACTAATAAAGTACTATCCAGATCTATGAAAGATAAGATGAAATACCTCTGTGTGCCGCTGATGAAGGGCATTGTATTCTTTCTTCATTTCAGATTCGCGTTCCTCCAACCGTGAAACTATTAATTGATGGAGAAGGAAGAAGGGAGAGAAAGAGAATTTGATCTATAAATTCCAGGAGGAAAAAAAATAACAACAGCAGCAGCAAGTGATCTTCCAAAAGGAATAAGAGCACACCAGATTAATCAATCTAGTTAACTACTAACTCCATGGATAACACTCACAAACACTAACAAAAGAGTGGAACAGTTTCACTTTGCTTTTAGCTGAGAGGTAGGGCACATAATTTATATGCAGGAAATTCCAAGTTTAATCCCTAGGACTTCGAAGTAGGGATAGGAAAAACCATTGCTTGGAAGAGAGAAAAATGTCAGACCATTTGTCATTTGTCTCAGGATGGATTGACAATTGTTCTCCATGACTTCGAACAGAAGCTTTTCCCAATCCTGTTTGCAAACTCTATAGCTGGAACCTGGAATCTTTTGCAAATGATCTTCTGCATGAAAAATGTAACTACTGGGATCAGAACTTGAAATTAACAAGGTATATGTGATGCATTCATCTGTAACTAGCTTCTTTCATATAGTATTATATAGTAGGAAAGGACAAAAAAGGTCACCTACTCCAATCGCCTGCCATTGCAGGAATCTGCTATGAAAGCACCCCTGCAAAGTGCCCATCCAACCTCTGCTTAAAAGCCTCCAATGAAGGAGAATCTAACACTTTCTGAGGCAGTTTACTTCACTGTCAAACAGCTCTTGCTGTTAGGAAGTTCTTCCTAATATTTAGTCAAAATCTCTTTTCGTCTAATTTGAATCCATTTGCTTGTGGTCTGGACTCTGGAGCAGCAAAACACAAACTTGCTTCATCTGCTACATGACAGCTATCATGCCACCTCTCATGAAACTGCACTTCAAGATAGTGCAGAAGTAAATTATAATTCTTTTTTTTTGGGGGGGGGGGGAACAGTCACAGAGAAAAAAAGAAAGAAAAAAAGAAAGCGGTATCTAATGAAAAGAACAGCCAGAAACAGAAAAGGCACATTGAAACACTGAAACTTAAAGCTACAAGCTGTCAGGAACACTGAAGATCCAAATCTGTCAGCAGGTTTGTGGAGGTAGAGGTGAATCGTTACTGGACAAGCAAGAAACACACTACTCTGGCTCTGTGTCTACTGAAACATAATATGTTTCAGATGGCCAAGCATGCCAAGAATGTATGTAATGATATGTAATGGGAAAGTATTTGGTAATAAAACAAATAATGTAACAAGCTACTTGTTTTCAACACTGTAATGCGAACACTGTTAAGTAAATTACTCTTTAAAAGTAACATTCCAAAATCTGATTGAGATTATGCAGAGCTTGGAAACAATGAATTGCAAATTACATGGTTACCTGTCGTGACTTACCCATTTTTTTCTTAGTAAAATGAGCAATATGAATGGGTACTGAAAAGGTATCACAAAATGTGGTAATAAAATCTATTCACTGGTGTAACAAGTGGTATTTTCTAATTATTTTTAAAAGATTTTGCTGCAAGGACAAAGCTGAAATTGAAATATATGTTCATGAACTACACACCCATAAGTTACACATGCTTGGCCATTCATTTTCTATATAGGTGAGATCTACTGAATTTAACAAAATGTATTAAATTCCACTTACTCTGGTCTGAATAATTCTTGGCCTTCAGCTCCAACTGCCGTGTTTGAAATTCAAGGTGCTCAACCTGTATCTGCAATTCTTTTTTTTCCTGTTCCAGCGCATCTTCAAATTCAATGAACTTCTAACATGGGACAAGAACAAGCAGAGAAACTGGATGTAAAAAGATGAAAGCCACAGTATTTGACTTGACAGGTTGGAGATTTTGCTGAAGACAAGAAGCAAATGGCAGCACCTCCACCATCACCACCACTCAGATTCAAGGCTAGTCTAGTTATTGTGGCTTCTGAGGCACACAATCCCACTCTCTCCTTCCTGGCTATATAAAGAGACCAACAATAAAGTAAATATCTAGCAATTTGCTGGCTTTCTGCAACATCTCAAACTGTAGGTAATGGTGGGGCTGGCCCAAGTGACAAGATTAAAGACCAAATGCCTTCTTTTTGATATGTAAATGCTGTCACCATTAGAAAAAGTTTCACACTTTCTTATATGAGTCTACGAAAGCTCATCCTGCCAATTTCTTCCTTTCAGATAGGGCCTTTGCAGACTGCCAGAAATAGTGCACATTAAATTGAGGCACTGCCCTGGCTCAGTGCTAGGGAATCATGGGAATTGTATTTTTTTCTGGGACATTGAGCCTTTTCTGTCAGAGAGCTCTGGTGCCACAATAAATTACAGTTCCCATGATTCCCTAGCACTGAGCCAGGGCAGTGCCTCAATTTAATGTGCACTATTTCTGGCAGTCTGCAAAGGCCCTTAGTCTCAAAGGTGCTACAACATCTCTTTACATACTGTATTTATAAAGACAAATATACATAAGCTCAGTAAGTGTTTCCACAGGTTCCCTTGGAACTGTGGAAAAGAAAAAGACTTATTAGAATATATGATACATTTGAGCCATGTGTCTTACAATGTGTCTTGCCCTTGAGGATGAGATACTTTTTTCTGCTGATTTCTCTTTTCCCCCCATTCTTCCATTAGTACAATTGTCTACTTTTTTTGTCTACTTTTTCATTGTTGCAGAAAAACCTGGTCTTTCACATGACCATGTAATTCAAGAGAATGGGTCACCCAAGCACATGAATAAACTGGACCACAGAGACTTTTAGAGCAAGGAGTGTTTCAAGAGGAAAAGGATAACCTTTTGAATATTATTACTTGCTCTTACCATAAAAATAAAATTTCAAATACCAAAGGACAGGCAGTTCACCATTCAGGAGTAGGTGACCTATTGCTGTCCAGATTACTAGACAAAAATAACTTCCATCAGCCCCAGTCACCCAGCCAGTGTGATCAACGGCTAAGGATTATGAGAACTGTAATCCAAAAACATCTGGAAGGCACCAGGTTGCCTACTTTAGTTCCAAAACATAGTAAACACACATTTTTATAGTTAAAATAATGTTTGTCTACATACCTCCCCCGATCATGAAAACTGCATTTATCAAACATAGCCTCCAGTGCCCCACTGGCATTTTTTCACAAGTAACTGGAAATATTTATTCCCTCTTTTTAAAAAAAATATTCTAAAAGAACATATGTGAAAGTTTATACATATAATGGTTCATAACCATGAAAACCTCATAGCAAACAAAATAAGGTAAGGCAAACAAATTCACAATGAGGTATTGTTACGTCAGCTTCATTAACAATTCAGTGATGACATGGCTTAAGTGTTTTGTTTTCTTTGCACTGAATACTATCAGAGAAATGAGTGGGGATTATGTAGCTCATTTGCCTTTTCCCCCAAAGCATACGACAGATTTCCAGAAATTAATGAAATGATTAAGAGGTTTGTAAGGTGATGAGTCCTTATTTGCAAACATAATCAAAGGGTACCATATTGCTACGAATTTATTTTCATTATTATGATCTTGTATCTTTTTCAAACTGCAAGTCAGCTTTTCATGTAGTGCTATTTTCCATGCTCTTTGTGGCCATCATTGAAAGTACAGGCCACCAGCAAAGCACAATTATTTATTTATTCCATCTATATGAAGCCTTTCTGGTGACAAATCAAGGATGATTCATCAGACACAGGTCACCTTCTGCTCTCTCCTCAAAGACTGTTGTCCTCCTTTTGGTTGGGGTACAGAGGGCTGTGTATCTTAAGTTGTTCATGTTTCTTCTTCCTATCTTCACTCCTCCTACCTCTGAGTCTAAACCTGCTCTGTGTACGATATTCTTGTACGTTACAAACTAAGGTATGCAGATGATACAGTACTGCTAGCAGAAACAAAGCCCTGGAACAATTACTGATGAAGGTCAAGGAGGAAAGGGCCATGGTTGAATTGATGCTGAACATTAAAAAACCAAAAATAATGAACAAAGAAGATCTAAGAGAATTCACCCTATACAACAAGAAGATTGAAATAGTTAAAAAGTTCCCAAACCTTTGTTCAAATATCGATCAGAATGGAGGCTGCAGTCAGGAGATCAGAAAAAGGCTAGGATTGGAAAGGGCAGCTATGAAAGAACTGGACAAGATCCTAAAGTGTTAAGAAATAATTCTGAATGCTAAAGTGAGGGTAGTCCAAGCCACTGTATTCCCCATCACCAGGTATGGATATAAGAGCTGGACAGTGAAAAAAGCCAAGAGGAAGAAAATCAACTCATTTGAGATGTGATGCTATAGAAAAGTACTGAAAATACTGTAGATAGTCAAGAAGACAAACAGATCAGTCCTAGAAGAGATCAAGTTTGAACTCTCTCTGGAACCTAGGATGACTAAGTTGAGGCCGTCGTACTTTGGCCATATCATGAGGGAATATGAATCTTCAGAAAAGGCATTGATGCTAGTGGAAGGCAGTAGAAAGAGAGGAATAGACTAAGGGCCTCGGCAGATGGCTTATTGAGCCGTCTTGGAGGCCCGGAAGAGGAGGGGCCACCGCACGAGCGGCGCCCCTTCCTCTTCCTGAGGTCGCCCTCGGAGTCGCCGGCCCTCCGCATGGCCGGGGCTCCGGGGATGACCTCACGCCGCAGCGACCGCATGCGCTGCGGCGGAAGAGTCAGGGAAAGTGCGCCCGCCGCTTTTAGGGCGCACTTTCCCTGACATCTAAAAGGAGCGCCAATTTGGAGCTCCTTTTAGGGACGCCGCAGGAGCGCCGTGGTGCAGAGGCTCCGCTCTGCCAGCGCTCCGTCCGGCGGTGTCCCGGAAGCAGTCGTCTGCTTCCCCTCTAAATCAGGGAGGACATAGGCCTGGGCCTGCAAGACCTAAGCAGAGAGGTTAAGGACAGGTTTATTGGAGATGTCTCATCCACAGGGTTGCTATGAGTCCAAGTCGACTCAAGGGCTGTTAACAACAACAGAGAGCTATTCTCTTGCGTTTGCACTCCATTCAAAACCCTCCCACACCAGAGAGCTGCCAGGAAGCAAAGCCATCAAGTACTATCTTGGCAAGGTGAATGATGTATAAATAAATAATGTAAAAGCAAGCAGACATTGTTCCTATAGCCCTTGCACAATTTACAGACAGCCGAGAGCATCCTCTTGATAGAAATGTCTTCTGTATCACATACAAATGCTGATGGCATGTAGAAATGCATTTTCAGATCCGATCACATTGGAAACTTTGCACAAGGAGAAAAACTGCTGCATCAAGGGGAAATATAGGGTTAGAAAGAGGTCTCGGGGTGGGGTTGGGAATCAGAAACTGAGAAAGACACACTTTTAGAGTACAACTCCAAGAATCCCACACTGGCCAGAGGATTATGATAATTATAGTCCAGGAAATAGTTTTCCATTTTTCCCCCAGGAGAAGTATACAGTTGAGAGGAAAGACTCCTGCCCAAGGCCTTGCTGAGCTGTTGGCAATCAGAAAGTGTTAACCTTTAGAGTACCTAGTAATTAAAGTTCTCCAGACACTTTGCAATATGTATACTACATGATATTTTCATTGCTTGAAGACATAACTGGATATAGGAAGCAGTGCAGAAACTAATAATAAAAAGGGACTATTATCATAAAGATTCCAGATGAATCATCACTCTGACCTGGTAGAGGGCAGTTTCCTTTGTTCCTCTACAACTCTTCTTTCCAGCATATTAGCTTTCTACAAGCAGTGCACTTTTGATGAGGGGCACTATTTACAGGAGACAATCCCCCTAGTGCATTCTGAACCATCCCAATAGGACTGAGATCGCAGACTGCCATCTGTACTAGCCAGCAATGGAAATGTACTGGGGTGTCTACAATATGACATAAATATTACGATGTTTTGCATCTTTGAATAGCAACTTCATATGATAGAGAGGTGGTGGGGGTCTCTTTCTCTGGACATTTTTAAAAAGAGGCTGAGGATGTTCTAGCTGGAGCTCCTGCACTGAGTGATGCTTATGAGGCCCCTTCCTACTTTATGATTTTATGTTTTACCAAGCTAGCCCACCCTCTGTGAACTGATAGCCAGATGCAGTCATTCCAAGCACAAAACACAACTTTGCCTGTCACAATTGGCCCATATGATGAAGAATGGGAAGACAGAAAGCTGCTTTGTGCCAATGTCTCAGGTAAGGCAACCTAAGGCTGCAAGCCTATGTGCCAGAGACATGCAGCATGAACAGGATCCAACCCATGGGGGTTCCCATCCAGCTTCCCATCTTTTCTGCCATGCCCAAACACTTCCTCAAAGCACTGCTCCTCAGCTGAGCACTAGGAATAGGCTCTTTCTATTGGACTGTACTAAGAGAATGCTTTTATCTCTATTCAATGAACAGAGATAAGAGCGGGATGAAGCTCCGAAACCTTTGCATAGCTAGTAGGTCAAGAATCTAATTTTATTTATTTTATGTTATTCTTTTCCTTTCATTGTTTATACTCCTCCTGATTACAGATGTAAGACAGAATATTGTTGATGATTGTTTATGTCTTCAAGTCATTTCCAACATATGGTGAACCTCTCATGGGGGTCTCTTGGAAAGATTTGTTCAGAAGGTTGCCACTGTCTTCCCCTGAGGCTCAGAGAGTGTCACTACCCCAAGGTCACCCACCGGGTTTCATGGCTGAGAGAGGAGTTGATCCCTGGCCTCCAGAGTCAGAGTGCACCACTCAAACCACTATATCATGTTAACCAAGACATTAAATGAATCACACCAGAGATCCATCTCAGGCAAGCACCTTTCTTCTCTAACTGGCCAGCCCTTCCATGACAGCCCTTAAGCAAGACATGAGGACTACAGTTCTTCTCCTTTGGGCCATCAGCTCTCTCAAGCAACTGAGATTCACCAGAATATTACCTCTCCACGAAAATGTTCTGTCTCACAATCCCAGGTATTGATCGACTGGTTCATTTAATTTACAATATATGCCACCTTATTCCCAGAAGTGGGATTCAGAGGCTCATCAACATCAACAGCTGTCAATAGACATACCTTCTTCCATAGAGGTGTCTGATTCACTTTTAAAGTTATCTGTAATGCTGACTGTAGCTACATCTTATGGAGAATTTTCTTTTGTCAATCCTGAACTGACGGCACATAACCTTCACTTTGTGACCACCAAGTCTTGCCCAGTTGGAGGATAAAAAAATGACTCTATCCTATATATAGAGGCAGGCAACTTGCAGCCCACCACAGCCTGATGGACTGCAATTCCCATAAGCCCTAGCCAGCACAGCCATTGGTGACAGATCACGGGAGTTGCAAGCTAGTAGCATCTGAAAGGTCACAAGCTGTCCAATCCCAATATGTATTAACAAAAAACCTCATGATCTGAATACTGTACTAATCTATACATAGGGGAAACAGTTAACATTCACAAAAAGAAGAGAGGTGTTTGTATATTAAAGATTTTAAAACTAATCTCCCTCTTAAAAAAAAAAACTTTAGGAAAAAACCTTAAGGCAGGCCAAGGAGCCCAATAATAACTGAGTGTTCTCAGTGTCCAGAAGACATGGACTGTCTCTTTGGTGCAGATGTAAACCAGGGAGAAAATGGAACAAAGCATCCTTTAAAAGGGGCATGGCTATCTGGGCTCCTGAACAGCAGGACTGAACAAATCAACATTTTGGTGTGTGCCCCATTTGTAAAAGTTTAGTGTATATGTGTCATAAAGGTCCAAAACACTACAGAAACAATCCAGTGTGAGACCACTTTAACTGCCCAGGCTCAGTACTAGGGAATCCTGGGAATTGCAGTTTGCTGTGGCACCAGAGCTCTCTGGCAGAGAAGGCTAAATGTCTCACAAAACTACAGTTCCCAGAATTCCCTATCATTGAGCCAGGGCAGTTAAAGCGGTCTCAAATTGGGTTAGTTATGCAGTGTGTTTTAGATCAGAATCATAGAGTTGGAAAAAACCACAAGGGCCATCCAGTACAAACCCCTGCCATGCAGGAATATACAATTAAATCACTCTTGACAGATGGCCATCCAGCCTCTGTTTAAAAGCCTCCAAAGAAGACCTTACCACAGTCCAAGACAGCATATTCCACTGTCAAATAGCTCTTAGTGTCAGAAAACTCCTCCTAATGTTCAGGTGGAATCTCTTTTCCTGTAATTTGAATCCATTGCTCCGGGTCCAATTCTCTGAAGCAGAAGAAAACAAGCTTGCTATCCTCAATATGTAACCCTTTCAAATACTTAAATATGGCTATCACACAACCTCTTAACCTTAAATAAAAGGTTTGATGTTGATAGTTGATAAATAATGGATTATAATTGTGTTGTTATAGGTGTTTAAAAAAACAATTGTTTTAAGATAATAGATTAGACAACAATAAAACATTTGATAAGTTTTTTTTAAGAGATATAAGCTTGTGATTTAAAATAGCCACATTGTGATAGAGTGTTTTATAAATAGTTCATTTGCTTTAAAGTTATGTGATATGATGGTCAGTTTAAAGATTTGGTGTTTAAATATAGACAAGCTTAATAGTTTGATAGATTAAAAATAAAGATATATAGTTATAAGTGTTGATAGAGTTTTAAGTGCTGATAAGACAAATATATATAACATTAAATGAGATAAAATAGATTAAACAGTTATAAGATTTAAATTGTGAGTTGTCAGTTGTGATATATAGAGATTCACAGACATACATTTTTATGACAAAAACAAAGGTGTTAAAAATGTTAAAATATAGGTCAAGATATGTTAGAGTTTTATAACAAAATGCTAGGGAGAGCTGGTTTAAAAATAAAATTGTGTGTCTAGAGTTTAAAGCCAAGACACAACACTATAGATATATTAACAAAGGGTTTTAGAGATAAAACAACATTTAACAATTATTATAACAGGTTGAGGTGTTACTTTAGATATATAGAGTCAAACATTGTGCTTAGATGGTTTTAATAACAACAACAAAATAATTCTCACACATCTATACATTTCAGGAGGGGATTGTTAGGATATGAATGGGATATATAGTCAAAGGTGAAATGTAAAGATGTGTGTGTGTGTGTCTGTAATTTTCCACTTGAGAACAGTTTTCTAGACAAGGCACAAACAATATTTAGAGAAACAGGGTGAATCAACGCCAGGTGGTAACAGAGACATCAACAATGTACTTTCCCAGTGATAGAACTAATGGAACCAGACTTTGTTATGGTTAACAAGTAATAACAATTATATGTAAACATCGTTAGCTTGGGAAAGTTACTCACGTGGTGGATGATGGACAACAAGAGGCTGGGTTAACATACATCATACTGTCATTATCCAATTAACATAAAGTTAACACCTAGAAGGTGGAGTATGGGATGGGCTTAAAAAATCCTTTGTCTAAGAATTGTTTTATTGTTTAAGATGTGAGGGTGTGTGGCTGGATGCAGTGATTTTAACTGCAACAAGTTGGATCCTAATGTTTTTTTGGATTGTTAAAGATGTAATCTTGTATGGCTGAACTGGACAAGTTCATCACAATGGATTTTACTTAGTTGTCTTGTTTTTACTTTTTATATGCATTAATAAAGCTATGCTTTTGGACTTTACAATGTGTCTTCTTGACTGAGGAAGACAGGATGCTGGAGAAGAGAAGCTGAGCCAGTTGATGGCAAATCTACACAGTGGCTGTGGATCACAGCAGCCAGCTTGTCCTACAGACTCTGCTGGGTGCCAAAAGACATACTACAACACTCATCATCCACACACCAACACTCTTCTCCAGGCTAAACATACCCAAATCCCTATGACACTTCTCATAGACATAGTTTTCAGACCTTTCACCATTTGGGTCATCAACAGTCTTTTCTAAAAGGCAGCAAAATGCATCCTATATACAATTATAATACATAAAATGAAAAGCTATATGAAGATAAAGCCTAAATTCTAAAAAGTGAGCTGGAAGTTTCAATAAGAGAAACCAGAAATAATAAATCATCAGGAACAGACCATATTCTAATTGAATCACTACAATCCACACAGACAGAATCAACGCAAGTGCTAACTAAAATATGCCAACAAATATGGAAAACAAAATTGTGACCAACAGATTAGAAACTATCAATATGTACATCTCCATCCACAAAAAAGGAGATCCAAGACTGCAGAAACTATAGGACCACAGCATTGATTTTCCATGCAAGCAAAATTATGCTAAAAATTCTGCAACCTAGACTCCAATCATACATGGGGAGGGAAATCCCAGAAGTGCAAGCACAGTTCAGGAGGCACTAGGGACCACATTCAAACATACAATGGCTAATGGAACACACCAAGGAATTCCAAAGAAAATTAATATGTGTTCGATAGACTATAAGAAAGCCTTTGACTGCATAGATTGTAAAAAGATATAGAATGCTTTTCAAGACATGGGAGTGCCACAACATCTGATAGTTCTGATGAGAAATCTGTACTTAGGACAAGAGGCTACTGTGAGAACAGAATATTATATGGAGAAACAGAATGGTTCCCAATTGACAAAGGGATCAGGCAGGGCTGCATCTTTTCACTCTATCTGTTCAACTTGTATGCAGAAAATATCATACAAAGAACAGGACTGGACAAAGAGGAGTGAAGTTAGGAGGAAGGAATATCAACAGTCTAAGATATACAGATGACACCATACTACAAGCAGAAGACATCACAGACTCGGAACTAAGGAGGAAAGTGCAAAGGCAGGATTAGTGTTGAACATAAAGAAAACATAAAGAAAATAATAATGACTCCGGAGGATCTAGACAAATTCAACCTAGACAATGAGGAAATTGAAATAGTAAAAGAGTTCCCATACCTTGGATCAAACATTGATCTGAATGGGTGCAGCAGTCAAGAAATCTGAAGAAGACTAGGAATAGGGAGGGCAGCTTGGAAAGAACAAGAAAAGATCCTAAAGAGTAAAGATATACAACTGAGCAGGAAAGCTAGAATTTTACAAGCCAGTGTATTTCCCATCATCATGTACAGGTGTGCGAGCTGGACAGTGAAGAAATCAAATAGGAAGAAAATCAATTCATTTGAGATATTGTGCTGGAGAAGAGTGCTGAGGACACTTTGGATAGCCCAAAAGACAAACAAATGGGTCCTAGAACAGATCAAGCCAGAAATCTCCCTGGAAGCCAAGATGATTAAGATGAGACTGCCATACATACATCATGAAAAGGCACAAATAATTGGAAAATACAATCATGCTAGGAACGGTGGAGAAAGAGAGGAAGGGCAAATGCTAGATGGATGGATTCTATTAAGGAGGTCACAGGTATAAATTTACGGGACCTAAGCAGAGTAGTGGAGGATAGGGGATCTTGTAGGTATCTCATCCACAGGGTCACTATGAGATGGGATCGATTTGAAGGCAGTTAACAACAAACAGCAAATATATACACTTGCATCTATTTCACAAGATCTGGGAAATCAAAGGAAAATTCAAACCAAGGAATGGGATGATCTATGACAATACAAATAACATAATTCAAGACCAGGAAGGAATAAAAAGACGTTGGATGCAATACACAGAAGAATTATACAAAAAAGATGACAAAATAAAGGACAGATGGAATGAAGAGCCATATGAAGATGAACCCCAAATCCTAAAAAGTGAGGTGGAAACAACGATAAAAGAAATAATGAAAAACAAATCACCAGGAACAGATGATATTCTAATTCAGGGGTAGGCAACCTTTCCCCTTTAAGGGCTGAGGGACTTCAGCTCCCAGAAGCCTCAGCCATGTTGGCCAATAGTCCCATGTTGGCCAATAGCTCCTGGGATTCTGGGAGCTAAAGTCCCTCGGCCCTTAAAGGGGAAAGGTTGCCTATCCCTGCTCTAACTGAACTGCTGCAATCCACATTGACAGAGTCAACTCTAGTGCTAACCAACATATGTCAACAGATATGGAAAACAAAACAATGGCCAACAGATTGGAAGCAATCAATATACATCCCCATCCACAAAAAGGGAAACACAAGAGACTGCAGCAACTATAGGACCATAGTTTAAACCAGGGTTTGGTTTAAATCAATCAGCCTTTGCAAAGCCCACTGATTTCCCATGCAAGCAAAATCGTGCTCAAAATTCTGCAACACAGACTCCAATCATACCTGGAAAGAGAGATCCCAGAGGTCCAAGCAGGGTTCAGGAAAGGAAGGGGCACTAGGGATCACACTGAATACATGCAATGGCTAATAGAGCGCACCAGGGAATTCCAAAAGAAAATCAGCATGTGCTTTACAGACTACAGCAAAGCCTTTGACTGCATATGAAAGGCTATGGAATGCCCTCAAAGACATGGGAGTGCCAGCACACAGGCTCGGCAGAAGAAGGAGGAGTGAAAATAGGAGGAAGAAATATCAACTATCTAAGATATGCAGATGACACCATAGTACTAGCAGAAAACCTCACAGACCTGGAACACCCACTAAGAAGAAAGTGCAAAGGCAGGCTTAATGCTGAATATAAAGAAAACAAAAATGGACAGCCAAAAGGACAAACAAATGTGTCCTAGAGCAGATCAAATCGGAAACCTCCCTGGAAGCCAAGATGACCAAACTGTCATATTTCAGACACATCTTGAGAAGAGGGGACTCTTTGGAAAAATAATAATGCTGGGTAAGGTGGAGGGAAGTAGGAAGCGAGGAAGGCCACATGCCAGATGGATGGACTCAATTATTAAGGAAGTCATGGGTATATTAAGGGGTTGCAGGAATTAAGCAGAGCAGTGGAGGACAGAGGGTCTTGGAGATGTCTCATCCATAGAGTCATCATGAGTCGAGATTGACTGGAAGGCAGTTAACAACAACAACAACTCTCTTGTTTACAAACGTTTCCCCCCCTGACTGGTTCAGGATGATGACATTTGGAAACTGGAAGACTCTAATTTCACTATAATATAATGCAGGATGAATAAGGGGGGTTGCAGACTGCCAGAAATAGTGTGAATTCAGTCCACTTTTAGGGTTAGGGTTAGTGCTAGGGAATCATGGGAACTGTTATTTTTCTGAGACGTTGAGCCTTCTCTGTCAGATAACTCTGATGCCACAATAAAATACAGTTCCCATGGTTCCCTAACTCTAACCCTAACCCTAAAAGTGGACTGAATTCACACTATTTCTGGCAGTCTGCAACCCCCCTAAGTGTAGTTTAGCATTAGTCAAACCATGAATATCCACAGCAAAGAAAAATGGTAGCATGGCTCCCCTCATAGCATTGATGCACCTTCAATATCCCAAGATGGAAAAATCCCCAGGGCTGCATAGCTAACCAAGCAAACACTACTTAAGGCAGGGGTAGGCAACCTAAGGCCCAGGGGCCGGATGCGGCCCCACGAGGCCTTTGGACCAGCCTCAAGCCGGTCCTGCCGCCGCCGCCGCCGCCACCCACCATGATGATATTATTGTTGTTATTACTTTTTCTTGGGGTTTTCTTGGCAAAATCTCCACAGGGGTTTTGCCATGGCTTTTCAGGGGCTGAGAGAGTGTGCATGCATATTTTTTTAATTTTTTTAATTTTTATATTTATTTATTTATTTATTTATTTTTGGTGCTTCGGCCCCCCAATTGTCTGAGGGACAGCAACCCGGCCCCCAGCTCAAAAAGGTTGCCTACCCCTGACTTAAGGACTAGAAATTGATTCTTTTCCCTCACGCCACACTCACTTCAGGGCTGATGTCTGCTTGCCTGTGGGAGTCTCAGTAGTGAACAAGTTCTCCCTGGTCAACCATTGAGGCCTCAACACACATACTCCCGCCTGAGGAAGGACCTTAGTTCAGTGGTAGAGAAGCTACTTTGCAGGCAGAAAGTCCAGTTTCTGTTAACATAGGCTGCATCCGCACTGCAGAAATAATCCAGTTTGACTCCACTTTAACTGTCATGGCTCCATCCTATGGAATCCTGGAATTTGTAGTTTGTTGTGGTACCAGAGCTCTCTGACAGAGAAGACTAAATATCTCACAAAACTACAATTTCCAGAATTCCCTAGCATTGAGCCATGGCAACTACAATGGTGTCAAATTGGATTATTTCTGCAGTGCGGATGCATCCATAGTGTCATAGTTAGTATGGACAGGAACTAGGGAGGCCATGAAACTTGTCTCATGAAGCCAGTGAGAATTATTTCTGAGTACATAGGTACCTTTATATTGCACCTTTTCCTACTGATACTTTAACAAAGGATGGGGAAGATGTGACCTTCACACATTGTTGGACTAGAGTTCCCATCATCTCTCTCCAGTGGCTACACTTAGGGGAGATTATTGTAGTTGTGATCCAGCACAATTTGGAAGACTCAAGTTTAACAGCACAGTCCTATAGCTACTCAGAGGCAAATCTCACCGATCAACACTTTGTGATCTCCCAATGGAAAGCAAGAACACAACCATTTTTAAAAATTAAAATAAACAGTCCCAGATTTGTTTCTCATTTAGGAAAAATTAAAGAAATTATATTATACAGAAATAGCTAGCAGATGTTTCTGAGGTTCTCATCCTGATCAAACTTCCTGGACATCAACTCACAGCTGTGGTACCACCAGGCAAAGTTACAATGTGACCCCTCTTCCCATGTCTACAAACATCTCCTTTGCACAATGCAATGGTAGTAACAGAATATGGAAGGGGCTGCTGTGCCATATATCATCTGCTGTTCCATATAGATTGTCCCTTATTTTTCACCAGGCTAAGAAAGGGGAACCCAAAAGATAGCTGGGGGGAGCTTCCACAGGAACAGAGAAAGAATACGGAAGGAAGGAAGGAAGGAAGGAAGGGTGATGTACTGAGCAATAGAGCAATCAGAAGTAGAGGGAGAATGTGTTCAAAGCACAGATGATCCCATCTTGGCACAGAAGCAAAAATATCTGGCTAATGGCACTGAGATTCAAGTGGATATGATTGTCCTCAGGGGAACTGGAACGCCAGGGAAAGGCGCCCGCATACTACAGTAGTTGCCCCAGACTGGGCTGAGATATCAGGATAGAAAGCCAAATTTATGAGGGGGGCAGTTCCAGGGAGAAGCTGCCCAAGAGGCAAGGATGCTGTGCCTGGAAACCATATCACACTTTCTGCTGAAACTGCTAAGAAACATTCCATGTTGTGAAATTCATCGGACGTCCTCTTGACTTCATTTGACTGGCGACCTCACAGGATAGTGTTGTTGTTTTTTTTTAAATGCCCCCCATAATCTAATAACAACAGCTGGGTGGACATGGTGGGGGGGAGGACTTTCCTGGTCAGAATCTCCATCTCTTTTTAAAAAGCACCATTCATAACCAGCATGGCATAGTGATTTGACTATGACTCTGGAGACCAGGGTTGAATCCTAGCTCGGCCACGGAAACCCACTGAGTGGCCTTGGCAAATCACACTTTCTTAGCTTCAGAGGGAAGCAAACGCAAAGCCCCTTAGAAGAAACTTGCCAAGAAAACCCCCTTAGGGTCGCCACTAGTCAGAAATTTTAAGCCAACACAAAAAAACAACAAAATTCCTAACCAAGGGATCCAGGTTTGAGAGCATCTCCTCATTAGCTGGGTATGTTTAGCTTGGAGAAGAGATGGTTACAAGGCGATATAATAGCCCTCTTTAAAGGATGTCATGCTGGAGATGGAGCAAGTTTGTTTTTTGCCATTCCAGAGACTAGGACCAAGAGCAATTGATTCAAATGACGGGAGAAGAGATTCTTCCTCACCATTAGGAAGATCTTCCTGACAGTAAGAGCTATTAGGCAGTGGAGATTCCTTCTTTGGAGGTTTTTAAACAGAGGTTGGATGGCAATCTTTTGGGAGTGCTTTGATTGTGTCTTCCTGCATGGCAGGGGATTGGACTGGATGACCCTTGAGGTCTCCTCCAACTCTATGATTCTATGACACATATACCCTAAAAGTTTACAAATGCGGCACACAACAAAATGTTGATTTGTTGAGTCCTTCTGTTTAGGAGCTCAGACAGATAGCCATGCCTTTTTAAAAGGATACTAGGTTCCCCATTCTCCCTGGTTTACATTCTCATGTCACTCTGTTCTTATTGAATGAGCCCTTGTGGTCTCTTCCAACTCTCCCAGGATTCCCAGATTCTGGGAAGCAGCTCCAATCCCTTTCTTCCCCCACTTGCATGCTTCCCCCTCCCTCTCTGAAGTCTTTCCAAACCAGTCAGCACCCCAAATCCCCATCCTCATCCTGTGAGCCTTACAAGGGGTTCTTAAAGGAGTCTTTGGATAGCAAACCCCAGGAAAAGTAGAAAAACCAGCATCACTCTCATCTCACATAACAGCCCTAGTGGATTGCAATGAATCACAGGCTGCAGCAATACGGGGGGGGGGGGGGGGGGAGGTGGATTATGCATCTGAAAGCCACTGGCCCACTGGATCTGTCCCCTGATAGCACCTGCTTGGTCAGAGGTCTACAGGAACAGGAAGGTGCAGTGTGACCAGACATCCTCCTTTTCCAGAGCACATCCTACATTTCAACCTTCTGTCCAGGAGGAATTTCAAAATGTCCTCCACTTCTCCACTTTGAGCATGACTAAGAAGCAAGAAGCGATATTTATAGGAGTGTTTTTAGCTTTCATTTACTCCTGCCCTACAGTTTTCTTGAATATCCTGCATTTTGTGGTACCTTGTCCACCTCTGCGATGAGGACATCTGGTCATCTGGGAAGGTGGTTTCAGGGAGGAGTGGCCAAGGGTTCCCCCCACTCTGGCTTCCAGCCAGGGCCTGGCCTCCACTGAATCTGTCCCCTTATAGTTCCTGCTTGGCAGAGGTCCCTGGAACCATCTTCCTCCCCCAGTAGACATCTGACCAAGCAGGGGTTGGGAAAGAAGGGGGCCAAGGGTCCCCCCCCCGGGTCTCCTGGTAGCCCCTGAAATCAGAGGTCTACAGGGGGAGGAATGAGGCTCCAGGTGGCCAAGGGTCTCCCCCTCTGGTCCCCTGGTAGCCCCTGAGCACAGAGGGCTACAGGGAGAGGAAGGAGGCTCCAGGTGGCCAAGGGTCCTCCCATCCCCCAGCTGGGCCTGAACAGTGGCCCCAATGGATGGGTCTCCTGGTAGCCCCTGCTTGGCCAGACATCTACTGGGGGAGGACGGTGGCTCCAGGGAAGGCTAGCCAAGGGATGGCCCCTATCTCCCAGCCTGGGACTGGGCCCTACTGGATTGGTCAGAGGTCTACTGATGGAGGATCCTCACCTTCCAGCTCCCAGCCTGGGCCCTGGTAGCCCCTGCTTGGTCAGAGGTCCCTGGAGCCACCTTCCTCCCCAGTAGACCTCTGACCAAGCAAGGGTTGGAGAAGAAGGTGGCCAAGAGTCCTCCCTTCTGGTCCCCTAGTAGCCCCAGCTTGGCCTACTGGAGGAGGAAGGTGGCTCCAGGGAGGGGTGGCCAAGGTTCCCCCCATCTCTCAGCCTTGGCCTGGTCAGTGGCCCCCACTGGATCAATCCCCTGGTAGTCCCTGCTTGGTCAGAGGTCTACTGGGGAGGAAGGTGGCCCCTGGGAGGGGTGGCCAAGGCTCCCCCCATCTCTCAGCCTTGGCCTGGCCAGTGGCCCCCACTGGATCAATCCCCTGGTAGCCCCTGCTTGGTCAGAGGTCTACTGGAGGAGGAAGGTGGCTCCAGGGAGGGGTGGCCAAGGCTCCCCCATCTCTCAGCCTTGGCCTGGTCTGGATCAATCCCCTGGTAGCCCCTGCTTGGTCAGCGGTCTACTGGGGAAAGGCAGTGGCTCCAAGGAGGGGTGGCCAAGGGTGCCCCCCTCAGCTCCCAGCCTGGGCCTGGCCAGTGGCCCCCACTGGATCAATCCCCTGGTAGCCCCTGCTTGGCCAGAGGTCTACTGGGGAGGAAGGTGGCCCCTGGGAGGGGTGGTCCAGGGTACCCCCTCTGGCTCCCAGCCTGGGCCTGGCCTATAGGGCCCTAGTCGAGGCCCAGGCTGGGAGCCAGAGGGGGGCATCCCCGGGAGCCCCTTCATCATCCTCTGAGCAAGGAAGGTCTCCTGGAGGCCCTCCTCCTTCTCCTGGGTCTGTACAGGCTCACCTCCTCGGCCTGCTTGCGGAGGGCCTTCTCCCGCTCGTACTGGGTGAGGAGCTGCTCGTTGTCCTCGCGGAGGAGCTCCAGCTCCACCTCGTGCTCCTGGTTGTCGGTGAGGACGGAGTCGAGGTTCTCCAGCACCGTCACCACCAGCGGCATCAGCTCCTTGACCACCTCCTCGTCGTAGCAGCGGATGAGGCGCTCGAACTCCCGGTAGATGCTGTTGGCCAGGCCCGAGACCCGCTCCGACATCACCGAGCCCGAGCAGTAGTCGTCGCCCGGGTAGCCCCCGACGCCCCCGACGCCCCCGACCCCGTCGTCCAGCTGCAGCTCCAGCATCTTGGCCTCCGCGAGGAAGAAGCACCTGCTGCTGCAGCCGCCGAAGAGGGAGGGAGGGAGGGAAGCGGGCAGGGATGGCGGCGCCTGGCTCTCGCTCTCTCTCTCTCTGTGTACCGCCTCAGCGCCGCCGCTGCTGCTGCTGCTGCTGCTGTTCCTGCGGCCTCGGCTGGCTCTGCCCACCGCCTTGCGCCACTGGCCACTCCCGCCTTGGCCCTCCGCCGCCGCCGCCGCCGCACAGGCGCACCGCCAGCCACCGCCACAGGCGCTCTGCGGCCCGGTTTGTTTTCCCTCAGCCGAGGAGACGGCGAGCGAGAGCGGAGGACCGACGACGACGACGATGGGGAGGAGGAGGAGGAGGAGGAGGAAGAGGTTTCCGGCCCTTTCTCCTCCTCCTCAGCGCATCCCTTCTCCTCCTCCTCCTCCTCAACGAAGCTGAGCCCCTTCCCAGTGGCGTCGTCAGGTTGGCCTCACTCGGTGTGTTACCACCGTAGAGAATCCTGCCTCAGTCGCACACCGCCATGGGCCTCCACAGGCCCTCCCTTGAGTTGGCGGTGTCACTCGGTGCGTTGCCTCATGGTGTCACCCCCACCACCTCTACTGACCTCCTCCCACACCACAAGACTGGACCCTGAAGGACTCCACAGGCCCAGTGATACCCCTCAGGTTGGGGTCACTCGGTGTGTTACTTCATGGGGTCACCACAAACACAAACACACCTCCATGGCCTCCACAGGCCCTCCCTCAGGTTGGTGTCACTAGTTGTGTTAATTCATGGTGTCAACACACACACACACACACACACACACCTCCATGGGCCTCCACAGGCCCTCCCTCAGGTTGGTGTCACTAGTTGTGTCACTTCATGGTGTCACAACACACACACACACACACACCTCCATGGGCCTCCACAGGCCCTCCCTCAGGTTGGTGTCACTAGTTGTGTCACTTCATGGTGTCACCACACACACACACACACACACACCTCCATGGGCCTCCACAGGCCCTCCCTCAGGTTGGCCTCACTCGGTGTGTTACCACCGTAGAGAATCCTGCCTCAGTCGCACACCGCCATGGGCCTCCACAGGCCCTCCCTTGAGTTGGCGGTGTCACTCGGTGCGTTGCCTCATGGTGTCACCCCCACCACCTCTACTGACCTCCTCCCACACCACAAGACTGGACCCTGAAGGACTCCACAGGCCCAGTGATACCCCTCAGGTTGGGGTCACTCGGTGTGTTACTTCATGGGGTCACCACACAACAGGCCCTCCCTCATGTTGGTGTCACTAGTTGTGTTAATTCATGGTGTCAACACACACACACACACACACACACACACACACGCCTCCATGGGCCTCCACAGGCCCTCCCTCAGATTGGTGTCACTAGTTGTGTCACTTCATGGTGTCAACACACACACACCTCCATGGGCCTCCACAGGCCCTCCCTCAGGTTGGTGTCACTAGTTGTGTTAATTCATGGTGTCACCACACACACAGAGCTCCATGGGCCTCCACAGGCCCTCCCTCAGGTTGGCGTCAATCGGCGTGTTACCTCATGGTGTCACCCCCGCACCTCTACTGACCTTCTTCCACACCACCAAGGCTGAGCTCCTTCCCAGTGGTGTTGTCACCCAGTGTGTTACCTCATGGTGTCACCTACACACACAGCTCCATGGGCCTCCACAGGCCTTCCCTCAGGTTGGCGTCAATCGGTGTGCTACCACTACAGAGAATCCTACCTCAGTCACACACCTCCATGGGCCTCCACAGGACCTCCCTCAGGTTGGCATCACTCAGTGTCTTGCCTCATGGTGTCACCCCTACCCCCTCTACTGAACTTCCACTCCACACTATAGAGAATCCTTCATTAGTCCCTTTTTTTTTGAGGGAATACTAATTTTTTGAGAGGGAATATTAATGTATCACCTCTCCCAGTGTTTTCATACAGATATTCAATAGCACAGGAAACAAGGCTGCACCCTGAAGGACTCCACAGGCCCAATGGCATCCCTCAGGTTGACGTCACCAGGTGCGGTACCACATGATGTCACCCACCCACACAACTCCATGGGTCTCCACAGGACCTCTCCCCGGGTTGGTGTCACCCCCACACCTCTACTGACCTCCTTCCACCCCACACCATATAGAAGCCTAACTTAGGGCCTAAGCAGACTGCCAGAAATAGTGCACATTAAATTGAGGCACTGCCCTGGCTCAGTGCTAGGGAATCATGGGAATTGTATTTTTTTCTGAGACACTGAACCTTCTCTGTCAGAGAGCTCTGGTGCCACAATAAATTACAGTTCCCATGATTCCCTAGCACTGAGCCAGGGCAGTGCCTCAATTTAAAGTGCACTATTTCTGGCAGTCTGCTTAGGCCCTAAATGTCTCACAAAACTACAATTTCCAGAATTCCCTAGCATTGAGCCATGGCAACTACAATGGTGTCAAATTGGATTATTTCTGCAGTGCAGATGCAGCCATAGTGTCATAGTCTGCTTAGGCCCTTAGTCACTTTTTTATGTGTGTGGGGGGGGGGGAGGTTACTAATGTTACTCTAGACAACGTCTCCCAGTGGTTTTATACAGCTGCTCAATAGCACAAGGGACAACACTGAACCCTGAGGGCTACTACAGGCCCAATGGCATCCGTCAGGTTGGCATCATCCAGTGCGGTACCTCATGGTGTCACCCCCCCCCACACACACACACACAGACACACTTCTACTGCCCTCCTCCTACTCCACACCATAGAGAATCCTACCTTAGTCATGTTACTCCAGACCACCTTTCCCAGTGGTTTCATACAGATATTCAGCAGCACAGGAGACAAGGCTGAACTCAGGGACTTCACGGGCTCAGGTGTGTCACCTGGTGCAGTACTTCATGGTGTTACCCACTACACATACTTCCATGAACCTCCTCCTTGTATGCCACACCATATAGAATCCTACTTTAATCGGTTTTTTTTCTGAGGAGGGGTAGTAATGTTACTCCAGACAACCCCTCCCAGTGTTTTCATGCAGATATTCAATAGCACAGGGGACAAGACTGAACTCCGAGGGACTCCACAGCCCCAATGGCATCCCTCAGGTTGGCATCACCTGGTGCAGTACCTCACTGTGTTGCCCTCCTTCCATTGACCTCCTCCCACTCCACACCAAACAGAATCCAAAAGCTTACGTCATGTTTGGCCAAATAAAGATACCACTGTTTTGTGGATTTTGGCTGTTATTGTACTTTGTACAGTTGGCCATCCATATCCATGGATTTTTTTTTTATCCATGGATTCAACTATCCATGTCTTGAAAATATTCTAAAAAATATGTAAGTTCCAAATGGCAAACCTTGATTTTGCTATTTTATATAAAAGATACCATTTTACTACCCCATTGCATATAATGGGACAAGTATCTATGGATTTTGGTATCCACAGAGGGTCCTGGAACCAAACCCCAGCAGATAGCAAGGGCCCACTGTACTATTACTCATAAATCGTAATTCCCTGAATGTAATGGGAAGAATTGTGACCTAAACCATGAGCAAAATTAAAAGTATATTTTTCAAATGCAACACTGCCTTAATCTATGTGTACATAGTTTCCTGTGATTTAAAATGAAAATTTGGTAAGACATTATTTTTTTAAATAAAATTTTAAAAGAATATTTTTTTTTAATTTTTTAAAATGAAAATTTAAAATCTTAATTTTTATTTTTATTTTAAAAACTACAAACCTGGAGCCTCTGCTGTCTCCTCCTGCTGAGTCTTGCCCCAGTTACATCATCTTTCCGCTGAGCTCCAGCATTTTAAAGGGACACAGGCAAACGCCACAACCCATATCTTCCCAAAAGCAGATGTTTGGGGAACAGTGGTGTCACACACCCTTAGGGTGTCCCTGGTGTGGTCCACACTCCCTGTACCCCTTAGTGACAATTCCACTAATTTCATAGGGTTTCCTTAGGCAAGGAGAACTCAGGTGGTTTGCCATTGCCTTCTGTTGAAGTGGGCTGTATACCAGGGGTAGGCAACTTTTCCCCTTTAAAGGCCGAGGGACTTCAGCTCCCAGAATCCCAGGAGCTATTGGCCAACATGGGACTATTGGCCAACATGGCTGAGGCTTCTGGGAGCTGAAGTCCCTCGGCCCTTAAAGGGGACAGGTTGCCTACCCCTGCTGTATGCATTTGCTTGGGTTAGGGACACAGGACCCCTGTGAAAGTGTGTGTGTGGGGGGGGGGGGAAATGAAAAACAACTATTTTTTTAAACCTAAGAGAAACCTCTCTAGGAATTTCTAGGTCCTTCAGAGCAACTCTGTGATCAATATCTGCCAGATGTCGACCATAGAATTGTGCTAGAGGAGCTACAAATGTCTAGAGAAGTGTTCTCTCTAGAACTCATGATTCCAGAAGTTGGCCACAGAGTCATAGTGGAGGACCTAGAGATTCCTAGAGAGAACGTATTAAATCCACAAATAATCAAATACATAGAAGTCAAAGCTACAAATGTGGATTGACCCTGCCTAACTTAAGTGATCAAATGGGATCTGATGTCATGTAGGAGAGAATGGGTAGGCAGAGCCCATCCATCTTCAGGATCTTCAGAGATCCTGCCGATGTGGATTGAGGAAGGAAAAGAGAAAGAACCATCACCTGCTGAAATGAGCACAACTCCTTCCTATGATTCTCCCAGGACAGTTTTCCAGTGTTCATCTGAGCAAAAATGCACTTGGAAACATTTAGTTGTGCAGGTAATAAATAGCTTGATTCTAACTGAGATTTATACAAGGTACTCTATAAGTCTTATTCATATGCAAAACAAAACAAAAATCCGAACCACCCTGCTGAGCCAACATTAAAAGAAAGATTGTCAAGGGCTATGCAATATAATCCTTTCTCCCAGCATCCCTAATGGCTAATCAATGAGGCATTAGAAAGATTTTGGTAGAGTTGTAATATGAGCTTCAATATTCTGAGGCAGGAAAAAGAAATTAACAGGAAGTCAAAAGTCTGCAAGAAATCTAAAGGGATTTTATTGTTGTTGCTACTCTTACTAGAGCTATAAAAGATTGCTTGTTCAAGGCTGTGGATGAATCTATCAAGATCGCTAAGAGCACGTTTCTGTGACCTGCTAATTTAGCTATTAAAATATTAGTTAGATGTTAACTTTATTTGAACTAAGATAGTAAGGTTTGGGATTTTGTTTTTTGTTTATTTGTTTTCCATTTTGCTCTTTTCAGATAGCCAAAAATGGACAAGGTGAAGCAGGGATAGGGCAGACTTCCAGATGCTATTGGACAACACCTCCTATCAGACCAACTAACATGGTAAGTGATCAGGGATGATGGGTGTTATAATCCATCAGCCTCTGGATTATAAATAAAGTACAGTGGGTCCTTAGTATCTGTTGGAGTTGGTTCCAGGACCTCCTGTGGATACCAAAATCCATGGATGCGCAAGTCCCACTATATTCCATGGGATAGCAAAATGGTGTCCCTTATATAAAATGGCAAAATCAAAGTTTGCTTTTGAGAATTTATTATTTTTTAATATTTTCAAGCCATGGGTGCTTTATTTTTGGTCAAATTTTGTTGTATTTGAATTCAAGGAGTATATAAAATGTCAACATTTAAAAACAGCAACAGTCATCTTAACAGTAATTAATAACAAAATAACAAATCAATAACAACATGGATATGATAATATAGAAGAAGCATTCTGAGGAAACTTTAAAAGGTGCACAGTGTTAAGGAGGTTCTAACATTAATCAGGTCCTGGCACAGTTGAGTCTTCATCCAGAATGTCTTTCCAGAAAGCTTGATGGTGTGGTGGAAGTTGTATCTGACACGAATTATTGTTGATGTACTCTATGAAAAGGAACAAATTTTCAGTAAATGATGTCTTTCCAATTTGTCCTTTTGACTTTCTTACATTGTCTGTTTCTCCATCAGCCATATATCCCAGATTTTCCTCCACCAATTTTCTATTAAAAATTCACCTGTTTTCCAGTTTTTAGCAACTTCCAATCTGGCTATTGCTATAAGGAAAATGATCAAAGCTTTGTGTTTCAGCATTTTATTTTCTGCAAGGAATAGTGATAGAAGTAGTAGACCTGGGCAAAAATTCACCCTTTGTTTTGTTATCTTGGAGATGATGTCTACTATATCAGACCAGAGTTATTTTGGGGCATTTTAACCATATATGTATATAGGTCCCCTTAGTGCTACACCCCCTCCAACACCTGGGTGAAGTGGTGTTTGTGATCCTAGCTAATTGCACAGGGGTGAGATATCATCTCTGTGTTATTTTTAAAATGTTTTCCTTTATGGGGACTGGTCTGGATTGGTGGGGGTGTGTGAACTCCATATTTTTCCAAGGATGCTTTAATCTGTGGATAGAAAAATAAGTGGATATGGAGGGCTAACTGTACAAGAGAAGGTATGATTCATTAGAAAAGACAATAATACTAGAAAAGGTGGAAGGAAATAGAAAGAGGAAAACTGCACACTAGATGGCTAGACTCATTGTGTGTCCAAAGGAGGGCAACTAAAATGGTGAAGGGTCTGGAAACCAAGCCCTATGAGGAACGACTTAGGGAGCTGGGGATGTTTAGCCTGGAGAGAAGAAGGCTGAGAGGTGATATGATAGCCGTGTTTAAATATTTGAAGGGATGTCATATCGAGGAGGGAACAAGCTTGTTTTCTGCTGCTCCAGAGACTAGGACCCGAAACAATGGATGCAAGCTGCAAGAAAAGAGATTCCACCTCAACATTAGGAGGAACTTCCTGACAGTAAGGGCGGTTCGACAGTGGAACACATTCCCTCGGAGAGTAGTGGGGTCTCCTTCCTTGGAGGTCTTTAAGCAGAGGCTGGATGGCCATCTGTCAGGGATGCTTTGATTGGGAGTTCCTGCATGGCAGGGGGTTGGACTGGATGGCCCTTGTGGTCTCTTCCAACTCTATGATTCTATGAATTCTGAACATCTTAGGGGGTTATTGTAACTGTAATTAATTGATTTTAATGCTATTGTTATTTATTTAAAATTGGAATTGTTTAATGCTGTTTTAAGGGGGGGGGATGTGTTTTGTATTGGTTTTATGTTGTTAACCGCCCGGATTGGGAAACCATTGGGCGGTATACAAATAAATTTTATTATTATTATTATTTATTATGATTCATTAGGGAGCTCGGTGATAAGATTTTGCAGAACCTAAGCGGAGTAGTGGAAGACACAGGGTCTTGGAGATGTCTCATCCACGGGGTCTCATGAATTGGGGTTTACTCCAGAGGAGTTAACAACAACAGCAGCAAAGGGGACAGAAGCCCTAAAATATACCTCAATCTCAGATCTTGCTACATCTTGGAAACCAGTGCAGCAGCATCCTAATAAGAGACACCACAAGTCATCATTTGGACCCCTAAACAGCAATGCCAATGTGAACAAGTGGAAACAAGCATTAGAGTGCAGATATATTTTAGGGCTTATGTATCCTTTGTTGTTGTTAACTGCACTGGAGTCAACCCCAATTCATGGTGACCCTGTGGATGCTGATGCCAATGAGAACAAGTGAAAACAAGCATTAAATTGCAGTCGGGACCTTCCCTTCTTAATGGTTTTTCCCAATTTTCTTTAAGCTTATGACTGAGATTAGCCCATGGAGTTGCACCAAGAAAGGCTTCATAGGGCTAACTGGAAAGAAAGTGCAGTTGCTGCTTGGATCCTACTTGGTCAAAGCCTCTTCTCATTGAACCTCCTTGTGTGCTCTGAAAGTCTAGCTACTTGGTTGGACAGCTCCCTTTAAGTTTTTTTAATAATCTTTCCATAGATTCTTGTCTTGTTGAACAGCTCCCTCGTCTGGCTAGTACATGAGGGCTGTTATTGGAGAAAGAGATTCTTGCCTGCAAAATCCACCCCACCCCACCACCAGAATTGGTAAAAGAAATAATGTAGTTGCAAACCCATCTCTCTCTCTTGGTATGAGTTTTTGCACAGTTTCTAAAGAGGCTTGTGTGAGTACAAGAGACAATGCAGTCATAGAAAAAAGAGTACTCTCCCTGCTTAAGGACATAGGGAGAAGCAATTACACTTGCAGTTCTCCTCCTCCCCACCTTGTTTAGGCCTTTTAGGTTCAGAGAAATATAATGTGAGTCGTCAGCTGAGAATGAAACAGCAAATCCCTGGCACAGCATAGAGCTCCTGGAGAAAGTCATATCAGAGCAGAGAGAATTCTCAACAACAAAAAGAGGCAATCACAGTAAATGTAGTCCAAGAGGAAATGATTTACCTAGCATAATATGAAGATGAATAAACAAAAGTAGTCTGTTAAATAGAACAAAAATATATAATTGGTAGAGAGCCAAAGTTGTGTAGTGATTTGAGTGCTGGACTATAACTCTGGAGACCAGGGTTCAATTCCCAGCTCAGCCAGGATGTCCACTGGATGACCTTGGGCAAGTCGAACTCTCTCAGCCTCAGGGGAAGGCAATGGCAAACCTCCTCTGAACAAATCTTGCCAATAAAATCCCATAATAGGTTTGCCTTAGGGTCACCATAAGTTGGAAATGAGTTGAAGGCATACAGGAACAACAACATATTATTGTAGATTAAACTGTAAAATAGTAAATTGTTAAAATGCAGCAGCAAAATATAATTATAATATAATACCCTATTTCTTCAAAAGTACAATCTAAAAACAAATTGGTCTCATAAGAGAAGGCCTGAGAAACAGAAAGTGTTTCTGGTGGGGGAAAGCGGTATTTTTACAATCAAGGTATTTGTTTCTTCTGCACAAACAATGGAATCACCAGAAAGATAAAAGAGACTCAACAGTAGCAAAAGTGGTTAAAAAAAACAAAATATGCACTGGAATATTCTCCGTGATCCTTCTGGAGCCTCTCAAGTACTCACATTAATGCAAGCTCTATCTGGGCCTGTCCTCAGGCGTTTTTAAGCAGGAGGCTTATGTGGGGAGGGTGATTAATTGTAGAACAGTGAGAACCGAATAGAGGTTGTATGTGTCTTGGATGTGATGCAACTGAACTGAACATTAATAAAATAAAATAAAAAATGCATGACATTTGTGTTTGTTAATTATTCTGTGGCTTTTGTGAACATCATCCATAATAATGAAAAATGGAAGCTGTCCAGGAAAGAGGACTCATAGCAGCTTCTTGTGAGGGTGGAAAGCAAATGAAAGCAAAAAAGCAAGGTCTGTATTACCAATCCAAGGGTCCAGCCAAGAAATGGCCAAGCAGTCCGAAGGTCTAGGATTCCAGAGAAGCAGGGTGGCAAGGTAGTCCAAAGGTCAAGGGTTCCAGGAGTTCAAAATAAGTCAGCACTCCGAGAGTCAAGATTTCAGGCCAAGGGACAAGGAGAGCCAGAGGCTTTTGCTAGGAAGCTCAGATAATCTCTGGCACTGAGGCAGCCCTTCTGCACCTGCTTAAATTACTAAACTGCAGGAGCTCAGCTGAGGCTGATTACTCTGGCGTTTTTCATAAAGTCTCCTTGAATGGCGAAGGCCTGCCCTTTCTGCTTGACGCTGGCTGAAGGTAGGCACAGTCCCTTGATCCTCCTCCATGTCTGAAGGTTCTGCTGCTAGGAGGCTTGGCTGAGGAGCCTCTTGGAAGACCACAGGCTCTGCTGGAGGCTCTGCTGGAGCTGGCAAAGCTGCAGGCTCAGGTCCCAGAGGAGGCTCTGGCTCATCCTCTGAGTCCTCCAGGCAGAGCATGACAGGAGCAAACCTCTTTAGGGAACAAGTAGGTGAGAAAATCCAGTTGCATGCTTTTCTTCCTATCTCCACAAGTAAAAGGGCCAGTCATAGATTTGAACCAGATTGAAACAGATTTGTACCAGATTTAAATACCTGGATGTCGTGCCACCCAAATGTTCAGATATGAAAATGGGGCATGACTGCAACAGCACTCATGTTTGCTATACCTTTAAAACAGTTGTGAGGGAAATGGAGGCCATGGGCCTCATGATGTGCAGCCTTAAGCCCCCCAACCCTCTTCAGTTAAAATCATTTGGAGTGATATGGTGGCAATTTTGCACCTGACAGGGACACCCAATGTCTCAAAATGTGGTGGTTTACCTTTCCTTTTCCAGAATCCTTTAACCCCCCCCCCCAAAAAAAAAACATTTCCAAATCTACCTTAAATCAACTGAAAATGGAAACCAGAAATCATATCACATTACTTCATGTCTGGTGCTCCAAGATGGGCTGGTGTGGCTGGAGCGGTGGTCCACAGGGCTAACATTGTCCCCTGCCCTGCACAGTTGCCCAGCATTTCTTTAAGAGAACTGTAAGAAGTGTTCCCACCACTCCATTATGTTTCCATGTTGGTGGGATTGCATGCTACTGTGAGACAAGAGTCTATGCTGATGCACTGGTAAGATCTCCCATATAAAAGATAGGCTTTTGTTGAGAAGCCAAACTCAATGTGCCAAACAACTACTGGGCAGTAGCAGTAGTGGAGGGTGACATTGGTAGTGGATCTCTCAGAGACAACAGCAGTGACAGCATAGTTAACACTTGCTAATAAAAAAGAGACATGATAGACTCCTTTTGAATGACGTTTACCATGAAAACCCTATGATGAGACAATCCAGAATGAAAGAAGAAATAATGCCAGAAGATGAGACTCCTGGCCAGAAGGCATTCAGTGAACTACTGAGGAAGAGCAGAGGAAAAGTAGGAATAGTGCTGTGGCTAATGACACAACTAGACTCATGCTGAAAGGATGTTCAGCTGTTGGCATGCCCAGAAGTGAAAGGAAAGACTGAAGCTGCGCACCACATATCATAGGAACAAAGAGTGTAAGAAGCAACAATTGGGGAAGCTAGACATTGTAAAACAAGAACAGGTATGTATAAACTTTGCAATATTTGGAGTGAGTAAGCTAAAGTGGACAGGAATGGGTCATTTTCAATCAGATGACAACACAATGATTTACTCAGGAAAAAGAAAATCTTAAACACCTTTTGAAGATTGGAAAGAAAAGCAGCTGAATATATCCGCAAGCTCCAGTCCATCAACAGTGGACTGAACAGTGACAATGGCTTCCTGGCACAATACACTTATTATAAAACTGTTAACAACTCAGCCTCATGAGGAGGCTCTTGGATGGTTTATCATATCACCTTCCAGTTCCCAACCTGTACATACAACAGTCCAAAATTCCCTCCACCATTCATATGGTCATCCACCCATCCTGGACTTAGGTAACCTCATTCCTCCTGCCTTTGTCTCTCAACAGCAACAGTTAAAACTGGACCTGGCACCTCATCACCATTCCCACAAATTTTACATTTCTATGGCTATTCATACAGTCTGATTATAAAGGTCCTTCCTGGACATCAGTTGACTCCATGCATCTGAGGAAGTGGAACAAGTCTACTAAAGCTTATGATACAACAACTTTCATTCAGTTAGTCTCAAAGATGCTACAAAATCCCTTCGCATGCTGATTTTCCAGACTGTTATGTCTCAGAAAGTTATCAGTACATGAACTGCGCCATGGCTAGAGCTGCTGCCACACTCAGAAAGAATGCACTTTGACAATGCTTTAACTATCATGGCTCCATCCTATGGAATTCTGGGATTGGTTGTGGCACCAGAGCTCTCTGACAAAGAAGGCTAAGTATCTCACAAAACCATAAGTTGCAGAATTCCATGGCATTGTTAAAGCCATGTCAAACTGCACTAATTCTGCAATATAATAGATACAGCCTAGGTTATACCTACCCAGAGAAGAGTGAAGCTACCAGAAGAGTCAAAGTTGGGTCCAGCACTCTGCATGACAGAGCTCACAGTAACAAAGATGCTAAGATTACTCCCAAGCTGCACACCTGCTTCTCTGGGGAGAGAGCAACTCCACCCAGGACAGTTTGTTAACCACTATTCCAAAGAGCCTCAGTATTAATCAGTTGAGTCATTGAGTGGGTGCCAATGACCTTTTTCTATCCTCAGTATGTCCTTAGTTCTTTCCTGTATAGCAACATCCCCTTAATCATACTGATACTAATACCAAAAACCATACTGATTTTTCTTTAGCATTTTAAGCTGTTCAGAATTGCATCACTGCTTTTTGGTTCAAGGGGAAGAGTTTGTACTGCCATTTGGGCTAACACTTATTCTCCCAGTGAGAGTGTTCTCAACTCCACCCGGTAGTTTGAAAGCCACTTTGGCATCCAGTGGACTCTCTGGAGAGATAAGTTTCCATCTGAATGTTGTTTGTGGCTTGCTTTGTTTCTGTAATGAAATGTATGAACAAGACTCCTTACCGGGAGATATAAATAAGCTGTGCTATCCCTCAAAGGAAGAGCTGAGGTTCAGTAGCAAAGCATATGCTTTGCATGCAGAAGCTCCTAGGTTTGATCTTTGAGAAAATTCTTGCCTGAAGAACCACTTTGCCAGTGTAAATCTGCCTTCCCCAGTCGGGGCTCACCAAAGGTCACTGGAAGTGAAGGTAGCTGTTGTCCAACATCTCTAGAGGCCACTGGGTTGGGTAAAGCACATGTAGGCAGTGCAGACTTGGGTAGAACCATTGCCTCATTTTGGTACAAGGCAGCTCCCTATTGAGGCATTTCTGCATCTTAAGACCTACATTTTCTCAAACACATTCCTTAGCAAAATGTGGTTCCTCTATCCATGTATAGAACCATTGTGGTTTAGGGCCTACTGCTTTAGGGCCTTTGCAGACTGCCAGAAATAGTGCACATTAAATTGAGGCACTGCCCTGGCTCAGTGCTAGGGAATCATGGGAACTGTAATTTATTGTGGCACCAGAGCTCTCTGACAGAGAAGGCTCAATGTCCCAGAAAAAAATACAATTCCCATGACTCCCTAGCACTGATCCAAGGCAGTGCCTCAATTTAATGTGCACTATTTCTGGCAGTCTGCAAAGGCCCTTAGTGATCAACTGGAAGCGCAGGAAAGAGATCCCCTTAAAAGGGGCTCTTCATGTTTCTCGTACATTTGGAGTGGACATCCAATAACATGGATAGTTAACGGATACTGATGGGACTGTCAGAGCCAGATCAGAACAATACCTCTATGTTGCTTTCAGTCTTAACAGTTGCTTTGGACAATAAAATTCCTCAACCACAGGGAAAAAACAGCCCTAATCATGAACATTTGGAGGATTTTAATTTTTTTTCATAAATTGCCAGAGGATATAGGATGGCTGATGCTATTGGCTTCTGGTTCTCACCATCATGTTCTTCTACACTGGGATCTAACCTTTTGTGGCAGATGCCAGGCAAATTTCCAATATGGCAGTTTTAGAACCTGGGCCCTATACTTGGTTTGAAGCAGGGGTTGTATATGAATGTTATAAATATGGGAGATATGGTAGCAATAATAAAAATAAGAAAAGCAGGTTCAGGTTGAGTATCCTTTAGCCGTAATTCCAAAATTCAAAATACTCCAAAAACGCAAAACTTTTTTTTTGTAGGTCACTAAGATAGTGACACCTTTGCTTTCTGATGGTACCATAATTGTGAACTTTGTTTCACGCACAAAATTTAAAATGTTATGCATCAAATTACATTCAGGCTATGTGTATATGAAACAAATTAATTTTGTATTTAGGCTTGGGTCCCATCTCTAAGATGTACATGTACATATATGCAAATACAGGTATTCCAAAATTCAAACAAATCCAAAATCCAAAACACTTCTCATTCCAAGCATTTCAGATAAGGGAGACTCAACCTGTGCTCCTAAAGCAGAAGAAAGTAGAAACAAAGAATGAGTCAGTGTTCATAGGATGGGGTGTGTATATCAAATTTTGTCCCTCTTTCATGCACCAGCAGTGATGTCATGTCACTTCAGTTGCCATTTTTGGTCTAATATGGCTGTTTCTTCAGCATTGCTCCAAAAGTTTCAAAATATTCTGGAGGTGTCTGAGAACGTCAATGGCTGTATGCAGACTGCTGGCCACACTTTTTCCACCGCTGTTAGAAACCAGAGGCCTGATAATTTCCAATCCAGAGCTTTAGAAGGGCACTGATTTTCAAAAGAGCCTAGCTGCATCCATTGAACCCCCTGACGGTTGACCAGTCTCTTATGATGTATTTTGGCTTCATTTGGTGTAATTCTTGTACTGTGTTGCAGCATTCCCAATGGAAGGGGGCCAGGCTTTCTTTGGGCCTTTGCAGACTGCCAGAAATAGTGCAAATTGAGTCCACTTTAACTGCCCTGACTCAGTGCTAGGGAATCATGGGAACTGTAGTTTATTGTGGCACCAGAGCTCTCTGACAGAGAAGGCTCAATGTCTCAGAAAAAAATACAATTCCCATGATTCCCTAGCACTGAGCCAGGGCAGTTAAAGGGGACTCAATTTGCACTATTTCTGGCAGTCTGCAAAGGCCCTTTGAGTAGGTTTGTGTCCTGCAAAAATTGGATGCCATCCTAGTTAAACTTCAAATGTTGTGACCTTGAGGATTCTTCTGCTTCCTTCTTCTGCCTCAGCAAACCCATAAACATTGATGATGATAGGAGGTGAAATTTAGTTTGGATATTCTGCAAGGGCAAAGCAGAGGTTTTCAGGCTGAGGAGTCCTGGAGTATGCCAGTTCAGTATACAGTGGACTGAGGTTGGCTTTCTTGTCTGTTCTATTGTGAAGGGATGTATATTGAGGATGGAGCTAGCTTGTTTGCTGCTGCTCCAGAGAACTGGACTTGGAACAATGGATGCAAGCTCCAGGAAAAGAGATTCCACCTCAACATTAGGAGGCACTTCCTGACAGTAAGGGCTGTTCCACAGTGGAACACACTCCCTCAGAGGATGGTGGAGTTTCCATCTTTGGAGGTTTTGAAACAGAGGCTGGATGGCCATCTGTCGGGGATGCTTTGATTGTGAGTTCCTGCATGGCAGGGGGTTGGACTGGATGGCCCTTGGGGTCTCTTCCAACTCTATGATTCTATGATTTTTAAAAAGAAAAACCACACTGTGTTGTGCTTTAGCATTGCACAGCTAGAAATAGATCTTGGTAGCAACCTCTGTGGCATTTGGGTAATCTTGGGGATCACTAGATGAAATCCTCAGGAAGCTGCTCCCAGAGAGACAAGAGAGACCAGTGATCTTGGGCTACACTTTGTACCTGATCAATTTCTATCTCATTAGGCTGGAAGTAACACTGTGATACATGACGGTGAAAGGAAGAACCAGATTTAAGAAAGGATCTTTCTTCCCATTATAACCTATGGCAAAAGTTCAGGACCCTGGACAGGGACTTAAATCCAAATCTAAATTTAAACCTGATTGAACTTGTTTACTTTCAATGTATAGAACAGACCCTCAGAATCTACAGAAATCAATAGAACAGCAATATTGCCATTTCAAAATCTGCTTTTACCCTTGCTCCCCTTCAGTTTTTATTTTGCAGAACCTTCAAGACAGTAAGTGTTAAGTCAGATGCAGCTGTGAGAAACAATCTACTGTACCTAAATGTTGCAAAGGACTGTTGGCCAAGTTCCTAGAGGTCAGACTCACAGCGTCTCATTGTTCTCATAATGCAACATTTTTGGTTTGTAGACCTGTACTCATTCTGCTGGCCAAAATATTGCTTGTATCCATGTGCTTGCCCATCAATCTGTTTATGCTCATGCGAGACTTGATTCCCATGAACTCATTCCAATCTCAAGTTATAAAATTATTGCTGTAATCAATAAAGGGGCCCCTCTTGTTGAAGACAAGCTCTTGCGCATCTGTGCTTCTCTCAGGAGAGCTCCCCTTGATCAAGGGTAAGGTTTACTTGTGAGTAAGACCTTTCCTTGAGGAAGTAGACCACTGCCAGAAATAGTGCAAATCCACTTTTAGGGTTAGGGTTAGGGAATCATGGGAACTGTAGTTTATTGTGGCACCAGAGCTCTCTGACAGAGAAGGCTCAATGTCTCAGGGGAAAAAATTCCCATGATTCCCTAGCACTAACCCTAACCCTTAAAGTGGACTCAATTTGCACTATTTCTGGCAGTCTGCAACCCCCCCCCCCCAAGTCTACAAAAGCTTATGCTACAACTTCTTTCACACAGGGCCTTTGCAGACTGCCAGAAATAGTGCAAATTGAGTCCACTTTTAGGGTTAGGGTTAGTGCTAGGGAATCATGGGAATTGGTTTTTTTTCTGAGACATTGAGCCTTCTCTGTCAGAGAGCTCTGGTGCCACAATAAACTACAGTTCCCATGATTCCCTAACCCTAACCCTAAAAGTGGACTCAATTTGCACTATTTCTGGCAGTCTGCAAAGGCCCACAGTCTCAGAGGTGCTACAAGATTCCTTTGCATGCTGCTATTCCAGACTAACATAGCTGAAAATTTAAGCTAGGTATTATCAGACCTCCTTGGTGCCACAAAAATTCCTTTGTACAGCTTTAATTTTGTTATTTGTATTATTTAGAAATGTGGTTTTTAACTGTATATTGTATTTGATTTTTATTCTTATTTGTTGTAACCCGCCTCAATGCGCAGGGAGAGGCAGGCTATAAATAAAATGTTGTTGTTGTTGTTGTTGTTGTTGTTGTTACCTGTTTAGAACTAATCACTGGTTAAAACATAAAATAGTCTAAATCCTACAATAAACAAAACCGAACTGCTTGCTAATCTGCTAAACCTGTCTCTGGCTGGCTTCCTTCATCCTGAATCAAGGGGTATCATGCTTAGTATTAAAGAAACCACTTTTAAAGACACTGGTCCATACTGAAGCCACCAGGACGCAAATGCAAATAGGGATTTTTAAAGGGGGTCTGAAGGGCAGGGTGCATGCTTAGGTAACTAACATTCTTCTGTCTGTTGCTCAATTAAAGCAGTGTTTGGATTTGAAACCATACAGTTTGACCATAAGGATGGTACTAATGATGTTGTATTCTCGGTATAGGTTGCTTCTGCTTGTGGAAAGTATAAATCAATGAAAGCAAGCCTTCAAAAACAGTACCAACTTAGAAAGTTTGATTTTCCTTTCCCTGGGGAAATTAGGAAATTGAACATCTTGCTTTAGAGCTTGTTCAAGCTCAATTCTTCTGTGGAATCAGAAGCACTCCTTTACCAGACTAGCTTTGCTGAATTTGACCAGTCTAGTCCAGCATTCTTGATCTAGTCCAGCATTCTGCTCCCACAGGGCTAACCAGACACCTATTGAAAACTTCTAAGCAGACATAAGTAAATCTTGTGCCTTGTCCTGCTCCAAGATATGTTAAGGATTAAGGTCCCAGGAACCCCATCCTGGATCCGGTCTGGCAAACCTACTCTGAAGCCATCCATCAAGACTACTACAGAACGCTCATGTCTGTTACCCAAGCTACTATCAAGCCCTCTTCCAGAGTCAAACACAGCTTTCTCATAGTGGTTGTATTAAGCGGAAATCTGATTCATTTGTGTCGGGGTTTTAGCTCTGTACTATCACAAGTGATTATCCTACTTCAGAATGGAGATGCTACCACAATTTTTAAATGGTACAAGTAAAATGGGAGCTATTACCAGCATTATGTAGTGGCCATACTGTAGTGCTTCCTGGTGGTATAGTTAAACTAGTTACTCAGTTTAAAATTGTAGGCTCCTGCTTCTGGTCTGTACATTTACAGTACAACAGAAGATCTGGAATGTTGAATTTTTAAAAGTGAAAAACACATGCATGGGATTCACTCTGCAATTTTATGCTTACTTATTTGAGGTTTATAGCATTTAGAAAGACTTCTGTCTGATGAAAAGCGTGCATGTTAAGGTAGTACAATTGGATCTCCGTATCCATGGATTCAACCACCCATGACTTGAAAATATTAAATATATATAAATTCCAAAAAGCAAACCTTGATTTTGCTAGCTTATATAAGGGATGCCATTTATGTGTGCCATTGTATATAATGGGACTTGAGCAGCCATGGATTTTGGTATCCATAGTTGGGTTTTTCCTGGAACCAAACCTCAATGATACAAAGGGCCCACTTTCTTACACTCAAAAATATATTATCATTTCCCATATCTATGCATTTACACCAGGGTGTACAGGGCATGGCCTATATACCATATGGCATTCTTGAAAGTCCTTTTTGTGGATCCTCAGTGCCCTCAGAATTTTTTTTTAATTGAGGTACCAATTTTACTGTTATTGAACAAAAACAAAAACAAAAAGCCACTAAATACACAACCAATGGGATAGTCTATACCATAATCAATGGTGCTGCCGGTGACATAGGCAAACATAGTTCTTTTTAGCTTACAGTTGTAAACCGCTTAGAGACTGCATAGCATGGTATGAAGCAGTATATATGGCCAGGTGTACATGTGGAATTCACAAAGTAATGCAGCTGCTATTGCTATTGCTATTTTTTGGATGTCAGTGATATCCAATAGTTCCTTGCACACCAATTCCCTTGCTATGGGAGGCAGATTTGAAGAACCAGTGTATTCTCATGGCCATTTACTGGCTGGGGAGCATGTAGTATAGCTGGGCAGGGTTCTCTTGCAGTTGTGCAGACAGGAGCAAAGAACTGATATTGCTCTCCCAGATCTCCAGCAAGTTACTGTAGTGAGATGTCAGCATTTCCCCCCCTGACTGCAGTACTTCAGCCAAATAATCCCTAGGTGCCTCTCACTGGTGGAGGTGGAAGAATGCAATACACACACTTTCACCCAGGCAATGTAGAATTCTAATATGAAATTAAAGTCCATCACTGAATGTGGTTTGCTGCCATGAAGAACAGAGCTAACAAACAGACTGAACATTTGTTGTAGCCTTCCTAATATTCTGTCAATCTCATCAGTGTTCACCTTGGGAGGTGTCACCTGAGTAACACATCATTTTTAAATGATGAAACAACAGTGGAGACACACTGATTAATGGCAACACTGTTCACCTTTAAAGAAAAAGAGCTTGCTTAATGTTGCTGCCTAGTCAAGTTGGGAGTATCCACAAAGGGCAGCTATTATCCTTAATCTGGGAATGGAACAGATGGTTCAGAAATGAATCCAATAAAGTTAACTCTTTTTCCTAATGACCAAGTCAATCTTACAAGCTGTTTCTATGGAAGAGAAATTCCTTTATCAGTGATGGTAAGAACTAGAGAAGGGAGAAAGGGCTAGCCTTGCCTTCTGCTTTCCTCAACAGATTATAAATCTTAAGGAAAGGAATTACGTGCACTGCCTCATGGTCAGAGCTGCTGCAATGGAACAGGCTACGTATGGAAAATGAGCAGTCAAGTAAAAAGTCTGACACTGCAGGGCAATAATATCATCTCACTTGAGCCAGCATGGTGTAATGGTTTGAATATTGGATTACGACTCTGGAGACCAGGGTTCAGTTCCCCACTCATTCATGAAACCCACTGGATGACCTTGAGAAAGTCACATACTCTCAGCCTCAGGGAAAGGCCATGGCAAACCTGCTCTGAACAAATCTTGCAATGAAACCCCCATGATAGGTTAGCCTTAAGTCGAAAGAACTTGAAGGCACACAACAACAACAAATACCTGCTAACTTTAATTACTTTATGGGCCTTGCTGCTTCTTTCTTTTCCCTTCCTCTAAAAGATATATGAGTAAGAATTCATGCAACACAGCAGACTTCATTACTTTGTGAATTTCACGTGTACACCTGGCCATGCTGGACCAATGCATTCAAGGCTGTTATCGTTAATGATATGGTCCCACAGTGGAGAGCTTTATTGAGAATGACATGGGCAAATCCCTAAACTGACAAGCCTACAGTCACCCAGAAATAACAAAATCTGACACTGGGGAAAAAACAAAAACAAATTGCATATACATTACCTTAGTTACCATTAGAGGACTGTACCAAAAGCGTTGCAGAAAAGGTGAGTTTTTAGAGGCAGCATGGATTCAAAACTATGGCAATGTAATAGCCACTTCCAGTTGGAAAAAGCCCTCACTACTGGTTTTTACTGTATACATCAGAGGTAGGCAACCTAAGGCCCGGGGGCCGGATGTGGCCCCCCGAGGCCTTTGGACTGGCTCCAGGCCGGTCCTGCCGCTGCCGCCGCCATCCGCCATGATGATATTGATTATTGTTGTTATTACTTGTTCTTGGGGTTTTCTTGGCAAAATCTCCACAGGGGTTTTGCCATGGCTTTTCTGGGGCTGAGAGAGTGTGCATGAATTTTTTTTTATTTTTAAAATATTTATTTATTTATTTATTTGGTGCTTCGGCCCCCCAATTGTCTGAGGGACAGCAACCCGGCTCCCGGCTCAAAAAGGTTGCCTACCCTGGTATACATATCTCTTGAATGAGTAGAACAAAGTGACACCTTTTCCCATTTCAAATATTATTTGACTGCACTACAAGAAAGGATTTCTGGTTTGTGGCAGGAATGATACTGGGGAAAGGTTCATCCTGTGTTCTGTGGTTTAGCTGGAGAGGAAAAATTGCTGTCTTTATCATTACAACTGGTGTTTGCTCTCTCAGCTGGGCTGGCTGAAGCCAACACGGGCTTTTTTCCCTTTAAGGCAGGGCTGAGTTGGAGTAGCTGCAGTTTACATGCAATAGGATATCTGTTCATTTATGGTCCTTAGTAGCTTTTTTTGTTCTTAAATGTAAAACATCTACTCTGCTAGTGTTGCAGCTGAGCCCTAACGTTCCTCTTTGTGGGGAACTGAAGAAGGGCATGTAGGCCTCCACTGTATCTTGCATTTATTACCAACATCCCTTTTCTTTCTTTCTTTGTTTCTTATTTTTTGTGTTTTGTATGTTTATAAAAATGGTTTCTTTTGGTTGTTTGGTGATGTTAAGTCTTTTATGTAATCAAATTGATCAGGTAAAAGCAGTGCTCATCATGAATGTTTAAACAGACATCTTTGTAGTCATTGTAACATGGTAAAAGTTGGTATTTGCAATTATTGCTTTTCACTGAGTAGCATTTTTCCACTAAAGATGTGATAAACTGCTTGTTAGATTGTAGATAATAGATATTACAGTAGTCATCCTACCTAGAGCCAAAGGTATACAGAGTTAGTTATGACTTTAGGCATTCAGAGTTATTTAGACAAATGAAAAAACATACAGGTCAGATATAAAGTGAGTAAACTCAGCTAAAGAGAATGAATGAGTAATAGACAGGGCAGGACAGTTACCTAGAAAGTTTATATGTTCTTTCAATATAGGAATAGGTAGCATTATTTGTGCAGCTTGTTGCATGTTTTCTTAGCAAGGGTGGTTCCGGCAGGCCTTCCCAGAACATCTCCCTGATTAATAAATGGTGATCCTTGGCTTATCCTTTGACCGCCATGACGTGTTCACCCTATATAGTTTATTGTTTTAACTGTTATATTCATGTTTTAATTCCAGTTTAGTTTAATTCTGTTTTATGGGGGGGAGGTTTGGGTTTGGGGTTGAGATTTTAACTTGTTCTTTTTAATTGATGTACGCCGCCTCGATTGCCGCGCAGAGGGGTGGGATATAAATAAAATTTATTATTATTAATAATAATATAAAAACACAGGTATTATACTGATTAGCAGCTTAATATTCTCAGATACATCTGAGGAAGTAGACTCAATATATGAAAGCCCATGCTCCCAGTTTTTCTTTCTTTCACTTTAGGACCTTAGTTTCAAAGGTGTTACAAAATCCCTTTGCATACTGATATTCCAGACTAGCACATCTATGTGTTTGAATTCAAGCAGAATCATGGACACATAAGCATAATTTGAAATTTATAGGAATTCAAGAAAACAGCAAAACCAATAACTTATTAGCTTATATCAGAAACTGTGGCCAAATTTCTTCAAGAATAGAAGCAGGAACAACTAAAAGAACGGATATACTATGTGATACATTGGTGACCTTTGTAACAACTCATGTAAAAGAACAAATTTTAAAAACTATTTAGGCAAGAAAGAAACCGATGATTGATAACATCAAAATACAAGTGTTCAGTGATGTAAACCCTGAAACATTAGCAAGACAACAAGAATTTCACTTTTTAACATTAAAACTGAGCAGGATTAGGCATTAAATATACCTGGAGTACAGTTGTTCCTCTCCGTTTGCGGACTTCAAGTCTACAGTCCTGCTCTTTGTGGGAGGGACAAGTGGGGAGGGATAAAATGGTGGCGTGCGCCCGGCACACATGCCATTATTTTCAATAGGGTTCAAATATTTGCAAGCTGCCATTTTCGCTGGTGGTGGTGGGGAACAGATCCCCCACAAATTGGGAGGGGCTACTGTATTCCCTTTAAATTCAATATACTTATGAAGAACAATTGGGTATGTGTGAGAACATTAAGTGAAGCAAACCATTTAGCTGTAGCACTAGATGACTTTCAAACTATCAATTTCCCCAATATAATAAGGTATATATTTTAAAACATATTAAAATCCTATAGTGCTTTTTGGTTGGTTAGTTTCAAATAAAAATGAGTGGAGTAAAAATAATTTCACTCCATGTGGAAGGCTTACTTTCATTACAGAAGAGACGGGAGGAGGAGAAATACTTGGAGCAAATGAAATTGTACATACGTTTGTCATCATGTGGAAAAACTAAAAAAGGAGGCGTGTCTAGCATGATAAATAATCCAAACATAGAATACATAATGTAGAGAAAGAAGACTGTAACACTTTCATGCCAAATTTTAATTGCTCCAAGTATTTCTCCTAGCCCTGCTTGATACGAGTCTACTGAAGGAAGTATATACAGTCACCCCTCCGTTCTCATGGATGTGAGATCTGCGGACTCAAATATTAATGGAGGGCAACCTCCTTTAATCTTAATGGGGCATGCACCAGCGGGCACGTGCCCCATTCAAGCCTATAGGGCTTGAATATTGGAGAGTCTCTGTTTTCGTGGGGGTGGGTGGGGGGCGGAACAGATCCCCCGTGAGGAGGGCTAACTCTATCTGTTTTTCGTGATGTAATTTGTTATGTTACAGATTGAGATAAATATCTTATTCTTTTATATGAATTTACACCCCATTAATCAGGCGAAAACATTTTATAAAAAGAAAAGAAAATTAATCAAGAAGCAAGAACAAAGAGAAATCATGATGGGAAGATATTTCAATGCAGTGGCATCCAAGACTGCTTTCATTTAAAATTACATGGTCTCTTACCAAAGAGATTTTTAAAACCAAAATCATTTGATATATCCCTAGAGATTCTATAATTCAATGTTAAAGAACGACACTGTTTTTCCACAGGTGCATAGATCATACTCAAGAACTGGTCTATTTTTTATATCCCCAATTTAATTTTTCAAGTTCAATTGAAATACAAATGATGGAATATGTAGATCATACACCTATATCTTTCATACAGAACACCATTTAGATCTGTTTTTATAAAATAATAATGTAACTCCTGAAAGTACATAGACAACCATAGGGGATGCTTTTAAAGCATATATGTGAAATATCTTAACAAAAACAAAACAAAAAACCAACAGAAATTAACAGGAATGTGAAGGAAGAAAAAGATCCCATTTTAAAAATTCAAGAGAAAGAATGACATCATAAACAATCACAAGATGCTGAAACTCTGGAACAATTTGACATGTTAAGGGCAAGTTATCAAAATTTACAAGCAGAAAAACTTGTACAGTATTGTAATGGTATGAACCAACAACAGTGGTTTAAACATGAAAAGAAACCTTCAAAATTGCTGTTTAAATTGTTGAAAGAAAAGCAAGTTCAAACATTAATTCCATGAATAAAATATAAAGATAAAATAATTCAAACATGTTCAAGAAATCTCAGAATCATTTGAGCAGTTTTATCAAGAATTACATACCATACAGAATGTATCAACTTAAAAGAAAAGAGAATTACTTTAAAATATTACTATACCTAAGGTTCAAGATTTGAGAGTATTAGAAGCTCCAATAACAGAGGAGCTTTGATTGCATTACCAGCAAAAGAATAACTATAACCATTCAGAATTTAGATTGAGAACCTGCCACATTTGCTTAAATCACTCAAGTTCCATGTAAACAGATATATGTCCATAGTAAATTATTGTTCGCCACAGTTGATGCAATTTTTGACGCTCTATATATCCTAGTATTAACTGAAGTCACATACAGATACCACTTTAAAGTCAAAGTCTGGAAGATCTATCATCTACACCATAATTGCATTCATAAAACACATTTTATTGAGCAGCACATGATTCAACACATTGTAGTTGCAGTTAACCAATATTAGAAAAGTACCCCCTTTGGATACATAGTGTACTCCTCCCGACACCCCCTCAAGAAAAAAAATGGCACACAGGTAAGTCAGTAATAATTTAAGGCTTAGCTGTAAAACTGCTATCCAAAATAGAGGCACGGGTGAAAATGCACCTTAATATTTTGTTCAGTCCCACATAGTCCAAGCTTGGTCCTTAACACAGGAAGACGATAGTCCAAACAAAATCCAATGATGTCAGAAAAGCAGGCTCTGGCCAACTGTACCAATGTTGCTCCTTTAATTTAGATCCTGCCAAGGCTCACTGTCCGCAACCAACCAGACTTATTTGCCAGTTCACTGAAGCAGGGAGGAGAATCTATTATGAACTACAAATGCCAAAAAGCGAATAGGCAGTGAAGAACTGTTCTTCTCCACTCTCCCTTAGCAGAAGTTACCTTTTAAGTTAAGAAGGCACAATATTCCACCTAATGCTTCAACACAACTCTTTGTTGTTTTAGCATCTGGCACAGATCGTGTTGCTCAGAACCAGAAAGGCCACTAGCTCTTTAGTGTGACTGACAAACTCCTATACATAGTGGAGTTAAAAGGCAAGCCACTGCAGTCTAAGCACTTGATGGTGATAAATAATGAATCATACCGTTTATGAAAAATTTCCCACATACATACATACACTGAAAAATCCTCCCTTTAGTATAGAGATGGACCTTTGCAATCCAGATGCTTTGGGCAAATACTTCAAAGGTTCCTTATCTCTGCCTTAGTTTCTTCTACACCAAACCCACATAGTGTGATTACAGGAAATAACTCAAAGATATAATAACTAAATGTAACCAACAAGTGCACCATAAGAATACTGTATTGTAAAAATCCTGGGACCACCTCAAATCAGTTGGGCAGAGAAAGACTGAGGCTGCATCCACACTGCAGAAATAAACCAGGTTGACACTACTTTAACTGCCATGGCTCAATGCTATGAAATTCTAGGATTTGTAGTTTGTTGTGGCACCAGAGCTCTCCAACAAAGTAGGCTAAAAGTCTTCAAAACTACAATTCCCAGAATTCCATAGCACTGAGCATGGCAGTAAAAGTGGTGTTAACCTGGATTATTTCTGCAGTGTGGATGCAGCCTGAGAGTCTCAAGGTAGCTACAACACACAGCCATAACCAGGTGGGTTAATCCACGTCTCCAGATAGCTTTGTCAAGTCCTTGCCTAGGGATGTTACCTGTATTTTTAATGACCAGGGCCACAGTCTTAGTATCTTCTCTAGCTCACAACAACCAGACCTTTGCTATGCTGAAGACAATGAAATTGAACAAAACAAATATAAGGCTGGGGTGGACAACACAGTGAATTTAAAGGTACTGATGCTGTCTCAGAGAAGACAAAGATCTGGCAACATGACTTCCAGATCATAGGCAGAAGTAACCTAAAGCAAAAGCTGATAATGGAGGATAAAGGAAGGCAAGCAAGACTAATGGAGTCAGCAGAGAATTATACAGGACAAGATGCTTTTGTAGGGCAGAATCAGTTCAGTGCCTGATGGGAGACAGAGAGGCACAAACAGCCTCTGTTTGGATGGTAGTGACAGGACACAGCACTACCTTCTTACCACCTCCCTGGAAAAATTCTACTTATACACAAGAGTGGTTTGGCAGAGTTCTTTCCACAAAATGTTCTGTGTCATCAATCACTGCAAATATCTTCTGTCACTCAAATCGCATCCCCTTTAACTAGCCTGAGAAGTACAAAAATAAGGCTTCTGAGACTGTTCCAGAAAGTTAATTTGTGCGTGATTTGTTCTGACTACAATTCCTTTCCAGTTCATTGGAGCTTCAGTTACAAGTTTGTACCAGCCTCCTTCTCTACTGAGCAAAGATAAATCCCTTCAAAATCGCATTACCTAATCTGAGCATTATGAAAGAACTAGGTGTTTTCAGTGGGAAGATATACTGCAGCCCATCACAGGAGGTTTTCTTAACTATGTTCAGAAAGCAACAGAGCTGCATAGGCATGAAGGATTCTCTAAGACATCTGAACTGTATCTTTAAAAAATAACACATAAATGCCCAAGCTGATTTCTGCCACATACTGAATAAGCCAAACCACTTTCCTTCTTGAAGTATTATCACCTAGAAAATTTGGACATGTTTCTGTGCTGACTCCATTGGGGTTGGGGATGGGGAGGTTAGCAGCTTTCCCTAATAGAATGCAATGCTGGATTTGCCTCCAGGAGGGTTGAGAACTTTGTTATGCGATCTTGGTCGTGGCCCCAGCCTGGGCTCATGATCTTCCACCTTGGGTCCAGACTCTTTGGTGTTCTCCTTCTGTGGCTCTCCCATTTTGCTCATATCTTCCTTGTGGGGTCTTTGGTCTTCTGTAGCTATATAAGATGATATATTATTAGGTGGACATGCTAGAATATTGTTTTTGTTTCTCTTGGTCTTTCAAACATCATGCTGTCAGACCTTTAATTAGCACTCGACTGCCATGTTAATGAGAAAAAGAACTGTAGGGATAGACAAGGATTGTGCCATACTTCTCTCAAACATTGCCACAATTTCAATAACATTCCCCCACTAAATGATATGGTGGTTACTTCCTCTGAAGTTCTTTCTAGACCATGGGGAAGAAGACATCCACTAATGGGTTAAGTCTTATAGTTACTCATACAAGACAGTCATACAACTTAAAGACTGTTAAATATAACAAACTTCTTGTTCCTCTCCCAGTTGCTTTCATAGCAAAGCAAAAAAAAAAAAAAAAAAAAAAAAAAAAAAAAAAAGAATAGTAGAACTAAAGAAGATAAAAATATGAACTTCATACCCAGTGCAGTTGCTAAATGTGGGGAAGCAAATGTAATCAGTGCCAAGTATAGGTTGAGTCTCCCTTATTCAAAATGCTTGGGTCCAGAAATGTTTTGGAGTTTGGATTTTTAAAAAATATCTATTGGAATACCAGTATTTGCAAATACGTACATAATGAGTTATCTTGCAGATAAGACCCAAGTCTAAACACAACATTCCTTTATGTTTCATAGACACCTTATACACATAGCTTGAAGATAACTGTATATAATACTTTTGTGCTTAAAACAAAGTGTGTGTACACTGAACGCAAAGGTGTCACTATCTCGGCTATCCATGAAAAAAGTTTGGGTTTTGGAATATTTCATATTTGGTTAAGGGAGACTCAACCTGTACTTTTTATTACTCTGACACCCATTCATCATATAAATTTCTGAAGGAATTTGGATTTCTGTGAGGAATTTGGATACCTCTTTCTCTGTGGTTTAAAATGAACTTTTTTGGTAAATAACCAAAATACCATTCGCAGATCATGGGAAAGGAATCATCCAAATAATGACATTTGCTCCACCTCCATCATGTATCAGGGATGGAAAAGACGGAGTATAGTGATGGATGGGCTTGCCAAAGACATACTTCAGGACTTCACTGACATAGACAGCATCACCTGAGAGATATGCATCCAATTCATAATTAACAAAAAAGGTAGATAGACCCACCCAAGCAGTTCTGCAAAATTTGCCAATGGGAGCATTAATGGTCAAGGCTGCTTATGCAGTTGTTCTTGTAGAGTGGGCTATATAATACTTTTTTAGACGAGATGGTCTTCAAGTGCTTGTAGGCAGTGAAAATACCTTAAGCCACCATGCAAAGCTGGGGCTGCCAATTTTTTGTTTAATGAAGTAGATAAGGACTTTCAGACATCAACCCTGATACAATATATATTGCCAGATTCTGTACAACTGTAGTTAAAATTCGCCAGGCAATGACCTCTGCAGTAGACAAGTACCAATCTTGTCTTGCTATACTGGAACTGTGAAATTTGAAAGGATATTTTAAATACTGTGTTTTTACCTTCTCTTATTCTGTATCCCTTTTATTTGTGCTGGTCTATGATTGTAGTAAAGATTCTATTCTAGGTAAGGAGGACACAAAGAAGGATTCAGCGTGAATGAGGCTGTTCTATCTGGGAACAGAGTATCTCTTAGTGCCCTTCACATATCTAGTTTATGCCATTTTTACTATGATGGGTGAAAATCTCCAGCAGAAGAGGGTAGAACTAAGTCCGGACAGATCAGAGCAGAGAATTCAGCTCAGGAAAAAAGGAAAGCTAATGGTGTAAAGTGACTGTGTCTTTACCAAATACATAAGGGGCTTTGTCCACTGACAATGTATCTGACTCAGACACAAGTTTAACAGAGATGACAGCCACTTAGGAGAGAATTTTAAGTGGTAGACTTCTCAGTGGGACCACCCTAAGAGGCTCAAAAGATTCTGAGGTGAAATGCTTTAAAGACTGTTTTTAAGTTTCAGGAAGGAATCCTATGCATAGCCAGTGAACTGAGCAATGAATCCATTCACATAAAACATGTGAGGTGTGGATGAGAACATAGAGGTCACTCAGAGTCCTTAGAGAGCATGGATGTAACCTTGGAGAATTCTCTGGATTGAAGGACTCCTACAAGCTCTCTGGTGGTGGCAGGTGATCTCCTGCTAATAGGAGCAGAGGCAGTGGTGTTTGGAACTGTTGTCTCCTAGGGGTGAAGATCCATGATATAATAGAGCAGCTAACAAAATTCATCAAGTCTGCTGACTGTTATCCCTTCCTTTTGTTCTATTTGAGAACAAATGATACTGCAAAATATAGCCTGCAACATATTGCAGGGGATTGTATGAAGCTGAAGGGCCTTGGGGGCACAGTTTTTTTCATGACTCCTTCAATATGAAAGATATGGCATAGGGAGAGAATACTAGAATTTCTGTTACCATCCGCTTTTATAGGGAAAACACACTGATCTTCAGACTATTATTTCAGATATATGTAAATCATCTTGTGTATTGATCCCACCATCATTTATATGTGCCTGAAAGTTTAGTATTCAGAGAGAAAAGTAATAGAAAACTATCTGAAGTTGCAAGGTTCTTGGACAGGCAAGCTTTACACTCATGTCTTCAGTCATTTTTCCCTACTTTTCCTGCTTTCCTCTGTATGTGTTAAAATTGAAAATCATATATAGTGGATAGTATTGGTCTTGATCAGAGAAACGTTGGATCAAAGCAATGTGTAGTGCGCTTGAGCCCAGCACTAGCTTACTACAGTAGCTGGGGAATTAAAAAAAACAACTAAGAAAGAAAGCCTTATTTGCATTGTTCTGGACAACTGGAACTATGATGGGATGGAGAAAGAAAGAACAGGGATATGGCAGATGCAAGGCTATACTATACTAATGCTACCATAGGTAGACACCCTCATAACACAGCCTTATAACACAGTGGCAATTAATTGTCTTGTGCTCTTAATATACAGGTTACATTACACACACAAAAATCCATATCCTAGTAATGAATAAATAGAAGTTTCAAGTTTGGGGAAAATTGCTCTTCTTCACAGTAAATTTGCTTCACTTACCTTTTGTTTTTTGTTCCTGTTGTGAATCCCCTCTGTCATCCAAGATAACAGTGTGATCCTGGGGGAGGAGAGCAGAGATTTTTTTTAAAAGAACTCATTCTAGGAATTTATTGCCTTATTTTTAAAAAAGGGGCAATGGATTTCTTTCACACATAAAAGGCACTATCATCTTTCAATATCAGTCCTTCTAGCATGCTTTCAGTCAAGAGGTTCCTTCTAAAAATCAACCAAAAATCTACCCTCCTGTAACTTAAAACTATTAGACCAAGTTCTACCTGCTGAGGCAGCAGAGTACAAACTGGTAACCTCCTCTTTGTGGCAGCTCTTGAGGTATTTAAAGGGTGCAATCATGCCACCCCTCAGTCTTCTCTTCACCAAGCTGAACATGCCAAGCTCCTTCAACCTTTCCTCATATGTTTTGTTCTTCATACCTCTTATCATCCTGGTTGCTCTTCTCTGAACTTGCTCCAACTTGTCTATATCATTCTAAAAATGAAGCATCCAGAAATGAATGCAGTACTCCAGATGAGGCCTGACCAGTGCAGAACATATTACATATGTCCCTCAGTTTGGAAACTACACTGCTATTAATGCAGGCTAAGATAGCATTTCCCTACTTTACTGAAGCTTCACATTGCTGGCTCATGTTCAATAATCTAAGATCCTTTTCATGTCTACAGAGCCAAGTATACCCGGCCCTATACTTCTGAATTTAATTTTGTGGCCTAAACCCAGAATTTTCCATTTGACCTTGTTGAATTTCATTTTAATTTCAGTCCAGTTTTGTAGTTTATCAAGGTCCTTTTGAATTCTGTTCCTATCTTCCATTGTGTTAGCTACCCCTCCCAGTTTTGTATCATCTGCAGATTCGATAAGGATTCCCCCCACCCCATCATCTAAATCACTGATAAAAATAGTGAAATACTGAAGTGTTAGCCACAGGACAGAACCCTGCAGAAAAATGAGATGTGAAGCACAGCCACTGATGGCAAATCTTTTGAGCATGGTTTTCCAAGCAACTATGGATCCATTTGATGGTGTTTTCATCTATTCTACATTTAGTTTGTTTATCAAAATATCATGGAGGACTTTCTTCTTTGCTGAAGTCTAAATAAATGACATCCACAGCATTCCTACCATGTACTAAACTACTGACAGAATCAAAAAAAGATATGTTAGTTTGGTAGGATTTGTTCTCAACAGACCCAAGCTGGCTCCTCCTAATCTCTGCATCAGCATCAGATACTTACAGACAGACTCCCGAATAATCATTTTCAATATTTTTCCTAGTATTGAAGAGGTTGGGCAGACTGGCCTGTAGTTACCTGGGTATTCTTTTTTTTGCTTTTTTTTGGAGAGAATGAGAATGTTTGCCCATCTCCAGTTCTCTAGCATCTCATCTGTCTCCACGATTTCTCAAAAATGATGGCAAGTGGTTCTGCAAATATGTCAGCAACTTCATTCAGTACACTCTTCCATATCATGAATAAACCAACATCTAGAGACACTAAGGCTGTTGTTTGTGGGCCTCTGACATGGATCCCAGAGGAAGAGGCAGCCCTGGTGGCGCAGTGGTTAAATGCCTGTACTGCAGCCACTCACTCATAGACCACAAGGTTGCGAGTTCAATACTAGCCAGGGCTCAGGCTAGACTCAGGCCTGCATCCTTCCGAGGTTGCTAAAATGAGTACCCAACTGTTGGGGGGCAATGAGCTTGCAGTTGTAAATCGCTTAGACATCCCATAGCGCGATATGAAGCGGTATATAAATGAAGCTGCTTTGCTGGCTTCCCAGGAGTGGAGCCACATAAATGTACTCCACTGGTCCACTTTGATCACTTGTGTGGATTTTTTGTACAAATGAATTTGTCTTTGACATGCAATGTTACTCCCCTCCTTTTCTTCCCCATTTTACTTTTTGAACAGATTAGATCCTTCAATTGTTACATTTCAATCATTGTAGTCATCTGTTAGAATCCTGTTAGTATTCTATCAGATATGTAGTATAGTGTGGGGATGATGGGAAGATGGGTTAGTTATGTGAGAGTGCAGGTGCTTTATCAAGTGACCTTGGGTGGCTGGCTCGGCTGGCTGGGAACGGATGAGATGTTTGGAAAAAGGAAGGAGGGGTTGAGAGCGCGGGCGTTTTGCACATTCTTTTCACTAACTGAAGGGGGGGATTTTTTTAGTCTCAGCTAAAACGTCTGATAGTCAGGACTGACCTATGGATCTTCCAATAAAGTTCTGTTAATTCTTTAATTAAACTGACTGGTTGGTTGTCTAAAGGTGCTGCTGTCTATTTCATGACATCATCCCACCAAGTATCTGCTAGAGCTATTTACCTTTTTGTGCTAGGACTTCAAACTCATTCTGTTTATTTCCCAAACTCTGTGTATTTGGGTATAGACACTTAAACCATTGTTTGTTCTCAACTTTTCTTCTACTGTGATTTTTTTTCTTTATCTCCCATTTTCTCCCTCAGCTTCTCCTCTAAAATTCATATCCTTGTGTTTAGAGCTTATTTTGGGGCAGATGTTTAAGCTATTATCTCTAACCACCCAAGGAGTTAGTTTAAACCCCTCTTGATCAGATTCACCATGCTTTTTGCAAAAACATTCTTCCCAGTCTTCATGAAGTATAGCTAGTAATCCTTTGTCTAATAAGCAGAGAACACTCCCAGAAGCCAAACCTCTGTTTTTGACACCATCTGCATAACCAGTCAGTCATTTGCTGTATCTTCCTGTTTTTGTGTTGCAGAATTAGCAACATCACCTGTGCCTCTGATCTCTTCACCTTACTGCTTAAGGATTCATAGTCCAAAATGAACTGATCAAAGATGTTCTTTGCAGGGTGGTTTACATATCTAATGAGCATCAGCAACTTGTCAGTGATATCCTGGATACATGCACTAGGAAGATGGTACACTTCCCATTTCATCTTGTCTGCTTGACACAGTTTCCTCTATACCCCTGAGGAATGAATCCTTTAACACCAGGACCTTTCTTTTCTTCTTGCTGCAACTGGTGGTTTGGTTAGCTCCTTTCTTGGCATACAGTGGCTCTTGCTGCTGGTCTCCTGTTTGTATCTGTTCACCATTATTATTCTCAGGAAGATGTAGGAAGCTATTGCTTAGTTGGAATGGTTCCGAATCCCTTATGCATGTTCTGCTCCTGATGGTGACTAGCTTCCAGGGTGCTCCTTCGGTGTTACAGCCCTCTTCATTTTCACTGGCAGCATATTCCTGTTGATTATGTTAAATCAGTTTTCTCTCTTTTCTATCTATTAAATCCTTTTGTACTCTGAAGCATCAACACATAGCTGCAGTGCACTGACTTTCTCTCCCAAGAGAGCAACCAATTTGCACTTGCTAAAAGTGTAGACACTTAGGTTTTCTGGCAAGAAGACCAATATTGGAAACATACTGTGGCAGACAACAACAGATCTTTGTTCCTCCATCCCTACATTCTTTTACCCTTTCAGACGATAACTCTTACTGATATGACTGTGTGTACCTTGTGGCATATGCCACTGGACCTTAGAGACTAACTCTAAAGACCGAGTAAGCAGTCATACAGAGCTAGTGCTTTCTAGCTCCTCCCGCAAGCATGTCAGGGACTCAGCAGAAGCCCCACCACCTTGGACAGTATGCTCAGGGAGAGCACATGACCAAAACCAAACAAAAGCCTCTATACAAGCCTTCCAAAAATAAAAAATTGCTAGAGTCAAAGCTGACCTGCAAAACACAGCTCACTGTCTCCTCGCTCCTCAGAGCAGATTTGACTATATACAGTACCTCCTAGAGCACATTTCTCTTACAGACAGATGTGCAATTCCCCAGCCCCACTAAGAAGTGCAGCAGACAGAAAGTACTGTACAATCAAAATTATCTACCTTGGGCTGCCCATCATCAGGCCCGCACTGACTGGATAGGAGGGTCTAAATTCTCTACTGATTCAGACATATGCATAACTACCTCTTTTTCACCAACCATTTTTCACCCAAGCAGAGGAAGTTGTTTAAAGATGTATAACATTTTTACCTTGGGCTTGTTTTACTGGGTGTGCTTTGACAGTGCAAGATGGCTGTGCAGATCCAAATATATCGCTGGTTTTTCCACCGGGGGGATTTGCAAGCTGATGTGAAGGATTAGGTTTATGGTCCTCAAAAATTCCACTGTCCTTTCCACCTGCAAAACAGGAAGTTACCAGGAAAGATTGTTTTCATTCAGATGCCTAGGCAAAGGCATGAGAAGCTCCAGCAAAGAGTCTCATATCAACAGTTTCAGTGACTTTTGTTGTCAATTTCAGTGACTGAGATTTACTGTTTTATTCTACAGTGTATGCTGACTTTTGGCCTAATAGACCAGGAATGAAGTGGGGACTAATGTGCAGCAATGTCAGTAGTGACACCTGAGATAGCCGAGGAAGAGAAATTAACCACCTCTACTATTTTTGGGGCCATTTCAATCTTTCAATTATCTTAGATAAACATTGTGATGTCAGTACAAAGAGGTGACTAAACTGAAGCTATCATGCTTTGACATATCATGAGATGATTTGAATCACTGAAAAAAATAAACATTCAACAAAGGCAGTAGGAAAAGAGGAAGCCAGGTGGAATGATTCAATTAAGAAAGCTACAGTCATGAGTTTACAAGACTTCATCAGTGCTGTTGATGACTGGGACTCTCAGAGGTTTCTCATAGTGTTGTCTTAAGTCAAAGTCAACTTGATGTCAAGTTAACAACAACCACAACATACAGAGAGGCATACTGAGGGGTAGCCATGTTGGCCATACAGGAAAATAATCCAAAACCCACAAAAGAGTGATAGCTTTACTGACCAAATTCAAAAAACACAGCATGCAAGCTTTCAAAATGGCTTCTGCCTACAGTAACTTCTGGCCAAACCAATTGAACAAAAACTGAAATAACATCTCTTACAAAATGTAGGCCTCAATGCATCTGAGGAAGTAGATTGAAGTCTACGAAAGGTCATGCTGTCTACTTCTTTCTTTCATTTAGTCTCAAAGGTGCTACAATATCTCTCTCCATACAAAATGTAGGTCTGTGACTCTAATACCATCAAATTTCTTCTCTGCCTGTATTTTTTAAACATCTTTTGCCTGATGAAGAAGCCAGTGGAGCCTCCAAAGCTTGCACAATATGTTTTGTGTATTTTTGGTTGGCTAATAAAGATATTGGTCTTTTGTGGATTTTGTTTTAACGTGCAGAAAGCATGTTATATTCCCCTCCTCAAATTTAAATATACCTAAATGCTGAGATTAAACCAGCAATTCAGTGGTGGGGACCTCTGGTAACCAATGCTACTTCATAATCTATAATTTTAAAATCAGCAAATCTAAAAATTGTACAATCTATTTATTTAATATAATTTAAATCCCATCTTACTATCTTATCATTAAGGAGCCTTTAGGTGGCTTTTGACAAGTCAATAATTCAACAATTAAAAGCACATCTCCAATTTGCAACATAATACAACGCTCAAAAATAGCAGCAGCAAAGTATCCAGTCCCATGCTCACCATCAGTTCTTCTTGATACTGTACTGCAGATAGCTATCACTTAAATACAAAGCTGCAGAAACAGGCCAAGAATCTCTTATCTGCATGTAGACCTATGCATACAGCCCCATATCCTCCCACTGCCTGCCAGTGACAAGCCCCTGCTGCTGTCCCTAACCAGGAAGAGGAGAAGGAAGGGGAAGGGAATTCAAAACCTGAAGAAGCAGTTGGTTTCAGCTTGTGCAGTGGGGAGAGAGATGAGTGTGCTCTCAAATGTATGCATCCACCATTTCCATCCCTTGGGAGCCCAGTGCAGCCAGTTCTTCTTTGCATGAGTTGCTTCACCTCTCTTCTCCCTCCCCTTTCCTCTGGTAAGAAGCAGGGCAGCCCCTCATGGTTTTGACAGCTGTCAGACAGTGAGAGATTCTGCTTGATAAAGCAGAAAGGCAACAAAATGGTCTTCTGTGCCCAATCCAAAAAAAGAGACTTATGTACCCATAAGCTGCACTTATATGCATATAACTCACTAACAAGATGCTGGCCATAATGTCCAAATGACAATTTTACCAAGTCTCATTATCCACTTTTCCAGTGCAGAACTGTTGGTTTAACATCCTGAATGCCCCACAAAAATACACAGACACAGTCTACATTCCAAAGAAAACATCTTGATGAGCACCAGCCATTTGTAGATGGAAAATGTTTATGTTCACCACATAAGCTGACAAAGAGAACCAATAAATGGTCTGTACTAAACCAATAAATGGTTAAAGACAGGCTACTGAAAAAGGTAAAGCCAAGCCATCCATAATGTCCTCAGGAACAGGCTGCATCTCACCTGGAGGGTTTGTCCTTTTTGGAAAGGTCTGAGGTTCTTCACCTCCTCCAAATATGTTAGATGCCATTCTGTGTGGTTTGAGAGAGACAGAGACTTCTTCTGGGCTTCCAAAGATATTGCTGGAGCTTCCTCCTGGAGGTTTCAACACCCTGTTTTTCAGAACAATTATTGTAAAGAAGTCAGCCATGAGTATACATGTTGTTCAGTCTTAATTCTACAGTATAAACAGAGAGTGAATTGACTGGTTGTACTTTTAAACTGCTCAGTTACAAAATTTGCTGGTGTATACAAAACATCACCACAGTTCAAGTATATGCAGCAACCAGAGGCAGAACAGGAAACTGACAGCACACCAACACAGGATGTCAAGCTGATCACTAGAGATAGGAACGCAAAAGTGGAAACAAAGAAGAATCAAAAACAGTAGGCAGATTCGGATTAAGCAAAATAAATGAAGCAGGTGAGTGCCTGATAATATTTTTGTGAAGCCAACAACCTATTCATTGCAAACACATTTTTCATACAACCAGAAGGAAGGCTATACACATGGATATCATCAGATGGTCAACACATAAATCAATAAATTAGAAGTAAAAGATGGCGGAACTCCATACTGGTGGCCAAGACTAGGCCAGGAGCTGACTGTGGCACAGGTCATGAATTACTCATTGATTATACCAAAATATGATCTAAATAATATCTCAACAGGATTTACTGACAACATAAGAAATAGATTCGCACTACTAAGCATAATAGACTGAGAACCAGAGTCTGAAACCAGGGACATAATAAAAGAAGAATGTAGACAGTCACTTTCAATAAACAAAAAGAAAGAAAAAAATGGATGATAGAAAAAACACTACAAGTAATAAAAAAAGAAGAAGAACAGAAGAACAGAAGGGAGATAGGAACAAACTAAGAATTATGAATGCAACAATACAACAGCTTGTGCGGAAAGATAAAGAAAATTACTACAACAACCAATGAGAGAAATAGAAGACAACAAAAAAAAGGAAAGAACAAGAGATCTATTTCACAAGATCCGGGAAATGAAAGGAAAATTCAAACCAAGGACTGGGACGATCTATGACAATAAAAATAACATAATTCAAGACCAGGAAAGAATAAAAAGATGTTGGATGCAATACACAGAATTATACAAAAGATGACAAAATGAAGGACACGTGGAATGAAGAGCCATATGAAGATGAAGCTCAAATTCTAAAAAGCGTGGTAGAAACTGCAATAAGAGAAATAACAAAAAACAAATCACCAGGAACAGATGATATTCCAATTGAACTGCTGCAATCCACACTGACAGAGTCAAATCTAGTGCTAACCAACATATGTCAACAGATATGGAAAACAAAACGATGGCCAAGAGATTGGAAGCGATCAATATACATTCCCATCCACAAAAAGGGAGACACAAGAGACTGCAGCAACTATAAGACCATAGCACTGATCTCCCACGCAGGCAAAATCATGCTCAAAATTCTGCATCATAGACTCCAATCATACATGGAAAGAGATATCCCAGAGGTTCAAGCAGGGTTCAGGAAAGGAAGGGACACTAGGGATCACATTGAATACATGCAATGGCTAATGGAGTGCACCAGGGAATTCCAAAAGAAAATCAGCATGTGCTTTATAGACTATAGCAAAGCCTTTGACTGTACAGATCATGAAAGGCTACAGAATGCCTCAAGGACATGGGAGTGCCAGTACATCTGATAGTCCGAATGAGGAATCTATACTCAGGACAAGAGGCTACTGTCAGAACAGAAGACAGAGAAACAGAATGGTTCCCAACTGTCAAAGGGGTCAAACAAGGCTGCATCCTTTCACTCTTATCTGTTCAACTTGTATGCAGAACATATTATAAGAAAAGCAGGCTTGGACATAGAAGAAGGAGGAGTGAAAATAGGAGGAAGGAGTATCAACAATCTAAGACAGTGGTTCTTAACCTGGGTTCGATCGAACACCAGGGGTTCGGTGAGTCAGTCTCGTGGGTTCGGCGGAAGTCAAGACACACATCCGATTCATATGATTCGTGATGACACGCCCTGCTCGTCCATCATTGGCTGCAGGTGATAACCTGTATACGTTTTATATTTATATGCCCCATCCAACCAAACCAGTTTGCCCCGCCTCCACCGACAGAAGTGGCCCTCTGATTGGCTGTGTGGCGTGATTGACAGCGCAGTGGCCCACTCCCCTCACCGGATGGCGCTGTCAGTCCGTCTGTATTGGCGGTAGAAGTGTTTGGTGAATGCGTAAGAATCGTAAGAAGGGTTCGGTGAATGTGCATATGAAACTGGTGGGGGTCAGTACCTCCAACAAGGTTAAGAACCACTGATCTAAGATATGCAGATGACACCATAATACTAGCAGAAAATCTCACAGACCTGGAACACCTACTAAGGAAGATCAAAGGAGAAAGTGCTAAGGCAGGCTTAATGTTAAACATAAAGAAAACAAAAATAATGACCACCAAGGATCTTCAACCTAGACAATGAAGAAATAGAAAAAGTAAAAGCATTCCCATACCTGGGATCAAACATTGATCGGAATGGGGACTGCAGTCAGGCAATCAGAAGAAGACTAAGAATGGGGAGGGAGGCTATGAAAGAAGTAGAAAAGATTCTAAAATGCAAAGATATACAATTCAGCACAAAAGTTAGAATCAAACAAGACATTGTATTCCTTATTATCATAAGCTGGACAGTTTAGAAAGATGATAGGAGGAAAATCAATGCATCTGAGAGAATGTGGGGCTGGAGAAGAGTGCTGAGGATCCCATGGATAATCAAAAGGACCAACAAAAGGGTCCTAGAGCAGATCAAGCCAGAAACCTCCCTGGAAGAAACCAAGATGACCAAACTGAGGCTGTCATATTTCGAACATATCATGAGAATGCTAGGAAAGTTGGAAGGAAGCAGAAAGAGAGGAAGGTCACATGCCAGATGTATGGACTATTATTAAGGAGGTCATGAGTATATTAAAGGGTTGCAGGAATTAAGCAGAACAGTGGAGGACAGAGGGTCTTGGAGATGTCTCATCCACAGGGCCGCCATGAGTCAAGATCGTCTCAAGGGCAAAACAGCAAAATAAATAAATAAATAAATACCATAAACTAGGCAATAATTTTCCCGTAGCCTTGTGGCCTCCATGAGATTATTAATTTAAATAGGGTTGGGGAGAGGGAGGTATACATAACTTTTCTTGGTTGGAAAGCAAAGACGTGGGTGGGTCATATGTCGTCTCCCACTAGTTTACAAACTCCACTGGCTTTCTGTATCGTAGGATTTGCTCAGCTGTACTGGGAAAGGAGTGGATGTCTTGTGGAATTAAGTAGTCATAGAATCATACAGAAAGACTTATAAGAACCATCTAATCGCACGGTTGGCCATGCAGGAATACACAGCTGAAGAACTCCTGAGAAATGGAGCAGAGCGATGAAGCAGAGGCCACCACTCTCCAAGGCAGTCTATTCCACTGCTGAACAGCTCTTGCACTCAAGAAGTTATTCCTAACGTTTAAGTGAAATCTCTTTTCTTGTAATTTGGAATCTACTCCTTCATGTTTTGTGAGACATTTAACCTTCTCACAAAACTACAAATCCCAAGATTCCATAGCATGGAGCCAGGGCAGTTCAAGTGAAGTCAAACTGGATTATTTCTGCACTGTGGATGCAGCTAAAGAAGGCTAAATGTTTCACCAAATTACAAATCCCAGAATTCCATAACAGGGAGCCAGGGCAGTTAAAGCAGATTAGACCTGTATCTATTTAACCAGTGATCCCCAAACTTTGGACTTCAGCTCCCAGACTTCCTGACTGTTGACCAATATGACTGTGGCTTCTGGGAGTTGAAGTCCAAGACACCTGGAGGACCAAAGTTTATGAATCAGTGGACCTATCATCACCATCATATTATATGATGTGCTCCATTTGCTCAACTGCAAAAGACACACATCTGGAACCATGTAAATAAGTATTCTTTGTCGCAGTCTACCTTCCAAGTCATTTTTTTTACTTATGGTGACCCTATCCTGGGGTTTCCTTGGCCAGATTTATTTAGAGGGATTTGCCAGGGCCATCCCTTGAGGCTGAGAGAGTGTGACTCAGTCACCTTGGTGAAACTATCCTGGGGTTTCCTTGGCCAGATCTGTTCAGAGGAGGTTTGCCAGGGCCATCCCTTGAGGCTGAGAGAGTGTGACTTGCCCAAGGTTCCCCCCCGTGGGTTTGAGAAGGCCGAGCCGGGATTCGAACCCTGCTCTCCAGAGCCACAGTCTGCTACGCTCAACCCACTGGGCCACGCTGTCGAATTCTCTCAGAGGAGCCCTCTCCAAGGGCCTCTCTTCGCTTCCTTTCCCCGCCGCTTCCACGCCAGACCCAGAGGAAGCCGCCCTTCGCTCGCAAAGGCCGAAGGGACCCCCAGAAGGAGCCCAACTTGCCTCGAGCTCGGCTTTGCCGCGTCGCTTTCGGCCCCCTGGAACATCATGGCGGCGCTTCGGACGGAGCTCACTCTCCCACAACCGCCTCGCCTCAGCGCCGGAGCAGCAATGGCCGCGTCGCCGCCGGGTTCCTCAAGGGCTGGGCCCCGGACACTTCTATTGGCTAGGGGGAACGTCGCTCACTGCAATTCCAGCCAATGAGCGACGAAGGGGGGACGCCCCAGCTAGCTGGAGGTGGGGAAAAGTTTCAAGAAAGCGAAGCGAGAGGGCGCCTGAAGAACGGCCAGAAAAATTTTTACGCCAGTGACGTCACCAGGGGTGGCGCCACCCTGTGAGGTAACTGAGAGTGGCACCCTCCTGCCCTTCCACACCTGACAGGGACCTTAGTAACTGGCCTTTCCCTGCTCTTGTTACTCAGACGTCTTAATTCCTGTATGGCACTGAAGGCCATGGCAACATTTAAAATAGATTTTGAAAGGACAATATATTTTGAAAAAAATATCTTCCCCCCAAAAGAGAGTTCAACAATAAAATCACATCTTCAGTTTCAAACACAAGTCCTCTTTCCATATACATATTTACATAGGGCCTTTGCAGACTGACAGAAATAGTGCAAATTGAGTCCACTTTTAGGGTTAGGGTTAGTGCTAGGGAATCATGGGAATTGTATTTTTTTCTGAGACATTGAGCTTTCTCTGTCAGAGAGCTCTGGTGCCACAATAAAATACAGTTCCCATGATTCCCTAACCCTAACCCTTAAAGTGGACTCAATCTGCACTATTTCTAGCAGTCTGCAAAGGCCCAATAGTTACTTCCATCAGTTAAATCCAGTTTGTATTCAGTATGTAGAGAGATCTTGTAGCGCCTTTGAGACTCAAAGGTAGAAGTTGGCAGCATGAGCTTTCCTAGGCTTATGCCTACTTCCTCAGATGCATATTATTATTATTATTATTATTATTATTATTAAAAGGTAATAATAGTAATAATAAAAAATTGTATGTGCATACTGAAGAAATATCACCTCTCTTTAATATGCTTGTTTGTTCAAAGATATAGCCATGTTAGTCTGTAAAATCAATATGTAGAGAGATCTTGTAGCACCTTTGAAACTGTCTGAAAGGAAGAAGTTAGCAGCATGAGCAATTGGAAAACTACTTCCTCAGATGCATAGACTGTACACATCTGAGGAAGTAGAGTGAAGTCTACGAAAGCTTATGTTGCCAACTTCTTCCTTTCACTGAGTCTAAGGTGCTACAAGATCTCTCTACATACTGACTTACAGACTAATACAACTATACATTTGAATTCTCCCAGTATGTAATGACATTTTTATCTTTAACTTTAATGACTTCAGCTTTTTGTTTTAGTGCCTTGTTTCTCTGAGTGTTAACTTCTCATCTTTAAACCTATTTCTTTTGACTAATTGTACTATAAATCCAATTCTTATACACAAACGTACCATTATACTCACATATTACAATAATCATAACCACTTGACAGTAACTCAATATTAGGGCCCAATCATAAAATAATAGAATCATAGAGTTGAAAGAGACCCCAAGGACCATCCAGTCCAAGCCCTTTCTGCCATGCAGGAACTCACAATCAAAGGACCCCAACAGATGGCCATCCAGTCTCTGTTTAAAAACCTCCAAAGGAGAGACTCCATCACTCTCCAAGGGAGTATGTTCCACTGTGGAACAGCTCTCACTGTCAGGAAGTGCCTCAAATGTTGAGGTGGAATCTCTTTTCCTGTAGCTTGCATCCGTTGTTCCGGGTCCTATTCTCTGGAGCAGCAGGAAATGTTTGCTCCCTCCTCAGTATGACATCCCTTCAAATATTTAAACAGAGCTATCATATCCCCTCTTAACCATCTCTTCTCTAGGCTAAACATCCCCAGCTCCCTAAGTTGTTCCTCATAGGGATTCATGGTTTCCAGACCCTTCACCATTTTAGTCGCCCTCCTCTGGACACGCTCCAGATTTTCAACATCCTTTTTGAATTGTGGTGCCCAGAACTGGACACAGGATTATTCCAGGTGAGGCCTGACCAAAGCAGAATAGAGTGGCACTATTACTTCCCTTGATCTTGACATTATACATCTATTGATGCAGCCTAGAATCGCAATGGCCTTTTTAGCATCCAGTAGATCTCTCAGATTTTTTAATTAGGGGGACTGCCCATAGGGACTCTAGATCTTAAGCATGATGCAAAGAGCCTGTTCCTGATTGCTAAAAACTGTCTGACCACCCACCATTCTTCCTCTCCTGCCCAGCATGAATGAAATGGTGGCTTCAGGAGGTAAGGTGTGGCCTGAACTGTCCCCTTGAGTCTCTGGAACAGCCAAATTTGTGTCTGTTGTGGGGGCATGATGCGATGGCAACCTTTCCAATGAACTGCTAAGGACCCCTCCTTCTGGGGAGTAAGAGCGGGTGTTTTTCATGGCAGTAAAGTTCAGTCTGCTGTTGCTTCTTCCCTCCCTGCCCAAGCCGGCCTTGGAGGCAACCAATGTTCTGGTTCATCAGTTAGAATGGTGAATGACTGTCAGCGAAGGGTTAAAATTCAAAGATATAGGGCCAAGGGAAGCAGCTTTGGAGGCGTGCTGTTTACCCCCAAACTGCGAACCTGTGTCTTCAGGGGGAGTGCGTCCCATCTAACTCAGGTTGGATCCCTATTCCCTGATCTGCCTTCCGACTAACCAGGAGCGCCTCTGTCTTCTCCAGACCATTTCTGATAACAGACACTGGTTTAGGACCAGGACAGCCTCCTTGGATTGGGGTGGAAAGGAGTAGCAGAGTTGAGTGTCATCAGAATATTGATGACAATACCCCCCAAAACTCTGGACAATCTCTCCCAGTGACTTCATGTATATGTTAAATAGCATAGGGGACAACACAGAACCCTGAGGGATCCCACAGGCCAATGGCGATGGGTTCGAGCAGGAATCTCCCAACACCACCTTCTGGGTTCGCCCTCCAGGAAGGAATGGAACCACTGTAAAACAGTACCTCCAAGTCCCATCCCAGAGAGGCGGTCCAGAAGGATACCATAGTCGATGGTATTGAAAGCCGCCGAGAGATCCAGCAGAACCAACAGGGACACACTCCCCCTGTCTAATTCCCTGCATAGGTCATCCACCCAAAGTGACCAAGGCTGTCTCTCTTCCATAGCCAGGAAACCAGATTGAAATGGAGCTAGATAATCCGTTTCATCCAGAAACCCTGGAGTTGGGAAGCCACCACACATTCTAAAACCTGGCCAAAAATGGTAGGTTGGACACTGGCCGATAATTATTCATTATTGTGGGATTCAGGGATGGCTTTTTTAACAAAGGCCTCACAACTGCTTCCTTTAGGAAAGATGGAGCTCTGCCTTGTTGTAGGGAGGCAATGACTACCTCCTTTACCCACTCTGTCAGTCCCCCTCTGGCCTGTTTAATAATCCAAGGACAAGGGCCCAAGACACATTGGTGGCTTTTACCTCTCCAAGGATCTTGTCCACATCATCAGGCTGCACAAGTTGGAATGCATCCATTAACACTGGACAGACAGGTGCCAAGGATACATTCACTGGCAATGTATCAACTGTAGCATCCAAGTCGGAGCGGATTTGAGTGACTTTATCTGCAAAATGCCGTGCAAATTCTTCACAGAAGGCCTCTGAGTGGTCTGCATTTTCTACTTGAGGGCGAGGATGTAAGAGACCCCTGACCACTCAGATCAACTGCTGCCTGCACTGCCACGGAGTAGGCCTTCAAATAGGATCTAGCCTGTGTTTGGTCAGATACACTTTGAGTCTTCTGCCAATGTCGCTCTGGTCTCCGTCTCACTTGCTTCATCACCATCAGCTCCCTGGAGAACCAGGGGACTGGTTTGGCTCCACTCCGTAAGAGAGGATGCTCAGGAGCGATTGTGTTTACTGCCCTGGCGATTTCCCCATTCCAAAGGTCAGCCAAGGCTTCAACAGAATCACCTGCTGCAGTGACAGGAAACTCCCCAAGAGTCCTCGGGAATCCATCTGGATCCATCAGTCTCCTGGGGCAGACCATTCCAATCGGTCCCCCACCCCTGCAGAGGTTCTGAGTCCCAGTGAGTCTAAGGGCCTTTGCAGACTGCCAGAAATAGTGCACATTAAATTGAGACACTGCCCTGGCTCAGTGCTAGGGAGTCATGGGAACTGTAATTTATTGTGGCACCAGAGCTCTCTGACAGAAAAGGCTCAATGTCCCAGAAAAAAATACAATTCCCATGACTCCCTAGCACTGAGCCAGGGCAGTGCCTCCATTTAATGTGCACTATTTCTGGCAGTCTGCAAAGGCAGGAAGTCTAATCAGATGATGATCTGTCCAAGACAACGGAACTGTGGAGAGTTCCTCCACACCAAGACCACTATCACCCCACCCAGCACAGAAAACAAGGTCCAGAGTGTGCCCAGCAGCATGAGTTGGGCTAGATACCACTTAGGACAGACCCATGGTTGTCATGGAGGCCATGAAGTCCGGAGCTACTCCTGAAAGGGCAGTCTCAGCATGGATGCTGAAGTCCCCCAGAACTACCAGACAAGGAGACTCCAACACCAACCCTGAGACCACCTTGGCTAGCTCAAGTGGGGTGGGCAGTACACCAACAGAATCCCAATTCTGTCCCGGCTACCCACCTTTAAATAAACACACCCAAAACCTGTAGATTGTGCGAAGAGGCATCTGGTTAGGGGGATGGAATCACAATAGACCACTGCAACTCCACCTCTCTCACCTCCAGGTCTTGCTGCTTTTTGGGGGCAATTAGCTAAGCTGCTATTGCCTGCTGCTGCACAGAGCATCCTGGTGGGCAAAGCTGAGAGTGTATCCCCCCCCCCCATCTCATCCAACCAGGTCTCTGTAATACAGGCCAGGTCAGCTTGTTCCTCCAGGATCAGGTCCTGAATGTCAGTTGTTTTACCATTCACTGACCTGGCATTCAGCAGCAGTATCTTCAACCCTTGGGGGCTGTCACCAAGACTATCTAAGCTATTTGGACCAGGAGAGAGTTTGGGAACAACAAGCACCCTCTTGCGCTCCCATCTTCCTTGATATTTTAATTGTCTCCCTCCCCATATCTCCCTCTGCCCTGTATGACTCTAATGGCTGCTCCCTGAAACTGTGTCTTCCTCCTCTCCTCAAAGTAAACATATAAACAAAAGGGGAGCTACCAGTAACTAGCAAAGCCTACACATCTAACAAGATATATCAATATACTGTAGAAAATACTGTGGTCATAAAGCAACACTATGCAATTTTTAAAGACGTGTCTTAGGACAGGTAATATGCCTGTCACTTCCCACACTTTTGCCACATTTTGAAGTCAAAGTAATACACATTACCTTCTAAAGGAGATCCATAAGAAAATCAAGTCAATTGTGTAATATATGTATACCCCCTACTGCTGGGGAAAAGTCTGCCCACAGTGAACCCCAATTCCCACCCCACATGCTGGATGCAGAAGTGGCCCTACAGCTAGCAGAGCACTTTGGGCAACTGTGTGTCTGGCACCTTCCTCCCCTCCATTGGGGATGATGTACAAAAGGCAAAACAAGTTCCTTGGGAATACTGACATGGAAGATACAGCAACACTTCTGACATCTAGTTCATGGTGGTCTTGGTGGGGTCTTATTTCCTCCCACCCCCATTCCTCTTCCTAATTTATAGGACACAAAACACCACACATGAATTAGACCAAGGATTAGTATGTATTTATGCACAATCATAGAAACAACTTTACAAGTTGAACTGGAAATTGAAAACAGAGGCATTAACAGCATTTGTATATTATATTAAATAACCCAAACACCTTTTCCCCCAAAATTGGTAAAGAATAAATAATATAATTTACAATATGATACAAAAAATAATCAGTTAAGGACAGGCTTCTTGCTTTATACATACACTATATATTTATTATCTATAAAACAAATTCACATCTCAAAACAAGACAAAAAAACAAAGAAACAAAAAACCTTCAGATGATATGGCTTAACTATTGTTTAAAAAACCAGCAACCAAGTCTGCTGCCAAACCCACAAGCTCTAAAGCCAGTTATCACATTTTGGCAACTAATGATAACTCAGTGCTGTAGTGCTTGCCAACATTTTCACTTATTTAACATTTACAGATCAACACAGAGTAAAGAGAAGACTTTTCAAAAGGGCTTGGTAACTCAAAAATGCATTATTTTCCTTATACATTGTTATCTCTGTGCATGTGTTTGTGTTTACAAACCCAACCCCTTAAATGCAATACCAAAACTCCATAAAGGTTATGTCAAGTCAATGGACAAGGTATCTTGGCAGACACAATTACTTGGAAATTGCTTAAGCTGACTGTAAAGAAAGAAGTGTGGAAAAGGTCACATAAATCTTAGAACAATTTTTAAAAACGTGGTGTTTTGTATGGAGTTGGGCTAAAATCAATGAGAATTTGTTCCTACATACTTTCAGTCATTCCAAAGGGCATTGTGCAATGACATTTCCAATAGATTCTATCTCTAGTAATAAAAAAAGGCAAATTGGCTGGCCAATTAAAATGCAGTGCAGATAGTCAATATATTCTCTAGCTTGCACTCCTCCTACCAATTTTCTATTAAGCTAGGAACACGAGTAGCTGATCTCCAGTGTCCTCTGTCCTGTGCACATAGATGAAATACATATCCCTACTGTTGTGCTGGTCTATGACCGTAATAAAGATGAACTGTCCCTACTGTATATATTGTCTCAAGTGGACCAATTTGTGAAACACTTCCTAGTGAACCATGTGATATTGAAATACTGATGCACCAAGCTTTTCAGGAACAAATGCACGAATGGAAACCAGCTAAACATAGGACAGTTTTCCTCAGTGCCTCAGGCAAATGTGAAATAAGGCAGGAAGAGTCAAGCTTAGAAGCAATCCTGCCAGCAGGTCACTTCATAGTTACTGAGATGGACTTTGTGACAAACTCACAGTTGTCTGAAGGGGCTGAAACAGTACAACTCCAAATACACAGTTGTATGTGAAGTCCTGCACTACAATCAATTTTGTTTCTCAAAGGTATGAATGGCGAGGTAAATGCGATTCCGGTAAATTTCAAAGTATTCATACTACTAATGTATAATTGAAGAGTATCACCAACAAAACACTGATTCAAGTCAACATTATTATTGGTTTTAAGTTCCAAGTGTACAGTCTTCACTGTTTATATACCTTAAATGCAATATGCAAGACATGAACAAATAGCAGGTGTCCTAATCTTAGTGAACACTGGATATTAAGAAATGGGGCAGTAGGTGTCTAGAGTGACGTTGTGATGAAGTTCAAAGTTACATGAACAAAAAAGAATGTCATTCAAACATGGATTGCTATTTAGTGTTTAATGTTGAAGAATCATCTTACTAACTTTTGCCTGCATTTCTTGATATTCCAATTCTTCTTCAGGCAACAAACAATATTTATCTGATGATCTCATCAGTTATTAAAAAATAGCTTTTACAATATCTTAACTTCTTCCCACCTGAAGAAGCAGTTGGCAGAGGGAAATGTGTCAGCACCCCAAAAAACATGGAGACATGAATGGCAGGTCCTATCCAGCTACAAGATTGGCAAGTACTCCAGACATACAGAAGATGAAAGGACTTACTTTACAGACTTACTACAGAATCTACCCTTTTAGAAACACAGGAGCATGGGAAATAGCATTAAGATTGAAGATCTCATTTTTAAAAATTCCAGGAACAAAACTACAAATCATGCTATTATCATTAAACTTGAATAAACCTGATGCATTACTTTGTTTGAACAAAATATAGTGTTGAACGAAGGCCTTATGTGGATGACAGAACTACAGTTTGCCTGGAGACAATGATCAGAAAGTACTCTTGTCTGAAAGTAAAGTACCCAGAAAGTATTCAGTGCAAAAACTGGAGATAAGTAGGATAAATATATTTTGGCACTGTAAGCGTCTAGGCCATTAAATGCACAACCAACGCCACCACTGTCGACTAGCATAGCTTCTAATTTTCTTCTATTATGAAAAGCTATTTAAACACACACACACACACACACACACACCCCGAGGATGTCTCATTGAACACAGAACACATTCTCTTTGAGAACAAGGAAGCCCAAGCACACAGACTGCTCTACAGCAGAGATCAGAACTGCTGGACCATTATTTTGATAAGCATCAAGGACTGCAAAGGAAGATTTTGGCTTTAAATAAGAAAGCGTGTGACCCTTACAATCATGGCAGAATTCTTGAAAAGATGGCAATCTATGAGAAGAGAACAATAAGGACAAAGGAGAACCATACTAAAACAATTCCATAGAGGTATACATGATTCTTAGCTTCTGCCACTTCAGTTTCTCCACCCACTGTCTTGCTATGAAATCTCAGTTATGTATAGCTTATTATTTCAGTGGTGGGCAGGTGACTCAGCCATTTAAGAAAGGATACAACTTTAAAAATAATTTGTATTCAAACCTAAACGAAGCTTCAGTGTTCTGCAACAATATGATTGCCCCTAAAGGTGGGATGTATCTAGAAAAGTATCAAAGAAGGAGACAGATTCTACAAAAGGGGAAGCTACCAGTGACTAGCAATGTTTTTGTCCCCCTGATATAGTCATTCTGGTGAAATAGCTCAGCTTCTATGGGTTGAGAAGCTTCTATGGGTTGAGAATCCAAAATCACATTTCTAAACAAATACTTGAAAGAAAGACTGAGAGACAATTGGAATCATCAGAAAATAGTACTTCCTGCAAGTGTTGATATTATCCAGAAGTAGCAAGAAAGAACTCATTTTTATTCAGTCCTGCTTGCAGGTGCTCAAGAATATGCATTGCTCCCACAGGAATCCAGTCCACTTCACAGGTGAGATACTGAGTGTAAAGAGATTCTTCTGTAATTCAAGGAAAGAGAAATGGGAAAACAGGAGTACAAAAATAAGTTTTAATTGATCGCCCTCTACATACTTGAGTTCTGACAATCAAATACATGAAGACCTAATGAAGGTAACTTTTTTCCCATTGAGGCAGCTCAATGAGCCCAGAGTCAAATTTCAAATTTGCCAGGAGAGCAACAAGAAAAAAGCTGGTGAATTATATTCTATTCCCACTTCACTACATCTGCAGGACATGATCTAAGCATTACTTCTTCACTGTCAGAGAAAAGAACACTCCAATTAATTTCATTCTCAGCAGAATTCTTAAATAAAATGCAGAAGCGAGCACTTAAAGGGAAAGAGGAAAATACAAATTTAAAGTGTTTAATTGGGAATGCGGTTAGAGCCCCTGCAACAAGTTTCTAGCCCTTAAGAGAAAAATGGAATATAGAAGGTGATCCTTGAAACGATAAGGGCTTTCTGGTAAAGCACAAAGAACATGTCAATTTAGTGAAAGGAATGGGGTGTGCGTGTAAGACCCACAGATCCTACTCCTACTTTTTAATGTTTAAAAAACAAAAACCCTATGAGGCTTTTCATGCCTAACTGGAATGTCAGTGAATGTGAGGCAAGTGAAAAAGAAATCTGGTAAAAGCAGAGCAGAATTAACTGCTATTTGACAGGACAAATAATATCCGTTTGACTGATTTGTCAACAATGGCCTGAAACAGATGGGCCAAAAGTGCTGCCTTTTGGCCTATCCAGGTGCATGGTGTTCAGATGATGCACACCCCCAGATTGGGCCAAAGTTGTGCTGCGGCCACCTAAGGCAGCCCAAACCTAGCCACAAAAGGAGCACCAAAAAGCATTCCTTGTCGGTGGTCCATTGTGGACCGCAGCGTCTGGTTGCCACAGTCCCACGCCACTCGGGGCATGCTTGTGGCTAGAGCAGCCAGAGGTTGCTCCAAACCACCCATCTACTTGAGGCCAATGCCTAGTTTATTAAAATTAATTTTTAAAGGGAATGAAAATCAAGAGCACACCACTACACTCCCTTTCCAGTTTAAAATGCAGATATCATCACAAGGATTTTGGCTGACTGTATAAAAATGTAGCTTGTGGGATTTCTTGCCCAGACCAGTCCAGGAATAAATCCACAGGTGTTCTGTAAACTTTGTTTGCCATCAGCTTACGTGCCATTTCCCACAATACTGCTCCCGGTTGTTTTGTTCCTAGCATATTGCACATCCCAGGAACTGTAGACTAGTGAAGACAAACACTGATCTTCTCATAAAGCATGCTCTTCTCAGAACAACAACGAAGTATCACTGCATAGCCGTAACATAACTCCTTTCCAGATTATGGCCAGTTCAATCATTTCCACCAGCCAGCTGGTTAATACGTTCACTGAGAGAGGTCACCAATGGGAGGACCACCTCCTCCACCATCAAAGAGGATCTCTCGGCGGGCAGGCTCAGGTATCGACAGCTCCTGGGCGAGGTCATTGAAACGAGATATATAATCTATGCTGTTCTCATTCATCATGCAAGCCAGCTGGGAATCTACCACCTACAAACCAGGAGAAGAAAGCATGGATTATTTTTGAGTCTCCACTGCTATCATCCATTTTTGCATGATAGGTTTAAAACTCTGGAAATGTTCGACTAAAGGTATAGCTAGATTAACAACAACATTTAAAGTAGGTATGCTCTGTGAGAAAAAATATGCTTCAGGTATGCTCTGTAAGAAAAAAGAAGTTCTAGATGCTGCTCTAAATACAGCTAAGTTCAGCAGGTTTGCGTTACAAATTATTCAGACTAACATTATGGCTATAAAAATGATTAGGTTTAAGATATGTTGGGGAGCAAAGGATAAAGAGGCAGTGTGATGTAGTGGTCTGAGTGTTGGGCAAGCACTCTGGGAGACCAGTTTCAATCCCCACTGAGCCATGGAAACCTACTGGGTGACCTTGGGCAAGTCACTCTCAGCCTCAGAGGAAGGCAAGGGCAAACCCTCTTTGAACAAATTTTGTAAAACCCTTTGACTGGTTCACCTTAGGGCTGCCATAAGTCAGAAATGACCTGAAGGCACACAACAAGAGATAACAAGAAATGACAACTGGGGACCTCTCAGTCTGTTTCAGTGTGAGTCAAGCCACATGCTCAGAAATAAAAAGCTCACTGATTGTACTATTATAAAATATAGATGAGGAGATTGGTACATTGGGAACTTACCATGAAGGACCATTCTTGTCAAGGAGACATCCAAGAATGGGTTAAGCTCTTCTGCTGCACAGACAAGGCAAAGGATGGAATAATCTAAACAGAGATTTTTCTTTTTGCTAGATCGCTAGCTCCTCTGTTCAATTCCATACAAAAGCCAGAGATAGAACCAAATGTACAGAAGCCTTTGCCACCAAAACGGTGGGCTGTCTGTCTCCTTCTCCTTGGCAAGAATGGACCTTCATGGTAAGTTCCCAATGTACCGTTCGCTGCCAGCAGAAAAGGAGCCCTATCCAAAACTTTACCTGTGTTGGGAGGGAAATGATGGCAAGGAAGAAAAATGTGAAATAAATAAAATATTAGAGGACCCTCCTGCTAAAAGAGACTCTCACAGATTCAAACGTATTCAACTTGTAGTGCTTGGTAAAGGTGGAAGGAGTTGCTCAGGTAACTGCCCTGCAAATTTCCTGTAAGGGAGCGCTGGTAGAAAAAACTGCAGATGTAGCAGCAGATCTGGTTGAGTGTGCTGTGATTCCCTACTGTTTTGGAATTCTGAGTGAAAAGGCAAGCCTTGAGCCATCTGGTGATCATACAGACAGAAGCCTTTTTCCCAAGGGAAGCTGGGGAAAAGGAGGAAGAAAGCATCTGGTTTCCTGAATGATATAGTGACATAAATTTTTAATGCCCTTGCTACATCCAGTTTGTGCCACTCCTCCGGGGCATCAGTAGGATGTGGACAAAAGGAAGGATGCACCAAAGGCTGAGAAAGATGAATGGGGGAGTTGACCTGAGGCAGAAAGCTTAGATCCAACCAGAGACAGACAGAATCTGTGTCAAACCTACAGTGAGAAGAAGCCACCAAGAGAGCAGTCAGCTTGGAAACCCTTCTAGTCAGTGTGATGTCCACAAGAAAAATAACCTTGAAGTTATTATGGTATATTGATGAAATTTTGTCAGTGTCATCACTGGTCCCTAAGTGCATGATGTTGAGAAAATCAGCTCATTGTGTCTTTTATTTTTGTGACACGTTGTGCCAGAAATGACTAAAGTGTAAAATCAAGTGGACTTTAAGGACACCTAGCCAACCACCTGGGTTATACATTTCTGGGGAGGGACAGTCTTTCATCATGGTTACCTCCAGTAGAACAAAGACCTCCAGTAGAACAAAGACCAAAGTGGTTTTTCATCCAGAGGTCTTCCCTAAAGCATTTGATGTAGAAAGACTGCATCTTCCTAGCATTCAAAATAGCATGATTTCATTGCTAGGAATGTAATCGCTTCCATTCTGTACAAACTAGACCCTGCAACATGAATTTTGCACCAGAATTTGTAGACTTTAGCCATCAAGGGCTAAAATACAGGCACTGTATGATTTCATTGATTATGCTGAAACAACACTCCTACACTAATGATCAGGAAACTATAACCCCTCAGTCCCCAGTGGAGACTGCATAGCATGACACTGAAGGGTACACTATATGGCATGCATGTATCAACATGGTTTTACCTCAGCTACATCTGCTAGGGACCGAGACACAAAGGAGTCCCGCGAGTTTCCATCCAGCAGACTAGGTCCCAATAAAGTGGTGCTACTTGTGTTAGCGGCAGAGGTTGGGAGCATTTTTCGCCCCTTCTCAGGGGAAAGGAAGCTTGCTGTAAAACAAAATATTCAAGGAAAACAATTTTAATTTTAATTAATAGGTATGTGAGAAGCATAGAAGGTACAAGAAAATTCAGAGAGGCAACTTTTCCATCTTTTGATACATGATCAAGATGTGTTCCACTCAACTAGCAGGTACAGAGTTTGATATTCTAGGTATCACAATTTTTGTTGTGGAGAAACAACAAAATTTTCAGGCAAGACACATAATGATCACTAAATGAGTGCCAGTGTGCTTACCCTTCAGAAAGTTCTAAGTGTATCTAAATGTGGATTTTGCGGTGAACAGAATTTACACAAAATAAATTGTGTCTTTATTTATTCATTTAAATTGAGTAGGCAAAGAAGAGGCCTGGGACACATACTGGCAAAAGTCCAGTGTCACACACACCCATGAATACAGAGTTTGACCATTACCACTTAAGGTATCTGAAATTAGCTGGGTCCTCTTATTCTTGACAGTCGTAAACATACTAACCCCATTTCAAGAGAAAACAAGTACAGACCCAGTAACATCAACCAACCATTTCTACCTACAAGTCCTTATGTGGTTTCACTCACAAAATAAGCTACTGAGGGAAGAATCCGTGGAATCACTGGGGTACCATTGAGGATCATGCGTGGGAGAGGCAATCCAATTCTGCTGAGGGCTGCAGGAGGGGGATGGAAGACTTTTTGAGCTGTCACTGCCATTCAGTTTAGCTGGAGACAGAGGAACATTTTCACCTGCAAAAGGAAAGTTCATGAAGGAGTTGAAAGTTCATGACTGTCAAGGCTTGCAAACTTAAGAAGTTGTTAGCAACTGCTAAGAAAGAATTTATTTCTTGTCTTGATTCAGTCAAGTATATGATGTGGCACACAGAAGAAGCACTGATCGAAATCACCTTCTCTTCTCTTCAACAATGGCTCTATATTCAAGTGGAACAACTTTTTATTTTCTACATTTTCCTCCAGTCTTAAATTTCTCTACAATGGAGCACTTCTAAAGAAATTAACCTGTAATTAAGTGTTCTTACTTAGGCTAGCTAATGTAGAGGACTGGCAATTGTAAAAAAATACACAGAGGACTGGGATCATATTCGTTGCCCATTGGCTACAGTTGTTGCTTTGTTTCATGAAAACCTGTTGCAGGCTGGCAACTGATGGTTCACAGACCAGCACTGGTCCAGAGAGCACTCAAATTATGACTGTAGACACTGTAATATTCTATCCATCTCCACGTTTGAGAGAGGAAAGGCTGTATTTTCATGGAAATACATGAAAAGTTCTCCATGTGATGTGAAAATGCATGTGGATGGCTTATTTAAATGCATTTTACAATCTCCTTGATGTGGAAAAAGTTTGTTCCAGATAATTTTTGATAATGACTGGCAGGAAGACAAGAGATTTGCTCCAAAGCACCCCAACATGTAAAACTTTTTTCCTACCCACTCCCTGGAGAGTCCAGAGCCATCCCAATGAGGCACTCCTATTCCTATAAGCCTCAGCCAGCCTGGCCAGTAGTGAGGCATGATGGAAGCAGTTGTTCATCGGTGTTTGGAGGGCCGAAGGTTCTTCATCAATGTTTTAAAATAACTTATTATTATTATTATTATATCCCTTCACTAAAATTCCTACAGGCACATTAGCAATGCCAAACAGACAAAACCAGAGCTGTGGCAATACTTGGGATAGTTAACAATAGATATCTGCCTAGCTTAATCTCTTACCATACTGACCAGAGCTGATAGCTATTTCAATGATAGAGTCACTGATTTGAGTAACAGGCTCTCCCTGGGATAGAACATCTTCAGGTGGTCCAGGAAGTGAGATATCCAGTAGTGCAGACACATTGGGAGGAGAAAGGCAGGCACTGGAACCCTCAGAGGGAAGAGAAGGGGTGGAGAGGCCATTTGGGACAGAGATTTTGGACAGTTCAGGGACAGCAAGACTTGGAGTTCCCTGTGGGAGCAAGAAAAATGATAATAGTAAGTTATTTATTAAGCATTTTCTGTCAAAGTCTCAGAAGCTTCTAAAGCTAAGAGCTAGCAATCTCATTTCTTTGTCTAGATACAGGAGCTTCCTTATATCTAATCAGACCACTGGCCCACCCATCTCAGTAGCTTAGTAGCTCAAGATATTTGCATGCAAAGTATTTTACCTATCACTCAGCTATGGCCATGATAAGTTGCCACCCATTCCTTTTCCTCTTTTCCGTCTCACACAAACACATTGTCACCACTGTCTCTCAATTTTACAGATGGGGAACAGAGACTAATGGATGAGGGGAAAACATACAACTGGGATAAGGACCATAATAGGGTACATCACCATATAGGATCTTTTGTTCAAGGTTAGTTAAAAGCTGAAGCCTGCTGTTATGCTTGATACATTCTTTCCTTGATTTACTTAGGGCCTTTAATCCAACTTGAGACCACTTTAACTGTCCTGGCTTAATGCTAGGGAATCATGGGAATTAGTTTTTCTGAGACATTGAGCCTTCTCTGTTAGAGAGCTGGTGCCACAATAAACTACAGTTCCCATGATTCCCTAACACTGAGCCAGGCCAGTTAAAATGATCTCAAACTGGATTATTTCTGGCAGTCTGTACAGGCCCTTAATTTATTTTACTGGTCAGTTACTTTGGCTCACTATCTGTTCCCATAAGCTCAGGGCAAGTAACAAGATTTTTTTAAAAGATTAATCATTATTTTTAATAATAATTTTAATAAAGACACAAATAATGTAATTTACAATCCCCCCCCAAAAAAAAAAGAAAAAGAAAGAAAAAGGGGAGAGAAAAACAGAGGAAAAAGAAAAAAGGCATAGAATTAATATGTAGTAATCCCCCAAATTCTGACTGTGATGAAAAGAAAAATTTAAAAGGGAAAAATATTATTCTACCATTACAGATTGAATTTAATAATCCTAAAAATTACTAATAACCATAGCCACAGATTACATTGTTAGATTTCATATAGCTCAAAACTCCATAAACTGTTTCCAATCTTTCAAGAAGTCTTCAATTGGTTTATCCTTTAGAACTCATGTTTTTCTTAAAAATTCAAATATGAAATTATTTGTCTTCAGGAGTCCCAGATAAGAAAAAGAGATTGTAGACTTCTACAGAACAGATGTACAGAAGGCCTGCTGAAACAGTGGGCTAGTGTCCCATGGATTTGAGTGCCTGTGGGTTGCCACGACTCATATTATTCAATGGCAGTGTGTGCATGTGACCATCTGTGTTTTTTCCAATCTGTGGGGACCCCAGGTCTGAACCCCCACAGATGGAAAGGGTCCACTGTATGGGTCTGTGTCTACAACCAAGAACAAAAGAAATGGAATAGTCCTTTATATCAATCACACATTACAACAAGATCAACTGGAATGACAAGATAATGCATTTAATCTGTATTTATGGTCCCAATAATAAGAAATCAACATTTTATGAAAATCTGTTAAGACATCTGAATTAGATCTACTAAATCTGATTTGCATGAGAAAATGGAATGGGGTTGTTGCTCCTAATAAAGATAAATGATCCAGTGAGGATATTAAGGAAGACCAATACAGACTAACTTAAATCATCTTTAAACAGAGCACTTTATTAATCCATGGTTTTAGGCTGGAGAAATTTACATCCAAGGTCTAGAGACTATGTTTTTTTCAGATCATCATGAATCTTTTCTCTAGAATAGATATGTTCTGGATTTCTAAGAACATGGCTAATTTAATAAAGAAAATTTAATAAAGAAACTGCCTTGCCCATCACAGCTTAGTTTTACATGTGCCCACATAGCAGTAAGCCACAGAAATGGTGAAAAGAAGGAAGCAACAAGAATAAGTTTTTTAAAAACACAAGCCTCTGATTTCCTTACCTTTCCCAGCAGGAATGATTAAAATCATTGTAGTACTCATTTAAATACTTAAATACTTTTCAGTTTTAAAGCTATTTAACGGCAGGGCCTTCAAAGTTTAAACATTTTTAAATCCCCTATTATCTCTGATCTCTGATTTCCAAGTTTAAACGACGTGGTACAAATGTATGTGGCATTCAGAGACAAGTTGGAAAGATGCATATATCAAGCCATTACATGTGTTCATCCTTCATTAGCAGAAGATAACATTTGTATGATCCTACTATAAGCTTGCTATATCTAGAAAGTCTACCATAGAAGTCATGTAACTCCTATTTGAAAATATCAGACTTTACCTGAAAGCCATCAGGGATTGCCTCCTGCTCAGGCTGTGTGGGTAGACCAAGGAATGGCACACGACATTCACTGCTTGAATCCTGGAAAAGTGAAACTGAGATCACTGAGTCAGACATTCAAAAGAAAGACAGTGAAAGCTTTAAAAGGCAGGGTTGTAACATGGGAACTTCACTGTTACCAAGGATGGATATTTCGGTGTACCCGCCTCATAAAAAAAAATCAAAGAAAAAAGTAAAAAAAACCCTCCTTGGCCACTGTGTTAACAAAATACTGGACTAGATAAGCTTTTGGTCTCATCAAGCTTGCTTCTTTCCATGCTCTAAATCCAAATTCAACAATTCTGATTCAAAGACTATGGCCCTCAACTTGTGGCATTGAGAAGCCAATCCCAAGAGGTCTTCGTTTTTCCAAGTTTCAGCAGACATAGGCTTTCTCATTTTCTTTTTTTTAATGCCTATGACTCTTTAGGCATGTATGCACATTCACTTGATTAGTAATAAATGATGGGAAAAAGAAATCACTTTATGCTTCATGTTCACTTCTGCTCAGTCAGTTGTATATTAGTGAGTGTACACACAATTGTCAGTTTCAAAAGAGTGGATGAGAAGGGCAGAAAAAAGCCAGAGTGAGACCACAGTGCAGCCCACCCACTTCTTCATTTTACCACAGGTGTGAACAGGTTTTTGGTCCTATCCCTGAGGTCAAAACAAAGGGCTAGCCCCATCCTCCAATCTGTGCATTTAGCCACAGTTGTGTGGATATTCTAACTGCATGGCATCACCTGAATTCCTATATGCTAGTACTGCATGAGCAGAGCTGTAACGAAGGTGTTAGCCTAATGGCAGAATACAGTGTTTACAGAGTGTTTCTAAAATAAAACTTTAATCGTAACTGTGGTTCTTTGAGCAGTCATGTGTGCCCATACACAAATTTTGTGCAGAAGCCACAACCAGAAAGTTCTAGAGTTGAGTAGCTGAGTGGGAATTCCTGCCCAGTTCCTGCTACTTTGCAGGTCCAAAGCTATTCTCTCCTCAGTTTCAAAATCCACCAGGAAAATATAACAGGGACCTGAAACAGAGAGGAGGTAGGGTGGTTTGTGTGAGGGCACAAGTGACACTCAAAGAACCACAGTTATAGGTAAGCAACCTCTTCTTTTTCTTCATAGTCCCTGTGCCTCACACAACTGGGTGACTAAAAAACCTGTCCTTCGAGGTGGGGCCGGTCACTTATAAACAGCAGACAAAACAGCACAGCTAAGAACAGCATCAGCCCTGGCTCTGGTGTCTAAGTGATAGTGTCTAATAAAGGACAGAGGCTGAGTCCATGGATCTGTCTTACAAAGGTCTTGCAGAGAGACAGCACAGAGTAGGGCAGCCAAAGAAGAGCTGGAGATCTGGAAATCAGAGTGGGCTCAGGAGTGGCAGAGATTCAAAGCTAAATGGAAAAACAGAGGTAGACCATAGAACTGGAACAGATATCTCAGGGAAGGACAGATGATGGTATGAAATTAAGGAGTAATGTTGTTTAAGGGAAAGAAGGGACACCAGTGACTAAGGAGTAAGAGGTGTATACATGCTGTTAATCACCCTGGGCACTATCTAGTTATAGCCATGAAGTTATTATTCAAGAAGAATGGAACTTAAACAAGGCTTAGCAGGCAAGAAAACTGACCGCTATATTAGTGATGGAACTTTCATTTTGATGTGCCACTGTTGAATCTGGTCCTGCAACCACTGCAGTCACTGCACCTGGAGACAGTGGTGAACCACCTGACAAGCCTTCAGTTCCAAGGACAGGCAAAGGACTGCCAGGGATAATACCAGCACTTTTTGCTGCCAAATCAATAGCACCTTTGAACAGAGAATGGAAAGGTATAAGAGGAAGGCCTTAGTTTATCAGTAGGTCTTACAACGTCATATCTAATCCTACAGAAAAGCTATTGCTCATGTACAGGAAAAAGTTAATTTTAATTGCTCTTTAATCATTGTTTATTCAGCATTTCTCTTCAACAATTAAGATTTTCCCAACTCCTTACTCCCTCTGTAATATCCAGAATTTTGGTTTCCACTGTGATGGTTTTGGCTTCAGGCCGGGATAGGCAATTTGGTGGCCTCCAGATACTTTGGATTATAATTCTCATAATTCTTGACCATGTTGTCTGATACTTATGGAGTTACAGTCCAACACATCTGGAGGGTTGCTTTTCCTGATTTTAACATCTCTTTGTATTTATCTAATTCTTGTGATCTGACTTCCTTGTTCAAAATGTCTTAAGCCAAAATGTAATTTCTACTTATTGGTAAGAGCAGAACATGTAATAATTGCTGAAAAGTGTCCTTTGCTTGGGTGCAAAACATGGGCTCTGTAGTTTTTGGAGGAGCTCATGGCAATGAAGTGATTGGGTAAATGACTAGAATGATGGTGGACAAAGACAGGTTGAATCTGGTCAAATATGGGTTAGGACCCATTTAAAAGCCTACTCTGCAGCACTGAGGGTAGTGAAGAAATGATTCTTTGCTGCTTCTATCACATCAGCACAATCTTGCCCAGTGTAGTTGTTTCATGGAGTCGGGGGCTATTACATTCTAGACCTCAGCATGTTGAGAAGGAGCTCTCAGAAATGTGCTGTGATAAATTTTTCAACTATTTTGCTGTGGAAAAATCACTAAAATTTGTTTTGATTTGGATTTCACACTGAAGGCAGAGTCTGTGGAAGTCAGGCATGTACTTGTCTGGTTTTGATGGATGAGTTTCAATTTGTTCAACATGCTTGCAGGGACAATCTGCTTGGAGAGGTGAGGCCAACCACTTCCAAAAAAACCTTTGCCCATCCTGGCTGGTTACAGTTTCCAGAGGAGGGCTGGCCAATTGGGTGGGTGGGGGTTGTAAATGCTTCTTTAAATGAGAGCTGTGTCCCAATCCCTCTAAAAGAAGCAACTGTAAGACTGCTGCTGAAGAGACCTTCACAGGACCCCAGCAACCTGAATAATGATTGGCCAGTTTCTAATTTATACTTTTTAAAAGTAAGGAGTTTAGAGTGAGCAGCAGCAACAAAACTCCAGACTCTAGGATCAACTGGACCCATTCCGATCTGGATTTAGGCTTCGTTATTGGCCTGAAACATCCGTGGTTTCCTTGATGAATGACCCATGCTGGGAAGTGGGCATAGGGAATGTGTTGGTTCTGCTAGACCTCTTGATGGCTTTCAATACTACTGAATATGATATCCTGGAACTGTTCTGCAATGGTTCCAGTTTTTTTCTGGCTGAATATTCCCAGAAGATGGTGCTAGGTGTCACGAGTATGCTGATTATACTCATCTCTCTCTCTCTCTCTCTATTTTAGTACTGATACCATGGAAACTGATGGAGGTCATTGTCTGGAGACAAGAAATGGTTGGGTGAATGAACTGAGGCTCAGTCCAGGTAAGACACACATTCTGTTGGTCATCAGGAAAGCTGACCTAGGATTACAACCTGTTCCTTATAGGATTTCACTCCCTCAAAAAGATCAGGAACATAGCTGGGGGATGTTTCTGGACCCACTACTGCCCTGGCATGTCAAGAAACTGCAGTGGCCAGGACTGTCTTTGTCTAGCTTTGGCTGGAGTGCCAGCAGCATCCCTTTCTAGGGAGGGCAAATCTTTCCACAGTCATTCATGTCTCAATTACCTCCTGATTGGACTACTGTAATGTGCTTTACATGGGTCTGCCCTTGAAAAGTGTCTGGAAGCTACCACTAATGCAAAATGTGATTGCTAGCTGTTGTTGGTTTTTAAGGACTGTTTAACACCAATCTTAGAGGTACTTCACTGGGTTCCAATTTGCTACTGAGCTCAACTCAGTGTGCCGATGTTGATCTATAAAGCTTTGACTCAGGGTATTCCCTTTAAGAGCCTGCCTAAAATGTAACATCTTCAGAGAAGGCCCTATTGTGCAACTCACTATCCAATGAAGTGGGTATGCATGAAAGGGCTTCCTCTGTAGCAGCACCCTGCCTGTGGAATTCTCTTTCAAGGGAGGTCAGGCTGGCTCCATCCTTATTGAGTTTCCAGCTAGCAACTAAAAAAATTATTTTGATTTTCCTTCAGTCCATAAAATGAGGAGTGGCTGCAGCAGATGTTTTTAGCTATGTTTTAATTGCAGCACTATTTTTAAAAAGGAGCTTTTAGCTTGCTCTTAAATGTTATGTATTTTATCTATTTATTTAAGATATTTCTGTATTGCCTCAGATGTTTTTAGCTATGTTTTAACTGCAGCACTATTTTTAAAAAGAAGCTTTTAGCTTGCTCTTAAACGTTATGTATTTTATCTATTTATTTAAGATATTTCTGTATTGCCTCCTAGCATACAATAGCTCTAGAGATGATTAACAAATAAAGGTAATTAAAACATTATGAAGATAAAACATTTCAAAACACATTAAAATACTCTTTTAAAAGCCCTGCCTCAAAGATGTGTGGAAGAAGCAAGACCCAGCATAAGGATTACCTCCCCACTCTGCAGGAAAACAGCAGTTTTAGCTGCCTGCTGGAAGCGCAGAAGAGATGGAGCTGCCCTAACATCCTGGTTTGGGGGTTCCCCAGTTGGAGTGCTGCTACAGAGAAAGCTCTGTTATGTATACATAGTAAACTAATTTGACAAGGTGTTGTGACATGCAACAGGGCCTCTTTTCGGGATCTCAAATTCCAGGCAATCTCATATGAGAATAGTATTATTTACTGTTTTAAATGCCTTTATCCATCGTATATTGCCAAAGGGCGCAAGGCAAAGCACATGAAAAACAGTTAAACAGCCATTTCTACCTTCTTCACAGCTAATGTAATATTGTAAAATGTCCACTAGACATGCTCTCTTGATTTTTGCTGTCTGACAAGAAACCTACTAGATAAATGGTTGGTGCCTTGAGCTGGAAAAATCTTGGGAACAATGGGACGGGACACAGCAGCTTTTGAAAGAGAAGACTGGATTGGCCGGAAAGATCCTCTACCTAAGTATGGAGAATTAAAACATCATTTAAAAATTGTTAGAAGTGGAGAAAAGTTTTAAGTATGCTAGCAGTCCCACTCCCCTTAGTGCAGCCTCATCTTGAGTTCTCCAGCAACTGATTACAGAGGCATACTACCTCCTATAATGGCTCCAACTTTGGGCCTTTACAGACTCCCAGAAATAATACAGCTTCAGTCCACTTTAAATGCCCTGGCTCAGTGCTAGGGAATCATGGGAACTGTAGTTTTTTCTGAGACATTGAGCCTTCTATGTCAGAGAGCTTTGGTGCCACAATAAACTACAATTCCTATGATTCCCTAGCACTGAGCCAGGGCAGGTAAAGTGGACTCAAGCTGCATTATTTCTGGCAGTCTGTAAAGGCCCTTTATTAATTAACCTAATCTTTTAAAACTGTCAAAGTTTGCAGTCATCACCATGTCTTGTGGCAATGAATTCCATATTTTAACTATGTGCCATGTTTTAATGATGTGTTTAACTGTGTTTCCAAATCTGTTTTATTTTTTAATTATATTTGTTTGATTCTGACCATTGTTGGCTACCTTTGACAGAAACAATGCCAAATGCTTGTGGAGTACGCATGCAATAGCTACTGTGAAATGACAATAGACATTCGGCACTGAATACTGTGGATTTTCAAATCAAGACATTGTATTGATTATCATATAAATGGGAGTATATAAAAATCACATGTTGAATTCAGGCTTAGCCATACTTGGAGTAAACCAACTTACTCATTTGGGCTCATTAGCTGTAACTAACTGAAACTCTATTAATTTTAATATATCTGCTCTAATTATAACTAAATATGGATCTAAGTTCCTGGAACAAACAAAATGTTACTAGAAATAGTAAAGAGAAATCGAAACACAAACAAACAGCTGTTAAACATCAACAAATTTACTAAGTTCACATGGACTAAAACACCTTTCATAGCTATTCCAAAAACAAATGTGATTTCTTATTTCAGTATTTTCACGCATAATACTGTCATTATGCCACTCTCCAGGAAAGATTATTTCCTAGTACTGCTTGGAGATGGCTGGGACCTTCCACACACAAATGATTTGTTCTAGCACTCAGCTACTGTCCCGAAAGATAACTTTGACAGCCTTTTAAATTTTCTAGTTTAGCCTAGGGAAGACTGAACACCCTGTTCAGAATATGGATGTACTTGAGCCTTACCTGTTACAGAAGAGTTGGATAAGATGGAGAAAGAACACACATGCTGAGAGGGATTTCCTGATGGCCTGGGAAGCAGTGTTCTCTAAGAAAGGAAGGCAATATAGAGTTTAAAAAGAGCTCTTAAGTAAATAATAAACTCTTCTTACAATACACTGCTAATTCCTCTGATTTACTACTCATATATTTTCATCACATTCATTAAATCACAGTGGAGATTTTTTTTCCTTGTTGAGGAATGCATGCCCTCAATGATAATCCATTGGGTGCTGCATGTGAAATGAGGCCATAACCCAAACTGGAGGGGGAACCACCTGTTTTTTTCTCTCACCCCCATACCTTCCCACCAACTGAGTGTCAAGGGAAGGTCACATCATTCTTGCAGAGGTCTGAACCAACTGAGCACAGAGATATTTTGACATAAGATTAAGACATGTGGCTCTGTTGCTGCATGTTGCTCACCCTTGCTGTAGATATGACCTTAGCTGCCTTTATGGTATCAGTGAAATAGAAGCAGAGCACACTTAAGACAGGGAAGGAGAAAGTGTGGCCCAGTCTTCCTCCAGCTTCCAAGGCCATTTCTGTAGCCTTCCAGGAATCAATTTCTCAAAATATCTTTTTGTCCCCAAACACTTTCATGGGGCCATGGGGGACATTTTCACAAGATATGTGGGCCCCCTTGGGCCATTTTAAGTTTGGGAGAAGCTCTTTAAAAAAGAAACAGGAAATAACTTTAGGATCACTTCCTGTTGTTAAAAAGGCCTCTTCGGCAGTGGTGGCAGTGGGTGTGGGGGGTGCACTCCCCAGAAGGAGTGGCACCTGGCCGAACACCGTCCACCTCCCTGCCCCAAGCTACTTTACTCGCAAGTAAAGTGCCATGGGGCAGGGAGGTGAAGGCGCACTCTTTTGGCTCCGCCACCTGAAGCACCACCCTTGAAGTCCTGTCCCACACCACTGCTCCTGGGCTTCAAAACCAAAATATATTTTGATTAGCCGTTTTCTCTGACCTGTACTACCAGAGGCTTCCGTAGATGTCTGCTACGTAATTTCCTTGGTTTTGGCAAGAAGAAATCAGACTGCATCTAAGAAACAAACAAACAAAGACACCTTGCAACTCATATTCTGTTCATCTGGCATAAGTCATATTACTTTGTCAGCCACCTGAAAAAAGCTTTCAGTAGCTTTAGGGTAGCACAGTGATGCTGCATTCACACACTTGTTTCTTAGCTGTGACTACTGTCCTGTGCCTCCTTCCATCCTGGCAATGGAGAGCAGGCAGGACCAGAACTTGGGGGGGGGGGGACTCCTTCCAACAAAAGGAAAGAAGCTTACTTAATGTTATTTGGACTTCCTTTAGATTAAGTGGAAAGATAGCAAGCATGCTCTCCCCCAGTGATGGTAAAAGAGTGAAGTAACAAAACACTGTAGACTAGGCAATTTCACCAACTGGAATGGAACCCTAACTGGATCATTTGGGAAGGAAAATAATTTAATTGGAATCAACATTCTTTATCCACTTTGCATTTCTGGAGATTCACGGCAAAACAAAGTCTATTTTGTTCTGGAAATGTGCACATCTGTGAGGCTTGCAGTGCATTTTGGAGAAACAAAACAATGCACAAGACTCTGAATATATTGAAAACATGAACAGCTAAATATCCAGACAACTGAAAACTATCAGTTGCTTACCTGTAACTGTAGTTCTTCAAGTGGTCCTCTATGGACTCACACATAGAGGGGTGTGATCCTGCACCTGTATAGTGCATCATTTGGAACTTGCTAGAGCCATTACATAAATGTTTTGGTGGTAGCCCTATCCACACTCCGGACAACCTACCAGCTTAAGCCCTCAGTTCCATGGACACCAAAGTAGCAACCCAGAATGTAAGGAGAGGCAAGACACAACGAGGAGAGGATGGACAGAGATGTATGAGGAAGGAGCATCATGCCACAAAGGAGAAAAGCACAGCCCTCCCAAATGCAGCCTCTGCCTATGACCCCGAGTCCAAGGGGCAGTGAGATACAAAACTGAGCAATCTGGATCACGTGGCTGCAGATACCATACAGAGGAATCCCTTTCAGGAATGTAGTTGAGGCTGCAATCACTCTAGCTGGATGATTTCTCATTTGAGCAGGAGGCAGTTTGCTTACTAGCTCATACACCAGACAGACAGTTGTTGCAATCCATCAATAGAGACACAGACCATCCCTTTTTCGCAGATGAGTGATGGAGGAAATAACTCTGAAAACTAGTGCCCTACAAACATGCAGGCAGTTATGGAAGAGGACTGGAAAAAATGTCTTGATTGAAACAGATAGGAGACAGAACTGTCGGTAAGAAGGAAATGTCAATCCTAACAAAGATGAGGTTGATCCCCATGCTAAATGCATAGCTTCATAGCTCTTCCAGCTGTGGTGGTTGTTAACAGGAAAGCTATCCTCCTGGTGAGCAATCTTAATCCAAAGGAAGCCATTGGCTTTAAGTGTTTCTCAGATCATTGCAAAGAGCTCTATTCCAAGAGGGTATAAAGTCTTGTAACTGTTCAAGAATTCCTTGACCAGAGGATTCAATAAACAAGAAGGCTTACTAATCAATTGGAAGTAATATGATATGGCTGCAAAGTAATGCCTAACCTAAGACTGGGACAACAGCTGGATAAGGACACTAAAAAGTCCAATATCTGAGCACCTGTGGCATATTTTGGAGACATCCTCTGAAGTAGAGAATGTTCAGAGAATTCAGTCCATTTACAGGTATAAGAGCACTGAGTGAATGTTTGAACAATAATTAGGTTAATGGAGATTGGCAAAGGAAATCAGAGATAGAGTTTCCATGCTGTGGGCTTGATTGTTTAGAGGATAGATATCTCCCTCTGTCAACAAAGAAAATTAACAGGTTTGGATTTGGTGGGTCTCCAATACCAACTACTAGAAATACGCAAGAGAGAGATAACCACAATCACCTGGCCATGCTGGTTATCAAAACATACATGGTCTTGTTCTGTCAAATCATCCTCAATTCCTTGGTGATAAGACGAAATCAGCAGGAAGCTGTATACTGTGTAATGTCTCTGGCAGAACAGGACATGCAATGCTGAGAAAGCCCATCTTTCTGGGGCTCTTGAACAGAAAAATATGATCAGGACTTCCTGTCCTGAGGGGACACGAACAAGTGCATGGTTGGCCTGTCTTCTGGAAGATGATCTAAACAGTGCCCATGAGTAGATCCTGCTTGTGACGTGACATAGGTGCTTGGCTCCAGGTGTTTGTAAGAGTGTTTTTTACTTCAGGCAGATGGATGGAAGACAGCGGGACACCTTATGGGATGCATCAATCCCACAATATGATCAACAGATGTAGAAGGCTGTCTGATCGTGCACCCATCTGCTGATTCATGTGAAAGATCACACTGAAGATGTCTGCAACCATCAGGACCATCTAACTTCAGACAATTCAATAGAAAGACTGAAAGGATTTTGAAACTAAGAAAACATGAGAGCACTGATGCGGGAAGCTCTTTCATCCCATGATCACCAGCAGAATTCACCACCAGCACATCAGCAATGATCTTCACTGTGGGTTGGAGAAGTGAAAATGGCAAACCTAACAAAAGGTATTGGGAGTCCTTTTCAATAAAAAACTGCCTGAGGATTAAAGCAAGACAGGAAAGGAAGCCTGAAGGGGATCTCTCTCAAGCCTGGAAAAGGGTCTGAACAACATGGTGGAGGCTGTGAAAGCCAGTGCCAATGGAATATCCCTAGCAGACAGACTTTAAAGAGTGCAGCACAGTGTTTGGTCTAACTCTATGGTGTTGAACATGTGAACTAGAAACTTGGGGAAAACGCAGTCTGAAGTGGATTCTGACATGGAATAAAATCTTACATAATTTTCCAGTCTGGAGGGTAGATGGATGTTTACTAGCTTATCAGGAATAACTGAACACTTTTACAGTTCAAACAGCCACCAGAATAAACTTACACTGATTGTGTCCAAGCGCTGTCGGAAAGATAGCTCAGCTTCTTTGCTTTGTAAGAAAAGCTTCCCGTGCCTACTGTTGGGTGGGAGAGTGGTTGGAACAGCAAAGAGGCTTCTATCTGTATCAGCACTTCCAGAACTTGAAGGATCAGCTACCAAGAGTGGTCTAGAGGAATTTCTCAAACCTATAGGACACCAAAACAAGGGACATAAAAGCAAACAAAATACAGGTCTCTTAAAAAAAATGAAGAACACTCGTATCATGAAAATTATTTAGAATTATACAAATCTGGGGGAAAACCATGAACACTCATGTAATGAGAATTACAGTCAGAACTGATTTAAACTGAGTGGACAAAGAACATTGTCCACAAATCCATGTGTTCTTTTAAAAAAGGTGAGACACATTAATCAATAATCAACCAGCCTGATCACAAATCTTCCTGAGACAATTACCATTCAGAATTATCACATGGCTTGGCCACTGACTAAAATGAGACTATGAGCAAGACAACATACAGTTGGTCCTCTGTATTGACAGATTCTGCATCCAAGGATTCAACCATCCACAGCTTGACAATGGGCCTTTGCAGACTGCTAGAAATAGTGCAAATTGAGTCCACTTTAACTGTCCTGGCTCAGTGCTAGGGAATCATGGGAATTGTATTTTTTTCTGAGACATTGAGCCTTCTCTGTCAGAGAGCTCTGGCGCCACAATAAATTACAGTTCCCATGATTCCCTAGCACTGAGTCAGGGCAGTTAAAGTGGACTCAATTTGCACTATTTCTGGCAGTCTGCAAAGGCCCAATATTAACAAAAAAAATCCAAAAAGCAAAACCTGATTTTTCCATTTTATATAAAGGGCACCATTCTACTACACTGTTTTATATAATGGAACTTGAGCATCCACAAATTTTGGGTATCAGGGGTGTGTGGATCCTTAAGCCAAACCCCAGCGGACACTAAGGGCCCACTGTATGTATTGAAGGCCATGCTCATAATATTGTCTGGTTAATACCACATACACTGGTGAACAAAGTCAGTCATTTTCAATCTCTAGCTTTTTCATTCCCATCTCACACATAAGCCTCAAATGTTTCCCCATTCCCAGAATCCTTTGCCACATAGATTTGTTGGAAGATGTCTCAGGTATATCAATATGGACTTTACTGATGACAGAAATGCTACTGCTCTTAGACAAACAATGCCAAATTTAGACTATTTATTTGAAATTATACTCTTGTTTTCTGAAGTGTATTTTTCCAATGTCCTCTGAGACATCCTGAGATCTTCCAAGGAACAGGCAGCGTATAAATCAAATAAATAAACTAGCTACCTATCTCAGTGATGCACTCACCTGAGGAGCTGGAAGTAGCACTGGGGGAAAAGGTCTTCTTGTGAAGGGCAAGCTGATTGCGTGCACAGCCTGGGCTCCTTGTACTGATGGCTATCACCTTCCCAGGAGGAGTCACAGCATGCTCTTCTTGAGTGGGCTTGATGGGGGATGTTGCAGCAGAGTTCATTTCAGGGGTCTGAAGAGGAAATGGTTAAATCTCAGGCTGCTGCCACACTGCAGAATTAATGCAGTTTGACACTGCTTTCACTGCCATGGCTCAGTGCTACAGAATCAGGGGAATGAATCAGGGGAATTGTAGTTTGTTGTGGTATCAGAGCTCTTGGACGAAAATTACAAATTTCAAATCCCCAAATTTCATAGCACTGAGCCATGACAGTGAAAGCAGTATCTAACTGCATTAATTCTGCAGTGTAGATGCAGGGTCAGTTTCCACATATTAAAAAACAGCATAGGGTTTCCTAGATATGGAGGTGAACAGTGAGAAATATTTCTATACAAGTTTTGTCTTATCACCTTCTTTCCCCTTGTTCACCCCAAAGGGTTTTCAACATCCTGAAATTGGAAAACATAAGGCATGTGTGCCATAAACTGTAAGAGCCAGTGTGATCTAGTAGTTAGACTCACAAATTCCAGGGTCTAGTCTGAAGAATTTCATGGCTAAACGGTCTGGGTGACTTTAGGTCTGTAACCAAACCATCTCCCAGGATTGTGATGAAGAGCAGAGCATGCTGTTTTTAGCTCACAGGCAGAAATAAGCAATCTAAATATAAATTGAAACAATAGCCAGATGCATGCTTTTGCCACCTGGTTCATGAAGAGTTTTTGTAATTCAAAGATTACACAGCCCAGAATTCACACTAGTTATTCCAAAGAATTTTTAAGAACTGCCATGCAGGGACAAGAACAGGGTGGTTTAAGAGTACAGAGGCTCAACACCTCTCCTGCAAATGATGGCCAGAGATGAATCTACATGAAAACCATGCGCAAAATACAGCAGTAGTGATAATCTGCAACATTTTATTGTATAAATGTATACTCACTACAAGACTTTTAATGAATCTAATAATATGTAAAATTCACTACATATATCAATAGGAAGAGACATTTGTGGAATGTTCTACTTTGTGTATTAAAACTACTTGGCTGGTTTAGGGTACAGTGTACTTTAATGGTGGGTAAAGTGGGAGAACATGTAGTAAAATGTGTTATGATTTAGCATCCCAGTGTGGCTACATGGCTACTGAAAGACACTTGTGAAATATTCTGATATCTTCTATTATTAAACAAACCTATATTCCATTGATGTTGGGTGAGGAAAATATGTTTCCAGTTAGACAGCCTTCCCAAGTCTCGGGAGAGGGGAAAAAAAAGTTTTCTACTCCAGATGCTTAGAATAGGGGAAATCTGTTGGCTATATAAGCCAAGAACCCATATGCATTGTGCCTAAGGCCACTAAACCTCTTTCCATTCCAGCTCATCTGTAATATGGGACTAACTTTACCAGATTGATGTATGACTTATGTTTAGCCTGGAGAAGAGACAGTTAAGGGGTGATATGATAGCCCTGTTTAAATATTTGAAGGAGTGTCACATTGAGGATGGAACAAGCTTGTTTTCTGCTGCTCCAGAGACTAGGACCTGGAGCAATGGATTCAAATTACAGGAAAAGAGATTCCACCTCAACATTAGGAGGAACTTTCTGACAGTAAGAGCTGTTCAACAGGGAACACACTCCCTCGGAGGGCAGTGGGGTCTCCTTCTTTGGAAGTCTTGAAACAGAGGCTGGATGACTATCTGTTGGGGATGCTTTGATTGTGACTTCCTGCATGGCGGGGGGTTGGACTGGATGACCCTTGTGGTCTTTTCCAACTCTATGATTCTATGAAACTTACAACATACTAGTACATAAAAGGTGCTCTGAACTGTTATTTAAGCATTAAGCATTATGGGGCAAAAGAGTAAAAGATTATATGATAAAATGGGCAAAGAACTTTGGATACAATATATACATGGAACAACTGGAAAGGATGTGATCAAAGGGGTTGAAATTTACACTATGCTATGATTCTAAAGAGAACTTTTATAAAATGATGCATGGCTGGTATATGACACCAGATAAATTGTCCAGAGCTTAAAAAGTATGCTGGAAACATGAACAACAAGGAGGGACATTTTAGCGTATGTAATAGACATGTGAAAAGGGTAAGAAAACTTCTGGGTGTAAATACATACATTGATACAAAGGATTGTAAATTTCAATATACAACTAAAACCAGAAGTGTTTCCTCTGGATGTACAACTGTATTTTTCTTTTTTTCTGTATTTCATTCTAAATACAGTTCGCCCTTCCTATATATGGGGGATCCGTTCTGGACCCTCTGCGTAAAGCAAAAAACGCAGGACCTCAGGTCCCGTTTGTTTGAATGGGTGCGCCCCCCATTCATTTTACCGGGGCTCGCTGTCCATGTGACCTTGAATCACATGAGATGGTGAGCTTGCAGTTGGCGTGGGCACGCTGTACTACTTTCCCTTTCTTTATTCTTTCTATTTCTCTTTTTATTTTTCTTGTCTATGTTTTAAGTATCTGGAACTTTTAATAAAAATTACTTTTTTAAAAAAGACGTTCTGTGCGGGCCAGCAGCCCAATAACAATCGATTAAGGCTGCAATGTTATATTTGGAAGCCAGCATCATTGAGCAAAACTGAACTTATTTTGACTTAATTTTTACATCGTTTCTTCCCTGGAAGCCAAGAAGAAAGCCTACGGCACTTTAGAGACTAACAAACCGTAATTGCCATAAGCTTTTGTGGGCTTGAGCCTTTGATGAAGTGGGCTATTGCCCACAAAAATTCATACCATGAAAAACTTTTGGTCTTTAAGGTGTCACTAGACTTTTTGATGTTGTTTTGAGCAGACATGCACTGAATTCTACAGTTAAGCTAGCAGTCTTATTTTAAAACTTTCTTATGAATGCAGGAAAACTGTCCTATGCAGAACCACACTATTGACAGCACTACTGATGCTGTGCAGAACTAAATCCACGTCTTTCTGCACACAAAGCATACATCCCTAAACTATGGCCCGCCGCATCATATCCAGTGGCAGTAAGTTTCATAAAGTCCATTCTGTACTGTGGTAAACCAGTACTTTTTTTTGTCTGACAAACATGCTTCCTGTTAATTTCAGTAAATGTTCATGATTTTTCTAGTTTTAAGAATATTAATATGTTTGCCCAAGTTCTCATTATTCTCTTTAATATATTTTACGTTTATATTAAATATAAATATATAAAAAGATATACATATCTTCTATACAGTAAATGTTCTAAATTCCTTAGCACCCTCTCTTCCTATTCCTGTATATACTCGCCTATAAGTCAACCTCGTGTATAAGTCGAGGGCAGGTTTTGGAGCCAAAATTATGGATTTTGCTATGGCCCATGGATAAGTCGAGGGTCAAAACTTGGGAGCATGGAATGAAGGATGTAAACGATGAAGCAAAGGAAAACAATGCCAAAGAACTTACAAAATTTCAGCAGGCATAAGTGTTTGTGCTTATACTAAAGGCAGGATGGATGAGAAAATTGAGGGGGAATCAATGATTCCAGGTCAGATTGCACTCTTACCTTTTACCAGGGGAGTACAGTTTTTTTCATTGACCAGTGGATAAGTTGACTCAGGTTTTTTGGGTCAATTTTTGACTAAAATTTCTAGACTTATACATTAGTAAACACAGTATGTTCACTAGAAGCAGTGCCAGCCACAGTATTAGAGCAAGGTAACTATCTTAGGCAACAGACCCTGCTGGGGAGTTGAGGGTATAGGAGTGAAGACACCTGTCACTTCCTTCTGTACCCTTTACAAGTTTCCCTCTGTTGGAAGACAAGAGTCTTATGTGCCACACAAGACTTCTTGGGTCCCCAGTATTAGATACAGCCTGCTGTATCAGTTGTCATGTAGAAATTATCTCACCAGCCGTGTTCAAACAGAATTCAGCTGGCAGCCTGGCTACAAGAAATAGGGGGAACACTCTTCATTCCAGGCAGAAAAATACCTTAGAATCATAGAGTTGGAAGGGACCACAAGGGCTGTCCAATCCAACCCCTGCCATACAGGAATTCACAATCAAAACATCCAAATGGCCATCCAGCCTCTGTTTAAAGACCTCCAAAGAAGGAGACTCCACCAACCTCCAAGGGAGTGTGTTCCACTGTCGAACAGCTCTTACTGTCAGGAAGTTCCTCCTAATGTTGAGATGGAATCTCTTTGTTGTAGCTTACATCCATCGTTTGGGTCCTGTTCTCTGGAGCAGCAGAAAACAAGCTTGTTCCCTCCTCAATATGACATCCCTTCAAATATGCTATTTTATCACCTCTTGATAGCCCTAAGTATCTGAACGGGTGTCATATTGTGGATGGAGCAAGCTTGTTTTCTGCTGCTCCAGAGAACAAGATCCAGAACCTTGGGACAGTCATGATTTGAAGACAGTGTTTCTGAACAGAAGCTCAATTTATACTTACCGGTTTGGGGTTAACTTCAGTGGAAATGAGTTTTAAGAGGCAACTGAGGAGTTTTTGTTTGTGACAAGTGGCTGGAGGAGGAACAGATGTTGGCTTGGGCATCTGCTCCCTGGACTCCTGGGTTTCTGGCCCAAGGACAGCCAGCCAATCATATTCCAGCTGCAACTTGTTTGGCTTGCCCATCATGAGGTAGACTTCAGCCAAGGTAAGGCTTTCAGAGGTCCGCAGGCTCCATCCCTCTTCTCTCACCTGCTGTGCAAGGCGGCTAGGGTCATCCTTGAGAGACTTTGTGACCAGTTGTTCCTGAGATGGTGGCAGTGGCAGTGAGGGGTTGAGCTTCTCCTGTGAGTCCTCTGTTACTGAATCAGGTAGCTCTTTAGCACATATCTCTGCTTGTGGTACACAGCAGTGCAAGGCCTGAGTTTCAGACACAGACAGTCCGCTAAGTGACACCATCCTGCCTCTTGCCAATTGTGTGGGGCTACAGCTGTCAGCTTCTGAAATACCAGACAAAAGCTTTCCAGAATTGCTCCTTGGCAAGGCAACTTCTTTCCCATTCAGTGTGTCTGTGCAAAGACACTTCTCTGGGACAATAAGGTCCTGACAAGATTTCATGTACCGGGGAAATGGATCAAGAAGAGACAGCTCTTCTATATCAGGGGGAAGACTGCCACAATCACAGTTTGTGCTGTCAGAGGAGAAACTACTTGCCAAAGCACTGACTGGCATTCCCTTGCCTTCGACACAATGGACTGGGGCAACTGACTTCTCAAGACATCTGCCCGGGTCCTGAAGTCCAGAAGGTGACTTATCAAACACACTGAGACTTGGGGATGATTTTTCCAGAAGCCCAGCCTCCAGGGAGCAGTCTTCAGCATTCAGAGTAGCATCCAATGTAGACTGAGTGTTTCTACTTGCTTCTGTAGTGCTCTCCACTCTGGTCCCACCCTTGCCTTCTGCTCCCCGTGGGTATTTCACATGCCCTCTGGCTGTCCCCTGACCACTCTGTATGCCTAGAATCTGGGCAGGTGGCAGCAAATGAGAGTCCTTTGCATTCTGCTTACATCTGCCAGATTCCTGCCAATGTACGGTACAGAAAGCTTTGGAGTGTACAACCCTGGCAACTCCAGGGAGGGGTGTAAGTGTGCAATTCTCGCCTGGGAAGAGATGGAGCATCACCTTCTCTTCTGAATAGCTGTTATTTGCTTCGCAATTCCTGGAGTCTTGTAGCTGCCTTTCTGCAAGTGTTTTACGCTAAGTACAGGGTATTAAGGAATGCAGAAACATTAAAATAGGAAATGAAACATCTCTGTAATTTACTCCCCCTGCTAGACACAGACACAGACACACAGAAAATTCTTTATAAAAATAAGCTCATGCAAAAATTAAATGGCATTTTAACTGCCACACCTCTAGCTCTAAACTAAGGATGCAGGGGAGAGAAGAGCTTAACAAATATTAATAGCTTCAAGAACTAATTATAATGTTAGTTATGTATTACATTTCCCAACTGAGAAGCATAAGTCAGTTTTATTTATATATTTTTATTGTAAAATTTTTGTTTAATCTGTTGTTTCTTGCTTTGAAATTTTTGATATGCAATTTTTTATAAGCACATACAATTGTCCTTGAACAATAAAAATCAAAGAAAGGAGACAACAAGGAGGAGGATACAATGCGCACTTCATGAAGAGCCCATTTCTGTTTCAGGAATTCAATGAGGCTGGATACTTTACGATGCAGTTCCACAATCATCCTGGCAAGCCATGCAAGAAAGAATACAGTGGAGGAGTCAGCAAATAATATCTCACTAACAATCCAGTACAGAAAACACAGTATATGCTAAACAAACCAAATCTCCTATGCCACTTCTTTTTCTCTCCCAACTTGTTATGCACACCCAGGAGTTTTATTCCCTAATTTCCAGTGCACCTGAGAAAATACACATAGTTAGCCCTCCATATCCATGGATTCAACTATCCACAGCTTGAAAATATTTTTTTAAAAATACAAATTTCAAAAAGCAAACCTTTTTTGCCATTTTACATAAAAGATATAATTTTACTATGCCATTGTATTTAATAGAACTTGAGCATCCATGGATTTTGGTATCCACGGGAGGTCCTCGAACCAAACCCCAATGGATACCAAGGGCCCATTGTAGCTCATGTGGAAACATTTCAATAAGGATTATCATAAAGATTATGATATCATTGAATCATTTAGATTTTCTGGAAGGAAAAGGAAGAAATATAAGGGAAGTTTGCTAGGAGTAACCAGAATGGTTCAAAGGTGTAGTAACTAAATCCAAATTCTGCTGTCCAACTTACCCACTCTTTATAACTCTGCTTGCATTTCTGAAAATAATCTTTAAGTGAGAGTTTACACCCACCAATCCAATACTAAGCATGTTGTTTTAATACCTGAGACGTGGGTTCTGGGCCAGACTTTGCACACGGGCCCATGCATGATTATTCCGTGGCTGCAATTCTACAGGGACCTTCAGTGGAAGACGCACTGGCTTTTGATCCTCCTCATCACTAATGCCTGAGGGTTGAAGCAGAGACAATGACTGAAGCTGGTCTAAGTGTGCAACATACACACATTTCCATAAATGAAGAGAAATTATGTTTGATGTTTTGGAAGGCCAAAATGCTTCCAACATACCAGGAACAACCCAAGCAAATTTGATCAGGTTCCAAGACTGCCACTTTCTGGGTGTCAATACAAATTATACAGATCTCTAGGGCAAACAACTGATATCAACAACTTTGTGTCCTATTAACTCAATCAACCCCGTATGAACAGAGTTACAGTCCATGACACCAGAGAGAAAAAGCTGATTGTCTTTTTAGCTAATAAAAATAGTAACAGCTGTAGTAATAGAATTAATGACAATGAAAAACTTGTAGCAGTCAGGAGAGACATTCCAATTTAATATTGTACAGATTCTTTTGCCACAGAAGGCCAGTTCCTATGACAATACAGGCATTTTCTAAAATGTAGAATGGGAATCTATTTGGCACTTGCAAGTATCGTGATGCCCCAGACAACGGAAAGCCTATTTTATTTGTTGCCACCTCTTGATCCACTTCTGGAAGCTTCAGAGCACTTACAAACTGGAGATACATGCCCAACTCACAATCAAGCATCCATGTGATGAACTGAGCAAACATCAAATCTTGTGCAGGTCCACTTAGGCCATGATCACAATATATTCCATTGACTGTGGAAAGTGGCCAGGAGAAACACTTTACCCTTTCCTGACAATTGGTTTCAACCTGTTTTCCTCCCTTAAGGTCTCTTACATACCATCTGGATCACAGAGTTTCTTCAGAGCTCTGCACATTGGAGCTTTGATACGAAGATTCCTCCCTTTGTAGCGGACAGTTGTAGCTCTAGAAACATTTAAAGAGTGTGACAGTTGAGGACACAAGTGGAACAGCAGTTCTTCAAGAAATTTAAAAGCAGCTTTGTGACTGGCACAAACAATGTGGGACAAAAATCAACCAAACGTTTGATATCGTACAGTTTGTCTGGGCTTCAAAATTACAAAGGAGTGATTTTACATTATTTTATTTTAAAACCACCCACTAATCACAATTCTCTGGGCAGTGTAAAATCTTTTAAAATAGAAAGAACAATAATAATTCAATGAAGGCTGCAAAATATGAAATCAAAATAAAACCAGCAGCAAAGAATAAAGCACATATCATATAAAGCCAACACATAGCATATAAAGCCAACTTAAAATCATAAGTAGGACAAAAGTACAAAGATGTAGTAGAAACACTAGACCAGTTCTAAAAATGGTTGTGAAAAGGTGTAATTGTTACTTAACATGATACTTATGGACCTTCTGAGGATGTCCAAAGAGAGATGTCTGAGAGAATGCCTCTTTCTGGACCTTCACAGTCAGTGCCAATTCTTGGGAGGAATTCAAGAGGCATCCAAGAGAGAGAGAGAGAAAGAGAGACCCAAGCTACCTCTAGCAATAAAGGGTCTGTTGCTGGATGAAATCGCCAGATACAGATTAAAAGATTCACTTACTCAAGGCAGCCTTTACAGTGTTTGGTGAACATGGATGCATGAGCACAAGTTGCCATTTTGCAAATCTCTGTAACTAGCCGAAAAAACTGCAGAAGATGCAGCTGCTGGGGGCTGCTTGGCCAAGTACTATGAGCAACATCATATGTTAAAGCTGCACTGGCCTTGATCCTCTTAGCTGTGGTTGTTTTTGAGACTTTATTGTTTTAAAAAATTGAGTAAAGAGACAAATTTGCCTGATCTCATCTGTGCATTTAACACAAATCTTCAAGGCCTCACAAATTTCAAAGGTCTGTCACATGTTTTGGGGAGAGGAAGACTAATGCTTGAAACATATGAAAACGTGGGTTAACTTCTGAATAGAAAAAGAAGGGTCAAGAATTACCGTATATACTTATGTATAAGTTTAGAAATTTAGGTTAAAAATTGACCGAAAAAACTTGGGTTGACTTATCCACGGGTCAATGTAAGTACTGTATTTTAAAGAATTCATATATATAACCATTCCCTGGTGGAAGGCAAGAGTTTAATCTGCCCTGGAAGTACTGAACCCCTTCTACCCTCTCATCCATCCAGCCTTTAGTATGAGCACAGTTATGCCTACTGGAATTTTGGAAGTTCGTTGGCATTGTTTTTCTTTGGTTCATCCTTTACATTCTTTGTTACATGCCCTTAAATTTTACCCTCAACTTAGCCATGGGTCCTATCAAAATCCATAATTTTGGCCCCCAAACCTGCCCTCGACTTATATATGTCAATTTATAGTCAAGTATATATGGCAGAATAATTGTGCCTTTGATTAAGCTACAGAGCTGATTTCTTTCTTATAGGATTTCTAATTCTGAGATCCCCCAAACTAAAGTACTGTATATACTCATGTATATAAGTTTAGAAATTTTGGTCAAAGAACTGACCCAAAAAACCTGAGTCGACTTATCCATGGGTCAATGTAAGTACTGTATTGTACTTTAAATCATAAAAATGAACTACTCCTGATGAAAGACAAAAGTGTAATCTGCCCTAGAAGCACTGACCTCCCCTTTACTTTCTTATCCATCCAGTCTTTAGGGTGGGCATGAATAATAACAATAAATTTTATTTATATCCCACATCTCTGTAAACACAACCGGGGAAGCTTACATGATAAAACATACAGACCTGTCTCCCAGTAGCCCACCTCCCCTAAAATATAATTAACAATCATAATTTAAACCATACTTAAAATAAGAGATAAACAACAGATGACAAATAAATTAAAATAACAGTAGCAGAAATCAGGGTCAGGCATAACTTTTTCAGTGGCCGGTTGTCTACTCACGAAAGACCTGCCGGAAGAGATCTGTCTTAACAACTTTTTTAAAGCTGTTTAAGGTGGTAATGTGACAGATCTCATCCAGCAGGCTGTTTTATAATCTGGGAGTGATAGCAGAAAGCGATACATGAACAGTTATGCCTGCTGGAATTTTTTACTTTGGCCGTTTTCTTTGCTTCATCCTTTACATTCTTTGTTACATGCCTCTAAGTCTTACCCTCGACTTATCCATGGATCATATCAAAATTCATACTCCAAAACCTGCCCTCGACTTATACATGAGGTTGACTTTTAGTCAAGTATATATGGGTAGCTATTATGAGGAAACTAACAGTAATGGTCAGAATATGCAAATGGATTTGTCTGAGAGGCTCAAATGGGACTTTCTAAAGGGTTTTTAGGACTATACGTAAACTCCAAGTATGATAGTGCAATAAGCCAAACCAAAATTTTCTTCCATTTTGCTCCACTGTATGCCTTGTCCTCAGTACTTCTGGATCTCAAAACAGGAACTGAATAATATCCCTTTTAAAACTGGGAATGTTTGTATGTGGAGAACTACAAAGATCCATTTTATACCTAACAAAAGGTTTATCTAGGACAGCAGAATGGCCAACCAGATGCCTACTGGAAGCAGGCAAGCAGGTTTAGAAGTGCAATAGCATCTTTCTGCTCATGTTCCCTAGGAACTGGCATACAATAGTATCCTGTATCTTATACTGAAAGGAATACATATCAATAGCTACCAGTCCTGATGGATAAGTCTTACTTGCTATAATCTCATTTTAAAATGATCCAGATGTTGGATATTGGTACATTTAGAAGCAGTGAATTTCTCAGTTTATTTGTGTGAAGTACAGTTTTTTCTCTTTCTCCTTCCCTCAGTTAACCTCATGGAAAACTAAGATTCTAATACACTATTTACTCACTTTCTCCACACCAGGTAAAATATTGCATACTTCTATATTGCCCTCCCTTACTTCCTTTTTTTCTAAGTTAAAAAGCCTCATATTATAATTGCTCCAGTGCCCTGACTATTTTAGTTGCAATTTAATCCCCTTTCTCCAGTTTTAAAATATCCCTTTTGAGATGCAAGTGTATTTTATTTTTGTTAGTTGCCCTGAACAGAAAAATGAGATATAGATTTAATAATCAAATTAATTACTGGGACAATCATAATAAAATTTATATAACTCCACCAGTCTGCATGCCAATTTACAGGATACGAGAAGACTGCTTCCTGTCCTGAATAGTTTATGAACTGGCATAATAAAAATGTTCAAATGTATATAGTGCTTATGTGAATAAAAACAAAGTAAAAATTACTTACCCAACTTGGATAAGCTCATTGAGCTTAGCTGCATTTTTATCATCCATACCTTTAAATGAATTGAAGAACAAAATATAGACAATGTTTAAGAACTGCACATGGTAGGAAAATTAATGACATACATATTTGATCTTTATAATATCATAGTGATTATTCTTATGGACTTGGGACCAGAAGTATTTGGGATTTTGGAATATTTGCATATACACAATGAGGCATCTTTGTGTATGTTTCATATATATCTTGTACACATAGCCTGAACATAATTTCATACGCAATATTAATAATTTTGTGTATGAAACAAAGGTTGTGTACATTGAACCATCAGTAAGCAAAGGTGTCATTATATCAAGCTCCCATGTAGACAATTTTTGATTTTAGCATATTTTTGAATTCCAGATAAGAGAGACTTAACCTGTACTTACTGTTAAGCTCCATTCTGGGTTGGTGCAGACAAGGAATCTACAGTTTGGGTTACATCTATCACCGCTCATATAGAGGCAAAGAATTACATAAACTAAAGCTTTGCCAATAAGTTACCTCCTCTGCAGCAAAATAGACTTTCACTGTAAGTATCCAATGTCCCATTTTTTGATTGATACAAGGAGGAATCCATACCATTTATCCAAGCTATATGATCTTAAGAGTAAGGTGAAGGTATTCCCCGTTGACAAGGTTGTCAAGTCATGTCCAACCGTAGGGGGTAGTGCTCATCTCAGTTACTAAGCCGAAGAGCCAGCGTTGTCAGGGACTACTCTGTGATCATGTGGCCAGCATGACTACACAGAATCCCACCAAAGCGGTACCTATGTATCTAACTTGCATTTGCATGCTTTTGAACTGCTAGGTTGGCAGAAGGCGGGACTAGTGATGGGAGCTCACCCGGGCCTTGAACTGCCAACTTGCCAATCTTGCAATCAACAGAGTCAGTGTCTTAACCACTTGAGCTACCACGTCCCTCAAATCTTAAGAGTAGGTTGCACCTGCTTGATCCAAGTAGGAAAAGGTAGCTGCTGCTGCTGCCTTGGCAGATCTTTCAGAGTGTTGTTCCAGTTTTTAGCCACAATGTAGGTTATAGCTAAAAACTGGAACAATACTCTGAAACATCTGCCAAGGCAGCAGCACCTACCTTTACCTACTTCTCACACCTGGATCAAGCAGGTGCCAAATTTCATAAAAGACCTGAGCCAAGCATCCAGAAACCAAAACCCTGTATGTTTAACGAGCTTTTGTCACATCCCTATACCCAACTGCCTCTGAAGAATATATACAACTTGGAAAAGACAGGGGAAATGATATCCTGCAAGGAATAAACACATATTAGTCTTAGCCATAAAAAAACAGAGACTGAGGTCCAAAACATACTGCAGAAATAATCTAGTCTGAGACCGCTTTAACTGCCCTGGCTCAATGCTAGGGAATTCTGGGAACTTTAGTTTTGTGAGACATTTAGCCTTCTCTGTCAGAGAGCTCTAGTGCCACAATGAACTACATTTCCCAGGATTCCCTAGCACTGAGCCAGGACAGTTAAAGCAGTCTCAAACTGGGTTATTTCTGCAGTGTGCTTTGGACTTGAAACAAAGAGATAGTTTGCTCCTAGAAGATGCAGAGACACCTAGGCACCAGTTGTCCCAATTGAATTATTTGAGCTACTGTAGCCAAATTTAGTGGTTAATAAGGCCATGGTGAGGGGAGAAAGTTGGTTGCCTGTCTCTTTTGGAGAGGTCTGCAGTGTTCAATACAATATAGCTGACCATGATAGATTTCTGTTTCACCTTCCAAAGAACAGGAGACTCCCCACTACAGAGTTCCCCTTTTGTTCCCCTCAAGTTGATCTCAACCCACGGTGACCCTGTAGATGAGACTTCTCCCAAGACTCCCTGTCCTCCTACCACTATTTAATGGTATTATGTTTTGCACAAAAGAGTGAACTAAAGAGTAAGCTGGAAATATTTATAACACAAAGTATCAGAATATCCAGAGGAAAAAATAATAATGAAGAAAGCTCACTGAAAAATAAGAGGCCACATAAACATCTTGGGAAATAGGTAGGAGGTAGTTTTCCATAACAACACAAAGCCTAACATTTTAAAAATGTCATGTTAATGAAATACTGTGTATACTCACAGCCCCCAATCTTCTTCCTTAGCTCCCCATAACAAATTAAGCCATAGAGCTCCAGGGATGATTTTTTCAGCCCTTGAGAAAATACTGTGGGGGAAAAATAAAAGAAACCAAGGGAAAAGAAACACTTTGATTAAGTCTACAAACACATGAACACTTTCTTATTTAGGAATTCTTGAGAGAACAAAGTAAATATCAACAATAGATTTACAAGTTTTAACTGGTAGATCAAGAGATCTTTCTGTAGTTAGTACAAAATGGTTTTCACAAACAATTTTTTAAAATTAGAATCATATAATAACAATCACAGTGTCAGAATCATAGTTCCTGCCATGCTTGCTAGCTGTATGTTTTGATATGTTTTCTAATGGAACAATATCCTGACAAGCCTGCACTGAGTTAATTTTGGATAAGACAATCCTAAGTATTATATTGGTTGCTGTAAAAAGAGGGGTAGATTTAGTTTAGGAGGGTGGAATGTCAGCATCATAGTGCCTGCCATGCTTGCTAGCTATATGTTTTGATACGCCTCCTAATACTGGATGATGGGATGTGTTATACAAGGATTGTTTATCATTCATGGTGCCAGATAATAAGCAAATGTGTGGGGAAGAAAAATGAGTTGTCAGCTATCAAGATCAGTTTCATGAGAATGCCTGATACATGGGGAACAAGGAGGGGTAGTCCTGGGAAAGAAAATGCTTTGGTTTGTAGATAAAACTTTGAATTACTACGTGCTTTTAACATACTGTGTAACAAAAAATGCTTCAGCCCTGACAACATCGTTATGCTGAGATCAACTCAGTTTTCTGAATAAAGCTTTCTGACTTTGCTGAGGTGTTTTTTTTTAAAACTCAAGTTATGTTCAGAAGTACATGACACAGACTGCAAGGGCCATCTAGTCTAACCTCTAACATGTAGGAAAACACAGTTACAGCACTCCTGGCATCTCTACCTCTGTTTAAAGAGCTCCAAAGAAGGAGAGTCGTCCCCCCCCCCCCCCGCCGAGACAAGAGCTCCAAAGAAGGAGAATCCCCCCCCCCCAAGACAATCTATTTTATTGTCATAAAAACTCTTACAAATCAGGATATTCTTCTTAATGTTTAGGTGGAATGTCTTTTTTTAATTATTTTTATTGATTTCCACATATACTAACACATTTCTCTAACTACTTACATACATATTTGATTCTATTCCTATTACTATCTACATAGATTCCTAACTACTACAGCATTCATACTCCCTCTCCCCTGACTTCCTCCCCGTTAGATTTGTAGGTTATTATTCTATTGGCTTTCTTTAATCATACCATATTAACTTAGCATGTATAATAACATGTAGGTGGAATGTCTTGAACTCAGAATCTACATGTTCATATTCCAATTCCTATAACAGTAGCTACATAGCACACTCCATCTTATAAAATACATTCTTACAGATATTTAAAGATAGCTATCATGTCACCCTGCAGTCTCCTCTTCACCAGGTTAGCATACCCAACTCCCTAAACTGTTCCTCATATATGTTGGTTTCTGCTAAGCCCCCATGATCCTTTTCACATGTAGTACAGTTGGCCCTAAACTTTTACATCAAGGTAGACATCATCTTTTTTCTGCTTAAATGTAGTACAGTTGGTCCTCAACTTTCATGGGTTTTACTTCCACTGATTATTTGCAAGTTTGTAGTCATCTCTTCCACCAGTCTCCAAGTCTTCCCCCCTCCGCCTCCTAAGATGATACCACTGCAAAACTCTCTGCAGTATCATCATCCTTCTCCTTGCCCTTCTCCTCATCTCCATCTTCTGTCCCACCAACAGCCCCCTCCAGTCCATGGTGCAGTGGTCTGCAACCAAGGCAGTTTCTGCTTGCCATTCTCCTGCCTGCTCCCTCAATCCATCTGCTCACTTTTGTTCTTGCTGGCTGGTTCACTTTATTTGAGCATCACTCCACCAGACCCCCCACAACCCGCTGCTTGCTGGATGCATCTGCCCCCTGCCACCATTGCCCTCTCAGACGTTCTGCCAATGTTAAATCACAGCTAAAGTGAGAGGGGTGGGAAAAGAAGGCAAAGGAGTACTCATCCTTTGCCTGTGGAGAAATGGGCTGAACATTCGGCTCTGCTCTAGTGGCCATCTCTTTGTTTCCTTTTCTATTTTTCCTTTTCTCTGTCTCCAAAAAAAAAGAGACATTTACTTTCCATTTTGTCACTTTCCTCAGTCTGACTTTCTTGGCTTTCTCCCCTTGCTCATCTCTCCTTCTTCCTCTTACTCCTTTCCCTCCTCCTTGACTCGGAGAGCCCATGTGGGCAGTTTAAAGGGGCTAAGAAGGTTCAAGCCAGAGATGTTACACTCTCTCCAGCAATGTGACGTCCAAGTTTCAGGTCTGGTTAGCGGATGACCCTGTCCGTGACCTTAGTTTCTTCCTCAGCATATGCAAAAGATGACGAGGACTCCCAAAGGCTCCCCAAGGACAGGAAAGCAGAGGTGGCTCTCAAGAAGACTCACAGGGCTATCTCCTGGGCCTTAAGAAACTCAGCTTTTGTCTCTGTCATGTCCAGGGCTGAGCAAAGGTGCTCAGGAAGATCACTCCTCCAGTACAAATCATGGTTAGACGGGTAATTAACTTGGACACCAGAGCACAGAGCCACCATGGCACTTAGGCACCAGGTCTAGCTGAAGAACTGGAGTGTGAATACTAAAGCCAAGCACATCATCATCTTCACCCCATATGTGGAGCCAAGCTCTTCGAAGCATCACTAGAACCAGCACTGATGGAAACCAAAGACAAAAAGAAGGCTTTGATTCACGAGAAGCAAAAGGATCAAAGACCGCCTAGACAGGGTCAATCATCATTTCATCCAGGAGGTAACTGAATCCAGTCCATTACAGCATCAAAGCCAAAACACTTCAGTGAATACAAGCCCCAATTAGGGGGGTGGGGGGGATCAATGCTCCAGCCCAGACAGCAACAATACCACAATTCAGCCAGAGTCCAGGCAAGCCCAAGAAGTAAAGGCAGTGCAAAAACCAGCAAGCGTGACACCAGCCCCCCAGTGAGGACAGGCTTCGGTTGTTGTCTGAGACTTCCTCAGACCAGTGGTCAACGTCTGGATTTCAAGCTTTAATTCACCCAGATCCCCCTGGATAAAAGAAATCCTTGAAGCACCAGCTTCTGCTGGAGGCCATCAACCATTTAGCTCAGATTGGGGCGATGGAAGAAATCCTACATTCCAGAGTTTCCAAGGCCCTTATTTGAGTATCTTTCTGGTCTCCAATAAGAATAGATCATGGTGAGTGATTCTGAAGGGTGAACATGTTAATCATGAAGCAATGCTTCAGGATGGAGACACTGAAGAGCATCCTCAAGTCTATCAAGCCACACAATTATCTGGCCTCACTGGATTTTGTTGGTGCTTATGTGCACATCCTAACACATCCAGCTCACCTCATGTTCCTCCACCTCGCGTACAAGTACTGCCAGTGCTGGGCCTTCAAACTGACCACAGCACTCAGAGTCTTCACCAAAGTTATTGTGGTATTGGTGGTGGCCTGGAGTAGAGATCCCATCCCTGCCTATCCTTATTTGGATTATCTGTTTGTGCGTTCAGCATCCTTCCAGCAGGGCCTGGAAGATGTGCAATGTGTGCCGGAATCCTTAGATTGCCACAATTTTCTAGTAAATCTTGGGAAGAGTCATCTTGATCCATCACTTGGGTGCCTATATCGACATGAGATGCAGCCTAATGAATCTCATGCCAAAAATGAAGAGTGTGACCAGATCAAGTCAACCACGCAGACAGATTTAGCTCTCCTGACACATCTGCAGGGCCTGATGATCACTGAGCAAGATTCCACACTAGACCTCTGTGGTGGCTGCCTCAATCACAAGTGGCCATTTGCCTCCAGAAAGAGTCTCAAAATCAGAGTTTCCCCATAAGTGCAGCGGTCTCTAGACTGGTGGCTCTTACCAGTGATATTGAAGTGGAGAAGTTTCTGGGAGACAACTAATATCCAGGTTATGATGAAAGTCAGTCTCCATGGCTGAGGAACTTACTGGGGACCCCACCTGGCACAGCGAACTTGGGAGAGAGCAGGAACCTCAATACAGCATAACTGGTTGGAGTTTAGGGCCTTATGGCTAGTCGTTCTTGCATTCAAGCCTCTAGTAAGAGAACAGACTCCATTACAGCCAAGTCTTACATCAATCACAAAGGAGGGGACCAGATTCTGTCTATATGGGGACCTCCATACATCCCTCAAGGCAGAGCACCTACATGGTTTTCAGCTCCAGAACAGACTGACTAAGTTGGGCTGTCCTGGATCAGGGAGAATGGAGCCTCCCCCCAGAGGTCTTCCAGCTGATAGTGAACCACTTCAGACAGCCTGTCAATTCACGTCGCCTGGCAGTCACAAAGTTCCCAGGTTTCTTTCAAGGTATCAGATGGTGGTCACAAAGGGGATAGGTGTATTGCCATGGCCTAGGGCAGGGGTAGGCAACCTTTCCCCTTTAAGGGCCGAGGGACTTCAGTTCCCAGGAGCTACTGGCCAATATGGGACTATTGGCCAACATGGCTGAGGCTTCTGGGAGCTGAAGTCCCTCGGCCCTTAAAGGAGAAAGGTTGCCTACCCCTGGCCTAGGGGCTTTATGTATGCCTTCCTACCAATGACACTTCTGTCCATAGCTTTAAGAAAGGCAAGGGCAGAAGCTGCCATGCCAATACTGGTGGTGTTGGTGTCACTGAGATGTTCATGATACTCCAAGATAACAAGCCTGGCAAGGGACTGCCTCCCCAACCTAGCGAGACCTGATCTTCTCTCCCAAAGGAAAGTATACCACCTGGACCCAAGCTGGCTCCAACTTGACTCGGCTGTTGAGAGGCACATGAATATTCTGATAGAAACCATTCTGGCCTTAAGACGACCCTGCATGGAGAAGATCTGAGTATACCCCTCTGGATTTCATGCAGTGGTGCACACGAAAGACACAAGACTGATTAAAGCTTTCTGTCCCCCTGGTCTTCGAGTTCCTTCAGGAGGGGGTGGACAGAGGCCTTAGACCCAATACTGTCAAAAGAGAATGTTGCTGTCATGTCCATCTTCCCACTACAGGTCTTAGACCCAATACTGTCAAAAGAGAATGTTGCTGTTATGTCCATCCTCCCATTACAGAATTTGGTCTCACCTGTATCCGCAGATTCGTGATATGGCTGATGCTGGCAGTCCCTCCCAACAGTCTACAGATTCCCCTCCTGGGCTCTCCACACTGTTCTCAAGGCTTTCATGGTGGCCCCATTTGAGCCCATCAAGGAGACGTCCTTAAAACATCTCACTTGGAAGGCCATTCTATTGATGGTGATCACATCAGCCCATAGTTTTTCAGAACTGGGGGTCCTGTCTGTATGGAAGGAGCTGTGCGTCATCAGGCCCGATGAAGTGCATCTGAGAATCAACCTTACCTTCATTCTAAAGGTGAACTCTTCATTTCACAGGAACCAAGAGGTAATGCTGCCAACGTTCTGTCCCAGGCCCTCCACACCCTTGGAGAAGATCTGGAACATGCTAGATGTTCGTACCATCAAGGCATACTTTAAAAGGACCAGTAGTCTGAGGAGCACAGACTCCCTGTTTGTTTCATACAATCAGGGGTCCCTAGGAAAAAACATTCCCTGAACAGATGGATCTGGCAGCGCAGCAGTCCTTGCTACAAGTCCATGAGGATACCAGTACCTGGTTTTAGCACACTCCACAAGGAGTGCAGCAACTTCAGCAGCCTTATAAGTAATACCCCATTAGCATATGCAGAGTGGTTATCTGGAAGACTAATTCCAATTTTATGAAACATTGCAAACTGGACACCTCATCTGGAGGTCATTCAGCAGGCAAGTACTCCAGTAAATAGTGGAACAGTAATCCGCCTTGTATGCTAGCTCCCTGTCCCACATCTTGAATGTTCTGCCTCCTCTACACAGGGAAAAGAACGATTCTGTGTCACATGTGAGACAGTAATTTCCAGTGAAAAGGGGGCTAAACATCGTCTCACCCTGAGTGTCAATCTGGTTTTGGGCAGATTGTTTTGCATTATAGTTGTTTAGTAGGGGTAGGGATTTGGGTTTTTTCCTAATCCCTGTCACTTACCTGTTAGTTTGCCCTTTCCATTCACTCGGTCAGCAACATCTATGTCTGTTAGTCTGTATTTTTGGTTTAGAGCTTTTTTTTGTTCTAATTAAAGGAACAGTCCATGATTACAGAGACAAGAGTACCAGTCCTTCCTTGTCAGTGGATAACTGCTTTGGCACCAGAGCACAACTGAATGGCTAAGGAGGATATGCCACCTACAGTGTGCCCTCAAAACCTTCTTACATTTTTTGCCTAAACAGAAGCAAGCAGAATAACCAACATTTTGTATGTTTGGCCCTTTCTTTGCAGAAAATGACAGTCTCACAGATGAGACAAAATTGTTCTTTCCCCACTTCCATGTACCCCTTTTCACTCTAGGTGGTCTCAGTTTAACATCAGCAGGAGTGGTGATTAAGGTGAAGGGATGTTGGATAGTGCTGCTTCTGCAAACACCCTCTCCTTCCCCACTGTCCAACCATCCTTCTCATTCTAGCTGGCCCTGGTTTAACATTGTCATTTGGGACTTGAGAGGACAGGGGCATAGGGGGCAGATTCCTTTTTGCTGGCTGGCTCGCTCTGTTTGCCTCACTCAGCCTGTGTGCCACTCACTGGGTGCATCCGCCCCCTGCCATTTCTGCCCTCTCAGACCCCTGCTGATGATGTTAAGCCAAGGCCAGCTAGAGCGAGAGGGCTGTGGGGAAGCGAGCAAGGAGGAGATGTTTGCTGAAGCAGCAACATCCAGTGTCCTTTCGGCTTCTTCCTCACTTTTCCCTCCCTCCCTCTAGCCAGCCTTAGCTTAACATCATCATTGGAGCAATTGCACCCGCAGGCAGATGCACCCAGTGAGAGGCAGAGGGTGGAGGGTCTGCTGCAGCAGTGTTCAAGCTGATCAAGGCAAACAAAGCAAGCCAGCCAATGAGAGGGAAAGCAAGCAGATGAGCAAGGGAGCAGGCAGGTGAGTGGTAGACAGAAGCCATCTCAAGCATGGACTGCATGTACCACGAACCACTTTCACTATCGCCAGCCCAGTCCTGCAGTAAGAATCTCCTTTAGTGTTGTCATTTTTTCCCCTTCCTTCTCCTCGAGAGAAGGATGACAATACTGAAGGAGATTTCTGCAGCAATGTCATTCATTCCAGGAGGCAGAGGCAGGAAGGCTTGGAGACTGGCGATGGAGCTGTGGTGGAGGCAGCCTGAGTGTTAGGCAGAGATATTTGCAGCAGCAGAGACTGTAGCATGCATTTTTTTTAAAGCAGGGCTTAAAATATTCAGTTTTTCCCCACTTTTGTGGGATCCACCCCTAACCCCATGAAAATTGAGAGCCAAGTGTACCTTACATTTATGCCTTCTGAAATTCATATTGTTAACTTTGGCCCAGTTCTCCAATCAGTTATAGTTATTTTGAATCTTGAACTTGTACTGTGCAGTATTAGCTACCCCTCCTAATTTGATGCCATTTGCAAATCTGATAAGCATGCCCTATTCCCCCAGCAACTGATTTATACAGACGTTGAAAAAACACGGGGTCCAGAAAGAACCCTGTGGGACCCACTAGCCACTTCACTTCTCTCTAGGACGAAGAGGAACCATTGGTGAGTACTGTGGGTTTGGTCCGTTAACCAGTTACAAATTCACCTAACAGTAACACTGTTCAGACCACATTTACCAACTTGTCTGTAAGAATTTCATGGGGAACCTTTTGAAATGCTTTACTGAAACTGTGGTGTACTATGTTTAGAACATTCCTGGGATTCCTCAGTACACTTCCATTATTCTCCACTCTATTCCTGGGCCGCATCCTTCAACAGGTCTTTCAACTTCTTACCCACACTCTCATAGACCCTTGCAATATGTTGAAGCGAAGACAATTTGTTCCTATGTGAATCAGAATGAAGGGGTAACATTTGGTGGGCTCGATAATTACTGTCAGCCTCAATAACTTCATGGACCTTTGCCCAGAGGGGCATAATTCCTCTTAAGACATCTGATTAGGCCCACAAACCACTACCTCTGTTACTCTCAACAAGGAATCACCTACTACCACAACATATCTCTTCTTCTTCTGGGAATTGACAGGAGCCCTTCTATGCATATAATCCTCAAAGAGAGCCATGCTCTTTGAGGAGTGAGGCTTTTGTTCTTGTTCTTCAAAATCACTGATTAATGTGAAAGCTTGAAATCAACTGTGTAGTTTCAAAGTCAAAGCATGCTTCCTGGTAGTTCTACTTCTATGTGTCACATTCATTCAAATGTCTGCCTCCTGCGTGGGAATTGTCTCTTGTCCTTCCAGTATAGTTTGCTCTCTCTGATTAGACAGATTAATTTACAGTATTTTAACTATCAGCAACTTATCAAACTCAGGCCTAAATCCAACTGCTAGTTCAAATTAGAGTAGATAAACTGAATCAATGTGATTTAATTGCTAACAGGTATATTCTTGTTAGGACTAATCTATTTAAGCCTCAGTGCTATCACATATATCACCAGATTTTACACTGAAAACCAGAAGATAAATGTGATTGATGCCTCCAAAATATTCTTTAAAAGAAAGACTAGTGGAAGCCCTGTTTATTTCACACACAGCCTACTGTTGACAAAGAGGGATTAAATGGATTCAGTCTCAACCTCTCCGCTGGGAAAACATGTATTATAACATATCTCTGAAAGAAGCTCAGAATAACTAAGTATAGGTACAGAGCTTTAACTGCTTTAGTTCATCAATGGAATACTTCCCCCCATATATATCAGGGGTAGGCAACCTTTCCCCTTTAAGGGCCGAGGGACTTCAACTCCCAGAAGCCTCAGCCATGTTGGCCAATAGTCCCATGTTGGACAATAGCACTTCAACCCCAAATTTGTGGATGGCATGAGCCTGTTTAGCTTTTGAAGGGCATGCTGGCCTCTCTCACCCAGTTCCATACTTCAGTGCAAAATTACTAGTGTGGGGAGCTTAGGAAACTTAGGCAAACAAAGTATCTTTACTTTCATCAATGCTGTAATTCTTCTGGTCTGCCATGAGAATGTCACCTGGTTTACAAAAGGAGGTCTTATGGGTCATACTAGTTTGACACACTGAAGCTATTCTTGCTCTTCCATTCAAACATTAACTTTCCCTTGTTACATTGATATCCCACCTTTCTTCTATCATAAGATTTCTAGATGGTTTCCCCTCCATGCACTAATCCAACTTGCAGTATGAAGACCATCCTGAGGGACATGCCCTTAGGGATGTTTTTTCTACTGTGCAAGCTCTCATTAGTGGATAACAGAGTCTCATGTAGCTGCATCAACTATAAAATAAACCTTGCAGCATGCTCACCATTATCAAAGTCAATGTATTTGGAAATCTTGTGCCAGGTGCGATAGTAGAAGTGGCGAACCTGTTCCTTGTTTTTCACCATACTTGCTGGCTTGCTTTTCTTCTTATATTTTAGGGCGATGTTGTTCTGAATTGCTTCAAAGTCTTTTCCATGCTGAAAAAGCAATGTAAACACAGAACAAATGGTGGATTAGAGACAGGAGGAATAAGCAGTTGGAAAGCTTATTCTAGATCTGGCTCAGCCTTTCATACATTTGGACAATATTTTCCTCCTGAACATATAAGAGAGCTAGATGTCTAATTTATACCTATCATCTACAGTAATCTATGCATTCTGCAGTAGCAAAAAGGCTTTCAGAATTTAGTTGTGACTGCAGAATGCCTACAGAAGTAGCTGTGTCTGCTAAATGTCCAAGAATCAGGAAGTACAAGCTAAGTACAGTTCCTTCCCCCCCGCCCCCAATATCTACGGATTCTTTACCAACAGATTCAACCATTCTCAGCCATTCCAAAAAGCAAACCTCGGTTTTGCTATTTTGTATAAGGGACACCATTTTATTATGCCATTGTATATAGTGGGACTTGAGAATCCATGGATTTTGCTATCCACGGGAGGTCTTGGAACCAATCCGTACCAGATACCAAGGGTGCATTGTAATTTTAGGTTCTGGACTTAATGATCTTATGGCCTTCAACTTTTCAACAGCAATATGCATTACAGGTTGAGTATACCTTATCTGAAATGCCTGGGACCAGAAGTACGTCAGAACTGGAATTTCTTTGGCTTTAGGAATACAAGTAGTATAGAAAATACCATTTGCACAGTTGCAGAGACGCAAGGATCTGTGAGATGATGGGAATTCATGCCTCCTGACATTTCACAGATCCTTGCGTCTCTCTTCATCCTCGCAAATACAGTACAGGTATATACTCTTCTACTTGTACAATGAATTACAAAATTCAAAATATTCCAAAATCAAAGTCTCAAAGTGTTATGTGAAAAAGTTTCTAATTTTGGATTTTTAGATAAGGAATACACAAACTATGCTTCACTCAATTCAAAATTTGGAATGCCAGTCTGCATCAGTGAGGGACTCTCCTGCTCATTCTGCTGAGTGAGGCCCTGTACATTAGACCCCAAGTTCTGCCCTCACAGCATCACTTCAGTTGACATAGCTAAATGCCCAAGAGAGGACTGTAAGAAGACTAGAAATGGGAAGGGCAGCTATGAAAGAAATGAAAAAAAAGATACAGAAGAGCAAAGACCTACAACTGAGCATTAAAGTCAGAATCGTTCAGGCCATTGTATTTCCAATTACCATGTATGGATGCAAAGAGCTGGACAATGAAGGAAGCAGACAGAAAGAAAATCAACTCATTCAAAATGTGGTGTTGGAGAAGAGTACCTAGGATACTAAGGACAGCCAAGGAGACAAACAAATGAGTTCTTGAACAGATCAGACCAGAGGTCTCCTTGGAAGCTAAGATTAAGACTATCGTACTTTGGCCACATAATGAGAAGGCACAGATCACTAGAAAAAATATTAATCTTAGGAAAGGTAGAGGGTAGAAGAAAGAGAGGAAGACCACAGATCAGATGGATAGACTCGATCAGTGGGGTTATAGGCAAGGGCTTGCAAGATCTGGGCAAAGCAGTGGATAGGGACTCTTGGAGATGTCTCATCCACAGGGTCGCCACGAGTCAGAACTGACTCAAGGGTAGCTAACAACAACAAACAACAACTTATTTGTAATTTTACTTAACACTTAATAAAACTAAAAATTAAAAATAGATCATGTACATCTTTGGAACGCACTGCTTGAGGACATAGTAACAATGAGCTCCTGGACACACCCACCTCATAGAGACCCTCAAAGAAGGTATTCTTATCCTCTGTGCTCCAGGATTCCCATTGCCGCCTGACCTTCTTGCCTTCCTCTTTTTCTCCAGCTGAGGAGGTCAGGTTTCTTGCAGCAGATTTTGAACTGCTAGCTGGGGTGCTGGGAAGAATTCCTGAAGAGCTGCCAGATGAGGCCCCACTATTATCTCCACCTTTAGTAAAATAAGACAACCACCATATATTTTCAACTGAGTGTTGACTATCTATAACAAAGGTCTATTCAGAAGCTGCAATTCTTTGAGATGTGTGAATAAGTCAAAATTTTTAAACAGCTTAAAAAGCTTGTATGAATAAATGGCAGGATAAAAATAAAGAAAAACTGTACACTTCATAAATGAACTTTGTTTCAATAACCATTTTGATTTTGTAATGCCACGTACCTTTTGACATGACCAACACTGTCATTTACTGAGTAATGATCATCAGGAACTGAAGAATTATGTAAATTTGAACTGTTTCTTATTAAGGAGTTGAAAAAAATGGGTTTTGGAGAAAACGGTGAATACCAGATTGAAAAGGAACAAGTTTTAATAAAGTAATTTCTATCTGACACCAGGATTGTTGATCTAAAGTTCTAAACTGAGAACATGTTACTCAAATATTGCTTTAGGTATTATTTACAATTCCTATCATTTCAAAAAAATGTTGTGCCCAACACAGACAATTTGCTATTTGTATTACAGTTGGCTCTTCCTATCTGTGGCCTTGCCATCCACAGATTGAAGCATCCATAAATGTCCCTGCCCCATTTGCCTCAATGGAGGCGCATGCATGTGGCCAAACTGACATGGCTGTGTGCACATCACACCATCATTGAGGAGAACAGGACTTGAAGTCTCACCGAATTTGCTAACTAGGGAGGGTACGGAATGGAACCTCTCCGAATACAAAGGGCCAACTGTATATTAATTTATGCCCTTGAAACTACTCAAAAACTGGAAGGGATTTTAGTGAATTCTAGCTAGGTTTTGTTGCTGTTGCAAAAACTTGTTTTGACCCCATGGGAATTCAAGGGGGTTCCAAATGTAGTGGAAATGCCCTCCACACTCCCTAGAAGTCAGTTTGGAGCATTATGAAGCATAATGGAGCATTTCAACAGCTGGGCCATCCAAAAACAGTCCTGAGGGCCACATGCAGCCCACAGCCCACACTTGGTCCACCCCTTATCAAAAGCAATCAAAACAAATATCTTCAAACATGCCGAACAGACACTTTAATTTTTCTGGAATTAAACATATGGATTGTTTAATTCGGAACTTTAGCAGGTCCAAAATGCAGTGGTCAAGCGGCTGATCAGGACTTATTACAGGGAACATGTAACCCCCGCCCCAGTTGAAACAGCTTCACAGGCTACTGGTTTGTTTCTGGGCAGAAAAGCCCTATACGGCTTGGGTCCACACTATCTGAAGTATCTTATCTCCCTGCCTAAGCTATTTGGGGGAAGGCTTCCTCTCTGTCCCACCACCACCAAAGGCAGATTTGGTGATGATCTGGTAGAGAACCTTCTCAGTGGATGCTCCATCGCATAAGAACTCCCTCCCACAGGAAGTGGGAATTCACTTGATCCCCTTTCCCCATACTTTCGCTGGAAGGCAAAGACTTTTTGTGTGTGTGGGTATGCTTTTAGTTTACAATTTATGTGACAAAAAGATATTTTAATGGGGTGGAATTTTTAATCTGCTTTTATATTTTTAAACGATGTTTTAATTGCATATTATATTGTTCTAACGTTGTATTTTTTAAAAACTAAACTGACATTTAATTGTTGAACTTTAGTAAAAATAATGCTTAAAATTGTACCGTGTTTTATAAATCTTTGGAAGACACCTTGGATCCTGTATAAGGATAAAGACAGGGTAGAAACAAAATGAAAGCATATATAAAACATTGCCTTTTAATAAAATCCTTCACATTCTTCAAGCAATGTCTCTCAGCATTTTGGTAGCTAGACACATTACTAACAACAAACAAGCATCTGAGGAAGTAGAGTGAAGTCTACAAAAGCTCATGCTGCCAATCTCTTTCTTTCAGTGAGTCTCGATGGTGCTACAGGATCTCTCTACATACTGATTCTACAGACTAACACGGCTATATCTCTGAACAAACAAGCATATTAAAGAGAGGTGATATTTCTTCAGTATGCACATACATTTTTTTCCAGAACCTTTGTATTTCCACTTCTAGAAAGAAAGGGTTAAATCTAACTAATAATTTGTTTGTAAGGCTCATCTGATCTGTTGGTAACCTAATGAGTTCCAAGACCATCTTATGTTTTTAAGTGGTTTTGGAAACAAATGTGAATACATGTTAAAAGAAACAAGAACTGTTACCTGACAACCTCACACCGACTGCTGAAAATTACAGGTGTAAGGAGAGTTCTAAATCATATTTATAAACACTGCAAAGCCATTATCTAGGTGCCAAATGGGTCTAGTTGCATGAAAACTCTCAAAACATGGGCTGGCATGGAATTTTCACATGATGAGATTGAACCACAGGGTAAACTGCTTTCAAACACTACAACAGGTTTACTGAATCTACCACGCACTGCTTTTCAACAAATGCTGTGAACATTTTTAGATATATCTAAGACACCACTGCCTCTACAACCCTAGCCAAGATACACAGGACAGAAAGTCAACCAAATCTAGCCTTGCAAGAACATACAACTTGCAACTGGCTACATCTATGACCTACTGGTTATATAATGTTAATGTACAGCTCACTCAGATTACCTTCTGTTCACACAGCAGATGTGGAAAAGTTATAATCTATTTTTTTCTTATGTCACACATAAGGAAGCAACAAGATGGCAACATACTGGACAACTCCAAAGGAATAAGCAGAGGAAACTGATTTTGCAGATATGGCCCAAATGACTTGTGACCAATTTTATTATAAAAAGTATATGACTTAAAAATTCCAAAAGTTTAATTCCATAAATAGAAAACGTAATTCAAGCTGAGTGCAGAACAATGTCAAAATATTCTAGATAGAAACTCAGAAATAACATAAATAATCAATAAACCATCTTCCAGAGTTTTTGAACTTTAGCTTCCTAAATTCTCGAAGACTGGCCATGGCTTATGAGAACTGTAGACCAAAATATCTGGAAGGCACTGGGTTGACAACTTCTGTGACCAATGTCTGCAGCAATCTCTCGAAAACAATGACTGAGTATGGGAAGAGTTCTATAATCCAAAATAGGTCCTGCTCATAACATCTCAGCCAGCTTAAGTGATAAAGAATTTTTAAACTCCATCTTGCTCAAAATTCTGCTGGCTCTGAAACCTTGATATTCAGTATTTTTAAAACCATCTAGTAGCAGCATTCATTTTCATTCTAATTTCTGACTGTACGCATTGCAGTAATTTTAACAAACCAAGAGGTTGAAATGTTTTAAGGAGCCAAATGGTCATACACTCCTGCTCCAAAACCTCCAGAGAAGGCATGCCTGAAAAGAAAAACAAGTGTCTGAAGTCTGCTAAGCAGGAACTGCTCAATGATTTAATAAGGCTCCACTTCGTGGTGTACATTTTAATTACTGAACCCTATTAAAACCTTAAATCCCCCACTAAGCATTTCAAGATAGCAAAACCATCAGAAGTTATTATAAATATAAAACTATATGTAAGATCAACGGCCTTTGGGCTATTCAATAAACTAAACTATATGTAAGATCACAAAGTTGCATTCCTTAGAGACTTCACTACAGAGACAAATCAATGGGAAATAACTATCAACAATTTAAAAATACTAGGTTTAACAAGCTTGTTGTTAATTTCTCTCCTGATAGCTATCTTGAACAGCCCCGCAGAAATTTCTAGTTGATTTTGAAGGAAGCACTCCCTGAGGAATATGAGAGCATCTTTCTAAACAATTACTTTGCTAATTCAATGCAAGATTGTTTCCATCCCTCAAAACTGGTGGTATACATCTTCAATGTACGTGTTACTTGCAACACACATGACAGTGTGAAATAATCCACAAATAGGGAAGAAAAAAGCCATGAGAAATAAAGCGATTACAAGTTGGTAAGTAGGAAATATCCAACCTTTTGGGAAAGAAAACAATTGTCTCAATCAATGGAATTTTCTTAGGGATTTTTGTAGTATATTTACTACCTGCATGTATTTCCTACTTGCCCAAAGCTTGTTACTATTCAAAGTTTGTTAAACTATAAAATCTCAATACATTTTGTAAGTGCCTCTGAGCTAATCAAAACTTGTGATGACATCAGGTATACCATTAAAATGTTAAAAATTAAGTAACTGCATTCACTAAAGTTCGAAAGCATCCAAGCCCTGCAGCAATGTCCACTATTGTTCTAAAAGTTAAAATCTTATACCACACTAACCCAACAAGGCAGACTGTTGAGCAAAGGAAGCCCTGCAAATATACATCTGAAGCACCTCAGTATATACCTCCTCATTACAGTTTCTGATCCTGTATACACTTACTTGGTAGCATCAGCTAACTTCTAAAGAAAAACAGATAGCATTGTACTGACAATTACATTCTGGACCCACTTACTTGACTGGCTATATGTTAAGGGACATATACTTCTATGCGGAACCACTCTTGTTGCAAGCAACAATAAATAGATTCACAACAGAACGATTTCCAGCATACTGACAGAGAAAAAGCTGTTACACTGAGGTTTAAATGCCTTATTAAAAGGTAAGAAAACCCATGATGGGTTTACCTTGTTGTTGTTGTGTGCTTTCAAGTCATTTTTGACATACGGTGATTCTAAGGTGAATCTATCACAAGGGTTTCTTGGCAAGTTTCTTCAGAGGGGGTTTGCTACTGCCATCCTAAGGCTGAGAAAGTGTGACTTGCCCAAGGTCACTCTGTGGGTTTCATGGCTGAGTGGAGAATCAAACCCTGGTCTCCACAGTCATAGTCCCAGTATGCCACGCTGAGTTGCCATAAGCTGGAAATGACTTGAAGGCATACAACAGCAGCAGCAACAAATCTACCATGACCATATTTAAACACATATCTGGAATGGTACAGGGCTTTTGAAATGAATGGCTTTACACAGAAAAATATACCATAAAAATTAATCAAGGAATCTAATTCATTAATTTCAACGTTGTTATATATGGATTTTTGAGGCTTCTGATAGGTACTGTTGATTTATAATCTAAAGAAATATATTTACACATACAATAATGTGAACTGTAATTGTGACAGCCCACCTTATGCAGCTGTTGTAAATGAAATGATGCTATGAAGTGTTACAAACACCTGAAGTGTGCAAACAAATTATTACTATGTCTATTTTTTAAAAAAAATATATGAATGTTTCTACCGACCTTGTGAATCTTAGTAGTTCAAATAGAATTTGTCATCTGAAATTATCCTGTGCTCCCCTTTGCTAAATAACTAAATAAATTCAGAATCTCAGGCTCAAAACAGATGGGCCGGAAAAAAAACACGGCACCAGCACTGTGATGACCGCATGCACCCAGCCCTGATCCAAGTTGCTGTGGCAGTCCTGAACCAGGCCGCCAAAAAGGAGCAGATTTTTCAACTCCTTTTTGGCCCAGCTCTTTTGGGAAGATGCAGTGCTGAAGCAGTTTCCCGCCACATTCGGGACATGAGTCATCTAAATGTTACACCCTGAACATGGCGAGAAACCGCATCATTTGGCCTGTCTGTTTTCAGCTATAGTCATAGGTAAGGTATTCCCTGTTGACAAGGTTGTCAAGTTGTGTCTGACTGTAGTGGGTGGTGTTCATCTCCATTACTAAGCTGAAGAGCCAGCGTTGTCAGAGACTACTCTGTGATCACGTGGCCAGCATGATTTCACAGAATGCTGTTTACCTTCCCATCGAAGTGGTACCTATTTATCTACTTGCATTTGCATGCTTCCGAACTGATAGGTTAGCAGAAGCTGGGACTAGTGATAGTCATAAAATCAGTCTTAATTATTAACATCTTTTAATTGACTCATGGAAACTGACAAGAAGATTAGAAACACAAATGAAATCAACAAGAGCTTTGTTTGCTAGTTTTGCCACTGCTAAATAGGTTACTTGTTCAGTTGAAAAGGTAATGCACAATAAAAAAAAATTAAACATTCAGCTCTTCATGTCCCTATTCATTCGATTCCTACCTTCTGTGTGCTGCATCCCTAGTGACTTGAAAATACCGAGAAGTGTATAGCAGAGGTCACAAATGATGTGAGAACTCACACCCTGCTCTAAGGATGTGAAGCAGCACAAGAGCACAGCTGTACTCTTGCAGCTTTCCCAGTCATTTCAAGTATAGTTGTTGCAGGAGACAATTGCGGTAAATTATGCCCTATGGTATTAAAAACACTGAGGGACATTGGTTCAATTACAAAGTACATGCTGTGCACACAGATAGCCCAAAAGTTCAATCTCTAGCATCCTTAGTTCAAAAGATCAAGCAGCAGGTACTTGGAAAGCAGGTACTTAGACCATAGGGAGTTGCTGCCAGCCAGAATAGTTACCAGTGGGCTAGGCAGACAAGTAGTGTGACCTGGTAAGATTCCCAAAAGCATTCCTTTTATTCACAACTAAATACAAATAAAATAATATTCAGATTATCAAAACACATATGTGAAGTGAAATGATGCAAGTCAGGAAGGATGATCCACACATGGAAGCTGCGTCAGATTTATGTGCAAGCTAGGTTAGTACAGTGGACCCCTAGTATCCACTGGGCTTTTGTTCCAGGGACCTGCCCCCTATGGATACCAAAATCGGTGGATGCTCAAGTCCCATTAAATACAATGGCATCCAAAAATACTGTCCCTTATATAAATTGGCAAAATCAAGGTTTGCCTTTTGAAATTTATATATTTTTTAAATAATTTCAAGCAGTGAATGGATGGATCTGTAGATACAGAGGCCTAACTGTATAGCTAAGGAACTCGGATTATTAAGTGCCTCTAAATACTTCACCTATTAGAATAATAACACTATGCAACAGCACCACTTTAAACTTAACATAGCTTAGGGCCTCAGCATGTCATGGTCTGTCCACGTATGGAAACAATCATCCACAAAAATGTCCATTGCAGACATACTTCAAAATGTGTCTTTGGTTGTTGATGGATATAAACAACCATAAGAGGATACTAGCTCTTGTGTGTTTAAAACCTGAAAACATTTCTATTCTCCCAATAAAAACAATTTACTAACAAAATAAATGTAGTAAATCTGGAATGCACTAAATCTGTAGAAATTCCTTATACAGTGAGCCCTCCACATTCTCTGTGGTTAAGGGCACAGGGCCCCTATAAAAGTGGAAACCACAAATAAAAAAACAAAAAACCCTAATATTTTTACCTGAAAGAACACCTCTCTAGGAATCTCTAGGTCCTCCAGCTCAACTCTGTGGTCAATACCTGCCACAGTTTGACCACAGAATTGTGCTAGAGAACTGTTTTCTCTATTAAATCTCTAGGTCCTCCAGTGCAACTCTACGATCAACCTCTGGCAGAGTTGCACTGGAAAACCTAGAGGTTTCTAGAGAGAACATATTCATCAAATCTGCAAATAATCAAATCCACAAAAGCCAAAGCCATAAATGTGGAGGGCTGACTGTAATGACAGACTAGTCTAGGGGCTCCCGACCTGTGCTCTGAGGAGTCCTTAGGGCGCCACATGCACTTCCCAGGTGATCTTCGGCCATTATAGGAAAATGAAAGAAATAACATTTGAATAAAAGTAAAGAATTAGAATATATTCTTACATATAGAGTCACCCCTCCATTCTTGCAGGCTTCATGTCTGTGGTTTTATGTATACACAGAGGGGCGACCTCTATTTAAATCAATGGGGCACGTGCTCATATTCACTAATCCCCATTTTGGGGGGGGGGTGTGTCCGAAACAGACCTCTGTGAAAATGGAGGGCCAACTGTACTCCTAAACACCATTAACTTGTAAGACATAGGATAGGCTTCTTAGGGGCTCCTAAGGCTCCGCCTTAGAAATAAGGGCTCCACGAGTCAAAAAGGTTGGGAACCCCTGGTCTAGTCAGATGTTGATACTGTGGGGATTTACTAAAAATGCCTTCTTACTCAGCACAGGATTACAGACCAATGAATAAAGACTCTATGTACATAATGAAGTACAAGAGTTTGATCAACTAGCCATCATGCTATGATCATTTTATTTTTGTTTCTGGAATAGCAATAAGAAAAATACTATTAAAGCAAACACTTAGCTCTACTGCAAGCCAGTAGAGTCCATGGTTCAGACTAAAAGAGGAAATGGACCAAGATTTATTTATCTATTGCCTTTATATCCCAGAGGCAGAGCTTCTGAAGGCAAGCCTGGCACCAACTGCCCTTCTCAGCACCATCAGAGGAGGAGCGCACTGCTCTATTTTATTTTGAAGAAGAAATTTAAAATGCACACTCTTGCATATTCAACACAAGATGAAAAGAGAGATGATATAAAACAGACCACTTGTTATTTTAATGTTGTAAGCCGCCCCGACTGCTCTGCAAAGGGGCGGGATACAAATAAATATTATTATTGTTGTTGTTGTTGTTGTTATTGCTATTATTATTATATCCCATCTTTCTCCCAAGATGGGATTCAAGGCAACTTACAATAATTTTAAAAAGATTAAGCTAACACACTAGTTTACAAAAGTTAAAAGAGAATTAAATTATTTAAAAACATGATTTAAAAAGTTAAAAACACTTAAAACATATTTAAAACATAATTTCTAGTAAAAGGTGAAAAAGACAGCACACCACTTCATGTACACACTAGCGTTCCATAATGAAAAGTCAAAGGCCTGCCTGAATAAAAACGTCTTCAACTGGTAGAGGAAAGAGGGTCAACTAGACCCTAGGAAATTCCACAACCTGGGAGCAGCCACAGATCAAATGTACTTGCAAAAGTGGTGGGACTGAGAGAAACTCCCCTGCGGATCTTGAAGCTTGTGCTGGCTTGTATAAGGAGATACAATCTTTCACAAGTCTGGATTTAAGGGCTTTAAAAGTCAAAACCAGCACTTTTAATTCTGATCAGAAACGGACTGGTAGCCAATGGTTATGTTTCAACAAGAGTCACATAATCCCTGTAGCCAGCCACAGTCAACAGCTTGGACTTGTCAAAGTTTCCAAACAGCTGCTAAAGGCAGCCCCACGTAACGTGTGTTACAGTAGTCCAAATGGGATACTTACAGTATTCACTTTAGGAGTACTCCCTACAATCATCTCTTGTTATTCTGAACTTCACAATATTTTGAGGATTCCAAGAGAAAAATCAAATCAATATCACAAGCCAAAGGCTTCCAAAAGCCAGCTGTAGGGTGGAACCAGGATGGAATTCTTTCTCAGTTCCAATTTGAGAGCCCAAATCAGTAAGTTTCAGTCAAGGCTTTTAAAATGGATTGTACACAAGAAACCAAACAGCACCTCTACTAGTAATTTTAAAAACAGGCTCCTAACCCCCTTCTTTGCATATGGGAACATATCAACTAGAATCACAGAATCACAAAGTTGGACGAGACCCCAAGGGCCATCCAGCCCAACCCCCTGCCATGCAGGAACTCTCAATCAAAGCATCCTGGACCGATGGCCATCCAGCCTCTGTTTAAAGACCTCCAAAGAAGGAGACTCCACCACAATCTGAGAACACAAGCTAAAATTACAGGATACAAGGATAGAGGTGGAAGTGCAAAGCAAATGCATAAGGGATAATTGGGGATGAAACCAATGAGGACTCAAAAAGCACCCTCCTATGCATCACATGTGTACAGCTGGCCCCCTATATCCATGGATTCTTTATTGTAAGCTGCCTTGAAAACCATCTTGGGGGAAAGATGGGACATAAAAGTCAATAAATGTCTACTACCCATGCTTGAAAATATAGCTATTTGTAGAAGGGACACCATTTCACTACGCCATTCTATTTAATGGGACTTGAGCATCCGCTGATTTTGGTATCCACGCACGGGGGATGTGCGTGTCTTGGAAGCAAACCCCAGCGGACACCAAGGGCCCACTGCACTCTGTGTGTGTGTGTGTGTGTGTGAAAGAAATCAATACTATACCTTTTCCTTTTGCAGTTATAGTGTTGTTATTGTTGCTGCTGCCGCCTCCTCCTCCTCCTCCTCCAGCTGCACAGGAAGCCTGGGAATCCTTCCTGAACCTCTTGCTTTGGGGTCTGACGCTAGACCTGAGAAAATGATGCTGGTCCTGGTTGTGGGTCGGCTGAGCCGAGGACGGAGCTTGAAGCAAGGCCGGCTCCCCATTCGTGTTGCTTTGAAAGGTGGCCTCTTCTTCTTTCTTTGTGCTGCTGCTGCTGCTGGGGGCTGCCTGGCCTCCTCCTCCTCCTCCTCCTCCTCCTCCTTTGCCGGTCCCTTCTTCCAGGGACCCCTCTTGGCCCAGGGACCCCTCTTCGCCCGCTCGCTTGCCCAGTTTCCGCAGCCCTTCTTCCTCTGTGGTGCTGCTGGTGTTGCTGGTGCTGCTTTCGCCCAGCTTCACTGTCATCCTAGGAAGAGGTTGAAGGGGGGGGGGGGGCAAAAAGAGAGACAGTTACAAAGTGGGGCAGGAGCTCCAAGTCAAGCCAAAGAGACCCCCCCCAAAGAGGAGCCCACCCCAACCCCAACCCCAACCCCAGGCCTTGCCTTGAGAGAGAGGAGAAGTTTAGCTGCTGCCAGTCCTCTCAACATGGCCGCCGTTGTTTGTGACTAAATCCTCTTTCCTTCGCCTTGGGTCCCGACCCAAGAGCCTGGGCCCAAAGGGGGGCAGAAACCTCCCCAAAGGAGACCCTCCTCGAAGGAAGGGACCCCCCCTGGGGCCTTGAAGGGTTTGGGGAGGGGGTCCAGGAAAGAATGGTGGGGCGCTGGAGAAAGAAACCCAGCCAAGGGAAGGAAGGAGAAGGAGAAGAAGGAGGAAAAGGAGGAGGAGGAGGAAAAGGCCCCGGGAAAAGTGCCTGGCCCCCATCCCATCCTACCCATGCTGGGGGTCTTCTGGGCCAGGGAGGCTCTTCTTTCTCCTCACCATGGAGCCGAGGAGACCCGATCTACCGAAGGGGGGCAATTCATAGCCCTAAGGGAAGAAGCCCCAGCCAGCCAGCCAGCAGCTCCTTCTTCTCCTTCTCTTTCTCCTCCTCCTTCTCTCTCTCTCTCTGCGAGGGAGCGAGCAACGACTCTCAATCTCTTTCTCTCCCCCCCCCTTTTTTTTCTCTCCTCCAAAACTGGGACTGGCCCAGGATGCCAAATTTCAACTGCCCCCCCCTTTCCAAACAAACCCACTCCCTCCCAAAGAGCCCCCTTCCCGAGTCACTCTCCAAAACGCAGCCTCTCTTGCAAAAGGGAGAAACAGCTTGCCAGGGAAGAAGCAGCAGCAGCAACCACAACAACCACAATTGAACAAAACGCCTTTGCCCCTTTGGGGGACACACACACACACACACACCCCAAAATAAAAAAAAAACAGATCCCCCCAAAACGCACCACAAACCCATCCACCATTCTGTAGGGTTGCTTTTGCATGACTTTGCTCCTTAGCATCTTTCCAAATAATAATATTAATACTACTACTGATGATGATGATGATGATAAGAGATGTGGGGCTTTTTTAAAAAAAACCCAGGGGGATCTTTTTGGGTTTTCTTTGGGGTGCATTTTGTAGCTTTCTTTTTTTTTGCAACAAAGGGCTAAATGTAAAAACGATCCCCGCTGCCATAAACCTAAACCAGTCCCACCACTATCAACTTCAAGCAGTCCCACTGCCATAAACTTAAACCAACCCCTCTGCCATAAACCTCAACCAAAGCCCACTGCCATAAACCTCAAGCAATCCCACCGCCATAAACTCTTCCAACTTCAAGCCTCAAAAGGGCCTTGTCACTCCATCCAAAGAATAAATAAAATAAATAAATTTGCTATGACCCACAATCACATTAGGAAACCCAAAACACTGACTCCGTTCTCTCTAAAGGTGTTTTTCTTCTTCTCCTCTGGTTGCCTGGTTTCTTGGAAATCAGAAACAATGCATATAAACAGAAAGAGTCCATCCATACTGCAGAAGTAGTCTGGTTTGAGACCGCTTTAAGTGCCAGGGCTCCATGCTAAGGAATTCTGGGAATGGTAGTTACACTAACTACCATTCCCATAATTCCCTAGCATGGAGCCCTGGCAGTTAAAGCGGTCTCAAACCGGATTATTTCTGCAGAGTCTTTTGGACCAGAGTCGTGTTGATCTAGCAGTGGGTTTCTGACTATTGACAATGTGTTGTTTTCATGTGGCAAAATCTTTGGAAGTGCCGGAAAAACAACAACACAGTCCTCAAATCCCAAGGAAGCCATCATTTATAGTGACACACGGATGCCGCATCTATGAACTGACTTGGATGCAAGCCCTACTAATTTACGCAGGTGAGGAAACCGGCATGAGATTCTGCAAAACTACTTAAAAGGCCATTTTCTTCCAATAAACAGCCACTGTAACTCCCAGAGAACACTATATTTGGAGTTCAGCAGACATCAAAACAAACAGCAAAATGGAAACAGCAGCATTTCAAAATACTTCCATTTGGTAAAACCAGTCTGGTAACTCTTTCCTTTCGGGTACCCGTGTATTTCCATGGAAGAAATCCCATTTATTCAATGGAACTTCTTTGCCCAAAAGCATCAGGAGGAGTGAAAGCTTTGATGCTCACGCATTTCACACATTTTGTAATGTTGTATCAAGGTTTCAGAGTCCTGAAATCAAAACATCCAGGCAAGTGAATCCCAGTTGCCCAGTTTTATAGGCCCAGTGAGGCCCAAACGTTGGTCCTCCAGATATTTTGGACTTCAGCTCCCAGAATCCCCAACTACTGGCCAAGCTGGCTGGGGCTTCTGGGCGCTGGAGTCCAAAAACCTGGAGGACCAAAGTTTGGGGAATCACTGAGCTGCTAAAGGGACATTTTAGGGCTATTAATTCCCTCCCAAACTATTCCATGCAGGAACCTATAAAAGATTCCCACTGTTCATAGTAAACTTTCAAGGGTAGGAAGGGAATCTTGCAACCCTCCAGATGTTCATGGACTGCAAGCCCCAGCAGTCTTTGCCAGTCCAGCCAAAGGGTCATAGGGAATGCTGGGAGTCTCAGTCCAACATTTGGAAGGTTTTCCTCATCAACAGCAGCTCCAGTTTTCCTCCCTTTCTCGAAGAGCCTCCCTTGTCCACTGACATTATTGTTGCTATTGTTGTCAATATTATCTTTGTTATTCTTGTTGTTAATGTTGCTGTTGTTGTCATCATTATAATCATATACTGCTTTCCCCCCAAAAAAAATTGAGACTTCAAAGAGAACCGCAACCAAAGCTTTGTCTTTTTAATATAGTGTAACCCTCCTTGAATCCCGTTGGGGGAGAAAGGTGGGTTATAAATCCTGGAAATATAAAATAAAATAAAAAAGAACGCAGCTAAAACCCTGCAAAAAGAGAGTGTTCAAATAGCAGGGGGGGGGGAAAATTAATAATCAAATGTTTTACAGTACTGTCTTTTATTTTATAAAGTTGTTAAGTATTTGCTGTTTCAATTTTACATTTTTAAAAAGTATTTTACGCCTTTAGGCAGGATTAATAATGTTTTGACTTGATTATATACTTGTAAGAGAGCCATGGAAGTTTATGGGGCTATAAAAATAAGATAATAATAATAACAAAAAATGATAACAACAACAGCGATAATAGTGATATTGATAACAACACTAACGATAATAATAGTGATAATAATGATGACAATAACAACAATAATACTGATGATAATAACAATAATTGATAATAATATTGATATTAATGACAATGATAACAATAATGATAATGATAATAACAATAATGATAATAGTGATGATAATAATGACGGTAATAATAACAACGATAATGATGATGATAGTAATGATAACAATAATGGTGATGATGATGATAATAATGATGATAACAATAATGATGATAATAATGACGATAATAATAACAACGATAATGATGATGATAATAATACCAACAATGATGCCAACAATGACAATAATAATAACGACAACGATGTTGATGATGCTACTGATAATAATAATGACCCTTTCCTGGGGCTTTTCTCCAAATAAAGAGCCGAGGAAGGGGCTCCACAGAAGCCCACGGCTGACTCTCCAAACCGCTTTGACAGCTCCGCTTCCCGAAGCCCTTGAAAGGTTTGGAAGGTCCGGCGGTTGCTCTCTCTCAACGGACGGGACCCTCCTTCTCCTCCGCCGCCATTGTTTCCCCTCAGGGCCCTCCGTCCGTCCTTCCTTCCTTCTCCAGCCCCGAAGGCCGCCTTCTCCCTCAGATCCAGCCCCGGGGCCCAAGCCCTCCTACCTGAGGCATGGAAGCACCGTGGCGCCGGACCCGCGGGGCCTCCGGAGATGGGCCCAGTCCTCGCAGCGCCCCGAGCGCCTCCTCTCCAGCCTCCCCGGTTGGAGCGCCCTGCTCTTCCCCTTCACCGGAGGCAGCGGCGACGGACTGCTTCCGCTTCCGACTCGCCTTGCCTTCCGACTGAGGGGGAGAGAGACAGAGCCCAACCGGTCCTGCGACAAAGCTACGCCCCCTTCGAGGGACCCGAGCAAGCCTCCTCATTGGCCAGCCCCAGCGAGGGGGCGGTGCCACTTCAGGCCGCGGAGGCGGAAAGGACCAATCCAGTCGCAGATGACACTGGTCCCCCTTTAGTCCAGTAGCGGGGGCGGAGTTAGGGAGGGGAGAATTAAGAGCTGGACTTTCATTGGTTGATTGAAGTGTCACTTCAGGCCGTGGGGGCAAAGGGGACCAATTGGAGCCCCGCGTATAGAAATCGAGACTGGGCCCGCCCAGCGTTAAGAGTTGGATCCTCATTGGTCAGTGACGCGAGTCCCGTCCTCAAAAAGGAGACCCCGGAGGTCTCTATTACTCCAGCGGTGGGGGCGGAGTTAGGAAATGCCAAGGAGGGAGGGGGAGCGACCCAGCGCGAATAGCTGGATGCTCATTGGCCAAGGCGAAGCGAGGGGGCGGCGCTGCTTTAGGCCGGGACCAATCCAGGCTCTGCGTTTGGCAGCTGACACTGGAACCCTATTTGTCCAGCGGAGGGGACGGTGCCAAGGTGGTAAGAAGGCGGGGCGATAAGAGCAGGATCCTCATTGGCCAGCGGGAGTGACTTTGTGGCCCGGCCTCAAAACGAAGGGGCGAGCTTTCCTTTTGATTGGCAGGCGGCGTGGCCAAACGAGATTAGTTCAGTGTTAACACTGACAAGGCGGGGCGGATTCGCTCGGGAACTTTCGTGCCTTTCCGACCCGCCTTCGGCTGTTTCCGGAGCGGGGGCCCGCCGCGTTGCTACGGCAACGCTAAGCATCCGCGGGCGTCGAGGCCTTCTTCTCCCGAGGCTCCCGCTGCTTCTCAGGCGCCTTCAGGACGAATGGAGGCGGTTTAGGCCGGACGGGGCCCCAACGGGAGAGGACCGTTGGGCCGCTCGGGAGCTCAGGCTGCGCGGCCACAAAAACCCTCTCAGGTCCAAAACACGCTGCAGGAGTAACCCGGTTCCATATCGCTTTAACTGCCCTGGCTCAATGCGAGGGAATCCCGGGAACTCTTATTGTTATTATTCCGGCTAAAAGCTCACTTGTGGTAATCTGGAGCGATGAATGACTCCCTCCCATTTTATTGTTGTTGTTGTTGTTGTTGTTATTCTGGTTAAAAAGCTCAGTTGTGGTTATACTGAATGCCTCCCTCCCATTTATTATTGGTATTATTATTATGGCTAAAAACATAGTTGTGGTTATTATCTGGAGGGCTGAATGGCTCCCTCCCATTTATTATTATTATTATTATTATTATTATTATGGCTAAAAAGCTCAGTTGTGGTTATTATCTAGAGGACTGAATGGCTCCCTCCCATTTATTATTATTATTATTATGGCTAAAAAGTTCATTTGTGGTAATCTGGAGAACTGAATGACTCCCATTTTTTTTTTATTATTATTATTATTATTATTATTATGTTGGCTAAAAAGCTCAGTTGTGGAGGGCTGAATGACTCCCTCCTATTTGTTGTTGTTGTTGTTATTATATTATGGCTAAAAAGCTTAGTTGTAGTTATTATCTGGAGGGCTGAATGATTGTCTCCCATTTTAACTCAACCTAGGTCCAAACACACTGCAGAAATGATCTGATTTCATACTGCTTTAACTGCCCTGGCTCAGTGCTAGTGAATTCTGGGAACTGTAGTTTTTGTGAGACATTGAGCCTCTCTGTCAGCCTTCTCTGTTGCCACAACAAACTACAATTCCCAGGATTCCCTAGATTCTGCCCTACCCTATCACAGATAACATTTTAAAATAACCCATCTCAGATCTTCAGCCTGTAATTCTATGAAGGAGAAAGGAAGAAATTGTCATTAGTGCTGCTAATATTGCCTCTGTACTCTCTCTCTTTCCACCTTCTAGGAGCCACTAGGATGGAGGGGAAACCATGTGGAGTCATAGAGGGATGGAGAGTCAGGTACGTAGGTCACTTCCAGCTGTTTGTGATTTACATATTTATTTAAAATATAAAAGTTGTATTATAAAAGTACTCAATCAGTTTGCGTCAAAAAGAAAGCCATTCTTTCTGATCTCTACCTTGTTAAATTGCTCTTTAATTTTTGGGATGCTGTGTGTGTTTTGTCATACGAATGTTGGCTTTGGGTATACCAGTATGTTCTGCTTTATATTTCTCTCTCTCTCTATATATATATGCTCATCACTCCACATTCGCTGAGGTTAGAGGCAAAGGACCCTGTGACTGTGGAAAAACCGCTGAGAGAGCAGTGGTTACCTGAGAGAACACCTCTCTAGGAATCTCTAGGTCCCCAAGAGCAACGCTGTGGTCAACAACTGTTAGACATTTACCATAGAATTGTGCTGGAGACGCTACAAATGCCTAGTGGAGTGTTCTCTCTAGGAATCTCCAGGTCCTTCAGGGAGATTTTTGGTTAAAGTTAACTATAGAGTTGCACTGGAGGACCTAGATATTCCTAGAGAGAACATATTAATAAAATCCGTGAATAATCAAATGCGCAAAAGTCAAAGCTGTAAATGTGGAGGGACGTGTGTGTGTGTGTGTATATAAAATCTTTGTTACAACACTTGCATAAGTCATATTATACATGTATGCTTCCATTACAAACATAATAAAGGTGTTCATCCTACATCACTCCTAATGGTCTCTCATAGTACAGTCATCCCTTCCGATTCGCGGGGGATCCATTCCAGACCCACCACCCCACGAATCGGAAAAAATGCAAATATTGGAGCCCCATTGTTTTTAATGGCTGCCCGTGCACCATGGGCGTGCGCATTCCATTCTGTCCCTCCTGGCTTCCCGTCTGTGAAAATTCAACCCCGCGAATGGGAAGTCAGCGAATCCGGAGGGACGACTGTATTACTTTTTAAATACTTGTTGATAGCTGCTCAGAGAATGTAAAAATAAATAACTATATTTCTCAGAAAATTATTGTACCTCATGGCCGGGGTGGGTGGATAGGAAAACAAATTTAGTTTAAAAGACAGTCAGCCTTTGAATTCCAGTTCCAGCGGGAGCACAATTTTCCATTTTCATGGGGTGGGTGAGTCCGGAACGGATCCCCCGCAAGAACAGAGGGAAGACTGTAATTTTCAAATAATACTTCGGAATTTTCTGAAACTGACTTAATGGATATGCGGAGAACATTTAATGTATGAACATTCAGTATGCTGTGAGAAAATTAGTGGTACATAGTAGAGCTGGTGCAATGAATGTTATGTATAGACTTTTTTGTCTGTGTAATGTACACTCCTCCACATTTGCAGGTTTGACTTTTGCGGATTTGATTATTCACAGATTTTATTAATATGTTCTCTTTAGGAATATCTAGGTCCTACAGCGCAATTCTATGGTCAACTTTAACCAAAAGTGGCACTGAAGGACTTAGAGATTCCTAGAGAGAACACTTCACTAGGCATGTGTAGCTTCTCCAGCGCAATTCTATGGTCAGTGTCTGGCAGATGTTGACCACAGAGTTGCTCAGGAGAAACTAGAGATTCCTAGAGAGGTGTTCTCTCAAGTAAAACCAGTGTTTTTGTTATTTTCAGTTTCCCCACATTCACAGGGGTCCTGTGCCCCTAAACCCCAGCGAATGTGGAGGGAGGAGTGTACTATATACTGTGAGGAAGTTACTGCTAGTTGTATTGCTGGTAAGTGAAATAATTATATACACATGAAAAAGATTTTTAGCAAACAAATAAGCAGATGGGCCACTCACCAAGCTTTGCTGCATGATGTGATAGATATCTGATTCCCCCAATCCTTTAGAAGAAAAATTTGAGGAGTTTTGGTGTAGAAAAAATGGCATGTACCCCAAAGTTTCCCCTATTTTGTGTATCAGATAGATTTTATTAATGATCAGTTATTGTTCACTTCCAAAACTTCTGTCCTATTAATGGCTTCATCTTGACCTGTTTTCCAGATAAATAGCATCTAACTCAGCAAAAACGTGGCTGGGTTTCATTTAAGATTGATTTTTTTTTTTGCAGTTCTCTTGCTGCAGCTTATTGTCAAATGCCCATTTGTTTACTTAATATTGTATGTATCTTATCATATGATTTGCAGAAAAAATACCATAATGGCTTGTTTTTTTTCTGTCAGAACATATAATTTTTAAAAAATGGATTGTACTTATTTGTTTCTGTGTCTATAACATGTTCTTTTTGTGTGACTTCTACACTGTACTGATAGTGAGTGTAGTCACCTTCACTGAGACTCTTTTTTTGTTTACAGTGTCTACAATACATGAAACCTTTACATTAGTTTTTCAGACTGAATGGGATTTTAGAGTGGAAGTTCTCCATATTGAATGGAATTTTAGAGTGGAGTTCGTCAAACAAAAGGACCTTACCGCCTTCTGGTAAAAAAAAATCTTTTAAAATATATATTTGCCTAAATGTAGACAAGTGTGTCCTTCCTACCTTTTATTACTTGCACACCCTCTGGAACTACTGGAAACTAAAATAAGAACAGAATGAAATTAAATGATTTAAAGATAGCAAAGGGGGGTTGCAGACTGCCAGAAATAGTGCAGATTGAGTCCACTTTTAGGGTTAGGGTTAGTGCTAGGGAATCATGGGAATTGTTTTTTTTCCTGGGACATTGAGCCTTCTCTGTCAGAGAGCTCTGGTGCCACAATAAACTACAGTCCCCATGATTCCCTAACCCTAACCCTAAAAGTGGACTCAATTTGCACTATTTCTGGCAGTCTGCAACCCCCTTAAGATTAATAAAATAAGCCTATATACAGGGGGAATCTATTGTTAACCCACTGAGATAAACTGAACCATAGATGTTATCTTAAAATTGCAGCTAGGACTTAAGTAAGATTTTGTAGACAGCAGACTAAAATAAAAATAAAAGATGATCAGGTATCAGTATTCACAGAAGGATAAAGATGAACCATATGTGAATGTGTTACCCTAAAATGAAGATCACATATATTGAAAATAATTCAGAAATTATATTGACACCATGGAAGAGCAATCCAAACTCCCAGATCTACTGCGTGCTGGAGATTTTAGATGGACATTTTTACTGTTGCCTGTATTTCTGTGCTTCACATTGACATCTTTCTTTTGTAGATCTGTGCATTGTAAACCAGCTTTCATATTTGAAATGATGGTTTTCAGTTTATATGACATGAATAGCTTTGCTGGAAATCCTTTTTTATATTTTGTTTCTGATCTCTATATTGCTTAGTTATGACTCATATTTATTCCTCTCGTTTATGGTTCTTTAAAAGGCTGTTGCTCTTGATAATCCTATCTCAAACATTTTTTTGTTCACATTTAGTTCATCTGCTTCATCTGGAAAGTTAGGAATATCATCAAAACATCCTTTGAGAGCCAACGTGTTGTATCGGTTTGAGTGTTGGATTATGACTCTAGAGACAGGGTTCAGTTCCCAACTCAGCCATGAAACCCACTGGGTGACTTTGGGCAAGTCACACTCTCTCAGCCTCAGAGGAAGGCAATGGCAAACTTCCTCTGAATAAATGCTTTGATTTTGAGTTCCTGCATGGCAGGGGGTTGGACTGGATGGCCCTTGTGGTATCTTCCAACTCTATGATTCTATGAAATCTTGCCAAGAAACCCTGTGATAAGAGCAAAGCTACTTACGCCTTAGGATTGGTATATGTGGGAAAGGACATGAAGGGATGCAACAATTTCTGTGCTTGACTTAATATAAATTAAAATGTTTAAACAATTATAAGGGCTCTGCTAGCTATGATGCTTGAGATACATGACCAGTTTTCCTACTGGGAAAACCATTTTTAAGGCAGTGATGTTGGGGTATGGGTGTGTTTAAAACAAACGGGGGTGTTTAAATCCACATGCCTGACCCCAGTATCAAAGTATTACTTGTTGTATTGTGGAAAATGCACAAGTATCCTCCCCCTGCCAAGGTGCAAAGGAGTAGATTCATAGGGCCTTTACAGACTGCAGAAATAATGCAGCTTGAGTCCACTTTAACTGCCCTGGCTCAGTGCTAGGGAATCATGGGAATTGCATTTTTTTCTGAGACATTGAGCCTTCTCTGCCAGAGAGCTCTGGTGCCACAATAAACTACAGTTCCCATGGTTCCTTAGCACTGAGCCAGGTCAGTTAAAGTGGCCTCAAGCTGCATTATTTCTGGCAGTCTGTAAAGGCCCATAGATATACAAAATGCTGTAGTTCCATTCTATTTGTGATCCTCAAAGAGCAAATTTCAAAAGATTTGACAACAAAGATATATTGTATCTAGTCTGGCTCCAAGTATATAAACTCTGTATTACTATGTATGAGCACAGAAACTGAAACTGTAGGTCTGTAGACAGTGCTTAATGCTGCTTCTGTGGCATATAGCATGTGCCTTAAGGCCTAAGCAGACTGCCAGAAATAGTGCACATTAAATTGAGGCACTGCCCTGGCTCAGTGCTAGGGAATCATGGGAACTGTATTTTTTTTCTGGGACATTGAGCCTTCTCTGTCAGAGAGCTCTGGTGCCACAATAAAATACAGTTCCCATGATTCCCTAGCACTGAGCCAGGGCAGTGCCTCAATTTAATGTGCACTATTTCTGGCAGTCTGCAAAGGCCCTTAGTTTAGAAATGATAGGTCTGCAGAGCATGAGTAACCTAAGTGCTTAGCCTGAAGTTTTCTTTTAAACTCTGGAACTGTTCCCCCCATAAAAGGAATATTCAATAAATTATGTGATCCTTTGGGAGGAGAAGGAAATGTAAATTTCTTTCTTTCTTTCTTTCTTTTTTTGAACAATTAACATTTATATATCTTTAAAATATTGGGAGCACTTCATGTATATTTTCTTGGTAATCTTTATGGCAGTTAGGGGCAAAGTGTGGTTGCGGGACTGTATGCAGTTCCCCAAGATTGTTTTTTCTGGCCCTTGATCAACAGAACACCATTTTTCTGGTCAAACATAGTGTGAATTGCTTTTCCTGTAAGCATTCAGAATTGGCAGTTAACTTTTTAAATAGGATACAGGCCCCCTCCCTACATTATTTAACAGCGGAATATTCCATTCTTCAAAACCAGAGGTAGATTTCCAGCCACTGCTTTTTTTCCCTTTTTGCATTTTTTCACATGCTTAAAATTGGCTGCTGGACTTGCTGCGGTTGCTCACTCCTGTATTACATCATGGTCAGCCATTTTTTATTATCCTGATATTTCTATTTTTACTACTCTTCATAATTTGGCCAGTAGCTTGACACTACTGAGCTGCACCTCTAATGCCAATATGCAAGGTAGTCTGCCACATTCAAAGATGCACAGATATAGTAACTTCCCTTCCCCATTTAGAAATACATAGTGCTGTAGCCTTGAATGGTCTAGATTTTTTATAAATAGAATTTTCAGACCCTATAATGTTAAAATACTAGAAAAGTCAAGTCATCTTAATTCTGAGCTGTTCTTGGTATATTGTCAATATAACTAATAATCAGTCTTTATGTATTCATTGTTTAGTAGTTCGTCTCAAATCACTGGTGTTTATTTCTGTTCATGTGTAAGTATTCCTTGTCACAACCTCACAATTACTTATAATCATTATAACATGATATGTGGTTGTTATGAAAAAAACCTGCAGGAGTTTATATAACTCAGGGGTAGGCAACTGTTCCCCTTTAAGGGCCGAGGGACTTCAGCTCCCAGAAACCTCAGCCATGTTAGCCAATAGTCCCATGTTGGCCAATAGCTCCTGGGATTCTGGGAGCTGAAGTCCCTTGGCCCTTAAAGGGGAAAGGTTGCCTACCCCTGATATAACTCATCATTAATCCAAGATAACTCTCATTGCCACTCCTGTTCTTTGAGTCCCTTTTTAAAGATGTTTGTATTGAGAGAAATGGACAGAGCAGGCTCCTTCTCAAATACTGAGCTATCCACAAGATAATTCTCATTCCTTGCTTTGTTCATTTTTAACAAAATAGCAGCCATTTCTCCCTTGTTTTTGTGTGCTCACTCTCTGCTTGCTCAAAGTTCACAAGGCAATCATTTTTGTAATGGTTTCAGCTGCATTATAGGTTTATCTTGTTATTTACCGTATTTTTCGCCATATAAGGCGCTCCGGCATATTAGGCGCACCCAATTTTAAAGGAAGAAAATCCAAGAAAAAAGGATTCCTCCCTTTAGCCGGAGGCCGGTTGTTCAATGGGCTGGTGCTGGGATCGGAGAACTTCTCCGATCCCAGCACCAGCCCATTGAACTGAGGTCGCGGGGGGGAGGAGGGCTCCTTCCCCCCTCGACCTCAGTCTTTGAATGGGCTGGTGCTGGGATCGAAGCGATCCCAGCGCCAGCCCATTGAAAGACTGAGGCCGCCGGGAGAAGGAGGGATCCTTCTCCCCGCGGCCTCAGTTTTTGAATCGGCTGGCGCTGGGATCGAAGCGATCCCAGCGCCAGCCCATTGAAAGACTGAGGCCGCGGGGAGAAGGAGCCCTCCTTCCCCCGCGGCCCCAGTCTTGGAATGGGCTGGTGCCGGGATCGAAGCGATCCCGGCACCAGCCCATTGAAAGACTGAGGCCGCGGGGAGAAGGAGCCCTCCTTCCCCCGCGGCCCCAGTCTTTCAATGGGCTGGTGCCGGGATCGAAGCGAAGGAGCGGGATCGAAGCGAAGGAGGGCTCCTTCTCCCCGCGGCCTCAGTCTTTCAATGGGCTGGCGCCGGGATCGCTTCGATCCCGGCACCAGCCCATTCCAAGACTGGGGCCGCGGGGGAAGGAGGGCTCCTTCTCCCCGCGGCCTCAGTCTTTCAATGGGCTGGCGCCGGGATCGCTTCGATCCCGGCGCCAGCCCATTCCAAGACTGGGGCCGCGGGGGAAGGAGGGCTCCTTCTCCCCGCGGCCTCAGTCTTTCAATGGGCTGGCGCCGGGATCGCTTCGATCCCGGCGCCAGCCCATTCCAAGACTGGGGCCGCGGGGGAAGGAGGGCTCCTTCGCCCCGCGGCCTCAGTCTTCCAATGGGCTGGCGCCGGGATCGCTTCGATCCCGGCGCCAGCCCATTCCAAGACTGAGGTCGCGGGGGAAGGAGGGCTCCTTCTCCCCGCAGCCTCAGTCTTTCAATGGGCTGGCGCCGGGATCGCTTCGATCCCGGCGCCAGCCGATTCCAAGACTGAGGCCGCGGGGAGAAGGAGCCCTCCTTCTCCCCGTGGCCTCAGTCTTTCAATGGGCTGGTGCCGGGATCGCTTCGATCCCAGCACCAGCCCATTCAAAGACTGAGGTCGCGGGGGGAAGGAGGGCTCCTTCTCCTCGCGGCCTCGGCCCTTTGCCCTATAGGGCGCACTCACTTCCCCACGCACATTTAGGGGAAGAAAAAGTGCGTGTTATAGGGCGAAAAATATGGTAATTTGCTGCCAACCCAGATTGCTATCTTTATTTAGTTATTTTAATGCAGTATCTTTGGTGGGAGGTCCAACGTATTCCCTACCTCCAGATGATGTTGTACAACACCGCACAACATCCCTCACCATTGAATTCACTGAAGGGAGTTGAAGAGCCACAGTTTCTCATCTCTGCATATTACCTGTTGTATTCATTTCTTGTATCACTAAAGTCTCAAGCATTTTAAATTATTTTATTCATATTTTCATGCTTCCCCACTTCTGATGCTGAGGTCTTAACTTTTATAGCTCCTTGATTGCTAAATACTTATTTGTATTGTAGATATTCAGCTTTCAACATGGCTGTGTACATTGATCATCGAATAGAAGCTCTTGAGTCCCTTGGACCCCATTCCCACATTGCATGGCACCATATTCAGCCATTTTTGGCTGTTGCATCCATGAATGCTAATTCTGGCGGAAGTGTGGATATTTTTCTGGAACAGGTGAGCAAAAGAGATTAGATTCTATATAACCCCATGTAGGAATGGAGTAAAATCACCCTTGGTCCTGGGCTCTGTAAAGAAAAGGTAACATCTTTCTGTTTTTTGCAGAAGGCAAAAGCAGCACAGCACTTCTGTAACCACAATGTGCTAAATGGAAGCTACTTCTTTCATCTCTATGAAGGAAATGAAGATTTGAGTTGTTCCCATTACAAATTTAGCTTTCACAAAAAGATCCTGCTGTGACTTCTGCAACATTCTGTAAATGCTAAAACAAATGCTACAACAAAGGGAAAGGAACTGGCATTTCTCTGTGGAGAACACGGAATAAAAGAGTGGTAATTCTCTCCCCATTAGCTTTTTCAAGAGGGAGAAATGCAGCACATCAGTCGACACAACTGAGGCCCGAAACAGAGGGGCAGACAGGAGTGACTTCCGGTCATTCTGGGTGTAGCATTTACACAACGCATGCCCCCGGAGCGCCTGGAAGCCAGCCAAAAACCAGCCCCAGAAGGAGTAGATCTTTTCCACTCCTATTTGAGGTCATGAGAGGAGACACCCTCGGAGGCACGGTGTGTGTTCACTGTGGCCCCAGGGCGATCGGGCTGGTAGCGGCTTCTAGCCACTCGTTCCTGCTCTTCTGCTTCATCCCAAAGCCATCTTTCCTTTTCTTTCTTGGGGAAGAAAACAAAAAGGAGCTTTCCCTCCCTGCCTTAACATGTGGGTGGAGGTCCCTGTAGAGTAAGTGCCAATAGCATCATCTCCCTATGTCTTCTACAAATTCTGAATGGGAAGGGGATATTTCTTGAAAAGAGAAAAGGGGAGCCAGTTTGATCCATTGAGCTTTTGCAGAAAGCAGTGCCTTTTGTTGTTGTTTAAAAGGCCCAGGTTGCAGAAGGGAAAGGAAAGACTGTTTCCCACAGGTGGAGGGAAGGCATTTGTTAAAGAAAGGCAGTTTCCCACAGGTGGAGAGAAGGTACTTGTTAAAGTAAGGAAGTACTGAATTTCTAAAAATCCTGGTCACAGCCAAGCCATTGAAACTAATATTTCTCTGTAATGCTGGACTTAGCCAAGCCATGGAATCTCTTATTTCCCTGTAATGCTGGACTTAAACTGCAATCTTATGTACAGTTACCTATGCATAAGTGCAGGTGTATTTTATTTCAGCAGTTTATTGTAATTTAGAGATTAGCTTTTACTCAGGTAAGATTAAGTGTCCCTTTAGGAGATTGGATTGGTTAGCAAAGGAGAAAGGTAAGATACAAAGAGTATGCGGTTGTTATTATTTATCTATAAAAGATATTATGCATTTGGATTGTTCCAGATATAATGATCTTAGATAAATACATTCAGCTGCTGTTAAAACCATTGAACAGAAGGTCATTTTTGTGAGGGTGTTTTTTGTTTTGTTTTTTGCTGTCTGCTGTTGATAATTATGTATTTTTAGAACATACTTTTTTTAATACTTTACAGTTGCTTAACATGGGCTTAGAGGTTGTATGTAAAACTGCCTAACATCTGATGTTCCAAGGGTAGATTTTTAATTTGAATGATTATGTAATAATTTACTTATTTAGTGCGTATGATGGCAATTCTCATCTTGATATCTGCAATTCTACCAGGTACTTTGGAAGAGATAGATATGAATGAATGAATAAATGAGGCATACAATTTAATAGATTGCTAATCCTTGATTCCTGCTGTTTGGGGTTGCATTTCCATATCCTTTGCAGTAAGATTAGTTCTATCATATTCTTGAGCTAAAAAATAAATGAGAAAATCCAAAATGCATGGTAATCAACTGCAGTCTTTGCTTCCGTGCATTTGGGCGCAGATCATCCAGTACCATCAAGATGAGTTCTGAAAGCAAAATAATTTGAACCTAAAAAAGCAGAGCTAATGGAAGGGCTTCAGCTTTGATAGTCATTATATCTAGTTCTGCATGAACTATTTCTAATTTGCTAAGAACCTATGCCATAATGTATTTTGAACTCTAATGAGTCCAAATTAGTCATGGCCCAAATCGGAGCCCTGTATAACAGGTTTGGAATAACACTAATCATGTACAATTCTAAAATGGATTAAATCAGGTTCCTCCCTTCCACTTCCTCAGATGCATTGGTGGAATACAGTATTGAAGTCACAAAGGCATAATATCAGTTATATAGTTGTGAGGTTGGTCTCAGAGTATAGTTGGATGTGGAAAGTACATCCTATAACACTCTGGAAATCTATTAGACTCAATTGACAATTACGAAATGTTGTTGTGCACCTATGTTCCCTAACAGTCACTGTTATAATCAATCTGGAGTACGGCTGGCAGAGCTTTTTTGAAGGAGGGTGGCAGAGGGGTGTTTTGTGCAGTATGAAAACCTCTAGAAAACAAGAGTCCTGATGATGGTCCCTTAATAAAGAGTCACCACAGAGCAGAAGACTGTATAGACTAGTGGGAAGCTGAATGAATAGGAAACATTGCACATCTTAATGTTGCTTGCAGGTGATGGAGGGTGCAAGAGAATTCTTAAATGGAGGTGTAATATCCAAAAAAGATCCTATCTACCTTATGAGACCTCACCTACATTTTGAATTTTACATGATCTTAAACATTTGTGTAGTGTGTGCTCTGTAATAAAAGTAGCCTAGAGCAGCAAAAAACTGCTTCTCAATATTTTTTTCTGCAATAAGTTTTAATTTATGAATTAAATTTTTTTTAAAAAAAATATAGAAATGTATTAGTAGAAAGGGAAAAAAAGTACAACTTGAATTCCACTTATCTCAAATTACCTGTAACACATGAAGGTAAAATGCACTTTTAATTAGAAGACAGAATGACTTGATTTCCAGAAAGTGTTTTTTGGTGTAAAGGTAGGGCATGTATTAAATAAACAAGGAATGTAAATAGATATGCACTTCATCATTTTCAGGGAGAGTATGCATGTGATGCTCACTTGGAAAGAAACTTTCGGGCCACATGCCTCAACTGGCATCCATCCAAACTGATACTGGCAGTGGGATGTGAGATGGGGGATGTGGTGGTGGTGAACAAGCAAGATAAGGAGCATCATGCTGTACCTTCCAACCACAATGCTGATATTACAGTCCTAAATTGGAGCACTAATGGCACCCGACTAGTTTCTGGTGATAAAGTAAGTGGCAAAATGCAAATAATTTTCTGTTGTACATAATTTTGATAACTGTTTTTGTTTGTATCTGTAAATCACACAAAGTTAAAGGAATTTGCTGAAAAATATGTATGTGGTGACAATGACCAGTACTATAGTGAGAATATATTCTAAAAAATGAGGAGGGGAAAAAGTACAACAGATTTTAGGACAAGAGTGGGAACGGAGTGCTCCATTCCACTTCTATTATCTATTATTCTTAACTCATGGACTGTATATAGATAGCTGTTTCTTTTTAAAGATTCATTTTCTAAAACGTTCAGAATCAACTTAAGAAATGCTGTGGAGGAGGGAACTCTGATATTTAAGTAAATGGAAGAGCTTCTTTTAGTGCGAGACTTCTAAAGATGTATCCTGACATGCAAGTGTTTGGGTGTTCAGTATACTACTCAACAGCATTGATTCATACAATGAGAGTATTTGCTCACTGTGTCAGTTCTTGCTGTGTTGAAATGAAAAACACATAGTACCTGACTTTAAAAAAAAAATCACAAATTGTGCGTGACAAACAGACGTCACCATCATACAAGACCCCATTCTTCATATTTCTATTTGTTTTTACCAAGAACTGCATTATATGATCTGTGATGCAAATGCAAAAAAATTAGCATTCGGAAGGTCTGATACAAATATGAATTTACGCTTTTCTTGAAAATGAAAAACCACAGAGTATTTTTTTTCATGGTTTGTTTTGCTTTATCATTTTAAAAAATAATCTCTCCATGAAAACTGTCTTTAAAATTAGACAAGGATGCAACTTACAGGTCATCCCATTGACTCTGGAGATCTATAATAAGGATTTCCTGTGTTCTACAAAATATAATGATGGTCACTTGGGTGAATTGAAATCAGTGCCATGGCAATAGAGAAGGTTATATTAAATTTAGAAGTGCCTATAATTCCCTCCAGATAGTGCAAAGAACAGTTTACAATTGAATCGCAGTGGGCAGTATTAATAAGGAAAATGGGCAAGGTAGACGTTGATTTTAAAAATGCTTTCCACCCTAAGCTTGATTTGAATTTTACTTCACAACTCTCAGGAACTTCTGTTAATATTTTAAATAGATGGGGCTGTCCCTGACTTTGTGCTATGATGCTGCTCCACAATTGTCTTATCGCCCTCTCCTTATGATTTTAGGAGTTGTGGATTTTGCTCCAAATCTTCAAAATAGCTTGGGAGTCAACTCTGCTGTGCACCTCAGCATGTGATGTGTGTGTCAGTCAACTAGCTTTTTGTCTTTTTGTTTTTGTTTTTTGTGGGGTACAAGACGAAGGAATGATTCCAGTATCCATTTTCAGTCTCATTTTTGGAGAAAGGTGGGATATAAATCCCATAAATAAATAAATATTGTAAGAGGGTGGATTAGGAAAGTGACCGTAATTGGTGATAAGATGTACGTGTGATTTTACTTGATTACTCTTACAGGTATGCTGCAATTGAGGAAGGCCATTTTATTCTTCACATACCTTGGGTGCTTTCACTCTTTAAAGTGCACAACTGACAATCTTGTGACATCACAGCTGCAGTTTTCAGGCAGTTCTTGTTGACTTCCTAACTGTGTTTACCTGACATAACAGTTGTCATGTCCATGGCACCATGTGCTACAGTATGTTGAATAAGGGTGTTTTTTTTGTACAGCAGTGCAAGCATTTTTTTTTATCTTGTTCTCTAAGAAGGCCCTTAGTATATCTTTCCATATTTTGTTTTGTTTTGAATAGTTCATAACTAATCTTTCTTTACAAAGGGAATTGCAGTGGTCACAAGAGAAGATATCAAATACCTTTCCTAAAAAATGGTTTTAGGAAATCCTAAAACAGCTTTATAAATTAGTGCATAAAATGCTGATATATGCTGGTAAGTGATATTATCAAAACCTCTCTCTTTATAGCTTGGTGTCCTTGTGTTATGGAGAATGGACCAGCGGGGTAGAGTTCAAGGCCCCCCACTACTTAAGCATGAATATGGAAAGCATCTCAATTATTGTATTTTCCGACCACCTCCTCCTGGAGAGTAAGTAGACTACTTTGGCCAGATTTCTGTCTGGCAAAATTTGAAGAACATAGGTGATTTCATTGTAGCTGGACCTGCTGGTATCCTCAGTGTTCATACCTCATCTCATTTTGGATGTCCTTGAAACTCTGTTCTTATTCTTTGTAATGTCTATGACTCACACAGATGATAGAATTCCATGTTAGTCTGGAAAATCAGTATGCAAAGGAATCTTGCAGCACCTTTGAAACTAACTGAAAAATAGAAGTTGGTAACAAGAGCTCTCATAGACTTTAACCTACTTCCTCAGATGCCAGTCTATGAAAGCTCTTGCTACCAATTTCTGTCTTTCACTTTCACACATACGGTTTTTTTCTGTGCTTGTGCAATGTATAATTTGAAACCTTTATTATTCAGAACCATCATCTGGATTTTTTTGTTTGCCCTGCTGCAAGCATTTGTGGGCAGAGTCGGTATCTACCATCTAAGATTGCATGGACCTATTTTCATACTGAAGTATGTCAACACAAAGAATAAGGTTCATGGGGCCTTCTATATTGCCAGGACTGTGGCTTTTTGGACTCTTCGTCCTCTACTCCATGACAAAGAAAGGATTTCTGGTTTTGTTGCAGCGTCTCTCAGAATGGGTGATGTTGTCTCTCCATCTCACCTATGAACTGGCTCATAAAGACCATCCAACTCAAATTTGAGCTCATTCCACACAGGCTGTTACTGTGTCCTCTGTTTTCATTACAGGTGTACTGCTTGAGGACATTTGTCAGGCAGCTACCTGGTTGCAGCTGGTGACTTCTATCTCATTATATAGTGAACTGGAGATCTCAAGCTGATAATGCATTTGGGAAATTTATACATTTTTTCTTCCACTATTTGATTGTATTACCAATCAATCGATCAATTGTTTCATTGCAGTCAATGACCATATTAAATGACCATATTCCCAAATTCATATGAATACATAATAGACATAAAATACATACATGCTAAGAACATGAGTAAGATACGTACACCTATGGACATCAGTAAAATATGAATATAAATGTAAATATAAGTAATAAAGAATATAAAATATAGGCATAAAATATAACTGCATACACAAATAGTAAAAGCCTAATCATTTACTGAAACCTTATTTTCACAGATTTTGATTGTAGCAGCACAAATTTTTGCTATCTTGGTCAACATCCCAGTATACTGCCCTGACATCAACAAAAGAGTATAAAAAGCCTCTGAATGACCAGAGAATGTTTTTATATATGCCTTTATATATGGTTCAATAAGTTTCCCGAATTCCAAGATAAAAGGGATAGTGCAGAAGAATTGTTATTGTTTCAATTTTGCCAGAATTTCAGGGGCATTAGTTTCCCTTCTTGTATTTCTGATGGCAAAGCATTTAAATGAGCAAGAGTAAAGGCTTTATGTTTGTTTGATATTGAAAGTAAGTAAAGGTAGTTAGCTGGTTTAAAGGGTATCAGTGCTGTGTCAGTTAATACATTGTTTGAGGTTACCCCTAGATCATGCTGCTTCTTCCACATCTATAATTCCTTGATTAAGGGCTCAAGTAGCCACATCAAATCCCACATGCGCAAAAAGTACTCTTCAGAAAAACCATAAAATCTGAGTTTAGCAAGTATGGCTTTTTTCTAGACTGGTGGAAATTATCTTGAAATACTAAAGGCATTAAACCACTTGGCCGAAAACTTAGCTTCAGTCAAAAACTAAAAATAGCTAACCAAGCCCTAGCTTCGACTTTGAGGAAACCCACCTCCAGCCTCAGAGCAGCATTGCAGACCCAACACGGTACTTGTATGATAGCCCTCAGGAATTTTGATTGAACTACTTCCAGGGTAGTAAAAGAGGATTGTATTCCCATTTTAGGGTAATTACCATTCAGGTCCACCACCACCCTGCAGCCCTTTCTTGCCACCCATCTGGGTGACACCAACCACAATGGCACCACTGAAGTATATTCCTTCTGTTCACCCCATTTTATCCACATTCACCCTCTCATAAAACAGGATTTTTGTGAAACTGCCAATACAGCACTGTTTGAAAATTAAATCTAGTGCCCATTGTTTCTCTTTGCTACGTCAGACCTTAATTCCTTCCCTTTAGTACTGATAATGCCTTAGACATGGAAATCATGTTTATAGTAGTTTTGAAGTTTTGGGCCCAAATCCAGTTGTCAGTCCCAACTAGAATAGACCCATCAACACTTGTGGGACTATAAGCCATAGTTCTGGATCTGAAGTGAGAGCAATTGTAGTTTGCTGTTGGAAAGTCGTCATCCATTTTTCTAGAGAGAAAGTTATACTACAAAGGAGGCAAAATTAACCAATCTTGTTTTTACCTACAGGGACTTGGTCCAGTTAGCAAAAGCTGCAGTGAGTGGTGATGAGAAGGCCTTGGACATGTTTAACTGGAGAAAAGCTGGCATGGGAATGCCTCTGAAAATGGGACCCCAAGAAGGGCTGTCTTTCTTTATCAGTATGACTGATGGTAAAGACAAAATTACTGTAGTTTGATAGTCAGTGTTATCTTGTTGATGCAGTCTCAGTCTTCGTGTAGTGGAGAAATAAAATGCTGGAAGTAATGGTCTGCATATTATTTTTTAGCCCATTTCTTTTCAGTCTGAGGGCTACGATAATCAGTAGATTCTACTCTCTTCTATCACTGAAATCCAGTTTGGACCCGAAATGATTTTTCTTCACAAAAAGAGCAGATTTTTTTTCACCTGATAATTGAAAAGTAGTGGCAATTTGTGGAAAGAGAGTTTTCATGTGATCGTTATAAAAATAGTATTGGTTTAATTTATCTAACGTTTCTTTTAAAAAAGCGAAACAGCAGTAAAGCTGTGATTAAAAATGTGATAAAGTTTTCAGGGAAATACTAATAAGATGAAAATACTGTGTTCTTGTCAATAACCATTGTAATCAAATTCACTCTGGGCCTTTGCAGACTGCTAGAAATAGTGCAAATTGAGTCCACTTTAACTTCCCTGGCTCAGTGCTAGGGAATCATGGGAATTGTATTTTTTTCTGAGACATTGAGCCTTCTCTGTCAGAGAGCTCTGGTGCCACAATAAACTACAGTTCCCATGATTCCCTAGCACTGAGTCAGGGCAGTTAAAGTGGACTCAGTTTGCACTATTTCTGGCAGTCTGCAAAGGCCCTCTGTTTCTCTTTTTTTAAACTGAAGAAAAAAGGCACAGCTAAGTATATATTCATATCTTCCAGTAACATTTTAAAAATTCTCTCTGCCCTCCCCTCTCTGTCTATCTGTCTGTCTCTCTCTCATAGTTAAAGTGAGACAATTTCAGTCTTTAGTCCCCTAACATCTCTTACAAAGGCTATTCTGGAGATACATAGCTCCATAAAATAGTGGGGCTGCAAGACTATTGATTATTGAGAAAAAAAATAGCTTAGATCCTTGAATTTGCAGTTAAGACGGGTTTGTTTTCAGTATGTGTAAAAGTATTGTTTTGCTTTGTTCTGTAGCACCAGATAATTTGTCATCTGAGTGTTCCAATTCAACAATGTTCCATTGGGTGATTGTTCTTTTTTTTTTTGCAGGAACTGTGCATTATGTGAATGAAAGAGGAAAAACAAGCCAGGCATTGACCACAGAGAGTTCTGTTCAAAAGCTATTGTTCATGGAAAAAGATATCTTGGTAGTAATAACAGAAACACTCCTTTTATCTCTTCATAAAATTTCTCTTGAAGGTGAAACAGAGGAACTCTTGAAGGTAGGTGAATATGTTATAGGATAAATTATTTTAGACAGGTTTTAAGTTTTGATTCTTGGGTTTTTAACAAGTAATAGGCTGACACAATGTGTTGTAGACTAGATACTATATTTTGTGTATACAGTGACCCCTCCTTTTTCATGAGGGATCCATTCTGGACTCCACCCCCCCACCCCCCCGCAAAAAAGAAAACCATGCATATTCAAGCCCCATAGTCTTAAATGGTGTGTGCTCCCATGGGGGCGTGGGCCCTATTAATTAAAACAGAGGTCACCCCTCCATGAATAATCAAAACCATGGATCCCAAGTCTGTGGTTTTGGAGGGGCGACTGTACAAATGTCACACTTTATCCATAGATTCAACCATCCACAGCTTGAAAATAATCCAAAAAAGTATAAATGCCAAACAGCAGATATTGATTTTGCCATTTTATATAATGGACACCATTGTACTATGCCACTGTATTTAATGGGACTTGAGCATCCATGGATATTGGTATCCACTGGGGTCCTGGAACCATACCCAAGCAGATGCCAAGGGCCCACTGTATTTTGCAATATGTAATTAAAAGACTCTGAACCCTGTATATTGGAAGAAAGGGTGGCAATAACCTCTGTGGCCAGTGTCTTCATAGAGTAAAAAGTCAAATATCTGCGTGCCAGAAGTCAGTACAAGCAAAAAGGAAATAGGAATCTTAGTAGACCACAAGCTAAGCATGAGTCAACAATGAAGCTGCAGTCAGAAAGGCCAATGCAGTTCTAGGCTCATTAACAGAAGTATAGTGTCCTGATCAAGCGCAGTATTATCACTACTCTGTTTTGCTTTGATAAGACTCCCCCTGAAATACTGTGTCCATTTCTGGATAGTAAATTTAAGAAGAATGTTGAGAACCTGGAACATGTGCAGAGAATGGCAACTGAGATTATCAAAGATCTGGAAACCAAGCTTTATGAGGAATGATTTAGGAAGCTAGGTATGTTTAGCTTGGAGAAGAGAAGAGTCAGACGTGCACTGTAAACTTTTAAAAACTTTTTTTAAACCTTTAGAGGGTGTGTGAGGATTCTTCTAGCTCCTTGTTTAAACACCCAACAGACAACTTGATAATGATGGAGGCTGCCCAGTGGAAAGAACAGGGAAAATTGCTCTTTCTTATAGATAGAAGGAAAAACTAGATTCTCTTTCCAGAAAGTTTTAGTTCTTTGAAGCACTTGTATGCTATATAGGAAATTAGCAGACTTGTTTCTGAGCCAACCAGTACTCTCTTGGAGTCAGTCACCCCTCTCTTCTACAAGCTATCTTTGGAAAACTGCATGAGCCATCCAATTAGAAACCCATCACTTGATCAAACAACAGATAATCTCAGCCAGACATGTTCCTGTCTATGAGGCAAAAACAGTTCTCATTCCATGCAAGGCTTCAGTCATCTAACACAAGCAGCAAAATAGAAGACATGGCCACTGATAAACCCAGCCTCTTCCATTCACTGATAGCAAACTTGATCATTATCTAAAGATGCACACATATGTGTGCAAGATAGATCTCACTATCTCTTCCAAGTCATCTGCCTCATCCAAGCCATCTGCTTTATTTCATTCCAAACCTTATTGGCATTGTGAAGAAACACTCATAATCACCAGGACAGAGAGCTTCCCACCCATCTTCCCAGGCATATTCCTCCTCCAAATTTACTTTCCAACATGGGAAATTGAGATTGTCCATTAGAAAGCATCCCATCAACATTTTTGCTGGTGTTTCCTGGCCTGCCCCCAGTGTTGCTACTCCACCATTTGGAGAAAGATCTTCCTGTTTTTTTGCTGTCTGACTAGCCATAACATTGGATCACTTCTCTATTATATGTGATGGATACTTGATCGAATTTGATGATACACACACTCTTGGTGTATTTACCATTCACAATCATGGCTTAAGTGAAGAGATTTGGATCCTGTTAACCAAGGGTGCAATAGAACTAGCGCCCCACAATTTACACAACAGATTTTTCTTGTAATACTTCACTGTGCCTAAGAGAGATGGAGGACTACATCCCCCCCCTTTTTTTTTTAACCTGGGAGGCCTCAACAGATTCATCACCCACCACAGGTTCAATGAGGTCAGTGTCTCCACTATAGTACTCCTATGCAGAGGATGCTAGTTTCTCATGGTAGAAATCTGGAATGCATGATTCAATATCATCATACAACGCGTTCTCCTTGGGGTTGTACCCATATCAGTTCCAGGTGCTCCGGTTTGGACTTGCCACAGCACTGAGGGTCTTCACTAAGACTATGGTGGTTATTGCTTCTTATCTCCACATGCTTGGTACTGTGACATATTTGTACTTAGAGAACTGGCTTCTAGAAGCCTCATCCAGAATAAAACTTCACACTGATATCCATCACACCCCTTCTCTTCTTCACATCTCAATGCCCATGTACTTGCCACTCATACAACTCAAAGTGGAGACATTAAGTGTCTCCAGAAAAAGGATGTACTATTAGCCTTGGTGAATCTAGGATTCTTGTCTTCCTCCTTTGCTTTACGTGAGGATGACTTTTCTGCATCCTTCCACCATATATACTTGGCTTCAATTTAAGTCAACCTTAAGACATTCTGAAGTGTCATCTTGGTCCACTTCCCCCTTGGTCAAGTCTTTCCTCAAGACTTTTGAAATCAGAAGAAGATTAAGAATGGGGAAGGGTGGCTATGAAAGAACTAGAAAAGATTCTAAAATGCAAATATATACAACTCAGCATAAAAGTTAGAATCAGACAAGCCATTGAATTCCCTATTACCACGAATGGATGTGAGAGCTGGACAGTTAAAAATGATGATAGGAAGAAAATCAGCTCCTTTGAGATGTGGTGCTGGAGAAGCGTGTTGAGGATCCTGTGGACAGCCAAAAAGATAAACAAATGGTCCTAGAGCAGATAAAGCCAGAAATCTCCCTGGAAGCCAAGATGACCAAACTGAGACTGTCGTACTTCGAACACATCATGAGTAGAGAAGACTAGTTAGAAAAGACAATAATGCTGGGGAAGGTGGAGGGAAGTAGGAAGAGAGGAAGGCCAAATGCCAGATGGATGGACTCTATTAAGGAGGTCATGGGTATGGGTTTGCAGGATTTAAGCAGAGCAGTGGAGGACAGAGGGTCTTGAAGATGTCTCATCCTTAGGGTCGCTATGGGTCGAGATTGACTTGAGGGCAGTTAACAACAATCCTCATGTCCTGCTGACCTCTCAGTGGGACCTTTGACTAACTCAGCTCACTCAGGACATTATTCTATCACCTTTCTTCCCAAACTCCACTACAGATGGATAAAGAAGGTTGCATTCTCTAGGTTTATGAATGGCTTTTACTTGGTCAAGACTAAACTCATTCACAAAATGACCAAACTCTTCATTTGTTATGAAGGTGCCAGAAAGGGCCTTCCATTGTCACCACAACAGCTCTACAGATATTTGCCTGGCCTACCAACTTGCCCACTGGTCAACTTCATCTCCCATCAGAAGCTATTATACTGGAGACACAACAGCTTCATGTCGTGCTCCATAAGACAAGGGCAACCATCTGGTCCCAGCTGAGGAGAATCAATTGACACTGCGTGTTGACAGAAAGTTGGCCAGGAATGCCTCATTTGGAGAAATGCTGTCAGTCACTCTGAAATTACACTTTCATCTGACAGTAATTGTGTGTGTATATGTGCCTTCAAGTTGCCTGTTGGCTTATGGCAACCCCATGGATTTCATAGGGTTTTCTTAGGCAAGGAATACTCAAGGGTAGTTTATCAGTTCCCTCCTCTGAAATACAGTCTCCCTTCCGTTTCTGCAGACTTCGAGTCTGCGATCTTGGTCATCCATGGACCCGCAAGCTCCATTGTTAAAATGGCATGCATGCTGGAGCACACAGCCATTCAAGCCAATGAGGCTTGAATATCTGTGAGTTTTCGCGGGGGTGGTGGTGTCCGGAACGGGTCCCTGTGAAAATAGAGGGCCAACTGTATAGCCTACAGTACCTGGCATTTGTTGGTGGTCTTCCATTCAGGTACTAAGCAGAACTCACCCTGCATTGCTTCCCAGATCAGATAGGATCTGGTACACTTTGGTTTAAGGACTCTGGAGACCTGGTTTCGAATTCCTGCTCAGCCATGGAAACCACTGGGTGACCTTGAGCAAGTAACACACTCAGCCTCAAAGGAAGACAAAGGCAACCCCCCTCTGAACCAATCTTGCCAAGAAAAGCCTGTGATAGGGTTGCCATAAGTCAGAAGCAACTTTTAGGCACACAACAATTAAGATGACTCATTTTGAGGGAAGGAAAGTAATTTCAGAGTAATTACTGTTTGGTATTTTACCCATGAATGCAAGTCACAGAGAACACTGAAAAGGAGAGGTTGTAACTGTAGTTTTTTGAGTGGTCATCTGTGAACTCACATAAACCCTCTCCTCCCCTCTCTTTGGTGTCATTCCTTGTTCCACCTTGGCATGCTTGGCTGTGACAGGCTCAGAACAGGCATTTTTGGCAGGATCCTGAGAGACATGTGTGATGGGAGGAGAAAATCTCCCACCCAAAGACACCTTGCAACTCTAGAAGCTTCTGTGCAGGTACAGAAGAACCTGTGTATGAGAGTTCACAGATGACCACTTTCAGAACCAGAGTTACAGGTAAGGGATGTATTCTTATTTGGCTTAGCTGAAATGCATTGAAACCCTGCTATGTAAAACAGATAAATTTATTTTGAATATTGTTATCTCATAAGATATTTTTATTATCAGGTGAAGCTGAGTGGGAAGATTGGTCACCCTGCTGATATTATTTTGATTGACAATAGCCTCCTTATCACTGCAACAGGTGAACCAGTTGTTAGGTAAGAAAACTGGTAATATATTTTGCTTAGTAGTAGACCTATGTGTGTATGTAATCTAATTATACATTGAGTTGTTTTTCAAAAAAATCTTACTAAAATTTTGTGGAAATTACTGCTTAGAAGGAAAGAAAGAACAAACAACCAGCTCCTGCCTTTGCTGCTGTTTCCACCCTGATTGTGAACTATTTACCTCATTTTTTAAAGGGCTAATGCAAGGCTAAAGGTAAAAAGGTAACGGATTCCCCTTTGACAAAGTTGTCAGGTCATCTCCAACTGTCGGGGACGGTGCTCATCTCCATTACTAAGCCAAAGAGTTGTCAAGGACAACTCTGTGATCATGTGGCCAGTATGACTGCACAGAATGCTGTTGGTATATAATATTATCTACCTAGACAAATTACAGCTTCACTAAATTTCTGAGGAACACAGACATCTTTTAAATTTTCCAGTCATCCTTGAGGAACTGACAAATTCAATTAAAAATCTTAAAAGAAACAAAGCATCTGGCATTGATGAGTTAACAAATGAATTTTATAAAGAAGTTCACATATTGTAGCCCCTAAGCTCAACTCTTTTCAATAATATTATTTCTGAGGAACCAATACTTGACTCTTGGAAACATCTGACATTGTATTAATATTAACACCAGGCATCAAAGTTAGTTGTATTGACTCATTTCACTCTACTTCACATTTTGCCTCTTATGTCAATAAATTCATTACGACTTATATTATGAATAATGAATTATGAATCATACAAGCTTTATGCTACAAAGACAAAGCTCATGCAATTAACTCAGTATTATACATTTTTGTAAAAAGTTTAACATCTAGGTGGCTACGACATAAAACCTTTGACAAAATTGAATTGAACTTTTTTTATAGTGTTTTGAATAATATGCATCAGGGTTTTCCCTTTTTAAACTTTCTTGAGCAGCCAATTGTTGAACGCTGAGACAACATGTAGATAAATATTGATTCAGAGTGTCTGCTGTAGTCTAGGCTAGTAGAATTTGGGCCAGTGTCTTTCATACAGCCTGTACCTAACCCATATAGGGCTTTAGTCATAACTAGCACTTGGAATGGTACTTGGAAAAGAATCTCAGCCAGTGGAACTGTTATAACAGGAGAGTTGTATAGTCCCCATTACCCAAATGTTGGACTCTTCTATCAGCCTTAGCTATCTTAGAATCATAGAGTGGAATGGAATGAAAGGACTGTCTAGCACTACACCATGCCAATGTAAGAATACACATTTAAAATACTCCTGACAACCTCTATTTAAAAACCTCCAATAATAGAGGGTCCACCACCTTTGTAGTGGAATCTATTCTACTGTCAGACAGCTCTTATCATCAGGACGTTTTGCCTGATTTTTAGTCAGAATTTCTGTGTTTTAAGTTTAAATCTTATAGTTCGAGTTTTGGTACGTGGAGCAGCAGAAGACAAGCTCACTTCACAAGGCAGCTCTGTAACATAGTCAGTAGTATGGAATACGGGCATTGCAGTCTAGCAATATCCACACATTCCTCATCTTTGAACTGTAATCTTTTATCTACATTGGCTTGACAGCCTGTCCAGTATTATGCATAGCATGATATTCCTTGAGCAATTCCCTATGATTTTCCTGGGGATGCACTGAATGATATGAGGAATTTTCTTTGGTCTTGGGGATTGCTACAAAAGGAAGGAAGCTATACCACAAGGGACGTGAGAAGAAATGCTGCAGTCAGACTCAGTCCTTGTCTAACTTAGTTGTTATTTTTCCCCCCAGCCAAGTCTGTCGTATAGGTAACTTTTTATTGACTGCCCTTTTTGCTCTGTAGATTCTGGGACTTGGAGCGAGGTGAGAATTATGTGCTGTCTCTGGATGAGCAGCTTGGGTTTGAAATAGGAGAGTGTGTCAACTGTGTCTCCTATTGCAGTGCCAAAGGTAAGAAATATTTTGTTGCACTGATTTTTAGCATCCTAGTTGTTTGTATTTGCAGTTTCACAGCATCCAGTGATGATCTGTCTAATTGATTTTATTGAAATTCATAGGAAACCAAGAAGTTAACTGATCTCATAGTACTTTCTTGCCTCAGAGTCATACATTTGATTTCTTCAAGCTTTCTTCATTTCAGCAGTAAAATTTAGAATGGGATAAGTTGTATTTTGCTATTGTTAGAAATAAACAGTCACTTACAGTTCTTGCTAAATCCAGAAATCTACTAATCTTTGAGAAGATGACACTTCATAATCCAGACAACTGCGTCTGTGAATCTGACTGGCCACTTTCTTTCCCACAGAAAAAACAAGATACATATCTCTTCTTTCTGTATGTTAATAGAAAAACCTGATATTTTGGCCTATGTGTACTTTTAAGGCTTTCTTCAGATGGCTACTTGGAATCAAACTTCAGAAATTTCTGAGCAGGAACTCATAAACCATTTACTAGGTGTATGGTCTTGTAAGCATCTGTAGATGTGTCTCTAGTTTTTTCTATGGATTCTATTAGCTGCTCCTCAGTTTTTGTTGGCTTTACATTATTTTGTAGTCATTTCAAGCTTCTGCCCACATTCAGTTTTATTGTTTCTCTATCTTTTAAAGGTCACTCTGAGTGATTTAGTACTTTGTGTCTCTGTATTGCTGTTTTGTGTCACCCTCCTAATTCTCTCTCAACCTTGGTTCAGATCTTGATCACCAGGTAACTTCCCTCCAACCAAAGGTCCACTTCATTTCTTGGTGATTTCAACACGCATGTTATTGATAATTCCTATGATTCAACTGCCTAATGTATCCCTTGATATATAAAGTCACAAAAGGCTCTCTTACACACTGTCTAGCATGCTCTAAATCATGCCATTAGAAGGTCTGTTTCATCTCTGACTTCTCTGCTGTGGAATTTGTTCTGTATAATTATCACTACACACAGTCTGTTCTCCACATAATCCATTTTCTATTACTTGTTTGCCTTCCACCCACTGGCATAGCCACCTTGCATCCCATTTTTGGAATAAAGGCAAGATATAAATTCAGTAAATAAAATAAAATGAATATTATAAGTAAATATATAAAATATATGTAGAGAGATCTCGTAGCACCTTTGAGACTAACTGAAAGAAAGAAGTTGGCAGCATGAGTTTGCATAGACTTTAGTCTACTTCCTTGGCTATTCAAGGAAGTAGACTGAAGTCTATGAAAGCTCATGCTACCAACTTCTTTCTTTCAGTTGGTCTCAGAGGTGCTACAAGATCTCTCTACATACTGATTCTACAGACTAACATGGCTATATCTTTGAATTCTATATAATATAGTGGTTTTCTCTGTGGATTTCCCTATCCTTTCTGTCCTCTCATGTGTGCCTTTTCCTTAGACTCTGCAGTTTTCCCTTCCAGCTTATCTGTCTTCACTCTCTCAACTAACTACTCATTCCTCTCATCCTCATTTCCACTTTGCTTCCTCCATCTGATTTTTGTGCTTATCATTTTATGAAGCTGAATAAATCCGGAGGAAAACAAAATAAGTGGACTTGTTTCTTTTGGGGAGCAAAATAAATTCTGGTCACAATCCTTCTCAAAAGGATACAGTTGTGCCAGGTTATTAGTGAGGAGACTAAAGCTGCAGCCTTCTCAACTGATGCCAGTTTAGACACTACAGTTTAGCGTGAGAGCCTAGGAAGACTTTAATTCCAGTCAGGAGGCACATGTTGTCTTAAATCCTGCCATGCTGACTCCAAGGCCAAGAATAATCCCATGTGTGTCCCCTTTGAAGGCCCAAAGTCATTTGGAGACTGTAGAGTCAATCCTTACAGAAACATTATACATGTAGAGATGAAGAAAAGGATGTAGACCACAGTGGTTTGACAGGCAGTTCTGGCCTAAACCTAAAACAGAAATGGGTTTAGCAGATGGAATAACAATAAAGTCCCTGGAGCTCAATCCAAGCAGCAACGTCAGGTCGCATGTCAAGATACTGTTCAGAACTTCTTCGCTAAATGCATAATGGGCCAGTGGGCACTCTCCACTATGGAGGAAGGGTACAGGATGGACAGCATTCTCTGTATTTGAGAATCAGTCCACACAATTGGGTTTAGTTCTGCATGCCAATTCACATGGAGGAGCTCCAGGTCTAAAATCCTTTTCCATGCCTTCACCTCAGTTTTTACTTTTCCTGCCTAGTCAGCTACACTTTTTTTGACTTCACTGTTAAGTAAATTTAAGAGTTAATTTGGGCAATGGAGGTTACACAAAAGAGGAAGAAATAATTTGAGGATGAGATCATTTGGTGGATGCATCTCCATATGTAGAGAAAAAGACAAAAAATGGATAAATTGACATGAATAAATTCGTGAAGAATGTGGCATCACTGACTCTGAGAGAGAGAGAGATCCATATGTGTGTGTGTGTGTGTGTGTCTATATATATATCTCTCTATATAGCATTCATATAATTCTTTTAAATCTCTAATACACTTTAACACCCAGTTAAGCATGCTTGTATATTACAATAACAACAACAATAGCTTCTTATTTGCACTGACTCCTTCATTCTCTCCAGTTTGACTTCTGTCCTCTGCACTTGGACTGAAACTGCCCTAAGTAAAATCCAAAACTGTTTCTTCACTGCTATTTTCAAGGGTCTCTTTTCATTCTTCATCTTTGTTGACCTTTCTCCCAGCTTTGATGCAAATAGTTACATGGTGCTTCTTTCTTCTCATTCCACAGGTATTGATGATTCTGTCCCCGTTTGATCCCCTTTTACTGTTTCCATATGAGGACATTCTTGCTTAATTTTTCTTCTTAAATGGGGGTCTTTGGAGGGATTTGTTCTTCATACTGTGGTTCCCTCTGCCATTGTATTGCAGAATGTTCCTACTGTAATCAATCCTACATCTCTAACTTTGTCATTATCATCTCAAACTCAATATGTCCAACACTAAACTCTGATTTTTCTTCCCAAGCCCTTCTTTTCTTAGTCATTGGCAATGTAATTATCTACCTTGCTGAAAAGGCACATGGTCTTGAAACTCTTTGACTCTTTTCTTCTCCACTGCTTTCTGAATTCATCCATTGCCAACCTGTATCATGTCTCCCTTTGTAACATTGCAAAAATAGAGTCTTCCTTTGTCCTCTTGATAAAAGCAATGGTTCACAACCTGATCATCACTTACCTTGATTACAGAAACATTCTAATTTCTGAAGCTATATATCCCCTTTTCTCCTTTCGTCTTGTCTCACTTTGGTCTCCTAACTTCTGTTCAGCACTAAGCAGCACGAATCATTAGTTTCTATTATTACTCTGGCCAGATGATACTTCTCATTAAATTCCTGCACTGGCTTCTTTTTTACCTCTTGATCCATTATAAGCTTCTGGATGCCCTTCAAATTTTCCATGGCCTTACCTCCACTTCAGTCTCCTGATGTATTCCTGACTTTGACAGCTTGTTCAACTTGGCCTCACTCAATTGTTCCAAAAGTCTCATGTTTCATCAAATGGCATTTCTTACTTTCTGCCCCGTGTCTATAACTGCCTTCCAGAATACATTTGTGGTGCTTTCTCTGTTATTTCAGGACCTCTTTTAAAATCACCTTTTCTATGGATCCTTGACCCACATATAAATAGTGTAACTAAGCATCATTTCATGTAACTGAAATAATTTCTCTTGGAAGCACCATTGAAAGGGGCTGTGGGCCCAGCCATTGAGAATCCAGCCTTGTCCAAGATTCATATAGTTGTGCTTCTTCCTCCAGAGAGCCCCATCCCACCTTCCTTCTCTTTTTCATGGTAGGTAGTGTGATGGAATGTTGTGTTAGATGTACATCAATGATAATCTTGGTGTGCCCTGAACAATATGGTATGTTTGGCAGGTCTTTTATCAGGTGGCACAGATAAAGGAAGAATAGCTATGTGGAGGAAAGCAGCACTCTCCAGCCAAAATACATGGTCACTGGAAGGAAAGGACAGATGGAAGCTTCAGGCACCTACAGAGCTGGAAGGAAATATCATTCAAATACAGGTAAAACAGCTCATATATTCCTTTCTTCTTTTTGGCTTTTATAGGTGCAACAGGATGCATGAAAGTTTGTTCCAAACACTCTGCCTCTTTTTATTGTTCCCAAAGTACATACTTAATTTTTGATTGCACAGTGCCAATGGCCCCCAGTTTACATTTAAAGGAGGGGTGGGAATTGTCTGGCTCACCATTGCTCCCAATGCAACCCCTCCTAAATCCCCCTGAAAATAGCCAAAATATCTGCCCCCCCCCCAAAGCCTTTAGGGGACATGAATGGCCATTTAAAGGTTATTTTGTACGAGAGAGCTGTTTTTAGCTCATCTAGCCAAACCACTTCCAGTCATTTCCAGTTTTCTAAAAGGTGTGGCCTGTTGAATTCAGAGGGGAAGCAGAATGCAGTGGGCCTGATGCCTAGCCCTCCAGTTGTTTACCTCTACACCAGGGGTAGGCAACCTTTCCCCTTTAAGGGCCGAGGGACTTCAGCTCCCAGAAGCCTCAGCCATGTTGGCCAATAGTCCCATGTTGGCCAATAGCTCCTGGGATTCTGGGAGCTGAAGTCCCTCGGCCCTTAAAGGGGAAAGGTTGCCTACCCCTGCTCTACACTAAAACAAAGTATGCACTTCATTTATGGGCTGGTTTCCCCTTAGTTTCTCTGTCTGATATAATTTGTATGGATTATGTAAATCCCTTTAATTTACTGGAGGAAAAGTCTAATGTTATGTAAATATAAAAGCCAAAAGATTTAAATTATCTGAAGCGAAACCAGTTTTTAGGCAGGATATAAATATAACAAATGTATGCTTCTGAATGGCAAACTCAACAGCAAACAGTGTTTTTTCCCTACTTTCCCCCCTCCAACTGCAGCAATGTGAAGTGAAACACAAAAATGGACAGAAGACATTTGCAGTTCACAAGCTTTGTGTTTCCCACCAGTGTTTTATATATTGTTCATTCTCAGCCAAGGAGAAGGAGCATCTAAGTATAGAATAATGGGATCTCTGTGTTAACTTCTATAGTTGCCCAGGTGAGAAAAGAAATCATGTTTTCTTTAAATAAGATCTTTTCTTTTGGATTCCTGGCTCCTCCATTTTTTTTCATCTTGCTCTACCTAAGAAAAGGTCACATCTTTGCTTCTTGCTTTCTCTTGGCTATTTTTTCTTTTACTCTTTGCTCTTTCTCACCCAGCCCATTACCGTGCTCTTTAAAATCATATGTATTTAACCCAAATCATCTGTCTTGCTATAAAGCAATGGAGTATGGACACCCAAATTCAACCTGGCTACAGTTCCCTTTGTAGGGAATCTTCATTTTGGTGAGGAAGCACTTCAATACAATCTCATTGAGTCAAAAGAAAGCTATGTTCTTTATCTAAAAGAATGATTCAGTAGGCAGTCTAAGTGACCATCACAATCCTTTAATCTTTTTTGAAACTTCTCCTGTCACAAGAATGTCAAGACCTTCAAGCATGCTATAGATCCCAATTTCCTTTCCACCTCAGGGAGGTAAAATCTTCAGTCCTCCCTCAGGAGGGCAACCCACCAGAAAGAAACCTAACATGTGACTATACCTCCTCCAAAACAGGAGGGAGATCCATGGCCATCTTCACCAGTGATGAGCTATCAGAATTACTGTTGCCCATTCCTTCTTCACTTTCCTCATGACTCTGGAGGGGAGCAGAATTGAAAGAAAAGCATAAAGGAGACCTGGAGGCAAGAGGGAAGAAAGGCCTTCTAGGCTTCTCTCTTGCAGGAGTGAAATTATGTGAAATACCAGGGGAGTTTGTGATTTGTTCCTGAGGTCAACAGATTGGGCTACTAGATGCTGGAAGATGGTAGTGTCTCATTTCCATTTTCCCAGGTCAAAGGAAGGAGTAAGATCAAGATCTCTCTTAATTTAGAATGTATGATTTGGCTGACTTCTTGTCAGTGTGAAATTAAGTTACCTTGAGAGTCATTTGGAAATGGTGGAGGGTCAGCTTGATTGCTTGTAGCTCCAGCCAGCTGATGTTGTGTGATAACTCCTGAGGATTCCAAATCCCCAGGCTGAGAACCTTGCACCCAGGAGGCTGGCATCTGTGGTGAGGCTACTCTGGGAAGTTCTTGGAGAGGAACTCCTTGATGAGCTCCCAGAAAGGATAACAAAGATCAATCTATATTTGCCAACTCCAAATCTTCAGACTTGATTATCCTAGCACAGAGGTAGGCAACCTTTCCCCTTTAAGGGCCGAGGGACTTCAGCTCCCAGAATCGCAGGAGCTATTGGCCAACATGGGACTATTGGCCAACATGGCTGAGGCTTCTGGGAGCTGAAGTCCCTCGGCCCTTAAAGGGGAAAGGTTGCCTACCCCTGTCCTAGCACATCATCTTTGTCTTCCGTTCATCCACTACAAAGCTCTGTTCTTTGAGGTACCTGGCCCCTTGGATGGAGGGAGACTTTACAAAGAAATCATCTAAGGAAGAAAAAGTGTGCGGTCTGAGGTGGGCCACATGGGCTATCATAAACTTTGAGAAGGCCTGAAGGGTTTAGGCCAACCCAAAAGGCAGGACATTGAATTAACAGTGGGAACTGCTGTAACAGAAATGAGGTATGTGCAGAAGGAGATATGCATAGGCAGTGTAAATATGCTTCCCAGAGATGAATAGAAAGGAGACAGTCCCTGGGAAACAGGTGTTTCTGGATGGTCTGAAGACTCTTCATTTTGAACTGTTGACACCTGACAGATTTATTTATGAGTTTGAGGTTAAAAATGGGGAAATTCCACCCCCTCTTTTGGATACTATAAAAAATGGAATACACGTCTATGTACCTTTTGTTAGATGGTACTGGTTCTATAGGTCTCAGATTTAAGAGGTGAGAGATGGCTTGTTGCACCTCTAGGTTTTTGGGTTTTTTTTAGTAGGACCTTAAGACAGATTATCAAAAAAGTGGTGCCTTAGAGGTAGGAAAAATTCTATTCTTTACTTACTGTCCTTAATATCCACTGATCTGAGGTTGAACTTCACCATGCAGGAAGGAAATGAGAGTTTTTCACATCTAGCATTTGCAGTCCAGAAACTCTTAATTCCTCCAGTTCTCCCCCATTTTCTCTCACTAGGTCTTGCACTTCTCCTGGACTCTGGACTCAGCCTGGCTCCTAGACACCTGGCATCTGACCAGCAATTGTATCTGAAACCAGGGAATTCAGAAAATGTAGCAGAAATTCTCCTAGCCATCAGGTGCTCTTCTGCCCTTAGGGTTTATGAGACCACTTGGAAGGCTTTCATCAGATGGTCCTGCCAATGGTTTGTTTCCCACACACTGGAGTCATTAAGGACATCCTAAATTTCCTCCAAGCATGTGTTTTAAAACCAAACACTCTCCATAGACAAAACCACAGCATTAGCTTCTATCATGTCACCTCAAACGAGACCTATTTCTTCCCCAGCTGCACATAAAGAGATTTTGAGAAGTGCTTCCCTCTTCAGTTCTCCAGTTATTCACCATTTTCCATCCTGGAACCTCTACAAAGTTCCCAAATCCCTGGCAAATCCCCCTTTCAAACCGTTAAAATCTGCCTTATGTATCTTCTCCATCAAGGTTCTTTTCTTTGTAGCCATCACCTCAGTAAAGCAAAGCAGCTTCATTTATATACCGCTTCATACCACACTATGCAGTGTCCAAATGGTTTCCAACTATAAGCTCATTGCCCCCCAACAGCTGGGTATTCATTTTAGCGACCTCGGAAGGACACAGGCCTGAGTCAGGCCTGAGCCCTGGCTAGTATTGAACTCGCAACCTTATGGTTTATGAGTGAGTGGCTGCAGTACAGGCATTTAACCAGGACTCTTAGGCAAATAAGGCAAATAACAGGACTAGCTACTGTATCCATGACTTCTTCTGGCTGCAGGTTTAAAATAGATCTGGTTTCTCTCAAACTTTGTTGTTGTTAACCATCCTTGGGTCGATCTTGACCCATGGCAGCCCTGTGGATGAGACATCTCCAGTTTTCTTAGGTAACTCATTGTTTCACAATTCACAATTTCACAATCATTGAAACTCATTGTTTCACAATTCACAACCTTTCACTCTGTCTTTATTCTGCCCACACTCTGTTCACCCACTAGAAAAACACTGGCACAAGCTGGATGTTAGAAGCACTTTCAAGATACATGCTAGATGTACCAAACCTTTCAAGAAGTCAGAGGCTCTCTTAGTATCTTTCCTTCATACCACTGGGGGCTGGGAAGAATTCCCCTCCACCTTAACCAGGTAGATTAAGGTTTGCATCTTCCTGGCCTATGAATCTCTAGAGCAGGGGTAGGCAACCTTTCCCCTTTAAGGGCCGAGAGACTTCAGCTCCCAGAAGCCTCAGCCATGTTGGCCAATAGTCCCATGTTGGCCAATAGCTCCTGGGATTCTGGGAGCTGAAGTCCCTCGGCCCTTAAAGGGGAAACGTTGCCTACCCCTGCTCTAGAGTTTCTCAAACCACACTTTCTGACAGTACACTCAACCAGATCTGCAGCTGTGTCAGTGGTATTCTCCCTTAACCCTCCATGGAGGAAATTTGCAGAGCAGCAACCTAGGCTACACCCTCTATTTTCACCAAAAACACTACAAACTAGATAAATTTGTTTTAGCTAAGGCCTCCATCACCTGCATGGTCCAACAACAGGTCCTCACCAATGCTCTTACTTAGCACATTCCCTCCCTGTTGATGTTCTTCTGCTAGGATAATTCCCATACTTGGTTGGCTCCTTCTTCACTGGCTGAGAATGGAACATTGGAGGACTTACCGTGAATGTCCATTCTAGCCAAGGAGAAAGACCCATCAAGACTCTCTTTAAGGTGGCAACACCTTTATTTCTGTATTATTATCTCTGAGGATTTTTATTCACTTTCTCAGCTGGGAAACAAACTGAAGGAGGAACCAGAAATCTAACAGAAAAGACATCATCTAACTAACAGATGAGCCTTTACCTTGCCTGGGTGGCAACAGGAGTTAATCCATACATGGATGGTTCCTTCTGCTTGTCCAGAATGGAACGTCATGCTAAGTCCTGTCATGTACCATTCTGAACTTTTGTTTCTCTATATTCTCCTTAGTGGGGGTCGAAGAAAAATTTGCTGGCTGTAAATACAGTCAGTTCTGTGGCAATCCTCAGTGAACAGGCCATGTGCTCACACTACCATCAGCAAGTGGCTGTGGTGCAAGTTTCTCCAAACTTGTTCAGCATTACCTCCTTCAGCGCCAAGATGACTGACAACCTCCGTATTGATATGCATGTGAATGGAGTTTTTGCCACTAAGGTAATTTGCTTCACAAATAATTCTAAGGGTGCATGCGGCAAAACATTTTAGGTTGGCTCCAATAGTTGTTGAATAAGCGCTGTAAAATCGGTGTAACTGTCACTACTTGATTTCCGTAGGTCTGCTGTCACTATGGGTGAGTCTGGACCCAGGCCTTTATCTTTGTTTCTTCAAAAGATTATCTCTTTCAAGTTACATTTGAAGTGGATTAACAAGATTCCATGGAAGCATTTACTATCATTTTAAAAAAGAAATAGAAAAAATTGTGTTACAAAAATTACGAAAAAGCAGCAATACATGGATTCAGCAGCCAGTAAACCATATCCAATGAACATAATAAAACAAGACAAGCACTTCAGAAAATGAAATAAACTGGTTGTTTCTGTACTAGAATCACGAGAGGACATCCTCAGAAAGAGTGAATATGACAGTCAGCACTATAGGAAGATGCAGGAAGACATTAAATCCTACCCCTTTATCCAGGGGTAGGCAATCTTTCCCCTTTAAGGGCCAAGGGACTTCAGCTCCCAGAATCCCAGGAGCTATTGGCCAACATGGGACTATTGGCCAACATGGCTGAGGCTTCTGGGAGCTGAAGTCCCTCGGCCCTTAAAGGGGAAAGGTTGCCTACCCCTGCCTTTATCTTACTGCCTGTATTTGGGAGAGAAATGACCAGAAGATGCACTGACTTCCTTCTTCTGTCTCCTGTATGCCCCTTATATGAGCATAATATAAGTCTTTAGTCCATACTATTTGAATGACTGTATCTCCTTATATAAAAGCCAAGGCATACATTAAGTAGAGGGCTTTCTGTGGAACTCCTTTGCATCAAAAGTCCGGTTGGCCCCCTCCCTTCTGTCTTTCTGCTGGCAGGTGAAGACATTCTTATTTAGGCAGGGCTTCTGAATTTTAACTGTGGAGTTGTAGTGTATGGGGTAATGTGGGGTGCTGCACTTTTAAATTTTTTTCCTGGAACCATGGTGTTAAGATGTTTTATGTATTTTAACTGTTTTAATCAGGTTTTAATAATACTGATATTTAATTATTTTAACTATTGTAATCAAAGATTTAACTATCTTTGTTTTTTAAACTACTGTATGCCGTTGGATCTCATTTGGGAGAAAGGTTATTTAGGTATATTACTTAGGCATAATGGGGAGTGGATTTGGAGCTACACAAGTGTTTTGATGCCATCTGCCTGTATATTCATGTCTTGCCTTACCTGAAGGTGATCTCCTTGACTGAAGAAGGAGAAGAGTGCCAGGATGGTGGCACCCATTTGGAGCCAAATATGGTTAGCAGCCCTGTTGTGACAGAAGCAGAACCTGGTCTGTCGCAGGCAGGACTGGTAGATTTATTATTTTTTCATTATTATTTATTTTATTTATATGCTACCGTTCTCCCAGATTGGACCCAAGGTGGCTCACCAATGATACTTAAAAACAGCAATAAAACAATACAGTTTTAAAACACAATTAAAATACTACATTAATATAACAAGTACAAAATGTATATTTTTGTCATCTTTTGCCTTGACATTGGACTGCTACCCCTCCCCAGTCTTAATTGCTAGCATGGATACATCCCATCCATGGTTGTTTTTGTTGCAGTATACAGAAAATGGTATATTGCAACTTGACAGTGAATGTCCATTTTATTAGGTGGAAGAGACATCTAGACTAGCTCTAAATGGTAATTTTTGGTGAATTAATTGGTTAATGAATTCTCTAGCTTATGCCACATTGTCTTTGCTTCATTCTGGTTCTTCTTCTTCTTCTTCTTCTTCTTCTTCTTCTTCTTATTTTCAAGGATTTATATCCCGCCTTTCTCCCATAATGGAATTCAAGGCGGGTCATTCTGATATCCAATTTTCAGCTTGGCTGTGGGAGATATTGTGAAACAACTTCAAATATGTGGTATTAAGAAGCCTTTTCATCTTGCCAGCTTTGCTCTGCCTGGGCAGTGATAAGAGTTAGCCCATGTTTGGAAGTCTTATCCTCTTACAAGAGTGGACATTAATGATTCTCAACATAACATCATGGGACTACAACTTCCAGAATTCCCAAATAGCAGTGGCCATGTTGGTTGGGAGATTCTGCACTTTGCAGTGCAAAATGCAGCTTTTCCAGGGGATGCATTATGCTTATTGTGTAGCATGCAGCATTGCTTTTGAGTATTCTTTAATTTCTAAGGCAGGTGGTGATATTCTGCAGTAATCATAGTATTTATATATTTATTTGATTTCTCTCCCACCTTTCTCCCCAAAAGGGACCCAAGGTGGGTGGCTTACAAATAAAAATTCTAAAAACATATTACAATAAAACAATTTAAAATATCATCTAAAAGCTTTGAAATTACAGACATTAAAACCACACTAAAATCATACTAAATAGTGCTTTAGGAAGGGATGTTTATCTCTTTGATCCACAGCTGTGACTGTCCCAACCCCAAAGTCCATGACGGCTTCCTGCACACGATAGGAAAAACCTCTGGTTGTGTCCAGCAGGAAGATGTTTCTGTTACTCACAGCCATGCAAGAAGTGACATGGAAGGAAAAAGAAACCTCTCTTGTTGCACTGCGGCTCTCCCATGCCTATAGAAATTAATGAAAAGCAAAAGGACATTTGACGCAGTAGTCAGTACTTGTAATGTGTAAGTTGGTCCTGACATGGTAACAAATGGCTGCTAGATCTGAAGTAACTTTATTTATTATAAAACGTGGATTTAAAATGTGTTGCTTTTCAATTCTCTCGTAAATCTTAGGATGCTGTAGCATTTTGGAATGGAAAACAAGTTGTTGTCTTTGAACTTTCCGATGCCACTTTACGAAATACGGGTAAGATGAATGGATCTGAACAGAATGACTTCTGAAAGTGGATTTTAGATAAAAATTGTTGTGTGCCTTGAAGTTGTTTTTGACTTAAGGCTACCCTAAGGCCTAAGAAATCATGAGATTTTCATAGCGTTTGTTCCGAGGGGGGTTGCCTTTACCTTCCTCTGAGGTTAAGAGAACGTGGGTTTCCATGGCTGAGCGGGAATTCAATCCCTGGTTTCCAGAGTCGTCATCCAGCATGCAAACCACTACATCACATAGGCTTTCTTAGATAAGCATACTCAAATCTATTTATTTAGTACCTTCACAATACAGAAGTTTGTTTTTATAGCCAAAATAAAATTTTATTTATAAGCATTGCATTTGTTATTTTTTCCACATTTCCTTTGTGAAGCCCTGTTTTGTTTTGTCTTGTCTTGTCTACATAACAACTCAGTGAAGTCATTTAATGAGATAATAACTGAGGGAGGCTTCATGTATGAGTGGAGATTTGGATATGGGCTTCCCATGCCCAAGCTCAGGACTCTAGCCATGTGGGATAAGAATTCTCAATATGCTTTATAAACTAAATAAAATCCAGTTCCCATAGGGAGTGAGGAAATTCTTTTAAGGCTTCAATATTTTTATCAATGATTTAGATGATGAGTTAGAAGGAATCCTTATCAAGTTTGCAAATAATTCAAAACTTGGAGGGGCTGCTAACACATTGAAAGACAAGAGCATAATTGAAAAGGATGTTGATAGACTAAAACATTTGGCTGAAATAAAAAGAAATTCAACAGAGACAAATCCAAAATCTACAAATGTACAAAATCCAAATGTACAAATATAGGATGGGGGATGTTTGGCTTAGCAGCTGTACATGTGAGCAGGATATGCTTTACTGAGTGGAAATTTTAATTGGATGTGTCAAATGTGTTCGGACTGTAATGGGAAACTGCTTTTGTATATGCCTCCAGGTTCTTTCAGCTGTGAGTCCCCTGTGCTGGCTATGCATGAAGAAAACCTTTACACCGTTGAGCCAAATCGTGTTCAAGTTCGCACCTGGCAAGTAAGGAAGCTAATGTTACAAGGGTGATCAAACCTAGCTGATTAGGAAAGTAATTTTAGAGGACACCAGCTGGCAACAGAGACATTTTATAGAAAGTAGATCAGTTAATAGTACAAGCTAAAGCATTTTGGAGCCTACTTATCAAAATATTATCCATTCATGGGTACAGCAATCATTAGAATTGTACATCCCATGCCCAACTCTATGCAGAGATGTGAGAGCTCATAAAAGTATTAGAAAAGTTTCTTCTCCCCCCCCTGCAGATTTCTTCTCCCCCAAACACATATAATCTTCTATTTTTTTGCAAATTGAGGAGGTAATATATTTAAGAAATGAAAAATGCCTAGTTCTTCCATGTTTTTCTGCTGGCCTTTCAGGATTTATTAGTAGGTTATGCCATACCAGGACTCACCTGGGAAAAGATAATACTTTGTCACACGTTCTTGTTCTACTCCAATAAGCACATGCTTTAATGAGACATAAAATTTAGACATCTATTTTGAAAATCTTGACACATGCACTCATATGTATGAACAGTATACAGCTTTGTGGCCCAGATGGGCTTCACAGCCCACTGCTTCATTTGGTGTTATGGTGGTAAAAACAACAACAACCCTGCATTTTCACATTAAAGTAACTAAACCAAGATATGTGAGAACTACACGCTTTGTTTTAGAGTAAGAGTGAGGAAAATTTTTCAGCACAAGAGCTGGATTCAGTTTGAAGACATTGATGGGAATTTATTTGAATGGTGGGTTGGAAGCCTACAAACAATAACATCACGTGTAAGCTTTGGCTAACTGGGAAGATCCAGGAGAGTAGTTTAGCCCCTGCTAAAGATGGCCTTCATACTGTTTCAAAGGAGAATCACATTCCTGGAACCATATGGGGACATGCAGTTCTCATATAAAGCAAGGCAAGCATTCCCCACACTCTTTGGTTTGGTGCGAAAATATTGTTTTGCAGCAACTGGGAGTGTGTTTTCTCACTTACAGTTAACTGCCATGATGCTGAACATCAGTGGTATGTGAAGGTGGGGATCTTGTGACCTGTGCTAGGATTCCAAAGTGGGTGAGACTATATTAGAATCAGCAAAGGGGGAATAGCAACAACAACAGTGCTTCTCTGTATACATTGTAGAGAATTATGGAGAGAATTTATTGAACATCAAAGAAAAGATTTTTATACAAAGAAAATAATGAAAATCATTTTAAATCCTGCCTAAACAAACTACTACATGGTCAGTACATTAACAACATAGAAGGAAAGTTGAGAAGGAGAACATCTGCCGATGGTTACAAAATCTAACATTAAAAAAACAAACCCTTGTAAGACTTGTATTTGCTGCTCAAGATCAAGTGCTTCAGACAAATAATATCAAGGCAAATATTGGAAGGATAACTACAGATAGTAAATGTTTTCTGTGTAAGAAAAAAAATGAAACTGTTGACTGCTTTATTAGATAATGCAGCAAGAAACTAAATATAAGAAAAACTATGATAAAGCAAGGTGACCAGACATCCTACTTTTCCCAGCAAGTCCTACCTTATAGCCTTTTGTCTGGGAGTCTGGGAAGAACAGAAAAAGGGCCTCCATTATAAGGATGCTCCACCAAGCTCTTTCCTCCATCAGACTGTATGGACTTTTTTCAGGTGGGCACGCAGGGAGGCAGCAATGCTGCTTCTGCCTCCTCCACCTCCTCCTGCTATTGCCTCTGATGTCTAGGAGAAGAGACTGGGCTGCCAGGTTGGAGCCAGAAAGGACCCAGGCAGGACAACTTGGTTCTCGCACACACCCACACACCCTTGATACCTCTCCCACTAGCTGTCTGTCACAACCCCGGGCTGTATCAGCTGAAGACTCTCTTGCTTCAGCCTTGCTGCGTCTTCCCTCTAGTGAAGGTAAAGGTAGTCCCTTGACATGAATGTCTAGTCGTAACTGACTGTAGGGGGTGGTGCTCATTTCCGTTACGAAGCCGAAGAGTCAGCGTTGTCCGCGGACTACTACGGTGGTCATGTGGCCAGCTTGACTGCACCAAACGCTATTACCTTCCCACCGAAGTGATACTGATTTATCTGCTTGCATTTGCACGCTTTGGAACTGCTAGGCTGGCAGAAGCTGGGACTAGTGACAGGGGCTCACCCCATCATGCAGACTCGGGCCTCGAACTGCCAGTCTTTGTCAGAATTGGCATCTTAACCACTAAGCCACCACGTCTCCCCTGTCCCCCTCCTTATACATCAATAGCTCCTTCTGAGTGTTGAAGTCTGATTTGGGAGACCAGGCTTTGAATCCCAGCTCAGCCATGGAACCTCCTGGGCAACCTTGGGAGAGTAACGCTCCCTCAGCCTCAGAGGAAGGCAAAAGCAAACTCTCTCTGAACAAATCTTGCCAAGAAAACACCTTAGGGTTGCCATAAGAACACAACAACAGAGGTCTGTTTTTCTACACAGAGAAAGGAAAAACAAAACAGGAAAGGAGAGGGCTCCAGGCATCGGGAGGGTTTTTGTTTGTTTTTTTGGTGAATTTGTATTTGTAAATTTTGTTAACTTATATTTATATTAGTCTTTTAAGCTTATATTTTATAATGTCCTACAGTTTCTTCAATGTCCTACATTTTGCAATGCCTTCTCCTCCTTTGTGGTTATGGCGTCTGGTCACCCCTGAGGCAAAATGGCTGTAGTGATACACTGGAATTTATGCAAGAATAAGATTTACTTTCTGTGAAAAAGTAGTGGTAACATAAGATGAAAAAGTTATCAAAATGGTGAATTAAAATACTTATCAGACTTTAAGGTTCACATCACCAAACAATTAAAGCATAATATGCCAGACTTAACAATGGTGGAGGAAAAAAAGCTTGGATTATAGATGTGGCAATCTCAGGGGACTGCAGAATTGAAAACAAAGAGGGAGGAAAGATTATGAAATATCAAGACCTACAAATTGAGATTCAGTACCGCTGGGAAAAGAAATGGACTGTGTTTCAGTAGTAATGAGTGCTCTGGGAGCAATTCTAGACAGAATGCCGAAACACCTGAATGAAATCACCGTAGATAGGATCACAATAGCACATTTACCAAAAAGTGACACTACTGGGAATGTGTCACATTACAATGCCTCACTATTTCCTTGATTCTTGGATAGAATCTGCTGGTCCAAAGCTCTATTCAATAATATCTGTGAAATCAAGATAAAAGTAATAATTTCATCAACAACAAATATTGTTACTAGTTTATGTTAAAAGTTTCATAGTTATAGAACTTATTACTGTGGGAAATACCTAAAATAGGACCCTGTCCTTATCCCCACCTTTTTGTTTGAAATTTTTTAAATTTCTTAACTTATCATACATTTTTCTTGTTTATTTGCTGCTTGTTTAGTGGTTTGCCAAATAAAACTGAGACAAACCACTGTGGTCTTTGTGGTAATAGTCCAAAAAAAGGAAGCTCCGGTTTTAAACTGTTCACTATTCTTCTGTTCCAGGGCACTGTTAAGCAGCTGCTACTATTCTCTGAATCTGAAGGGAATCCATGCCTTCTTGATGTTTGTGGGAATTTCTTGACTGTGGGAACAGACTTGGCTAACTTCAAAATATTTGATCTTTCTCGCAGGTACAAATAAGGATTTACTAGAACTTGATTATATGCTATTGTTGTCTTCCTTTTAATTTCACTTAAAAATATAACAGTACAAAAATAAACAAAATCAGTGTCTAAATCCCTGAGATATCTCATCTCCCTTCCATGACTGAGACTCAGTAAACGTAGAGGAAGTAATACAACAAAAAAAGAGAAAAAGAAGAAGTGAAGTGAAGTAACCAACAGGGAAGACCCAGGGAATAATAATAATAATAATAATAATAATATAAATTATTTATACTCCGCCCCTCTGAGAACAATCGGGGTGGCTAACAATATTAAAATACAAGATACAATCAATCCCCCATTCCTACCCCCCTTAAAAAAAGCATTAAATCAAATAAGATTAAAATATACAAATTGAATTTAAAATTTATAAACAACAAAACAAACATAAACATGCTGCAACATTAATTAGCAAGCTGGTTAATAGACAGGCGGCGGTGTCATGTTGAGGGAGTTCAAAACAAGTTCCTGGAGGACTCTCTTAAAAGGTGGGTTCCCGAGGCCGGGTATCTATCCTGGAAATAATAATAATAATAATAATAATAATAATAATAATAATAATAATAATAATTTATTTGTATACCGCCCTATGGCGAACCAATCCGGGCGGTGAACATAATAAAATACAAGACATACAATCTAGAACCATGTGATTCCCTCCTCCCCCCGTTAAAAAATTATTAAATCAAAATAAGTTAAAAACGATTACAATTAACAATAACCATATAGATTTGTAAAAGCACTTCAACAACCCTGTTAAAGGGAAATGTAGGATGTTCATTAAAGGAGGTCTCTAGATCTCAAGAAAGGCCTGCCGGAAGAGATCTGTCTTGACAGACTTTTTAAAGCTGTCTAAAGATGTAAGCAGACGGATCTCGTCCGGCAGGCCATTCCATAATCTGGGGGCAACGATAGAGAATGCCCTCTGGGAAGTAGCCAAAAGCCTAGATTTTTGTGGCTGAAGCTGGTCCTTTCCAGAGGATCGGAGTGCATGGGGAGGATTGTAGGGGAGAAGGCGGTCTTGAAGATAGCTTGGGCCCAAGCCATTTAGGGCTTTAAAGGTAATAACCAACACCTTATACTGGGCCCGGAAACTAATAGGCAGCCAGTGGAGGGACTTTAATACCAGAGCAATATGGTCCCTCCTAGATGTTCCAGAGACTACCCTGGCCGCCATGTTCTGAATTAACTCCAGTTTTCGGACCAAGCACGAGGGTTGCCCCATGTAGAGGAGAGTAGTCAAGAGGTGAAGCTATGATACAAGTAAAAAATTAAAGAGATTCAATGTCCCAGTTGCTGGAGCAACTAACAAGAGGGCCTGGGAGAATAAAAACCATCTCTGCCCAGATGACGGCTCCTCAGTGGATCTTTGAATAAATGATCAAAACCAGAGTTCAGACAAAATTTCCAATCTGCCAGTGAAATTGATTACTGAGAGACAGAGTGATGAAGATGGGGAGCGAAAAGAAGGTATTAAAGTTTAAAAAGTTGACATTTGAACGAGTAGCCTAAGAAGAAGAAGAAGAAAGGCATGCAAACCATAAAAAACCACTTTGGTTGATTTGGCAGAACAAGAGAGAAGTGACACAATAATGGTAAGGCTGTGATATTTGTGATACTAAAAATGATTAATATCACTTTTTACTGTGTGATTAATATCACTTTCAGCGGAAGCAAGGACTGTGCCAGGACATATAGTAACTGCACATTGCTTGTTTTAGCCATGTGCAGGCCTAGAAGAAACCTGCAGGTAGCCTCTGTGAAGCACTGTGCATATTCTTTCTGTTTGTGTATTGTAAAAACAGACAAAAGGGTAATGAACAGACATGAAAATACCTGCTGACTTACCTAGAAATGGTGTTTGTGTGAGAACACAGTGAGCCATGAATTCTTTTTCTGGTTTAAGACCTCCACTGTTGCTTAAAGGCAGAAATCTCAATGCAGCATTAAAAAAAACACTAAGGAATTTTCGTATTACTCAGTAATTTTGCCATAACTGTGAAGAATAGGTTGTTCAAAAGGTCCTAAGTGCCTCTTCTTCCCACAGAGAAGCAAAAGTACACTGCAGTAGCAAGGCTCTTCCTGATCTGATTCCAAGCACTAGTGGGATTGCATCTGTCAAGTGCAATGCAAGTGGAAACAAAGTGAGCATCCTCTTCAATAAGGTGAGTCTGGGCTATATTTTTCTTGTTATTAAGGCCTGGACACATCATCAGATCATAGAAACATTGAATAGGAAAGGACCATAAGGGCCTCTATTCCAATCCCCTGCCATGCAGGTGAACAGAGATAGAGCACTCCTGAGAGATGGCCCTGTATCTCTGTTTAAAGAAAAGGTCTAAATTTCAACACCTTCTATTGAAATTGGAGGAGAGTCCGCCATGTTCTGTGACAGTTGCTGAACTGCTCTTACCATCAGGAAGTTCTTCCTAATATTTCTGTGGAATCTTTTTTCTTGTAATTTGGATCCATTGGTTTGTGTCCTAGTATATGGAGCAGTAGAAAACACACTTTCAAAAGGTAGATGAAGGAACAAGGAGATTAGCAATCCTGGACTTGATCCTAACTAACAGGATGTCAGGAATTATACATACTTTTGTCCTGACATAATATGTTGGATTATGGTGATGGGATAAATAGTAGTAGTAGTAGTAGTATGATTTATAAGAGCGAGAGCAGACATATCTTTCAGTTACACTGCTGAAATAATTCAGTTTGAGACTACTTTAACTGCCCTGGCTCAGAGCCAGGGAATACTGAGAATTGTAGTTTGTTGTAGCACCAGGACTCTCTGACAAAGAAAGCTAAATGTCTCCCAAAACTACAGCTCCCAGAATTCCTTAGTATTGAGCCACACCAGTTGAAGTTACCTCAAACTGGATTATTTCTGCAGTGTGTTTTGGACCTCAGATGCTGAGATAAGACAGGTCCTAAGATTCTCCAAACCATACTCTTCTGGTTTACGTAGTATTTAGGACTATTTCTAACACTTAGGCAGTGTTTAGAAAGTGCTAACATAGCCCAGTACATTGTATAAGTGTTTTTACTTCTCAGGTCTACAATTTGTAAAAAAAATAATAATGTGTAAGTATACATTTTAATGGATAAATCAATTTTTTAAAAAGACTAAGAACAGCAATATATATATATATGTGTGTGTGTGTGTGTGTGTGTGTGTATATATATTATATATATATTCAAGAGTGGCTGTAATCCAAGAAAATACCAACTCTACCTAAATTGCAAACATCTAAAAAATAATCCAAGATCTATATAAATGTATTTATTTCTTGTTCTTTATTCCCAGATCATGCTTAATCTGCCATAATAGCTAGAATTAGATAAATACGTTTTATTTTCCCATTTAACTCCTCTTATTTATTCTTTTGTAGGCTGATGGGAGTGTTGATTCCAAGATCTGTTTCTATGACATTGAAATGGACACAGTTACCCTGTTTGATTTCCAGTCTGGTCTACAGAAGGATGCTAGGGACATTATCTCCTTTGGACAGGAAGCTGAAGGGTGAGAATTCTTCTTGAGTCAGGGTGATTGTCGAAACTATATTTTAAAATTAATGTTCACATTTATTCTTTAAAGGAGCTTACTCTGAAAACCATTTTTATATTCCACCCCTTTATATATAAGCCTGTTTATTTCTTACTCACTGCTTGAATAAAATAAGCGTGAAATAAGAGGAAAACCATGTACACCTTGCTGAGCTTACTGGAAGAAAGGTATTTCAGCAGATCACACAAACAGGTTACTCCTGCGCCTGCGCAGTAACTTCAGAAACTTTTGGAATCACTAGGCAAAATTTTGTTTGCAACTTTTTGGCGGTAGCTCCACCCATCTTTATAAAGCCCCTAGCATCCCACTCTTTTCCTCACTTCCTTTCATCTGCTTCGTTAGCAGCTTAGAAGGAACTTCGCTCTGTGGAATCGCTTGTAATTTCGATTTTGACCTTAACAGACAGTTTTTGACTATTCTATTGGATTTTGGACTGGACTTCGTTTGCCAATCTCTCAACCTTGGACTGTGTTTGACTTCAATTTTGCCCCAGTTTATGTCTTTGTCTCCAGTCAAGCATGGCGTCTTTCAGGGGCTGTGACAAATGTGGTGGGAAGATTCCTAGCCAAGATCAGCACACCTCTTGTCTCTTGTGTTTAGGTGAGGCTCATAATGTCCACACTTGCCTGCTTTGCCGGGGTATAACTTTGCAGGCCCCCAAAAATTGGGATCTCAGGCTGAGAGCAGCCCTCTACGAACAGGCTCTGAGGCCTGCTTCTGCTCCACCCTCTTAGGCAGGGGTCCACCCCCCCGAGGCCTTTGGACTGGCCCCGGCTGCTGCCGCCGATGACCCGCGCCGCCACCGCAAGCGTCACGGCCGCCATTTTGTTTTCCAAACTTTGTGCCTTACGGATGGACCAACCTAACCTCCGCTTTCACAGGGACAAAGTGGTCCTCCGTCCCGACATCACTTTCCTCCTGAAAGTGGTGTCTGCCTTTTTCATCATCCAGGATATTGTGTTGCCCACCTTGTTCCTGAACCCGACAATGAATGCCGAGCGCTTCCTGCACACTCTTGATGTTCAAAGGGGGTTGGCATTCTACCTGGACAGAAATTTGGGTTTGAGACACTCTGAGAGACTGTCTGCTACTTGGAAGCTAAAAAGGGACTACCCGTGACTGCTCAGAGATTTTCTAAATGGGTGGCTGGTAACCATCCACTTGTGTTACGAACTGTTGGGTAAAACCTTTCCGGCCCAGGTGCGAGCACACTCAACTAGGGCGGTAGCTGCATCCTCCTCTTTTCTGACTGGGGGGCCTCTGGAGGATGTTTGCAGGGCTACTGTCTGGTCCCAGCCATTGACTTTCATCAAACACTACAGGATGGACACCAGGGCCAGGTGGGATGCAGCCTTTGGGAGGGCAGTGTTGCTTTCTGATTTACATTGACTATTGATTGCATTGCATGTTTTTATGCCTTTGAAACCAAGACAAATGATATTGACTAATGCACTTTCAAAGTCTAAAAGTTTATTGCTGTTAATAAAATTACAACTTGTTTGAACTTCAAACTAATGTCATGACACTCCCTCCTCCACTGACCAAAGCTTGTCAGTCTAACCCATTTGTGTGATTCGCAGAGACCACGAAGATGGTAATGTAGTGGTCATCTGCGAATTCACACAAATCCCACCCATCCTCCCTTCAATCATGTCCTGTTCACTGATTAAGATCCTTTCTATCGCTGCTATGCGGTATACTTTATGGAACTGAAGAAAAGAGCAGAATGCTAGGGGCTTTATATGGATGGGTGGAGCTACCGCCAAAAAATTGCAAACAAATTTTGCCTAGTGATTCCAGAAGTTTCTGAAGTTACTGCACAGGCACAGGAGTTAACCCATTTGTATGAATTTGCTGATGACCACTCAAAGAAATACTGTTACAGGTAAGCAACCTGTCCATACACTTGTCCCTCCAGATTCACGGGTTAGGGGCACAAGACCCCCATGAATGCGGAAAAACCACAAATAACGAAAACTGAGAGAACACCTCTCTAGGAATCTCTAGGTCCTCCAGTGCAACTTTCTTGCATATCTGCCAGACATTGACCACAGAATTGTGTCGGAGGAGCTACAAATGTCTAGTGGAGTGTTTTGTCTAGGAATCTCTAGGTCCTTCAGTGTGACTTTTGGTTAAGGTGACCATAGAGTTGCACTAGAAGGACCTAGATATTCTTAGAGAGAAAATATTAATAAAATCAGTGAATAATCAAAGCCGCAAAGCCGCAATAAATGTAAATAAAGGAGTGTGTATAAGCATAATAATTAAAAATGTTCAAAAGCATATAGTAAGTAGTACGTTTAGTTTAAAATAATTTTATTGGAGTAGCAGATTCCCTTAGATTTGCTTTTTTGTTCTTTTGAATTAATGGCATTGATTTTGGTATTAATTGTAGACTTCTTTGAGTGCTGCCTTTGAACAGAATTTTATTTTTTATAAATGTTTAAACAATCCACCAGAGGTCACTAAAATTAAAATGCCTATCAACCAGCATTTCAAAAACTTACATTGACATGATCTGAGTATTCATTATAAGGAAACCTGTATTCTCCAGTATTTTCCTGTTGTGTGTATACTGAAATCTTCTGGCCCTCACACTTTCATCTTGTTGTTGTGTGCTTGTATAGAGAAGCAATTAAAATAACTGACTTTTCTTGTCTTGTTCCTTTCACTTTCCTCTCACTGGAAAATGCTATGGCTACTGTGATTTAATTTTAAGTTGTTCAATGCTTGCACTTTTAGTGATGCAGCATCAGTCTATGTCCTGATCTTAACAAGAAACTGATGAGGCAAGGCAGCAGAGCAGGCTAATAGCTGAAACTTTGTGGAAATCTCTAGTTGAGCAGCCTATTCCTTGACTCCTGCGTTCCTCTCGTGGCCCCATCAGTTGTTGATGGATGAGGAATGCAGTAGAGGTTGATTATGGGGTGGGATGGTTTTTCTTTGGAGATATTATTATTGTAAGCCGCTTGGATTGTCTGGCAATAAGTGGGATACAAATAAACTTTATTTATTTATTATTATTATTATTCCCACAAAATCTCTGTGGACACAGTTTAGTGTAGACAGATAGTATGCATTCTTGGTGGCCACTGTCAGATGTTGGAACTTTGTGCCAAGGAGGTCTAAATTGGCTCGCTGTTTGATGTTCTTAAACTAACCGGCAAATGTTGTTTTATTCACTTGGGCATCCTAGAAGGATAGGATAGGAAAGAGAGGAAATTCTCATTTAAGCTTCTTGAAGCTTTGGGCAAGTGATCCAGTGTTGGATAACTCCTCCCCTCCCAAACATCAGATGTTTGTGTAGTGTCTCCGTTCCTCAGATTGGAATTACAACCTGCAGATGTACTGTACTGGTGCTGTAGTGATGGGAAGAAACAGAGAAGATGGAGATTTGCAGAATCCATAGCCGCCTTAGCCTGAATTCACACCCTCAACATCAAGAGCTTTAGATAATGTTTGAATCTGATCTCAATTCCTTCCTTCCCATTAGTTGCAAAGGACTTTAAATTTGATATATTTTTTAAAAGCCCCATACTCAAGAAAGTACACCTAACAGCTTTTCAAACATAGGAGAAATATGCACTCCACAAGGCAAAATATACATCTTGCTATAGAAATAATTGCTTTTACCCCATACAGTTTTACCATGAGATTAACATACTGTCTTTCGGCAACTGTAAAGTGTCTTTCCTTTCACCCAGAGATTTGGTGTACATTTAATATAACCAAGCTTGCATTAGCATTGGCTACCAGTTGCTGTCATCAGCAAGCTTGCCATTTATATAACTCCCATTACATGTTGGAGCTCTAATATCATTCTGTTTTAGGTTCACATTCAGTAAATGCAGTGATCTATGTTTAGTTCTGTTTATATTCAGTATTTTAGGGGCTATTTTTCCCCAATCAATCAGTTAATCTTTATTGTATAGTCACAGACCATTAAAACGTAAAAAATCTGTCATACAAAACCTGATAAAAAGCTAAGCAGCATAAAACAGACAGGAGTAATATCCTGAATTGTTTAAAAGATTTAAAAACAAAACAAAACATTTAGTACATTTGCTGTATTTAGAACAATTAAAGGGACCCCAAGTATTAGGTATGTTTCAGAATAATTTTACGAGTCTTAGCAGAGAAAAGTAACATTGCAACGGTTTCTGTTACACATTTTTTAGTATCTTCTTTTCTTTAGTATCTTCTAAAATTTGACCATCTGTAAGTACCATATGGATTTTACAAAAGCTTGACTGAATGTCATTCTTTCTGCTGTGTTTCATGGTTGTTTTCAGAGAACCTCTTACAAAAACATGTTTGTCCATATGGAGATGGGCTAGTAGAGTCTCTGTCCCTTGTATTGTATCTTTGTAAAAATTACAAAAGATAAGGGATCAAGATTAATTACACCCCTTTTCAGTAAATTCCCTGGAAGACCCTCTGAATGGTACTTGGTTTATTTATTAGAAGATACTAAAAAACATGTGTAACAGAAACTGTTGCAGAGTTCATTTTCGGGCTAAGACTCGTAAAATTATGACTCAGAAACATACCTAATACTTGAAGTTTGTCTCCTTTTGAGTGTACCAAATGATACCAAATGTACAAAATATTTCATTTGTATTTTTTTAAATCTTATAGACAACTCTGGATATTACCCCTGTCTTTTATATTGCTTAGCTTTTTTTCAGGTTTTGTATGACGGATTTCTGTTTTAATGGTCTGTGGCTGTACAATAAACATGGATTGATAGGTGTTATTTATGGGTTTCACAAAGTACTGTTACCTGGATTTATGCCTGTGTTGTCTTAATAGGAGAAACACCTCTGAATTTCCTGAGCTGTGCCATCATATCCCTGTTAGTCACTTCTGGGATCAAAATGAGCCGAGGCTTTTCATATGCGAAACAGTCCTTGACCCAAGTCAGCAGTCGCTGGACAAGAAACAAGAATCATCAGAAAACCTGGTATGACTTTCTTCTTTTCATAGCTGATTTGATATGGAATTATTTCATGCTGACACTATGCTAGATGTTTAGCTAGAATTTTCTGCCTCTTGTCATGTGGAATAGAGCTGAAGGCCTTGAAATTTTCATTCAAAAGGCTGACAATGATTAACTATAACAGGAAAGGGTTAAAATAATAAATGGTGCATTGGGCAATTATTGAAGGTTTATTCTTACCTGCAGAGAAGGAGACATTTCATCATCATTTAGCTCCATCACCACCTTGGCAAGGAAGGATTATGTGACCTACCAGAGTTATTTTTTCTAGAGAGATCCCTAGTTCCTTCCTAATTTCTTTATATAGTGATGTTAACATAGGGAGGAAAGTAATGTACAAAAGATAAGTAACATACAAAAGGAAAAGAGAACCAACCGCAGTAAGATAAAGGTAAAGATAGTCCCTTGACATGAATGTCTAGTCGTAACCAACTGTAGGGGGTGGTGCTCATCTCTTTTACTAAGTCAAAGAGCTAGCATTGTCCGAGGACTGTTCTGGTGGTCATGGGGCCAGCATGACTGCACCAAATGCTGTTACCTTCCCACCAAAGTGGTACCTATTTATCTATTTGAATTTGCATGCTTTCACACTGCTAGGTTGGCAGAAGTTGAAGCTAGTGACAGGAGTTCACCCCATCATGCAGCACCCGGGCCTCGAACTGCCTACCTTCTGATTGTCAGAATCGGCGTCTTAATCATTGAGCCACTGTAACCCAACTGCAATAGAACAGTAGAATAGAACTGAACACCATCTGCTACTGTTAGGGGGAGGCTAGGTGACACTATTTTTGATTGATGTGTTATCAGGTCTAGATATAAAAAATACCAGTTGATTTGGTGGGGGGGGGGGAATGTGATAAAATCCACCTTTTTGCTCCATCAGAGAGGGAACCTTTAACATTATACATAGGTGGCACTACTTATCCATCAAAATTGTCTCTGTTTTGTATTTCTGTTCTGCCTATTTTCTAGAGATGTGGGTACCACGGGACATTATTCCACATGTGACTTGCCTGTCCCAAGGCAGTTAATTTCTGGAACCCCATGGTAAAATACATTGAATAAAAAAAAATTGTACAATTTTTTAGAAAAAGCAAATAAAATTTAAAAGAGGCTAACTGCTTTTATTTTATTTATTTATGAACAGCATTACTATATAATAAATATCTGATATCACAGATCCTGCTTTTAGCACATATTTAATTTGCACAAACTTGTTAATACACAGAGAACCTAGATACACATGTTTGGTTTCAAGGAATTCTGGATCTAGCTTGGAATGAAAGAATAACCATGAATATTAAATATATATGAAAACAACAAAGAAAAGACAATTTTGTAGAAAAAATAGTTCCAGTTTACTGACTGCTTGAACAGCCATCATGGTCTTTGGAACACAGATCATCTTTGCCACTAGAAATTTTGGTATGATTTGTTGACAAAATATCTGGACTGTTTGTTTAATAATAATAATATAATAATAATTTTTATTTATATACCGCCCTATGGCGGACCAATCCGGGCGGTGAACATAATGATTAAAATATACAGTAATACAGTGTAAAACAACATTATTCCCCGTCCCCCCCCTTAAAAAATTATTAAATCAAATCAATGTAAAACTAGGTTAAATTTAACCCAATTATAAATTAATAATTAATAAAATTAATAGAAAATTTACATACAAAGCAAACCAAACCCCTGCAAATGGGAAATTAACAAATGCTTGTTAAGCATTCAATCACTGATCGCAGGTCTCAAGACCGGGTAATTTAATCTGGAAAGGCCTGCTGGAACTCCCAGAGACTGTTGAACTCCCAGAGACTGTTGCAAGAGCTGCATAGCTTATGTCAGTTGTCCATTTGTTTAATACTTTGTTCAGTTTCATTTGGATAATGCTTTTACTTAGTTTTTTAAAAGGAAGGGAATGAAATATGAAAAAGATAAAACTCTCAGAAGGAAGAGTGAAGAACAGTCTCACCTGGGCAAGGGAAAGAAATGAGGGAGGAATAAGGATCTCTCTAGAAAAAGCAGGCGTGGTGGGCTGAAATGGTTCTCTTACAGTCCAGAGAAAATTACTTCTTTGGGATTCTCCAACTTCACCACATATGGTAGAAGCTGAAACTAGAAATCGCATTGACTGAAATTGAGAGAGATTGTAACTATGGCCTGAAAGAGACGGGCCAAATAGAGCTGTTTCTAGCCACTTCAGGGGCATGGCATTTAGATGATGCATGCCCCCGAAGTGGCCAGAAGGTGTTCTAAGGCCGCCTAAGCTAGCTCGAAGCTGCCAGCAAAAGGAGCGGATTTACTTCGCTCCTGCCAGTGGCCCATTTAGGACTACGGTGGTAGCTCACTTCAGGAATGAGCCGCCCAGTCATGTGGTCCTAGGCTGATTGGAGCCGAAGCGGCCAGAGGCTGCTCCTTTTGGGCCATCTTGTTCGACCCTATATGACGGCCAAGATAAATGTTTCCAGGAATAGTGATTAGGGGCCTCGATTTTCAAAGGCAGAACTCCCTTTGTTTGCTGCGACATATGGCAATGTTTGCTGCAGTTTACACATTTTAGAGAGGAAGATAATAAGTAGCTCAGCCATCTGTAGCAAGTGTGTGTTCTGTTTCTTACCTGAAAAAAAACCCTAAAGAACAATATGGTGCTATGAAACCCAAAAAGTTTCTCTTTTCCTTTCTAGATGGATGTTTTAATTATATGCTTCTTCAGTACTGAGGAACATGGCCTTTTGCTCCAGGACAGTTTTCCATTGCCATCATCCTACCAGTCTCTTTTAGGCATGGAGGTGCCACATTATTATTTTTCTAGAAAGGTAAGGAGTCATCTCTGAAATGCTTTTCCTCTGTCTGAAATATTCTGTGTACTGTGGATTAGGTAATGTAAACTGAGAGGAGAACAGTGCTGCTCAAAGTTGTGGTTCCTGAACTGGTGCTGATCCCTGAATGATTCGCAAATTTCCAGGAAAGAAAGACAATTTTAACCAATGGATGCAAATTTGATACCAGTCCCTGTCTCATTGTAAAAAAATATTACTGGTCCCCTACATCAAATAATCTAAGAAACACTGGAGTAGAATATTGATTTTAAAGTGCTTAAGCATTTCTAAACACCACATAAAAATTTAAAATTTCACCGTCACCAGTTGTAGGTTTTCAATACAGGACACAGATGAGGAAAAAGAAAAAGAAACAGCTAAAAAACATCAAATCTTAGTAAGTTGCATAGTATTACCCATTTTATATCTAAGTAAGATAATGGTGAATGCTGAAATGGGGCAATGTGTAAATACCTATTCTCCAGGACAGATGTTGTAGCTGCTTAATTCCAGTTGATAATCCTTTGAGATTTCATGGTAACTATATCTCTCCCCACCATGCTTCCTCAGAGTGAGTTTTTTGGAAACCTCGACCAAATAGTACCAAGTATCGTTCTGGTTGCTTTTGTGTGACTCCAAGTTGTTATGGCGACCCTGTCATGGGATTTTCCTGGCAAGTTTCTTCAGAGGGGGTTTGCCATTGCATCCTCTGAGGCTGAGAGAGTGTGACTTGCCCAAGATCACCCAGTGAGTTTACATGGCCAAAACAGGATTTGAGCCCTGTTTCCCCAGTGTCCTAATCCAGTACTCAAACCACTACACCATGCTGGCTTTCAGTTTTGGTACTGATGGAGATGAAGTAAGCCCATGGATAGTCTGCAGTTCCATCCTCTTTCTCAGCATTGGTGGCTGATGAAGGGGATGAGGAGGAAACAGATGGAAATCTTTATTTCCCTCTAGGCCATAGATTAAGTGGGAGAAGGGAGATGTTTTCAGAAGTTTTCATCCAGCAGTACAGAAGAATGCGTGAGCCATGAAGTTTCATTGATATATCATTCTGGGCTCTTCAGATGCTCATAGGTAGAACATCTTCAGGGACGAGAATACACACTAAAAAGATCAAGATCATTGCATAGCTATATGTTTTTGTGTCTTGTGTCCTATCCCCTGTGCTAAACTGAAAACTTTGGTGAGTAGAGACGATGTGGCAGGGGACAATGCCATGACTTCTCTATTCTTTGATGGTAGACATAGCACACAGTTGACCCTGTCTGCATTGCAGATGATGCTTGGAATCTTTAATGCTGAGACTCCTCTGTTTTAAAGGCATGTGCCTTGCATATATGTGGAGTGAAAAGGCAAATTATAAATGAAAAAAGTAAGATCTTTGTAACTTTTTATACCTGATCTTTATAACTGCAGTGGCAACATCACACAAGTGGGCTTGTGAATTTCACTACATTTTCTGTCATTTCCGCTTCCCTGTATTACTCTTCACATTGTTTATTATTTTATTTGCGCTTCTTTCTGTTTCTTTTTCATTTCTGCTGCCCAATAGTTATTGTTTTGGAGGGGATCTCTCTATAAACCTTATGTAAGTATTATGAGCTGTTCTGCCTTAATTATAATTTGTTTTTATTCCATGGATTTTTTTTTTGTTCCAGCTCTGGTCTGCTTTATTCAGCATATTTATTAATAAGACATTTAGGGGAAGGTTCACTTTTTTCTGAGGAAAACACCCAGAAATGTGGGACATCTTGAAAGACATGAAACACTTGTTTTAATATCAAACCTAAAGTTGTTCTAGTGTTTTAGCAATATAAAATTCTTGAGTCATAATCTAGTTAAAATTGTAAAAATTGGCATATTTGTCTGATTTTAAAATATAAATACCCTAACTTTTGAATATCCCCTCCATTAAAGAGAACTGCCAATTGCTGCAACTATACCCTGTGCTACCTAAACACATGTGCATTCGTTTTTTTCCATCTGAGAAGTAGATAAAAAACTAAAACAAAAATTGCACATTTTGTAATAAATAAAATTTGGACAGAAATATCCCATGGAGCAGTGGTTCCCAACCTTTTCTTTGCCCCACACCCCTAGGAAATGTTTGATTAATGTTCGTACCACTAGAAAAGTAATATATTTGAAGATGAAGAAGTCTTAATTTCTAGTTTTTGAACCACAAGTTCAACCATTCAATACTATGGGTGAACAAACTGAACTTAAAAAACAACAACCTCTTAACTCAGTGCATAAAATTCAGATCTAAGTTGAGCAATTGGATTCTAATTTATTCAGGAAAAATGTTAATAGTAAAATTAATCAAAATTTTACTTCTCATTCATGATTTTGTCAAAACATGGAACTTTCTTGCTGAGTGTAGTCCACAGGTCTACCTGTGAATTTAGGTGATTCCTAGTTTTTGTCTTGATTAAAAAAAAGAAAACTGAATCCAGATCTTTGTCGTACCCACTGAAATTCCGTCTCGCACCCCATAAGGGTGCAGGCACCCCAGGTTGGGAACTCCTGCTATATTTGAATATTAGTATATTTGAATATTGGCAGGCTCCCTTTGAGCAATTTCAAAAGCATAAGCCAGATCACAACCCACCAACCCCACTAATCTACCTTAAAAGCCAGCAGCCACAACAAGTGATGTTCTGCTGGTGATCAGGGCTCAGCATGATGATATTCCAGCCCCTCTCCCCCAGTGATCTGCAGTGCAACAATAAGAAGTAGGATTCATATTGCAACTCCTTGTCACACAGCAAATTAGTGTCAAGAGAGGGCTGGAGACATCATCCTGCTGCTTCCCAATCAGCCAGCGCAAATGTCTTCGGTTGGTCAGTGAGGCAGCTGGCTGTTAAGGTAGGTTTGGAGAGTTGGATCAGGAGACGATGTATAGTTAAGTGATGTTAACTACATCTGTGATGTCGGATCTCAGCTACAATTTTTTACCTCAACATTGAAAATACTGACTTCTTTAATAATGTATTGTCCAAGCAGAGAAGCACCATCACCAACCATATGCATGTCTCTTAAAGCCAGAAACATCCACAAGTCACGGAAGTGCATATTGAATATGTCTTGAGTGTGCACAGTAATTATTATTTCCAAATTTAGTAGACTGGCCTACATACAAATATTTATACCAAGTTACTAGCATTTTGAATAAGACATCAAAATCTAAGAACTGATTGAAATCTAGATTCTTTTCATGTGCATTACAATTATGAAGAAATTTCTTTTTAGAGGAAGAACTGTCAGTGCTTGGGGCGGCAGTGGGTTTGGTTCAGTTTGGGCTTTGTTTTGTTTTGTTGTTGTTTTGCTATATAAACTGGTTTTTCCTTTCAGCCTGAATCTGAGAAAAAAGAGGAGATGGAACGTGGTGTAGTACCACTCTACCAGATGGTAGCCAGAAGACCAATGCGTGATTTCATTGGTCTGGAAGAGTGTGACAAAACTACACGTGATGCTATGCTTAACTTCAGCTTGTATCTTACAATTGGGGATATGGATGAGGCTTTTAAATCCATCAAACTCATAAAAAGGTAGGATCAAAATTTGATTTGATTTAATATTTGATAGTTTTAATTTTGTCTTTCTCTTCCTAATATTTTTCTCCATCCTGTCTGGAGTCTGAACTCCAGATTTTAGGCATGGTTTGATTTGGGGTGTGATGTAATTGCTTTGAGACTGGTCTTGCATTAAATGTGCTTGCCTTATATATATTTGTCCTGTACCTCATTGTAGCTATTCTTCCTGGATGCCAGTCTGGATCAGAAATACATTGACCTTCAGCATAATTAGGGGCCAAGACAAAAGAGGATCTGGGAAAATATCTCACCCAGCGGAACAAACAATAATATTATGCAGTTTTGGATAAAAGAGAAGTTGGGGAGCTTTTGGGGAGCTTTAGAGGAATCTCCAAGCTGTTTTCTCTTATTTATTCTCTCCCCTGAAAGGGTGCTTTTTGCTCTAGTGGTGAAATCATATGTAAGGAGCTGAATTTTTTCACCAAAGGGCAAAAGGTGTTTTTTTTAAAAGAGAGAAGAAAAAATGGAGGGCCACCATGGTGTAATGGTTTAAGTACTGGACCATGACTCTGGAGCTAGGGTTCAAGTCCCCACTTGGCCATGGAAACCCACTGGGTGATCTTTGGCAAATAACACTCTCTCAAACATGGATGGATTCAAAGACCAACCCTCTATGATCAAATCTTGCACACGGACAAAAGTAATAGGTTAGGGTTACCATAAGTCAGAAGTGCCTGAAAGGCACACAACAAAACAAATTAAGAAAATGTCCGGGGGAAGTACTTAAGGCTTACTGTGATTCTGGATCCACTTTTCTTCGAAGTTCAAGATGGTCATCTCCTATCTGTGTCAAGTCTAATTGTGATCACTTTTTGATAGGTAGAGTATATAACTTCTGTATGTCTTTTCCTATTTTACTTTCACTCTTAATGGTTAATTTAACAATCAAAGGAAAAAACATTTCTAAGTGGGCTAAACTATTGTCTGTAATTGGTCTGGCATATGTATGTGTGAGAAAATGTTGATTCTGAGTATGTGCGCTATGTCTTGTTGTAGCATGCTGCATAGGAAAAGCATAATTTGAAAATCTTGTTACTAGGTTAATGTATGTGTAGTGTTTTTTTTAAAAAAATAATCTACCTGAATAATTGGAACATCTTATTTGTATATTTTTCTTTTTGGTTGAAGAGTTTATCTGGCAGTTCCATTACCAAAGCCACATGTGTAGCTCAAATATGATTTCGACTTGTAACTTGGAAATTCTTCAGTTTCTTGGACCCTTCAAGAAATTTGTGTGTGAAAAGAAAAATGACATATCCAAAGTTGTAGGAACCTTTTGTTTTTTTCCTGGCACAACATAAACTGCACAGTTTTTGCAAACTGCTCAAGAGCTTGAGAAACTGTGCAGCTTTGCTGTAAAAAACTACACTTGCAGTCCTGTCACTACGTGCAGAAAACTATGCAGCTTTTTGAAAGGAAAAAAAATCAACCTTTGCCAGTTAGACTGTTGTGGAAATGTTACATAGCAGGAAAAGACTCACAGGCTATTAAATGTTACACAGCAAATATTAAACAGCAGGAAAAGAAACTCAGGCTGATATAGCTGCTGTCTTTGCTGGGTTGAATATTGCACACTTTCCTATCTGTGACAAAAAGTGAGCATTTAGTTTCTGTGATTGAAAGCTGCACAGTTTCCAGAAAGCTAATTTGTTTTCTGGGCAAGCTGCGCAGTTTTTGATGGAAAGCTACAGTTTCCTGTTATTGGGAGATTGTGTAGGGGATATATTGCATGTGGGGATATCCTTAGTGCTACAAAGTTATAGGATGGAAATGTCTTTCGTTGTTCTCAACATCCATCAGGAATGGGAAGAATCAAGATTTATCTTTCCTAACCTGCAGGCTTGCCTACCCTTATTTGAATCCTATAGTCTACATTTTTCTCCTCCAAGTAGAAGAGGGGAAGCTAATTTCCTCTCCCCATCCCTTAACAGTCCTTTTGCTTCAGAGGGTTGAAGGATCCCATGAAACTAATCTCTACTCACAATTTGGACAAAACTCATCTCTATGCACCACTTCCACCAGGAAGAATCACTACTGGATATCTTTTCCCATTTGTGGGAAGGGAGAGCTGAATGTTATCCTGCATCATTGTTTTTCTCTCAGAAGGATTTTTCATTGTCCATGCAGTCATAGTCTGCTTATTTATTGCAGTAAATTATCAAAATGTATATAAAGATGTATGTTATCCCACCTTACATTTTTTTATTAGGTGCTTATGTGTAGTACCAATGTCGGCTTGAACCCAAAGAACAATGCATCTAGATTTCCATGAGAATTTGATATGTTTCTTGAGTAGCAGCCTTCCATGACAGTCCTCTAGTAGTTTTATGATATGCCATTGGGCATTAATCCGGCATTGCCATTGCCATTTAATAGGAAAACTAAATAATCCTACCAGAAATGCTCTTTTCTTTGGCACAAAAGATAGTGTGTAGGATCCAGTCTATTTTTCTGCTCTCATGAGAATAATATAACTCTTTGTCTATTCCCCTCCCCTTTCTTCTTGAAGGCAGTTGAACATTCTCAATTTTATTTATATTTCTAATATAAAAACAATGATTCCAAATATTATAATAGAATTGGCCACAATGCCACCATTTTTTTCTAATTTTACATTATTATAATACGGTTATTGCAGTGTTAAAAGAAATAACATGTGTTAAATACCCTTATATTTTAAAACTTTTTTTAAATTGCAGTTAACTAGGACACATTTAATTTTCAGCAGACATAGAGCTTTTCCAAAAATCAAGCCAGGCAAATTGAAATAAAGCCCATTTTTTTGGGGGGGGGGGTGTTATATAATCCTCTATATAAGTCTTACCGAGATGTTCTAACAAATCTGTTTTAATAAATTCTCGAGCCTTGCTGTGATGTGAACTTGCACAGGATGCAAGGTCAAGAGCAAATGTGTTTCAACATGTTACTACAGAGTATAGTCTTATTTATGCTCCATCTGAAGTAAAACTAAGGCCTGAAACAGATGGGGGCAGTTTCAAGATGCTCTGGGGATGTGGCGTTTACATGATGCAAGTGCCCAGAAGCCTCTCTGTGGCTGCCTAAGGTGGCCCAGAACCAGTCCCAAAAGGAGCATCTTTTTTCCACTCCTTGCCATGGTCCATTTGGGACCGTGGCAGGAGGCTCCCTCAGGGCTGTGGCATGCCTCTGGCCACTCCTAGATGCCCATCTGTTTTGCTCCTAATTTAACAAAATGCCGACCTAGTTGTTTAAAATACAGTTGCCCCTCTCAATTCACGGGGGATCCATTCCAGACACACATGCCCCGTGAAAATGGTGGCTTGCTAATATTCGAGCCCCATTGAAACTAAAGGCGTGCACGACCATTTTAAGTATGGCAGTTGTCCCTCCCCACAAAGAACGAGACCACGGACCACAAGTTCATGAATTGAGAGGGATAACTAATTTGTAAATCACTTTAATGGTGCCGGATATCTCAACTAATATTTGGTGTAAATGCTCCTTTTATTTGATAATTTGATGCCGGTTTTTCATGCTTGAAATGTAACTACAGTAGTTTGATAGCCTTTAGAAATATCTTGGCAGCCATGACCGTTTTGAAGAAAAAGATTACCTTCTCTGCTTGTTTTGATATTTCACCAATATGGATCAAAATATATCAATGCACCTACAAAAGCTAGACAATTATTTTTGAAATGAAAACCTCAGGATGATAATCTATACCCATGGAATGGGAACTGTAATTCCAAAAGAACAGTAAATGTCTGTGGGCTTTAATTTACCCAGGTTGTGTTTGGGTTTAAGCTCATTCAACGTGTCTATGTGTCTTATATAGCACCCAATTGTGATGAAAATCAAGAGCCAGCTTGATAATTTCTTTTGTGAAGAAAATGAAATAATGCAAGCATAAAAGGGACAGATTTCAAACTGTTATATATTACAAAAGTCTCTAAGAAAGAGACGTTAAATATGAAATGATTCACAGGTCCATCAAACAATGTTCATTGACTGAGTAGAGTAACATCTCCCATGGTTCCCAAATGTTTTGCTACTAATAGATGGGGGTGAGACTTGTTCGCTGTCTCCTTTCATGTGCCAGAGATGTCACTTTCTGCTTCTCTTAGCTTTCTTTCTATATGTCCTAGAAGTTTGACAGTGAACATTTCAGTGGTACACCTAAGTGTAGATTGGGTTTTCCTAATGCAAGGCAATTTTTATTTTTTGCATTCCTGTTATATCAATAAGAAACAATACTTTTTTCATAGTTTTTTGTGGGTTTTTCGGGCTGTGTGGCCATGTTCTAGAAGGCCATGTTCTAGAAAGAAACTCTGCTAGAACATGGCCACACAGCCCAAAAAACCCACAAAAACCGATGGATGCCAGCCATGAAAGCCTTCGACCACATAATACTTTTCCAATAAACTAAATAGGCAGTATTGCCCACCATGTCCCTGCAGCTCCCTATACCTTTGATAGTTCATATCTTAGTATGTGACTTTAATTTCCCAATGCAAAGTGGCTTTCAAATAAAATTTGAAAATACCCAGTCATCAATTTTGAACTGAATTATTGGTTGGGCTAGCAGTGTTGAGAATTGTGTGGCCATCCAGATGTTTAAATACAATTCCTATGGCTTGGCAAGCATAGCCAATTGAAAGGATTGCTGTGAGTTGGAATCCAACAGCAACTGGAGGGCTGCACAGTTCCCACTACTATTTTAAACATAAGGGAAAGAGCTACTAAACATTTCTGCTTTGAGTAAGTATATATACGGTAAAAGATGCACATTATAGAATGGTGGTCTTTAGGATGTACCTCTTTGCTGACAGTTTACTGGCATGTAAAGCTTTCTGAAATATTACAGAAGACAAGTTTAAAAGTAGAAACTTTCATTATTTTGTTATTTTTGTTCAAAAATAAACCTTTTCACCATACCTGATAAATGATGGAATTATGCCAGTGGTTGCTGGATTTGCTCAGCTTTGATGGAGGGAAAAAACCAGTTAGATTATATATACCTACAATTTTGGATGCTTGTCTGACCTGCCAGTTTTTCCGCCGTTGTGATATGTAGGTAATTCGGTTAGGATGATTTGGTGTTTTAAATTAAATTTGATTTGATTTTAATTTCATGATGGTTTAATTCTGTTTTAAGGGGTGGGTGGGTTAGTGGTGGGAGTATGGAACTGTTTTAACTTGTTATATTTTAATCTGTTGTACGCCGCCCCGATTGCCGAGCAGAGGGGCGGGTTATAAATAAAATTTATTATTATTATTATTATTGTCTCCTCTTAAAGTAAATGTTACAAAATCACTGCAAATTATATATAGGGAATGAAGATAGTCACTCAGATCAAGCTGTTATTCCCTCTTTAAGATTGTTCACTTGTTGGTTCTGAAAAGGGTAACTTCTGTAGCTGAACCATTGAGCTTGTTCTTCTATTATTGGAATACAGGATAACTTTTTTTTCTTTTTCTTTTTTTGGTAAAAGGTTGAGCTTGGACTATTGGACTGCATTTCCCTCATTTCCTACTCCCTCCCTCAATCTCATTTGCTGTATGTCTGCCAAAACTTGAATCACCTATCTTTTTGACTGCCATGCCATCAGACTGTTTGAGCTGTTAGTACTTTACACTGTACACCAGGGGGGAGGCATATTATATATAGATGTGGCCCATCCAAATAATAATGCTGGGCTTCTTTAGTGGAAATGCAAATGTCATGGTTTTCTTCAATATTTAAATTAAATGGCATATTTATAGAAAGCAATCCGTTTTTAAAATCTTCTCTGGAGTTTTCTCTCTGCCACCCAAACGTTCTCAACATGGCGACTCAACATAGTCATTCTCCAGACCCCGTCGGAAGCGGGCGGTCAGGGTACGGCTGATAACAATGACTCTAGGTGCCATGCAGTCCTCCCGTCGGTGAAGGATGTTCCATATGAGAATGGCAGCAGCCAGTGTGGCCAGAAGACAAGCCCCAATGTTCAGGTAACAGGACCAGGACAGGGTAGTGTAGGGTCCTATGCGATAGAAGGTTACTAGCCCAATGACCAGGACAAAACCTTAAAGGAAAGTAGAAAAACCATTCCAGATTAATAACATTCTTGCAGTATTGAAAATGGCTTTTGCAATAGAGACTTGTGTTTTGTCTGGTAGTGTTATTTGATGATAATTAGCATGTGCTTGAACACCCATTCACCTTATTTTATTTTATTTTATTCACCTCATTTATATGCTGCCTTCCTTCCCGGAGGGACCCAAGGCGGCTCACAGACAAGACATTTAAAAAGCTCAATCAAATTCCAAACAATTAAAAACATCTACACACAATATAAAATCACATAAAAATGTACAAAAGTTAAAGACATAACTAAAAGGCCACCTGCTCCATAAAAGGCCACCTGCTCCATAAAAGGCCACCATGCTTTGCATTATATACCAAATCCCTGCATTATATTATTACCAAATGCATTACATACCTTCCCACACACTTACCCTCCAAATCTTTGCACCAGAAAAAGTATAGTTTGTTACAACTTGTATATAATTGTTATAATTCAGACAATCAAGACACCTATTTGTGTGAGTAACTCCTTAGACATGCATAGGCACATCTCTACTTGATATTGCACTGGGTTTTGTACATGACTTTTAACCATACTAGCGCCATGAATGATCTCTTAAAAGATTTGATTTGTCATGGCGAATGTCATCTGAACCATAAAAGGAGCCACTCACACCAGTGTCCTATCATGTGGAGCTGCATCTGTGTAGTTCTAGTTCATTTCAGGAACCTGAATTAGGCATCAGATGCATTTGAGAAAGACGAATAGAAACAAGGCCATTGTGGAATGGGATTTTTCCTCCTCTGGGAAATTCCTTTATCTAGGGTTTGATCTCTTCCTGCGAAATGGCAGGAAAGTGTCTGATTTTTCAAGTGCAAGAGTGTTCTGTGTTTCTGTAGCATACTCTCTCAGTGTTTTGAACATATTTAAGAATATAATTATTCCACTGTCACTTCCTGCTTCATATATATCGTAAATATCCGGTTATTCATGTTTCAGTGCTGAGGAAACTGAGGTGAGGAGACTTGTCTAGCCATGCAGGAAATCTGTCAAGGGTTCACAAGCAGAACCCAAAACATCTGACCCCAAAGTCTTCTGAATGTAATCACAAAACTATCCTACTTTCCTATATGTCTGGCATCAATAATGCGCTGTTCCTTGACAAGCTTTATGTTATTTTCTTTATATGAGTTTCGCTTCCTGTCCTCTACTCTTGTGGTTCTAAATATTAGATGGAATTAGTTTACAGACCTAATTAGCCTAACAAGAACAATACAGAAAGCAGCAAATACGTTTTGCATATTAAGAAATAAAATTAGCTTCTTTCCCCTCATAAATATTTTCTTAACCGCCCCACAACTGAAGGAATTCACAGTGACAAAAAGACCCCTTTGCAAAAGAAACTACAATAAACAGAAGACAATAAACAGATATAAAGAGCCAGGAATGCCGTTTTACTAGGTTTGTGGGCAAGGAGATAACTGGCTTGAATAAGCCTGTGCATCCACTTTCACATGACTTGGTTTGTGGATGAATGGTATTTATTTATGATTTATTTATGATGAAATGTATAATTATGATATGTATAAATGCATAACTGCTTTATTTATGAGATGTATAGTTGTACCCTAGAAATGATCAAAAGGGAAACCTCAGACTCGCTCTCTTCTGTAAATGAAACTACTAGAAGGGTGAGGAACTGGAGGCTCTGACGCCAAATTTACCCCCGTGGTACTACCTAGAGCAGGAGTCAGCAACCTACGGCCCGCGGGCTGGGTGCGGCCCGCGGAGGCCTTGGGACCAGCCCGTGGCCGGTCCCGCCGCTGTCACCGCCCCGCCCGCGGGGCATTTTTGCGTCCAAAATGGCGCTTGCGCACACATGCTCATGACGCCAGCGCGTTGGACGTTCCGAAATGGCACCTGCCACTGTGCCCATGTGTGCACAAGCGCAGGCACCATTTTGGAAGGCCCCACAGTGGTTGTGCCATGTCAGTTTGCATGGCGCAGCCGCCGTGGGGCCTTCTCTGGGCCTTGGGAACGCCCCCCCGCACGTGCGCCATGCGAATTTGCCTGGCGCACAGGCGTGGGGCGTTCCCAAGGCCCAGGGAAGGCCTCCCCGCACATGCGCCGGGCAATGTTCCCAAGGCCCAGGGAAGGCCCCCCCGCCCGTGCGCCGGGCGAATTCACGGCGCACACGCGGGGGGGCGTTCCCAAGGCCCAGGGAAGGCCCCTGCCACCGGGCGAATTCACACAGCACATGCGCGGGGGGCGTCCCCAAGGCCCATGTAATTGTTCCAAGTCCATGATGTTTTCCACTAGTAGTGTGGTGTCATCTTCATATCTTAGATTGTTGATGTTCCTTCCTCCTATCTTTACTCCTCCTCCTTCTGATTCTAAATCGGCTCTTCGTATCATATTTTCTGCATAATATTTTATTACTAAAAGGGTAACCCAATTAATTAGGCTGAATTGTTTTTAATGTACATTAAATTAGAGTGCAGGCAGTAATCCTTACAACGCTACATTTGATTTTTGAGTAGCAAAAGAAAGGAATATAATAGAAATTAAACATTGCATATGAGCACACCTTGATCCTTCCCGGTCACTGCTTGCATATGTTTTAAATGAAAAAGCCACCAAAGTCACCCCTCCGTTCTCGCGGACTTCAAGTCTGCAGTTTTACATATTCATGGGGGGCGACCTCCATTTAAATCGATCGGGCACACACCATTCAAGCCTATGGGTCTCTGTTTTCAGGGGTGGTGGTCCGGAACGGATCCCCCACGAAAACGGAGGGCCAACTGTACATACAAATATTTTGTATTCAGGAAATGGTTCCATTACCTTGTATGGTTAGTTAGCAGGATTGTTTCAGTTCATGAGTGACTAGAAGTGGGAGGCAGGATGGCAGCTATGGCTCTTTTGACAAATGAAGAATCACTTCTAAATGAATCCCAACTTCACATAATAGAACTTTAGAAGTAATTCACAATCCACAATCCACTGCAGTAGAAAGGGTTCTTTTGTCTCTTATGGAGTTACTGTTTATTTGGAGTTGTTTCTCATGCCTCACAAATAAGCCAGTATTGGGACGGGGGGAGGTTTACTTTTCCGGACGGGAAGGAAACAGATAATAGATTTGTTAGGAAGAATTTAGGAGGGGGTGGTGTCAGTAGTTGGACAGGCAAAGTAAGAAGGGGAATGTTATTTTGTGAACATTTGAGATTGGAATAATGAATTTCCTGTTTGAGTGATCCTGGCAGGACCCCAGGTTCAATTTCTAAATCTTTTAAGCATATGCTAATCCATCATCATTTGTTTCTGTACAGAATTGTACTTTCTTTAAGTAATAAAATGATAAAATAGTTGAACATAATTCTTATAAATATCACATTGCCAATAGAACCATATTTTACAAAACTCAAATCAGGAGAGGGAAAGGTTTGTTTAGGTTGATACGGTAAGGCTGTGTCCAAAGTTATCAGAGGTTTTTCACCTATTAGCAAAAAGCTAAGCCCAACAGCTCTTCCGAATTTTTGTATTTGTGTATGTGCATCTTTCAGTAGAGAACCCTCTAGAGGGAAATTTATGAGTGCAAAACTCACTCTGCACAAAACTGCTTCCATTTTCACCACAATATTCTTCCAAAGCAAACAATTCTTTCCTGTAAGGTGTGAGGCTGTACAATTCTAGCGCTGTATGAATCCCAGTGCGGCTGCCAGAGCAATTTTACTTCCTCTTCTCTTTCCTTCCTCCCTGCTTCCTATGATTTTATTTTGTTAGATTTTCCCCACCAAAAAAAGGATGCTCCTCTATCCAGGTCATAGGCAGGTGGGTGAAATAAAAATGACACAGAGCTGGGAGCCATTTCAAGCATCAGTTTGTTGAATACTAAACAGTGTCTGTTTGCTTGTCAAGGTCAGTGTGCTGTTTGAGATATTTGAGATATGATGACTGAAACATTCAAGGGTCTCTAAAATGTTGCGTCTCTCCATTGTGAAGATGGTGAAATTGCTGTGAAGTCTGCATACTGTAAACTTAGAATAAAAAGACAACAGACTTGGTATTTTATACTCCTGATCATGCCCTGACTTAAAGTATATAGTTGCATCACCACTTCTTCCTATTTGAGAGAGTGACACTTTCTTTATATTTTAAACTTTTATAGAAGAAAGTCTTTTGTCAGCCTGCACGAGAAGTGATGCCTTCCAACATTCTCTCTTCTATTTATCTATCCAACTGTTAAAGAAAAGGCTCATCCTAGGAAGAGTAATGACCTCTGCCTGCTTGAGTCTGCGCCAGAACTTAGAAAAGTTAGTGCTCAACTTTTAATTGTGATCGAGAGCAAGATAAAGTGCTAACCTAGACATTTCAATCAATTTTAATTACGGTCATGTATTTGTTTGACCAAAGTATCTAAAATATGTACTAGTATTAACTAGTGGAAGCAAACTGACAAACATACTAATACAGGGGTCGGCAAACTTTTTGAGCTGGGGGCCGGTTTGGGGCCCCAGGAGGGTTCCGGCGACCGCACCGGGCCTTGGAGAGGCTCGGCGCGGCTGCAGGGGTCACCCAGGAGGGCTTCGGTGACCGCACCGGGCCCCAGTGCGCAAGCGCGTGTGACTCCGGGGCGCCATTTTGTGTTCCAAAATGGTGCCCAGAGTCTTGTGCAACCTTTCCCGTCGCGGGAGACTCCGGGTGCCATTTTGGAACACAAAATGGCACCCCGGAGTCGCACGCGCCCGAGAAAGGCAGTGGCGGCGGTGGCAGGAAAGTAATAATCAAGTAGTCTTCCTGGGAATTTCTGTAAAATCAGGCAGATTAAAGCAGAGTGCACACCTTGATAGAATGGGCAGTACACTATGATGTGCACAAGTGATTCAGCTGAAGCATCAGAACATAAGCTTGTCCAATTCTCATAAAGGAACTTCTTATATTTTCCTTCCAAGACAGCAGAAGGAAGGACATTGAAACAGGCTGTGGTGAAGGCTGCCCTAAGTTTAGGTACAGTTAGCTTGGTCAAGTAGGTTGGCCTAGAAATTTTAAATCTGGGTATTTTAATTTAATTATTAAAGCTTTTGTTAAAAAAATATATCTATTTCATCTGGAATTTAACAGTTTTCCCCACGTATAGTTACCATACAAAGCAAAGCAATACATTCCGATATCTTTCTCATCTGAACAGAGAGAATCAATGCTAAAAGCAAATTTTGAGATACTTGATACTTCTACTTTGTCTAGAAGTATCATGAGCTTAAGTCTACACAAACTTTGAGATACATGATATTTCTACTTTGTCTAGAAGTATCATGCGCTTAAGCCTACACTGAAAATAAGTATTTCCAGACAGAAGAGACTTCAGCGTCCTTTGCTTTCTGTTTGGAAATACTTATTTTCAGCGTAGACTTAAGCTCATGATACTTCTAGACATGTCTTATGTGACTTATTATAATCTCTTTAAACTTTTCTGCTTTGAAATGCAACCATCCTTCATTTTTGTTGTGCTTTATAATTAATCAATAATTTTAAATGGGGGAGATGTATGCATTTCCATGTAGCATAGGAGCCTGTATTTAGGACTGGTAGATATATAAGGATGAAATGTTGCATGTCATTGTTGCCTCTCCATCCTCGCATGGGACTAGCTGTACTTCAGCTGCACAGGGGAAGCATTTGAGTAGTCCTGGTGACTCTAATGTTCCAAGATGGTTGCTTATACTCTTCACATGAGGAGTTCAAGAATCCAAATCACAGTGCAGGCTTCAACTAGTCTTCTTAGTATTGCATTAGTCATTCCAGCTCTGATATCTCTTTCTCTCTCTTTCCCCTCCCGCTGCTGAGAATTTCAAGGTTCAGCTTGCATAACAGGTAATAGCAGGCATTTCCTTCTCCTGTGTCGGGATATCCTGGCGCCCTTCAGTCTGTGTGTGTGTGTTTAAAACAGACTGTAGCAAACAAAAAGACTCTAATCTAAAATTAGCCGTGTGATAGAAGAAAGGCACACGGCTGTCCTCTGTACTGTTTGTCAATGAAACAACAAATTCTAAACAGGGCCGGAATGCATTTCCTCACTGTGGAAAATAGGGGAGTGTGGCTTTGGTCAGCAAGAGGATAGAGCGATAGGAAGAGAGCTTCAAGCTGCTTTTCAAGAAAAGAAAGTACGGGATAGTGGGAAGGGGGTTGAAAGGTTTCCAGGTAGTTTAGTTTACTTAAGTGTGATTAGATGGCTTGCACAGCATGAAGAGACATATTGTTAACGTATTCTTTTCAGGCCCTTGTGTAGCGGGGATGGAAATTGAGTTTGGACCTTTCCAGTTTACGTTAGATAACAGGCAGCTCCAGTAGTCAGGCCGGTTGAGGGGATCTTGCAGTTATCATACAACAACAACAACAACAACAGTTTTCCAAGTTAGAGATGGATAATTGTGTACAGTTAGAAGTCTCACGGCTACACTTGTTGATGGTGTGAACTTTTAGATTGAGATTCTTAGGATGTTATAACTTGGATCCCATTAACAAATTTGGAAAAACAGTCCTAACATCACAATAGCTTTAATGTCCTTTGTAGTTAAATTCCCCTGCTGTAATTAAGGTGGGAAAAATTAAATTATATATAGTGCTATAATGATAGTGGACATATGTGTTTCCCCTTGCAAGGAGGTCCCTTGTCTCAAAAGTGTCCTCTGGTTATCATTAACTGTTACATCTACATGTTCATCAGTAATTTGTTATTGGTGTGTTGTGTTCCATGCAAAACTAGTAATGAATTGCCTGTGACAGTGACATATTAAGCCAGTGGTTTCCAAAGTGGGCACTATGTCCCCCCGCATGGGTGGTGGGAAGATCCAGGGTGCGGTGAGAGGAAAAGGGGGCGGCAGGGGGCCTTCAGTCAAAGTACTGGTGCACCAGAATGACAAGGGGAACCAGTGGCCTTTAGGACCATGGTAGGGATAAGGGTTGCATGAAACACCTTTTCAGGGTCCCTTAAAACCACCACGCAGCTTTGCTGATCACTTTGTGAGCTGGTGTCTCCTGATCTTTGCCTGCCCCTGTGAGCTCACTCCCTTAATCGCATCTTTCGCTAGTAGTGGCAGTGGCGTTTGGGAAACTCTGCAAAGCTTGGGCAGGGAGCTTGTGGTGGTGCAGGAGAAATGGCGGCAAAAAGAAGCTTTCGAATTTGGGAGCCTGCTTAAGCTTCGCTGGAACTTGGCTGGCAGGTTGGAGCTGCACGGCTGTTCCTACTTTCTTTCATTGGACAGGTCAAGAGAAGAGGTAGCAGAATAAACAGTGTTGGGGGGGCACACCACTTGAAACTTTATGGGGCAGACATATCTTTGGGGAAGGAGAGAGAGGAGTATTCGGGGTTGATTCTTGAAAAGAGTCCTTTGCCTTGGAGTGGCTTCCAGTAGTTAAAATCTCTCCCCTTCCCCACCCATGCCAGTCTGAGGTCCAGAGCATGTAGGTTCTGTAAATCCCCTACACACATACCAGCTGCACCCCTCTCCACCCTGACGAAGGATTGAGAGTCTTTCTTCGCCAAGGAGAAACGTCTATTTTTCCACCCAGTTGCCCTGGGAGCAGCAACCAAGAGGCCTCTCGCCTGCATTGGCCCTTGCCACAAGGCCGGCATGGACAAGAGGCTTCTTGGTCACCAGCTGTTTGGTTGCTGCTCCCAAGGTGACAGGGAGCAAAGGGAGCAACGATTGAGTTTTGAATTTGCAGTAAAATGGTAAAGGGGGCAGTATCCCAAAAACATTTGGGGACCACTGCATTAAGAGATTCCTTTTTATAAAAAGCTTATGATTTGACATAAATTCATGTCTTATGTCAGGTTACGTTGAATGCTATCAGATCTTCAGAGGGTGGTGGTGTGAAAACTGAATAATGGAGCATACCAAAGAATTTCAGAAGAAAATCAGCCTGTACTTTATACATTATGGCAAAGTCTTTGATTGTCTAGATGATGAAAAATGTTGGATCACTCAAAGAAATAGGTGTGCACAACATTTTATTGTGCTGATGCATAACCTGTACTCAGGACAAAAGAGGTTGCCATCAGGACAGAATATGGAGAAATGGAATGATTTCCAATTGGCAAAAGGGGATCAGGCAAGGCTGCATTTCATCACTGTTTAACTTTTGCACTAAATGTATCATACATGGAGCAGGATAAGACTGTGAGGGAGGAGTTATTGAAAATTGGAAGTGGAAACATCAACAACTTAAGATATGCTAATGACACCATACTACTAGTAGAAAATAGCAATGACTTGGAACAGCTGCTGCAGAAAGTCAAGGAAGCAAGTGTAAATGCAAGATTATAGTTGAACTTTTAAAAAAGAATGACCACAGAAGATTTACCCAGCTTTACAGTGGGCGATGAAGACATTGAATTGGTTTAAGATTTTCTGTATCATCATTTGTTTCTACACCATCAGTAATTAATCTAAACAGAGGCTGTAGTCAAGAAATCAGAAGAATGGAGCTGTTGCCACATTGCAGAAATAAAGCAGTTTGACACTCTTTTATTGCCATGATTCAATGCTATGAAATTCTCAGGTTTGTAGTTTTGTGAGATATTCAGCCTTCCCGGTCAGAGAACTCTGGTGCCCCACCAAACTACAAATCCTAGAATTCCATAGCATTGAGCCATGGAAGTTAAAATGGTGTCAAACTGCTTTTGTAGTGTGGCAGCAGCCTAAGACTTAGAAGGGCATCTATGAACGAGCAAGATAAGATCCTCACGTCTGAAAATATTGGCTGGAATCCTGTTAGTTAGTCCCAGCAAGAATAGACCCATTCAGTGAATTGTTGAATGGTAAGTCAACACTTAGGTAAATCCTGTTGGTTCAGTGGGTCTGCTTTAGATAAGACTAGCAACAGAATTCAAGCCATTATCATTAAATATCAAAGTCAGGATAATCCATGCCATAATATAGTAGTATATTAAATTTCTCTGTATGGTGGTAAAAGCTGGTGAAAATCAACTAAATGTAGTACTGAAGGAGCATGAGCCCTAAAGCAAATCTGGCTTGAACTCTCAGTAGAAGTGAAAATGACTAAACTGAAGCTATTGTACTTCAAATGAGACAATGTGACTTATTAGAACAGGGGTAGGCAACCTTTTTGAGCCGGGGGCCGGGTTGCTGTCCGTCAGACAAAATATGCATGCACACTCTCTCAGCCCCAGAAAAGCCATGGCAAAACCCCTGTGTAGATTTTGTCAAGAAAAACCCCAAGAACAAGTAGTAACAACAATGATCAATATCAATATCATCATGGCGGGCGGTGGTGGCGGCGGCGGCCCCTGGGCCTTAGGTTGCCTACCCCTGCATTAGAAAATACACAAATGTTTGGTAAAGCTGAAAATGGAGACCACATTACATGTTCATTATTATTGTTTATTGCAGGGGTAGGCAACCTATTTGAGCCGGGGGCCGGGTTGCTGTCCCTCAGACAATTGGGGGGCCAAAAGCACCAAAAATAAATAAATAAATAAATTAAAAAAATATGCATGCACACTCTCTCAGCCCCAGAAAAGCCATGGCAAAACCCCTGTGGAGATTTTGCCAAGAAAACCCCAAGAATAAGTAATAACAACAATAATCAATATCATCATGGTGGCAGGCAGCGGCCATGGTTTACTGTCTGTTGGCTGATGGGTGACTATGAACAAGAAACCTCCAAATCACCCTATCATGTACTGCCCTACTCAGGTCTTGCAGACTCAACTATAGCTTCCTTGATTGAGTCTATCCATCTGGAATATGGCCTGTTTTCCTGCTGCCCTGCACCTTTCTAAGCATTAATGTCTTTTCTAGTGACTTCTCATGATATGGCGAAAGTATGACAATCTCAGTTTAGGCCCGAAACATATGGGCAAAAAGTGCCACCTTCGTGGTGATCCGGGGGCATGGCGTACAGATGACGCACATCTCCAGATTGGCCAGAAGTCACGCCGAGGCTGGCTAACATGGCCCAAGGCTGGCCACAAAAGGACCAGGGGAAAACTGCTCCTTGCTGGCGGTCCATTCCGGACCGCAGCAGCAGCCAGCCTCGGGATTGTAGCGGCTGGATGCCATGGTCCTGTTCCGATTAGGGGTTGATAGGGGCTAGAGCAGCCAGAGGCTGTTCCAAACGGCTGGTCTGTTTGACCCCTTTAGTCATCTTGGCTTCTGGGAATAATTCATGCCTTATTTGCTGCACAACCCATTTGTTTGATTTTGTAGCAGTCCATGGCAACCGTAGAATTCTTTTACTGCACCATATTGCAAATGAGTTGATTTTCTTCCTATCCACTTTCTTCACCGTCCAGCTTTCACAACCATACATAGAAATGGGAAATATGATGGCTCAGAAAAACCTGACTTTAGTGTTCAGTTATATATCTTTACACTTAATGTTCTTGTCTAATTTCTTCATTGCTGCCCTTCCAAGTCCTACTCTTCAGATTTTTTTAATGTAATTTTTTATTAAACACAAAATTTTATAGCATAAAATTGCATATAGGGAAAGCTCACTACACAATAACAACACTCCTTTTACAAAACACAAAACAAAACAGAAAGCACATACAGCATTACAATACAAGAGAAAAGAGTGGTTACACAACTGTCTCCCAACTTGCCAACTATTAGTAATAGTTATGTCTTAGTTTTACCTCCTCTAGAATTATGGCAAATGAACCTCTATCTATCTAATTGGAATGTTTTAATTACTTAATTATCATGATCTTAATTCTGTTTTAAATTGTTAATGGATTTTAACTATGTCATTTGTTTAATAATGTTTTATGGGGGGGGGGGGGAGAATGCTGTTTATTGTGAATGTGTTTTATGTTGTAAACCGCCCGGATTGGGCAACCATTGGGTGGTATATAAATAAATTTTATTATTATTATTATTATTATTATTATTATCCATTTTATCTACCATAAAATCTGCACAGGTAATTTAATCAGCATAATCATAATTTTCTGTTTCTATCCTTAATAATTTTAACCAAGCCAAAAACACCAATCTATTTAAATCATTATTATTTTTACTTAACACTAATCCTTCTATATTCCCTATTAAAACATAACATTTCTATCTCTATCCTAGTAGCTATTTTTCAAGTCCAAATGCACTTTGTCTTCTTAACCTAACATTCAGATGTATTAAGTTATTGAATTCCTCAGTCATTCTATTCTTAGTAGATCAGTCCAAGCCATGCCATATTTAAATACAGTCGCCCCTCCGTTTTCACGAGAGATCCATTCCAGACCCCCTGCAAAAACAGAAAATCGCCAATATTCAAGCTCTATTGGTTTGAATGGTGTTGTGTGCCCTCCCGCACACCCCATTTCATCCATCCACTCTTCACCCGCAAACTGGCAAGACCATGGACTCCAAGTCCACAAAAACAGAGGGACGCCTGTAGTTTTTACTTGTATTTAACATAAGTCCTCTTAAAGAATTCCCACCATTTAAAAAAGAAAAAAATGCCTCCCAGAACACAAACTTGAGAAAATAGCAGTAGTGACCGATGTGGTGAGAAGTTCATGTGACTTGGTGCCATAGTACCTGTAAAAATGGGCATTGTATCTGGCAGAAAGGCAAGGATGTATTGAACAAACGAGTCTTAAGTACTGTATCTAAAACTGGGTCGACCTATCCATGGGTCAATGTACTCTAACTCTTATCAAAAAAAGAACCATGCCCTGGTGAAAGATGAGAGCTTAATCTCTTCTTGGCGTACCGAAAAGAAGCATCAACCCCCCTCTACTATCTCATCCATCCAGACTTTAGGCCAGGGGTAGGCAACCTTCCCCTTTTAAGGGCCGAGGGACTTCAGCTCCCAGAAGCCTCAGCCATATTGGCCAATAGTCCCATGTTGGCCAATAGCTCCTGGGATTCTGGGAGCTGAAGTCTCTCGGCACTTAAAGGGGAAAGGTTGCCTACCCCTGCTTTAGGGTGAACACAAACAATTATACCTATCAAAACTTTTAAAGATCTTTAGCATCATTTTCCTTTACTTCAACCTTTACATCCTTTGTTTTACCCTCGACTTATCCATGGGTCATATCAAAATCCATAATTTTGGCCCCCAAATCTGCTCTCAACTTATACATGAGGTCGACTTATAGTCGAGTATATACGGTATAGGAACGGAATGTGCCAAGAGAATGAAGAGTGTGAATCTGCCAATACTTTATGGTTCAGTTTCACGTGGAAGTTTTGAAAGAATGGTGCAAAAGACCTACTTACTGGCAAGTTGGAAAACAGCAGCTATGGCTTCTTCCCACAACTGTGTATCTTGAGAAATAATGGGCAGTTCTATCAATCCCATCATGAAGAGAAGCTGACCGGCTGTCAAAGCGACTGTGGCAATCATATTACAGGCCCGCATCATGTCAAACTGCACTGTGAAGAACAAAAGTTGAAAGGGCATTACTAACTGAGCACAAATGTGAGAGAGCAGAGAAACAGAAACCATTACCTGTCCTTGCAAATAACAAAAATAGTGTTTTTGTTTATTATTTAATTTATATCCTGGTTTTTAATATGTATGCTCCCCAATTTATTCATTGAAAAACATGTCTTTTCAATCTAGTGAATACAAATTGATGGTTCCAATAAAAAAATAAAACAGTTCCACTTAGCAAACCAACAAACCAGCAAACCATCAAATGAAGTTTTTCCTAATATTCATCAAATCTGTCAGATTATCCATTCAAGCGACATCCAATTCTTTAAAGAACAGTAGGAACACCAGGTTTTTTCCAGAACCTAACTAAAATAATTCTTACTGCATTAATTAAACACTTGACCTTTCATGCTTTTACCTGGATTTCTGACAGGTAGTTCAGTATTATAGACTTTTCTTTTCTATGAACCTCTTTTAAATATTTTTTGTTGCTACAGACCATCAAGACTTTAACTTAAGATTTAAAACCCTAAAGTGCATCCAAATATTTATTTAAAGTTGCTCATCAAGGGTCCTCAAATTTGGAGAGAGGGAAGTAATAAACAAATCCACACACTCGTATTATGATTTTTTTATTGGAATGATTCCATACAAATGTAAAATAATAATAACAATAATATCTGAACATGGAACCATGGCCTAATATTTTTTAAGGAGCCCTGGTGGCATAGTAGTTAAATGCCAGTACTGCAGCCACAAGGTTGTGAGTTTGATCCCAGGCAGGGCTCCAGGGTCCACTCAACCTTCCATCCTTTCATAGGTCGGTAAAATGACTACCCAGCTTTTTGGGGACAATTGGCTTACACATTGAAAACTGCTTAGGAAGTGTTAGTTCACTGATAAATGGTATAGAAATGTACTTGCTATTGCTGTTGCTACTTGTTAATTTTCATTAATTAATGAAAAAGCTGGTACTGCATTTCACTTACAAGCCTTGTTATATCAAGCTTAATAGCCGAAACTGCTATTCGGTGCTCCGACTCTACATTTTTCAAATGGTTTCTCTATTTATTTTGAAGATAAATGAGAGCAGAAAATGATTTTTCACATAAGTATGTCGTTTCAAAGGGCATGAATACTTTCATATCCCTCTTCAGTAGTTCTGGAAAATCTGCTCGTAAGTGAGCCCAGAAATTTGGAAGGGTCTTGTTCCTTAAACTGCAGTTTCAGAGCACCATCTGCAGATATTTCTGTGATCTTAAGGAAGCCTTGGTGGCATAGTAGTTAAATGCCAGTACTGCAGCCTCTCACAGCCACAAGGTTGTGAGTTCAATCCTGCAGGGCTCCAGGGTCGACTCAGTCTTGCATCTTTCTGTAGGTCACTAAAATGAATACCTGGCTTGTTGGGGGTAATTAGCTTACACATTGTAAACTGCTTGGGAATTGCTTAATTCACTGATCAGCGATATAGAAATGTACTTGCTATTGCTATTGATCTTTTCTTCCTCTGTGAACCAATCTAGTTTATGCACATTAACTGAATATGGCTCTCTAATCCAGTTTTTGCTTGCATCAGGAGCAGGAAAATATTCACAGAAGCGATTCTCCAAATATTTCAGATGTCATGTGATAAGTGACGTGTGCTTCTCAAACAACTCTTTGTTGGTAGAACCAAGAAAATTTGTGAGGTTTGGAGATGTCTTCTCGTTTTGGTTCAATAGGTGATGATGCCACAATTCCAATTTTTTCATCGTTGCTTCAATCTAGTCTTCAACTTGAAAAACTGTAACTTTTTGTTCTTGAAGATCTAAGTTAAGCATATTTAAATGGGTGAAGATATCTGACAGATATGCTAATTTTACTAATTTACTAATCTGTCAAATGATCATTGAGGCGGAATTGAGGCACTGAGGTTCTGTTCCATGAGGAATAATCTTATTTTGTCTCTCAGTCCCCAAAAAATAAAGACAAAACTTTGCCTCATGTTAGCCAGCAACTTCACTATGTAGCAAAAGTTGATGGTGTTCATTGTCCACATCTTTATTTGCTTTTCATAAAATTGACAATCTTGACTGATTCATTTAAGGTTTTAGTTTTTCTGGTGTCTAATTATCAACTGTACACACTGCTGGTGTAAATAGTCATAGACACTCTTCCAATAAACCTGAGTCACAGGACAGCTCCAACAACATGGATCATATCTGTATCGGGTTCCACACTTCCATTAATCAGAACTAGCACTCAGTACATACTCTATTTGCTCACTATGGGTTCATGTTTCACCTAAACATGATTTTATAGTGAGCTGAGCCCCCCCCCATGTCTTGACCTTAAATGGTCCCTTTTATTCCTTGTTTTCTATACACTTACTGTGTTATTCCCCCATAGCATCTTGTAGGAAATACTCAAAAGACTTAAATGAATGAACAATCTTAATGTAATTGAAGTAAGAAATAATTCCTTCCTTAGTCTAATGCTAAAATTCTTTCAAAAGGAGTGGATAACCTAATTTCTACCAATTTCAGTTCTTCCTAAATGATTTAATTTTTAAAAGTATTCAGAAGTAAAGATATTCAAACCAGGGAGATAACTATCACTGAGTGTTACGGATCATTCCTATCTGTGGAAATTATCCCAAATATTTGATCAAATCCAGCCACCTGTGGCATTTTTGCTATTCCAAATGCCATAAGTCAGTTCCAAGTTTATGGAAAGGAGAATGAACTGTGAGTTGAGATCACAGGAACATACAGCCATCCTCAGCTCTTGGGAGGGAAGACCATGGTTAAAATATGATGGATAGGCAGAGATAAGATGCATGGCACCTTTACCAAAAAGACACTTGGCCTTTATGGAGTCATCATATGTATACATATTTTAACAAAATATTTTAACAAATATTTAACAAATATTTAACAAATGTTTTTAATTATTTGTATTGATTTTCAAGTCCTTATACGATAGTCAAACATTACAGTGCAACATAATAACAAATATAACAATAACAGTAGGATGTGATGTTACTCAGTGATTATTAGTTTGCAGGATTCCGTGAATGGGATTCGTCTGGAGTCAGTTCTGTCTTTGCGTTGAGTTGTAAAGTGTCCTTCCAGAAGTTGCTGTGAGAGTCCAGAGGTTGGAAGTGGTGTGAAGGTTCATTTACATATTCAATATAGTTAACAAAACATTTTAATAATAATAAAAGTAATAACATTAGTTAATATGTACACTTGGGCGTAGTGGAGTAGGACTCTGGAGACCAGGGTTTGGTTCCCAGCTTGGCCATAAAACCCACTGGGTGACCTTGGGCAAGTCACACACTCTCAGCCACAGGAGAAGGCAATGGCAACAAATCTCCTCTGAACAAATCTTGCCACGAAAACCACATGATAGGGTTGCCTTAGGTTGCCATAAACTGGAAATGACTCAAAGGTACACAACAACAACAAATACTTTATATGTATTTCACTTTTTTACTCATATATTATTTTAATTTTTTGTCTTGGCAATTCATCTGTGTCTGCCATGCATGTTTACTAGAAATCAGTTTACACTGGCTTATGTTCCCTGAAATAATCTGTGTTTTCCTTATTTTTCTTTTTAAACTGATTTCCTGTTTTTATCCTTTTCCTTCCTTTCCCTCTAGGATTCATAAGCGCAACTGTGCCAACACAGCATCATATCATGCTGCTCTTCTCAGGTAGAAAAGTCTTCCCATATAAATGGGAACAGTTGAAAGGAAAGTTTTCTAGCACCAAAGTTGGAGCCTCAAGATCCATGGTGCAGTTGTTGTTGGTTTCTTGTCAACTATTACAATTAGAGATTTAAAGCATAGTAAATTTGTTTTTGTCAAAATTATTCAGTGTGTTAATTAGGATTATTTCATGTGACCATCACTGTATCTTGGCACAGTTGTATTTATGAATCCTAGAGGGAAAGGAAGGAAAAGTATACCATAGATTATGCTAGAACTGGACAAACAGATGTTGTTGGGTTGTTGTTATTAGTTACACCAAGGGTAGGCAACCTTTCCCCTTTAAGGGCCAAGGGACTTCAGCTCCCAGAATCCCAGGAGCTATTGGCCAACATGGGACTATTGGCCAACATGGCTGAGGCTTCTGGGAGCTGAAGTCCCTCGGCCCTTAAAGGGGAAAGGTTGCCTAACCCTGAGTTACACCTCTCACCTTCCGTAGGTAGCATAACCAATGACGAGGGATTATGGAAGTTCTGTTCTGAAAATGTCTGGAAAGCCACAGCTGGCCACCTCTCAGATAGGCAGCTATGTTTACTGAAAAGAGGCCATAGCTCAAACATAAAGGAGAAGTTGGAAAGGTCGTTTTGGATTATTAGAATCCCTCAGTCATCCAAAGGCCCAGACACATCAATACTGACTGTAATTCTTCTGCCATAAAGGGACTATGCTGATTCTGGGAGTTGCAATGCAAAAAAGTAATTCTTGACATGATACAAAAAAAGTAACTCTTGACATGAAGCACATGCTTTGCATGCAGAAGGTTCAGGCACAGTTGCTGGCATCTCCAATTTAAAAGGTTGGCTAGCTGGTGATGGTAAAGTCCCTCTGGCCAAAAAGACCATTGGTGGTGGTTGTGTGCCTTAAAGTCATTTCTGACTTATGGCGAACCTACCATGGGGATTTCTTGGCAAGTTTCTTCAGAGCTGGGGTTGCCATTGTCATCCTCTGGGATTAAGAGTGTGTGACTTTCCCAAAGACACCCAGTGGGTTTCCATGGCCAAGCCAGGTTTCAAACCTTGATCTCCAGTATCCTAGTCTGACACCCAAACCGCTACATATAATCTCTAGGCTAAATGGACAAATAGTCAGATCTGAAGTATAGCTGCTTCCTGTGTTCTCAATACAAGCATGAGAAATCTTACCTGTGTATAAAGAAATTATCATTCTCTGGGGGAATCCCTCTCTGGCATCACTCCAGGAACCACAATGCTTCATTAAAAGCACTATCATCTGCTGTTCAGACAGTGATGGAGATCACTACTGTAATTTATTTGTTTCAGTGGCAATTTATCAGTAGAAAGTTATTTTTAAATTTTATGATCAGAGGAGGCAATACTGAATTTACTTTAAAGAATGAGGAGTTAAGCAAATTCAAAGCCGCAGTCGAATAGGACTTTTGCAGCCAAGCTTTTCAAAACTTTTCCATAGCGTTTTTCCCTTGGGGATGCTGTTTCAAGGATCCATTTCTTCTACTGTTCCTTAACTTTAAAGAGGTTTAAATTAATTACATTAATAGATAGATACCCACACTTCAGAATCCTTTGTGCCATTGCAAAACCTCTAAAAAGTAAGAATGTTGGTGCTGAAAGGAGCTAATATTTCTCCTTTCCATCTTCCAGAAGATGAGACCATTGATTAGGAAGGAGCTTCAGTTTTCCAAGCCATATTCAATGATTGTCCTTGCTAGTATCAAGCACAGCACCACTGTCATTTGCATGAGATTGCCTGTCAAGGAGTGATGAGTTCCTGAATTTTATAAAGACTTTTAATGTCCTTTGTATATGATATACACTGTTACCATAGCCATTATATGTATGTTGAAAACAGGGGGAAAAACCCTCTTGTCTATTTCTGGATGCCATTCTTGAATCAAGAGCTGTCAGCTTTGTCCATTTATGATTTCCTTTTGGCGTTGTTGCAAGTTTTGCCTTGGTTACATCATATTGGGATTATGGTACCGTAATTCACTCTGTGTGGAGCTGCTTTTGGAAAGTGTTGAGCTGGTCACAAGGAAAACCAAAATTCCTTGTTTCAGCAACTTCGCTGGCTACCATTCTGTTTTCAAATGTAGTTCAAGATGGTTGTGAACTAAAAAGCCATCTATGGCTTGGGTTCAGACTACCCTAAAGGCTGTTGTCTCCCCATATGAGCCTGCCCACATTTTGAGACCTTTGGGGCAAACTTTTCTATCAGTCTCACCAACCTCACAGATACATTTGGTGCAGAAACAAGAGAAGGCCTTCCTGGTGGCTGCTCCCAGGCAACTCCCATAAGTTAGGATATGCTTTCCTTCCACTGGCAGGCAAAGACCTTTCTGCTCAGACAGGCTACTAACAACTTACTGACTGCTTCCAAAGGTACTTTAGTGGACACTGAGCAACTATATAAAAGAGACAAAAGGATGACAGAGTCTATCAAGGAAGAACCTTTTGACAGTGAACCCACATTTTAAAAAGAGATGCAGAAGAAGTTTTCAAAGTACTTGTTGTTGGTCCCTGCCATCCAGTTGATTTCATCTTATGGCAACCCTATGAATGAGAGACCTCCAAGTCACACTATTATTAACAGCCCTGCTCAGGTCTTGCAGATTCAGGGTCATGGCTTCCATGATTGAGAGTATCCATCTATAATGCAGCCTTTCTCCTTTCCCATGCCTTCTACCCTACCAAGCATTATTGTCTTTTCTAGTGAGTCACATCTTCTCATGATATGACAGTCTCAGTTTAGTCATCTTGACTTCTAAAGAGAGTTTAGGCTTGATTTGCTCTAGACCTATTTATTTGTCATTTTGGCAGTCCGCCATGTCCATACAACTCTTGTCCAGCACCACATTTTGAATGAGTTGATTTTCCTTCTGTCAGCTTTCTCCACTGTCCAGCTTTCACAACCACACACAGAAATAGGAAATACAATGACACAGACAGTCCTAACTTTAGTATTCAGCGATCTATCTGTAACACTTCAGGATCTTGTTTTGTTTCTTTATACCCGCCTGTCCAAATCCTAGCCTCCTTCTGACTTCTTGACAGCAGTCTCCATTTTGACTAATGACTGAGCCATGGATTGGAAAATCTTAAACTATGTCAGTGTCATCACTATTTAATGTTATATAACCTCATTTGTGATCATTATTTTTGTTGTCTTAATGTTCAACTGTAAACCTGCCTTTGCACTTTCTTCCTGGACTTTTTTCATTAATCATTCTAGGTCTTCACTATTTCTGCTACTAGTTTGGTATAATTTGCATATATTAAATTGTTGGTGTTCCTTCTTCCAGTTTTCAGACCTCCTTCCTCTAAGTCTAATTCTGCTTTACGTATGATGTGTTTGGTGTACACGTTTAACAGGTAGGGTGATAAAATGCTGAGCATTTCCAATCTGTGGGCCATTCTTTTGTTTTCCATATTTATTGACAAATTTTAGTTAGAACTTTAGATTTTAATCGCTGTAGCTTAAAGCAACTCCATTGGTATGTCATCTGTTCCTGTTGATTTATTTCTCCCAATTGCTCTGAGTTCACGTCCACGTCACTTTCTAAAACTGTGGGTTAATTTTTAAATGGTTGTCCTCCTTTCCTTTCTTTTATATATCCAGGAGTAGCTGTGTTGACCATACAGCAAAATATAATAACATTCAAAATCCACCCCCACCCCCACAGTGATAGCTTTATTGGTCAACCAAAATGTTTTTACCTGAGAGAACACCTCTCTAGGAATCTCTAGGTCCTCCACTGCAACTCAGTGGTCAACATCTGCCAGACATTGACCATAGAGTTGCACTGGAGGAGCTACAAATGCCTAATGGAGTGTTCTCTCTAGGAATCTCTAGGTCCTTCAGTACGACTTTTGGTTAAAGTTGACCATAGAATTGTGCTGGAAGACCTAGATATTCCTAGAGAGAACATTTTAATAAAATCTGTGAATAATCGAATCCACAAAAGTCAAAGCTGTAAATATGGAGAGACAAGTGTATTTCACTTTTAGCATTTTTTCTGTCAATATTTCTCAAGGTATGGTGCTCATAGATCTTAGAATCATAGAGTTGTATGGGATTCCATAGGCCAACACATCCAACCCTCCACTCAGTGCAGAAATTCCAGCTACAGAATCCTTGAAGGTAGCTGTCCAGCCTCTTTTTGAAGATGTCCAGAGAAAGAGACCCTGCCGTCTCTGTAGGTAATTTAATCCATTGCTGAGCCACTGCTGTTCATTTGAAACTACCTTCCTGTACCTTCTCTGCATGGAGTTTAGAAGGACCAGGAATGCATAGACACAAAGATATTGGTGCTGAAAGAGTGCCTCAAATCCCTGTTCCCCTCAAAGTCCTAGTTTTGTATTCTAACATGGGGGGAAACAGCAAGGAACTTACTGGAGATTGTTAAAGCATCCTCTTTTGCCCCGACTGCTTAACACAGCTTTTCACTGCAGATTACACAGAGTAATGTGTTAAAATGCTCCCAATGAGCTGTGCTATGGCAGTGTCATAAAATGTGGTAATTTGGTAGATGCCATGGTAGACAGGAGAAAAATTAAGACGGTGTATTCGAATCTGCTTTGCATAAAACTGGATTCCTTCAGTGGTATGAACAGCCTGTGTGATATAGCGGTGTGAGCGTTGGCCTACAATTCTGAGAACAGAATCGATTCCCCACTCAGCCATGGAAACCCACTGGGCCTCCTTGGGCAAGTCACACATTCAGAAAACTCCACGATAAGGTTGCCTTAGGGTCTCCATAACTTGAAGGCACACAACCACAAATGAACTGTAATCTTTGGATGCACATTTCTAAGTCTGGATTCCCAGACTGCATGTATATAGCCTGTAATAGCTCAACCAAGGAGAAACCTCAGAGATCTGGCTAAGGACCTCTGGCATTGTCTAATAAATGCTGCCTCTGTGAACATTTTCCAGTTTCTTATTCCCACACAGAGCTGTGCTCTGGCTTCTCCCCTTCTCCCATATTTCATTGTAAATATTGGTTTGTGTGAATCTTATAGCATGGACAGACAAGTGTTTATATTTAACACACATGGAAGTCATTGACATTGTTGGACTGCTCCCACTTGAGTGACTTCTGTAATCAGGAGAGACTTCAATTGCCAATGGGTTTTACATCACTCGCCTTTCCCCCTCTGTCTTTGATATCTCTGGCAATCTTCTCTGCCCCTGCACCCCCTTTTTAATGTCCTTTCTGCTTATTAGTTCAGCTACATATACCACTAAGCTGGGGACCATGCACTGCCTGAATAGGAATGCTATGCAAGTACAGCTGGGGCCATCTGTGTACGACGCTCTTCCAAATAATTTCCAAGCAATTGTATTTTACATTGTACCATTGAGTTTTAATGATGTAAGCCGCCTCGATTGTCTGACAGAGGGACAGGATATAAATAAAAATTATTATTATTATTATTATTATTATTATTATTATTATTAGTCTGTAGGCATCAACAGTTCATTAACATAACATCTGGAAGTGCTGCTTAACCCCCTGCCCCAAAATCCTGCCATTTTTCTCTAATTCAGCATCAGCAGTACTTCTCAAAAAAATAATGCAATTTGGTGAAACCTTCTGAACAGGTATATGGTAATTTGTATAGCAGTGGAAAAAACAATACTACTAGGAAAGGTGGAGGGAAGCAGAAAGAGAGGAAGGCTGCATGCTAGATGGATGGACTCTATTAGGGAGCTCATGGGTATGAGTTTGCAGGACCTAAGCAGAGCAGTGGAGGACAGGGAGTCTTGGAGATGTCTCATCCACAGGGTCGCCATGGGTCACGATTGACTCAAAGGCATTTAACAACAACAAAAATAGCAGTGGGGATCTCTAATGTGCTTCTGTGTTTTAATAAGATTTTGATCCATGGAATTAACACAAGACTGCACTACCACTGATCCTGCATACAGTGGTAAGATCCTTGTATTTTATGGTTCCCCATGGTAGTTAGTGAGATTACAAAAGCATATATCGTAGAATCTTCTCCTGCCCAGGAGCTTGCGCAGCATTGTTCCTTGTGTAGAACCCCAGTACTATGCCTGCATTGTGTTCTGTGGACTGAGGCATGAAAGTTCAGTCCAATGAAATCTCATAGCTATAATGCTAGACTTAAATCAGATTTTGCAAAACTGTTGGGCCAGTACAGTCCAACACATACAGCATGGGAAGAAATCAATTTAACAGACAGGGTGGTTGTGAAGATAACATGGGGTAGCCTCTGTGTATAGTAAGAGTCAGGTAAAGGAGAGGGGACTGATATCCAGAATTGCGTGTAACAGTGGTGACAGTATGACTCCAGGGAGAAAAACTTACAGGCTGTTAAATTCCAAAATCCAACATTTATGCTTGAACTTTTAATTTAACAGCTTTAAGGCCTTGAAACCGTCTTTCTTGTTTCAGCATACATGTAGCCACTCTCAGACCCATGATCTATATAGGTATACCTTGAACTTTTAGTTGAACAGCTTTAAGGCCTTGAAACTGTATTTTTTTGTTTCTCCATACACGTAGCCATTCTCAAACCCATTATGTATATAGATATACCTCAACTTAAAATGCAGATGTGTTCCTGGGGATTACTTCTTTGACATAAAATTTGGTATGAGAAGCAGATATAATATGAAAACAATAGGTTCCTATACCACAAAAAAGAAGAGCAGTACAACAGGTTTCAGCAGACTTTTGGTGAAAAAGTATGCACACATGAAAGGCAAAGGGGGGGGGGGAGGAAATCGGGTCAGGTAAGCCCTGCATCAGTAAAGAAAAAATATTTTGAACTTTCTATAGACCAACTGAAAGCTGCTTTCAAAATACATACATACAGGGAGCCAGCATGGTTTGAGCGTCGGATTTTGACTCTGGAGACCAGGGTTTGATTCCCAGCTCAGCCACAAAACCCATTGGGTGACCTTGGACAAGTCATATGCTCTCAGCCTCAAGAGAAGGCAGTGGCAAACCTCTTCTGAACAAACTCATCAAGAAAAACCCATGATAGGATTGCCTTAGGATCACCATAAGTTGGGAACGTCTTGAAGGCACACAGCAACAGCACATATATATGTTGTTATATATTTTTCTTCTTTAACTAGCTTCCACTTTTCTTATGATTTCCATTTTGATGATCAATCATATAGGTCTGTGCTTTTTTCACATGCTGGGTGTAGATGGTGAGGCAGGATTATTCATTCTCCCCTTTTCTCTGTTTTTCATGGATGCTCAGTACAGGATTCTGGAAGCAGCTGCTATTTACCTTACTTGTTAATAGGCAGAACACACAGGTACAGTAGGATCGCTTGAGTAGAAACTCATTCTTTCCCAACTCATGTTTCCTGCAGACTCACAGCTGCAGTTCAGTACTAAAAGTCTCTTTCTCCAATCCTCCTTCACCATCCTCCAATGCTGATGAGGCTAAAAAACAACTTCCAGCTAAACAAAGGAAGGAGAAAAGGGTAGGGCTGGACAGATATATAAAAAGACTTTGTAAAAAGGAGCTTCTTTGTCAGTGATTGTTGCCGTTGAGTGCCTTTAGGTTGTTTCTCATTTATGGCAACCCTAAGGCTATCATGCGGTTTTCTTGGTAAGTTTCGGGAGATGGAGAGGTTGAGAGAGTATGATTTGCTCAAGGTCATCCAGTGGGATTACATGGCCATGCCAGATTTCGAACCCTGGTCTGCAGAGTCCTAGTCCAATGCTCAAACCACTACACTATGCTGGCTTTTTCAAAGACTTTGTTGACTGATGTATGCCTGTAATTTTACTCTAGATATACAAGGCAAGCAGGAATCTGTTTAACATGTCAGCCTTGGAGTGGGTTGCCTTGGATTGAGGTGGACTCTCCTTCATTGAAGTTCTTTAAACAGAAATAGGATGACCATCTCTTGGGAGTGCTTTACATACATATAATGGTGGAGTGGGACTAGGTAGACCTTAGGACCCCTTCCAACTCTTGGATTATGTGTCTTCCAAAAGCTGCGCTTCCCACTATGAGTGAACCTTGAGCATACCTCATTTCTATGTACTTTTAAAAGTGTAAATCAGTGATATTTTACTCTTTCTAACAGTGGTCATGGAGGAGGAAGCTGAATGTGTATATCTTCCCGTCTCTTTACTTGGTTTTATCACATCTTTATTTGTTTCACCTGAGAGTTGATATAGTAGTATAAGGAGCCACTAAGTTGTTCTGTTGCCACCTCTACTAAATGTCACTAAAACCTAATTCTCAAGAATTAGTAAACCAATCTGTGGTTTGTACTAGTTCAGACTGTGCATGAAGGTTTTGGGGGGTTAATTCTATTCCTTCTCCTTTGCTTATGATTTAAAAATCGTATCCACAGAAAACCACTATGTCAGAGAGGAAATGTAGCATACCCTTCTCCCTGACGTATTAATTTTCTCTGTGCAGGAATATTTTTCCTGAAGGAGTACACATTCTTTTAAACTTCAACTGCAGACTTGAAGTAGCACCATTGAATTATAGTTTTGCAGAGATGAGGACTACTGTAGGTTGTTAGTTCTTGTCAAGTTTCCATTTCCTCCTCTTTTAATCATTCTACATCTTCCATCTTGCAGTCTGTGTTTTTCCACCCTGGCTAACAGAATCAAAATGATCTGTTGGCCATTGTTGTGGTTTGTTCTTTATACAATCGGCTTAATCAAAAATCAACGTACAGATGGCCCTCTGTATCCACAGATTCTGCATCCACAGATTCAGGCATCCATAGCTTGGGGGAGAAATCCAAAAAGCAAACTTTAATTTTGCCATTTTATATAAGGGACCAAACCCCAGCAGACAGCAAGGGTCCACTGATTTGTGCCAGATACTTCTAAGATACTCATCTTAGAAGTAGTTGGCACAACACAATGGGCCCTTGCTATCCACTGGGGGTTGGTTGCAGGACCACCTGTGATTCCAAAATCAATGGATGCTCAAGTCCCATTATATACAGTGGAGTAGTAAAATGGTATCCCTTATATAAAATTTCTTAGAAATTTTGAATGTTCTAGTGATCACATGAATGGGTGGGACAAAGAAATGTGAGAAAAAAAATCTGTACAAGAGATAAAAAAGGAGTAAGGGGGGAAGGAATGTAACAGCATCTTTATGCCTGGGTGTTTTTTTTTTTAAATTTTAGCATGAGTTTTCATGGATATAAACACACTTCTTCAGATGCAGTACTCTGAAGAAATCGGTTTATAACCACAAAAGCTCATGCTAAAATAAAACCCAGTTAAGTGTAAAAGTATCGTTGCATTCTTCCTCCCCCTCCCTTCCTGCTTTTTTTATGCTGCAGGAGACTAACACGGCTATTTCTTTGAAAACTGTACAAGAGATAGAGATCCTGTCCTTATCCCACACTGACCTTATTTATTTACCTTCCTCTAAGGACTTTAGGGTAATGTACATTATCCCAAGAGCCAACGTGGCATAGTGGTTTGAGCACTGGGCTATGACTCTGGAGACCAGGATTCAAATCCCTGCACTGCCATGGAAACCCGCTAGGCAATCTTCAGCAACTCACACTCTCTCAGCCTCAGAGGAAGGCAAAGGCAAATACCCTCTGAGCAAATATTACCAAGAAACCCTGGGATAGGTTCACCTCAGGGTTGCGATGACTCAGAATTGACTTGAAGGCACACAACAACAAAAAGAACATTATCCTGCTGGTAATCTACCTGTAGCAACAAAGAAAAGTCTGATCTGCACTTGGGGCAGAATGAAGAAGTAGAATGCAGAAGTAGTCTAAATTGCTTCAGAGGACAGTGAGGAGTATCCCATTATTTTTATCTCCAAAAATCCCATTAAAACCTCCTTACTGGGAGGCAAAGATGACTGACACTTATCAGACTGAAAATTGGTTTTCCCATTTCTGTACACTGTGAATTTTGTATTAATCCACACTTGCCCTTGTATCAGTGTGCATACCTGTTGAGCATTGGCTGTATGCCAAACCTTATCAGACCCATGCTACCTGTGTTACTTTACATGTCTTTTGTCATGTAGTATCTGCTTTTTTAATATCTGAGGTTTGTAAGGGTTCACGGGTAGTGTCTAGTCCAGAGCCTCGGGTGCCACACTGTTCTTCCCCCCACATTTTACCATCTCAGAGGACATCTGAGCAGAGAAGGCCAGGCTTGGTTTGTACAGAGGTTATTCAAGACTGATAACTCAGCAAATGAAATCCTGTCACATTCAAGAAGCAGCCACAAAGATGCAGATTTCTGCAAACAAGACATAATTGGTGCTTGAAATTTGAGGTGCGGCAATAGTCACTAGTTTATATGCTTTGGAAGGATCGGACAAGTTAATGGACCAAAGGTACCATGCATTTGTTAGGGCCTGAAAGCTAAACAGAACTTTTACATCTAGTTTATATTGCCTAATATCATATTTCTGAGAAGCAGAAGCAATGAGGGCTATAGTCTTTATTGATTGGTTGTGGACTGCCCAATTATCTCTGAAAACTGGATGATGTCTCTTTGTTTGATCCAGTGGACTATTTCTTGTGTTCCTAAAATCATTTTCTTCTCTGTCCAGTCCAAGTACACAAACTAGGCAGCTGCACTTCCTCCTAAGTATTACCGTTATTGTAACAGGAACTGTCTTCTCTAATTATTTTTCAGGGTTGGGATGGGTTAGTTTTGTCTATTTATAACAATGCTTGGAATAATTAATTTGAATTAGAGCTTCCACATTCCTCCGACAGATGTTCTTCGAACAAGTGGCAGTTCTTCGGCTGAACGACAAGGAGTTAGAGCATAGCTTTTAATCAGCTGACCCAGATCTTTCTGGAGGAAGATTTCAATCAAGACAGAACATCTTTGTTCTTGAAAACCACATCTAAAAATGTTACAGCAAAAATATTCAGATTTTTATCTGCAGCAATTATGAGAGACCTTTTCTTCTCTCTCTCTTTTTAAAATGAAGCCCAGATTTCTTGGTATTCTAACAAGACAGCAGCACGAGGTTTTTCTCAGATGATGCAGTGATATAAGCGGTTCAGTAACAATAGCAAACAATAATATAAGGATTGTTCTCTTCCCACTTTTACAGCCATTTTAAATTCTGGAGTGAATTCTGACTCACCTTTCCAATCATATGAGTCACTGAGGTCTTTGGATAAGAGAGAATCTTTGGAGATGAGGCATTGGATAAGAGATAATCTCTTCAGAAATCTGGGCAAATTGGTTGGGTTGTGTGTAACAGAGATTGGAATATTTTCTGAAGTATCTCCTCCAAATTCAAAACCCATTTTGGAAGAACCTCTTTCTGCTTCTTGGGTCTCAGTTAGATTTGTTGTTGTTGTTGTGTGCCTTCAAGTCATTTCAGACTTATGGTGACCTCAAGGCAAACCTGGGATTGGGTTTTCTGGGGCTGAGAATGTGTGACTCACCCAAGCTGCTTCTAAAAAGTAGTTTCTGCCTTGCTTGTTCTGAGTTACAGGCTGGAAGGATGCATATTCTAAGTTTTGGGACGGCTGTCTGAAAGGGGATCATAGCTCATAAAGTCTCTTCTTGAGAACTTGGAGAGCTACTCCCAGTCAGGCTAGACAGTACTGGGTTAAATGGACTAAATATTATGACCTTCCTATTTGACCTGTACTGTGGCCACATCACCTTCCCCATGCAATCATTTTGCTTGCTTACCATTCTTGCAAAATATTCCTACCTCGTAAACTTGAACAGCACAGGTGAGTTTTTACACTGTTTTTCTATGAACCTATTAAGGTGCAACCAAGGAGACCTGTCTTGAGCAGAAGATCTGCAGACAGATTAAGGAGGAGCTTCTTACTCCTTTCCACTCTGTCGGTTTTTAAAAAGCAGCCAGGCTACGCAATTTTTCCACCCCAACCTCCTCCCTCTTTTAGCATCTTAATCTTTTTCTAGCCTAGATGAGTATCAATCCAAAGGGGCACCAAGAATCCACAGTACCTGTAGTATTCAGCCCATTTCAGACTGAGCCGTGATAGAAGGAATACTTCAAAGAATTGAGTTTTGTCGTGTGTTGCATGCCAACATCTTAGTGGTGCTGTCTATGTAACGTATGATAAGGCAGTGATGGTAAGAAGGAAGACTTACGTTTGACTGTGCTACGAGATTCCTGGAACCCAGCTGGCTCTGTACCCCAGCCCAAGGATTCACATTCACGCTCTGCCCCTTGCCCATGCCTGCCACTTGTGCCTGCACCACCTTTTCCCTTCTCTGACAGCCAGCACATCTTCCACAGCCCCACACTGCGCTTGCGCCCATCCTCCAAGGTCTGGTACACCCAGTTGGGGGTAAAGGCAGCAGCATTGTTGAGAATAAGTGAAACCAGAGCTATCAACACAGCTGTGGCTACAAGTTTCTGGACAGTCATATCTGACTGTCATCCACTGCTGGCAGACACTCTTTGTAGAAGATCCAAGAGTCCCAATCAGTTGTAGTGCATTGAATTAGGATTGTAGATGGAAAGTAAGCACAGGAGGCTGTTATGGATGGCTAGAGAACATCACCATTCATTCTCAAAGTCAGCTGCTACGGTATGTCTGATCGCACCAAGAAATAGTAGGCAGGGAAAATAAATCCATATAAAAGGAGCAGGACTGTCGCTTCCACAATGCTGCGTTCCCAAGTGATACTTTATCCACCTTCTTGTACTTTGAGCAGAGCTGAGCTGATGACCAGCTGAAATGCTTGCATTTTTCTGGGACTTGATTTGCAAAATGTTGAGGTAGGGACTGCCGCGTTCTTGGATAGCTTCGGCGAATATGCCTGGAAATGTTGCAGGGCACTTCAGCCCTCTGGAGCACAGCTGTGAGAAGAGACTGACACCCACATATAAGAGTTAAGCAACGAGACCTCCAAAATCGTACAGCTCTCCAGGCTCAGAACATCCCGCAAACACTGTAGAATTTCATTCTCACTGCCAAAGCAAATTCTGAACGCCACCAAAAAATGCAGCGTTATCGCCAAGGAGGTCTGGAAGGCTGGTGTATTCCGAGGAAATCTTCTCCACTGTTCTTGTTCTTCTATAGATATCAGACCTGGGAGCAATCGAAGCAGGAAAGCTGAACCTCTGCTCTAAGGAAGTTTTTCCCTCCTGTCTCTCAATGGAGAGAGGAAACAGTTGTTTTTGTGGCTGTTTTTGGTGAGAGTCAGGGCGTAGCCGAGTGCAACAAACAGAGCCACTGCCACAGCAGTCAGATATGAACAGGATGTGTTTCCTGAAAGGAAAAGACTGACGAAGACTTCTAAAGTCCCAGTCAATCTCTGTCTCTCTCTCTCCACCCCCCAGTCCTCCTCCTTAATACCAGTTAACTCCCTCCCTCCGTTCTCTTTCTTTGGTTCCCAGAAGAAAACGTGAGAATTCAATGAGATAGTATTAAACAAATATCATACAAAAGGGCCTCTTGAAACATCATTGGAAAAGGAACCTTGCTTCCCTAGTGCCCATCCCTTAACTGTCAACGGTGTTAGTGGTCCCAACCATTAAATACAACTGGCAAGACTTTGGGGGGCTGGATGTGTAGGCCACTTTTCAAGCAAAAGGCAAAACAAAATCAAACAAAACCCTCTGAAAGCTAATCTACTACAAGAGAGGAAACCTGGAGATGCATTTAGGACGTTGCTTATTCCTTGAGGGTCGCTGCTGTTATATCAGTCTCCCAAAGACAAATTTAGCATCACACAATGTTCTAAGCACACTCTAAAACCCACTAATTTTGCACGTGCAGCAAAGATTCAGTCATGTAGATGACCCCTGAGAATGGCCAAAGGATTCCCAGCCCATCTTGTTCTTTATTTCATTAAGCCAGCCTTCGCTTGGAAAGAACATCTTTGATTTCATTTAATTTTAATTATAATCCACTTTTCAGGTGCAGACCAAAATGTGAAATCATCCTGATTAAATCTAACAAGAGCTAGAGTAAAGCAGCAATAAAATGGTCATGAAAAGCAGATATCAATGATAAAAAGATGAGCAGAAACATCCAAAAATCAAAAAAGAACAATAGCAGTATCCAGAAATAGAAAAGTCAGCCCTAATCAGACAAATAAACCAGGACATAACTAGTTCTCTTTATATTTTGCTAGTATAAAGTATGTAATAAGTTGGTGATGGTAAAATAGTAATACAGTAAGTGACAGAATTCAAAGATATAGTTGTGTTAGTCTGTAGAGAGATCTTGTAGCACCTTTGAGACTCACTGAGAGAAAGAAGTTGGCAATACAAGCTTTTGTAGACTGCAGGCTACTTGCTCAGATGCATTTGTAAGTGACAGCAGTTGGACATCAAACGTGAGCTGTGCATTTCCATTTTTTACTTCTGTTTATAAAATTCTTCCATACATTTGGGGGGATGGTTGTTGTTGGTCTATTACAGCATAACTAAGCAAACCAGAAGGTAGTGATGGTTATTAAGCCTGAAACCTTCTCACAGCAAGAGCTGTTTGACAATGAGATAGACTGCATCAGAAGGTAATGGGATCTCATTCTCAGGAGATCTTTAAGCAGAGGTTGGATAGACATCTTTCAGGAGCGCTTTACTTGTGTCTTGCTGCATGGAAGGGTTGGTCTACATAGCCCTTGTGGGCCCTTGAAATTCTATGATTCTATGATATTCTCCGTTTTCCATATAAAAGCTCACCTCCATTTTTTTTTTCTGAAGAAAGGCATCCAGCAGAATCACAGAGGCATGGTGAAGTCTACACAACAGAATTGTTGTCATAAGGAAATCCTGGACAATTGAGAGTAATTGACAGAGAGTTCCCAGACCTTCACCAACCAACAATTCTCAGCATACCTTGCAAAGAGTCTTGTCACTTATACCAAGTTTGTAATTTAAATGTAAATATGCTCTTGTCTGCTGTGTCCCTGTAATGCCCACTGCTGGTGACAGGCTTTTTTGTGCCCTAGTCAAACTAATTACTTGCACTCTGCACAAAAATTGCTAACTTACATTTTCAAAAAGAGATATCTTGTGGAAAACATGAAAAGCACAAACCTTGAAACTGCTGAATTTAGGTATGTTAAATTGCAAGAATAAGTGATAAGAGAGGTATTCCTTCTGGTGCCATAGACTTTGGAAGTCTTCACGCTGTTCCTGTAAGTTCACAGCACAGATTTTCAGCATCCGAATCTTTGTTTCCATTGTGCAACAATGATTTTTTCCAAATTCTTGCAGGCCTGGAGTACATCCTCAGTAGTTTTTCTGTTGATTATTCAAGCAGTCAAATAGGGAATCAGATTGTTGTATCTCTTGGAATCTCTTTTCAGTAGGTTATATGGTCATGTCTAGGACAGGAGAGTAGGATTTAACTTTGACTTTCTGCTTTGGATCTTCTGGTGCCTTTTCTTAGGCCTCATACTCAAACTGCTGTTTATATATATATATAACTTGTTCTTGGTTCAGCGTCTGGAAGTATTTGTAGCACCTTTGCAGTATCAGTAGCATCTATCTAAACTTGAAAACCCACATCACATCTGCAGTTCACAAGGATTCTTGGGACCCTTTTAGGCTACCCAGTAATAGCGTTATATTCCTCTTTAACTACTATGGCAACTACTGTAGGATTTGCAATTTAGGGAGTGGTAGTTAGAATTTTTTGCCAATGAGCACCAAACTATAAATCCCAAGATTCCCAAGATAAATCCCAAGATTTCATAGGATTCATTTAAATTGAAAACATAGCAGTTAAATTGAAAACATAGCTCTATAACTGTGTAGTGTGAAAGGGCCTTTGGTTACTTGCACTTACCTTTTAGCTAAATTTAAACCAGCTTCCTTATTTTGTAGCAGCTTGCTTGTAAAATTGATTTCCAAAAGGATGTTATACCATGTGACAAGGGATGCTACAAACTTGAACTTACAGGTTGCATCAGATAGGGCCTTAGCTTCAGTTCAGGAAGTATTTCCAGATAAAGCTTTTAGGCTTGCATCATCATATATACTACCAAGGTGATACCTCAGTGATTCCAAAACATCAGTCTGATTCTCCAGTTTTGTTTTGCTCAATGGCTTAACAGTTATGTCTAAGTCTAGTTAGAATTTCCCAGTGCTCAGTTGATGCAAATAAATAATTACGGATGGGTTTTTGCGGGCTTTTCGGGTTCTGAGGTCATGTTCTAGAAGAATTTCTTCCTGACGTTTCGCCTGCATCTGTGGCTGGCATCTTCAGAGAATGGTGGTATGGAAGTGAGCCGCCATTCTCTGAAGATGCCAGCCACAGATGCATGCGAAACGTCAGGAAGAAAGTCTTCTAGAACATGGCCTCACAGCCCGGAAAGCCCACAAGGCGAATGCAGTATATCATATATATTACCAAGATGATATCTCAGTGATTCCAAAACATCAGTCAGTTAGGGCGGTGGGATTGAGAAAATTGCCTCTCCCAAAGCTCTTAGAGCTTGGAAAGGTTCACAAGAGGCTAAATGTGCCTTCAGATAGCCATTTAGTTTTTCTTTTTAAAATGTGAATTCTGAAATTAGTCATCAAGTCTTTCCAAATGCTGTGGCTTACTTGGCATTTTATATGTGTGTGTGTGTGTGTGTGTGTGCAAATGTACACAGCCATCACTGAGACGAGATCAGACCAGCAAGTGTCTTCTGTGGGAGGAATACATTTGTCAGCACTCATACCACTACCTCACCTTCCAAAACAATATTTGTTCCATTTATAAACAGCCAGATGTTCTCCACCTTAGTTCATAGGACGAGGGGGGGGGTAAGAATTAAATACTGTTGCTGTTGTTATTAGTTTGTTTTCCTGAAACCCACTTGATGGTTTCCCAAAGGAAACGATCACTGCCATGTGTGTCACAAGCAGACTACAATATTCTGAATCTCCCATCAGTTTCCACTGGATCAGTAGCATTGTGGCTAATGATACAACTGGACACAAGCCAAAAGGACATTCAGCTGTTGACGTGCTCAGAAGTGAAGGGAAAGTCCGCGCAATACATATTACAGGAACATGGAACGTGAGAAGTATGAATCAGGGGAAGCTAGACATAGTAAAACAAGAAATATAATGTATCAACAAGCTGAAGCGAATAGAAATGGGACATTTTGAGTTACATAATTTACACACTGCTTTACTCGGAATGTAAATCTAAGAAGAAATCAGGTGGCATTAATAGTGAGGGGAGATGTAGCAACAGCCGTCAGATGATTATCATGCAAAGTCTGACCAAATAATATCAATAAGACTTCCAAGGAAAACCAATCACTATAATCATAATCCAAGTTTATATGCCAACAACAGAGGCAGAAGAAGAAGAAATCGAAAGATTATGTGCTGAAATCCAGAAGGACACTGATCACACAGCAAAACAGGACTTGTTGTTAATCATAAGTGATTAGAATACAAAAGTAGGAAACAGAGCAGAATAAATTGTAGGAAAATATGGCCTAGGATCAAGAAATAAGCAGGAGAGCAACTGACTGAGTTTTGTAAGGCCAACAGTTTGCTCATTGCAAACACATTCTTCAAAAAGCAACTATATACATGGCCATCACCTCATGACCAATGTAGACATCAAACACACCCCATATTTGGAAACAGAAGATGGGGAAGACCCATTTTGTGTGCAAAAACAAAACCAGGAACAGATTGTTGCAGACTATGAACTGCTACATAAAAATGCAAGTAAAGCCAAAGAAGAAACCAAACCAACCAATATGCCAAAATACAAATTGAAGAACGTCCCTATAGAACTTAGAGATAATGTGGAAAACAGATTTGCATTATTAAGCTAAATTTATCAGGAGCCAGAAGAACTCTGGACTGAAGCCAGGGACATTGCCAGGAAAGGAAGCAAAATAAACAAACAAACCAAAAACAAAAAAACCCAAACACTATCTGCAGCCAAAAAATGCAGGGAGAAGGAGAAATACTGTAATAATGCAGAGAAAAAGAAGATGACAACAACAACAAAAAAAGGAAGAACAGGATGACCTCTTCCACAATATTGCGAGTTCAGTACCAGCCAGGGACTCAAGCTCGACTCAGGCTTGCATCCTTCTGAGGTCACTACATTGAGTACCCAGCTTGTTGGGGGCAATTTGCTTACACACTGTAAACCCATTAGGGAGTACTTAAGTGCACTGATAAGTGGTATAGAAATGTACTTGCTGTTGCTAATATTTGAGGACTCAAACAGAAATTTAAACCAAGAATAGGGACACTCAAGGATCAGCAGGGGAATACGTTACATGTATAAATAATCCTCAAGAAAGGGGACACCAGAGATTGCAGTAATGACAGGACTGTTGCAAATTTCTCATGCAAGCAAGGTGGCACTCATAATGCTACAACAAAGACTTTTACCATGTATGGAGCAAGAAATACCAGATGTGCAAGTTGAGTTCAGGAAAAGAGGAGGCATGAGGGATCATATTGTAAACATATGTTGGATAATGAGGCACACCAAAGAATTTCAGGATGTGAGGGCGATCTGGCTGCAACATCTCTCACTCCATTGATTGTCATAGTTGGTTCGGCTGATCCGGCTGACTCCTTCACTACTTCATGTACGTCCCTCCCATAGCTGCACACTCGGTGGAAGAGGACGACCATCCCAGATAGAAGGGGTGTACCGTTCTACGGTTAAGGGTATATGATAGCTGCGCTCCCCTGCTAGAACCAAAGAATTTCAGAAGATAAAACAGTCTGTGCTTTATAAATTAAAACTTTTTATTGTGTAGATCATGAAAAAACTATTGATCACTCTCAAGCAGTTGTGTCACAACATTTCATTGTCCTGATGCATAACTTGTACTCAGGATAAGAGACTACAATCAGCACAGAATATGGCGAAATGGAAAGGTTTCCGTTTGGCAAGAGGGTCAGGCAAGGCTGCATTTTATCACCCTATCTGTTGAACATGTATGCTGAATGTATCATACATAAAGCAGGATTAGACTGTGAGGAAGGAGACGTGAAAATTGGAGGAAGGAACATCAACTATTTAAGATATGCAGGTGACACCATACCACTAGCAGACAATAACAAAGACTTGGAACAATTACTGAAGAAAGTCAAGCAAAAAAGTGCAAAGGCAAGTTTACAGTTGAACCTTAAGAACACGAAACCCTTGGCCACAAATGATTTACATAACTTTGAAGTTGACTATGAAGACATTGAAATAGTTTGAGATCTTCCATACCTTGGCTCAGCCATTAATCAGAATGGAGACTACAGTCAAGAAATCAGAAAACAAGGTCTTGGAAGGGCATCTGTGAAGGAACTAGACAAGATCTTGAAGTATAAAGATATGCAGGTTGAGTTTCCCTTATCTAAAATGCTTGGGACCAGAAGTGTTTGGGATTTATGTTATTTATTTATTTTTGGATTTTGGAATATTTGCATATACATAATGAGATATCATGTAGATGGGACCCAGGTCTAAACATGATATTGGTTTAAGTTTCATATACAACTTATAAACATAGCCTGAAGGTAATTTTATGCATAATATTTTTAATAATTTTGTGAATGAAACAAAGATTGGGTACGCTGAATCATCAGAAAGCAATGATGTCACTATCTCAGCCACCCATGTGAACAATTTCAATTGTGGAATATTTTGGATTTTGGAATTCCAGATAAGGGAGACTCAGCTTGTACCATTGAATACTAAAGTTAGGATTGTTCATGTCATTATATTTTTCATTTCTATATATGGTTTTGAATGCTGGACAGTGAAGGAAAACAAGAAGATTACAATACAAGTGGATGGACTCAGTCAAGGAAGCCACAGCCCTGAGTCTCCAAGACCTGAGTAGGGCTGCTGACAGTAGAGTGACTTGTAGGTCAAAGCTGACTTGAAAGCAGTTAACAATGAATGTTTCCCCACACTCTTGTGTGATATTTCATCCTTTCAGTTGGCAAAGGTGATAGAAGCAACAAAAAAGGTTAAGAACAAAAAATCAATCATCATTTTATTTTTGATGTTCCAAATGTTTGCCTTTCAACTCCAACAGTTTGTGAAGTTGCCAATTGATATTCCCATATTAGAGGTTGAATGTTATTGTTCTTTTTTTATGGTATACATTCTGATGTACCACCCTTTGGGGGGGGGGAAGGTAAAGGTAGTCCCTTGGCATGATTGTCTAGTCGTAACCATCTGTAGGGGGCGGTGCTCATCTCCCTTACTAAGCCAAAGAGCCAGCATTGTCAGAGTCTATTCTGTGATCCTGTGGCCAGCATGACTGCACAGAACACTGTTACCTTCCCACCAAAGTGGTACCTATTTCTCTACTTGCATTTGCAAGCTTGTGAACTTCCAGGTTGGCAAAAGCTGGGTCTAGTGACGGGAGCTCACCCCATCATGTGGGACTCTGGCCTCGAAATGCCAACTTTCTGATCATCCAATCGTCAGAATTGGCATCGTAACCATTAAGCTACCAATCCCTTGGTGGAAAGGCTATTACAAATAAACGTTGTTGTTGTTGTTACTGAGACAGAGAGAAAGCATGAAAAGTAGTATTTTAAATGGGTATGAGCATACCCCTTTAAATGAGGGAAGAAAGATTGTGATCCTCTCTGGCTGCATCTGTACTTTAAGGCCTGCTACTTCTAACTGACAAAGTACAGATGTGAGATAGCATTCCAGCAATAAATTCAGGAAATTCTCTATGTTGGGGTTGGAACTGTGTAACATGACACAGAGCTTAATATTCAGTCAGAAAAAAAGCAGCCTCTGATTTAGCCAGGCTTACAATAGACATGTTGGAATCGACTGAACTGCAGTTAACCGTGACTCATTTTTCTTATTGATTTCAATGGATCTACTTTAAGCAGGCTTAAGTCTGGTTTCAACCTGGTACAATTGGCCTTCTGTATCCATGGATTTTGCATCCATGCATTCAACCATCTACAGCTTGGAAATATCCCCCCCCCCAAAAAAAAAAAAAAATCCCAAAAGCAAACCTTGGTTTTGCTATTTAATATAAGGGACACCATTTTACTACATCACTGTATATAATGGGATTTGAACATCCACAGATTTTAATATCCGGGGGATGGGGGGGAGAGAGAGATCCTGGAACCAAATCCCTGAAGATACTGAGGGCCCACTGTGTGTTCTATGCTCCCGTCTGTTGCTTTTTCCTCTCGGTTCCACTTTACATTTGCTCTACAGTAAATCTTCTGAAACCTACCTCTACAGAAACATGCAATGTTTATTTCATTTGCTTTGCTATGTATGTTTATGGTTACATTCCAAGATGACCATTTCTTTTCTAATGGCTGATGGGGGGAAAAGTAGGAAAGACCATGGCATGACACAAGTGACGTTGCCAATAAAATATTTTGTATTGACCATCAATTATTTGACCACCACCAAATATTATCAAAATATTTCATGCAGCCAGGAATGTTATTGTGTAGCCAGCAGACAGTTTGTCTGTTTTCATTTGGTTTTGTGTTCTTTCCTTGTAAGTCAGATGCAAATTCAGAACTGAAAAAAATACCTTTTGGGGGCTATAACTCCCTGAATGCTTTAGCAAGGAGGATTGTATATTCTAAAATAGTAACACTTCCAAGTCTCTTCAATTTATAGCTGTACTGTTTTTGTTTCTGCAGCGAAGCAGTCTGGGAGAATATGGCCCGCATGTGCGTGAAGACACGAAGGCTGGATGTTGCCAAAGTTTGTCTGGGGAACATGAGCCATGCTCGAGGAGCCAAAGCATTGCGAGAGGCTGAGCAAGAGCCAGAGGAAGAAGCCAGGGTTGCCATGTTGGCCATCCAACTGGGTATGCTGGTAGGTAGAGTGCATTTATTTCTTCAGGCCAGCCCTCTCTCACTTTCTATTATATTACTATGAGCCTTGGTGGTGCAACGATTAAATGCCTGTACTGCAGCCACTCACTCATAAACCACAACGTTGTGAGTTTAATACCAGCCAAGGGCTCAAGCTTGACTCAGGCTTGCATCCTTCCGAGGTCGCTAAAACGAGTATTGTTGGAGGAGCGCTTAGGTGCACTGATAGCAGTATAGAAATGTACTTGCTATTACTATTGCTATTAAGTGATTTGGGTATCGGCAAACAAGGGGTCTTCCCTAAGAGTACTCCCTGCTAGAGCCTTGGTAGGTATGGCTGGGACTTAATAAAACTGCTCCCCTGTTTGTGGCTACTTTTGTGCATGACTTTGGAGTCAAATAGGTGAGAAGGAAAGGTAGCATCTTTGCTTAACTGGTTCTGGTATTAGGTAAAGTAAAGGTATTATTACACCTGGCATTTTTTTGAGCTCTGGGTAGTTTTTTAGAAGGTTTTTCACAAATAACCTAGTCATGACCCTTTATATAACCCTGGTGGCGCAGTGGTTGAATGCCTGTACTGCAGCCACTCACTCATAGACCACAAGGTTGCGAGTTCAATACTAGCCAGGGCTCAGGCTAGACTCAGGCCTGCATCCTTCCGAGGTCGCTAAAATGAGGACCCAACTGTTGGAGGGCAATGAGCGTACAGTTGTAAACCGCTTAGACATCCCATAGCGCGATATGAAGCAGTATATAAATGAAGCTGCTTTTGCTTTTATATACCTTAGCATGGTAGGCCCACAAGGCAATTGCTACATTTGCTCACATGGTTACTATAGCTCTATATAGGAGGGCAATGGTAATTTTTTTAAAAAATTAAAGTCATCAAGGGAAGAACACTAAAAAATATGGGAGACTACAGTGTGGAAGATTGTCCCATATAGTGGTACTATTCATTTAACACTAGTTTTAACATTCCAAAAGAGAGTCTGATTCTTATAGCTGAGGAGAGGCAATTAAAGCTCAGGGAGAAGGGCCCCGGCAGGAGGCATTTTATATGTATACGCATAACATAATGAAGTATATGGGTGTGTGTGTGCTAGGGCAGCTCTTGGATTTTCTGTAATCCCCAGTCTCCAAAGACCAGATTAATCACATGAGTCTTTTATTTGTAACCCACCCACTCACCCACCCCTGCTCCCAGAATGTGCCAAAATCAATTGGGGCATAGAAAAACGTCCCTCAGTGCTTATTTTGGAGCAACATCATTGTCCAAAAACAGAGGTCACAAAGATGATCTGCTAGCCTGACCATAGGAGGTAGAAGACAGACTGGATCTCCCAACATATATTCTGATCCTCTCAGTGAACTCACATTGCAAGTTAAGCAACTGCGACAGGAGCTCAGTAACAATATTACTCCAATCAAGGTGAAACATCATCATCATTTATTTGATTATTTATTTAGCTAGCACCATCCAATGTACATGGACTTTACATGACTGGTTTAATGGCACACAAGGAGGAAAGAATGGCAGTGGAGGAAGAGATTAAGTCCAGCATAACTGATGAAATTATTAATAAAATAGATGATCTTGCCGAAAGAGCAGGTCAAGCAATGGCGCTTGGAGTTGCTCATCAAAAATCCCTAGCAACAATAGCAGATTCCACAGTAGATCTTCAGGCCAGAGTTGAACAACTCAATAACAAATTTAAAAAAGGTCTAACCTTCCTGTTAGAAGCCTGAATGGGGAGATTTATGTGTGATGTAGTGCTGGGTTTACTCCTAGCTTTATTTCCAGGAGCACCACTCAGTAAATCATATATCATGGCTGCCCTTGGGGCTTCTCCATTTGGACCAGAAGATAGTAGGAAACCAAGAGGTGTTGTAGTTAGGTTTGCTAAGGAAGACATGCAAGACACCATCTTGGCTGCTATGAAGAATAAAAATTCTACCGTATATAAAGGCAATTCTGTGGCCTTTAGGAAATTAGCCCCATCGGTTTTGAAACATGTAAAGTGTTCCAAAGCTGCACAAAGATTGTAAGAAAGGAGTTTCGTGCTGCTAGGGCTATCCTACAAGCTAATTGTTCCGTATGAAGGCAAATGTACTGCTTTAAGCAATCCTGCTGAAGCCCATGCCTTTCTCATTAAAAACTACTTGGCCTCATCAGCTGACTTACTAAAAGGTAACACATTGGAAGGATCTCTTAGAAATCTTACTGAGACAGATCTAGCAACGCCAAGTAGGAAATCTTGGAAGAAATGACTTTAAAGCTGCCAGGTTGTTGAACCTACACAATCACTAAAGCAATCTCTTTGCATGTGATGTTTGTATTCATTTTTTTATCTGAACTTTTATTTTGTTGTTGTTATTTGCCATCCAGCCTACCTGGTTAAAAATAAAACAACTTATTATTATTATTATTATTATTATTATTATTATTATTATTAATTTACCTTGACTTATGGCCTCCAGGTCACCCTGTGGTCAACAGCTCTGCTCAGGTCTTGCAGACTCGGACCTGTGGCTTCCTAGATTGAGTAACCTAGAAGGTCTCTCATTCATAAGGTCTATCCATCTGGAAGGTGGTCTTCCTATTTTCGTACTGCCTTCTACCATACCAAGTTCTTGTATTTCCTATTGAGTCATGTCTTCTCATGATACGATAGTCTCAGTTTAGATATCTTGGCTTCTAGGAGAACGTTCAGGCTTGGGTTGCTATAGGACCCATTTATTTGTCTTTTTAGCAGTCCATGGTCTCCATCGACCTCTCCCTCAACACCACATTTCAAATGAGTTGATGCTCTTCCTATCACCTTTCTTCAGTGTCCGGCTTTCACAACTTTACATAGAAATTGAAAAAGTGATGGCACAGACAGTCTTAACTTTAGTATTCAGTTATATATCCTCACACATCAGGATCTTATGCAGCTCCTTCATTTCATTTCATATTCTTATTCATTTCAAGTCCTAGCCTTTTTCTGATTTCTTGACTGCATTCTCCAATCTGATCAGTGACTGACCGATGGCATGGAAAATCTTTGATTATTTCAGTGTCTTTGTTGTCTAAAGTACTGTAAATCGCCTGTGGTCATTATTTTTGTTTGCTTTTTTAAAATTAATTTTTAACACAAACTATGGTTGGCCCTCCACATTTGCGGCTTTGACTTTTGCAGATTCGATGATTTGTAGCTTTGATTTATATGTTCTCTCTAGGAATCGCTAGGTCCTCCAGCGCAACTCTTGCCAGAAGTTGACCATAGAGTTGTGCTGGAGAACCTAGAACTTTCTAGAGAAAACACTTCTCTAGGCATTTGTAGGTCCTCCAGCATGATTCTGTGATCAACCTCTGGCAGATGTTGACCACAGAGTTGTACTGGAGGACCTGGAGATTCCTAGAGAGGTGCTCTCTTAGGTAAAAAGAATAGTGTTTTGTTATTTGCAGCTTTTCCACATTCATGGGGGGTCCTTCATCCCTAACCCCAGCAAATGTGGAGGGACCATTGTATCTAATTTACAATCAAAGTAATATACATTCAGAAAACAAACAAACAAAACAGAAAAAGCTGTTTGAAAACGGAATACACTGCCTTGGACTATGGTGGAGTCTCCTCCTTTGGAGGTTTTTTAACAAGAAACAGGATGGTCATCTGTTGTGGGTGCTTTGATTGTGTATTCCTGCATGGCGGAAAGTTGGACTGGAGGGCCATGGTGATCTCTTCCAACTCTACGATTTTATGGCTTCCAGTTTGCTGCCAAGCTCAGTTCAAGCCCTAAACAACCTTATCTGAAAGGTTATCTGAAAGATGGCCTCCTCTCATATGATCCTGCCAGAAATCTGAGATCGTAAAATTAGGTTGGAGGTACACTTATCAGAGCTTTCTCTGTGCGACATTTCAACTGGAACTCCCTACCCAAGAAAGGCTGGTCCCGTCTCTTTTAAGCTCCCGGAGTACTTTAATGTGTTTAATTTTTAAAATATCTTTCTATTGTTTTAAATGGTTTTTATTTGTTCATCACATCTAGAGCCCTTGCAGGCTGGGAAGCGATGCAGAAATACTTTAAATAAATAATGGTGAGATAATGTGATCTCTTCCCAACCACAAAGGAATAAGTATTTTACGTAGCTATGTATAAAGTATAATACTGTATTTGTAAATTGAGGCTTATTTGTTTGAAGCATTTGTGTGCCTTGAGTTTGATTGCAAAAAGAAGTTAAAAGAATTATTTTTGACTCCTTTGGCTTAATTTAAAATTAATGTAAAATGGGAGAATGGAAGGGGCTTGCTTACAATTAGATCTGCAGTCCATCTGTGTAAGGGAGGCTATGGTCCAAAACACACTGCAGAAATAATCCGGTTTGAGACTGTTTTGAGGCCTGGCTCATTGCCAAGAAATACTGGGATTTGCAGTTTGTTGTGGCACCAGAGCTCTCTGACAGAGAAGGCTGTCTCACAAAACCACCATTCCTAGAATTCCCTAGCACTGAATCAGGGCAGTTAAAGGGGTCTCAAACTGGATTATTTCTGTAGTGTGTTTTGGACCCATATTTGTGGGTCTGTTTTGTTCCCCACTTCAATCCATGCAGAGAGACAGGTAAGATGATGATGATGATGATGATGATGATGATGATGATGATGATACAAACTGTGGCAAGGTTAATTTTCTTTATGTGCATGCAGCAGTAGAAATAAGACATATGAGATGGACTTACCATATATTCTCGATTATAAGTTGACCGCATGTGTAAGTCTTGGGCAGTTTTGGGGCCCAAGATTATGGATTTTGTTATGATCCGTGGAGAAGTCGAGGGTGAAACTTGGGGGCATGTAAAAAGGATGTAAAGGATGATGCAAAGAAAAATGATGCCAAAGAACGTACAAAATTCTGGCAGGCATAACTGTTTGTGCTTATCCTAAGGCTGGGTAGAGGAGAGAGCAGCGGGGATCCATGCTTCTTTTTGGTGCTCTTGGGATTAAGCTCTATTCCAGGGGTAGGCAACCTTTCTGAGCTGGGGGCCGGGTTGCTGTCCCTCAGACAATTGGGGGGCTGAAGCACCAAAAATAAATAAATAAATAAATAAATAAATAAATAAATATTTTTACATAAATAAATATTTTTTTAAAAAATATGCATGCACACTCTCTCAGCCCCAGAAAAGCCATGGCAAAACCCCTGTGGAGATTTTGCCAAGAAAACCCCAAGAACAAGTAATAACAACAATAATCAATATCATCATGGCAGGCGGCGGCGGCGGCAGGACCGGCCTGGGGCCAGTCCAAAGGCCTCGAGGGGCCGCATTCAGCCCCCCAGGGCCTTAGATTGCCTACCCCTGCTCTATTCAGAGAAAGTTTCATATCTATCTATCTATCTATCTATCTATCTATCTATATATGTACAATACTTACATTGACTTGTGGATATTTTTGGGGGTCAATTTTCTGACTAAAATTTCTAGATTTATACAGGAGTATCATAGAATCATAGAGTTGGAAGAGACCACATTGCAGTCCAACCCGCTGCAATGCAGGAACTCCCAATCAAATCATCCCCGACAGATAGTCATCCAGGCTCCATTTGAAGATCTCCAAAGAAGGAGACCACCTCCAAGGGAGTGTGTTCCACGGTCAAACAGCTCTTATGTTAGGAAGCTCCTCCTAATGTTGAGGTGGATTCTTTTTTCCTGTAGCTTGCATCTGTTGTTCTATGTTCTAGTCTCTGTAGCAGTAGAAAACAAGATTGCTCCATCTTCAATAGGACATCCCTTCAGATATTTAAACAGGGCTATCCTATCCCTTCTTAACCATCTCTTCTCCAGGCTAAACATAACCAGCTCCCTACGTCTCTCCTCATACAGCTTCATGATTTCCAGACCCTTCACTATTTTATCACCCTCCTCTCGACATGTCCATTTCTCAACATCTTTTTTGAATTGTGGTGCCCAGAACTGGACACAGTATTATTCCAGGTGGGGCCTGACCAAAGCAGAATACAGTGGCACTATTACTTCTCTTGATCTAGATACTATACTTCTATTCATGCAGCCTAAAATTGCATTGGCCTTTTTAGCTGCTGCATCACACTGTTGACTCATGTTCAACTTGTGGTCTACCTGGACTCCTAGATCCCTTTCACACGTAGTCTCATTCAGCCAGGTGCTCCCATTACAGAGGAGTGGTTTTGTTTTGTTTTGATCAAGAGAATGGGAACAGGGAAACTAGGAAAGGGTTCTGCAGCAGAACAAGCCTCTTGGGAACTCCAAGCCTGCCGGGGAAGATTTCAGGGACAAAGGCCGCATCTATATTGCAGAATTAATGCAGTTTGACCCCATTTTAACTGCCATGGATCGATGCTGTGGAATCCTGGGACTTGTAGTTTGTTGTGGCCCTAGAGCCTCCTGACCAAGAAGGCTAAATATCTTATAAAGCTGCAAAACCCAGAATTCCATAGCATTGAGCCATGGCAGATAAAGCGGTGTTGGAGTACATTAATTTTCCAATGTAGATGCAGCCCAAGTGTGGGAGTGCCACCAGATTTTCAGCCGGTGTACCACCGGAGGATATGTTTGGTAATGGGAAATACCACGGGAAATGTGTAAGAGTGATGCAATGCTTTAAGGGAGGGAAGTGGGGAAAGACCAGAATCGGACACTTGTGGGACTAAGCCCAGGAAGCAGAAAGTAGCTCTTCCAGTAGGAAGGGAAGTCCTTCAGAGGAGAACACTGATTCATATACCCTTTCTTCATATAAGAAACAAATTAAGCTCATCTATTATTCTCTTTGATTCCAGAGCAAACAGGAGGTTCTCATCCATAGTCTGTACATACATCATTCTCTCCTGCGACCCCTAGCTTTGTGTAAATAATATACATGAGCTTTGGTATTCCCAACAACATCAATCACATCTTCCCCATAAACCCTCTGCATGGCCCTACAAAGCTGTTTGTGACCTATAACTCTCCTCAGGAACAGTTTTTCTGTCCTGATTCATAAGAATCAGTAGACTCATCCTCTTTCAATCCTCCTCTTCAAGCCCCTCTACCAATGACCTGCATCGTCCGGCCGTGAATTATGTATAAAATACTGAGCAAAACATTTTGAAAGCTTACTTTGAGCCAAGGCTCCTCTAAGCTCCACCATCAACCTTTGCTTTAAATGCCACGGTATTCTCAGTATCTGAAGTATTAAGGAAGAACATGATTTTTCTTCACAGGTTCAGAATGCCTTGTGTCACCATGCCTCGGCCCTGTTGATTGTTGTTGATCCGTGCCTTCAAGTTGCTTCCAACATAAGGCAAACCTTTCTTGTCAAGATTTGCTCAGGAAAGGTTTGCCATTGCCTTCCATCCTCAATATGATATGCCTTTAAATATTTGAAAGGATGTCATATTGAGGAGGGAGCAAGCTTGTTTTCTGCTGCTCCAGAGAATAGGACCCAGAACACAACGGATGCAAGCTACATGAAAAGAGATCCCAGCTCAACATTAGGAGGAACTTTCTAACACTAAGAGCTGTTCGACAGTGGAAGACACTGCCTTGGAGGGTGGTGGAGTCTCCTTCTTTGGAGATCTTTAGACAGAGGCTGGATGGCCATCTGTTGGGGGTGCTTTGAGAGTTCCTGCATGGCAGAATGGGGTTGGACTGGATGGCCTTTTGGTCTCTTCCAACTCTAGGATTCTATGATTCCCCTGAGACTGAGAAAGTATGTAATTTGCCCAGTGGGTTTCATGGCCGATCTGGGAATTGAACTCTGCAGTCCAACACCCAAACCACTACGCCATGCTGGCTCTCACATCTGTGCCCTACATCTTTGAAATTAGGGTCTTTGGCTTTCAGGGCATGACTTCACAGTAGGCTTGAACTTCAGCTCATCTTATCTTAGAATCGACATACACTGGGCCGCTCCTTTTTGTTAGAAGACCAATGTCAGAATTGAGAAGTGCTTGACTGTGATGACATTCAGCCTTGGTGGGCAGAGGTTGTTGTCACTGTATGCACCCAAATTGTTTCTGACTTATGGCGACCCTAAGGCAACCCTATCACAGGGTTTTCTTGGAAAATTTCTTCAACAGGGGTTTGCCATTGCCTTCCTTTGAGACTGAGAGAGTATGACTTGTCCAGGATCACCCAATGGGTTTCCATGGCCGAGCCGGGATTCAAACCCTAGTCTCGAGAGTCACAATCCAAACCACTTACACCCCACTGGCTTTCTGCAGATCAAAAGCTCAGAAAAAAATGTACATCTATGGTTAGTACAACACTGACCTTAAGGCACTGTAGGAAGATGCTAACTTGCTTTTGAAAAGAAGCTATATATGACATGACAAAGTCAACCCTGCCCTCCTCCCTCGCCCTTAGCACTTGGTGTGTTCTGGCTCCCTCTTGCTTTATCTTAGCCTGGCAATTGAAATCCTTATGGGCCAACAAGTATCTAAATCTAATGTGAAGTCGAAGGCTTCCATGGCTGGCATCCGTAGCTTTTTGTGGGTCTTCGGGCTGTGTGGCCATGTTCTAGAAGAGTTTCTTTCTGACGTTTCGCCAGCATCTGTGGCTGGCATCTTCAGAGAATGCTGGAATGGAAGAGAGTGGGGATATATTCTCTGAAGATGCTAGCCACAGATGCTGGCGAAACATCAGAAAGAAACTCTTCTAGAACATGGCCACACAACCCGAAAGACCCACAAAAAACTATCTAAATCTACATAGCTTTCATGCTGTGTTAAAAGTTCAGGGCCTGCTCTGGGGTGACAGCTTTTTCCAAGCTCCATTCACTTCTTCTGGGAATGACTTCAAAGATAGAAGCAGCTTTTTTCCCGCTTGTTGGAGTGGAGCAGTTTCCTAGAGCAACAGCCCTGCCGGCGGATGCTCCCTCCCTTATGAAGTGACCTGGAGGTCAGGTTGCTTTAGTACTTTCCTTATTTTTATTTAAACATCCTGTCTCAGTCATAATGCTTCTATTCTGGGCTGCGTCAGCTCCAGTGATTCTTCGGATTTCTTTTCTTCAGATTGCTTGTATGCATAGTTCTGGATCTTGCACTGAAAGACAAAATGACTATCTCATTATTTTTTTAGTGGCGTACTATCACAGTTTGTATTATTAGGTTGCTTTGGTGTTGTATTCAGAACATTAATTTTTTTAAGTTTAAAAAAATAAAATGCATATTATTTTCAGAGCTCTACAACTACAGTCTTTTGGTTTACCCCATATTCAGTATTTGCAGTTTTGTCACTTTTTAAGGTAGCAGTACAGAATTACCTGATGTAAAGAAAATTTTTTAACACAATTTGGAGATAAAAGGTTCTTCTTCCTTTATACTGCAACTGAATCGCAGGGATTTCTTTCCTTATACCTCACTTTTTGGATAGTGACTAACTCAGTTCTGATTTAGGACTCTGGATAATACTCCTAAGAAATGGAATGAGGCAAAAGAGGTTTGGTCACAACCTGAGTAGCTCTCTTTTAAAAAAATCTTGCATTTGTCTATAAGTATAAGAAACATATATAAAATTACTAGCCAGTGATAAGCCACAAAGTCACTCAGTCGCATTACAGCTAGTTAGTTAGAAAGTTTGTGACTATTTTCTTTCCATCACGTGTGTGTGCGTGGATGTTCCTATACTTCCTTTCACTATCTACTGCAATGGTTCTCAAACTTGGGGCCTCCAGCTAGTTTTGACTACGATTCTCATAATCCCTGACCATTGACCATGCTGCCTAGGGCTTCTGAATCCAAAACATTTTGAGAACCTAAGTTCGAAAAACATTGATCTATTATACATTCAAAGCTTGGAAATGTTACTGTATTGGACAACAACATATTGACCATGCTGGTTGGGGGAGTCCCAAAAGGAACTTTCCCAGGCTCTTATCTTCCAGGGTGATTCACAAAGACTTGGAAATTAAATTGTGATAGAGCTGATTTTGCAGCAAAGCTGGTTAAGTGGGCCTGCTTCTTTTTTCTCCTTCTGACACAACCGAGAATGGTATTTGAAGACAGCATTTTTGAATTTGATGATTATGCTGACTATGCTGAATTCTTATTGTTGCCTGTTTGTCTTTAGAGTTCCTGTCTTCTGTGTACAGTGTAAAGGTTTGTTTATTTTGTGTGGGAAAACTCTCTGTATTTTTAAAAGCGATATAATTCAGACGCACTCTGGACTCATCTTTCTGCTTTCTGTTCCAGGAAGATGCTGAGCAGCTATACAAGCAGTGCAAGCGCTATGACCTCTTGAACAAGTTCTACCAGGCCTCAGACCAGTGGCAGAAAGCCATGGAAGTAGCCGAGGCGCATGACCGTGTCCACCTGCGCACTACCTATTACAATTATGCCAAGCATTTGGAAGCCACTGCTGAACGCAGTCTTGCACTCACCTAGTAAGTTAAATTTGTGGCCAAACCCAATTGCATGGATGTCTGTGAAGGAGGAGTGCTGCTAAAACAGCAATCCGGGATATTCAGCATCCTGTTTTGGAGGAGGGGGCCGCCATTGCATCTAATAGCAGCTTTTCAAGTTAATACACTCGTATAGTGGTTTTGCCATTGATCCAGTAAGGGAATTCTGTGGATGATGGGGTGGCGTGTGGTGCTGCCATTTTGCCCATTTGTATCCCCCCCTGAACTCTCTTTCTGTCCCATACATGACAGGTTCAAGATCATAGACAGTATAGTGCCATCTGGCACTGCAGCCCATCACAACCTGTTTCTGCCTTATTTTGGGCACTAAAAAACAAAAACAAACAAACAACAACAACAACAAAACAACAACTCCAAAATGTCTTATTTGTCCTTTAGGAAAAGTATATTGAAAAGTGTGTTGCAGAGTCCTACTCCAACACCTAAACCACTACTTGCTAGCTAGCAAGGCTGCTATACAAGGGTGAAATATATCTGCTATTGTTCTTACCTCTAAAACCTCTTGGCCTATCTTTCTAACATCCATGTCTCCGCTTGCAGCTATGAAAAATCAGACACACACAAATTTGAGGTACCACGGATGCTTTCTGAAGATTTACAGGCTTTGGAGTCTTACGTCAACAAGATGAAAGACAAGTGAGTGTTTGCTTACAACCCCCTCCCTTCCCAATACCAGAATGAATTCTTTTCCAGCCGCAGGTTGAACATTGACTGTGGTGGTCACACAAAGGTCCATCCATCTCCTGGGAATGCACCTACTAGAATTGGGACAGACTATGCTAGTTTTAAACAATTGCTTCCACTTGTTTCAGTGTGTTGTCAGTGCAATCCCTGAAGATGAGATCGATAATATAGATTAGACAGAGATATACAGTGGATATAGATATAGCAACTGTTCAGTCTGGACCCAGGTTATATCAGAAATGCTAAAAGCAAAGGGAGTTCACAGTGGATGGGAGTTTCTTACAGGGATGACATATTGAAGGCACAATTGCAAAGAATTCTAATGAGAAATAAAAGTGGGGCAAGTCTAAGAGAAACTAGGATGGATGTATAAAGAAATTTCAGATGAAGTGAGATGTAAAAGAGACATTTACAAGAAATGGAAGTAGATAGCGATAGAGATAGAGATATATTCTGCCTTTCTCCATACAGTATCCAAGGCCAGACTAACATAACACCTCCAGGATTAAATCCTGGATCAAGACTATTTTACCATTCACCAACTTCCCATTTGCCAGCTGCTCACCGATTGAGCAGCAGCATTTTTAGCCAAGGGGCCTGCTGTAGTTGAATACAAATACAATTTGAATACCATTTGCATACCAAAAAAATAGCTAGCACTGGTAGAGAAAAAGTTTGAAAAGTTAAAGATCAAACCAAGCTCAGGCTTGCTGGAAAGATTAAAAATAACAGGGAGGGGTTTTTGGGCTGTGTTTGGAGCAAGAGGAAGAACATGGAAATGATAGGCCGAGTGTTCTTCAAAATCTTTGTAAGTGATGGAATAAAGATGTTAAGTTTCTCTTCAGTGGTTCAGATTCTTACATAACAGCAATTGCTGATACAGTTTTCAGCTCTGTTAATATATATATATATATATATATATATATATATATATATTGTTAATGACTATTCCAAAAATCCATAGCTATATTGTAGTTTTTTAAAACAATATTTTCTCAGCCCGCTTGGAGATTTTTATTGAATTGCTTTTACAATAATTAATTTTCCAGGGGCTTGTGGAAGTGGTGGGCGCAGTACCTGGAAGGTCAGGCAGACATGGAAGCAGCTTTGAAATACTATGAACTGGCTCAGGATTACTTTTCCATGGTCCGTATTCACTGTTTCCTGGGTAATATCCAGAAGGTAAACTTGCTTCCTCCAGATTTCCTTAGCACAGATAGTCATCTTATGGTTTAATCCAGGGAAAGTCGTAAGAGTTTGTTTTTCTCTCTTATTCCATTTCAGGCAGCTGATATTGCCAATGCAACAGGTAACTGGGCAGCTTCGTATCATGTTGCCCGTCAGTATGAGAGCCATGATGACATCAAACAGGCTGTACACTTCTATACCAGAGCCCAGGCTTTTAACAATGCTATTCGTCTCTGCAAGGTACCAATGACTTACCCATCATCACATCGCTGAGCTGCATGCTTTAATAACTGAAAGTAGGGTTGGGCAAATTTGGCTAGTCTGGAACTAGTTCAGCTCCACCACCACCCCACTGCCTGTACCACCTCTAAAACGGAGAGGTTTGCATTTTTATTTTCAAACTGGAAGTGACCAGACATTCACTTCCAGAAGGTGGGAGTAGAACACATTGATGCACACACACACACACACACACAAATTAAACTAAGGGCCCATCCCTTGCTTTAGAAGAGGATTGCCACTTCTGGAAGCCTCCAGGCATGGCAGTTCTCCTTTAGCTGGAAGGAAATCCTGCAAAAATGGGAAGTGTAATATACTAGCAGAGCATTAGGTGGAAGGAGTGGAAGCTATTCCCTTTCTCCCACTTCTTACTTCAAGTGCCGAAAAACAGCTGTGGGCTGCTGCTTCCATCTCCCCAGACCTGAGTCAGGGTGCTGACGGCACCCCTGTGTATTCTGGCTGCTCCTGAGCACCCAAGGACAAAGAAGAAGCCTTACACCAGAGGTAGGCAACCTGTCCCCTTTAAGGGCCGAGGGACTTCAGCTCCCAGAAGCCTCAGCCATGTTGGCCAATAGTCCCATGTTGGCCAATAGCTCCTGGGATTCTGGGAGCTGAAGTCCCTCGGCCCTTAAAGGGGACAGGTTGCCTACCCCTGCCTTACACTGTGGACACGGGATCCTCCTTCACCACTGGGTGCTCAAGAGTAGCCAGAATAGACTGAGGTGCCCCCATATCCCCACGGTTCTCAGTGGCTGGGGAAACAGTTGTGTGTTGGCTATGCGAGGTACTGAACAGTAACATTCAAAAAAGTTTGTGCACCAGTGTAATACCATATCATACCATAGTGCAATATACCACGAAGAAGATGCTGGCCATTGTCAACTTAAAACATGGATAAAGAAGTTCTGGAAAATTGCCACAATTCCTATTTACTTAAAGGTGCGTCTTGATATTTTCTGAACAGGAGAATAATCTGGATGACCAGCTGATGAATCTGGCTCTTCTCAGTTCTCCAGAAGATATGATCGAAGCAGCACGCTATTATGAAGGAAGAGGGGAGCAAATGGACAGAGCAGTAATGCTTTACCACAAAGTAAGCCCTTTTGAGAAACTGAGCTTTGAAATGTTACTTTTTTGACAACTCTCCAAATCCCCCCAGTCAGTATGCCCAACTGGTTATTGTTCAAAATGGAGAAGGAGCCATCCAGGCTTGGGTTAACTCCTGTAACTGTCCAGATGAGGCAAGGATCATGTCTTCTTAAGTCAGGGGTAGGCAACCTTTCCCCTTTAAGGGCCGAGGGACTTCAACTCCCAGAATCCCAGGAGCTATTGGCCAACATGGGACTATTGGCCAACATGGCTGAGGCTTCTGGGAGCTGAAGTCCCTCAACCCTTAAAGGGGAAAGGTTGTCTACCCCTGCTGTAGGCCCTTCTGACCCACTCCTGTATGTTTCCTTTCTTTCTTTCTTTTTTTATCCAATTTTTGGGATGGGAAAAGTTAAACCTAAAACCTTCCAAAGCAGCTTTGCTTCTTGGAGCTCCACAGCCCCAAAGCACATCCATATAATGCTGGACATGCATGAGCTTTTCACTGCTATTAACAGTTAAAAGCATGCAATCAACCCCAATCACCGCAGCCATTTTATTCTGGAGCTGCATGCACTGACACTGCAGTGGATGTAAATAATAATAATAAATTTCTATCCTGCCCCTCTGCAGAAGCAATCGGGGCGACTTATAACAATAAAATACCACAATATACACCCCCAAACCCGCCCACCACTTAAAATAGTATTAAACATCGAAAGATTAAAAAACAGTAAATAATAAATAAACAGTTTACAATTAATTTTTTTTAAATAGTATTAAATTTAATAGTAGCCTTTAACCCAACCAAAGCAGATCTTAGCTATGACCCCGATATTGGCATGGCTGAGGCTCCAGAGATCGCTTTAACTCTCCATTCAGAAGGGAGTGAGGTCAACCTCATGGCTACTGCTTCTTGAGCAAATGTTGTTCCTACTGCCTCCAAATGTGACTTTCTCCATAGGAATTTGGTTAATTCCCATGCTTAGATGGCTCCTTCTCAGCCAGGTGAGCATGCAGCCTGGAAGACTTACCATGAAGGTCCATTCTAGGCAAGGAGAAGGAGCCACCAGAACCATCCTATGGTGGTAGGACGACTTCTTTTTTCCTACTCATACTGGAACTCTCTTCTCACTTTCCCATTTTTCTCAGCTGGGGGATAGAACTGAAGGAGGAGCCAGGAGTCCAAGAGAAAAGGCTTTACTTAAACACACATGATCTCTTGCCATGCCTGGATGGTTCCTTCTGTTGACTAGAATGGACTTGCGTGTCTTCTAAAGTGCCATTTTCCCAGGTTTGCCATGCTGTGAAATCTAAAGCGTTTTTTTCTTCTTTAACAGGCAGGACACTTGTCCAAGGCTCTGGAGCTGGCATTTACGACAGAACAGTTTGCAGCCCTACAGCTCATTGCGGAGGATTTAGATGAGAAGTCTGACCCAGCTCTGCTGGCTCGTTGCTCCGATTTCTTCACTGAGCACGGCCAGTATGAGAAGGCTGTCGAACTCTTGCTGGCTGCCAAAAAGGTAACTTGTATATTTCAGGTTATTTCAATGGACAACCTCATCCATGTTCAAATTGTCCTCACAATCTCTAAAGTGGATATTGCTTTTAGTGAACAATCTTCAAGTCTTCTACAGATTTATGCCATTCCAGCAGCCAGAATGTTTAAAGTATCAAGGCTGGGATATAGTTTTGTACTCTTTCGGAGTGCAGTCAGTTTTCTAGCTATCCTGGAACTTTTTTTTTTAATAACTGTTTATTAGTTTAAAAAAAAGACAACATACAAACACATTTATACACATATACATAAAAGGCTTACAAAAAAAAATTCTTGTGCATAGTTCATATTTTACACACACTCAAATTAGGATGTATTCAAAATTCTTCTTTTAGCTCATTGACATCCTACTTCCACTCCTTTATCTCTTTCTTTCATCTTCTACATACACCCTTCCTTTCATTTACTTTCACATCTTCAACCCATCCTCTTCTTTCATTCCTCTACTCAACCTCTCTCCTCCTTCCTACCCTCTCCCCCTTCTCAACATCCTCTTACCTTTCACTACATACTTTTCCTTTCTTCTCTATTCTTATCTCCCACCAATCCTCTCTACTTTCTCCCTCCTTCTCTCCTCTGCTTACATTCACCCCATTGTAAACTTCCTGTGTACCTTACTTCACTGGATGCGAATTGTTAGTATTGACCTCCTTATTCCTAATTCTGGAACATTCTTCTGATAAGTAACAGAACAGAATAAATCTTCTAAATGCATTGGGGTGAAGGAATCAGACATTATCTCACTTTTTTCTTTAACTGAAGAGATTACAGGTTGGAAGGATGTTAACAAATCGAAGTGATCTGTTGTTTGGAGAACTGTGAATGCTCCTTAAGAGGCCCAACTACCTAGAGAATCAGTTTTAGTGTCGGAATGCATGATTATCCTACCCACATCCACCCCAGCTCCTTTGCATGAGTCAAGTATTAGCACACGCCATCTGTTGTTCCCCTTCATGGAAGTGGAGGAGGGAGATTACTCACAATCGCCACATATTTCTCCCCAGATTGGAATGCACAGATCTATCTGAAATTCACAGAACTATAGAAAGTTGGTTTTTCTTGCTCCCATTTTTCCTCCTTGACTCTGAAATCCTTTGGCGACATCCTTATACTTTTTGTGTCATTGTGGAACCAAAGGAAGCTCATATTGGCTGGAAAGCCAGGCTTCTCTTTACAGGCATCTCCCAGATTATTCATAAATAATTATTTTGGACGCACTACAGATAAGATTAACTTCAAAGGCAGAAAGAGCTCTTTCATAGCAGATGGTGTTTCTTCTGCTTCTTCCTCCATAACGACCATTTATCTCACAAAAGTTGTGCTCTTTCTCTCTTGCTTTCTCTGCCACAGTACCAGGATGCCCTGCAGCTTTGCCTGGCACAGAACCTGACTATCACTGAGGATATGGCTGAAAAAATGACCATTTCAAAGGATTCCAAGGAGCTTTCAGAGGATTCCCGGCGGGAGCTCTTGGAGCAGATAGCCGACTGCTGTATGCGGCAGGGCAATTACCACATGGCCACCAAAAAATACACCCAAGCAGGAAACAAGTTGAAAGTAAGTGAGTAAGATGGCTTGGAAGACGCAGTTAGTTCAGAATGCTGTAGCTTGTCGTCATAAAGGACTGGGATGTAGGGTATATATATCACTGATTTTCCTGTTCAGCATTATGAGTTGTCAAAAATAAAGTCCTAAACATCCTCCATACTAATTGCTATCAGCTCAAACGTTTGGGGACTGGAGACATTTCTTACTGGAAGATGAATGGATGAAACTTGCATGCCTCTGCAGGTTTTTCTTTCTTCCCCAACTCTGCCTGGTTTTCTGCCACTTGCCTTGATCTGTAGTGACCAGAACACTTCCTTTGTTTACAGGCAATGAGAGCACTGCTGAAATCTGGAGACACAGAAAAGATTGTGTTTTTTGCTGGCGTCTCAAGGCAGAGGGAGATTTACATCATGGCTGCCAACTATCTCCAGTCTCTGGACTGGCGCAAGGACCCAGAGATTATGAAGAACATCATCAGTTTTTATACCAAAGGAAGGGCTCTTGACCTCCTAGCTGGTTTTTACGATGCATGTGCTCAGGTGTGTGGGTGCTCCGTGGGTAAACAGTTTGATCTGGGTATGAGATTGAAGAAACCCAACATATTTCCTTTCCCCTTATTAGGTGGAGGTGGATGAGTATCAAAACTACGAGAAGGCCCTGGGAGCTCTGACAGAGGCTTACAAATGCCTGTCAAAGGCAAAGACAAGAAGTCCTGTTGAGCAAGAGAGCAGGCTTGCACTCTTACACAGCAAGATGGCACTGGTGAAAAGGTTCATTCAGGCCCGAAGGTGAGAGGAAGTGGGAAATACTTCAGTATATGGAGGTGGGGGTGAGGGGAATCTTTTTTGCCTTGTCAGAAAACTTCTGGCCTCCTGTGATTCAGGCAGCTTCATGTTGAAAGCACTTGTTGGCAGCTTGCTCCCAAGAGAAAAAAACTTATCTTAGGGACCGCCTCTCCCCATATGAGCCCCCCCGTGCCCTTCGGTCAACCGGGAAAAACCTACTCCAACAACCGAAATCCAAATTTAAACAGACCTCACAGAGGGCATTCTCCATCATTGCCCCTAAACTATGGAATGGCCTGCCGGACGAGATCCGTCTTATCACAACACTCACTGCTTTTAAGAAAGCAGTTAAGACGGATCTCTTCCGGCAGGCCTTCCCAGATTGATCCTCCCCAGAGGAATGAACACCGAATCTCCTCCTTATGCTCTCTGTTGTCCTGCCACCATTATCTTAAAACTTTGTTTTCATTTATTGATTTCTTGTTTTAAAATTTTGAAGTTTAATTCTGTCTTAAGGGGTGGGAGGGATGGGGGGAGGGATTGGGACATTAGAATGTATTTTAACTATTGTATTTTAATTGCTGTGAGCCGCCCCGATTGCTTAGCAGAGGGGTGGGATAGAAATAAAATTTATTATTATTTATTATTATTATTACCAACCCAGATCTGTCTAATAATATTCCACTTTGGGGATAGGGGAGTCAGAGCCATTCAGATTTCTTGAAAGTGTGGTATAGAATAAAATGTTCTACATGTACAAATACATAGAAACAGAGTCTTTTAGTGCCCTTAACATTTTAAGTGCCCTTAACCTTTTACTACGATATAAGCTTCTGTGGGTCTAACTGCTTTATTAAATACAAAGGCTTGTGCCATAATAAATTTATTGAGTCTATCATGAGAGGAAAGGGTGGAAGTAGAGTAGGTACTGCTCCCATTATTCCTCTGTTGACACAAGTGCCTACCTCTGTCTGGATCCAAATGTGATGCTAAACTCCAGGTCTGCTTTGGTTTTCTCAGTCTGAGAATTCAAAATGTCTTATTCCAAAACTGGGGTAGGTCCAGACCTCTCCAGTAGTTCTGTTGATGCTGGACATTAGTGCTATAGAATAAAGTTTATTGTGAGTGAATGATGCAGCAGAAGGTGGAGCATATGGCCTCTCCCAAAATTATTCCCCAGAATCACTGCATAAGAAGCCAGTGTTCAATTCACAGTTAGGTACTGCTGTATTATGGAGAAAGCATCTTGCATCTTCAGCTTTGTTACTGTCCCTGAGCCACCTGATGGGAAAATGCTCGGCATGGGCATGTTAAAGGATTTAACCTTTTCCCCCATTAATAGTCCAGTGGGATCACAGAAGAAGCTTTTGTCCTACAACTATTAGAATTTGCTATCTTCCCCCTTTGTAGGCTTTACTCAGAAGATCCCAAAGAAGCAGCCAGGCAGTGTGAGCTACTCCTGGGTGAGCCAGAGCTTGACAGTGCCATCCGCCTGGGGGATATCTTAGGCTTTCTAGTGGAGCATCACTTGCAAGTACAAGAATTCCAGATGGTGAGTGTTTTGAGTGTGCCAAGAGCTCACTGCAATGTAAGACCATCATTGTTTGCTAACATAGACCCTGGGAACATCAGAACATTAGCTGTGAAGGTAATACTGTCTTCCAAGAATGTATCACCACCAATATTGGTGAAGGTGTGTGTAAGGAAGCTGCATAATTCATTGCTTCCCTGTAGGGAGAAATCCCTATACACAGAAAGCTAGCATGTCAAGGGGAAACTACGCCCTTAATATACTTGTTAATATAACAAGTAATAATACTTGTTAATACACATGAAGCTAGGGAGTAATTTAAATCTGCAGATCTCCCATCTGCATCCTGAACAGCTTTTTCTGAATGTACGTCACACTTCAAAAGCACAAATGAAACTACAAACAACTGGTGATGTAATGTCTAAGCTGTTATCTAATACATTAAGTTGGATGACAAGAATTAGAGACATGAGTTCCAAAGATAATATATAAACATTGGAACCAGGGAGTATTTCTGTGCACTATCCTGACACCTCTTGCCACCACCTGTTGGGCTGGTGGGGAAGAAATCAGAGGAAACAATTACGCTGAGCCACCTGGAATGATGATTCACTTGGCGCAGAGCAGGAAGTGCTAAAATGGCCCTGCGTAAAATGGGGAAGACAGAATTGAAAGCTGTGGACAAAAAGGAACTGCTGTTCTGGAACAGCCAGGTGCTCTCCAGTCACACAGAGTTCAAGCCAAAAAAGTGCTGCCTTAAAAGAGAGCCTATAACAGCAGACCTGGTCTGTAGAGAGATGAACTGTAACTATTAGCATTACTAATGATAGCTTTCCTATTAACATTGTTAATAGTCCTGTATCATCTACCTGTAAACTGTAAGTCAACTTATGTAGGCTTTATTCAGTAAGGATCACAAGATGGTATCCGTGGTAAATCTTCTAAATGCTTGAATACCCAAACTCTTGGCTTCCAGCACTTTTGTGCTGATGTTAACTCAACAGGAAGGAATACAAGTCCTACCACTTAATACAGTCCAGGAATCCTGCATGTAACAAATGGGAAGACACCTCTCACAAGCTCTCACCTTTGTGCAGTTAATGGGACACACGATTGTCAGATATAAGTACCTTTTCGGGGACAAGGGACCATTTATCTAATATTGTCTATTGTTTTATGCATCTGTAAATGGCTTACTTGGATTTTTCATTTGGATTATCTCTCATACTTAAGTTTTGTTTTTTTTAAATGCCCATCACACCACAAACACATTTCTTGGAGCTTATATTCTGCATTGTTGTTGTGTGCCTTCAAGTCATTTCTGACTTACAGCTACCCTAAGGCAAGCCTATCACAGGGTTTTCTTGGCAAGATTTATTCAAAGGAGTTTTTGCCAGTGCCTCCTTCTGAGGCTGAGAGAATGTAACTTGTAAGGTCCCCCAGTCAGTTTCCATGGCCATGCAGGGATTCAAACCCTGGTCTCCAGAGTCATCATCCAGGACTCAAACCACTACATTAGTTCTGTTAAAGTCCAGGTACTGAGGATTTCCCCCCCACTCTTTGTGCATGACTGTAAGGATGATAAGGTCAAAACATGTTTCTGCAGACAGAAATGTGTAGGTGTGTTGTGACATGCACTATACATAGAGGTAAATTCAAAAGATGAAGACGTGTTAGTCTGTAGAATCAGTATGTAGAGAGATCTTGTAACATCTTTTGAGACTAACTGAAATAAAGAAGTTGGCAGCATGAGCTTTCATAGACTGTAGATTCAGTCTATATGCATCTGAGGAAGTAGACTGTAGTCTACGAAAGCTCATGCTGCCAACTTATTTCAGTTAGTCTCAGAGGTGCTACAAGATTCACCGACTACTATGTAGGTCTTGAAATATTCCACTGGACCTCCTTGATTCTAGAGTAAGCATGGTGTGCATTTAATATAACTTGTCAGTGCCATGAATCACTTTACCATTTTCTTAAACTGAAACAGCCCTTGATGAGGACCACCACCCTTTATCCCTCTAGGCATACCGGTACCTGGAAGAGATGCGGAAAAAGATTCCCTGCGTGAACCTCAGTTACTATGTAAACCAACAAACTGTGGAGGCAGTTCACAGAGGGCTGGGCATTCCGCTAAGCCGAAACCCTGTCCCAGAGAGAATTCGCCACAACAGCATGGAGGAGAAAGAGGTGGAAGAGGACGTGGCCGATGAAGTCGAGGCTTTCTAAGAAGTTCCACCTGGGACCCTGTGAAGCAGGACAACTTTTCCTGCCTGTATTGCTAGAAAAAAATTGGGAGATTGGCTAACCACATTTTGCTGGGGACAAGTAAGCCGGTGCAAAGTCATCTTTTAATCTATTATCAATTTAATTTTTTATTTTATTTTTACTGTGCTTTTAATGTACAGCTCAAACTGTAGGTTTACACATTTTGTATCAAGAAAAAGCACTGCATTCATAAGCCTTGAATCCTAGTCAGGGGGAAAGCAGAGTATAAATAAAGTTAATAATATTCATATATTTTAATATTTGTTTTTTACAAATGTCTTAGAAGTTAATGGATTACAGTGGTGCACAGACGACCTGAAATTATTAACAGAGAGAAATACAAACGTGAAATACAAACGTGGCTTGCATGTATACCATCTGAAAAGCTGCTGTGATGGAACTTACAGTGAAGTGTCAGTGCTCTGTGCTGCATGGAGGGAAGGGGGGTCCTTTCTCGCTGTCTAGCATAGAAACTGTTGTAGAAAAGAAGTTATCTGATCAAGCAGACTTCTTTTTTGCACACTAGCAGGTTTTAATGGTGACATAGGACATACCTTCTGCTGGTGACATGGCACTATTACCTGTGTGAAAATCCTGCCCATAGTTGAAAACATTTTCAGATCATTTTATGAAACCTGTTCAGTGCATTAGAGACACCTTGCAATTCAGTAGCCTTTTCCCCTTTTCCTTTGAGCAGAGGCCGAGTAGATATTCTGAACCCATTACCTTTTTCACTAGCAAGGAGGTATTTCTAACTTTTTTTTCAGGTTTTCCATCAGTAGCAGATTCTGTACTGCCAAACTTCTACAATCCCCATCTGAATCCTTCTCTGCAACATCTGCAGAAAAGAGAATACAATAGGCAAGAGGAGAGGAAAAACTGGTTTGAGGAAATTCCTTTAAAACATTACTGGAACTGTCAAATGTGCTTCATTAAAGGAAGAATAAAAGGAAGTTATCCCTCCCCAAGTCTCCAAATATCTCACTTGTTTAATTTTAGTTTGAAACTATTTGACAACATTTCTTTGACACAATGCAGTTTGTGTCAAAACCTCTCAGCACTGGCAGCAAGCAAGATAAATGACCGTAGCCCAGTTTTTTCTCTTCACAAGCCCAAGAAAAGAGCTGATCCAAGAGGTTTTAAAAGTTAGTGACTGGGATAAGGAATAAGGATGAGGAATGGAGAAGTTAGAAAGGGAAAAGGAAAGGAAAGGAAGAACAAATGAAAAGATTAAGAGGATTAAAAAGAGTAAATGTCTGCCTTGTTAGGTTTTCTATTTCCCCTCTCTACCTTCCTGTGCCTTTTCTCTTTTCACTCCCCCTTTCTCTTTCTTATGGGTTTGTGTTTACATATATAAAAATATGGTGATAACTAGATTGTATAATCTGTAAAAATCAACAAGAAAAAAGAGGAAGAAGAAGGAAGAAAGAGGGGGAAGAAGAAAGGTTGAGAAATGGAAGGAAAAAGATTGTAAACAAGAAGAGAAAGGATAAAAAGACAATCGAAGAAAATATATTCCAAAAAAAGAAGAAGATATGTCGTAGAATAACGTTTATGTATTAGAAATCATACAAACTGTAATTTGCTAAGTAGACATGTAAATGAAAAGAAAAGGTATAAATAAATGAGTCATGATACCCAGGAGGAAAAAAAGGATGGGACACATTTTTAGAGGGATGAAGCTGTATGAAACAATTTATCTATCAATGACATTTTAATATAAAAATTAAATTTTATGTAGAAAGGGATTTTTCTATGTAGAAATTGATTTTTATATAAAAAATTCTTTTTGTACAAAATCTATTTTTGTATAGAAATCCATTTTGTATAAGAATCTTATTTTTATATTAAAATTTTATTTTTATATAAAACATTTATTTTTCTGTAGATTGTTTCATGCAGTTTTGTCCTTTTGAAGATGCGTCTTTTAACAGTGTAATAATTTAATTCCTTTAAGAAAAAATAGTTAGTGACTGGGGAGTTAGTGGAAGCTTACTGTCCTTTGGGGTCAGGATTTAGGCTTTAACTGTCCGCTCATTTTTCTCTCCGGTTTTTACCATTTGTATAAATTGGTTTTGGATAAAATCTGTGGCCGAATGATGAGTTCCACAATTCTTCAGAAAACTCACACAAGAGGACACCCTGACCATGCCATTGCGTGTGTGTGTCAGCAACTTTGGCCCTCCACTATTCTGAGGTGCAAAGTATGGCAGCAGCAATGAAAACACCTTTTACGAGTGCAGTTACAAATGCAGATCTGCAGTTACACCGTGTCTTCTCTCGCACTAAATGGCACACTAACAGTCTGCCAGCTTTGTTCTGCTGGCAACTTCTACACCTGAAACAGCTGGGTAGTAAAGAGAAATCCGGCAGAGGAGACCTTTCATCCCAGAGAGAGTCAGTCTCGCTCCACAAAATGTCTGCTTGTGAAGCATCTGTCAGTAGGAACCATGCCAGAGGGGAAAGAAAAAAGACTGGGAATTCTGTTCCAAATAGGCTTACTCAGTGGAAATCACAATGTCAGAGCAGGGGGCAGTCTGAAAGTGGTGGGTCTCTGGGAGGATATCCTGTGTGGACAAGCAAAGCGCTCGAAACCCAGAGCTAGATCAGCTTGGCTACATGAGTCACTCTCAGCCCCGCTCTATTTATAAAATGAATAAAAAAGGGGATATGAAGCTCATGCTTCTCACACTTCTTTGTGCAATCAGATCTAAGAACTGGAGACATACAACCTGAATGCACAGAAATTCAAAATTAAACCTTCTCACCTGCCAGCCAGAATTGGGCCTCCAAAAGTTCCTCTGTCATGTCCTCAAGAAGACGCTCAGCAGGAACACTAAGGAGCAAGGAGGAGACACAAGACAGGAGTCCTTGGCGCACATACCTGCAGGGAAGAAAAACACCCTTGTGACGGCCTGCAGGAAAGGACTGTTTTCAGATCAGTGAACAGCCCCTAACCCTTAATCTGCCTTCTGATTTTCCACCTTTACTATCCAAGTCAACAACTACAGTTGGCCCTCCACATTTGCAGTTTTGACTTTTTGCAGATTTGATTATTTGTGGATTCGACAAATATGTTCTCTTTAGGAATCTCTAGCTCCTCCTGTGCAACTCTGCTAGGCTTGACCATAGAGTTGCCTTGGAGGACCTAGAGATTACTAGAGAAAACACTTCTCTAGACATTTGTAGGTCCTCCATTGTGATTCTATGGTCAGCTTCTGGCAGATGCTGACCAAAGAGTTGTGCTGGAGGACTTAGAGATTCCTAGAGGTGTGTTTTCTCAGGTTAAAAAACTGGTTCTTTCTTTGTGGTTTTTCCACATTCATGGGGCTCTTGTGCCCCTAACCCTAGTGAATGTAGAGAGCCCACTGTAATTCCTTTGAATTCTATCTGGAATTATAATAAGCTATCAGCTCAGGAGATTTGTCTCTACACATCACTTATGAAATATAAATTTTTAACGCTGCAGTAAGAAAAGCTGCTTTTCTGTATGACTGTTGTGTGCTTTCACTCATTTCCAACTTATGGTGACTCTAAGTGACTCTATTTCTTGGCAAGATTTGTTCAAAGGGTTTGCCTTTGCTTTCCTCTGATGTTGAGAGTGTGTGACTTGCCCAAGGTCACTCAGTGGGTTTCCAAGGCCAAGCAGATTCGAACTCTGGTCTCCATACTTGTCAGATGCTCACACCATTACAACACGCTGCTTCTCATTTCTGTATGATCCTAAGGCAGGGGTAGGCATCCTTTCTCCTTTAAGGGCCGAGGGACTTCAGCTCCCAGAAGCCTCAGCCATATTGGCCAATAGTCCCATGTTGGCCAATAGCTCCTGGGATTCTGGGAGCTGAAGTCCCTCGGCCCTTAAAGGGGAAAGGTCGCCTACCCCTATCCTAAGGCTATATTCCTTTCTGGGTTGCAAATTGCAAATAGAAATTCTAAAAAGTATCACTTCTGAAAATAAATTTCACTTCACTAGATGCACAAGAACTAACTAGAGACAGATGTGTGACTTCAAACACCACTCTGCCTGTATCACCCAGGCCAATTCTCTTTGTCCCAAAAGAGAAAGCAGCCTTCGGTGTATTGGGATTACTACGGGGGACTCAAAATAGCAGAACAGGCTGGTTCACTCACTGGATTACAATTCCCCATCTTTAGACACAAATGTGCCCTTTTCTTTTTATAGCCAGATTAAACACTCATAGCAACTCACGTATCTGTGTGGAAACGCAGCACCCAAACAAACTCCAGTAGCGCTTTTCCCATTGCACTTGCTACCTGCAAACGGAAACAAAACAGAATCAAAGGGTGATACATTAAGCAGGGAGTGGACAATAGTCAGGATCTGAGGGGTGTATGAGCCCCGTGAGCGCTCAAAAGTCTGCTCCCCTGCCACACCCCACACACTTTGAATGTTTTAGTCCATTTTTAAAATCCAAAAATGCCCCTGCATAATCCCTGGGGAGATAGGGCAAAGGAGGCAGAAATTGGAGAATCAAGGAATCCACAGAAGACGAAACACGTCTCAAGATGGTCTTTTCTGGGTTGGTGAGAGGAAGAAGCCATACAAAGTTGGCTTCATCCTATTGCCACCCAAAGAAAGGCATGAACAATGGATGAACTGAAGGTCAAAGCTGACTGGTGCTGTGCATACAGTCAACTTTGACCCATCAGCTCCCTGCTTGTGCCCAGACCAGAGCTCTTTTTTGATCCTTACCTTGCTTTAGGTACTGTAGCTATTTCTCTATCCTGTCTTAGGTGGCAGTATGAGTTGGCCTTTCAGCCTCCAAATCACCTTCTGACAGGTCTACTGAGGAACAAGCCCCACGGAAGGGGATGCTACAAAATGTTAAGCCTGCCATCAAGGAAGTCACTTTTCCATCTCTTTTCTTGCAACTGGTGAGATCAGAGTGGTTGTGCAAGGAAAGATTTAATATGCTAAATAAGTAAGCTATGGAGTAGTTATGGGTGCCTCTTGTGGATGTACCTGTTGCTGCATTGGTCTGCAAGGCACTAGCTCCTAAGGAGTTGAAGGTTTCTTCAAGGATTCTAAAGTATAAAGAATTGAGTGCCCCCTATGAAAAGTCCACAAGGCTTCTGCTCTCTCCATTCAAGCTACCATTTCAGAGTCTGTTTTTGCAAGGCCTTTGCTCCTTTGGACAGGATATTTTACAGAATTTAGATCAGAAAATCCCATATACAGTTGTCCCTCCCCATTCGCAAACTTCGAGTCTGCGGTCCCGCTCTTCGCAGGAGGGACAAGCGGGGAGTGATAGAATGGCGGTGCGTGGCCCCCGCGCATGCCATTATTTTCAATGGGGCTTGAATATTTGTGAGCTGCCATTTTTGCAGGGGAGATCCGGAAGGGATCCCCACAAATTGGGAGGAGCTACTGTAGAGAGCTTATAATTGATTGCCAAGTCCATGATCCACACCATTGCCCATTCCTGTGCCAATCTGCCCACTTCACCTTCAAGGGGATTAAGCTTTTTGTGGAGCAGGTCCTAAAGAATATCATTGTGGAAACCAAGAATAAGTAAGAGGCAATGCCTGTCAAGTCTAGACAAGTAGCAGATCAAGCATCCCGCAACTGGTTTTACCCCTTTATGGAGGTTGGATGATCCAGAGATTTTTCCTTCTTAGTCTAGATCTCACTTACCATGCTTGTCAGCAAGCACAATTTCCCAGCTCCATGCCCACTAAAAAGGGAGGTTTTCAACTTCTCAGGGGAGCGGAGTGAGAGCAATGCCAACTACCTTACTCCTCAAGTCAGGGCCAGGCTCTGTCTGTTCCAGAAAGTCTGGGCTCAAATTATTTTGGCTCTTTGGGTTTTAAAGATAATTGCCAAGGGTTACTCTTTGGAGTTCATCCAGACTCTAGGAAACTAACTTGCGCTTCCCCCTAAACCAAAGTCTTGAGACTTAGAACTGGTTCATGGCCAAGCAATTCAACACCCTCTGCTTCTTGGGGCCACAGAGGAAGTTCCCACACATAAAGTATTATCTGGATTCTACCTTGTGTTCTCTTAAAATATACATTTTTTAAATTTTCAGTCAACCTTAAATTAAATGATTTACAAACAGGACAGATTTAACAGTGTAAGGTATTCGGTTGAATGCACCCATAATGTACCTTCACAATAAGTACCCAATGTGTCCGTTTCATTAGTAGCAAATCCCATTTTTGAGCAAGCATCTTGAGATGTGCCTCTCGCTTCTCCTTGGCTATAGGGAAAGCCCTTCTCAACTGTGAAACAAATGGGATATCTAGAGTGGGGGGGGGAGGGAACACAGTCTCCAGGACTACCACCAAAAACACAGCAAAACTGCCCCTCTAAGCTCCTTAGGTACATTGCAGAAGATGAAGGAATGTCATGCTTACTGAACCTCACGCTCTGGCAACTAACAGAAGCATTTCTGAAGTGCCATGCCCCATTAATCTTACCACAGTGTTGACAGCGAAGTACATCAGGATTGCCAAGGTATGTGCCAGCCTGCCCAGTACCAGATGATCATCTCCCAGAAGGTCAAAGGTATTTAGTGGCCTGCAATGGAGAGAAGGAGAGTGTTCTGATGGGCTTGCAATCCTCAGTTGGCTACTGCCTTGCTTGGTGTTCACTGTAAGCAAAGCCAATTTGTCACTGCTGGTCTTCATCAAATGTGCCTAAATGCAGTCCTGTGTAGGAGCCAACAGGGAGGACAAGGAGGAAAAATGTACCTATATGCAACAGGACGCTTGGGGATTTTTGCAGCAGCAGTTTCTGCAAAGAAAAAACTAAACTGCATTTGATTTCTTTAAAAAAATAGTTTTGACTATGACTGCTGGAGCTGTAAAGAAAGATAACTGAACATCTGTACTCTCTCCCCCCTCTCTCCAATATTTAAATAATTGTATTTGCATTAAAATCTTTATTCTTAAGGAATGACCTCTTCTATGCTGCACCCCTGGCTGGCTGGTCTGCAACTCAAAGATTTACAATGTCAGTTTTAGCTCTGAATAAAATGATTACTTTTAGAGGAGACAGTGAGACTACGCAGTATTGCCTTTTCAAGCACTTTTTTTAATAACAGTCTCCCTTCTCCATGGTATCCTGCTGGAAACCTTCTCCAATCTATCCAAGAGCCAGGACTGAGTATTCCTTGTCAAAGGCAGCCTGGGTCTCAAAAGAAGTATTTAATAGAGTTTAAATTTTATTTCTTGCACTTTAAGACCCTTTGTCTCCCAGAGCCAAATGGGAGAATGACCTCTGCCTACATGGATATCCCTCCATACCATCTTAACTGAGAACAACATCTCTCCTTCTTTGGAGGTCTTTAAACAGAGGCTGGATGGCCATCTGTCGGGGATGCTTTGATTTTGAGTTCCTGCATGGCAGAAGGGGGTTGGACTGGATGGCCCTTGGAGTCTTTTCCAACTCTATGATTCTATGACAAAATGTAGGCCTGTGATTCTAACATCATTATTTACTTTCTCCTGTATGATTTTTAACACCTTTGCCTGATGAAGAAGCCCATGGAGCTTTGAAATCTTGCATTGTGTGTTTTATGCATTTTGATTGGCCCAATAAAGGTATCATTGTTTTGTGGATTTTGGATGCCACTGTACTTTGCTGTATGGCCAACATGGCTACTCCTGGGTATGTCTTCCAATGATCACAGGACATCTTGCTAAGAAGGGCTGTAGATAAAGTGAAAGTCTACCATTCAGCAAGTGAACAAACCTGGGGAAGTTGGGGCAACATCAAAGTCTATCTTGTTAGCTCAATGCCTTTCAAACTTCCTACCCACAAAAAATCCTTTCCATACAGGGTTGTTTGCCAGGATCCTGAAAAGTGTTTTGCAGTATACCTTCAGTTTCTGCAGGCTCTAGATGGGACCTGCTGTATCTCCCCAGAAGGGGAGCCTTGTGAACTGTGAATGCCAGTGAGACAAACACAATTCTCTCCTTCCAGCTATGTACTCTATAACTGCATAGGGCTAGAACCGTTCAAATGTATTAAACCAAAATCTGTCCCAAAGCACTGATGCAATAGAGGGTCAGAAGGATAAACGTAATTAAATATAATCAATCCATCATAGGAGGGTGAAATAAAGACTTAAAGCATCAACTAATGTTAAAGTCATTTAAATAGATGTTGAAAATTAGTGTTCGCTTTTGCTTACCTTCGTCATTCCTCTTTCCTATTATCATTTAGACTCGAAGCAAAAGCAAACACTCATTTTCAAAATCTATTGAAATGACTAACATTAGTTGATGCTTTAAGTCTTTATCTATTCCACCCTCCTGCATATGGGACTGCCTTTTTAAACTGCCTTTATATAATCCGCTCCAGTAGCTTTTCCATGGAAAAAGAAGGTAATGCTTCAAAAATGTTAATAGGTAAGAGAGGAGCCATAGGTCAGTGGTAGAGCATATGCTTTTCATATAGAAAATCCCAGGTTTAATTCCTAGTTTTATTAAACAGGGCTGGAGAGTCTCGTGTTTGAAACCCTGGAAAACTGGTTACAGCTGTACTGTAGATAATACTGTGCAATTTGTCTAACCTGAGCTGGCACAACTTCACATATTCTATCAAGACAAGAGAGAAACTAATCAATTTCAGGTACAAAAACAGTTAACTAAGCAGTTCATTATAGGATTAATAAAAACTAAATTAACCAAAATGAAGACTGGACTCCTTCCCATATTTAAGTACCTAATCCAGGAAAGAGATTTCAAAAAATAAAAATCCAGCCCTGTAAGCAGAACAGAGGACTTCTGAAGGACTCTTGTCTTTGTGGAACAGAAAGGACTGGCAAACAGGTCTTCCAACAGGATTTTAATAGCCTATGCTAAGAGACAGCGATGGCTTGGAAATCTTCGTTTTTGAACTGCAGCTCCCAGACCCTACCAACATGCTGATGTCAGTATACCAGGAGTTCTGGAGAATATGTGGGAGATGCAACCTGTCTCAGCATAACCTCTATCCATTGGGTATAAACCTGCCTGCCCCATGTTTGGCGTCTTCACTGAACAGCCCTTGAGAAAGTTTTCTGAAACTACAGGTCTGGCCGGATCCCTCCAGTGGGAAGAGAACCTCCATTGCTGGATAAGCCCAGGTTGAAAGGTTGAGCAAAATTTCCCCAATATACCCCAGACTTCCTTGAAGAAAATACAGACTACAATCTTATTTTGTATTTTGTTTGGATTGCTAGGTACAGTATGCCAAGACTAAGAACCCAGTCATCAGTTCTAAAGTGCACAAAGAACTGTCCAGCAAGCTGCCTGAGCCATAAACATACACACCTTGGTGCCAGTGCAAAAGCAAAGGCCCAAGTCAGAGTCTTGAGGAGTCTCCAAACCAACCAGAAATCACCCTAAGGACCCAAATAATGGTCTTACCTGTCAAAGTTCTGAAGAAGTGGAAAGAAAAAATGACCAACAACAGGACCAAATCTGTTGGGTGCACACAGCGGCTCAACTTGGCACTTCCCCTGTTCCAAAAAAGAGAAGAGTCAGGCAGGAAATAAAGGGCAGCCACAGACATTTGCCAAAGATCACAGAACAGATTTCACAGATGTAATCTTCTCTGTGCTCCTCCCAAAGCAGGTCTTCCCTTGTGAGGAACCATGCTGCACCTGGCTAAGTGCTCCCCTCTTCTTCAATCATTTTTTAAAATGATGGCTCATTATCTAACTATGCAAAGGGATCTTGTAGCACCTTTGAGACTGTGTGAAAGAAGTAGCATTAGCTTTCATAGATTTAGATCGATTTCCTCAGATGCACAGAGATGCATTAGTCTCAAAGGTGCTACAAAATCCCTTTGCATACTGATTATTTCAGACTAACAGGGCTATGTCTCTGATTGTTGTTATTGTTGTGTGCCTAGAAGCCATTTCTGACTTATGGTGACCCTTAGGTGATGGGACTTTCTTGGCAAGATTTGTTTGGAGGAGATTTGCCATTGCCTTCCTCAAGGCAGAGAGCATGTGACTTGCCCAAGGTCATGGCAGTGCTGGAAATCAAACCCTGGTCTTGAGTTGTGTATCTAACTCCAAACATACCTAACACTCAAGAAGTCTCTGTACATATACCGTATCCGAAGAAAAAATGTGGAATCAAAGGAAATGTGAAGAGTTTACTAGGTTAAAAGGGGCTGGGATTTATAGCACTGCAATGCCAGCACTCCAAAGGAAGACCTGTAAGTATTTAGGCATGGGAGAGAGGCAAAGGCTGAAGAGGGATAAACAGTAAATTTATATGAGGAATAAAGTGTGTGTGTGTGTGTCCTCTCCCCCAGTAAGAGAGTTGGCTCTGGCATATAGAGCCCTTTTCCTAAGGAGCAGACTACCCTGCATTAGACAGGCAGGCAAAGACTATCACTCTCAAAAGCACCCTGGAAGGTATGATCAGTTTGTGTGGCTGTCTTCACAAACCCCAGCTGCAACTAACTGTGGAATGAGGCATACAGTGGTACTAGATCTTGTGGTCTCTCACCTTTGCAAACCTTCGGGTCTTGCTTTTGATCCTTTCATCCACAACTTTTTGCCAATCTGAAGAAGAACTGCTGCTAGATTGAATCTGGATGCCGACACCTTTGGGACCCAGAAGTTGCTTTGATTTTGGAGATACTGACTGAGAGAGTTCCTGAGCTGCCATGGCCAGCACCTGGACAAAGTGAAAAGAAGGTCCCGCAGTTTGGAAACTGTCAAGATACATTCCAGTCCTCAAGAAAGGGGACACCAGGGATTGTAGCAACCAGCGGGCCATTCAATTAATCTCCATGCAACTAAAATGGTGCTCAAAATTTTGCAGAATATGGAGAAACATAGATTTCCAACTGGCAAGGGGTTCCCCGCAAAGCTGCATTTTACCCTTTCTGTTTAACTTGTACGCTGAACCCATCATACACAAAGATTGGAGGAAAGAACATCAACAACTGAAGGAAGAAAATGCAAAGGCAGACTAACAGTTAAACATTAAGAAAACAAAAACAATAATCACAGATGATTTACAGAACTTTAAAGTATGTTTCTTGAAGAAATACTATACGGGTTGAGTCTCCCTTATCCGAAATGCTTCGGACCAGAAGCGTGTTCACCGCAGCCCCAGGGTGATCGGGCCGGGAGCTGCTTCTGGCCACTCCTGGAGGGCCATCTGTTTCGCCCCTCAGTCTCTATTCTATTCCATTCTATTCTACTCACTATGCAAACTGGCTCTTGCAAGATGTCCTTATATAAGGGAAAGGTACTGGAAAGTGAGGTGGGGCAACCAGGAACTACTTACATCCAGAATGTCCATTCGCTGGCGGAGGCTGTAATTCAAGGAGTAGAACTCAGAGGTTAGATACTGGGCCACCTAGAAAACACGAAACAAAAACTAATTTAGAGGTCTTTCCTGGTGCCTTCATCCTACAGCTCCTCTTAGCTGTGCCTCATGTAGCTCCTCCAACTGCCCTTGGCAGGGCTGGCAAGAAAACTTAGTGAGAGAATTTTATAATCAGGATTTTTAGATATTTGTTTACAGAGACTTTAGCTGTTAAATAGGAGCTGACCTGTGAGCTGTCATAATCTGAACTCCAGTCAGTAAAATTATATTGTTAACAAGACAGGATGTAGTCCTAGAAGAGTTCTTGCAATAGACCTGGCCAGCCGGTGGAGACATCAAGTGCACAGCTTAGGGCACTCTCGGTGTCGTTCCTATACATTACCTTATAGAAAATAGGTAGGTACACCATACCAGGATGGTGTAGTGGTTTGAGCGTTGATCTATGACTCTGGAGACCAGAGTTTACTTCCCTGTTCAGCCATAGAAACTCACTGGGCAACCTTGGGTGATTCACATACTCTCAGCCCCAGAAAACCCCATGATAGGTTTGCCTTTGGGGTTGCCGTAAGTGAGAGATGACTTAAAAGCATACAAAAATAACAACATGGTGACTAATGTTTTGGTCTCCTTTTATAGTCAAGTTGTGGATTAGTTCTGAATTATTCTATGCTTGTTTACAACTGTGTATGTAAGACTGGCACCCTGCCTTCTGGAGACAGACATCGCCATCATTTTTCTGGTTATCCCTTCTTGCTCCACCAACAAACATAAACTCATTCAACCCACTTTTGTTAAGTCATTTGAATTTCTACAATATATCCTTTAATTCCAGTAGACACTGCCCCCAAAGAGTACAAGGACTCACCGGGATTGGGTCTATGACAACAATAGCCACCATGGCACGTTGTCGAAGTCCCAGGAAGTCTTCTATGTAGCTTTTCTCTTCCAGATGCAGCAGTACTTTTGTTAATTCCACACTTATCTAAACAAAAACAAGAACATCAAGTTACTGGTAACCTTATGTTATGGCAAAGTCCTGAACAGAAGACGCAGCACTATCATTTGCTAAATTAGAGAAAACAAATCAATAAATGGGGGCAGGGGGAGCTGGCTTCTATCAATGTCCCCAAATCTTTTTTCTGCTCCTCCCAGTAGCAGCACTGCTGCAGCCACCAGCCTCACCATCTCCATTTACACAAGTGCAGCAATACTTGTACCATTACCTCCCCTATGATGTTTAGGGTTTCAAACGGAACAATGGTACTTACCACAAAGGTTCCTTTTCTGCAATAATGTGAAGGAAACCCTTAAGCTGGGTCTTGCATCTCCCCCGCACCTCCAAGGCAGGGCTTCTTCAAAATGTCAATCATCTTGTTATTCCAGTGAAGGAATGACAAGCTCCAAACAGACACAAGAAACCACCAGTGGCTCCAAAAGACAAAAACCTCACTGACCAGAGTAGGAAGGACTCCCTCCCCACTACTGCAGAAAAGGAACTTTCACAGTAAGTACCAATGTTGATGTGAACCATATGCATGCATGTTTCCCTCCTCACTTTCCTCCTCACCTGGCACAACTGCAAGGAGGACTCTAGCAACTTTTGCCTCTGTTTTTTATTAGTGGCTATTTAGCATTGCATCCAATCCCTAAATTCTGATAAATGTCAACTGATTTGAAAATTTCATCACTCACGGTTTGAAACGGACTTGTTTCAAGCAATCATAGTTAAGATTAATCACAATTTGTTAGGTTTGCAAGAACAAGCTGCCATAAACTAAAACAGAAGCAAATACCGTATTTTCCGGCGTATAAGACGACCCACGTATAAGACGACCCCCCATTTTTCCAGTCAAAATATAGAGTTATAGCACCTCTATCCTCATTATCCTTATACCCAGCGTATAAGACGACCCCCCCACTTTAGTCACAGATTTTGCAGGTAAAAAAGTAGTCTTATACGCAGGAAAATAAGGTACTTTAGTTCCTCCTCTTGCAGCTGCCCTGGTGAAGACAGGGCAAAAGGGAATACACATGCTCCTGGGTCACTGCAGTACATTGCAATCATAACCATGGTTTATTCCAGTCCCAAGCCAAGTCGCTGTAAGTGACACTAAAGTCTCTCTGGCTAAGCAAAGATGACACTGAGGCTCCTCAGACTGACCATTCTTCTGAGGAGCAGAGAACCCCCGACACCCACAAAGGCTCCTTAAATCACAATGGTTCCTACATCTGTGCTGAATTTGATGTTTTGTCCTACACAGCTGATGATTGTGGGGTGTTACTGACAGTTGTGGAGTGTTATTGTGGCACCACTGACAACTGTAATTATTTTCCAAAGGCAAAAGATTGTTTTGACTGTACTGCATCACAAGTCTGGTTTGAAAAATCCCATTTGCAGATAATCTACAAATCAATAACATAGCTAGGTTTGTTCTAAAGCAGAATCAGCATCAAAATCCAAGAGTAACCATCAAGTACAAAGTTGCAATCACCTCTCCCACAGCTGCTTTATTCTTTCGGATCAGAGCCTCCAAGACATTCATTGTAGCTTCATATTTGTCTGCATCTTCAGGCCCAGTCAGGACTGAGAAAAACAAGAGGGAGGGGACAAGTTTAAACCATTAGTCAGAAAAAGAGGTGGCCACACACAAGTACGTGTTGTACTAAATTTGAAAGACTTTGACCATGCTCTTCTGCCAAGAAGTCTCCCCAAGTGTCTTCCAAGAGATCACTAACAAGAGAGAACCTGTCCTGAGGCATACAACAGAAAAGATAAGGAAAGTCATTGGGAGGGAGGAGGGAAAAAGCCAACACCAGCCACAAGTTTTTAGTTCCAACGTTCTTTGAAAAGACTCAATGGTGTGCACAGAATTCAATAAATGTAGAGCTACAATTGCTAGTGTCTCAAGAACTAATGGAGTGTCCCTAATGTTTTAGAGGACCCCAGGTTTGGAAAAAGTGGTATAAATCACCATGCCAGCACCACAAAAGGCACAGGAGGTTTCACAGATAATCATCATGTATGTCAATTAGAATCATAGTTGGAAGAGACCCCAAGGGCCTTCCAGTCCAACCCCCTGCCATGCAGGAACACAGAATCAAAGCACCCCCAACAGATGGCCATCCAGCCTCTGTTTAAAAACCTCCAAAGGAGGAGGCTCCATCACTCTCCGAGGAAGTGTATTCCACTGTCGAACAGCTCTTACTATCAGGAAGTTCCTCCTAATGTTAAGGTGAAATCTCTTTTCGTATAGCTTGCATCCATTGTTCTGGATCCAATTTTCCAGAGCAGCAGAAAACAAGCTTACTCCTCCTCAATATGGCATCCCTTCAAATATTTAAGCAAGGCTATCATATCACCTCTCAACCGTCTCTTCTCCAGGCTAAACACACCCAGCTATCTATGGCCCTTTGCAGGCTGCCCGAAATAGTGCAAATTGAGTCCACTTTTAACTGCCCTGACTCAGTGCTAGGGAATCATGGGAATTGTAGTTTATTGTGGTACCAGAGCTCTTTGTCAGAGAAGGCTCAATGTCTCAGAAAAAAATAGTTCCCATGATTCCCTAACACTGAGCCAGGGCAGTTAAAGTGGACTCAATTTGCACTATTTCTAGAGGTCTGCAAAGGCCCCAAGTCTCTCCTCATAAGATGTGGTTTCCAGACCCTTCGCCATTTTGGTTGCCTCCTTTGGACACACTCCAACTTGTCAACATCCTTTCTTGAATTGTCACAGTCTTATTCCAGGTGGGGCCTGGAAAGCAGAGTACAGTGGCACTATTACTTCCCTTGATCTAGACCAGGGGTAGGCAACCTTTCCCCTTTAAGGGCCGAGGGACTTCAGCTCCCAGAAGCCTCAGCCATGTTGGCCAATAGTCCCATGTTGGCCAATAGCTCCTGGGATTCTGGGAGCTGAAGTCCCTCGGCCCTTAAAGGGGAAAGGTTGCCTACCCCTGATCTAGACACTATACTTCTATTGATGCAGCCTAAAATCGCATTGGCCTTTTTAACTGCTACGTCACACTGTTGATCATGTTCAACTTGTGATCTACTAGGACTCCCAGATCCCTTTCACACATAGTCTTGTTAAGCCAGGTGTTCCCCCATCCTATATCTATGCTTTTCATTTTTTCCACCTTAAGTGCAGTACCTTACATTTCCCCGTGTTGAAATTTATTTTGTTAGCTTTGGCCCAGCTTTCTAATCTATTAAAGTCATTTTGAATTTTGATCCTCTCCTCGTCCTCGTCCTCCTCACAGGAAAGCCTAGTTAGAGCACTGGACTTCAGAAACCTATATTGAAATACCCACTCAGCTAGGAAGCTCCCAAAGCAGCATTGTTCCAAGCACTCTCACTCTACTTAACCTACCTTATAGGGTTGTTTTAAAGAAAATACAGGAAGTAAAGCCATGCTTGAATGCTTAAGCCTCTTGAGCAAAGCTGGGATATAAACATCACACACATACATAAATGCACACAACGCATGAGAAAATAACCAATACTTCATATGTTCTGCCTCTCATCTCTTACTTTCAATACAGTCTCGGATGTAGGTAGGAGCCTTGATCTTCTTCAGTTCTTTGTCATGAGACATGTCATATGGAACAAGATCATCATCACTGGAGAAAAAGGACAAAGAAAAATTCCTTAGTGTGGCTGAGCTCTTTCTCAAATGTCTTTAATTCACATACAGTCTGCAAAGATTCCAGTATAGCAGTGCTACTGCTTAGCAATATGTTTTTCATCACATACCTATCAAGCTCAGAGTTGGCTCCTTGATCCACTTCTGTAGATGCATCTGAATGTGCTTTCACACTAGGCTTCAGAACAGGTGTCAAAGCTGGGGCTGGTCTACTGATCCTACAACCAAAAAAAGTGTCTGTAACTTTCAAAAGCTATACTGTCGCTTAGAACACTAATCTAGAACTCTTCTTGGCTGAAAAACAGGATCACAGTCTTTCTGATTAGACACAGCATGCAGTCTAGAGCATATGATCCTCTACTTGTGGTTTCTGTGCTCCCTCTGATCTCCATAAATTGTTTTTGCGCAGTATACTAATTTTAAGGGTAGCAATGTTGGTCTGTTGCAGTTGGAACAGAGTGTGGAAACACCTTAAAAGTACCTAGTGAGATCATGGTTTGGTCTTTCACATTTTAATTTGCTTGAATTAAATTGTCTTCAGTTGCTTGTGTTGTTTTTTAGACCATTTGAAAAATGCTTTCCAAGTGACTTAATTTTAGCCAACCCTGAGATATGAGGATATAAGGGCAGGCTAGAAATATCTGAATATATTAAGATGAATTTGTGGCTAAGAACTTTATTATGGCACAAGCCTTCATAGAACATAATCGCTTTCACAAGATGCAAGAAGTATAACCTGACAGTAATACGCCTTGACTTACACACAGGTGTAAAAGAGAGGAGAAAGTAAGAATTTAAATGTTTAAAGATACTGTTTAAATGTTGGAGTCAAACAGAATTTATACTATGCATCTGTTTTCCATTAATACTGTACTGTTTATCTGTCTTTTAGCTAAAATTCATTTTAATTATGCAGATACATTTTTGAGCACATATTTCCTGCCAAGGAAGACACAATAGCACCTTTACCACCTCCATAAGTTTTGCATAAACTGTGAGCATATATAGTATGTAGAGAGATCTTGTAGCAACTTTGAGACTAACTGAAAGAAGTTGGCAGCATGAGCTTTTGCAGACTTAAGTCTTTCCAAATGCATCTGAGGAAGCAGACTTAAGTCGACAAAGGTGCTACAAGATCTCCCTACATACTGATTCTACAGACTAACACGGCCATATTTTTAAATTCTACCACCCATGAGTATTTACATTTTTCAACTCTTGAGGGCTGCATCCATTGTCAGCTGTAGACCAAACTGGTGCCTTCCAGATACCCTGAACTACAACTCCCATCAGCAAGGCTTAGGCAAACTATTACTATACTGTGCTTGGCTTATAGTGAGAATCAGTGTAGTGTAGGAGAGTGATTGTGGTTAGAGTGCTGGACTGGGGTTTTTGAGAGATTCAATCACATACAGCTATGAAATTCACTTGGCTCAGTGTCTTTCTCACTCAACCTGACCTATCTCACATGGTTACCACATAGATAAAATGGGGAGAAGGAGAGTCATGTGTGCCACAGTGAGTTCACTGCAATCTCTAACTTTAATCTAGAAACCTAATTGATAACTAGTATAATTTCTGAAGAAGAGCAATACAAATCTTACACAAATTCCTCAAATATGTCAAGCTGGGGTCTTTACAGATTGGGAGATTTTTGAATTGGTGGACTTTCCCTCTTACACTTCTCAACAAAGCATCCTGGTGACACACTACTTGAATGAACAGCAAGAAGCTTGAATGAACAACAATGAGGCTCATATTGTCCCTCTCCCCTTCTGTTTATGTTGAAGAACAATGGACAATGGTGAGATCTGAACTACAGCATGTTGAAAGAAGTAACAATCAAACAAATCTCTTTCAACAACTACTCACAGTCCATCTTTTTTGGATACAATGAAGCAGAGGGAACTATCTCCATTCTTCTCCTTACAACTGTGCCAGAGGAGGAGAGGGAAATAGGGAACATGAACACCTGAGGCTTCAATTATGGGTTGGTTATTATATGCAAACTAAACTGAAGTCTCCAATAGGGAAAAAGATGAAAGTAAAAAATCAACTTTTAGTCCCATGAGAATGAAATGCTTACCTGGTACTTGGTGAATCATTGACAGAGGTTTCTTCTGGTCTCTCAGTCAGCAAGGATTTTAGTTCTCTGATTTCATCATCTTCTTCATACTAAAACATTTTTAAAAGAAATAAAAACATCAGCTAAGAAGATTAGCAAAGTCACAGGTTGACTTTTGGATGAAAGACTGTTGATTTGAAAACTCTTGTGATGACAGTGATTGGTCTTCTGCAGGAAAGAGGTGAAAGACATGTGAAGCTTGCAGTTTTAGCTAGCTGCCAAATAAAGTGTTAGATCAGACCCGATCATACATTAGTCCCATTCAGATGTATCATTGCTCCACAAACTTTACATCTGTGCAATCCCTCTTTCCTCCCTCTTGTTTTGTCTCAAGATCTGAATTTTTTTTGTTTTTAAAGAAAGCATATAATATAATGGATAATAATGCTTTGTTTAAAAGCAGAAACTGAATCCAGATAACTATGGCATGTTTACGCTGTGATGTCAGGACAAATCTAGATCTCTAACCCTGGTTTGATGCTGGCTTATTCTAACAAACTACAGATCCTTAAGTTCTGGTACAATGGGGTACTAGGATTCTCTTCATGGTTGTGGAAGAGAAGGGACTGCATAAGCTTGGGGCCCATGCAAATTCATTCACAAAGCCAGGGATCATGTTTTCTCACTACATCTGAACCAAAGAAATGTAGCTATCTGTTATTTCTCTTTTCCTCCCCAATCTTAAATCGTAAAAGTTGGGATACAGCAGCAGAAGTCTTCCATCAACACATTTAAAAATAATATTTTTTCTCAACAGATGACTAGAAAAACCTCTCTGTCAGCTTACTTGAAATTTCAAGACAGGGCCATCAGGTGTTATCTTCTCACTAAGACACTCTGCTACAACCATTCCCATAAAACGGATCCGTGGCAAGTTGCTATCCAGATGGCACTTCATTCCTTCCATCAGGCTTGTGAGTAGTTCTGGGAAGGCAAGCAGAAGGTAACTCAGCAAGATTGGTACAAAACACAGCAGTTTCCAATGAGCTAGTCAGCTCAAAATTTCCAGATGTATATCCAAAAACTTAGAAGCAGGCATGGGACTTTCTACCAAATGAAGTCCTGTGGTCTTTTTCAATATCTTTTGAAAGTTCAACTGTGGCTTTCTTATACTGGCCAAATGGCACAGCAATTATCTTAGTGAGCACTTGCCCACTCCAAGTTCCTTAAAACCAAGGAGGTGGAATGTAGCTTCTTAAGATTACAATGAAGATCAACTGAAAAGTGCTGTGCCTCTTTCCAGCTGGGTTAATATAAAACCAGAGATTGAAAAGTCAATTGTTTGAACTACAACCCCCAGAATCTTCCCGCCAAACATTCTGGATGTGCTCAAAAGTAATTATTCCATGCTCTGCACAGAACCCACATAAAACACACTTTGCATCAACCCAATCTCTATGCATTCAAGTTTCAAAACTAGTCCCCCAAATTAACAGTTGCGTATGACTCAGTTTTGAAATGCAGATCCAGGGGGGGAAAGATCTGTTAGATGATTTCAGCATGCTAGTAGATGAGTTACTTGGGCTGATCATACATTTTATGAACCTGAAACACACCCAGTACTTTTGCCTCAGTATCTGAAATAAAATCCTTAACGTTCCTGTAATCTTCCACAATGATTAATTTCTACAAGTGGTGTTCTGAGTGATCAATCTTTCAAATTCAGAGAATTCATCCAACAGGGAAAACCACCAAGCTCCACTTCTCAGCTGATTGTCACTGACTGACAGGACCATGAAAATAATCCTGCCTCATCTTATTCAATAGCAATTTTATAGTGTAGGCACAGATGATAACCCAAGCAAGAGCCTGGAAACATTGTTTTTTTGGGACTGAAACTCCCAAAATACTGGGAGTTATAATGTAAAAATATCATCAACAACATTTCCAGTCTCCAGTCATAGCCATTCTTCTGACCCAGGAAGCTGCTAGATACTTCTAAAGAAAATTCCTCCTTGAGATGGGAACTGATGCAGGATTTTTCAGAGTGCTCAGCTCCATTTAAATTTACACATGCATTTTTAACTTGGTTGGAAGGTTTGAGAGTTTCATATCTCAACTCTCAGTAGCTACTCATTGATCATATCAAGTCCAAATGGACAGCGAATGGGCTGCTATGATGATGAAAGAACAACAGGCCAGAAACAGAAAATCAGTTCACTGAAAACGTTTTTGCCTTCCTCCCTCTACCCCCCCTTACCTTGCCTGTTGTTTATTATTTCTTCCTCTTTCAGGTGAGAGAGACAGATCAGGATGGCCTTGCTGATATACAGCTGCTGCTCGACTGGGCAGTGCCTTATAGCGCTGCTGCTTACCCAGGTCTCTAATAACTCTTTAAACACCTACATAAGAAATGAAGCACCAGGTTCAGCACATCATTTTACACACAAGCCCTGAAAATCTCCCTTGGGCCTCTTTTCACAACAAGAACCTGATTTACCATGATCAATGCATTATTTTCAGCAGATGGAGGATATCTTTCTGTGGGCTGGTCTTCCCAATTGTTCCAATAGACAGGGTTTTGTAAATCAACCCTATATATTCCATCCTGTTTATTATTGTACAGCTAGTAGTACCAGGCAAGATAGCAGGAAAAGCTTAATTTCCACCTTGTCTGAAACAGCCATCCCTGTCCTGCTTCACAATGTCATTTAGATCACTCCCAATCAACTTCTTTATCCAGGGCAGCAATGAGGTAAAAAAAAAAACCCTCAACACTTATCAGCAGTGGAGCCACAAAGTAGTAGGATACAGAAACCCTCTTTGCCAATATAGTCATTCCCAGTCACACAGGATCTTCTGAGAAGAATCAAGAAGGTGGTGCCCTGAATATCAGCATCAAATTGCCTCTTGAGGCCTCCTTGGAAAGGTGAATCATCACACAATCCCACCAAAGTGGGCTGGCTTTTCTCCCTGGACTCAAATGGGTTTCTGAGAAACAAGTCATGCCAGACTAATCTGATCTTTATTGATAAAATTACCAGCTTGATAGACAAAGGTAATGCTGTTGTAGACATAGCATATCTTGATTTCAGTAAGGCCTTTGACAAGGTTCTCCCATGATATTCCTGCAAACAGGCTAGTAAAAGGTGGGCTTGACAATGTAACTGTTACATGGATTTGTAATTGGTTGACTGACCAAACCCAAGGGTGCTCAGCAATGGCTCCTCTTCGTCTTGGAGAGAAATAACCAGTGGGGTGCCACAGGGTTCTGTCCTGGGCCCAGTGCTATTCAACATCTTTATCAATTACTTGGATGATGGAATAGAGGGCATGCTTATCCAATTTGCAGATGGCACCAAATTAGGAGGAGTAGCTAACACTCCAGAGGACAGGATCAAAATTCAAAATGACCTTAATAGACTAGAAAGCTGGGCCAGAGCTAACAAAATGAATAACAACAGTGAGGAATGTAAGGTACTGTATTTAGGTATAAAAAATGAAATGTAGTTATAGGATGGGGGACACCTGGCTTAACAAGACTACACATGAAAGGGATCTAGGAATCCTAGAAGGCCTAAAGGACCACAAGTTGAACATGAGTCAACAGTGTGATGCAGCAGCTAAAAAGGCCAATGCAATTCTAGGCTGCATCAATAAAAGTATAGTGTCTAGATCGAGGGAAATAACAGTCCCAATCTATTCTGCTTTGGTCAAGCCTCACCTGTCCACTTCTGGGCACCACAATTCAACAAGGATGTTGAGAAGCTGGAGTGTGTCCAAAGGAAAGCAACCAAAATGGCGAAGGGTCTGGAGACCATTCCCTACGAGGGAAGACTTAAGGAGCTGGATTTGTTTAGCCTAGAGAAGAGATGGTTAAAAGGTGATAGGATAGTCCTGTTTTAAGTATCTGAAGGGATATCATATTGGTGATGGAGCAAGCTTGTTTTCTGCTGCTCCAGAAAATAGGACACGGAACAATGGATGCAAGCTACATGAAAAGAGATTCCACCTCAACATTAGGAGGAACTTCCTGACAGTAAGAGCTATTCCTGACAGTGGAACACACTCCTTCAGAGGTGGTGGAGTCTCCTTCTTTGGAGGTCTTTAAACAGAGGCTGGATGGCCATCTTTGGTGGGGTGCTTTGCTTGTGAGTTCCGGCATGGCAGACTGGGGTTAGACTGGATGGCCCTTGGGGTCTATGATTCTATGAAATATTTGTGTTTAGGAGGTTCTGACAAATAAAAGACACTCACTGAGAGCTTGTTCAGACAGAAGCTTTGCTTTTGGAAATGCTTTCTCTTTTTCACCAACTTCCCAATCCCACCACCAGCAAGCTAAATTAAGGGAGATGGAGAAGGAAGAGCCAACCTGCTTTATGTGAAACTTCCATTAACTTGTTGTACCTGGGGGAAAAACAGGGCTAAAACAGAAAAGGGCTTTCTCTTACAGGATAGTGTACACCAGCAGTGGAGAAAAGGTAGACCAGGATGTACTGCTTGGTCTTGGGTGATATGAAAAGATCTCCCAAGTTTTCTGACTCCCAGCAGCAACATCTTTTTTTCCAATTTATGATGCTGAAATGGAAAAAGCCTGATGGAAAACCAGGAATTATTTTTGGGGTGTGAAAGGGCTGTGAGCTTACTTCTGATACTGAAAATAAACTATCAGGCTCAGAGGAATCTCATAACTATACTATCCCATAATCTTAAGACCATGTCCAAGCATTTTTCAAAGCCACTATTTTGTACTATTTTGCTTGGTTCTAGGAAAATAAAAAGACAAGAAAAGTAGGCATGTAGCTGTACGCAGTTCAAAATTTGTCCAGCTCTAAGCTACAGAGTGTCAATATACACTGCCCTGTATTGGAGCAAATGAAAGAAGCAACCCATACAAAGATGTTCTTCTCCCTCTCCTCCTTACCTGCCAGGTATGAACTGTTGCCATAATCTTCTACTTATCTCACTTTAAAATTTCATTTGATCATACACTACAAAGGTTGAATTACAGGCTGAGAGTCAACAACTTCTAGTAAGATCAATGATATTAGCTTCTCTTTCATCTTAATTTCATGATGATGTGTTTACTAAATTCTACAGAACAGCTGCATCTGTAGCTGTATCACTCAGCCTCATTTCTTCTGTTGAACATTTGACCACTTACTTTGATCAGCAAGGGACGTCGCATGCTTTCTAGAGCCAGGTATCCAAGGAGTGTCTGCAACACCATCGTCTGTAACAAAACCAGAGAACTTGATTGTCTGGCAAACACTAGAATGTGCACACCCCACATCCCCATCAGTAAAACCTTCAAGAAAGGACAGGCTACCAGAAGGACAGGCTACCAGAATGAATTAGAAAAACGAGAGTAACAATTTCCCCAGGATCTAGGGCACTACTTACTTTCACATTTCTGAATGGATATATAGACATTGATGGGCAGCTTCCCAGCCTAGCTCACAAGTAAGCCACAACATTTCTCCCACGCTTGCCTTGGGAACTCTATTCCAGCACAGGCAACCGAGGACATGAATTGCTTACCAGTTCCAGATTCAGTCCCCTCCATCTCCAATTTGAAAAGAAGAACAGGCAATGGCAGATGATGGGAAACTATTAATAGATTTGCCCAGCTGAGGTCTTAACTAATTGGTCTTAACTAAAATATGTACTTAACTAAACTTATATTTAACAAAAATACATATTTAACAAAAATCTGTACTAATGTTCCAAACATTAATACAATTCATCCATATATCCGTGGGAATTAGCCTACAGCCCATGTGTAAATGTTGTGTTTATGCATGTTTGTAACTCAAAACTGGCTTATTTTTACGGCGTTTGCACACCATACCAAGAAACAAATTATTTCAGACATTGCCAAAAGAAGAAAGGCACTGTAACATTCCCTTAAATCAGTGACAGGACTTCTGATCATTTGAAAGAGCACTTGAGGCCACACTTCCAGATTTGCCACTAGACTGTTGGGTACAGCAGCTTTTGCTGGTATATTTTTTTGTCTTTGGCCCCACAACCCACTTGAATGCAGTTTGAGAATTTCTCTGAAACTGAATTTGGTTCTCAAGCTGAGAGAGGTTCTCTGCACTAATAGAGGGGAAGGCAACTACTGGGCTTGGGGGAATATATTAACTCCCATGGGACTTTGGAGGACTGCACCACCACCCCTGCAACCTCATGAAATGCTAACATTTGGAGGAAAATTTTATTTTTATTAAAGTGCTCCACCACTAGGGCCAAGGAGGCTATTTCAGCATGTTTTTCACCTCTGCAGATCTGCTTTAGGCTCAGGAAAGGCACTTTTTTCAATGCATAAAACTGGAAGTCAACTGGCCTGAGCCTAAAACTGGGGAGGGGGCAAAAGAAAAAGAGAAATTGCTCGCACACACTTCAGGGGGCTTAGGAGGCATTGGGGGGAGCAGGATGAGCCAAAAATAGAGGGGACCTGGTAAGCTTTAAGAAGCCATAAAAACAGCATTGGGGGAACTCATGTTGCCCACAGGCCAGTTTCCCCACAGCTTGTTTAAAGGGAGAAGCTCTGGAGGGACTGATAATTGATTCTTCTCCAGCTCATATTTAATATCTAAGCTGGAGAATGATCTGGGATCTTCATATTAACCTCATCGAGGCGAATATCAGGAACCCCTTGAAAGATCTTGTAGCACCTTTGAGACTAACTGAAAGAAAGAAGTTGGCAGCATGAGCTTTTGTAGACTTTAGTCTGCTTCCTCAGATGCATCTGGAAATAGACTGAAGTCAACAAAAGCTCATGCTGCCAACTTCTTTCTTTCAGTTAGTGTCAAAGGTGCTGCAAGATCTCTCTATATTCTGATTCTACAAACTAACATGCCTGTATCTTTGTATTCTACCCCTTGAAGCTGGTATTTCCAAGCATGAAATCTAGAGCTCAGCCGCATCCCTGCTCAAAATAGAACAGGACATGAATCTTAGCAAAAGTATATTACACCATCCCAGCAAACATGGCTGCCTCACTGACCCGTAGAATACTCACTGGGTAGCTGTACTGGAACAGCAGCAATTTTTGGGTCATCACAAATTGAGCCTTCTTGCTCTTGAGAACCAAGTTCCCCAATAACCGAGTCAACACAGCAGACCTAGCAATACAGAGAAGAACAGTATTTCAGTTTCCATCTGCACCGTCTTAAATCATAATTTGATTCAGTAACTGGGTTATTCAGAAACAGAAATTGAAAAGACATGAGCAATAAAAGAACATGCAAGCTCAGACCTGTAAGAAGGGAAGATTAATGCAACATCCCACTTTAACTACAAATCCATCACAAGATACGTGTATAGAGTTTTAATATGAAATTAAAAGATGTGTAAAAAGCTCTGATTGTCCCTGATGAAGAGAGAAGCTCTGCATTCATTTGCCAGCATCCTGTAGCTGATATACCTCATTTTTCGGCAACAGCTTCTACTGTGGCCATGTTGATAACAGAATGCATGATACAGGATGGCAACAAATACGTTTTAGCTTTCAGCTAAAATCCAATATTTGAAGGCACAAAAAAGGCCTGGTGAATGAAACACAAGGGCAACATCCTGTTTTCCACATACCAGGCATGAGGGCAAAAGCGCTCTTCTAGTAGTGTTCCCATGTAGCTAGTATGATGTCTCTGATCCTGTGGGTAACACATAGCCATCATGACTCACAGCCAATACCATTTATCTAGTCCCCTTTTAAAGCTGTTTGCATTGGTGGCCACAATTTTGCTTACACAAGGACATCTAGTCTGAAGTCTAGTGTCTGCTCTAAAGAGTAATAATAATAATCTAGGGGTGGCTGTAGTAGTAGTCCTCTGGCTGACAGTTGCCAACCTAGTCCTGACTGACTGGAGCATATGTCCTCCAGAGGACCTGAGTGTTCGGGATGGATTATGTGGGAGGAGGGGATCCTGTAGGTAACCTTGCCCGGAAACTAACTGGCAGCTGGTGGAGTGATTTTAATACTGATGTAATGTGATCACTCCTGGATGTCCCAGTGACCAGTCTGGCTTCCATGTTTTGAACTAGTACTGGTAGGACAGAGTTGCACTTGAAGAGCCAGGATGACTTGTGGAAATTTAAGTTCTAATACTTCCCACCAGACAGCCAGGAAACTTCCTCAGCAAAACCGTGTACAGATTTCCAGGTTTATCTGTAGAAAACATTTCAGCTAGTTTGAAACTGTAGGGTAATTTAAGTTTCCTAAGGCTTTAGGCTTTGGTAAGGAAACAAAAATATCTAAATATCAAAAATGTCAAAGTCAAGCCTATTAGGGTCTAGCTTTAAATTAGCAGAGTAGAAGAAATGTGTCTTAGGGCCTGTACAGACTGCCAGAAATAATCCAGCTTGAGGCCACTTTAACTGCCTTGGCTCTTTCCAAAGAAAGCTGAGAGAAAAGGAAGATGGAAAACATGCAGTTTAGTTGAAAATCTAGAGAATATTTGTTATTCCCAAAGGGGGAGTGACCTAAATCACATGGTTAGTTTGAATGTGTGTGTGTGAAAGAGAGAGAGAGAAGTTTGCATGCAGGAAATCCCTATCTATGTAATAGAGATTAGATAAATATCTAATCTTCCAACAGAAACTAGTACATGCATCATGGCTTCCTACAACCTTGGTATCTATAATTCTGTTAGGGTGTTGATGGGGTTTCCTAGCTTCTCAAACACAATTTGGAAAAGTTACATTTGATTCTACAACGCCCATGATCTTCCAACTGAGCAACTGTAAGGAGACAAAGTGAAGATGTCACACACACCCATCACATCGGTCACACAGTATCTTGACCACCTTACCCTGGTGCCAACTGAACAAAGCCACAGACTACTGCTTCCATCCAGCGATCTGGCACACTTTCAACCAATCGCCAACACATTCTCTGCCAGATGCAGTCGGACTGTGTACGATCTGCGAGGTGGGGCACCAACACATTCAAGATCTCTTCTGTGTCACAAAAGACCAAAATAAATTGCTTTAGGATGGGAAGTGGAAATAATGTCCTTCTGATGCCTCTTTTTGGCCAATAATTAAAATAATAAACATATGGAAAGAGGATGATTGTGTCCTCTCTTCATCAAGAAAAATAAGCTTTTAAACATCTTATTGGAATGCAAGCCTACCATAAATGTTGTTTACTGCTAAAACTGTGGAACAACTGTTCCTTCCTTGTACTGTTCTTTAAAGCCTGCTTCCCTATGACTGACAGCCTTTTTTTCTGCAATATTTTTATCTGTAAATGATCAAAGTGTGATAGTCTATAGAAAACAAGTGATTTAAAGAGAGATATATAATATAAATGAGAAGTCCTTTACCAAGCTGCCTGGGCTTTCAGATCTCAGAGAAGGTCCTTCTCTTAGGCTTACCATGTCCAAAAGGAGGTTTGGTGGGGACAGGAGAAAGGGTCTTTTCAGTGGCTGTTCCCAGGCTGCAGAAATGCCTTCCAAGGAAAGCTAGGTTGCCCCTTCTTCTAAAGGCAGGCAAAGACCTTTTACTCAGGTGGGCTTAAGGCAAGTGATCAACTGATGAAGCTTTTAGGAAGCAGGTGCTATATTTTTTTCATTGATGTGCTTTTAAACCTTTTCTAGATCAGCCATGTTGTAACAATATAATTTGTCTACCTGGTTTTAATATTATAACTTTGTAGTTATATCTGCATGTTTTTAATTAATTTTATTGTGAACCATCTCAAGCCCCAACTGAGAGAAAAGCAAAATGTAAAACAAACAAACAGATACACAATAAAAACTGCATTTTGACCTATACTGCCCAAATACTATAGCTCTCAGGCAGCCTTATGTTACACTTTAAAATCCCATTCTCTGCACATTTAACTGTTTTCAGAATTTAAACTAATCTCGGTTAAGTTTGCAACTCACTTTTCAGACCCCAGCTGCAAAATGATGGAAAAGGTTTCAGGTGTGTGGTGGAGTCTCCTTCTTTGGAGGTTTTTAAATAAGGGTCCAAAACACACTGCAGAAATCACCCAGTCCGAGACCGCTTTAACTGCCCTGGCTCAGTGCTAGGGAATCCTGGGAACTGTACTTTACTGTGGCACCAGAGCTCACTGATAGAGAAGGCTCAATGTCTCACAAAACTACAGTCCCCAGAATTCCCCAGCATTGAGCCAGGAGAGTTAAAGTGGTCTCAACCTGGATTATTTCTGCAGCATGTTTTGGACCAGAGGCTGGATGGCCATCTGTCAGGGGTAATTTGACAATGTGTTCCTGCATGGCAGGGCATTGGATTGGATGGCCCTTGAGGTCTCTTCCAATTCTATGATTCTGTGATTCTAGATCTGGTCTAGAGACAAAGAATTTCCTTGGTGGCAGCTGTGGATTAACCTTTACCAAGAGTAAGGCAGGTGTAGCCTCTTACATTTTCTCAGACTGCTCTGCAGCCTTCAAAAGCATCTGTCATAGGATGCATTACGACAGACTTTATGAGTTGAGCGTTACAGGTACTGCATGGCAACAGTTCTGCCGTACATGTGTGGATTATTCCAGCAAGTGGTTCAGGGATAGCACTGCTCAATCCCTTGGCCATTATGTTTCTTCCCCCTATGTCTTTAACATTCTTTGGATGGCACGAATAAGCAATCCACAAAGCTGGGTTATTCCCTTCATGCCAAATGAACATTGCAGGCATCTCAAAGCCTTACATGAAGCCATTAAGACAAAACACTCAAGTCAAAATCCATTTACCCTAGCATCAGTTAGAATAGATCCACTGAATCAACTAATGAATGGTAAATTTAGCACTTGTGTAAATATGACTGATTAAATGGGTTTACTCTAGCTGGGACTACCAACTGGATTTAGGTTTCAGAGATTCAGCTTGATATTTTACCAATATATGGACAGTGGTGGAGCACTTCTTAATTAAATTTAAGTAAGCCAGTTGCTGTCCTGAATTAGTCTCAGGATGTGGTTATCAACTGAATAAACTTCACAAATAAATAAAGTTCATAAACTGAGACAGAATACTGCTTGAAATCTATGATGGTGTTCAATAGGTTTTGGAAGGGGTGGTACGCCTTGTACAGGATAAAATCCATAGTTTGGCAGTGCTCATCATCACTGGAGCCTTAGGTGGTCTTAGTCCAAAAACGTCAGAGAGGAACATATGTCTAACTGAAAGTATTAAAGTGTACTCACTCCGTCTTCCATGCGCACACCCTTTTCCTAGCACCTGGGACACAAAGGAGATTGAGCAATCCAAGCCATCTGAAGTGAAACAAAAAGCATGCCATCAGCAAATCAGCCAGATCAACATTTTTCACAGAATTGTTCCATACTGAAGTCCATCCTACCATGTCATCAACTAGAAGCTGAATAGGACACATGCATTATTGTGATCTGCTCAGAAGCCAGAACTTGTAGTTGAACAGGTTTGTAGCAGAAATGGAAAATGAAAACTTTGCACATGAAAAAGTGAGATGTGACCAGATCTTTAATAATAATCCATTTCAGCAAGCAATCCACCCAGTAAACACCATCAGTATTCAAGTTGCAGAGCAGTTTCTTAACAAAACAAAACAGTTTTAAATTTTTTTCAAGGCTAGAAAAACAAAACCATTTCTGAGCAATGCTGAATGACCACAAAACCAGCTGAATACACTCTTGCTGCAGAGTCCCATAGTTCTGCTGATCACCACTCTCAGTTGGGAGGCCTATGAAAAAGTCTTCTCTGGAACCCTGAAATCATGGTTAATAGACAGTGCTGAGCAAGATGGATCAGTGCTTTGATGTGATAAAAACTTAGCAGATGGATTCTCTTCATGGATCAATATCGGTCCAAATAACAGGAGGCAGACAAATAAATGGACAATGATGTCAGTGGAGTTACTCATGGAGTTTTATTGATACTGGTGTTTTTTTTCACTTGTTCATAAAAGACTAGGAGCTAGAGTGAGCACCATCATGGGCAGGTTTGCTGAGGCCAGCAAATTGTTCAGGTAGAAAGAATTAAAAGGGAGCATTCAGAACTGTTCCACTACTTTAAAAAAGTTCCTTAAAAGTAATAAATATTCTCTTGCCCCTATGTACCACTTTTTCACCTCATGTCACCCCCAACACCGCTGAGGCTGCATCTGCACTACAGAAATAATGCAGTTTGACAATAATAATAATAATAATAATAATAATAATAATAATAATAAATTTTATTTATATACCGCCCTGTGGCAAGCCAATCCGGACGGTGTACAATAAAATAAATACAACTTAAAACAATATAATTCCCTCCTCCCCCCTTTAAAAGTTATTAAATCATGTCATAGTTAAAACAATTTATAGTTAAAACAATAAAAAAATTGAAGAAAATAAAAATACAAAAAAAAAAATTCAAACCAGCAACCCCCTACAACTCCAAGTCCTAAGAGGAGGGAGATCCCAAGGATCCAAGGCCGGGTAATTTAGTCTGGAAATTTAGTCTGGAAAGGCCTGCCGGAAGAGATCTGTCCTGACAGCCTTTTTAAAGCTGTCCAATGATGTTAATTGACAGATCTCATCCGGCAGGCCATTCCAGAGCCTGGGAGCGACAACAGAAAAAGTAATGCCATGGCTCAATGCTATGGAATCCTGGGATTCCATGGCTCAATGCTATGGAATCCTGGGATTTGTAGTTTGTTATGACACCAGAGCTCTCTGACTGAGGCTAAATAGCTCACAAAACTACAAATCCCAGATTTCCATAGCTTTAAGCCATGGAAGTTAAAGCAGTATCAAACTGCATTGTTTCTGCAGTACAAATGCATCCGAAGACTTCAGATTCCTGCATCAGAAGTTCACAGCAAAAGGTGCAATCTATCATTGTAGCAAACCAATTATCTTTAAGCTCACCTCGCAATGAATCAAAGATCCTCTCCAACACCTGAACAATTTCCATGCCCAGCAATGGAAAATAGTTCTGTGGGAAGAAGATTGTTCGGTTTTCTCCCTGGAACTTGTTGCTTAAATGATCAGGTAGACATATAATCCTGTTGAGGATTGCTTCCTGAAACACTGGAGTTCCAACCTGTGTTTGCTGCTTGCAGACTTCCCACATCAAAGCAGATAGTCCACCTCTCTGAAGAAATTTCTCCAGGACATCAGTAACTTTGTTCAGACGAAAACTGGCTCTGCATAGAACAATATTAATAGCCTTTATTTTAACTCAAGAGGAAGAATCAATCCAATAGGATTCCATCCCTATTTGGTTGTCCCAGCCCTTTCCAATATGGTACCTCCAGATGTGTTGGACTACAATCCTCATCAGCCCTGACTACTGGCTATGCTGGCTGATAATGGCAGTTCTACTAGAAAAATCTGGAGGACAAGAGGCTGCATTAAAGCAAGCCAACACAATGCAGTTATTCACAAATATGCTTTTGTCCTTAAAAGCATACTGTATATATTTATGTATAAGTCTAGAAATTTTAGTCAAAAAATTGACCCAGAAAACCTAGGTCAACTTATCCACGAGTCAGTGTAAGCATTGTACTTTCAAAGGAAGTACTGTTCCTTATCAAAAAAGGAACCATGCCCTGGTGAAAGGTGAGAGCTTAAAAGAAACATCAACTCCCTCTACTATTTCATCCAGCCAGACTTTAAGGGTGAACACAAACAGTTATGCCTGTCAAAACATTTAAAGATCTTTAACATCGTTTTCCTTTGCTTATCCTTTAAATCCTGTTACATGCTGCTAGGTTTTACCCTTGACTTAACCACAGGTCATATCAAAATCCATAATTTTGGCCCCAAAACCTGCCCTCGACTTATACATGAGGTCAATTTATAGTAGAGCATATACGGTATTTCTAGGTTTCCTGGTTGTGCTGGCAGAGGGGCCTGAAACGTACAAGAAAATGTACAAGCAGTGTCTCTTGAAGACCTGAACAAACCATCCATTCAACAGAGATTTCCACAGAGACACTATGAAATGGTTTGGCAGTCACAACAGGAAGTCAAATTTCCCATAACTGGCTCTTGTCAACAGTCTGGCTGAAGCATCCTGGACCGGCTGAAGTTTCCAAACACTTAAAAAAATAATGAACCTATTATCCAAAACTGCAATTTATTTTTGTGACCATCACAACATCTTAACATGTTCCATTATAGTTTAAAACCAATCTGTGCAAGGTAATTCTTGCGTAAGTAAACAAAAAATGCTAAAGACCATTTGAATGCTTCTCCCACAGTGCATCCAGGGATTATTTTTACTTTCACTAGCCTCCATTTTTCTTATGATCTCAATTTTGATGCCAACATTTACAGATTTATGCCTTTTTAACATGCTGGCCGTAGCTCATAAGGCTTATCTGCCCTCCTTTCTCTGTTCAGACATGCTCAGTAAGGGATTCTGGAAGCACCTTGCATGTTGTAGGAGGTCACAGATGACTCCATTAAGACTGACTTGAGGAGAATAAGAAAAATGTCTGCTCTTTCCCAGATTAGGTTTTGTTGCATTGTTTACTGCAAGTATACTGCTGCAACCCTCCCAATACAGATGCTGCTTAAAAACTTCCAGCTAGTCAGAGGACAAGGAGGAATAGTGGGCTGGGACAGGTAAATGTAAAGACTTTTTTTCAAAGGAGTTTCACTGTCAGAGGTTTTGTCAATGGAGGTATCCTTTTAATTCTATAACTCAGGGGTAGGCAACCTTTCCCCTTTAAGGGCCGAGGGACTTCAGCTCCCAGAAGCCTCAGCCATGTTGGGCAATAGTCCCATGTTGGCCAATAGCTCCTGGGATTCTGGGAGATGAAGTCCCTCGGCCCTTAAAGGGGAAAGGTTGCCTACCCCTACTATAACTAGAAAGCATAGCAAAGAAAACACACTTACTCAGTAGAAATGATGGCGTCCAAAAGAACCATAAAAGATTGGTCCGCTGGTCCTTCTAAGAAAAAGCTGTCCCACAGTTCCCTCTCTTTATCTGATTGGAATAGTTCCAGCCAATCAGGATTCAGGTTACTGATCAGACCCTGTAGAACAGTAATAAAATGACTACGGGTAAATTCTTCCGTCACTTTTAGGGAGGGTGGATTTTCAGTTCTGCAAAGATAACGTTTAACTGTCCGCAACGTCTCAGATATCTGGTTGCCATCTTTGGAGGAAGAGAGGATGCCAATTGCTTCTTGAACTGTATGACGAACGTGGAGCACATCAGAGTCCATTTCCCCTGGTCATGTCTGGAAAACAAGAAGAAAGTGGGAAATCATAAAGTGGAGTCGGGAGAGAGTACTGGTATATCTGGAACACTAACTTCTGTAGATTTCAGCAGGAGAAACTATAGTCAGTGGGATGGGGAAAACAGGCAAAGGTAGGGCAATTTAATAATTTAAATCTTACAGCCTGGGGACCTTTGGTGGGGCCACGCCACACACATACAACTCATTTTCTCCCCACCAAAACTTAATCAAAGGTAAGCCACTGAGCCAGAGCAGTTAAAGCAATCTCAATAATCCCAGTTTGAGACCGCTTGAACTGTCCTGGCTCAGTGCTAGGAAATCCTAGGAATCATAGTTTACTGTGAGCTCTCTGACAGAGAAGGCTAAATGTCTCACAAAACTACAGCTCCCAGGATTCCCTAGCATTAAGCCAGGGCAGTCAAAGCAGTCTCAAACTGGATTCTTTCTGCAGTGTGTTTTGGTCCTTAGTCTCAAAGGTGCTACAAGTCCCATTTGCAAGATAACCTTATGCAAGTCTCCTCAGAAGCAAAGCACCATTGCATTCAGTTGGGACTTAAACCTACATAAAATGCATATACACTTATGCCAGTTAAGTTTATTCATTTATCTTCTGGTATTTGCATCCTACTCCATAATATACAGTTCACTGATGGCAGACAGAGGGCCAAAACACACTGCAGAAATAATCCAGTTTGAGACCACTTTAACTGCCCTGGCTCAGAGCTAGGGAATCCTGGGAATTGTAGTTTGTTGTGGCACCAGAGCTCTCTGACAGGAGAAGGCTCGTTGTCTCACAAAACTCCAGTTCCCAGAATTCCCTAGCATTAAGCCAGGGCAGTTAAAGCGGTCTCAAACTGGATTATTTCTGCAATGTGTTTTAGACTTAGGTTATGTTAAAATGGGAAGAAATCATTCAGCCCTCCAAATAACCACAACTGAGCTTTTTAGCCATACTAATACTAATACTACTATTATTATTAAATGGGAGCCATTCAGCCCTCCAGATAATAACTACAACTGAGCTTTTTAGCAATAATAATAATAATAATAGTAATAATAGAGCTCCCAGGTTTCCCTACCATGGAGCCAGGGCAGTTAAAGCAATCTCAAACTGGATTATTTCTTCAGTCTGTTTTGGCCCATAAGCATTTAAATGAGGAACAATTTCGGGGGCTTATCCGCACTGCAGAAGTAACGCAGTTTGAGACCGCTTTACCTGCCATGGCTCCATGGTAGGGAATTCTGGGATTCGTACTTTGGGTTGAGAGGTGCCTCAGCCTCTCTTCTTGCACTCCTTTTCTTGGAGAATGCTCCTTTTGCCCAGTTTTTGAGGTAGAAAGAAAAAGAACCGCCTGAGGAGAAAGGAGTCTTACCCACCATAGAGAAGCTGCCGGAGAGAGCGTCTCACTGTGGCGCCTGTAGAACCATTTCCGGTTTTGCCTCAGGGAGAGAACACAGTAAACTGTGCGAAACGCACAGGGGGCCACCGGAAGTTGGCAAGGCGTGCCGTAGCCGTTGAATGACGTCGACTCTTTCGACCGGAAGTTATAGCATCTGTGGCGACGGCCTTTCAAGAACTCTATGGTCGACTACTTCCGCCCGGCAGTGGTACCAACTGTGCTCTTTAAGGGATTTCGGACTTCAGCTCCCAGAATCCCAGACTATTGGCCAACATGGCTGAGGCTTCTGGGAGCTGAAGTCCAAAATCTCTTAAAGAGCAGTTTAGTGACTACTACCTTCAGGGATTTTAAACTAGGCGCCATTTTGTGAACTGGCACCCTTCCCTCCTAGCTCCTTTTTTCACTCGACAGGGCCTTCATTTCAGCCTTCTCTCCAGGAGGAATTCCCAAATGTCCTCCTTTTGGAGCCTAAGAAGCAGGGATTTGCATTTCCATGAGTGTTTTTAAGCTTTTATTTGGTCATGTCCTCCATTATTTTCCTTCAATGCCCTACATTTCATGGTGCCTTGTCCTCCTTGGAGGTGATGGGGGACACCTGGCTTAAGGAGGCAATGTGTGAAAAGGGATCTAGGAGTCCTAGTAGACCACAAGCTGAACAGAGTCAACAGTGTGATGCAGCAACTAAACAGGCCAATGCGATTTTAGGCTGAATTGATAGAAGTATAGTATCTAGATCAAGACAAGTAATAGTGCCACTGTATTCTGCTTTGGTTGGCCTCATTTGAAATACTGTGTCCAGTTCTGGGCACAATTCAAAAAGGATGTGGAGAAACTGGAATTGTGTCCAGAGGGGGGCGACTAAAATGGTGAAGGGTCCGGAAACCATGCCCTATGAGGAACGACTTAGGGAACTGGGTATGTTTAGCCTGGAGAAGAAACGTTTAAGAGGTGATACGATAACCCTGTTTAGGAATTTGAAGGGATGTCATATTGAGGAGGGAGGAAGCTTGTTTTCTGCTGCTCCAAATAGGACTCAAAACAATGGATGCAAAGAACAGGAAAAGAGATTCCACCTAAACATTAGGGGTAACTTCCTGACAGTGAGAGCTGTTCCACAGTGGAACACACTCCCTTGGAGTGCAGTGGAGTCTCCTTCCCTGAAGGTCTTTAAGCAGAGGCTGGATGGCTATCTGTCGGGGATGCTTTGATTGAGAGTTCCTGCATGGCAGAAGGGTTGGACTGGATGGCCCTTGTGGTATCTTCCAACTCTGATTCTATGACCTCTGGTCACCCTGTTCCCTCATACACAGCCTTTGCCTTGTAGAAACCAAAAGGATGAATTTCTCTCCTACCAGCAAAAAAGTAGTTGAAATAAGGCTTTGCTTTAATAAACCTGTAATACATTTTACAGAGCTTGTGATTGTATTAATTGTACACTTGGTTTGAGTTTTGGACTATGACTCTGAACAACAGGGTTTGATTCCCAGCTGAGCCATGAAATCCACTGGGTGGCCTTGGGCAAGTCATACTTTCTCAGCCTCTGAGGATAACAATGGCAAAAAACTCTGAAGAAACTTGCCAAGAGTCGCCTTAGGATTGCCATTAGATGAATTAAGAGTAAATAACAACAAGACATGTTCAATATGAAGTCGAAGGCTTTCATGACCAGCATCCATAGGTTTTTGTGGGTTTTTCAGGCTGTGAGGCTGTGTTTGTGAGAAGAATTTATACCTGATGTTTCGTCTGAATTCTCTGACGATGCCAGTCACAGATCCAGGTGAAACGTCAGGAAGAAATTCTTCTAGAACATGGCCTCACAGCCCGAAAAACCCAGAAAAACCAACAAACAAGATAGTTGTACAGCAGGCCCTTGGTATCCGGTTCCAAGACTCCTCATGGATACCAAAATCCATGGCTGCTCAAGTCCCTTTAAATATAATAGCATAGTAAAATGATCTCTCTTATATAAAATGACAAAATCAGGGTTTGTTTTTTTATTAAAAATATATTATTTTCAAGCCGGAGATGGTTAGATCCGTGGATGCAGAATCCGTGGATACAGAAGGCCATGGAGAGAGAAACAGTCAGCATGTAAGATAGGTTCAAGTTCAATCTCCCTGATCTTCTTAACTTGTCTCCTAGATATAAGAATATGATCACCCTGAAAGCGCCAAGGATCAACAAAGCCTACAGTGACTTTTGCCATTAAGGCAGTTGAAGGCAGTTTCCTGTTCGACAAGCATATTGACCTGTCCAGTAGATTATTGAAAATGAGATTTGTGTCACCCTCCTGCTTAATACTCCCTTCTGCAAACTGCTTTAGCACTGTAAGAAAGTTAAGAAAGAAGTCAACCCTCAAATTGGGAGAATAAGATTCAAACATGGGTTTCCACCCCAATAGTTCTTTCACCAAAATAAAACATCCAGTTTCATCTCTCAAAACATCTTCAACCATAAAATGACATGAGGCCACAAACAAGATTGCCATGCCTCTTACCGTACTATTACCACCCACATTTTATTATTGTGCGTAGCACAGTTAAGAGCAATTTCCATTTTCTTACACAAATGGATCTCTTGCAGCATGCTGGACTCTAGTTTCCTAAGATTTTGAGTACTTTACAACGGTTCATTGCAGCACCAAGACCATTCACATTGAAAGAGATGTTATGATCTCATAGCTGAGAACTATGAAAACAACATCTCCATCCTCCACAGATACAAACACCAATTGAGCACATTGCATCAATGTTCCTGGTTCTGAAACAATAAAAAGTAACAGTTCAACAAGAAGATACCTAGGCATCTGTTCCCCAACAAATCCTTGATTCTGCACACGAAAGAGCCCCCAACCAGCTACTAATCCTGATGGATTTATATATTAGAATGTAAGAAGCTGGGGACTATATAAAAAGGTTGCATGCCATCTTGAATCCCATATTGGGAGAAAGGCAGGATATAAATTGAATAAAAAATAATAATAATAAAGCAAGTAAATGTCTCAACCCTTCCCCCATCCTTTAGTTGAGAACTCAGCCGCTACAGGGATATCATCCTACAGGGCATGTAAACTTAACAAGCTTAATATATTTGCAAGGTTCAGTCTTCTAAAAATGTAAACTATACTATCAAGTGAATTAAAGTCCTGTCCAAATATCAAAATCAGGCAGAGTCATGGCTGCAGCAGCTTCCTAAGCCATTTTGGATGTGTACATATATTGGATTTTAAAAACCTGGATGTTTTAAGAAAATTTAAATACTTTACAACTTTCCCTCTCTTCAAGATTAAGTGGTTGAAATTTTTAAACAGAAGGCAGCCATCAAACACCCAAATGACAGATTGAGCACATTTATTCAAAACCTTACTGGTTTATTTAATTTTGCCATTCTAAGGTACAAACACAACCCGACTACAAGATGCTACAAAGTTATACAAAAATTAAACATCATATAGTAATGACTGTACAGTAGGCTGCAAATCTCTTGCCTTTTAAGCAAACCAAATTTTAGCTACTCATTTGTCTCAAACTATCATTCCCCCCAAAGGAAGGGTTGAAGGAAATCACTTTTCTGCCAATTTGCTTCACATGTTCAAAAGCAAAAGTATTTACATCCTGAAAGAAATGGGGGATGTGGACAATGTACCAAAACTAAGAAACATTTTTCAAATCCTTGGAATTATTTGTGTGAAGGGCTGCAAGTAATATAGGATATCTACATGCTCTCTGTGTTTCTGTCCAATATTTTATAGGTATGTTCACCATCACAGACAATTCAGCACCTTGTAGCTCCACAGAGAGAAGCCCACTTTCCGTGAAAAGTCAAATAATTTGTACTCAAACTCTGGGAAGAGAAAAGACATTCTGACACTCTGAAATGATTTAAATATGTTCCTTACAACATTCCGTTTTTTACTTGCAACAGTCTCAGCTTCATCTGTCTTAAAAACAGCAGACTATGGACTAATGAAGACAGGTTTCACATTGAAAGACTCTCTCTCACCAGAATCGCTACCTTTAAAAAAAATCACTTTTGGATGTTATTTCATTGCCACTTAGGACAAACAGGCTTAGCAAGTTTTCACTTCCCCAACCTTCATTTTCCCCCATTCCTTATTTTTTAAAGATACAATTTTAATCTGGATGCACTTTAATTTAAAAAAAGAAGCAGCAGGAGCTGACAAGTCCTGTATTTTATCGGGAAGAATTGGAACTGGAGCGACTGCGATGCCGCCTTCGGCCTGGAGATCTGGATCTTGATCGCCTGCGAACTGGGGATCTACGCCTTGGAGACCTGGACCTGCAGGGGAAAATGTGTTCAAAAGGGACATTTTAGTTAGATTTATGCCAATTTAGTCCCTTTTATTCAGTATAACTCAAATTTTATTTATTTTTATTTATTAAAATCTTTCTATTTCTTTATCCTAGGGCAGCATATAATAAAAACCATTTAAAACACTTCCAGATTAAAAATACAGTTGGCCCTTCATATCCACAGATTCTGCATCCATGGATGCAACCATCCACAGCTTGAAAATGTTTTTTTAAATATGATTTTGCTATTTTATATAATGGACATTATCTTACTTCATCGCTGTATGTAACAGGACTTGAGCATCCACTGATTTTGGTATCTACGAGGGGTCTTGGAACCAAACCCCAGCAGATACCAAGGGCTAAATAATTTGAACATGATAAAAGCATACCAACAGTTATAAAGCATTTTAAATGCTACAACGATTTAAATGCAGTTTTCAAGTGCTTTGTTATCTTTATTGAAAGCCTTCCTTGCTGAAGGCAAGTAAAATGCAAAAGCAGTTTTGTGGATGCATATGGACACACCATGTAAGCATCAGATATAAAACTGAAACATAATGTTTCAGTAATGCTAACATACGGTAGTAACAGCTGTATCCCAGTCTCCAAGAGTGGTTGCGCTTCCAGTGGGCACTTGGGACGAATCTGGAAGGTGACTCTTGACAGAGCCTGCAGACATTATCTGGCAACCACATTTCCCAGATTAGCCTTACATTTTTCCAAGTCCTGTATGTCTCTGTGTGTACATAGCATCATAGCACCATAAGGCAGAGATTTCTGGTGTGGGTTTTGAGCCTCAAACATTATTTGCAGGCCTATATTGGTTCAACACCAACTGCAGTGCATCAAGGAACTTGCTCAAATTGTCCATTCCTTGGTTTCAATCAAATGTATCCCTAGATTACTAGTTCTAAACAAAACTTTCACAGCCTTTTCAAATATAGCTAAGAACCAAAACTGCATGCAGAAACTCAGACATGCCACACCCCTCAGTATAAAATCCAGTACCCCAAGTCTTTGCAATAGTGTCACTTTCCCCAATAACCACAAGTAACAGATAAACGCATTGCTGAACTTTAAAATCAGATATACTGCTAATTGTAAAGCAGGGAAGAAGTAATTTGCAATAGAAAAGCTAAATCCAGAGGGTTCTATTAGACATGATATTGGAAATGCCACCATCTCTAAGCTAATCTGTGTTTTAGAATTTTGAAAAAATGGAGGAAAATTGGAAGGGGGAAATGAGCTTTTCTTTTAGTGACTGAGGGTTTACTAAGGTATAGCTGCAACTAAGCTTTTAAAGACCTCACATCTAAAGACATTTACAAGATGTTAAAACCTGCACATCCAGCAGGTTACAGAATCCTGCCATTTGAATGTGACAAATTGTACACACTTACCATTGATACTGCCTCCATGAACTGTATGGACACAAGACAAAAAAGCTGTAATACCAGAAATTGTAAATAGTTAACATCTTATCTCTGGTTTATATAGCCCCATTAAGACAACTTACCTTCTTCTCATGCGAGGTGGTGAGCGACGCCACATGGGTGGTGGAGGTAACATCCTTCTGGGAGGAGAGAAGCGTCTAGGAAGAAGCCTAGGCCAAGGAGTCAAAATAGCTGTGGCAGTTATCTCCTGACCATCTATCTGTCCTGTTGATAATTACAAAAGCAAAATACTTAATACTATTTCTATATCCAAGATCTTGTAGACACTGTTTTGTTTTCTTTTAATCTTAGTTACTTCTACAACAGTGGGGAAACTACTCAGTGTCCAAATTTTGGAGATTCAGAGGAACAGAAAAGACCACAGTACCCATTCCTCAGCTGCCAAAAAGAGATCACTAAGTCATCAGGGAAAGGCAGAGATAGCAGAGTGTCATTTACACTGTACATTTGTATTTGTGAAAGGTGAAAATGTGAGCCTTTGGGGAACTAGCACATGTTTCCATTCATTTAAATATGCAACCAACTTCAATATCTTAGAACAAGAATGCCTGTAATATGGAATGAACCATCCCACACACCCACGGTCTATATAGAGAAAGGAATATTAAAGTACTTTGCCATTTTACTCTTGAATTTTAGGCAGTAATTTAGATTGGAGTGGTCCATTCTTTTCAAAACCATGGGCAAAAACAGAGTTTGACTGGATTACAGACACTGCACTAACTAATCTTTCTGGTAGACAAGATAGCTACAAAGTGACTTTATAAGAACTATAAGAACTACAATTACAGTCACTGTATCTGCAGGGGATACATTCCCAGACTTACCATGGATAATGAAAATGGCAGATAACTGCAAGCCCTATATTTCTGCTGGAAGTTGACCACAGAGTCATTCTGGAGGACCTCCAATGCAACTCTATGGTCAACATCCAGCAGAAGTTGACCAGAATCATGCTGGAGGACCTCCACATGTATAGATACCATATTTTTTTTCCAGACATGGGTAAATGAAACAGCAGGTATTGATCTTGTGGATCTGGAGTCATACTATATTAAAATTAATGTATTAAGATTAATTTATGTAGTAACAGTTACAACTAAAAGCAGATACAACACCAGGTGGATCCAGACCAAACAATTCAGCAGACTACACTCCTAGAGACTTTTGCTTTCTGACACATACCTCCATCCATGTGCTTCAGTGCCTTTTCTGCATCATCTGGATTCTCAAATTCAACATAGGCGTAACCCTTGGAGAGATGTGGATTGAGCCTATCAACCGGCATATCAATCATTTTTATCTTTCCATAAGTGGAAAATATTTCCATTATGTGGTCCTGAAGGAAAAAGTTTCACTTAATGACCATGAAAAATGTCAATCTTTTCAGCCAATGCAGCAGAATGCTGGGAGCGAGAGGGCAGGGGATTTAAACAACATACCCTGCACACTGTTTACTAAATTCAGATAAATGTGGAACCTAGCCAGATATTAAGAGGCTTCTGCTACAGATCTGCTTCCAAAGTCATCCAAACATTACTTAGGTATACTAAATGCACAGCTACTATCGGTATAGAGCACAGGTAGTGGTGAAACAATCTTCACTACAGGTCTAAAGTTCAACACTAGACATCTCTGGTTCAAAATAATGGGTAGCAGATGTTAAGAAAGACTTCTCTCTGCAACTCTCTGGAGAGCTGCTGCCCAAGAGAGTAGAAAATACGGGCAAAAAATCTGACCAGACAGTTTTCCCATTTCCCCTCTATGAACAATTTCTTTTACAAATAATTAAGACTTCAAATACCCAACAATCTTATTAAATATGAAATTGGATCTCAAGTGCCAACATCTTTTTTCATTTCTTTCTCATAGCAACTACATCGCTTGCTGTTACCTTGGTCACGTTTCTAGTGAGTCTCCCAATATGTACTTTAGTGGGTTTGGGTGATGGACTCCTTCTCTTTCGTTCCTTTTCATCTCTTTTGGGTGGCTTAGACCTGGGAGAAATAACAAAATGAATCACAATTTTCTGACACAGAAATCTGCAACAAACCAGTTTTGTTATTAAGTAGTTATTGATATCATAAAAAGACATCTTTTAAATATTGCATATTCTTCACCTGGATTCATGCTGCATTTTTAAAACAACCACTCGATATTGACAGACAGCAAGGATCACCCTGAATTGATTTCAGTGGGATTTAAGAGTATCTTTGTTAGATACTGTTTAGTGAAATTTCAATTCAAAAGCGATAATTTGGTCAATCCATATTCTACTCTAAAGAAAGTGTTTAATCCATAAAGAACAAGTATATATCACAAATAAGGACAGAGAAGAAGATGAGCTTGTGTTTTGGGGACCAGCATTGACTGTTTGCCCACATTCTTTTATGGCTGGTGTGAGTCTTTACTTTTCTTCCTCAGCACATGGTTTAAGAGGGTGGGGATTCTGCCAAGTCACTAGTTGTATATAGCTCCTGCTTTAGTCTTTGGAGCTCAGGAAACAGATAAAAAGTAGCTAGGGGTCTTAACAGGCCACAAGCTGTACAAGAGCCAATAGTGTGATGCAGCAGCCAAAGAGCCAATGAAATTCTGCACCAACAGAAGTGTAATGTCTAGACTGAAGGATGTTGTAGTGCCACTCTATTCTGCTTTGGTCAGATCCCATGTACAATACTGTGTCCAAAACCAGATTTGAAAATGAAGATGATGGTTAAAATTTCTCTTTTTCGGGTATGTATTATAGAAATAATATGGTTGTATATATATTATTTAAGTTATAAATACAAATGTATTAAGAGCGGCAGATTAATAAGTAATTTAAGTTTGTCAGATAAGAACTCACAATTATATATACATAGGTTAATATATATGCATATATATATATATATATAGGGGTGTTTAGGTTTTTTTTTCCTTTTTTTAGAGTGACAATACGGGTAAGAAATATAGACAATATATACTAAAATTGTATGGGAACAACAAAGAAACAATGTTAATGAGAAATCTGGTAGTTTGGGAATAAGGAAGACTATTCAAATACATGAGAATATATAGGCAATGAGAAAAACTTTTTTTTTAGATTTAATGTAATGTGATTGTCAGTATATGTTTAATTCTAAATGTCTTTTTTCTTTCATTGTTTTTTTTCCTTTTTTCTTTTTTTCTCTCTTTCGTTATTGTGTACTTTTTTCTTTTTTTTAGATATATGTATGTAAATGTTGTTTGTAGTCTTGTATTATGTTATATGTTCTTTTATGTATTTATACAAATAAAATTTTTAATAATAATAAAAAAAATTAAAAAAAGAAAAAAAGAAAGAAAATGAAGATGATGGATGTGACTGGACTAAGTTGCCCATCTCATGTTCACACCTGCTTCCAAATCAATGAAGCATCCCTTTTCAAACCCATTTCTTTACACTGCAGAGCACTCAGAAAGTATCAATATATTGTGTGGCCCTACTGAAATTTATTGAAGTGATATTTCAGTTGTTAGTACACTTACATTCCCTACATAAATCAGTGTGCAACTGAACTTCCAGTGTATAGTTTTGACTTCTCTACCAACAGTTAGAATTTATAAAAATTAGAATCATTCTAAATAGTCTTTCTCCACAGAAAGTCTCTATAAGGACTTTGGGAAGGAATACATCTTCATGGAAAAGTACATGTTTTACATACAGTAGGTCTTATATTCATTCCCTACTACCTCCAGATAGTTCAGGGAAAAATGCCAGTCTGAAATCAATGGAAACTCCTTCAGTTCTTTTGGATCAGATGGGGGCAAACTGGCATCCTCCTGATGTTGCTGAACTCTAACTCCCATAAGACCTAGCCAGCATAAGCAGTGGTGAATGACAATGGGAGTTGCAGTCCATAGCATGGGAAGGGCCTCACTTTGCCCTCACCAGGTTTAGACAGCAGCAAGAAAGGTGATCCAGCAATCTGACATACTACAGCAGCAGTTTCACTCACACACACACACACAGAGCCCAATTCCAACTTACTTCTACTATCTCTTACAGAACATTAATCAAGCCCAAAAGAGATAAAGTAAACAAAGCACCAATGTGGGGAAACTACCTACATCAGTCAGCAAATAATTCTACCAAACAGCTCTTCAAACAGCCACATCAATGAATTCACCTAGGAAAGTGTGAAATGCTATGACTGAAAGCACACTATTGCTATCAAAGACTTTGTAAAACTTTAAGACCTTATAAACGCCAATCTACAATTATCCCAACTCACTTTGAACGGGATCTTCTCCTGTTGTCATGCCTGCGTCTGGAAGGGCTTGGGGAGCCTGAAGAGCTGCTTGAACTGGAGCTGCGAGAACTGCTAGAGCTTCCAGAACGGCTCGATGCAGAAGAAGAACTGGACCCACTGCTAGAGCCAGTGCTGGAGCTTGAACCCGAACTGGATGTAGAACTAGACCGAGACCTGGCAAAAATACATAAGAATGGGTCTTGTACATTACAGTCCAACCTATGTATCCATGGATTCCTTATCCATGGTTTCATGCATCAATGGCTTGAAAAGAGTTTTTTAAAAACCTGTATAAATTCTAAATAACAAACCTTGATTATGCCATTTTATATAAGGGATACCATTTTACTATGCCATTGCTTTTAATGGCACTCAAGCATCAATGAATTTTGGTATCCGGGGGTTGCGGGAGGTGGGGGGGATGTTGAGTTCCTGGAACCAAACCCCAGCAGATAACAAGGGCCCACTGTATAGAAATTCCAAAAAGCAAGCCTTGATTTTTCCATTTTATATAAAGAACACCATTTTACTACACCTTTGTATTTAATGGGATTTGAGCATCCATGGATTTTGGTATTCAAGAGGAGTCTTGGAACCAAACCCCAGCAGATATCAAGGTACATGGAAACAAGTCTCTGGAGGAGAGTATCTCGAAAACTTGTGGTGAGAACACCATACTGTCAGCTTAGTGCTGCTCCAGTTCCTAACTGCCAACTTTTCTATGTTGTGTTCAGACAAATCTCTTTAATAAGTGCCAATGTATCAATTTGGGCCATGCAAATGCTGAAGTACTCAGCACTTAAATCTAGAATGAGGGACTAGTATAAGATAATTTTTCCTTTATTGCTCCCATCAGGCCCCTACAACAAAACCTTCAATTTGCTAGGGTGGATGGAATAAGGTGTATCTTTCCAGACTTTCCCAACAGCCCTACATTGCTGGGTATTTAATAAGGCACAAGGGAGACAGTTCCAACCCCTTTCAAACATATACAGGCCACAACTTTCAGAAGTGCTTTAGTTGTGTGTTCCTGTATGGCAGGGGGTTGAAATGGAAGGATCCTGTGGTCCCTTCCAACTCTAGAATTCTATGATTCTATGTCTACATAGTACAACAAGCCACGGTTTCTGTTAACTATGGTTTGTTGCTTTAGTCAGCACCCTAAATAAACCATGGCTTGTCTTTGCCATTCCTGATTTCCCTCTGGTTTGTTTCTGTTCCACCCTTTCTCAACTCAAATTTCTGAGTAGGATAACAAGCTAGCAAAAAGCCAAAGTTGCAGAATCAAACACGACAGGTCATGGTTTAGATAAGCCAGTTTGTAAACCAACAAGAAATTCAGATTGTAGTTGCAACAAACCATGCCATGATTTATTGTAATGTGAAAGCACAGTCACAATGCATTTCCATCAGCTTTCTCTGAACAGAGACCTGTTTTTAACTAACAACTGGCTAACAGTCCTTGGAAAACCTAATCCACAACATGTCTTTTAACAAATCCCAAAATTTACAAGTAGTGATTCCACTCACCTGGTACTACTGCTGCCAGTGGAAGCACTGCGCCTTTTTCGAGTTTTGTCACGCCCACGATCCTTCTCACTTGACTCTTTTGTGGCTGGCTTCTCCTTCGACCTATCCTTGGACTTTTCTTCACTCCGGTCCTTACGCTTGGTTGGAGAAGGAGCCCTTAATGGACAGAGGTTTGGAAATTTCATTTCCCACAATTTCAATTATCAACAAAAATAGAACAACTACTGTGACACTGCCAGACACATTTCCCAGCATTTACATTATGGAGCAGCTTCACAAAATAAAGCCAACGATGTGAGGTAAAAATGTATATTATGAAAAGGGAGAAAGATGCATTTCTAAACCCTCATGATTGTTAGGAAATGCTATTAAACTGCAGAGACCCTCCCCAAAGGCTTTAGGTCTTGAAAATTCAGACAATTACCTATTGCTGGACTTTTTATTATTTTCTTTGATGCCTAGCAAACTCTTCTTTTTCATTCCTGATAGCTCCATTTTCCCCTTCCGAGTCCAAAAGTGGCACTGTTGGGGGCCTCACTTATCTGAAAGCTTACTTCTAACTCCTTGATTCTGAGAAACGATCCCTAAGCGAGTGCAATAAACGCCAAAGAGCAGCCTAGTAACAAGATAAAAGGGTTGAGAGACAATTAACATACAGGCAAAAGGAAGAAATCTGCTTTGTAAGCACATGAAGTACTAAGACACTGTTCATGCAAAGCATCATAGTTAGTCATTGCATGTCTGTTATAAAGAATCACCCAGCAGAAAAAAAAAATCACATCTGAGTACACAAGGTTTTCATTCCAGACATTTCTTGGTTCTGCATTATTAGACACCCAATATCATAACAAGAGCAAACTGGCCCTTTTTCAAACTTTATACCAGGGTAGGCAACCTTTCCCCTTTAAGGGCCGAGGGACTTCAGCTCCCAGAAGCCTCAGCCATGTTGGCCAATAGTCCCATGTTGGCCAATAGCTCCTGGGATTCTGGGAGCTGAAGTCCCTCGGCCCTTAAAGGGGAAAGGTTGCCTACCCCTGCTTTATACCATTTATTTGCTGGGCGAAGAGTAATTGCCACAATGGTTCTCTCACATTCTACATCTTCAGTGTCTAAACTGCCAGAATTATTTTTTAATTCTGTGCAGTCTGCAGTCTGATTTCATTAATATTTTAAATACTAATTGTAGCCAGAGCACAGATCTATTCTGTAGATTATTAAATTATCACACAGAATTCAAAGAGAGCTTAAAACCAAGTCTTCATTGTATAGATGAGCCTCCAGCAGTAGTACTAAACTGGTTACTTCATGTTAGCCAAAGTAACTCCTTATGGGCCTTGGCCACTGTGGGCTTAGGGTTTTCTCCATGTCAGCGGCTCCCTCCTGGCTCAGTCAAGAACTGGCAGCTCTAATACTGCATTTCCCAATCTGGGAAAGTATACATTGATAAAACCCCAGCTAAGCTGCATGATTCAAGAAAGTTGGAGGAGGGCAAAGGGAAAGTAAATGGGGAAGATACAGTAACGGGGCCAGAAATTCTGTTCTGCACACTTAGTGGTAATAAAAGAATCACTATCATTAATCGAGAAGACAAGTAATGCATGAAAATGTCCCTCACTACAGACCAGAAGGGGAAGAAGGAAAGAGGTTCCACTCTTTTGCTTTTCAGGTTGAGTGGTAGTATAAATTATTTCTTTAGAAGATGTGGGAATTCTGCTCTTCATTACAGAACTCACAGCATTTGGGTAGAGCAGGGGTAGGCAACCTTTCCCCTTTAAGGGCCGAGGGACTTCAGCTCCCAGAATCCCAGGAGCTATTGGCCAACATGGGACTATTGGCCAACATGGCTGAGGCTTCTGGGAGCTGAAGTCCCTCGGCCCTTAAAGGGGAAAGGTTGCCTACCCCTGGGGTAGAGCATGTAAGATACCATTAGAGTGGAGTATACATCTGTCCTATTTGTATGCAAGCATCTCTCCAGCAAGCCAATATCACTGTCTGGAAAACGTATGGAAACTTTGAAATGCCATGGTTTTAACATCTGTACTTCTGTCCCTAGCCACTGCTAGAACCACATAACTAGACAGGCACGGAATAGTCTAGGTTATTTTGACATGCTAGCTATTGGCAAAAACATTGTGGGTCTTTAAACTTACAACAACGTTAAGCCCTTTAGCTTGTGGAGCACAACATAAAACATTGAGGAGGGAAACACTTTTATACCTCAATTCTGTTGGAGCAGCAGGGTATTCCTGCAAGCTTACATTTTTCAATCTGAAGCTTTGCTCAATTCAACAATGTTAGAGAATCCTGCATAGGTAACTGAAGAAGGTATCAATCCGCTATTCACAAACACTTTGTCATTCACGTAAATGCTACAAATAGAAGTGGGTAATGTCATTCCCTGCCTCTGAAAACTTCTCAAGATAACCTCAGTTCTTATTGGCTTTGCTACCAACAATATATTCTGAATATGGCCCTGCATCTTGTGGTACATAGAAGCCTTTAGGAAGAAGAAATAAGTCCATTTTAGCGATTTTTAATAATAAAAAAACAAACAAACCCATGCTCCTGTTCCCAATCCCTCGTTGCTTTGTTTTCTGAGCAATATCAAAACTAGATTACTTCCGATTTCTCATCACTGATTTATACTATATTGTGAGTTATAATGACTAGTTGTTTTATATTTGACTGTAACATGTCCAAAGGGTACAAGCCAGGTTGTGTGTGCACATGCATGCGTACATGCCTTCAAAATGGCATACTGAATTATGGAAAGCCCATGAATTCAATGAGGTTTTCTTAGGCAAGGAATATTCAGAGGTGGTTTTCCATCTGCTGTCTTCAGAATACAGTTGGCCCTCAGTATCCAGATTTTTTATCCACGGATTCAAGCACGCACAGCTTGAAAATACTCAAAAACATATAAATTCCAAAAGCAAAACCTTGATTTTGCCATTTTATATAAGGGACATCATTTCACAATGCCACTGTATTTAATGGGACCTGAGCATCCACGGATTTTGGTATCCACAGCAGGTCCTGGAACCAAACCCCAACGGATACCAAGGACCCACTGTATAACCTACAGCACCTGGTATTTCTTGATAAGTCTATTGTTCATGTTCTAACCAAAAGTAATCCTACATAGCTTCCAAGATCATTTGGGAAATGGTGCCTTCAGAGTATTTTAGACCATTGTTAGAAATATTATTATACCATTCGCTACATGTTTAGTGACCATGTAGCTCATACCTTTAGATTAAAAGGTGTCCATATATGGAGGATACTAGATCCTTTCTGCTTTTGGAATATAAGCAGGATCAGGTCTGGTTAGTACTTGGATGTGGAAAGACTGAAAAGTACAAGCAGTAGGCTATATTTCCTAGGAAGGGACTGACAAACTATCTCAGAGTTTCTTTGCTAAAAAAAACCCTATGAAATTCATGTGGTTGCTATAAGTTGACAGACAACTTGAGGATACACAAACACAGACATAAATATAAAATTAACGCTCCTTACAAGTAAAGAAATGGATCTGTTGCATACTACAGTCAGTGTATAGTGGCCCTTCTGTTTTTGCAGGGGATCCATTCTGGACCCACCCACCCACAAAAATGGAAAACCACAGATATTCAAGCTCCGTAAGTTTGAATGGGGGTGTGCACCTGTGGGGGCGCATGCCATTTTATCCCCCTCCATTTCCTGCCTGCGAATGGGTGAGGGATGCGGACTTAAAGTCTGCGAAAACGGAGGAGCAACTGTAGTTTGTCAACCTCTGTAAACTAGCTTTTAGCAATGTGGTCATGATTATACCAGGATAGATACCCATAGTTTGGATCAATATATAAGTTCACACCAACCACACTACTATGCTTTTGATATTACTACAGACATCTCTGTATATTTTTGATGAATATACTGGATATATATATTTTGCCATGTAGTAACTTATACTAATTATATTGCATAAACATACAATTACTCAGCCTGATCACTGAGTAATTGCCAGATGTGTTAAACTAAACTATGGGCCTTTTCAGACTGCTAGAAATAGTGCAAATTGAGTCCACTTTAAGGGTTAGGGAATCATAGGAACTGTATTTTATTGTGGCACCAGAGCTCTCTGACAGAGAAGGCTCAATGTCTCAGAAAAAAACCCAATTCCCATGATTCCCTAGCACTAACCCTAACCCTTAAAGTGGACTCAATTTGCACTATTTCTGGCAGTCTGCAAAGGCCCTAAATGTGTTTTAATGCTGTGCATTAAACTAAATGTGTTTCTTCCTAAGGAAAAAAAATATGAGAAAGGAGATTAGGAGATATGACATACAAAACTGCTACTGCAGAGACTGTAAATAGAGAAGATTTCTAATCTCTTCTCTCTCAAGACCGAAGCTCAGGACAAGTCAACAGGAGTGAGTGGCTCACTGAAATCTAAAGATGTCCTTCACACAATACTTAATTTATGGAACTGCCATACCTTGTGGCAGTGAATGCCATCATCATCCTGCCTTTCCGCCCAAAAAGGACTCAGGAGTTTATGAATTAAAACAAAGGTCTGGAGATCATGAGGTACCTTCTAGTAGCCTTAGATAACTTGCATACTCTGTTCTGGGATAAGAGGACAACAGTTCCGAGAAAGCTACTAGATTTCAAGACAGAAGCTACAGGTTGAGTCTCCCTTATTCAGAATTCCAAAATATTCCAAAATTTAAAATCATCCACATGGGTGGCCGAGATAGTGACACCTTTGCTTTCTGCTACTACCATGTACACAAACTTGGTTCCGTGCAAATAATTATTAAAAATGTGTATATAATTACCTTCAGGCTATACACGAAACATAAATGATCGGCATGTTTAGACTTCGGTCCAGGTCCATGATATCTCATGTACATACATATTGTAGTTTTAATCTTCATTTGATTTAATACTGTTTTAAGGGGGGGAGGGATTGTGTTTTGGGATATATTGTATGGTTTTACTGTTGTAAGCCGCCCTGATTGGGTCCCCAAAGGGCGGGATATAAATAATAATAATAATAATAATAATAATAATAATTATATTCCAAAATATCTCTCATGCATATGCAAATATTCCAAAATCTGAAACTCTGAAATCCCAAATATTTCTGGACCCCAGGCATTTCGGATAAGAGGGACCCAACGTGTATATCCCCTCCCTATGATACATATTCCTTAGCATACACTCTGGTTATAATGCATATTGGCAAGAGTTGTATTAATAACAGGAATTCTCCGAAAGATCAATTTGAAGCCAGGATGGAGGGAATGAGGGATAATGTGAAGCAGCTGGGTGCAGCAGTTAATGTTAGACTAGGTTAGGAACTAGGGCACACACCTCTCATTTCTTGTTTTGTTTGTTTACTCATCTTCCAATGGAAAGTAGACAGATGTATTTCTAAGGCTACATGCCCTTATTTACAACTTATTTTTCTGGTATTCTGAAGCCAAATTAATCTACTGTGACATAAGGTTTCATGCGGTAGAACCAACTCTATAAGATGCATAGTTTTTATTTCCCATTTGGTCTGTATATATTTGAGTGTAGAGAATAAAGTACAGTGGTCCCTCCACATTTGCTCTCCCCCCCCCCAATATTTTATTTATATCATTAGTATAGATCAGGGGTAGGCAACCTTTCCCCTTTAAGGACCCCCGTGAATGTGGAAAAACGGCAAATAAAACAACACAATTCTTTTTACCTAAGAGAACACCTCTCTGGGAATCTCCAGGTCCTCCAGTGCAACTCTATGGTCAACATCTGCCAGAAGGTGATCACAGAATCATGCTGGAGGACCTACAAATGCCTAGAGAAGTGTTTTCTCTAGCAACTCCTAGAAACACTCTCTCAGCCTCAGAGGATGGCCATGGCAAAAACCCCTCTGAAGAAACATGCCAAGAAAACCCCATGCGAGGTTCGCCTTAAGAAGCTTTGCTATTCCACTTTAACTGCTCTGGCTGCCTCCTGCTACATTCTGGGATTTGCAATTTAAGAAGAGGCATTTAGAATATTCGGCCAGAGAGCTCTTAGGCCTCACTGGGAACTACAAACCCCACAACGCAGCAGGAGGCAGCCAGAGCAGTTAAAGTGGAATAGTAATGCTTTAAGAGTGTTGCGTGATCATTGTATTATCTATACCAGGGGTAGGCAACCTTTCCCCTTTAAGGGCCGAGGGACTTCAGCTCCCAGAAGCCTCAGCCATGTTGGCCAATAGTCCCATGTTGGCCAATAGCTCCTGGGCTTCTGGGAGCTGAAGTCCCTCGGCCCTTAAAGGGGAAAGGTTGCCTACCCCTGCTCTATACTAATGATATAAATAAAATATTGGGGGGGGGGAGAGCAAATGTGGAGGGACCACTGTACTTTATTCTCTACATTCAAATATATACAGACCAAATGTATACAGACCAAATGGGGGGGGGGGGGGGGGAGAAGACAGCAGTGTGATAATCTCCTACAACTCTTGAGACCCAGGTTTAAATGATGTCTCAGCCATGGCAACCCACTAGGTGACCTTGGCCAAGCCACCCTCTCTCAGCCTCAGAGGATGGCCATGGCAAAAAACCCTCCCTCTGAAGAAACTTGCCAAGAAAGCCCCATGAGGGTAACCTTAGACAAGCCACACTCTCTCAGCCTCAGAGGATGGCCATGGCAAAACAAAAACAAAAACCCTGAAGCAAACTTGCCAGGAAAATAACCCCACAAGAGCTTCGCCTTAGGAGTTGCCATAAGGTATAACAACAAAAACAACCAACGATAACAAAAAGGCTGAGAGTTTCGCTTACCCTCTCTGGAGAGAAACAGGGCTTTCAAAAGTTACATTCAAGGAGACGATACCAAAAATTTAGAGCCAGTGATTCCCAAACTCAGGGTTCTCCAGGGTTGTTGTTGGTTTTTTGTGGAGACGTACAAAAACAAAAGACAGAACTTGCCCATAGGGAAATATTGCAGAATACTTGCCTATAGAGAAACATTACGGAATATTTGCCTATAGGGAAATACTGGGAATTATTTGCCCATAGGGAAATATTGAGGAATACTTGCCCATAAGGATACATTAGTGAATATTTTACCTATAGGGAAATATTAGGAATTATTTGCCCATAGAGAAACATTGGGGAATACTTGTCCATAGGAGAAAATGGCGGAATACTTGCCCATAGAGAAACATTAGGGAATATTTGCCTATAGGGAAAGACTGGGAATCATTTGCCCATAAGGAAACATGGTAGAATACTGGCCTATAGGAAAACATTGGGGAATACTTGCCCATAGGGATACATAGGCAAGCTCTCCAACGTTTCCCTATGGGCAAGTACTGTCCTTGGTTTTAGTACGTCCCTGGTTTTGGACTTCAGTTCCCAGAAGCCTTAGCCATCATGGCCAATGGTCTGGGATCCTGGGAGCCGAAGTCCCAAAAAACCTGGAAAGCCAGGTCCAGTCAGGAAATAGGGCTTCATACCCCCCCAACAATAAAAAAGGGCCAAGGAGGGGCGGGGCAAGGCGAAGTCTCGCGAGAAGTGCTCCCCTTTCCCGCCTCTCCTTCCCCCCCCTCACTAATTTACTAAGGCTTTGCGGCCTGGCGGGGGAGCCTTAGCCTGGCCTGGCGGTGAGGGGGGCCTTGGCGGCCGGGTTCCGGCCGCCAAGGCCCCCCTCACCGCCAGGCCAGGCCAAGGCTCCCCCGCCAGGCCGCCCCTCCACCCTTCCAAGAAGCCCCTTCCCCTTCACCCAGGCGCCCTTCGTGGCTCCCTGCCGCTCGCACCTAACCAGATGGCGACGGATTACAACCGGCCTCCACCGCTACTTACATCCTCTCAGGAACCGACCGCCGCTCCCTCCTTCGTCGCGCCCGCGGTGACACGCAACGGCCGCCTGCGACAGAGCGAGCCCGCGCGCGCTGATGACGTCAGCGAGCCCAAAGGGCGGGAAGCTAGACCCGCTGTTTCTATGGTTACGGGCCGCTTTCCACTTTCACCCCCCCCCCCCGCCAGCGTGCCTTCAGGTCGTTATTTTGGACTTCATCTCCCAGGATTCCTGGATATTGGCTCTGATGACTGGAGCCTCTGGGAGTTGGAGTCCAAAATACTTGGAGAATCAAACTTTTGGGAATCTCTGCCCTAAAGCAAGCTGATCGTGGGATTTTCATAGCAAGTTTTCCTCAGGAGGAGGTTTTGCTATGGCCTCTACCCTGAGGCTGAGAGAGTGTGACTTGCCCACAGAACATCACGGCAACATCTGAACAAAATGCAGGCCTGTGACTTAACATGATCCTTCCTCTGAGGCTGAGAGTGTGGCTTACCCACAGAATATCATAGCAACATCTGGACAAAATGTAGGCCTGTGACTTAGCATGATCCTTCCCCTGAGGCTGAGAGAGTGTGGCTTAGCCACAAAATATCATGGCAACATCTGGACAAAATGCAGGCCTGTGACTTAACATGATCCTATCTCCCAGTGGGTTTCATGGCCAAGTAGGGAATTGACTCTCCAGAGTCACACTCCAACTCTCAAACCGCTACTCCATGTTGGCTCAAACCTTTTGGGATTTTTTTTAAAAGCACAGCTTTAAGAAAGCAGGAAAGAGTTGCAAACTTTTGGCTTAAAAAGCTGGAGAACCGTTGGCCCTCCACATCATGTTGTTGTTGCTGGTATTTATTTATTTATTTATATGCCACACTTTACCAGCCCTGGGACTCCAGGCTCACAGAAATTAAAACAGAGGACATATTCAGGGGAAGCCGTGTTGGCCGTATCCCAAAGCGCAATAACATCCGAAATCCACAAACTGTGACGCCTTTCTTGGTCCTACCAAAATGCATAAAATAAACGTTGCAAGCTTTGAAAGCTCTACTGGCTTCTTCATCAGGTAAAGGTGTAAAAAATCATACAGGAGGAGGAAGAGATAAAAAATAAATAGGATGATGTTAGTCACAGGCCTGCATTTTCTCAAGATGTTGTTCATAGAATCATAGAGTTGGAAGAGACCCCAAGGGCCATCCAGTCCAACCCCATTCTGCCATGCAGGAACTCACAATCAAAGCATCCCTGACAGATGGTCATCCAGCCGCTGTTTAAAGATCCCCAAAGAAGGAGACTCCACTACACTCCGAGGGAGAATCTTCCAGTGTTGACAAGCTGGAGTGTGTCCAGAGGAGGGCGACCAAAATGGTGAAGGGTCTGGAAACCATGCTCTACGAGGAAAGACTTAGGGAGCTTGGTATGTTTAGCCTGGAGAAGAGACAGTTAAGAGGGGCTATGAGAGCCCTGTTTAAGTATTTGAAGGGATGCCATATTGAGGGGGGAACAAGCTTGTTTGCTTCAGGGAACAGAACCCGGAACAACAGACGCAAGCTACATGAAAAGAGATTCCACCTCAACATTAGGAGGCACTTCCTGACAGTAAGAGTTGTTAGACAGTGGAACACACTCCCTCAGAGGATGGTGGAGTTTCCATCTTTGGAGGTTTTTAAACAGACACTGGACATCTTTCAGAGGTGCTTTGATTGTAAGTTCCTGCATGGCAGGGGGTTGGACTGGATGGCTCTTGTGGTCTCTTCCAACTCTACAATTCTATTATCCTAAAAGCCTCCCTTCTTTTAAACAAATCTCAAAAGCCTAGTAGAATACAAAGGTCTTCACCTCTCCCCAAAAAGACAGTGAATGAGGAAACATGCAAGGGTAGCTGCGTTGGCCTTTAAGCAAATTCAAACAAAAATCCACCAAACGCAATACCATTATTGACCAACCAAAATGCACAATATATTTGTTGCAAGCTTTCGAAGCTCCACTGGCTTCTTTGGGCCTTTGCAGACTGCCAGAAATAGCGCAAATTGAGTCCACTTTAACTGCCCTGACTCAGTGCTAGGGAATCATGGGAACTGTAGTTTATTGTGGCACCAGAGCTCTCTGACAGAGAAGGCTCAATGTCTCAGAAAAAAATACAATTCCCATGATTCCCTAGCACTGAGCCAGGGCAGTTAAAGTGGACTCAATTTGCACTATTCCTAGCAGTCTGCAAAGACCCTTTATCAGGCAAGATGGTCTCTGTAGCATCTTGCCTGATGCAAAAAGCCAGTGGAGCTTGGAAAGCTTGCAACAAGGATATTGTGCATTTTGGTTGGCCAGCAAAGGAGGAATCATCTTAGACTCTCTAGTAAGGGACTTCCAGATTTTGGAAGCAGCCACTGAGAAGGCCCTATCCTGCACTCCCATCAGACATGTCTATGGACGTTATCACACGGGGAGTCGCGGGGAGAAAGTGGAAATAAACGGGCACGAGCGGAAGTCTTTAGTTTACGGGATTTGTCCCGTTCCGCCTCGTCTGATAACTAAATTCGAATTTAAAAGGGGGTTAATTCGAATGAAAACCTGATCTTTTCATTTTCGGGATTTTTGGGGATTTGAAAAGATCAGGTTTTTGTTCGAATTAACCCCCTTTTAAATTCGAATTTAGTTATCAGACGAGGCGGAACAGGGCAAATCCCGTAAATTAAAGTCTTCCGCTTCTCCGGTTTATTTTCAGTTTTCGGCGGCGGATCCCCGTGTGATAACGTCCTATGAAAGGGGGGGGGGGAGTAAATACAAGGGCCTCCCCTGAAGATTTTATTGCTTGTCCAGGATCATACAGGGGGGATATATTCCTTCAGATAGCTTGGCCTTCCCTGTAGGCTCTTTACCTCAGCAGGATTTGCACATGCTTAGTCCGGAGGTTCATCCCTGAATAAAATAAAAGTTTAGCCAATGGCTACCTTTGCTTCCTGTTAAGATCTCCTCTGAGTGTCTCCACTATGTCCAGTGCAGAATTAGCAGAGACTGGAGGTGATAAGTTACAAGTAACACAGCTACTATTTTCTCGAGGCAATGGGAACATAATAAACATTTCAGAACTAATGTAGTTTGTGGGGACAAAAAAGTTACTTTATTAAAGTAATCAGTAACATCCTCTCTTTGCTCTGAACTTTTGCGCTGTGAACATCTTCAGATTTTAGGCCATTCTCTTATCGCAAACATCCTTCTCCAAAAACAACAACAAAACAAGTAACACAAAATGTCTTTTTAAAACATTGCAACATATAACAATGAAATACTTCAAGCGCCGTAACAGGAAATGAGTTTATTTTTAAACAAGTAGCTTTGTAAACTCTGGGTATCCACATTCTGTTCTCCCCCAGTGATAGCAAGTACTTCCCCTTCTCTTGCTTTAGGCAGGAATGGGGACACCCTGGCTCTCCCCCACAGTTTGCACTACAGCTTCCAGACAGAATCATAAAGTTGGGAAAGGCCAAGCCATTGCTCAATGCAGGAAAGCCAGATTCCCCAGCCAGCACTGCCAGCAATAAGGGGCTCTAGGAACTGATGTTCAGAACATTTGGAGTATCAAAAGTTTCCCCACCCTGGGAACAGAGCGAATGACATGAGATAACACCAACTTAAATAACAACATATATTACGTTTTCACTTAGCATCTACGAACTGGTTCCTGGTCATCTACGAATTGGTTCCACTTGTTTACAATGGCCCCTGCAATAACAGTAATCACACTATCCTTTCTTGTAGTCTTTATCTAGTCCCAACAAGCTCCATTTTTGTCATCTGAAACTTGTCCCCTCACTCCCCAGCTTTAACCAAAAGTTGTCTCTAGAGTGTAAGACTGTGGGCCTTTGCAGACTGCCAGAAATAGTGCACATTAAATTGAGGCACTGCCCTGGCTCAGTGCTAGGGAATCATGGGAACTGTAATTTATTGTGGCACCAGAGCTCTCTGACAGAGAAGGCTCAATGTCCCAGAAAAAAATACAATTCCCATGACTCCCTAGCACTGAGCCAGGGCAGTGCCTCCATTTAATGTGCACTATTTCTGGCAGTCTGCAAAGGCCTTGTGTTACTTTCAATTTAACCTATGTTTTTTAGGTACATTCATAAACACAACTATCTTGGCAAGTCCCACTGCTGTTTAAGGGTACTGGATGGTGCCTTATGCAAGGTCACACCACTGGACTTGACTAGTCCAGTGTAGTACAGTCAGTTCTGACTAGCAGCAGCTTTCTTGACTCTCAGGCAGGAAAAGTTTTCCAATGCTACCTGATTCTGCTAACTGGAGATGCCAGAACTTTAACCCAAAACTTTCTGCATGCAAAGCATGCGTTCTGCCTAAGGGCCCCCTTTCTCACAAAATACGTATGCCTGATCATCCACATTTTTACTTAAAGGACTAATCTCCCTTCTCATGACCCAGTCTGAATTCCACTAAGTAGCAGCTTTGCCTCAGGATCTTAAACACATGTCTTTCCTATCACAATCCTTTTTTAAAAACTTGAGATTGAACTGAGGACCTTTTACAATCAAATGGGTGTTCTTCTGCCACCACACACCAGCTGCAAAGGCACCAGCATCTCCTGTGTTCAAGAGATGAATAATAAAACCATATGCACACAAGCTGCCCATGGGCGGTGGCAAAATCAAATAGTCTCCACAAGCTTTCCACTGGATCTGCAACAGCAGGGGGGGACCAAAGTAGAAGATATCTTGGAAACAAAAGGGCACATTTTATTCTGAACATGGGTATCATCAAAATTATCATCATCATAAATAGACCCAGGGTTCTGAAATGAAGAGTTACACTCTTGGTCATCTGTGCAAATGCCAAGCAGCTAAAACAGTTACTCTGAGCTGGTTTTGCTGTTCTTCATGAGCTCCAGAAATACCATTTTTCTGGTAAGGGAGTTTTGGCAATGTCAGATTTCTGCCATTATTTCGCAGCGGTCGTTCATCTCAATGGTGGTGTAATTCTGTGGACGCCTGGAAAACATGAGAGGAAATACAATGATCTGTATGACTTGTATTTGTTTAACTGGGCTGAGAGGAAGAAATGACTGGAAACTGCATTGATACAGGCTCCATTGAGTATACAACGTCTCCACTATCTGCCAATGAGAAAATGTTGCCATGAGAATATACATTTGAGAAAACTATGTACACTTCCCTGTTTTTACATAAAATACTGATACTGTCAAATTGTGAACTTCTGTAGAATGAAGAGTTACATTCTTGGTCATCTGGGATTTATTAGCTCAGGGCCTGCCAGTAGCCACAGTGAAGCAACTTTCTTAGCCAGCAGATATCGTTTTTTTAGGTTTAGGGAGGGAGAACAGCTGCAAAATGTTAAGAGGGCAGTGGTGGGTATTCCTGGCAGGCTGCCATATGGCCCACATGATAGACTGCTGCCCTCAGACACAGAGGAAGACACTGTGCAGAAGTAAGTATCTTGCAGAAAACAGGAAGAGAGAGATATACACTTAATTAACCAATTATACGGAGCATGATACAACGTGATTTAAGTTAAAGCAATTTCAACAGCTTCTTTTGTATTAAGTCTACTTCAATCATGCATGAAGTTAACAAAGGTCTGATTTGCTGATGGGAGATGGCAGATGAATGAAATGAAACCCTCCTTGTGCTCCAGGCTCAAGAAACAGATACTGTGGGGGTGCTAAGGTTGTTCCCCAAGAGGAAAGGGAGCAGTAGGCTGAAAAAGAAACCCAAAAAGAGGGCTGATACTGTATGAAGTAGAACAGGGTTCATAAAGGAAACTTGACCTACTGCAACAGCCCTCTGCAAATCTCCTGCGTCTTCCCCCATTTTTTGTTGTTGTTGTTGTTCTTGGTCTTCTCTGTCTTCTACAATGCCCCTTACTTTTTCCTCACATCTCAGAGAACTGCCAGTATGCACAAGTACAGAGAAGAGAAAGGATCACCTGGGACAGAGCCATCACTCCACTTCAGGAGAGGAATGTCAGTAACAGAGAATTCCAAAGACAGGTTTTGAGAAGGAGGACTGGGGCCACACCAGTGTGAACAGCACATGGAGGGGAGAGTAAGGACTGTGTGGCTGTTCTTCACCACCCACCACCCCACAAACTAAAACAGGTATCTTTGGAGTTCCAGCAGAAAAAAGCTTTGGAGTTTTTCACTGAGGCCTTCTCCATAAAGACATATAATGAGTATGAGCTGTTCAACAGAGGAACACACTCTCTCGGAGTGTGGTGGAGTCCCCTTCTTTGGAGGCCCTTAAACAGAAGCTGGATAGCCATCTGTTGGGAGTGCTTTGATTGAGAGTTCCTACATGGCAGGGGGGGGTTGGACTGGATGGCCCTTGGGGTCTTTTCCAGATCCATGATTCTATGGCACTTAGGTGGAGCAGGGATGGAGGGAAAGAAGAAGATGGGGAGGGGATAGATGCATTTTTGTTTTCAAAAGAAGGAATAAAATAATTGGAAAATGAAAAAGAGAAAAGGAAGAAAAGAAATTATATCTGAGTTTAAAAGAGCAACAAAACAACATAAGCTGGGTGAAGCAAAGGAAAGGACTGTGGAAGGAGCCATGGTCTACCTATTTTCACATTTTCTTTCTGTCACATAACCCTCTCTTTCCTTGGCAGGCAACAGAGATAACCCAATCCTGGCTGTCTCCCTTGTTGCATATGCAGAATGAGCCCATTTCCACAGAGGTGGCTTAAACTATTTTGTTTCCTGATTCAAGCCAAAGAAAAGAGGAGCTGAAATGCTAAAGTCTGAAGAAACTGTTTTATAGGCATGCAAAAAAGAGGAATAAACAAACAAACAGTCAAGTAAGCTCTTAGGAAGGATACTGAAAGCCTGCTGAAAAGCATCTTCATTTTAAACATATGTTCCCCACAGCTCATTGAAACATCTCTTTGAACTTGGGAAAGCAGAAACTTGCATGAAGTTAAACTGCAAAATTTAATACAGATTCTGTGGTTTAACACAGAACAAACTGTTGGGAACAAGAAGAGAGAACCTCTGAAGAATCGTACATTATATTATTTCTGAAAGGGATTCTGAGCCTCTTACCTTTTGATCCAATAAAATGCTACACCAGCTAACAGCAATGCTAACAAGATGGAGCCCAAAACAGTCAGTGCAATTTCCCATGCTTGCAATGAAGCTGTAAAAAAAAATGATGGACGGAACATGGAAGAAGACAAAAGAGGGAATTAATTTATTTGTATTAATATGCTTTTTGGAGAAATGGCAAGCTCACTCTTTCCAGGCCTAGCCACTAAAAAGGTTGGGGTGTTTATTTTGGTAGCCATACAGTAGAGACTTCATTTTAAAAATGTAAGGAGCATACATATGGGGGCAGCATATAAAAGAAAATTCATGGCAGAAGAATCACCTCTTCCAAACCTGCGGTTAGGAATTTGGGGGTTGACTCCCAGAAGCCCACCCTAGCATGGCCAAGAGTATTATGTGAGTTGTAAAAGACTGAGGGAGGTGGCTAAGTCATGCTGGGCTCACAACTAACTCAGTGGTAGTGAGGACCTTTCTTCCATATTTCTTTTCCTTTTCTTCCATACTCTCTCATTATTTTCAATAAGAGGGCAAATTATTATCATCATCATCATCATCATCATCATTGTTATTTGATTTCCTGCCTCTTCTCAAGGCAGGCTACAACATGTTATAAAAGGCTGACATGATTCTGCTCTTTTGTCAGAGGAATGAAAAGTATTCAAATACAGCAAATTCAAGGCCACTCCAGCGCACTCATTACCGCTGAAGCAAGGACTCAGGAATAATGGCAAAGGAACTCTTGGCTCTTGCAACAAAATCACTTCCCCCATCTGTAGCCTACCTATTACTAGGAAGAGTAATGAGAAACTCAGCTGGTATATGGCAGAGAATAATGGCAGCAGCCCCCCTGTTCCCCGCTCTCCAACTCATTCTTCTTTGTTAGGGGATGATATTGTGAATAGCTGAGCTTGTCCTGTCCCCTCAACTACAGTAGTTCATTGGCCCAAGTGATGTGGAGGATGCATCCCATTACCAAATTATTAAATACTGTTTAATTGCCAGTTCAGTCACCTTCTGTACATGAAATTGCTAGGGGCACTCCTTCTAGTCTTTTGTCTCAGGCACAAAGGTGTCTTGGTAGGGTCCTACATTCTGTGGTTGGAGTTTATCACACGGGGAAAATTGGAAGTTTAAATGGGTCAGAGCCCGTGGTTATCCAGCGTACCAGGCACAACTGTGTAAATGGTTTTCACACAATGTGCACAAACCGCTTGGAATCTGACAGGAAAGTGACATGAACCGGCAAATAGGCATTTTTGGGGAAATACCATAATTTCATTTCCGTTTCATTCATGAATTCGCTTTTTTTGCACAACTGCTCTAGTGTGAAAGCCATTTGTGGGATTTTCCCCATTTCGGTACTTGTTGCCAGATTTCCCGTGGTTCTTTGGGGTGAGTAGTCAAGGCTCTTAAAGGAACAATTGCTGAGGCAAAGGCAGAGACACAGAGAAAAAGCTTGCTTCTCCCTCTGTGTGAATGTTTCTTCTCCCTCAGCCAGTGTTGTGTGGTACCATCCCAGGACTGGGTGGTACCATCACTGAATCATAGCATGCTCAGATCATCTGGTCAAGACCCTTGTCAGATCACATCATGAGTTTTCAAACATAGTTTATCTATCACACAGAATGAATCCTGTGCAGAAACTAGATTTAAAGGGAAAACAACCAGCTTTTGCGGTTTGTTTTTCACATGACGTTCGGGGTTAACTTGAACAGAAAGTAGACAGAACCCGGAATTGCAGGTTGTTTTGCGTGAAAGAGAAATAACGCAAAAACAACCTGAACAGAAAGCCAAAAAACCAGCTCCTTTTTACTTTCGGGAAATTCCAAAAGTAGAAAGGAATGGTTTTTGTCGACTTTCTGTTCCGGTTATTTTCACGTTATTTCTCTTTCTCCCAATATGTCTGAAAAACAATCTGCATTTGCGGGTGTTTAGCGGATTTTAAAATCCTGTTTCTGCATGGGATTTGCCTCCGTGGATTTTAAAATCCTGTTTCTGCATGGGATTTGCCTCCGTGTGATAAACTCCATAGTTCTTGGAAGCTTCTAGCATTTCTCCACACCCATGAGATTTACAAATTTGTTTTTTTTGAAATTTGAGTCTGAGAGCCTTACAGACTAAAAACAGAACTTGGGAAATTCCTCCCTTGGAGTACAGCTCCTAGAATCCCACAGCCAGCATGACCATGGTCCATGAAAAGAAGGGGAAAGAGCTAGTGCCAAGACAGAGATAAGCAATAACGTTTTATCCTCGGGAATGCCATCCTCTCCGATTGCCACATTCTTACAGTTCATCCCCTTCCACATGCAACCTGTCAAATATTCTAGCTATGTTCCTATTAGTTCACCTTCAGACCACAGTGCTGTTCCACTTGGAGAGGAGCATGTTGCATTTCCTTTGAGGAGTCTTCTTTCCATAGGAAATGGGTGGGGACTTGTAGATAAACTAGACCGCCACTGGACAAGCATCTGCAGCTGTTCTGGTGATGTGGCCCACACCTGGCCAGAGAGTTTCAGGATGGAATGAAAGCAGGTGAAATTAAGCCCTTGGAAGACAAAAAAAAAAAAAAAAAAAAAAAAATTAAAAGAAAGAGGTGTCACAATCCCTCAATTATGCACAGTGAGAAGAAAACTGACCGGGAGAAGCTTCTCTCCATCTCACTGGGCTTAAAATGGAGTGGAGTCATCCAGTGAAGATGAATGGTGGGGGAGACTGGACCGATAAAAAGAGTTATTTCTTAAATTGTGGAATTTGCTACTATCTGGTGATAGTTGACAACCTGGATGACTTCCAAAGGGATCTGAACAAGTTCATGGAAACTGTAGCTGTCTTTGGCTAATAGTTCTCTCTCTCTCTCTCTCTCTCTCTCTCTCTCTCACACACACACACACACACACACTCCAGTACCAGAGGTTGCATTTGTCTATATATCAGTTGCTAAGAGGCATAAGAAGAAGCATGCTGTTACACTCATGTCTTACTTGAAGGCTTCCCAGAGGCACTGGTCGGTCACAATATGAATTGAATGCTAGAACAGACATGCCTTTGATCTAACCCAGTATCACTGTGAACTTCTTTTTAAAAAGAGTCAGGGTAAGTACTATAACTTATTGAATCAAGCATGGGGTGTAGTAGTAAAAACGTAAGAAATGAGGATACACACAGATGGACATAACAAGAGACACACTGCTTTTTGTCACTTAAGGGATAATTTTATCTCCCTCTTTTTTTTTTGTTCAAATGGCTCATATACCTGCCTTCATGTTGAATGCTTATTTATTCAGTGGTTCTACAATTTTGGGGTATCTGTCCACTACCCCTTTAATTGTTTGTACAATTATAAATTGAAAACCCATCCTAAGTGCCTAACTTTTTTTTTCTATAGCAATACTTTCCTTTTGTTTTGAAGCTGAAAAATTACTTTGAGGAGAAGGTGTTTCATGATATCATGGACATTTGCCAATCAAGTGCTCTGCATAGCCTTCTGCTTAAAACTAGCAGAATGTCAATTCTTTCTGAGGTTGATCTTTGAGAGAAAAATATACATGGGACAGCAATGTGGCTAGTGTGCTTTGCATTGCATGATGGATCCTCTTAATATGCATGTTACAATCCATCTCAAGCCTGATGCTGTATTAGACAATCTGTGATGGTAATCATTATAGTGACTGATCCAATAGCAATTACAAGAAGGACTACAGCTCCTATCACCCAGCCATTTGCCATACTCACCATAGCTGAGTGAGAGCTGCAACTCCTCCAAAATCTGGAAACCTAGGAAATTCCTTATCCCTGTTTTCAAGAAATATGATGCATAGGAAGTGCAACCATTTTATAAAATGCCTGCTCCAGGAACAGCATTCCTTCTCTACAGACTATGCAGAAAACAAATCTTATGGTATTACTTTATATTTGATACAGACCTTGTACATAGCATGAGGACACACCACAATGACAGCTCTCTTCCATTGATCTTACTAAAGTTTGTTGGAGACGAGTCAGAATCAGTGCATTTTGAGGCCACATGGAACAGTCTAGCAGGAAGAGAACAAAAGGTTAATGATATTGCAGAGATCCCCTCAATATCCATTCCAAATAGCATATTTCATACAAACACGTGGCAGAAAGAACTTATTGTCTATTTTAAGATGAAAAACCATTTCAAGTGGAAAATTCAAAGCAGACAATTATCTGCAATTAAGGGTCTAGTGAGTACATAAACAAAAATTCTGGCACACTGACAATATAAACTGTGTGCATGCACATGTAGGTTTCTGCACAAATTCGAAATTCTTGAATCAATAGCAATAGCAAAAGCAAGTACATTTCCATACCACTTATCAGTGCACTTAAGCGTTCCTTAAACAGTTTACAATGTGTAAGCCAATTGCCCCCAACAAGCTGGGGACTCAGTTTAGCAACCTCAGGAAGATGCAAGCCTGAGTTGAGCCTGAGCTCCTGAATCAGAACACACAAATGGAATCACAGAAAAACTACATATATATTTTTAAAAATGGAGATGATAAAAAAATTAAGATAAAAAAATATAAGCTTATTCTAAAGTAGTACAATTCATCATGTTATTCACACTGCCTGTCTGCTGTCATTTTCTGGATAGGCTTAGATAAACAGAACATCAACATTATTTCCACTCCGATGAGAGAAATAAAAAAAAAAATCTCTTACTGAACGTCAGCAGGCACATCTCAAGATCCAGAGAAAGAGAATCCTGAGGACACACATTCTCCATGCCAGGTGTGGGATTGGAGACAGCAAAGGATTCTTTGCAGGAAGAACAGCGACTCAAGGATTGCAGTCTGCCACAGAAACAGCAAATCTAATGGTTCCTTATTCAATAAGAATTAAAGTACACTACTTACACTGACCCATGAATAAGTTGACTTATTTTTTTGGGGTCAATTTTTTAATTACAATTTCTAGACTTATACATGAGTATATACAGTAATATCTATTTATAAGTCCCCTTTCAGGTCTTCTACAGAATTAATCTCAGAAGGTTGTTGTTATTAGTTTCCCCACTTATTTTGCCATAGTGGTGTCATATATTTCCAATCCTCTATATTTTCCCAATTATTTGTTATCTAATAGAATAGTTTTGTCCATTTTGGGCATATCATATAATGTTAAAATCACTCATCTTCTGAGGGTATCTCTGAATTTTCCAGTCTTTTAGCATATACTATTCTGTATACTGTTCTTGCTGCTGAAATCATATATAACAAAATTCTCCAGAATTTTCCCTCCATTTGAGTATCTAGGGGTTAGTCTGGGAAAATTTTGATCAAAATTAGGCCTGGCTGACAGTGAGAAGAGTTTGATATAATAATAATAATAATAATAATAATAATAATGATGTAGCTTGCAAACATTTTTTAATCAAAGTCCTCTCACCATCAGCCAGACCCAATGAATAATAAAGTCTGTCCACCCACTTATCCACTACATGGAGCCTTTGCCTCAAAACCATGGAATAACTACACAAAAGGTTATCCCAGTAGGGTTATTCAAGCTGAAATTTAGGAGAACAGGACTATAAAGCTGTTTTTGAAAAGGGAAGCTGTTTTGTACCAGTCTAGAAATTTGTGTCTAAGATTGGGTGGACTACTATGGATGTTTAGATGCTTCTGCCCCAAAATAACCAACAGTGAAGGATCATGGGAATCGAAGAACCAAAACACCTATCCTAAACCTGATCATAAGCCCAGCATGGACTGTTCTGACTAACAGCAGCTCCTCAGGGCTTTGGGCAGAAGGGGATCTTTCCCTTTACCTGTTACCTGATCACTTTAATGGGATATCCTGGGGATTAAACCTGGAAGTTTTTGTTTGCCCCATTACATTAGCTATGAGCCTTTTCCCAAATCTGGTGCGAGCTTCATTGCTAAAAGCATGATGTCAAAAGGCTTACAACAGTCATCAAGATGGAAAAGTCTCAACATTTTTATTACCCAGCATTTGTTCAGGATTCGGTCTCTTTATGCTAGCAAAAGCTCGGGCTGCATCTGCATTGCAAAAATAATAAAGGCAGTTTGACACTGTCTTTTCCCAAATCTGGTGCAAGCTATGTTGCTATGACATCCACAATGCTAACTGAGCTTTCTGACAAGGAAATACAAAACTACAAATCCAGGAATCCCATAGCATTGAGCCATGGCAGTTAAAGCAGTGCCAAACTGCATTATTTCTCCAATGTAGATTAGACCTGGGAAGGCATTTAAGTCTTACTCATATCCAGCATCAAACATGGAATTTATCAGAGGCTCAGATGACATCTTACATTGTTTCCCCACTACTTTTTTCACTTTTTCCCTAACATAAAAAATGTGGAGGAAAAATGGTAATGCCTACACAATGTATTTTGAGCAACAGTAAGGAATCATTCACTTAGAAGCAAGCACCCTTCCTTTCTTTGTCTCACAGCCTAACAAACCTCACATAAAATGTGACAGAGAAAAATTTATGCTTCCCCCATTCCCATGTCAAAAGAAGACATCTTACCTTTCTTCTTTCCTTGAAAAAAAGTAGATAGAAAAACTAGAATTAAGTTGGCTTGTATGGGGCTCCCGTGTAAAAGCTACCATATCTTCTACAATCTCATCAGGAACTAGAGTATCATTAGGAGCTTGTATATGCCTGACCAGTGCAACTCTATGGCTGTGCTGCTGCGAAGATGGATCACTCCAAAGAGAGGGCATCACCAACTGCTCTGGAAACACAAACCACATATCAGATATGGTTTTGGACTAGGATTTCATTAATCCAGGTTCTAGTCTCTGCTGAACCAGGTACTCATTGTGTGAATTTAGGCTAGTCACTCACTTTCTCAGCTTGACCTACCTAATACAGTTGTTATGAAGGCAAATTGAGGAGATAAAGGGAGAGAGCCTTCTATGCTACCTGAAGGGCATTGAAGGGAAGGGAAGACATGGATGAAATGAAATTTTCAAAAGGAGAACCAAATGTGGTTACAGTTAAGTGGATGCAGAAAGAAGGAAATGTTTTATTCTGCTCCATCATTCACAGCCATCATGAGATAACAAGGCAGATGAAAAATATCTAAAAAGTTGACTGAACTGGTAGTTATGTGATACTTCAGCAGTGGTGATGGAACAGCTAATACAACATTACTGTAGATAACACAGCAGGCCAGTTTAGGGTCCCCAGTACAAACCATGTGGAATATATAATTTTAACCTCCAGCAGAAGAGGACAGTTGAATAATGAAACCACTGGTGCTTTCCTCAGCCTCTGCTCACCTAAGCAGGTGCCTCTCTCCACCTAATGACAGGTTCTAATTTACTAATTTTCTGGTTCCAATTTTCATACTCACCTTCACTCTGGGATTGCACCCTGTTAACACAGCTGTCAGGCTGCAGGAGAGATAATGCAGCTCACATTCAACCACAACGTGTAAACATTATTTTTTAGCAAATCCCATGGGCATGCTGTCTGGGAAATTGTAGAGGTTAGAGCCCAAAGAACTAACTTTTCCATGCAAGAAACTAAACAGAAAAAAAGCTATCTGAGCACCACTGTGTACCATGAAACTTGCCAGCCCTGGATTCTCCTACTGGTAAGATGATGAACAGGCCATTGTCCCCAAATGTGCCCTGAAGTGGGATGCTGGAGTATGGCTGGGTATTGTGCCCAGAAAAGAACTTCAGTGTGTATCCTTTCAGATTGGCCCCTGGCTTCCCTTTCAGCTCAACAAACTGGTATAGAATAGAGTTGTTGTCCATGCCCAGTTCATTGATGATGATGGAATGGCTGTGGAGGGTTTCTTCTGTGGAATTCAAGCCAAGAGACAGACAAGCATTTTCCTGGAAAGGAGTTATTTCAGTTACCTAGGGATGAAAGAAAAGACCCACAAGATATTTACTAAGCCTCACATCTTAATTATTTTAATAAAATTTCTGTCCTCTGAACAATAATTTTCAATGCATACAAACTCAGTTAGATGGCCCCAACACACTGTCTTACCAATCCAGTGCCCTTCAGGTGACCACAATTCCCATCTTCCCTAATCTTTGACTGTGCTGGCTGGGACTATTGTGAATTGAAGACAAACACATCTGGAAACTGCCATCTGCTGAAAGGACAACTCAGTATAAAGCAGATGTATATTCACAGTAACAGACTAGCCACAAGTTGGAAAAATATTGTTTTGGACCACAACTCCCAGAATATTTCATCCCGCCATCCCAGAGCAATTGGGGCCAAAGCAGCCTCTGGCCATTCCTATTGGCCCATCTGCTTCGCCCCACAGCCACTGGTACTGCAATAGCCACAGTGACTGAGGAATTCTAGAAGCTGTACTCTGACAACTTTTCCAATATTTTGATTAGAGTATCAGACACTGACTAAGAAGACCTAGATTCAAATCTGTACTTAGCTGTGAAGCTTCACTGGATGACGGAGGGTCAGTCATGGATCTCAACCTAACCTACTTCACAGGGTTGTTATGAGGGTAGAAAGGGAAAGGCAGGGAGGAATGCTGAATGCAGCTCACTGGAGGAAGGAAAAAGGATAGTGTTTGTGGTCCATTCCTTGATCCAAGCCAAGGTCTGTGAATGTATTCTAAGTATAAATATCTCATCTCCATACCCACAAGGTTTTGGATTTGAATTGACATTCTCACATACAAATGGTTTATATAGGTCTGTCTCTAGGATTCTCCATTCCAAACATCCATTTGAGGAGGTAGACTCAAGTCTACAAAAGCTGATGCTACCAACTTCTTTCTTTCAGTTAGGGGCTATGCAGACCAGCACAAAGGACCAGCCTGGTGGTGGAGTTGGGGTGCACAGAGTCAGGATGCCCTCCTGGTGCAGCATGTACACACACTGCACCAAAAGGGTGCAAAAGAGCCACGGCAGTTAAGGGCGGCCTTTTGCTGCCCCCAAAAGGAGTGGCATTTTGCCGCTCTTTTGGGGGCAGCAAAAAGAAGGATCGGGGCCATGGCTTGTGGTTGCCTCAGCCTTGATCAGCCGTTCCAAGAGGCGGCTCTGTGCCACCCCAATCGGACTGTTTGCATTGGCCCTTAGTCTCAAAGATCCCTTTGCATATTAAGCATAAACAGTCCATGCCAGGCTTGTGTCAGCTGGCCCAATTCTCTTCCCAGAGAAATTGGACTGGCACTCTCACTGCTGTTTTTCTGCAGACAGGTGAAGACCTTTTCATTCCAGTAGGCCTTTGAAAAAAATTAGGGGAAACAGGCCTAACATGTCGGGCTTTCATTTGTGTTGGGTTTTTAATGCCTTTAACTAGTTTTGACTTTCTGATAGTTTGGTTTTGAACTTCTTCATGCTATGAATTTGTAACTACATGTCGGTTTTAACTGTGAGTCCCAGGCTGGGGAAAAGGCAAATTATAAACAAGTAGTAGTACTAGGAGTAGTAGTAAAAAATATAGCATAATAAAGCCTGCATCTTCTATGCTTGATGTGACTTAGAATTCTTCCAATAGTTCTTCTAAGTACAAGAGGTATAAGTAAAATAAAGTCAGTAAGGCATGTAGAAAGAAATGGGATGCATAATTCTGGCCACAAGCACAGAAAAGTCTGAGACTCCCTCCACCCCATCTCACCCCAAATTGCTTTCATCTATGAGCTCATTCCCACTTACATTTAAACCAGTTTGTGATTCGCCTTCGTCTCATGTCAATGAATCAGTTCCAAAAGGTCCGTTGTTCCCACTGTGAAAGTGGATCTTTTCATTATTCCCTTGTACCGTAATTGCTTCTTTTTTGGCACAACTGCCACTTCAAAATGCATGTCAATTATCTGCATGTCATTGGTGACGCAAGCGGCAACATGGTGAGGACAGGGCTCTTCCAGGCACTGAGCAGGGCGACTTTAGCAACTACGCCTTCCTCTGCCCCTCAGCAACCCAGGCTGCTCAAGCACACCATTTCCCCTTTGAGCAGCCCATCTTGAGAACTATATATATATATATATATATATATATATACCACTGGTTTTGCCTAGCTGAGCTGCAGTCCATCCGTAACTGCAAGTAGTAACAAATGCAATGGATCATATATTCTGTCTATATATATATATACATATATATATATATATATATATATCTCACATCACAAGCACAAAGGCAGCGCGGGGGGGGGGGATGGTAAACACCCCTCAAAACTGAGGAGGGATGGTAAACACCCCCTGCCATTACTCCCTTCCCTTCAGAATGATGCGATTCAGATCCCTCGTTCCCACTTGTTAAAATGCTTCGCAATCAATTCTTTTCAAAAGAACTGCCAAAAAACTAGTGTCAGGAAACAGCAGGTTTTTTGCATTTGCCTCACTTCATCACAATTGAAACCAAGCACAATAGGATCGGAACTGATTTCAAGTGTGAACAATGGTCATATAACCCGACCAGCAATTCGCTTTAAATCATAGTGGGAATCAGGCCTCTTACCTGGAAGCTACTCTGGTCTCTTGAGCTCAGACTGAGACATCGGCTGAGAGATTCATCCTCGGTGCTGTGAGATTCGTTCTCATGCAGGACACTCTGTCCTGGGGTCAGGACAGCTAGCAGCTTGTCAGCCTTATCTGAACCCCTGGATTTGTACACCACAGCATCCACCAGCCCCTCAGCAGTCACTGGCATGTTTATTTTGTAGATGGCCTTTGGGCTGTGGTAGAGAGCCACAGCTTCCGCTCCATTCTGGATGGTATTATCAGGCAGAATAATTGAGGGCTGAGGGGTCACACCAGCACTTCCCACCAGGAAATAGCCCCGCTTGTCTGTACGGTAGCCTCCCAGCTTCACCACCTGATAAGCCAAGTTGTTCTTGCCATTGTAGAGGACAAGCCAGTAGTTCCAGAGCTCAAAGGGTGCTGGTCCAGGATAGAAGAGTTCAATGTACTCTGTATCCTCTCGAGAGCCTGGGTTGTCTGGATTCACTTCATTGATAAGCAGTGTCAGTGGAGATGGAGGTTCTCTGGTTGTCCTTGGGTCTGTTGGCATTACCTCTTAAAAACAACAAAACCCTTTCACCTTCAACTGAATGCATACCTTGCTTCTTCAACCTAGCAATGTCTACAGTTCCCATCACTTCAGCCATGGCTGGGGATGGCGAGAATTATAATTATACACCTCTAGAGGGTGCCAATTTAGGGAGATTGACATAGTAGTCGTTACTTTACTATTACAAACAGAACTAGTGCAATCAATAAATCTATTCATGATTAAAAATAAACTTGGCAATCAATTTTTAAAATATAACCATATGATTAAGGCCTTGCCTGTTCTGGTCAGGTTACTCCAGGGGCAGCCAGAGTATCCTGCCCCTGTAGCTGTCCTGACCTGCCTGTTACCTTGGCCCCCATTTCCGCACCATGGCTGTCTGCATGGGCATCCTGATGGGCTGCCCAGCACAGCTATGTCCACCACAGTTCACTCACTTCTGAGGTCAGAATGAGGCACCCAAATGGTCACATGCTGGGCACCTTGTTCTGACCTCAGAATGATTGACTCATGGCGGCAGATGCACTGGGCAGCCCAGCAGGACACCCATGCAGACAGCCACTGCTGCAAAGAAACAGAAGGCTCTGGATCTTCCCAGAAGATGTGGAGCAACAGGTAAGTTTTAAAAATTCATGTTAATCTTGTTATGCCCCAGTCCTGGTCATCTGGACTGCCCACACCAGAACTAGAGTTCGTCCAAACAAGACGTCAGAAAGGGGGGAAATTGGCCTTTTGACCTGTGCAGACAAGGCCTGAGAGGGAGACAGTGTAAGTAAATATTTAATTTTGGTTTCCTACTCCAAACATAGTAGTTCCTGATTACCCAATGTTGGACTATAACTTGTCTTCCCAATTATCAGACATGTTGGTTGGAGTGATGGGAGTTATTGTCCAATTGACATTTAGAAACATACTGCTTTCAGAGCAGTCATCACTGCATGTCTTCTCAATCATGCAACTGGGGCTGCTGCTCCTATCGCACTTTCTTCCTGACTTTCCCTATGCCCTACCTAACATACCTCTTGGATATTTTATTTTATTTGTATTTATTTTTTCATTTTCACACACAATTCTGTAAAAAATTATGCACAATTTTATTTGTGCACTGCCTTGGATCCTTATGGGAGAAAGGCAGCATAGAAAATAAATAAATAAAATGGAGTTTAAAAGCCCCATGTAGTTAATCTCCAAAGAAAGGTACTATTTAAAGAGATAAAGGAATGCCAACTTCTGCTTTATTCCTTGAACTTCCTAAATATTACTCTGACACAAGCAATATAAAACATGAAAGCCTCATTTTCCCCTCTTTCACTTGCCAGAGCAAAGTAGGTCCCAGTGCTTTGATAACATCATTGCTCCTGCTTTGGTAAAAAAAAGTCTCAAAGGGGCACTCCCCAATGTTTCCCCACTCCATTACAACACGGATACCTGGAGGCATGTTGGTCACATTTGCCTGAGATAGACAAGCGTTCACCCCCATGAAGTTCCACTTTCCAAAGCTCATCTCCTCTACGACATCTGAGAAGGCCTGATTCAAGCTGTCAAGCTGTGCTGCTGATCTGGCAGTCAGGAGAGCACTGAAAATCCGCTCTGTGCCCTGGCACACTACAGTAGAATCTGAGGAAACAGCAGGGAGAAGAGAAAGTAACTTTCAAACTACAACCCTGTATCATACTACAGTTGTCAACAATTTTTTAACTGAAATAATATTAAAGATTTCAAAAGAAGTAACAAACAAAATAAAAAATAAGGACAAAAAGGCTTGTCTACACTATTAAAAAATAGTCACTCACTTAGAATTAGCAGCTATCTGGACATACAATGTTCTTGTCAATTCAGGGAATTAGTGGGGTATTTTGGGACTTGAGGGCTTACTTCATGGATAGTTTGGAGGGGAAGAACTGTGATTTTGATGTGTGATAAGTGTGGCCAGCAGATTTGCATTGGTGGTGGCAGAAGAATGGGAAGTAATGAGTCCCCAAGAGTGGGAGGTTTGTGTGGTACAATTGCCATTTTTTTAAAAAAGGCTGCTGTATTCATGTGCACATGCACGTAACTACATGTAACTGTTTATTCAGTGTGGTGTAGTGGTTTTAATGTTGGACTACGACCTTAGAGAACAGGGTTCAATTCCTCACTCAGCCATAGAAACCCACTGGGTGACTTCGGTGAGTCATATACTCTCAGCCCCAGAAAACCCATGATAGGTTCACCTTAGGGTCACCATAACTCAGAAATGACTTGAAGCCACAACAACAACATATGTGTTTGCCTTTACTTGCACTCCTCCACATGTGTGCATCCTTGATGGACAGGTAAAAAATATTAGATATTCTATGGCCAGAAATAATTCATGGATGGTTGCTATTTTACACAGACAAGACCTCTGAATGGGGGGAGGGGGAGAGAAACAGGTGGCTCTTTAATCCAAATTTGCTGTGAATAGCCTCCCAGTCACTTTTAATGGTAAAGACAAGCCCCAGGGTTGCTGCAAATCTGCCTTCTATAGTTGTCCACCCCAAGGTAAATGTTGGCAATGTGGAACAGACAGTGCTTCCCATGACATATGTTATCACTTATGTTTGTAGGAACTGCAACATATAAACTTTGTATTTTAAACATCTTTGATTTAGGAAGAACTTCTTGACAGTAAGAGCTATTCAAAAGTGGAACATGCTACCTCAGAGTGTAATGGAGTCTTGTCCTTCATAGGTTTTTAAGCAGAGGCTGGGTGTCCATCAGTCGGGAGTGCTTTGATTGTGTGTTGGCAGAGGGTTAGACTGGATGACTCTTGTGGTCTCTTCCAATGCTATGACTTTTGTAGATAAGTATTTACTATTGAACTATATTCCCTTGACCTAGAACTTAACTATAGTCAGTGTGACTGGATCCTGCCTGTTCTTATTGTACCTTTTCCTCAGTTTGAGACTCCAGGCATCTACAACAGTAAAAACAAACTTAGGGCCGAAACAGACAGCCCTGAAGGAGCGGTGTCATGCCACCAAGCGGAGTGCTGGGTTGGGGCCGTGGCAACCGCATACCACACTCCAACCCAGCTGTTTCCCAGCACAAAAAGAAATGGCAGAAAGCTACTCCATTTTGTGCCAGGAAAAGGGCACCTTTGCTGCCACGGCAGCGGTTTTTCGGAGTTTCTGCAGCATGGCGTATGTAAATGCCATGCCACCAAAACGCTGTGACACCGCCTGCTGTGTGGTTAGCGAAGCGGTGTGACGCCGGCTTAGGAGAGGCGCCAGGGCGTGCGGCATGCGTACGCCACACCCCCAAGCCACTGGGAAGCCGCCACTTCAGGGCATTTTGTTTCACCCCAAGTCAAAAATTCACAGCATACAAAAGTTAAAAAGCAATTAAATCATCATGAAATTAAAGCCAGTTTAAAACTATTTAAAACCAAAAACAAACAAAGTCCAGCATATTATATAAGGCTTGTTTCCCCTTTTTTAAAAAAAATCTGAAAGGTCTGCTGGAATAAAATGAATTGCTTGCGGAAAGATAGGAATGAAGGGGCCAGACTAGCTTCTCTGGGAAGGGAGTTCCAGAGTGTAATTTCCAATTGCAAACAATTCCAGTGGGGAAGAAAAGTGAGAGATGTCTAAAGAAACCAAGATGGATATATAAAGAACATTCAGATGGATGAGATTTAAAAGAGAAATGTACAAGAAACAATATTAGGAGGAAATGTCCAAAGAGGAATAAAAACTAATACAGTCATCCCTCCTATTTCGTGGGCTTCCCATCTGCAGTCTTGAATTTCCACAGACGGGAAGCCAGGAGGAAAAGATGCCTAAGGCGTCCGCATAGGGCTGCGCAAAGGAGCACATGACCATTCAAGCCAATGGGGCTTGAATATTTGCTTTTTTTCATTTTTGTGGGGAGTGGGGTGTCCAGAACGGATCCCCCACAAAAATGGAGGGATGACTGTAGCCAGGACTTGTAGGAAGGAAGTCAGAAAACCTAAAGCTCAGAAGGAGATCAGGCTTGCTAGAGAGGTTATAAAAGAGGCTATAAAATAATCAAAAGTATTTTCTTGTTTTTGTTTTGCTAGCCTCTAAGTAACCGGAAGAACAAAGAAATGATAGGACAGCATGCAGGAGATGGTTAAATGCTAAAAGAAGACTGAAAGAAGGCAGAACTGCTTGGTTTTCTTCCACAAGGAAAAGAATGCTTGGCCTAGTGAAAACAGAACAAATGATGCAGCAAGGAGAATGCAGACAAAAATAGGTAAAGAAGTAGTAAAGGAATATCTAGCTACTCTATATGAATTCAGGTCTACAGGAGTTAATTAAATGCATCCACAGGTACCAAAGGAACTTGCAGATTTTATCTCAGAAACTATGTTAATGGTGGCGTCGGTTGGTGTTGGTAGTGGTAGTAATAGTAGTAAAACATCCTAACAATACATTCATTTTACCTTTGAAAAAAGCCGGAGACACTTCACAATCATGCTCTTTTTCCAAAGCTTTGGACAAAGACTTTGTTACTGCCCTTTTCTCAGAGATCTGCTGCTGGCAATCTACAAGAAAACAGAAAAAGACACTCTGTGACTACAATTCTACATCCACTCACTTGGGATTAAGCCCCACTGAGCTTTTGATTTAATAAGGAACATTTGTTGTTGTGTGTCTTCAAGTTGTTTATGACTTACAGTGACCATATACTAAGGTTTTCTTGGCAAGATTTTTTCAGAGGTTTGCCACTGTCTCTCTCTGAGGCTAAGGGAATGTGACATGCCCAAGGTCATCCAGTGGGTTTCTATGCCTGAATGGGGACTCAAACCCTTCTTTCCCACAGTCTTAGTCCAATACTCAAACCACAACATCATGCTGGTTTCTGGAAAATCAGTATATCAGTATAGTAGCATAGTATACTGCTAGCTCTGCCTCCAAGTTAGTCAGTAACAAAACCCCAGACACAAGCCTTCAAACAAAGACAAAGAGTCAAGAATGAACTCAGGAATGATCCGGATGGTATAATGTGCAACATGCATAATTTACCTTGTATTTTCCTTTTGGATAGGAAGAGAGTGAAGGAGGCAAAGGAAGGCAGGAGGCACAAAAGCAGGAGGAGGTCCATTCTAGGCATCCTGCCCAAGTACCATATGGCCCCATAAAAAACAATAACAAAAACAGCAGCCAGCACTGCTCTCCTCCTCTATTTTCCTTTACAAAGGTATTTTAATCATTTGGCTCAAATATAGGTTGAAGTCTACCATTATACAATGCACTCATCTTACCTTTGGAGGAATTAGGATGAATGTTACAGTTGCACTTTTCATGTACAACCTCAGCCAAATACATCTGTATCTCGCTTTTTTCTGGGGACCCTTGTTGGCAATCTAAAGTGGCAAAAAGCAAAAAGAATACACTAAGGCTGCAAACTTCTACCTGCTTACCAGGGAGTTAGCCCCTCTGAATTTAACAGAAATTATGAGTACACATCTGTAGGGTTGTACTGTGACAGAGTAGCCATGCTCTATGATGAATGCATTCAGATATTATGTGTTTGTGTCACAGAAAGTCTGTCCCACCAAGAACTGTCTTTCATGAATGTGGGTGTGCTTAGAGCTATGTAAAAACATTTGGTTGCTTCTTCCAAAACAATGGACAACAATCTTTTCGAGAAAAAGCAGGGAGGAAGTAGAGCATCCTAACTGCAATATACAGATCAACAAGTATTTAGCTGAATAGATAGGGAGGGAGTTACATGGATCCTCCCACACACACACACACACACACACACACACATATTGGCCCAGGTTATTTTTTACAAGCATTTGTGCTAATCCTCCAGCAGGATTCTGTACTTCTCAACACACATTCCCTTTGGATTTTAAAACTAATCTCTCAAATCTCCCTTTTCTTCTAATTATCTGGTGTGGGGCAATCCCATATTTTAAATCCACTGCACTGTCATTGTTACCTTTAGCTCCAAATGCAGACTCACCTGAGACCTGAAGGCACAAGGAAATTTTTTGACCAAAGCGCTTCTTGGGGCAGTCATTGAATTGGTGAGGTGTGGGCTGGCTGACAGCATAGGCAGAGGGATCACGGGTGAAAGAGCAACAGACACACCGGCTCACAGAGGTATAATTCTGCAGTGACCTGATGAAGATTAACAGGGGGAGTGGAGACAGCCAGAAGTTAAGTGACTGGTTTTACATATCACCCATATAATGCCAAGTCAAAAATCCTAGCTTAAATGAACCACTCCCATTTCACACTCTGATTTTGCAGAAAACTGAATAAGAAGTTACAGGTAATTTAAAAAATTTATTACCTACACTTCCTCCATCAACTTTTCTCTTCCTTTTTTATCCTCATGACAACCCTGTGAGGTAGCAAGAAACTGTCTCATGGTCACTTGGTACATTACATAGCTCAATGGGGGCTTGAACACTCCCTCTACATCACATTCCCATTTCCTATTGTATGCAAACTAGAACTACAATTGTTCCCAACAGGGCCAACATTTGTTTTGTTCAGTAAAGTTCCTGGCACACACATCACTGAAGGTGACAAGCCCAAATCCAATGGTTAATCCCAACTAGAAGAAATCCACTGAATTAATGAAAACTTGGTAAATTAATACTTATGTAATAATGGGTTTATTCTGTTGCTGTTGTGTGCCTTCAAGTAATTTCTGACTTATGGCAATTTCATGGCAAATCTATCATTGGGTTTTGATTTGTTTTTTGGTTTTTTTTGCAAGATTTGTTCAGAGGGGGTTTGTCACTCAGAGGCTGAGTATGATTTGCCCAAAGGTCCCCCAGTGGGTTTCCATGGCCAAGCGAGGATTCACATCTTGGCCTCCTGAGTCATAGTACAGTGCTCAAACCACTTCACCACAGTGGCTCTCAGTTGGAACTAAACTGAATTTTGGGCATGAGTAATGGTGACTCCCTAGTTAGATTAGGTATCTCAGATTTCTATTGTTTTAATAACAACTCTCAAAAGCCCATTGGAAAGGGTACTTCAAAAAGGTAACTTTTCTAAGCATAACTTTTCCAAGTTCTGAGTTAATTTCCTTGTTTACTTGAAGGGAGGAGTGAAAGACCTGTGTGCCTTGCTCAAAGAGATCCTGTTGAACGAAAAGGCACAATCAGGAGGTCCAAACTGAACATTAAGCTGGAATCTCCATAGTGTGATTGTTTCTCTTTCTGAAGAGGCAGGTGGTGGTGATATCCTGAATGTGTGCCAGATTATAAAGGATAATAATTAGAGCATAGAAATGCTGCTCTCTGAATACAGCTGCTAGTCAACAACAACAACAACAACAACAACAATAATAATAAAGTTTATTTGTATCCCGCTTATTGCCAGACAATCCAAGCGGCTTACAATACAACCCGTATAACAAGACCAGAGCTTAAAAACCATAACAAAAAACCTTTCCAAGCATTGGCCAAAATGTTCACTGTCACTCTCCTGAACTATGGGCAGTTATCATGGCTGCCAGCTGGTGCTAGAGGGACCACCACAGGCATCCTTCTCTTTCAGTAGGCTCTACTTGAGCCTCCTTTTGGCAGACATGAAGGGTCCACCATTGGGAGTGAAGGGAAGCATAGGATAGTTCCTGTCAAAATTAGGCCTGGCATTACAACAGCATATTTAACTAAGGGGGGTTGCAGACTGTCAAAAATAGTGTGAATTCAGTCCACTTTTAGGGTTAGGGAATTGTTATTTTTCTGAGACATTGAACCTTCTTTGTCAGAGAACTCTAGTGCCACAATAAAATACAGTCCCCATGATTCCCTAACCTTAACCCTAACCCTAAAAGTGGACTGAATTCACACTATTTCTGACAGTCTGCAACCCCCCTAAATTTCAATAATCCCAAGTAGTCATTCATGTGTCCTGTTTTACAGATGACAGGTCTCTATTTGATATCTAGGAATGGTTCCCTTTTTGAAGGGATGTCCAAAGAAAACTGCTTAAAACAAAGGTGGGCAAAGTATGGCCTCCCAGCCATTTTCTGTAGCTCCTGATTCCTCCTGACTCCCCAAACCATCCTTTTCCTGGCCAAAAATTGCCTCTGTTGGAAACCTCCAAAAGCGTCAATTCACTATTTAAATATGTTGCAGGGCTCCCTGTATTGTTTAACACCAAGACTGTGATCAGATGACCTGTGCACCTGATGCTCTGTCTGCCAATTGGTGAGTATCTGCTGTTAGCATGAGCCTGGACTATAGACATAGCAACACGCACACACACACTTGGTCACAGTCTTTCCTAAAACGTTGTGATGTATTATATTTCTATTTCTATTACAGTAGCTATTTTTGGATTTGTGTCTGTTTTTCAGGTAGGCAGGCAGATATTATGCTCCTCTTTTTTGCAGTAATTAGCTACTAATTACTCAATGAACACAGCCATACTGTCTGTAGAAATTGGAGTCTGTTCCTCAGACCCACTCTCCTAGAAGAAATGCTTTTCAAAATTCGCCATACTGCTTCCTTACCTCTCTCTCACATAGAAAGCTGATTTCCCAGAGGTCAGGATGTCCTGCAGCTTTGAACTGACATTCCCATCTGTGTAAATGAAGGCATCCAGAAGGTTCGTGGCCAACACTGTGTCCCCTACAGCAAAGCTGCTGGCAGCCCCCCTATATAGTGCAACAGCGATGACATCAGTAGTTCTGAGGAGGCGGCTAATAGAGTTTTGGGGGAACATCAGGTCTACTGCAGCACAAAGAGAAATAAATATATATGGATTTTATATAGCATTTAAAGAAATTTGCACATCAGGACAAACACTGCCTGCGTCAGAGCTTGGAAGAGATGCTGTTTTGGATTATGTGTTGCCTGAAGGATTCTGGGAGCTATAGTCCAGAAAACCAACTTCTCCAAACTCTGATCTGTCTCCACACCCAAATTCATATTGCTGAAAACTGCAGTCTATATACTTTTGTATTAGTTTGTATAATATTATAGAATATTAGTTTTTAACACAAGTAGATACTTAATTGTTTTTAAACTTTTGTACTATAAATTGTTTTAACTGTATTTTTGTTCTATTTTTGTAATTCTGTAACTTCTTCTAAAAACTCCTGAAGGGGGTATCCTTCATGGAAGAGATACCATTTACAATATAGATTTCTCTTTAGAATAAGGTTTCCTTTACAGGCTTCCACTCTTTCACGTGCTTGTTGTTAACCCAAACAGAAAGTAGTCAAAAGCCGCTCCTTTTTACTTTTGGGATTTTCCAAAAGTAAAAAGAAGAGGGTTTTGAGTACTTTCCATTTGGGTTAACAACAGTTTAACAACAACGCTGTGTGAAAATCTACCCGCTTTTATGGGTTTCCCCCCAATTTAAAATTCCGTTTCTGCATGGGATTTCCTCCATGTGATAAAGTCCGATGTGAGAGCTGGACAGTTAAGAAAGAAGACAGAAAGAAGATCAGTTCATTTGAGATGTGGTGCTGGAGAAGAGTACTGAGGATCCTGTGGATGGCCAAAAAGACAAACCAATGTGTCCTAGAGCAGATCAAGCCAGTAATCTCCCTGAAAGCCAAGATGACAAATCTTAGGTTGACGTACTTGGGCACATCGTGAGAAGGCATGAATAATTGGAAAAAACAATAATGCTAGGAAAAGTGGAGGAAAGCAGAAAGGGAGGAAGGCCATATCCTTGATGGATGGACTCTATTAAGGAGGTTTACAGGACCTAAACAGAGCAGTGAAGGACAGGAAGTCTTGGAGATGTCTCATCCAAGGATCGCCATGGGTCGAGATCAACTCGAGGGCTGTTAACAACAACATCATCCAAAAACACACATACCCAGCCTGTAGATTTGTTGAATGCAACATGTGATCACTCCTAAAATGAAAGAATCAGCTATAGGATGGGTGACACCTGGCGTGACATCAGTACATGGAAAAGGGATCTGGGAGTTTTACTAGACCACAAGCCGAACATCAGTTGACAGTGTGATGTAGTATTTTAAAAAGCCGGTATGATCCTAGGCTGCATCAACAGGCATGTAATGTCTAGATTGAGGGAAGTAATCATGCCACTCTATTCTGCTTTTGTCAGCCCTCACCTGGAACTTCCTGATGGTAAGAGCTGTTCAACAATGGAATACACTGCCTCGGAGAGTGGTGGAGTCTCCTTCTTTGAAGGTCTTTAAACAGAGGCTGGATGGCCATCTGTTAGGGGTGCTTTGATTGTGGGTTCCTGCATGGCAGGGATCTGGATGGCCCTTGTAGTCTCTTCCAACTCTATGATTCTAAGATTCTAAGAGCTGAAAATGGGTTATTGTCCAAAGAGCCAATTCTTGGCCTTCTCTCTGTTCTAAGTCAACCTATATGTTCTTCCCAGATCAGTTTTGCTCATCTTCTTTTCAAAATACCATGCAAGGGCCTCAGCAAATTGATCATCTATATGCAAAAGACTCCAGCCTTTGCTAGAATACATCTCAGAGCAAAGGATGGATAGAATATCTCCCACAAGTCCCCTGCTATTTTTAAAGAATCTTTATCAACAGAAAGTTAAATAGAAAAGTGCAGCACAATTAAGAGCTCCTCCTTTAATAGCTAACCTATAAGTTTAGTGGAACCTGCCCCTTTGCTCCATGCAGAACCACTTTCAGATTTTTAAACTCGTTTATTGGCTACGTTCATACAAGAAGAAGCAGAGAAGTAATAGATAGAAAGGTAGAAAGGAAGGAGTGTGAGAAACATTTACATTTTACTGCTTGAGGTAAACCACAGAATGGTTTCCTCACCCCCAGTACAGAAATGAGCAAGATTGGCAATGAAATCTTACTCAGCACAGCAGTAATGAGACAGCACTACACCTCTGTTCTCCGACACTTCAACACCACTTCCTCCCTCAAACAATCAGCTGAGGCAGCAGCCTTTCTCTGCATAAATAAAATGTTTAAAACTGATGACATGTGATGTAAAGTCTAACTGTATGACTACGTGTATGTTGACTGTATGTCTAACTGCAACTATATGTCTAACTGTATTATGTCTCTATCCATAAGTGATCTATTACTTCAAAAGGGTGCTGAGTTAAATCCTGTTGTTTGTTGCCACAAGATGAGATTTGTGGAATTTGCTATCGTGACATGCTGTTTGCAAGGACTGGAGGTCGCATGCTTCTCAGTAGATAGAGAACCGCAATAGCCTCTTCTCATGTTCTGCTCCCAGGCTTTCTAGAGACATGCACTGTACAAAAACAGGATGCTGGATTAGATAGGACATTTGTAAAGCCCAGCACATCTTATTTCTGAATATAGTAGTCTAAGCCAAGTTTTCTAGGCAGGAATGCATGCATGCTACTATTCTGAACAGATGTAGAATGAAGTATTAAAGAAAACTTGCAGATTTAACATCCATAGCTTTCTGAACATTACAGTCATGTGGACAACACAGAGTGACATAAGAGAAGCCAGCAAGGCTGGAGAGTAAAACAGTTGTCCTCAGCTTCTGTGCTATCTTGCCTTCTGCTTGATAAGCAAAATAAACTACTTCAATAATAGATGATGGCACATTTGTTTATACATGTTGGAAAATTCAGCTCGTGAGATGGACAATTTGCAATGCCACAGAATGCACCCAGCCTAATTTAAAAGCAATTGTTAATTCAGAGGCTACTAAAACAACATCTGCATAGTAGTTGTATACCAACGGAAATGATGGCATTTCCAATGGAAATGGAAATCCATGCTATCAAGCAACTAATCAACACCCTTGCATACTTTCACACTCCACTGGGAAAACACCTCTGGTGACATTTCTGAAGGAGGAGACTTGGTTGGCTGGGGAACCTAGAGCCTAGAAATATTACTTTTTTTTGAAATTCAGTTTTCAGAACCCACGGAGGCCAGGGGATTCTGGGATTTGTAATGCAAGATAGGTCATATTTACAAGTTGAGGCTGGGCATGTATTCCAAAATATTGGTGATTATACCAAAATATGATCTATAATCTCTCAACAGAATTTACTGACAACATAAGAAATAGATTCACATTACTAAGTTTAACAGAGCAAGAACCAGAGGAATTATGGCCTGAAGCCAGGGGGACACAGGGCAGTTAACAACAACAATATTCCTCTGCAACTTCCTTGCTTCAAATGCATATCTGCATCGCTTTCCCTTCAAAGCCCTGCAGGCCTCACTAAATCCCCTGCTCAGTTGTGTGTGGTGTTTCCCTTGCCCATTTCTCCTTACAACCTTTGCCGGGACACTAAATGTTCCCCAACTCTTTGCACAGTTATGCCTGTATTTTGATCTTTTAAAAACTTACTTTATTAAAATATATCTTCTGATCCATTATTTGGTGTAATCGCTCCTAATTTAATGTTTCTGTAAGGAAATCTGTGAGGGTTTGAGAGTGGTGAGGTGAACGCAAACAACAGTGCTCTCTCTCAACTTGTGTTCCAAGAGGTGTTTTAGGTAAGATATTTGTAATTAGAGAAAAACAAGTGACACAACAATACGATATAGTCTATCCCCTCATCTAATGGGCAACTGCAGCTTTCCATTAATCTACAACTCCCAGGTTTCCTTGTCACTGGCTATTCTGGCTAGGATGCTGAGAGTTGCCTATCCCTGCTTTAGGAAGAGTGCTCCTGTTCAGGGGTCCAGCTCCCTGAGGATCAGATGGAACAGTACATACATCTTGTAAACTCACAGGTGCCTGACAGTCCCTTGGATATAATAAAGGTGTGTTTTTTTATGTAGAAATTTATACTTCTCTGTGCCTAGAGAGTGCCCCTGCACCCAACTACCACTATTTCAATGTGAAGTCAAAGGCTTTCACGGCTGGCATCCATAGGATTTTGTGTGTTTTTTGTACTGTGAGAAGTGAGATTGAGTTACCTCAAAATGAAATAGTGGTAGGTTTTTGTGTATTTTTCGGGCTATGAGGCCGTGTTGTAGAAGAACGTATTCCTGACGTTTCGCCTGCATCTGTGGCTAGCCAGGCAAAACGTCAGGAATCCGTTCTTCTACAACACGGCCTCACAGGCCGAAAAATACACAAAAACGTACCACTATTTCATTCTGAGGTAACTCAATCTCACTTCTAATTGATAGCATCCAACTATCAAAGACTGTACTAGATGGAATTATCACACCAAATGACGAGCTCAACACATCAGTTGTCAGTGGAACATATTTTTAAAATTGTCACTGTTCTCTACAAAAGAAAGTAATCCCATCTCTTCATCTTCCATGGTTACAGCCTGAATGCATCTGAGAGACAACATGGTATAACAGTTATAGTATTGAATTGGAAAATGCAGGGGTAGCCATGCTAATCATTAAACAAAATCCAAAATACATATGGATTATTCCTTTATTAGACCAATCAGAAGGTGAAAAGAACATTATGCTAGCTTTTAAAGACATTATTTTGAAGAGATTGAACTAAGATTTGGTAGATTCAGATTCAAATTCAAATTGAGGTTGACTGGATTACCTTGGGTCTGTCACACCTTCCACATGAATCTGTTTTGAATGCAAAGTTTGCAGGATAAGAGCCTCATATGAAGCTTTGAGCTAATTGGAGTAGAAGCATGATATAAATATAAATGATAAAATAAACATGTTGGTGGGTGGGTAGGTAGGAAATGGGCAATTTGAATGCACATTTTGTTCACAACAGAGGTGAAGTATTTGAGGTTGTAGTTTTGTAGGCGAAACTAGCATGGGGTTTTCTGGGGCTGAGTGTTTCCATGGCCGAGCGGGGAATTGAACCGTAATCTCCAGAGTTGTAGTCCAGTGCTCAAACCACTACACCATGCTGGGTCTCAAAGCATTATTTACCCAAGAATTAAAAAAAAGAGATCCTTTTTGCCAGCAGCCCAATCTTACCTGGAATTTCTGGGTGGTCTGGGCCAAGAAGCAGCAGCCCATCAGGAGAGGTTTTGCCATGTACCTCCATGATGAAGTATATTTCTTGGCTCTTCCCATCAATCAATGCCAGCACCACATCTTTCACCACAGTGGAAGGAGGGCCCTGCAGCTCTATGAACTCAAAGTCTCCCTTAGTGAATGCAATGTTGACCTCATTGATCAACAAAAAGGATGCATTCAGCTGTGAAAAAGGAATACAGTGATTATCCAAGCCAGGGGTAGGTACTCCCACTTGAAAGAACCACTGAGAACCAACCCCTTGGCACCTCTCCAGAGACTCATCTGTGGTCCTGAAAAGAGGATCCTCCAAGAAAGGCTCCACTCCAGGGGTGAGAACAGTGACCAGCTCATCTGCTCTGTCATTCTCTTTAGACTTGTGAACCAAAGCATCCACCAGCCCTTCACCAGTCACTTTCATGCCAACAGACAAGTCTGTTCTCCCAAAATAGAGAGCAATAGCATCTGGCCCATTCTGGATTGTGTTTTTAGGAAGGATTACTTGGGGCTTTGGGACAACAGCAGCAGATCCCATGAGAAGGAAGCCTTGGTCATCAGTGAAAAGGCCCCCGAGATCTCTGACATTGTAGGCCACGTTGCCATTTCCATTGTACAAGACCAAGGAGTAGCCATCCAAAGGAGCCCGTCGGCCAGTGATATGATACAGCTCCAAGTACTCCAAGGTGTCCTCTCCTGGACTATCTGCATTGACCTCATTGATCAGGAGACTGTGTACCATCCTCTGCTCCTTCGGGATCTTAATATGGTTCTGAGAATCCACCTCATATAGCCAGATGCACACAAACAGAGATACAATTAACAGGCTGGGTCCCATGACCACAGTGGCTGAAGACGGAGTTCCACTTTCTGGAAAGATCCAAGCAGGGTCCAAACAGAAAAGTCTTGGGCGTAACAGCAGGCAGAAACTCAGTTTGATAACAGTATTTCTCTATCAGGACCAAGTGAAGCAGACATCTTGAACCCAAAATTGAAAGGTGTGATGAAGAATTCAAGAGCGGAATTCTACGCACTGTAAAAAGAAAAAGCCACATATGAATAAGCAATCGCCTAAGACCATGAAAAAGATAGGACCAATGATACATTGGAAATTTCACCATTAATAACAATCATCATCTCTATATCAGCTTTCTCCAGCCTGATGGCCTCTAAATGTGCTGGAACGTAACCTTGCTGTGGGAGTGGGAGCTGAAATCCAACACACCACTAGGTTGGGTAAACATAAAAAGATACTGATTTCAAAGAGATATTAAAAAGGAGAGGAGAAGGGGGAAAAGTAATTGGACATTTGAGACGGATATCTATATCTATCTAGATAGATAGATAGATCAGACAAACTTTCATGGACCCCAGTCCACTTCTTCAGACGTCATAAAATCATAGAGTTGGAAGAGACTACAAGGGCCATCCAGTCCAACCCCCCTGCCAGACAGAAACTCACAATCAAAGCACCCCCAAAAGATGGCCATCCAATCTCTTTTTAAAGACCTCCAAAGGAGACTCCACCAACTAATGGGGGAGTATGTTCCACTGTCAAATAGCTCTTAGGAAGGTCCTCCTAATGTTGAGGTGGAATCTCTTTTCCTGTAGCTTGCATCCATTGTGTCCTGGATCTTATTCTCTGGAGCAGCAGAAAACAAGCTTGCTCCATCCTCAATGTGACACCCCTTTAAATTCCTAAACAGGGCTATCGTATCACCTCTTAACCGTCTCTTCTCCAGGCTAAACATATCCAGCTAAATCTTTGCTCATAGGGCATGGTCTCCAGACCTTTCACCGTTTTGGTTGCTTTCCTTTGGACACACTCCAGCTTCTCAACATCCTTTTTGAATTGTGGTGCCCAGAAGCGGACAGGGGAGGCTTGACCAAAGCAGAATAGATTGGGACTATTATTTCCCTCGATTCTAGACACTATACTTTTATTGATGCTGCCTAGAATTGCATTGGCCTTTTTAGCTGCTGCATCACACTGTTGACTCATGTTCAACTTGTGGTCTACTAGGACTCCTAGATCCCTTTTACATGGACTCTTGTTAAGCCAAAAGTCCCCCATCCTATATCTGTTCATTTCATTTTTTCCACCTAAAGGCAGTACCTTACATTTCTCCCTGTTGAAATTCATTTTGTCAGTTTTGTCCCGGCTTTCTGTCTATCGGCTTTCTTCACTGTCCAGCTCTCACATCCGTACATGGGGATGGGAAATACGATGGCCTGGACGATCCTGACTTTGGTGTTCAGTTTTATGTCTTGTCCAGTTCTTTCACAGCGGTCATGGTTACCATGGAAACCCACAGGGTGACCTTGGGCAAGTCACACTCTCTCAGCCTTAGAGGAAGGCAATATCAAACCTGCTCTGAACAAACCTTGCCAAGAAAACTCTAGGACAGGAGCTGAAACTCACTAAGCAATGGAAACCCACTGAGTGACCTTGTATTTTAACATGCATTACCCTGCTTTGAGCGAGTCACACTCTCTCAGCCTCAGAGAAGGCAATGGCAAACCCCTTCTGAACAAACCTTGCCAAGAAAAACCCAGGATAGGAGCGGAAACTCACTAGGCAATGGAAACCCACTGGGTGATCTAGGGCAAGTCACACTCTTTCAGCCTCAGGGGAAGGCAATGGCAAACCCCCTCTGAACATACCTTTTTTATATTGTAAGCCTGAGGGCAGGAAATTGTCTAATTAGCAGGGTATAAATACTCGAAATAAAAATTAATACCTTGCCAAGAACCCCCATAATAAGAGTTGAAACTCAGTGGGCAATGGAAACCCCTGAATGACCCTAGGCAAGTCACACTCTCTCAGCCTCTGGGAAAAGCAATGGCAAACCCCTTCTGAATAAACTTTGCCAACAAGCCCCACTATAGGAGTTGAAACTCAATGGAAACCACTAGATGACTCTAGGCAAGTCACACTCTCTCAGCCGCAGGGGAAGGCAATAGCAAACCTGCTCTGAACAAACTTTGCCAAAAAACCCTCACAATAGGAGTTGACTCACTGGGCAATGGAAATCCCTGGATGATCCTAGGCAAGTCACACTCTCTCAGCCTCAGGAGAAGGCAACTTGCCAAGAAAACCAGACAATAGGCGTTAAAATTCACTGGGCAATGGAAACTCGCTGGGTGGCCCTATATTTCAACATGCATTACCCCGCTTCGAGCAAGTCACCCCACAACAAACTAGAATTCCCAGAATTCCACAGCCTTGAGCCAGGACACTGAAAGCGGTGTCAGACCGGATTATTTCTGCAATCTGGATGCAGTTTTCCTTTCTTTCCCGCCTGTCCTCGAGGCTCGAGGCGGGGTAATGCGTATTAAAATACAAAAACGCAATTAAAAACTCATTTTTAATATGTTAAATGTGTTTTTAAAAGCATATTACAACTCTTTGTGGGTTTCAATCGCCTCAGAAGCCGAAAGAAAGAAAGCGGGGCCGAGAAAGGCCAAAAGAAGCGTCGGTCGATTTTACCTCAGAGAGAGTCGTCCAAACTGTCGCCTAAAGCGGTCCCTTCACAGCAAAAGCGGAATCAGGGCTTTTTTAAAATGAAAAATAAAATAAAATCTTATTTCCCTCACGTTGACTCGAAGGAGGAAAGGCGAAGTGGGAACCTCCTTTCTTTTTTTTTGAAGAAAACCGAAACGGAGGAAAGCCCAAAAGAGGAGCCTCCTCAGAGCTGGGCGGGAAAAATGGGACCAATAACTTCTTCTTCTTCTTCTTCTTTTTTAAAAAATATTATATTAAAACAGAATAAATCACAAAAAATATATTTGTATTTTATTGTTTTTCTTATTTGTTGTAACCCGCCTCGATCTGCAGGGAGAGACGGGCTATAAATAAAATGTATTATTGTTATTGTTATTAAAGACAAAACAAACATAAACAAACTTAAACATATAACATATTACAAACATATAATCATACACATAAAATTTAGCATATATTAACCAACCAACCAACTTATACTTCCTTAACTTCTTGATAGTTCTATCAATATGTTGTTTAACTATATACTTTTTTAATCCACTTGACTTATTTACTCCATAGCCCAAAAAAGAATCCGGTAAGCCATCATTTGTATACTCACAATATAAAATCTTCATCTTTATTTTACTCATTATAACCTCTTACAACTTATTTAATCTTATCTTATAATATCTATATTATCTATTATCTAAATTAACTTCATCCCAATGCAATATACATACTTACACTTCTTTTTTTTAATAGATATTTTTATTTTGTTAATTTTTTTACACACTTGCAAAAAAGAAAGAAAGAAAAGAAGGGTCTTTTGCTTCACACTCATGTCCGTAAATCATAAAATATATCAGTAGGCTATTTGTTTTTAACATTCATTCAGTATACATGTCTTCAGTCTTTAAATACTGTATTTTGTGCATTTTTAAGTATTTCAAGTATTTCAAATATAGGTATTTCAAATATAGTTTTCTTCTAAATCAGTTCTAACACCTATCTCTCTATATATAATATATACAAATAGATAGGAGTTAGAACTTTTTTATTATTATTTTATTATTATTCAATAATAACTTATTAGCCAATCATAATTTCTTGAGGAACCATATTTCCATTTTAGTGTCCTGTCTTTTTTGCCAGCCGCCCATCCCTTGGTCTCCTCCATTTCTCCCAACTTTTGGGAATTTTGCGGGTTGTTGTTGTTTTGTTGGGGTTTTTTAAACTTGTTTCTTTCATTTTTTATGCCGCCTTTCTCCCAAAAAGGGATCCAAGGCAGCTCTCAAGATATAAAACACACAAATAAATGACAATTGAAATAATCCATAGTACCAGTAGATGTGTATGTACTACACTATAACAAAAGCACCATGTTTTTCACCTGAAAGAACATCTCTCTAGGAATCTCTAGGTCCTCCAGTGCAACTCTATGGTCAACATCTGCCAGGCATTGACCCTAGAATTGTGCTGGAGAAGCCACAAATGCCGAGCAAAGTGTTCTCTCTAGGAATATCTAGGTCTTCCAGTGCAACTCTATGGTCAACATCTGCCAGACATTAACCATAGAGTTGTGCTGGAGGAGCTACAAATGCCTAGTGGAGTGTTCTCTCTAGGAATCTCTAGGTCCTTCAATGTGACTTTTGGTTAAAGTTGACCACAGAATTGTGCTGGAGGACCTAGGTATTCCTAGAGAGAACATATTAATAAAATTTGTGAAGAATCAAATCCACAAAAGTCAGTCTCAAATGTGGACGGACAAGTGTACTTCATCCAACCAATAGCTGCAATAGGCAGCTAGCGGAATTAATTGGGCAATTGCTCATACTCTTGTTGCCATGTTATAAGAAGACATCAACATCCAGTAGCTGGGAGGATCAGCTTCCCTTTAGTTGCATGAAGAAATGTCTGTGTTAACCATTCCACCCTGTTGAAAAATGACTATTCAAACACATTTTGCAAGAGGCAGGAACTGAGTATGTGAGCAACCCAGACCATTTTAGGATGTGTTCCAAAACCAAAAAGCAAAATATTTTGTGGATGTATTGGGTGGGTTGTGAAACTCTCTTGACTAGAAAAGCTTAGGTTCATTTTATACTTACTTGCCTTTTGATGCCTGGTGAGAACTATACTGTTCATTCATAAGGACCATAATCTTGATTTTTAAAGAAAACAGACACAGGAAGCACCATCATCAGTCCAATACCTTAATGTTTCTTCAGCGTCCCCACATGGTACTTTTCCAGCGCTCCCACAAAGCTGCAGCCCAGACCAAGGGTTTTGTCAGGCTTTTGAAAGTATCAGGCTTAGGTCCATACTATTAATTAAAATGTGTATCATCCCCCTCTTTATCTAAAGATCTGAGGGTGGCTTACAATAAATAATTGCAAAAGTCTAAAAAGATTAAAATATAATACACTCATCCCACCACATCTGCGACTTTGACTTTTGTGGATTTGATTATTCACGGATTTTATTAATATGTTGTCTCTAGGAATATCTAGGTCCTCCAGCGCAACTCTATAGTTAACTTTAACCAAAAGTCGCACTGGAGGACCTAGAGCAGGGGTAGGCAACCTTTCCCCTTTAAGGGCCGAGGGACTTCAGTTCCCAGAAGCCTCAGCCATGTTGGCCAATAGTCCCATGTTGGCCAATAGCTCCTGGGATTCTGGGAGCTGAAGTCCCTCGGCCCTTAAAGGGGAAAGGTTGCCTACCCCTGACCTAGAGATTCCTAGAGAGAACAACACTCCACTAGGCATTTGTAGCTCCTCCAGCACAACTCTATGGTCAATGTTTGACAGATGATGACCACAGTTGCACTATAGATTCCTAGAGAGGTGTTCTCTCAGCTAAAAACATATTATTTGCAGATTTTCCACATCCACGGGGGTCCTGTGCCCCTCTAACCCCAGCGAATGTGGAGGGACGAGTGTAAATAGTTTCTCAGTTAAAAACAGACCATTTAAAACCATTGAAACAATCTTGAAATATACAGCCATAAAACATGTGCAGCCTGGATACAATGAGATTGGCCTGAGGGCTTTAATAAAAAGCCAAGTTTTAAGCTGTCACCAAAATAATTCCAGCATGATTCCAACGTTGATACCAATCGGGCCTCCAGGGAGAAGGAAATGTACTTGCTATTGCTAATTCCATAACCAGGGTGCCACCACATAAAAGGCCCTCCATCTCCCATGTCCTCCCACAAGGCAGATCCCCTACTGATAGGACTCAAAGGAGGGCCCCTCCAATATATCTGTTTTTGGGCAGGCATATATATATAGGGAGGTGCTCCCTCAAGTATCTAGGTCCCAAGCCATTTAAAGCTTTAGATGTTATTGCCAGGACCTCGAAATCAGAAGGCATATGAGCATGCCCAGACCCCGAGATCCTCAGGAGGTGCCCTTCTCTCAGTATTACCACCTTCACAGCCATGGTTTATGGGGATGTGAAACACAGCCTTCTTGGCAGCTGCACTTAGGAGATTTTCACACGGGCAAAAGTGACGGGAGCCTAGTGGGATGCTCCCGTCAATTTCACGCAATTGCGCAAAGATAATCAAATGCCATTGTGCAATTGCGTGATAACTGCATCATCATCCCGTGAATAAACAGGAATTGTCCCGACACTTTTATTCACGGGACTTTCCCGTGAATAAAAGGTAGCACTAGAATTCCTCTTTATTCACGGGATAATGATGCGATGATCGTGACGCTGTCTGATAATAATTTTCACACAATTGTGCGATATTGACGAGAGCATCCCACTATGCTCCCGTCACTTTTGCCTGTGTGAAAAATCTCCTTAGACTCAAGAACTCCCTTCTCAGGGATGCCAGAATGGTTTTTGTGATTTATGACCTCCTTGTTTTGAAAAGGCTCCAGTGTTATCGTAATGTATAAGAACCATAGAGTTGGAAGAGATCCCAAGGGCCACCCAGTCCAATTCTCTACCATGCAGGAATACACAATCAAAGCACTCCAGACAGATGGCCATCCAGTCTTGGTTCAAAAACCTTCAAATAAGGTGACTCCAGCTTATTCCATTGTTGAACAGCTCTTACCATCAGAAAGTTATTCCTACTATTTACGTGGAATCTCTTTTCCTCTAGTTTGAATCCATTGCTCCGTGTTGTTAGCACACCCTGCACTGTACTTTGGGGTCCCCATATTTTCATATCTCATAGCTAGAGATAGCATGTTTTTGAGAGATTGATGACTTTTCAGGAACACTAGGCCAGGTTTCCAGGAGAAAAGGAGGGTGTCCCAAGGCATGTGCACATCCAGGTAATGGGACAATCAATTCCAGATGAGTATATTAAGTGTTTCCCCCTTCCCCCAAGTTATCGGCATTTCCTCTTGCCACTTTAGATAAAGAAATTCCTTGTACCCAAAGCAGTAAACCAACCTCTCTGTCTACCTCCTGTTGTGTTTCCAGCCAAACTTCCCTCTCCATCCATCCTGGGAAAATCCTGATCCAATAGCTGTTTTTGTCCCACTAAAATTCAAGCCATCAACTAGTCCAGAATCTCATTGTCGGTTCCAGGGAAAGGATAGCTCATCGCTTGGGGATATATTTTGGGTATAAGTATGGTTCCAAAACTTAGCCTTTTTGCACACGGCTGGCATACACCCCTGCATTTTGTGTATGTTCTGTGGTGCTCCCAGTCTGAGCCACTCCAGCTTTCCATGGTCTACTCATTGAACAGATAATATCACCCCCTGCAAACCCTTCAAATGCTGCTATCCCATTTCCATATCTCCATTTCGGTTTGCTCTGAATTCTGTGTCTGTTTGAATTGCTATCTTGTATGTGTGATTGCATCCTGCATTTTTCTAAATAAACCCCTTTTTATTCACCCCCAAACCTGGGGTTCTCCTCACTTATTACTGGTATAAACAAATGCAAATGGTCCTCAAGGTTAACCAGCCTCTTGCAAAGTTGCTTTCCCCAACATTTAAAGTAACACTGAGATTTGGCGGGGAGCCCCCTAATCCCCCACCTTTCTTTGGGTAATAGTATCCTAGTCTCTGGAACATCAGAAAACAAGTTTGCTCCATTTTTAATTTGACATCCCTTCAAATATTTAAAAATGGCAATCACGGCACCTCTCAACCTTCTCTATTCTAGGCTAAACATATCCAGCTCCCTAAGCTGCTTCTCATAGGGCTTTATGGTTTCCAGACCGTTTACCATTTTGTTCACCCTCCCCTGGACACGTTCTTGAATTATGGTGCCCATTACCTGAATTGCGTTATTCTTGTTATTTTGTTGAAAATAATTTCGTTAATTTTGGACCCTCTCTAATCTATTATGGTCATTTTGAATTTTGATCCTATCTGGGTTGTTTTAAATCTTCCAAAGTATTCACATGTCTCTTCTCCTTGTAGATCCCTACACTGGCTACCAGTTTGGGCCAGAGTCCGTGTCAAATTTGGGTTCTGGTATTTAAGGCTGTGTGCTCTAATCTCCCCCAGTACCTGGCAGCAAAGCTAACACGGTATGTACTATCTAGGAGTCTACAATCTTCAGGCAAAGGATTATTGTCTGTTCTATTGATATGCAGAGCCCTATGAAGGCTGTAAGCCTTGCAAGATCTGGCTCTGCATTTGTGAAATGCTCTTCCTTTGGACTGCCAATTGGAGGAGCACCTTACCTGTTTTCATAAGGGTTTAAGACTTTCCTGTTTGATCTGCCAGATTAATCTGCTGAGCGGTGCCTGAGGTTGCTTGAAAACTCGTTTTCAAGTTTTATGGTGTTTCCAATATTTTACAAGAAACCCTGGGATTTTTAAACCAAGGTGGGCAGAAATATTCTTCATATCTCATTATACAGTGGTCCCTTGGTATCTTCTGGGGTTTGGTTCCAGGATTCCCTGTGGATACCAAAATCCATACAATGTTCAAGTCCCATTAAATACAATGGCATACTAAAATGGTGTTTCTTATATAAAATGGCAAAATTGTGGTTTGCTTTTTGGAATTACTTTTTTAACAATATATTTTCAAACCATCAATGATTGGATCCATGGATAAAAAATCTATGGATATGGATGGCTGACTGTACTGCAGCTCTCACCATTCCCAGCTAATTGAGCCAATTGTGAGGGAATATGGGATGTGTAGTCTAACATCATCTGGAGGACCATATCTTCTCCCACTGTAAACAAACACACAGGTGTTAATATATAAATCAACCAAAGCAGAAGTACAGTGCCCAGTTTTCCTCTCCTGTTCATCATCCCTATGTGGCTCAGACCCAGGCTATCTGGCAGACTCTATTTCCCTATTGAGAGAAATAAATTTGAATTGAACATAAGAAGGATAATCAAAAGGCGCATAAAAAGAGTTAAGAACCCATAGGTAGGGTTGAAAAACATGTAAACCTATATACTCACATATTACTTACTTATTTATATATTATATATATTCAATATATCTAATATAGTTTTCAGATAAAGTTTTTTTTTTAAATTATATCTCATGCACACTTTACAAAAAGTGTTTGGGGCTTTAGGTTTTTAATTATATAAAAAGCACTTGAATACTGTCATTTATAAATACATTGCTTTGAGATTGGCCAAATGTGTCAAGGATAATTGGGTTGGTTTATAATAAGATATGCCTAGTTTGAAATAGGGAGGTAAGCTGAGTCTGGAACATAGATAAGAGTGGATGGATGTACAGTTTCATCCTCATTAATTGCAAGGACAGCATTTCTTTCTAAAGGTAATTGAGAGGTCACCAAAATGGGCACAAACTGAGTCTGTGCAATAGACTTATACATTCTCTGAAGATGCCAGCCACAGATGCTGGCGAAACGTCAGGAAGAAACTCTTCTAGAACATGGCCACACAGCCCGAAAAACCCACAAAAAACTATGGATGCCGGCCATGAAAGCCTACAACTTCAGACTTATACATTATTCTGGCCCTCCCATGCATAAATTATCCCTATTTTAAATGGTCATGAGATGTATGAACAGATATGTTGTGGGTTGGGCTTTTACATACATGGAAAAGGTGGCCTTAAAATTGATCATATGCCTTAACTAGCCAATAATGTTATGGGGGTGGAAAAATACTGCCAGGGAAAGGGAATAAAATCATGTTGTGTCAAGTGTGGGGGTGTGCCTTCTTGTCTAGGACATCCCTTCTTGCAAGACTGCAATTAATAAATTGGATATTGCTGCTTCATTTGTTTTGTCCTGATTAATTTGATTTGGTACTTTCGTACTTAGAAAAAAACTATATCCCACACCCATATAATCCTGCCTGGACCCTGATATCATCAGGAGAGGTCCTTCTCTCACTCCCAAATTACTGTTGCAAGCACAGTTGGTGAAGACATTAGATAAGGTCTTCTTGGTAGCTGCTGTCCCTAGACTCTGGAACTCCTTTGTTATCTTTCCATTGGCAGACAAAACTCTTATTTCCAAAGATCTTTAATATATATTTAGAAAGGGCTATGGCATGCTGAACTATTTTTATAGCTCATTAAACCTTTAACTGCATTTTATTATTTTATCTGTAGATCTGAATTATTTTGATACTGTGAATAGTTTGATGCTATTTTAATGTTCATGTTTTGTATATTTTAGCTGTTATTGTCCTTTTTAAATTGGATCTTGCCTCGAGTCCCAATTTCAAGAGAAACACAGGATATAAATATAATAATAATAATATAGATAATAATCATAATTACCGCTACCACCACCACGATCAACACACATGGGGACAACTTAAACACATTGCATCAAGTGATCATAGGTATAATGAGAAGTTCTTTGTGCAGCTCTTTACCTCCATCCCACAACCCCTTCCTACTCATACAAATTACTTGAATTCAGAGACTTTGAAACTCGCTGCAGGAATAGCTCCAGACCATTTTGCCCCTTGGCATCTCTTGCTACATTTCTCAGCTTGTCCTAAGAAGAGAGTGAGTCAAACACAACTGTTTGCTTGCTACAGACTTTTTAATCACTTCAGGAAGGAAATGCTGCTGAAAGGATTTCAAAAAGGTTGCTTGCGGGGATAGCAGAGAATTGACCCAGCTCCTGCAAAACAGTTACAAAGCACAACTGTTCAGTGTCAGGGTCCAAGCAAAGAAGAGGAAAGTGACCTAGCCAAATACAAAGCCAATTTGGTAGAACCTTTTAAGGCCTTCCCCACATTTTCCTGTGATTCTGTGATAGCCACAGGGACTCACAAAGCAGAATCTTCTAGGTTCGGAGCAGTTCCAGGGAAACCTGTTGCTGTGAGCACAGTTGGGACAGGGTTTAAGCCTATACCTGCAAAAATAGAAAAGAATTTTTTTTTAATTAAAGGAAAAATTAAAGCATCAAAATTTACTTCACAGAGATTACTATTTGTCTTTAACAAAACTCCCAACCTTTTGGCCATTTCCCTCTCTACCATACAGCCTGTCCTGTCCCCATCCTGAAATCTGCCTGCTTTCTTCAGGTGAGGTGTGGGATGCAGTCCAGTTGCCAGTTTTGAAGTTCTAGTCAATTTGACTTTAATATGTGGAATGAAGAAGGCACTATTTTCTCCTTTGCTCAAGGAGCAAAGTATTTTGAACCATTCCTGTTCTCACGTTAATCTGTCTGGTGGAGGACTCCACACAAATTCTGAGGCTAGGGTTGCCATATTCTAGGCCCTTGTATCCGAGCATCTGATTTTCACATTATGCAAAATATTATAATTATGCATATTATTAATTTGCATTCTGATTATGCAAATTCAACACATTAATCATTGCACTTTTTCTATCATTATGTTTAGCTCAGTACCAGTACCAATTGGAACAGATGATATTCCAATTGAACTGCTGCAATCCACATTGACAGAGTCAACTCTAGTGCTAACCAACATATGTCAACAGATATGGAAAACAAAACGATGGCCAAGAGATTGGAAGCGATCAATATACATTCCCATCCACAAAAAGGGAGACACAAGAGACTGCAGCAACTATAAGACCATAGCACTGATCTCCCACGCAGGCAAAATCATGCTCAAAATTCTGCATCATAGACTCCAATCATACATGGAAAGAGATATCCCAGAGGTTCAAGCAGGGTTCAGGAAAGGAAGGGGCACTAGGGATCACATTGAATACATGCAATGGCTAATGGAGTGCACCAGGGAATTCCAAAAGAAAATCAGCATGTGCTTAATAGACTATAGCAAAGCCTTTGACTGTACAGATCATGAAAGGCTACAGAATATACATCCCCATCCACCAAAAGGGAGACACAAGGGACTGCAGCAACTACAGGACTATAGCACTTATCTCCCACACAAGCAAAATCATGCTCAATATTCTGCAACATAGACTCCAACCATATATTGAAAGAGAGATCCCAGAGTTCTAAGCAAGGTTCAGGAAGGGAAGAGACAATAGGGATCACATTGCAAACATATCATGGCTAATGGAGCACACCAGGGAATTCCAAAAGAAAATCAGCTTGTGCTTTATAGACTATAGCAAAGCCTTTGACTGCATAGACCATGAAAGGCTATGGAACATCCTTAGAGACATGGGAGTGCCAGCTCATCTGATAGTACTGATGAGGAATCTGTACTCAGGACAAGAGGCTACTGTCAGAATAAAACATGGAGAAACAGAGTGGTTCCCAATTGGCAAAGGGGTCAGACAAGGCTGCGTCCTTTCAGCCTATCTGTTCAACTTGTATGCAGAACATATTGTAAGAAAAACAGGCTTAGACATAGAAGAAGGAGGTGTGAAAACAGGAGGAAGGAATATCAACAATCTAAGATATGCAGATGACATGACAGTACTAGCAGAAAACCTCCTAGACCTGGAACACCTACTAAGGAAGATCATAGAAGAAAGTGCAAAGGCAGGTTTACTGTTGAACATAAAGAAAAATAATAATAACCACCGAGGACCTTCACAAGTTCAACCTGTACAATGAAGAAATAGAAATAGTAAAAAAATTCCCATACGTGGGATCAAACACTGATAGAAATGGGGACTGCAGTCAGGAAATCAGAAGAAGACTAAGAATGGGGAGGGTGGCTATGAAAGAACTAGAAAAGATTCTAAAATGTAAAGATATAGAACTCAGCACAAAAGTTAGAATCGTACAAGGATGGATGTGAGAGCTGGACAGTTATGAAAGATGACAGGAACAAAAACAATGAATTTGAGAGAATGTGGGGCTGGAGAAGAGATTGAGAGCATATGTCATACTCAACAGGGGGACAATATAAAATCAGGACAAAAGAAAAAAGTGATAGATACAATACACTGACAAACTATAAAAGAGATTAAAGAATGACAGAGTCCTTCAAAGTAGGTTATTTTGATAAAGAAGCTACAATTTTATAAAGTGAAGTGACTGTGGCTCTCAAAGCACTTGGGAGAAATAAATATCCTACCTTTCCCCCCAATATTGTGGAAAATTTAAACAAGTAAAAATATTTAAGACAAAAACGCAGTTTGTTAGGCTTTGTGCATATCTCCTTGTTAATGGAAAAAATGCTTTTCTGATCCTTGATAAATGAACAATCCTTTACTGAATATCCTATAGTGGACATTCATATTTTAAGCAGTGTGCCTTCATACATAAAATAGGAGGTGCTATTCTTTCCCTACTTGTATCTCACGATGGCAATGAATTCTCTGAACAGGACTCTCCACCATATTTGTTGGAAGGGAAGGTGGGGAAAAAGGAATGAAAAGTATGATAGAAATATTTGTATATACTTTTGTGAATATGCAAGTAAGGTGGAGCAGTGAATTAGTTCAGGAGTACAGAGATGCCACCAAACAAAAGCTAGGAGGACATACTCACCTTGTGTCCTGCCTAGAGTTGGTCAGTCATTTGAGCCCTGCCGAAGATAAAAGAATAAAAAGACAAGTTACACAAGCAACTATGTTTGAGCAAGGGTGTGTGCATATGTGTCATTTTTCTCTGTGATGTGTAGCCCGGTTTTTCCCAGCTTTGTTCCTGCAGTTATCCTCGTCCTTGACAGGTGGGCTGAAGAGTTGTGCTACTGCCATGTATATAGCCATTAAATGTCCTACCTATTGTAGCCATGAGGGAGAAAGTCACATCCTCTGGAAGACCTGCTGCTCAAGAGGAAGAGGCAATGCACAAGGTTTGAAGACCTCCGCTGCCTCCCCCCAAATCCACAGTCCCACAGCAAAAGGCAACTGAGCTTTAACTATTTCAGTATTGCAAACAAAAAGGAAAGGACTACAAAGTGCACCTCCCTGGCTGTTGTTGGTCTAACGCAGGGGTAGGCAACCTTTCTCGTTTAAGGGCCGAGGGACTTCAGCTCCCAGAAGCCTCAGCCATGTTGGCCAATAGTCCCATGTTGGCCAATAGCTCCTGGGATTCTGGGAGCTGAAGTCCCTCGGCCCTTAAAGGGGAAAGGTTGCCTACCCCTGGCTAACGTTTATTACGTAACTGCTCCACTTAATTGTATTCTTTTGATGCCTGCTGTCTTGAATCACTTTGCTAAGAAGGTGCCTGAGTCAGCTTTTGTTGTTGTTGTGTGCCTTCAGGTTGTTTCTGATTTATGGCAACCCTATTATGGTGTTTTCTTGGCAAGATTTGTTCAGAGGAGGTTTTGCTACTGCCTTCCCCTGAGGCTGAGAGCATGTGATTTGCTCAAGGTCAGTGGGTTTACATGACTGAGCTGGGATTCGAACCCTGGTCTCCCAGTGTCCTAGTCCAACACGCAAACCACTACACCACGCTGACTCAGCTATATCTGCCCATCTTACATGCACAAGTAAATCTATAGTAACACCACACCTCCATAAGACCCATCTCTACTCATAGGTCCGTATGCCTGATATGTGCTTGGTAACAGAGAGAATTCCTAGTTTAGTTTAGGAAGGTAGCACCCTCAAGCTAGAGGGAGGTGAGGGAACATGTTGTCCTGCAGATGTGGTTGAATCACAATCCTCATCATTCCTCACCACTGATATTGCTGGGTTGGAAAGACTGAAACTGAAGTCCTCCCAATGAGGCCAAGGGTTCCCCGTGCCTAACTCTGAGCTAGAGGAGAGTGCAGAGGCACAGAGCCAAATATTCAACTGGATGTGGCTAAAACCTGGGTGTATACTTGGTGGGTTAAAACAGTAGCTCTCTGGAAATCTGATGATCATGTCAGCACTTTTTCCTGCCTGTTTTAGGAGCCTGAAGACCAGAGGCCAGTGTTGTATGCCAGCTACCAGATTAAAATCACTTGGAGAAACTCTGGACTTTTCTAGCAAGATCCTTCTTATGGTCCATTTGCTTCTTGGAACGTTTTGTCTTTACCATTGACCTTCTTCACGACGCCTCCTGGGTGCAGTCTGGTGCAGCGGTTTTCTCATATACACATCTGTGTCAACAGCTTCTTGAACAGCTTGTTCTACAAAATACATAGGAAAACACACACACACACATTAGTACCCATCTATAACCATCTATACACGCAGCAATGTACTATGACTAGTGTTACTTCTTTAATAATGTAGGCATTTCTGAAGATGTACCAGTGCATTTTATGTGCTGATTTAAAGTATATTCATTCCTATATATTCACTAGGGTTAGAGGCACAGGATTCTGTGAAGATGGAAAGACCACAAATAACAAAACCACTATGTTTTTACCTGAGAGAACACCTCTCTAGGAATCTCTACGTCCTCCAGTGCAACTCTGTAGTCAACATCTGCCAGACATTGACCATAGAATTGCACTGGAGGAGCTACAAAATGCCTAGCGGAGTGTTCTCTCTAGGAATCTCCAGGTTCTTCAGTGCAACTTTTGGTTAAAGTTACCACAGAATTGTGCTGGAGGACCTAGATATTCCTAGAGAGAACATATTAATAAAATCTGTGAATAATCAAAGCCGCAAAAGTCAAAGCCGCAAATGTGGAAGGACAAGTGTATTTTACATATACAACAATGATTCCCATTTAGCTTTATTATAATGGAATGACCAGTAGCTCCAAAAGAGGATGTTCAGCCTCATAAAATGATGCAACCAGGCAGTTCACTGAAAGATGCATAAACAGAGTAATGTAGATGTGCATCCGGATGTATGCAGTTTGCATAAAACATGTCTGGAAGTTGCTTCATTCTAGTCAATCTGGTTTCACCGGGATAATAAGGGTCCTAAGGGTAGGTCTGTGCCAACTTTCTCGTTGCTGTCCTGTTTAATTTAATTTTACTGTTTCTATTTTCTGTAAACATGAGTACACAACAGAGTCTGTTCTTTTAACAAAAAATGTAATAAATTCTGATATTGCATAACACACAGAAAAAAAACAACCCTACACTTCTGCAATCAGAGCTCTGAAAAAGTACCGATTTGCACTACAAATCTTAGAATCCCCCCTATCTGCATATGTGGGATTCTGAGAATTACAGTCAAAGAAGTATTTTTTCTTCAAGTTCTGACTAGAATATGTGGAGAAAAAGCAAAAATACCAAAGCAAACACAAAAACCAGAGCTGTCCAACTGTCCCAGTTTGGCAGGGACAACACTGGTTGATGCTTTCTCATTTCATTTTTCCAGCTGCTTTTAAAATGTCCCATTTTCTCTTTCCTCCTCCTACTTTCCCCCCTTTTCTCCTTCACTTACTTTAGTTGCTGCAAACTGAGTTGAAGGTGCAAAGCTATTTTGTTCTCATCTAAGTCTGCCCTTGACTACTCTCTGATGTTGCTTGGTCACACATGTCCCCAAATATTCTGTGGGTGCTGTTTGCCATTTTTAAACCCTATATTTCCAACAGACATGTTGAGGTCCAAAGCCATATTATTATTATTATTATTATTATTATTATTATTATTTCTTAAATCCCACCTTTCTCCCAACATAGGGATTCAAAGTTAAAAAACAATATAATTTAAAAACAATACAGAAATCTAAAACAATATAAAATTAAAAAGTTGAAATATAATAATAATAATATAAAATATAAAAAATAATTGTGGAAAGATGACTGGAAAATAGGTTAAATATTAAATATATATTTCATAATGGTATATTACTAAAGGAAGAAATAATATAAGCTAATATAATCTGAGTAGAGGGTTCAAAAATGTTATTTTGATAAGGCAAATATATATTAGGAAGTTAATTTATTAGTCTTTTGAAAGAGATAACATCAAAGATGTTTAATTTAGTTTGGTTTGTGTCTGTGAATGTGTACGTGCATATGTTTGTTTGTATATTTTGTTAAATGTATACGTCATTTTATAAAATGTAATAAAAAAATTAAAAAGGAAAAAAGTAGACATATAAAATTTAAAAAACAATTAAACAATTTTAATGGTTTAAAACAGTTATGAATTAAAATGTAACATGTTAAAAATACAAGCCTTAAAATTTAAAACACGCAACATTTAAATCCCAGCCCTTAGCAGCTTGAAAAGGCCTGACAATAGAAGAGTGTCTTTGGGGCCATTCACACTAGGTTATAAACCGGTTTGCAAACCAGTTTAAAAGTGGGTAGTTCACACTGGTGCCAGGTTTTGCACACCCGAATAGGGGTGGACCCGGGGCAAATCCCCCTCATTGCAGGTTTTCTGATATTGAGTTTCCCCCTGTGTCTTTTGAAAAAAAACCCAGATTTTGTCAGGGTGCTGCCAATGTGAGCTTGCCCCGGATCCTATTCGGGGTTCCCTGAAGGGAGGGATCAATGGCCAGAGGATGGACAGAGCGGTGCAACATGCCTATCCCTCTCACACATCGCAGTGCCTGGCAAGTGCCATTTTTGTGCTTGCGCCTAGTTGCCGGCTCTGATGACTCCAAATTTCCCACTATCGGGCCCTTTAAACAACTATTCAGCTGTTTCCCCCTTTCCTGTTTTTTCCCCACAACCGATGCCATAGCCCAGATGTTGCCCAAGCTGGCAAAGGAGGGTCTTTTGAGGGGGGTGGGGTGTATTTTTCTTTTTATATTTGACAGAAAGTGCAAACCTTTGCATTTCCATGGCTTCAGCATATGGCTGGCAGGAGGGAATCCCCCTAAGAAGCTCTCATAGTGGTTTCACTGCAAGGGGTCCTCCAAAAGGCTTGTCCTCCCCATCCTCTGAGGCTGGTGGGATCCCCCCAAGGAGAGGCTCTCATGGAGGTTTTATGGCAAGGGGTCCTCCAAAATGTTTGCCTTCCCTATCCTCTGAAGCTGGCGGGGGGGATCCCCCCAAGAAGAGGCTCTCATGGGGGTTTCATGGCAAGGGGTCCTCCAAAAGGCTTGTCCTCCCCATCCTCTGAGGCTGGCAGGGGGGGATCCCCCCAAGAAGAGGCTCTCATGGGGGTTTCATGGCAAGGGGTCCTCCAGGAGCCTTGTCCTCCCCATCCTCTGAGGCTGGTGGGGGGGGAATTCCCCCCAAGGAGAGGCTCTCATGGAGGTTTCATGGCAAGGGGTCCTCCAAAAGGCTTGTCCTCCCCATCCTCTGAGGATGGCAGGGGGAATCCCCCCAAGAAGCGGCTCCCATGGGGGTTTCATGGCAAGGGGTCCTCCATGAGACTTGTCCTCCCCATCCTCTGAAGTTGGCAGGGGGGATCCCCCCAAGGAGAAGCTCTCATGGGGGTTTCATGGCAAGGGGTCTTCCAAAAGGCTTGTCCTCCCCATCCTCCAAGGACGGGGGTGGTGGTGTTTGCTCAAAGAGTGTGATGTCGATGCGCATCATTTGATTGACAGAACACACACAAAACCCCCTGAAAATGATCAAATGCAATCAATAAGGAGGCTCCATTTTTAATCGGTGCTTTGGTCAGTGTGAACTTGACAGGGTTACATTGCACTGGAGAGATTCGATCGGGGTAAATGTAGTGTGAACTTGGGTCAGATTCAGTATTGCATCAACGAATCTGCCCTGATCTACCCAGCACAAAAACGCAAGTGTGAATGGGGCCTTTATAAGAGTATAAAAATGGCCCCCAGATCAGCTTGCCCTTCATCTGCACTATAGGGAGAGCCTAGACCTCTGTTAAAAAGTGGTTGTTGGAAAGAAAATTAAATTTATAATACTTTAAAAATGACATGGACATTACTTCAATGACCTGTTCTGCTTCTCATGAGGAAATAATGGGCTGAAGCAGAACAAAAAGTTGCTGACAGTGGACTGCGGTGTGCATGGTCTTACATCCGCATCGAGATCAATGGATTTTAAAATGTGTTTCACTCTGCGTTGAACTGCAGTGGTTGTTTGGAAACGGCCAGGGGATCTTTTTCTAGCAGAAATAAGCAGCAATAACCCATGAAGAGTTGTTCTTTGTGGTGGTGAAATAACAGAGAGCATCCTCCCCCAATGGTTAAACTTAGGGACTTAATTCTAATATGGAACTCAATTCTAATATTGTTTTATAACTTAGATTTGTCATCTGTGTTATCTGTTTTTACAGTTTTTTTGTATTTTAATTGTATAATTTCCTTAATTATTGTTTAGTTTTATACTTTGTGGTTTTTTAGATTGTACGCCATTGGCAAGTTTTCAGTGTTGAATTGATGATGTCTGTAAAGTGCCATGTAAATTTTATGGCGCTAGATAAATAAGCACGGATTATAATAATAATTAGGGACGTAATCTTTAACTGTTAATTATTTATCTATACCAGGGGTAGGCAACCTAAGGCCCGGGGGCCGGATGCGGCCCCAAGAGGCCTTTGGACCGGCCCCAGGCCAGTCCTGCCGCCGCCGCCGCCACCACCATGATGATATTTATTATTGTTGTTATTACTTGTTCTTGGGATTTTCTTGGCAAAATCTCCACAGGGGTTTTCTGTGGCTGAGAGAGTGTGCATGCATATATTTTAAATTTTTTTTAAAAAAATGTTTTTATTTTTATTTATTTATTTATTTTTGGTGCTTTGGCCCCCCAATTGTCTGAGGGACAGCAACCCGGCCCCCGGCTCAAAAAGGTTGCCTACCCCTGATCTATACAAACAGCTATAGTCAATTGTGTCAGATGTCAACAGTCCTTCTCTATCACTAGATGTTCAGTGTCTGGGTGTAAAAGACAAGGCCTTTTCTATACTGTCACCCAGACAAAATACAAAAAAACTTTACAAAAGACCGTGTTTATGTGTGTATGTGTGTGTGTGTCTGGTAACCAGTTGTTGTTGAACTCCAACAACATTAAGTCCAGCTCTGCAATGGATTCCAGTTTGGGCAAACCTCCAATGGAAGAATAACGCCGAGAAAGTCTGGATTCCAGCCATTTGATCCTGGTTTCCACAAGACACTGTTACAATGGGACTCTTGGTGGCTCTTAATGGTTATCATGGGTTTTAGAGAATGTTTTATATTAAGGACTAGTGTTCTTTAGGCCTTTACAGATCCAATCCAACATCTGGCCAATGTTCCCAAATAGCTATTAGGGAAATATGAAAAAAGATCATAGAGATATACAAATGAATGAAATTAGTTAACAGGGTAGGAAAGCAGTGTTATCAAGGAGCATTTAACTCACCAATCTCATCCACAAGATGTTCATGACTGGCAGGACGAGAAGCTTTCTCCTTCCAAAAAAAAAAGAGGGGGGGAGAGAAAAGAAAGAGAAATAATAAATTAATTTGAGATTTTGTGTGGGTCTTAATCTTATCTTTGGCATCGTTGACAATGGGATGAATGTTTCAGCTTCAGAAATAGCAAACTACATGGTGCAATGGGTGCATTTTTCAACCATTTTTCTTCTTCTAATTACAGGTGGTCTTTTGTAGGATGGGGTCTGCATCTTCGTGTGTCAATTTAAGCATGCCGGAGTAGTTGTACTAGAAAGACACCGGAAAAGCAGCAGTAAGAAAGTATTTCCAATACGGTGGCAGGTATCAATAGAAGTATAGTATCTAGATCAAGGGAAGTAATAGCGCCACTGTATTCTGCTTTGGTCAGGCCCCACCTGGAATAAGACTGTGTCCAGTTCTGGGCATCACAATTCAAAAAGGATGTTGAAAAACTGGAGCATGTCCAAAGGAGGACAACTAAAATGGTGAAGGGTCTGGAAACCATGAAGCCCTATGAGGAACAACTTGGGGAACTGGGTATGTTTAGCCTGGAGAAGAGATAGTTAAGAGGTGATATGATAGCCCTGTTTAAATATTTGAAGGGATGTCATATTGAGGAGGGAGCAGGCTTGTTTTCTTCTGCTCCAGAGAATAGGATCTGGAACAATGGATGCAAGCTACAGGAAAAGAGATTCCATCTAAACATGAGGAACCTCCTGACAGTAAGAGCTGTCCAATATGGAAGACGCTGCCTTGAAGAGTGGTGGAATCTCCTTCTTTGGAGGTCTTTAAACAGAGGCTGGATGGCCATCTGTCGGGGATGCTTTGCTTTTGAGTTCCTGCATGGCAGAATGGGGTTGGACTGGATGGTCCTTGTGGTCTCTTCCAACTCTATGATACTATGACTACTATGAATTTGGGCACAGGCTTTCTAAAACTATTCAACTAAAAGGACACCATGTTGTCCAAACTAGAATTGTCCTGGGAGTTGTAATTAATGAAGGAAGAATGAATGCAGTGTGTGGGAAGGACTTAGCGGAAGAGCACTTGAGGTTGACTCCAGCATTTCTACTTTGAGGGCAAGTGATGAAATATGGTCTTCTTCCTGAGACTCTGAAGAACCACCAATGGTCAGAAGAGATAGTTCTCAGCTAGACAGATATAGAGCCTGACCTGGTAGACTAAGAAGGATCAGCAGGCAGTGGCAGGGTGTATGGTGTGTGTGTGTAGCAGTGGCAACTCTCCAAATTTTCCTCTGGAGTCCCTTTGCTATTCTCTGTTGGAGGTCAGAGATGTGTATGTCACATAACCTGTCCTGCATTCTCCAGACATGGTAGAAGATAATGTTCCTTTGCTAAAAATGATGTATGATTCAGCTGTTATTCCGGTTTGGTTCTGCATATGGAATTGGGAGGTAGAGTACCATCATGTCCTTTGCTTCATGGAACAAAATGACTCAGACAACTTTGGTTCCTAAAACCCATTGCCAACACAGAGATGTCTTTCCTTTCCATTTTAAGCAATATTTGAAGAACGTGCAATTTTACTTTATTTTATATTTGTTTTCTGTTGCCTTTCAGCACAGGATCCAGAGACAAAGTTGGCCATGCTTAACTGTGCCATGTGCTTGCTGTCTAAAAGGATTGCTTTCCAATGGCGCAGACAAAAAGATGGTTTGCTCTAGCCATGGTTTAACTTCAGAACGTACCACAGACAAACTGGCTTAGTACTGCTCTTGTTTTCTGTGCCCTCAAAAGTCAGCCTTTTATCTTACTCGGACCTAATGGCAGAGTAGCCTTTGGAGATGGAATAACAACTGTGCGTTGGAACAGTTTGCCAGTCCAGACATTGTGCCACAACATCATTGATACCAATCATGGCTTGTAAACCATTTCATGGTAATAATTTGTTTCTAGCTTGCTGAACAATTGCAAGCCATTGATTTATACATTTATACATTCTAGCATTAGATCACATGAGAGTTAAGTTTCCTTAGCACAGCTTAGTGTGACATCTGATCAAAACTACTGCATTATCACTATCGGACCACTTTGCTGGAGCAGATGTCAAAGGTCTGGGAGGTACTGAAAAGAAAAAATACAGACAGATGGCAAATGATTTCTTCTAGAAGTTCCTGAGATAGCAAACACATAGCAATGACATCAGCCTGACCTATTTTGATCCATAGCTTCCAAAAGCATTTATGGTGTGTCAGTCAAATATCGTATTTGGGCCGAACAGGATAGTCCAGCATTCCCGAAGAAGGTTAACTGAAATTCAATGCTGCACAGAAGGACAAGCCCCTTTCACTCTCCCACTTTGTACAGTTTAAGAAGAAATCTCTCGGGCAAAATGGAAAATCATGGAGATCTTCATAATCCAAAAGAAAACCTACAAATTACAGCCACAAAAATTGCCATAGGAGAATGTAAGCATGGCAAATTGCGCATATATATATATATATATATATATATATATGGGAAAGTGACACAGTCTCCTTCCTAGGCTTGGTGGCCACATGCAAAAAAGGACAAAATAGTTATGGAGAAGAGGGAATTTCAGCAGGCATCACATGGATGACAGGTAACACTTGCTGAAATCCCCTCTGCTATGCAACCATGTGCCTCTGCCCTCCCCAGTCCCATTAATAATCCATTATTTATGGAGAATCGGTTTATATTACATCACTTGATAACTTGGGGCCTGAGCAGACAGGTTAGGAAATGGACCAAGCCCATGTTTACCTGGCCCCAGGGCTCACCTGGGTCAGCATAGGAACAGGCGAGTGTTCACACATCCATTCCCACGTCAACCCAGGGACCGACTCAGGTGAGCACTGAGGTCAGGAAAGCATGGCTTGGTCCATGCTTTCCTGGCCTGTCTATTCAAGCCCCAAGTTATCAAGAGATGTAATATAAACCAATTATACATTAAAGATCACCCTTTCCTAAAGCCAGCCTGTTCTTCACCTAAGATAGAATTTTCATCTGCCCAGTCCCCTAATTTATGCACGAGGTTTGTTGCTAACTGCCCTCGAGTCAATCTCAACCCATGGAGAGCGTGCGGATGAGACATCTCCAAGAACGCCTGTCCTCCACTACTCTGCTTAGTTCCTGTACATTCATAGCCGTGACCTCCTTTATAGAGTCCATCAAACTAGCATGCAGCCTTCCTCTCTTTCTTTCCTCCATCTTTCCCAGCATTATTGTTTTTTCCCAATGAGTCTTCCCTTCTCATGATGTGTTTGAAATATGACAGCCTCAGTTTGGTCATCTTGGCTTCTTCCAGGGAGGTTTCCGGCTTGATCTGCTCTAGGACCCATTTGTTGGTCCTTTTGGCTCTCCATGGGATCCTCAGCACTCTTCTCCAGTCCCACATTCTCTCAAAGGCATTGGTTTTCTTCCTATCCTCTTTCTTAACTGTCCAGCTCTCACATCCATCCACGGTAACAGGAAATAGGATGGCTTGCATGATTCTAACTTTTGTGCTCAGTTGTCTAATTTTGCATTTTAAAATCTTTTCTAGTTCTTTCATAGCCACTGTCCCACTCTTAATCTTCTGATTTCCTGGCTGCAGTTCCTGTTCCTATCAATATTTGATCCCAGGTATGAGAATTATTTTACTATTCCTATTTCCTCATTGTCTAGGTTAAATTTGTGCAAATTCTCCGTGGACGTTATTTTTGTTTTCTTTATGTCCAGCATTAAGCCTGCCTTTGCACTTTCTTCCTTGATCTTCCTTAGTAGGGGTTCCAGGTCTGGGAGGTTTTCTGCTAGTACTATGCAAGAGGTGCTTTGCATAAATTTTGGCTGGCATATTAATCAAGCTGATTGGTCTACAGTTCCTGGGATCTTGTCAATATCCTTTTTTAAAATACTGGGTCAGCGCAGCAAGGTAAGGAACAGAGGGGTGTGTGTGAACAGCCCGGTTTTGCTGCGAAGTGTCCTAGAAACTCAGAGGAAACCCATGGGTAAATTACCTGGAGTAAAGGCTATTTACCCTGGAGTCAAGCCAGATCCTCCAAATCTGCATCTGGACAGGCAAGATCAGGCCTGATCCTGCCCCAGGGATTTTGGCCTGAGTCATCTGATCTAGATGATGCTGAGGGGAATCCAGGCTTTTTGGTCCATGTGAACAACCCCTAAGTATTCCACACAGGGCAGAGTTTTTTGCAGCTTTTATCAATTTAAGTCCAGTCTTTGACACTACAGTGGACCCTTGATATCTGCTGGAGCTTGGCTCCAGGACACCCCATGGATATCAAAATCCATGGGCATTCAAGTCCCATTAAATACAACGGATAGTAAAATGGTGTCCCTTATATAAAAAAATTATCAAGGTTTGCTTTTCAGAATTCTCTCTCACACACACACACACACACACACACAGAGAGTGAATCTTTGTTATCCGCTGGGTTTTGGTTCCTGGACCCCCTGTGGATACCAAAATCCGTGGAAGCACAAGTCCCATTAAATACAATGGCATAGTAAAATGGGGTCCCTCATAGAAAAATATAAAATAAAATAGAAAATCTATTTCTTAAAATAGAAAATCAAGGTTTGTTATTTGGAATTTATACTCTTTTTTTTTTTTTTTACTATTTTCAAGCCATGGATGCTTGAATTTGCAGATAAAAAAAATCCGTGGATAAGGAGGGTTGACTGTATTAAAGTCATGGACGCTTGAATCTATGGCTAAAGAATCTGTGGATATGGAAGGTTGACCATGTAAACAGATAACGTCTTTGGGAAAAGCTGTCTAAGACAAATATAGACCAGAGACCTTTATCACTTATGTAAGCACTTTACACAGAAATATCTTTGAAGGTTAGAACAGGTGCAGGTTTTGCTTTGACAGATATGATTCCTACACACAAAGGGGTTCCCCGACATTGCATCTTATCACCTTTTCGTTTTAATTTTTATAACAATGATACCGTTGTTTCACTTCAAAATCAGGATTATCACAGAATATGCAGGACAAGAGATAGACTCAACTTACTGCTAAGATTCTGCTTCTAGCGATCAGGGCAACACCGGTATTTGTCACCTTGTAATGGATGAAGAAGCAGGAATGGGGAGACTATCACTCATCGCTATGTCACAGCCGCCATAGGTAACAAATACTGTTTTGGAGGAGAGCCAACAAATACTGCACTTTCAACATTCTTAAATTAACCATCAACACTATGATCTGCTAAGGAAACCCGCCAGCATAGGAGCATCAATTATACTTGATCGCTTTAGCTTCTACTGGAAAGATCATTGTGAGCAGAAAAAGCCTCGACTGATGTTTTGAACTGCTATCTGCTTTACAAAGTTAAACAGTACTCTCAAGTAACTTTAATTTTGTAAGCCAAATAACTGTCTTAAATAATACAGATAAAATAAGCAAGATCGACTGTAAACCGAGAAGTGCTGAGAAATTGCTGATTTGGAGTCTATCGAACAGTTACCAGCTAAAATTCGTATGTAGAGAGATCTTGTAGCACCTTTGAGACTCACTGAAAGAAAGAAATTGGCAGCATGAGCTTTCATAGACTTCAGTCTATTTCCTCAGATGCAGTAGATTGAAGTTCATGCCAATTTTTTTCTTTCAGTGAGTCTCAAAGGTGCTACAAGATCTCTCTACATACTGATTCTACAGACTAACACAGCTATATCTTTGAATTCTGCCAGCTAAAATTCGACAGGGAAGCAAGAGTTAACAGAGAGATGGGGAAGGAATCTTGTTTATCTGTGTTGTTATTTATCACTTGATAAGATTTCTAGAATGTAGAAAGGTTCTTCAAATATTTCCTGAAAATGTAGAGATAGAAGGGATTTTCCCCCCATATGTGGTGGACTTGATGCAGCAAAGAAATTTTGGACTAAGATATATGATGTAATGGAACCTAAAAAGTGAAATGCACTGCTATAAGATGGGGAACACTGGGCTTAAGAAGATGACATATGAAAAGGATCTAGGAGTTCTAGTAGATCACAAGTTGAACATTAGTCAACAGGGAAGGAATAGTGCCACTGTATTCTGTTCTGTTCAGGCCCCATCTGGAATACTGTGTCCAGTTCTGGGCTCCACAATTCAAAAAGGATGTGGAGAACTGGAGCGTGTCCAGAGGAGGGCGGCTAAAATGGTGAAGGGTCTGGAAACCATAAACCCTATGAGGAGAGACTTAGGGAGCTGGGTGTTTAGCCTGGAGAATAGGTCAAGAGGTGATATGATAGCCATTTAAATATTTGAAGGGATGCCATATTGAGGATGGAGCAAACTTGTTTTCTGCTGCTCCAGAGAATAGGACACAATGGAGCAGTGAATTCAAACTACAAGAAAAGAATTCCACCTCCACATTAGGAGGAACTTCCTGACAGTAAGAGCTGTTTGACAGTGGAAGACACTCCCTCCGATAGTGGTGGTCTCTTTCTTTGGAGGTTTTTAAATAGAGGCTGGATGGCCATCTGTTGGGAGTGCTTTGATTGTGAGTTCCTGCATGGCAGGGGGTTGGACTGGATGACCCTTGGGATCTCTTCCAACTTTATGATTCTATGAAATTCCAATAATATCAGAAGTCAGTGGTTGTGGATTACCCTGGACAAAGACTTCATAATGACAGCTGGCATAAATGTGGCATATTTGTTATGTTTGAATGAATTGCATCTTTAAGGTCAGACGAGTTCCACAGCCATACTATTCTGTTCTGTTCTGTTCTGTTCTGTTCTGTTCTATTCTATCCCATCCCATCTCATGCCTGCTTGGTCCTCATCAGACTGATTCTGGATTTTCCCCAAAATTTTCGTAATCTGCCCCCCCCCCCCAACTTCAACCCTTGGTGTTTCAGCCAAATCTGCTAATTCTTCCTTTGTGCCTGTGCTTGATGCTGTTTTGGCTATAGAAACAAGGGCACTAACTGGCTGAACATTGGAAATAGCAGGAATGATTAACCTTAAGATCCTGGGCAACACATCTGTGCAAACAGCTCACCTTATCCTCAACCAAGAATGTATAATATGACAATGAAGCAATGATTAGGAGAAAGCATTGATCAGAAATGGGGAACCAACAAAATAATTTATTATTCAGTTCCTGCAGTTTTCTCTTGTGCAATGTATTTAAAGCTTGGAATTTTTTTTTTTAACTTCAGATCCCAGAATCTCCCAGACAGATCCCATTCTTTGCAAACATCACGCTAATTCATCTCTCCCCTGAAAGAATGTATCATCGTTCAAAATGAAGTAATGATTACGGGAGAACATCGTAAGACTTTGTGGGAAGCAAACGGGAACAAGCCAGCAACACAAACACACTAACAGAAAGCTAGAGGATGTCCACATCTAAGCAGAAAAAGGAAAAAAAATCTGCTGGGTCACACTGGACAGGAAATACAGCATTTGCTAAAAATAAGTGTCTTCAGTTTGAAAGCCACACCACTTAGGTGTTTTGGATTTGTTAAAATAAGTTCTAAAATGAAGATATTGACAACTGTTACCACGGTTTCAACATGTTCAAAGTGCTTCTCCTACATTAGGTTGGAAATATATATTTTTAAAAAAATCTCTTTAAGGATGGCCACAATGATACCACCCTTGTTTCAAGAATGGGAGCAGAAAGGCTACAGCGCAGAAGCAGTGATTTACCCAAGGCATCCTCAAGACTTTGCTTTAATTATTTTGGGAAATAGGAGCAAATAGGTGTGACTGCATGGTCCTGTGAGGCAAGAGGCTTTGCTGATGGTAGCAGTGCTCTAGGAGGGACTCCCATGGCAGATTTGCTGGAGAGCCAGATTAAAAATGCCAAACAACTACTGGGCAGCAGCAGTAGTGGGGGTGACACTGGCGTAGGATCTCTCAGAGAAAATGTCAGTGGCACATAGGAGGTGGCATGGTAAGACCCTTTTGAAAAGAGAGAGTGCCAGATAACAGTCCCAGATCAGAAGGCACTCCACAAGCTACTACAGAGGACAGCAGTGAGTAGCACTATGGCTATTGATGTAACTGGATTCAAGCCAAAAGGATGTTCAGCTGTTGACATGCTCAGACGTGAAAGGAACGTGTGAAGCTGCACAACAAATATTATAGGAACATGAAATGTGAGAAGTTCCTTCCTCCTTGCCTCTCCTTTTCCTCCTTGTCCTCTGGTCTAGGTGGATGTTTTAGCAGAGTTTGGAGGATGGTGAATGAGAGCTGGACAGGCACAGATTTTTGGTGTCAGGTTGCAACAGCATGTCTGCAGGAAACACTGCAATAAAAGTTTGAACTGAAAAACAACAGAAGTCTACTCTAGTTAATCCTGGGCCACATTCCCACTTACATTTAAATCGGTTTGCGATTTGCCTTTGCTCCATGTCGGTGAATCAATTCCAAAAGGTCAGTCGTTCCCACTATGAAAGCAGATCTTTTCATTATTCCCTTGTAATCATTTCTTTTTTGGCACGGTTGTCATTCCCACTAGTTTGCGCCACTTCAAAATACATGTCAATCATCTACGTGTCATCGATGATGCAAGCGGCAAGATGGTGAGGACGGGGACAGAGCGGGGCGATGTTAGCAGGCTGCTCAAAAGTACACCATTTCCCTGGCTTGGGAACTCAATTTTTTTTAAAAAAAAATTGATAGAAGATTCGATCCATTGGTTTTGCAACTACTTGTCTTGCTGAACTGTCACTGGCCTGATTTCCCGGCATGCCTCCAAGTTGCAAAAACAACGGATCATATATTCGGTAATTCGGTATGTGTGTGTATATATATATATATGGGCCCATAGGTCACACAGGCAGCACTGGGGAGGGGGGGAACTGGTGGATCTCCCAAAAACTGAGTTGGAATGGTAAACATCCCTCTGTCACTAGTTCCTCCCCTCCAATATGATCCGATTCAGATCTGTCATTCCCACTTGTTGAACACGCTTCAGAATTGATTCTTTTCAAAAGAACTGCCAAAGAACTAGTGTGCGGAAACAGCAGGCTTTTTGCATTTGCCTCACTCCATTGCGATTGCAACCGAGCTCAATAGGATTGGAACCTGTTTCAAGTGGGAATAACGGTCATATAACCCGATCTGCAATTCGATTTAAATCATAGTGGGAACGAGGCCCTACTATAGCTATGCGTGTCTACAAAGTGAACAGGCGCTGCCTCCAGAATCCCTAACTCAGCATGCATGAACAGCAAAACAGAGAGAAAAGGAGGAAGCAGATAGGCTTGCCTCATGAGCTACCCCAAATCATGTTAAAGAAGTATAAATGTATAAGTTTGGCCATCAAAATGAAAAGCATACGAAAATGGAGACTGGTGAAAGAAAGAAAAATGTCATCCCTGGATGCACTTTGGAAGAAATATTTAGGTGGTCTCTAGAAGGTTCAAAATGTTTTTGTTTAAATATGAATGGCTTACCTGACTTGGTTGTTACATTTTACATGTGCATATTGTTGGATTTCAATAAAAAAAGTTTGCTGGAAAATGTTGAACTGCTCTCTTTCTCTCTTTTTTTAATGGTGCAGATTCCTATCCCTATTTTTCCCAATGTTATTTCTTCCTCTGGAACCAAATTTTCTAGCCCTTCAATTTGCATCCTACTTCATTTGACCTGCCAATTTTGGAAATGTGCCATCGTTTGTGCAATATGTGAAGTACTATCAGAGAGAAACATGCTTTCAAGCCATCCACCCTGACAAGTCCTTTAAGCATTAAGAGCAATGGAAGAGAGTCCTAATCATTCTTGCTCTTTCCTTTTCATGCATTCAAGCAGCTGTGTATACATAAATGTAGTGCAGCCCCTTAGCTAGGATGATTAAAGTGGAGAATTAAATCAATTTTATCAAGTAATGCATCTGCTAACCAATCTCCTGATTCCTCAGCCATGCCCCCCAAATGGCTACTGGTTGAATTACCATGTCATGCTGAAACAGATACTAAGGATGTTCATACCACAAACACCTCGACTTACATATCCATTTCAGGAAGGGCAGAATGATACAGCCAAACAGTGCCAAGACGTGCTGAGTCTGAAATATTTTTGAAGGTCTCGTACAGGAGAGGAAGACAGATGGTTGGTTCAGATCTACTAGTAGATCACTGAGTGATCTGTAGTAGACAGGTAAGCGTTTCTGATTCCAAGCAGTTTAACAACAGCAATTATAACAATCATCTTCCAGTGATCCCTTTCTCTGAGTCTTAAGTGTTCCTCACCTGTGAAAGGAGTATTCATTCATTTATTTTTCACCAACTCCTTCTGTTGGGCAACAGATTGAGACTTTTGTATTAGAATTCTCAATCTGAACAGCTATGTAAATTGGTTTATCGGTATGCAAATTATTCCAGATGTATAGCTCATGAGGCCAGGCTGTTGCTGTTATTAGGCAGAATGAGGGATCCCACTCAGGTGGCAGCAATGGCAATCCCCTATATATTCTTCCTAAGTCCCCAGCCATTTTTGTTTTTTTGTTTCAAGACAGAGCTGTGGGTGCCACGCAGCCATCCCGTAAACTGCCCTGCTGTCCTTAGGTGCATGAAGGGCTCAGTCCCATCACCAGTGCTGAAGTAAAATGCAACTACCAGCCATGTTTCCACTTAGTACAGGTTAAGTCTCCCTTACCTGAAATGCTTGGGACCAGAAAAAAAATTGGATTTGGGGTGTGTGTGTCCGATTTTGGAATATTTGCATATACAAAATGAGGTATCTTGGGGATGGGACCCAACTCTAAACATGAAAGTAATTTATGTTTCATATACACCTTATACACGTAACCTGAAGGTAGTTTTATATATCATACTATTAATACTTTTGTGCATGAAACAAAGCTTGTGTACATTAAACCATCAGAAAGCAAAGATGCCATTATCCCAGCCACCTATGTGGACAATTTTGGATTTTGGGGTATTTCAGGATTCTGGATAAGTGATACTCAGCCTATACATAAAAAATCTGGGATCAGCTTGTCCTTTGCTTCAGGCTGCAAAAAGGAGTTTTGGGCAGACCATCATAGAGTGCAGTAAAGAATGGTCCCAATCCCATGAGACCCCATGTTTATGCCTGGCTTCAGCTGATGGATCTCAGAGTTCTACTAAAAACAAAATATATTTATTTTCTTGATTTAAAATATACTTATATGATCTTCCAGGAAAAGTCTCTCTCTCACAGTTCACAGAAAAGAAATAACAAGATAAAATACAACAATGTAAAAGAACTACATAAACACAACAATATAAACAGTATGTTATTTAAAACATAACAAAAAACAAATTTTAAATATGTCTTGGACAAGCCAATCATTAAGGACTGTATGAAACCAATCAGTGAGCAAACCATGGATACCTCCCAATGAAGGGAGTTCCAAAATGATGGAGCTGTAGAGGAGGCTTTCTCTCTAGCAACCTAACAGATATTACTCCAGGGATGTGAGCTGAACCCATCTGGCCAAATTTGGGACCCAAGAGGCATGTTTGTACAGACTAGTGGTCCTTTCAGACAGATCTGGGAGGAACAAAGTCTGCCCACCCCTCTAGAAAAGTAAGTGAAAATTGCTCTGGCTCACCTGGTGGAGGGTTCTGTGCTCACCATGAGATTCCCTCTTGTGTGCATCTGTAGTAAACAAGATATTGGTTAGTCGCTGTAGGGATGCTTCCAGCTCTTCCTCTGTGCATTCCAGATGTTTGCCCACACTGCAGGCAGAGGAGGTGCTTGAAGATGAGGTACTTTGAATATCTTTCTCTTTTTCCTTTCTGATTTCATCAACTGGCTTCTTATTCATCAACATAAAGACGATGACAAGCAAGGCCAGGCACAAGTAGACAACCCACACTTCCTCCATTCTGACACTCTTGGTTATCACAAACAGTGGACAGCTTTAGGTACTGTCACAGTAGACCAAAGCTGGGTGCAGCAAGTGTTTTAGATACTCCACACGTACAAGTTACAATGTCCAGAATAAGGGAACAACGAGGTGAGAAAATCAATCCAATTCAGCAAGTAATATTTTCAAACACTTAAGTTAGAACTGAAGAAAAATGTTGTCCACACAAAATGTCATTCAGTTGCAGTCAACAACATAATGCAAACTGTCCTTTGACCATAGAGAAAATATTACAAATTAATTCCTTTTTTTTGTTTGTTTGCAAACAGTGGTTTTCTGGCAGATGGGAAAAGCTTTCAAGATTCCATATTCTCATTCACTGAGTCTTCTTTCTGTTGCTTATTTATTACATTTATATTCCACCTTTCAACTAAAAATAGCACTCCAGGCGTCTCACTATCAAGTAAAATTAACCTTCTGCTTGACTGCTGCTAATATTCCAGCTCATGTTTCAGACACTTGTTGCTGAGATGTTAGCAAAACTCAACAATTGTATTTTAACTCACTCAGTGTTTCAGATATTATAATCTTTAAAATATTTTCACATTTGATATTAAGCTTTTACTAAAGAGTTAAAATCCAATGCGATAAGTCCTTCAGCTGAGCTCAAATAGTGCCTAATTGTTAAATGTGATACCAAGTGGAATATCTTTATTCAGTTAAGACTGCTTTTAAATCAAAGAGGACATCAATTAAGTGCTTGCTCTTTCAAATATTATTTGTCAAAATGGTAGGTTATTCCCCCAGTTCGTAAACAAAACCAATAGTTACAAAGACGATCAGGTTGAATTTCTCTTTCTTGATTAGTTCAAAGCCTAGATGGATGTCTGATGATCTTGGTAGCTGGGTCTTCCTTAGAAGCTGTGCTTGTCCTATTTAAGTCAAGATATTTTCTCTAAACTCTGTTACATACATGCTCCCCTCCTTTCATCCCTACCCACCTGGCCAGTCTATATAGGTTAAGAAACAACGGACCAATTAAAATTCAACAGTCCGCCCCTATCTTTAACCAATCCTGGAAGAGGGATTGTAGGCATAACTGTTTGATCCTTTTGCAGAAGTTGGATCAAAGGCCCACTATGGAACTAACAAGCCAAAAAGTGAATGGAGAAGGTTTGGCTGGTGCTCCTGAATTCTCCCTGAATCTTCCAGCCAAGGTTTAAACAAAGTTGGAATGTACTTCAGTCTCTGCCAAAAGTTTTTTGTTACAGTTGAGAATGCCAGTGCTAAAAAGGGAACAGACTGCATTTAAGTACCTGCCTCTTCAACTTGTTGGTTTATGCAAGTTGATCAGCTCCAGCAGCTTAAAACGGCTTGTTTCTTGTCCCTCTGAACAATGAAGTTCTCCTGTTATAGAGTATGGAAATCAAAACCTTTTAAATCCATTCCCTCGCATTTCAAAGAGACAACATACAAACTTTTCCACAGCACCAATGAAGATATAATAAATTATAAAAAATGCTGGAGGGAGTATGACTTATTGGGAAGCTACATGCAGATATGGTGGGGCTGCATAATTGTTTCAACATTCTGGAAGGAAGTCTTTCAAGAAATATGTAACATTACCAGCCAACAGGTTCAATTCATCCCAGACACAGCACTATCAAACATTCTATCTGTTTCCAATGTTTAGTTATCACATAAGGATCTAATCCCATTTTTACTTTTAACTGCTGGACTGTTAATAGCATGGCACTGACAATCAGGAAAAACACTGAACATTACCTTTTGCAAAAATATGGGACTTAACATCAGAAAAATTAACACAAAAGTGTCAAGGAACTAAATGAAGACACAGACATGAATAACGTTACAGAAACTTGGTTAATTTTTACTCGTCGTGCTAATCAATCAACAGACCCAAGAAAACAAGCCCCAATCACTCATGGTTGTATCGGGAATAATACATTTAGATCAGGCAGATACAGTCATCCCTCCGGATTCATGGACTTGCCATTTACGGTTTGGATTACTCGCAAATGGCAAGCCCGCGAATCCCTCCCTCCCCCTCTTACCTCCTTTTCGTGAGTAGTGATGATGTGGACAAGATCCTTGGAAAAATGAAGAAGACGACGTGCTCCCTCGATCCCTGCCCATCTTGGCTGGTCGTCCGGGGGGGCAATGCCTTGATGGCTTTTCTTAAAAAGGTCATCAATGCATCCCTTAGGGAAGGAATTGCTCCACCATGTTTAAAGGAAACGGTTGTTAGACTGCTCCTGAAGAAACCTTCTCTGGACCCCCTAGATCTGAAAAATTATAGACCAGTTTCTCATCTACCATTTTTGAGCAAGGTGATCGAGTGAGCTGTCGCCTTTCAACTTCAAGTGATCTTGGATGAAACTGATTTTCTAGATCCATTTCAAACCGGCTTCAGACCGGGATATGGGGCGGAGACTGCCATGATCGCTCTGGCAGATGACCTGTGCCTAAGCATTGACAGGGGAAGCGTGTCCTAGTTGGTGCTTTTGGACCTCTCAGTGGCTTTTGATACAGTAGACCATGACATCCTCTTGGAACGCCTGAGAAAGTGGAATGGGAGGCACTCTACTTCAGTGGTTCCATTCCTTCCTCTCGGGCAGATTCCAGAGGGTGTTGCTCGGGGACAGTTGCTCTTCAAAACCAGAGTTTAAATGTGGCATCCCTCAGGGTGCCATCCTGTCCCCGATGCTGTTTAATATCTATATGAAGCCGCTGGGGGAGATCATCTGTAGACATGGGGTGGGGTGTTATCAATATGCTGATGACACCCAAATATATTTCTCCATGTCTCGGTCAGCAGTCATGACGGGAGATGGCAGTTCTTCCCTCAATGTCTCAAGGTGGTAATGGACTGGATGAGGAGGTGGTAACCTCATGACTCGACTGGGGCTACCCTTATACCTAGTCTGGAAACTACAATTAGTACAAAACATGGCGGCCAGACTGATCACCAGGAAATCTAATAGTGCTCATATTACACCTGTTCTGAAATCACTCCACTGGCTGCCTATTGGTTTCCGAGCACAGTATAAGGTGTTGGTAATGACCTTTAAAGCCCTACATGGTTTGGGTCCAACCTATCTAAGGGATCGCCTTCTTCCATATAATCCATCCCGCACCCTCAAGTCCTCTGGGAGGAATTTACTGCAACCGATAAAAACTAGATTAGCAGTAACCTCCCAGAGGACGTTTTCTGCTGCCTCTCCCAGACTGTGGAATGCCGTGCCGGAATAGATCCGTCAAATAATCAACTTGGATAGCTTTAAAAAGGCTATCAAGCTGGATCTCTTCCGGCAGGCCTTCCCGGAATAACTACTCCACGTGAACTGTGCTTCTCCCCGATATACATCTCTGTTATACATTCCTATTGGTGTCCCAGAACGTATGTTGTTTTAATCTTTATGCTTTTATTATTGTATTTAGTTTTAAGGGGGGTATTGTATTACTGTTTTATGGCATGTATGTTTTTAATCTGTATTTGTACTTGTAAGCCACCTTGATTGCCAAGGCAAAAGGTGTGGTATAAGAATTATTATTATTATTATTATTATTATTATTATTATTATTATTATTATTTTCCTCACTGGTCTTTCCTTGGTCGCACTGGCCTTTCCCTGGCTGCACGGCTTTGAGGCAACTGGCATAGATTTGCCTCAGCCCAGGAGGTCTTGAGACAGCCACGCTGCCCTTGCCTCTGACCTGGAGGCCTGGAGGCGGTCGCGCTGGCCTTGCTTTGGCCCCAGAGGTGGTTGCGTTGGCCATCTCTCATCCCCGGAGGTGGCTGCGCTGGCCTTTCCTTGGCCCCAGAGGTCTGAAGGCGGCTGCGCCAGCTTTGCCTCGGCCCTGCCGCACAGGCCTTCCCGGGGGCGGGGGGGAAGAAGGAGGTAAGGAGGAAGGACAATGGGACGTGAATATTCATGAAATTTCGAATTCACGGGGGGTCCAGAATGGATCCCCCGCAAATTAAGAGGGATGACTGTATTAACTTTGGAGGCTTGATTATATACAGTACATTATGCTAATGTTTTGCAATCAGGTTAGTTCATTTGTAAACCTTCTTTCATAAACTGTATTTCATATTCATTTTCTCAATAAAGCAAACTTTAAAAAGTTCTCCTGCCCATTATGGACTCAGTCCTGTGACAGACACTCTTGAAACACACATCACACTTGGAAGCAATTTGATATTTATGGCATCTTTCCACGCATGGTTAAAAACAACAACACCCAGCATGCTAGGGTTCTTATGCATAGCAGAGCACTGCTGTAAAGGATTAACATACTAACCAAGAATCAAGCTTGAAAGCAGGCTGGGCCTACTGTTCTTTCAACAGTTACTCAGGAGAGGGAATGGCAGCTAGCACTCAACTTAGGGTTGTCAACTGACAATCTGCTCAACAGAAACTTCAGCAGCAGATGAGGCTTTTCACTGCAGGGAGATAAACACTACTTGCTAATGCTTGCATATCTCACTGTTGCCAAAAGCACTGCTGCAGTGGCTATGGAAGTATAACATTTATCTCATTCCATCCTAGCAAATGCACCTCCTCAAAATCCATCTCAAATAATAATAATAATAATAATAACAATTCAGTATTATCTTAAGCATGTTCATTTAAAAATAAGAACCACACAGTTGCATTACAACCCTAGACAAGGCATTGGCTTAATTTGAAGTTCCATGAGGTTAAGTGGAGCATTGGCCCAAATACGGTACATATGCATATACATGTCCCATAAACTGTGGGGATTTCATTATGCAACAGTTTTGTTCAGTGTCAAACTGCTTTTCTGAACACTTGTGAAGGTTGAGGACTTTGCCACAGTGAGGTAGAGTACCCTCAGATTGTTGTACACAAATCATCATAACAAGCTGGTGGTACTTGAATTAGAAGTGATTGTTGTTATTATTATTCAGTTAACAGTCATATCCAGCAAGGAGTTCAAAGTAGTATACATTTCCTTTCCCTTTCCTTTATTCTCACAACCCTTAGGCCAGGCTGAGAGAGTGTGACTGGCTGAAGGCCATTCACCTCTGAAGAACTAGTCCAAGACTCTAACCACTGTCCTATACTTAGCTATCTGCTTAACTGTGCTGATTTCTGCAGATTAAGTTGTTTCCAAAGCATAAGAACAGGCCACGTTACTGTCTCTTATTGTCAACTGACAATCTGTGTGTCTGTTTTATGTATATAGTGGGACTTTGGTATCTGCTGGTGTTTTGTTTCAGGACCCCTTGTGGATACCAAAATCCTTGGATGCTCATGTCCCATTAAATACAGTGGCATACTCAAATGGTTTCTCTTATATGGCTTTTGGAATTTATATTATTTTTGAGGATTTTCAAGCTGTGGATGGTTGAATCCATGGATACAGAGGGCCAACCATATACAGCAGGAGTCTAAAGAACAGAAGCTTCAATTAATAAGGCATAATATAAATTTAATTGTACAGATCTTACATCATTTTATAGTTCAGATCCGTTGAGAAAGTAAATAAGTTTGCTACCTCTCATTTTTCTTTCCCCAAAGTCTGAATTATCTCTGCCATTTTAAGAGATTTCCATATTAATTTTTACAAGAGAACAAAAGGTACCTAACTCTACTGAAAAAAAGCAACACGTCATATGACCATATTCTCATTCTGTCCTTGTAAGGCACCTTGTCAGGAGTTTTGCTTTATTTAGCCATGCAACTGTTCTGTTTTGCAGGCTATTTGGCAACAAAGCCCCTCCCAAAAAACACACGCTTTTGGCAGTTTTCAGCACTCACACTAGATCAATCTACAAGTGTCTGAAATGTTTCTTAGAAAAAATTAAAGCAGAATTGTTCTTGAGAAGATGTAAACCTGAAAGAACATGGGTTAGCTGTGCCAGAAAAAGCAGAGGTGGTAGGAGGATGGAGAAAGGATTCTCTCGGACTCTTGTCTCTTCTAATCCTTTCTGCAGATTTCCAGAACACCCGACTTCTGTTCCTGTGGGTATCTTCAGTCACTTCTGCAATATGAGCTGCTTTTGAGGCTTAGAGGGAAGAAGGGATAGAAACAGTCTATGTGAAAAAGGGGAAGATGCAATCACATTCCACATCTCAAGATGATTAACTGCTACCTCCCCCTCCTGAACTGAGAGGTATCGTCTAAAAGCGGAGAATGACGTGAATGTAACTGATCATTTTTGGAAAACCTGCAGCAGCCTTTTTATGTAGGAGAGGGCTCTTCAAATGCTCTTTTCCTCCTAGAAAAAATTGCAAGGCTTCTTGCTGCTTCAGACAGACCCTAGCACAGGGACCGGCAACCTACGGCCCAGGGGCTGGTTAAGGCCCCGGTCCCTGGACTTACCGGCCCAGGCCGAAGGTTGCCACCGCTGCCACGCGCCGCCACTGCAGCGCATTTCTGCCGCTCTGCGACCGCGCTCACCGCGCCCGCCATTTTGGAAATCAAAATGGCGGGCGCGACGCGTTTGCGCATGCGCAGTACTCTTGTGCTTGTGCAAATGCGTCGTGGCTGCCATTTTGATTTCCAAAATGGCGTCCACAACATGCGCCGCTGCCGCAGCTGCGCACACTGCTACGGCCGCGTGCGCAGTGGGGTTGCGCGCGGAGGAGGGTGCCCGTGCCGCCATTCCCCCCCCCTCGGCCCAGCCGAGACCTGGGCTACGGGAGACCAGCCCAGGTCTTAAAAAGGTTGCCTTCCCCTGCCCTAGCATGATGTCAGTGGCTTGATTAGAAATCCCATTAGCCCTAGCAAAATAGCCAAAGATGAGGTCTGATGAGAGTTGTAGTCTCGACTCTGATCTCATATCTATGTGTACTCCTAGCAAGCAACATACCTCATGCAAAGAAGAGGTAACACCTGCATGTTTAACAGGTCTGGAAGCAAAGACTCTAATCCATATATGAATTATTTGCCTATTTTATTTTTCTCTTCCTATCCTTTCTGAACTGTGTCAGTTCAATTCAGTTATGTCATGGCCTAGGACCCAAACGAGAGTGTCACAATAAAACATGTTTAACACAACCAAAAGCAATCATGTGGGATAAAATAGACACATAAGGTATCAGTAATCAATATACAAAGTAATATATCATAACTGGAAGAAATGCTGATGCTATCTGTAGATTACTAGACTGCAACCATTCATTTAAATTGGAAACTGCATGAATGCATTGGCAGAAAAGCAGTATATAACTAGTAAGTAATAACAAGATGAGCAACAACCAAATATTTACTGACTGGAACAAAACTGTATCATTATTCCCTCTATTTCCAGTTCACGTTCGTGCATACCCATGTTAATACCCCTTAAAAACGCAGAAGAGGGAAATTCCAACAAATCCTGGAGTCAATTTGAAGTTTGCTTGTTGTCTTTTTGGCCTCAATAGCCCTATAAAAGTCTTGCACATGCTGGGCTGTGGCTTCTTTGATTAATTCTATCCATCTGTAATGTGGTCTTCTTTTATTATTGACTTCTGATTTACTAACCATTATTGTCTTTTCTAGCGATTTCTTCTGAAATTCTTAGGTGCACTCCATTATCTAATGTACATTTGCAATATGTTCCCTAGTGTCTCTTTGCTCCTGAACCCATCTGGCATTTCTCACTTCATATATGGTAAAAGTCTTTGTTGTAGAATTTTGAGCATCACTTTGCTTGCATGGGAAATTAATGCAATGGTCCTGTGGTTACTGCAACCCCTGGTGTCCCCTTTCTTGGTGAATGGAACGTATACTGAGCATTTCCAGTATGTGGGCCATTCTTTTGTTTTCCACATTTAGTGACAGATTTTAGTTAAAACTAGAGTAGATTCTGTCTCTGTAGTTTGATGCAGCTCTACTGGTATACCACCTGTACTTGGAAACTTATTTCTCCCCAATGCTCTAAGTTCTATTTCACTTTCTAAAATTGTAGGCTCATCTTCAAATGGTACTTCCTTGAATGAAATTGTCATCCTTTCATCTTTGTTATATAGTTCTTATGTATATTGTTTCCATTTGTCTTTTTTATTTCTATTTGGTCATGTAATGTATTCCCTTGCAAGTTGTAGAGCATCTCTACTCTTACTTTAAGATTTTTCTTTGATTTCTTGGATCTTGTTCTTCCTTTTCAGTTGTCAACCTATATTTCTCTGCCTTGATTATTATAGAAGTTAGACTTATCCCTGCACACAAGTGGCTCAACATTTGCATTCAGTGTTCTGGTTCTATTTTTGTCACCTTTCATTCTTGCTTTTCTTCTGTCCTTGAGTACTTGTAGAGTTTCATTTGTCAATCTGTCATCCACTGAGGCTTATCTTTTTTTCTGGCTACAGACAGTGTCTTTCTGCCTTCCTTCCTAACAATGTCCCTGGGTTTAGTCCAGAATTCTTCTGGCTCCTGATCAATTAGGCTTAACAGTGCCAATTTAATGAGCATGAAGCATGGTGAGTGTGTATAACATGCTGACTGCTTTTTTGGTGGGCAGTTTGCAACATGCTGATTGTTGGAAGAAAAAAGCAGGGAAAATTGGGGGTGGCAATGGACAGAATGAAGTAGCATGTCACACTTCCAACACTTTGTTGCAGGACTTAACTACACAGTTATCTCCTTGAAATAACTTCCAAATCATTAAATGGAACATTTCTAAAATTCAAACAACACCAAATAATTATGACCATAGCAGCATACACACAATCACAAAACAGTCTACAAAGTATTCTCAACTACTGCTGAGGCCAGAAGAGAAAAACACAGATGCCAATTCTTAAAAATTAAAAACTCATAATGAATAGAAACATTTGAAAGTCACCTCATATAGCTGGTCCCTCTCAGCAGAGCTGACGGATGTAGATGTAGCTAGATGACAGCTACATTGTGCTACTGCAGTGCTTTAAACTCTGTGTCTAAATATTTATCGGAACCTAGGAAGCAAGCCTGGCTTCCCTACCTGCTTGCATGAGTTTCAATTGCTTCCGTCTTTCCTCCGCCATTTTTGCTCTGTAATCACCAAACATTGTTCGCATAAGTTGGCGTTTCTTTGCCAGCACTGCCTTCTCGCTGCGTAGAATCTTAATGGCCCGTAATGCCTCACCCACTGAAACAAGGTAAAGGGTGTTATTGTCATGATTACAAGAAGTGAGACTAACAAATCTCACATGCATATATACATTGACACATACATCTGTATAGGCCAGAAATAGTAGAGGGCTACATTTGTCCATCCTCCCTTACATTGTAGAATACTCCTGTTCAAGGTTGTAACCATACAAGACCTTTTCCAGAATATTTTATTACTTCCATTATTAACCACCCTCACCCCATTTTCCACAGGTTAGCATTTGATGCCTAATCAGTACTTTATTTTATGGCTATACAGTACCTCATTCCAAGGATACCCTCCACTTTAGCAAGAGAAGGGCATCAACTGCAAGAAAAGTGTGGAAGGAAAATGCACAGTGGTATGTTTCCTGAGTTTTTGTCTTTTCTTTGAGAGAAATAAATCATTTAAGAATTGTCTTTTTAAATTAAAAATGGATGCCATTATTCCCCTGAAAAATTCTAGATGGCAGGGGGAAGGTATCTAAAGTCCTCCAGATGATGTTGGACACCAACTCCCATTAGAAAAGATGAGCAATGATCATGGATGATGGGATTAGCAGTCCAACAACTCTAGAGCCACCAGTTTCTCATCTGTGCTTCAGATTAACCTTGTATAAGAAACAGTGGCCCCTGCTCCTTTTTCCTTCATACTCAATGCACCACGAATTGTGAAAATGTTGCTTTGATTATTGAATACTACCACAAGATTCCTTGCAGTTACGTGACATGCCACATGTCAGCAAAAGTCCCTCCACATGATATTCTCCAGCTCTTCATTCCCTTCAACCCTGTCGTTTCCAGAAGTCTGACTTACTCTGCTTTGAAGTTGATTTCTGAGTCTTCAGGCCAAGCTCCAACTGTTCTATACACCACTCTACTTCCCTTTTCATCTGGTCATCTGACTGTCGAAACAAAGGTGATGGAAAGGCAAAAAAAGAAATGAGAATCAATTTCAATTAAGAGAGTCTGTTGGAACAGTAGTGGGGACATCTGGTGTTCCTCTTGCTATCTGTCCATCTGTTTATTTAATAGATGTGTTAGTCACATCTTAACACAGTTCCCTATGACATACATGTTTTAATTTTAAGGCAAATTTAAATTTTAAATGTGATTATTGTTGTTGTGGACCTTCCAAGTTACTTCTGATTTATGGTGACCCTAAGGGGATCTCATCATGATGTTTTCTTGGCAAGATTTGTTCAGAGGCGGTTTACTCTTGTCTTCTTCTGAGGCTGAGAGATTGTGGCTTGTCCAAGGTCACCCAGTGGGTTTCCATGGCTCAGCAGGGACTTGAGCACTACTCTCCCAGAGTTGCAATCCAACACTCAAATCACTATACTACACTAGCTTATGGCTTCAGGTCATTTCCAACCCCTTATGGCAACCCTAAGGCAAATATACCATGAGGTTTTCTTGGCAAGATTTGTTGTAAGGGGGTTTAGGATTGCCTTCTTCTTGAACCGAGAGAGTGTGACTTGTCCAAGGTCACCTAATGGGTTTCCATGGCTGAGTGGAGATTAAAACCTGGTTTTCCAGAGTTCTAGTCTGCCACTCAAACCATTACACAGTGTTGGCTCTCAAATACTGAACAATTTTTAAAAAACCAAGAAGAGAGAATAAAAATGTCATGCCAACCTGAACCAATCATCCTATCAAAAATGGACAGTTTAAATCAATATCAAAAGGCCAGAAGATAACAATCTGTTATCAAGGATGGAACTCAATAATATTAGTATTGATTTTTAAAAACATTAATAATACTCTTTAAATCAGATTGTATAAATACTCTTTAAAGCACAATGAGAAGGTAATCTTTGCTGTCTATACAGCTTCTAGTAACCCTTATAGGAAAAACATTCTTTAACTGGGAGACCACTACCCTCTGTCTTATATTCCAGACTGAATGGTTAGAGGTAAAAAATTCTTATTTCATGTTGTGCCAATAAGAAAGGAGGGTAGAGAGATCTGACTTTCAGGTAGGACACTCTGAAACACAACCAAAGCATCAACTTGATCCTCAACCTCCAATGTAGTCTGGTGTTAAATGCAGTTTCTGAAATATTATTCTTTCACACGAACACCTGAGGACCTGATTCCCATACATATACACTTACATTAAAGCAAGTTCAATTGAACTCCATGGGGCTTACCGCTGGGCACGCATGAGTAACATTATTTATAAAATAAATAAGATGATGCACAAATTAAAAACAACAAGACAACAAACTCACAACAAATTAAAGGCAAAACCAAAGTAATCTTCAAAGTAAGAATGGCCTCTGTCAGCTATGGCCTGCCCACACCTGTCATGTAATGTTGCACATTCCAACAGACTGCAGAGCAGAAGGAGAAGAGGAAAAGCAAGGCTATTCTGCTGTCTCTTCTAGGAGACTTTTGGATTCTGCCCTCTACTATGAGGTAGGTCAGCTACTCCAAGAGGCCTCCTGAATGGTATCTGTCCAGGTGATCAATATAAGAAATGTAATCTGAACTTGATTGTATTTTATCTCTCCCAAGGGAGCCAGTGTGGTGCATTGGTTTGAATGCCGGACTACAACTCTGGAGACCAGGGTTTGAATCCCCACTGGGCCATGAAAACCAACTGGGTGGCCTTGGGCAAGTCACACACCCTCAACCTAGGAGGAAGGCAATGACAGCCCGACTCTGAACAACTCTTGCCAAGAAAACCCCATGATAGGTTCACCTTAGGGTGACCATAAGTCAGAGATGACTTGAATGCATACAACAACAGCCCTTTCCATATTCTTTATGCGTTAACACTTAAATTTAGATTGTAAGGCACAGAGCAGTGACCATCATGCTACTTGTTTTTGTAAGTTACTGAGGAAACCTTTTTTAAAAATTAAGTGTAATACTTCAAATGAACAAACATGTCAATCAATAAGTTGAAACATTACTGAACTACAGAGAATTACTCATATCCCATATAAAAAGTAGTCTTTACATACCTGACAGATCTCAGGATGTTCGGGCATGACTTCCCCATGGGATTTGCCAACGTCATTTATACTGCCACTGTTTGCTACTTCTAAGGATAATGGTTTCTTTTTCTTCTTCCTCTTCCTCTTCTTTAGCCCATCATCTGTTACTGTTAGCTCTGCTTGCTTAGCTTCTGCTAGGGTTATAAAACAATTAGGTAAAATTTTATTCAATAATCAGCATTTGAATTTATGCTTTCAATTATATTTTACTTGTTTGAAAAGTCCTACAAGAAGAAGGGGGGAATGTCATCACCCCGCTTCTTGTTACCATTACTATAAGAAGTGCATTTATAAACACTAAACAAAGAAGCAAAAGCCAGTCCTGGGAATAAAAGAAAAATAATTATTTTTAATAAGATTAGCATGTTATATTCAGGTGAGAGAATGTCAATAGGAAATAAATTATGTGTGAAGAAGAAGAAGCAGTTTAAGAATTGTAGGACTGTACTAATTTGACCATTAAAAATGTAACATCTATTTACTGCATTTTAAAATTATTTTTGAAAATAATGCAATACCCCACAAATTTAGTATTACAGCATTTAATCATAAAGAGAGTAATCTGATCAGAGAGATCAGTTAAAAACATTTTGATGGATTTATGAGATGCCCTCCAATTAATTAGACTACAGATTTTAGAAAAATATTGTTTTAAAGTAGCTATTTATAAAATGCCAGTGACAAGACCCATTTTACTGTTGTTTCTTTTGTGCTTCCAAGTAATTTACAACTTATGGTGACTGTAAGGTGACCCCATCATAGGTTTTTCTTAGCAATATTTGTTCAGAGGGGTTTTGTCATTGCCTTCCTCTGAGCCTGAGAGAGTGTGATTTGATCAAAGTCATCCTGTGGATTTCCATGGCTGATTCACACCCTGGTGTTCTAGTCCAACACTCAAACTACTACATATTTAACAAACAAAGGGTAACACTTCTTATTAGAGCCACCCAACCAACAAACCTTTAAGAGATGAATCTACTGAGTAAAACAAGGTTAAGTAATGTGTGGCACTCTAGCTGATGTCAAGTGAGCACTCTCATCAGCTCTAGCCACCACAGTCAATGGGGATGGATGCTTGGGAGTTGTAGCTCAACAAGATCTGGAGGGCTACATGTTTTCTGCCTCTGGACTAAAGCAGCCTTGCAAATAATTCCACAGAAATTATTAGACCAAAACATCTATCCACATAAATATCCAAAATATCCATCTGGAAGACATTTACCCCTTACAAGAAATAACAGTGTCTTTTCCCCCTGCAAGCATCCTCCTCTGGAATGAATTTTCAACTTGCTATTGGTGAGCAGGAACATCTCTATTTCTAAGATTGAATTAGAACCTGCAGCAACAGTCTCCATACCTTCTTGGGCTGCCTTCAATTTAGGAACCGCTTCCATAAGACATTTTCCATCTCTTCTAGTTTCCTCATCCATAATATCTGATCTATCAGGCTTATCAGGTTTTGAAATGGTTGATTTCTCCACCATCACCACTGATTCTGCAGTTGGGGCATCTGTCTCTGTAGATGCTTTTGTTTTAGCCTCTGAGGTTGGATCAGAAGCAACAGATTGATCTGGGATTGCAAAGTTGAAAGCAAATTCAGAACTGAGTCTTCCAGTGGAAAAGCCCAACATGCCAGAGGAGCTGTGACCAGCAGGTTGTTCTTTGATATCATCCCCACTACATGTTTCTGTCATGATTCCATTGATTTCTTCAGAGTTTTTTTCAGAAAGAGCAAAGCCAAACTGAAAGCTATTATCTGATGGTGTAAACCATGACGTTGATGCTGTAGAGGTGTGGCTGGATTGTTTCTTATATACCACAGTGCCCAAAATGTCTCCTGGCTGTATTTGTAACTTTTCAGTCTTCATGGCTGTAGGGAAGAAAGAAAAGGACTGGTTTGTATATTAAGTTACCTTTCTTCACTGTAAGGTGGGCACTTCTATGTGTTTACAAAAATTACATGGCTAGTACAGAGAGAAAAGCCAAATTCTCTATTCAATATAGATAACACCCAGCAAACTGTATCTCATTTCCCTAGGGGTTCCTGCCAAAATAGAATTCATAACAACTCACCTGTTTTTGCTGCTCTCTTCCTCTCCTCTTCCATCTTGAGACGGTAGTCCCCAAAAACCTGATGCATCACCTGCCTCTTTTTTACAAGAGGAGCCTTGTGTGATCGTAGCACCCCAAGAATGTGCTGTGTCTCCTTTGCTGCTTTACAGAGTTGAAAAAAAAATTAAAGAATGTGTAACAGATACTCAGCAAACCGTGCTGCTACTGTGATGCAATTAATTTTTACAACTCATTTGAGCTGCACACCAACAAAGTGGCAGTGACCACAGTTAAGTGATCCTTGTACCTTGAAGGAAATGCAGTGGAGCACAAACTCTGGCAGATTGTAAAGCTGGTAAATTTTTGAGTATAGCTCTGCTGGTGGACTACATGCCTGTCTTTCAAGGAACAGTGTAACTAAATGCAGCCAGGCCAGGCTCACTGCTAGAAGACTAGTCACTAAGGGGTGAAGCAGACTGCCCTGAAGGAGTGGCTTGCCACTGTCCCTTGAAGTGCCAGGTTGGGGCTGCGGCAACCACACACCAAGCCCCCAACCCAGCTGTTTCCCAGCACAAAAAGAAGTAGCAGAAACCTGCTCCTTTTTGCGCTGAAAAAAGGGCACCTTTGCCACCGTGGCTTGACTCTGAACAGCTGAGGGGCAGAGAATTGTTTGCCCCCAGGTCCAAGCTTAAAACTGCAGAAAAGAGCAGGAAATTTTCCACAAGGGAGGGGGCCCCAGGTGGTCAAATATTTTGGTTGCTCAGTAAAGCTGGTCAAAATCTTTGACCTTTTGCAAAAAATTGCTATACTAGAAATGTGACTGAATGAGAATGGAGTATGGAGCTGTATTCATTTGGGGCGGAGTAGGATAGGGTAAAGCCAACAGACCTTGATTTGGAGTAGGATTGAGACGCAGAAGTCCAGTCTCCAGCTGAGAGATGCACCATTCCAGTTCATCCTGGAATGTGGGTTTGGGAGCCTGCATCAAAGGAAAGAGCACAAAGATGGCATGAGGACTGTTCTTTAAAAGAAGTATATGTATTTATGTAAAAGTTATTCTTTTTGCTAATGAATTTAGATGTATGAGTGCTGCCAGGACTGCTGACAAAACAAGGCCACTGAGAAAGAAGCAGCAGGTAGTGACATGCTTGAGAAATTCCAAGTCTCCCAAAAAGATCTAAACGACTGTATTTTCCTAGAGTTTACCTGGGCTGGAATCTCTGAAGAGACCATTCTGTCCATCCCATCATCTTCACAGGTACATGTGATGAGAACACAGGACAGGACCGTCTCAGTGGCTACTCTGAGTCTTGGAACCTCTTCCCTAGTGAAACTCAGATGGCTCCCTCCTTAGCGTCCAGTCAACAACTGAAAGTCTTTTACTTCCAACAGATTTTGGGGGAACTGATTGCAAGAGCTTTTAATAGTGTGCCACCTTACTGATTTTCATTTTTTGTTTTAACATATTTGTTTTAAATGGCTTTAATTCTATAGACAATTTAACTGAGTTTTGAATTAATAATGAATGCCCTTAAAGACATGGGAGTGCCAACACATCTGATAGTCCTAATGAGGAATCTGTACTGTCAGAACAGAACATGGAGAAACAGAATGGTTCCCAGTTGGCAAAGGGGTCAGACAAGGCTGCATCCTTTCACCCAATCTGTTCAACTTGTATGCAGAACATATTGTAAGGAAAGCAGGCTTGGACACAGAAGAAAGAGGAGTGAAAATAGGAGGAAGGAATATCAACAATCTGAGATATGCTGACAACACCATAATACCAGCAGAAAAACTCACAGACCTGGAACACCTCCTACGGAAGATCAAAGAAGAAAGTGCAAAGGCAGGCTTACTGCTGAATATAAAGAAAACAAAAATAATGACCACAAAGAAGTTACATACATTCAAACCACACAATGAGGAAATAGAAATAGTAAAAGAGTTTTCATATCTGGGATCAAACATTGATCGGAATGGGGACTGCAGCCAGGAAATCAGAAGAAGATTAAGAATAGGGAGGGTGGCTATGAAAGAACTAGAAAAGATCCTAAAATGCAAAGACATACAACTCAGCACAGAATTATACAAGCCATTGTATTCCCTATTACCATGGATGGATGTGAGAGCTGGACAGTCATGAAAGAAGATAGGAGGAAAATCAATGCATTTGAGAGAATGTGGGACTGGAGAAGAGTGCTGAGGATCCCATGGACAGCCAAAAGGACAAAGAAGTGGGTCCTACAGCAGATCAAGCCAGAGATATCCCTAGAAGTCAAGATGACAAGACTTAAATTGTCGTACTTTGGACACATCATAAGAAGGCATGAATCGTTGGAAAAGACAATAATGTTAGGAAAGGTGGAGGGAAGGAGAAAAAGAGGAAAGACACATGCTAGATGGATGGACTTTATTAAAGAGACCACAAATATGAGTTTGCAGGAGCTGGGCAGAGTAGTAGAGGACGGGGGGGTGGGGGGGTGGGGGCTGGCTGGAGATGTCTCATCCCTAGGGTCGCTATGAGTCAAGACAGACGCAAAGGCAGTTAACAACAACAAATGCCTTTACTTGTGTCTTTGTATGTAATTTTATCTGCATTTGCTTTAATTCTTGTTAGCCACTCTTAGAAAAAGTTAGCATATAAAAAAAATTAGCAGCAGCAGCATTTTAAAAACACCACCCAGGAACAATCCAATACATACTCGTGCACACGTAAACATGATGATGGATGCAAAGGCATGCAGGTGGCAGGTATAATTTGGAGCAGGTACAGTCAAACATTTGCACAGATTCTTTTTTGAGTCTATCATGTGGCAATGAGGTTGGAGCCTGTTGGGATCGGGCCCAGAAAGACTAGGAGTGGAACTCGTTGTTACTTGCTGTGACAAATTTGCTAGGAGAAAATAATTTTAGAATTGGAAGGGGCTGCAAGGGGTATTTAGTCCAACCCGCTGCCATGCAAGAATATACAACTACAGCACTTCTGAAAAATGCCTATCTAAAGGAGAATCTATGCCCCCTTTCTTCTGAAAATCACTTGCATCCACTCAGAACTTCAATTCACAGTTATTCGAAAGTTTAGAGAAGTGTCCAGTGCCCCATCTGGTCAAGTTTCTTGGGATCAATTTCAGTTGTCTCTGCCTGATGATGTGGACATGATGTTTGAATGCATACACCCTGCCATATATAAGCTTGGCCCTTGTCGATCTTGGTTAATAAAACCTGGCAGAGGTGGACTGATTTGGAGGGAAGATCTAGGCCCTAGATCTTCCTTCCCCATTTTTTGTTGAAACTGAGTTTTCTTTGAAACTAGGATCCATGAAGTTGAAGTACAACCCTTTCTGTTGTTGTATTCAGATCCTTTTTCTTTTAAAAAGTCATACTGGGATTGTTGTTCATTTAGTTGTTTTTCTTCTTCCATAGATATGGATGAGTCTGATCCCAAAAAAATTAAGGGTAAATGAAACTTTTGTTGGAGGAATGCTGTCTCTCTTTTGATTCCTGCACCAATGGGGGTGCAACTTTTAAAAACCCATAGGCCTTTAACATGATGAGCTCCCTTGCCAAATCTCCTCCTCTATGAATGCTATAGAACCATATTATCAAAAGTCTGGCCATTTCATTTTCAACAAGCAGAGGACACAAGAGTCCTTACCTCTTCCATCAGGAAAGTTTACAATACAGGCTTATGTACAATCTTCAAGTCATTCACCTAGAAATACAAGATAACAGATCAGTATATGGACTACAGCACTGAAATCCTATGCATTACACTCGCACAGTATTCAGTCAGGCTTGTTCCTAAAGAAATGTGCATGAAACTGAATCCCTATCAAAATTATTATTATACTCACATTGCAACTGAGAGTGTGAGGTTGAATGACAGCAGCTTACATAAGAGCTCACTTCTTAAGCGCTAAATGGCAAGGGTCTAGGATACCTGCCCACATCTTAAGATCTGTTTAAAAAACTGTTCTTTATGCTCAATTATAACAGAGGCACAGGAGATGAGCACAAGACAATGGTTCTCATTGATGATATTGATTTTGTGTGCCTTCAAGTCTTTCCCGATTTATGGCAACCCTAAGGTGATCTTATCATGGAGGGGAAATACAGGGACATGGGCTAGGTATAGACATTGAATCCTGGTCTTCAGAAATCCTATTCCAACGTTCTTACCACCACACCATACTGGTTACACTAATATATAATGAACATATTTATGAAATATATTTTCTTGAAGTTGACTTCTATAATATATATGTTTATGTGTAGCCTTAAAAGTATGATAATCTAACCACTGAATCATAGATAGTGAATATTATCTCTTCAACCTGTCATAAGTCTTCTAGCAATGTAAAAGCATGCAAGGCCCAACCAGTTTGAATGCTAGCCCATACTAGGCCAGGGACCGGCAACCTACGGCCCGGGGGCCTGTTAAGGCCCCGGACTTACCGGCCCAGGCCGTAGGTTGCCGCCGTTGCTGTTGCTCGCCACCGTCAGGGCGCGTTTTTGGCCGCGCTTGCTGCGGCCGCCATTTTGGAAGTCAAAATGGCGGTCGCGACGCGTTTGCGCATGCGCAGTACTCTTGTGCATGCGCAAACGCGTCGCGGCAGCCATTTTGACTTCCAAAATGGCGGCTGCGACATGCGCCGTGGCGGCTGTGGCCGCGGAAGTGGCCGCGGCGGCAGCGTGCACGGGAGGGTCGTGTGCGGAGGAGGGTGCGCACGCGCGTGCGAGCGCACACGCCACCATTCCCCCCCCCCTCGGCCCAGCCGAGACCTGGGCGACAGGAGACCAGCCCAGGTCTCAAAAAGGTTGCCTGTGCCTGTACTAGGCATTGTGGCTTGCTTTGAATGTTGAGGCCAGGAAGGGAGGCAGGAGGAGAGGGCATGTTTTTACTACTGGCCACTAGCTAGTTTGGGCTTATTTTTTTCAGTAACAAAAAAATAACCAATGCGTCCCTTTACCAATCTTATTTATTTCTTAAAAACAGAAAAGTGTTTATGGTTTTAAAAAGACTTGCTTTGAAGCTAAATGCTTTGGGTGGCCTTGGAAGTAGTTTCGAAAAAGTAACTCTCAAAGGTTTGCAATTCATAGAAAACAATACTTGCACAACTCCTGGTAATGAAGAGTTGTGAACAGGGAAGGGTTGGGGGAAAAACAAAAACAGGTTTTAAAAAGGCAATACCAAAAAAACAACAACACAAAAAAACAACTTGTGTTGTTATTTAAACCAGGTTTTGAGTTTTGCTTTGTTTTGTTTTTTGCATCAGTGTGTAGGACTATACCAATATAGAACTAAATCAGAATATTAAGTAGCAAAATGCAGTTCAGATATCATGGCCACTATCTTAAATAACTTTTTTTTTTAAAGCGCTCTTTCAAAACAAGGCATTTTGGTTGAATTTATGTTAACTGAAGAATTTAGTTCTGAATGGCATTGCACAATAAAAATAAAGTTATTAAAAAGAAGCAACTGACATTGGATACTGGTCTAACAATGTACTGCCAATAAACTATTAAAGTTAAAAAAAATTAATTCAAAATCCACAAAACGCAATACTTTTATGGGGCCAACCAAAATGCACAAAGATATAGAGAGATCTTGCAGTACCTTTGAGACTAACTGTAAGAAAGAAGTTGGCAGCATGAGCTTTTATGGACTTTAGTCTACAAAAGCTCATGCTGTCAACTTCTTTCTTTCAGTTAGTTTCAAAGGCGCTTCAAAATCTCTCTACATCTCTGATTCTATGGCTATATTTTTGAATTCTACCAAAATGCACAAAATACATGACACAAGCTTTCAAAGCTCCACTGGCTTCTTCATCAGGTAAAGGTGTTAAGAATTGTAGATGACAATGTTAGTCATAGGCTTGCATTTCGTCAAAAAGTTTTTGGTGGTGGTCTGAGTTAAGATGGTATGGAGCAGGGGTAGGCAACCTTTCCCCTTTAAGGGCCGAGGGACTTCAGCTCCCAGAAGCCTCAGCCATGTTGGCCAATAGTCCCATGTTGGCCAACAGCTCCTGGGATTCTGGGAGCTGAAGTCCCTCGGCCCTTAAAGGGGAAAGGTTGCCTACTCCTGGGAGGGATGCCTATGCAGGCAGGGTCCTCCTCCTCCTGGCCATATGGATCTTGGGAACAAAGCATTCCAAAGTCCAGGAGATAAAATTGGAATCCCATTAGCAACACAAAAAGGTACTTTTGGATGTTATTGGAATTTGCTCTGTGGCTAACATGGCTATTCCAAATATGTTTTAATTCAGACAGTCGTTGTAGTTCCAGAGAGAGGAGTAATAAGAATAGACAGGCTTAAAAATAATGATAATAATAATAATACAGTCAGCCCTCCTTATCCACGGATTTTTAAATCCATGGATTCAAGCAGCTTGAAAATATTTTAAAAAATTATAAATTCCAAATAACAAACCTTGATTTTTCATTTTATATAAGGGACACCATTTTGCTATGCCACTTTAGCATAGCATTGCTATGCCACTCTAGCACGGGGGTCCTGGAACCAAAACCTGGTGGATAACAAGGACCTACTGTAATGAATTAACTATTTTTTTTTAAAAAGTCACTTGGTTTAAACTAGCCAACCCTGGAATATGAAGAATGTGTTGGACTACGACTCTAGAGACCAGGGTTCAGTGCCCTGCTCAGTCACAAAACTCACTTGTTGACCTTGAGCTAGTCACACCCTCTTAGCCTCCGAGGGTGGCAATAGTAAGCCTCTTCTCAACAATATTTTACCATACATCAAAGGAGTCACAGACAGAATAGGGAAACTGGTGAGGAAAACAACCTCCAAATGATCTACAAATCGACCAAGAAAATCCAGCAAATGCTGCACTCAGCGAAGGCCAGGGGAGACCCTCTCACGGCCGCAGGAGTCTACCGCATACCATGCAGCTGCAGACAAGTCTATATAGGGACCACCAAACGCAGCATCCAAACACGAATCAAGGAACACGAGAGACACTGCAGACTGGGGGCCTCTGCAGACTGCCAGAAATAGTGCACATTAAATTGAGGCACTGCCCTGGCTCAGTGCTAGGGAATCATGGGAACTGTAATTTATTGTGGCACCAGAGCTCTCTGACAGAGAAGGCTCAATGTCCCAGAAAAAAATACAATTCCCATGACTCCTTAGCACTGAGCCAGGGCAGTGCCTCCATTTAATGTGCACTATTTCTGGCACTCTGCAAAGGCCTTGGGTCAGCCAGAAAAATCAGCAGTAGCAGAACACATTATACACCAATCAGGGCATAAAATGCTATTTGAAAACACTGAAATTCTGGACCATGCCAACAATTATCAGGTCAAAATGCACACAGAAGCCAATGAAATCCACAAACATCTAGATTCTAGACAACTTCACCAGGAAAGAAGAAACCCTTAAAATAAACAAAGGGCCGATGCAGACAGTCAAGAAGGGGCAGCTCTGGGCCTTGGCAACTACATGCTGTGGCCCCGATCCTCTTTTTTGCCGCCCCAAAAGAGCAGCAAGATGGCACTCCTTTTTGGGGCGGCAAAAAGCTGCCCTTTGAGGCCCCTCCAGCGCATTTCTAGGGTTAGTGTCTGCCAGATATTGACCACAGAGTTGCACTGAAGGACCTAGAAGAGATTCCTAGAGAGGTGTTTGTTCTCTCAGGTAAAAAGATAGTGTTTCTGTCATTTGCGATTTTTCCATATTCACAGGGTTCCTGTGCCCCTAACCCCAACAAATATGGAGAGACACATGTATTGCACATTTTAGTTGGCCCAATAAAGGCATTACTATTTGGTGGATTTTTGATTTGCGATATGGCCAACATGGCTACCCCTGGATGTTTTCTTTAGACCAGGGGTAGGCAACCTTTCCCCTTTAAGGGCCGAGGGACTTCAGCTCCCAGAATCCCAGGAGCTATTGGCCAACATGGGACTATTGGCCAACATGGCTGAGGCTTCTGGGAGCTGAAGTCCCTCGGCCCTTAAAGGGGAAAGGTTGCCTACCCCCTGCTTTAGACCAACACACAGATTAACATGTAAATCAGTGCCTCCCAGCCAAGAGTCACACAGTATATACATACGCATACATATGTATGTATATATATACTCACTTCCATGCCAGCATTCTCTGAAGATGCCAGCCACAGATTCAGGCAAAACGTCAGGAATAAATTCTTCCAGAAACACAGCCACACTGCCCGAAAAACCCACAAAAAGCTCCTCTTGCCAAGAAAACCCCATGACAGGGGGCCTTTGCAGACTGCCAGAAATAGTGCAAAGTGAGTCCACTTTAAGGGTTAGGGTTAGTGCTAGGGAATCATGGGAATTATTGTTGTTGTTTTTTCCGAGACATTGAGCCTTCTCTGTCAAGAGAGCTCTGGTGCCACAATAAAATATAGTGCCCATGATTCCCTAGCCCTAGCCCTAACCCTTAAAGTGGACTCAATTTGCACTATTTCTAACAGGCTGCAAAGGCCCAGGGTCGCCATAAGTCAGGAGCGACTTGGAGGCCCACAACACACAAACACCAGCAAGCAAGTAGGCCCCAACGTCAAGGCTGCCCTCCTCCCGCCACGTTTTGCCCCTTTCTGGCCTTCCAGCCGCCTCTCCGCTTACTCCGAAGTCATTCAACGGCCTTTAATCCTGACGACTTACTTCTGCCAGCCTCACCTCACTTCAATGGGGCTTATTTCCAGTCAGTAATGTATGGCGTCACCAAGTATCGCCCACCTGGCCTACTGAAACCCAGCCACGAAAAATAAAATGGGGGACCAGGTCCGTCGCTGAACGCTTCCCCCTCGCCCCGCGGTCCCTTTCTTCTCAGGACTTCCGTTCCGCTTCCAAGTCGTCCTCCCTTTTCATAGACTCCTAGAGCTGGAAGAGACCCCAAGGGCCATCCAGTCCAGCCTCCTTCTGCCATACAGGAACTCTCAATCAAAACAGCCCCAAAAGATGGCCATCCAGCCTCTGTTTAAAGACCTCCGAAGAAGGAGACTCCACCACTCTCTGAGGCAGTGAACTCATAATATCATAGAGTTGGAAGAGACCCCAAGGGCTATAGGGACCCCCAAGGGCCATCCAGTCCAACCCCCTGCCATGCAGGAACTCACAAACAAAGCATCCCCAAAAGATGGCCATCCAGCCTCTGTTTAAAGACCTCCAAAGAAGGGGACTCCACCACTCTCTGAGGCAGTGAATTCATAATATTATAGAGTTGGAAGACACCCCAAGGGCCACCCAGTCCAACCTCCTTCTTCAGCCATGCAGGGAGACATAGGGCCTTTACAAACTGCCAGAAATAATGCAGCTTGAGTCCACTTTTACTGCCCTGGCTGTGCTAGGGAATCATGGGAACTGTAGTTTATTGTGGCACCAGAGCTCTCTGACAGAGAAGGCTCAATGTCTCAGAAAAAATACAGTTCCCATTATTCCCTAGTACTGAGCCAGGACTGTTAAAGTGGCCTCAAGCTGCATTATTTCTGGCAGTCTGTAAAGGCCCATAGACTCCTAGAGTTGGAAGGGATCACCAAGGGCCATCCAGTCCAACTTCATTCTGCCATGTAGGAAATCACAATCAAGGCACCTCCAAAAGATGGCCATCCAGCCTCTGTTTAAAGACCTCCAAAGAAGGAGACTCCACTATCCTCCGAGGGATTGTATTCATAGAATTGTAGAGTTGGAAGAGACCCCGAGGGCCAATCCCATTCTGCCATGCAGGAACTCTCAATCAGAGCATACCTGAGAGTTGGCCATCCAGCCTCTGTTTAAAGACCTCCAAAGAAGGAGGCTCCGAGGGAGTGACTCTCTTAGTGGTTTTTTTTGAGCAGGGATTTGAACCCTGACCTCCAGGGCTCATAATCCCACCTTCCAACCATCACTCCACACTGACTCTTTTCTGGTGACCCACCAAACTACAAATCCCAGAATTCCATAGCATTGAGCCATGGAAGTTAAAGTGGCATCAAATGGCTTTATACCTCCACTGTGGAGTAAGCCTCAGTTCTGTGGGGCTTGACATGAAGTAAGGCATTGAAGCTGTGATATATCCCTTTGACTGCTACTTCCCATTGCCCAAGGTTTAGGTTTTCTAGTCAAAAAGTGTGTGAAGTGACAGTGGAACATTTAATAATCATAGATGCCCTCTGCTGGATAAAACAGCAGAAAGTACTCAATGCCTGTATGATGCTTTTAATCCCGCCACAAAAAGGATCCACAGCATTGTTTGGTGTTGATCAAAGACCGGATGAAAGTTGCAATGTTTGAAGGATGCAAGAAGGATCTAGTCCACTATCTCAAATGCACTGATAAATGGGCATTAAAGCCCAGTTAAGGGCCACAGTCACAATCTGCATTATGTTTGGATCCTATTACATTCTATCTCACTTCCACAAGTGTTTAACTATATTCAAAAGCCTGTGACTTTAATATCGCTTCATCAGTGGATCTGAGGAAATCCATTGATAGCCCCGAAAGCTCATACAGACATATAAACTAAGACATATAAACTAAAACCTGTGACTTCAATATCACTTCATCAGTAGATCTGAGAAAATCCATTGATAGCCCCGAAAGCTCATACAGACATATAAACTAAAATGTGTGACTTTAATATCGCTTCATCAGTGGGTCTGAGGAAATCCACTGATAGCCCCAAAAGCTCATACAGACATATAACTAAAGTGATACCTTTATTGACCAACCCAAATGCACACTATATTTGTTGCAAGACATATAAACAAGTTACTCTTAAAAGCTGCTGCTAGATTCCTTCCTCCCTCCCCTTTTAAATTTAATTTTGCTTTTATGCTACAACAGGCTAACATAGCTATTTATTTGAAAACTGGTCCATTACAGAACCATTTTCCCGTTCCCCAAATCCAGGTAGCATAATGTGCATATTATACGCTACCTTGAGTGTTGGACTATGACTCTGGAGACTTGCAGATGGCGAGCGGACCGACTGCGGCTCAGCAAGACAAGTAATTGCAAAAACAATGGAGTGCATATACTGTCAATTTTTTAAAAAATTGCATGCATCCAGGGGGAGAGTCCTCCATGACAGCCATGGATGTCTGCATCCTAAGGGAGAGTTCTCCATGACAGCCATGGATATATGCATCCCGGGGGAAAGTCCTCCATAACAGCCATGGATGTGTGCATCCTCGGGGAGAGTCCTCCATGACAGCCATGGATGTATGCATCCTCGAGGAGAGTCCTCCATGACAGCCATGGATGCATGCATCCCAGGGGAGAGTCCTCCATGACAGCCATGGATGCGTGCATCGTGGGGAGAGTCCTTCATGACAGCCATGGATGCATGCATCCCAGGGGAGAGTCCTCCATAACAGCCATGGATGCATCCCTGGGGAGAGTCCTCCATGAAAGCCATGGATGCATGCATCCCAGGGGAGAGTCCTCCATGAAAGCCATGGATGCATGCATCCCAGGGGAGAGTCCTCCATGATAGTTTATTCAGACAGGTTTGTTAGTTCACTGAAACAGGTTTTAATGGGTGGGTACTGTTTATTTTTTAATTGTATAGATGGGATTTTAACTTGTTTGCTTGTATGTTTGGATTGTTTCTCTTATGTTATTGTTAGTTATTCTCACCCATTATGTGTGGTAGAGAGCTGGGATATATTTTTAACAAACAAGCAGAATGAGAACAGCACAGAACCCATACACACCCCGCAAAAAAGAAATCTGGCTTTAATCAGAGATGAGGGAGATGATGGTTCACAAAGTGCCATTCCACTGTGAAGGAGTATTACAGTAAAAGTCCAAGAGAGAGGCACTGTGGGAAGTAAATGGCGGGCACTGGCCATATTAGCAGATTTGCTCATTCCAATGCCATCCTAGGTCTTTGCAGTCACACAGTGAATGGAAGACGTTTCCTTTCATTCTGCCGGAAAGGCTCAAAGCCAGTGCTTGTGACAGTTAATAGGTATTCAGCTATCTCAGCCTTCTAAGGCAAGGTGAGAAAATCAGTTTGTTCTCCCACAACTCATTGGAAACACAAGACTCACTGGAGAAAGATGTGGCTTATGAACAGAAGCAACAACTGTTGCTGTTGGTCCAGTTACTTTACATATCCCTTTTCCAGGAATGCTTCAGGAGCAAGAGAGGAAGGAAAGGGAAGAAAAGGGTTTGGGGAGAGTAGAAGAGACAAGAGAGGGAGGCAAAAGGCCTTTCGAAGAAAGGTGCTGCAGATGTGCAGAATCTCCTCTCTGTCTCTGGTTTTAAGTGCTGCCTGCCCTGGTTCCTGTTTCAGATAACAAAGCCATCTTTCTTCCAGACCTGCTGGCCAGCAATGTAGGTCGCCTGAACGTGGAGGCTGTCATTCAGCAACAAGAAATCTGTGGAAAACAGGAAATAATGTCACTTATCAAGGAAGTGGATACTTTGGGCCAAGGATTCTAACAGCCTGTAATTTCCTCTAATATTTGGAAAAAGCAGAATGTCTGCTGAAATCAGCTGCCTTACACCAGATCAGATTATTATCTGCCCAGGACTAGCCGTGACTTTGCAAAGCCTCAAACAAAGGCGTTTCCTATCACCTGCCCCCTGATCCTTGATTAAAAAATACAGGCTCTGTCACAAAACTATGCTCTCTCCTCTGTTAGAACAGCTGGATCAACCTCAGCTTCATTTGTGCCTCATGTTTCCAGTGCAACATCCAAGTATGGTCTGAAGGTACAAGTGTCTTGCTGAAGCTAAGCAGATATGGGACTGATCACTGGCTGGATGGAAGACCACCTAGGAACGCTGTGTATCCCACCCTGAGCCAGCCTTACCTGCATCACTGTCATAATCCAAGGTGCCCTTTCTGTCCTCAATTTTCAAGAGCTGAGCAGGATGGAGAGAAGCGGCCTCCAGTGCTGTTTCCACAGAGCATCCTGACAATAAAATAAAGTAAAAATGAAGGATTCTCTTTATTATCAGTACAGTGGCTGCAAAATTTGCTGCCGCCACTACAGCTGCTGCTGAACTTTGGTTGCACCTCTCTCTGCTAGGTCTCTGTCAAGCAAAAGGATAGTAGAATGCCCTAAAATAAAACAGGCTGCCAGACTGTGGGACAGTCTTTTGTTCTTCCTTAAATTCAACTTTATTTACTAGGAAAATCAATTTCAGTCTCATTGGGGTGTTCTAAAGAGTAATTATAAATTATTAATTTGGAATCAAAAGCTTTTTTATTATTACTAATTTTAATATATACAATATGCATACAATATATACTTTTCTTCCTTATAGCAGTAATTCAGACTTTTAATTTCCCTATTCATAATGTTATTGGTTGGTGTACTATAAATCCAATGTAGCATTGTGGTTTGAGTGCTGGACTACAACTTTGGAGACCAGGGTTTGATTCCCAACTTGGCCATGAAAGACACTAGGTGATCTTGAGCAAGTCACATGCTCTCAGCCTCAGGGAAAGGTAATGGCAAACCTCCTCTGAACAAATCTTGCCAAGAAATCCCCTTGATAGGTTCACTGCAGTTCCAATTTTGCCTTTTAAGTAAGTTATACTGCCCTTAGATAAAGCAACTGCTGAGAATGTGTTTAATTCTGTATGTGCTGCTAAAGAAGAAAGATTCCCTTTCTAATGTGTTTCCTGGAGCATCACAATGTCAGGAGGTTCCCATAACATGAGTTTCTTTCTAGAATCCTCCTTCTTTCTATGAAGATTCTCAAAGTGCTCCATTTGACTTCCTGAAATGATAAAAAGAGAAGTACATGGAAAAAGCCACCACAGTTTCAGATGACAGTGGAAATGTGGTCAGCAAGTGTTGCCTGGTGGGGTAGATGTTTGGAAGAATGATGAAGAGTGTTAATGAACTCTGACACACACCCTATAAAGAGTATTATGTGCTTATAATATATGCAATCAGGTAGATGGGCATTTGCTAGTTAAATTAGGAAATGCCAATCTCCTCCCATCTCCTTCTTTGGAGGTCTTTAAACAGACGCTGGATGGCCATCTGTCAGGATGGTTTGATTTTGAGTTCCTGCATGGCAGGGGGTTGGACTGGATGGCCCTTGGGGTCTATGATTGTATTATAAATAAATGAAACATAATTATGAAAGTAGAGTTTATCAAATAAGTAGCTATTGCTCCCTTGGCTATGTAAGGTCTGCTGATCCTGTAGAGATCTGTTCATTCTTTATTTTACATTAAGAGATCCTTGAACCTGCTTGAAATGGGACATGGATGGACCAGTACCCCAACATTGTCACAGGGCATTTGTGTGAGGGGCTTATATGACCTATGGTTGTCCACCCTGATCTATTGCAGAGCTTGGAAAAGTTACTTTTAGGGCTCTAACTCCCCAAATCTTCTCATGGCCATGCTAGCAAAATAAAAAGTAAAATTGAAACTGCAACTGACAGCTAATGAAAAACACGACACGTTGATCTATCTGGTCCAGTCTTCTGCTTATCTTAGGGGCTCTACAGATGGCCCCAAGGGGAGGCTCCGTACCACCCCTAGGAGCACCAGATCGGGGCCGCAGCAACTGCACACCACGGCACTGTCCAGCACTTTGCCACTCCTTTTTGGAGTGGCAAAAAGACACCCTTGCTGCCATGGTGGTGGCTTTTCTGCGCTCCTTTGGCACAGCATGTCTGACACCAGCCACCGTGTGGTGGGGTGCATGGCATGACAGCGGCATTGGGGTGGAGTTGGGGCGGCTGGCGTGCAGTTGCCATGCCCCGACTCCACCCCCAGGCCATCCCTTTTGGTCGGTCTGTACAGGGTCTCAGTGGCCAACCAAATTCCTCTGTAAATAAAGCCTAGAAAGTACAGTTTGTCTGTTCCTATATCTGTAACCAAACCTCAACCTGTTCAGTGTCTGGATAGGAGACAGGAAGCAGCATAGGAAGACAGATTTACAATTCCTCCTCAACATAGACACACCAGTTCATCTGTAACATTATCGACTGTTGTGCTTTGCAATTTAAAGGTTAGAGTCTAATAAGGCATAGATAAGGGAGGTTTTGTAATCCAGTAGCCTTGGACCTGTTAAGAAAATGACCACACCTATAGAGGTAAGAATGAAATGCCAAGGAGACTTTGGCTTCTTATGAAAAAGAAGGCCAAGCTTTCCTTAACCTGCCAGATGTCTTTGTGCCTTACCTGTGGCTTTCCTGAAATGTCGAACACACGTATCCATGGTTGCAATGCTGCCACTCAGAGTTGTGGTCCCTGTGGAGCAGAGGAAAAGAGGAAAAAAGAAAGACAGGGCTCAAAAAGATCTCCTGTTGTTGTTAGCTGGCATCAGGTCAACCTTCATTCATGGCGACCCTATGAATAAGACCCCCTATCCTCTACTGCTCTTCTTAGGTCTTGTAGATTTAGGCCTGTGACTTCCCTGATTGAGTCTATCCATCTGACCTGTGGTCTTCTTCTCTTTTTACTTCCTTCTACCTTTCCTAGCATTATTGCCTCTTCCAATGAGCCATGTCGTCTTATGATGTAGCCAAATTATGACAGCCTCATTGCAACCCACTAGATTCCCCAACTAGGCACCATGCTGGCTGGGGAATTCTGGGAGCTGTAGTCCAAAAAGTTAACTCTGCTGAGATCTGAGCTAGATTAAACTGAAAGTGGAAATACACATTGCCTGTGGGACTTCTGAGTAAACATGCATATATACATAAATGCACGTATATGCTGAGGAGTTGGCATGTCTCAAAACGTTTGCAGCGTTTCAATACAAAAATGTGTAATTAAAATGTTGCATTTATTTCAAAAGCATAGTACATCAAAAGTGTTGCACATGCTTGAACTCAGAGCATGGGAGAACCAGCCGGGTCCCCTCCTCCAGACCCAGGTGGCAGGGGACTCACCTGCAATATAGCTGTTGAGCCCATCCATCTCGACTACCTGTTGGCCCAAAGTGTGCCTGCCTGGAGCGAGCCCCATCGCTGTGATGGCATCTGTCACCAGGACCAGCCCTACAGAGATAAAATTAACTCATTTTAAATCTGAGTCTGGTCATATAAGCAAGTCAGGGATGTAGGCCTTAGTGCTATGCCAGGCCTCAGTTTTTCCTGCCGGAGGTCAACAAACCTTTAGGGTGAGCTCGGTGTGCAATTCTCAGAGCAGCAGGATTTGTGTGGATCCCATCTGATATCATCCCATAGAACACTTGCCTTCCCGGAGGAATCTGGTCACTAGTGAGCAGCCCCACAATCCCAGGATCTCGATGGTGGAACTACACAGACAACAAAAACAACCAAACAGGGGTGAATACAGTTAATAAGGTCAAAACTTGGAAATGTTACTTTTTTGAACTACAGCTCCCAGTAGCCATGGGATTGAAGTCTGAGAATTATAATTCAAAAAAGTAATGATTCCAAGCTCTGAATGTATGCATGATCTAGGGTAGACTTTCCTAACCCTCTCCCCTCCAGACGTATTGGTCTACAATGCGCACAATCTGCCACAAGTGAGGTCAATGACCCAACATCTATGGGATTTGTAGTCCAATGTATCTAGAGGGCCGAGGGTTGGAGAAAACTGGCCTAGTTACAAACTGTGTAATTAAATGGAAGGCTACAGAAAATGAAGGGATGGAGATCTGCAAGGCTGTGGTTACACCAGTAGTATGAGCCTGCCTAAATATTGCATTCATCATCTCAGAGACTATCTTCCCCACCCAGTTGCAGTTAAATAGGAGATAACTAGAGTCAGAACTTTTCAAGTGTCGGCTCTCCTCAGAGTGTCACATAATGCAAAATGTGAATTCATTCTGGTCCCAGGCAAAGATGTTTCTGTTAGCCCCAGGCCTTCTGGAACAGATACAAGCCAAGCAATTGGGTTTTATTCTGTCTGCTGATGTTTCCCCCTGCTCTTTCACACCCATTTTTACTGTGATTTCAAACCGATGCCTTCACTCTTTGTTAGATGCTACCCTGATCATTTTTACTGACGGGTGGCCAAAAAACAACAACAAACCAATTTAAAATGTGGAACCCTTCAAGCTTATGTGTAGTCTGAACTACACAGTTTCTTCTGCGTCATGTTTAAATTGAATTCTGCATCCTAAATTAGACTTCATACACTTCCCTAGTTTCATCATTGATCCTGGTTCTGAAGGGAAGATCTAAAAAATGAAGGGAAGATCCTTGGCCATGGCTGCTGTGCAGCACCTCTCCCTGTCTTCCCAGAATCCTTACAGCATTGTCTGTATATTTTCAGAAGGGCCAGAAATGTGCTTTAAAAATCTTAAGAGATTTTCATGGTGCTTTTGGTTATATGCTACTCACAGGTAACATGGCATTGAAGAGGTGAGTAATGAAGGTAGCCCCATGATGAACAGCTTCCTCAGCTTGAGACAGGTTAGCTACAGAGTGACCTGGAAACATAGAAGACTAGGAATAATGTGCCCCAACCTAACATGACTCTCCGAACTGTAAGACCATCCCCTTTCCCAACACTCAATGTTAAGAACGGCTACTGAATTTTAAAGAAAGGATTTCGCTCGACTTTCTCTTCCCTTCTCATCCCTCTTCCCTTTTGTGAGTTTTTTGTATAGTAAGCCTGTGAAAAGGACGGTCTTGTTTTATGATAATATGACAATGCTAGGTGAATTTTTTTGGTTGAAAAAGGCATAAAAACATTCTAAATAAATAAGTCCATTGTCATAATCAAAGGCCCTGTCTGCACAGGCCAAATAAAACATCTTCCATGAATCCTTTCGGCAAAGAGTCTGGATGATGCATGGCCCAAAGCCCGGTTCTGGTGTGAACAGACTGGACAATCTCTGTTTAGCACCAGAACCGGGGTATACTCCCCTTATAATGGAGTTTAAAAACTATTTACTCCGGATCATCAAGAAGATCTGGAGCCCTCCATTCTGAAACTGGGCGGCTGTTTAAAACACATCGCCGGTCGTTTGTTCTGAGGTCAAAATGAGGCACCCAGCCATATGATCATCTCTAGATGCTTCGTTCGGACCTCAGAGCAAAGCAACCTGTGATGGCAGTGGAAGTGCCAGACGACTAAGCAGGATGAATATGTGAACGGCCACCCAATGTTGGAACGGAGGGCCTTTGTAACAGGGAAGGGTTGGGGCAGCTTCGGAGCCAGGATATTCTGGAGTATCCTTGCTAATGCAGACAGGAGCTGGGAGAGATTCTCTGCAAAGTAATAGACTGGAGATTTTGCCAGCTGACGCCCAAAGTATGGCTCAGAACGTAATGGAGCCTTCCCAGCCACCACTCCTTATCTGCTGTTTTCTCCTGTCACACATAGGGTTTTTCAACTTTATCCAATCCCAAACCTAAAAACTAATGTGGTGTAGTTGTGTGAGTTGTGTGAACTGGGCAGGGATTAGGGACATCTGGGTATAAGCCCCCACTGAACCAAGAAACCCATGGACTTTGGGCCAGTCATTCACGCTTTCTAAGCCTGACCTATTCCCAGGTTTGTTGCGAGGATAAAACAGGGAGGAGGTCCATGAGCATCACCTGGAGTTCTTTGACAGAAAGGCAGGCTATAGGCCTAATAAGCAAATAAATAAATGGCAAAAGCATCACAACATTTCTCTTATGCCCTTCACCTGTCTTGCCTGCCCCTGACTTGGTTCATACAGGAGAAAAGTACAAATTGCTCCTGCTTCTGCCTTACTGAAACGGTAGCAGGTTCATAACAACCCTGGATATTTGTGAACACTCTTTCTCTTAAACTGCTTTCACTCATACACTTAAGGTGTGTGTGTGCTGATACAGAAAACAAGTAGTTGTGTTTAGGGGAAGCAACATGTGCCCTGGGACCTAGCCCCTGACCCCAATGTCCCATGCCCCAAAGAACAGTGGTAAAGACCCAAAGCATTCTCCATAAAGAGATGGCGTGGAATTGGTGCAGAGCTTGGAAAAGTTACTTTTTGAACTACATCTCTCTTTTTCAACTCTCTTCCCTTACTGCAGGCTTTAAAGTTAAAAGTTAAAAATAGAAAGCTAGGCTACACTATGGCTTTTTATATGTTTTCTAATCAGCATATCTATTTCCTTAAGAGACAAAATGAGTGACAGTAAATATTCTGGGAGGGCAAGTTTGCATTTAGGAGAGGGGCTATTTATCCTACTGTCACCACAGCAGTGTTAGTTGCAGACCAAAGGACAATGACAAACGGTATTGACCTTTTAGCGTATTCTAGCATATTCTAGGGTGGAAGTTCTACATGTGGGAACATGAAGATTTGTTTTCAAAATAAACTTTATTCAAACAGGTTTCTGGGACTGCATCTACACTACTGAAATAATGCAGTTTGACACCACTTTAACTGCTGTTGCTCAAAGTTATGGAAATCTGGGATGTGTAGTTTGGTGAGACATTTAGCCTTCTCTGTCAGAGAGTTCTTGTGCCACAGCAAACTACAAATCCTAGGATTCCAAAGGATGGAGCCATGACAGTTAAAGCAGGGTGAAACTGCACTATTTCTGCAGTCCAGGAACAGCCTAGGATGCCCTGGAGAACTAAATGGTAGAAAGCTATAATATCAATTTTTTAAATAAAACCACCATGACCTTCCCATTTTATTTAACCCCATATACCCCAAGCAACATATATTCCCAAAATGTGGTGGACACCCTACTAATTATAACTATAATGCATGTACCTGTATTGCAAACTATATAATTGCAGATCTACTTCCAGATAATTATTTTTAAACTTAGCATATATTCTGATCAAGGGAGGCAAATATATTAGTAGTCTGATTTCAAAAATTGTCCCTCCCAATCCTAACACTTTCCCCATCCAAAGTCTAAGAGCAACACTTACCTAGCGACACACAGATGCCCCGCTTGGTAAGCTCCTGGATTACCTCACTGCTTCTCTTCATCTCAGGTGCCAGGGTGACAATCCTCACGCCATCCAGGCAGCCATAGGTGGCTAGCAAATCCTGGAAGGCTCCAGTCTCAAAGGTGCGAAGGTAATCCTCAGGGTGAGCTCCTCTCTTCTCTTTGCTGATGAATGGGCCTTCCAGATGAACCCCTACCCCAATGAAGATAAAAAAATATGCACGTTGTACAACATGGGTAGGGAATCTTTGGCACTCCAGGGCTGGAATCCTGTGGGTGACAATAAACCATTTAGTAGCCAGGGTGGGCAGGGTTGCCTGGGCATCATCTGGTTGCAATTCTGCAGCTGGGAGAAGAGAATAAACACTACCCTCCTGCATCTCCAGAGGTTTTCCTCCACTTTCCATGCTAGCATATTGGCTGGAGATCTAGAAGATTAGTGTCTGTTCTTTTTTCTTGGTTGCAGAATTGCAGCCTGATACTGAATAGCTGAGAGGGCATCCTCCTGTGCTGGGAAACTAAGGGGGGGAAGCAGACGGCTTAAAGAGACGTTTTGGGGGCAGGGAAGGGGAGGGGCAGCCACACGGTGGGCGCCCCAACCCCTTCCCCAGGTCGTCCTTGGAGCAGCCGGCCCTCCACATGGCCGGCGCTCCAAGGAGGACCTCCCGCTGCAGTGTCCATACACGCTGCAGCGGAAAAGTCACCGAAGGTGCGCCGGCAGCCTTTTGCGGCGCACCTTCGGCGACTTGTGGAAGGAGCGTCAATTTAGCGCTCCTTTCAGGGGCGGCGAAGCTGCGCCGCAGGGCCGAGGTGTGGGGATACCTCAGCCCCGCGGCGCAGCTTCCCGGGGCGGCCCACAGCCACCCGTCTGCTTCCCCCCTAACTGCTTTTCAAATGGAGCAGAAGCAGGGGCTCAGTGGAACTTTATACACTACAGCTCCCACAGTCCCTTATTTCAGCTGAACATTAGAAGGAACTTCTTGACAGTAAGATTGGCAAGGGAACCAATTGCATGGAGAGGTGGTGGGGTCTCTTTCTCTGAACATCTTCAAAAAGAGTCTGGGCAGCTATTTGCTGGGGGGCTTCAGCTGGAGAGCCTGCATTGAGCAGAGACTGGATTTGGCAGCCATGGGGCCTCTTCCAAATCTATGATTCTATTATTCATGGTCCATAGGAGCTGGGGCTTCTAGAAATTAAAGTTCAGAATACCCGAAAGGTCAAAGGTTTCCTTCTCTGACCTAAAAGGAGAATGTAGTTGTCCTCCACACTAATGCTCCCACCCTGTCCAAGGCAAACCTATGTAGCCCACTGGGCCTTTGTATTCTTTCTTTTCCCTCACCTCATTATTCCACCCATGTCACACACCTAAAGGAGGACTGTACAACACAGCATCCTCCATGTCTAAACAGAGCTTGGCAATCTGACTTTTTTGGACAATGATCTTCAGAGTCCCCCAGACAGTGTGGCCCTTCTGTGCCTAATAGTGTTGGCAATTCTGTTTGGCAAGCATGTCGCAGGTCAAGACGAAGTGAAGGGCATGCCCACTCTCAGTACAAAACAAGCACAGTTTCACTTCCCCAACTGTGCTTAAGGGCTCTCGCTTTCTTGGTTATGTAAAGCAGCTGTAAAATATAGGCGTGATATACACGACTATGCTGAAGCCAAAGCTATGGGGCTATACTTTGCCCTTAAACCCTCACAGAAAAGGATTTCATTTTTTTCCCTACCTCCAGATCATATGTTGGACTTCAACCCCACAAATCTCAACCAGCGTATCCGATGGCGAGGGATCCTGGGATTTGTAGTCAAAGCATCTAGAGCAGGGGTAGGCAACCTTTCCCCTTTAAGGGCCGAGGGACTTCAGCTCCCAGAATCCCAGGAGCTATTGGCCAACATGGGACTATTGGCCAACATGGCTGAGGCTTCTGGGAGCTGAAGTCCCTCGGCCCTTAAAGGGGAAAGGTTGCCTACCCCTGATCTAGAGAGCCCAAAGTTTCTGCACCTCCACTCCAAGACAAGTGTCAACATTGGGAAGGGATGATGGATTGACACCCAAGACGACAGCCACAATACAAAAGCTGGTCTCTTACCTAGGATACCAGCTCCATGGGGTCCTCCATTTTTTACACAGATCTGAGGCAGAACCTGATAGGAGAAAAGTTGTTGGAAATTTCTTAATTAATCAGTTCTGCACCATTTTAGTGGAGAGTAGGGTCATGAGATGCATGCAACCTTCCCCCGCAGGGTTGTTTTTGTGGTCCCCAGGGCTCCGAGAAAAATGTCTCAAAACTACTTTTTACATTCTAAAATGCCCCAAAATAATAATAATAATAATAATAATAATAATAATAATAATAATATGATTTACTTCTAGACCGCTTATTTCCAAAGGGAATCAAAGCGGGTTACAAGCATAAAAATAAAAGAATACAATAAGAAAGCAATAATACAGAAGTTGCAAAAAAAAGTGCAAATACACAGTCTCTCTAGTGGGTGTAAAAGGCAGTTCCATATGTTTGGAGCACTCTCAGACCTGGAGGGCTCCAAACGTTTCTGTGAAATTTTGTGAATTTTTCCATAGGGGCCCAGGATGTCCCAAAATCCTATCGACTACACACACACACACATATAGAGAGAGAGAGAAAGAGAAGGTGATTGGGGGAAGATTTTCCTTCACAGTTGCCCACTTCTGGCCTTTGGCTTGCTTGCCATATTCATTTGTTCAACATTACTGTAAGGCAGACAAGGATAATTCTGATTTTACGAGTAGCAGACAGTCCATAGCTGAGGAGACATACAAATTCAAGACTAATTTCAGTGTTCTTGCAACTAAATCATAATCAATTTGAAGGGTAAGTGGTATCATAGGAATACTGAAACAGTATCACAGCTAGAATCTAAAGGTCTCAGCACCAGACAAGACAGTTTGGAATCCAGCTACCTCCTCTCTCACAACATTCAGGAAGACTAAAGACAAACAGCAGCCACATGAACCAAGATTGACTTTCCCCCAATGTAGTTTGAACAACAGATCTGCACAATTCGTGATCTACCATGGTCCACAATGTATGCAACCCACCTGCTTTGTATTATAATGTGTCATATACTTGGCAGGAAACATTCCCAACCCTCTGTTTCTGCAATCCCAGGCAGGAAAAAAAAAATAACAAGTTTTCTAAAGAGAATCACAGAGTTGGAAGAGACCCCAAGGGCCATCCAGTCCAACCTCCTGCCATGCAAGAACTCTCAATCAAAGTATCCCCAACAGATGGCCATCCAGCCTCTGTTTAAAAACCTCCAAAGAAGGAGACTAGACCAACGTCTAGGGGAATATGTTCCACTGTTGAACAGCTCTTACTGTCAGGAAGTTCCTCCTAATGTTGAGGTGGAATCTCTTTTCCTGTAGCTTCCATCCATTGTTCCGATCCTGTTCTCTGGAGCTGCCGAAATCAAGCTTGCTCCATCCTCAGTATGACATCCCTTCAAATACTTAAACAGGGCTATCATATCACCTCTCCACTTTCTCTTCCCTAAGCTAAACATACCCAGCTCCCTAAGTCTCTCCTCATAGAGCATGGTTCCCAGACCTTTCACCATTTTAGTCACCCTCCTCTGGACACTCTTCAGCTGGTCAACATCCTTTTTGAATTGTGGTGCCCAGTATTGAACATCCTTTTTGAATTGTGGTGCCCAGTCCAATACTGGACAGAGTATTCCAGGTGGTGCCCAATCCAATACTGGACACAGTATTCCAGGTGAGGGCTGACCAAAGCAGACTAGAGTGGCACTATTACTTTCCTTGGCTAAGTCAGGCTTCTATGAAGGGCTAGGTAATTCTTGTTCTGATCAGACATTACTGACCTGACCAGAGTAGCTCGTGTACTGGTTTGAGTGTTGGACTATGACTCTGGAGACCAGGCTTTGAATTCCCACTTGGCCATCAAAACCCACCTTGGGCAATCACACTCTCTCAGCCTTCAGAAAACCCTGTGATAGGTTTGCCATATGTCAGAAATGACTTGAAAGCACACAACAACAAACAACAAAAAGACAGCAGTAGACGTCAAAAGACCCTAGTGATGTTCCTAAGGCCCTTGGAGGCTTCAGATTTGCAGGATTTGGTTTGATTTTTTTGTAAAATAACCCACCAAAGGCTGGTGCAACAGACACGGAATTCTGCGTTCCATTATTTATTCTGAGTACCACAATGGACCAGAGCACATGATCCTTCCAAACATAACAAAAAATAACCCATGCTTTCTTCACGTTAGCAGTAAAATTTAGGGCAGAAGGAGCCATTTTGTTGCTGTTATCCCAAACAACTTATCCTAGCTCTGGGAGTTAAACAACTGGGAGTCAAGAAACCTTGCCAATTTATTGCAAATCAGAGATTTACTAGTAGGCGTAGACTGACCACCATTGCTCTTTGTGGCCCTGCCTCCTTACCTTATGGTATACAGATGGTGGGGAGGTCACCAGCGTTGGGCAGAAAGAAGTCACTCCATGGGACAGTATCTTCTGTCCGACCAGAGAGAGTCCTGCTGCTACATCATCAGTGGCCACAGAAAAATCCACTCCAAAACCTCCTATGCAACAAAAGGACAAAGAGGTTGACTCCTTTACAGCCTAGGTGGCCTGACAGATTGTCTCTCTAGAAGTACACAACTTATCATGCCCATATATGCTTGGCAGATAGCTGCCTCTTTCCATCCCAAGGGACAACCAGCTTAGCTTTTGCATGTAAAGCAATCCTTCTCCAGTATGCTCTAGTTAGGACCATGTACTGACTCTATCAGAGGCTGGAAAAGCTATTTGAAAAGCTCAGCCACCATCTATATATGCAGAATTTTCTGCACTACTTGGATCAAGGGTGGAGAACATGGTCCTCCAGGTGTTAATGTACTCCAGCTCCCACCAGCTGTAGCCAGCATAGCCAGTTATAAGAACTGATGGAAGCTGTAGTCAAAAATCTACAAGGGAAGGCAGGTTGCTCATCTCCAGTTTAGAGGATGTTGATCTTCAGGATTCTTCCATTCCAGAACAAGTCCAAAGTCTCACCATTGATTTGTACATCAATGAACCCAGGTGCAATGATGCAGCCTCTGCAGTCCAGGCGAATGTCTGCAGGCTTCTTCTCATCAAAGAACAGCTTCTCTGGGTTTAGGATCTTCCCGTCTCTCACCCAGAGGTCCTCCCTAAAAAATGAAGTAACCAGTGACCGAGGGTCTCCAGGAGGTCTTACATGTAGGTAGGGAAAATAATGCTGAGGTTAGCTTGGCCTCCTGCAACCTGGAGGCTCTCCAAATGTGTTGGACTACAACTCCCATTCATCATCATCATCATCATCATCATCAGCCTTTATTGTAGTCAACAGACCATAGGCAAACATAAAAAACAAACTTGATAAAACATGAAATTTACAACACATAGAACATATGGGTGGCCACAAAAAATAATATATTACAATTGTAAGATGGTCACCACCAGGTAAAAGGGGAGTAAATAAAACAGGTTTAAAACAACTCCCATAACAACCTATAACTTAAGTTTATCACTGTTATCATTTGGGACACCAGTTTTTCCTTTTCTTACAAGATTATTTTTGACACGTAATTTCCCGAGTTTTGATAGCGGAGAAAATAAACTTAGCAACTCCCTCGGTGATTCTCTTGTCTTTATCTGCTAGTAAAAAATTTAAATACCATTCTGATGATTTACCTGGTCTACTTTTCAGCAAAGGTGACATTATTTTTAGTCTAACATCCCTATAAAAAGAGCAGTGAAGGAGGACATGGGACAATGTTTCAACAAGACCCTCTCCACGTTAACAGTTGATCTTTGCAGATTAGGACAATTACCTTTCTGTTCTTTTGGGTAAAATTTGATTTTGAGTTCCTGCATGGCAGAATGGGGTTTGACTGGATGGCCCTTGGGGTCTCTTCCAACTCTAGGATTCTATGAGCAAACACGATTCTTGTACTCCATTTGAAGAAAGCGTCCCTCTAAGGGCCTTTGCAGACTGCCAGAAATAGTGCAAATCTGAGTCCACTTTTAGGGTTAGGGTTAGTGCTAGGGAATCATGGGAATTGTTTTTTTCCCCCTGAGACATTGAGCCTTCTCTGTCAGAGAGCTCTGGTGCCACAATAAACTACAGTTCCCATGATTCCCTAACCCTAAAAGTGGACTCAATTTGCACTATTTCTGGCAGTCTGCAAAGGCCCTAACTTAGCAGAATTACATTGAATCATCCCTTGCTAAATGCCAGCCTATATTTTGGAATTGTTAACCCATTTATACCAGTCAACATACCGATGTTGGCTGGGGAGTGGGATTAAGGCACCAAGGAAGGCCAATGCTGTGCGCAATCCAGCCATTTTATGCACGTCACACACATCAGAGAAAATGGGAAGAAAAGCAGTGTGTCAGCCAACGTAAATCCTCACCTTTGCAGTTCATGATTTTTCAAAATCCAGCAGTTGGCAAACTGGAAGACTGGAGGATCCCAGGTGGATTTGTCAGATGGCATCATCCAAGCATATCCCTGAATGGGAAAGGTAAAGGTAAAGGTAACGGAAAAGGAAAAGGAAAAGGAACCAACATATGGGCAGAAAAAGTCAGAAAGGAAGAATGCAACTTGGCAAAGAAGATGACAGGAGGCATAAAGGAAGAGTCAAAAGAGTCAAATGTGGGGGCATGAGAGGGCCTTTTTCAAGGAACACCCAAGCTGGGGAATGATTCCCACAAGCAATTCACTTTCACCTATTATATTATATTATATTTTTATTTTTATCCCATCTTTCTCCCAAAAGGGACCCAAGGCAGTTCACAATATAAAAACACATTAAAAAAATCTATCTATCTATCTATCTATCTATCTATCTCTATATCTATCTATCTCTATCTCTATATCTATCTATCTATCTATCTATCTATCTATCTATATGACAGTTCAAATAACCTAGTTAAAAAATATATTATATTTCAGACACCAGCTGAAACTAGTATAACTCTTATTGATTTTCACTGGCCTTTTTAATCGCTTTACTCCCATTATAAATTTTATGTTGTTTCTGTATACCATGCAAGTTTTCCACATATAGCTAAAGCTGTTGCATTTTTTTTTTTTATGGATTGGCTTTTATCTCAATACAAGTGGACTGCGATTCGGGAGCCCAGGTTTCGAATCCCAACTTGGCCCATTGAGTGACCTTGGGCGAGTCACACTCTCTCAGCCTCAGGGGGAAGGCTGCAATGGCAAACCTCCTGTGAACAAATCTTGCCAAGAAAACGCAATGATAGGTTTGACTTTGGGTGGTCATATGTTGGAAACGACTGGAAGGCACACAACAACAACAACAACAACAAATGGTATTATCGGCATATTTTAAATTGCTATTAGCAGTTCCAGTATTGCCAAGCCTTATTGATATTATTTTATCAGATTTTACGTGATATCCTTTGACTGCTTTTGCTATTTCTATTCTCACTATAAATGCCACCCCATTTCTTCTTATCGATTTGACGGGACACAATAATTTATTATTATTATTATTATTATTTGAAACATGGTTTATACATCATTATACATTTGGCCCTCCGTATCCACGGATTCTTTAACCATGGATACAAGCATCTATGGTTTGAAAATGTTAAAATATATATATATATATATATATATATATATACATTCCAAAAAGCAAGCCTTGAATTTACCATTTTATAAAATTTTACTCTGCCATTGTATTTATCGGACTTGAACATCCATGGATTTTGCGATCCACAAAGGGTCCTGGATCCAAACCCCAGTGGATATGAAAGGTTATGCTGTAATGTAATGTGATGGATTCGCATTATATATTGGATTATTCCCATAATGTATTGGATTATTTTCTGAAGTGTGGCAGCAGCCTGAAATCGATGAAGAAATACAATTTCTTCAAAGGCAGCCCCAGTTCCTACTTTGCATAAATTTACATAGCACTGTCATAGAGCCTTTTCTGACAGAGAGCTCTGTGGCCCCGAAAAAACTACAAATCCCAGGATCCCATATATATATATATATATATAGGGATAAGATTCCTTGAAAGGCAACCCAGTTCTTACTTTGGATAAATTTACATAGCATTTGCATAGAGCCTTTTCTGACAAGAGAGCTCTGTGGCCCTGAGAAAACTATAAATCCCAGAATCCTCTCTCTCTCTCTCTTATAGATAATGTAATCGATGAAGGGATAAAATTCCTTCAAAGGCAACCCAGTTCTGACTTTGCATAAATTTACATAGCATTTGCATAGAGCCTTTTCTGACAAGAGAGCTCTGTGGCCCCGAGGAAACTACAAATCCTGAAGTGTGGCATCGATGAAGGCATAAGATTCCTTCAAAGGCAGCCCCAGCTACTACTTTGCATATATTTACATAACATTTGCATAAAGCGTGCTCATTGGTTGAAACCTCCACACTGGGAAAAGGAGGGAGGATAGCAGCCAGTCCCAAATAGGAGTCCCGCGCTCAGCCTTACCGGCTCCCACCCAATTCTTCTCCCTGAGGCGCCCAGCACAGCAAAGCCTCTCGCCCTCCGCCGGCAGTTATGGCGGTCACGTGACAGCCCTGGACGCCTCCGGTGAGGGACGCTAAAGTGGGTGGTCCCCGAGAGTCACGTGAGCCGCGCCGCGCGGCCGCCATGATAGGAAGGGAACGAGGCGACGTTCCGTTGCGATGGAGTTCTGCCTCCATGTTGGTGAGGTCACTGCCGTCCTCAGTGGTCTCCACACTGTGCCCTTGTAAGGGATTTCGGACTTCGGCTCCCAGTAGCCTCAGCCATGTTGGCCAATAGTCTGGGATTCTGGGAGCTGAAGTCCAAAATCCCTTAAAGAGCACAGTTGAAGGGGCGAGGCCTGAGGGACAAACCGCCTCAGAGGCTGTTGTTCTCCACACTGCAGAAATAACCCACTTTGACCTCACTTAGGTCCAAAACAGACTGCAGAAATAATCAAATTTGAAAACCACTTTAACTTCTGGGAACTGTAGTGTTTGTGAGACATTGAGCCTTCTCTGTCAGAGAGTTCTGGTGCCACAGTAAACTACAATTCCCAGGATTCCCTAGTACTCAGCCAGGGCAGTTAAAGCGGTCTCGAACTGGATTATTTCTGCAGTCTGTTTTGGACCCTAAGTCTACAAAAACTCATGGTACCAACTGCTTTCTTTCAGTGAGGACCAAAACACACTGCAGAAATAATCCACTGTGAGACCGCTTTAACTGCCCTGGCTCAGTGCTAGGGAATCCTGGGTATTAGAGGTTGTTGTGGCACCAGGTCTCTCTGACAGAAAAGGCTAAATGTCTCACAAAACTCCAGTTCCCAGAATTCCATAGCATTGCGCCAGGGCAGTTAAAGCAGTCTCAAACTGAATTATTTCTGCAGTGTCTTTTGGTCCATACTTTATCTCACAAAAAGCACATATATATGTATATATACACACACACATACATTCTCCTTTTTGTGAGGTAAAGTATGTTTAATAATATGATATAATGTATAATGCCTGATATACATCCAAAACACACTGCACTGAGTGACCATGGAAACCCACCCAGGGACCTTGAACCCACAAATCACACTCTCTCAGCCTCCAGGGAAGGCAATGGCAAACCTCCTCTGAATAAATCTTGCTAAGAAAATCACATGATTGGTTTGCCTTAGGGTCACTATAAGTCGGAAATGACTTGAAGGCACACAATAACAACAACAAAAGCTTTTATTTGGGAATTAATAAGACCACTGTGGGGCAATGGTTCTGGGCACTGCAGCCAGAAGGTTGTGAGTTCGATCCTACAGAGCTACTCAGCCTTCAATCCTTTTGTAATTGGGTAAAATGAGTACCGTACTGTCTCAGTACAGGCTACTGTCAGAACAGAAGATGGCGAAATAGAATGGTTCCCAATTAGCAAAGAGGTCAGAACAGTATGCATCCTTTCACTCGATCTGTTCAACTTGTAAGCAGAACATATTGTAAGAAAAGCAGGCTTGGACACAGAAGAAGGAGAAGTGAAAATAGGAGGAAGGAATATCAACCATCTAAGATATGCAGATGACACCATAATACTAGCAGAAAACCTCCCAGACCTGGAACACCTACTAAGGAAGATAAAAAGGAAAATGCAAAGACAGACTTAATATAAAGAAAACAAAAATAATGACCACCAAGGACCTTCACAAGTTCAACTTAGACAATGAAGAAATAGAAATAGTCAAAGAATTCCCATACCTGGGATGAAACCTTGATAGAAATGGGGATTGCAGTCAGGAAATTAGAAGAAGGCTAAGAATGGGGAGGGAGGCTATGAAAGAACTAGAAAAGATCCTAAAATGCAAAGATATACAACTCAGCACAAAAGTTAGAATCATACAAGCCATTGTATTCCCTATTACCATGGATGGATGTGAGAGCTGGACAGTTAAAAAAGATGATAGGAGAAAAACCAATGCATTTGAGAGAATGTGGGAGCCAAAAGGACAAACAAAGGGGTCCTAGAGCAGATCAAGCCAGAAACCTCCCTGGAAGAAGCCCAGATGACCAAAGTGAAGCTGTCGTACTTCAGACACATCATGAGAAGAGACGACTCTCTGGAAAAAAAATAATGCTAGGAAAGGTGGAGGGAAGCAGAAAGAGAGGAAGGCCACATGCCAGATGGATGGACTGTTAAAGAGGACACAGGTATGGGGTTGCAGGATTTATGCAGAGGATAGGGGCTCTTGGAGATGTCTCATCCCTAGGATCGCTGTGGGTTGAGATCAACCCAAGGGCAGTTAACAACAAAAATGAGTACCCAGCTTTTTGGGGCAATTGGTTTACACACTGTAAGCCCCTTACAGAGTGCTGAGTTAAGCTTTTATTCAGTAATGCCCTCCATTTGTCTGGCATGTCCAACATTTTCTAGTGCCTTGTCCTCTATGGTTAAGGCATCTGGTCACCTTGCAAAGGGGAGAATCTATGAGATGGGAAAAGTACCCTAGTTCAACCCTTTGAATTAAGGAGGAATTCTAACCCGCTTCTCCCCAATCCAATACGTTGGGCCTGTAGAAATTTCGTTTCCGCCATTTGTCATAAGCCTTGGATTCATTTTTCTGATCGTCTATCAGCACCTCAGGCCCTTAAGGCAACAATAATGAGACGAGAGGCAGATAACAGCAGGAGGCGAAAAGCTCCACAACTGACTGACTCTTGGACTTTAGCCCATCGCCTGTAGGTTCGTGATTAAACCCAGCTTTTTTGCTGCTCTTCTGGCACACTGCAAGGAGCTTCATTTACTTTGGTTGTGGGTTCGATCCCAGGGCTCCAAGGTGGACTCAGTACATGATGCTGAAATGAGGAGAGATCTGGGGCCCAGGATCCAGAGGATCTCTATGGATTTGGTGTATCTTTACAAACAAAAAAAGAGTCTTTGTTTCTCCAGCTCGCATTCTCCTGCAGAGAAAATGACATGGTAGCAAAGGAAAATTACCCATCATGGCACTACATTTCCACAGCGGTGGGACTGTGTGTGCCTGCGAAGCAATAAGATGTGCTGATGCTGTGCAGTAAGCTATGCAATAAGCTGTGCTGCTAGTAGTAATAAACATGTGTACAGAGATCTTGCAGCACCTTTGAGAATAACTGAAAGACGTTGGCAGCATGAGCTTTCCTAATAATAATAATAATAATAATAATAATAAATTTTATTTATAACCCGCCCCTCTGCTCGGCAATCGGGGCGGCGTACAACAGAATTAAAAATACAACAATTAAAACAATTTCTACCTCCCACCTCTTACCCACACACCCCTTAAAACTGAATTAAACTGTCATAAATTAAAAACAGCCGAGATAAGATAAAATACAGCAGGTCACCTTCACGATGTCACAATATCAACATTACAATATTTCAATGTATCAATATCAATATTCAGTATATCAATCATCAGTATTCAAAATTACAAGCCAGGCGGTTATTCCGGGAAGGCCTGCCGGAAAAGATCCGTCTTTACTGCCTTTTTGAAGGCAGTAAGAGTGGTAATAAGACGGATCTCGTCCGGCAGGCCATTCCATAGTCTGGGGGCGGTTGCGGAAAAGGCCCCCTGGGAGGTCTGCGAAAGATTCCAGTCTACTTCCTCAGATGCATCTAGTGGAGTGGAAACCACAGACAGACAGATACATGCCATATGGTACGTGAGCATGGCAATTCAACATCCTTCGTGTCTGGAAATGAAATCGCAAGTCCAGTTTTAACTATGGTTGTTAGTGAAAAGACGGCTTGAAGGAACAGACACCACCATTCAGTACAGAGATACAGCAGTGGAAAGAGCACTTGACCAGCGTGGTTTGTAGCTAAAACACATGATTCTTGCCCATTGCTAAAGGATTTCCTGACAACAGGCCTGACTTCTTAATAAAGGCTTGTGATATGGCTGTGACGAAGGCAAGGAGAACAGGAGCCAAAGGCTGAGTCACTCCATCTGGAAGGTGCTGCAAAAAAAGCAGGATCTTCCTCTTCTATTGCTGCTGTGGTGGCCGCTTTCTTTGCTAACAAAAGACCATTAATCCTGATCAAATCCCTCCAAAGAGCACCGAAGCCTTCAGGAAGATTTTTTTTTTAAATCATTTTTTAAATTTTCTTTTTAGCATTATGTTCAGATACCTCCTAGTGCTTGCTCAACTTCTCTCTCTGCTTTCCTTTTTGCTGTATTTCTAACAGTCATGATTAGAGGAGATGGGAATTCCTCAGCACGGCCAAATTGTCAGGGGAAATGATGAACAGGAAACAAAAGGTGCATTCAATGCAATATATATATATTTTTTAAAAAGCGTGGCTGTAATTATGGAGTAGATAATAGAACTGTTCAGTAATACAGTACTGAAAACAGTAATACAGGTAGTGCTGGCTCCAGATTTGGGCTGGGTGGGTGCGTATGTTGGGCAAAGCCCTTCATACTCTCACTGGGCCTATGCATCATTTCTGTTTTCAGCTGCTCTATTTCCTCCTTGCTTAAAAGTCCATGTTCACTTAGAATCACAGAGTTGGAAGGGACCCCAAGGGCCATCCAGTCTAACCCCCTGCCATACTTGCACAAACCGCTAGCAAACAAACAACTGATGCCCATCTTCACCAACACTAGCCTTTTTGTGTTCTTGTCAAGGAAACAATCAACCTGCAGAGTTTACAAATGTTAACGTTTAGATGACAACTCTCAGGAACTTCCAATCATCATGGCCATCATGCTGAGCGTTTTAGATTATCACAGGCCAAATCTCCACCGGGATTGTAGCCGTCACCAACAGATCTTATCGCACTGTCCTATTCCCAAGCAATAGGCAGTCCATATCCAAACCAGTCTTCTCCCGCAGCTTTTCACGAACAGGATTCCCATTCATGAAAAACTGCAGGACAAACCGGGTTGGATTCAGGTTGCCTAATGTCTGGCAGTGCATTGGTGACGGCTACAACCCATGTCTATCCTAGCACGGATTTGGCGTGCGATAATCTCCATTGTCTAAAAAAAAACAAAGCAACTTTCCCAAGCTCTGATGCTACATTGGGCTGCTCCATGCAATGTATAAAACATCTGCATTGGCCATATAGCAATTCCAGCAGCACCAAAAATCCACCAAGCAGTCATATCTCTATTGGGCCAACCAAAATGCACAATATATGTTGCAAGCTTTCGAAGCTTCACTAGCTTCTTCTTCATCAGGCAAACAGGAGGGGGGAAAATGAAGATGTTATTCCTAGGCCTGCGTTTTGATGTTTCTCTTCTTAGTTAAGATGATATGGAGGAGCATATCTTGCAGGCTGGCACCTCTTCCTTCTGGCCATGTAGCAACTGGGAGATTCCCAAAGTCCAGGAAATTTAACATCCGTTTGCAACACAGATGGTGGCTTTTTGTTGTTACTCCATGCAAAGTGTTGCAGTTTGGACCACCTTCCCATAGTGCGAATTGTTCTCAGGTCCTGGACCAGCTCCAGCTGCTGAATCTCACAACTGAGTCCTTTTGGACAGGAATGGCTAATAAAAGACTCATATTTGGTCTGGGAGTAAAAAAAGACTAGGGGGAGGACTTCTTGGCCACACTCCTTGAAGGGTTCTGGAAGGTGTAGTCCAAAAAGCAACTTTTCCTAGCTTGGTCAAGAACATGAATGTCAGCAAGTGCCCACTTATGCTGGCCCTTGAAAATGTCCCTCAAGCAGAGGTCAAGTTTGCCATGAAGAACATGCTTGGTGATCTCTGGGAAGGAACATTCCCACCTGTTCATTTGCCTAAAAGTTTGCAAAATATTTCCCAAGACCTGTTAGGTTTTCTAGGATACTGATCAAAAGGAGGAAAAAGCCAGTGCTATCTAAGGGGAATGGGAGCCAGTGTGGTGTAGTGGTTTGAGTGGTGGATTATGATTCTGGAGACCAGGGTTCAAAACCTGTCTCGGCCATGTAAACCCCACTGGGTGACTTTGGACAAGTTGCACTCTCTGTCTTAGTCTTAGGCAGGGGTAGGCAACCTTTCCCCTTTAAGGGCCGAGGGACTTCAGCTCCCAGAATCCCAGGAGCTATTGGCCAACATGGGACTATTGGCCAACATGGCTGAGGCTTCTGGGAGCTGAAGTCCCTCGGCCCTGAAAGGGGAAAGGTTGCCTACCCCTGTCTTAGAGGATGGCAATGACAAACCCCCTCTGAAGCAACCTGCCAAGAAAACCTTGTGATAGGGTTGCCTGGCTTAGGGTCACTGTAAGTGAGAAATGACTTGAAGGCACACAACAACAATGACAGTCTAAGGGGAATATAGGAGCACAGGCTGAATAATTGGTTTGTGCTGGCTGGGGATTCTCAGAATTATGGTCCAAAAAGCAGTATTTCCCAACAGTGTCCATGAAAGAACCTAAGAAGCTGCCTTATATGAAGCCCACTGCTTCATCTACTTCAGTTTTTCCTGCATCTCCTTCCCTAACAACCTGATGCCATCCCAAAGTGTTGCACTATAAAAACTACCACCGTCTCCACCCACCATGGCCAACCCCATCAGCTTTGTTCTCATCATGCTGTCAAATGTTGGTTGGATCTGTCATGAGTTGTGTATATGGTTGTGAAATTAGTTATTAATGCAGTATTATAGGAGGTATTATTTTGAACTTGTATAACGTGTGTGCGTATTGTGAAAATGGGGGATGATGAGAGGTGTAGTGTTGGGAACGAACCTTGATGATGGTTTACGGTGAAGACAATTGCTTGGTACAGGAATGGACAGATGTGTGTAGGATGTGGTTCCAGGAAAAGAGATGTAGAGGGGGAAGCCAAAGGTTTTTAAGGGAGGCTGGGTGATCAGACAAATGGATGGTAGTACATGGATATGTATTGATTTATGGATGAATCATAGTAAAGCCTGCAAAGTGTTATGGGGGGGGTACTGTGGCTATTGAGTTTGTCTTTGGGGATGATAGCAGTTCTGTCTGCAAACATCTTCCTGCCAACACCTAGTTTCTGGAATAAAGTTCTTGCTGTTTGAAAGGTTGAAGGCTGGTTGACTGAACTGTGGTGGGAGAGGACAGTTCTTGAGACATACATATCAACACACGCTTAAGCCACAATTTAATGGTGGAAAAAGTGTTCACGTTTGACTCCATATTGGCCAGGATCCAATTGGTCAGCCTAATGACCGGTCACAAGAGGAGGAAGGAACAGGGTGACCAAGGGAAGGATCCTCGGGTACATTCCAGTGTATGTTTCTGGGTTGGGGATAGTGAAAGCCATTCTGTCCAGAGAAAAATCTGGCCTGCCTATGAGTACTGGGAAACTGGCAGCATACCTTTTATTTCTATCAAAGATGGCTTTTGACTGCCTTCCCTCTGCCACCAGTATTGTCAATTAAAAAGAATACAAGGCACTTTTAGTTAACAATGTGGGATATATCGAAGTAGTAGTAGAAGTCATACACAAGATATGGAATGTGTAAAAATAGGTTTAGCACCTAGCAAAAGGTGTAAGCAATGGGATTCCATATTTTGTAATAAACAAATGTGATATCAGGGGAATATATAGCATGTTACAGTTGGGCCTCCGTTTTTGCGAGGGATTCGTTCCGGACCACCACCACCCTCCGCAAAAATGGAGATTTGCCAATATTGATTTTAATGGAGGTCGCCCCTCTGTGAATATGCAAAACCACGGACTCCAAGTCTGAAGAACAGAGGGGTGACTGTAATTCTATTCGATGAAGTTCCTCTTAACTCAGAGGTTCCTGTCCTGTGCCCTACTTAAAACTCTCAAGACTATTCACACATTGGTTGGAACTGACTCTTCATGCAAGGCAAATGTTTTAAGCTATTAGCAACTTTAGCTAAACTGAATTCAAAGATAATAGCCGTGTTAATCTGTAGAATCAGTATGTAGAGAGATCTTGTAGCACCTTTGAGACTCACTGAAAGAAAGTTGTTGGCAACATAAGCTTTCATAGACTTCAGTCTACTTCCTCAGATGCTTTTGGAGTTGATGGATTTCCACTCCATTCGGCTAAATCTGGTGCTTTCTGTAGTGTAGTTGTGCTAGTCTGTAGAATCAGTATGTAGAGAGATCTTGTAGCACCTTTGAGACTAACTGAAAGAAATTAGTTGGCAGCATGAACTTTTGTAGACTTCACCTTGATGTACAATATTGTGCTTTGTATTATGATTCTGGAGCCCAGGATTCACATCCCCACTGAACCATGGAAATCCAGTGGATGACTTTAGGTGTCATGCTATCTTGGCCTCAGAGGAAGGCAAAGGCAAACCTCCTCTGAACAGATCTTGCCAAGAAACCCCTGTGATAGATTTGCCTTAGGGTCACCATAAGCAGAAATAAACATACAACTAAGTAGGGCGGACATGGGTAGGAAGGAGGGTCCAGTGAGGCAGTGCAGAAAACTGGTAGCAGGACTGTGAATCACCAAAGCAGCACCACAGCACTATTGCAGAGAAGTGTGATAGTGATTGTTTCCATTCCAGTATGTTTCCATTTCCTTAAACAATGTGATTGCTGTGAGACAGCAAGCTGGTGTGATAAAGTCTGTTATACCTATAACGTCAAATTACCTTCCTACACTAGGATTTCAAGCTCATCTTGTTTGTTCCCACTCTCTCTGCACTGGTGTATAAACACCTAAAGCCTGGTTTGTTCTCATGTTTTATTTTACTGATAATTCAAAGGTCAAAGGTGTTCTTCACAGTGTCAATAAGAAAAGGGTACTGATGAGCTTTGGCAAGTTGTCAGTGAAATTCCAGTTGCATACACCAGGGAGAGAGCACACTTCCCGATTTATCTTTGTCAGGCTAGCACACAGGTGCCTCTATACCCTTAAGCAATGAATCTCCTATGGCCAGAACCTTTTTTTCTTCTTTCTGCAGTTGTTGATTATGTTGGCACCTTCCTTGTCATGAACTGTCTCTTGTTGTTGGTCTTGGAGAACCAAATTCAAGAGTTAAGTATTTCTGTCAGTTCACTTTGGAACACCTTCTGAGAAACAGGTTTTTTTGAGCAGGAACCCCATCAAGACATTAAAACACTAAGCTTGGAGACAGTAGAGGTGAGACAACACTCCAAGAGCAAGAGGCTGTACATCAAGGACAGTGAACATGTGGTTCTCCAAATGGTGCTTGGACTGCAACTCTCATTATTCCTTCCCATTGGCTATATGAAAGCTATGTTACCATACATTTCCCACTGCTGGTGCTGTATTTGTCCAGAAAAGCTTTGCTGCTGCTTGCTCTGGCTGCTTTACTACTTTGCTGCAGGTTCAAAAGCAATGTTCAATACCTGGGTGTGTACATTCAGGGTCTAGATATCATTTTCCCTCCCCCAAACCTAGAGGACTGTACCCTGGGAAGAAAGTGCCCCATGGTAAATCATGCCTCCAAATTTTTCTGTGGAACGTAATCTGCCACAGAAATTTAATTTTGGCTCCCAGGCCTGTTTTGGGATGGGAAAATGTGTTAGAAACAGGAAGTGACCTCATCAAAGCATTATATAAGCCTTATAAAAAGTTTATCAGGAGTCACCATCAGTATTCACCAGCAGAAAAAAAGACTCTCTGTATGTGTGTGTGTTGTGTCGTATGCCTTCAGGTCATTTCCGACTTATGGTGACCCTAAGACCACCTTATCATGGGGTTTTCCATTGCCATTCAAAGGGGCTCTCGAAAAGGAAAGCCCTACTTTTTTTACTTTTTAAAAGGTGTGGCTATTCTTTTGCCTACCAGAAGAAGGAATCACTGGTCTCATGGAACAGGCTTTCTGATCCAATAATTGCTTTTATTAGGATCCTAGTCGGAAGGGCAAGACCATCCACATCTCTCCAGAACACAGGCTGAATCCTGGCAAGCTGAATGCAGTTGAAGCAAGCCAGAGGAGGAGGAGGAGGTCCAAAACTGGAAACTTTTAAAAACCAGATGAGAAATCAGGAAGGAAGAGAAATACATATGACTGTCACACCTCAACCAAGATTGTTGGAAGTTATGAGGGAGACCATGAGAAGCCACAAAAAACAGCGTTGGTGGATCACATACATTCTGCCTATCCCTGATCTAATGCTGAATTTTCTGCTCTGACTCAAATAGATGGAAATGTCACAGACTGAATGTGGATTTTCTGAATGAAAAGCACCTTGTGTTGTAATTCCTTCCCTAAAGATTCCAAATCTCATTTGAAGAGAACCCATCTATTTTACAGCATATTTAGCAGACAAAACCAGGCCCATGTTCTAAGACGCTCTTAAACATGGTTACAATACATGAGTTAGCATCTCACACACGAAAATAGGCATACTCTTACTACTGACCTAAAACAAATGAAAAACAAAACTGCAATGGAACCATTCAAAGATATAGGCATGTTAGTCCGTAGAATCAGTATGCAGAGAGATCTTGTAGCACCTTTTGAGATTTAATGAAAGGAAGAATTTGGCAGCTTGAGCTTTCATAGACTTCAGTCTACTTCCTCAGATGCATATGCATCTGAGGAAGTAGACTGAAGTCTACGAAAGCTCATGCTGCCAAATTCTTCCTTTCATTAAATCTCAAAAGGTGCTACAAGATCTCTCTGCAATGGAACCAATAATTGGTTAAACTTCTAATCAACATTTTGTCTTCACTAAGAACATATCCAGTCCTAACCAGCTTTGGTTTTAATTCCCAGCTCTCTTGGTGAGATCCAGAAAAGAGCAGGGGGGCAGGGAGGAAGATACTCATCTCTCTCCAACTCGCATTTGACACCAATCCTCTTACAATGCACCTGGCTAATATTATCCCTTGCTGTTGTCGCTGCTTCACTTGCCTCCTTTTGTCTGACTCCCTCCCACTCTCTTCTCCTCTGCAGGGCTGACTCATCCTGCAGTACACATAGCTTCAGAGTAAAATCAAAGCAAGGAAATCTGTTCTGGCCACCAAAAATGTATCTGCACATCCAAAGAGCTACTCGGTCTCCCCTTTTGTTTATTTTAATTTGACACTGCGAAGTCTGACATTGCACAACCCCTGACATCTCACACTGGAGAGTCGAGCAAGGTGAGGGCAATGTTTGCTGTGCTGGTCCAATCTCTTGAGGCTTGCTGAAGGGCTGACTGAATGAATCACAGGTTCTCAATGGTCCAAATCACTGAAGATGTCTGCTGATGTAATGCAGGGATATCTCAACCTGATTCATGTTCCCTAGAATGGACTACGGAGGACTGGAGGGGAGGGGGGAATGTGTGTATATGTGTGTGTGCACCACTGCCTGTGCAAAACTGCAGAGCTAGAAACGTCAGACTTAATCTGGGGCTGTGCAGTGAATGTTGGTTTCCTGACAATCTGAATAATTTCTGTGGTTGGTCTCCCTCTTTGCTTTGCTCCATCTGGCATCTTTGTTATTTCTCACAGTACCAGCATATGCAACCATTTATATTTTATACAATCAGTTGGAAGGCCATCGAATTCAACCGCCTGCTCAGTGCAGGAACCTGTACAGATCAGCTTTGTGAAACAGAACAAACAGCAAAAGCCATCAATGAGCATTAACCGAACAAACAGCTCAGCAATGGGAACAGATACCTCACACAAAGTGACGGCATGCTAAAATCTGTGTATGACAAAGGAGAAACCTTCAAAACCAAAGAATAGCAACCATTTATGTTAAGCAAAGTCCTAACGTGTGCCACTGTGAAGCCATGTTCTTCCCATGAAAGTAGTGGCATTGTGTCAAGCCAAAGGTCATTTGCTATAATGGAGTGTGTTCCTTGGGTATGTAGATGTGACAGAGTATGGGATTGCTGCCTCAAGTAGGTGTGCAACTGGGACAAATTGGGTTTAGATGCCTGGTTGGTAAAACCCTTACAAATAGGGCAGGAGTTGACTTGGTGACCCTTGCTACGGTACACTTCTTGAAAAGGGCTTTGGAGGCCATACAAAGTCAAACTGACCACCAAGAAAGTCAGGGAGGAAAAAAACAACCAGGAATGGGGAAAGTCTACCACGCTCCCCCCCCCCCCAACTCTCTCTTTCTCTCTAAATAATTTGAAGAAAAATTTGGAAGGTTACTCAGTACTAGCTATCCGAGGCAAATTGCATGACGGATAAAAAGGAACCGAGGAGAAAGTAATTCTTTCTTGGCACTATTCATGTTGGTGCCTGAAGGGGCAGGTTTATCGCCAAAAGATACTCAGCCTTGGAGCATTCTGTGGATGGATCTGCCGAAATGCAAGACCTTTTTGTGTGAAGCAGAGACCATGAAGAACTGCAGACCCTTTTCACAACATTCCTCTGAGAACACTGTTGTTAATACCAAGCCAAAAAATCTCAACTACACTTGGAGCGAATGCAAATTGGTAGCTCTCTTGGAAGAGAAGGCCAGTGCGCTACAGCTACATGCTGAGTCCCTTCAGTGCATTAGAGAACATGAGGACTTCCCTCAATTTGCGCATTTGATACACAGCCATTGGTAACGACTCTTTTCTAACTAATTGTGGATCCATCTGACTGCGTCATCTACTCTACATTTAAAGTTTGCTAATCAAAATATCATGGGTGACATGAGCAAATGCTTTGCAGAAATCTAGATAAAGGGTATCCAGTCTTTCCCCTTAACCAGTGACCAGATTTAAAAATGTTAGTTTGGAGGGACTTGTTCTTGACAGACCCATGCTGGCTCCTACTAATCACTGCATAGTCACCTCAATTCTTCCAGTCTGTTCTTAAATTTTTCCCAGCATCGAGGTCAGGTGGATCTGCCTGTAGTTCCCTGGATCTTTTTTGAATTGGCACCTCACCCATTCTCCAGGACCTCTAAAAAAAGTGATGGCAAGAGGTTCAGCAATTTCCTTCAGTTTTCTGGGATGGTTTATCTGGCCCCACAGATCTGAACTTATTCTGGTTAACTAGGCAATGCCTATCTCCTTATCAATCTTGATTAACAATATGGATCCTTACTAATGTTTCTGCCGATGCATGAATGCACATCATTCTTTTTTGGGAAAAACTGAAGCAAGATATGAGTTCTGCCTCTTTGTTATAATCTGTTAGCATTTTACCATTCTTACTAAGGAATGGCCCCACTGTTTCCTTGGTTGTTTTTACTTTGAATGCATCTGGAAAACCCTTTTTGTTGCTCCATGCTTGCCTAGCCAGTTTCAGATGCGATTCAAAAATAAATATCCGAAAATAAAGGTGTTCTTATTCAGTTTTTCAACATTGTTTTGGAATCATTCTGTACCATTCCTGCACATTTGTACTCTTCCTTGGTGATTTGTCCTTCCTTCCATTCCTTTATACGTTTTCTTCCTTCTTGAGTTTGCTGTGCTGCCACATTGACTTTCTCAGATGTTTCCATTTTCTTCTTCCATGGAATTGTGCTTGTGCTTTTATCAACCCCCTCTCCATGAACTCTACCCTTGCTGGGTGTCTTTTATCTGTACCACTCCCTGGCTAAGGAATTCCATCCAGTATTTCCCTGAGATTGATAAAATTTCCTGAAATCCAACATCCATGTTTGACTATATTCCTCTTTGGTTTGTCCCTCAGTCATACACAGTTTCCCTTAAAGTACCAACTGCTTTGATTCCAGTGACCAACTCCTCCTTACTGGTTAGGATCCCTTTGTTCCTTTACTTTTTGCAATAGAAATTTGACTAAAGGCATGTGAGTGTAAATGTCACCACTTATTCCTTTATAAATATACAGAAGTAGAACCATCATGTGACCCCAACCCTACCATCCTAGTCCTGCCAATGGAGGGACATATGGTAAAACATAAAATGTGCCCTTTGCAGTTTACAGTTTGTATACCTTTCTTACTTAGGTATCTTTACCCATCTAAAAGCTGCATAAAGAGATGAAGCCTTATCTCACAGTCTATGCATATTCACTAACAAAAGTAAGCTCCAGTTTATTCAAAGGGCTAATTCCCAGATATGTATTGGGCTCAGAGACTCCTGAAACACTGGGCAAGTTTCTGCCTGTCAAATATAGAGAACACTGAGCAGGATTTGCATATCCCCTGTGTTTCTGAGGCCAAATCTGGCTCCACATATGTATAGTATGTGAATTTCCTAAAATACATATTGCATACCCTGCATACCCTACATTATTTGGGTACAAATATTTGTTATAGAAGCAGTTAGATATACAAAAAGCATGAACCTGGAAGTCATGATGGCATTTAAGTGAAGTCATGGGTGGGTCACACAGATCTGGAGGCATGTGTAAAAGACCCATGTAACTCAATGGCTGTGAATATTGCAGCTTCCTACCTCCTGCTGTGTGCATTTCCTCCTGTAGGTCACAGATAAAGATTTGCCAAGCCTAAAGCATTAAGCCAATCCTTCTGCTAGCCCCCACTGTACTTTCCCATACCCCTGATCCTATCTCAAACTCCACGAGGTTGTCCTGATCTTAATCACTGCTTGATTAAACCAATGTCTGTGCCATCAACCAAAAATATTCCTTTTGTCACTCTGAAGTTAAAACTATCCACCAAATAGGAATATCATTGTTTCTGGGATTCCTGGAAAAGCAACTCAAACTGCCTTGAGTCAAATTTGGCCCATAAAGACCACTGATTGGGAACTCCTATTTTGGTCTCAGATGGAATCAGGCACACATGACGTCGGATTTCAGCTGAAACCCCTTGGACGGCTAGCTAAACTCAGTCCCAGGAAGTAATCTTGAGTCCCATCCACTCTGCACTATTGAGTTAAATTAATTTCCCCATTGAATTGAATTTGTGGGTGCTCCTATTGGGATCCCTTGCAATTTAGGCTAACAATTGGTCTACTTGTATAACATTCTTAAGCATATATCTATAACTCATGGATAAATGCCCATCCCTACCCGCCATCTTAAAAGTGATTTTATTTTGGTTCTACTTTGTTAGAAATGTTTGCTACCACTGTTGGTGGGTAGATAGGGCATTGTATAACTAACACATTCTTTACGCTTATGTAGTTAGCTCTAGAAAGTGATCTCAAGACACGCTCTCAAAATTTGTCAGGCTCACGCTAAGAAACAAGCTGTAAAAGTGGAGGCTTAGTAAAGGGAAACAAGCATTATAAGACTTCCAATTCTTCTCCAGTTTATATTAAAATGCACAATGGAGGAGGTGTTATCTTACCCTCTAATCTGAAGTAACAACTCAGAAGAAAACTGCTGCCGGAGGTCAAAATTCTCCAACCCACAAGGAGCATTTTCCTCCGTGCAGCCCTTCACAGTAACTACTCATATGCAAATTCAACAGTTCCATTCCTTTAAACAAATTTTAATCCCAAGTTAAAATTCAAATCGGCATGGAAAATTAGCCAGTCCATTCCACAATGTTAGAGGAAAAACTTCACAAATGGAAGGGAAGGATGTTATTAAAATAATCTTATACATTTTGTTTTATGAGCTAGATTAAGACATGATGAGATTGCAGTTAATTATGAACTTGTACTGTCATGACTATCATATTAGCATATAGCGAATATTAAGACTGGTAATACATAATCCATGAAAAAACAGGAAGACAAGAATGCATAAACATGTGCAGGTGAAAGCATGCTATCTGGATTCATTTTCTGTGCCATCTTAAAAGTAGCAGAATATTAACTGTAGGATAACAATGACTGTCCATATAAATCATAGAATCACATTTATGTGGTGGAAGATGGTCTTCAATTGTTCCCTTTTCCCCCACAGTTCTACTTTTTACCCTGCTCAGGTAGTCAGGACGGGTTTTCCAAACCTGTAAACATCACATGTAATTGAATGTGTACTTCTAGACACACCTATCACTTCAGTCTTATTACCGTTTCTTAAGGTTAAAACTAAGGAGAGCAGAATGTGTAATAGCTTGAATGTTGGACTAGAAATCTGAGGGACCAGGGTTCAAATCTGTGCTCAATTTCAGAAACTCAATGGGTGGCCTTGGGGGTCACACTCTCTCAGTGTCAGAGGAAAGCACCTCTAAACAAATCTTGCCAACAAAACCCAGTGACAGGTTTGCCTTAGGGTTGCCATAAGTTGCAAACAACTTAAAGATATAAACAAACAAAAACTAGGAAGGATGGGCTTACCTCTTGCCTCTTAATTCTATGTGTTTACTTTTTAGAGTTATGTAATAACCTGGAAAAAGAGTAAGAGAAGTAAACTTCTGAATATGGTTCCATTTCTATTTGTTCAAGTAGTCTGGTTTCCAAGTACACTGTATTAAGCATATTTATACTCCCACTTTTGAACTTTTAATTTCAAGCACTTACACCAGTGAAACTTACTTCTGCTTTAAGACCACCCTCAACACTTTATAAGAACAGTCTCAAGATCAAATGGTTGCACTTCCCCAAGTTTCAACAGCAGAATGTTAAGAAGATTACGGCCTTTACAGACTGCCAGAAATAATGCAGTTTGAGGCCACTTTAACTGTCCTGGCTCAGTGCTAAGGAATCATGGGAACTGTAGTTTATTGTGGTACCAAAGCTCTCTGACAGAGAAGGCTCAATGTCTCAGAAAAAAATACAATTCCCACGGTTCCCTAGCACTGAGCCAGGACAGTTAAAGTGGCCTCAAGCTACGTTATTTCTGGCAGTCTGTAAAGGCTCTAAGTGACATGTTGCTTAGTCTGGAAAGCAAATATAGTATTGGTAGGCAGCCACTGACCCTCTAAACTTTAACTACCAGAATCCCCTGCCAGTATGATCAAAGAAAGGTCTATAGCCTAAAGCAGGGGTAGGCAACCTTTCCCCTTTAAGGGCCGAGGGACTTCAGCTCCCAGAAGCCTCAGCCATGTTGGCCAATAGTCCCATGTTGGCCAATAGCTCCTGGGATTCTGGGAGTTGAAGTCCCTCGGCCCTTAAAGGGGAAAGGTTGCCTACCCCTGGCCTAAAGCGTCTGGTGGACCAAAGGTTTCCCATTCCTGTAATGGTGACAAAACCCTTTCGGGCAACTTTAGCCAGATCAAGCTTAGCACCAGGGGTAGACAACCTTTTCCCTTTAAGGGCCAAGGGACTTCAGCTCCCAGAATCCCAGGAGCTATTGGCCAACATGGCTGAGGCTTCTGGGAGCTGAAGTCCCTCGGCCCTTAAAGGGGAAAGGTTGCCTACCCCTGCTTAGCACCATATTCAATGCAATGTGGCAACATGCTCTTCTTCCTACTTACAAAGCAAGCAAATTGGAAGCAACATTTGCTACACACTTTTAGTTCAGTTCTTACTGACATTCTGGGATCCTACTGTGCAATTATCAAGTGAATTCTGTGTATTGCCATTGTTGTGAACCTTCAAGTAAGTCCTGACTTTTGACAACCCTCAGGTGAGGCTATCACAAGGTTGTTGTTTTTTTGGCAAAATTTGTTCAGAGGGAGTTTGCCATTTCCTTCCTCTGAGGCTAAGTGACTGACTCAGTGGGTTTCATGGACAATCAAGCCATGGTCTCCTGAACTTTGGTCCTCCAGGTTTTTTGGACTTCAGCTCCCAGACTTCCTTACTGTTGGCCAAACTGGTTGGAGCTTCTGAGAGTTGAAGTCCAAGAAAACCCTGCAGGACCAAAGTTTGGCAATCACTGTCCTAGAGTGCTAGTCAACACTCAAATCACTATTGCTCTCCTATACTGTATTGATTAAATTGCTACACTTAGGAATACACTGTCGTCTTCTGCTACTTCTGTCCACCATCAATGATTACCTCTTACTTCTGCAGCCCCTCCTCAGACCTTCAAAACTTGCTCCAAAATGTTTTGCAAAGCAATTTTGTCACCAGTGAGGGTTGCAGTGTGAGTAAAAAAATAAAACCCCAAATCAACACACCCCCCGCAAGAACCTGGTTGCATTGGCATAGGATATGGGAGTGCACCTTTTAATCTTGGCTCATACTGTTTGTAGTTAGTGACCCAGCCACCTCTCGTATCAAATTTATTTGATCCAAGCATGAGCCAGTGTTGCAGCAGTGCACCTCTAAGACAATCACACCAAGACACACCTCTTTACAATGATGTAGTGGAGGAAATTTTATTATCTGGAAACGTATAACTGCAAAACCCAACACTGGGTGCACGACTTTAGATGCCGGAGCATACAGATTTTACTATTGGGAACACAGGAGTGTCTCAGACATTTCTGCTGTTATTGTATAAACACAAACGGTCTCACACTCCAATACCAGGACACAACAGCAATCTTTTAGAATCAATTACATCCAAGGATTTCTCTGCACTTACAATTAACCCCACAGTGTATTAATCTACCTATATATGAGATTAATATATATAGCATGGGAAATTGAAAACTCTTGCTTCATATGTATGAACATGTCAAGTCTTATAAATAAAACATCCAATGAAGAGAAAAAAGTTACCATTTCTAGTTCATATTTATACATAAAGTACTCTAATGGCAAAATGGATGGAAAATTGCACATGAGCTTCCCTCAAGTCTTGCTAAAGGGGCTTGAAGCAGCTCATCCATTATTTTTATATTGAAGTACACACAGGACAGACAAGTCACTAACATACATTGCGCATTTACAAGAGATCAACTACCAAACTGATGACAACTGTACACATTGTGGAGAGACCATTTTCATTCTGGAGCTGAGGGAGGGGGGTTCATCTTTTTTTTTACATCATACTCTGTGGTGATTTTTTTTTAATTTTTTACTTTGTGGAAAGGATAAGGGCAACAATGAGGCCATAAAGACCCAAGACTTCAGCAAAGATCAAGATGAGAATCATGCCCACAAATAACCTAGGTTGTTGTGCAGTCCCCCGTACACCGGCATCACCCACAATGCCAATGGCAAAGCCAGCAGCCAGCCCACTGAGGCCTACGCTCAGACCAGCGCCCAGCTGAAGGAAGCTCCTGCAAGAAAAGAATAAGGGAGACCAGTTTAGTGGCAGACAACAAAACTGTAACAAGTGACGTCCTAATCTTCCAGGACTGTCCTTGAAAGAATCTGTTTTCCTTTACAGAAAACTGAGTCATTAAAAAAGAAAAGGATCTTTCCAGTTTAATCCTAATTCTGATGCTCTCTAGTAAGTATCTACAGTTAAAACTGAAACTGCAGCCATGGCCAGTTAATTCCTTAAAGTACCCCGCCCCCCATGGCTGGTAAGTTACCAATTAGTTACAACTTCACATGAAAATTTAAAACTGATTAGATTTCAGCCCATTCCATGGACACATGGAGAGTATCTGTACCTGATGAAGTCTAACATAGCAGGAAGAGGATCAATTTACAAACATGCGTCAAATTAACTCTCACTGAATAATTCATTACTTAACCATTTCACTGTATGTCACTGTTACATATTTAAGTATTTTGCCTTATCAAAGTGAAAGCAGCAGCTTGGTATAGACCTACTAAAAAGTCTCTGCTGTTCCACTTGCATTTGCTCATTATACAAATCTGTTATGGACAGCACATGCTAACACAAGTATTTCTGTTTGTTTGTGTGAGAGTTATCTCTCAAATGACATTAACACTCAGCCAAACATGGCAACACAGGTCTATAGAGCTTTATTCTGTATAGTGGTCTTGTCCACCTGCAGTGTAATGCACACCTTAGAATTAAATTAAATGAGAACAAAATTACACACACACATATATACACGTATGTGCACCTACAGCTGGTAAGTCAGCTGGCTATTTTATCTTCTATCTGAGCACAGCTTTCAGTTCTGATGACTCACAACAGAAAACTTACTTGTACAGTGTGATTGCTTCTGTGAGGGAGTTGGCAATAAGGACTGCCACTACCAAGCCATAGATTGCTATAATACCCGCCATGACAACAGGAATGATGGACTTCATGATCAGCTCTGGCCTCATGACTGACATGGCTGCAATACCTGTGCCACTCTTTGCTGTGCCATATGCTGCTCCCAAGGCTGAAAGAAGAGAAAAAACACAGATGAGTCCTGCTGACCGTAGCAGCATTTTTAGAACAAAACAAGGAATAAACCATTGGATGAATACCAAGACATCGGCATAGACATTAGCACTCTACAGAAGACTAAGATCCAAAACTGCTATTCAATGCCAGAGAAATGAGATGTTTTCCCTGCCACCCTTCCAGCACCGGTTTTCTACCCTCCAGTACAGACTTTGAGAATACTGCAGAGGAAAAAAGGAAATAATTTATTGTGGAAAGAAACAGCAAAATCCAACAGACGTACACCACTGGATCTATCCAAATATGCTTGAAAAAACTCATTTAATATCCAGGATTACTTTAAAACTGACATAAGTTAATGCTAATTTAATGATTGGTTAATACTAAGTTAAAATTAACATACATTTAAGATTAACATAACTTAAAATACAGCACTTCCACCAAAAATCATTTGACAAAATATTCCAGAGTTTGGAAATGTTGTTTTCTTCAGACTACCAATCCAGAATTCCCTGGTCATGCTGACAGAGTATCTGCGACTTGTATTTCAAAAAAATAACTTGTCAAAACAATTCATTTAGCAACATAATTTTGCCCACTGGGTTAAGCATTAACTAGTCTGCTTATATTTAAACAGCCAGCTCAATTTATTGGAATTCTCTTTACCTTAAACCAGGGGACAGTCCTTCAGATGTTGTTGGATTACAACTCCCAGCATCTCTTTCATGGGAAGAGATGCTGACCTAGGTGCCTTAGTTTTGCAGCCAAATGACACCTGGATAGCCACTTCTGCATTCAACTAATCAATTCAATGGAAAAGCCTGTCAAAGAGTTTTGCTCCATAATAAATCCTTGCCTACAGGATTTCAGAAAGACAACAAGACTAAGTACCATCCCCATTCTCAAGATACTAGATTCTATTTCAGATGCAGTAACACTTTAGAGATTGAAAGAGAAAGATTCATAGTGTAAGGGTTATTGAAGAAAAACAAACAAGACAACTACTATTTTTAGCTACTACACAGGCAACTACACTTGAGTTTTAACTACAATTCATGCTCTCTCTCAAGATATGAGGACTGTCAACATCCCAGACCGGAAATTATTTTCTGGCAATAAAGCACTAGCAGAAAATCCCAATCAAGCCATTTTATTATTTTATAATTTATTATTATTATTTCATTACTATATAGTTTATAGTTAAAATAACTGGTTACACTGACAAGTTTAACTGTGGAGAGGGAGAGAAACTAAGCCAGTATCCAAGACAACTACTTGAACCAGAAGCTACTAAATTATAAATGAGATATAGAAATGCATTCTGCCCTTGTTCATTCCTCTAGTGAGAATGTACTACCTTTTCACGTGCAGGGTGACAAACAGGGCTTGTGCCAAAGGGTAGCAGACTTCATTACCTGACCACAAGCCAGGCAGTTTGGACCCTTGTGGTGGTGGTGGTGTGCCTTTAAGCAATTTCTAATCTATGGTAACCCTAAGGTGAACTTATCACATGGTTTTCTTGGCACAATTTGTTCAGCGAGGGTTTGCCTTTGCCTTCCTCTGAGGGTGAGAGTGTGTGACTTGTCCAAGGTCACCAAGTAGGTTTCCAAAGCCAAGCAAGGATTAAAATTTTGGTCTCCAGAGTCACAGTTCAATACTCAAACCAACAGAATCAAGGTTATTTTCTACCAAGTTAAAAAGTTCGACTTCTGGGAGGGGGGAATAATATATGGTAACGGTAAAGGTAGTCTCTTGACATGAATGTCTAGTCTGATTGTAGAGGGCGGTGCTCATCTCCATTAGATCAGCCCTGGTGGAGCAGTGGTTAAATGCCTATACTGCAGCCACTCACTCATAAACCACAAGGTTGCGAGTTCAATACCAGCCAGGGCTCAGGCTAGGCTCAGGCCTGCATTCTTCCAAGGTCGCTAAAATGAGTACCCAGCTTGTTGGGGGGCAATCAGCTCACAGTTGTAAACCACTTAGACACCCCATAGCGTGGTATGAAGCGGTATATAAATGAAGCTGCTTTGCGCTTTTTTTGCATTACTAAGCCAAAAGTAATGAGCCAGCATGACTGCACCGAACGCTATTACCTTTCCATCCAAGGGTTACCTATTTATCTACTTGCAATTGCACGCTTTCGAACTGCTAGGTTGGCAGAAGCTGGGACTAGTGATGGAAGTTCACCCCATCATGCAGCACTTTGGCCTCGAACTGCCAACCTTCCAATCTTCCAATCGTCAGAATTGGCATCTTAACCACGAAGCCACCACATCCCTATTTAATACATGGCATCGTGACCTATTTTTAGTTATAGACCACCAATTTCCTCCAGGGGGGAAGATATCAATTCAGCCCTTTTTACAAAGTGCCAGGGGTATAAAATTCAATTTTAAAGTAAAGACCATCCCAAACATAGGCTAGAGAGAGGTCAAGACACATCTGGGAGGGACAGACACACACTGTAAGAGAGGAGACAGATTCATTTCCACTCACTTCTCCATGTGCATGGATACAACAATAGCTATTTGCATTGGGTTAGAAAAAACAAGATAAATCCGCACAATGCAAGGCCTAATCTGTTGCTGTTAATTACAACAGCAGCAACAGGAAAAAATCCTCCTTCTTCAGTGGTAAGTTAACTATTTACCCAAAGCTGTGGATGGGTGAAGTGGGACAAGCATTTTCTGTCAGTTTAAGATAGGGGTAGACAAAGTATGCCCATGGGCCAGCTTTATGGCCCCAAGGGCTTAAAAATACCCCTAAAAGATGTCTAGGAGAATGTGGGGCATTTTATCTCCATTTTAAAACAACAGCAACAGCAACAGTCCTGGGTGAGGCCTGCCTTTGAAACAGGAATTGAAGAGGAAGTGACTTCCACAAAAGGCCTCTCCTAGATCCAAAATCTAGATCTAACTTTATTGTCAATTGTCTTCAAGTCCACCTTGACTGAAAGCAACTCTGTGGTTGAAACATCTCCACGACCCCCTCATCTTCCACTGCTCTGCTTGGCTCTTGTAGTTTCAGGCCAGTGACCTCCCTAACTGAGTCTAACTCGGAGTCTTCTTCTCTTTCTGCTACCTACCTTTCCTAGCATTAGTGTCTATGAGTAAGTCGTGCCTTTTCATTATGTGGCCAAAATATGACAGCCTCATCTTGGCTTCCAGTGAGAGTTCAGGCTTGATCTGTTCTAGGACCCATTTGTTTGTATTTAAAATGATCGCTCATGACCTTAAACAGGGCATTTGAGGGCAATTTAAAATAATCATGGGGGTACAGTATTGGACTGTAGCCCTCCAAGGTCTCCTCGCTCCCTAGCCTTCCACTGTTGTTACTCGCCCCTGGTTTAAGAGTTTCCTAGAGTAAATGGCTGTCCACAGTCAAAGACGTGGGTGCAGGCAAAATCTGGACATTTCGCTTCTCATCTTTTTAAGTCCAGGCCGAGTTCCACCCTGGATCTTGAAAAGAATAGATGACTGGAAAAAATCTGAGTATAAGAACAGCTAACTAGGGTTGCCAGTTCAGGACTGTCCCAGGACCTGAGTTTTCTGGGCCAAAACCTAGAAACAGCCTCTGGTGATGTTATTATTAAATACCAACCACAGATGTTCACAGTTTGTCATTCAAATACACGAACACACATTGAGAGGATGATTTTCCTGATTAGAAATTAAGTCAAATTTTAACAAAAGGGGCTGTTCTCAGATCAAGGTGACATGAGGAGATTGTACTTTCTCACAAAGGGAGACAAGCTAAGGGACATTTAATAGAGCTTATTTCTTTGTAGCCAGAAAGTGAATGCAGAGCAGAGTGAAAGGCAAGCACTGGCACCATAATTAATTGGAGGAAAGGAGGAAGATGATTCAGGGGTATAAATGCACTTTCTATCACATGATCCCCAGCCACTGAGATAACAGTGGCATACCAACTCAGATACTGAAGGGGATCTATAGCCATCCTGGTTACAAGTCACTGATGGCTCCATCCTTCATAAATCTAACCAATGCCCCTTAAAAATCCTGCTAGTTGACAGCTGCCACTACATCTTGTTGCAGTGAGTTCCATAGTATCTGTTCACACAAGAGGGGATCCTGCCAACAATGCTAAGTCAGTCAGAGATGGCAAGGAACATGTCTCTTTTGCACTGCAAGCTGGAAACAAAGTTGTGCACACATCCACTGGGGGAATAACCAAGGGTGCGTGTGTTGAACTGATGGTCTCAGATTGAAGCAAGATGTCCATTCAGTGATCACAATCCCCAAAAGTGATTCTTCTGGAAGCAGTCAGAACTGATTTGAAAGGACACAGGAGGGTCCAATACTTTAATTCAAACAAAAACCATTGAAGAAAAGCAAATGGAGCATAATCAGGAGCCTGGGACTCTGAAAAACAGTCTTCCAGAGCAGGGAAGATGCATGCTACAGGTGAGGGCTTGGAGTTTGGCAGTGCTGCTTTTTTTGGACTACAACTACAATATCCTTCACGTCACTGTGGTTCAGGCCTGGAATTTAGACATTATTGTTTTGGAGCTACAACTTCCAGTATTCCCCAAGCTGATTTTGTTCAGGCCTGGGATTCAAATGTGGCTTTTTGGGGGTCACAATTCCCAGTATCCTCTAAGCCTGCTAAATATCAGGCCTGGAGTTTGAACATGCTTCTTTTCTTTTCTTCCGACATGTGTTATGGTAGTGTTCTCATTATTTTGTCATACAAGCTCTCCAGTGCAGATCACAGTACTCCCCGAACCAGAGTCAGAAAAAAAGAGCTGTCTTCTAGTTTTTCAGCAATGTTGTGAGGTGCTCCTCTACAACCAAATATGCAAAGCACAACTCTTCTCACTTGTGGCTATGAGGTACTCTGTCAAAATCCATTTTGCCTTCCAAGCACTAAGTCACGGGCTTTGCACAAAGACCCCAATCCCAAGAGGTCTTGAGTAAAAGAGCAGGGAAATGCTCTTAAAGCTTCAGGCAACAACTGACAAGACATCCAGTTGGGTTGACCATGGCTCAATTCCATGTAGGAATGATACAGAATGCTTCAGGGGTTGTTACTTTTTTAGTTTTTACAGCACTAATAGCATTTTCTTGTCCTGAACTGAAACCATAAACTACGTTCTAGCTCAATTCTATCCAACAAGTTTCTGGGCTGAAAAACAGAGTCCAGTGCTGCACAACAGCTTCCCAGGCTTCAAATACTTTCTTCTTTGGAACCACTCATTAGAGATAGCAGCAAAAGAAGCTTGCAGGCTGGATAGTGAATTCCCCACCTGGTTCGCCTTAGGGTCACCATAAGTCGGAAACAACTTGAAGGCACACAATGACCACCAAAACAAATATTCTTTGAAGACAACATATGCTGCATGGGTTTGGAAATCTACTCGGTTGCACAATGGTCAACTCTCAAGGAGTTCTTAACTGACAGCTACGACTACTGCAATTGCTTCATGCTTTACAAGAGTTTTTGTCACTAAGGTTGGCCCACTCATAGCTTCTATGTAGTTAGCTGTTCATGAAGAATATCTAGAGCTAGCAACGCCACAAGTTGATTTACTGCAGTTCTTGTGGTTTTGATGATGCTGAATAGAAGTCACATACTTCAAAACTAAGTGAGAAGAACATAAACCGAAAGTAATTATCTAATACAGGATCATGAGGGTTTTTTTAACCAGGAGAATGTTACTTCACAGTATTTTTTTTTTTATTAGTAAACATTGATGGCCCAGACTAAGCTATCAACTTCTCTACCTGGAAAGTGCTTGCATGTATCTCTCGATCCTTTAACTTATCCATGGTTGTGTCTACATGCCCTCTTCCTAGAACAGTGCTGAATTTGATGCTCAAATTGGTGTGACCTTTTTAAAGGGGAGAAGGCACCAAACCTCCTGGCACTATATGAACAGGATAACTAGGTCTAGATAGACCTAGAACTCGTCTGATAGGCCTATGACTTGAAACCAGTAGCATTAGCTGAATAAATAGGAAGCTTAATTCAAGCCAGCCAAGCCAATTCACTCCAGTGAAAACCAACTGCAGTAATCTTGCAGAGATTACTAGTTCATGAACTGGTTAGACTATTGCAATTCACTCTAGTCTGGGTTACTCTTAAGCATGATTCAGAAACTTCAGCTAGTGTAAAATGCAACAGCTATACAGGTGACTGGAACAACTGACAGAAACCATACGCACATCAATTTTTAATACTGCATTTATATCAATACATTTCTAGTTTGAGCTCAAGCTGCTAGTATTACATTAAATGGCTTGGAGTCTCAATATTTCAAGGTATATTTCTCCCTCTGTATGCTTAGCCAAGGACAGAGATCTGCCTTTGTGTCCCATCAGTGAGAGTAATATACTGTGAGGATGTGAAAGAGGACTTCGTCTCTTGAACCCTAAGACCAGTGTTTCTCAAACTTTGGTCCTCCAGGTGTTTTGGAGTTCAGTTCCCAGAAGCCATAGCCAGTTTAGACAATCAGAAATTCTGGGAGCTGAAGTCTAGAACATCTGGAGGCCCAAAGCTTGGGAAGCACTGCCTTAGAGACTCAAATTGCACTAGTTTCATTTTGGTGCCAAATTAGAACATGATTTTTTATTAAAGCTTCTGGGGCCTACTGGTTTCATCCTAATCTATACACATAGACCAGGGGCAGGCAACCTTTCCCCTTTAAGGACCGAGGGACTTCAGCTCCCAGAATCCCAGGAGCTATTGGCCAACATATTGGCCAACATGGCTGAGGCTTCTGGGAGCTGAAGTCCCCCGGCCCTTAAAGGGGAAAGGTTGCATACCCCCGACATAGACTATTGTTTTAACTCTTTAAAATGGTTTAAATGTTTTTAAAAATATTTTCATTATCTTTATTGTTTAACCTGGTATTACTGTAAGCTACCCAGAGACTTTAAGATATAGGGCCAGATATAAATGTCTAACAACTGCTTCCAAATCTGTCCTTCCTCCAGCTTTAATGCAAATAAAGAAAACTGGGCAGTTGGGAAGGAAAACACTGACATTTGCAAGAGCAAGGAATTAAAGTCCCACAAACACAGCATGTTAAGTAGCTCTGAAGTGATACCTAACAGTCTAAAGAGAAATGAAGAAAGGAAGGAAGCAAGGAGTATTCTGGAGGAAAGTATGGCTAGTTAGAATTGTCAAGTCACACAGCGGTTTATCACTGAGTAGATTCGGCCTTCCATTTCCATGGATTCTTTATCATAGATTCAGTGGCTTGAAAATATTCAAAAACATATAAATTCCAAAAAGCAAACCTTGATTTTGCCATTTTATATGAGACACCATTTTATTTTATGGATTTTTTATGGATTTATGCGTAACCATGGATTTTGGTATCCGCAGGGGATCCTGGAGCCAAATCCCAGTGGATACCAAGGGCCCACTGTATTAAAATGAAATCTGCCACAATAAAGTGCCACTTAAACTATTAAGTACTTCAAAAGCAGGGCACTAACAACAAAGCCATATTTTTTACAAGTGAAGTACATTCTTTAATAATCCAGGTATTTCAGTCATGCACACTTTATAAGCATATTTTAAAGGAAAAATCACACTTGTAATGCTGTAACTGACTTTTACAGGCTTGATATGGAAGAAATGACTATGTCTGAGGGCCTCAACAGACGGGCGGCTATGGGCTGCCCCTTTCGGTGACTGGGAAACTAGTGCCAATATAGCAGCGGAAAGGGAGCGCTGGAAGGATGTCATCGGAGTACTTGCCATGTGCAATAGCGGGTGCTCAGATGACGTCCTGGGGAAGGGGTTGGGGTGTCTGGCTGCCCCTCCCCTTCCCTGGCTCCAAGACGGCACTTTGCACTGTCTACAGAGCCCCTGAGTTTATTTTAGGAGACTAAGGGCCTTTGCAGACTGCCAGAAATAGTGCACATTAAATTGAGGCACTGCCCTGGCTCAGTGCTAGGGAATCATGGGAATTGTATTTTTTTCTGGGACATTGAGCCTTCTCTGTCAGAGAGCTCTGGTGCCACAATAAATTACAGTTCCCATGATTCCCTAGCACTGAGCCAGGGCAGTGCCTCAATTTAATGTGCACTATTTCTGGCAGTCTGCAAAGGCCTTAAGATAATGTCCTGTGCACTAAGCAATTTATTCTTCAGGGTTTAGTAGGTATGAAGACAAGAAAGTACTATGAATGGCAGAAGATCATAACTCAGACAGATCTCAATAAATGCCAAATGGTAAGATAATCCAGACCAAACAAATGAATATGAATGAGAACTGACAACTGGTCTGCTACAAAGCAGTGTTAGATCAAGCTGCCAACAATCACTCTGCAAGCTATCCCATACAAAAGCAACTTCATCAGTGCGATATTAGTAAACTATCTCAACAGTTTGTCACAGAACCAGAAAAAATAAACACAGAATTGCTACTCATAGCACACACTGAAAAGCAATCTACAAACCTGAGTACAGTACAAGCAATGGAAGCATACTGAAAATTTTCACATAGCCAGTGTTATCCAGGTACAATACTAAATTATTCTGGTTTAATTCAAAATATTACTTATAATCTATTGAGATTCATGCATTCATATTCTAGTTGTTCTTAACAACTATGCTAGGGGAGCCAGGAATCCAAAATTAGTTAACTTTGTAGTATTAAACTATTTAAGTTTTGATTATGAGAAGGCACAGCAAGATGTACAAATTCATGAGTGCCGATGAATAAACATGTTATACTGCAAAGCATGTAGCAGTGCATATGTGTAATTAATAGAATTATTGAGTTGGAAGAGACCACAAGGGCCATCCAGTCCAACCCCCTGCTATGCAGGAACTCCCAATTAAATTCCTAAACTCCCGAGTAAATTCCTAAGATGCAACTTCAGAACACTCTGTGACAGTATTTCTTGAGCTATCTGATGTGAGGACCCAACTACTCCTCAGGCCCCCATGTCAGGGACTGGCATCATATTTGTGTCCATTGGCTACAACTATTTTCTTCCTTCCTGGAAATTCTCCAGGGGCCAGCACCGATCCATAGACCACTACTTTGAGTAACACTGTGGTAGACTACCATGTGCACTGATGACACTAAAAAGTTCCTTTGAATCCTCCTTTTCTTTCCATCCCTCCCAAGACTGGACTGCAACTCTTCCCATTCGTTGTCATTGGCTATACTGGTGAGAGCCGATGGGACTTGTAGTCCAACATCTAAAGGGCTACATTATTCCATTCCTACATACCAGGCTGCATGGCAAATTGGTGGAAAGCACTACCTTCTTTTGTATGAAGAGAAAACTAACATCAGATTCAAAACGTCAGATTTATGAGCACCTGGAAGGTGCGGCAAAGGACAAGGAACTTCCGTCTTCAGCTCTCTTAACAACTTTCTTGGGAAACATTCTACTGTAATAGTGTAACAATAATGTTTAAGGAAGATTCTACAGCTATGAGCTGTTTAATTTATTTAAGGTATGAAGTGATGGACAAATAAAATTAGAACAGTACAAAGATACAAACATGTTAAAAACAGACTAAAGTATCATCTGAAGTTTTAAAAATTTAACCTTAAACAGTCCTAAAATAAATTTTAAAACAGGGCAATTTCAAGCATTTGTGTAAAAGTATCATTTTGGACCACCAGAAGCTCAAAATGTTGATGAGAACAGTTTTGAATGTGTATCCACACTGTCAGTTCCACAGAACTACTAGTCTGTTGCACTGAAGGCGTGGGATAGGCTCTCCAGTTATTTTGTCCTATCAGCCCTAGCTAGCCTTGACAGTGATTGCTAGTTACTGTTTAACAACACTTTAAAGCCTGCATAATTCCCAACCACTGCACTATTTAGATGACACCTAGCACCAGTTGTTTTCATACTGGAGGGTAAAAATAGACTTGTTTAGCCATTGCACCATGTTTTTTTGAATACATTAATATGTGGTATGTTGTGACCATTCACAAATTTCTGCGTAGCAATAAGAGTTTGGTGTAACACATCCTGTAAGTTTGCAATGTAGAGAAATGCTTTGGCCATCATTCATTCTCACCACGTACAAATGTATAAAAGATAGTCTGTCAATTTTCATTATGAAATTAAAGGAAACCTGCACAGACTACAACTCTACATTTAAGAAGGAAGACCTTTTCATTGACTGATAATTCAGCTATGATCTTTCCTTAACACATCCAAGCCGCTTCCTGGAAATATTAAGGTTGTGGGAGTCAGGTGTCATCTCATCTGAGGAGCGAATGCCTAATTGGCAAACAAAATTTGGTTGTCAAGCTTTATTTTAATTGGCTCATTGAAACAATCAAGATTAAGGTGTTTCAACAAATAAAGCTTTAGGAGAATATGGAAAGTACTCACAAGTTAAAACTAGATGAAAACTAAAACTAGCCACCCCTCTGTATCTGCAGGGGTTTTGTTCCAGACTTGCAGATACTAAAAATCATGGGACCTCAAGTCCCATTATTCTCTATGAATGTGTGGTGTGTTGACCTGTTGAGGATAATGGGGTGAGGCCATTCATGAATGCTCTATTCTGTGGATGGCTAGACCACCAAAATGGAGGGCTGACTGTACTTCACATGCCCTGGGCATTTCAGCTTTATCTAATGATTTAAGCCAAGTTTTGTTCAGAGCCCATGTAACTGATTGAGCAAATGATCCATTGTATAATTTCAAGCAAAATAAAATGAAATAAAGTAAAATAAAATAAAAACATCCTATCCACAAATGCAAGACAAAGTTTCTGGAGTATTTATGATAACCCAATGCTGCGTTATGGAAGACTGTTTGCTCAACCTTCGACAAGGTTAGCTGTTGCCTGGAAGGAAAATGAAACAATGATAAACTTTTACCTGAAAGCCACATCTGGTTATATTTCATTTGACCCCAATACATGTTTCCTACACAATCAAATCCTCTGCTAAAAGCTCAGACTATATTTAGCTTTTGTGGCAATTCTGAAGTTTTTTCATTACTTTAGTTAAAGAAAAGCTTGCTCCAAAAGAAAGCCAAGTATCATCCTATTACATGTTTTTAAGCTGGACAGAAAAGCTGAAAGGTAGACTGTTCTGATTTATTTTCAGTTAAAATTTACATGCCAATTAAGATACTCTAGAACCATGAAGAAGATAGGCATATCATGGTTTTCACCCTTTAGCTTAAACATATTAATTGGAGTCTTGCATGAAACACAGCTAGGCTAGCACTTCCTAGGATTCAGATGAAGCTGCCATCGGTTTGCTCTACCCTTGCTGTTCTAAAGCTATACAAGCACTTCATTTGGCCATTACAGTCTTCTTAGAAAGTTCAAATAGGAAGCCCTTATGGATGTTTGGAAAACTCTTGGACCTCACACAGTAGACTGTCAATGACAGGCCCATGAATGATCCACTTGAATTTGTGATAGAATCAGATGGGGCAGGAACCCTGTACATCTGTGAAATAGCAGGAAGTATCAGATTGGGCACTGCAGCCCAACTCAGTTTTCAGCAGTTATGTTAGCAGAACGCTACAACTAGCTGACCACAGTCTAGCAAGATTTGCATGATCAACACTAAAAGAGAAATAAGTCTGGCATTTGACTACATCCTACTTACCAGAGTTTTCTGGGTTTACCTACAGATGCCTAAAGGAGGACTTGCCATGCATCTACTTCAGATAAGTCAGTTATTCTCAGGTGACAACCACCCCCAAATGCATTTTAATCCTGACATAATGGAGTGCATTGGTGCTCCATCACTGTGCCCCATTCAACATGCCCACAAAAGTGCAACTTCCCCCAAAATGTTGAAGTAACATGTTCTTGGCTGCCTCTCAATACTCTCTTGTAGCAACTTAGTTTACAAGCATAGGGCAAATGTTGCAATCATGGGACTCCTCTACCCCATCATGCATTTAGGATTAAATCAGGGGAAGGTAACCCTTTTTAGACCTGGGCCGGTCTTCCGTAGCCCAGGTCTCATCTGGATCAAGGGGGGGATGGCAGCGCGCGCAGCCGCGGCGGCGGCACATGTTGTGGCCACCATTTTGGAAATCAAAATGGCAGCCACAACGCGTTTGCGCATGCGTTCCAAATGGCGGTGCGCGGTGAGTGCGGCAAAAATGTGCTGCGGTGGCAGCGCGTGATGGTAAACTTCGGCCTGGGCCAGTAAGTCCAGGGACCGGGGCCTTAACCGGCCCCGGGCCGTAGGTTGCCGGTCCCTGGAATAAATAGTTCATTTCCTGTACATGCAGTTCAGACAATAATTGAAAACATATGTGGCCTTACCAAATGTGCCTCCCTTGGGCAACTCACACCAGTCTAACTTTTTAAACTGAGGAACAAACTTTTTAACACAGTGAGCTAAAAGAACTATTTCTGATACAAATGGCTGGGGATCATTCAAAGTATCAGGCAAGGAAAGATGGGAGAAACAAGAGGAACCCCTACAATGATCAGCCCCAAACTCGAGTCATATAGACATATTGTATAACTGAAAGAGAACAAGGTGCTTTTTTGAAGTCAAATTTTATTAGGATTCTATTCAATGAATGGTCATTACCACACTTAGGCTGCTACTCGACAAATTCTGGCTCCTTTCAGTCAGACATCTTGCTTCCCCCCACTCAGTTCCTGTGGTCCCTCTATTAACTGAAAGGCATGATCTGTTTCCTCACAGATATTCTAAAAGCCGTCTAACATGCTGGATAATTTGGGGTGAACAAGAATATAGGCTATCATAAAGGGAACTACACTTTATGGAAGCAGCATTTGTGTCAGCCAGGTTTCTTATTTCTGTAGAAAAGACAAGATTGCCCCAACACAATTTTGTACTGGATGAATAGTTTACTCAGCTTATACCGAATGTTTTTGCAACAGACCTAAGAATGAAGTATCTGACAAGTAACAGTCGTATTAGGAAACTGATTACATTAATCTAGCCTCTTGGTTGGTTTGTCTTAAGAAACCTAGCTGGATTTTACTGAATTGCTGATCTGATCATAAACTCAAGAAGGCACGGTTTGACACAAGGTGTTACAGACTGCTTCAGCACTTTAAATATCAACAGGTTTTTTTTACAGGTGTCAACCAAAAAAACCTATTAGCCAGGTCACATTGAGCGATACCTTGAGCAAGTCACATTTCTCAGCTTCTGAAGGAGGCAAAGGCAATCCCCCCATAAACAAATCTTGCCAAGAAAACACTGTTTAATAGGGTTGCCTTAGGGTAGCCATAAGCTGGAAACAATTTGAAGGTACATAATAAGTGGCTGCTTCTGGCAAACAAGATCTGCATTGCACATATCTAGAGTGAGACAGACATTTTGCTTGGACATTCTTTGCTGGATGATGTCCATATGTTGCAATATTAAGTAATTTCACTTTATCAAAGCTGTCTGTATGTAGCTATAGCTACAAGAAATACTTACGTTAAACATTTCGAAGACTGAATATACAATGACAGTGGTTACATGAGCATAAATGGTATGTTATCAGTATGCCATTTCATCCATTTCAAGTATATCAAGTAGGAAATTAGACTGACATGAGTAAGAATGTAGTACTACTAATCAATGGAAATACTAACTTCCCTGTTTCCTTCTGACCTTGAAGAATATACTGATCAGCAATGTTACGTGGAAAAATTAGACAGTCATAGCCCTCAGAGGCATGTGACGACCACCTATGCATCCAGTAGGAAAAAATCCATAAACTACTCCGTGTGCCTAAAGAACAGCCACTGAGTAACCACTGCTAAATGCACTGATCTCTTGAAGGTCACAGGGTCCCAGCTTCAAAGAATGGTTACCAGCCACCCCAAGGTTAGCCAGCCATGACCTGAACAGGTTTCTACAAGCTATTTACTATCATCAGAGGTTATTGTGTACAGGCCTAGGACACAAATGTTTATACAACACGAAGTCTGCAGCCAGCCAGCTAGCACAGAGCAAGGCTTGAGTTTGTTGGTAGTAGACCAGTTTAGTACAGATGTTAAGGAAGCAAAGTATATGACTTTTTGGCATATGGCATACTACAGCAGTGTTCAATGATAATTCTACTCATGAGTCATTCATCTCAAGATAACTGTGGATGAAGTGTCTAGAATGGCTACAGTTGACATGCTAGCTTATCCTGAAAAAATTAGCACTGACCATCAGTCCCATTTTACTGATAAAATACCAGCTGTAGTGATTAAGTACATCTACTAAGTACAGTTTTCCAACAAACACTTAATTATGAAGAGTTATACACAACTGAAGTCCTGAAACTGTATATACTGTGAAGAAGAAAAAAATCCCACCAGTGCTGGACTATTGAAAGTAGTCCAGTTATTAACCTATCCGCATAGTATTCACTCATTTCTTTTTTACTCTGGGTTGCTTTTGGCAATAAAACAAAACTGTCAGGTGTTTGGCCAGCAATCTGATTTGACCTAAAGTAACAGGCCTGTAAAAAGCAAGCACTGACCCCCTTTCATCCATCTGCTAGCAGACCTACTCCACAGCAGGCAGCAAAACTCATGCCACCTCAGCTGGTGGAAGCTACTACCATGAGCTACAGTCTGTTGCTTTAGAAGACAAGCTTGAAATAGGAAATACTACTCTGAAATACTGTACGTTCAGACTAGCCATCTCCAAGTTCTTTCCTACACAAGTTCCAGGTACATTTAATTTACTAGACTAAGAACATCTGCATATAATATGAGAAATCTGTGTCAAAAGATTCTGAAACATTTTCTAGGCAGGATGGGCAACTTTCTACATATTGCTGGAGTAGCTACATAGCCAGTATGCCCAATGGCCAGGTAATAGTGAAAGATTTAAGCAGTCACTTATTATGTACCTTCAAATTGTTTCCAGCTTATGGCTACCCTAAGGCAACCCTATTACAGTGTTTTCTTGGCAAAATCGGGAGGCGACTTCCTCCATTCTAGGCAACCAGCCAGGCTCTGCAACTACCAATGATTGATAATTGATTCATCTCAAAATGCACATTGCTTTAATCATTCAAACCTGTTTTTATCCTGTTAAAACATATTTAATATGTTTCAGTAAATTTTTATTATCTTAAATTGTTTAAACTTGTTTATATTGATTTTACATGTACATCACCCTGTGATCTTCTGACATACATACAGATTAAAGTATTGTAATAAATACATCATCATATAAATACACTTCTCAACTCAAATGTTAACTTTATTGCAGCACATTTGTTTTTAGCTACATGATGTAGCTACATATAACTCCCAGAAGACAAAATCACTGGGTAAGCCTGGTCTAGCAAGTGCTGGTGCCAGAAGGAATTTGTCCCCAGCAACCGTCAGCATGGCATAGTACAGGGGTAGGCAACCTTTTTGAGCCGGGGAGCTGGGTTGCTGTCCCTCAGACAATTGGGGGGCCGAAGCACCATAAATAAATAAATAAATTTAAAAATAATAATAATAAAAATGCATGCACACTCTCTCAGCCCTAGAAAAGCCATGGCAAAATCCCTGTGGAGATTTTGCCAAGAAAGCCCCAAGAACAAGTAATAACAACAATAATCAATATCATCATGGTGGGCGGCGGTGGTGGCAGGCCCGGCCTGGGGCCGGTCCAAAGGCCTCGGGGGGGGGGGCGCATTCGGCCCCTGGGCCTCAAGTTCCCTAGCCCTGGCATAGTAGTTAGAATTACTATCAACAAGTAATTGGGTTCTAATTGGCTTGGGTTCTAATTGGTATGCAACCATAAAGACAGCAGGATAACCTTGGAGCAGACTAACCTCTCTCATAGAGCAACTAGCAGAATAAAATGAGTGATGATTCGTTTTGTGGTGCACTGCTCTGAATAACTTGGAGGAAAACAACAGAAGAAATAAAAAACAAATGAGATGCAGTGTATTCTTAGACAATTAAAGATGTATCTTATTCTAGGGAAGCATAATATTTTAGGGCAGGGGTAGGCAATCTTTCCCCTTTAAGGGCTGAGGGACTTCAGCTCCCAGAAGCCTCAGCCATGTTGGCCAATAGTCCCATGTTGGCCAATAGCTCCTGGGATTCTGGGAGCTGAAGTCCCTTGGCCCTTAAAGGAGAAAAGTTGCCTACCCCTGCTCTAGGGGAACATGATAGACAATGTTGCTGGGAGGATAGAACAGTTAAGACCTATGCATACACACGAATATCAGTGAAGCCTATATTAAACTATAATAGACACTGTACAAGGATTATACTGTTGGCAGTAACTATGCATAATTATGCTGACTTATATTACTCCCAGAACAGAAAAAGCTAGTGCTTTTCAATGGAATCACATGACTCACAAATACATCAAAAAAACATTTCACTTAGTTCAGCAGCAGCTTTCCAAACCTAGTGCTTTCTTAGATGTATTGGATCACAATTCCTGCCATGCTCAGCCAGCACCACTATCATTATGTTGGTTGTGGATGATGGGAGATGTAACCCAGCACTTCTGAGAGCAATGTTTTGGAGAGGCTGCTGTAGAACTACAACAGCAGCTACATTTGCTAGATTGCGCTTGTTTTAGGGTACACATTTGCCAAGTTATTTGTTTCTGCATTTTGTGATTAGTACTAGCAAAACATAGGGCCTTTGCAGACTGGAAGAAATAGTGCACATTAAATGGAGGCACTGCCCTGGCTCAGTGCTAGGGAGTCATGGGAATTGTATTTTTTTCTGGGACATTGAGCCTTCTTTGTCAGAGAGCTCTGGTGCCACAATAAATTACAGTTCCCATGATTCCCTAGCACTGAGCCAGGGCAGTGCCTCAATTTAATGTGCACTATTTCTGGCAGTCTGCAATAGCCGCTCGCTTCCTGAATGTTTCTTTTAGAGATACAATTGAAATAAGCTGTTTTTGGAAGAACTCAAGTAGGTCAAAAGCAACTGACAGTACAAAGGTCAACAAAGAGGCTCCATATCCTGATTGTGATCTTCTGGGCAAATACTACAGAATGATTAGGAGGCCAGAATTAAAGAGCCACACTGCCAGTTTTATACTTCATTGGTATTTGGTGCTCTTATTCACTAAGCTGCCAGCACTTTTCTCTGCCATTCAAAAACCTCTCAGCATGGCAAAATTAAAAAAGCGGCTCTCAAAAGGCTGTATTTCAGAAGCCGACTTAGCTGAAAGAGAATGCTGGTGTCTGTTTAAGTAGGTGGTATTCAGCTGCTAATATGCCTTTGCAAAAATAAATAAATCTGGCCTACTAGGAAGCCTTTTTCTCCTGCACATTTAAAGGCAATCATTCTGTTCCAGAACAATCTCAATGCCTTAAGACTTTAGTGGGCAGGCCAAGCTGCACATCACAGACTGTCCAATGATAAGCCAGGCTTCGCTATCAGTGGCCAGCAAGTTAAACCAGACATAATGCACACTTCTATGGGGGAAAAAAAATCATCTTTTTCAGTCAAATGGAAGATGTTTAGGTTCTGTGATCTGGAAAGGAGGATTAGATGGCATGGCATAACCTAGGCTTAATTCAGGGCTGCCTCTGTCGCCATGAGGGAAGCAGCAGAAGCTGCAAAACCGCTCCCCCCCCCTCCCTGCAGTCACATGACAGCCAGGGGCTCCTCCACCAGCTGATACACAGCCCTTATGACATCACCTTAGCCGCCGTCACCCCTTTTTCATTGCAGCAAATTCCCCATTTCTGCCCCCCCTCCCACAGCAACCCAATGAACCAGCTGGCAGGAGCAGGGCAAAAGCAGAGGCAGAGTATTGAAATGCTCAGGAACCAACGGGAGGCAGAGAGCCTGCTTTCCAGCTCCAACTGGCCTGGGATTTCGCCCCCGCACTGCTTTCTCTCCCTTGTCATCTGGGCACTGGGTGGCTAGAGAAGGAAGAAGGGCATCTAAGCAGATCCCCAGAACTGGGGCACGCTGGAGCAAGGAAGGACACTTGCATTCCCTTACAGAGAGGAGAATATAAACCAGACAGATTAACATTCACCTAAATTGCTATCACACTCACTCCATTAATAAGGAAGGGACACCAGTGACTTTTAAAGGAAAGCCTTAGGAGGAAAATTAATCAGAGGAAAACAGGAGGTCTGCAGAGATCGCCCATATCTAGGGGGAAAATGGAAGAGGATTCAAGGGACCTAATTCCCACTGGCCCTTTAACTCCTTCCTGCCAGGTTTCTACAATGGGTTGCAGAGTCCTGGGTGGAGTGGAAAGCTGTCCTTCCTGAATTATTCTCTCAACGGATGGGGATTAAGGCTGGGAGGGGGAACAGATGGGGAGAGGCCTAGATTAGGACTGCCACCTCCTCCCAAATCTCACATCTTCCTTGTCTCCAGAATCAGATGGAAGCAGGGAAGATGGATTCCCGAGGGTTACACAATGAAGGAAGCATGGTGGTTTTTTAGATGGGTTGGAAGCCTCGCCTTGTCATGGCAAAAAACGGTAACACAGCAGGCTCTTGGTATATCTGCTGGGGTTTGGTTCCAGGACCCCCCCTTCCCTCTGTGGATACCAAAATCCATAGATGCTCAAGTCCCAAGATGTACAATGGTATGATCAAATGGTGTCCCTTATACAAAGCTTGGCTTTTTGGAATTTATACAGTCGGCTGTTCATATCCATGGATTCTTTATCCACAGATACAACCATCTACGTCTTTAAAATATTCCAAAAAGACAAAAACCAAACCTTGATTTGCTATTTTCCACAAGTGACACCATTTTACTAGGCCACTGTATTTAATGGGATTTGAGCATCCATGGATTTTGGTATCCATGAAAGGGGGGGGGGGGGTCTGGAACCAAACCCCAATGGACACCAAGGACACATTGTATTTTTTTTGGGGGGGGGGATATTTTCCAACCATGAGTGGCTGAATCTGTGAATATGGAGGGCCAAATGCAATACGGTGGGCCTTTGGTATCAGCCCCCCACCAGGGATAACAAAATCCATGGATGCTGAAGTCCCATTATATACAGTGGCATAATAAAATGGTGTCCCTTATATAAAATGGCAAAATCAAGGGGTTGCTTTTTAGAATTTATATATAACTTACATAATATATAGTATATATGTTTAATATTTGCAAGCTGTAGATGCGTGAATCTGTGATAAAAAAAAAATCCAGGGATATGGAGGATTAAATGTAATAATCAGGATAAGAAAGAGTTGTGTTCCCCCCCCCCCCCCCCAAGGTGGCATATTAGTAAGGTTCAAGCAAAAACCAATGTGCAGGTTAAACAAAAAACAACCAACTACTGCAATGGAAAGGGGGCAAGCAATTCCACCTTGAAGCCCTGGCAAAGTTGCCACCTTCCTACCCCCACCCCTTTGCAGGAGAGGAAAAAGGGGAAAAAAACCTCAAACCCCCCCCCCCCCCAAAAAAAAAGAAAAACAGTCCTTTCAAACCTCTCCAAAGTCTCCTCCTCACCCAGGGTGATCGACATGTCCTCCTTTTGCCAGGGCACATCCTCTATTTCAACCTTCTGCCCCACAGAAATCCCACAAGGTCCTCCATTTTGACTAAGAACCTTACATTTCTAGGGAGTGTTTTGAGCTTTTATTCTGGGAATGTCCTCCATTTTGAGCCTAACTCCTCACCCAGGGTGACTGACACATCCTCCATTTTATCCTTTTGTCCTGCAGAAATCCCCCTAGGTCCCCATTGTGAGCCAGGCTAAAAACCTTACATTTGTAGGAGGTGTTTTGAGCTTTTATTTTGGGAATGCCCTCCATTTCTGAGGCTGGCTAAAAAGGATGAATTTACATGCTTCTTAGGAGTCTTTTTAGCTTTTATTTGGTCCGTGCCCTCCATTTCCCTGGAATGTCCTCCATTTCCCCAGAGCCTGGTCCTCCTTTGCAGTGAGGACATATTATAAGGATTATTATTAATGTTATTATTAATATGGTTATGATTATTTCCACAGCCTGGTCCTTTTTTGCAGTGGGGACATATTCTAAGGATTATTGTTATTAATGTTATTATTAATATGGTTATGATTATTTCCCCAGAGCCTGGTCCTCCTTTGCAGTGGGGACATATTATAAGGATTATTAATGTTATTATTATTATGATTATGATTATTTTCCCAGAGCCTGGTCCTCCTTTGCAGTGGGGACATATTATAAGGATTATTAATGTTATTATTATTATGATTATGATTATTTTCCCAGAGCCTGGTCCTCCTTTGCAGTGGGGATATATTATAAGGATTATTATTGTTATTATTAATATGATTATGATTATTTCCCCAGAGCCTGGTCCTCCTTTGCAGTGAGGACATATTCTAAGGATTATTGTTATTAATGTTATTATTAAGATGATTATGATTATTTCCCCAGAGCCTGGTCCTCCTTTGCAGTGGGGATATATTATAAGGATTATTATTAATATTATTATTATGATTATGATTATTTTCCCAGAGCCTGGTCCTCCTTTGCAGTGGGGACATATTCTAAGGATTATTATTAATGTTATTATTAAGATGATTATGATTATTTCCCCAGAGCCTGGTCCTCCTTTGCAGTGGGGATATATTATAAGGATTATTATTAATATTATTATTATGATTATGATTATTTTCCCAGAGCCTGGTCCTCCTTTGCAGTGAGGACATATTCTAAGGATTATTATTAATGTTATTATTAAGATGATTATGATTATTCCCCCAGAGCCTGGTCCTCCTTTGCAGTGGGGATATATTATAAGGATTATTATTAATATTATTATTATGATTATGATTATTTTCCCAGAGCCTGGTCCTCCTTTGCAGTGGGGACATATTCTAAGGATTATTATTAATGTTATTATTAAGATGATTATGATTATTTCCCCAGAGCCTGGTCCTCCTTTGCAGTGGGGACATATTCTAAGGATTATTATTAATGTTATTATTAAGATGATTATGATTATTTTCCCAAAGCCTGGTCCTCCTTTGCAGTGGGGACATATTATAAGGATTATTAATGTTATTATTATTATGATTATGATTATTTTCCCAGAGCCTGGTCCTCCTTTGCAGTGGGGACATATTATAAGGATTATTAATGTTATTATTATTATGATTATTTTCCCAGAGCCTGGTCCTCTTTTGCAGTGGGGACATATTCTAAGGATTATTATTATTAACGTTATTATTAAGATGATTATGATTATTTCCCCAGAGCCTGGTCCTCCTTTGCAGTGAGGACATATTCTAAGGATTATTATTATTAACGTTATTATTAATATGGTTATGATTATTTCCCCAGAGCCTGGTCCTCCTTTGCAGTGAGGACATATTATAATTCCTATAATGCTGCTGCTGATGGTGATTGTTCTAGGCTAGGGACTCAAGGCGGGCACCGGGTCCCCCTGTTTCCCACTGGGGCAGAGCCGAGGCCCCCTTTCCTCCCTCCTCCTTCTCCTCAGTGGCCCTTTGGGGCGCCTCCTTCGCTACTCACCGCTGAAGACCATGGCAGCCGAGGCGCCCATGACGGCGAAGAAGGAGGAGTACTCGGGCACGGGAGCGGCCGTGGACGACATGGCGGAGCTGTGGAGGCGGAGGAGCTGGCGTGAGGCGACGAAGGAACGGAGAAGGCGGCGGCTCTGCGGGGACTGAGAGAACCGGGCAAGGCTCCGTGAGGCGTTGGGGGCGCTCCTCCTCCTCCTTCTCCTCCTACTACCGCCGCCGCCGCAGCGTCGTTATCGTCGTCGTCTTCCCTTCCTTTCCCCTTTCCGCCCTCCGCCGTGTCGGCTACAAAATGGCGGCGCTCTCGCTCCTTCTCGCGGCCTTGCTGCTACTCTTCCGCCACCGCGCTCGCGACGCGCTCTAAATACTCAGCCGCCGCAGGACAAAATGGCGGGCGCCGCCGGGTCACGTGATCCCGGTGCGAGGCGCCGCCTCCATCCCTCCCTCCTTCCTTCCACTCTTGGGACGTACCAACTCGACCAAGGGGGGGAAGAGGCCTATTCTTTATTAAAAACCACCCCCTGATTCAATTCTTAAGCCATTCTGTCCTATTAGTTCCCCCCCCCCATTTAGAGAATTGTGTGAACTCCTATGCTGAGGGAGAAAAAGGGGGGGAAAGGTGATATTTTCGGCTTCGACACCCCCATAGCTTAGTATGGTTTGGTCGACTTAAGGTTCCTTGCTTCCCTCAGCAGAGGGAAGGTTATTTTTTTTCCTCCCCGCAGGTGAGCGTGATTCAGCACGGATTTGCATAAGGGGCGTGGTCGGCGTTACAAGCCCCGCCCAGCACGGATTAGCATGAGGGGTGTGGCCATGGCTGCAAGCCCCGCCCCCGCCTTGTTTTGTCCATTGAAGCTGTTAAGAGGGTTGCTTGGGGATGGTTGCATCTGCACTGCAGAAATAAACCGGTTTGACACCGCTTTAAGGGCTAGGGCTCAATGTTATGGAAGTGTTAAATCTGGAAAGTGTACTTTGCTGTGGCACTAGAGCTCTCTGACAGTGAGAGTTAAATGTTAAATAAAATAAATAAATGTCTCTCAATACCCAGAATTCCATAGCACTGGACCGTGGCAACTGGAGGCTGCATCCACACTGCAGAAATAATCTGGTTTGACTCCGTTTTAACTGCTAGGGCTCACTGGTATGGAATTCTGGGAACAGTATAGTTTGTTGTGGCACTAGAGCTCTCAGACAGCGAAGGTTAAATGTCTCACAAAACTACAGTTCCCAGCATTATCAGAAATGATGGAAATGGATATTTTGACGGCTTGTCTGAATCAGAAGGATATGAACATAACTGAGAAAGAACGGCTTCCGGTAAATGAATTTTGTAAGAACGGATAGAATTAAAGTAAAGGTAGAGTAATAGGATGACAGGGAAATCAGATGAACTGCGCATCACTTGAATATAAAACTTGGTGATTACTGTAGATCTATGGATGTATATCATTATAAAAGAACAAAAGAACAATAAATTCAAATAGATATGGTTGGGAAGAAAGGATAATAATAATAATTAATAATAATAATAATAATAATAATAATTTATTTATATCCCGCCTTTAGCCAAGGCTATCAAAGCGGCTTACAATTTAAAAATACAGTCCCATACAATACAAAGGACATATCACCCCCCCCTTAAAAATATATTAAATCCATAACAACATTAAAATTTAACTTAAAACAAAATTACAAATCTAATACAATTAGACAGGGCACTCTGATTATAAAGGAGTGATCTAAATTTAACTCTTTTATTGTTTAATACTATTTTAAGGGGTGGTGGTTGGGTTCTGGGGGTTCTGATTTGAGCTTTGTACTGTAGTTTTTATGCTGTTTTGAATGTGGTAAGCTGCCCCGGTTACTTCGGCAGAAGGGGGGGGAATATTAATATTAATTAATCTGTCAGGGATGCCTTGATTGGGAGTTCCTGCATGGCAGGGGGGTTGGACTGGATGGCCCTTGTGGTCTCTTCCAACTCTATGATTCTATGATTATTATTATTATTATTATTATTATTATTATTATTATTGTGTGTTCTCATACAAGACTGGGAATGAAGTGGGTATGACTTCATTGTGGACTTCATTCATTTTTTAATTGTGGAGATCAGTCCTTGGTGGCCCAATTTTTGATCATTTTGGGGAGGGCTCATCCCCCAAAGCCCTAGTCCTGCCAGTTTGAGCCCCCTCCTGAGATTAAAATCCTTGTATTATACAACATGAGATAATGGAGTTAAATGGGTTGCACTAGACTGAGGCACATGTTGATGGAGAGGTTAATGTCTTTGAATCATCACTGTTGTGAAATATATTTCGTTATAAGAGTTGTGTAACTCTCTCCAATGCTTCTTTTTCAATCCGGGGAAGTTTACCATACAATATAATTTAACCTAAGCATAACAATCTCTATAAAATTATACAATACATTTCCAACCCATTAGAACAAATAGGTAAGCTTAAGTGGAATTTTTTTTTAAAAAAAGAAGAAACAAAGCAATTGTTATAAAACGTGACATCATGTAAATGTCCTGGAGAATAAAAAATGTTTGATTTAGGGCCTTAAAAATGGATAGACGGAGAGGGCACCGGCTGAATTTGGGGGGAAAGCGTTTCACAGAGAGCCACCGCAAAACATTTTCTGGCCTATTGCAATCACAGTTGGATCTTACTGTATACGGCCGTAGCTCTTGATCCAATAATGTTTCATGTATGGTACTATATGTCTGGAGCTAGGTAATGTCTATGAATAGTACTATACTAATCTATACTAATTTATAATCTATATTAATATAATAATCTAAAGACGCCCTGATTGCTCTGCAGAGGGGTGGGATATTATTATTATTATTATTATTATTATTATTATTATTATTATTATTATTATTAATAATAATATCCCGCCCCTCTGAAACCAATCGGGCAGCTCACAATATTAAAATACAATATACCCAAACCCTATTCCCTCCCTCCCCTTAAAACAATATTAAATCACATAAAATATTATTATTATTATTATTATTATTATTATTATACCCAAACCCTATTCCCTCCCTCCCCTTAAAACAATATTAAATCACATAAAATAGTATTATTATTATTATTATTATTATACCCAAACCCTATTCCCTCCCTCCCCTTAAAACAATATTAAATCACATAAAATAGTATTATTATTATTATTATTATACCCAAACCCTATTCCCTCCCTCCCCTTAAAACAATATTAAATCACATAAAATAGTATTATTATTATTATTATTATTATTATTGCACAATAGTCTAACACTGCTGCTGGATATATCATATAGTAATAGACTATGACTGGTATATTCTCTCAATTATCATATGTCTCTCATATCTGTAATATCTGTAATATTTATAACTAATTCATTGGGAATTCCATCTGAACACTATCGCGATCAGATAACCGTATGGTCTTTGGCCGTTGTTGTATGAACCGGTTTTATAAACCGAGAGGTTAGAGTGATTTGTCTGTAGTTACCGGTATGTTCTTGTAAGAACTTATTGTATACAACTAAGATGTGCTTTTATTTATTATTTATTTATCTACTTTATTTTAATTTGTGCTGGCCAAATGGCTGTAATAAAGAACTGAAATTGTTGTTGGATCTTACTCCCAAACGTGAACAAGATAATACATTGCACTTGTTCTTGGATCATATCCTTACAGTGCCTTGCTTTGGGCTTATAACTGTAGATTGTATTAAACAACAAATTTTGCTTCCACTGTATCTGGTGCTGGCATTGTCCACCTCTCACGCAGCACATCTGAGTAATCTTTTAGATTATCCTATCTCTAATAACCCTCCCATTAAATATTAAAAGCTTTCCTGACTGTTGCTGTAGAGCAGGGGTAGGCAACCTTTCCCCTTTAAGGGCCGAGGGACTTCAGCTCCCAGAATCCCAGGAGCTATTGGCCAACATGGGACTATTGGCCAACATGGCTGAGGCTTCTGGGAGCTGAAGTCCCTCGGCCCTTAAAGGGGAAAGGTTGCCTACCCCTGCTGTAGATGGATTAATAGCAATTTTGGATCTACACAGTTGCCTGAATCACAGATAGACAAGGGAGATATCTCTGCCCTCTCTCTGGAGCAAAACGGGGCCTCATTCCCACTATGTTATATGCGCGTGAGCATGGGCGCCATTTTGGAAGGCCCCAGTGTGCCTGCTCCGGGCAAATTCGCCTGGCGCACGCACACGCACTGGGGCCTTGCCAAAGCCCAAGGAAGGCCACAGCACGCCTGCGCTCACGTGTCGGGCAGCGCCGGTCCCGGCCGGTCCCAAGGCCTCTGCGGGCCGCAGGTTGCCGACCCCTGGATTAGACCTTAATAGATTAGAAAGCTGGGCCAAAGCTAACAAAATGGATTTCAAGACAGAGAAATGTAAGATACTGCACTTAGGGCAAAAAAATGAAATGCATAGATATAAGATGAGGGACACCTGGCTTAAGGAGACAATGTGTGAAAGGGATCTAGGAGTCCTAGTAGACCACAAGTTGAACATGAGTCAGCAGTGTGATGCGGCAGCTAAAGAGACCAATGTGATTTTAGGCTGCATTAATAGAAGTATAGTATCTAGATCAAGGGAAATAATAGTGCCATTATATTCTGCTCTGGTCAGGCCCCACCTGGAATACTGTCTCCAGTTCTGGGACCCCAATTCAAAAAGGATGTTGAGAAACTGGACCGTGTCCAGAGGAGGGCGACTAAAATAGTGAAGGGTCTGGAAACCATGAAGCCCTATGAGGAACAGCTTAGGGAACTGGGTATGTTTAGCCTGGAGAAGAGACGGTTAAGAGGGGATATGATAGCCCTGTTTAAATATTTGAATGGATATCATATTGAGGAGGGAGCAAGCTTGTTTTCTGTTGCTCCAGAGACTAGGACCCAGAACAACGGATGTAAGCTGCAGGAAAAGAGATTCCACCTCAACATTAGGAGGAACTTCCTGACAGTAAGGGCTGTTCGACAGTGGAACACACTCCCTCGGAGAGTAGTGGAGTCTTCTTCCTTGGAGGTCTTTAAGCAGCGGCTGGATGGTCATCTGTCGGGGATGCTTTGATTGGGAGTTCCTGCATGGCAGGGGGTTGGACTGGATGGCCCTTGTGGTCTCTTCCAACTCAACAGCAATTCAACAGTGGAACACACTCCCTCGGAGGATGGTGGAGTCTCCTTCTTTGGAGGTCTTTAACCAGAGGCTGGATGGCCAGCTGTCCAGGGTGCATTGATTTTGAGTTCCATGGGGTTGGACTGGATGGCCCTTGGAGTCTCTTCCAACTCTATGATTCTATGATCCATTGATTTCAATGCAAGCACCACTTTTCAGCTCCAGCTTCCCAACCCTCTTGGCAAATAACCACTTTGCTTGCCGCTTCCTCATTCTTCTGCTCAAAGGTCTGTCTGACCACAGTCACAAGTTCAAGTCAGGCAGGAGTTCCCCTCACAACATCCGCTTGAATTGCCTCCAGAGAGAAGTGAACTTTTCTTCCTTTGGTTATGCTGTATATTTCTCACTAGGGACTCTTGGATGTTAAGCAGGGTCAACTCTGGTTGACCACTTGGATGGAAGACTACTTGGATGGAAGACTGCCAATAAATACCAGGTGCTGTGAGCTAGATTTCAGAGGAAGGAGCTGGGTGATCCTGGGCAAGTCATGCTTTCTCAACCTCAGGGGAAGGCAATGGCAACCCCCCCCCCCGAACAAATCTTGTCAAGGAAACCCCGTGATAGATTTGCCTTAGGGTCACCATAAGTTGGAAATGACTTGAAGGAAGGCAACAACAAGTGGCAAAACTACCTCTGAGTACTCCTTGCCTAAGGAAACTCTGTGAAATGCATGGGTTCACCATAAGTCAATAGGCAACTTGGAGACATATACACAGATATTGCTCACAGTAAGGGCTCTGAGAAGCAAAATCCACTCACTAAAGCATACTATGATAGGGGACATTTTGCTTAAAGATAAAAAGGGATGGAGTTGGGGGGCTGGGAAGATATCAGCATGATAGCTACTTTTATTTTTATTGTATGGCTGCAATGCTGGGCTGGACAAAGTGTGGCCCTCGGGTGTTGTCGCACTACAGCTCCCATCAGCCCCAACCAATAAAAACAAATAGTGAGATTATGCACTTCAACAACAACCAGAAGGCTTTGAAACTTTGTCAAAAATAATGACCATGGAAGATCTACGTAAATTCAACCTTAGTAGAGAACAAGAAAATTGAAATAGTCAAAGGGTTCCCGTACCTAGGAACAAAAATTGATAAGGATGGTGACTAGAATCAAAAGATCACAAGACTAGGAATGGGAAGGGCAGCCATGAAAGAACTACTAGACAAAATCCTAAAGTGTAAAAACATGCAATTGAAAACTAAAGTTGGAATCATCCAAGCCATTCCCATCACCGTATACGGATGCGAGAGCTGGACATTGAAGAAAATGGATAAGAAGAAAATAAACTCTTGAGACGTGGTGTTGGAGAAGAGTGCTGAAGATACAATGGACGGCCAAAAGGACAAAATAGGTCCTCGAAGAGATCAAGCCTGAACTCTCCCTGGAAGTCATGGTGAGGAAACTGAGGCTGCCTGTACTTTGCCACATAATGAAGAGGCACTACTCATTTGAAAAGACAATTATTGTTGTAATTGTTTTCATTTCATAATGTTTAATACTGTTTTAAGGAGAGGGTGGGTTTGGGTTTGGGAGGGTTTACTGTGAGATTTTATTGTTGTAAGCCGCCCTGATTGCTTCGGTAGAGGGGTGGGATAGAAATAATTTATTATTATTATTATTATTATTATTATTATTATTATTATTATTATTATGATGCTGGGAAAGATGGAGGGATGTAGAAAGAAAGGAAGACCACATGCCAGATGGATGGACCCAATCAAGAAGGTCATGGCCCTGAGTTTGCAGGACCTGAGCAGAGCATTTGAGGACAGAGGGTCTTGGCGATGTCTCATGAGTTTCCATGAAGTCGTGGTTGACTCGTGGAGGGTAGTTAACTGGAGGGTAGTTAACAACAACAAGAAGCAATGCAAGAACTGCTGCCATCATCACCTTGCCTGATGAAGAAGCCAGTGTGACTTTTTGAAAGCTTGCAACATGTAAGTGTGCCTTTTGGTTGTCCCAAGAAAGGTATCACTGTTTGGATATTATTGGATCACCTTGGTGGTACTTCATCTCCGACAGATAATTGTCACCAGCAATCAGAAGGCACTGATGGGTATTTATGGGGATATCTTATAGCCGTTTGCTCTGATTAAGGAAATATCTTTAATCATTAGCAAATCAAAAGCATAGAGCCAAAGCCAGCTGGATGATGACCACAACAAAAATCACCTGGCATTGTAATTGGGAAGGGGCTATCTTACTTTAATGATTTATTAGTTACTGCTGTATATATGTTCTCCACCTCCTCACTTTACGTTCATAGCAAGCCTTTGACGTAAGTCAGATTGAATGAAGTCCTATGGTCCTACGACACCCATCCAGTTAGCTGGCTGAGCGGCGAACCTCGATCTCCGAAGTCTTAGTCCAACACTAACCACCAATTTGTTTTTGTTGTGTGCCTCCAAGTTGTTTCCGACTGATGGTGACTCTAAAGTGGCCATATCATGGGGTTTTCTTGATAAGATTTGATAAGGTAAGAGAGCGTGACTTGCCCAAAGTCACCCAGTGGGTTCATGACCAAGTGGGGAATTGAACCCTGGTCTCCAGAGTTGTAGTCCAACACTCAAACCGCTATGCCATGCTGCACCGCTAGACCACAATAATATTTTGTGGTCTACAGCTCTAAATAAATAAATAAATAAATAAATAAATAATTTTGACGGATCACCAGTGACTTTTCAAGACAGCCTCTATTTTATCAGGACACTTGACTTTCCGGGCTTCATATCCTTCCTCCTCCACCTCATTTTTGAACCACCCCTTTGTTGTTGTTCAGGTCTGAATATTTGTCAAAGCCTTTCTCTGTGCGAGAGAGCATGACACCGAAAACACTTGAGGTTTACAGTAGAAACACAGAACAGCACATTCCATTAGAAAACAAAAAATCTAGGTGGGTCCAAGGAGATCTGCCACGGCTGCTAAGGTCACCAGCTCAAGATATTGCGTATGTTTAAGGAAAACTTTAATAAGGACTGAGACAAGCTCTACAGTACTGTCTACTACCAGACATTAGAGACATGGAATTCTTAGCAATTCCTTCCTTAGTCACACAGAGACTGGATTACTATAATATGCCCTGTCTGGTGTTGCCTTTGAAGACTGCCAGAAATCAGCAAACTGGTGCAGAATGGGATGATACAGTGGGCTCTTGGTGTCCGCTGGGGTTTGGTTCTAGGAGCCCCTGTGGATACCAAAATCCGTGGATGCTCCAGTCCTATGAAATACAGTGGCATAGTAAAATTCTACCCCTTATGGCAAAACCAAGGCTTGCTTATTGGAATATATATTTTTAAAAAATATTTTCAAGCCGTGGATGGTTGAATCCGTGGACTAAGAAATCCGTGGATATGAAGGTCCGACTGTATTGACATTGTCGTCATGGTCAGCATCCTATCCCTTTTGAGCATGCCATGCTACCTGCTTTACAAAAGACAATTCTTCACTTGAGAACTGTCAGATAAGACATGTCTCTTTCAAGGCATCCTTCATTTCAAGGCAAGATATAGCTTTCAGGCTGTACTCGGCCTCCTTGGTACCCTGACACACACAAACACACACACACACACACACCGAAGTCTGGAAAATATATCAGACCAGCATAACAAATCCCTGTTTAGATCATAAGAGTTGGAAGGGGCTGCAAGGCCAGCTCATTGCAGGGAATCCAGCTACAGCATCCCCGCAGAGAGTTGTCTAGCCTCTTTTGGAAGATGTGTTGTGTCTCCGGATGTCTTCGGGGGACATAACCATCCCTTTAAAGGCTATTTTGCTCCCTAGGCGTGCTCAAAATAGCATTAAAAAAACAAAACAAAAGTGACATTCTAGTCCAGGGTTGGAAGAGCAGCTCAGCCCTGTACCGGTTTAAGGATAATGGTGCCTGAGAAGGGAGAATCCGGGGTCTTGACGTTGTCCATTAACCTCTTTGCAGCACTCAGGCAGCAGAGAGAGGAGCGGGTATCTACATCCACAGTCACAGAATTCCCCAGTAAGATAGGTGTTGCATGTCTTTTAAAATAATTAATAATCTGAGGACTTCCGGTTGGTAATGGCGTCCGATTCAGAAGCTCCAAAGTGACAGCACCAGGAGCGAATTGTCTGCAGGGGCATTCTGGCATTGCTTTATCGTTCCAGAAGAGAGATCCCCGGGTACGGGGACTCTGAGAAGCTGATTGAGGGTCTATTCCTGCTTTTCCTGCAGTCGGAGCCCTGGATGGAGAGAGATTCAGAGGCAAGACGACAGAGATTTGCAGAGGAGACCGAAGAGGTAATCTGGCCCTTGGGACCTTAAGTCGTCAAGCACGACCCGGACGCCACCAATTTTATTTTTTAGAACTTTCATAGTTAAAATAATTTACCTGATTGGACAATTTCTCTCTTACAAAATAACTTCGTTGGACAAATTTAAAAGTGAAAGCAGGGAGATTTGTGCCCTATTTGGGTACATATTAGCTACAAGATAAACTTGGAAACAAATAAAATCTCAAACTATATTTCAATTAGAAAATAAACGGACTTTGGACACGTAAATAGTAGGATTGACATTTACTACCCTCTCCTTTTCGGGGTTTTTGGATGGAGACGGCGGAGAAGATGGTGGCGACATATTAACTGTAGAGCGATCGCCATTTCCAGCGAGGCTGCCCCAGATCGTGGCAGACTAGGTAGTAAACTTCAAAGTCGGGGAGGGAGAACCTCTTAAAAACTAGAAATATTTTCTTTTTTTTTGGTGGACTACTATATTAATATACAGCGTGGTGAAACATATTTGAACCGCTAAATCTTTGAGATCTAAACGGTTTAAAGAGGAGAATTTCGGCGGTGGCGAAGAACTCTCCCCCCCCCCCCCCCGCGGAGAAGAAAGAGGGACATTGTAACAACTAGTGACAGAATTGGATTGTAAAAACCATAGACTATTTCCTTTTATCATTTTTGAGGATACATTTCAAGTGGTCTGGGAAAAATATTTTGGACTGAATCAAAAAGGGTTGATGATTTCGAATTGTTGGATTAGGAGTGGTGAGGAACTGGAAAGTGAGCTGCGCTTTTTTGGGTTAAATCTAAATTAAATTGAAGCAGCTCGGACCTGTCTAAGGAAGATCTAAGTTTTTGGTAAACCAGCGTTGGCGACGACATCTAGAAGCAGAGAGCCGGGTGATCCTAACGAAGAGCTACAGGAGAACTCTTGCTACGCCTTTCCAGTATTTTGTGGGAAGGGGCAGTCATTGGAGTGTCGCTGAAGAGAAGACTGAGGGTTCAAGTGTTCTTTTTTCCTTCTTTTTAATTTTTATTAATATTACTATTATTGCTTTGTTTCTCTCTCTCTTGCCCTGAAATATCCTCTTCCTGTATTGTCTTTGCACTCTTGATAGTTTAGTTTTTGCTGACTTGGGGGAGAAGAGGGGATAGAAGGAGGAGTGGGTTGAAAGAAAAGCGGGACGAGGAAAGAAAGGAAGGGAGGAAAAAAATAACAATAATAAAGGTCTTCTGGGATAGGAGGGGAGGAGTAAATAATTTGACTGGTTCCGGAAGATCCCAAAGCACTCTGGGAATAGTAGTTCTTTAAGAGTAAGAAATTACAGATGGAGATTTGAAAGAAACAGGGAAAGGAGGTAATTTATTGTAGTTTAAATTGGGATAAAAATAACAAGCTGAAAAAATATACTGAATATAGAAAATACAAAGAAAAAAAAAAGAAAGCAAATATTAGTGAAAGTTGATAATTAATAAATAGAATTAAGAGAGAGAAAGGAGGAAGAGGGAAAAAAAAATAGAAATAAAATTACTGATTAAAGGATTAACCCCTTAAGAGAAAATTAAAATTAAACTTAAACCCTAAGAAGCAACTGACCATCTAGAGTAAATCAGAATACTCAGAAATAATTAAGGAAAAGTTTGTATAATATCAAATAATAATAATATAACTAGAATAAATTAAAATAAAATAAAATCAAATTTATAATTATCTTAGATATATAAGCAACAGGATCTTTGATTATAAGACCAAAAAAAAAAAAAAAAATTCTTTGATTAACCATTCACTTTAATATTATTTTTTGAATAATAACACTTAATAAACATTTAAACAAGAATAAATAATTAATTCAAAAAATAAATATAATTTAAAACTAAGTCACATTTGGATTAATCTAAAATCATAAAAATAATTTAAAAGGGTGAAGGAAAATTATAAGATAAGGGAGGAAAAAAAAAACCCAAAATAAATAAAATAAAATTGGTATAAAATAGAAATAAAAATATTAAAATCTTAGTTGATTGAAAAAAAAAAAAAAAAAGAAGAAGAAGAAAAAGAAGAGGGGGGAAAGAAGGAGAAGAAAAAAAAAAGATAGTAATTATTTAAGTATTATTTAAGTAAATTATTTGGAAAAAGGGAAGGAAAAAGGAAAAAAAAAAAAAAAAAAAGGAACCTGAGGTTCAATTACCAAAAACTGTTATAGATAAATTGAATTAAATAAATATCTGTAGCATACAACTTTAAACCGGGATCAAAATGTCGATGAGTCTAAGGAGCCAATCAGCTAAAGCACCAGTAAGCAAATCACAATCGCAATTGCAATTTGTTAGAAGGCCCTCTCTAGAACAACAGAAGGCCGACCCAACCAATCAAATGATTTTTGACGAGATTAGAAAATTGAGAACAGAACTTAGACATGAGATGAATGATTTTAAAGCTGAAATTCGGCAGGAGATAAGATCGGAACTGAAGGAACTCAATCAAACGGTAGAGAAACTAACAAATGAGATGACTACTGCTAATCAAAAGATCAACAGACTCGAGAATAAAATGGAACTAGCGGAAGAGGAATTTGATAAACTAAAAGGAAGAAAAGAAGAGGAATTGGATGAAAAAGCAATGTGGGAACAGAAATTACGGGAAAAATGTTTAAAAATTCGAGATCTCCCAGAATCGAAAGGAGAAAACCTAATGAAACTGTTCACAGTAAACCTCGCAAGATTCTTAGAAAAAGAAGAGAAAATGTTTGAGGTTGAATTGGACAGGATTTTTCGTCTGAACTCAAGGATAGCTAGGAAGAAGGATCTGCCTAGAGATATTGTAATATATTTCGTGAGGAAACAGACGTGTGAAGAATTACTCAGACAACATAATATAACACCACTTATGATAAGAGGTCACGAGCTACAACTTTTCAAGGATGTGCCGGCTAGAATTCTCAGGAAAAGAAAAGATTACTCATTTTTGACAGCATCCTTAAGAGAAATGGATATTTCATATCGATGGATGCAACCAGAAGGCTTATCATTTTGGTATAATAAGAGAAGAATAGTGATTAGAAATGTAGATGAAGCAAGAAGTTTCTGGGAATTTTTGGAGAAGGCAAGAAAGAGAGAGAGAAGAGAAAGGAAAGAGAGACAGGAAGATTCTACTAACATTCCTATAGAGGAAAGAGGAAGAGAGGGAAGGACTAGTAACATTAAACAGGACATGATGAAGAAGAGTGGCGATAGGGAAGGGAGAGGAAAATCAATTAGAAGATCAAAGGACCGAGAGGATAATAATCCTTTGATGAAGGAAACAGAAGAGGAAACAGTAAGAGATTTGATAAGTTTAGACAGGACACAAGAAGATGAAGAAGAGGAAGAAATAACAGAGGAAGAATTGGAGGATGAAACTGGATTGGACTTAGAATGGGATCCAGAAAGGTGTAAATTAAAAGAAAAGTAAATTCTCAAGAAGTAAAGGAAGGAAAAGGAAAAGAGAAAATAGGAAAAAGAAATAAATGAACAATCAAATTCATTTTTTAACATGGAATATAAAAGGTCTAAATTCCCCGCAGAAAAGAAAAAAAATATTTCATTATCTTCAAAAGAAAAAGAATTGGGACGTGATCTGTATTCAGGAAACCCATATAAAAGAAAAAGACAAAAAATATTTGAAGAATAAAAGATTAGGGAAAGAATTCATCTCAGCTGCCAAAGATAAGAAAAAACAAGGAGTGGTCATATACATTAATTCAAAATTTGAGACTAAAGAGATAAGCAATGATAGGAATGGTAGATATGTAATGGTAGAATTAAATTCCATGTTAGGGAAAATATTGATAGTAGGGGTATATGCTCCAATAGAAAAGAAAAATAAATTCTATAAAGAGATCACAAAACAAATAGAGGAATTAGAATACCACTCGATAGTTATGTTAGGGGATTGGAATGGGGTGATAAACCCCAAATTAGATAGATTATCAGAGAAAAGAATAAAGGAAAACCAAGGGAAATTACCAGAAAATTTTTTTAGAATGATGGAAAGACTTGAATTAAGAGACATATGGCGAGAAAAATATCAGGATAGCAAAGAATTTACCTTCTTCTCTAATCCTCATAAATCATGGAGTAGACTGGACATGTTTTTCCTCTCTACTCATCTGGTTAAATTAGTAAAAAAAATAGATACACTTCCAATGTTTTGCTCAGATCATAATCCAGTATTAATGAGCATAGGAAAAGAAAAGAAATCTTATAGGTGGCAATTAAATGAAATCCTTTTAAGGAATGAAAGAATAGTATTAGAACTAAAAGAACAAATCAACTTTTTCTTTGAGGAAAACCTAAATAAGGAAACTGGCATTCATATGGTTTGGGATGCCGCAAAGGCTTTTATAAGAGGACTGTTTATTAAAAGGAATTTAGAATGGAGAAAGAAAAGACAACAAAATTTACAAAAACTAGAGCAAGAAATTAAAAAGAAAGAAGATCAACTGAAGAAAAACCCAAAAGACAAGGAAATTGTAAAAGAAATAAAAGGATTTCAAAAACAAATATCAATGTTAATGGCTAATGAAATGGAAAGAAAGCTGAAATTTATTAGACAAAGGAACTTCCAACATGCTAACAAACCGGGGAAATATCTCGCATATAAGCTAAGAAAGGAGACAGGAAAAAAATATATTACTCAAATTAGGGAGAATCATAAAATTATTACAGAACAAGAAGGGATAAAAAATACTTTCTTTAACTATTACACCAATTTATCACAAGAGAAGGGAACGAAACTCAAGTTAATTGAAAAATATTTGGAAAATCAAAAAATAGAAAAGATATCGGAACAAGATAGAGAAACTCTTAACCAGTTAATCACAACGGAAGAAATAAGGACCGCAATCAACAAAAGTAAATTAGGAAAGACTCCTGGTCCAGATGGAATTCCAGCAGAATTTTATAAAACTTTCCAAGACCAATTACTTAAACCACTACAAAGTGTATTCAATTCGATATTAATCGACTGCTATCCCAAGTCATGGATTAAATCATTAACAGTATTAATTCCAAAAGAAAATAAAGACCATTTGAATCCAAAAAATTTCAGACCAATAGCATTGTTAAATAATGACTATAAATTATTCGCAGGTATTATGGCGGACCGATTAAAAAAGGTATTAAATAAATGGATCCACGAAGATCAAACTGGTTTTCTTCCGAATCGCCACATGAAGGAAAATTTAAGAAATGTATTAAACCTTATTGAGTACCACTATAAAAAAATTGATAAAAAAGCAGCATTGTTATTTCTTGACGCAGAAAAGGCATTCGATCAAGTCAATTGGAAATTTATGTGCAATATACTTGAATCTATGAATTTGGGAGAAAACTTTTTAAAATGGATTAAAAATATCTACAGTCTGCAAGAGGCAGCCCTGGTCATTAATGGGGAATTAACAAAAAACTACAAGATATTTCGAGGAGTAAGGCAAGGCTGCCCCTTGTCACCACTTTTATTTATAGTAACACTAGAGGTGTTGAACAACGCCATAAGAAACAACTCAAAAATTCAAGGGATAAAGGTGAAAAATAATGAATTTAAACTAAGGGCATTTGCGGATGACCTTATGATTTCTTTAGCAAACCCAGTAGAAAACATAGAGGAATTATTGACAACGTTAAAAAATTATAGTAAGGTTTCTGGCTTAATTATAAATAATGAAAAGACAAATATCTTAGCACTTAATATGACGGAACAAGAAAAAAAGATATTGGAAAACAAATCAAATTTTAAATGTGAAAAAAAAGTAAAATATTTAGGGATTTATTTGACAAATAAAAACTCGGACCTATTTAAAAACAATTATGAAAAAGCATGGGAGAAAATTAAAAAAGATTTTGAGAATTGGAACAAGTTAGAACTCTCATGGTTAGGGAAAATATCAACGATTAAAATGAATATATTACCTAAAATGATTTTTTTATTTCAAAATATCCCCATTATTGTAAATGACAAACCATTTAAAAATTGGCATAAAGATATTTCTAAATTTTTATGGTCAGGGAAAAAGCCCAGGGTGAAATTTAAACTATTAAATGATCAAACGGAAAGAGGGGGATTGGCTTTACCTAATTTGAAAATTTATTACTATGCGTGTGTTATGGAATGGGTCCTGGATTGGTTGAAACTTGAAAATGAAAGGCAATTGGAATTGGAACGTATAGATCTATGTTATGGATGGCATGGATATCTATTTTATGATAAGATAAAAGTGAATAGTGATTTTAATGATCATTATATAAGGAAATCTCTACTAAAAGTTTGGTTAAAAATAAAACCCAGAATGTGCCCAGGAATTCCAAAATGGGCCTCAATTAATGAAGCTTTTTATAGACTAACCCCATTGAAAAATTCAAAATGGGTAACATATGAAGAATTATTAAAAAAAGACGAAATGAATTTAAAATCACGGGATCAATTATTAGAAGAGGGTATGAAGTGCACTTGGTTTACATATTATCAGCTGAAAGAAAGATTTATGGTGGATAAAAGATCAAATAACATCAAGGAAGCAGATGCTAGGTTAGTTAAAATAATTAAGTCAAATAAAGAACATACAATTAAGAAAATATATAAATTATTATTGGAATTAGAAATGGAAGAGGAGTATGTGAAACCATTTATGATCAAATGGGCTAGGAATTTTGGGAGGCCAATAACCTTGGCACAATGGGAAAAATTATGGACAAAAAAAATAAAATACACGGTTAGCTATGACGTAAAAGAAAATATTTATAAAATGGCATACAGGTGGCATTTGACACCCTTTAAATTGGCAAAGATATACAAATTAAAAAATGATAAGTGCTGGAAATGTGGGAAAGAAGTGGGAACATATTTTCACAGTTGGTGGAAATGCGTCAAAGCTAAAAAATATTGGAAAATGATTCATACAGAATTAGAAATAATTTTAGGACAATCGTTTAAGAAAGATCCGGAAATGTATTTACTTAATGTAAATGAAGAGGGAAAGCTAGAAAAGAAATATGGAAGACTTATATTTTACTTGACAATTGCAGCCAGGTTGATATATGCCAAAAACTGGAAGCAAAAAACAATACCGGATATTGATGATTGGATATGGAGGGTTTATGACTTAATGGAAAATGATAAGCTCACACAGTTGGTACAAAAAAAACCGCTAAAAGAGTTTAAAAATGTATGGAATCCGTTTATTAGATATATTGAACAGAAATGGGGAAAAATTTGGGTAAAAGGACTGGAGGATTAATAATTATATAATAGTTAATGGAAAGAGGGAAATTAAAGGAAAGAGAACTTAGTAGGAGGAAAGATTTATACTATTTGTTTTTGTTTTTTTTTTCAATCTTTTTCTAATTTTAGTATATTCGTATATCCCTTTTGCAAGATGAAGTCACTTAGAAATAGATAGCTGTTGCTATGCATAGAGTACAGAAGAAAGAAAAAATAAATATGTATGTATAGAGTAAGGTTAAAATATGTATAGGGAATAAGTAGTGAATTGTAAGCATGTATTTAATGGAAACATATTTTAGGAAGGTACTTAGTATGGCTAGAGGAAACGTTTAATATTCACAAACACAATCAGTCGGTGATATGAGGAAGTTTTTTTAAATTTGTGTAGTAATTATATGTCTGTATGTTTTTCCTTTTTTTTTGGTTGTTAGTTTATAAGTTTGAGTTTATTTTTATGTACTTATTTTTTTATTTGTGCGTGTTAAGTATTTTTTTTTATTGTTCATTATTGAAGTCAGTCTGTCCTATTGTAATGTGTATAATTGTTGTTTGATAATTGGTTTTAAAATGTTTAATAAAATTTATTTAAAAAAAAAAAAAATAATTAATAATCTGCATTTGCACATGCGGACTGATCCAGAGCCATAAAACTCCCCGGGTGCCCTTGGGTCTTTCACTGCCTTGCAGCTTGATCTGCTTCTCAGGGTTATTGTGAGAATGTAAAAAAAGACTGAAGGCAAAACATCATCGGAAAGGACAAAGATAGGCACCAAACAGTGGGCAAACGCCATAGGGCTACAAATGGAAGATGACATTGGTGCTGGGACACTGGGTCAAATGCTGTGACTGAGGCTGGGTGTCTGCAGTGTTCAGTGTCTCCTTGGGAAGCACCGCTGCTTCCACATATGATGTGATTGAACTCGGGGGATTTTAAGGAGGGCCTAGGGACAAAGGAGGACAATTTCCAGATGTCCAGGGGAAAATCTATCTCCAGGATCCTCCTCCAAACATTGCACAGAACCTCCCCTGTCCCATGCAAAAAGCTGGGGAAGTCCCTATCTCACCCCAGGTCATGGAATCATAGAATCATAGAGTTGGAAGAGACCACAAAGGCCATCCAGTCCAACCCCCTTCCATGCAGGAACTCCCAATCAAAGCATCCCCGACAGGTAATGTAACCATCTAGACCAGGAGTGGATGAAGTGCAGCTCAAGGGCTCTATGTGGACCATTTTTGGAGCCCCCAGGGGTCCCATTTTTAGGAGTAATTTCCCCCCATTTTCCTCTTTCCATAATGCCCCACAATTACCTCTAGGGCAGTGGAGGACCTCTCTACTAAACAGTCGGCCCTCTGCATTGGCAGGGGTTCAGTTTCGGACCCCCCCCTCCCCGTGGATACCAAAAAATGTGGGACCTCACATCCCATTACCCTCAATGGATGCTGACATATGCATGGCTGAGGTCGCACGGCTGTGCGCACACATGACCATTGATGATAATGGGATGGGGCCATCCGTGGATGCTCCAATCTGTGGATGGCTACGGTCCTGGAATCAAACTCCAGAGGATATATGCAAAGAGCCCATTGTATATACTTTCATATTGAATCTTAGTACTACAGAATTAAAATGAAATGCATTATTCTACAAAATGTAAAAAGGTAAGAGCGTCTTTATTGAGAAAGTTGGATCTCTTTATCTTTATCACCACCTGTATTTTTGAATGCTCTGTCTGAGTGTCGCGATAGAGACTGTTCTGGTGAGAGTCTAAGGAGTTTATCACACAGGACGAATCCCGTGCAGAAATGTTCGGCGTTAACCCAAACAGAAAGTAGACAAAACTCACAATTGTGGTTTTTTTTTCAGATGACGTTCGCATGAAAGAGAAATAACGCAAAAATGACCCAAATGGAAAGCTGACAAAACCCACTCTTTTTTACTTTCGGGCACTTCCGAAAGTAAAAAGGACCGGGTTTTGGTGACTTTCTGTTTGTGTTAATGTCGCGTTATTTCTCCTTTACACAAATACGTCTGAAAAACAACCCGCATTTGCGGATTTTTTCGGATTTTTAAATCCCATTTCTGCATGGGATTTAAGCAATCTGCCTCCGTGTGATACAGTCCTAACAAAAATCCATCAGTGATACCTTAATTGGCCAAACAAAATGCACAATATACTTGTTGCAAGCTTTTGAAAGCTTGCAACAAGTATATTGTGCATTTTGGTTGGCCAATTAAGGTATCACTGATGGACTTTGGGAAGCTTGCAACAAGTATATTGTGCATTTTGGTTGACCGAAAAGGTATACCTGATGGACTTTTGAAAGCTTGCAACAAGTATATTTTGCGTTTTGGTTGGCTGATAAAGGTATCACTGATGGATTTTTGTTTGAATTTGCTGGTAATTTGAATTTGCTGTACTTCAAAAATTCACACCATTAACCTTGCCCCAATTGAGGTTGCTGGTTCAGGTGCGCTGGAGGACACTATTCCACTCCCAGTGTAAGTAGAATTCCACTGGTTAGTCTGGTTAATTTCTGTACATAGAATACAAATGGGATACCACCTTGTTCTGTGATCAAGGCAACACAATATTTTCTACAGAACGAAACTTGGGACTTTCTACAAGCAGACTTTTATTAGTGAGCTTTGGCCTTCCGTTGCTTCTGTTTGGCAAACAAGCTGGCGTGGCGTAATGGTTGGTGTGTTGGGACTAGGACACTAAGAGACCAGGGTTTGAATCCTGGCTCGTCCATGGAAACCCACTGGTTGACCTTGGGCAAGTCACACACTCTCTCAGCCTCAGAGGCTGGCAATGGCAACTCTGAAGGAACCTGTCCAAAACTATGATAGGGGTTGCCGTAAGTTGGAAATGACTTGAAGGCACGCAACAACTGCAATGAACAACACGAGAGCAGGCCAAGCCAGTCACCAAGTCTGGTAGGAAAATAATCTCCTTATTTTGGGAAGTACCTGCTTCCCTAGTGGTTTTCCCATTGGCTTGTGAGCAGGACTGGCCAGAGGCATTTTGTTGCCTGAGACAAAACTAGCAAGTGGCATCCCATCTGATGGAAAGTACATTTGTTGTTGTTTTGTGCCATCAAGTCATTGCTGACTTATGGTGATCCTAAGTCAAACCTATCGTAAGGTCTTCTTGGAAGGTTTCTTCAGAGGGGTTTTTCCATTGCTATCCTCTGAGGCTGAGAGTGTGTGACTTGTCTAAGGTCACCCAACGGGTTTACATGGTTGAGCCGGATTCAAGCCCTAGTCTCCAGAGTCATAGTCCAATGCTCAAACCACTATACTACTGGATCTCTGGCATGGGAAACCACAATCAGCTAACTTATATTGGAACGTGAGGTAGAAAGACATATATGCCTCGCTCCATGTTAATGGCAGTAAAAATCATTAACAAGTGGTGAAAAGTCTGGAAACCATAAAGCCTTATGAGGAGAGACTTAGGGGGCTGGGTATGTTGATGAAATTTCAAAAATTTCAAAATGACCTTAATAGATTAGAAAACTGGGCCAAAGCTAACAAAATGAATTTCAACACGGAGAAATGTCAGGTACTGCACTTAGGGCAAAAAAATTGAAATGTATAGATATAAGATGGGGGACACCTGGGTTAATGCGGCTACATGTGAAAGGGATCTAGGAGTCCTAGTGGACCACAAGTTGAACATGAGTCAATAGTGTGATGCGGCAGCTAAAAAGACCAATGCAATTTTAGGCTGCATCAACAGAAGTATAGTATCTAGATCAAGGGAAGTAATAGTGCCACTCTATTCTGCTTTGGTCAGGCCTCACCTGGAATAATTCTGTGTCCAGTTCTGGGCACCACAATTCAGAAAAGATGTTGAAAAACTGGAGCGTGTCCAGACGAGGGCGACTAAGATGGTGAAGGGTCTGGAAACCGTGTCCTATGAGGAACGACTTAGGGAGCTGGGGATGTTTAGCCTGGAGAAGAGACGGTTAAGAGGGGATATGATAGCTCGCTTTAAATATTTGAAGGGAAGTCATATTGAGGAGGGAGCTGGCTTGTTTTCTGCTGCTCCAGAGAATGAGACTTGGAACAATGGATGGAAACTACAGGAAAAGAGATTCCATTCAACATTAAGAGGAACTTCCTGACAGTGAGAGCTGTTTGAAAGTGGAGGACATTCCCTTGGAGATTGTGGTGGAGTCTCCTTCTTTGGAGGTCTTTAAACAGAGGTTGGATGGCCATCTTTTGGGGGTGCTTTGATTGAGAGTTCCTGAATGGCAGAAAGGGGGTTGGACTGGATGGCCCTTAGGGTCTCTTCCAACTCTATGATTCTATTCTACGTTAATTCCCAATAACTTGCTGTTTTATAATATCTGCTGCTGGAGGCAGTCACCTCCCTTTGCCAAATAGTAGAGGTGATGTGAATTGGAGATGGAGCTGAGCCACTTATCTGGAATCCCGAAAGGGCTCCATGAAAAGCACTGGAATCCTGAAAACCAATCCCAACTGGAGCAGGATTTATGAATGCTTTTTTAAAAATGTTTTTATTTCTTCAGGCATATTCTGCAGATGGCATCTGAATGACACGACGTACCATCAGCTGTCCTTAGTTGCCATGGTTATTTGCGAAGACACGTCTAGTGGGTCCTCGTTCGAATTCCTGAGTGGCTGGCTTACCAAGAATACCTGTTGATAATTTGGCAGCTAAAAATATAATACTAAAGAGCATTGTGGATTTGTGGGAATCGATGCACAGTCTCAGTTCATCCCTTGGAGATGCAAGCAGCAGAAGAGAGCAGTTTGGGTTGTCATCTTTTCCATTTGAGGCTTGTTCTTGCAAAACTTATAAAATGTTATAGAGGAGCATTGCCTGATCATCATAGGTGCCATTTCGTCTTTTTCAAGGATGGGTAATATGTACTGCTCCAGATATTGTTGGACGGCACCTCCTCTAACCGTACCCAAGATAGTAGGTCTAATCCGCATTGCAGAAATAATGCAGTTTGATATCACCTTAAAATGTCACAGCGGGACATTGCCTGATTATCTATGTAACGGTTAATCTAGGTGCCATATCTTCTTTTTCAAGGATGGGGAATATGTGCTCCTCCAGATATTGTTGGACTGCACCTCCTCTAACCATACGCAACGTAGTAGTTCTAATCCGCACTGCAGAAATAATGCAGTTTGATATCATTTTAAAATGTCACAGAGGGACACTGCCTGATTATCATCATAACGCTTAATCTAGGTGCCATTTCTTCTTTTTCAGGGATGGGGAATATCTACTCCTGTAGAAATTGTTGGACAGCACCTCCTACAACTGTAGCCAGCATAGGGCTCATTCCCACTATGATTTAAACCGATTTGCAGATCGGTTTATCTGCAAAATCGTTTCACACCGGAAATGATTTCAGACCCGACTGCATTCGGTCTGAATCGTGGAGAATTGAGGTGAAACGAGGCAAATGCAAAAGAATTGCATTTTTTGAAGACGAATCTGTTGGCGGTTCTTTTGAAAAGAATTGTTTTGCGAGAAAGCGCAATTTACAAAGCCACAGGAATTATTGAAGGGTGGATGAATGTGTAGAGAAATCGGATGAAGAAGCAAGGAAGGTAATGAAGGAACAAGATAAAATGAAGAAGAACGAGTGGAAGAGAAAGACATGGAGGAAGAAGAAGAAGAAGAAGGAAAGAGGAGGAGGCTGGAAAGCGAAATAAAAGAACTGTATGGATAATAAACACCTCCCAAGAAAAGAAGAACGAAATAGGGAAGAAAGCAGACAGGTGTGCTTGTAGACCTGTCTTTGTATTTTGTTGTAAAATGTAATAATAATTTAAAAAAGGAATTACTGTACAGTCTTGCAACAGACCTTCTGGCAGAATCTGTGCACTGAGCTTGCAAATGTGGAAGAGAAACTGCTGCGTGAAGCTCAAGAAAGATTTCTCGGAAATGTGGTGAATTATATTGTATTGTGCAAGTTTTATAGTTGCGTCTCTTGGCATGTACAAAGCAGCCGAAGCGCTGGTCCGGAGATAGCTTCAACTCTAACACTATTATAATTTATGGTAGTTTGTTATTTTTAAGTATGTTTTTAAACTTTGATTGTTTACTTGTATTTTGGGGGGGTGGGCTATTGGAGGATGGGATTGTTCGTTTTATCGTATAAGCCGCCCCGGTTGTATTTTACAGAGAGGCGGGATACAAATTATATTATTATTATTATTATTATTATTATTCAAAGTGAAAACAAGAAGTTTGGGCTTCTTATCTTATTTTTACACCGCTTACTAGACAAGCAGCAATGCAAGCTGTGGTGCAAAATAATAATAATAATAATAATAATAATAATAATAATAATAATAATAATAAAACTTTTCCAAGCTCTGGTCAGTCGTCATGTTTTCTGCCTTGAGACCAATTACTCCTCATTCCTGAGTATCCAAGCTTTTTAAAAGATTACTCACTTGCAGCTCTCTGATGCATGTTCTGAGATTGGTTAACCAGAATTTCCTATTAAAGTAGTATCTTATCCTATTTTCTTAAGCAATAGAGAATCCAGTTAGGGATGTGATGAACCCGCCATATACTAACTGTGATGGCTAAAGTACAACAAGATCCAAAGAAAACATCCAAAGAAAATCCCGTGATCGTCTTAGGGTCACCAGAGTGCAAAACCCATTGCAGAAATAATCCAGTTTGAGACTGCTTTAACTGCTCTGGCTCAATGCTAGGGAAATTCTGGGAATTGTAGTTTTGTAAGACATTGAGCCTCCTCTGTCAGAGAGAGCTCTGGTGCCACAATAATTTACAGTTCCCAAGATTCCCTAGCATTGAGCCAAGGCAGTTAAAGCAGTCTCAAAGTGGATTCTTTCTGCAGTGTGTTTTGGACCCATAGGTTGGAAATGACTGGAAGGCACACAACAGCACCAACTATTATTTGAAACACTTTTGTCTGATGAAGAAGCCAGTGGAGCTTTGAAAGCTTGCAACGTATATTTTGTGCATTTTGGTTGGCCCAATAAAGGTATTACTGTTTTGTGGATTTTGGATATTATTGTGCTTCACTGCATGGCAGAAACACGGCTATTCCTTGGATAGGTGATGGCTAAAGTTTGGCCAGATTGACACTACAGGCAATCATTTTGACAATGCCCAACTTCAGTATTGGCAGTGGTCCTGAAGCCAGCAGTGGAAAACTGCTGTCTCTACAGAAGTTGGTGGACTATGAAAGGGATCTAGGAGTCCTAGTAGACCACAAGTTGAACATGAGTCAACAGTGTGATGCGGCAGCTAAAAAGGCCAATGCAATTATAGGCTGCATCAATAGAGGTATAGTGTACAATACATAGATCAAGGGAAATAATACTGCCACTCTATTCTGCTTTGGTCAAGCTTCACCTGGAATACTGCGTCCAGTTCTGGGCTCCACAATTCAAAAAGGATGTTGAGAAGCTGGAGCATGTCCAGAGGAGGGCCACCAAAATAGTGAAGGGTCTGGAAACCATGTTCTATGAGGAGAGACTCAGGGAGCTGGATATGTTCAACCATGAGAAGAGAAGGTTAAGAGGTGATACAATAGTATTTGAAGGGAGGTCATATTGAGGATGGGGCAAGCTTGTTTTCTGCTGCTCCAGAGACTAGAACACAGAACAACGGATGCAAGCTACAGGAAAAAAGAATCCACCTCAACATTAGGAGGAGCTTCCTAACATGAGAGCTGTTTGACAGTGGAACACACTCCCTTGGAGGTGTTCTCCTTCTTTGGAGATCTTTAAATGGAGCCTGGATGGCCATTTGTTGGAAGTGGTTTGATTGTAAGTTCCTGCATGGCAGAAGGGGGTTGGACTGGATGGCCCTTAGAGTCTCTTCCAACCCTAGGAGTCTATGTCTCCCTGCATGGCAGAAGGGGGTTGGACTGGATGGCCCTTGGGGTCTCTTCCAACTCTAGGAGTCTATGTCTCCCTGCATGGCAGAAGGGGGTTGGACTGGATGGCCCTTGGGGGTCTCTATGGCCCTTGGGGTCTCTTCCAACTTTATTATTCTATGATTCTATACTCCCCCTCCTTTTTTAAAATGCCGTAATAGCAGCAGTTTTCTCTTCCATTCATTTGTGGGTACTGAACTGAACCCCAAAACCAGGGCTATGAGCAGTGTACATAAAGGAAGACTGTGGAGGGAGGAGGGATTAACCATTGACTTGTGTAAAAGAAGACCACACACAATTCTTCCAGCTCCACATCTCTCCAGTCAGAATTGCAGGGAGACAAACTGAGCAAGTGGAATATGGTTGATTTTCACTTGATAGCAGCTGGAGAACAGTTGGGGGCTGCTAGGGAAGGGAATTATTCTTTTGCTTGAATCTCTCGGTCTTCCGAGCTTTCCTTAAAGAACACGAGCACCTCTGCTGGTTAACGCATTTAGTTGACCTAGAGGAAGGATCCAGATCATGCGTATGAACAAAGTCCATAGTTTCCCAGATTTCCTGCATCTCCGATTCAAATGATTTGGAGCTGGAGAGGAGCCCAGGGATCAGGGACCATCCCTGATCTAGCAGCTACGGTTTTTAATTTAACGCCAGGTGATCTCCTATGTCCAGTTTGCTCCATTGGTGTGAGAGGAATATTCACTGGACATTTCATTGTGGGTCTGTAATCGATCCCTAAGGATCTACTTGGAGACCTCGTGTTTAACTGGTTTCCTTCCACAAGCTGCTTGAGTCCTTGACCGAGCAAGAAATCAGTGACACACTACATTTCCCAAAGCCACACTGCTTGCCCCTTGATGGAATCATATGCCAGAGATGGGAGCTGCTTTTGTTTTTGGTTCCTCTTGCTTTGTGGACATGGAAAGCAAAGGCTTGGCTGTTACCGGAAAGTTCGGGTTGTGTCAGGTCTCCAGATCAGAGTTTGTTGGGTGCATCCCACCCCATCGCTCTGGCTGTTCAGATGATTCTGTAACCTTGTTTACCCTGATTTTCATTTGACCCTAACTTTGGTCCTCCCACAAGTGTGGCTAAAAGGAAAGCGGCTGCAAAGGACTTGGCAAGGCAAGCCAGATCTAGTGGAAATTGTCTTGAAATGGAGCTTTAGTGATCGGTTACAGACCAGCATCCGTGCTTCGTGTCACATTTGGGTTTGTTTCGCTTCCCCACTTCTTGTTTTGTATACGTCGGTGTGTGCACATTTGCATATGCCCTTCCTCTTGAGATTGTGAGTTGGGAAATCCATTTTCCTCCAACAACCCTGACTTTGTCCAGTTGCACATGGCAATAATTGTCCCAGAGTATGCCAAGAAAAAAAAGCAGCATGATCTTGTTTACAGCATCACCCAAACTGATTCAAAAGAGCAAAAAGTCCCAGAGGCAACATGCTCTGCATAGGAATGGAAGAGTGTGGTTGCACTTGTGTCTCATTTTACGGGTGTCAGTAAATCTGCCATTGCGGGGAATAGTTAGTAGACTAGTTAGGAGAGATTGCTTTTGGCTTCCATGTCAGCAGGGTGTTGGATCCACTCCAGCATTTAGTCCAGACTTTACAGGGAACTACTGAACCTCATCCCCTCAATAGGTCCAGTACATGGGATAACTGTTTTAAACCTGCAATTGATTCTATGTTCCACTTACATGAAAGCTACTAGCCAGCTACTCCTGCTAGTTAGGGCTTTGTTCTGATCCAGCAAGACTCTTATGTTTCTACACAGTAAAGAATTCCTCTGTCTTTTGATGGCTTAGCTCCTATAAGCTGCAGAAAACATGGCTAGTAGTCATTCTGAGTCCTTAGCAGCAAAGGCCATCCTGTTTCCATCCCTTGGAGCATTAGTAATTTCCACTGTATGTTTTTTCCCTTTGTGGTTTTTTACTTCTGCATTTTTCATTCTCTTAAAATACATACATCTCAAGATATTTTCCAAGAAAAGGTTGTTGCAACAAGGGCTGTTAACAACCGACCAAGGAGGAAGATGCTTCAAGATTGCTAAAGGAATGCCACATGAAATGACTATGCTTTCAGCAAAGGGAGGGAGGCTTTAGTGCTTCTCTCTATATTTTTAGCCAGAGCTGAGCTGAAGCCCTTGGCTCACTCTGGGTGCAGTTATTAAAAATAAGCAAGGGCTTGGAAAATCTACTTTTTTGGACTACACCTCCTAAAACCTCTCAGCCAGCAAGGTCAATGGCCATGCTGCTGGCGGGATTCTGGAAGTGACAGTTCAAAAAGGAAGCTCTGCAAACAGGAAAATAAATATCAGAACTAAATTGTGTCTTGCAATCTAACCATGTTCCTTTTTTCTTAGTAATAATTGCTTGTTTTCTGTTTCTGATTGTGGCCAGCCAGATGCTTCTGGCAACACACAGGGGCACCAAAGTGGGAAGCTTTCTTGTGGTTGCTGTTGGGTGTCTTCAAGTCATTCCCAACTTATGGCGACCCTAAGGCAACCCTATCACTGGGTTTTCTGGGGCTGAGAGTATATGATTCACCCAAGGCTACTCAGTGCCTTCAAGTCATTTCTGACTTATGGCGGCCCCGAGGCAAACCTATCACTTAGTAGGTTTCCATGGCTAAGCAGGGAATCGAACCTTGATCTTGTAATCCAATGCTCAAATCTTGCCAAGAAAACCCCATGATAGGTTTGCCTCGGGGTCGCCATAAGTCAGAAATGACTTGAAGGCACACAAGAAGAAGAAGAAGAAGAAGAAGAAGCAAATACCAAGGTCAAAAGAGTCAAGTGTTGCTCTTGTGTTGTATTTTAGGTATAGGATTCTCTGTCAAGGGAGTGGATTGCAATGAGGAACTAGCAGCTCTTGTTCTGTTCTCTCCACAAGTGGCTCACAGTGGATGTCTCATCCAAGTGGCAGTGGGAGGGAAAAGCATTCCTTATGTGACAGCTGGAAACTAAACCCATAAAAGGAAAAAAAGGTGAAACTGTATGGAGATGGAGACACACAGACGTGTATCACATCAGAGATGGAGGGAAATGGATGCTGAGATGCATCAGTACCGTATGGTGGTGTGATGTAAATGCACTCCTTTTTTCATTTCACCAAACTGGGACTTAACATTAAGTTGAGTGTGGATTTTGTAGTCTCCACAAGTCCACTGAATCTGTCCACTGCCAAGTACGTCTGTATGTACAGTCTTAAACAGACCTTGCAATTTCTTTCCAGCATTTACTATTTGTTGTCTTTACACCCTGCCTGTAGCGTACATCAGTTTGCTTCTTCAGCTATTTTACTCACAGGGTTTTGTCTCACGGTTCTATCCCAGGAATAGAGACAGCATGGCAGGGGGTTGGATTGGAGGGTCCTTCTGGTCTCTTCCAACTCTAGGGACGTTATCACACCAGCGGCAAGAAAAGCGGCAAGGAATCAATCCAGAGCCATACCGGAATGATTCTGGTCGCGCAGCCGTAATTCCTCTTTGAAAGAGGAATTCAAAAGAGCTGGAATGATGCAGCGATGGCGCAAGGATGATGCAGGGATGGGCGGGGTTTGCCGCGACGTCGTCTGATCACGGGGCAAAGGATCCAGAATGATGCAGCGATGGCACAGGGATGATGCAGGGATGGGCGGGGTTTGCCGCAACGTCGTCTGATCACGGAGGCAAAGGAACCGGGATGATGCAGCGATGGCGAAGGGGTGGAGCTGCTTTAGACCCCGTGTGATAACGTCCTAGGATTCTATGAAAAACAAGTGTGGCAGGGAGGTGGAGAAATTGAGTGAGCAAGCAAGTAATGTGACATGTGGTAGGAAAACCCAGGTTTTGGTGCTGGTGTTCATCCACACAATGGCTTGGAGATCTACAAGTACACTTGCCTCCACAACCAACAGATGTCGGGCAGAGAGTATGGCCAGGAATATGGGGAGGCAGGACTTTGCTAAAGCATCCCCAGCCTGGGAAGGGACCAAAAGCACTGTGAGGCCATCTCGGCTCACCTTCTTTCCTTTCCCATCTTCTGGGCATGTCAAAGGACGTTATCACACCAGGGGTCTCAAAGCAGCAAGAAAAGCAGCATGGAATCAATCCAGAACCATACCGGAATGATTCTGGTCGCACAGCCGTAATTCCTCTTTGAAAGTGGAATTACAAAGAGCTGGAATGATGCAGCGATGGTGCAGGGATGATGCAGGGATGGGCGGGGTTTGCTGCGACGTCGTCTGATCACAGAGGCAAAGGATCCAGAATGATGCAGCGATGGTGCAGGCATGGGGCTGTTTTAGACCCCGTGTGATAACGTCAAAGAGGAGAAGAAATGAGAGAATAAGGTAGCAATGCTACACCTGCAAAGGAGCAACCAAAGCCTGCAGGACAGGATGAGGCTCCCGCCGGTGCCGGTCTCTTCTTGCACGATTTCCTGCTTCATCGCCACTGCCACATTTTATCCTACCCATCAACTTGCGGTGAAGGAGAAATCCAGGATTTACTCCTTCAACTGGCCCAGCAGGTTGGGACATTTTTTTGAATCCCTTCAATCCAGAATTGTCCAGGTTTTCCAGGACAAATGGCAACCCTACATGGGCCGAACATTTTCCTTAGTGCTATAAAGGGCAACAAATTAAATGTAGTTGGTAGTTGGATTCACTGTTGGTTATCACCTTTAAAGCCCTACATGGCTTGGGTCCATCCTATCTTCGGGACTGCCTCCTTCCATATAATCCCACCCGCACACTACGGTCCTCTGGGAGGAATTTGCTTCAACCTGTTAAGACTAGACTGTCAACAATCTCCCAGAGGGCTCTTTCGGAAACCGCTCCCAAATTATGGAACGGCCTGCCGGACGAGATCCGTCAAATTACCAACCTAGACAGCTTTAAAAAGGCTGTCAAGACGGATCTCTTCCGGCAGGCCTTTCCTGATTAATTCCCGGCCAAGGAATAAGTTAATTTCCCCCCCATCTGTTGCCACATCTTGCCATGTTATTTATTGCTTGCGGGCTGCCTATTAGATTGTTTTAACATCTACTGTTGTAAATTGTTAAAATTGTTTTATTGTTAATTGTTTTAATTTTCATGATGTTTAATATTGTTTTAAGGGGAGGGTGGGTTTGGGAGGGTTTACTGTGATTTTGTATTGATGTAAGCCGCCCCGATTGCTTTGGTAGAGAGGCGGGATAGAAATAATAATAATAATAATAATAATAATAATCATCTCTCTGGAAGCCTCACATCCATACATGATAATAGGGAAAGAAGAAAATAAGAGCTCTTAACTTGGTATGGGTTCTGAGGTCGAAACAAACGGGTAGAAATATAAGCATATGGTTTGGTGTTTTTTTTTTAAATAACCTTCTCTTTGATTGTTATATTTTTATTTTGAAACCTTAGTAACTCTGTAAGAGTAACTTTGAGTGACTTTACAGTAACTTTGTAAGAAGCAGATCCAGGTAAACCCTCTTGAAAAAGTAAAGATTGCTGTTGATAGTGTGATTTGAATACTACGTGAGGTTAAAAAAAAAGAAAATAACAAAGTTAAGAGTTAAAAGGAAGTATTTAGTTCTATTATGTAGATGGTTTTCATTCTCACAAATGTAACTAATTACTAGAAATGACTAGTATGTAAGTAATACCATTAGCTATGTTTTATTTGTATGTTGTAAAGGTTACAAATAAAATATTAAAAAAAAAGAAAGGGTAGAAAAAGTGCAATGATTAATGCCTGAATTTGCACAATCAGAATGCAAATTAATAATATGCATAATTATAATAATTTGCATAACATAGTAATCCAGATTTCTGGGAATAATAATAATAATAATAATAACTTATTTATTTATATCCCGTCCCTCTGTAACACAATCGGATATGAGGGACTGGAATATGGCAATCCTCTGCATATGGCACGAGTGCATGGGAATCATTGCTGTCTCTATTACCCACTGAACTCTCACTTTGTGAGTCCCGTAAGGCGAACCATCAGTGGGAATTTGTTCCAAAGCCTGTGAATGACTACACGATGGACGTTTTCACACTTGGGGTCTAAAGCCGCATGGAAGCAATGAAAGAATCATACCGGAATGGATCCTGCAGCTTCAGATCGGTGACAGCAGCATCATTCCGGTATGATTCTGGCCGCGGCAGATGCAATTCCTTTTAAAAAGAGGAATTGCAAAGAACGGGGCTGATGCCGGGGATGGGACAGGATGGGGCGGGGATTGCTGCGACGTCGTTTGAACACGCGGAGAAAGGACCCGGAATGATGCCGGGGATGGCACTGCGACGTCGTTTGAACACACTGGCAAAGGAGCCAGCATGGGGCCGGAGTGAGGTAGGATTGCTTCTGCCTTAAGCCCAGTGTGAAAACGTCCGATGAGATGCAAATCCAGTGAGGAAGAGAGCCCTTTTGGTTGCTTGTAGCATTTAATACAGCCACCTGTATGGAAGCATCACATGTTTGGTGCATCTCATAGGCTACGGAGTGCATGGGATTAATAGGTGAGAAGACCAAAATAGCTCTTTGGCTAGAGAGGGTACTGAGGAAAGGAAGCAGAACAAGTGAAAGAGGCTGACGCAGAGAAGCAACACACCATATTGTCAGTGTGGGAAACGGGAACGTACTGCCCCCAGCCGGCTCCTCCTGCGGAGCAGAACTGTGTTGGAACAAGCCAGCCAGGTGCACACTCATGCTGTTGTGATGCAGTTCAGATTTGCTTGTGGTGCACGTGGTCTCAGGGCACTGACAGTGGAAGAACATGACAATTGTCTGGGTGGCCGGCCAGCTGGCAGAAATAATGGAGTTAGCAATCTTTCTTTCTTTCTTTCTTTCTTTCTTTCTCTCTGATTCATCTGAAAGAGCACATATGAGCTGAGTCACGCACTCTGTGATTTCTGGGAAGAGAAGCAAGGCTTGACGTTCTCCAGCCAGTGGTAGGGATGGGAATCTCATTTGCCGAGGGATGATAGAGATCTCATGGTACCATTACAGTACAACATAAGATCCATGATTCATCCACCCATTTCATGTCATAAGCCATACCAAAGTTATCACCCCTAAGGAGTTTTGCAGCAGACGCAGCAGGGGTGTGGTACATGAGAACCGAAGTGTTTACTAATCAGTCAAATGTCATTCACAACAAGTTAGAAAATCTACCAGGACTTTCCTTAGAATCATAGAATCATAGAGTTGGAAGAGACCCCAAGGGGCATCCAGTCCAACCCCATTCTGCCATGCAGGAACTCCCAATCAAAGCATCCCCGACAGATGGCCATCCAGCCTCTGCTTAAAGACCTCCAAAGAAGGAGACTCCACTACACTCTGAGGGAGTGTGTTCCACTGTCGAATAGCCTTTACTGTCAGGAAGTTCCTCCTAATGTTGAGGTGGAATCTCTTTTCCTGTAGCTTGCATCCATTGTTCTGGGTCCTAGTCTCTGGAGCAGCAGAAAACAAGCTTGCTCCCTCCTCAATATGACATCCTTCCAAATATTTAAAGAGGGCTATCATATCCCCTCTTAACCATCTCTTCTCCAGGCTAAACATATCCAGTTCCCTAAGACATTCCTCATGGAGCATGGTTTCCAGATCCTTTACCATTTTGGCCACCCTCCTCTGGACACGCTCCAGTTTTTCAACATCCTTTTTGAATTGTGATGCCCAGAACTGGACACAGGATTCCAGGTGAGGCCTGACCAAAGCAGAATAGAGTGGCACTATTACTTCCCTTGATCTAGATACTATACTTCTATTTATGCAGCCTAAAATTGCATTGGCCTTTTTAGCTGCTGCATCACACTGTTGACTCATGTTCAACTTGTGGTCTACTAGAACTCCTAGATCCCTTTCACACATAGTCACGTTAAGCCAGGTGTCCTCCATCTTATATCTATGCATTTCATTTTTTTTTTTTTTTGCACTAAGTGCAGTACCTTACATTTCTCCATGTTGAGATACATTTTGTTAGCTTTGGCCCAGCTTTCCTCTTTTGAACGATTTTGTAACCAAGGCTGCCTTACCCACAGACTTTAGAAGGCAGGATATTTTCATTAGCAGAAGCGGTAACATCATCTGCCACCTCTTTCATTTCCCAGTTCCCTCAGAGTTCAGTTGCAATTTCTCTGTTGTATGAAAATGTATGAATAGATCCCAGCAGCAATACACTCTAGTGAGCTCTTTCTGTCATAATGCAAACATTTGGAGGGTTCTTTGGTCTGGAATGCAATTTTTTTGTAAAAAGCAAAACAAACAAACAAACAAACAACCCCAGGGAGCATCCAGTGAAACCCACAAGAGTCAAATATCTTAAGTGTTGAAAAACCTGACATATGTTTTGGACTGTTTGCATTCTTCAGGTCTTCTTTGGGACCTCGGAAACCATTGCCAGCTCTTTGGGGGTGAGGGGAAACTTACTTTTTACTTCTGTCTCTCTCTCCAGGACTCTCTCTATAAGGGCATGGTTATAAGGAATGTCAGGGGAACCTCCTGCACTTCAAGATCTATCACAATTGTTGTTGTTGTGTGCCTTCAAGTCCTTTCCAACTTAAGGCAATCCCTAAGGCAAACCTATAGTGTTTTTGGTTTTTTTTGGGCACAACTTATCCAGAGGTTTGCTATTGCCTTCCCCTTAGGCTGAGAGCATGTGACTTGCCCAAGGTCACCCAGTGGGTTTTATGGCCAAGATAGGAATTGAACGTTGGTCTCCAGAGTCATAGTCCAATATTGAAGCCACTATGCCTTGCATACCTTTTGGGAAAGATTGAGCAGAAGTTTCCTTTTTTCCGTGCAAATGGAACAGAGGTTGTGTGCACATGTTACATGAGAAATTCACATTGCCAGTTGTCTCTTTGGAATTCAACTAAGAGATAAAAAGGAGAACTGTTAGCCCCCTTGGGAGATAAGTTAGTCATCAAAAAAGGTGAGATAGTAATCTTTTACAGATGTCTGTGCAGAACCGGATAGCAGCGTAGTGAAGATAAAAATGGGATAATGGCATGCATATCACCTGGAGTGCCTTTGAATCAATTATAATGTGATAAAAGCCATTGTGCTCAGAAAATCAGTTGTGTGAATTGGGAGCAAGGTCCATTGGGCTCTCCAGATGTTGTTGGACTGAACTCCCATTAAATCTGGGCAGCATAGCCTATAGCAAGGGATGATGGGAGTCATAGTCCAACATTTGAAGGGCTATATATTTCCCATCCCTGGTGTAAGCATTTTTTTTTTTTGCCAGGAGTGCTATTTTGTTGTTGTTTTACGACTTTAAAATCCTGTCCCTTCCCTCCCCCTCCCAATCCTGGGACACAAGGCAGTTCCCAAAGTTAAAACAGATTTTTAAAAAAATTTAAAAATACGAAAAAAAAATAATTTTGGCTGACTACATCTTTCCCACTTTCTGTGCAAACTTTACCCTGTTGCTCTTTTTGTTCTGCTGCCTTTGCTTTTGTATACAAACTGGACTTTGGAAAGTCTGGCAACAAATTGAACATATTTGTAACCAACACATTTGAACAAAAAGACTTGTTATCAGACAACATGTCTAACTTCTAACTAGCTTGTGTTGCTAGAAGGAAGTAGAAACTGATACTTTTTCACAAGAGCTTCAGTGGCTTTCCCCACCCGCTGCATTGGGTTGGGAAATTTAAGTTCAATTTTTAAACAGGGAGGAGGGTGGTTTTATATATGCAGGAAAAGAAGCCAGTTCTGGCATTTACAGAAACAGATCATTCAGATGCTTGAATGCCCAGCGTTTTTCTTCACTTGCACCTTCCAGGAAAGAGGGGAAAAATTCAGCTTCTTTTTAGTCCAGCTTTTCCCCTCTTTGAGCAGCCATGGCGCAGTTTCTGGCTGCTTCGGAGGCATGCGCCATCTAGACGTCACACCCCCAAAGCGGCCTGAATGCGCTTCTTTTTGCCTCTTTGTTTGAGGCCACAGTCCAGTGCTCAAACCACTACACCACACTCCAGTGACTTTAGGTGAAATGAATAGACATTGCAGACATAGATGTGATGATGGCTAGAGGATCAACTTCTTGAGTAGTTGGATGCTGCTGAACAGTAAGGCAGGCTGGAAACTTCCAAGTGGAGAAATGCTTAAAGGACCCAGAAATTTAATTCATTAATTTACATTTCTATCCCATTTTTCCTCCAAATAATTCAAGGCAAGGGCCTCACTAAGGTTGGTGTCACTCCCCCATTAAAAAAACCTTTTTTAACAACAGCATGGCTGAACAATGTTTTGTTCCATAAAAATGCCAGAGTACCTCTCTCAGTTGCTCCGGAGCGCCCAAGTAACGGAGGGAATTCAAGACAGCTTCAGGATCAGAATATTGCAGGAGCAGCCTGGAGTAATTTCTGGCCAGTGTAAATCCATCATCCAGCATTTCCTCCTGAAGAGCAGTTTCTTTACTTCTGGAAGGGAAGAGAAGAAACAAAAGGGGTAACAAATTTTCAGTGTCTGTTGCAAATGGGGTTTGTGTGACAAGTGTCACAAAAAGACCAGAGGCACATGGTATCCACATGGTGCCCACCACTGATGCAGCCGTGAGGATAGCAAATGAAGAATTTAATTTATACACCATATTTATATCCTGCTTCTCTTTTGGAAGATAAATGCAAGGCCACAGGGAACAATGGAAGAGTAATGATCAAGGATCTCCTACCTTCTATCCCATCTGGAAGGGTGTCAGCAGTTTGTGACCCATTTTCTTCCTCTCTGATTGATCTGCTGAAGCAGTAATAATGGCAGATACTTGAAGAGGTTGAGTCAGGTTTTTACATCAAAACTGTACAAATGGTTGAAAAGATTAAAAATGAATAGACATTGCAGACATAATTTAACCATATCCACAAATCAGAACTAGTTCTACCTTCGCTCAGTGGTTGGGTTACAACAGCAGCTTCTTGTGTTCTTGTATGATATTGTGTGTTATCTTTATTTGGACTTTTACGGCCAATTCCTCACAAAATGAAAATTCTTAATGATTAAGGAACTTAACAGGATCTTTATATGATGGGTGGATTGTTATACAATGTCACATGCCTAGTTTTCCAGCAGCCAGTGTGTTTCTTCTGTATGGGAAGAGAGGAGATCAGCCCATGTGCCTCTTTGCTGCCACCGACTGTACAGTTGGCTCTCCTTATCCACAGGTTTTGCATCCACAGATTCCACCATCCATGGCTTGCCCTGAAAATAAATTCCCCAAAAGCAAACCTTGATTTTTCCATTTTTTAAAATAAGGGACCCAATTTTATTACACTTGGCCCTCCTTATCCACAGATTTTTTAAATTCACGGATTCAAGCATCCATGGCTTGAAAATATTCCAAAATAGTATAAATTCCAAATTGCAAACCTTGATTTTCCTTTTTATCTAAGGGACACCATTTTCCTGTGCCATTGTATTTAATGGGACTCGAGCATCCACGGATTTTGTCATCCATGGGGGGTCCTGGAACCAAATCCCAGCAGATAAAAAGGAGCCACTGTACTTCACTGTATATAATAAATAATAATAATAAAATTTATTTATACCCCGCCTATTTGGAAATCCAATCAAGGCAGCTTACAAATCAGGGGTAGGCAACCTTTCCCCTTTAAGGGCTGAGAGACTTCAGCTCCCAGAATCCCAGGAGCTATTGGCCAACATGGGACTATTGGCCAACATGGCTGAGGCTTCTGGGAGCTGAAGTCCCTCGGCCCTTAAAGGGGAAAGGTTGCCTACCCGTTACAAATTTTAAAATCACATATGGCAAAAAGACAGTGTGGTGTAGTGGTTTGAGTGTTGGACTATAACTCTGGAGATCAGGGCTCGAATCCCCTCGCTGGGTGACCTTGGTCAAGTCACGTCGTCTCAGCCTCAGAGGATAGCAATAGCAAACTTGTTCTGAAGAAATCTGCCAAGAAATCCCCATGCTAAGGTTCGCCTTAGGGATGCCATAAATTGGAAATGACTTGAAGGGACAAAACAACAACAACTACAACATGTAATGGGACTTGAGCATCCATGGATGTTGGCATTCATGGGGGTCCTGGAACCAAACCCAAGTAGATACCAAATGAGATGCTTATGACTGTCTCACAATGAAGTGAACATTACCATGCAGCTAACATTGCCCTTTAACCACTTGGAAGCATTCACCAGAACAGTGATCAGTGCTGGACTGGGACTTGGAAGAAGAGTCCAGTTAAAGTTCCATTGAGTGACCTTTAGCCAGGCACTCTCACTCAGCATGACCTACCATGCAGGGCTGTTGTGAGGAGGAGAGCCATGTAGCTGAGCTCATCTGAAGAAAGGTGAGATACATAAAAAAAGTCTTTAATATCTGGTTTGTCGAAGTTTGTTCACAATAATTCCATTATTAAAGATGAAGCTAAGCGAAGTGGTTTATCGACTAAGTAAAGGAAGGGCAATTTGTGGTGCTCAAGATGTTGCGGGACTGCAGCTTGTATTGGGGAAAGTTTGACCCCCTGAAGGCCAAGTTTGATATATTACAAATCGTATACAGTATTTAACATGCCCAAACAGACCCCCCCCCAAAACAAACAAACAAAACAACCAGATGTGAGTCTGGAGGGAAATTAATAATTTGAGGAATCTCCATAGGGGGAGTTTCAATCTTTTCAGATCAAGTTGCCGTCTTACCTAAATTTGCTCCTACTATAATAAACTTTCCTGTGGTGTTTTATCATTCGTTTTTGACTGTATATGTTCTTTGGAGGAAAGGGTGTTGTTGTTGTTGTTGTTGTTGTTATTATTATTATTATTATTATTATTATTATTATTATTCTGTTTGATTTCTTCCCAATGCAAGTAGCAACTTCCAACGAACAAGTTCTTTTAATCAAGTATTTTTCCTATTGTCATACTTTTAATCCAATAACACACATTAATCCAATAATCCCCATTTATTTTCTTATTTGTGCATGTATATGCCTCCAAGTCATCTGTTGACTCACAGAAACCCCATGAATTTCGTAAGGGTTTCTTGGGCAAGGAATACTATGTGGTTTTGCTAGTTCCTTCCTCTGAAATATAGCCTACAGCAATTGGTATCCGTTGGCGGTCTCTCATCCGAGTACTAACCAGGGCTGACCCTCCTTAACTTCCAAGATCAGACAGGATCTGGTGCCTTTAGGGTGGCTTACTTCAAAGGCCATTGGTTGCTGCAACTAAACTTGGACCTCTAGAGGTCAGAATGAAGTGTAGCAAGTATTTTACATTTTTAAAACAGAGTCTCAATACACTACTACATCTATAAGTGGCAACCTTCTATTTTATAATCTGAAGTTGAATCCTGATAAAACAGAGGCTCTGTGGATTGGTAGTCCTCTGGTCCGGGAATTGGGTAAACAGCCTGTCTAGGATTGGACTGCATCCCAACCTCAAGGATCAGGTGAATATCTTGGGAATACCCATAGGTTGCATCCACAGCGCAGAAATAATCCAGGTTGACACCATTTTAACTGCCATGGCTCAGTGCTATGGAATCCTGGGACTTGTAGTTTTGTGAGACACTAAGCCAGGGGTAGGCAACCTGTCCCCTTTAAGGGCTGAGGGACTTCAGCTCCCAGAAGCCTCAGCCATGTTGGCCAATAGTCCCATGTTGGCCAATAGCTCCTGGGATTCTGGGAGCTGAAGTCCTTCGGCCCTTAAAGGGGAAAGGTTGCCTACCCCTGCACTAAGCCTTCTGTGTCAGAGAGCTCTGGTGCCACAACAAACTACAGTTCCTAAAATCCCATAGCATTGAGCCATGGCAGTTAAAGTGGTGTCAACCTGGATTATTTCTGTTTTGGGAGACATTTATACTTCTGTATCAGTTTGGGTGACTTTTGGCTCTCAGCTTGACCTACTTATTCCACATGGATACTGTGAAAATAAAGAAAGCATTGTTAAAACAAGGCAAGCCTTAACACAAAGGTTTCATTTGCTTTAATCTTGTATCTACCCAAGATCTAAGATTTCTGCATTCCTCTCCACCAATCCATCTGACTCCTGGCATCAGGGACAAAACTACTGACAGAAGAATTAAATGACTAGCACCAAAAACCATGTGGCTAGATTGAAGAGTGAAGTCATGTCCAGTTTATTTATTTTTTTAAAAAGCAAATTAATTTTATTTCTGTGCAGCCACAGATTTACAGACACACAGAAGGCAGCTTCCATCACGTTCATCAACTGGGGAAAGAAAGGGGAATATTACTTATATGATGATATTAGGGTAAAGTCGAAGTACAGGAAAAACCACAATTGCCTCCTGGAAGAAACAACACACCATCAAACATGAGCACATGTACTACAGTTAGGTACAACGTTCCTCTAAAAAACAGCACACAACAACCAACACAAAGAAAGGAAAGAGCTAGCTTCTTCAGCCTCCAGATAGAGACCTGAAATTCCCAAACTCATCTGGCCCAGCTATAAAAGAGAGGAAAAAACTTGCCTGGTTGTGATAGCACACAAAATTACCATGGTGACTGACAGATTTTTAAGAATCTGTGACATCTCGGGAGAAAACTAGGGCACTTATTTCACAACATGGGGAAGGGTGGGGATCCGTTTCAACAGGAAAGCAAAATGAAGAACCTGTCAGTGCTGCGCTTTTATTCTGTCACCCTAACTCTGAGATTAACTCATTAAAAAACCCTCTTTGTGTATTAAGGTTTTGCTGATATGTTTCAGTAACATTGGCTCTTTCCCCCACTCCTTGTGTCACATACCTGAGAAGCTGAAATTCTTCAATAGCATTCCTTAACGGGGAGATAAATCACTGATGCTTATTAACAGCAAATTAATGAATGTTCAAGAGAATTATAGAATTCAAGCCATTCAGCAAGTTAGCACTTAATTTGTCTTCATCTCTGAAACAGACTGGAAACTACAGCTAGTTACATTCACATCATTTCTTGGTATCAGCAGGATTTATTTGCCTTCCTGAACCCTGGAAATACTGTTGTCCAACATGAATTACAAAGAGGTGACCATTTCTCAGGAAACCATTTTAGTGATCTTTTAGAATGGCCCCTACCTAGTCATTAGATCATCATTTCCATCACAACCATCATGAAACTATCAGAAGTCTGAACTTTAAGGTAGAATGCCAGAGTGAAATAAAATAAAATAAAATAAAATTATAGGCCACGTGGGAAAACATTACAAGGGCATCATGAGGTTTTGCTGGAATTGCCACAGTGGACTCATGCTGCTCAGACTGCAAGTCCCATCTAAATCCAACCTTTAGATTTCTACTTCTTATCCATGTGAATGATCATTTAGTTTACATAATTTAACACAAAAGTCAAATCTACACCATCTTCTGATTGTGAAAATTACAATTCAGTTTCAGTAGGACATTTTGGAATCATTCACTGTGCAGTAAAGACTGTTGCATTCAACTCCTCGATAGATTTAAAAGCAGGGGGGAAAGATGGCCAGAAGATATCATCAGATTTAGCGAATGCTATGGACAATGCAATTCCGAAAGAATTACAAAGTACTGGTTTAATCAATGACCTATCATGCAATGCCATCTTCTCTTTGCCCATAGCACCCCACTAATAACTAATACTAGATAGGCAAACAGAGTGTGATATCAACAATTTGAAATTACAAAATAAAGGGGTCAAAACAAGGTTATGCTGAAGCCAATTTTATCATATACAAATACATACTTCTCTTGTAGATAGATAATAATCTGTGAGCACGTGAAACCACTCAAACGCTGAGGCATGCTGAGTTCTGTGCCAGCTGTGATATAGCTATAGACCACCTCTCTTGGTCACAGAGCAGTATCTTCTGTTTATTAAATGCTTCTGAAGCCGTTGATGCTGGCACATTTCATTTCATTGGCTGTCTCAACTTAGGACACTGTCAAGATAGACACTTAAGCCAATTACTACAGACGAAATAGAAATCTGAGTATTACAAATGTAGATGGATATGTATTAAGATATGGCAAAATAATCTCCCTTCTCTAAATCATGAACTGGCAATTCTCACAGTCAATCCAAGGCAGAGGGAAGGTGGAAAACCAACCAAAAGTGTCTATAGTGGGTTTATGTATTTATGTTAGCCAAGAGGGCAGCTGCTTACCTGATCAACAACCTGCAACAAAGGAATATTACTGATAAGGAAACAGACAAAGGCTGTTTGCAAGAAGTTTCCAGTGCTCCAGCAGATTACTGAGAAGACAGCACCCCCTGGAGCTACTAGAAGAAATAACCCACTTTAATTAACAACGGATTGAGAACCATTTTTTTCTAACCAGTTACCTATCTAGATTGAGAACCATTTTTTTCTAACCAGTTACAACGGCTTTACTTTGAAGACTGTACCAAAGTTCCAACAAAGCTGGGTAATACTGCTCCTCAAGTTCCTCTCAATTTCCTTTTAGCACAAATGAATACCACTGACTTAGGTTCCAAGGGAAAATTGTTCTGTGTGCTTCATATACTGCATGGTGCTTTAGCTGCCTGAATCTACTCCACAACCCTAACATGGTATTACTGATATGCACTATTAGGAATGTAAACACAAAAAAACAGTGGCAGTGTGTTGCACTGAATGCCTTCAACAGAGTAGTGGCACTACAGATCAACAAGTAAGCACTCCCAAACCAGTAACTTCACCTTCACACACACATTAGAATGTCAAATGAAGACTGGTCATTAGGGTAACAGCCAGCTGCATTACATATACAAACACACACACACAAACACACAGTGTTTTAAAAATTCTGTAAGGGAACAGATCCTAGAAATGACCTGGAGATCCATGCACAGCATTCTGCACATGTGCAATGAGACTTTCCCACTCTCCATTTCTTACTGCAGCCTTTCAGGATTCTGGATAGTCTCTAGAATGGTGTGGTATATAAACAGTGGGACTATAGCTAAGAAGGGAGAGAAATCAGCAATATAATCTGTTCTCATTGTATACAAGTCATTTTGGATCCATGTTCATGTCTGCAGGAGTCTGAACCTTGTGCTTCATTCAGAAAACTGATACTGCTGAATATCTAAAGCCAGTTGCCAAAACACATTTTTTGTCAAGATCAGAAATGCATCTGGCCTCCCAATGGCTGGGCTACTTCTGATAGCTATGTATTAATATGACTGCAGAAGTGAGACCACTCCTTGCTATCAAAAACATCAGGATATGCATTAAGGACTACAGAGGTATGATTCAATCACTTAGCCCAACTATAGTTGCATATGAAGAATACCATGACAAAACTACTAGGCCCTGAAACTTAGCTTTCTAAATTGCAAAAGGAGCCCATAATTGTGGTCCAAAAGTCCAGCTGGCTCCTGCAGTTGACTGGGGCTCAGAATCACACCATAATCCATGGACTAGATGCTTTGAAGAAGGCAGCCTCTTCAGCTGCTCATAGTGTCCTTGAAACCCCATACTTCCATGACAGCTATCTGGAAACTTTCAGAGCACAATGGTTGGTTGTTAAAAGTGTTGCAGTGGCCCGTTCTTCCATGGTTCAGGTCTGCATCAATGTAGAGAGCTTGTCCATCACCTCCTCCTGCACAGAAGAGACCAGATTACACTGATACTCTGAGTCAAGATACAAAGAAGAGATGGAAATTCCAGCTTCATGTTTTGTTTGTATTACTTTTGTAGACATAGGGTGGCTACTTGTGTTAGCTTACATGTAAAAATGTGTCATAAGGAACCATTTATGCTATAGTTTCTAGCTGACCTACTAAGATGCTCTATAGTGAAGAGTTTATTATTCTGTCAAAGTACCAAGACCAGAGAAAAAGTTGGGGTGATGAATATACCAGTTTATACCAACTGATTGGGACATCATTCAGAATGGACAAAACATAAAGTGACACAGCAACTGCTACAAAGTCTACAAGTCTTGCATATGGAACAGACCCATTTTTAAAAAAAAACACTAGAGCTAGTGTGCTGTAGTGGTTTGAGTGTTAGACTACATACAACTCTGGAGATCAGGGTTCAATTCCTTGCTCAAGCTAAAAACCCACTGGATGACCTTGGGCTAGTCACACTCTGTCAGTCTCAGAGGATGGCAATGGCAAACCCCCTCTGAAGAAATTTGGCAAGAAAACCCCATGATAGGTTCGCCTTGCCTTAGGGTTGCCATACCTCAAAAATGATTTGGGAGGCACACAACAACATTACAGTTTATCTTGCAATACTTTCCTTACCCTCAACATACATTCAGCTCCTCATTCCATCATGTCATACACCAATACACCTTCTGGGATTTTCCTTACCCAATGAAAGCCTTCTAATATTCCCTGTAATCTGTGCAAATTAAATCCAAGGCCTCATGACCTTGTGGCAAAATGGGGCTCTGCAAGTCCTTGTAGAAATTAGCAAGGCATACCCTTACTGGCTAAAAAACACTATTTGATAAGAGTCCCAGATATTTAGGCAACTTGTTTGAACAGCTAGATGTTCTCAGTGATGTGAGACACATTACGTAATTGTACAGAAGTACTACCCATAAAAAGTTATGACATTTGCAAAAGTTAGCATCGTTCCAGTAGGGTAGCCATATTTTCAAAGGCAAAAAGGATGACTTATTACTCAACTGACTAATTCAAACTGCCATGAGTCTCACTTCAAATACCCCTACTATATAAGCTATTATAATTGCTGTTACAAATATTCCTGTCCTTCACTGTATTTAATAACAATTTTGTCTTCAATTTCAAATGCTCCCAGACAGAAATTTTAGATCTGAAAAAGAGGACATGTTCACAAAAAGAAGGATGTATGGTAGCCCTAGTGGTAACCCAAAATCACACTGCAGGTGTAATTAAGCATATTATGGCATGATCTAAGAGACCTGCAGGACATTCTGTGTTTTAAAATGTCTCCAAATTGAAGTGGTGTTTGCCAGATGTTATCTGTTACCAGCAAACCAACTTTTAAAATCATTGGTGCTGCTGGGCTTAATCTCACTGGAATACCAGATTATGAAGTAGTAAAATGTTTATTTCATTTTTACACCTGATTTCAAGATGATACAGGTGTATTCACAAATAAACTTGTAAAAGCATGCTGCATGTGCACCTGCAAAAATAGCAGTCATTTCTTTTTCTTGAACTATAAACAGATGCTGGGCCATGCAGCAATAGGTGTGCACAGATTTACCTATGATGATGCATTCAACACCACCAGCCATAAACATGGATGCCGCTTTCGAAGGTAAATTGAAGTGCCGGGCAGAAAGGAAGGGTGATAGACGGTCTGAAGGATTTGAAGGGAGGCTGGTTAAAGATGGAGGGTCAGAAATCTGAGTAGAACTGTTTGCTTGTTCTAATCTAGTCACAGCTAGCTCTGGATGCTTGATTATCACCCATTCATAGCGTTCCACTTCAGGTACCAGCTGGAAAAAAAAAAAAAAGATGAAATTAGCACAGAATTCTTCAGAGACATTAAACTTCATGTCTGGTTCTTCCTTACAACACGTTCTGAGAAAGCTCTTTGGCATGACTGGCCCCAAATTTCATCCAAGTGTATTGTGCATACAGAAAAGGGCACAGGTATCAAACCAGTAAGCTATCAGATCTATACCCAGCTGTTCTTTTAGAAATCTCAGAGCAGCTTACATGGGTTTCCGTTGGTCTCTCATCCAGGTGTTGATCAGTCTGGTATCTCTACAGGATTGAGAGAAGATGCCAGCCACAGATGCTGGCGAAACGTCAGAAAGAAACTCTTCTAGAACATGGCCACACAGCCCGAAAAACCCACACAAAAAACTATAGATTTCAGATTGTTCAGCAGGCAACATATACTGTGTTTCTCATTTATTTTTCTAGGCAGGACACAAATATACACTTGTGAGAAGAGCTTCAGGGCAGTGTCATAATGTTACAATACATAGCCCATCACCTACATTGCAACTGGTGTCTTGTAAAACCAGAAGTGCTACTCCCAAATGTTTCATCCTGGTGACCCATTCATGGTTGCCAATTTAAAGGTCAGTATTTCACTAATTTCAGTCAAGATTTCATGCTGTTGAGAGCATGTACTAGTGAGCATTGGACTACGACTCCAACCAGGTCTCCAACTAGAGTTTGACTCCCAGCTGAGCCCTGGAAAACCACTGGGTGACCTTGGGCAAGTTGCACACTTTCAGCCCCAGAAAACCCCATGACAGGGTTGCCTTAGGGTTGCCATAAGTAGGAAATAACTTGAAGGCACACAACAATCACAATGACAACAGCGGTAGCAGCAGCAGCAATTTCACTAATTATGTGGATCTTACAATAAAATAGATCTTAAAAAAACGACACCTCAGTTGTGGGTGCTCATCAGCTATGTATATGCTTCAGTATTGAAATGTGTATAAGGGATGCGGTGGCTCAAGAGACTAAGATGCTGACTTTGTTGACTGCAAGATCGGCAGGTTGGCAGTTTGAGGCCAAGATGCTGCGTGATGGGATGAGCTCCCATCACTAGTCCCAGCTTCTGCCAACCTAGCAGTTCGAACTGCTCATTAAACAGAGAGTCTGTGAACATCTAGAAGGCAATGCTATAATTACAAAACGTCAACATGGATTTCTCAAAAACAAGTCATACCAGGCTAATCTGATCTCTTTTTTTGATAGAATTACCAGCTTGGTAGATGAAGGGAAGGCGGTAGACATAGCATATCTTGATTTCAGTAAGGCCTTTGACAAGGTCCCCCATGATCTTCTTGCAAACAAGATAGTAAAATGTGGGCTAGACAATACAACTGTTAGGTGGATTAGTAATTGGTTGACTGACCAAACCCAAAGGTTGCTTAGCAATGGCTCCTCTTCATCCTCGAGAGAAGTGACCAATGGGTGCCACAGGGTTCTGTCCTGGGCCCAGTGCTATTCAACATCTTTATCAATGACTTGGATGAAAAAATAGAGGACATACTTATGAAATTTGCAGATGACACCAAATTAAGAGTAGCTGATACCCCAGAGAACAGGATGAAAATTCAAAATAACCTTAACAGATTAGAAAGCTGGGCCAAAGCTAACAAAATGAATTTCAACACGGAGAAATGTAAGGTACTGCACTTAGGGCAAAAAAATGAAATACAGGATGAGACTCTTGGCTTAACAAGAAAACGTGTGAAAGGGATCTAGGAGTCCTAGTAGACCACAAGTTGAACATGAGTCAACAAGTGTGATGCGGCAGCTTAAAAGGCCAATACGATTCTAGGCTGCATCAACAGAAGTATAGTATCTAGATCAGGGGTAGGCAACCTTTCCCCTTTAAGGGCCGAGGGACTTCAGCTCCCAGAATCCTAGGAGCTATTGGCCAACATGGGACTATTTGCCAACATGGCTGAGGCTTCTGGGAGCTGAAGTCCCTCGGCCTTTAAAGGGGAAAGGTTGCCTACCCCTGATCTAGGTCAAGGAAGTAATAGCACCCCTGTATTCTGCTTTGATCAGGCCTCACCTGGAATACTGTGTCCAGTTCTGGGCACCACAGTTTTAAAAGGATGTTGAGAAGCTGGAAAATGTCCAAAGGAGGGTGACAAAAATGATCTGGAAACCATGCCCTATGAGGAGAGACTTAGGGAGCTGGGTATGTTTAGCCTGGAGAAGAGATGGTTAAAAGGTGATATGATAGCCCTGTTTAAATATCTGAAGGGCTGTCATATTGAGGATGGAGTAAGCTTTTCTGTTGCTCCAGGGAATGGGACCCAAACAATGGATGCAAGCTACAGGAAATGAGATCCCAGCAAAACATTAGAAGGAACTTCCTGACAGTGGAACACTTTCCCTTGGAGAGTGGTTGATCTCTTTCTTTGGAGGTCTTTAAATAGAGGCTGGATGGTCATCTGTTGGGGATGCTTTGATTTTGAGTTCCAGCATGGCAGGAGGTTGGACTGAATGGCCCTTGCAAATGCAAGTAAATAGGTACCACTTTGGTGGGAAGGTAAACAGCATTCTGTGCAGTCATGCTGGCCATATGATCACAGAGTAGTCTTTGACAACGGTGGCTCTTCAGCTTAGTAACAGAGATGAGCACCTCCCCCATGGTTGGACATGACTTGACAACCTTGTCAATGGGGAATACCTTTACCTTTATTGAAATGTGTATCTTCATTCTTTCTCAAGCTTTAGTTTAAAACATTTACATATCCTCTTTTGAATAAGACATAAGGGCTGAGATCTTATGTTATGCTGGTGGAGTGTAACTGTCTGTTATACTAATAAGGGATAACGGAATCTGCTTCCTCACATAACAGTAACCAGGGTGTTGGTGTTTGATGGGCGTGGGCTTGTCTCCTTGGCCACTGGCTATCTCTGTTCGTAGTGTCAGGCTGTTTCTTCCTCTCTTGGTGCTCAAGCAGGCGCTGAGGTTTACTCAATCAGTGGCCAGAGAGATGGAGCTATGCTCAACAGTCCCCCGGTGTCACTATATGATGGGATGGGGACCTTGCTAGGGGTGGTGCTGTACTGGACACCTGTTCTGCAAGGTCCAAAAATATACATTTGCAGTCATATTATGTATATGGATATCATCAACAGGATTCCAACTGAGCACTAACCTGATAAAAGACTCCAATGGACACAGTTGTAGAAGAGAGCCATAAACAGAGATTACCAAGCTCAGTGAAAGGAGAGACATCACATCCTGATGAAAACTTTTGGTGAATCTGTAAGCTTTCTGTGGATTTTTGGATAGTCTGAATACATGGTAGTAGGCTACTTTTGCTTCTGGATCCCCTCACTAGCCAATGAACAAAACATACATTTTTTTGCCAGCAGAGTATCTTAGTCTTCACAATACTTAATAAAAACAAGGTGGCAATATTTGCTTTCCTCCTAGGTTCAGGTAAATCAGAAATGAAAGAGAGCAGATCCACAAATGGGGTAGGGTGGAGGGAGAAGAACAAATCCCAGAAAAACTGACTGACAAAGTAACAGAAAACATTCACAGAACTACGCCTCCTACATAATGCTTACTGGTAGGTTTGAGTAAATGGATATTCTGGGCCCTTGGTACCTGCTGGGGTTTGGTTCCAGGACCTTCCATGGATACAAAAATCTGTGGATGCTCAAAGTCCCATTAAATGCAATGGTGTATTAAAATGGTGTCCTTTATATAAAATAGCAAAATCAAGGCTTGCCTTTTGGAACTTATGTATACTTTTAAAATATTTCAAGCTGTGAATGGTTGAATCCATGGATAAGGAATCAATGGATACAGAGGGCCAACTGTATTTTGTAGATCAAATTAAGTTACATCCCAGAAATGTTCAGGATAGAATGTGCTTATTCCCAAGAGCTCTGTGAGGATATACAGTTGTCCCTCCTAGTTCGTGGACTTCCCATTTATGGTTTGAATTTCTGCGGATGGAAAGCCAGGAGGGACAATTATACCCAATGGGGATTGGATATTTATGTTTTTTTAGATTCGTGGGGGTGGGTGGGTCCGGAATGAATCAGGAGGGACGACTGTATTTTGGTCCACGTCAAGATCCATGGTCCACAAAGCAAATAAGGAAATAATGAAATAATGAACAAGAACTCCATGGTGATCTCATTAGCTGAGATGATAACCACATGATAGGGGCATAAATCCAAGAACTGGATCAGAGACGTCTTAATTTGTTATTTAAGATGATTGCCCAATAGGATGCATGCACATGCATGTTCACATGCACAACACACACACCACGATTACTTCTTACCCTGAAAACAAAACATTCTCCTGTACCAAAGTAACTCAGCTTGCCTCCTCCTCGCTTACGTTCATTCCAATCAGTTGACAAATAAGCACCACACACCTAGATGGATAATAGGCAGCATTTGAGAAAAACATAACAACACTTTGAACACTTGAAGCTTTAATGATAAAAGGTTCAAAATTGGTAGAATAAAGGATTAAGAACCAATCACATTACATTTTTAGGAAGGCACCTAACACCTTTTAGATGTGAAATGTATCCAGTGTATATCTTACAAAACACATGGGTAAGATCTAGGGTTCTGGGAGCTGTTCTTCCAATCCTGAATCAGCCCTTCAAAACAAATCTGGAAGTGATTAGAAGGTCATTTCTACCCCGTCTTACATGCACATTTGTCTGGGAGCTGTGACTGGCTGCATCTCCCAGCTGAGTACACACTCTGTGGCAAATTTAGGTTTGCTTCTGAAATGTTCTTAGTGGGGGAATAGCAAGTACTAGCTGAAATGGGTCTATGGTTGCCAAGCAACATTTTACATCTATATATGTGCAGTAAAAACAGGGATCTTCAGTTAGAATACATTTCCTGAATACAACAGAAATAATTCAACACATTCCCTGAATACAACAGAAATAACTGACATTTCAAAATTAAAATGCACAAAAATGCAATATTGACAAGACTGAGTCATCCAGGCTGAGGGCTTTGAGTGCTTAAAGCTTAAACATCTGGATTTGAAAGCCTGTGTATTCAACTATATTAGTGCTGAATTAGGGTTACTCCCTCCTTTTTCTGGCAAGCTTCTTATATTTCACAACTTTCAGCAGGCACAATGTACACTCATCCCTCCACATTTCTGGTTTCGACTTTTGTAGATTTGATTATTCATGGATGTTATTAATATGTTCTCTCTAGGAATATCTAGGTCCTCCAGCGCAACTCTATGGTCAACTTTAACCAAAAGTCGCACTGAAGGACATAAGGATTCCTAGAGAGAACACTCCACTAGGCATTTTGTAGCTCTTCCAGTGCAATTCTATGGTCAATGTCTGGCAGATGTTGACCACAGAGTTGCAGTGGAGGACCTAGAGATTTCTAGAGAGGTGTTCTCTCAGGTAAAAACATAGTGGTTTTGTTATTTGCAGTTTTTCCAATTTGCAGGGGTCGTGTGCCCCTAACCCCAGTGAATGTGGAGGTATGAGTGTAGCCTCTTTGTGGCTGGGAATAGTTGCACCTAATGAATCAGTCATCTACCCAATTTGTGCTAAATACCTATTGAATCAGTGCAGTTGGCTCACAATTTCATTCAGTTCATGTGTGATATAAACCTACTAAATTTGCACATTTTTGCATAAATGTGACAGAAAGAACAGGAACAGAAAACAACTGAAATGTGGGAACATGCAAAACAAATTTGTCAATTGCTACCTTGTAGGGGTATAGGAGCCAGTCTTGTCCAATGATGTAATTCCATGGTGATGTCTGCCATCACACATGAAAAAAGTGGTTTTCCCACCCCTGACATCACTCTAATGAGAAGCAGGGCAGCAGGACAATGGCAAGATGTATGTTATCATTCCCATCCAAACAACTGTGATGCTTACACACATACAGTATGGGAGGTGATACCCATGGAGTGGTAGATGGATGGGATCTACAACATGATATGCAGCTTTAAAAATAGCTTTCTGGTTTCATTTCTCCATAGAATCTCCCCATTCCTAAAAGTGAAAAGAGGGCTTATGAAATGCACATAGCTAATGCTTTCTTAAGTAATACTAATGCCATCGAGGAAAACAATTAGCAAACATCAAGGATCTTCAGTAAAACAAAGATCATTCTGTAGTGGATTACATTAGCAAGGATTTCTAGGTTTTCCTTTCTTTCCCCCTGCCTGTAACAGCTACAACAAAGTGACACACTGTCCTTTAATAACAGTCTACTTATCCTACCAACTTACCTCTTGCTTGGTTGTCTTAATCAGAAGGAGAGTTGGCTCTTGTCCCTCACAATGTGAATAAAATCTAAAAGGCATATTAAAAAGAGGCCTGGTTAGGAAAACATTGCAATGTTTGTCTTAGCAACTGCACACTCTCCCCAAGAGCTTTTTCATCCATATCATAATACTATCACTCCAGCCCAAGTCTACAGCCTGCAAAGAAACAAGGACTAAGGAGACAGGATCCACAAAATGTTAAGTTTGTCACTAGCACTCTGTTCCTTAGTCACAAAACAACAATGTAGTCCTATATATATTTATTCAGAAATAAACCTAACTACATTCAGTAGACAGCCAGCATGATGTAGTGATTTGAGCGTTTGATTACGACTCTGGAGACCAGGATTTGAGTCCCTACTGGGCCACGGAAACCCACTGGCTGACCTTGGGCAAGTCACATTCTCTCAGCCTCAGAGGAAGGCAAAGGCAAACAGCCTCTGGACAAGTCTTGCCAAAAAAACAAACAAACACAAACCCACCTTAGAGTCACCATAAATTGGAAACAGCTTGAAGGCATGTGACAACAATGGGAAATAGGAGCAATACCCTCTGAAATATGGCCACCATCATGTCTCTGCAGTGGAAGTTATACATTATGGTCTTATTAAAATTGGCCACTGCTGTGCCACTTCCCCTGGAAGTAGGTCAGAGTATCACGCTGGAGGACCTAGAGATTCCTAAAGGAGTGTTCTCAGGTTAAAAAAAAATAGCATTCATGATTTAAATTTGAATTTTACACCTCTCTTTGCTTGGAAGCAAAGAGCTCCTCTTTTTGGGGGGGTCCTCCAGCCGGTTGTAAGGGGAGGGAGGCTTCCAAGTGGCCCCAAGAAGAAACAGAGGCACTGGTCTACACAAAGCCTTTCCCAATCACTCCGACTCTCCCTCTCTGATTTGTACAGTTCGTAAAAAACTCCCTTTTTGCAGAGATAACAGAAGGCAAGCTGGCAGCAGATTTTCTGCCCACAGAAAATTAGGATTGCTTGATTGAAAACTGGAAATAGTTCCAGCACTTTTAATGGTTGTGAAGAAGAGGGAATCTTAGCAGGTATTGCTTATCTTGCAACTTGGGAACAAACAACATCTGCTGGCAATGACAATCTGGCAGCTTTAATGAAGAAGGAACATTTAACAAAAATGGTAATATAGTAATATAATATTGATTACATCTTTGGGCAAGTAATATATCCATAATATGTAATATGTAATATGTTACTTATCAAAATAATATTTTAAAACACTCCCCATGGCACAGTGCAGATGTCGACCAAAGCATCCCTGCCATGAGATTAAATTAGCTATTGTCACTAACTGCACTGTGATGCTCTGTTTCCTACCACAGATTCCTTTACAAACATTTAAGGAGGCAAAGCATTACCTGCTTAGGCTGCAACCATGCTCTGAGGTGGTGAAAAGCAGCAGAGGCTGGCAAAGTGCAAATCGTTCAGGAATCCATGACCAGATATCTCTCATTTTCTTTACATCAACAATTTCAGACTTGAAGTTTTCTGCATGAACGGCCAAGTGGACATTTTGCCTGTGGAACAACAGAAAGTATTATTGAGAAAAGAAGTCAAGGAGAATTGGCCAAAGCAAACAGTGGCCAATCTGGGCCTTTTCTATGACAAGAAAGAGTAATTTTGAAGCACCCAGAAGCATTTGCAAATGAATATGCGTACCATGAATGACCGACCCACTGTGTGAGCAGAAATAACGCTCCAACCTACAATAGGAAAACAATGAAAGGGCAAAAGAACTGAATTGACTTCATATCTATCTTGAGTTTAGTATTTTGAAAATGTTTTTAATAATACAATTTTTCACAAAACTCTCTACAAGAGAACAACAGGTTGAAAACTCTATATCCCTAAAAAGGATGTTAAAGGGAACAATATTATGAACTAAATTTTAAATATTCCTATATCCAGTTTGATATGTTTATATGGAAAAGTACACACTAGATTTGATTTTCATATAAATAAAATGAAGTCAGTAATTCTGCATTATGTGCAACGTCCCTAAAAACTTTCAAATCATAGTGGAAATTCTGGAAAATTTCAGAATGTGTAGACCCACTGAGTGACCGTAGGCAAGTCACATGCTCTCAGCCTCAGGGGAAGGCAATGGCAAACCTCCTCTGAACAAATCCTGCCAAGAAAAACCCATGATGGGTTTGCCTTAGGGTTGCCATAAGTCGGAAACAACTTGAAGGCACACAACAACAACAACAACTACAAAAGGTTCTACATCTAGCGGACAGAGTGATGTTAAATCTATGCATCTCCTGAATATGTCTTTTTGTGTGTGGATAAAACAGGAGAGGTATCTTCTAATTCTTTGTATCCCATCCTAAATAGCAAGGGCTGCTCTTGCTGCTTCTTGTCAGTGGGGAGGGAAAGAGCAGGGAGGCAAAGTAGATGTTGGTGTATTATCTCAGCTTGGAGAAAGAAGAAAATGGGAGTGAAGACATAGACAGAGTGCACTCTCCTCTCTTTCTATTGGAGCTACATCTGTTGAACTGCCTCTCTGCTCTCTCCCCTCCAAACCAGTAAACAAGAGAGGCAGCAGCCCTTCCTGAGGCTTGACAGGTGTTGCAGGGGCAGGTTGGACACAAAGGAATACAGGATAGCTACTTGCTCTCCACCCAAGAATAGACATACATGCTTATGTCACAAACAGAATCCTGGTCATTGTACCATAAGTTGTGTTCTGATCATGCCCTTTAATCGGTTTCCTGTAGATTTTGTGCATCTGTATGCAAGCTATTCCAGTTCACCAAAGCCATAGCCATTGAAAAAGAGATTGAATGTTTTGGTTTAAACAAACCCTAGAAATTATTGTTGAATTTCAAAGCCAGCTTAATCAGTGATGGGACACACAGCTTGGTTTTACTGGAGGTCCACTTGCAGTATGATCATAATTACAGCAATAGCATTGAATGAACAGTGTCTTTAAAGAGGAACAGTTGTTCCAGTGGTTCAGTGACAGATAAAGCTGTATAGGCATGAATATGCTTAGACCGACAAAATCATCTTCTAACCACTGTCCAAGTTTAAGAACAGACTTGTGTGCATTTATTGCAGTGTGAAAAATCTCATGTCCCTGGTACTATATCTATTTCTGTGGAATTAAAGAATCCATACATAGCTTAGTTACACCAAGAAACAGAAAAGCAATGAACTCAGAGGAGGACTTTGGACCTGGCAATATACATGAAGTCAGTGGTATCCATTTCTTTTTGCTAGCCAAGCAAAATGTAAATACAGCCGGTGTTAGATGAAGCCTCCTACAACTTGTTCTACAGGTTGAGTCTCCCTTATCCCAAATGCTTGGGACCAGAGGTGTTTGGGATTCAGGATTTTTTTTTGGATTTTGGAATACTTGTATTTACATATACATATATAATGAGATATCTTGGTGATAGGATCCAAGTCTAAACACAAAATTCATTTATGTTTCATATACCCATGGCCTGAAGATAATTTTATACAATATTTTAAATAATTTTGTGCATGAAACAAAGCTTGTGCCATTATGAACCATCATAAAGCAAATGTGTCACTATCTCAGCCACCCATTGAAAAAGTTTTGGTTTTTGGAATATGTCTGATTTCAGAATTATGGATAAGGGAGACTCAAATATTGTGAGCCATCTTGGGTCCCTTTTGGGAGAAAGGCAGCATAGAAATAAAATAAATAAATAAACCTGTACTATGTTTATTTTTTTAACAGTTTTAGTATAATATTTCCAGAGCAACTAACAACGACGTTAGAAATCCTAACTTGCAATAAAACCTTTGAAGTAAATAAAATACTAGTGCAGTAACAGAGGAATTAAAATATCATCTAAAAACTTACACGCTGTTAAGGGGATCTTGTAGCACCTTTGAGACTAATGAAAGAAGTTGGCAGCATGAGCTTTTGTAGAGTAAATGCATCTGAGGAAGTAGACTTAGGTCTACAAAAGCTCACGCTGCCAACTTCTCTCTTTAGTTAGTCTCAAAGATCTCTCAACATACGTATTCTACAGACTAACATGGCTATATCTTTGAACTCTTAACACTGTGTTAAGCCTCTCTTCTCTGTGGCAAAGGGATTTTGTAGCACCTTAGAGACTAAATGTGTGAAAGAAATTGTACCGTAACATTTCATAGACTTGGTCCACTTCCTCAGATGCAAGGAGTGAATTGCTGCCCAAGGACTGTATGAATAGCCATAGAAATGCAAAACTTGTGGAAATGGAGATGAGGTGACAAATTTGATTTTAAGGATGGTCACTGAGGGACAAAGGCAGGAGAAAAGATGTTGCCTAAGGTCAGGGTGGGTGGATGACCATACGAATTTTGTAATGTGGTGTGTGCTGGCTGGGAACCAGAAAGGAGATATGATAATCTGGCTAAAAGCATCCTTGTGAAGCTGGAGTGTTAACCAGTGTTATAATATACATAGTGTGCCAGGAAACCATTGTCTCTGCTCAACCCACTCTTGATGGGATGGAGTTTGTGGATATATTGTAATTCATCTTTTTCTCTTTCCACTCTTCCTGTATTTTTTTTTTCATTTAAGGACTGCTGTTATGATGGGTAGATGTCTTAGTCCTCTACAGCAGTATTTCCTATGCTTAATGTGTCAGAGGCTGGTAACATATTTGTACCCATTAGCTACAACTGTTTGTTTCTTTCCTGAAAATTTACCAGCCAATGGTTCAGGGCTGGTCTAGGGACCACCATTTTGAGTAGCATTGCTCTATGTCAAGCAAAACAAAGGGAAAAAAAAATAGCTCATGCTACAATAAATCTGCTTACTCTTCAAGATGCTGCATGACTGTTGTTTATCTGCATGTCTACGATATACTTAAAATGCCACTCTTTCCAAGAAGGAATGACTGGCAAAGTGTTTGAAGATGATGGGAGATGCTATAGGACACAATGCTGTAAGGACTGGGGTTAAGCAGATGGCCACATCCTCAATTTGTACCCAAGAGTTTTTGATGAATGCTATGTCTAACAATATTGTGCAGGTACACAACTTATGAGATTATTAGAGAAACACCACAACTACATTGCATTCACTTTCAAGACTATGTAGGACCTCCCAGATGTTGCAAACAAAGGGAACAGCCAAGCCAGTAACAATGCAACCCATTACCTGAGTACAGGTAATAGCTGAATATTTAAGGCTGAACTGCATATCAAGTGGAGTAGTCTCTGCAAAATAAGACCATTTAAAAAAAAATGAATGGTACAAAATGAATCATTTAGGACTGTTTCATTAGTTTCTAATTCATACTGGCCTTCAACAAGCCGTATCTCCAAATTACCACTCCCATAATGCCCGGCTAGCAAGGACAGAGGAGAAAGCAATTTTATATCTTACTGGTATTTGAAGTTGTCTGTTTTTGGGGACCACAGACCCACCTGCCTATGAGTATATTTGATCTGGAGCACATGCAATTATGGATTACTTCAAACTAACATGCTGATTTTTTAAATTAAAAAAATGATATTATCTATGGAGTGCTATTTAGTAGCTTCAGAACTCTATCATGCTTCTTTCTGACAGGACATTCAAAAAAAAAAAAAAAAAAAAAAAAAAAGAAAAGAAAAGAAAAAGGAATGCAGCTCATTGAATGCTGAAATCCCTACTGCTGCTCCTCTGATCTCCAGGCAAAAGGCCATTTAAGGCTCTTGGGTCTTCCCTGGATTCCCCAAGTATGTTTAACCTGCCTCTGTGGATATGTATGTCTCTTGAAGTATGCCATCAGTGTGCGTGCTCTGAGATTAACCAAAGCCTAAAGGCCAAGAAGGCTTATGCAGGTCAATCTAATGTGAATTTCATACCTTGCTGCCAAAGCACACGCACTGTGTGCTTGTAGCAGAGTGACTGAACATATTTGTTCCTTGATGAGAAAAGTATGTGAATTCCATATTCCAATTGCTATTACTCTGGCTTCTGAATGAGAAAAGAGAACCCAGCATTTGCTCAACTAATTCCCTCCTTCACCGGTCTCCTTTTCATTGTGCATCATGTCTTAGATTGCAAACTGGAAGTCAGGAAATTGCAAATTAACAATTTGTAAACTGCTTTGGGGGCCCTTTTGGCTGAAGAGTGGGATATAAATTTGTTGTTCTTAACTGTCCTCAAGTCAACCCCAACTAATGGTGATCCTATGGATGAGACATATACAAGGCCGCCTATCCTCCACTCTCTGGTCATTTCTTATAGATTCAGGCCTATGACCTCCCTGATGGAGTCTAGCCATCTGGTGTGTGGTCTACCTCTTCCTACTGCCCTACACCTTTCCAAGCATTAATGTCTTTTTGAGTGTTGTGCCTTCTCAGGATGCGGCCAGAATACAACAGCCTCAGAGTCATATGGGCTTCCAGCAGGATTTCTGATTTGATCTTTTAAAGGACCCATTTGTTTGTCTTTTGAGATGTCCATGGTATCTTCAGCACTTTTGTCCAGCACCACATCTCAAATGAAAAATGTGTTGATAGTCTTCTTATCTGCTATCTTCACTGTCCAGCTCCCACATCCATACGTGGCGATGGGCAATACTATGGTTTGGATGATTCTGACTTTAGTGCTCAGTTGTATGTATTTATTCTTGAGGATCTTCTCTAGTTCTTTCATGAGAAGGGGCTCAAATGGAGGGGAAGGTTAAGAAGGAGGCTGCAGGAAGGACATGGCACTCTCCCAATGGCATCAATTTCATTTCTAGTTATGCCCCTGTATGTAGGAATCATTTTCTAAATTTGTGCTCTGGACTCCTGGAAGCTTTCCTTACTGCACAATCACACTCATCCATCCCATATTCCCAGGGAAAATAGTCTTGCTAGCAGGCTGCTCAGAGCAATGCTACTCAGGGCATTGGAGGGGGAATAGAGTAAGGAACCTTTGGTATTAACTCCAAGGTGAAGTCTGAACAATGAACAAAATCCTTGTGGTAACAGCAGTGATCATCCAAGGATGTGGAGGGATCTGTCTGTAAAGTACAAAGTAGAAATGTACTTTAAAGTGTTTTTAATTTAAATATATTTTACTATTATGATAGAGTGGTGTATTCAAAGTAACTTTTCAATGCATTTCTTTTAGAACTTATTTTTTAAACTTCTTTTGAGTCTGCAAGAGTGTCATTTTATTGTCTCAGTTATGTGAGATAACCTAGATGAACAATCAATCAATAAGCAAGCAAGCTTGGAAATATAATGTAAATAGATATGTGATGACATAAATTGGACTGGATAAATGTAGCCATCCAGATGTTACTGGGTTGCAATCACTATAGCATTTAGCGTTAACAATTCTATACCACTTCATAGTAAACTAAGCACTCTCTAAGTGGTTCACAATGTGTAAGTCAATTGGCCCCAACAAACTAGGTACTCATATTACTGACCTATGAAAGGATGGATGGCTGAGTCAACCTGGAGCCCTGGGATCGAACTCACAATGTTGTGAGTGTAGTACTGGCATTTAACCACGGTGCCCCCAGGGTTCCTGTCATCACTATCATCACTTACTATTGACTAGGCTTGCTATGTCTGATGGGAATTTCCCTCCCTGGAAGCCAAGATGATTAAATTGAATCTGTTGTAATTTGGTCATATCATAAGAAGGCATGAATAATTGGAAATACAATAATGCTAGGAAAGTTAGAAGGCAGTAGAAAGAGAGGAAGACTGCAGGCCAGTTGGATAAACTCAATTCAGGGAGGTCTCAGGCCTAAATCTACAAGACCTAAGCAGAGCAATGGAGGATAGGGGGTCTTGGAGATGACTTATACACAGGGTCACCATGAGTTGAGATCGACTCAAGGGTAGCCAACAATAACATTCCTTATTCCAATAACAAGCATTTGGAGAACTATAAGTTGTCCACCACAATCTCTAAAGTAAAGTGGGCCAGAAATTCTTTCCCTTGTTTGTCCCAAAAGACTGTAGAGGGAAGGATGGCAAATAGAATAATAGAATCATAGAGTTGGAAGAGACCACAAGTGCCCCCTGCCATGCAGGAACTCGAAATCAAAGCATCCCCGACAGATGGCCATCCAGCCTCTGTTTAAAGACCTCCAAAGAAGGAGACTCCACCAACCTCCCAGGGAGAAAGGGCATAGTTATGAATAAGCAGCAGTACAAGCAAATGACGGAAGTGGTAAGGGTGGACAATAATGGAGAGCTGTGGTAAGAGATTAAAAAGTGAATGTTAGAATCAGTGTAAAAGCAGAGAACAGAACAAGAAAATGGAACCAGGTTATGAGGAATGCATGAACACACAACCATGGAGAAGCTGTGCTTTACACCTTGTTGCAAGTGCACGATGGGACTCTGGAAGAATGAAGGTTTTCTTACAGCAACAAAGCACCTCCAAACACAGGTTAAGAGGCAGAAACACTATATGCCTGCAACACAGTCTGAACAGCTTGCAATTAAGATCAGCTCTCGTAGTGACAAGGCACCACATGACCAAGACACCATTAGTATAAAACAACACTGGGTTACATAGCTAGTTATATAAACAGCAACTATACATCTTGCTACTCACTTAATGGCTCTGCATTTTTTTGGCAACAGGGACTCTAATGCCATATGGCTTTAGCAGTATGACTAGGTCAAAACAAGCTTAAGTTTTGCCAACGAAACCCATGAGCTTCATGACAATGTAGAGAAATAAAGCTAGACTACAATGGAGGCCTTTTACACCAAACTTGAAAGCATTGGAAAGACATCCTTGAATTTCCCCCCATTGTTGTTTGAAACCCTTATAAGCAAATGCTGTAACTCTCCAAGCAATCAGCAGCAATGATAACAGCCATAAGGAAGCAAAGCAAAGGCAGATGAGAAAAGCAAAGCATGAAGATTTAAATCTTTAAACCTACCTTTTGGGGGATGCAATGCTGCAAAAAAGGAAGGATATAGCAGATTTGGAATTGAAAGAAGAAGAAGAAGGCATGAGAAAGGAGACAAAAAGAAAAACAAGGAGAAGATCAGCAAAGATCAGCAATTTCAAACATCCCCACCAAAGTGTGTGGAAGAAGCCTATAGAGCAGTGGTAGGCAACCTTTCCCCTTTAAGGGCCGAGGGACTTCAGCTCCCAGAAGCCTCAGCCATGTTGGCCAATAGTCCCATGTTGGCCAATAGCTCCTGGGATTCTGGGAGCTGAAGTCCCTCGGCTCTTAAGTGGGAAAGGTTGCCTACCCCTGCTATAGAGAAACACAAAGAGTAAGATCTGAAACAAATCAAGCACAGATGCATATTCACTATTTTATCACTTCTCAATTCCTTTTAAACCCTCTGGGTCACATTTATTTTCACTTGATACCTCTTCACACAACAGTGTTTAACCCTTGCCTTTTCTACTTTCACTGCTCAGACAGTGGGGTATTTCAGACATGTAAAGCATCAGAAGTACAGTATTACTATATAGCTTTCATAAAATGTTTCTAGTTCCTTGCTCATTTCTGCAGCACAAAGGGGTACACTGTTTTCCATATCTGGTTGGATTGCAAATCCCATTAGTCCTAGTCAAAATTAAATTGTGAGGGATGATGGAAGCTGGAGTCCAACATCATCTAGATTGCCACATGTCCTCCATCCCTGTTGTAGTAGGAGGTTTTAGAAAACCGCATTCTTTGGACCATGGCTTTTCTCCAGGACTGCTTCTAAACAGAACTGAATCGATAAAAATCGATTGTAGTATTAAGCAAGAAGGCGGCTGAACTGGTTTGATGTAGATTGCTGTGATGCTATCAGGCAAAGAAAAAAATTATCACAACCTATGAACATCTAATGAACCAGGGCCAATGTTCAGTACTTCCAGTATCCCAGTAAATGCCTTTAAAAACTGGCTATGCTTCAAACACATGGCACTGAAGGCTTCATAAAATATGAAACTGCTACATGTATTTATCCCTGCAGATGCTTGTTAAATTTCTAACTGGGATTTTAGGATGAAACTACATGTCGTAGGCAGGTGCGTTCAGGAAGCCCCCAACTGTTTTTCAATAAAAGCAGCCATAAGAGGCTGTCATCTTTGAATAAAGAAAACATGAAAGTGAGGATAGTAACCTTTCCCTACCAGCTATTTTCCCAGCTCTGCCTTTAGGGTTCCAGATACAGAAAGAAGAAGCAGTACTCCTACACCAGCGTATTTGCTTTTTGTCACCTGAATGTAGAACTTTGCATTTGGCTCTGTTGAATTTCATTCTGTAAGTTTCAGTCCAATGTTCTAATTTATCAAGGTCCTTTTGAATTCTGTCTTGTATCAGCCACCCCTACCGCTCACAGTTTTGTAACACTCACAAACTTGATGAGGATTCCTTCCATTCCACTGTCTAAGGAGACTATCACACAAAGAAAATCAGGGAATTTAAAAAGGCATTTTCCCAGGACAGTTGTGCGATTTTCACACAACATCACGATCTGAGAGGACTTATCCCGGGAAGAACCAGGAATGCTCTAGCAACAAATCATTCCCGTGAATGATTTGTTGCAGGAGCATTCCTGGTTCTTCCTGGGATAAGTCCTCTCAGATTGCAACATGTATAAAAATCTTAGCCTCAGTCGTGCAAATGTCCTGGGAAAAGGCCTTTTTAATCCCCTGATTCCCCCCCCCCCACCATGTGATAGTCTCCTTATTCATTAATAAAACTGACCATCTTGTCAAATCCCAGGACAGAACCCACTTGAGACCTCCTTCCAGTCTGAAGTGTAGACATTGATGAAACTCTTTGAGCACTGTTTTGCAAGCATCCATCTGGCAGTGTTTCTATCAATTCCATATTTAAAATAGTGACCAATTAAAAAAAAGATATAAGATTAGATTAGCAGGATCTGTTCTTGACAGACCCATGCTGGCTTCTACTAATCAACGATTGTCATACTTGCAAACAAATTTGTGGTTAATCAGTTCTAACATTTTCCCCAGTACTGAGGTCAAATTCACTGGCCTGCAGTTCCCTGGAACTTCTTTTTGTAGAGAGGGACAATCTTTGCTCATCTCCAGTCCTCTGGCACCTCACTTGTTCTCCCAGATTTCTAAAAAATGATGGCATGTGGTTCAGAGAGTTCATTAGCTGTTTCTTTCAATACTCTGGGAAGCAGTTCATCTGGCCCTGCAGGTCTGAACTCATTTAGATTAACCAGGTGATTCCTAACTCCTTAACTATCATGATTTTCAATCTGGATCTCTTTGTGAAGTATCTGCTGATGCATGGAAGCATACAGTTCTCTTTCCAGAGGGAAAATGAAGCAAAATAAATATTGAACGGTTCTGTTTTTGTTGTTGTTGTTTTGTTGTTGTTGTGATCCGTTTGCATTTTAACATCCTTGCTGAGCAGCAGTCCCATTGTTTCCTTGGTTTCTCTTGCTTCAAACCTACCTGGGGAAAAAACAACCCCAAATCCTTTTTGTTGCTTCCTGTTTCCCTAGCCCGATCTCAGATCATTTTGGCCCGTGCAGTCCGTTCCTTCCATCTTTATGATTTTACGAGCTTCAGTTTTCTTTATTTCTGTAAGCTTGGGCTGTACATCTGTATTCTTTCTTGATTACTCATGGTTAATTCTATTCTTTACACAGTCTTCCTTGCGGACTTGGGATCTGCGTCCCTTGCTTATTCGCAGGAGGTGAATGGAAGGGGACAAAATGGGGTGTGCGCCTGCACACTCCTGCGGGAATATGCCTCCACTCAAGCCAATAGGGCTTGAATATACACAATTCCCACTGTTGCAGGGTCGGGATCCAGAATGGATCCCCCACGAGAACGGAGGGAGAACTGTACATGCTCTTTTTTTCTTTTCACTTTCTCCTTGAGTTTGCTGTGCAGCCGCATTGACGTTTTCAGTTGTTTCCCATTTGTCTTTTTCCATAGGATTGTTTGTGATTGTGCTTTCAGAAGTTCCTTTTCATCAACTCCCATCCATGCTGGGTGTCTTTGCCTTTAGCGCCTCTAGCCACAGGATTCTACCCAGTAGGATTGTTTGTGATTGTGCTTTCAGAAGTTCCTTTTCATCAAGTTCCTTCTTTGGGCTGTCGCACAATTGTAAATTCTAGCATGACATGGTCGCTTCCCCCTAAAGTACCACCTGCCTTGATTCCACTGACCAACACCTCCATATTGGTTCGGATCAAATCCAGGTTTACTGCTCCCCTTGTTCCTTCTCCCACCTTTTGAAAGAGGAAATTCTCTGCAAGGTACACCAGGACTTTGTTGAAGATCCTATACTTAGCAGAGCTAGGGGCTAAACAGATGGCCTCGATAGAGCGGCGAGACCTTTCAGCGCTGGATCGGGACCACAGCAACCACACGCTGTGGCCCCAATCCAGCAGCTCAAGCCACTGTCTGAAAGAAACAAGGCTAAAACGTCTACCTTTGGGTATAGCTATCACAACACTCTCTTGAGTGTTACACAAATATTGCAAGGTATGATCTTAATGTATTGCAGCCCCTAAGATTCAACCAAGTGATCTTTATTTCGTCTCTGAATTATAGTTTTTCTCAAACTATGTTCTTTCCAAGTATGAAATAAGCAGTTATTCTAATATTTTGTTGTTATTAACTGCCCTCAAATCGATCTCAACTCATGGCTATGCTGTGGATGAAACATTTCCAAGACCACTTGTCCTCCATTGCTCTGCTTAGGTCCTTCTTCCTTCTGCCCTCTACCTTTCCTAGCACTGTTGTCTTCTCCAGTCAGTTATGCCTTCTCATGATGTGGCTAAAGTACGACAGCCTCAATTTGATCATCTTGGCTTTCAGGGAGGTTTCAGGTTTGATCTGTTGTTCAAGGACCCATTTATTTGTCTTCTTGGCCGTCCATGGTATCCTCAGCACTCTTCTCCAGCACATCTCAAATGAACTGATTTTCTTCTTATCCAGTTTCTTCACTGTCCAGCTCTTGCATACATACATGGTGATGGGGAATACAATGACTTATACAATTCTAACTGTAGTGCTTAGTTGTGTATCTTTACTCCTTAGAATCTTTTCTAGTTCCTTCATAGCTGCTCTTCCCATTTCTAGTCTTCTTCTGATTTCTTGACTGTGTCTCCATTCTAATCAATGTTTGATCTGAGGTATGGGAACTCTTACTATTTTTATTTCCTCGTTGTTTGGTTGAATTTATGTAGATCCTCCGTGATCATTATTTTTGCTTTCTTTATGTTCAGCAGTAATCTTGCTTTTGCATTTTCTTCTTTGACCTTAAAAATTGTTCCAAATCTTTTTTCTGCTAGTAGTATGGTATCATCCACAAATATCACACACTTCCTCCTATCTTCACTCCTCCTTCATCTGAGTCTAAGCCTGCTCTTCGGATGATATCTTCTGCATTCAAGTTGAACAAGTAGGGTGAGAGTATGCAGCCTTGTCTGACCTCTTTGTCAATTGGGAACCATTGTTTCTCCATATTCTAACAGAGGTCTCTTGTCCTAAGTACAGATTTCTCATCAGGACTATCAGATGTAGTGGTACTCCCATGTCTTTAAGAGCTTTCCATAGTTTTTCGTGATGTATGCAGTCAAATAATTTTCTTAGAAGCTTTAAATTTTGGGCCAGCCACTCACTGAGAAATTCTTCCTCCATGCAAGTTTCTATCATTACAGAAGTTTAGCTCACCCCTATCTCTGATTATACATAAGCAGCAAGTTCCAACGGCTCTCATTAGTCACTTTATGTTACTTCTACTGATGCTAAATGCAGTATGTAGAACCCAACCCTTTGAAACATTAAAGCCTTCCACAAAACTTAATGTATTTAGGAATATTTGTCAATTGAGAAATCCATAGCCCCAAACAAGCATCTAAAAGAGTATTTTGATTGAAGAGGTCTTGTCTATATGCCCTGGTCATTCTGTCCCTTCTGCAGCTTCTTTCTTCCTCATTTCTTTTAAATTAATAGCGTTTTATGCATCAGTTGGTACGACATCTAATAATTTTAGGGTGGCAATTTTAAATAGAGTGGCAATTTTAAAATTCTCCAGATGGTGATGGACTGCAACCTCCATCATCCCTCAACCTTGGCTATGTCAGTCTGGGCTGACAGAAGCTGCAGTCCAACAAAATATGGAGGGCCACAATTTGCCTACTCTTGCTATAGGGACTTCTTATTTTATTTATATATTTATGAATACTTATAAGATGCTTGCATTTGAAGATTTCAAGCAATGTACAATAATACTAATGTGTATTGTATACAATAAAATATACAAACAATACACACTATATATTTTCCATGAAATGGATGATAGGCTGAAGTACACAAGAAACGCTTGCAAAAATCAGCAAGTCCTCAACGTGCATCTAAGAATAAGCATTGTCAGAGCATGCCTAATATCAGAAAAACAGAGTATTCCACATAGCAGGTGCCACCATGCTAAATACCCTATTTATTATATTTTAGCATAGGCTTTTTACTCTATAGATTTTGATTTGAGAACAACATAGGAAGAGGTCTTTGGTACATCAGCACTCATCGTAACCTTCCTGTACTACCTTGCCATTATTTTTAAAATTGCTCATTGCAAATTGAAACATAGGAGCTTATCACACAGGGGGAAATGGGAGTTTAAACAATGATTAACCTGTGAAAATCATGCAATTGACATTAAAACATATTTAAAATGGCATTAATGCAAGTGCCATTATCCTATGAAGAACCAGGGAATAACCAGGCAATAAACAGCAAAAAGTCATTCACGGGAAAATTCTGTGAACGAGTTACTGTTGCTTCCTGCCTGGTTATTCATGGGATAATGGCACTTTAATCACATTTTGTCTCAACGTCGTGTGAAAACCATGTGCACAACTGCAGGTTAATCATGGGTTATTCATGGGATAATAGTGCTTTGCACGTGACGTCGTGTGAAAACCATTAGCGCAATTGTGGGTTAATCACCAGTTAATCACTGTTATTACTTCCAATTTCCCCCTGTGTGATAAACTCGATAGTAGAACACATGTAAAACATTGCAATTTCAACAACACTGAAAAATTCCATTTCTGAAAAACAAAACAAAACAAAGACACAGCAGATAAAATAGCTCAGTGGATCAACATAATAAAGGTAAAGTTGACAGACTCCCAATCTATTGAAAACATCTTTACTAAAATGGAAAGTCGTTGAGGATAGGAACAAGGTGGGTACAGGGTTTGGAAAATTAAACTGTGTGAAATATGGAGTTCTATCATGTAGGCAAGGCCATAAATAATGCTGTCACCCAAAGCTCAGAAACAAGCAATTACTAATAACTAATTGCTTGTAATTAATTCATTTCCCAGTAACAAAGCTATCTGTTGTTATGTGTCTTCGAGTTGTTTCTGACTTATGCGGATCTTAAGGTGTCTTGGCAAGATCTGTTCAGAAGAGATTTGCCATTGCCTTTCTTTTAGTCTGAGAGAGAGTGATTTATCCAACATCACCCAATGGGTTTCCATGGCCAAGTGGGGATTTGAAGCCTTTACTTCAGATTAATAGTCCATTGCTCAAACCACTACACTACACTGGCTCTCAACAAAGAGATACTGTAGTTATATTACAACTGTAATGCAACATGGCAAAACTGTACTCCTTTTTGGGTGTAATTAACTTTTTAGTTATTTCTGTTGTCAGAGGGAATGACATTACAAAATGATGGAGCAAAACCACTAATCATATGGCCTCAAACTGTGCCTTATATTCTGCAGTGGCTGTTGAGGTTACCACAAAAGCTGGATGGGAAGAGACTGTTTTCTACCACATTTTGTACAATTTTAAAGTAATATAAAGTAACCATGCAAAGTGAGCAACAGAAAAATGAAGAGTTATTTCCCAAAACAGCAACTATAATGGTAATTTATATGAAATGTGTAAAACTATAAATGCAGCTACTTTTAAATGCAGCTTCTCAAGCTCTGCTTTCTCCTGGTTCCTTACTAGCTGATCCTCATCTCTCAATAAATGCTAAGAGAACTCTTTTACCTGGGGTAGTGGTTTGAGTGTTGGACTACGATTCTGGAGGCCAGGATTCAATTCCCCACATGGTAATGGAAACCCACTGGGTGACCTTGTGTGAGTGGCATACTCTCAGCTCCAGAAAACCCTGTGATAGGGTTGCGTTAGTCACCATAGGTTGAAATGACTTGAAGGCACACAACAACAATGAAGGAGAAGGGTCATATGGGATAAGATAGTCCTTTAGCATCTTGGACCTTAGCAATTTAGGGCTTTAATGGGCATAAGCTTCACTGTACTAGCGCTGTCCTCGCTACAAATCATACTTCCCTGAAAGACCAATTACCAGAAAGGGAATAAGCAATATCAAGTCTGCACTTCTCACAGGTCATAGGGATTTAGTGCATAAACCATACTTATCTGTACTTTTCCACTGGCTTTACACTGAATAGACACTGGCCTCCCACCCTAACAACTGCACTCACTCCCCCATATGAGCAGTAGTTTTACCAGATTCTGGGGATACTTTTTGGGGAAAACTTTCCGGGGTTGCCTATTATCCTACTTTACCTTTTCTGCTTGACTGTTATGCCTTTCTGCTGAAGAGCCTTCTCATTGGCCATCTGCAAAAGCTGAATCTCCTTCCGGGAGAAGAGTCGAATTGCAAATGCTTTTTCTAGCAACTTCTCAGGAGACACTGACTTTGCAATGTCCCTAACAAAAGTCCGGATGTCCTGTTGTATATTGTCTGACTCCAAAGTCTGCCCAACTCGGACTTTATGAAAGAATTTGAGGAGAGCCAGTGCAACACGGTAAAGTACCTTGTAGCCTTCAACTAAGAATACATCAAAGACACGTGCAATATAGATCAGAGGTAGTTCTCCAAAAAGCCACCGTTGCCAGTCTGAATATACTTCTAGCACATCTTCTGAGACTGCCACCATCAGCTTGTGGGCAGCCTGACAGTACTTGTTAACCAGATCACCAAAGGTCATGCAAGAGGACTCAAAAGCCAAGAATGTCTGATCAATGAAGTGCTTGGAAGGGTCATTGCAAGCAAGGATACGGCAAACCTTCTCAAAACACTCTGCTTCATCTCTGCTGTAATGAAGGAGAAGTGCCACAACAGAAGGCAGAGCTGGGCAAAATGATATGTCTGGGAACTGGCTTGCAATGCAAGAGATTATCTTCCTGACAGCCCCAATACCCTCTGCATTCAGGCAGTAAGTGGGAACTAGACTGTTATCCACAAATTCTGGAAGTGGAAGGTTGCTGCTGTTACGTTTGCCAGCAATTTTCAACACAATGTCCCGGTAAACATGTGCATCTGGAGTCACTGTGCGGCAAGGGATATCATTAATCAGTTTATGGTATACTTTTGCTCTTAAGGAGTGGTTCTTGGCCCAGTACCCCTGGCGAGCCAGTTGTTTCAGATCTTGAAATTCTGTGCTAGTCAGTTCCTTTGCATCCTGGTCCTGGATTGTAGCATCCATCTTATCCCAATCAATGAAGCGGCTGTATTCACCCATAGCTGCCGAGACTGTGTTTGTAGAATGACATAAAAGCAAGTATCTTATTCAGTCCTTCGAGAACTTAGCCTTGTTCCTGGAAAAGAATGGAAACACACAAAAGGCTACATGCATATACCTGTTAGGAATTTAAACTTGACCTTTTGTTGTTGTTATTGTTGCCAGCCGTACAGAACTGAATGCAAGTCACCAGCTGGAGATGCAAAATTAGGATTTTAATGGGGTTGTCAAAGCAACTGTTTATAACTAAAACATACACACACCCAAATATTCATCCCATTGGTTTAACCAGTCAGCACAGATGGCCTGCATTGTGTTAATCAGAGTTGGCAAAACTACACTGAAAGAAACTCAAATTCAATTTTGTTCTGAATACTGAATCTTCTAAAGGGCTTTACACAAGGAGTAGCCCAATACTATTAAAATGGTAGATTTCCCCCTGATTAATAATGGACTGATTAATAGGTATCCTCTTATTTCTGTGAATCACTGCTGTGGTTTAAAGTTCACTCACAGTACAGTCTGGTACTGCTCATAAATTTCAGTAATTTACTGCTTTTTGTTGGTGATATGAGTGGGTGGATGAGTACCTACCATAAATGCTAAGACAGACATAATGCAGACAAGTTAAAAGCACTGAAAATGGTCCTTCAGTACTAAAAAAAAATCAGAGCGTTTAAGGAAATTTAGTATTTATTGATACCATCTCTATAACAGCGTAGATTAAATGCTTGTAAAAAGATCATGTGCCCCAGGTGAGATTGTTATCTTCTGATACAACTATGAACTTTTGCCTACTTGGAGTAAAACACTGCTGTAAATATTATGTACTGTACATAAATTAGGCATAGCTAGGAGGTTAAGAGTTTTAGTCCAGATACGTCTAGACTCTGGTTGAATATTAATCTGGCTATTTCAGAATCTAATTAAGTGTAAAAACAAGTCAATTTATTTAAAAGAACCATACATAATTACAATAGGGTCTCCCCTAAAATTTTAGTATGTAAGTAGTAGGAGATTTAAAGAGGAACATGCATTAAATTGTCACATTTGTCAATGGGTTGTTACTGAGTCATGTGCATCACAAGTGTAGTTTTCTGATACGACTGTAAAGTAATTCTGTACTAGAATGTATGGATTTTACATTTTAAAATCACATTGCTTTTTAGGATAATCATAGGGTGCGCACCGGACCACTGTGGACTGATTTTAGTCAGATAAGTTGCCATTAAAACACACAATAATACCTATCAGCTTTCAGACAAAATATGCTACTGGGTGAGATCCCATGGTCAGAAATCCTAAAAGAAAAGGGAGTTTATTGTGCATGGGAGTTTCTTAAAAGTTGAGATATTGAAGGCAAGGTTGCAAACAATTCCAAGAAGGAAGAAAAGGGGGATGTATCTAAAAAAAATAACTAGGGTCAGTGTACAGAGAACTTTCAGATAATCTGAGATTTAGAAGATGAATAAGAAATGGGAGAAGGGGAAAACCACCAAAGAGAAACACAAACAAATAACCAATACTTGTAAAGGAAGTCAGACGAGCCAAAGCTCAGACTGAGCTCAGGCTCACTAGGGAGGTAGAAATAATAAAGGGGTTTTGGCTATGTTTAGAGCAAGAGGAAGAATGAGGAAATGGCAGGACAGTGAAATGCTAATAGTGGCAGACATAAGTCTGAACTATTTACTTTTTTTAGCCTCAGCCTTCTCCCAAAAGAAGATCTGTGCTTTAACTGGTAAATACAGAATAAATCATGAAGTTAAGGAAAGTACAGCCTAGAACAGGTAAAGAGTAAGTAAAGGAATATCTAGTTATTCTATGAATCCAAGTCTTCAGGGCCAGATGAGCTGCACCCAAAAGTTCTAAAGGAACTTGTAGATAACCTCAGTGCTACTGTCAATCTGTGAGATTTCTTGGAAAACAGGAGAAGTCCCAATATATCGGAGGAGGGCAAAAGTTCTCTCTGTCTTCAAAAAAGGGCAAAAAGGAAGACCTAGAAACTATTGACTGGTCAATTTGACGTTGATACCAAGAAAGCTTCTAGAAAAGATCAGTCTATGCACACTTTTAAAGGAATGCTATGATTACTTAGATCTAGCATGGTTTTTGAAAAACTAGTCATGCCAGACTAATCTTCTCTCTTTTTTGATAGTGTTACAAGCTTGGTAGATGAGGAGAATGCTATGGATGTAGTATATCTTGATTTCAGTATGACTTCCAGTAAGGTCCCCCATGATATTCTTGTATCACTTAGTAAAATGTGAGCTAGACAAATGCTAGCTGATGAACTGTGGCAAGATTGTGTTAGTTAGCTAGATCTGCAACTGGTTAACAGAGTGAACCAGAAGAGTACTCACCAAGGGCTGTTTCTTCTTCATCTTGGAAAGAAGAGACTAGTGGAGTGTCTCAGGGTTCTCTTTTGGTTTCCAGTTGTTCAACATCTTTGTAAATGCAATAGAAGACATGCTCCTCAGATTTGTGGATGACACCAAACTAGGAGGGGAGGGGTAGCTAATACATCACAGGACTGCAATACATTTCAAAATGACCCTGACAGATTGGAGAGCTGGGCCAAAACTAACTGAATGAATTTCAACAGAGATAAATGTAAACTACTACATTTAAGCAGGAAAAATGAGACGCACAAAGAGAGGATGGCTGACACCTGGCTTGAAAGTAACAGTGTGATGCAGCAGCCAGAGAAACCAATGCCATTCAGGGCTGCATCAATAGGAGCAGAGTGTCCGGATCAATTCTGAACCCGTGGATTCAAACTGCAAGAAAAGAGATTCCACTTAAACACTGGGAAAAAACATTTTTACTGTAAGAATGATTTGACAGTGGAATAGATTGCTTTGAAAGGTGGTGTACTCTCCATCTTTGGAGGTCTTTAAACAGAGACTGACTGACCATCTTTCAAGAGTGCTTTCATTGTGCTTTCATTCATGGCGGAGGGCTGGATTAGAAGGCCCTTGTGGTCCTTTCCAACTCTAAACTTATATGATTCAATTATTTTGTGACCATTGCTTACTGTTGTCTACGTTGGCTGGGTGCTGACAGGAGCTGCAGACCAACAACGTATTATCTGATTTACATCCCTCTTTTCTCTGGAAGCGGGACTCAGAATGGTATAAGAAGGGCCACATATTCCCAATAAGCATTCAGGACTGCAGATTTACACTACTAGTACTTTTATCTGTGGCACATATCATGCATTATCTCTTTGTGCTCTGATCTAGATTCAAAAATTCTACAGTCGGCCCTCCACATTTGTGGCTTTGATTTTTATGGATCTGATTATCTGTGGATTTGATTAATATGTTTTGTCTAGGAATCTCTAGATCCTCCATTGCAACTCTGCTGAAAGTTAACTATAGGTTGCCCTGCAGGACCTAGAGATGAGTAGAGAAAACACTTCTCCAAGTATTTGTAGGTCCTCCACTGTGATTCTATCACCAGTGTCTGGAAGATGTTGTCCACAGAGTTACACTGGAGGGCCTAGAGATTACTAGAGAGGTGTTCCTTGAGATTAAAAAAATAGTGGTTTTTTTTTATTTGCATTTTTCCACTTTCCCCTAACCCCAGTGAATATGGAGGAGCCACTGCATTCTTCTTTTTGTCTCAAGTGTTCTAAAAAGCTGTTGACAAAAAACAAAGCTCAGGATCTGAATGGGCTGGAATTTGAACCTGGTGGATTTACACAGTAAGGATAGACTTTGTTATTAACCACCCTCGAGTTGATCTCGACTCATGGTGACCCTGTGGATGAGACATCTCCAAGACTTTATATGTAAAGGATGGACTAATCTTTCACTAATCTGAGCAAATAATGTTCTTGGAATTTCTAAAGACAAAAAAAATTCTAAACTCTAAAGAAATTTCTAAAGAAACTGTATAGACTGGTGTTTCTGGTTCAAACTTTTGTGGGTGCATGCACAGACACACACAAATAAATAAATAACCCAAAATAAAAAAACATAAAAAAAGCCTTACAGGAACTTGCAGTATCTTTCAGTGAGAGAAATTTTTTTATTTTTTTGCTCTTATATGTGAAAATGAAATATACAAATATTTAATCCCATAAATTAATTCATCACATAGGAGTAAGAGGAGCAATTTTCTTGGGACGGCTATTAACTTTTCTGGATCTTTCTGCAAACGAAATGTAATCTTTGCGTCAGCTGAGAAGATGAGTGTAGACATATTTGCATTTCCTGAGAACACTAAATCACAACTAATGTTGACACTTGATACAGTAAGGCCTTTGTGACTTGGAGACACACTACTCTTTTATTAGTATAAAAATATTGCAGAAGTGAAAAAAGGTTAGCATGACCTTCCTTGTTCAGCTTGCTCTATTCACCAAATTTCTCCCACTTTTAAGGTAATTTTTTAGATTTCCTAGCTTGCTTTAATGCTTCCAAGAACAAATATCATGGCCAGATTCCACAATGGCAATTTCATAGCTGGATCACCTCAGTAGCACAAGCAGCATGATGGGTATCATATCACGATTTTGCATACAAATTGGTTATTTCGACTTTAACACCCAACAACCCTAAGCACATATAGATCAGCCCCTTTTAAAGAGTTTATAACTAAACACAAATTCACCTATGACCCTTTTTTTTGGCAACCCTCTCCCACAGACTATAATCTCATATTTGCAAAGGCAAGTACAGTTAGTGTGGGGTTTGGTTCCAGGGCTTCCCATGGATACAAAATTAGGAAGGGAAGGGTGGATGCTCAAGTTCCATTATATACAATGGTGCACTAAAATAATGTCACATAAAATGGCAAAATCAAAGTTTATGTTTTGGGGAAAAAATTGCTGAATATTTTCAAGCCGTGGATGATTGAATCTGTGGATACAGAACTCGTGGGTATGGTGGGCCAACTATAATCTTGTTTCTTCCCACTTATACATTTCAAACAAAGACCTGAAACAGACAAGTGAAAAGCGCTAGCTTTGGGCTACATTGGGGCCATGGCGTTTATATGATGCACGCCCCGAAAGCAGCTGGAAGCTGTGCCGAGCTTGCACCAACCCAGAAAAGCTGGCACAAAAAGGAGCAGACTAAATCCGTTCCTGCTGGTGGCTGGATTTGGGACTGGGTTTGGGACTGTGCAACCCACTTCAGAAGCGGGCCTGTGCAGACACTGCAGTCCTTGTGTGATCCTTTTGGCCCGTCTGTTTCAGGCCAAAGATAAGTGGCTCTTTATACAATGGGCCCTCCACATTCATTGGGGTGAGGGGCACAGGACCCCCGTGAAAGTGGAAAAACTGCAAACTAAACAGCACTGTTTTCACCTGAGAGGATACTTCTAAGAATCTCTAGGTCCTCCAGCACAACTCTATGGTCAATGTCTGCCAGAAGCTGACCACAAATTCATGCTGGAGGACCTACAAATGCCTAGAGAAATGTCTTCTCTAGTAATCTCTAGGTACTCCAGCATAACTCTATGGTCAATTTCCAGAAGAGGTACCTGGAGGACCCTAGAGATTCCTAGAGAGAACATATTACCATAATCAAATCCGCAAATAACCAAATCTGCAAAAGTCAAAGCCACAAATGGAGGGCCGACTGTACTCTTCCACAGAACTGTGAACTGCAGCCCATTATGTATGCTGGCTATTTATTTTAGTTTAATAGGTTCTTGGCTCACACACTAGATGAATAACCTACTGAAGTGTATAAAGCAAGTGTGGGAAAGGATTTAGGATTTTAAAACTGGGTGGTGTAGATGATGATCCATCAACTGAAGCCTGGTGCAAAGGACTGATGTTAACAATTAATTCTGAGTCTAGAGATTTGATCTGAGTAACAGACCTGAATGATGCCTAAAATCTGCAATCAAAATGGTGAAAGGTCTGGAAGCCATGCTCTATGAGAAGCAGCTTAGGGAGCTGGGTATGTTTAGCCTGGAGAAGAGACAATTAAGAGGTATATCATCACCCTGTTTAAGTATCTGAAGGGGTGTCACATTGAGGATGGAGCCTACTTCTTCAGATGCAGTACTGAATGATAGTAAGGCCTCAAGATCCAGAAAAATTCATATCATGTCCCTTGTCCTAAATTTTCAAAGGGCTGAGCTAGATGATAGATTTTTTGCATCTTTACAGTAGTCAGTTACCTTTGATGTGTCAAAGCAACTACTTCTCTTAGCAACATATTACTTTCAATTTAATTAAAATAGTGACAAATGGCCAGTCCACCACAGAACAATGTTAACAGTGTATTTATTTGTTATGTTAACATCTTAGCAATTTATTTATATTTCACAGAACATAAAATACTGTTGCCATCATAATGTTAGAAGTAAAGGCATTGAAATTTGCTGCAAGGAAACCAGAAGCAAATGAACGGCCCTCCCTCCATCCCAACTGGCATTGCCTTGGACTCGGAGGGAGAGAAGAACCATCAGCCTTATCATTAACTTGTAAAAGTTAATGAGATTACTCATTACAGATAGATATTACTTATTTGTTAATTTGACCTGCCCGCAGGCTTACAATCCAGACTTCATCGCCCACTGCCATTCCCTTTTCTTTGTATGTCGTGTCTAGACTGTAAACCTCAGGACAGGGAACTGTCAAATTAATAAATAAGTAATACTCATCTGCAATTAGTAATCTCATTAACTTTTACAAGTTATTTTACATATCTGCCTTCTGCTTGTGCGGGCTATGACTGTAATTCTATTTTATTCTATTCAACCTTCTGCCAATTCCTAGTACACAAGACAGAACTCTTGACAAAGAGCGTATGTGCCCTGCAGAAATAATCCACTTTGATACCACTTTAAGTCAATTTAAACTTAATGGTGTGGAATGGAATTCTGGGATTGCAATGGCACTATGATGCCACAACAAACTACAATTCCCAGAATTCCATAGCATTGAGCCATGGAAATTAAACTGGTGTCAAACTGGATTATTTCTGCAGGGTGCCAAGATGATCAAACTGAGACTGTCCTACCTTGGCTCCATCATGAGAAGTCATGGCTCATTAGAAAAGACAATAATGCTAGGAAAGGTGGAGGGAAATATAAAGGGAGACTGCAAGTTAGATGGATGGATTCAATTAGGGAGGTCACAGATGTGGATTCACAGAATCTAAGCAGAGCAGTGGAGGACAGGGGGGCTTGGAGATGTCTCATCCATAGGGTTGCCATGAATCGGGGTTGACTCGAGGGCAGTCAGCAACAACAAAAAACAAACATATAAATATTTTAGCTTGAATGGAAGATTGTCTCATGTAAAAAGTTTCATGTAACTAATTACTAATCATTCCCATTTCTAAGAAAGGAAACATTACATTGCAACTGTGACTTAATGAAAACAGAACTTAACTATTTTTTTACAATGGAACTATAACTTTCAGTTACTTTCCTAACTATATGGTATGATCTTCATAAACAAGGGAACAGGAATAGCCTATGTTTTAAGCCCCATTTACCCTATTGCTGTGGACGTTGAGCAGCAACAAGGTGGATGGAGGAAGAGTTTATTTTGTACTGCAGGCCAACAATTTACAACATTCAGAGTTTTGGAAACAGTAATTAGAAAGATACCCATTTTAGTTTCTTTTCATATACAGGAAATTAAAGCATTACTTTTGAAAATTACAACTCTAAATTGAAACTAGTTAATTTCCACTCCCTAATTGAATCCATCCATCTAACTTGCAGTCTCCCTTTATATTTCCCTCCACCTTTCCTAGCATTATTGTCAAAAACAACTTTCCAAGCTCTGAATTTACCAAGACAGATTACAGAGATGAGACATGCCCACCTACTTTCTACCATGTATGGACAATTCAAGAAATCCCGTAATAGCATAACTAGCCCAAGTGCAGCAAACCGGCATCAAGATTGTTCAAGAGACACAGAATGTTGCATGCCTTAATGATCCATGGCAGTGATTACTGCATACATTTATTTACAGCTGGATGTGGGTTGGCAATGAATGAAGAAGAGGTTTCTCGACCAAGTAAAAATCAGAATGACATTTCCAAAATTCAACACTGCTTTAGTATGCCTATGTGCTAAAATCTTCATCCAATTCAAACACTACCAAGGAACAGGATGACTACAGCATCAGCAGTTTTTGGTTTCCTGATGAATCCTGTGCCGTAACCTTGCATTTCTGCATCAAACAAAAATGACATGTCCTCATAACCTTTGAGCTGTGCTTATCACTGTTTACTCTTTCTTCTGTTTAGTTAATTCATTCTGATCTACCACATAAGAATATCCTTGGTGAGTCAGAAAATGGTTCCTCTGGCACACCAATATTTTCCTTTAGCATCTTATATCGGCAGACGTAAAAAAGAGGCATACTAGATGAACCATTTTATAGTGTAAGAGAAGCTTGGCATTATATCCATATGAGACATGGCCCAGCCAGAAGAGGTCATGAATTCATAAATTAAGGGCCTTTGCAGACTGCCAGAAATAGTACAAATTGAGTCCACTTTAACTGCCCTGACTCAGTGCTAGGGAATCATGGGAACTGTAGTTTATTGTGGCACCACAGCTCTCTGACAGAGAAGGCTCAATGTCTCAGAAAAAATATAATTCCCATAATTCCCTAGCACTGAGCTAGGGCAGTTAAAGTGGACTCAATTTGCACTATTTCTAGCAGTCTGCAAAGGCCCTAAGTTCACTTGAATGTTGCATGATTTATGATAGCATCCTGACAGTATGAACAATGACAACTGGGAACTGTAAGAAACATCAAAACATACACTGCCATACATTAGTCTAGATGGTTTTTAAAGTACTGCTTTCTTCTTATTTTTAGAGAGAGGTCGGATGAGGTTTAGAGAGAGGTTGGACATTTTCTGGAGGTGCTCTGTGTATTCCTGCATAGCAGGGGATTGGACTAGACTTGTAGTCCCAACCAACTTTATAATTGTACATCTGATTGTGTATGAGGGGGTGAGAAACATATATTCCTTCAGATGTTGGTTCAACTGCCACTCCCATCATCCCTCTTCATTGGTTGTGCTGACTAGAGTTGATGGGGTTTGTATGGCTTATCAAACACTTAGATAAGCTATACATGCTGCATGGCTGGCACAGTAGCAGGAATGCTGGATGGTTGCAGTATCAATAAGTATTAATGTACTTGCAAACCAAATCCATAATTCTAACTTCTGGAAGAAAATTTACAATTATGGCCTTTTTGCATACTGTATGAATATTTGCACTATGCCAAATTATAAATATCAGGGTATATATTGCTAATACAAACAAATGACCACTGGTGCAGCATTGTGTTTAAGAACACAATCCAGAATCCCCCCATTCATATCTCAATTCAGTTGTAACTTGTAGGGTAGCCCCATTATTTCTTACCCTTAGCACATATTTATTCTCCATCACTGCATATTACGGAAACATAAAGGGGAAAATGGGCATGCTATAAGATCTCTGTTGAAAGGATTACCAAGCCTTATAATGAAGACGTCCGCTGTAAGTGTTTTAACAAAGAAAACAGATTTTGAACAGAGCTGCATTCCTGGACTAGTGACATAAAGTGAGACTCAGGTAAATGAGGATACCCAGTCCCATAGGGAGTAAGTGGAAGCCAGGAGATTGTGATCCAATAACCATAAACATAGCATTTTTACCCAATTCATCATGAATTTTAAAAGGTTTAAAGCACAAAACTTCAGAACTTATTTTTTACAGGCTAGAGAAATATGCAGATACTCTCCAGTGGGACCAGAAGCAGCAGCAACTGCGGATCCTGAGGGGGCTTGGCTGGGCTGAGTTGGTTTGCATTAGGCAACAGTTGTGTCTTTAAAGGAGTGCACAGAGAGCAACAGTTCTTCTGCTGTACCTTCTCCAGCAGGATTGTCAGGTGAAGAAAGCACATCAGGAGAGAAGGAGAGAGAGGGGCAGCCCACCGCTTGCTGTTTTGTGGTTTTCTGTTTGTTTGTTTTGCTCAGCATGCACAGAGGACACAACAAGAGAAAAGGTAGCCAAAATGTTAATGGAGGTTACAAGGAACATACAATTCCCAGGCTACAACAGCTCAACAGGCTGTTGGACTATTTCTGGGCGTAGTTCAAAGTACTATCAATGACCCATAAAGCCCTCTATGGCTTAGATCCAGATTTTGTTTCCACGCGAGCCTGCCTGGGCCCTGAGATTTTCAGAAAAGGTCCTTCTTTCAATCCCAGAACCTTTACTGACATAGGTGATGGGGATACTATATACAGTTGTCCCTTCACATTTGCGGATTTGATTATTCACGGATTGTATTAGCATGTTCTCTCTAGGAATATCTAGGTCCTCCAGTGCAACTCTATGGTCATCTTTAACCAAAAGTTGCACCGAAGGACCTAGAGATTCCTAGAGAGAACCCTCCCCTAGGCATTTGTAGCTCCTTCAGCAGAATTGTATGGTCAATGTCTGGCAGATGTTGACCACTGAGTTGCACTGGAGGACCTAGAGGGGTATTCTCTCAGCTAAAAACATCGAGTTTTTGTTATTTACTGGTTTTCCACTTTCAGGGGGTCCTGTGCCCCTAACCCTAGTGAATATGGAGGGAAACACTGTAAAAGAGACACCTGGTAACAGTAGCAGTCGTAGGCATACTGTAGGGTAATCTAAGTTTCCTAAGGCTTCAGCCTTTGCTAAGGGAACAAAAACACCAACTATCAAAAATGTCAAAGCCAAGCCTGTTAGGGTCAGCTTTAAAATAGCAGAGTAGCAGGAATGTGCCTTTTGTCTAACTATGCTTCCCTAAGAACTGAGACTGACTCCAAAAACAACACAATTAGTTTGAAGTTCAAAACAAAAGTTTACTAATGGCTTTAATCTATATTTACATAGAAGCTATATCCTAAGCTAGCTAGTGAATAGTTCAGGTAGAAGAAATATTTATCTCACCATCTTTCCAAAGAAAGTTGAGAGAGCAGGAAGAAAACACAACAGATCAGTTGAAAATAATTGAGAGAATGTCAGTTAGTCCCAAAGGGGGAGTGACCTATGTCACATGGTTAGTTTGAATGAGAAGGAGGAGTTTGCATGCAGGAATTCCCTATCTATCTAAGGCGGCGGAAAGAGAATGCAAAAATATTCCAACACATACCCTCACTAATTATGGACAAAGTAATTCAAGTGGTGGCCTGTTCTGTGCCTTGTGATACCAACTCATGCTCCGCTGTAGGGATTGGGGTAGTAAGGTCGATGGGAGGAGAGAGCATGTTTCCTTTCGGCCAGGACCTTGTAGCATTCAGATTTTTCTTTTTAAGAACTGTTTTTTTTTTTAAGTGAACTGCTGTGGTCAGTTTTGAGAGAAAGGGAAAGTAAAGAACTAAACAAATCTTAAAGTGTCAACTATAACAGTTAACTATTTATCATCAATTGTAACATTACTCATAAAAGGTTACTTCTTTACCAAGTTCTCATGCTACTGCTATTACTTTTGCAGGCTTCTGACTGGGCTGCAAAGCACAAAGCACTTTCAAGCAGTAGTGAGCAAGGCACATACATATATAGTAATGAGGAAGCCTAATCAATTTATATTGTACATATACACAAGCATGTTGTTATTTTTATTCATTTCCCCTCTTTCAAAATTGCAGTTACAAAACCATCAGACACTATGTAAAACTGCCAGTGTCTCTGCTCTTAAGAAAGGGACTAGATAATGTAAACATATAACCACTGAAAGAAAATCCCATCTTAGAGCTGTAAGTGACTTAGATTAAGGGTATGTAATACAGACTTTTTACATCAATTATTACTCAACTTTGGTCCTCCAGGTGTTTTAGACTACAGCTCCCAGAAACCCCAGCCAGCTTGTCCAACAGTCAGGGATATTGGGAGCTGAAGTCCCAAACATCTGGAGGGCCAAAGTTTGAGAATCACTGTTTTACACTGATGTACAGTTGAAGTCATTGAAAGCCAGTGTGACATAGTGGTTTGAGTACTGAACTACAACTTTGGAGATCAGGGCTTGATTCCCAACTCATCCATGAAACCCACTGGGTGACCTTGGGCAAGTCACGCTCTCTCAGCCTCAGGGAAGGCAATGGCAAACCTCTGCTGAACAAACCTTGCCAAGAAAACCCCATGATAAGGTCACCATAAGTCAGAAAAGACTTGAAAGCATATGACAACAATAGGTGAAGTACTACTACAACCATCTCTATCACTGTCTCCCTTGTGGCAACTTTTGAGTTTTCCCCAACTTATTCACCAGCAGAAGTTCAAAGAACCCCAGAGGTACTAATTATATGAATGCAAATGCTTCCAGCATTCAAAGCTTTTAATCACATGAAATACTCTGACCAGAGCTTATTCAATAACATGCAGAAGATTCATATGTATTATTTCTAGTAAAAATAAAAAGGATACAAGTCATATTTTGCAGTCAGTTCAGATGAAGAGAAATAAGCAAAAATGGGTAATACCAAAAAGCATATACATATGAATGCAACAGTAGTAACTATAAAATGGGGGTGACAGGGGTGTCATGTGGCTCCTATAGATACAGTTGGACTGCAATTTCCAGTATTCTTGAACTATGGCAATACTGCTCTCCAACCACATCTGGAGGGTTGTACAATTTCCAATTTGGTGCTTCGTTTCCAGTTCAAAGCACTTTTTTCATTTACAGTTAAAAGCAATTATACATTCTCCATGTGAATGCAAAAGACATGATTTCATAGAGGTTGCCAAGACAGCTTCTTTGTACCCACTTCCTTGGGCACAATCACCACAAAATACAATGGGATTACACTTGAGAAAGAGGACAGGTATGAGTGCAGTCAAGGTTGCTTAAGGCTCAGTTAAATTCTTGACAGGAAAACTTCAAGGTAGCAGTTGCCTGACTTCCCCAAAATTAAATGTTTCCATCTAGATATGAGAGACACTTTCCAGTGCTTGCTCATGACTGGTTTTCTGTTCATCTGAGAGACGTTTCAGACTCAGAATATATGGTCATGTATATGTCTTTTGTCATTCAATTGATATTAGCTCGGTTCTGGATTTTTCCTCCATTTCCCCATCCTACATAGGAAAGACTATTATTCAAGAGTCATGAGTAATGATGGCTTAATTGTTAACTCATGCAAGTTAATTAATTCATTACAAACACATGAACATTTGGGGAAAACTTGAGAAGAACAGTACTGTATTGGTGATGACTTTCATTAGCCTGGTGCTTTTTAAAAAAATTTGGATCACATCTCCCATCATCTGACCATTCGCCATATGACCCGGCACTGGGAATTGTAGGACAAAACACCTGGAAGTCACCAGATTATGAAATGCTGATTTACACCAAAGCCACACAGAAAGCAACTGAAATAGTTTAAAATTCCTTTAGCCCCAAGAGGCTCTTTAAAAAAAAAAAAAATCCTCCAAAATTTTATTGCACAAGTAGTATAAACAAGGGCAAGTTTATGTTTGTTCAGCCCACAGGATATTGGCAATTACAAGTTTACCAACCAAGTGCATTAAAACCTAACACCACACGAAAAAGAAAAACACAAACAGGCCTTTAAATCTAGTCAATTGTGTTTATGCAACAACCGCTCTGTAACTATGATCAACTCAAGGTGTTTAGAGTATCAACACCCACTCCAGAGATAAGTGGTAACAACAACTACTTCACTTTAGATCTTCCATATTAGATGCGAGATACATCTTCCCCTAGTTAGCTACAGTTCTCATCCTGAGCAACCCTAATACATACTAGTAGGCAAGCACTATGGTCCTCCCCTGTAAATGTTACCACTCACCTCTGTGCTATACTTTGTTGTTGTTGCGTACCTTCCAAGTCACTTATGGGCAAATGCTTTGTGGAGTTCCCACCAGATAATGCTAATCTGGAAAAGATGGAGAAAAACACTATCATCATCATCATCAACATTTATTTATCCGCCTCTCCCCATGGATTGAAGTGGGTAAGAACAACAGACCAACAAAAACACATCAGTTAAAAACACAACATAAGTTAAAACATACATTGAAACAATATCAAATCTACAACAAAATTTGGCAGGACACATGCTAGAAGCTCTGCTGGACCTTTATACTTTTCCATTGGTTTTCATGGTGCTTTTCCTCCAAGGACCACAAGACAATGCTTCACCAGTTTCCTGTTCTCCAAGCTGTAAATGACTGCAATTCCCATCATTCCTAGCCAGCATGACTATGTAGATGGAAAAATATAAGTGTTACATTCTAAGCTGTCTGCACGGCACCCGGAAGCCTAGCTCCTACCCCACAATTTCTCATTCACATATCAGAACTCAAAGAATCATAGAGTTGGAAGAGACCCCAAGGGCCACCCAGTCCAACCCCCTGCCATGCAGGAACTCTCAATCAAAGCATCCCTGACAGATGGCCATCCAGCCTCTGTTTAAAAACCTCCAAAGAAGGAGACTCCACCACTCTCCAAGGGAGTGTGTTCCACTGTCGAACAGCTCTTACCATCAGTTGAGCTGGAACCTCTTTTCCTGTAGCTTGCATCCACTGTTCCAGGTCCGATTCTCTGCAGCAGCAGAAAACAAGCTTGCTCCATCCTCAATGTGACACCCCTTCAAATACTTAACTATGGTTATCAGATCACCTCTTAACCGTCTCTTCTCCCCAGCTCCCCAATTCTCTCCTCATAGGGCTTTATGGTTTCCAGACCCTTCACCATTCTGGTTGGCCTCCACTGGACATGCTCCAGCTTCTCAACATCCTTTTTGAATTGTGTTACCCAGAACTCATCTTAGGGGGGTTGCAGACTGCCAGAAATAGTGCAAATTGGGTTTTAGGGTTAGGGTTAGTGCTAGGGAATCATGGGAACTGTATTTTATTGTGGCACCAGAGCTCTCTGACAGAGAAGGCTCAATGTGTCAGGAAAAAAACACAATTCCCATAATTCCCTAGCACTAACCCTAACCCTAAAAGTGGACTCAATTTGCACTATTTCTGGCAGTCTGCAACCCCCCTCAGTCAGGGAGAGGCAGGAGCAGGCACTTCATTTATGGCCAAGAATATGATCTCTTCTTCAAATCCTGGGCAGGTATAGCTTTATTAAGGCAAATTAAAATACAGCATGCATCCTCACATTCTTTCATATGAAAGCAATACTGTCTTATTGTTGTTGTGTGCCTTCAAGTTGTTTCTGACTTATGGCGACCCTAACACAGGGTTTCCTCAGCATGTTTTTTCAGTGAGGGTTTGCCACTGCCTTCCTCTGAGGCTGAGAGTGTGTGACTTGCCCAAGGTCACCCAGTGGGTTTTATGGCTGAACTGGGATTTGAACCCTGGTCTCCAGAGTCTGAGTCCAACACTCAAACCATAATGCCATGCTGGCTATGTTTCATTCTGCTGGTCCTGATAATAAAGGCATTATCCTGCTGTGGGCTGTGTTTGTTCTCCGACAGTTGCCTCTTCCACACAGAGTGGTTTGAGCGTTGGACTATGACCCTACAGACCAGGATTCGAATCTTCACTGAGCCATGTGAGCCCACTGGGTGACCCTGGATAAGCCACACTCTCTCAGCCCCAGAAGAAGGCAATGGCAAAGCCCGTCTGAAGAAAGCTGCCAAGAAAACCCTGTGAAAGGGTTGCTTAAGCCAAAAATTACTTGAGAGGCAACCAACACCAACAGAATTGGCATTACAATGTGCTCCTAACAGTGGTGTGTGTTGTACAAAACTCTGGAGACCAGGGTTCAAATCCCTGCTCGACCAATGAGGTGACCTTGGGCAAGCCACACTCTCTCAGCCCCAGAGGAGGACCATGACTACCCCCTCTGAAGAAATCTGCCAAGAAAATCTCATGAGAGAGTGACTTTAGCCAAGTCACACTCTCTCTGCCTCAAAGGAAGGCCAGGGCAACCCCCCCTCTGGAGAAACCCACCAAGAAAACTCTATGAAAGAGTGACCTTAGGCAAGTCACATTCTCTCAACCTCAGAGGAGGGCCATAGGAACCCCCCTCTGAAGAAACTTGCCAAGAAAGCCCCATGAGCGTGACCTTAGGCAAGTCACACTCTCTCAGCCTCAGAGGAAGGCCCCCTGAAGAAACCTGCCAATAAAACCTCATGATAGGTTTGCCTTAGGGTCGCCATAAGTTAGAAATGACTTGAAGGCATACAAGGACAACAAAAGGCAGGAAAGAAAGCCAAGGTCTCCTGCCTCAAGGGTCTCCTCAGACCCCTCTTTCTCCCCTCAACCCCTTCCCTCCCCCGCCCCTCCCAACCCCGTTGCCGGGCAACAGTCTCCACAGAAACCCCTAATCCCGCCCCCTGCAACCGCTTGCACCTCTTACCTCCGGCCTCGCCTCAGTCAACAACCTGCCAAAGCCCGCGCACGCGCACTTAATATAGTTGCTCCTCTCTCTCACCCCCACCTTCTCTTTCCGCGCAGGCGCTTTCACGACTCACTCATCGCCTCAGCAGCATTCCATCGCCTTCCCCCCCCCTCCAGCGAGGCCGGGATGCGCATGCGTCGTGCACGAGGCCTTTTCGTGTTTTTAAATTTAACCTGCCTTTTGAGCAGGAGGCAGGAGCTGTAGAAATAACTCAGTTCGATACCGCTTTAACTGCCCTGGCTCAATGCTAGGGAATTCTGGGAACTGTAATTTTGTGAGCCATTTAAAGCCCTCTCTGTCAGAGAGTTCTGGGGTGCCACAATAAACTACAATTCCCAAAATTCCCTAGCACTGAACCAGGGCTGTTAAAGCGATCCCAAGAGGGATTTTTTCTGCAGTGTGTTTTGGAAGAGTGAGGGTTAGGGTGCACTCAGGCGACCACACTTCAGAAATAATCCAGTTTGAGACTGCTTTAACTACCATGGTTCAATGCTAGGGAATTCTGGGACTTGTAGTTTTTTGTGGCACCAGAGCTCTCTGACAGAGAAGGCTAATTAGCTCACAGAACTACAGTTCCTAGACTTCCTAGCATTGAGCCAGGGCAGTTAAAGCAGTCTCAAACTGGATTATTTCTGCAGTCTGTTATGGGCCTTTGCAGACTGCTAGAAATAGTGCAAATTGAGTCCACTTTAACTGCCCTGGCTCAGTGCTAGGGAATCATGGGAACTGTATTTTTTTCTGAGACATTGAGCCTTCTCTATCAGAGAGCTCTGGTGCCACAATAAACTACAGTTCCCATGATTCCCTAGCACTGAGTCAGGGCAGTTAAAGTGGACTCAATTTGCACTATTTCTGGCATTCTGCAAAGGCTAGTCAATTAAAAAAATCAGAAATTTTTAAAGAAACAATTATTTAAAAACATACAAAAGTTAAAAATAAATAAACAAAATACACATTCTGGTCAGAAGCTGCCCCAGTTATCCATCAAAAGCCTTCTCAAACGCCTAGGAGAAAGGCAGTGTATAAACAAAGTACACTCGTCCTTCCACATTTGTAGCTTTCACTTTTGTGGGTGTGAATTGATTATTCACAGATTTTATTAATATGTTCTCTCTAGGAATATCTAGGTCCTCCAGTGCAACTCTGTGGTCAACTTTAACCAAGAGTTGCACTGAAGGAGCTAGAGATTCCTAGAAAGAACACTCCACTAGGCATTTGTGGCACAATTCTATGGTCAATGTCTGGCAGATGTTACCACAGAGTTGCATTCCCTCGCTTCAGTTTCGCTTCAGTTTCAGGAAGGCAAAAGTGTGGTCTATGGTCTCGCTATCGTATAATCGATGTAAAAAACACGACTAGGAAAATGTATGCACATAACAATACAATAATGATCCACTTGTGGGGAATAGAAGCTGTGCAGAACTAAAACATATCCCTCTCACACATTTGCAACCCGGTGTAGTATCCTAAAACTGCGCGGGATGGGAGAGCACAATTCTACAATCATCCCATTTATTGCAATGTGATAATCTCTTATACCTTCAATATCTAACCTTTGGACTCATCCAGAATACAGGGATTGCAGCCAGGAAATCAGAAGAAGATTAAGAACGGGGAGGGCAGCTATGAAAGAACTAGAAAAGATCCTAAAATGCAAAGATATACAACTGAGCACAAAAGTTAGAATTGTACAAGCCATTGCTTTCCCTATTACCAGGTATAGCTGCAAGAGCTGGACAATTAAGAAAGGAAATAGGAAGAAAATCAATTCATTTAAACTGCGGTGCTGGAGAAGAGGGCTGAGGATCCCGTGGACTGCCAAAAAACCCTAAACATATAGGTCCTATAGCAGATCAAACCAGAAATCTCCCTGGAGGCCAAGATGACAAAAGTGAGGTTGTCATACTTCGGACACATCATAAGAAGGCACAACTCACTGGAAAAAACGATAGTGGTAGCAAAGGTGGAGGGAAGTAGAAAGAGAGGAAGGCTGCATGCTAGATGGATGTACTTCTATTAAGGAGTTCACAGATATGCGTTTGCAGGACCTAGGATGTTATCACATGGGGAGTTGCGGGGAGAAAGTGGAAATAAACGGGACGAGCGGAAGACTTTAATTTACGGGATTTGTCCCGTTCTGCCTCGTCTGATAACTAAATTTGAATTTAAAAGGGGGTTAATTCGAACAAAAACCTGATCTTTTCAAATCCCCAAAAATCCCGAAAATGAAAAGATCAGGTTTTCGTTCGAATTAACCCCCTTTTAAATTCGAATTTAGTTATCAGACGAGGCGGAACGGGACAAATCCCGTAAATTAAAGACTTCCGCTCGTGCCCGTTTATTTCCACTTTCTCCCCGTGACTCCCCATGTGATAACGTCCATAAACAGAGCAGTAACATAGGGTCTTTACAGACTGCCAAAAATAATGCAGCTTGAGGCCACTTTAACTGTTGTGGCTCAGTGCTAGGGAATCATGGGAATTGTATTTTTTTCTGGGACATTTAGCCTTCTCTGTCAGAGAGCTCTGGTGCCACAATAAACTACAGTTCCCATGATTCCTTAGCACTGAGCCAGGACAGTTAAAGTGGCCTCAAGCTGCATTATTTCTGGAAGTCTGTAAAGGCCCATAGACTCCAACCATACATGGAGGAAGAAATCCCTGTGCTCCAAGCAGGGTTCAGGAAAGGAAGAGGCACTAGGGACCACATTGCAAACATAGGATGACGAATGGAGCGCACCAAGGAATTCCAAAAGAAAATCAGGATGTGCTTTATAGACTATAGTAAAGCCTTTGACTGCATAGATCATGAAAGGCTATGGAACATTCTTAAAGACATGGAAGTACCAATATATCTGATAGTCCTGATGAGAAATCTGAACTCAGGAAAAGAGGCTACTGTTACAACAGAGCATGGAGAAACAGAATGGTTCTCAATTGGCAAAGGGATCAGGCAAGGCTGCATCCTTTCACCCTATCTTTTAAACTTGCATACAGAACATATTATAAGAAAAGCAGGCTTGGATGCAGAAAAAGGAGGAGTGAAAATAGGAGGAAGGAATGCAATCTAAGGTACGCAGATGACACCATACTATTAGCAGAAAACATCACAGACCTAGAGCAACTACAAAAGATGATCAAGGAAGAAAGTGCAAAAGCAGGATTATTACTGAACATAAAGAAAACAAAAATAATGACCACAGAGAATTTACACAAATTCAGCCTAGACAACGAGGAAATAGAAATAGTAAAAGAGTTCTCATATCTGGGATCAAACATTGAACAGATCGGGAACTGCAGTCAAGAGATCATAAGAAGACCAAGAACGGGGAGGGAAGCTATGAAAGAACTGGAAAAGATTCTAAAATGCAAAGATGTACAACTGAGCAAAAAAGTTAGAATTGTACAAGCCATTGTTTTCTCTATTCCCATGGATGGATGTTAGAGCTAGGATAGTTAAGAAAGATGATAGGAAGAAAATCAACACATTTGAGAGAATGTGGGGCTGGAGAAGAGTGCTGAGGATCCCATGGACAGCCAAAAGGCCCAACAAATAAGTCCTAGATCAGATCAAGCTAGAAATCTCCCTGGAAGGCAAGATGACCAAACTGAGGCTGTCGTACTTTGGACATATCAGGAGAAGAGAGGACTCTTTGGAAAAGACAATGATGCTGGGAAAAGTGGAGGGAAGTCGAAAAGGAGGAAAGCTGCATGCTAGATGGATGGACTCTGTAAAAGTGGTCACAGGTATGAATTTGCAGGACCCAAGCAGAAGAGTGGAGGACAAGGAGTCTTGGAGATGTCTCATCCACAGTTGCCATGGGTCGAAATTGATTCAAGGGCAGTTAACACCAAAAAGAGGCGAATAGTGCTGTTTCAATCAGCTAAATTTTACATCACTCTGAACTGCTTCTTCCCCCTTTGACATGCACAGAGTCTTTAAAAAAATGCCTGATCTCTGCTTCCTTAATAATGATTGTGTTCAATGAGATGACCCATGCTCACCAACACAACAAGAGAGGGGGGTTGCAGACTGCCAGAAATAGTGCAAATGGAGTCCACTTTTAGGGTTAGGGTTAGTGCTAGGGAATCATGAGAATTGTTTTTGTTCTGAGACATTGAGCCTTCTCTGTCAGAGAGCTCTGGGGCCACAATAAAATACAGTTCTCATGATTCCCTAACCCTAACCCTAAAAGTGGACTCAATTTGCACTATTTCTGGCAGTCTGCAACCCCCTAGAGTCTTCTGGTACCTTCAGCTGACCAGGAGTCTTCATAATCTCTTCTCCCACCTCCTTTCTTCTTTACGCATCCTCTGTCCTTGCCTTCCACCCCAGCACTTCTACAAAACAATGGCGAGAGATAGGGGCTATCTCTTTCTCCATCCTCTTTGCCTCTCTTTTCATGCGGATGTGCATAAGCACACAACACACACACACACACACACACACAGCAGATCCAGCTTAAAATGTGCACAAGAAGGGTAAAGGAAATGAAAAGGAGACAATGGCAGACCAGAAAGTATGGTGTGTATATGTATATATGTGTTTGTGTGTGTTTTAAAAACAACAACACACTACTAGGAGGAATGAAAAAGAGGAGGGAAAGCCTGAAATTTCCTGGAATTACCAATGTGTTGTCTAAAAAAGCGGTTAAGATGGATCTCTTCCGGCAGGCCTTTCCTGAATAGATATCCCGGCCACCAAAAGATAGCCCAACCTGCTTGTCCCTGATTTGGTTGCAGTTATTGTTTATTTGTGTTATTATTTTAAGTGTGTTTTAAATTGTTAATTGTTTAATAGTATTTTAAGGGGGTGGGGGTGGGATTGCAGGATATGGAATGTATATTTTAATGTTGTAAGCCAACCTGGTTGAGTTACGCAGATAGGTGGGACATAAATAAATAAATATTATTATTATTATTAATTAGATCTCATAAACAGAAGTAATTGCAGAAGCAAAAACCATGATCTCCTGAAATATTTGGACAGTCTGGATGAACACTTTGAGCATATCTGGAGATGGAGTGGAATGCCTTTCTTGGAAAATATCTCTTGGTTGTTGTTATGTGCCTCCAATTCATTTTTGACTGAGGGTGACCTTAGGAGAACCTATCATAGGATTTTCTTGGCAGCTTTCTTCAGAGGGGGCTTGCTGTTGCCATCCTCTGAGGCCGAGAGAGTATGACTTGCCCAAACTCACCCAGCATTTTTTGCTCAAGCAGGGAATTGAACCCTAATCTCCAGAGTTGTAGTCCAACACTCAAACCACTATACCATGCTGGCTCTCTGTACAACCCACTTTTTAATTCCTTTAAAAAGAGAATCCACCTATAACCACTTCCCCCAATATGGTGTCTTTCACCATACAAACCTTATTATCTCCAGCTACATTCATGTTAGTGAATTGGAACTTCTGATGAAGTTACTGTATCTGGGGATACTAGGGCTCATAAGCAACATATTCACATCCTATGATGAAAGGCCCAGACATTTATTGGTTTTTCAGTAGTTCTTACCATCTTTTTTACTGGTAGAGTGCTTATGTGGACAGTCTGGATGAGCTCTTTGAGCATTTATGGAAGTGGAGTGGAATACTGTTCTTGGAGACTATCCTATTATGTGAACCATGGCATCCTCCATATTTCCTCAAGATTTGCTGTACTGGCTAGGATCGCTGGGACTTTCAGTCCAACAATAACTGGAGGGCCATATGATTCTCACCCTTGACTTATGTCTTCAAGGGCTATTTAATATCGGCATCTTTCCATCGTTGTATTTCTATACTCATTCCTCACATCTCTATCTCTTCTTTCCTGTAATCTACGACTAGCATGTTCCTCCTGAATGTTTGAACAAGAAATATGTTTTCTGTCCCTTGGTAGTAAAAACAATAAAACAAAACTCTAAACCAAATCAATATGAAATGCCTATGGTTCAACTGAGCAGTGTGGTGTACTGATTTGAACGTTGGACTAAGGGCCTTTGCAGACTGCTAGAAATAGTGCAAACCGAGTCCACTTGAACTGCCCTGACTCAGTGCTAGGGAATCATGGGAATTGTATTTTTTTCTGAGACATTGAGCTTTCTCTGTCAGAGAGCTCTGGTGCCACAATAAACTACAGTTCCCATGATTTAGATATCTATTTCTTAAATTGTTTAGGACCATAGCTGTAATAACCAGTATTTCAAAGACCTCTGCGTCACCCTGCATGTGCACTTTGGGGTTCTCTAAGAAACCTTTGCTGTGTTGCTATGAAATTTGACTTGTAATGATTGGATATATATATATATATATATATATGAAAAATGATTCCCGATGGTGTTCTGGTCCAGCATGAAGCAGCACCTGCACTTTGTGCTTGCAAAGGTGTGAAGCAAATGAGGGCACTGAGAGTGCTCTGACCCAGAGGCTCAGGGCTCCTCCTTTGTGATCACACCTGTGTGTGTGAGTGAATTGCCACTTTGTGCCAGAGCACACACACCCTACCTCAGTGTGTGCGTATTTTCATTAACGTGAGTTTTTGGGTTCCAAACCTTTTTTCTTTCTTTCAGCTGAGTAAACATTTCCCATCACACATAAAATGCACCTTGATGCTAATAAGCCTTCGCCCCCTCCCTGCTGCTCCCTCCCTGCTTTTGGCAGGACCAAAAATGGTCTTATTACCTGGCTTATGATCAGCATGGGACCACAATTTATGGAGTATGTTTGGGAAAGTTCCATAGTACACACACAAAAGAAAAAAAAACACACACCCAAAACATTTATAGCCTACTTAAAGTCTTGCAGGGCATATGGAGAGAAAGGGTTTCAGAGAGGAAGGCCCTTTGTGCAAGAGATTGCATAGACTTTGGGCCCATCTTGGTTGCTAGACAATGGTTTGATGATATCCGGTGATGCTCCATTGTTCAAGTAAATCAAATACCTGAATAGGGAAGTGTTAGGAACCAAGCAAATGTACTTCTTGGTACTGATCCTGGTACTTTTTTATAACTGCAGTTTTTATATGCTGCAGTGATCAAGGGATAATGTTCAGTTGTTTTCTGCTGCAATGTGTGTGCCATGTTTGTCTTCTTGGCAAAAAAACCAACAACTCACCAACTACACTTGCAGCAAGCTGGTGGCTCTCTTAGAAGAGAAGGTCAATGCACTGCATTTATGTGTTGAGTGAGATTATTCAACCCATCGGTGAACACAAGGACCTTCTGGGTAGAGCAAGAATTGATCCTACACAACCAACAGGAAGAAACTGTCAGTGAAAATGAAGAGGGCCTAACACTGAGGAGATTATCAGATAGGGGACGGGAGCAAAGCGGATTGCTTTCCCATCCGTGACAGTGATCGCGCGAAAGACATTCACATATTTCGCACTGATCCTGTCATTAACCTTTCAGTGAAGTGGAATTGCATTAACATGTTCTTCTCTTAATACAAAATGAAGGGCAAGGATGGGACAATTCCACCTCATTGATGGGACAACGACAGGATCAGTGCAACATTATACAAAAGTCTTTCATGCGATCACGGTCACTAGTGTTTCCCGGACTGTACAATGTCTGGATCAGTGTGATGTTGTCTGAAAGTCCTTCCCGCAATCGCATGGAAAGGATGGGACAAGGATGGGAAAAGGATGGGACAAGGACATCCCTCCCAGTCTGATAATCTCCTGAGGAAACACCCTGGAGGACAGTCACTGTAAGAAGCAGATCATGCACAAGGGATTAAGAACCACTCTGAGGATAGGTGATAAAGAAGCAGAATCAGGAGACCGGCAGCAAAAGGCACTGTATGCTAGGGAAGGAGCCAGCCTAACCACTAACTGCAGCAAGGAGAAAAGAAAGGTGCTTTTAGTAGGGGATTCATTGCTCAGGGGCAATTTCTATGTATGGCTCTAAAAGTTGGACAGAGAAGAAATGTAGAAAATAAACTTATTTGAAATGTTTTGTTGGAGAAGTGTTCTGCAGATACCGTGGACTGCTAAAAAACAAATAAATGGGTCCTAGAGCAAATCAAGCCTAAACTATCCCTAGAAGCAAAGATGATTTAACTGAGACTGTCATACTTTGGCCCTATCATAAGATGACATGATTCCTTAGAAAACCGAGTAATGCTTGGTAAGGTAGACTTTAGTAGGAAGAAAGGAAAACTACATTCCAGATGGATTGACTTAATCAAGGAAGCCACAGCCCTGGGTCTGCAAGACCTGAGCAGAGCAATTAATGATAAGGTGACTTGGAAGTCTCTCATTTTTGGGGTCACCATAAGTTGAAATCAACTTGATGGTAGTTAACAACAAGAAATAGAGGAAACTGTGTGAGCTGGACAAGATGAATCAGGACGTGTGCTCTCTTCCTGGTGCACATGTCCAGGATGTCACTGACCAGTAGCCAAAGCTCATCAAGAACACAGAGTAGTACCCTTTTCTTCTGATTCATGTGGACACCAATAGCAAAGAACACATTTGAACAGATCATTTTGGATTAAGATGCCTTGGGGAGGAAAGTGAAGGGTTTAGAGACATAAGTAGTATCCTCACCAATGTCTTTGGCAAAAGCATGGTGCATATGATCAAGAGGGTTTTAAACTAAATCCTTGGGATGTTTTTTTTTTAAATAATAGCTTAAACATCTCTCCAAAAGCAAGCTTTAAATACAAGGATGTGAATTCTGGAGAAGAAGCTGAGAGAGAGAATGGAAGCCATAGTAAAAGAATAGAATAAAAGATGGGAACAAACAGTGCTTCAGATGTCTACACACCAGTGCTCAGAATTTGGGAAACAAACAAGATGAGCTTGAAGTCCTAGTGCAGGAAGGTAAGTATGACTTTATAGGTCTAACAGAGACTTGATGGGATGACTCCCATGATTGGAATATAACAATTGATGGATATAATTTGTTTAGTCACTCGACAGTCTGATGTGAAGAATTTGCCTACAATTAGCACATAAAATAACTTGGATTAGCTCTGATCAGCAAGTGTCCTGGGAAGCAGAGGGTTTTAATGCAAGAACAGTCAAGCAGTCAATTCAGTCCAGGTCAGTCACATATTATCCAACAAAATGGAGGGTGAAGCAAAAGAGTGGTTGTCAGCTGGGGCAGTTGTTATAACAAACCAGCAGTTCAGACACCAGAAGCCAACAAGGAGTAAGTGAAGCCATCAAAAGCCAGGCCAAGGTCAAAGAAACACAACTGGCAGAGTACAGTAAAGTTGTGAATAACAAAGGTACTTGGGGCTGCTGGGAGATTTATGGACAGCTCCCTAAACAACACCAAGTGCCTAATTAATCGGCATCTGCCATTTAACAGTGACTGGAATTTGTATTTATCTTTTCAGTGCTCAGCAAAGCATAGAGGTGTGTTTTCAGCGTCTTCAACTTTTGTCGCCTCCTACTGGAGAGCAGCCCCTGACCTCCTGGAACTCAGAGAGATCATCATCATCATCATCATCATCATCATCAGATTTCTGGCAAACTGTCTCCTCCTCCTCTTTGTCTAAATTGTCTAGGGCAGGGGTAGGCAACCTTTCCCCTTTAAGGGCCGAGGGACTTCAGCTCCCAGAAGCCTCAGTCATGTTGGCCAATAGTCCTATGTTGGTCAATAGCTCTTGGGATTCTGGGAGCTGAAGTCCCTCAGCCCTTAAAGGGGAAAGGTTGCCTACCCCTGGTCTAGGGGATGAGTTATGACAGATGCCAGAGTTGATATAGGTACAGTGGATGTAACTTTAGCCCTGCTTGTCCAGTGTTGATGGATACAGCCAGCCCACTGTATCCACAGATTCTGAATCCTCTGATTCCATCAACCATGGTTCAAAAATAGTCACATACCAAATAATTCCAAAAAGCAAACCTTGGTTTTGCCATTTTATATACATGACACCATTTTACTATGCCATTGTCTATAATGGGACTTAAGCTTCCATGGACTTTTGGTATCCATGGAGGGTCCTGAAACCAAACCTCAGCAGATACCAAGGGCTCATTGCACCTTTCAATATTGCAGCCTGAAGATATGGACAGGATCCTTGGAGAGGGAAGAACTACCACATGTGTGCTAGATCCTTACTCTTCTTGGCTTATTAAACAGGCCAGAGGGGGACTGGCTGAGTGGGTACTGGAAGTGATTAATGTCTCTTTACAACAAGGCTGGGCTCTAATGTCTGAAGGCTTCTATTGTAAGACCTCTTTTGAAAAAAACCTTCCCTGGATCTACTATACTGGATAACTATAGGCCCATTCCACATTGCATTCTTGGGCAAGGTACTGGAGTGAGTGGTGGTTTTGTGACTCCAAGAGTTCCTGGATGGGATGGATTATCTAGATCCATTTCAAACTGGTTTCAAGCCTGGTTATGGGATGGAGACAGCTTTGATGAACAAGCTACACAGGAACTGGATGGGACAGTTTGTCCCTGTTGATTCCGCCTGACCTCTCAGCAACTTTCAATACCATTGACCATGCTATCCTTCTGAGTCACCTCACTGGGATGGGGCATAGAGGTACTGTCATACATTGGCTATTCTTTCAGAGAGTAGTGCTGCAGAATTCCTGTTTGATTCCTTGGCTACTGGCCTATGGAGTCCCATAAGGGTTCAGTCCTCTCCGCTGTGCTATTTAACATCTATATGAAACCACTGGGAGAGGTTGTCTGGTGTTTTGGGATCAGGTGTCACTAGTAGCCCAGTGATACTCAGCTCTATCATTTCTTTCCACCCAATTCCAAGGAAGCTGTTTCTGTGCTAAATCGGTGCCTAGCAGCTGTAATGGGCTGGATGAGGATCAACAAATTGAAGCTTAATCCAGACAAGACAGAGGTGCTCCTAGTCAGTTGAAAAACAGATTCAGGAATAAGGATTCATCATTATTTTAGTTACACTTCCCCTGAAAATGGAGGTTCATATTTTCATTTATAAGGTACTAGGATTTGGGTGGGGGTACCCTGGGTTTACCTTACTGTAAGTGGTTGGTTGAGGAGCAACTCAGTTATTGGATTGACCTCAGGGCTCACATGTTTCGGCCAAGGAAGGCTGAGGAGGTAGTCAAGGGTAGACTCTTGGTCTCGGCTGGACCTGCATCAGATTGCTCTGCACTCTTACTCCTGTCAGGTCCGATCAACTTAAATAGGATATAGATCAAGTAACATGGCCCTTCTTTAACCCAAATGTCTGTATCTGGTCTTGGTATTCCTGGTTAGTCATCAGTATGATTTATTATGGTTGGAGTGTTGGAAAATGCAGACTTATTGATGCAAATATATTTCCCTGGGAAGACATTTGAATATTATTTACTTGAACTATTTGTGCATCTTGAAAAGCCACACCACTGGTACATACTCATTTTGTACTTAATTTTAGAACTTTCCTAAAACTTGTACAGATTTGGCTACTATTATGACATAACCATGAAAAGGGGAAATTGCCACATTAGCGCATGCTTGCTGAATTTTGTAAAGCAGATAAGCACAATGTTTTGTCAGTAAAGGTAAAGGTATTCCCCGTTTACAAGGTTGTCAAGTCATATCTGACCATAGGGAGCAGTGCTGATCTCCATTACTAAGTGGAAGAGCCAGCATTGTCAGAGACTATTCTGTGGTCATGTGGCCAGCATAATTGCACAGAACGCTGTTTACCTTCCCACCAAAGTGGTACCTATTTATCTACTTGCATTTGCATGCTTTTGAACTACTAGGTTGGCAGAAGCTAGAACACTACAAAAAGTCAATATGTGGCTGAAATCCTACTCCTGGTCCCTGGGATATACCTATGTGTTTACTCATCATGCAATAAGGGATTCTAGTAGCGATTAATAATGAAAATCAAGGTGGTATCCCCTCCCTCCCCATATGTTATAGGCAGGGCTAGGCATTTGATTTCCAGAACATGGAAATTAAATCCCCCTTCCCTTTTAGTCAATATATTCATAGGACAACTTCTGCTGGGGAGGTCTCCTGTCCATCAATGAACATCCTCTTCCCTTCAGTGTCTGGGAATGGCAATGAGATAAGCTAAACTTTACCCAAACTAGTGCACTCCAGATGTATTAGACTAGAACTCCCATTACTTTCAGCTGGCAAGACCAATGTAGTCCAAAATATTTAGAGGGCACCAGCTGAGGAGAGACCAGGTTATGTGGTCAGTTGAGCTGTGATCCTAGGCACATTTACCTGGGAGGAAACACTATTGGGTACAATGGTCTCCATGTTCATTCTTGTCTGTCCATTCTTAGGTAACATTTGCACACAGTTTTGGTACCTACATGTGTCTCTCCAGGTGCCAAATGGATTGTCAGTTCTTGCTCATGACTCTTCATCTTGGTGGGTGTATTGGTGTTGTTGAATTGTTTCAGAGTTATGGCAACTTTAGGGTGAACCTGTCACTGGGTTTTCTAGGCAAGATTTGGTCAGAGGGCTTGTCATTGCTTCCTTTGAGGATGAGAGAATGTGACTGGGCCAAGATCACCCTGTGGGTTTCCATGGCCAAGTGGATATTTGAACCCTAGTCTCCCAGAGTGCTAGTCCAATTCTTAAACCACTACACCATACCGTGAGGGAGTAGGATCTTGGATCTCTGTAACTGTGAAACAAAGCTGTCTGGCTTCGGAGGAAAGAGAAACTTCATACAGAGAGGGGAAATGTATATGTTGGCAAATGTTCTGCCAAGGATTAGAAATTAGCAAAGATTAGCATTAAAATGTCTTTTCTAAGGTTTGAAAACTGCTCTGTAGAGAAACAGGAATTTCCTGTTTCCAGACAAAGGGGCTGGAACTGTGGAAATACTTGAAAATGTTTTTCCCAAAAAGGGAAAAATTGGCTGCTCCTTGCTCTGCCAGGTCTTCATTCCAGTCACCCTTTCCTTACCAGACTTGAAATGTGCCTTCCCTAATAGCTGAAAAATACTGATATCGCAAGCTCTGATCACATATTGTTGGGGATTTTGGTACTTTACCATAATAAACCTCCCTAAGTTGTACAAAAGTTTTTAATAAGATTGCTGTGTGATTAAGGTTGCATTCTTGTTCATCATTATTCGGGAGTAAGTCTTACACTGAACCTACCTCTGAAACAAAGTCTATAGCACCTGGTTACCACTGGCTGTCTCTCATCCAAGTGCTAACCAGGACTGACCCTGCTTAGCTTCCAAGATCAGATGGAATCTGGTGTCTTTAGGGTATTTAGGGCCACAAACCCAACTTCATTCAATTTCAGAAGTTAAGCAATTAAATACAAAGATGTGTATTCTAGAGGCGAAGCTGAGGGAAAGGATGGGAATCAAAGTACTGTATATACACATGAATAAGTCTAGAAATTTTAGTAAAAAAACTGACTCCAAAAACCTTAGTTGACTTATCCACGGGTCAATGTAAGTACAGTACTGTACTTTAATTCTTATATATAAAAAGGAACCATCCCCTGGTGAAAGACAAGAGAAGCACTCACACTCCCTTTATTTTCTCTCATCCATGAAGCCTTTAGTATGAGCAGAAACAGTTATGTCTGCTAGAATTTGCAAGCTTTCTGGCACTGTTGTCCTTTGCTTCATCATTTCCATCCCTTGTTACATATCCCTAAGTTTTATTCTTGACTTATCCACAAGTCATATTAAAATCCATAATTTTGGCCCCAAAACCTTCCCTTGACTTATACATGAGGTTGACTTATAGTCAAGTATAAATGGAAATTTGTTGTTAACTGCTCTCGAGCCCATCTTGACCCATGGCAACCCTATGGATGAGACATCTTCAAGACCCTCTGTCTTCCAATGCTTTACTTAAATCCTTCAACCCCTTAATACCCATGACCTCCTTAATAATAGAGTCCATCCATCTTAGCATGGGACCTTCCTCTCTTCCTACTTCCCTCCACCTTTCCCAGCATTATTGTCTTTTCCAAAGAGCCCTCTCTTCTCATGATGTGTCCAAAGTATGACAGCCTCAGTTTGGTCATCTTGGCTTCTTCCAGGGAGCTTTCTGGTTTGATCTGTTCTAGGACACATTTGTTTGTCCTTTTGGCTGTCCATGGGATAATCTGCATATCTTAGATTATTGATATTCCTTCCTACTATTTTTACTCCTCTTTCTTCTGTGTCCAAGCCTGCTTCTCTTATAATATATTCTGCATGCAAGTTTAAAAGATAGGGTGAAAGGTTGCAGCCTTGTCTGACCCCTTTGCCAATTGAGAACCATTCTGTTTCTCCGTGTTATGTTCTGGCAGTAGCCTCTTGTCCTGAGTACAGATTCCTCATAAGGACTGTCAGATGTTTTGGCACTCCCATGTCTTTAAGAATGTTCCATAGCCTTTCATGGCCTGTGCAGTCAAAGGCTTTGCTATAGTCTATAAAACACATCCTGATTTTCTTTTGTAATTCCCTGGTGCGCTCCATTAGCCATCATATGTTTGCAGTGTGGTTCCTTGTGCCTCTTCCTTTCCTGAACCCTGATTGGACCTCTGGGATTTCTCTCTCCATGTACGGTTGGAGTCTTTGGGCCTCAGCAGACGGAGGCCCCGGAGACGCCGCGGGTCGGAGCGCCGCCGGAGTTCAGCCTCCGGACCGCGGCGCTCCTGCGGCGCATCTAAAAGGAGCACCAAATTGGCGCTCCTTTTAGATGTAAGGGAAAGTGCGCCCTAAAAGCGGCGGGCGCACTTTCCCTGGCTCAAACGGCGCAGCGCATGTGGACGCTGCGCCGTGAGGTCATCCCCGGTGCGCCGGCCGTGCGGACGGCCGGCGCTTCTGAGGGCGACCTCGGGGAGAGGAAGGGGTGCCGCTCGTGCGGCTGCCCCTCCTCTTCCCTGCCCGGAAGACGACTCTTTTAGTCGTCTGCCGAGGCCCTTTGTTGCAAAAGTTTGAGCATGATTTTGCTTGTGTGGGAGATCAGTGCTATGGTTCTATAATTGCTGCAGTCTCTTGTGCTTCCCTTTTTGTGGATGGGGATGTATATTGATCACTTCCAATCTGTTGGCCACTGTTTTGTTTTCCATATCTGTTGACATATGTTGATTAGCACTAGAGTCGACTCTGTCAGTGTGGATTGCAGCTGTTTGATTGGAATATCATCTGTTCCTGGTGATTTGTTTTTTGCTATTTCTCTTATTGCCGTTTTCACCTTGCTTTTTAGAAATGGGGGTAATATACGTACAGTAAAATAAAAGGTTAAAAACAATGAGGGCTTTAGATGTCTTTACACCAATGCACAAAGTCTGGGAAATAAACAAGATGAGCTTGAAATCCTAGTGTAGGATGGTAAATATGACTTTAGAGATATAACAGACACTTGTTGGTGATAGCTATACCCCAAACTATACTTTGCTTCCTGTTTCCCTGAGATCAGTGATTTGAGCTCAGAACTGAACTGCAACAAATAGTAGGTACTCTTTTAAACAGGTAAAGGTAGGCTGCTCTTATTATAACAGGCCTGATCAATCTAAAGGCCTTCATTGCCTGCAAATAATAAGGATGCTTAGTACATACCTAAGTTCCCTTCCGTCTAAAAAAGATTATTGAGAGTCAGATGGTGTGCATTTACCCAGTAGCAAAGGCTAGTTCCTCATGTTGTAATGTTCTCTAGTTGACAAGATGAGCTTGAAATCCTACTGCAGGAAGGTAAATATGACTTCATAGGTATAACAGAGACATCATGAGATGATTCGAATGAGTGGAATATAAGAATTGAAGGAAATAATCTCTTTTCTTGTAGCTTGCATCCATTGTTCTGTGTTCTATTCTCTGGAGCAGCAGAAAACAAGCTTGCTCCATCCCTTCAAATACTTAAACAGGGCTATCATATCACCTCTTAACCATCTTTTCTCCAGGCTAAACATACGTAGCTCTCTAAGGGCCTTTACAGACTGCTAGAAATAGTGCAAATTGAGTCCACTTTAAGGGTTAGGGTTAGGGAATCATGGGAACTGTATTTTATTGTGGCACCAGAGCTCTTTGACAGAGAAGGTTCAATGTCTCAGAAAAAAAACAATTCCCATGATTCCCTAGCACTATCCCTAACCCTTAAAGTGGACTCAATTTGCACTATTTCTGGCAATCTGCAAAGGCCCTAAGTCTCTCCACATAAGGCATGGTTTCCAGAACTTTCACCATTTTGGTGGCCCTCCATTTTGGGCTTCACCATTTTGGCAGTGAAGGCTTCTGTCCGGGGACTGGCTCTTCCAACATTTTTTATTAACATTGTGATCGTTGCCTTTCATCACCTGCCAATGGAACGCTGTGGAATATTAAGCATCCACTGTCAGGTAGGTAGACCTCAAATTCTGCAGTGACCTCAATCCATCGAGTGCAGGTTTGCATTCTAAATCACAAGAACGGTCTTATTTGTAGCAAATCATTCAATCTCTGTGTGAAAAATAGCCTGGATTTAAGAGAGGTCACTGTTCGTACACCTGATAACAATCAAAACACACGGTCGCCTTTCCTCTCAGTTTGCTCGGATTTTGGCACACTTCACCTTTGGCTGGCAGAGCGGGTGAAAATCCATTCTCCCTGGGGCTGTTAAACAAGCCCATTTCCCCTTGAAAGGAAGAAGGTGCACTCTGTGAGTCTGCAGCCCTACTAGTCCTTACACAGCCTTTCTCTCTTGCTCCATTTCTCCACCTTGCAGTCCTGAAGGCTTTCTGGGATGCAGGCACATGGAGGAGAGGTCTTGATTAGTATGAAAGCAAACACACATCTGGAAGTCCCTTTAGTTAATTGGGCAATTATTCATACCACACTTGCTGGGAGCAGCCTTGTTGAAGACGGGCCAAAACCAACAATGGAGAGTGCATGAGAGCCTGGCCGCCTCTCCGATTGTATAGGGAGAAGGCAACAGGAGGGATCAAGGTGGGGCTTCGATGCTGGAAAAACTGTGGGTGTTTTTCATGGTGCACGAAACGCCAGCATGCCAAACTATTTCTTTATTCCAGCCTGTAATAAAAAGCCGCGGCCGCCAGTCTCGGGCTGTAATCCTGAACATGTTTGTGCGGGAGGAGAGTCCGTGAAACATAGTGAGACTTACTCCTCCTGAATATCATGTATAGGATTGCCCTGACAAAGTTACATTTCTTGAAAAATCCAGGCGGCTTAAAAAACAACAACACACGCACATTTTCCATTGCAATGCCATTTCCCTGTTAAGCAAGCGGAGTTTCATTTCAAACCTGTTGTGCCTCTTTGGCTGGCATAACCACAGTATATATATTTAATATATATATATTTATGGCCAACAGCTACTTCTAATTTTTGTCTTTTATTTTTTATTTATAAAGAAAACATGACAACAAAGAGTATACTAAAACAACACAAATAAAAAAAATGTCAGAGACAATAAACCCTCAAATGTGGTTCCCTGGCAGAGGATTTTGAATAGCTCATAAAACAATGAATTTCCAACGAGTCCTCGCTTCTCATGATGTGCCCGAAGTACAACAACCTCAATTTGGTCATCTTGACTTCCAGGGAGGTTTCTGGCTTGATCTGCTCTGGGACCCCTTTGTTGGTCCTTTTGGCTGTCCATGGGATCCTTAGCACTCTACTCCAGCACTACATTTTCTCAGATGCATTGATTTTCTTCCTATCATCTTTCTTAACTGTCCAGCTCTGACATCCATACATGATAATAAGGAATACAATGTCTTGTTTGATTCTAACTTTTGTGCTGAGTTGTATATCTTTGCATTTTATAATCTTTTTTAGTTCTTTCATAGCTACCCTCCCCATTCTTAGGGCCTCGGGAGACGACCAATAGGGTCGTCTCCGAGGCAAGGAAGAGGAGGGGCAGCCACACGAGCGGCGCCCTTTCCTCCTCCCGAGGTTGCCCTCGGAGCTGCCGGCCTTCTGCACGGCCGGCGCGCCGAAGGCAACCTCCCGCCGCAGCGTCCTCACACGCTGCGGCGGAAAAGCCAGGGAAAGTGCACCCGATGCGTTTAGGGCGCACTTTCCCTGTCTTCTGAAAGGAGCGCTGATTTTGCGCTCCTTTCAGAGGCGCCGACGGTGCGCCGTGGTGTGGCTGCCGTGGTCCCGCGGTGCACCGTCCCAGGGCGTCCCTGACGCCCTGGTCTGCTTCCCCCCTTAGTCTTCTTCTGATTTCCTGACTGCACTCCCCATTTCTATCAATGTTTGACCCTAGGTATAGGAATTATTTTACTATTTCTATTTCTTCGTTGTCTGGCTTCAGGTCTGACCACAAATCTACTCTTAGTTTCCTCTTCTCGGCTAAATTTGCTAAAAGCATCAGCAAGATGTTTTCTGGTTTTGCCTTGGCTTCTTGCAACCATTGCAAAAAGCAGCATTTTATTTTATTAAGTTCTTTAGCCATTAATTATTCCCTGTAATCATCCCAGCTATGCTTGACCCTATTGAAATTTCTTCCAATGTACTTCCATAAAATCATTCTGAGATCCAGCTTCTGCCAGCTCAGCTACCGTTTCAGTATAAGATTGGCTTTTATTTTTAGCTTTTCTTGATCCCTAACAATCCCGATAATCCTTGATAATGGTTGTGTGTCTGGAGATTATAGAAGTTTTTGCCCAACATATATAGACGCTACCAGGTCAAGGAAGGCTAAACTAGAGAATCCATTACAATTTCCTATTTCCCATTTCTGTTCCCTAAGATATGTGTATGGGTTCGTTGTTGTGTGAGTTGGAGTCACAAATAGATTTTCTATTCATTCCTGGTTGCTTTAAACAAAAGACTATTTGGAGTTTAAAATAGGCCTGGGTCATCCAGAGTTTTTAAACGGCATATCAAGTTTCTACACTGTAGAAATAATGCAGTTTGACACCAATTTAACTACTATGGGCCCATCCTATAGAAACCTGAGATTTGTAGTTTTGTGAGGCACCAGCGCTCTGGCAAGAGAAGGCTAAAGACCTTGTAAAACTACAAATCCCAGGATTTCATAGGATGGAGCTACAGAACTTAAAGAGGCATCAAAATGCACTATTTCTACAGTGCAGATGCTCCCCTTCAGGTGTTTGGGGGTCTTTTTTTTTTTTTTTTTTACAATTATTTTGTTAATGGAGGTGGGTAGGGTTGCAGAATTGTCTGATCAACAGTGAGCAAGATCAGCAGCATTTTAAAGGGTTTTTTTCCCCCCCAGAAGAGATCATAGACACTGACACTTTTGGAACGGGATAAACAATATGGAAAAACTGCATGCAAGTCAAACATCACTTTGCAGAACCACTACCAGTAACTTTATTGAAAACTGCTATGCTTTTCAATGCATTAAGGAGATGCTGCATTATATGCTGAGTGGGGATGATAGGAACTATCCACCAAAACACTTGGACGGCACTGGGTTAAGGAAAGCTGGGTTAAAACCACAAATTCCAGGTGCACAGTTATCCTTACATATCCAGCCTTCTGACCTGCTTTAATAATGTTTCTTTAAAAAAACCCACACCATATTAAATGAATGAATGAATGAATGAATGAATGAATGAATATATGTTAAAGGCTCAGGTTTTGCAATGGGGGCATTTGTATCCAATTCTGTTTCTTTTTGCCATGTGGCTTCTCAATAGAGGCTTTGTTCAAAAATCACCTTTTCTCAATAAACAGCAGAGGACACTCTTTCTCTTTCGAAAGCCCATGACAGTAATACAAAGACAAACTGACCCAAGCTCTAAATTTACAAAGGCATGGCAAAAACCTATGTATCTGTATTTTAAATTTGCCCTTTTAAAGAGTGGGCAAAACTTTCCCACCGTACAACTACAAGACAGAACAGAATGGAGCCAGAATATTGACAAAAAATATTGACAAAACATTGACAAGGGCCTTTATTGGCAGACTGATAGGAAGAAATCAGAAATTGTATATAACATGGAGATATATTATTACCACTTGCATGTGCCATGATCAACTTTCTGTTAAAAGGTATAGCTGTGGAGCCAGTGTGGCATAGTGGTTTGAGTGATGGATTTCAAATCTGGAGACCAGGGTTCGAATCCCTACTTGGGCATGGGAACTTGCTGTGATTTCTTAGGCATGGTTTTCCTTCTTGGTCCCTTCTGCTGGTTGGAGTCTCTGGGGTATTTGTTGAATGCATGAAGAAATAGTAGAGTGGGTAAGTTTTTTAGGTTTTCTTTGTTAATGATTACCAAAATTGACAAATATCTTCATATTCAGGATGTGTCATGTCTTCCCAGGATGTACCTTATGTAAACTATGATACAAACAGGGAAGCAGAGGGACAGAGGGACATGCCAGTGCTTGAGACAGTGACACTCCCTAGCAGCCACAACGCACACATGTGTACCCAGCAGTACCTACCATAATGGAACATATAAGCTTATCACACTAGTATCTGTAACATTCCCATCGAGTCCCCGGAATGTAATGATATGGGAATGGGTGTTACCGCATTAGACTATTGATAACGGGATAGTAACATTATGAGAACACATATTATCGCACAGCATTTACTGTTGTACCGGTACCGGCGCTAAAGTAGTTCCTCAGCCGTCCCTCATTGGCGCAGGCTCCCTGTTGTGAAAACCCCTATGTCTGCATTGGAAAGAATGCTACCGAGAGGTTTAGGTAGCGAGCATTCATTGTTTTTTTTCTCATAAACATGACGCAATTCAATCTACAAAAATAATAAAATTTTTTTTTTAAATTGCCTGTGGCACCTTCCTTGCATCAATACCGGAAGAGTTGAGTTGAGTTTGTGGACGTTCTAGGGCAGGAGAAGAGGAGTTTATCTTAGCCCTTCAGAACATGAGGACAGATTGAGACTGGTAGGACATCATATGGAATAGTCTGTATGTGTTCTTGCTGGCTGAGAATGCATTTTTACAGTTCTCCTGCTGGAACGGGCTAGGGATTGCCAGAGCACAGAATGGGAACTCAATGAGGATAATACCGTGTGATAAAATACGTTTTGTTCGTTCATATTATGTACCCATCACATTACAAGAACACAGTGCAATAAGCATAGTAGATGCGAGAGGGAAGGTTTAAGATGTTCAGATTGTTTAGATAGATAATGCTCATTAATCAGGCAACAGCTCTGAGAGGCTGCCAGGCCATAAATAATCCAGCAACTCCCTTTAATAATAATAATAATAATAATAATAATAATAATAATAAAAACTGTTAAAAACTTTGGACTGTTGTTGACAACTGACCATTTAGGAGAAAGCAATACTCTCTTCTCTTGATTCCCGGCTCATGTTTTTGAAGAACCTTGGACCTCGCATTGTAAATTGACCACGCTACCTGATGCTTTCTTGGATTGAAGCCTTGGCTTTCTTGCTGTACCCTAATGACTTGGATTACCTGGACACTGAGAACTGTGACTGGCTGGTAAGCTCCTGTACCCAACTGGGTCTGCTACTGTTTTGTCTCTAATGGACTGTGCTTAGTATTTTGCCCTGGGCTGGCTTTCAAGACAGGACAGGATGGAAAAAACATGAGACTTAAAAGAAATAAAACAAAAGCATATGTGAGAAAATAACAAAACACACTATTCCATCTATCCTTTGAATTTGTAAGGCTGTTTTTTTTTTAAATGCCTGGGCATTCAATCCAATTATTGCTGAATTAAAGCTGCTACCTCTTTTATTTTTCCTTTTTGCTTCTCATCTTTAACATCTTTAGACAGGTGGAATTCCAACCTGTAGCCTTCCAACATATTAGATTCCAGCTCCCATCAGTCCCCTACCAGCATGAAGGCTGATGGGAGTTGTAATCCATAACATCTGGAGAGTCACTTCAAATCTTTTCAGTATGAAGGAGCATGCAGTCAGGGGAATACACACATCATAATACAGGTTTATCACTTCTGGGAAAATGGGTCTCATGCCTTCCCAACCACCTCCACTCTGTTGCATGTTTCACCCCATAGCCCGAACTTGTTCCCAGAAGCAAAGGAAACAGTTAGAGGTTTTCTAAAGACTCTTAGCTTTGGTCCCTCAAGAACCTGCAGCTGGACCTGCCTGGCTTTATTTGAAAGGTAAAGCTCTCATTTCTAGTAACACTTTATTCCTGGCTGGCTGCCACAGTCTTTGGTGGATAGGACAGGTCATGACAAAATTTAATTATCATTGCTGAATTTTTTGAATAGCTGCTCCCATAGGGCTCTGAACGGATGAGTGCATGAGATGAGAATGGTGAGAGAAAAGAATTGTTGCATTGTCCTCTCTTTGGTGCCATTGCCAGGGCATGCCTCTGCTTGCTCTCTTCCTGGGCCATGTCAGGAATTGGACCTTTTGGCATAAGTAGTTTTCTTTTTTTGCAAAGATGCCAATTAAAACCCAGTAGTTCTGGGATATCACTGATAGGTCAGGGAAAGCAGGCAATTGTATGCTTGGGAGGATGCTGGTTTCAAGGAGGAATATCCAAATCATTCAAAGCCAAGAAGAAAACCTAACCAAGGGCTCCAATGGAACAAAACCTTCCCAGCCTAGTGTACTGCAGCTCCCACCATCCCTATCCAACATGGCATCAGGGTGGGGAAGATTGCCATACACTATGCACTGCCTGAATTGCCCTATTGCCATGGCTCCATCTCTTCCTCCAATCTACTGCATGAACGCAGGCTGATGGTGGGGATGATGTGACCTACTTTACATAGGACATTCTTCTGTTTGAAGGGCTGTTCGAGTATGAGATCCTCTTGGATACCAGTGGAGCAGAAAGCCTACTTACACAGGGTGGTGTAAGTTTGGGAAGGGGACAGCTCCTGGGAAGATGATGGGTATGGACAGAACTTTCCTGGTATGTCCACCCCACAGGCAGTTGCTGGATGTTTGGGCCATGAAGAGGGCTGTACTTGACAACCATCCAGTTATTTGTGCAGAGCTAGGGGAATGTTGTGCAAGGAGATACCAAATACCTCCTTGAACAACAACATAAAAAGTTACACAAGTGTCCAAATCAGCCCAGCTTGAGAAGATAGTTGCCTTTTGGAAAGTACCCTCTGTATGAAGGGTTGTTCAGTCTGGATTTAAGGTTGTTCAGTCTGCATCTTATTTAAGGATCAAGTACCATGTGCAAAGAAATCATGGCCTTGAAATTATCCATGCGCACAGATTGTCCATGGACACAGTTGTTTGTGCACACAGTGTTCAGCCACATAGGTCACAGCCTTCTCTGATTAGACACATCTCTTTAGTATTCAGACAAGGATCTTACCTGAAAATGCCAGGGACTGAACCTTGGATCTCCAGCATCTAATGGGCGTATTATATTCTGGTCAGAAGGTAGTGTATTTCTGGAGCTTGGATCAGTTTTATTGGTATGCCATCAGTTCCTGTGACTTAGGGGGGTTGCAGACTGCCAGAAATAGTGCAAATTGAGTCCACTTTTAGGGTTAGGGTTAGGGAATCATGGGAACTGTATTTTATTGTGGCACCAGAGCTCTCTGACAGAGAAGGCTCAATGTCTCAGAAAAAAATATCCCATGATTCCCTAGCACTAACCCTAACCCTAAAAGTGGACTCAATTTGCACTATTTCTGGCAGTCTGCAACCCCCCTTATTTCTTTCCAATGGTCTGAGTGCAGCTCTCCATTTTTTAAAATTGGAGGTTCGTCTTCATATGGTAAATGAATTTGTCAATATGGAAAACAAAACAACGGGCCATAGATTGGAAATGCTTGGTATACATTCCAGTCTCCAAAAAAGTGGACACTAGGAATTGCAGCAATAACACAATCATTGCAGTAATTTCACATGCAAGTGAGGCAATGCTCAAAACTGTATAACAATCTTACCATACCTGTACTGAGAAATGCCAGATATTGAAGCTCTGGGTTTAGGAAAGGAAGAGGCACTAGAAATCATATAGCAAACATATGTCGGGTAATGGAACATACCAAAGAATTTAAAAAGAAATACCAGCCTGTGTTTTAAAGACTATAGCAGTGGCTCTTAACATTTTCTTTATCAGGGACCCCCTTTAAATATCTTTGTTGCCACAGATCCGATTTAAAAGCCTACTACTACTAATATCTGAACACTGAGCCATTAATAATTCTATTTGTTAAACATTCCCTCAGAGGCACCAAATGGGGAAGGAAGACTCTTCTCCTGCTTCTTCCCACCAGTTTGCAGCTGGAGCAGGTTGAAAGGCAATGCAAAGGCCCTGCCAACCAGCCTTGGATCCTTGTCATGTGGGATAAAGTGGTCTGAACAACTGTGAAGCCTTTGAGGGTCTATGAGGACATTACATCCTTCTGGGAGTCCACAGACCACAAGTTAAGGACCACTGGACTATATAGCAAAGCATTTGATTGTATAGATTTATGAAAAATGATGGATAGCTCTTAAAGAAATGGATGTGCCACAACGTTTGATTGTTCTGATGCATGCGTAACCTGTACTCAGGACAAGAGGCTAATGTCATGACAGAATGCGGGGACACAGACTGCTAAAAAGACCAACGAATGGGTCCTAGAGCAAATCAGTAGAGAACTCTTCCTTCAAGCAAAGATGACTAAACTGAGGTTAGCATGTAGAGAGATCTTGTAGCACCTTTGAAACCAACTGAAAGAAAGAAATTGGCAGCATGAGCTTTCCTAGACTCCAGTCTACTTCCTCAGATGCATTTGGTGGAGTGGAAGCCAGGGACAGCCATATTATTATTATTATTATTATTATTATTATTATTATTATTATTATTATTATATATGCCATTGGTATGTGAGAATGTCAGTTCAAATTGCAAATCCTTTGTGCATGGAGATGAATTGGCAAATCCAGTTTGGCAATGGAACTAGCCTGTGGTGAAGAGAATAAATGAGTGTAGGACACTCCCATGAGGATGGGTTGAGATAGTATTGAAATGTGTATAGTGAGCCAGGAAGCTCACTGGGGTTGTTATACTTTGGCCTTGTCATGAGAAGACAAGGCTCCTTAGAAAAGACAATAATGTTTGGTAGGATGGAAGGCAATAGGAAAAGAGGAAGACCACATTCCAGATGAATAGACTCAATCGAGGAAGCCACAACCCCGAATCCGCAAGATCTGAGCAGGGCAGTTAATAACAGGGTAACCTGGAGGTCTCTTATCCACAGGATTGCCATATGTCAAAGTCAGTTGAAGGCAGTTAACAGCAATAACAGTGGGTAGTCCGAAGGCTTGTTATCGATCCCTTTGGCTTTTTCCCTGGCAGGTGATTGTGCGAATCTGTAAAGAATTTGGGATGCAGAGGGGGTTCTGGTTATCAGATAAACATGTGCATGAGCATGTGCATGAGCGCACACACAGTCTGCCACAATCTCGTGCTTGCATCTTTATTGGCAGAATGGTTAAAAATGTAAAACATCCTCCTCAGAAATCAGAGTAGTCTTTCAAAGCTCAGCTGCATCTGGACAATGTAGGATTCTGTCAAAAATGTTTATGGAACATGGGAGGGGCAGGCGGGTGGAAATCAAAGCATTTGGAGAGAGAAGGGACAAGATGGCAACCCAGACATTGAGCAAGACTAGCTGCTATATCCCCCCTGGGAAATGGAAGATGGGAACATAAGGACTCATTTATTTAAAGTAAACTATAAATATTGAACTACATGAAATGCATGCAAGAAATAAAAAGTTGGTCCAAATCCAGTGATTTCCAAAAGGTCTTGGACAAACATGTCTGATTGAATGTGGCAGTCTCCCCATGCCCCGCCACAACCCTCCCTTTGGTTAAAGTTGATCAAGAGAGCAGAGAGTGAGATACAGTTTAATCCCTTCAAAAAGGAAAGCAGAAAAATTAAGATTAAAAACTCAGCAGGATCGAGGTAGTAAGAGCAGTCAACATGTGTGGCTGAAAGCAAAGCAGTTCTAACCAGGCTTTTTAAAAACATGTTGTAATTGGATGAAACATGTTGTTGGAAACTCTTTGCCAATGTTGTTCGAAGACATAAAATGATAGAATCATAGAGTTGGAAGACACCACAAGAGCCATCCTGTCCAATCTCTTGCCGTGCAGGAAGACACGATTAATGCAAAGATCTGGGCTAAGGGAAGGGAGCAGGCGGTGGTTATTGGAGATCGAAGGAAGGAATATTAACAATCTAAGATATGCAGATGACACCATACTACTAGCAGAAAACAGCAAGGCCCTGGGATAATTACTGAAGAAGATCAAGGAGGAAAGTGCCAAGGTAGGCTTAATACTAAACATTAAGAAAAGAAAACATAATGAGCACAGAAGAGCTACAAGAATTCATCCTAGACAACAAGAAAATTGAAATAGTAAAAGACCATAGCATTGGTCTGGAGACCAGGGTTCAAATCCCCACTTGGCCATGGAAACCTATTGGGTGACCTTAGGCAAGTCATATTCTCTCAGCTGCAGAGGAAGGCAATGGTAAATCTCTGAGATCTTGCTAAGAATGCACTATGGGCCTTTGCAGACTGCTAGAAATAGTGCAACTTGAGTCCACTTTAACTGCCCTGGCTCGGTGCTAGGGAATCATGGGCATTGTAGTTTTTTCTGAGACATTGAGAGCTCTGGTCCCACAATAAACTACAGTTCCCATGATTGTCCCAACCCTGGGGCTCCTGTCACACCACCGTGGCACTTTCCTCTCTCTTAATCTTTTTCCTGGATTGGGAACATGGGCTTCAAAGTGACCCCTCTGTGGACCAATGGTTGTGTTATTATGGTGGGTTTGCTTTGGTAAGTGTCACCAGTCCCTCCACCAATCTTAATATGAATAGAGACAGTTGTAAAAACAAACAGGTGGAAGTTGATTAAGGGATCACTCACACATTTTTTTTAGCGTGACTATGCGGATAATCTCACACATTCAGGGCTTGTTGTTCACACTATAGAACCACACCTCTGCGAGTTTGGTTGCTCACACGTGTCAACACTCAAATAAAGATAAAGTTGATGATGCGAATGTATTCAAAGCATGTTCAAGGCATGCAGAATTTTATCCCAGTTTATCCTGGGTCTATTTACTTCAGTTATTCACACAGCTGAGAATCCAAATCTTTTAGAAAACCCTGGACTCCCCCCCTGACATCGATTATCCCAGGTTAAGTAGGGTTTTTGGCATGGAAATTCTCCCCCCCCCCAATTTAATTGGATGCATTCAAAATGCATGTGAACAACACATAAGCTTATTGCACAGCACTTAAGAAACGGGAATGGGAATGGGAACGGAAGGGAACGGAACGGAGCAAAAATGCATTTTACTGCATGGGAAAATGCCACCGATGCCTCTGGGAGTCCCCGATCCGTTCCCCAGCTGTTCCTGGCAGCATGGCAGGGGGTTGGACTGGATGGCCCTTGTGGTCTCTTCCAACTCTATGATTCTATGATTCTATGATTTCTGAAGGACAATTTTGAACAGTCCTTCAAAAATTGGCTGCCAGGAACGGCTGGGGAATGGATTGGGGACTCCCAGTGGCATCGGTGGTGTTCTCCCATGCAGTAAAATGCATTTTTGCTTCGTTCCGTTCCCTTGCATTCCATTTAAGGTTGAGAGAATGTGATTTGCCCAAGATCATCCAGTGGGTTTCCATGGCCAAACAAGGATTTGAATGTTGATTTCCTGAAATCCGAGTCCAACACTCAAACCACTCCACTCCACTATCTCTCTGTAGAGGATCAAGGGGCAGGAAAATGGTCCCAGACATGCTGTAATGACCAAGCCCTGATCTAGCAGTGCTCCACATTGCAGCCATTTTTGGTTTTTTAATGCAAAACAGTGTGTGTTGACTAGCAATCTATCTTTCTTAATCTTGATTTGGATTTGGAGTTTGGATCAGAATAGATAAGGGTCCAGGTCAGTCTGGGTGGAATTTGCCTCACTGCTGAATTGGGATCTGAACTGAATTGGCCTTTCTTTATTCATCAGTAGTGGTTGCATAAGTATTACACCATTTCTGAGATGAATGCTACACCATCTCCTGTGCTATGGCTGTTAAAGTAACATCAAAGTGTTGTATGTTGGTGGCTAAAATTGTATATTGGTGATGAAATCTGGAAACATGCAACACTTAATTTTGAATTTTATTGTATTCTATGTATTTTATATTGCTGTAACCCCCCCCGGATTCTTTGTGATTGGGCGGGCTATAATTTATTATCATTATTATTATTATTATTATTATTATTATTATTATTATTTCTAACTATAACATATGATAGAGACCAAGAGCTGGTGTGGCATAGGGATTTGAGTTTTGGACTAAGACACTGGGAGACCAAGGTTTGAATCCCCACTCACCCATGGAAACCCAGTGGGTGACCTTGGGCAAGTTGTACTTTCTCAGCCTCTAGACAAATCTTACAATTTATTTATTTATTTATTTATTCTAAAATAGATATCACAGATAATTTTTTTTAAAAAAAATAATAATAAAACTCAAAACGATTAAAATAATCTACAAACAATATAAAATCATATAAAAATGTCCAAAAGTTAAAAGCATAACTAAAACCCATCTGGTCCATAAAAACCACCTTGATATGAATTATATATCAAATGCTTGCTTAAATAAAAATGTCTTGGCTTGCTGACGAAAAGCAAGCAGGGATGGGGCCAGCCTAGCTTCCCATGGAAGGGATTTCCAGAAAGTAGGAGCACCACCGAGAAGGATCTCTCTTGTGTCCTTACCAAGCAAGCCTGTGATCTCGGTGAGACCGAGAGAAAGCCTTCTCCTGACTATTTAAGGCTCTGGATGGTTCATATGGGGTATGACCATGAAAACCCCATGACAGGTTCACCTTAGAACGGTTCCCAATTGGAGAGAGAGTTAGTCAAGGATAGATCTTATCGCCCTATTTGTTCAACATATACACAGAAAATTTCATATGAAATGCAGGCTTAGATTTGGAGGGAGGAGAAGTAAAGGTTGGATGACGGAATATCAACAACCTGAGATATGCAGATGATATGATTATAGGGGATGAGGAAATTGAAATGGTCAAAAACTTTCCATATCTTGGATCAATCATTGACCAGAATGGAAAGTGCGGTCAAGAAATCAGGAGAAGTCTGGGAACAGGAAGGGGAGCTATGAAAGAACTAGATAAGATCCTAAAGTGCAAAGATATATGATTGAACACTGAAGTGAGGATTGCTCATGCCATCACATTTCCCATCACTATGCCATCACATTTCCATCACATTTCCCATCACTATGGGCATGAGAGCTGGACAGTGAAGAAAGCTGAAATAAAGAAAATCAACTCATTTGAGATATGAAGAGTTCTGCTGATATAGTGGATAGCTAAAAAAGACAAACAAATGGGCACAAGAGCAAATCGGATCTGAACTTTCCCTAGAAGCCAAGATGAACATGTTGAACATAAGTCAACAGTGAGTCAACAGAGAGATCCGTAACATTACCACTCTAGAAGCCTTTAAAGAAGCTGTTAAGATGGATCTCTTCTGGCAGGCCTTTCCAGATTAGCCTCTGCTCCACTGATATGGATATCCCCCATCTACCCCAAGAAAGATAGATGTCTCACCTCCAACTACCTCTAATTTTAGCTAATTTGTTATTTCTTCCATTTTTAATTCGTATTCTATATTGCTATTCATTTTATATTATTATTGTTTTAAGTTTGCTTCTTTTTTATGATTGGGAGGGGGGGTGGGGTAGGGGATTATGTAGAAATGTGGTTTTTAATTGTATATTGTATTTTATTGTTATTCTTACTTGTTGTAACATGCCTTGATCTTCAGGGAGAGGCGGTCTATAAATAAAATTTATTATTGTTATTGTTATTGTTGTTGTTGTTGTTATTATTATTATTAGTGAGATGCAGCAGCTAAAACGGCCAATGCAATTCTAGGCTGCATCAATAGAAGTATAGTGTCTAGATCATGGGAAGCAATAGTGCCACTCTATTCTGCTTTGGTCAGGCTTCACCTGGAATAATACTATGTCCAGTTCTGGGCACCACAATTCAAAAAGGATGTTGAGAAAGCGTGTCCAGAGGAGGGCAACCAAATTAGTGAAAGTTCTGGAAACCATGTCTTATGAGGAGAGACTTAGGGAACTGGGCATGTTTAGCCTGGAGGAGAGACAGTTAAGAGGTGATATAATAGCCCTGTTTAACTATTTGAAGGGATGTCATGTTGAGGATGGAGTAAGCTTGTTTTCTGCTGCTCCAGAGATTAGGATACAGAACAATGGATGGAAGCTCCAGGAAAAGAGATTCCACCTCAAAATTAGGAGGAACTTCCTGACGGTAAGACCTATTAGTGGAACACACTCTCTCGGAGAATGGTGGAGTCTCCTTCTGTGGAGGTCTTTAAACAGAGGTTGGATGGCCATCTGTCGGGGATGCTTTTATTGAGAATTCCTGCATGGCAAGGGGTTGGTCTGGATGGCCCTTGGGATCTCTTCCAAAGAGAGGAAAGCCACACACCAGATGTATAAATTCAATCAAAGAGTACGCAGCCCTACATCTGGAGGAACTGAGCAGGTCCATTGAGGATAGTGGGGCTTGGAGTCAAAAAGCTTCATTCACAGGGTCGCCAGAGGTCCAAGTCAACTTGAGGGCAGTTAACAACAACAGGAACCTAGTATATAGTGAAACTCACAGTGAATTTTTTCATTTTTTAATGAAGGCGTGTTTCTTCTTTCCCAAGAGAGATGACATTTCCATGCTGGAAAGAAGCACACACAACCCTTGCAAACCAAAAGAATAAGCAAAATGGTATGAGCTCACAATTGACATTCTAGTGTCATCTATATCAACTTTAAAATGATCTGTCAAAACCATGCATTCCTTTTGGCGCATTCTTGTTTGCTCACCCATAACCTTATTCAGATGTTACTCTCACTAATTTTCATGAAGGTTCTTCTCTTTGAAGAAAGATAGATGTTAATATTGGTAGAGATTAAATCATTCTGTTTAGGTATGGGATTGATTTAAATATTTGCATTTTTGTCTATAACTCAGCGTATAAAACCTTAATAGGATGATGCTCTTGGCTATAGGCTGGCTAATTTAAAACTGGTCTGATGGTATTTTCCCCGTAAACCTTGTTTGTGCCCATTTTATACACTGGAACAGATGAACGCTGCAGTTGGAAAACTGTCTCAAAGCAAATAGAGTTGTGTGGTAGGGAGAACCTTTGGGCTTCAGAATATAAATGGGTTAAAATTGCTCGTTGAAATGCTTTACAATAAAATCATATTTCACATAAATGCCTATCATGTGAGATATAACAGCAGATTACAATCGGATCTCAACTTTCACGGGGGTTGGAGGCACAGCCCCACACAAAAGTGGAAACTCCCCAAATGTAGGTCCATTATATTTTTTACCCAAGAGAACATTTCTCTAGGCATCTATAAGTCCTCCAGCATGACTCTATGGTCAATTTCTGCCAGAGGTTGACCATAGAGTCACACAGGAAGACCTACAGATGTCTAGAGAGAACACTTCTCTAACCATCTGTAGGTTCTCTAGTGCAATTTTATGGTCAACATCCGATGTTCTCTCAGGGTAAAAGAAACAAAATAAAATAGTGGGCCTATATTTGCAGTTAATTGAATCTGTGACTGCTTAACCCACAAATGTGGACCGTACAGCATTTCTGCTTCACATGTTAGCTTTGCAACAAATTCTTTTTTTTTAAAAAAAGACAAATGTGCAGATCTGCACTTGCAGTCAGATTTGTTGTTGTTGTTAACTGCCCCTTGAGTTGATCTTGACCCATGACGACCCTATGGATGAGACATTTTACTATTTCTATTTCTTCATTGTCTAGGTTGAACTTGTGAAGGTCCTCGGTGGTCATGATTTTTCAGTCAGAATACTATATGTTTTTCCTGCATGATTCAATAGGCTTTAGGTCTGTTTCCTGACCATAGTAATAGTATGATATTGGTTTTAATTAATTTTATGTGTCAACCTAAGATGTTTTAATTGTGCTTAGTTTAATACTCTTTTAAAGGAGGGGTGGGTGCTGGTCCTTCGGACTTGTATTCTATGTATTTTTAACTGTTGTTAGCTGCCCTGATTGTGCTCAGAGGGGCGGGGTATAAATAAAATTTTATTATATTATATTATTATTATGATATAGAGGTCAAGCAGACGGGCGGCTTTGAGTGGTCTGTGGTGGTGAGCAAGCCCCGATTGGCACGGGATTACGGCAACTGGACTCCATGGTCCTGAAGCCAGCTGCTGCCGCAGTCTCAACTGGACTGCTGGCAAGGTGTGGCTTTTTGCCACTCCTTTTGTTGACGGGTTTGGGTCATCGTAGGTGGCCTCGGCACAATTTCAAGGGCATTGTGAATGGCCCCAGGCAGTTTGGGAGCATGCGTCATTTGAACACCATGCTCCCAAAGTGCCTGGAAGGCATTTTATTTTGCCCATCTGTTTTGGGCCATAGTAAAAAAATAAATGAAAAAAATCAGGAATGCAGCAGGAAAATAAAAGAGGTACAATGTCATTAGGTACCTCCACAATACATTATTTGCTATCTTTATTAACACTGTGAATGGCCCCAGTTCAAATGGGAAGAATCAATCCCAGGATGGGAAGAATCAGTCTTGGGGCCATGTACTCCCCAAATGGTATGATGCTACTGAGCTGTTGAATCGGCAAGCTTAACTTCTGCTTAATTTCCATCTTGATCTGGGGAGGGTGATGTGTAGCCCTCAGATGATCCTGGACTATAGTTCTCAGCATCCTTTGCCACTGGCTTTGCTGGCTAGGGCTGATGGAAACTGCAACTGAAAACCATCAAAAACACATTGCCCACCCCTGGTCTAGAGATAGAAGAATTTTCAAGCTAGATTCAGAAAAGATCCTCCAAGACACAAGTGTATATCCAGTCTGTTGTATTTCAGATGTATTGTTCTGCCCATGAGTTTGAGAAGTCAGATGGTTGGAAAGGAGAGGGGGGAGTTCACTGAGAAAGTTAGAGAAGAAACTTTACGCCAAATCAGAAGTCAGCAAGTTGTCTGTTTTGAACTGGCAACGCATCTGCAGGGCAGAGAACACGCAACAACATTTGACAGCAGAAAGCTTTAGAGATGGGCAAATGTGAACTCCATTCCAAAACAAATAAGATTTCTTTGAACAGTTCTTGACATGTCTGGGAGTGGGGAATGGAGTGGGTTCAGTGCTTTTCAAAAGCATTGAAAAAAACATTCAATGGGGCCATTTCCACCCACTATCCATTGCTTGGTTTTAGAGTTTAGGTAATGCACTCTTTTGCATTACAGTTCCCATAATCCTCCAGCTGGCATGTCCAATGGTTGGTTGGCTGCAGGATCCTACCTCCCAAATCTTAAATTAACTGAAATTAACTTTCTCCATTCTCTGGGGGGAAAACACACATTTTAGAGAACTAGGATGAGGTATCAGGAGCTGGAAGTTTTACTTAAAGACAGGAGAAAATTGTTCCTCCTTCTCCTCCCCTCTTGGCATTTCAGAGATGATGCCTTCCTTGCAGATCGAAAGAGAAGACATTGCCTTTCTACTTGTTCAGTTCCCATGACCCTGGTGGGAAAATGCTAGCATCATTTTTCTTAAGGTAAAATGGGTAGTAGTGGAGAGGACTTTAAGGTGAGTCTATCACAGAGTTTTCTTGGGAAAAAAATTGTGCAAAGGAGTACATGCCATTGACTTCCTCTGAGTCTGAGAGATGGTGACTTGCTATAAGTTAGAAACAATCTGAAGGCACACAACAAAAAAATGGAGAGGAGAGGCTCAGACAATAAAAGCCCAGCTCTTTTGGGGTCAGGGCGCTCAAATGTATGACCACCAGAGCTTGGAAACATTACTGTTTGGACTACATCTCCAACTCTCACCAACCAATGAGTTGTAGTTCCAAAAGTAATGGTTGCATGGTCTGGTGAGCATCTTTACTAGCCCTGCCTTTGACAGCTTATGAAATGTCCTATTTGAAGCCTTCCAAAATCCAAACAACCAAAGAGTGCCAACCAGCCTGAAGCATTTGAATGCTGAGTTGAAAATTCATATAAACAAATGGAAGTGGAAAGTGCTTCAAATTTCTCATTTTTTTTTAAAAAACAACAACAGTAAAATTGGAATATTCAGTTATTTTTGAATGGATGTGAATATTTTATTTTGGCGCCATGGTATAGAGTTTAAACGAAGACAGGAAGGAATTATCAAAAACCTAACAAGGGAAGTGCTGTTTCATGCTATAGAAAGTTTTTGGATACACATGCTGGATGCACAAAGATGAAGGAATTTCCCCCCCTCTTGTTTTGTTTTATTCTTGTGCTGGGAAACCTTTGGCACACATGCCGCTGGAGCATCTTCACAAGAGTGAACTATTCCAAGACAATAAATGGAGAATTTCATTCCTTTGTGGAAAGAAATATATTCGAGAGACTCATGCTAGTTCAGTCAGGACAGAGTCTATTGACTTATACATCTATATTCTGGCATCCTTTTCCTTAGAGTTGTGGAACTTCTCCAGCTCAGCAGCAAGTCTGGAAGTTTATTTTAGAGATTTAAATATTGTAATTTTTTTATTGATTTCATAAAAATCAACTCATATCTGTCAGACCAAGGAATGGGTATAGGTAGGCAGTGTGGAAAGGGAAGGGACCTCAAAGATAAGGCCAATTCTGTCACTTGTCTCAGTTTGGTAGCAAGTTGCATGAAGAAAAAGCTGTGTGTCTGCCATCATGGTCTACCCATCATTCTTCTACATTGGCCTACTGCCTTACAGAGGCAACACTAGGGTTGTATAAACCATACCAGGTGATACCAGCAGGGTATGTGCAGTTGGTAGGGTTCTACCTGGTAGGAATGGCTGGATGCACAAAGTAACTCTGCGATGAATGTAGCCCAGCATCATGCTAATCAGGACATCATCCATAACCTTGCCTAAATAGGTGGCACACCTTGTTGTGAATTTTGTAACTTAAGCATACTGATCCTTCTAGGAAGACAGATGCATGTCCATGATCTTTTATTGTTTTAGGAGCCCTTCAATTTCGTCCTTCTCTAAGGGCCTCGGCAAATGGCTAATAGGGCCGTCTCCGAGACCCAGAAGAGGAGGGGCAGCCGCACGCGCGGCGTCCCTTCCTCTTCCTGAGGTCGTCCTCGGAGCTTCTGGCCCTCTGGATGGCTGACGCTCCAGGGATGACCTCCCTCCGCAGCGACCGGACGCGCTGCGGAGGATAAGTCAGGGAAAGTGCGCCCTACGCGTTTAGGGCGTACTTTCCCTGTCTTGTGGAAGGAGCGCTGATTTTGCGCTCCTTCCAGGGACGCCGCAGGAACGCCGCGGTCCGGCTGCCGAGGTCCCGCGGCGCTCCAGACCAGGGCATCCCCGACGCCCTGGTCTGCATCCCCCCATAAGAGAGCACACTTCTTCTTTGTCTCTGACATTGAGCCTTCTCTGTCAGAGAGCTCTGGTGCCACAATAAAATACAGTTCCCATGATTCCCTAACCTTAACCCTAACCCTAAAGGTGGACTCAATTTGCACTATTTCTGGCAGTCTGCCACCCCCATTTCTCTGCACTTTTAGGCTATTTTCTATGCAACACGAAGTTTTACCTGTGTAGGAATATGCACATGATTTTGTAAGTAAACTTATATTTTTTATATTACTCTAAGAACTTTTCCCTTGGTTCTTTATTGAAGACACATGAAGGCTGGAGATTAAAAGTGGACTACTTTGATTTTTCCTGCTCATGCATTTTCTGCTGTGTTCACTTTGCTGGTGAGATTAAATCAATCTTGCCTATTTCCCTGAGCTTTCTAACGAAACTCAAGAAAAATTCCATCACACCTATCTCCCACCTGGGCATATGTACTGATTTGGCGTATCTGTACGGAGATGACAGAGCGGATCTCTATTTGGACTCACTAACTCATCACCATTGACAACATATTCAAAGGATGTGGGATGGGTGAAGGGCTCTCTGTGTTGCTGCTAAGGTATGTTTTTGCACACTCTAAATAAGGTAATAAAAAGTCAAAGGTTCTTGTGAGAGGGTTGCTCTTTTATTTTTTAAAACTCATAATAGCCAAGTAATTTTGAGGAGTTTAAGGCTGATTCCATTGCTGACTCTTTGAATTAAGCCAGTAGAATATCTCTCTGTTACACAATTTTAAACAAGTTCCTTTTCCTTGCAAAAGCAAAATGGGCATCTCCACCACCCCTTCCCTTGCTTGCAGGTTATTCAAATTGAGTCTAGCCACTAGAGGCCAGATAAAATTACTTTGTTGGTTGCATCTAGCCGGCAGCCCATCAGTTGGCCACCCTTGATTGAGACAATGCTCCAGTTGTTGTTTCTTCTATTGGATGGAATTCCACGTCGCCTAAAGCAGAACAGTGACTTATTATTTCGTTCATTCATAAATTGCTGCACTGCTTTAGGGAAGTGAGAATTTCACCCAGTAGAGACAAGAATCTTGGTATTGTTAAAAACAGGAGTAGCTAAAGGATGGCCTGTAAGATCGATGTAGTCTCTGTTACTCAAAGAAAGGTGGAGGACTGTGGGAACCCTTACTTAGTATGACAGTTCAAACAAGAATCTATCAGTGATCCCTTTATTGGCCAACCAAAATGCACAATATACTTGTTGCAAGCTTTCGAAGCTCCACGGGCTTCTTCTTCATCAGGCAAGATGTTACAAACCAAACAGGAGAAAAACAATTGGAGATGTTAGTCAGATGCCTACAAAATGGATAAAATAAATGGATAAAATGGGTAATATAAAATAATGCATAAAAATGGATCCATCTTAACTAAAGACTGAAACAACATGTAAGCATCTGACTAACATCTCCAATTGTTTTTCTCCTGTTTGGTTTGTAAAATCTTGCCTGATGAAGAAGTCCATGGAGTTTCGAAAGCTTGCAACAAGTATATTGTGCATTTTGGTTAGCCAATAAAGGTATCACTGATGGATTTTTGTTTGAATTTACTAAATGGCCAACACGGCTACCCTGGAATGTTTTTAGTATGACAGTATTACTTTAATTGTTGGGGAAATTAGCTTTGCAAGAAGTTAAGACAGTTTGCATCTGTTTATACCAGTAATAACTGAGGCGTACACAGGTTTTGAGGTGAATTAAGAGGGTTTTATTTAGAAAAATACAGAATGCAATCACACACACAAGCTAGCTGTTCAAACAGACACAGCATACAGAGGTAACCAAATGGAAATATGGAAATGGGATAGCAGAGTTGAAAGGTTTACAAGGGGATGATGTTTACTTGTCTGATGAGTAGACCACGGAAAGCTGGAGGTCTGAGGGTGACAGATAACATACACAGAGTGCAGAGGTGTGTGCCTGCTGCATGTGCAGAGGCTAGGTTTATGGAACCAATATTTACACCTAAAATCTAGCCCAAGAGGTGGGTGATCTTTTCAGGTAACAAAGGCTGAATGTGATTTCCTGAGAATCGACAATGGGATTCTGGACTGGTTGATGGCTTTCATTTTAGGATATTATCACACAGGCATAAAAATGCAATTCATCTCTCCCAAATTCAGGTAAAATTTGGGCTGCATCCGGGTCCTATCACTTCTCGGATGCTTCCAACTTTTGAAAAATGGCTGCAAAGCAAGTTAAGTGAGATGGGCTGCACTTGGGCTGCATTTGGATGGTGGATCTGGCGACAAAAGCCATGCAATAGGACCTGGATGCAGGCCATATTTTACTTGAATTTGGGAGAGCTAAGTCACATTTTTATGCTTGTGTGATAATCTCCTTTGTGTGATAAAGACAGTGCTTGGATCAGAATATCCCCAAGATGGATAGACAGGAAGTTTGGCTGGGGTAGGCAGGGAGGTTGGCTTACTGCTTTGGGTGCAAGGAGATCCTTTGTTTCAAAGTGTAAGAGGAAATGCAGGAAGGAAGATCAATTGTTACACCAATCTAGATTTTATTGTCCCATTCCCTGGATGTGCATATGCCTCTGGGACATGCTCCTTTTCTCCTGGGAACCTGACTTCGTGATCCTGAAAAGTCACTGAACTCTCAAAAACATGAGAAAGAGCACATAATAGAAAGAGAAAGAGCACATAATAGAAGAATGGAAACAGAAATTAAAGGACATGATGAACATGGATAAATTGACAATGATGATTAATGGTAAATAAGATAATCAATATATTAAGAAATGGGAAAAACTAGAAAGGCTGTGGAAGTAATAATATGGAAGGAATGAAGCATCTAGATTTATAAGGATTTAAAGAAATACGCATATAAAATAATGTTTATGATATGAAAGCATGCGCCTATGGCATGGAAAATAAGTTTAAAATACGTAAGCTCAAGGCTGCGTAGACAATTAGAATAAGATATTCTTCCAACTGGCCTCTCTATTAAGTTAAAGAATTAAATGATTATGGTATAAAGGTCTAATATATTATCTAAGAAATGAGTTGACTTGTAGAATTTTATGACACTAAAATTCTCTGGACTTATTTATGCTCTAATGGAATGTACCGTATGTGTACTATATTATAAAATAAATAAATACAAATAAAATTAAATTTAAAAAAACCACGATGTTTCCAAATATGAAATATGGGGACTCCAAAATATAGTGTGGGGTATGTAGGGTATGCTAACATTTCAGAGCAATGTCATTTGGCTCTGGGAGATTTTAACAGATTTTAATAAGGTGTGGTTAAAACGTGTAATGGAGATGATTCCCCCCTCACCCCAACAGGTTATGTGTGCGAGACCCCCACATTTCAATGCATTACTAGAGAACTAGTTGTCCCCCTTGGTCTAATTTCAAAAAGCACTGCATGCAATGAAATGTATGGCAAGAGAATACTAGCCAAACCAGGCCTTGCGGGGAGTAGAAAGGGGCTAGCAGAAATAGTGAGAGACAATATTTTGCTCTGCTCAGAGGAAAGGCAGAGTGTTCAGTTGTGTATTGGCTTCCTGGTTTGGCAGGATAGGTACTTTAAAGGGTTAACCTTTGTATTCTATGATTGGGCTTGACTCACTTTCTTTCCTCCAATTGTTGTCTTGATTCTGTGAAAAAGTTCTGGTGAAAATTCATTCTTCTTTCCTTCCATATCGGATTCTTCCAGTTAGGTCCAATTTGTGAGATTAACTCATCTTGTATGTTCTAAGAAAAGTTTCCATTCTTTTGCGAAAATGTGTTAATTGATACCAGCAGTGATGCTGTGATTCTGGACCATCTGCAAAAATTCAGTGTTTGATGGCTGCTAATAGAAAACAGCTGTCTGCGTCTGTCTCCTGATCCAAACCATTTCCCCAGTCCCTCTTCTGCTGCCCCATCAGCTTTTAAGCCGCCTTACTTTTCACAAACACATTCCCCCCTCGCTTGCTCCTCTAATAACATGACAGCCTTGGCTGTTAAAACAGTGTCTCCTCCAATTCTCCTTACACCTTGACTGCAATGTATGCATTCAGTTTGGGTATCAGGGTTGCATAAGTCAGAAAGGACTTGAAGGCACAAAACGACAACAAATCCTTGTGTGGCCAAGGCCATTTGCATGTGTTTTGCTTTGCTTTATATTAAAAGGTAAAGGTAAAGGTATTCCCCATTGACAAGGTTGTCAAGTCGTGTCAGACCACAGTGGGTGGTGCTAATCTCCATTACTAAACTGAAGAGCCAGCATTGCCAGAGACTACTCTGTGATCCTGTGGCCAGCATGATTGCACAGAACGCTGTTTACCTTCCCACTGAGAAGTGGTACCTATTTATCTACATGCATTGGCATGCTTTCGAACGGCTAGGTTGGCAGAAGCTGGGATTAGTGACAGGAGCTCACCCTATCATGCAGCATTTGGGTCTCGAACTGCCAACTTGCCAATCATGCCATCAACAGAGTCAGCGTCTTAACCACTTGAGCCACTGCATCTCCCACTTGCTTTATATTACATGCAGCAAAATATTGCAGGTAATATCTTGGTGCTTCTTCCTGTTGATTTCCTCATGTGGATTAAAGTTGGCAAACCCTGCAAAGCATTTTTGTGTGTGTGAAGGACTGCACACTAAGGATCCACAGTAGAGAAAAGGAGTGTAGTCTGCTTCTCTCCTGAATTTGCCACAGTGGTTTTTCTCCTGAGTTTGGACAGAGAAAACCAGGTACCACATTCATGCGTCCATGACTTAGTGTACTGTGGAATGAAGTTGTCTAGGTCTCCCACATATATCGTAAACCTTTAACTATCTCTGCAAACCTTTGCTAGCTTTCTAAACTATTTATCACTCACACAATGCGGAGATTATCCCATCAGGTTTCAAAGTGGCTTACTTGAGCCGGCTTAAGGGTGGCATCCTGATAGTATAATACACATTTAGCTGCTGAAATCGCCTCCTGACTGCAGCCCGGCTCCATCACTGCTTGGAGGAGCGCTCCGGCAGCCATTTGTTCAAGCCAGAAAACTCCCGTCTTGGAGCAGTGATGGAGCAGGGCTGCAGCCGGGCAGCAATTTCAGTGGCTAAATGTGTGTGATACTGTCAGAATGCTGCCCGCTTCTAATTTTAAACCGGTTCAGGTAAGCCGCTTTTAAACCTGATGTGATAATCTCCTACATCTCAGAAACTGAACTGCATCTCCTGTGAATTAGACCTCATTTGGACCTGCCTCTCACAGCTGAATAAAGAAGACCTCTGGTCTCTTCTGGGACTACAGTCAGCCCTCCATATCCACAGATTATTTTATCCACAGATTCAAGCATCCACAGCTTGAAAATACTAAGAAAATTATAAATTCCAAAAAGCAAACCTTGATTTTGCCATTTTATATGAGGGACACCATTTTACTGTGCGATTGTATTTAATGGGACTTGAACATCTATGGATTTTGATATCCATGGGGGATTCTGGAACTAAAGCCCAGTGGATACCAAGGGTCCACTGTACTATTGGAGCTGAGTCAAGACAATTTGCTGCTTGCAGAGAAGAGGATGGCATCTTCCTTCATCCATGTATAAGAAATTGACAGTATAACTGTAGAGAAAAGAATGTGAGGGAAGCAGTTCAGATTATGAGGTGGGTGTGGGTGGGGAACCACCATGAACATTTTGCACAATGAATACATCTACATTTAGGGTCACCAGATCTCAGGTCTTGGCCCTAGGTTTTCATGGGTCATCTCCAGGTGGGGGATGATGGTACAGATTCTCCACTTTAGTTGGGTTCAGCTCCAGGATACAGGAAAGGGCTGTGTGCAAATCTCCAGATCTGTTCATAGAGCAGCAGTTAGCTGTAATTTGCAAGTATTAATTGACTTCATGCTGCAACATGCAAAGACTTTCTAGGGATTTATGTATCTGAACAGAGTCATAGAGGGGTTGCAGACTGCCAGAAATAGTGCAAATTGAGTCCACTTTTAGGGTTAGGGTTAGGGAATCATGGGAATTGTATTTTATTGTGGCACCAGAGCTCTCTGACGGAGAAGGCTCAATGTCTCAGGAAAAAAAACACAATTCCCATGATTCCCTAGCACTAACCCTAACCCTTAAAGTGGACTCAATTTGCACTATTTCTGGCAGTCTGCAACCCCCCCTAGAATCATTGAGTTGGAAGGGACCATAAGAGCCATTTAGTTCACTTCCCTGCCATGCAGGAATACACAACTAAAGCCTTCCTGGAAGATGCACATCAAACCTCTGTTTAAAGACTTGGGAGTCCACAATCTTCAGGGACAATCTACTCCATGGTTTAACAACTCTTACAGTAAAAAAGTCCTTCCTAATATTCAGGTTAAGGACTCTCTTTTTTTGTAATTTGAATCTACTATTTCGTGTCCTGGTCTCTGGAGCAGCAGAAAACAAGCTTGGTCCATCTTCTGCATGACATCCCTTCAGATGTTTAAACATAGCTATCCTATCACCTCTCAAGTCTTCTCTTCTCCAAGCTAAACATACCCATGTCCTTAAGTAATTTCTCACAAGGCTTGGTTTCTGGAACTTTGATAATCTTGGCCACACTTCTCTGGATACATTCTAGCTTGTCAATATCTTGAACCATGGTGCCCAAAACAGGATACAATATTCCTGATGAGGTTTGACTAAAAGAGAATAGAGTGGCACTACTTCCCTCACTTGGGACACTGTGATGCATCCCAGAATTGCATTGGCTTGTTTAGCTGCTGCACCATACTGTTGGGTCATTTTTAGTATGTGGTCTACTAAGATCCCTAGATCCTTTTGAAATAGTTACCTCCCTTGTTCCCAGTCATTGCAGTGTTAGGGCTCACTCTTCAATCTGTTCTGCATCCACCTTCTGGATTGGAGCAAGTAGGCATGATAAATGTTAAATAACATTTAGATAAACCTTAAATAAGTAACTAGGAGGAATGACTCATGGTCTAGATATCTCTACAATAATGCACAGAGCATGGGAAATAAAAAGCTGAACTTGAACTCTTAACACAACAAAGTAAATATGATGTAATAAGCATCAGTGAAACGTGGTGGGATGAGTCTCATAACTCGAATATAGTAATAGAGGGGTAAAACCTATTTCAGAGAAATAAATCAAGCAGGAAAGGAGTAGTAGGAATGGCATTATATGTCAAGGATGTTTACACATGTGAAGGAATCTATGACTAAAATCCTGAAGCCAGATTGAGAGCATCTGGGGAAAACTTAAGGGGGGGGGGGAGGAGGAGGAGAGAAACAACAGTGATATCATTGAGCGGGGGTCTACTACATCCCCCCAAGTCAAACTGAGGACTTGGATAATGCCTTCCTGGAACAGATGACCAAACATTCAAAAAGTAGAGACGTAGCAGTAATGAGAGATTTCAGCTATCCTGACATTTGTTGGAAGTCAAACTCTGCCAAGAATATATTGTCCAACAAATTCCTCAGTTGTCTTGCAGACAATTTAGTTGTCCAAAAGATGGAAGAGGAAAGAAGGTTTGATCCTAACCAATAGGGATGGCTTAGTTAATGGGATGGAAATGGTAGTATCCTTTGGAGGGAGTGACCACTTTCTTCTGGAGTTTGTATATAATGGAAAGGGGAAGCCAAATGTAATCAGACACACATTCTAGACGTTATGAAAGCTGATTTCAGTAAACTTAGGGAAATACTGGGTGTGATCTGATGGTTAGGAATACTAAAACAGATGGGAGTTCATGATGGAAGTTTCTTAAAAGTGAGATGCTAAAGGCACAATTTCAAATAGTTCCAATGTGAAGGAAAAATGGAAGGTGTTTAAAGAAACCAGGATGGATGTCTAAAGAACTTTCAACTGAGACAATATGAAAAAGAGACATGTGCAAGAAATGGAAACTAAAAGAAATCATGAAAGAGGAGTTCAAACAAATAACCAACTCTTGTAGGAAGAAAGTCAGAAAAGCTAAAGTGCAGAACAAGCTCAGCTTGCTTTGTTGTTGTGTGCCTTCAAGTCATTCTGACTTATAGTGATCCTAAGGTGAACCTATTACTGGGGTTTCTCAGCCAGATTTGTTTAGAGTAAGTTTGCCATTGCCATTGCCACAGCATGTGACTTGCCCAAGGTCGCCCAGTGGGTTTCATGGCCGAGTTGAGAATCGAATCCTGTACAGGTCAAAACAATGTAAAGGGCTGTTTTGGTTACGTCCATACAAATGAAAGAACAAAGAAATGGTAGGGCCATTGCATGGGGAAGATGGCAAAATGCTAACAGGACAGAGAAAAGGCATAACTTTTCTACACCTTCTTTGCCTTGGTCTTATCCCAAAGGGAAAACATTGCTCAGCTTGAAGAAAATGGAGCAGATGATGAAATAGAGGAAATCCAGCACAGAACAGGTAAAGAAGTAGTGGAGGTAATACCTGGCTACTCTAAAATAATTCAGACCAGATGAAGAGTATTAAAAGAACTGGCATAGGAAATCTCAGAACCATTGGCAATGGTCTTTGAGAACTGTTGGAGAAGAGAAGTCCCAGCACATTGGAGGAGGGCAAATGTTGTACCCATCTTCAGAAAGGGGAAAAAGGGGAACCCAAACAATTACCACACAGTTAGCCTGACATAAGTAGCAGGTTTTGGCCAATGACTCCAGAGATGCCAGGAAATATTCTAGAGCAAATTATTTAACCAACAGTCTATAAGCACTTAGAAATGAATGCTATGATCACAAAAAGGCAATATGGGTTTCTCAAAAACAGGTTGTGCCAGATCATAGAATCATAAAATCATAGAGTTGGAAAAGACCCCAAGGGCCATCCAGTCCAACCCCATTCTGCCATGCAGGAAGACACAAGCAAAGCACTCCCAGTGAGAGATGGCCATCCAGCCGAGGGAGTGAGTTCCACTCTCAAACAGCTCTCACTGTCAGGAAATTCCTCCTAATGTTGAGGTGGAATCTCTTTTCCTGTAGCTTGTATCCATTGTTCCAGCTCCTATTATTTGAAGCAGCAGAAAACAAGCTTGCTCCATCATCAATATGACATCCCATCAAATACTTAAACAGGGATATCCTATCGCCTCTTAACCGTCTCTTCTCCAGGCTAAAGGTACCTAGCTCCTTAAATCTCTCCTCATAGGCCATGGTTTCCAGACCCTTCACCATTTTGGTTGCCCTCCTCTGGACACACACACAAAAAGATTATTCTTATCTCTTTTTAAAATAGAGTTGCAAGATGAAAGGAATGCAATGGACATATCTTGATTTCAGTAAGGCCTTTGGCAAGGGCCACAATAATCTTGTGAACAAGTTAGTAAAATGTGAGCTCGACAAATGCAACTGTTACATGGGTTTGTAGTCAGTTGACTGACCAAACACCCAAATGGCTCACCAATGGCTCCCTTTCGTCCTGGAGAGAAGTGACTTGTGGGGTACCACAGGGTTCTCTCTGGGCCCAGTGCTATCCAACGTCTTTATCATAGCAGTGATGTTTTGGACTTCAACTACCATCAGCTCCACGGAGCACAGCATACTGGTTATGTTTCATAGTGTGCACACTAAGGAAACTTGGGGAGCGCACCTCTAGGTTATCTGGTTTTAAAAATTGATCGTAGTTCATTTAAATCTGACTGTAGGTCGCATCATCACCAGTAAAGGAATATGGGACTGAAGTCCAAAACATATGGAGGGACAAAATTTCTCACCTCTGAACTAAAGGCATTTTGTGCCCAAACCAAAGCCTGATGCATTGTGCAAAGAGGGCATGAGAATAATGAAACAGCTAATTGGCTTTTTGCTCACATTTCAGGATCATTGCATTCCATTTTATTTGTCTTACAGTGAAGATTTACATTTATGTAAAAAGTGGTCTGTCATTTTTGTTTTGTATTGCTTTGAATCCACCATCCTATCCTTGGCCAATGAAGTACCATGGGGCACAGAGGGAAGTGTACCAAAAATAATATTCAGCCCCGGGCCGACAGGAGGGAAGGGAAGAATGTGAAGGATATAAAGTTACATAGTATTAGAAAAAGTAGGAAGCTGTACATGGCCCAAGTTCAGGAAGAATAAGTTAAGCAAATAGCTTTAAGAGCAATTTGTTTACCAGGAACACAAGTAGGGGGAAAAAGTGCCCCCCCAGGGCAAACGCATGTTTGACAGGATTAATGCCCAGGGTGGGTACTTGGCAGAGTTTCTTACTCTCTCCCTTCTCTCTGCTGGGCTCGCTTTGGCAAGCAGAGCCAAGCAAGAAAGAAAAACATCCTTGATTGCTCATTCATCATCTCAAATATTTTGTCCTTTTGGAAAAAGAAAATGCCTGAGTGCTATGTGCTGCAAGTAACCCAATTAAGACCAAGTATTCCGGGCATGCCTGTTTGACTTGATTCACCCCATCCAAGCTGGATACCAGCAAGACTTCAGTGCCAGGGGAAAAGCAGAAGGAGGCCTGAACGCACATCCCAGCCAGACTAAGCCTTGTTTTTTTGATGTCTTCAACTAAGGAGATGATCACACTGCTTTCCCCCCATTCTGGACAGGACCCGAGGCTGGGCTGAGACTATGTGTTATCGCACAGCTCCGTGTCCAGATCAGAGGCATCCCGTTCCCAACCAGAACGTTTCCCATTACTTTGCTAAGAATGGAAAAGACCCGTTCTTAGCTAAGTATGGGAGAAGTCCCAATCTGGTATGGGATGCATCCAATGTGGGTATAGAGCTGTGCGATAAGACACAGTCCCCAGCTCAGTCTCTGCCTGTGCCCAGATTAGAAAAAGACAGCCAGTGTGATAATCTCTGAAGTTAGAGACAATGACAGCAACACCTCCATGGTAGGTGATATACTTCAGACATTCCTCTGGACAGGTAGCCCTTTCAGGGCTCATACTGAGGAGACTCAGAGCCAAAGGAAACACTTGTGGCAAGGAATAATTCATTTTTTTCAGCAGGATCAGGTTATCACAATAGCCCTCCCAGTGTGCTAACAACAAGGCACAGAATTGGTGTCAACCCCATTTCATGTAGGGCTATACCCAGGCAATCCATTTCTTGACCTCTCATTCTTGGCCTGTCAGCCTTTAAGTGGGTGATAGTCCTGAGTTAGTTCATCGCATTGGCTTTGCTCCTGCAATAGACGCGGGATGTAACTTTAAGTAAGTGGATCATATCGCATTTCCCTTCGCCGGGGAGTATGCAGCCCATTTGCAAACCAGACTTCTTTTCAAGGAAACCCCTTTCTTGAAAAGATGCAGGAGGAGCCCAGAGAAGCCCAGATTGCAAACAAACTGCGTACTCCCTGGCGACAGGGAAATGTAATAAGATCCACTTTCATAAAGTTACATCCCGTGTCTATCACAGAAGCAAAGCCTCTCTGTTCTGTTTTCTTTTAGCACAGGTTTGGGGAATGGTGGTCCTCCCAATGTGGTTGGACTGCAGCTCCTAGGAGACTTAGCACATAGTCAATGGTAAGGGATTGGGCTTGTTGTAGTTCAAACAGCTGCCCCTCCTGCTTCTCCATTTAAGCAGAACTGAATTTCATCCCAGCAAAACTGCACTGTCTGGTTTTTCTGAATGTGCAGCAAGGCTGTAAGGGCTCCTGGACTACGCATTACTGAATGGCTTTGCTGGTGGTGGCAGTGGCAGGGTGATGTACAAAAGAAATCTGCAGCCTGGTTGAAAGAATAGTGAAATATGTTGCTACAAGACAGCACTGCAAATATTTTGGAACTATTTTCTCTGAGTAAAGAGGAGAAAAATAGTAATTCTGATTAGCTATCCTTTCCCTCCAGTCATCATTGTCCCACCTGGAAAGAGAAATACCATCTAGTCATTGATGTATGGTGTTCCAAAACACAGTCTGAAACCTTTCCTAACCTGGTTCCTTCCAGATGTTTGGAAGTTGGATGCTTCCTCATTGGATATATTTGGTGGGGCTGATGGGAGTTAAACACCAATGCATTTAATAGTAAATGAGAAAGGTGGTCTAAAGGATGTTGGATACTACCCAACAGTTTTCATTTTGGTCAAACCAGAACAGGATTGAAGCTAGAGTTTGGTGAAGTTAAATTTTTTTGGACGATAGCTCCCAGAATTACCAAACCAGCATTGCCCTGTAATGCAAAATTCCATGGAAATAAGGAAAAATCTTATACTCCTTATGGCCTTATGTGAGGATAAGGAAATAAGGAAAATGTCTTATGCAACTGGAGGCATCAATGGAATCTTAACTAGTATTTTCCCATGCCTACTGAAATCAGCTTTCTTGAAGCCCAGAGTGCATTTCTGATTATGGGCCTCTGCAGATGGTTTGGGAATTCTGGGAGCTATCGTCCAAAAAAATTTAACCCCTCCCCGAAGATATCCTGATGCCACAGGCTGTTACGCATGGTATGTCGTGTCAGGATGTCCTCCCGATGCAGCGTCTTCATGAGCTGCGCCAGAAGAGGCAGAGAAGAGCCGCACGCCGGCTCTTGATGCGTCCCTTCTGCCGGCTCCGAGAGGACCGGCATTTTAGCGTTCCTTTCTGGGCCGGCTCGTAGCATAAACTTTCATAGACTTGAGCCTACTTCCCCAGATGCATGGGATCCTTAGGGATTAAAGGATGTTGTGGGACTTTGTGATGAGTTACACCTTATTCTAGCCTATCTAGGGAAAGCATATCTACCGGCCAAGACGAAGAGTTGAGCAACAGTGAAAGAGGTAAAGCTAGGAGGCTGAAAGAGGAGAAGACCAGATGTCCAACTCTCCTCCACCTCTGACACTGCTCAACCACACAATTCTAGCAGCCTATCCATAAGATAAAATATGGGCCCCCAACCAAATGCTGCAATGAGGAAGGAAACCTGATGATACCTGTGTCACCGTCTGCAGGCCAGTGCAGGGAATGGACTAGACATTTTCCTATTTGTGCAGACATTATTGAAAGCACTCAGCACATCTGGATAGTGGTGTGTTGTTGTTGTTGTTGTTGTTGTGTGCCTTCAAGTCATTTCTGACTAATGGTGACCCTATCATGGGGTTTTCTTGGCAAGTTTCTTCGGGGAGGGGGGTTGTCTTTGCCTTCCTCTGAGGCCGAGAGTGTGTGATTTGTCCAAGGTCACCCAGTGGGTTTCCATGGCCAAGCTGGGAATCAATCCACTACACCATTCTGGCTCTAGTGGTGCATATTCTGGCGTAACAAAACATTAATCCAAGCATAGTTGTTCAGAGAAGCTGTTTCAGAATCTGGGTGGCATAAATGGTAATGGTTCCTTTGCTAACCGGTATTCATCATTCACTTAGATTTACCTATATGGGGCAATGCAGCCCAAGGTGTTATGCTTAGCAATTCACTAAAGCACCATTCTAAAGTGTTCAGGTCTGTGGTGTGAATGAATGATGATGGGTGGAAGCTGTATGTGTGTGGCAGGGTGTCTTTACCCAGTAATCTTTCACTTCTAAGTCCGTCTCTACAATTCACAACTTCCTTTGAAGCAAAGGCTCCAAACATGCCTTTCATTAAGATTTAATAATGCAGCTCCATGTGGCTGGCATGCAAACTGATTATCAGAGCCTTTATTGAGGGTTAATAGCAATGTAATCAGTACCTGTCTGGATCTGAAAGGCATCCATTACAGAACCTCAAAACAAAGCCTCCACCGAGCTGTGTTTCTAATTGGCTTTTAAGAACATGCTGTTGCTTTATTAAATTCTAATTAAATGCACACTGGGTTGATGCAATTCAAAGTGGTTACCATAAGCTAATGTCATTAATATGCAGCCTAATAAGTCTTTCAGTTTGGCAGTATCATTAATTATTTTTAGTTTATGTCTCTTGCCTTGCCTTTGTTGTCTTCATAATTTGGGATAAGCACATATTGTTCTTCATGATTCAAATGGTGTTTGTGGTGTGAGGAACAATAGCATATTTATTTACATGTACATGTAAATGCAGACAGGGTGCAAGGTACAGTCGGTCCTCCTTATCCACGGATTCTTTATCCACAGATTCAACCACCCACAGCTTGAAAATAGTTTTAAAAATATAAATTCCAAAAAGCAAACCTTGCTTTTATCATAGTATATAAGTGGCACCATTTTACTATACCATTGTATTTAACGGGACTTGAGAATCCACAGATTTTGGCATCCACAGGGGGTCCTGGAACCAAACCACAGCAGATACCAAGGACTCACTGTACTGGTAATTGGTAAAGCCAAGAATTTCTTGAGAAGATATAGAATGTTCCCGTAATGGAAGCACTTCTGAGTTGTGTGTGTGTTGTGTACCTTCAAGTCATTTTCGACTTATGGTGACCCTAAGGATGCCATGTACCATGGACTGGACTGTGTTTGTTGACTCTGGATGCTATTTACCTGACTTGGATATTGCTGAACTCTGTTTGGGACATAAGGCTTGTATTTACTAAAGTAAAGTAAGTGTTGAATTGTAAGTTTTAGGAGTTTATCACACAGGACGGATCCCGTGAAGAAACTGGATTTAAACTGGGGGGGAAAATACTGCAAAAGCGGGAAGTTTTTCAGATGACATTCAGGGTTAACCTGAACAGAAAATAGAAAAAACCCGCAAAAGCGGGTTGTTTTTCAGACGATGTTAGCCTTAATGAGAATTAACATGACAACTAGACAAAACCTACTCGTTTTTACCTTTGGAAAATCTCAAAAGTAAAAAGGGTGAGTTTTGTCTACTTCCTGTTCGGGTTAATGTCACATTAACCCCGTTGTGTGTGAAAAACTACCCGCTTTTTGTGGTTTTTTTTTTCTTTTTTTAAAATCCTGTTTCTGCATGAGATTTTTGCAGTTTGCCCCTGGGTGAGAAACTTTAGTCTGTAACACTGTGCTTGCTCAATAATCTGTTGGTTATCAACTGTGTAGCAATCAGCCTTTGGTTGGTTTCCTGGACTGTGTTTGGGTGACTACCTTCATAACCCAAATATTGAGATCCCAGCATCACCATCACTGACGTTGGTTTTGCTTCTCCCGACATCATTCTTCCTGTGAGCCATCTGCCACTGTAATGACTGTAGGAATATTTGGTATTTATATTAAATATAATCCTGGCAGAAAACCAGCTAGAAATACGCAGTATGCTCTGGTAAGGTTAAAAAGGTATATCAGGAGTTGCATATGCTTTTGTCCTGCCATAATATGTTGGGTTATGTAGTGATGGGATATATGGTAGTAGTTGTACTGTTAAGAAGTGTGAGCTCAGAAACAGGTACTGGGATAATACAGGAAAAGAGGTAAACCAGTTCAAGGCTGTGTATGGGAGAGCATCTGGCTCTAATCACAAAGGAAAAGGGGCAGTGTGAATAAGGAAAACGAAATGTGTTTATTATTATTATTATTATTATCATTATCATTATCATTATTATTAAATTTTATTTCTTTCCCGCCTCTCCTCAAGTCTCGTTAAAATTCAAAACACAATTGAAAACATATAAAACCAACAGTTAAAATATAATAGTATAAAACCATTACAATGCACTCATAAGAACACATTCATTAGAATATGCAACTTTAAAAGTTGAGATTTAACATTGACTGGGTAGGCCTACTGGAATTATAACAAATAAGAATTAAGCCCACCTAAGGTTTGAAATGGTGTATACTTTAATTAGGTAACTTTAAAGTTCGCTGGTCAGTTCTGACAATGAAAGTCGCAGGATCTATAGTTTATTAATAAAGGTTTCTGAGGTTTTACTACTGAGCCTGAGTTTCTGAACTTTGGTATCCTGCAGGACATGATAGTTTATTGTAGCAGGAAATCCATCTAGGGACCTTATCACACGGGGGAAATCCCAAGCAGAAACGGGATTTAAAAGGTGGGGAAAACCCGCAAAAGTGGCTAGATTTTCACACACATCACTTTTAAAGTGTGCTTAACCCAAATGGAAAGTAGTCAAAAGCTGCTTCTTTTTACTTTCAGGATTTTCTGAAAGTAAAAAGAAGCGGCTTTTGACTACTTTCCATTTGGGTTAAGCACACTTTAAAAGCAACATTGTCTGACAATCTATTTTTCTATTTAAAATCTGGTTTCTGCATGGGATTTCCCCTGTGTGATAAAGTCCTAGGATAGGAAAGTAGATAAGACAAAAGAAGATTACCTAGACTTTCATATGAGAGTCACTAAAGTCGACTGTCAGAGCCTCATGGATAGCCCCTTCCAGACAAAAGGGTCATAAAAAAGACTAGCCAAACTGTCGGGTTTCTCTGATGTAACAACCTAGGGACTGTGTATATGTTCTGACAAGTAAGTGCATAGATTAACTTCACTTTTGTCATCTCTGGAAGGGGGACAAGGACATGGGGAAAGAAGGAGAACATAAAGAGCAACCAAGTTGCTGGGATGAACAGAGAATGACAAATTTCCTTGTTGGGTTATTAGTAGCAGATTTCTTTTCTTTTTTAACTGGCAATCTGGGGTGGCACATCCAAAATGTTTAATGAGCCAAACGCTTATCTTCATCAATGCCATGCTGATTTATCTCTACAGACTTGTTCTGTATATTACACAATTTGAACAGTAATCATGCTTTCAATCAATTTGCCCAGGAGGCCAGGAGTTTGGCTGCCATCTGTAATTTCCTGAATTTCCCTCAAGCCCAGTTAAGGAGCCTGAATCTTTCTTTTCTTTCTTTTTTTTTTTTTAAAAGCCTGGTGTTATATTTATCATTTGCCAAGCCTTGGGTATGTTTTATGGTATGTATGCTTTAAAATACGCACTTATTGTAATGAATAGTTCAGCAGCGTTTGAGATTCTTAACAAATGCTTCAGTCAAAGCTAGTCAGTGCAAATGATGCTAATTCTAAAATACCATTCTAGGGGCCTCTTTGTGACCTTTAAAAAAAAGGGGGGGTTGTAACCTTTTAACCTAAGTGATTTTATTTTAATAGCATGAATATTGGACTACAACACTGTAGGAAATTGAGAGCCAGTGTGGCGTAGTGGTTTGGGTATTGGACTATGACTGTGGACACCAGGATTCGATTCTCAGCTCAGCCATGAAACTTACATGGGCAAGTCACACTTTCTCAGCCTCTGGAGAAGGCAATGGCAAGTCACGCTTTCTCAGCCTCTGGGGAAGGCAATGGCAAATGTCCTCTGAACAAATCTTGCAAAGAAAACCCATGACAGGCTCACTTTAGGGTCATCACAAGTCAGAAACGGCTTGAAGGCACACGCTACCACCACTGTAGGAAATGGTTTTTACTTTCTACAATGAACTGGATCCTACAAAAGTTCATACTCTTTTAATGGTGGAATCAGTTAGGCTACACACACATGCTCTCAGCCTCAGTGGGAGGCAATGGCAAACCTCCTCTGAACAAATCTTACCAAGAAAGCCCCATGATAGGTTTTGAATTGTACAGCACTGCGCCTGGCTCATTATATTAGAAGAATCAACTTGAATATCTCTTTACTGAAGACAATTCTTCCTCTTGGTAGATTTGCTTTTATTAATAAGGAATTCCTGTACTTTTCCAATCAGTTTCCACCCCTTTTCTGTATCGTTGCTTGGGTGTTGGCATACAATTGCTATAATCCACAGGGGTGGACATGTTAAGTAGCCCAGACTGAACCTTTACCTCAAAGTTGAACTAAGCCCAAAGCAAACTTTCTACCATTTAAGAAAATTTGCTTATAAGGGTTTATTTTTTTTTAGGTTTTGCCGTCCTTGTAATTTTTTGATTTCTGCTGAGAGAAGAGATACCAAAATACCTCAGTATGGGTGGGTCTTGCAATATTTCCAAGAATGTCCTTTAGTAGGAAATTGTGGGAAGAGAAGAGACACCCAAGGTTTGCAATGCAATTCTGCTGAGCACCACGAAGGCTCTGGATCTACATCAGTCCCACTTTTCTGCTCTTTTTTGCTGCTTAAGGGAAGAAGAGAATTGCAGCCAACAAGGCCAGGAAAACAACCTTCTTCAGAACCCTTCACACCTTGGTGACACTAGTAGGTCAATCCAGTGTGTGTGTTGTGTCCCTTCAAGTTGTTTCTGACTTATGGTGACCCTAAGGTGAACCTATCATGTGGTTTTCTTGGAAAGATTTGTTCAGAGGAGGTTTGCCATTGCCTTCCCCTGAGGCTGAGAGTGTGTGAGTTGCCCAAGCTCACCCAGTAGATTGCATGGCTGAGCAGGGAATCGAACCTTGCTCCCCAGACCTGTAGTCCAACACTCAAATCACTACACCACTCTGGTCCCTAGGACCAATGCCTGATGTTCTCGGTTCTTGGGCAAGATATTGCTGAGGCAACATGTTACTGAACCATTGGGCTACTAGACTACTAATTCAGGCCTGTCATTTTTGTCTGACCAGCCGCAGCCTGCTTTCCATGTGGCTTTTTAGTGCCTTGCAAATGCAAAGAAAGAACCATAGAATCATAGCACTAGAAGAGACCCCAAGGGCCATCCTGTCCAACCCTGTGCCATGCAGGAAGACATGATCAAAGCACCCCCAACAGATGGGATCCCATCTCTGTTTAAAAACCTCCAAAGAAGGAGACTCCACCACACTCTGAGGAAGAAGGGAAGCAGAGGGACAGTCTACAAAGCTGAATTTCTGTATTGCATGTTGTATGGAGTTTATCGCATCCCAAAAAAGTGCGACTTACCCCTGCTGGGATAGAGTCGCATATGGCAGTGGTCCCCAACCCCCGGTCCGCGGCCCAGTACCGGTCCGCAGAACAAATGGTACCGGGCCGCCCTGCTACTGCTTGTTTTGATTTAATAATCAACGTGATGCCGCAACCCCCCCCCCAGTGGGCCGCAGAAAAATGATCAAACGTTGACCGGTCCACAGCAATAAAAAGGTTGGGGACCACTGGCATACGGGATGCAACCAGGAATTATTGCATTAAAAATGCTACCGATGTCGCAGGGTGACTGCATCCTAGCTAAATCCTGGCTCCCAGCTGCACTCAGCTGGCTGATTTGCAAACACGGGAAGCTCCCAAGTTTGCAAATTGGCCCGCTGAGTGCAGCTGGGAGGTGGGATGCAGTTGGGGTGCAGTCACCTGGCAGCATTGGTGGCATTTTTAATGCAATAATTCCCGGTTGCATCCTATAAGCAACTCTATCCCGGCAGGGGTAAGATGCTTTTTTGTGTGAGGATGCGATAAATTCCTATGTCTTTGGCTGCATCTACACTGGAGAAATAATGCATTTTGAGTCTGCTTTAACTTCCATGGCTCCATCCTATGGAATCCTAGGATTTGCAGCTTGTTGTGGCCGAAGAGCTCTCTAACAGAGAAGGCTAAATATTTTATAAAACTGCAAATCCCAGGATTCCATAGCACTGACAGTTACAGCGGTGTCCATCTGCATTATTCCTGCAGTACAGATGCATCCTTTGTAGCTGCAAGATAGAGCCAACAGGTGCAGAAAAGAAAAGAAGTATTTTAAAATACCTGTTTTCAACTTTTTGTAATGTATTGCTGGTGTTTTCTCCCCATTTGGGGAAATGGGGTGAACCCATCAGCAATACATTACCTCATTATAATGTATTACTGATGGTTTCTCCCCTTTTCTCACGCACTAGAGGATTGACTGAGATGCTGATTACTGCTTATTGCTTTTGCTGAACAGAGTACTGCAGAGACACACAGCAGTATAGCAGTCTCTCATACTTACAAACCAGGAAATTAAATTTATGTAATATGCAATGTTTTAAAAAAGGAAAAGAAAACTGAAGCCAAATTAAAAGCATTACCCAATGGTTCAAGGTAGTTACAGTGCTTCTTGAATGTAAAGATCATCTTCCTCAGATGGTAAACCAAGCTCTGATTGGCAAATTGTGGTCTTTCTAATAATAAAGTTCCTACATGGCAACTAGTCAGGGGAAAAGATGCTTTTGACCACATGAGGGCGAGACTGCTAGTGAGTCCACAGAAGTCCACAGCTGTACAAAGGTAATTTCTGATGGAGTTGGGATGCTAGGTTGGTTGTTCCAGTTCCAAAAGTGTATCATTCCCATGGGCTCAGAAAATGAGAATAATGGGAGCAAGATGACATTTTAATTGGGTATCTGTACCCTGTTGAAAGTGTCTTCCCCCCAAGTCACAAGTTTGAGATGATGATTAAAAATGTTAGTGCTTTTTGTGGTGATCAGGGAGAAAGAAGGAGCAGTTTCAATATATGGAGACCTGCTGCATACTGATGTTTTCAAATCACATACAATTTATCACAATCCTTCTTCTTTTCTCAGCCTTTGTGCTGTCAGCAAGTCTTTCTTTATATTGTCCAGGCATTTTCTCACAGTTGTGGGGTCCCAGAAGACGCAACTATTTCCACTACGTCCTATCTTCAACAAGGCTAGGAAAAAAACACATTTCACTGGCTATTGTGCTTTTTGAGTTTAAAGCAGACCTCCCAGTGCTGTCAGTTCCTTAACATGTTGTCAGTGAGGTCTGAACCAGAGGAAACAGAACATAATTTCCTTTTAAATCCATGTTAATATTACCTGGCCCCATTGATTTCAATGAAAATTACTGGCAACAAAGCAACTAGGTTTGGGATTAGGTTGTGCACCAACCACAATATTTTGTTTGGGTCTCTTTTCAGTGTTTTGATAAATTGGCCCACTTCAGCTTGACCAGTCTGGAACTTTTACGCTTCCTCTTGGATCCTAATCCTAAATTAGAACTCAGAACCCTGAAGGTCTGTGTCTCCTATTGACTGTCATTGGAAACCCACACACTGCTATGTCCAGAGGTAAATAGCTAGAGTTGTGCACATCTATAATGTTGCTCTAAACGTTGGGGGGACTTGGGGGTCTTTATCAGCCGTGTCAGCATTTCCTTGGTATGTTGTTGAAATTATTAGCTCAAAGGAGGCCTATGAGAGGTGGGTAACTTAAGGGGATCCATCTATGTATACCAGTACTAATTGTTTCAATGAATAAGGTAGTTTTATTTAGAAATATGCAAAGGTGTATACAAACACATAAAATCAATGCAAACGTAAGAACCATACAAGGCTATCAGAAAAGAAAAGATGTGAAAGGTTGGATAGTGAGAAGTCAGGGATTAGAGGGAATGATAACTAGTAGTCCTGAAGAGAGTGTTCAATGAAAGATGGAGAGTGGCTCAGACAGAGTCTGAGGGCAACACAGCGAGAAGGACTTTTTGTGCACACAAGGACCTTCTGTGCACACATTGCAAGGTGGCTATGTTTGGGGCTGAGATTTATATCCTGTTTTGCACCCTTGAGGGTTACTTAACGTTCCCAGATGGTGTAACAACAACCTGATGGTTTTCCCATGGCATTGACAATAGAATTCCAGAATGACTGATGGCTTTAACTTCAGAGTGACAGAATATTGAGGGGATTTGTGACAACCCCTGATAGTTGGATAGGAAAGGTGAATGAGGACACAGCCTAGGGCGAGGTGTGCATTTGGTCTTTAACTGCTTTGCAATGGGACTCACCAGTCTCCACTGCAAGATATGCAAAAAGCCTGGGGGAGAATGGAGTAATCAGCAAACCCATTTACTTTGTATTGTAGTACTATCTAGGTCTCCCACATGTCTTCAGAACAGCATGCTTTTCCCATGTGAAACTTCCCAGTGTTCCAAAGGTTCTTGTGACCCTTGCCTGACACTAAATATGAAATATGAAAATATGACCCCATATTTAGTGAGAGAGTTGCAGGGTATGCTAACAGTAAAAAGCTGTTGACATCCTTTCCCTCCATTCCCATTTGTACATTTCATTTGTATGTGGTTACCTCTTGGTTTGGTTTGGTTCGGTTTATAGCAGGGCTGGACATCTACACAGTGACCTTCTACAGAGGGGTCACTCTGTCATGGGTGCAGAAAAATAAGGGGGTGTAATGGTGGCTCCTCACTTTTCCCTTTCCTCACAGATGTGCCAGAACAGGGAAGAAGGGATCAGCTGTGAGAAATGTGATCTGGCCAAGAGACACTCACAATCTGCCTCTAGGCAAGCCTCTCTCCTCCCTTCCCTTGCAATTTTCTTAGGGCTGGGATGATAGTAGCTCCTGCTTTAAAACCTATCAAAAATGAAACTGTTCACATTCTCAGAAGGAGCCCTGCTAGTCCTTTGCAGCAGAAGGTAAAAAGGGCGGGGGGGGGGGGGGGGGGGAAAGACTCTCACAGCCCCTTCAAGACTAACTGGATCACATTTTAGCATGAACCTTTGTGGGTATCAGTTTAGTTCCTGCTCTCAGGCATTGCATCAATTAGTCTCTTTCCTCATCCTCAGATGTGAGTTATATTTTTCCTTCTTCACACCTTCTCTTCCCTGCAGAACGATGAGTCCATTGGAGATTTTAAAGGGAGGAGGTGTTGTCCAAGGCTCATAGTGTAGCATTCCTATATGACTGGACTGGTCAGATTAAACTCCAGATTATAGGCATTGTACCAAGTACCTGTTAAGACCATTAGCTGGACTGGATTTTAAGATTTCATTTCTAAAAAAAATTTCTAGCTCAACTATAAGTATAGGTAGAGTGCAGAAAAAGAGAGGCTCTAGTCTTGGAGGTGAAAGAGCTTGCTTTTGTTATCCCAGCGTCAAAAGTTTCCCAGGTCAAAGATTCCTGCTAGTTTCCTACATTCCTTGGGAAGGGCTAATTCCACATTTCCTTGTCTTTGGTGAATGGTATGGTCCTTTGAATCTTCTACTCAGGCATATGGATGTTTAAGTTAAATGGTTCTTTAAAGTAAATTTGAATTATATACTTGCATGGTGTTTATCAGGATACCATTTCCTTCCCTATGCAATGTATTTCAGCTCAGGGAAACAAAAAAACAGCTATGCGGACTGAATAGGAATGGAGGAATTTATTTGAAAAAGTGGATTAATTTTCAAGTCCATTCAGTCCATTACAAGTTTTTGATAAAGACTTACTAAAAACCACAAATTTCTTCATGAACAAGATGTAAAGAACACAAATTGAAAATTCAAATGTGATAGACACAGGGCCTGCCCATCCAAGTGCTTTGAATGATCAGTGCGTAAAAGTCTAATGTCAAATCCCTATGCATTCAAACATGTTTATGGTCCTACTGAATACAAGTTTCTTCCTCTGTGCTTATTAATGGATTCCTCATCTTGAAACTTTACTTGGCAGGCAGATACAATAGTTTCCTCCTTGCTGGGAATATATGTTACCTGTTGAATTTGAATGATGTTTCATTTGTGAAACAATTCCTGAAATCCACACAATTTTTTCATATCTGGGATGAAATAAGCTTGAGTCTGAAAACAGTCAGAGGCAGAGAAAGCAAAACTGACAGATTTACCCCTGCCTAAATTGGTTTTATTTATTTCATGACTTTTGAAACGGTGTTGACATCTGTATCATACCTTGTTCCCCCAAATGTCTTTCTCTCTTGGGGAGGGGGCTTGGATGTCAGAACAAGGCAAAAAATTACATAAGTATAAGGCTTTTTTTACTGCCTTTGTGGTAGATGTTCTAGCATACATGGGCAGAACCTATAAGTTACATAAACCTTACACACACACACACACACACACACACACAATTTCCCTCCAACCCCAAAACTAAACAGCACAGAACATTTGAAAGATGGCTTGGAGAACATTCCCAATCATTGCACATCTGTAGCTAATTTTGGAGACATACTGAATTGCTTTTTAAAGGAAGAATAAACATTGGCATCCAAAGTGTAAATAAAGTTACTAGACAAAGCTTATGTTCAAAGGAACTTGATTCTGTAGCATTAGCTGGAGAGAATTTAATGGGCTGCCTGGCTAAATGGCTGATAATGCAGGAAGATCTTTGCTGATTAACTCTGTGTAATTTCTTCCTCTTCCCTTGCTAATTCTTACTTTTCGCGTGATCTTGACTTTAAGAGACATGATCTGACCTGATGTTCTGGATTATCCTCTATAACGGGCAATTCTATATTAATGGATTATGCTCTACAACAGGCAGATGTTGAGAACTATGAAACAGCTTTTTGTTCCGTAGCTTTGAGACACTCTGGATTCCACACCCCTCACAATATTGGAGACTTTACAGCTTTTCCACAAAAGCTGTGCCGTTTCCCTAGAAAACTGCACAGTTTTCTGGAAGCGACACAGCTCCTCTTGAGAACTTCACAGCCTTCCTTGAAAACTGTTTTTGGTATGGGGGGAGGCCTACTTTCAGGCAGCCAGATGCGTGTTTTGCACTGGCTTGCTTTTGTTATGTAATAAATGGCAATGGTGCACATCAAAAATGTTGCAAAACAAAAATGTCCGTAATCCAGAAATGGGATGCAGGTTCAGTTGGCCCAAATTTCTTTTCAACAATGCAAGTAGATGAGGATGTTTTTCCCCTTTGGGAAGCAGTACAGTTTTCTCTGTGCACTAAAAAAAAAGAAAGAAACAAAAAGAAAGAAAGAAAGAAAGTTTTGACTGCAAAATTCTGCATTTTTTTGTAGTTCTCCAAAACTGTGCAGTTTCAGTTGTGCCAGGAACCAAAAAATAAAATTAAAAAAATCCTGCAATTTGTGGGAACTTGTGATGTACTGGTCCCCCCATTTTTTAAGTTTCCCAAGTGGTCAGGAACACCAAATTTGACCCCAATGGGGGAAAATGACAGATCTCCATTCCATCCCTAGTAAGTGGATCTGGGATTGCCTACACCAGGGGTAGGCAACCTTTTTGAGCCGGGGGCCGGGTTGCTGTCCCTCAGACAATTGGGGGGGCCAAAGCACCAAAAATAAATAAATAAATAAAAATATATATATTTTAAAAAATAAAAAATATATAAAAATATTCATGCACACTCTCTCAGCCCCAGAAAAGCCATGGCAAAACTCCTGTGGAGATTTTGCCAAGAAAACCCCAAGAACAAGTAATAACAACAATAATCAATATCATCATGGTGGGTGGCGGCGGCGGGGGGCAGCGGCGGCAGGACCAGCCTCGGGCTGGTCCAAAGGCCTCGGGGGGCAGCATCTGGCCCCCGGGCCTTAGGTTGCCTACCCCTGGCCTACACAATGGCTTCTTTTGGTTGGATGAAGCCTGGTGGACATCGGGGGTAAAACAGAAACCAGGGACAGGAATGTGTGGCCTTCAGAAGTTAGAATCATAGAATCATAGAGTTGGAAGAGACCCCAAGGGCCATCCAGTCCAACCCCCTTCTGCCATGCAGGAACTCAAAATCAAAGCATCCCTGACAGATGGCCATCCAGCCTCTGTTTAAAGACCTCCAAAGAAGGAGCGATGCAACTCCCATCATCTCTCACTTTTGACTCTGTTAGTTAGGGCTAATGGTAGTTACAATCCACCTAGGTTCACATGTTTTCCATTGCAGTACAGAGCTATGCAAAGACAAATGGGAAGTACAGATGACAGTGACTGACCTCAAGAGAAAAGCTATGAAGTGGTGCAGGAACGAATGAAGACTAGGCCAGTTGATGGGCCAAATGTTTGTTTTGACAACCCCAGAACTCAGCTCTATATAATAGTTTCTTATTTTTCGACCTTTCTAAGGCTGTACCCAGTGGGATTTCAGGCAATCTAAAATGCATTAAAATACTGGAAAGCACTGAATGATTTTGAATTGGTTTAACAATTATGAGCTTTCATTTCTACGAGACACCTCATAATTTATATTGCAGATGTAGTGACAGAACAGCTGTGGTTAACTGATCTGCATGGATGTTCAATGCACAAGTGTAAGGATCTTCATATAATCCAAGTCAGAGAAGAGCTTTGGTGGTAGAACGGCCCTTATTTCATAAATCTGTGGAGCATGATGAGCTTCTTTATGAAGAATGAGGTGGTAATATACATTTGACTTAGAATCATAGAATCCTAGAGTTGGAAGAGAGCACAAGGGCTACTAAGTCCAAACCCATTCTGCCATGCAGGAAGGCACTCCTGACAGATGGCCACCCAGCCTCTGCTTAAAAATCTCCAAAGAAGGAGAATCTACCACTCTACAAGGCAGCGTCTTCCACTGTTGAACAGCTCCAACCATCAAGAAGTTCTTCTGAATCTTGAGGTGGAATCTAAATGGTGAAGGGTCTGGAAGCCATGCCCTATGAGGAGAGATAGCTGGGTATGTTTAGCCTGGAGAAGAGAAGGTTAAGAGGTAATAAGATAATCTTGTTTAAATATTTGAAGGGATGTCATGTTGAGGATGGAGCAAGCTTGTTTTCTTCTGCTCCAGAGAAATAGGACATGGAGCAATGGGTGCAAGCTAAAGGAAAAAAGATTCCACCTCAACATTAGGAGGAACTTCCTGACAGTAAGAAATGTTTGACAGCGGAACACACTCTTTCTTAGAGAGTGGGGGAGTCTCCTTCTTTGGAGGTTTTTAAGCAGAGGCTAGATGGCCATCTTTTGGGATGCTTTGATTGTGTGTTCTTGCATGGTAGGGGATTGGACTGGATGGCCCTTGGGATCTCTTCCAACTCTATGATTCTATCATTTCCCTGTAGTTTGCATCCATTGTTCTGGGTCCTATTCTCTGGAGCAGCAGAAAATAACCTTGTTTCATCCTCAACATGACATCCCTTCAAATATTTAAACATGGTGATCATGTCACCCCTTAATCTTCTCTTCTCCAGGCTTAACATCCCCATCTCCCTAATACACTCTTCATAGGACTGAAAATTATTAAACCTTTTATCAAGTGAAAAGGCAATCCCTGTTGCCAGAATACACCATTGAGTAACATAGGGAACTGTTTTTTTTTAAGAATTTGGTAAGGACCATCCAAATTAATCTACCTTCATTTTACAGTGACTGCATGATCGAAGGAGAGCTCCCACCTCCGTTTGCACATCCGACTGCAAGCATGGTGGTAGTTCCAGAGACTGAGTAATATAGTTTAAAAAGCCATGTTGCCCTAGCAACTCAGCCCATTAAGAAACCCTGGCCAGAGTACTCCTGGTGTAACCCTTATGATCAAGGTCAGAGGTTAAATGCAGCACATGTGTGGCATTAATTAATAGGATTTCAAGGTCTCTGACGGAGTGTCTCTCCAAATTTCTCCCCCCTCCCGGTCAGGGCTGTTTTAACTCATTGGATGCTGTTTGCTTAGCACACTTACAAAAGTGTTGCCATCAGATCCCAAATGATTAGCAAGGCAGGCTCAGGACATGCTCATGTCAGAAGGTCAATTGGAGTGCTAAAGATCTCCTGCTTTCCCAAGGGAAGGATCCTTGGCTCTGTTAATGAATGGCAGCCCAGCAACACCCATATTTTTCCATATCTGTTTTCCGTATCTGTTGACATATGTTGGTTAGCACTAGAGTTGACTCAGTCAATGTGGATTGCAGCAGTTCAATTGGAATATCATCTGTTCCCGGCTTTTTATTTTTTGCTATTTCTCTTATTGCAGTTCCCACCTCACTTTTTAGGATTTGGGGTTCATCTTAATATGGCTCTCCATCCCATGTGTCCTTCATTTTATTGTCTCTTTTGTATAATTCTTCTGTGTATTGCATCCAACATCTTTTATTCCATCCTGGTTTTGAATTATGCTATTTTTATTGTCATAGATCATCCCAGTCCTTGGTTTGAATTTTCCTTTGATTTCCCCGATTTTGTGAAATAGAAATACTCATATCAGGACTGGAGAAATACACCATTTTTCCTCACCCTACATTTACTTGTTTTTCAGTTTAAACTTGGACAAGGGGGGAAAAATTTGCATGAAAAGGGGTATACATTTTGGTGCATGTTTCCTATCTATCTATCTATCTATCTATCCATCCATCTTTGTTGCTGTTGTGTGCCTTCAAGTTGTTTCCAACACATGAAAACACTAAGGCAACCCTATCATGTTTTTTTTTTTCTGTTGCAAGATTTGCTCGGAGGTTTTCCATTGCCTTTCCCTGAGGCTGGGAGCATGTGGCTTACCCATGGTCACCCATTGGGTTTCATGGCTGAGCAGAGAATTGAACCCTGGTCTCCAGAGACACAGTTGGATACTCAAACCACTATGCCACACTGTGCCTCACACACACACATATAATACACACACACACACACACACACACATAATATGCATATATGAGGGAAACGGCTTCCAAAAATGCTTGTCATTAATACATGAATCAGTATGTTAAATTAAATTGCACAGAAAGATATACACTCACCCCTCCACTTTCGCTGGGGTTAGGGGCACAGGACCCCCTTGAATGTGGAAAATCACAAATAACAAAAACACTATTCTTTTTATCTGAGAGAACACCTCTCTGGGAATCTCTAGGTCCTCTAGTGCAACTCTGTGGTCAAAATCTGCCAGACATTAATCACAGAGTTGCGCTGTAGGAGCTACAAATGCCTAGCAAAGTGTTATCTCTAGGAATCCTTAGGTCCTTCATTGAGACTTTTGGTTAAGGCTGACCATAGAATTGCGCTAGAGAATCTAAATATTCCTAGAGAGAACATAATAATAAAATCCGTGAATAACCAAATCTGCAAAAGTCAATGCCACAAATGTGGAGGGATGAGTGTATGTGTGTGTGTGTATGTATATATATTTATATATATGCAATTTAATCTAATATACTAATTAATGTATACGATTTTACATGGCAAACATTTTTGCAAGCCAATTCCATCATATAATATATAGTATGTTAATGTTTATCCTTACGCATTCATCTTTGTTAAGTTTTTTGTCTTTAATGGAGAAACTCCACTACAAAATATGAAGTAGTGTGACTTCCAGAGGATAAGTCAGCCATGGTTCAAAAATGCAAAATTTGAACAATTTGCATTCATTTTTAAAAACATACTGAGCACCTTTCATTTTGTTACCTTCCTTCCCCCCCATTCAAAGAAAGACAGAAAGAAAAATTGATTGTAATGTGTTTATAAGATCCTTGTTTTCACATGTCCTGCTGCGCATGGCTCTGGATAACTTGACTGACCTATGCTTTTGAACTGAGTGTGCCAAAGTTACACATTTACAGCTTGATTCTCCCTTATCAGGAATCAAAAAAATTTCCAAAATCCAAAATTGTCCACTCAATTTTGGGTAGCTGAGATAGTGACACCTTTGCTTTCTGATAGCATCAATGTACCCAAACTTTGTTTCATGCACAAATTATTACAATATTGCCTCAAATTTCCTTTGGGCTATGTGTATAAGGTGTATATGCAACATAAATAAATTTTGTGTTTAGACTGGGGGCGTTTTCACATGGGGCTTTAGGATATGGGAGACTGAACCTGAACTTTATTAATATATTTGTAAAAGAATACTTCAACTGTTCCCTTCTCTTTTGAAGTAAAAACAGGCTCTTTTTCTCGACCATCCTCCCCAGTCTGGATGGGAGTTCTGGGCCCATTTTCATGCCCCTTGTCCCGATCGCCATTTACCTCAAAAAGTAGTGTTTAGTGCAAATTGTTTTAATTAGCTCTCATTGGTTTTAAGAAAGTCATGCTGTCAAATAAGCTCAGTTCTCAAAGGCCACTGAAGCTATTTGGCAGTTAATGATCCATTTAACATTTGCTTGAGAAAAGAGCAATGCTCAAATAACCGAGGGATCTAGCAATGTCTTTCTGGCCATCCTTTCTCTCTCTTCTGGCCGTCTAAAACAATCCAATTTTTAACAAACCAAGGGCTCATTCCCACTTACATTTAAATCCCGAAAGTAAAAAGCGGCACAATTTTGCCCACTTTCTGCACGGGTTAATGTCGCATTAATGCTCAATTAGCCTGACGTGTCTGAAAACAATCCCGCTTTTGAGGGATATTCTTGGGATTTAAACCCCATTGCTTCATGGGATTTGGGTGCTTTGTCTCCCAATTGATAAACTCCATAGTCATATCTCTCATGAGATCTTTGGGATTCTTTGCTGCAGAGAACCTTGTTCTCCAAAGTCTTCGTCCAACACTCAAACCACTACACCATGCTGGTATAGATGGGCAATAAGAAGGAAAGCAATGCGCTGAATTCTATCCCTATATTCCTATCAGTGTTTATTATCTTAACTTCAGTTCTTGTATACCATGATGCTGCCAAGAGAGAAATGTTCCTGGGGAGAAGATGGAAGGGGCTGGTTTGGGTTGTAGGAGGCTCTCCTCTAGGCCCAGTAGCATTACCAAGCCTGATCCACTACAGCCTCAAGCCAGCCCTCCAAGAGGAAAGCTCACGGATATGCACAAAGGGTCCTTTTCTGGAGCAACAACTTCTCCTTCTTTTCATTTATATCCCACCATTTTTCCAATAAGGGAGACCGACTCAAGGTGCCCAATGACATTTTAGAACAAAACAGATTCAAAAATTATACAAAAAACTTTATGAAAGTATGGCTGCATCTGCACTGCAGAAACAATCCAGTTTGACACCAGTTTAACTGCCACGGCTCAACTATGCAGTTCTGGCATCTGTCACTTTGCGAGACATTTAACCTCCTCTGGCAGAAGGTGCCACAACAAATAACAAATCTCAGGATTCTATCGGAAGGAGCTACAGCAGTTAAAGTGGTGTCAAACTGCACTATTTCTGCAGTGTAGATGCAGCCCATAAATGTAATAGTTAATTAAAAAGCTATTAAACAATGTATAAAGTTAAAACATTAATCATTACTAACAGATGTAAGTACTACCTGTACTTCACCTTATAATGTTTTTAAAGATCATAATTTAATATAAACTTTAATCCCTTTGTCCACATTTGCTATCTTCCAATTGTATATTATATTCTATATTCTGTAACCATGTCATCATGCAGTCTTTCACTTCCTCTTCCGTTTCCATTCTCAATAATAATATATACATTTTACTTATAAATTGCTTATCATTTGCACACAGTTGTCACTCAAAACCTGTTTTAGTTACCTCAAAACAAAATAGTTTTAAATTCCTATCTAATACAGACTCTCATCCAAACAGCAAACCATCTTTCTTGTATTGTTTGCAGATGATACCATAAACCTATCCTTTACAGAAGTGGGTCTCAGGAGAGCCCTTAGAATCTACTCTACATACTTTCCCAAGGAACAGCTTAACATAAATCATTACAAGACTAAAATCCTTGTTTTTTAAATTACTCAACATAGGTGGCAAATCAGGGGTCATAATGTAGAACAGGTTAAATTATACAAATATTGGGAGTAGTATTTTAACCATCCAGGGCATAGAGAAGGCAGCCTGCACACAGCATCAGGAATGACCAAAAGTCAGTAGCTGCAATCCTTAGGTTTTTCTTCAAGGGAAGGCTTGCATATTTCATCTGCAATAAATATATTCTAGGACAAAGTAACCCATAGGGCCCCTGCCAACTCTTTGACCCCTTGAAGTAGTACAGGTCAAATTTTTGCATGTAGTTTTGGAATGCCATCCTGTCATCCAAATGCTCTGTGCAGAATGGAATCTGTTCCTATTTGGGGCATGCATTCTATGCATTTGGTTACTCGCTTAACCTGAATTTTACCCCTTTAAGTCTCGTCACCCCGATCCTAACTGAGAAATTTTGTGGTACCTGTGTTGATGTAAATGCAGAAATATGGACTCTCTTCCTTAGCCCTGTTGTGCTTGGGATTCTTCAGGGCTAAGGAAACAATTAAAGAACAGATCTGCAATGTAGCTCTTCAGGATGACAGAGCCAGAATCCAACACTATCTTCTAGCAGGTAACCATACCAAGAGTTTTGTTCAGCTGACTACCTTTACACTCATGATATTCCAAAATATTGCAGAGCCTTTACTCTGGCCTGTTTTAACATCCTGCCACCTGCTCTACTGGAAGGTAGATACTTACGAATCCCCTATGTACAGTGTACCTGTCCTTGCCAGTCAGGCATGGTTGAAAGGGTGGACCATGTTCTGAATCTGATATATTGCCTGTATTATAAGGACATTTGTTCTCAATCAATAGATCTAATTTTGAAGCAGTTCCAAGACAGGCCTGATCATTTTTACATCTGACTTCTTGTCTCAGATTCTTCCAAAAAATTCATTTCATAGATTGCCAAGTTTTGTAATTTAATGTGTTCTACCAGAAGTTAGCTGATCAAACCCCGCTGTGGTATGTATCACTTCCAGTGAATGGTATTAGCCTTGATTTGGAACTGGCTGCTGTATTGCCACCCATGTATATATGGGAATTTTTATACTTGTGAGTGGTCTTTTCTTTTTCTTAATTTCCATTTGCCTTGCAACCATCTGCTTTTATCTGCTCTGTGATCATAATAAAGTATAAAGTATATATCCCACCAGTCATTTTAAATTATAATTGGTATTATATGTAATTTTAAAGGGGGGGAAAATTGTTTTACTATGTCACAGTGTACTTTATGTGTGTTTGAGGAATTGTTTGTTAGCCACCTTGATTGCCTGACAGGTAAAAGGTGGGATACAAGAATAAAGTTTACTACTTACTTACTTATATTGTTGCTCAAAGGTGTTCTCCTGTGTGTCATTGGTGTCCACATGAATAAGGAGAAAGGACACTGCTCTGTGTTCTTGATGAGTTTCTGCAAGTTGTCAGTTACATCCTGGGAGACAGAAGACTTCTCAATACCTTTTGTCTGGCTGGCACACATGTCCTTCTATATCCCTGAGCAATAAGTCCCCAACCACCAGCACCTTCCTTTTTCTCTTGCAGCAAGTGGTGGTTACATTGCTCCTTCCTGGCTGGTCTCCTGTTTGCACATTTTTACCACCATTATCCTCAGGAAGCTGTAGGAACTGATTGCTTAGTTGGAGTAGTTCTGAATCCCTTATGCATGGTCTATTCCTGATGGTGACTACCTTCCAGGGTGTTCTCTCAGTCTTACAGCCCTCTTCCTTTTCATTGGCAGGTTCTTCTTGTCCTTTTTGTAGACTCAATTTTCCCTGTGCTCTGCCCAGGAAGTCCTCATGTACTCTGTTCTGTTAAAGAGTCTCAGCACATAGTTGCAGTTAGTTGACCTTCTCTTCCAAGATCATGGAAGAAGATGACAAAAAACTTCAAGCTTTTTTTTGCCCTTGATGGGCATTTTTTGTGGGAGGCCAAGAGTATCAAGGTACAACATAGCTTTGAGGCTCCTTGTGGGTCTGAGTCAACTTTAATCTCAAATTACAAGTTTCTTTTAGTGGCCTTTATTTTTTTTTAAAAAATATTATTATTTGCTTATGGCTTGAATGAGAGGGTTTCAAACGAATCCCTTACACTGTCCTGTAAAGTTTGAAGAAGCAGTGTTGCCCTGGAAACCTTCTGGATTGCAAGAACTCCCAAGCTATGGTTGTCTAAGGAGAACTTTGTAGAACTGTAACTTGAATGGAAATAGCCTCCTGTAAAGCACACATTTCTGTGCTATTTCCTTATATTCACAGAGGGAATTGTTCATCTCATCTGAATCTCATCCAGCAGTATCCATAAAGATGCTCTGGGGATGAATTTTGACAGTACAGACCAAATTGCATTGCTTATGACAGAACATGTCCCTCACTTGACTGATCTCTTGGCTTTGCTGTGAAGAGAATGTGCTAACAAAATCAGAGCACATCAGGCCAGAAGTTCAGGGAAAATGTTGACTTTATAGCAATTCCAGCTGATTCTTTTTACATAAGATCCTCCCCTTGTACTCTACACAAACCCTGGAGGTACACAAGATATCGCTTATATGTTAGGGTGTGATCTTTAAATATGTGCATTTCAACATTGATCTACACACGTGACAGGTAAATAAGAGGATCTTTGGCAGAGGCATATGTTGCACACATCTTACACATCAATTCCTCATGACAGGAACATAGGAAGTTGGGTTATACGGGGACAGTTTATACCCCAAATTGTCAATTCCCGACCCAATGTAGTGTAGTTGGACTGAGACTTGGGAGAAACAGGTCCAAATCCCTGCTGAGCCCTGAAACTCACTGAATGGCGTTGAACCAATCATTCTGTCAACTTGACTTAAATTACAGATTACAACTTGACTTAAATTACAACTGTTTGCGAGGACAAACTGGAGGAAGAGAATCATCTACACCACTTGAATTTCTTGAAGATTTTATCGATGTAAGTAGTCTCTTCATAGATGCAGATCACAGCTAATCTGTTCATCATTGCTGTAGCCAGTTTGTCACCTGGTGGCCATCCTTGGTGACAAACCTGTCTGTATACAGTTAAACTAGTCTCAGAGGCCCACTCATGAACGCTATAGCACTATATGTCACTTCAAATATAACAGCCTATGGAATTTTGGGGTTTATAGTTTGGTGAGCAGTAGAGCTCACTGGCTAAAAATTCTAAATATAGCTCCCTAAACTGTAAATCCTAGATTCCATAAGATGGAACTAGAGCAGTTAAAGTGGAATCATAATGTTATAATTGTGTGGTGTGAATAGGTTCCAGGATCAGACACACAGTCTGCTTCTGGAGGCACTGTCAGCTTGATAGGACCTGTCAAAGTGTTTGTTCCTCTAGCATATCCTCCAAAGACCCAGGTTTTTTCCCTGTCCCAATGCGGTGGTCATGTAGGACTGCATGGAAGAAGAAATAAACAAAATTTTACAACTGATAGCAATTGTACAGGCAGGCACACTTCTTTTTAACTGGAGAGGCCAGAGAGTAAAACCTCTATGGGCGTTTATAGGACGTTATCACACGGGGTCTAAAGCAGCCCCATGCCTGCACCATCGCTGCATCATTCTGGATCCTTTGCCCCTGTGATCAGACGACGTCGCAGCAAACCCCGCCCATCCCTGCATCATCCCTGCGCCATCGCTGCATCATTCCAGCTCTTTGTAATTCCTCTTTCAAAGAGGAATTACGGCTGTGCGACCAGAATCATTCCGGCATGGTTCTGGATTGATTCCATGCTGCTTTTCTTGCTGCTTTGAGACCCCTGGTGTGATAACGTCCATAGCCAAAGCAGGTGTGCTTTACCACAAATATATCGTTCATTTCCATCATTTCCTTTCTTACAGTCTAGGCTGCCTTATGATCCAAAAGTCCACTCTTCTACATGTGTTGATGTAGGAGATTATCGCATGATTCTTAAATAGTAGGATAGAAGCAGAATTAAAACTGTAATTGTGGGATCCTATCGCACCACATTGTAGCTAGGCAGTAGGTATCCTGTAGTCAATCTGTGCTTCTGCCTCTGTTTTTAAGGGACCAGAAAATCCAGTGAAGAGCTGTCAATCCTGCAGTTAATCTGTTATTGAAATATGTGCCATAGGTCATTCAGGGGTAATTCAGAGAGAAGGGGATTTAAAGGGGTTTGACTGCACCACCCTATTCTCATTGAAAGCAAGACATTTTACTGCTGAGAGGCAACCCTTTCATCTGGGGCAGGAAAAATAGGATTTAAGGGGGTTTGACAGCACCCTCCATCCCAGGCAACCCTTTCATCCAGGGCAGGAAAAACAGGATTTAAAGGGGTTTGATAGCACCCCTAATCCCAGGCAATCCTTTCATCAGGGGCAGAAAAGAACGGAATTTAAAAGGGTTTGATAGCAAATCCTGCCCCGGTCCCATGCCCAGGCAATCCTTTCATTTGGGGCAGAAAAATGAGATTTAAAGGGGGTTGACACTTAGGGGGGTTGCAGACTGCCAGAAATAGTGTGAATTCAGTCCACTTTTAGGGTTAGGGTTAGTGCTAGGGAGTCATGGGAACTGCTATTTTTCTGGGACATTGAGCCTTCTCTGTCAGACAACTCTGATGCCACAATAAAATACAGTTCCCATGGTTCCCTAACTCTAACCCTAACCCTAAAAGTGGACTGAATTCACACTATTTCTGGCAGTCTGCAACCCCCCTTACTTAATCTTGGTTAGCTAACAGGTAAATGGAATGGTAGTGTGATAAAATGAATCTGCAACCTGTTATCAATTCGAAATTGCAAGGTAATGTGAAAAGAATTGTTGCTATTTTGGGTGCTTAAAAAGCCCCAGCAACATCAGGAGGGAAGCTTTGTGCCATAATCTCCTTAGGAGTTTATCACACAGGAGAAATCCCGTGTGGAAATGGGGCTTTAAATTAAACAAAACCCGCAAAAGCAGGTGTTTTTTCAGACGACGTCGCTGTTAAAAGGAGGTTAATTAAAACAGAAATTAGACAAAAACTGCTTCTTTTTACTTTTGAAAGATCCCGAAAGTAAAAAGAAGCAGTTTTTGTCTAATTTCCATTTGGATTAACCTTCTTTTAAAACACTGGAGTTTATCACACGGAGAAATCCCGTTGATAAATTGCTTCCGCTTTTGCGGGGTTTTTTCTCTTTAAAGTACATTTCTGCACGGGGCTCCCCGTGTGATAAACTCCTAAGTTTCACATATCATTTAGTAAGGGATTGGAAATACTAAAACCTCTTTCCAAACCTTCCCATACTTCAAGGGGTGAAGTTCTAGTGGACCATTGGGGTTGGGGGCTTGGACTGCAACTCTCCTTATTGACCATGTTGGCTGGAGGATTGTGAGAGCTGTAGTCCAATATTTTTCACAACTCTGCATTTATTGTACCAGAACAGCAGCAATATTTCTGCTTTGAATAGTCCACTTCTTCCCCTAGTTGTGACCCTGTTTATATTATGCTCGCCTTCAGCAGGTGAACGTAATGCAAGACTGGATATTGACCCCAACCACTCCAACCTGTTTCTTAGTTGTTTCAGTTATACCCATGGCTCCTTGGTGTATCTGATGTAACTGTTACCTCTGTATTTCAACTCAGATTTTTCCAATAGAGTTGCTTTTAGAGATAGAAATTCTGAAAGTTTCTGTTTATCAAGCGCCTGTTGTTCTTTCCTCTCTGAATATGAAAAAATAGTGAATTTTGATAAATTCTTTAAAATGACGAGGAAAAAATTGCATTGGTCCAATGCGAGCATGTAGAGAATAACACTGTACCTGACTGAAACTTGGCTATTAATGCTGCAGAACATCTCAGGAAAAATAAAAGTGGTGATCCTAATTCAAGAAAGAAAGGAAATCAAGGAACTTAAGGAAGAAAGTGCAAAGGCAGATTTACAGTTGAACATTAGGGGGGGGGGAAGTAATGATCAACTTGGTCATTACCTTGGTTCAATCATTAATCAAATGGGGATTACAGTCAAGAAATCAGAAGAAGACTAGGACTTGGAAGGATAGTTATGAAGTAACTAGGCAAGATCTTCAAGTGCAAAGATATATAATTGAATATCAACGTCAGGATTGTCCATGACATTGGATTTCCCATTTTTTGTATGGTTGTGAAAACTGGACAATGGAGAAAGCTGATAGAAAGACAATCAACTCATTTGAAATGTGGTATTGGAGGTGAGTTCTGTGAATACCATGGACTGCCAAATGCCAATCAAATAGGCAAATTTGCCTATGCAAATCAAGACTCCTTAGAAGCCAATATGATACATTTTGGACATATCTTGAGAAGATGTCACTTACTAGAAAAGATAACAATGCTTGGGAAGACCACATTGCAGATGGATAGACTCAATCAAGGAAGCCATTGTCCTGAGTTTGGAAGACCTGAGTAGGACTGCTGATGATAGGGGGGCTCATTCATGCATGATCTTGCACAACATTTGCAGGATGATATCATGTGCATAGGTATGTACTGGTCATTTTGGGGGCTACTTTGGTGAACAACGATGACCTGGCAAAAAATGAAAGGGAGGCTGTGTGGAATGCATTAGCAGAGTACTTTTGGAATGGAAGAATGCAAGACAGTTCTTGGCTATTGTTGCATTGGGGATATTTGGGCTGCATGTACCTTTTCTGACGTATGCACTATTGGTATAAGTTTCCTGTGCATGTATATTACACGCAAAGCCCCTTCCTTCATCACATCACTCCTACTCACCCCCATTGTTATTTCCCACCCCAGCACCTGGAGAAAGTGTTTAATGTTCCTGAAATTCTGGGATGGCCAATGCTTCCTCCAGTGGTCAGGCTTGCCAGTCACCAAAGGAGGAGGGAGTGAAGGAGGGTGATGATGCTGAAAGACATGACCAATTGTCTTACAGAGCATTCCATGGGACAAATGAGGGACCTACTGGCTCATTTACAGTAGGATGGGGATCACTACTTTGAGTTTAGGCAGAGGGAGGTGGGGCACATGAAGAAAAAGGTGGAGCAGATGAATAGAGAAGAGGAGTGTGCCAGCCGGGATTGGGAACGCTTGGCCCAGAAAGCAACCTCCTGGCATCTTCTGCCCACCCAATGAAACACCTCCCCTTGGCCCTACACCAACATTGCTATGGAATGCAATCCTCACACATATGCAAATATCTAGATTTTCTGCTCAAATCTGGAGTAAATCTCACTTTCCCCCCACCTGATTTAAGCCCCAAGGTGTTGAAAAAGCACAGATTTGGCCTGAATCGTCCTGTACATCATGTGGGCAGCTTGTTTTGAGGACAAGGGGAGACCGTTTTATTTGGCTCATGTAGAAAAGCACTTATAAGCCCAGAGTTGGATGTCCAGAACCTGGACTTGGAAGCCCAGAATTCAGGAATCTCAATTCTAGGAAGAACCACATTGATGAGCATTGGTGCAAGGGAGCCTTGGCTCACAGGGCAGAAGAGCCAAGACCTCCCAATTAGGATGCTGGTATCATCTGCTCAAAAAAGACAACGAAGCTTGAATATCAGTGCCCTTCACAGCAGCAAGGAAGAAATGGAATGCATTGTTATGAATTATTCAAAGGCTGGCTTAGTCTTGAAGAGGATATTAAGACCTATTAATACATCAAAAGACCACTTTTTTTTTTTGTTAAAGACGAAAATTAGAGAACCAGTTTCATGCTGTAGATCAATATAGAGGCCTGCATTTTGTTAGATCTTCTTGAGAGTATGGCTATGGGGACTGTTATTATAATGAGCACCCGCACTACAAATTTCACCACTATACCAATTTCATGTAAATTCCCACAATGTGAAGCCCATGTATATGGTAACATTGTCGATTTAGAGACTGAGACAGCAAATACCAATGGCTGAACTTGGACAGTTTCAATGGCATTCCTGTCTTCTTTCTTCTCTCAAAGGACACTACAGGAAAGTACGCCCATCCATGAAACTTCTAGTCTGCTAACAGTTGAGAAAGTGGGTCCATCCCACAGCTTTTCTATTGGAATTTAGCTGAAGTAGCTGGAGTGGGAGGACAGAATGCTTTTTCACAGCAACATAATATTTCTGTGAGCAACCTCAGAGCATGGAAAAGTTAGTTTTTCAGATGGTAGTTCCTCAAATCCCCCAGCCAGGAGCTTTACAATCAAGAAATCATCATATTGTCAGTTTGGTCACAGCAAGAAAAAGTTGGTGGATGATGTGGATGCAAATGGCATACTGGTATGTGCAATTCCATCCTTGGGGGCCTGGAAGAGCAGCAAAAGTGGGGTCTGTGCCAGTCTGTGGCCATGGGCTGCCCTTTCCCATCCCTGTAGTAGATGATTCTGTTTAGTGAAATGGATTCCAGAATGACATCTATGTTTTGCAAGTAGGGTATGTGGAATTAAAGCTAGCAAAACCAAGATGAAGGTGGGAGGAAGGAAAATGCCACACACTAAGGGGTTGCAGATGTCTGGATGTTGGTGGAGCTGCGGCTGCGGCGGTTGAGACAAATGTTCATAACATGCTGAATAGTGAAAAAATATTAAAAGGGAAAGTTGTCCCTTCTGAGAGCCATCAGACCATCAAAGCCACTCAGCATAGGCTGAAAACTGGAGCCAGCCCTGTCTTATTAGCAAATTTAAGTAAGCTGGTCTGGCTCTTTCATTGAAAATATTTTGAACTGTAGCAGCCAAACAGGAAGACTATGGAGTTGTGGGGAGTCGGTTATATGCTTTCCATACTCCTGAATAAGGTAATGCATATGAGCCTCTTTGTGTGTATCTCATCTCTCTTGCCTATTACTAAGATTGCTTCCAGTCATTGTTTTCAGGAGGCTTCACCTTCTTGGCTTGAGTTATCTCAGATTTGGAAAAGTTACTTTTAGAAACTCCCAGATTCTCCCAGCAAGCACCATGGTAGTAAGGGGATTCTGGGAGGTGTTTTTCACAAAAGGTACAAACTTCGGTCCATGCTATGCTGGTGTTGAAAATTTTCACACACTGAAAGTTGTAAGAGAGTACCTTTTCATTTTGAAAACTTTATATTTCCTTGTCTAAAAGCTTTATATGGGTAATTCAATCTATAATCTAATCAAAGAGAGAAATGGATTCACTCTATGGCCCAAACATTTTTTTTAAGAAAATAGATACGTTAGTGTGCCATATACCACGTTGGTGGTGTATGCCTTCAAGGCATTTTGGCGACCCTAAGATGAGCTATCATGATGGCTTCTTGGCAAGTTTCCTCCAAGAGGGTTTGCCATTGCCAACCCCTGAGGCTGAGAAAGCATGATTTGCCCAAGGTCCCCCAGTGGATTTGCATGGCTGAGCCAGGATTTGAACCCTGGTTGCCAGAGTCCAATGCTCAAACCACTACACCCTGTTGTATCTTCTACTGTATGACCCAAAATGGTTTGGGCCATGCAGTCAATTTAGGATATCCTCCATTTCTTTCTTTGGTTGGATTATAGTCTCCCCTTCACCCATAAGCTGCTGTTTAGCATATGGTGCACAAGGAACACATTTTTATGTGGTGTATCTATATCCTGGGGAAATTACCAAATTCAAAACACGCTTGTATGGAGGCATTTTACATCATGTATACAAAAACCCAGGTTTTGTGGCCAGGGAAGGAGAAAGAGAACATTTTCAACACGAGGGAAGAAGCGAGTCTTTTCTCCAAGGAGGCCCTTCCATGGTGTAAGAGCAGGAAGGCCTGTGGTGAGGGAAGCTGAGATGTGCGACTCTCTGGAGCTGCTCCTCTGCCCACATAACAACATCCTCTCTCACCACATGCTGCCGTCTGTGTGTCCAGGCATAAACACACCCATGGAAATGCATGTCTGCAAACTGCATTAGAAACCACAAAAGTCTACGCTTCAACTGGCTCTGTTTAGCCCTGCGGCTGGGCTGAACATTCAGAATGTAAATGGGGCTTTGGCAAGAGCGAGAGCATTTCTCCTCAAGCGGCCACTCTCTTCTGGATGATGACGATTGTTAACCCAGTGTGAGAATAGTGGCAGCAAGGGTGGCCCTCCGGGCATTGAAAAGTGTTCTCATGGGCATGGGGACCAGGTGGCACTTTTGTTGAACACCTCCCTTGAATTATGCTTTTTAGTTTTGGGAAGGAAGGTAGGTTTTTGCTTTTTGTTTGCCATGGAAGCATGGAGTTGTCCCAGTTTTCTACAGTTAAACCCAAAGCATCGAAAGAGCAGGGGGGAAATAAGTTAGGAAAGAAAGCACCCGTTTAGCTCCTTCTGCAGTGGAAATTGCCAGCAGTTCTGCATGCGCATAACAGGGTTACCATTTGTCCCTGAAAACCTGGAAAATCCCGGATTGAAGGGACCAAAAAAAATGTCCTGGCTGGTCAGTTGAAGTAGTAAATTCCAGATATCTCCTTCATCACAGGCTGATATGTAGACTAAAATGTGGCAGTGGTAATAAAGCAGAAAACTATGCAAGAAGACTGGCACTGGTGGGAGTCTCATCCTACCCTGCAGGCTCCATTTACTACTGCACAGGGGTAGCATTGCCACTTATTCTTTCATTCCTTCCCCACTTTCAGTGACAGGCCCAGAAGACAGGAAAGTTAAGGAGGCAAGGAAGGATGGCCTTGCGTTGTGTGGTGATTGTGCTAGTGACTTAAGCCTACAGATAGGCAGTATAGTGGAACTCCACTTCCAAACAGCTTGGAAGCCTCCCTCTCTTCATACCAGCTAGGTGGAAAAAGAAGGAAAAAAGAGCTCTTCGCTTGGTACTGATACTAAGGTTGAAACACTGAAGACGAAACATAGGGGGGTTGCAGACTGCCAGAAATAGTGCAAATTGAGTCCACCTTTAGGGTTAGGGTTAGTGCTAGGGAATCATGGGAATTGTTTTTTTTCTGAGACATTGAGCCTTCTCTGTCAGAGAGCTCAGGTGCCACAATAAACTACAGTTCCCATGATTCCCTAACCCTAACCCTAACCCTAAAAGTGGACTCAATTTGCACTCTTTCTGGCAATCTGCAACCCCCCATAATGGTAGAAAAAGGGCAATGCTTAATGTGTTTAATCAGAATGCAAATTAATAATATGCATAATATACAAATTAGGTTCCTGGACAGGAGGGACTAGAATATGACAGTCAGTCACCACATGAGATTCTGGATATTTTTGAAACAGGTGTACAAATGCAGCTGACCTGTTAATAATTCTGACAATCAATGGACAAGATCAGTGGTTCTCAAGCTTTTTACCCCTGTGACCCCCTTCATATCTACATCCTGACATCATCTCCCCTGCTTGATATAGCATATAAATAAATAATAACCCCAACTTTAACTTGTTCAAACTGTTTAACTTGTTCACCTCCTTAAACTTGTTTGTGAGGTCTTCTAAGAAAGATCTTTGAGTCCAGGGAGATAAAGAATGAAGTGATAATTTAGTTCCCATTTCTCAATGTTTCTCCCCATCTGGGCCTAGTTCTCCATAGATATGGAACACAAATGCAATTTACCGCAAATACAGGGAAACTGGTGCAGATTGGTAGTCAGATTTGGTTGGTCTTTGTTATCAATTAGAGTGGCTTCTGAATCTTGTTAAAAGACCTGAGATGATTCTGCTGTGCGAGAAGACCCTCTCCTCACAATTTCTTGTGTGTTTGTGTGACAAGAATAGGGTTAATATTATCTTCCTCTTAAACATTCACCAAACTCAAGGGTAGACCAAGACATTTTTCTGCCTCAGACAAATCACAAGGTGATGCCCACCATCCCAAGTGGAAAGGTTGACTGGACTGGCTGTTGAATCTTCCTTCACATTGGCAATAGCCTGTACCCCTGAGGGTAGTAGTCCATTGTAGGAGACACAGGTCTTTAGAACACACAGCTCTACCTTTGAACACCTCCTTGCTCCAAATATTTGCTGCCTGAGGCAGTTGCACAATTTTTCCTGATGTCAAGGTTGATACCTGACCCATTATGCAGCCAAGATCCTGCATTGTAAACACTGATATTGTAAAGCCCCACATAGGCAGAATTACAGTACACCTTCCTTCTCCCTTCCCACAGTATATCTTTGCTCTTTCCTTCCATAGGACTCAACTTCCTCCAGCACTCTCCCATAGCCTTTTAGCAGCCATCAGTGACATGTCTATGGACGTTATCACACGGGGATCCGCCGCCGAAAACTGAAAATAAACCGGACAAGCGGAAGACTTTAATTTACGGGATTTGTCCCGTTCCGCCTCGTTTGATAACTAAATTCGAATTTAAAAGGGGGTTAATTCGAACAAAAACCTGATCTTTTCAAATCCCCAAAAATCCCGAAAATGAAAAGATCAGGTTTTCATTCGAATTAACCCCCTTTTAAATTCAAATTTAATTATCAGACGAGGCGGAACGGGACAAATCCCGTAAATTAAAGACTTCCGCTCGTCCCCTTTTATTTCCACTTTCTCCCCACGACTCCCCGTGTGATAACGTCCTATGTATGTGCTTATAACCAGATGTAAAAGGATGGAGAAGAATGCTGAGGATCCCATGGACAGTCAAAAAGACAAACAAGTGGGTCCTAAAGCAGATCAAACCAGAAACCTCTCTGGAAGCCAAGATGACTAAAGTGAGACTGTCGTACTTTAGACACATCATGAGAAGGGAGGACTCTTTGGAAAAGACGATAATGCTGGGGAAGGTGTAGGGAAGGAGGAAGAGAGGAAGGCCACATGCCAGATGGAGGGACTCTATTAAGGAGGCCACGGATATTAAGGGGTTGCAGGATTTAAGCAGAGCAGTGGAGGACAGAGGGTCTTGGAGATGTCTCAGCCATAGGGTCACCATGAGTTGAGATCAACTTGAGAGCAGTTAGCAACAAACAACAAAAAAGAATGCCAACATCTTCTGGGACCTCCTGAAGATGCCTTTGTTATTCTGCATCTGGCTGTAGAGATATAACCAGCTGATTCTCTGATGCCCCCAACTCCATCTTCCATTAAATGGCTATGGTAGGGAGCTTCTGCAGGAAGAAAGTGAGTCCTGTAAGGGTTTTGATCATGGTATGAGCAAGGTAATGAAAACATTACCTGCAAAACATTCCATACTTTTGTCACTGATGGGATGCCAGCCTGTGTCTTTCTCCTGCTGGACATATTTTAGCAATGTCCAGATTATGCCTAGGCTAAAAATGTTAAAGTGATAATAAATGACATGATCAATACAAAATGTATGATGCCAGGTGTATACATTCAAAGAGCAAATGGAAATTTTGACATTAGAGCTTCTCATTAAATATGGGGCAGGGATTAAAATAAAAGGGATCTGGCAGACCTATGTTGTTTTTCAAGAGCATTACATCTTCTCTGTCATTTTGAATTTCACAGTTCCAAAGCCCAGATGTTCAAGATTAGTCAGGCATCATAAACGCATGATGGTTTTTCTGTTTGTTTGCTTAATTTAGGATTAAAAAAGAGGAAGAAGACTATTGCGGTGATCCAGGATGACCCCCTCCTGACAGTGCATGGCTAAATTGGCAGTACAAATACCTCAAAAACTTTGGTAAGTTCTGCATGTGTGCGGGGGAACTTAGTACATAATGGACTTGTAGTAACCGCCACTCATCACCTACTGGAAAAAAAATTCTCTGCATGCATAGGATGTTATTGTAAATTTTATCTCATGTATGTTATTTACATCTGGAGATGTGAATGATCTCTGGGGACAGAATGCACACAGTGGTGTAGTGGTTACTGTAAAACTGCAGGGACTCATCACAACCATCCCAAACAGAGGCTGGATGGCCATCTGTTGGGGTTGCTTTGATTGAGAGTTCCTGCATGGCAGGGGATTGGACTGGATGACCCTTGTGGTCTTTTCCAACCCTATGATTGTATGATTCTATGAGTAGAGTGGTAAAAGACAAGAGCTTTGCACCTAAAAGAAGCACTGATCCCCTCTGATCTGTCTGCCATGGTGCCATTTTTTGAATTCCTGGGCAGGAAAATAGTGGCAGTGGCTCTTTGGTGCTTCCTTTCAAAGGAGCAACGAGAGAGTAGAGGGGGTCAATGCTTCTTTTAGGTTCTCCCAGGCTTAGGTCAGGTCTAAGCTCTCCCATTTCACCATTCTACTCAAGAGAAGGACTGTTTCCTTTTTTGATACTGTACCTCAACTGTTGCCTTTACATCCTTTTTGACAGTGCATGTTTTCTTAGCCCAGCCATGCCTTGGTTGCTTTCCCACACATCACACAGCTTCCATTTACGGTAATTCCCTCCTCATCCAGCAAACCTTTAGGGAGACCACAAACAGTTATGCCTATTGGAATTTTGTAAGTTCTTTGGCATTGTTTCCCTTTGTTTTGTCCTTTACATCCTTTGGCACGTGCCCCTAGGTTTTACCCTCAACTTGTCCACAGGTCATGTCAAAATCCATATTTATGGCCCCTAGAACCTGCTTACTTACACATGAGATTGATTTATGCACAAGTATATGTGCTAAAAATTCAGTTTTGCAGAAGGGGAAGCCCTACACTTCAGGGATAAAGTTGTGCAGCCTCTTATTTCTTATTTTATTTCTGAGGCTTCAGGATACCTTTGCATTTCCCATAGCCTTATGTGATGGAAAATATTACCAGTGCATGTCATGAAGTGAAATAACAAATCTTCTGACCTGGAAGTATATTCATGACCATGGCTACTCCCTGACTACAATTGAGATATGATCATATGTCCCTTGTGTTTGTGTGTGTGTGTGTGTACATTGCACCCTTGTGATTTAAAGTTTGCATCATCTGTAAATACCTTAAGCAGACTATCTCTTTTAGGATTACAATGACTGAGGAGCCACTAAAGAACACATCACTTACTGGTCCTGCAATCTTATTTATGTGATTGAATGTAGATATACAAGATGTCACCTGCAGTACATGGGAAAAACAACCACAGATCTATGTACATGCTTTAGGAATCACCAGTCTGCAGTCCTGACTAGGAAGTTGGAGTAACCAGTGGCCAAGCATCTCAACTCCAAACATCACAACCTCCTCGATTTGTCTCTTTTTCATATTGAAGTGCCATCTCCTTCAGGCATTTTGGACAAAAAGAAGACTTTCTAGATTCATAGTCTTAAGACCCTAACATCACATGGCCTCAATCTAGACTAGGATACCATTATCCACCAAAAATTATTGGAAACAGATTGTTCTAAATTGCCATCTTGAATACAGCTAGCAAGTGATTAGGCTGGAAACCAAAATATTTTATGCAAACATGTGTACACAAACACAAACACATATAGCAAAGTCCACAAAAGAGCAATACCATGCAAGCTTTTTAACCACCGGCTTCTTCATCAGGGAAAAAATGTTTTAAAACTTGCAGAAGAAGAACAGTGATTCAGTAAGAAGTAACGTTAGTAAGAAGAATCAGAGGTCTAGATTTCCTATCATATGTTATTTCTATTGTAGGTCAGTTGGTTGGAAGGATCTCAATGCAAGCAGAGGCCATGCCCCTTCTTGGACATGTGGGGACTCAGACAAAGGACAGTAAAATTTAAACTCCATTAGCAGCAGTAAAGTAACTTCTCTTGGGATCCAGGCTGTCTCTGTCTTTTCTTAGGCTACCGGCCCCTTTCTCAGCGCAACAACATTTAATTTCTCAAGAAGTTTCTGTACCGCTACATCTGGAAAAACATTTAGGTGCTGTATAAATAAAACTTGCCCACTATCATTCAAATGAAAAAGTTTTATCTTTGTTGGAGGTTAATTCGTATCTTTGTTGGACGTAGAAACCTCAGAGCTAAGTTCCACTCCTTAGCTCCCTCTTATTTAGGATTTCCCATCAGTATTTTCAAATCCAGGAAACATATTCGGGGTAGCTGTGCTGACCATGCAACAAAATATGTACAGTGATTAACTCCATTCTTTTGAGATCCAGGGCAGCAGACGGGAGAAAGGCTGTTGTCTTGCTATCATCTATCTATCTATCTATCTATCTATCTATCTATCTATCTATCTATCTCAGCCTTCCTGTTTATATAGCTCATCTGCCTATTAAGTCTGGGTTATCCCCCCCAAAGTGTGGTTCTTCAGTGTGCTGAGAGATGGCAGCAAAGCCTCTAGGAAAAAAACAGCAGACAAATAGTGTATGTGTATGAGAGAGATGGGAGAGAGGAGAGAATGCATTTTTCCCTTAGCATGCCTAGAAATGCCTATACAAGGTTATTTTAGATGATCCTCGATCCATTGATGAGAGTACTCATATGAATATATAGAATCTGGAGAAGGGATCCCAGCATTGTCTGCAGTTTCAAAGCAAAAGGGAAAAAAATGAGCTGGCTCTGAACTTGGACAGTCATAGTTTGAATTGAGATGGGATATGGGAAAGGAGGGCCTAAATAACCTAAAGGCTCCAGATCTTACTTGATCTTGGAATAGGAACAGGGTCTGGTTATTACTTTCATGGGTTATTACTTTCACTGCCAATGAATACCAGGTGCTGTAGGTTATATTTCAGAGGAAGGAACTGACAAACCACTCTGAGTATTCCTTGCCTAAGAAAACCCTATGAAAAATTAATGAGGTTGCCATAAGTCGACAGGTGACCTGAAGGCACATACACACGTACACAACACGAAAGGAGACACACTGCTCAATGGTGTTAACTGGTTTGCTTGCGTACAGCTTTACACATATGAGCTGTATTTCATTTAGAGAGTAGAACAGAGAGTGCCCATCAGTAGCATCACATGCAAGAGGAGAACAGAGCTATATGTTATGTTGTTATTGCCATCAAGTTGGCTTCAATGTATGGTGACCCTATGAATGAGAGAGCTCCAAGACCACCAACTCCTCTGTTTTAGGTCTTGCAGACCCGAGGCTGTGATCCTGGATTGAATCAATCCACCTTCAGGCACCTACTTGCTTTTCACTTTACCAAGCATTATAATCTTTTCAAATAAGTTACATCTTCTCATGATATATACAAAGTACAACAGTCTCACTTTAGTCATCCTCATTTGTAGTTCAGCCTTGGTTTACTCTAAGACCCATTCATTTGGCTTTTTATCAGACTGTGGTTTAGCCTGAAGAAGAGACGTTTAAGAAGCGACATGATAACTATATTTAAATGTTTGAAGGGGTGTCATATTGAAGATGGGCAAGCTTGGTTTCTGCTGCTCCAGAGAATAGGACCCGGAGCAAAGGATGCAAACTATAGAAAGAAGAGATTCCATCTAAACATTAGGAGGAACTTTCTGTTGGTAAGAGCTGTTCAACAGTGGAACACACTCCCTTAGAGTATTGTGGAATCTCCTTCTTTTGAGGTCCTTAAACAGAGGCTGGATGGCCATCTGCCAGGGATGCTTTGATTGTGAATTCCTGCATGGCAGAATGGGGTTGGACTGGATGGCCCTTGGGGTCTCTTCCAACTCTATGATTTTATGATTCTATGGTCTCCATAGAACTCCTCTCCAGAACCCACATTTTAAATGAGTTAATTCATAGATTCAGTAGCCTAGATCCTATTTTTAGTCCCAGCTAGATTAGACTCATTGAAACAATTACACTTACCTGTGTTTTGATGCAGCATTCAACAACTGACTCGGTGGGTCTACTCTAGTTGGGACTATCAAACCTTGCCATTCTAGCCCCAAACTGCTGGAGACTGGAAGCCCTCATGATTTTCTCAGCAATATAACAGAAGCTCAGAAATGGTGAATTTTCACAGAAGATAGGAAATGGTTGGAAACAAAGATATGTAGGGGGTATACATTCTCTTTTGGTGAGTGACTGCATGTTGTGTCTACCTAAAATTGCCTTAGAAAGCAAGGAAATTATTAATAGGGATACTTCCATTACCAAAGGAGACTAGCTATTAAAATGATATGAGGAATATATCATCTCTCTAATAAAGAAAAGTTTCAAGTAGTGGAAAAAAGACAGAGTAAGTTTTCTGCCTACTATAGATGGAATTAGTTGATATTTTCTAGAAAGTTAACTTTGGGTATCCAGATGAACATTGTACATTTTCTAGTAAGAACACAGATTCAAAAATACAGATATAAATTATGCTTACATGGGTAGGCAACCTTTCCCCTTTAAGGGCCGAGGGACTTCAGCTCCCAGAAGCCTCAGCCATGTTGGCCAATAGTCCCTTGTTGGCCAATAGCTCCTGGGATTCTGGGAGCTGAAGTCCCTCGGCCCTTAAAGGGGAAAGGTTGCCTACCCCGTTTTGAAAGCAATGTTTAGGGAGTGTGGTATTATGTGAAATCAGTGGGTTTCTCTTATGGGCCTGTCTATGGAAATGACAGCTCTATAATGGAGCCACCAATTATGTTTCCCATAAGGCCTTGGAGCTACATTGCGGACCATGTAGATTGATCATGGTAGTTGGGGTATTCTGGGAATTGTCCACATGGGCCAAATAAAACAGCCTGGTGAGCAGTCTGGATGATGTAGGGCCCAATCCCCTGTTCTGGTGTGAAGGTTCAGCACCGAACCCAAAACATGCTATCCCTTAAAAGTTAAAGGTAAAGGTAGTCCCTTGACATGAATGTCAGTAGGGGACAACAGTAGGGGATGGTGCTCATCTCCGTTACTAAGCCAAAGACCCAGCATTGTCTGAAGACAACTCCAGTGGTCATGTAGCCAGCATGACTGCACCATGCACTGTTACCTTCCCACCAAAGTGGTACCTACTTGTATTTGCATGCTTTCGAACTGCCAGGTTGGCAGAAGGTGGGAATAGTGACAAGAGCTCACCCTATCATGCAGCCCTCGGGCCTTGAACTGTCAACCTTCTGATCTTCCAATCATCAGAATTGGCATCTTGACCACTAAGCCACTGCAATAAATCACCTTATGCTCCAGATCTTCTCTGAATATCTGGCATTTTCCATTGTGATGCCACACAGCTGTCAACAAGGTATCCTGCTGTGGCAGCCGGCACTGCCATTGATGTAAGTTATTTTCTCTGAGGTCACAACAAGACACCCATCCATGTGATTGACACTGGGTGCCTTGTTCTGACCCCAGAGTAAGCTACTCATGCTAGCGGTGGTGGTGCCAGCATTGCAACGGAGGGTCCAAGGTAATAGGGAGATGTCAGGGCAGCTTTGAGGCCAGGATACTCTCGGCTGCTCCTGTGCACATCTGGCTCAGGAAACTATAGTCCAAAAATATATTTTTTTCTAAGCCTTGTTTTAAAAGGTAAAGGTATTCCCTGTTGACAAGGTTGTCAAGTCATGTCTGACCGTAGGGGGCGGTGCTCATCTCCGTTCCTAACCCAAAGAGCCACCATTGTCAGAGACTACTCTGTGATCATGTGGCCAGCATGACTGCACAGAACACTGTTTACCTTCCCACCAAAGTGGTACCTATTTATCTACTTGCATTTGTATGCTTTTGAACTGCTAGGTTGGCAGAAGCTGGGACTAGTGATGGGAGCTCACCCCATCATGCAGCATCTGGGCCTTGAATTGCCAACCTGCCGATCTTGCAGTCAACAGAGTCAGTGTCTTAACCACTTGAGCCACTGCATCCCTGTATTATGGGAAGGAAAAATAGTGGTATCCAGCCATGCAACATGCATGGGAGTGCCAGGGAAAGCATAGTTCAAAGGCGATCCCGCAACAGATGACTATGGAGTGCAGGGCCCCTGATAGGAGCCCAAGTTAAGTTACACGCTGACATTGGGCCTGAATGCATTCCCTTGCTTCTGCAGTGCATCAAGTAACAATGACCAAAAAAAAAAAAAAAAAAAAAAAAAAAGCCAGCTGCCTGTCACTGGAAAAGAATTTGACTCAAGTTTAGTGTTTTTCTTTCTCTCCTGTCAGCAAGTCATTTCAGGTGCCCAGAAAGATCTTTTCCCACATCTTGACCAAGGATGATTGCATGAGATGAAAGCAGAGACCAGCTGGGGAGGACTGAGTTCACTCCTTCAGGCTATCAGACAGGGCTCTGGGAACTCTGTACCTGCAATGCCCTTTCCGCTACCTGTGGACATTGCATATGTAGACACAGGTAGAGATGCAAGTTGTTTTTAGACTCCTTGGCAGTCAAAGGATCCCCCCCCCCATCCCCATTCATGCTACCCTGGCAGTACCTTACATCTGTTTATGAGAGATTGGTGAGTAAGAGTTCTGTAAAAAACCAAACAAAGAAACAAACAGAAACTTGAGGCGCCTGCTATGTTATTAAAAAGTTGGGATGTATGTCATCAAGCTCTGATTAAAAATGGCAACATCCTGTTTTCTTGTCCCTGACTCTTTTTGCATTGTTAAGACAAGGCTTTCAGACTTGTGCTGAAGTCACATTTTGTCTACGTTTGAAAGTAGGTAAAGTTTTATCATTAAAAACAACAACAACAAAAAACTTTTGTAGAACATTTCCAGATTTTGCAGAACATTTTCAATTTTTTGCTTTTGAAATCTGAGCAATAGGAACCAGAATATCCTATTTATCCACATAGGCCAGTATGGCAGCAGTTATCCAGGCTCTCCAACAGTGAAGGTTTCCCCATCCCTTAAACTTTTTCAAAGCTCTTCTTTCCAAATGTAAATCCGTCTACTCCGGTGTTGTCAGTTCTGATCGACAGACCTAGGAAGAATCAGGAAAACATACTTTTCAACCTATTAAGCTTATCGCACAGCACTTAAGGAACGGGAATGGAACAGAATGCAAGGGAACAGAATGGAGCAAAAACACATTTTACTGCATGGGAGAATGCCACCGATGCTGCCAGGAGTTCCCGATCCATTCCCCAGCCGTTCCTGGCAGCCGGTTTTTGAAGGATGATTTTGAACAGTCCTTCAAAAATCAGCTGCCAGGAACATCTGGGGAATGGATTGGGGACTCCCGATGGCATCAGTGGTGTTCTCCTGTGCAGTAAAATGTATTTTTGCTCTGTTCCGTTCCCTTGCATTCCATTCTGTTCCCGTTCTTCGAAGTGCCGTGCAATAAGCTTATAGAACTCCCAGATCTCCCAAATCTACAGAAGCAGTTATCATACTAGATTCTGGAGTTGTAGTTCAAAAAGTAATTGTAAAAAAATTGTCCTGCAGTGTCTCCAGAAAAGTTTCCTCACTTCCTACTTGACCCTTTATCTGGGAATACAAATCAAGTGCAAATAGGGAATGCATTTCAATCATAATCTAAACCCCAGATCAGCTGACTGGAAGGTAGTGACTTTGGGTCTGCAGGATCCCAAACCCTTCAGTTTCCATGAAAGCCACTTGGATTAAGTTTGACTCTTTTAGCAAAATGTTTTGCAAATCCGAAATATGCTTTATTTGAGTTTACACCCAAAGATCTAAAACAGAAATATTTTTTGGGAGAGGAGGCAGGGACCAGAGATTAATAGTGAAATCCTGTATATGGGTAATCAGAAGTAAGCTTCACTGATCTTACAGTTGACTATCCTTATCCATGGATTCTTTATCCAGAGATTCAACCATCCACAGCTTGAAAATACTATATATATATATATATATATTCCAAAAAGCAAACCTTGATTTTGCATTTTATATAAGGGGTATCATTTTACTATGCCATTGTATTTAATAAGACTTGAGCATTCATGGATTTTGTTAACCATGGGGTGTGGGGGGTCCTAGAACTAAATCCCAGTGGATATTAAAGGCCTACTCTATTTCCAACTAAATTTGTAGCAGAATCAGATAAAACATTCCTGGCATATTGGTCACAAAACCATTTCTCTCCAAATTGTTGGGTCAATTTTATTTTTATTTTATTGTTTGCTAAAGTCTCTGTTTTGCACCAAGTCCAATATGAAGGTGTGAACAGATATTATTTACAATAGAGGTGACTGTGTATGGTGGTGATACGATGGACGTACAACTATTTGGCTTCTCTGATGCCCTTAACTCATATTTCTGATTACTGTGTTTCCCTAAAAATGAGACATACTCATAAAATAAGATGTAGTAGGATTTGTAAGCATTTGCATAATATAAGCCATACCCTGAAAATAAGACATAGTGATAGGCGTGGCAATGCAGCGAACCAGTGCGGAGTGGTAAAGAAGACGGGCAGCCCTTCTCATCTGCCCCTGTCAGGTCTTAACTATATTTGAATAAATAAAGTTGAATAAATGTAGATTGTTGTACCATACTTAATAAAAATAAGACATCCCCTGAAAATAAGCCATAGTATGTCTTCTAGAGGAAAAATAAATATAAGACAGATAAGCTTATTGCACTATGTTCTCATAACATAATGGGTACGTAATGTGAACCAAGTGGAACATATTTTATTGCACGGTATGATCCTCATCGAGTTTCCATTCTGTGCTCTGACAGTCCCTAGCCTGTTCCAGCAGGAGAACTGTAAAAATGCATCATCAGCTAGCAAGAACGTTTTCAGACCGTTCCAGATGATGTGTGTGCGATAATCCTACCTGGTCTCAATCTGTCCTCGTATTCTAAATGGCTAAGACAACCTCCTCTTCTCCTGTCCTAGAATGTCCACAAACTCAACTCAACTCTTCCGGTATTGACTCAAGGAAGGTGCCACAGGCAATTTAATTTTTTTTTATTTTTTATTTTTGTAGATTGAATTGCGTCGTGTTTGCAAGAAAAAACAATGAATACTCACTAACTAAACCTCTTGGTAGCATTCTTTCCAATGCAGACATAGGGGATAATAATAATAATAATAATAATAATAATAATAATTTATATCCCGCCCCTCTGCAGTGCAATCGGGGCAGCTTACAACAGTTAAAAACACCAATACATATCAATTCCCTAACACACCCTCCCCTTAAAACGATATTAAACTAGTTTTCACAACAGTGAGCATGCGCCAATGCGGGACAGCTGAGGAACTACTTTAGCGCCGGTACCGGTACAACAGTAAATGCTGTGCGATAATATGTGTTCTCATAACGTTACTATCCCGTTATCAATAGTCTAATGCGGTAACACCCATTCCCATATTGTTACGTTCCAGGGACTCGATGGGAACATTACAGGTGCTGGTGCAATAAGCTTAAGTGTCTTATTTTCGGTGAAACATAGTAGTAGTGAGGGATCTTTTTATGTCATGTTGAAAAGTACTAGGAATAAGGTTACAAGTTGGCAAAGAAATAAATTCAGCATAAATTGCTCTTCTCCGTTTTACAAGATTTTGATTTGCAGAAGGAGAGTTGAAACTTCACAATGTGGGATGTAACATGGTTACATGCTAATTAAGGCTTGGCAGATGCTTCTGAGAAGAACATGTTCTGATAATAAAAGCATCTTGTAGCACCTCTGAGACTAACTGAAAGAAAGAAACTGGCAGCATGAGCTTTTGTAGACTAGAATCTGCTTCCTGAGATGCATGAGGAACTAGACAGGTCTACGAAAACTCATGCTACTAACTTCTTTTTTTCAGTTAGTCTCAAAGGTGCTACCAGATCCCTTTGCATACTGATTTTCTAGAATAAGATGACTATTTGTCTTTGAATTTTACCATTATGTTTTGATAGGCTTTCTTTTTCAAGGCCCTCCAAATGGATTGAATAAAAGACCAAAAGTCACAGGTATGTGATACCTTTATTATGATCAACTATACTGTTCTTCATAACTCTTCATTAGGCTAGACTCTCCATCTCCATCCCATTACAAAAAATGTTCTTGGCCATCTAGACTAATGAATATTTGTGGAGATTCACAATCTTGAACATTCTTGTGAATTTATACTTGATCTTAACTAAAAGTATTGCCTGCCTGTGGATCTGGAAGTTGGAATTGGATTTGGAATTTTTGAATTTGAATTTGGAATTTGAATTTTTTTTTTTTGAACTGGAGATCAGTACAGCCACCTTTGTGTTTGGAACTGCTTTGCCAAACACTACAGTTGGCCATTCAGAGCAAATCTTACCATCAGGAAGAGATTTGTTATCCACTAAAGAGGGACTGATCAGGGGGTTACAACACTGAGTAATCTCTGTATTTGACCTTAACTGGCTCTTTTACAAGCGAAAACATAAACATTAACTTTGTAGAAAGACTATTGTATCTCTGTATGCCACCAACAAAAGTTGTGTGCTTTGTCTAAGGCTTGTTTCCTTGCAAGCTTTGTCTTTGCAGAGAAGGGAGCCCATCATCTTTTCTTTTTATCCAGGAAGGCTTTGCTGAATGCCATGTAACACCTGCACAATTGTTGTGATAACTCACCAGACATTCAATCTCCATTTTGGGACAGACTTTAAAAACAGGTTTCAGTGTCTTAAGACATCTAACCAAACTTTTGGACTTCCAGAGCTCTTTTTCTTTCCTCCCTACTTTTTTCTACTATCTAGCCTGGCAAAGATTTCTGGGGAGTCAAAAGTTGGCACATTTCTGGGTCATTATAGTTGATCTTAATAAAAAAGAATTGCTTAACTGTAGATTTTTGACCTTGAAATAATTATGAAGTTAACTCTTCATTTTGATCTACATCGGTTTTTAAAATATTTAAAATAAGTGGCTACTGTTGTAGTTTTAGATTCTGCAGATGTTTTCATTTTTTTAAATGTAATGTTTTGTGGGGATTTTTTTTTAAAGTTGTAATGCTTTTCTCTAGTAAATGTATGACTTATGCCATTAGCTGCTCTGAGCTCTCCAAAGGAAAGGTAACACAAAGATGTTTTAAAATTAAAATAAAACTTTTAAAACCCACTTTATTCCCCTGGAAAGGACAATTCTTCCCTAGATTATTATATTACTCCATAACCAGAATTAGGGATGAACCAAGATATTTTGCTGCCTGACGGAGAAGCCCAAGGGATGGCATGCATCACCTAAAGCAAGACAAGATATTTTATACACCAGGCAGAATATCTCACAAACTCTGTGCCTGACAGTAAAAGTATAATGATAATAAATAAGAAAGTAACTAACATTTTGTTGTCCTTTCATGAGACCAAAAAATCTGTTTGTTTAATGACAGGGCTGAGTGCAGAGTTGCCAGAGTGAAAGTTGGAGCCAAGTCCTGTAATAGTTGTATTGAACCAGGAATTTGCATGTCAAGCAACATCTGCTGAAATTTCCTCTTCTACACAATCATTAAAAGTACAGGAGTTGTTTCAAGTTTTGAGTCTGGCAACCCTACCCTATAATGCATTTCTAAAACAGAAAGAAATGTGCATCCAGCTTTTGTTGTGGTTGTTAACTACCCTCCAGTCAGCCCAGACTCATGGTAGCCCTGTGGATGAGAGATCTCCATGACCTATTGTCTTCCACAGCTCTGCTTAGATCCTGTAAATTCATATCTCCCTAATTAAGTCTATCAATCTAGCTTGCGGTCTTCTTCTCTTTCTGCTGCCTTCTACCTTTCCTAGCATTATTGTCTTTTCCAATGAGTCATGCCTTCTCATGATGTGGTCAAAGTACGACAATCTCAGTTTCAACATCTTGGCTTCCAGGGAGAATTCAGGCTTGATCTGTTCTAGGATCCATTTGTTTGTCTTCTTGGTCATCCACTGTATTCTCAGCACTCTTCTCCAGCACCACAGTTCAAAAGAGTTGATTTTCTTCTTATCCACTTTCCCCACTGTCCAGTTCTCACATCCATACATGGTGATGAAGAATATAATGGCTTGTTCGATTCTTAACTTTAGTGCTTAGTTGTATATCTTTACTCTTTAGGATCTTCTCTAGCTGTTTCATGGCTGCCCTTCCTAGGGGTTATTCAGACAGTGAAAATAATCCAGGATGAATCCGGATTGAATTTCTGTTGTTCACATGCATCACAAATGCACCTGATTAAGTTTTGGGCTGCCCCCCGCCCCCCCCCCCCCCCAGATTTAACCTGGGATAATTGGTATTGGGTGTTTTTCCAAGTTTATAAAAATTTTTTTGGCAGTGTGAATAACTGATGCAAGAACTGGGAGACAGTGCCACCATGTTGAGATGCCTGGCTGTGGATGGTTTCTCCATGGGGTCGCTGGCATCCTTGGGTGGGAAGCGCAGGGCTGGCGAGCACATAAGAGCAACAGGGCATGGAGAGATGAGCAGAGATGCTCATTCTGATTTTAAAAAGTAGTGTGAACAAGAAACCTGGAATGCATGAGTGAAATTATTCTCATTCAGTAAGGAGCCCTGTTTGCACAGTGGTTAAATGCCAGTACTGCAGCCACAATACTGTGAGTTCAATCCCAGGGCTCCAAGGTTAACTCAGCCTTCCATCATTTCGTAGGTCGGTAAAAAGAGTACCCAGCTTATTGGGGGCAATTGGCTTACAAATTGTAAACTGCATAGAGTGCTGAGTTCACTATTAAGCAGTAAAGGTAAAGGTAAAGGTATTCCCCATTGACAAGGTTGTCAAGTTGTGTCTGACCATAGGGAGCAACGCTCATGTCCAATACTAAGCCAAAGAGCCAGCATTGTCAGAGACCTGAGATCCTGTGGCCAGCATGACTGCACAGAACACTGTTTACCTTCCCACTGAGAAGTGGTACCTATTTATCTACTTGCATTTGCATGCTTTCTAACTGCTAGGTTGGCAGAAGCTGGGACTAGTGACGGGAGCTCACCCCATCATGCAGCACCTGGGCCTTGAACGGCCAACCTGCTGATCTTGCAATCAACAGTATTAAGCAATATAGAAATGTAAATGCTATTGCTATTCGCATCATTGCTCTAAAAAAGCCCATGTCTGAATGACCTACTAGATTTCTTCTGATTTCTTGACTGCAGTCTCCACACTGACTGCAGTCTCCAGTCTGCATCCGGCTACCCAGTGAGAGTTGTGGCCACCCAAAACAGAGATGAGGGGAAAGTTCCTCTTCAGGAATGCAAGCACCTGGGGTTGTCCAGAGACCAACAAACTTCAGTGCTTATTAATCAAGCACGATCAGTTCCTGCTTTGACACCTTTCTGGATTTCCTGCCTGAAGGGATTGTGAAAGAGAGCGAGGGAGCGCAGTGCTGCATAACCCTTCAAGGTTCAGTTCAGAATGAAAGCGGGTCCAGTCCCAGGACTCTGTCTGGGTGGATTTCATTTATCTGATGCAGGACGCAGCTCTGCTCTTTGTTCAGTTTCTTTGTTTTCATGAAGACAAGTGTGGAAAGTTTATACATACACACACACTAAAACACACACACACACACACACACACACACAATGGCCTTTCTTAAAACATTGGCTGCTTCTGCAACACCTCCCCCACCTCTCGTCACCCAGAAAACGGGTTTGATTTTGACCAGACAAGGTTGCCAGGTGGGAGGCTCACACTCTGCCTTGCAGCTTTTTGGGTGGTGTGCATGCGTGTGTGCGTCTGAAAGAAAACAGACAGGCCAGGGACTCCCTCCGCATCCAAGCCGAGTCAAGGATAACCATGCGCTGCACTCTTAACAGCAGAAAATGATTATAACCTCAGGAGAAAAGATGGGCATGTGGACTTACTGCAAATCTAGGGCCTGTTTGGGCTGGGCCAAAGTTTTGCTTCTGCCTCACTGCAAAATGTGGTTTAACTTGAGAGAGGAAAAGCCTGAGATTCCGCTTGCACAGAAATTGCTCGGAGGTGATGAATGTCTGTCCGATGGAGAAAATTAAAACAGAATGTTGCTTTCTTGGTTGGATGTGAGCCCTTGCCAGGTTTCGAAGGGTCAAATCACATGTCATGTTAAATCCAAAGTGTTCTGAGTCCCTATGTGTTTTTACTCAAAAGTAAGCATGAGTGGGGGGTGTCTACATTGAGTAGGGAAATTTTCATCTGCCTTCCCCCCAGATGTGACCTCTCCTGAATCTCCTTTCCCTGCAGCAGTTACAGAAAGGGGAGGGGGTATAGAAATTCCACTGGTGCAATTGCATAGTTTTAAAAAAAGTTTCTTGCAAAAAAATTGCAAGGTTTTTAAAAAAGTTTCTCTAACTGTTGTGCTCGAGTCAAGGCGATTTTTGGTGTATCTGTGTTTGGGTGGGTGCAGGGTTCCCAGATCTCAGTTCGTTGGACCCTTTACTCAGTTTTCAGGAAGAGTAAGGGAGAAGTGCTGCTTTTAAAAATGTGTACACACATATTTTCCTTCTTTGTTATACTTAGCGTGGATTTTCTTTTGGGTCTGAATGGCATGCTTGAATGGTTGATGCTTAATGTACCATGTTTAATGAGATCACTAGGGGCTGTCCTTTGTAACGCCATCCCTGTACTATCATCAGAGCCTGTCCTGTGTGACATTACCAGGGGTCACGCCTAGGTTTCAGATTTTGGCATTGACATTTCAGGGCTTGGGATAAGACTGACTGGGTAAAGCTGAGTTGAGGAGTTGTTACTGAGGTGTGTGTGTGCCTTCAAGTTGCCTGTTGGCTTATGGCAACCTCATGAATTCCATAGGGTTTTCTTAAGCAAGGAATACCCAGAGGTGGTTGGCCAGTTCCTTCCTCTGAATTATAACCTATCACACCTGGTATTCATTGGTGGTGGCCCATCCAAGTACTAACCAGGGGTGATCCTACTTAGCTTCCAAGATCAGACAGGATCTAGTGCATTTAGGTTATTTAACCTCTCATCCTTGCATGCTGTGGTTCAAATCAGAATCAAGACTTACTTTTAGGTAAAGAAAGAAACCCACAAACACAGAGAGCACTCCATATTTAATGTAACAAATAAATTGACCCTAAGACTTTCCATGCACACTTTTCTTGCATTGCCACATGATGCACTAGGCTTAGGATTATGTGGAGGGCAGCAAGTCAAAGGAAGATGGAACTGAACAGGGCTCAGTTCACCAAGAATCCCCCACTACCGACAGACAGACCATCTACTGTGAAAAACATAGGATGGTACCTTTACACCAAGTCAAACTGTTTTAGGGGGGTTGCAGACTGCCAGAAATAGTGTGAATTCAGTCCACTTTTAGGGTTAGGGTTAGTGCTAGGGAATCATGGGAACTGTTATTTTTCTGAGACATTGAGCCTTCTCTGTCAGACAACTCTGATGCCACAATAAAATACAGTTCCCATGGTTCCCTAACTCTAACCCTAACCCTAAAAGTGGACTGAATTCACACTATTTCTGGCAGTCTGCAACCCCCCCTTAGTTTCCACTGTAGCATTTGTTGTTATCACAATGGGATGTTTCCTCTTTTATTTTGCATTGGGAGAGGTTGCATTGCTTTGGCAAGACTGGAGAGAATAAATTAATAAATAATATATACTAACGTACTGTAGTGTTTTGAGTGTTGGACTAATGGCTCTGGAGACCAGGGTTCAATTTCTTGCTCAGACATGAAATCCACTGAGTGAGCTTGGAGAAGCCTCAGGGGAAGGCAATGGTAAATCTCCTCTGAACAAATCTTGCCAAGAAACGCCATGATAGGTTTGCCTTAGGGTCGCCATAAATTGGAAGCAACTTGAAGGCACACAAAAACAACAGAGAATAAAAAGTCAAACAATTTGTCCACTAAATCAGCTGTTGTCTACTTGGGTCTAGTGGTCTTCCCTAGTTCTGCTACTTCGCCTATTTTAAGTGGACTGACAGGAATAGAACCTGGAGGACTGTCTGGAGGACTGTCTGTATTCAAAGTATGTGCTCTACAATTGCATTGTGACCCCATCCAAGCCTGAATTCCTGTTCCTTGGCTATCTTCTCCTGAGAAATTTAAGCTTATCGCACGGCACTTACAGGAACGGGAATGGAAAAGAATGGAACGGAACGGGACAAAAGTGCATATTACTGGACAGGAGAACGCCTTCGATGCCGTCGGGAGTCCCCAAGTAATTTCCCAGCCATTCTGGCAGCCAATTTTGAAGAATGATTTTGAACCGTCTTTCAAAAATCGGCTGCCAGGAATGGCTGGGGAATGGCTTGGGGACTCCCAGCGGCATTGGTGGCGTTTGTTTGTCCAGTAACATGCGTTTTTGCCCCGTTCCATTCCGTTCCTTTCTGTTCCCATTCCTGTAAGTGCCATGCGATAAGCTTATATTATCTCCTGAAGTGTCTGTTCAGATGGGGCCACTCTTCTCCTATGTAGCGTAGCTAAGACAGAGGAAAGCAAAGCCATATCTGATCTGTTTGCCCAGTCCAAACATGTGCAAGATTCCTCTGCAGTACACGATATTTAGTCTCCCGTCTATCTCTGAATGGAATCTTGAGTCTATATGCTTCTTTTCAAGACCAAACAGCTTTTCAGGAAGCTTCAGGGTCACTTCTAAGATAGCTGCATTATCATGGCTGTAATTTATATAGCTTCTCTCTATCACCTGCAGCCTGCACCATCTGTTGGCAAGCTGGGTTCTTTTGCACCGGTTGACGCAATGCTCTTATCTGCAAACACATGTTCTCATCCCAGGTTCCTTTCAAAACTCTCCTGGATGGCCATAGCTGGGAGGAGTCGATCCTGCAGATGGCACATATATAGCTGCCAGCCTAGGCAGTTAGCTGTGACCGTGCCAACTGTGAGCTTGAGTGAATCGAGGCAGAAGATTCAAGTCATTATACCCTAAAAGAGGAAACCTGAGAGCCCCAAGTCAGCAGGATTTCAGAAGGCTGATGCTATGCACAGTTTGTACAATTCTTGCTTTCCTTGACTGTCACAAACTGGGACTGCTTCCAGCTGGTGCTCCAATCTTCTTCATGGCTGTGCAATTGCCAAAGACATTTGGTTTTCTACCAAGAGGAGGTTCTTGTGTCAAATTGCTTGGAAATCTAGTAGCTGTCTGCTCCATTCTCTCTCTCGGAGAAATCCCCTTAGGAGAAACAAAACAAATCACATGTTATAGCTAGAAAATTAATAATCTCAATCATCTCACTTTATCGCTTGTCTTTCAACTGTTTTAATCTCCAAAGTGGTTAAAATGTTTAAACAATGTTTCGAAGAACCCCAAATTACAATATAATGTAGTTAAAACATCAAAACACCAAGAGAGAAAACCACAACTAATGATATAAAAGGAAGAAATGCAGCAAATAAATTTGCGCTCCAATAAAAACCAAGGCCATTAAAAGCCTAGGAGAATAAAAGTTTTAACTTGGTCTCTGGAAAGGGAAAAGTTGACATAGCACAACTTGTAGAGAGGTATTTTTGCCTTCATTGAAGAGAAGGAATGGAATTATTTGCAGAAATTCCAATCCTAATCCTCTTTCAGGAATTTTATGTCCATACAAACTGCATATTTGCAATTCCAGGATATTCACAAACTTGTTTCTTTTTTTTAAATTTAATGTTTATTAATTTTGTACATTAAAAAACTAAAAAACACATATTATTACACATTATTACCTATTTTTATATATTGTTACTATCAACAATTCTTCTTCAAGGCCATTACTAAATGTGTTTTTTTTAACAAATCCGATTAAATATTTGAACTTTCTGTCTTGTTACTTAATTTCAAAAAATGCTTTATGGTTCTCCCCAAAAAAGAAATCATCTATATATTATTTTTTTAAGTGACTTTAGTCTTTAAACTCATATATATATATATATATATATATATATATATATATGAACTGTTTTGGGGTTTTGTGAATAATAATCTTTTTTCCTATGACCATCGTTTTTTACAATATTTTCGTAATTTTTCCCAATCTTTATCTGTCGCATCTTTAGAGCTCTTGTTGATTAATTTCATCAGTTTATTCATTTATATATTGTCTAGTGATTTGAGTAACCAATCTTCTATTGTGGGTATCTCTTTGGTTTTCCATTTTTACAAACTTGTTTCTAAAAATTATATAACCACACAATCTTATATATGTGTTTATTCAGAAAGAAGCCTATTTCCACAAAAGTCATTGACTTTTGACAGATGGGCATATGTTAGGAGTATTTTGATTGTGTATTCCTGCATGGCAGAAGATTGGACTGGATGGCCTTTGTGGTCTCTTCCAATTCTATGATGCTATGACTTAAAGCAGAAAGACCAGGGTGAATATAACATGATGGTTCTAGCACCACTTCTCAAGACTTGTTGGTTTCTGCTGATAAGAGTGTAAAGCATGGAGACAATAGATGGATATTTCGATGCCAATAAAATGGCTCCATGAGTTTTTTAAATGGTTCTTTTTAAGCCTCTTTCTTCCAGCAGCTCCAGGAATTAATTGAACAACTTCAGGCTGGCATTGAACATGATCCTGAAACTGAAGTCTCCCAAATACATGAAAGTTATTTATATCTGACAGATGAAAGGGCTTTGCCTGGTGGAGATATAGTTTAGAGAAGTATAGTCGACCCTCCTTATCCATGGATTTTTTATCCACGGATTCAAGCATCCACGGCTTGAAAATATTCAAAAATAGTATAAATTCCAAATAGCAAACTTTGATTTTTGCTATGCCATTATATTTAATGGGAGTTGAGCATCCACAGATGTTGTTATCCATGGGGAATCCTGGAACCAAACCCCACTGGACAGCAAGGACCCACTGTAAATCCTCACTTGCCTTGTTCTCACCCATGAAAACGAGCAACCCTAATATTTTTCATCTTGGCAATGTGTTTTCCTTTTGCACATTTCTAGCAAAAGTATTTGCATTTATCAGGGTTTGGGGGGAGTAGGGTGGAGGGTACATGCTACTGTTGCTGCTAACTTGTTATGTGAACTTTCACTGCACTGGGTTGTGTTATTTGATGGATCAGCCTCTCCTTTTGTGATTGCTGTGAGTGCTTTGTTTCACTAAAGGAAAAGAAATTAGTCTCAAGCAGAGAGATCTTGTTCAGATTTACAGACCTTGGTGTGGGGAGGAAGATGCTCATTGTCTCACCCATGCGCCGAAATGGGGAAATCTCATGGATTTTGCAGGAGATCTTCAAATGATTCAAGAATCAGAGTTGGCTCTACCATATTTCTTTCTTTGTTATATTTACTAGCAGAAGGGTATGCAGTCTGGCTCAGTCGTGTACCTAAGATCTCCAAAGAGATGCCTGACATTTCCTGTTTTCCTGGAATCCTCTTTTTTCTTCCAGGTTTCTTACCAGTAGTATCTCAGAGAGTCCTCTCTCATTTTCCCACCCATGAAAACTCAGGAGCCTTAGCAGCTGTGTCTTCACCTATTTCTTCTTCCTCCTCCTCCTCTTTCAGTTTCAGGAATCTTAGCAGTAGTTCTGCAAGGAAAAGTGAAGCAGGAGTGCTACTTTTATCTCCCCTTCCCCCCCAGAAACCCTATAAATAAAATTTATTATTATTATTATTACAAATGGAAAATAGACTGGAGAAAGATTAGGACCAGAGAACTGGAAGTCCTCCCTCCTCTGAACTATGGGATGTTCAGTAGGTCAACTGACACAATGAAATAGAAGATCCTTGCTTTGGGCCTAGAAAGGAAGTACATTAGTTCTTCCTTCTCCATAACACTGATGTAGACTTGAGTCAATTGACTCAGACTCAAGTTGGACTCAAGTCACTTCAATGACTTGACTTGCACTAGATGCAATAAATGACACATGGACCTGACTTGACTTAGGACTTATATATTTTTACTGACTGACTTGCTAGCATCATTCACTTTGAGCAGCAGCCAAGACCCACCCCCAAAGCATGGGGCATGTTTTTCGGAGGGGAACAGCAAATGCGTTAGACAACAGGTTTAAGGTGGAAGGATCCTTCTAAAGCTTTTGAACAGCTTTAGAAGGCTCCTCTCATGTTCAGAAAGGACAGGCTGCCAAGCAGACCTCAACCACCACTTCAAGCCCATTGCTAAATGCGTTCGCTGTTCCCTTCTGAGAAATGCATCCCACCTCCTTTTTTCTGTTAACAGTTGGATCTCAGACTTGACATTTGACTTGAGACTTGACGTGAAAGCATCTTACAAGGACTTGAGACTCAAAGTGAGACTTGAAGGTAGAGACTTGGACTTGACTTGAGACTTGGGGCAGCAGGTTTGAATGCATCATTGCTTCACAGTATATGCAAACTTGTGAATGTCATGCCTTTGGCCTTCAGAATTTAATGCAATGTCACTTAGCACCAAACACCAAAAGACCATTGGAAAGAAGGAAGGAAGGAAGGATGCAATTGACTCAATTCTCCCCAGCAGGCAAATTCCACCTGCTGCCTGCTTGCCTGCCTGCCTGCCTCTGGCTTCTTTCACATCTTCATTTATTACCCCCCTGGCGATTCATGTAGCTCAGCAGATGTCTTCCACAGAGAGGCCACTGTGATCAGTAACTGAAGACAATGGGCCCAGAGTAGAGTGAGCAGGGCTACCTAATGAATAAACATCATGCCGTTTGGAGGACACAGCTTCCTCTCTTCACATACAAAAATGAGGCCAATTGTGTGGTGGTTGTTTAAAATTCAGCCTTGGTCGGGACTTGTCTTCCCAAACTACCCTCCCCGAATCCTATTAGGTAGCTGTTGGCCAGTTTATTTATTTATTTCCTCTCCCCACCCCTGAAATGACAAGCCCATTTCTTTTCACCCCTTCCTCCTTCTTCCCAACCCCTTTCTGCCCCCCTCCATTCCCTCTTCTTCCTTCCTTTTCCTATCTCCTTGTTTCTTTCTCTCCCCATCTTTTGTGAGTCAGGCTGTGACGAATGGTAGAAAAAGGAGGGTGCTGTGAGAAACTGGAGCGGGCCATTGAGAGTGTGGGTGGTGAATGTGATCACTTTTCTCTGTTTTCTTAGGGTGGTGTTTTGTGGGGTGGGGTAGTGGGGGTCTTGGGCCTGCAAGTTGTTGTCTGGAGGCTCAAAAAGATGGAATGAGGGGTGGAGAAAGGCACCCAAGTTGGGCTACAGAACTCCCTTTTTTGTTGTTTTGTTGTGGGTGTTGGTGGCCAGAGGGTTGGGAAGAAAACCAGTGGCAACTGGACAATGAAGAATGCTTTAATACTGGAATTTTTCATCTTTGTTCTTGCCTTTTTCCAAGCAGGGGGCATTGACTTGTGAGAGGGAATAGGGCATGCCAAGCTGGGAAATGTCACTTCTTTCCCTCCCAGGGTGTAAGTCCTTTCTCTGCACAGAGAAACTGGAATGTTGCTGACTGTTGAGCCACTTCCCAGTTGAGTCTGCCATGACCTTCCATTTTTCTTCAGCTCACTGAAGCTGAAATAGTGTGTGTGTGTGTGTGTGCGTGTGTGTGAGAGAGAGAGAGAGAGAGAGAGAACAACTCTTTGAGGAAAAGGCTTAGCATGATGACCCAGTATGGCTCAATACACATTGGAAGGGATATAGAAGAGACAAGTCTCAGGGTGTTGAAAAAACATGATTTTCCTCCTTGCAATTAGCCCAGCGTGTTTTGGTTTACTATCATATAATGGCCCTACAGTTGGTTATGGCTAGACATTCATGTCAAGGGACTACCTTTAGCTTTTTTTAAATGACCCTCTTCAGGGGCTGACAAATGATAAAAGAAAGAAAAGGGGAAATACATAACAAAAAATATATATAACATGAGACAAGTTTTAATGTGCGACATCTATTTTGTGTACATATATCTTGCATTAAGATATATGTGAAATATCTTATTTTAAAAATGCCTATTAACCCAAATACACTTATTTATTTTGGTTGTTAACTGCCTTCCACTCAACTTTGACCCATGTTGACTCTATGAATGAGAGACCTCCAAGTCACCCTATCCTCAGTTGCACTGCAGATTCATGGCCATGGTTTCTTTGATTGTGTCTATCCATCTGGAATGCAATCTTCCTCTTTTCTTATTGCTCTCTACTTTACTATTTACTAATAGTCTTTTCTATTGAGTACTTTCTTCTCATGATATGGCCAAAATTTGACAATCTCAATTTAGGGGGGAAGCAGACGAGGGCCTTTGGGACGCCGCGGGACGGTGCGCTGCGGGACTGAGGCATCCGCACCGCGGCGCACCGTCGGCGCCCCTGAAAGGAGCGCTAAATCAGCGCTCCTTTCAGATGTCAGTGAAAGTGTGCCCCAAAAGCGTAGGGCGCACGTTCACTGACTTATCTGCCGCAGTGTGTGTGGACGCTGAGGCGGGAGGTTGCCCTGGGAGCGCCGGCCGTGCGGAGGGCCGGCGGCTCCGAGGACGACTTCGGGAGGAGGAAGGGGCGCTGAGCGTGCGGCTGCTCCTCATCTTCCCTGCCTCGGAGACGGCTCTATTAGCCGTCTGCTAAGGCCCTTAGTCATCTTTGCTTCCAGGAAGAGTTCAGACCGGATCTGCTCTAGGACCTGTCCATTATTCTCAGCACTCTTCTCCAGCACCACATCTCAAATGCATTGGTTTTTCCCCTATCACCTTTCTCCATTGTCCAGCTCTCACAGACATACATAGAAATGGAAAATCCACTGGCATGGACAATCCTAACTTTGGTATTTAATGATATATCTTTACACTTCAAGATCTGGTCTAGTTCCTTCGTAGCTGCCCTTCCAGGTCCTAGTCTTCTTCTGATTTCTTGACTGCAGTCTTTGCTCTGATTGATGATTGAGCCCAAGTATAGAAAATTTTGAACTATTTCAATCTCTTCATCATCTACATTAAAATTATGTAGATTGTCTGTAGTCATATTTTCTTGATGTTCAGCTGCAAACCTGTCTTTGTGCTTTCTACCTTGACCTTCTTCTTGCCATATCTCTGATATCTTCTTCTAGTATTATGTTGTCATCTGCATATTTTAGGTTGTTGATGTTTCTTCTCCCAATTTTCAAGCCTCCCTCCTCTGAGTCCAGTCCTGGTTTTCATATGATGTTCTCAGCATACAAATTAAATAGATAGGGTGATAAAATACAGCCTTGCTTGACCCCTTTCCAATTGGAAATCATTCTGTGTTTCAGTATTCTGACCTGATAGCTTCTTATCCCAAGTACAGATTACCCATCAGGACTATCAAATGATGTGGGGTACCCATTTCTTTAAGAGCAACCGTTAGTTTCTCATGATCTATACAATCAAATGCTTTGCTATAGTCAATAAAGCACAGGCTGAACTTCTTTTGAAACTCCTAGGTATATTCCATTATCCAGCGTATGTTTGTTATATGATCATAGAATCATAGAATCATAGAATCATAGAGTTGGAAGAGACCACAAGGGCCATCCAGTCCAACCCCCTGCCATGCAGGAACTCCCAATCAAAGCATCCCCGACAGATGGCCATCCAGCCTCTGCTTAAAGACCTCCAAGGAAGGAGACTCCACTACTCTCCGAGGGAGTGTGTTCCACTGTCGAACCGCCCTTACTGTCAGGAAGTTCCTCCTAATGTTGAGGTGGAATCTCTTTTCTTGCAGCTTGCATCCATTGTTTCGGGTCCTAGTCTCTGGAGCAGCAGAAAACAAGATTGTTCCCTCCTCGATATGACATCCCTTCAAATATTTAAACACGGCTATCATATCACCTCTCAGCCTTCTCTTCTCCAGGCTAAACATCCCCAGTTCCCTAAGTCATTCCTCATAGGGCTTGGTTTCCAGACCCTTCACCATTTTAGTTGCCCTCCTTTGGACACCCTCCAGTTTCTCCACATCCTTTTTGAATTGTGGTGCCCAGAACTGGACACAGTATTCCAGGTGAGGCCGGACCAAAGCAGAATAGAGTGGCACTATTACTTCTCTTGATCTAGACACTATACTTCTACTGATGCAGCCTAAAATTGCATTGGCATATGATGCCTTGTGCCTCTTCCTTTCCTAAACCCCACTTGGACATCTGGCAATTTCCCCTCCATATATGGTAAGAGTATTTGTTGTAGAATTTTAAGAACTACTTTGCTTACACGAGAAATTAATGCAATGGTTCTGTAATTGCTGTAGTTCCTGGTGTCTCCTTTCTTGGGGATTGGAATATATACTGAATGTTTCCAGACTGTGGACCATGTTTTGTTTTTCAAATTTGTTGACATATCTTAGGACGTTATCAAAAAGCGGGTATATTTTCAGATGACGTCGCATTTAAAAGCAGGTTAATCCGAACAGAAAGTAGTCAGATATTATGGGGATCTATATTATGGGGATCTTCCGAAAATAAAAAGAAACAGTTTCTGCCTACTTTCCATTCGGAGTAACCTCCTTTTAAATGCACAGGAGGTTTTCACATGGGGAAAGCTGGCTAATTAATTGCTTCCGCTTTTGCGGTAGCACTTTCACTTTAAAGCCAGCTTCTGTTTGGAGCTCCCCATGTGATAACGTCCTTAGTTAGAACTAAATGAACTTATACAAGTACCAAATATTATTTACAGTGCAACTTTAAAACTATCTACTGGGATCCCAAAATGATTGTTTCCAAAGCTTATGCCTATGTTCTTTGAGGAGTTGAAGACAGCATTACACATTTCCATTTTTCTCAATGTGTACCAAAGACATCCTTATCATAGCAATTCAGCAGCAGAATGGAAAGTTGGGGGATATATGTGAAAATTCAAGTTTTGAATTGATGGAAGCCTACATTTAGATCATGAGACTAACGTTTCAAGACTCAGTACCCAATCCATTAATTTTTTAAATCAAGGCCCTCTCATTCTGGACAAAAGGTTCTCAAGCACCCGAAATCGCAGATCTTTAAAGGAGTGGTTATATTCCAGAAAATAGACACCTGATCTTCTGTTCCTGGTATTGCTAAGATGCAGATTTTTAAGTCTCTAGATGTTTTTCCTATATGTAATTTGTTGTAGTAGCTCTTGTTAGCATACATCACATATGGAGTTCTACAAGCTGAAAATTGTGAAGTCGAAGGCTTTCACAGCCGGCATCCATAGGTTTTTGTGGGTTTTTCGGGCTGTGAGGCTGTGTTCTAGAAGAATGTATTCCTGATGTTTTGCCTGCATCTGTGGCTGGCATCTTCAGAGAAAGAACTCTGAAGATGCCAGCCACAGATGCAGGTGAAACAGGTATAGGTTTTAAAATTATGATTCACAAACTATGTTATCTTGAATGTGCACTTAAAGTTGTACTGTAAATAATATTTTGTACTTGTATATTGGGTTAATAGATGTTTTAAAACAGACATTTTACATGCATCTTGTTGCAAGTTATATGTACGCAAAGTTGATATTGCAGATTGTAAGTTTAAAGTTTCCTGTTATAATTTTTGTTGTTAATGTATTGTTCCTTTTCTTCCTTTCATCAGTCCCTGAAGAAGATGAAACACATTGAGCTAATTTGCAAGAATCATCTTTTTCTGCATCCTGAGACGTTGGCTGCATCTACACTGAAGAATTAATGCAGTTTGACGCACTGCTTAAACTGCCATGGGTCAATGTTATGGAATTCTGGGATTTGTACTTTTGGGAAATATTGAGCCTTCTATGTCAGAGAGCTCTGGTGCCACAATAAATGACAGATCTCAGGATTCCATAGGATTGAGTCATGGCAATTAAAGTGGTGTCAAACGGCATTCATTCTGCAATGTAGCGGCAGCCTTTGCCACTTCTCTGCATCCCTTCTATTGGGTGTTTCGCTTCCTCTTTTCTTTCTTTCCCCCTCAATATAAGTTGGAACCTGGAAAAGTTTCCAGTCGCCATACTGGCTGATGGATTCTGGGAGCTGTAATTCCTTAGAAAAAGTGGCATTCTCTGGCAGTAATTAAGTCCAGATGAATTTTGAAGGAAGAATGGAAATGCAGTGGCAACAGTTTCGCATGCTCCAAGTGCCCCCCATTTACCAGAGACAGTCTGGAATTTGTAGCCCACACCCCTTAGTAAATCAAATCCACATTTTGTCCCTATAATGTTCTTTATGTGTTTATAACATTTATATTCTGCCTTTATTTCAAGGTGGTTGGGTGTACATTGTCCTCCTAAGGTAGCTTAGGATGAGTGGTCCGGAGTCATCCAGTGATCTTAATGGCCAGTCTCCCCAATCCTGGTGCAACACCATAACTTCTATATTATGGTGGCTATTCATTTGGACATGGTGTCTTAAAAATAAAGTGTATATAAAAATTGCTTGAGGTGCATCTCCAGACCCATGTCTAAAAATTCTCCCCCAACAAAGGGAATCAGATATGTCTTGACTTTAGGGCACAACTCTAAATACATATGCATGAATTTCAAGTTGCCAGTGTATGGCATTCTTATATATTCCCTTAATCACCACCTCCCAAATAGGAAACACCATTGGAAGTATTTGTAGTGGCTGTTATGTAATGAGGATAAATAGACCTGCTGTATGATTCTATGGAACAATCTTGGTGTCGTTTGTTTTTTTATTTTAATTTTTATTAATTTTACAAATAAAATTACGAAGCATTTCCTAATCATTCCCCTCCCATACAATACCATATAACAAAAGGAAAGAAAAACATAGCATCATTGCACTTCTAATATTAATACATGGTTCTGGACATCATAATTGATACATAATTTAAGTCCCCTTTATAACTAACCAAAAAGAATTTAATAACTTTAGGCTAACTATCTCATGATGAATCAAAAATAAAATCCATAAAATGTTATCTAAACCAACGCTTAGTACAATAATTCTTTAATTTTCCCCAGTCTGAGTTTGTTTCTTCAATATTCTTCTTTTCTATAATGTTAGTTAGTTTGTCTAATTCAATGCTATCCATAGATTTTAAGAGCCACTCATCAATTGTTGGAACTTCCTTTTTTTTCCAGTTCTGGGCAAAAAGTATTCTAGCAGATGTAATTAAATATAGTATGCTTCTCCAATGTTTCTTTGCTTTCATATCTGTGATTTTGTTCGTCATGTTTAGGAGATAGATTTCCGGCAGAATTATGAATTTTATATCGAAGATTTTTTGAATTTCCTCATGTATGCTTTCCCAGTATTTTTTGGTTACAGGGCACTGCCACCAGACATGGTACCAATCCCCCAGTGTTTTTTTGCATTTCCAGCATTTGCCATCCTTGTTTTTGTAAATTTTTGCTAACCTAGCTGGTGTTAAGTGCCACCTAAATGCCAAAAGTCGTTGTTGTTGTTTTTAACAAGAAACTTCCCTTGGAGATCAATATAGTTTATTGCAGATTAAATCAATCCAGTTTATAGTGCAGCAAGGGAAAAAAAAAGCTTTCAGCAATGTTTTCTGCTGCTCCAGAGACATGGAGCAATGGATGTAAGCTACAGGAGAGGAGATTCCACCTAAATACGAGGAAGAACTTCCTGAGAGTAAGAGCTGTTTGACAGTGGAACACAATCCTTCAGAGTATGGTGGAGTCTCCTTTTTTGGCAGTTTTTGAACAGAGGATGGATGGCCATCTGTTTGGGTGCTTTTATGGTATATTCCTGTGCAGCAGGGAGTTGGACTGGATGGTCATTCTGGTCACTTATGACTCTATGAATATATGAGTCCCAGGCTCCATCATGCAAGAAAGGCAGTACAAATTTGTGCATATTATTGTTGTTGTGTGCCTTCAAGTAGTTTCTGACTTATGGTGACCCATAAGGCAAGCCTTATGCAGTGGGTTTCCATGGCCGAGTGAAGATTTGAAACCTGGTCTTCAGAGTTGTTGTCCAATGTTTAAACCACTACACCATCTCCTCCTCCTCCTACTTCTTTATCTCTCCCTATTAGTCGGTGAATGTCACCTGTAACAGTTCTGTCCGAGTGTGTGCTTAAATTGGAAGCAAGTGCTTAATTGGAAGGAAGCTCAATGGAAATTTAAAAGAAGTTAGAGGAGATAAAAAGAAAATCAACCCATTTCAGATGTGGTGCTGGAGAAGAGTGCTGAGGATATCATGGATGGCCAAAGAGACAAACAAATGGATCCTTGGAAAGATCAAACCTGAACTCTCCCCGGAAGCCAAGATGATTAAATTAATCATGATTTAATCATACTTTGGCCACACCATCAGAAGGCATGAATTACTGGAAAAGACAATAATGCTAGGAAAGGTAGAAGGCAGGTAGAAAGAGAAAGGTAGAAGAAAGGTAGAAAGAGAGGAGGACTGCATGCCAGATGGATAGACTCAATCAGGGAGACCATGGACCTGAATCTACAAGACCTAAGCAGAGCAGTGGCGGATAGAAGGACTTGGAAATATCTCACCCACAGGGTTTCCATGAGTAAAGGTTGACTCGAGGGCAGCTAATAACAAGAGCTTTGCAGCTTATTTTCAAATATGTATGTATGGGGCCACACAGCTACAGATCATAAACTCCTATAGACCATGATACTTTGGGTCACACTTTTTGCTGTGTTTTTAGAAAGAGATGATAGCAGATGTGGAGTAATGGAGCCCAGGCTCTGTGGGTCAAGGCACTGGGAATTTTGAGCAGCATTCCCCCTACACCTCTTGGGCTTCCTTGACTTCTTTGAGCCTAGCTGCAATCCTTACAGTAGTTGGCCCTGGAAAACTATTGCCTTGCAAAGTATTTGGGGATGATTTATTCTTGAACAGCCTGGTAAGCCCCATTGGAGACCTGCTCCTGGTGGAAAAGGAAAGTGGTGGAGAAGCAAAGCAGTGCCTTGTTGGGATGGATCAACACAGCTGCCTGTGTTTCCCCTTTGGGCCTTAGCTACAGGGACTGCTAAGATGAGTGCTTGCATTTCAAGATTTATTGCTGCACCACCTTTCTCCCACTATTCTCTTCAACAGACGTGCGTCTGTATAAGGTGATAGGAAATACGATGGTTTGGACAATCTTTATTTTAGCGTTGTGTTATATCTTTGCTTTTTATGATCTTGTCTAGCTCTTTCAGAGCTGGCTTTCCCATTCCTAGTCTTCTTCTGATTTCTTGTCTGCAATTACTTGTTCTGATCAATGATTGATCCAAGATATGGGAAATCTTTGACTACGGTATTTCTATTTCACCATCTTCCAGACTGAGTTTAGGTAAGTCCTCAGTGGCCCATAGGGCCACTTAAAATTAGTGTTTATTCAGGTCAGCTTCTATAATTTAGTAGGTGCTGGGATTGGCATTTCTCTCCCCATTGCTCAACAAAAGATAGGGCATGTTGTCTTCAGCATCTAGAGCCTCTGTCAACTCCTGCTGGGAAGCAAGATCCCCTACTGCCCCAGTCCCCATCTCTTTAGACTCAGACTGCATCTACACTGCAGAATTCACGCAGTTTGATACCACTTTAAGAGCCACAGCTCAATGCTATGGATTCTGGGACTTGTAGTTTTGTGAGATATTTAGCCTTCTCTGTCAGAGTGTTCTGGAAGAGCCAGTATGGCATAGTGGTTTGAGTGTTGGACTACAACTCTGGAGACCAGGGTTCAGTTCCCAGCTCAGCCATGAAACCCACTGGGTGACCTTGGGCAAGTCACATGCTCTCAGCCTCAGGGGAAGGCAATGACTACGCCCCTCTGAACAACTGTTGCCAAGAAAACACCACGATAGCTTCTCCCTAAGGTTGCTATAAGTTGGAAATGTAGGCACACAACAACAACAACAACAACAACAACAATAGAAAGTTCTGATGCCACAACAAACTACAGATCCCAGGATTCCATAGGATGGGTACAAGATAGTTAAAGTGGTGTCAAATCTCATTAATTCTGCAGCAGCCTCAGGGAAAACTCCACTATCAGGAGCTGCCAGTTCTTCCTCCTTTGAGTAGTCCAGGGGGTGAGTTACAACAACCTGGGTCCAAAACACACTGCAGAAATAATCCAGTTTGTGACTGTTTTAACTGCCCTAGCTCAGTGCTAGAGATTCCCCCAAGGAGTGGATGCTGTAGACAGATGCCACTGTCTGATTGTGCCACCCTTGGGGCGGAGGAATGAGTTTGTCAACCGAAAAGACACCTACTCAGTCATCCTCCACAAAACATGTCCCACACATATTGGGGAGGGGGGAGAGGTACATGCAAGGGAGGTTTGTGTGGACAGACTGGATACATGCAGCTGGTGGTCATGCAAGGGACATGGTCAACAGAACACACAGACAAACGTTACTCCAGGAGCCCCCCCCCCCCCCATCATGCCAGAAAGTGGTGTGTAGGTTTTATGCACACCTGCACAGAAGAGGTCACAAAAGCCTCTTTCTTGCAAACTACTGGGCATGCTGGCAGCAAGTGTACATGCGACGGAATGCATTTATTGTCATAATAGAGAACAGTTGCTAGGCTGCATGCATAGGGTTACAATTAGGGTTAGGGTTAGGGTTACAATTAGGGTTAGGCTTAGGGTTCTAATATTCAAGAGCACCTGCGGTGGTGCATCCACACCTGGAAGCATAGGGTGCTTTAAATTAAAGCCTGCATCGTAGGGCACATGGATTGCCGACTCAATTTCCACTGCATGTATGGTGGTGCATTTATATGACTGTTTTAAATCTCTGGTGCCTTTTTTCTGATGCACTGGTGTCACTGCATACATACACACACGTGAAGGTGCACATCTTTGTTAAAGTGATCACAATTTGTATTATTTCTGCAGTACGTTTTGGAGCCTGGTCTCCAGAGTCATAGTCCACTGCTCAAACCACTATATCATTGTGGCTCTTATATATTCTTTGAAATTTGTTGATTTGATTTGATTTGTTTTATCTGTATGTCTGATCTGTTGATCGTTAATAAAGAATGAATAATGACATTCTTTGCAATGCATTATGAGCTGTGGCTGAGACTGAATTTTGTCTCTGAGCTCCGGCTTGTTTTAAAATGAGACTCAAGGTTTGTTTGTTAGCTGGTTTTGCAATCTCCTGTGGCTGCACAATCCATACTGCATGTGTCTCTTGGGAAATTCCCAAATCCACTCGCTGGGACAGCAAACTAAAGGTTAGCTGCTGTTTCCAGCTGGGGAAGGGTCTGTGCATTGCAATGCCTTTACAACCTCTCCCAGACCCCCTCCCCAGCAGCCACCCTTGGCTTCCCTTGCCACTCCGGTGTGTCCAGCAGGAGGGGAAACAGCTCCTGTTTAATCCCGCTTGACAGCTCTTTCATCGGTGGCCTTTTTTCCTCCAGCTTTGCCCCGGCTCATCCAAGATGGCTTTGTGGTTATAATCAAAGGCTGATGAGTGATGGCCTTTGGGGAAAGGGCTGTGGGAGGAGAAGGGGAGGAAAGGATGTCACAGGAGCCCAAGGAAGACCTCCTTGCCCTTTGGGGACTGCCAGGAGGAGCTGCCTGGGGAGCTGCGATACCACTGGGAAGGCAGGTGCTAGTCCAAGGGGGCTGGCGGTGAGGCAGGAGGGATGCGGTGCCTCTTTGTTCTCCGTCCCTCCCATCCTTTCCAGACTCCACAGGTGTGCATTGTGGGTGGCAGGCAGATCTGGTAGCCGGATCAGGCCAGCAATTTCCCACCAGTTTGGTGAGACGGAGGAGGAGAAGGAGAGGTGGGGGACCAACCTGCCTTCCCTTCTCGCACCTTGAATATTCATGGCTTGTTGGTGAGCAGGTCCTGTTTTGGCAGGTGAAAACAGCAGAGGCCATTGTCTCCCTTCCTTTCATGAGGCCCTGTCTTGCTTAAGGCCATTTCCAATCTGATTTTGAGACTCATGTTCAGTTTCTTGGGTCCTCTTTCTCTCTTCTTTTCCCTGCAATTGACACTGACTCTGTTGATTGCAAGATCGGCAGGTTGGCAGTTCAAGGCCCGGGTACTGCATGATGGGGTGAGCTCCTGTCACTAGTCCCAGCTTCTGCCAATCTAGCAGTTTGAAAGTATGCAAATGTAAGTAGTTAAATAGGTGCCATTTTGGTGGGAAGGTAACACTGTGCTGTGCAATCATACTGGCCACATGATCACAGAATAGTCCTTGGACAATGCTGGCTCTTCGGTTTAGTAACGGAGATGAGCACCGCCACCTACGGTCGGACATGACTTGATAACCTTCTCAATGGAGAATATCTTTACCTTTACCATATTTCTGGCCTATTTGCCTGTGTGTATGTGTGTATGTATGAGTGAGAGAAAGTTTATAGAATCATAGAATCATAGAGTTGGATGAGAGAGACCACAAGGGCCATCCAGTCCAACCCCCCTGCCATGCAGGAATACAGAACCAAAGCACCCCAAAAAGATGGCCATCCAGCTTCTGTTTAAAAACCTCCAAAGACGGAGACACCAGCACACTCTGACGGCATGTGTTCCACTGTCAAGCAGCTCTTACTGTCAAGAAGTTTTTCCTCACGTTTTGGTGGAATCTCTTTTCCTGCAGCTTGAATCCATTGCTCTGTGTCCTAGTCTCTGGAGCAGCAGAAAACAAGCTTGCTCTATCTTCAATCTGACATCCCTTCAAATATTTAAACAGGGCTACCATATCACCTCTTAACCGTCTCTTCTCCAGAACATATTCAGCTCCCAAAGTCTCTCCTCATAAGGCATGATTTCCAGGCCCTTCACCATTTTGGTTGCCCTCCTCTGGACACGCTCCAGCTTCTAAACATCCTTTTTGAATTGTGGTGCCCAGAACTGGTCACAGTATTCAAGGTGAGTCCTGACCAAAGCAGAAAAGAGTGGCATTGTTGCTTCCCTTGATCTAGACACTATACTTCTTTGATGCAGGGTAGAATCACATTGGCTTTTTCAGCTGCCACATCACACTGTTGAACTCATGTTCAATTTGTGGTATACTATGACTTCTAGATCCTTTTCACATGTACTGTTGTTCAGCCAGGTGTCCTCCATCCTATATCTATGCATTTCATTTTTGATGGATAACTCCACAAAGTGGGGGATCAAAAGATAATGTCTTTCACGGAATTTTAGTTCTTGGGTAGCCAGCTTTACATAATTATTGTACAATCCTCCTCTTGTCCATTTGATGCACCACTTTTTTTTCACAACAACCCTGCTACATAGCTTGTGCTGAGAGAGGATGACTGGATCAGTTTTACCCAGTGAATTTCATGGCCCAGTGCGGACTAGAATCCAGATTTCCCAGGTCCTAGTAGACAGTGTGGTTCCCAACCTTTTCTGTGTCTCACATCCCTAGGAAATGCTTTGTTAATGTTTGCATGCCCTTCTAAAGCAATACAGTTAGCCCTCTGTATATATGGATTTTTTTATCCACGGATTCAACCATCCACAGCTTGAAAATATTCAAAAATAATCTAAATTCCAAAGACGAACCTTGTTTTTGCCATTTTATATAAGGGATACTATTTCACTATGCCATTTTATTCAATGAGACTTGAGCATCTATGGATTTTGGTAACCACAGGGGGGTCCTGGAACCAAACCTCAATGGATACCAAGTGCCCTCTCTGTATCACATTTGTAGATGAACAAGTCTAACTTCTAATTTTTTGAACCGCAAATTGAACCACATACAACACTGCAGGTGAACAAACTGATCTTTAAAAAAATAAGCTTTTGACTCAATGCATTAATAGAAATCTAAATTGAGCAATTAGATTCTAATTTATTCAGAAAAAAATGGAGGGATGACTTGTGAGTAGTCATTCAAGGACACATCCCCTGAAATTCCATCTTGCACCTCCTGCGGTTTTAGGCACCCGAAGTTGGGAACAACTGCAGCAGAACAATCTAACCACTATGCCAGACTGTTTCTCACACTACCCTGAGATGCTTAAAGCTGAAAACAGGGTGCAAAGAGAAAACAAGAGAAAAGACAGGAAAGGGAGGAAATCCCCTTCATGTTCCTGATCCTATTTGTGCCTCTGCACTTTCTGTTTTTGTTTTGGGTAGTGGTGGGGAAATAATCATAGAACAAGTTATATGACTAGTGCCTTATGTAGTTTGTGAACTAGATAATGCCATAATACTGTACTATATGGCAAATCAAATCTGCCCATGGGGTGATCTTGCTTCTGGGGAGTGAAGACAATTGAAAGTGAGGGTACATGGGGACGATGTAAAGTGAATATATGAACAATTTCAGGAGTGCTGAAAAATCTCTTATATAGCCACAAAAGATTTAGCCATGCCACAAATCTTTATAGAAAAAACTCAGCCCTACTTAAGACTAACCAGAATTTAAGATGCAGCAAAAAAGCTCCCTAAATGTTATGCAGAGCTCTTTCCTAATAAAAACAAATGAACATAAGATTTCCACAAAATTCTTTCCCTTTAGAGCAGATGAGCTGTGAGAGACATGAACATGCCTTGCAGGAAACAAATATTTTTTGTCTCATCTGAATGCACACTTCAACCAAGATGGTTGGAAGAAAATCTTCATGCTGATTCCTGCATTTCCTGCCTTGAGAAGTTCCTTAAATTGTCAAATATTTTGAAACTCAGCATCTCAACAGCCTAAGAACACATGTTAGCTCATAAACCTGGGATTCTCTTATCTCAAAAGGGCATGTCCACCAATTAACTTATCTATTGACAACCAAAGAACAGCTTCTTTTATCTAGATGAGTTCCTTATGTTGGAGTAATGGAGAGATTTGCAGTACTCCAAAAGCAGTGGCACATTTGGTCTTGCGATAGATAAAGCAAACAAGTGTCCAAGAGAGTAGGCAGGTAGAAATGTGCCCTGTCCATATATTTTCCCCTCCCAAAAGCTTCTGAAAGAAGAAAAAGCCTCATCAGAATGCAGGGTAAAAAAATTAAGCTTGGAAAAATTACTTTGTGCCCTATAGATCTAGGAACCATGTGCACCAAGATGGACCTCCTTTCCTGTGTGTGCTCTTTTGCATCATAGTCATCATTAGTGGCCATGCAATTGGGGATCTTGGAAATTTGTTGTTTGTTGTTAACTTCCCTTGAGTCAATCTTGACTCATGGCAACCCTAAGGATGAGATATCTCCAAGAAGACCCTCTGTCCTCCACTGCTCTGCCTAATTCCTGTAATCCCATATCCGTGACCTCCTTAATAGAGTCCATCCATCTAGCATGTAGCCTTCCTCTCTTCCTACTTCCCTCCACCTTTCACAGCATTATCGTCTTTTCCAAAGAGTCCTCTCTTCTCATGATGTGTCTGAAGTACGACAGCCTCAGTTTGGTCATCTTAGCTTCCAGGGAGGTTTCTGGCTTGATCTGCTCTAGGACCCATTTGTTTGTCCTTTTGGCTGTCCATGGGATCTTCTCCAGCACCACATTCTCTCAAATGCATTGATATTCTTCCTATCATCTTTCTTAACTGTCCAGCTTTCACATCCATCCATGGTCGTAGGAAATACAATGGCTTGTATGATTCTAACTTTTGTACTGAGTTGTATATCTTTGCATTTTAGAATCTTTTCTAGTTCTTTCATAGCCACCCTCCCCATTCTTAATCTTCTCCTGATTTCCTGACTGCAGCCCCCATTTCTATCAAGGTTTGATCCCAGGTATGAGAAGTCCTTTACTATTTCTATTTCTTCATTGTCTAGGTTGAACTTCTAAAGATCCTAAGTGGTCATTATTTTTGTTTTTTTGATGTTCAACATTAAGCCTGTCTTGCACTTTCTTCTTTGATCTTAGTAGGTGTTCCAGGTCTGTGAAGTTTTCTGCTAGTATTATGGTGTCATAGATTGTTGATATTCCTTCCTCCTATTTTCACTCCTCCTTCTTCTGTGTCCAAGCCTACTTTCCTTACAATATGTTCTGCATATAAGTTCAACAGATAGGGTGATAGGATGCAGCCTTGTCTGACCCCTTTGACAGTTGGGAACCATTCTGTGTTCTGTTCTGACAGTAGACTCCTGTCCTGAGTACAGATTCCCCATTAGGGCTATCAGATGTGTTGGCACTCCCATCATGTCTTTAAGGGCCTTCCATAGCCTTTCATGATCTATGCAATCAAAGGCTTTGATATAGGACCTTATCAAACGCTGGCCACGAAGCGAAAAGTAAGCGAAAACTAACCAAAGTAAGAATAAATGCAGTTCTATACCGAAACTGCATTCCTCTGCCTCTGCCTCTGCATTACAAGATGCTCGGGGTAGTCTCTGGACTCATCCTGGAAAAGGAGGACGCCTGGCCAGCCAGCCCTGCAACCGTGGGATCTCTGCCCTCCCAGCGCCTCACTCACCGTCCTTCATTGGCAGAGGAGAAGCTGGAGCGAGCGGAGGAGGCGCCTCTTTCCCACCCGGATCCTCTCTGGCAGGGAAGGCTGGGAAGGAGGATCAGCGACCTCTGGAGGAGAGAAAGTCAGACACCCAGGAGGCGCCTCTCACTCGGGAGAGCCAGCTCTCACCTGAGGAGGAGGAAGAGGAGGAGGAGGGTGAGGGTGCTGGCGCTCCCTGAGTCGCGGAGCTGGCCAGGGAAGGCTGGTGGAGGAGGAGGCCATTGCGCAATGCTTCCGAAAGCTCCCTTTTACTTCCACTAAAAACCGAATGTCAAAAGATCCCCTTTCACTTCGGATCATGGGGGGAAAAACATATTAGCTTTGGATTGCCTTTGGATATGTGTAAACACACGGGGAAAAAAAAGTATTAGCTTTGGATTGCCTTTGGATATGTGTAAACACACGGAAAAAAAATACGTATTAGCTTTGGATTGCCTTTGGATACTTTCTCCTTGGGACCCCGTGTGATAAGGTCCATAGTCTATAAAGCACATGCTGATTTTCTTTTGGAATTCCCTGGTGTGCTCCATTAGCCATCGTATATTTGCAATGTGATCCCTGGTGCCTCTTCCTTTCCTGAACCTCGCTTGGACCTCTGGGATTTTTCTCTCCATGTATGGTTGGAGTCTATGTTGCAGAATTTTGAGTATAATTTTGCTTGCATGGGAGATCAGTGCTCTGGCCGTATAGTTGTTGTTTCTGTCTCCTTTTTTGTGGATGGGGATGTATATTGTCCCAAAAAGTAAAATTTAAAGCTCAGAAACTAGAGCTGATGGTTTATCAAGGAGTAGGGTCAGGATGTGTCCCAAAAGTGGTGAATCCTTTCTTTCAAAAGTTGTCAAGGGAAACCCTGTTTTAAAAACAAAGTACTGTTAGGTCTTATTTACACAAGGACTGTATCCTGGCTCTTGTGTATAGTAGCCCTGCCCTGGTCTGATCCCATACCCAGAGTGACCAGATGTCATAACCACAAAGGTAGACAAGGCACTGCAAAATGTAGGACATTCAAGAAAAACGTAGGACACGACAAAAGAAAAGCTGAAAACACTAATGTAAATATAAATTCATTTCATTCATTCATTTAGTTACAGCAATTTACAGATATATACTGTATGCTATTATGTACTCAGCCATATTTTTCTGATGAACTTATCACCATTAAAATCACCCTTCCTTATCCTTGGTTTTCTCTTTTGTGGTGGGTGGGTGGGAGTTGTTTGAAAAAATGATCCACGTTGAGTGTCAAACATGATCAAAATGGAAGACATTCTGGAATTCCTCCCAGACAGAAGGTTGAAATGTAGGACATGTCCAGGAAAAGGAGGATGTCTGGTTGCCCTGCCCCATACCACAACATACACATTTTAATCCAAACTCACACCAGCCTTGAAAGCAAAATGGTACCCCATCATGAAGTCATATTGATGCAAGAGGGCATTTTTACCATGGGCATGTGTCTGTTGTATTGGATTATTTTTGAACACATGACTGCAGAGTCTGCAGAGAGGGTTGTTCCCAATATAGTTGTGCATATTCACACAAACCAATGGCCTTTTTTTCCTATCTTTCTTACCACCCATCTGCACTCCCATTGGATTGGGTGTATACCTGGATGGTTCTCACATGTGTTTCCTCTACCCCTGCTAATAGTGGATGTTCACTTGCCCTGATCATCTTTGCATACATTCACCGTCTATTTTTTTTTGGAGGGGGGGATGGAAATGGAATTCACACTGGAGTTGGTCCTGTTAGTTTGTCCCTTACTCCAATAAAATAAAATAAAATAAAATAAAATAAAATAAAAATCTACCATGGAGTGTAAATGGCTGGACATTGCCCTTTTTAGCCAAGCAAGAGCCCTGGTGACTCCATACCAGGCGATCACAAGTTAGTGGTTACCTACATCTTGTTTCAGGAGCAGTGTTGGGAGTAACAGCTGGAACCATTCATTGGTAGCCCAGATTTTTATTCACCACTGATGGGATTACCCTTACCAACGTAATGAGGATTAGTACAAGGTTTTTGTGATGCCAGTAAAGTCAGGCAAGAAATGGTTTGACACTTTCCATATGCCTCGATCCACCATGTTTGCCATTGTGGAAACACTTTGTCCAACCATCCAGAAAAAGAACACAATCATGAGGTGGGCCATCCCCGTGGAAGAAAGAATTGCTCTAAATGTTTGGATGCTTGCAAATCATTGTATTTCTCAGTCTCCAGCCAATTAGTTTGGACTTAGATGCTCAACAGTTGCTTAATTTTTAACTAGAAGTAGGTATGGTGATGGAATTGATGATTCGGTCTCTCACTATTTTCCTGGGAAACATCCAAGAGGTGTGGGGTAAGGGCAACTTTTGCAATCCTTGCTTTCAAATTCTAAAGCTATGTGTAAGTTGCCATTATTTTCCTTTCCCCTCCTCTTTTTCTTTTTGCAGATAACTGAAAGCTTCTCCCTTTTGGGACTTTCACAAGTGGTGGAAGAAGTTTACGGCTGCCATTGTCAGACTGTTTCTCCAATTAGCCAAGACAGAAGATTCATCAGCAGAAAGCACACCTACTCCATCCTTCTTTAGAAGACCACTGATCACATTGGGTGCTTTATTGATGTAGAAATTGGATGGAGTGGGAAAAATCATGATTCCTACATTTTCCTTAACCCAGCTATATAAGAGATTATTCATGTGAGGGTCTTTGTTCCTGGAAGTTCAACAATAACTATGTGGGTGGACAGCAACAAATTAGTCTGCCACTACTCATGGATTAGGCATATCCTATTAGAAAGTGGTGGATGAAGCAATAGTTAGGTATGCCCACAGAGAAACAGGCTAAATCCAATAAACACTTGAATCTTCCAAAGAACATACTTAAAAGGGCATTTGAAAGCTCAGTGGGCTTGCCTAACTGCATTTCTGGAGTTTCTGGAAGAGAATGCTACCTCTGTAATAATGTCAGAGACTAGAACACGGAGCAGTGGATTCACGCTACAGGAAAAAAAGATTCCACCTAAACATTAGAAAAAACTTTCTGACAGTAAGAGCCGTTCGACAATAGAAGATGCTGCCTTGAAGTGTAGAGTCTCCTTTGGAAGTTTTTAAACAGAGACTGGATAACCATCTGTTGGGTTTGCTTTGATTCTGTGTTCCTACATGGTGGAATGGGTTGGATTGAATAGCCTATGTGGTCTCTTCCTACTCCATGATTCTGTGATAGTATCATAGGGTTGGAAGGGACCACAGGAATACACACTTAAAGCACCCCTGAAAGATTCCCAACCAACTCTATTTAAAGACTTCCAAAGATGGAGAGTCTACCAGCCTCTGGGGTCAATCAGTTCAGGTAGTTGTGATCCAAAGTACAGTGGATACCCACCAAAATTCATGGATGCTCAAGTCCCATTAAATATAATGGCATAATAAAATGGTGTTCCTTATATAAAATGGCAAAATCAAGGCTTGCTTTTTGAAATTCATATATTTTAAAAAGATTTTCAAGCCCTGGATGCTTTACCCAGGGGATAAAGAATCTGTGGCTAAATTTCCCAAACTGTGAAATAAATCTGTACACTATTGTTAAAAGGACTGTACTGTTAACTTCTAGGGATGGGGAGAGGTGAGATGAATATACCTTGAAGAGCTTTACTGCATGTGCACCAACACCTGAGAGTGAGCCAATGGCATCTGTAACATCTCCCTCAGTGACTGCACTTTATCACAGATGGGTATCAGAAACAAATACCATCGCTCTTACCTAATGAAGGACACTTGGCATATGTGTGAATATAAAACCCTGGAACCAAGTTTTCCTTGCCATAATCCAAAATTCCCTTGGCATAGCACATGTGTGTGGCACAGTTAGTTGCTCTTTCCATGTGCTTGCCTGCCAAAGAAACTTGTTTTCCCTGAATACCCAAGTCAATCAAATTCATGAATAAGAATTCAAATAAATATTCCCAGTAATATTTACTTGGCAGCCCCTGGTCCCATCTCCACACCTTAACTCCTTTCCATGTGCAAGGGTGGAGTCAAGGACATGGCTGATGACTTTTGCAGTTGCCCAAGGGATTGGAATGAGATTTTGTCTGACATGAACATTGAGGACAGCCTTTTGCTGCCCTCACAGTTTGTATAAGCTTATTGGTGAGTTACACTTAGATCCCAATTTTCTTCCAATGAGATCAAGACAGCTTACTTGGGTCTCTTCATCATCATAACAGGAAAAGAGATTTCACTTAACATTAGGAAGAACTTCCTGACAGTAAGAGCTGTTTGACAGTGAGAAACACTCCCTCAGAGTGTGGCAGAATCTCTTTCTTTGAAGGTTTTTATACAGGGGCTGGATGGACATCTGTTGGGAATGCTTTGATTGTATATTTCTACTAAGCTTATCACACCGCACTTAAGGAACTGGAATGGAATCGGAAGGGAACGGAACGGGGCAAAAACATATTTTACTGTATGGGAGAATGCCACTGATGCTGCCGGGAGTCCCCGATCCATTCCACAGTTGTTCCTGGCAGCCGATTTTTGAAGGACGATTTTGAACCGTCCTTCAAAAATCAGCTGCCAGGAACGGCTGGGAAACACCTTGGGGACTCCCGGCAACATCGGTGGCATTCTCCCGTGCAGTAAAATATGTTTTTGCCCTGTTCCGTTCCGTTCCCTTCCCTTCCCTTCCCATCCATTCCATTCCCATTCTTGTAAGTGTTGTGCTATAAGCTTAGACATGTTGGTTAGACTAGCTGGCCTTTGTTGTCTCTTGCAGCTCTATGAATCTATGAACAATCTTGTAAGGTAGATCAAATTGATGGAGAGAGAGTTGAGAGAGTGTCTCAGTCAAGGAGTCCCATGGAAAACCTGAACCTGCCAAGGTTTTAATTCAATGCTCTAACCACTACATTAAGTCTTGTTTGTTTTTTGGTTTACTTTACACTTTGTTTTAACTGTGGTAACTGATTAAACCATCATGCACTGAACTTTTCTAGCCAAGTTAACAGTCAGTTGATGTGAAGCTGAGGGCAACCTAAACTATTTTTCTTAGGTCAGGGATGGACAAAGGATGGGTTGCATGTGGCCTCCTAGAGCCCCCAGGGGCCAAATGTGTCTTTTTTTTTTTTTTTGCAAAACTTTTATTTTTGGCCACCAAATGCTCCAAAATGTCCACTAGGGGGCAAGGGATGCATTTCCATCACTACATTTTGCAGGGCCCCTGGGCCAATTTAGACCCAGGAAAGCAATTTTTGGAAACCCAAAAGATGGTGACAGTGGTCTCCTAGAGGGCTAACATGACCGCCTAGATCTCCCCAGTAGCCCATCCTTGATTTAGGTGCCTGTGATGAAAATTGAAATTTTTCCAGCACCTGGAATCATAGAGTTTGAAGAGAGCCCAAAGTCCATCCAGTCCAACCCCCTGCCATGTAGGACTACACAATCAAAGCATCCCTGACAGATGGCTATCCAACCTCTGTTTAAAAACTTCCAAAGAAGGAGACTCCATCACACTCTGAGGGATTGTGTTCTACTATTGAACAGCTCTTACCGTCAGGAAGTTCCTCCTAATGTTGAGGTGGAATCTCTTTTCCTGTAGCTTGCATCCATTGTTCTGGATCCTATTCTCTGGAGCAGCAGAAAACAAGCTTGCTCCATCCTCAATGTGACACCTCTTCAAATAGTTAAACAGGGCTATCATAGCACTTCATAACCTTCTCTTCTCCAGCTCCCTAAGTCTCTGCTCATAAGACATAATTTCCAGACCCTTCACCATTATGGTTGCTCTCCTCTGGACACCTGCCCTTAAAAAAGACAAATAACCTTATTGCATGGCACTTACAGGAATGGGAACGGAAAGGAATGGAACAGAATGAGGCAAAAATGCATGCTACAGCCCAGAGGAACACCACTGATGCCGCCGGGAGTTCCCGAGCCGTTTCCCAGCTGTTCCTGGCAGCCAATTTTTGAAGGACGGTTCAAAATCATTCTTCAAAATCAGCTGCCAGGAACAGCTGGGGAACGGCTTGGGGACTCCCAGTGGCATCGGTGGTGTTCTCCTGTGCAGTAACATGTGTTCTCGACCTGTTCCGTTCCTTTCCTTTCTGTTCCATTCCCATTCCTGCAAGTGTCTTGTGATAAGGTTAAAAGTATTGCAGTGTCAGGGAAATACTACTGGAACTTTGGAAGAAACAGTCTGCATGTTTCCATCGGTCAAGGTATTTGTATCCCCTGTAGAGGAGGGTTCAACAAAGTGTGGTGCAGATCCTTTTTCTGGTCCATCAAAAAGGTGAATTTTCAATCCTGGATGCATCCAAAAGTAGCAACCAAAAGAGGTGGGTCTCTGACAATGTCTATAATCAAAAACAGTTCCAGCTCCTTCCACATTTGTTCTCCCACTTTCCCTTCCTTCATTCCTATTTGCATTTTGCATTCTGAGTAGCCTGTGCAGCCCCCAGAGAACACAAAATTCAGAGACCAGCTTATGTTGCCCACCTCTGCTATAGAGCAAGAGTTGGGATTGGGGAACAGGGTGGCTAGATGTCCTCCTTTTCCAGGACATATCCTACATTTCAGCCTTCTGTCCAGGAGGAATTCCAAAATGTCCTCCATTTTGAGCATGGCTAAAAACCATGCATTTATATTTATATGAGTATTTTTAGCTTTTATTTTGTCGTGTCCTACATTTTGCGGTGCCTTGTCCTCCTTTGTGGTTATAACATCTGGTCACCCTGTTGGGAAACCTCTTCCGGCCCTGAAGGTCAACTTGAATTTCACCAAACTTTCTTTGAAGAATTTGTAAATTCTTGCAAATAATCCAGTGGTGGGTGGAGCTGAGACAAAAGCCACTAGCATATTTTGGCTTAAAGCTCTCAGTGTCAGTAACTAAGCCTGGGGAGAGGGCATCCGAAATAGCTGGGAAGGTATCTGTACTCTTGAGCAGCTTTCCCCTGACCACTCCAGCTGTTCCAAACTGGAGTGCCAATTGCTGCCATACATGCTGTCTGGGGATGGTGAGGGTTGTAGTCCAGCACATCTGGAGGGTAGTGGGTTGGAGAAGGCTGCTCAAGGTGAAAGGAAATTGCCAGTAATCCTAGTCTGGTGACTCCAGGTGCCAGCTCTTCCCAGAGTGAGCCTTTAAAATGCAAGGCGCTCCCCCATCTCCAAGTGCACCCCCTCCTACTCCATTCCTCCATTCTGTGTCGTGTGATTTAATATTATTGCAATGTCTACAGTGCACCAGCGCAGTACACCTACTGGCAGAGAGCCCAAGTGGAAAGCTATAAAGGGAAGGCATAAGCATTTTTAAAGCAGAGCCCAACTGAATAAACAATGGAAAGCAAATGAACCACACCATTTTCCATCTCTCCCTTTTCTCTGGTGCAGGACTCGGTCATTAAACAAATTGAACCTGAGACAGGTGAGGGATCTGGCCTTCATCCTAACCAACAGCGGTGGTTGCACATTTTGCCCTCCCTTCCTATCGGCTCCTTTGGACCGGGTGGAGGGACTGCCTAATAAATAACAGGCAGCGTGCTGGGATTACGCTCCCCCAGAAAAGGCACTTTGAGCTTCCTGAAGTATGCTGGAGTTAGACATGGGAGCAGTCATTCAGCCTCCAAGGCAATATGCTTTCTCTGCCACTAACTTGGAAAAGCTACTTTCTTTTTCATGGTCTCTGCGATTCACACAAATCAGTTAACCTGTGTCTGTGCAGTGCATCTTTCTAGACCAGTGATTTCCAAAGTAGGCGGTATGGGGAGCGGTGGAAAGATCCAGGGTGACAGTGAAGGAAAAAGGAGGAAAAAGACAGCAGCTGGGAGTTGGTGAAGGAAAAGGGGTGCAGCAGGGAGGCCTTCAGTCAAAGTATTGGCATGCAAGAAAGGCAAGGGGAACCAGCAGCCTTTAGGACCATGGCTGGGATGGACGCTGCATGAAATCTCTTTCCAGGGTCCCTTAAAACTACCATGAAGCTTCACTGATTGCTTTGTATGGTGGTTTCTTCTGCTCTTTGCTTGCCCATGCAAGCTCACTCCCTTAGTCATGTCTTTCATTAGTGGCGATGGAGTTTGGAAAACTCTTGCAAGACTTGGACACAGGGCATCGCTTCTGTGGCTCAGAGTGGTGCCATTTGGGGACAGACTGACTGGAGTGAAGAATTAGAGTCCATGGTGGCAGTGGGGGGGGGGGGGAGGAAGTGGCAGCAAAAAGGAACTGTCAAATTTGGGCCCCTGCTTAAGCTCTGGGAGCTTTGAGGGGACTTGGCTGGCAGGTTGGAGCGGCACTGCTGCTCCTGCTTTCTTTTGTCGGACAGGATGAGAGAAGAAGTAGCAGAAGAAACAATAATGTTGTGGGGGAGGGAGACAACCTGAAATTGTGTGGGGAAGACATGTCTTTGAGGAAGGAAGAGAAGGAGTTTTGTTTGTTTAACTGCCTTCTTGTCAATCTTGACCCATGGTGACCCTATGGATGAGACATCTCCAGCCCCCCCTCCTCTACTGCTCTGCCTAACTCCTGCAAACTCATATTCGTGGTCTCTTTAGCATGTGGTCTTCCTGCCTCTCTTTCTACTTCCCTCCACCTTTTCTAACATTATTGTCTTTTCCAACGATTCATGCCTTCTCATGATGTGTCCAAAGTACAACAGTCTAAGGGGGGAAGCAGACGAGGGCGTTCGGGACGCCGCGGGACGGTGCGCCGCTGGAGCGACGCATCTGCACTGCGGCGCACCGTCGACGCCCCTGAAAGGAGTGCTAAATCAGCGCTCCTTTCAGATGTCAGTGAAAGTGCGCCCCAAAAGTGTAGGGCGCACTTTCACTGACTTATCTGCCGCAGCGTGTGCGGATGCTGCGGCGGGAGGTTGCCCTCGGAGCGCCGGCCGTGCGGAGGGCCGGCAGCTCTGAGGGAAACCTTGGGAGGAGGAAGAGGCGCCGAGCATGCAGCTGCCCCTCCTCTTCCCTTCCTCGGAGACGGCTCTATTAGCCGTCTGCCGAGGCCCTAAGTCTTGTCATCTTGGCTTCTAGGGATATTTCTGGCTTGATCTGCTCTAGGACCCATTTGTTTGTCCTTTTGTTTTTTTAATTTTTTTTATTATAATAAACACATATAAAATATACATTACATACATTACATACATTACATAACAATACAACACATGGCATACCAACTAAAACATATTTCACATACTACAAAACATTACCTCTCCCATACTCGTCAAACATAACTATCATACGTTTCAATATCTATACCTTAAATCTATACCTTAATTATCATACGTTTCAATATCTATATCTTAAAATGTACTCCCATCCTAAAGACAGCCCCAGATTCATTTTCAGGCAAGCCCACTGGGTGTGGGTATGTATTAACTTCCAGTTAGTGTAGACATTGCTCAGCTAGATGGACCATTGGTCTAAGTCAGCCTTTTTTGAAAACAGGTATTATGTATGTGTGTTTGGGGTAGGGATGAAAGTCAAGAGTTCTTCCCTTCAGCCTCTTGCTGACTGGGAAAATTTGGAAACAAATTACTGCAAAAAATAATTTAGAAAAGGAAACAGCTGTTGTAGAAAAACTTTTCGCTGTTTCCCTTTGGGATGCTTGCTTGAACTGGAGGGTCAAGGTGCATGCATTCAAAAATCTGCTGTGACTCTGTACAGCTGGGTAAGAAACTGTCTACCAGGATGAAAAGATCAAGATGGTGATGATGGTGAACAGGGTTATGATGAGCAGGAGTTTTCTCAGCCATTTTAGAGCTGGTGGAGCACTTCTTTCCATCTATAGAAAGTAGGCAGGAAAAGATGTTGATATACTTTTCACTATGGGGCAAATGACTTCAAGAGGGGCAAAGTGGGAAAATGCAGGGAGGAGAATTTAAAATTCCCCCCCACAGTGCTGTGGTTCAGGTTTGAATTATCTCCTCCCGAAGTTGCTTTTGTTATTGTTGTTAATTGCCCTTGAGTCAATCTTGACTCATGGTGACCCTATGGATGAGACATCTCCAAGAAGACCCCCTGTCCTCCACTGCTCTGCTAAATTCCTGCAACCCCTTAATAAATACCTATGACCACCTTCATAGAGTCCATCCATCTGGCATGTGGCCTTCCTCTCTTCCTACCTCCCTCCAATTTTCCCAGCATTATTGTCTTTCCCCAAAGAGTCCTCCCTTCTCATGATGTGTCCTACTCATGATGTATCCTCCTTTCGTGTGTGAGCTCTTTTGCATCATAGTCATCATACTGGCCATGCTATTAGGGATTTTGGAAATTTGTTGTTTGTTTTTAACTGCCCTTGAGACAATCTCGACTCATGGCGACCCTATGGATGAGACATCTCCAAGAAGACCCTCTGTCCTCCACTGCTCTGTTTAATTCCTGCAACCCCTTAATACCTGTGATGTCCTTAATAGAGTCCATCCACCTGGCATGTGGCCTTCCTCTCTTCCTACTTCCCTCCACCTTCCCCAGCATTATTGTTTTTCCCAATGAGTCCTCCCTTCTCATGATGTGTCTGAAGTATGACAGCCTCAGTTTGGTCATCTTGGCTTCTAGGGATATCTCTGGCGTGATCTGCTCTAGGACTCATTTTTTTTGTCCTTTTGGTGTCCATGGGATCCTCAGCACTCTTCTCCAGCCCCACATTCTCTCAAATGCATTGATTTTCTTCTTATCATATTTCTTAACTGTCCAGCTCTCACATCCATCCATGGTAATAGGGAATACAATGATTTGTATGATTCTAACTTTTGTGCTGAGTTGTAGATTTTGCATTTTAGGATCTTTTCTAGTTCTTTCATAGCCGCCCTCCCCATTCTTAATCGTCTTCTGATTTCCTGACTGCAGTCCCCATTTCTATCAATGTTTGATCCAGATAGGAATTCTTTTACTATTTCTATTTCTTCAACGTTTAGGTTGAACTTGTGAAGGTCCTTGGTGGTCATTATTTTTGTTTTCTTTATGCCTGCCTTAGCACTTTCTTCTTTGATCTTCCTTAGTAGGTGTTCCAGGTCTGGGAGGTTTTCTGCTAGTATTATGGTGTCATCTGCGTATCTTAGATTGTTGATATTCCTTTTCTTATAATATGTTCTGCATACAAGTCGAACAAATAGGGTGAGAGAATGCAGCCTTGTCTGACCCCTTTGCCAATTGGGAACCATTCTGTTTTTCTGTGTTCTCTACTGATAGTAGCCTCCTGTCCTGAGTTCAGGTTTCTCATCAGGACTAAGAGATGTTTTGGCATTCCCTTGTCTTTTAGGCATTCCATAGCTTTTCAAGATCTATGCAGTTAAAGGCCTTGCTATAGTCTATAAAGTAAATGCTGATTTTCTTTTGAAATTCCGTGGTGCACTCCATTAGCCATCATATGTTTGCAATGTGGTCCCTAATGCCTCTTTCTTTCCTGAACCCCACTTGCTATTGACTCTTAAAAAAAAGCAGGAGACGACCATTTTTAATGACCTCAGGATCAGACTATGTACCATGGCAATTAATTCTGCATGAGGGTGCCTGAGAAAACAGTTCAGTAGTGGTCCTTCTAGTTATGACATATGTCATATTGAGAATGGAGCAAGCTTGTTGTCTGCTGCTCTGGAGACCAAAACATAGATTCAAACTACAGGAAAAGAGAGTCCTCCTCAACATTAGGAAGAACTTCTTGATGGTACGTACTGATAGAATATGCTGCCTTGGATTGTGGTGGAGTATCCTTTGTAGGTTTTAATAAATAAATAAATAAATAAATAATAATAATAATAATAATAATAATTTTTATCCTGCCCCTCTGCACAATGCAACCACTTTAGGCAGAGGTTGGAAGGCCATCTGTTGGGAGTGCTTTGATTGTGTCTTCTTGCATCACAGAGGGTTGGGCTGGGGGGCTGTACAGACAAAGAAGCACAGAGTGTGTCTTGCCGCCCCTTTCCTTGCCAGATCAGAGCCGTGGCAACCATACACCGTGGCCCTGATCTGGCACTTTGCTTCTCTAAAAAGAGCTAGCAAATGCCACTCCTTTTTGGAACAGCAAAAAGCTGCTCTTGCCACTGTGGGTAGCAGTGGTTTTTCCGTGGCCCTTTGGCACAGCGTGTCTTAATGCTGTGCCAAGGGAGCGCCCTGACACCGCCCGCCATGTGGTGGGGTGCACGGCATGACAGTGGCATTGGGGTGGAGTTGGGGTGTCTGGTGTGTGGTTGCCATGCTCCAACTCCACCCCCAGGCCAGCCGTTTTGGCTGGTCTGTACAGGGCCTGAATGGCCCTTGTGGTCTCTTCCAAATCTAGGATCCAATATTCAGTTGTATTTTTTTTTAACTTAAGCTCCCATAATTCCTCACCATTGGCCAAACTGTCTGGGACTCCTGGGAGCTGAAGTCCAGGACACCTGGTTCTTGGTTCAGAAATTTGAGTTTTGATTCTAAGTGATCCATTGAAGGAGACCTTAAGAATATCCAAATGGTGAATCTCCTTGTTGTTGTTTTTTAGCTAATTAAAATACAATTCTTTTCAAATCTTGACAAACATCCCCTTTCTCCTTTTATTGTTGCCTGCCAGACTGTAATGTTGCATGTTTGGCAACCAAAATCCTGAGACTTACAGAGGATGGCACAATGATGTTGTGGAGAAAGGATCTGTCAACTCATGGTAGGGCTGTTTAGAGGATATATGGGCATAGCTGGAGGACATATAGCCCATCAGTTAAGCACTGTGAATGCCAAGGAAAATGGGAAATTTCAAGGACAAAAGACATTTTATAAGTGTAGGAGGGTTCCTCAAAGTTTTTCTGCTGGAAAAAGAAAAAAGTTGTGAGAGGGGGAAGGGATGTGAAATTTAAACTTGCCACTGTGAGACCTCAAAAGTAGATGCCAAAACCTGAGTCTCATAGGCCACAGATGTAAGGCCTGGCAACATCAGTGGGTGTGAGTCATCATGATAATGTTACACTAGTGCTCAGAGTTAGGCTTGGGGTCCAATTCAAGTTGACAGTTTTGACCTGTTTGGTTATTTCATTTAAGAACATTTATAAAAAATCTCAAAACACTTTACAAAAAACCCACAGATATAATGAAACCAACAGCTAACAACAACAACAATGCAATAATGTTATCCATAAAACTTCCAAATTATTAAAAAGCATGGGGCAAGTGACAAATGTCGACAATCAGAAAAGTGCTTGGATAAACACATATGCTTTTAACTGATGGCAAAAATATCCAACATTTAAGGCCCACCTAATCTCAATGGGGAGATCATTGTTACACAGGAATGGGCCAGCATCCTGTGCTAGTGTAGTGCAATGTTACACCAGATTTGAACCAAAAACATATCAAAAAAATGAAGAGGAAAAATTAAAAGAAATATCTGGTTGCAACATAGCTAAAAAGGTGTGATACCTCGGAATATGGCTAACTAGCAAAAAGATCAATTTATATGACAATAACTACAAGCAAACATGGAGGGACATTCAATTAGATCTCCAACACTGGAACAATAAAAATATATCTCTCCTTGACGATATTGCCATTATCAAGATGAATGTGCTACCTAAATTGCTGTATTTATTTATGAACTTGCCAATTGTCCCAAAAAACAGGACATTTCTGGACTGGGATAAGGAACTGAGAAAATTCATGTGGAAAGGAGGTAGTAGACCTAGAATAAAATGGAAAATACAACAGGATGCCACAATAAGGGGCAGCTGTGTGCTACCCAATCTAAAGTTATACTATCAAGCATCATCCCTCATTTGGATCCAGGAATGGATAAAACTGGAAGATCAAAAACTATTAGATTTAAAGGTTGCCCAGTTGAGATTTGGTCGGCACACATACCTGTGGCACAACAAAAGCATAGTTAACAAAGAAACACATTACTTAACGTGTGGAACAACATTAGAGTGAATTTCTATGATAAGATACCATCTTGGATTTCCACACAGGAAGCCTTTCATAGTAGATGGCAAAAATCAGGATGGATAAAATATAAGGATCTTATAGCAATGTTGCATATGTAGAATGTTGTGACTCTGTCATGCTTTAATTTCATTTATATAGTTCTTCAGTGCATTGCTTCCATCATCTTTTTATTTCTACTTGGTCATGTAATGTGTTCCCCTACTGCTTGTATAGCACCCACACTCTTGGTTTAAATTTCCCTTTGCTTTCTCAGATCTTGTGGAAGAGGTCTCTTCTCTCTTTTTGTTACCATCTTCTGTTTTTCTGAATTGATAATAGTAATTCTCTTTGTCCCTGTGCACAAGTTATTGAACAGTTGCATTCAGGGTTCTGACCCTATTTCTGTCACCTTTTAGTTTTGCTTCTGGTCTATTCTTAACAGCTTAAAGTTTCATCCCTTGAGGCTTCTCTTTTTGGCAGCAGATGGTGTCTTTTTGCATTCCATTCCTCTCTGACAATGTCCCTGGCTTCAGTCCAGAGTTCTTCTGCCTCCCAGGCAATTAGGTTTAATAATGCAAATCTTTTTTTTTAAACATTATATTTAAATTCTAGTGAGATGTTCTTCATACCACCAAATATGTATGGTAGTTTGAGTGGAAATAAGCTCTTCAGCTAATGTGGATAATCATTTAAAGGTAAGTCTTACTCAGAATGGTGGTCTTTTTCCAGGCTGTTTTTGGTTGTCATCAAACATTCTAGTATTTTGAACACACTATGCCTTTCTTTCAAGTTTGTCTCAGGATTTCTTTATCTCTCTTTTGTCTTGCAGAAAGACTATCCTGGAGAAATAAAAAAAAAAGTCACAGAGATCAGTGGAATGAGAAGGGGATGGAGAAAAGGATTTGAACAGCAGCAGAGTGAGCCTCTACTTATCTTAAAAGAGGTAGTCTTTTTAAGAACGGAATAGGGAGGGATCTTGGCTAAAATTTGGGCCAGTCAAAGAAAGCAGGTTTGTAGATTTCATTAAAGTCACTCTTTCTTTTCCACCACCATGACTTGAATCACCACTGAGATATATCTTTGACCTTTTCATTGTGTTGAATATAGTCAGCCCTCTGGATCCACAGATTCTGAATTCATGGATTCACCCATCCACCACTTGAAAATATTCAAACAATTAATAAAACCCAAAAAGCAAATCTTGATTTTATATAACGGACACCATTTTACTATGCCATTGTATATAATGGGACAAACATCAATGGATTTTAGTATCCACAGGTGGTTCTAGGACCAAACCCCAGTGGATACCAAGGGCCCACTGTATATATTTCTGGAACTGACATTCTAGAGTTGAAAAATGTTTGTTTCTTACAGCTTAGAACAGGGGTCGGCAACCTAAGGCCCGTGGGCCGGGAGCAGCTGGCAGAGGTCTTTGGACCGGCCCCTGTCCGGTCCTGCTGCCGCCGTCGCGGGAAAGGTCGCGTGAGACTCCAGGAGCCATTTTGGAATAAAAAATGGTGCCCAGGAGGACCCCTGCGTCCGTGCCGGGCCTCTCTGAGGCCCGGTGCGATCGAGGGAGCCCTCCTCGGGGACCCCCACGGCTTCACTGGGCCTCTCCAAGGCCCGGCATAGCCGAGGGAGCCCTCCTGGTAGTGCGCGCACATGCCACTGCGGCCTGGGGTGTACGTGTGTGCACTCGCACGTGCGCCGCTGCAGCCTGGGCGGCATTGGGGGACAGGGGGACCGGCCCCACCCCCAAAAAGGTTGCCAACCCCTGGCTTAGAATAAGAATGTGAAATATTAGTGTTAGAGTTGGTGCTTCTGAACCTAGGGTGTCAATATCGACTATACTGCACCACTCTCTGGGACCTGACATGTAAATACAGTTTTGAAACATACACACACAAACACACTTCTGGAAGTACTTTCTTACTTTTGGTGATGTATACTATGCAAGGTCATTGATGCTACTCTCATCTGGTTTTTACTGTAGTTGTTTGTAAATTGAAAGATGATTTCCCCCAGTGCAACGTTTTACAAGAGGAAAAGATTTTAAAATGAAATGCGATGGAACTTGATGAACCTGCCCCCATTGCCTCTCTGCGTTGACATCTGGATCTAAATGTTATCACCTAAACTGTTCTGTGTTTCATTGTGAGCCACATGTTTCGAGCAAGCAAACATCTGAACTCCTGTCTACCATCTGTACAATAATTTATGGCCCAGCCATAAAAATAAAAGGGAGGATAAAATTTGTCCAAAAAGTCCCTAAATTATATATACATACCGATATTTTTTTAAATTATAGATTTGTAGTTTTCATCCACAAGTAAATGTTTAACATTCTTGAGTGATGAGGACATTTTTTTATTACCTTTATATTGTTCTCAATGAGCTGGAACTGTGAAAATGAATATTTGCCCTAACCCCATTAGTTAAAAAATGAAATGGAAAAGGGGGGGGGAAGAAGGGGAGGGAATGGCAGATGAAAAACAAAGTTGTTTGAAGAAATGATTGAATGCAACAATAACAAAGGTGAATGAGGAAATAAATCTGCTTGTCCTGACAAAGAGGAAAAAAAAGATTCTAAATGATATTTTAATGCAGTCATAATACTGATGAATAATAACTCAGGATTCTGCTGGGGAGATGGAGGAGGCTCTTTCACTCACTTGCAAATGCCTGTTGCTCTTGAAATCCAACCGGCAATCCTTTCTTGCCCCCACTCCCTGCCATCCCTTGTGCCAAAATCCATAGCATGATGAGGTCAGTAACTCTTGGCTTGGTTTGGCAGGGAGCAGAGTCAAAATTACATTTAAAAGGCAGGGAGGGCACCAAAAAAGGAGACGGAAAAAAGATCCAAGATGCAAGTGGAGGCCTGACTCCAATCAAGTTATCTCCAGGCTCAATAACAACAAATCAGACCACACAGGCACTTGCTGAAATAACTTTTACTGGTTCTGCAATATAACCTCCAGCGTTGGCAATCTGGTAACCAGAAGAGAAACTCCAGCCAGCTGCTTCTCTCTAAAAGGTTTGGTGAGGAACTGAGCCAGAATGGCAGGATGGATGCGGAGGTGAGGTGCAGGACAGTTCACAGATACAGAGAAATTAAGCAGAAAACACGTGTAAGTGCATGGATACCAGTAATACATTGGTATTCGAGAAAGACTATGGAGTGGTGGCGGTCCTTTTGTGATCGCTCTCTCAGGGCTTATTCCCACTATGATTAGAAGTGAATTGCCGATTGCTTTATATGTGCCTCGTCCCCATTGGCAGTGGTTTCAGATGCGACTCAGTTGTTCCGAATCACGTTGGAGCTATTAGCAAATATGATTTTAATAAAATTTTGGGACATGTGAAGTTCCCTCTATGACCCCGAATTGACCTCTGTGGGATGTCAGCCATAATCCTCTAGATGGCAAGTCAGGTAGGCACAAGGAGGGCCTGCCTAAACAACTGGAAAATTCCCTACCAGACAGGTTTGGGAGTTGCTAAAGGGGAAGGACCATTATCCCTGAAAGTCAACATAATAGTGCTTGTTTGTCCTGAGTCTTACACCTAATGGGGCAATGATCAGATTTAACTGCACCCTTTTCTCTAAGCCTCCCCTCCATGATTGTGTCAAGATCCAAGTACATTGTTTAGGTCATCCTCACACCTTGGCTTAACAAAGCCCAGGCAATCAGCGCCTTTGTCCAGGCTTCAACCAAGCCATCAAGTCTATAGCTAGAAACTAGATATTGCCTATATAAATCTCTAGATTTTTAGACTCCACGTGCTATCCTTAGAGTGCATCTTGACTCCACGTCAGTGTGTGCTCTGAACATAACTACCTTGGCCATCCCTTCCCCCATTTCAGCGGCCATGTATCATCATCACCATCATCACATCCACCGCAGATCCTGGAGAAGCCTACAGAAGTATCTCCCGTAGTCTGGCCCATCTCAGTCTATTCCCACTTTCACAACTTTGCTTCTAAGTGTGTAGTGTGTCCGTGTGTGTCATATTTGTGTGTGTGCAGTTTCCCCTTTAATAAATATTTAGACCTTAATTGAATAAGCCTGTCTCAGCGTCATCCATTGTGGGATCTCTTAGTCATCTGGTATACACAACGGTACTCCAGTCTCGTGGGATGTTGTTAGGGCCCCACTCTTGCATATTTTGAGCTAATTATAAATTCCTTTAATTAGATCCTTCCTAACAGAGTGAGACAAATGTAAAAAAATTGGCTCTTTTAAAACACTGGTTTTTGGTGGTTCTTTTTAAAAGAAGCGATTTAGAAGCGTGTTCAACAAGTGTGAATGATGGATCTGAATCGCAGACAGGCAGGGAGGCAGGCGGAACCCCAGTGGGGCTAAGATGTAGCTGGAGGGAGGAAGGGAGAAAGGGAGGCTGGACTCTCCTTGGCCATGGGTCAAAGCTGGGAAAGCAGGAGAGTCAGGGACACCTCTCCCTCACATCCACTGCCTCACATCCAGCACCACCACCACCACCAGCAGAAGCAGTGCCGCCGGGAAGCACCAAGGAGAGCAAGACAGGGCTGGAGCCACTCAAGACGGGCAGCCAGGGAGGCAGGCAGGCAGGCAGGCAAGCTGGTGCACTTCCCACCACCATTCCTCCTTCCTTGGCACAGGGGCGCTACCTGCAAGCTGTCTCGGGGCTCCTACTACACCCATTAGCTGGGTGGCTACGGCTCTGCTTTGCTCCGCTCTCCAAAGGTGGTGGAGGATCCAGACAGGAGCAGGCCAGCCACCGCCACCTCTGCCGCCTTCACCATACCTGAGAGAGCTGAAAGTGGTGGAAGAGGGCCTGCCTCCTGTGCCGGTGCCACTCTTGGGGGGCCCTCCCACTCACTCTCTTGCCTCTCTCTCGAGAGAGGAGGGGTGCTTTGAGGGGGCGCAGGGAGAAGGCTGGCCATGGCGGCCTCGGATGGTATCTGGGAGGGAGGGGTCCTTGAGAGTGGTGTGGGACAGGAGAGAGGCTGTCTTCCACTACTTACAGGAGTACTTACATACTCCCGGGTATGGCGGAGGCAGTGGAGGCGGCAGTGGCTGGCCTGCTCCTGCCTGGATCCTCTGCTGCTGGTGATCTGAACCCTCCATGCTCCTCTGTCTCCGGAGGCTCTAGTGGGAACTATATGGATATTGAGCATAATTCGCTTCCATAGTGGGAACTACACATTGGTATAAATTGAACCTGCAACCTGGTGTCAGGTCGATTTTCAAACCAATTTTAATGTAAGTGAGAATAAGCCCTCTGTCTCTCTCCCTCACTCGCAATGTAGTGGCAGCAGTAGTACGGTAGCTAAAACTGCAGGGAGAGTCTAGAGGTGGTATTTCATTGTGGATTTCGCATCATTTTTAATCCTCCTCACCTCTTTGAACTCAGATGGGGTGGGAAAAGAGTGTGTGTTCTTATTTGTTGTTGTTACATGACTTCAAGTCATTTCTGACTAATGGTGACCCTAAGGCAAAACTATCACAGGGTTTTCTTGGCACATTTCATCAGAGGGGGTTTGCCATTGCCATCCTCTGAGGTTGAGACTGTGACTTGCCCAATATCACCCAGTGGATTTCATGGCCAAGTGGGGATTTGAACTTGTTCTCTAGAGTCATACTCCAATGCTCAAACAACTACACCACGCTGTGTTCGTGTAGCCCCCTGAAAAGAACAAATAAGGCCCTTTGGGCCAATAAAAATGTACAGCCCTGATTGAACGGGCATAATTCTTAAATAACTGGGAGTCAGAAATCCTTGCTGATCTATTTATTTATTTCTCTCATATCCAGGGATCTAATTTGTATATTGTGCAAATTTTTAATTCTTTGCTCCCTCTTATTTGGTGTGAAGAGAGGGAGGCTTCCAAGCAGCCCCAGAGAGTAAAGGGACTCCTTTTACTTTCTTGAGGCTGTTTGGAAGAGAAGTTCCACCATGTTACCTAGCCCTAGTCTTAAACCACTTTCCTTTCCCACCTTATGGACCCACTGGGGGAAAGAATGGAAGTTAAGGTGGCAATGCTACACCTGAAAAGTATCAACTGGAGCCTGCAGGGTGGGATGAGGCTCCCACCAGTGCCAGGCTTTTTGCATAGTCTCTTGCTTCATCACCACTGCCACATTTTAACCTACCCATCAACCTGTGATGAAGGAGAAATCTGGGATTTACTGCTTCAACTGGCCCAGCCAGCCAAGACAATTTTTATATTTTTCAGTCCAGGATTTACCAAGTTTTGCAGGACAAATGGCAACCCTAGATCTACTGCAAGTCATGCAGAGGTGCCACAGGAGATCTAGATCCACCTTGTGCCCTTACCCTGGCTGACATAGAACTTGCTCTTTAAACCTTTATTCCCAAATATTAGTTAACATGAAGTTCACATACTTTTCTCCTTCCTACACATGTCTTCCCATCCCATCCTCTGTAGTTTGACTGCTCTTTAGTTAAAGTAGCAGTGGGCAGCTGTGGCTCTCCATATGTTTGGATAGAAACTCCCATAATCCCACACCATTGACTACAGTGCCAGGGATGATGGGGATTGCCTTCCAACAATTTCTAGAGGTTCATAGTTGCCCACCACTGACTTAGGGTGTCAGCTTCTTGGAGGAACACACATTTAGTCAGCCCTCCATATCCACAGATTTTGTTATACATGGATTCAAGCATCCACGGCTTGAAAATATTTTTTAAAAAATATACATTCCAAAAATTAAATCTTGATTTTGCCATTGTATATAAAAGACACCATTTTACTACGCTATTGTATTCAATGGGACTTGAGCATCTACAGATTTTGGTATCAACAGGGCGTCCCAGAACCAAACCACAACAGATACAAAGGGCCCACTGTAATTGTGTTGCATCCTGGCAGAAGTTGCAAAATGCACTGAAGACCCTGTATTCATAGAATCAAAGAGTTGGAAGGGACCTCAAGGGCCATCAAGCCAACCCCCTGACATGCAGGAAGAAACAATCAAAGTACCCCTGACAGAGCATCCAGCTCCGAGCTTTTTTCTTGGTTCTTTTTGAAGTGGTGGTGTTGGTTTAAACACCTGATCTGGAGTGTGTCCAGAGGAGGGTGAACAAAATGGTGAGGGGTCTGGAAACCATGCCTTATGAGGAGACACTTAGGGAGCTGAGGATGTTTAGCCTAGAGAAGAGATGGTTAAGAGGTGATATGATATCCCTGTTTAAATATTTAAAGGGGTGTCATATTGAGGATGGAGCAAGCTTGTTTTCTGCTGCTCGAGAGAATAGGATCCAGAACAATGGATTCAAACTACAGGAAAAGAGATTCCACCTCAACATTAGTTGGAACTTCCTGACAGTAAGAGTTCGACAGTGGAACACATTCCCTCGGAGAATGGTGGAGTCTCCTTCTTTGGAGGTTTTAAAGCAAAGGCTGAGTGGCAATCTGTTGTGGGTGCTTTGATTCTGAGTTCCTGCATGGCAGGGGGGGTTGGCCCATGTGGTCTCTTCCAACTCTACGTTTTTTTGATTCTATGATCTAGTGTGTTCTGCAGCTCCCTATCAAAACTTTTCCCCGCCCTTGGTTTTCTGTCCCTCTTAGAAAAAGGAGGAGCAGGGAATGGCAGAGATGGGTTAAGTCTGTGACCAGAGCTTTGAAGATCCTGCTTTCCTTGGGATGGAAGCACAATGCTGTGTCAAGCACTGACAGTGTTGGTCAGAGCCCCCACCCCTCCAACGGCATAGTCGTCTCCACACAGCAGGTGCCCCCTTTCCCCTCTCCATTTGTATCTTGCCAGATTGCCCCTGCTACTCATCACTGGGTGTAATTGAAAAACTCCCAAGCCTTGTCCAAGGGCTGTCAGTGATGGCAGGGATGCAAAAGCTCCAGGTGTGCATGCATGTGTGTGTGTAGCAAGGAGGAGGCTGGAGGTCGAGGCGGTGGCAGCATCAACCTTTCTGTGGTTCTCTTCCAACTTGGCCCAGTGAAAAGACACTTTTAACTGGAGTAAGGTTACAGCCAGGCAGCCCAGCGATGCCAGAGATGTGAGGAATCTGCACCTGACCTCAAAAGGATGCATTCTTTTAATCGGCAAAGAAGAAGAAGTAGAAGAAGAAGACAGTAGATGGGGAGGTGGTGGAGGGGTGCTTGGGGATTTCTGCACACCTGCTCAGCTGACAAGTCAGCCAAAGTTGGGAAGGAGGGCTGGAAAGAGGCCAACCCAGGAAGGGTGACAGTAAAGGGAAAGGTGGTGAGGAAAGAAAAGTGAATGAGGGGGAAGGTCAGAAAGGGCATCCCAGAATCTTTTCTTAGGACAGGGAACAAAGGATGTTTTAGAAATAAATAATAAAAGAAAAAGAAATCAACGTGGCAGAGGTGGGGCAGAAGGGAAAGGAAGCAGAGCTCTCCCTAGGTTTGCGTTTTGTATTTTATCATCATTCAGCTTATTAGAAGAAGACCATTTAATGCTATTAATTTATACTTTGTCTTGCTTTAGTTTAATTAATCATATTCCAATTTATCATATAAACAGGAGGAGCCACTCAGAATAAAAGGAAAAGAAAAGAAGTGACAAGTGACTCTAATCCACCACTAGCAAGACTCGTCTGGATGGATTCATCCATTTTCATTTTCCCCACATTTCTTTTTCTGTTTTCCATCCTGAACGTGAAAGATTTTTTGAAATTTTGTTGAATTCTTATCAAAACAAATTGAATGGAAGTTCTTTCCTATCCCTATACCCAGCACAATTGGCCTCTTTTTATTGTATAACTGTGTGTACTCCTAAAAGGGGAGCACAGGTACCCCAACCCTCCTTTGTCTCTTTGTAAACCAGAAGGAATAAACATGTTTCCTCCCATTAACAAACTTCAGCAGTGAGACCTTTGCTCACGACAAAGAAAGAATCTCTACTGCCTCTATGATGCATTTCATGATGATGATGTTGGTTGTGGAATGGTCTATTTCCCCAAATCCAGGGAGAAGTGGTGCAGCTCAACAAAATCTGCACATTTTACTGTTCTGATCATGACTTCCGGTTCTAAATCTGAGTGGCTGTTCTCTTTTGCCTGATGCATCAGTTCAAGAGCTAAAGCAGTCAGGTCAGGATCTAAAGAATGATTGTGTTTTGTAATTGTGTGTGGGGTTCAATGGGTCCTCCTGATACACATTTCCCACCTGAATCCTTTCCAAGATCATGAATGAATAAAAATCCTGTGCTATAAAAGGAAACATCAGTCTTATGAGGTGCATCTCAAGGCCCTTTCTTTTGTCATCACACTCTCAGGTGTTTGGTATTAAATAATAATAATAATAATAATAATAAAAAACAACAAGAATTAATCGGGGAAGTGGATACAAGTACCCCTTCTTTGGGAGAGTCCCCTTATTTTAGATTTTTGGCATTTTGAAAATGGAGCCTGTATGACCCATGCTGGTTTTCCAGCTGACATTTGGGTTGCACACATCAAGCACATATGTGATATCATTGAGTACTTTTCCAAGTATTGACAAATGTGTATCTCTGGAATCCTAATGTGAATCCTGGTGCCCATCTGGTCCCTTTAAAAACTACTGTAAGGTCATACCCAGGACAGCAGCTGTGTTGGACTGTAAGGACAAGGAATCAAAACATTTGGTTTTAATTTAGTGTGAGATGTTGGAAGTCTGACTCAAATCCTGAATCATCAACAAGTCAGTGGTCAGGAACATTCCCTTTTTGGACTACAACTTCCTGAATCCCTACATGGCCATTCTGGCTGGAGGATTCTGGTAGGTGTTGTTGAAAATAGAGAGAACTTAGCCAGCATCTGCCACAAGGTCACTATATCCCTAAACTAGTCACTATTTTCTCAGTTTTGTAGCTGTACAGATGTGAATCTTCAGATTTTGGCAGAATGGATCAAGAGAATTATAAAGAAAATATAAAGTCTTGTTTTGATGGACTAATTCCAGATTTATTTCTTGAGAGATGGGATGGGCATTTGAACTGTTTACTCACAAATGTGTCCTACTAAGTTAAACATAAGAGAGGAATGCCATTTACTTTTGCAGTGTAAATGCTATCAAGAAAAAAACACAACTGCTACAAGGATAAAGACATAGACAGGGTTCATGTTGAGAAGTACAAGGATAGTATCTCTGAAGGAAATCAGACCATGCTTCAATTGCTGCTATTTGTCCCTACTGTCACTGTGAATCAGGTGGAAACAACTCTCAGGCACAATTGATGAGAACACCATTAGAAGTGTCCATGGAAAAATGCTAATATAATTGTTGTTCTTTTCTTTGTACTATGCTAGGAATGTAGATATGCACTTTGGATCACTTTCCTCTCCCTGTTAATCTCCACAGAAATCCTGTAAAGCAGGTTTATTGAGAGATAGTCGTGGCCTTTCGTCGCATGATTAATTCCATGAATATGCAGGGATTTTAAACTTGGGTCTCCCTCTTCCAAGTGCAGCACTTTAAACATTGCTCCGTACTGGTTTGCTCAGATCAGCTGTAACTCTAAACAAAAATGGTATGCCATTTGAAACATTGATTGACCTGGGCATGTCACATGCTCTCAGCCTTGGGGGGAAGGCAATGGCAAACCTCCTCTGGACAAATTTTGCTAAGAAAATGCCAGGATAGGGTCTCTTTAGAGTCACCATAAGTCAGAAATGACTTGAAGGCATGCAACAACAAAGGCAAGGTCAACACCTGCTCCTTGAATTGGCAAGATGCCTGCCTTAAAAATGGCAAACACAGGGGAGGAGCCAAATTTAGGAGATTATCGCACTATCCTTTCCCGTCCTTCCTTCCCGACCGAGGCATGGGCTAAAACCTCTTAAACACGGGTTGTTGATTTGTGTGATGTAAATGTAGCAGAGGTTGATGGATTGTTTTGGCTTTAAACCACTTGCAGGCTGAGTCCTCTTTGTTTCCTTAGACACTTTCCCAGAAGAGATTTTTCACACACACATCTCTACATTTCCACTTTGACTGCATATCCCATCCATATTCCAACACGGGTTTGATTGCACGCTTCTGTGCCCAGGTCAGAGGTATCCCATACCTGATCATGGCATCCCATACCTGATCCAGACTTCTCTGGCACTTTTTGGAAGAACAAGACTTTCCTGTTCATTGCAAAGTACAGGAGAAGTCCAGATCATGTATGGGATGCCATGATCACGTACAGGATGTTTCCAATCTGGGCACAGAAGCGTGTGCTAAAACTCGTGCATAAGAGGTTTCACCCTATGCCAAGAACTGGAGGGAAGGATGGAGAAGGGCAGTGCGATAATCCCCACAGTCTCCATAATGCTGGTGTCAGACAGAGAGAAAGGCTGAGGCTCAATACACCCAGTGAGTTTCATGGTTCTGTGGACATCTGTATCTCCCAGCACTCTTACCCAAGGCTGGGCCAGGTCCAGAGAACCTCCAGGGGCCACACCAGCCTTTCCACATGAAATAGGAAATGACCAGAATTTTTTTTTTTTTTTAAAAACCTACTTCTGGTGTGTGTGTGTGTGTGTGTGTAGGTAGGTAGGTAGGAGGAGATCTCTTAAAGCAACAAATCACACCTCCTAACAGTTGTGTTTCATGTGCCTTCATTTCCAACTTATGGAGACCCTAAGCTAAGGCAAACCTATCATGCGGTTTTCTTGGCAAGATTTATTCAGAGGAAGTGTGCCATTGCCTTCCCCTGAGGCTGAGAGAGTGTGATTTGCCCAAGGTCACCCAGTGAGTTTCATGGCCAAGCTGAGAATTGAAACATGGTCTCCAGAATTGTAGTCCAACACTCAAACCATTACACCATGCTGGCTCTGCAAAGACAGGCTTGAGGGCAAATAAATGCAAAACTTGGTGGAAATGGATGGATCTGTCCATTCAAACAGCTGAACCACTGTGAAATGAATGGCCTTCCTCAGTGAGCCAACTGCAGGTTATTCTGTTCCTACAAGGAGGAGGCAGAAACCGAGTGGCCCAGTACATGATATGTGTGCCAACTGATTTAGTGATATCCTCTGGCATAAATCATAAACCAGCTGAATGTCTCCTACAGTACTGTGTAATGAGATAAACCTCAATTTTAAAATATTATTTTGTTACATAACATATCTTCCTTTGGAAATTATTTTGAGATCTGCTCTTTGACATGACAGAGGAAAACATTCCCCATGCTTCTTTTAATTGTTTCCCATCCAGCCAGGTAAGGACCTAACACCAGAAGAAGCCCATTTGTTGCAAGAAACTCCTTGGGCTAGTGATGTACAGAAGAGAATTGGCAAGCACACGGAGGGTTATTTTAGAGAGTAGGAATGTCGTTGGATTACATTGCCCATCTCTACCACCACTGCCTATGTTAGCTAGCTATGTTAGATTGGAATTGGCATCCAACAATTGCCTACCTCTGGCTTTCCAAGGTTGTCCCATTCAGCAGACCACTTAGCAAGGCTGTCGGGATGTAATCATACTTGTTCACATTAAGGTGATACTTTATCATCACATAAGCCAGAGAGGGGGAACTTAAATGGCTGTTCAGATGCGGCTAAACTGTAGCTTCCATCAACCCTCCACGTGGGCTATATACTATCAAGGGACCTGCAGTCTATGAACAGGTGCTGTAGTCTACTCCTTAGCTTGAGATAAATCAAGAGTGCCTCTTTTTATCGGGCCACAGTTACTGGGACGATGTCAGTATGAAACCCTGGAGAGAAAGAGTAAGGTCTTTGTTTCCTTGATCATGGAGGCAGTGAAAAGGTCTTTCCTTTCTCCTGCCCCCGCACCTGAATTTGAGTGCAGCCCAATAGCATGTTCAGTCAGCCAGCCCCATTGCACACCTGTCTCAGAGCTGGGACATACTTCACATTCCTGCCTGCTGGAGCACACTGCCTGCTTGCCTGCCTTTCACTCTGCCAGAGAGTGCACTGTTGTCGCACTTTTTGTTTTCTTAGAATGTGGGGCACGAGGTTGCCAAGATGAACAAAATCCTGCTCTGAAAGGACATATTCCTTTCCCTTCTTTGCGGCATTGAGGTATCTTTAATTCCAGAGTTTGGGATGACTTGCCTTTTTGGACTACAACCCACAGTATCTCCCAGCCCCTGTGGGCTTGAATTCACCTTCAAAGGGGCTGAAATCAGTGAAAATTTCCTCCAGTTTGTACCTTTATCGAAGGGCAGTGGATCTTGTTGTTGGACTCAACATGACCACTAGTCATGCTAGCTGAAGTTGATGGTTTCTGGAATCCAACAACATCTGGAGATCCACAAGAGATCACTTCTTCCATTTTATTGGCTCTCCTGGATGCATGTTTCCTGGATTGTGATATAAGCAGCATGATTCAATTCAAATATAAATTTAGGCTATGTTTGGGACATAGGACCTTATCACATGGAGACAAATTGCTTAAATCCCATGCAGAAATGGGATTTAAAAATCTGACAACCCCCCCCCCCTCATAAAAGCAAGTTTGTTTTTCAGATGTGTTTGTGTAAAGGAGAAATAACCTGACATTAACCCAAACAGAAAGTCACCAAACCCCACTCCTTTTCCTGAAAGAAGTTCCTGAAAGTAAAAAGGAGCAGGTTTTGGTGACTTTCCATTTTGGTTCTCTCTATCCAGACCATGAGGAGCTTCTGATCATGACCTCTGGACTTGGGAAAGCTTGTTGAACCAAACGATGGAGTCCCAGCTCCCACCTATCCCATGCACTAGGGATGGAGCTAACAGCCACTAGATCTATATGATTGCTGCCTCAGGAGTTTATCACATTCTAAATAATGTGACTTATCACTGATGGGAGACAGTCGCTTTTGGGGTTAAAAACAGGTATTACTACACATGAAATCACTGCCACTGCTGCTGGATGACCACAACTCGGGTCCCAGCCGCACTCAGCCAGCCGCTTTGCAAAAACGATTGCTTTGCAGAGGGGTGGGATATAAATTATTATTATTATTATTATTATTATTATTATTATTATTATTACAGCCAACTAAGCATGTCTGGGACCCAGATGCAGCTGGGTTCGTTACCTAGTGGGGACAGCGATTTTACATGCAATAATACCCACTTATATTGTGAAACATGACTGTATCCTGGTGGGGATAAGTCACATTATTTCTAATACAATAATATCCTTGGTCTTTGGAGCTCAGCCTCTGAGAGCCAATCATGTCAGTAAAAGTTATTACAGTCTGAAAAGTGTAGGGTGGAAATTGCAGGGATGAAGGCATTGTCTGCTGCAGTGTGTTTGCAATGTTTATGTTCTTGCCAGAAATCCTCAGTGACTACACTTGCAGCAAGTGAAAGAAGGCTGTAACACTGAGAGAGCACCCTGGAGGACAGTCACCATCAGGAGCAGACCATGCACAAAGGATTCAAAACTGCTCCAACTAAACAATACCTTCCTGAGGATAATGGTGGTGAAGAGGCACAAAGAGGAGACCAGCAGCAAGAGACACTGCATGTCAAGGAAGGAGCCCACCTAACCATCAACTGCAGCAAGAAGAAAAGAAATGCCCTGGTGGTAGGGGTTTCATTGCTCAGGGATATAGAGAGAACAGTGTGCCAGCTAGACAAAATGAATCAGGAATTGTGCTGTCTTCCTGGTGCCTGTATCCAGGATGTCACTGAAAATTTGCCAAAGTTCATCAAGAACACAGACCAGTACCCCTTTGATTTGATTCATGTGGGCACCAAAGACACTGCAAAGAACACCTTTGAGAAGATCACCTTGGAGTATAAAGCACTGGGCAGAAAAACGAAGAGTTTAGAAGCACAGGTGGTATTTTCTCCAATTCTATCAGTGAAAGATAGAGGACCACACAGGGACAGGAAGACACAGCAAATGACTGCTTATGCAGATGGTGTCAAAACTTGGCTTCTGGGACCATCGTCTTCATTTCCTAGATGAAAAACTATTGGCTACAGATGGGCTACACCTCATGAAGACCAAGAAGAATGTCTTTGGCAAAAGCATGGCGGATCTGATCAAGAGGGCTTTAAATCCTTCTGAGGGTTGGAGATGATAGCTTAAACATCTGTCCAAATGTAAGCTCTAAATTCTAGAGAAGCCGAGGGACAGAATGGGAACCACAGTAAAACTGGCAGTACAATAAAAGATGAGAACAAACAATGATTTAGATGTCTGTGCAACAATGCACAGAGTCTGGAATATGAGCAAGATAGTTTGAAGTCTTAGTGCAGCTAGTTAAATATGACTTTATAGGTAGAACAGAGACTTGGTGGGATGCCTTCCATGACTGGAATATAACAATTGAAGAATATAATCTGTTCAAAAAGAATAGATGGGGAAGGAAAGGAGAAGCAGTCAATGACAATTCACTTCTATAGATATCCACGGAAGTGGACTGGACCAGTGGATAGCTGTTGGGTAAAAATAAATGGAGAAAGAAATAGTTTACTGCAGGCCACCAAACCAAGATGATATGATGGATGATGATTATCTGAAACAAATTTAAGAAATTTCCAAGAAGCAAGAACTGGTAGCTCTGCTAAGCATTCGCTCTCCAACAAAACCCTACAGCCCAGTGTCTCTTTATTCAATTGCAGCCCTAGTCCCTGAAGCTTTGCAAACAGAGCTTGGCTAACAGGCAATACCAACAGGGGTGTTTTCTGTGGCTGTGTTAGGAGAAACAGCATAAGGGTAAAACTTCAACAGTCCTGGAGAGTCTTTTAGGAGGGTTTGCTGGGTAAAAGCTGTGGGCCCATTGGGATAAGGCTGTATGGTTTGTGTGAACTGCATGAAAGCTGGGTTGTTTTCTTGTGTGCCTGTTAGTAGTCTCTTGGATCTGTTGGCCCGAGCCTGATTTTGTGAGCTGAGGGGCTGAACAGATCACCCAAAAGGGGTGGTGGCAAGCTGCCCCTTTGCTCGCTGGATTGGGGCCGTGGCAATCACATGCCCTGGCCCCAATCTGGCACTTTGCCACTCTAAAAAGAGCTGGCAAAATGCCACTCCTTTTTAGAGCAGCAAAAAGCCGCTGTTGCTGTGGCGGTGGTGGCTTTTTGGAGTTTCTTTGGCGCAGCACATCTAAACGCTATGCCAAAGACATGCCCTTTCACATCCACCATCTGGGCGGCTTGACAGCAGTATCAGGGCAGAGTCAGGGAAGCCGGCATGTGGTCACCATGCCCCCACTCCACCACCAGGACAGCCTAAAGTGCCGGTCTGTACAGCCCCTGAGGGAGGGCTTGCTTGTGTGCTTATTAGTGTTTTATTATTCTTTTATCTCTAGACCCAGGTCCTCTACCAGAGCACATGATCTCAGGAAAGCGGGTCTTCTATTGAGATGAAATGAATCAAGAGACTTGGTTGAGGGAGGAGCTAGAAGCCATTAGTTCTCTATATAGCTGCAGCCCCAGTCCCTCTAGAGCTTGGCAAGCAGAACTTGGCTACCAGGGGTGTTTTGCATTGGTGTTTAGCTGGGGAGTTTTGAGGGTGGCAACCTTAAGTCAGTTCTGAAACACAGGAGCTAGACATTTGGAGGAATGTGACACATAGAAATAGGAGGAGCAGGGATCATTCTGTGAGTCTGGAGCTGCACAATCCATTCAAAACTCTATCTCTTATCAGTGATGATGAGGAACAAAAGTCTGCAGAGAATGTGCAGGAGACCTTGGAAGGTTCAGCAATGCATGGCAGGTGGTTGGATTGGATGGCTCTTTTGGGTCTCTTCTAACTCCATGATTCTATTATTTATATATACGACGGTAAGCCTTTGGCAAGGCTGAATGTTTTTAAATTGTTGTTTAGAATAGAATTTATTTACGGTCTTTGACCAAAATAAAATTGTTGTTTAACTTGTGAAGCGCCATGTACTTTGATGGTACTATAGAAAATAATAATAATAATAATAATAATAATAATAGTAATAATAATAATAATAGCAGACCATTTTTACAAAATATGCAGCCACATATATATTTGATCTACATCTACTGACTTCTCATTAGCAGTTTTGAATTTCCGTGGACAGGAAGCCAGGAGGGACAAAATGGTGCAGGTGGGCCGCATTAAAAACAAAGGGACTCCAATATTTGCAGTTTTTCCAATTCATGGGGGTGTCCAAAATGGATCCCCTGCGAATCAGTAAGGATGACTGTATTGGCATACACATTCCATACTGCAAAGTCTGGAAGTTTTAAAGCCCTGGTCATACCCCTCTTCCACATTGCTTACACACATGACTGAGAAGCTATTCTTTCTGATTTAGATCTGAGAATTGCACTTTGAATGAATGAAACCTTGATGGCTCTGAACATCTGTCACAAAGAGTTGACGTAGCTCTACCTAATTTCACAGGGCCCTGTCCAAAATCTCTGTTTCGGGGAATATCGAGTGCACTGGGAAAAGTCTTTTCACACAAGCCCCCTGTCCCAGCCTCTCCAAATATTCTTCCCAACACACTTTTCCTTTCCCATAAGAAACCCTTAAAAACGACACGCCTGTCAGGAAACCTCAAATCAGGGCCAATGTTTTTGAAAGGCTTCGGGAAAAAAAAGAAAAAGAAGAAAATACACATCTGCCAATATAATCTGACTTTTCCAAATAAATAAAACCAGCTCGCTCCAACTTTGATCTGGTGTTCTAGCCTTTTTTATTTACTTAATTGTCCCATCCAAGTTCTGAATGGGCTGGCTGCCCACAGCTGCTGAGCTTGCATTCCTCAGGGCTTATCATGGCTTGCCTCACCTGTTTATTATTACCATGGCAGGCTTTGCTAACCCAGGGCTGTCTGAATGGCGTACCCTGGATGAACGCTGGTCACGGAAGATCCACCTGCCTTGGCCTTTGTAGCGTGTCCTGCATTTTGCCACCTGTCAGTCTCGCTGCTTTGCCCAAGTCCAAAGAAAGACGCGAAAGAAAAATAGTAGAAATCAGACCTGCCATATCTTGACACATCCTGGAACCTTCTGTTTGAAAATAGTACAAACAGCATAAGGAAGAGCGGCAGAATGTAACAGTGAATATGCCCAACTATAAGTCAACTTCATGTATAAGTCGAGGGCAGGTTTTGGGGCCAAAATTATGGATTTTGATCTGACCTGTGGATAAGTCAAGGGTAAAACCTAGGGGCATGTAACAAAGGATCTAAAGGACAAAGCAAAGGAAAACAATGCCGAAGAAGTTATACATTTCTAGCAGGCATCACTGTTTGTGCTCACCCTAAAAGGCTGGATGAATGAGAGAGTAGAGGGGGCTCAGTACTTCTGAAAGATTATACTCTTGTCTTTTACCAGAGGATGGTTCCTTTTTAAATAAGAGTTAAGTAAAGTGTGTACACTGACTTGTGGATAAGTCAACTCAGGTTTTTGAGTTCAATTTTTGACTAGAATTTCTAGACTTATACATGAGTATATACAGCACACAAAAAGCTGGCTCATACCAGGCAGTCACGCTAGCTGTGGGACTCAGGCTTTTTAGACAAAAGGAACTTTTCCAGTCCCTGGGTCAAAGTATTTGTCTATCTGTGTGGAGCTGGCTGAAACATTAGGCCCCTAAAATAACAAATATAGGTACTCCTCCCTGGGAATAAAAATACAACAATAAATTAAATACAATTACTGCCTTTTCTTTATACCCCAGATCTATTGCTTCCTACCTAAGGCTGCATCTGCACTTCAGAAATAATGCAATTTGATACACCTTTAATTGCCATGGCTCTATCCTGTGGAATCCCAGGATTTGTAGTTTGTTGTGGCACCAGAGCTTTAAATCTCTTACAAAATTACAGATCCCAGAATTCAACAGCATTGAGCCATGGTGGTTAAAGCAGTGTCAAACTGCATTAATTCTGTAGTGCAGATTAGACTCAAGATGGTAACCTCAATATCTAGTGATTTGGCTACCATTCCATTTCAAAAGTATGGGTGCCATTTGAAATTGTGCTGGAGTCCCTAAAGCTGAAATTATAGCCTTTAATTCTTTCTTCTAGTACAGGGATAAATGAATTGTGGGAAATGGACGTTTGTAGCATAGATTGACGGTTGAAACTGCTATTATAACAACAGTTTGATATACCTGTCTTTGTTGCCTTTGTATATTTATTATTATTCCTTTCTCTCAATATAGCTCACAGTGTGACTGAATGGTAGCTTAATACACAATTTTAAAAACCCAGGTACAAGGAAAAACACAATAAGTTACACTATTAAAATTGTCATATTCAAACAGCTGACTTAAAAAACAAATTGAAAACACCTCCAGGGTGAAGAAAGTTCAGCACTCCCACTTGGTGCCCCTTCCTCAGCAGTCAGTCAGTTGCCAAAAACCTGACTAAATGAAATGCTTGGAAAGAAAGAAAGGTATTTATTTTTAAAAAGTATCAAAAAACTAGCTGCCAAAGACAGAGAGAAGTTGTTGCAGACAATTCTGACTGGTGTAGAAATTAATGTCCAGGAGTTCGCAGAGCAATCCTATACTCTTTTTACCCAGAAAAGCCTATCCCACTTGTAGTGTTTTCGCCACACCATCTCTCTCGGGCCTTGACCCCCAAATCCCCTTGTTGCCCCGGCCAGAAGGAAAGACACACAGGGCACTGTCCCTTTGCCAATGCTGGAGGCATTTGTGGCATCATTAGGGAGTGCAGGGGGTGCAGCCCACACCGGGTGACACACCAGAAGAGGGGTGACACCTAGTATGGCTTCCTCCTGCACCCCTCAATGCCATCATGAGTAGGATGATGCTGAGGTACTGAGAGGGCTGGGCCCTTCCCCACCTAAGTGCTGCCATGTTGTCCTACTTATGAGTAGGAAAATGGGGAAGCACTGAGGGAGAGAAATGGGCCCCCTCCATCTTGGTGCTGCCACATGATCCTACTCAGTTGTAGAACAACACTGAGGAACTGAGGGAGAGGACCGGGCCCCCTCCACCTTGGTGCCACCATGTTGTCCTACTCATGAGCAAGACCTCAGGGAAGCGCCGTGGGAGAGGGCTAGGCACACCGCTGCCTGAAACACTGATCCCTGCACAGGGTGACACTCAAGGGAGAGATGCCACTGGCTGCACCCTTGGCCTCAAGCCACAAAATGTGGCATCTGGCCCAGGTTTGCACCCTACCCACTCAGCTATGAAGAGTCATAGTCAGTATTGCTCTGAAATTGCTGGTATGCTCTCTAAAGCTGTGGTTGTACAAACTCATGCCTCTGCACTATATCTAAGGATCATAAAACCATAGAATTGAAAGAGACCACAGGGGCCATCCAGTCCAACTTCCTGCCATGCAGGAATACACAAGCACAACACTGCCGACAGATGGCCATCCAATCTCTCTTTACAACCCTCCAAAGAAGGAGACTTCACCACTCTCTGAGGGAGCACATTCCACAGTCAAACAGCTCTTACCATCAGGAAGTTCTTTCTAATGTTTCAGTGGAATCTCTTTTCATGTTGTTTGAATCCATAGCTTCGTGTCCCAAAATGGGAGCTTTTTGACTTGAAAAAATGGCCACCGAAGTATGCCGGAGACCCGGGCTGCAGCTGGTCTGGACTTGCCTGAAGGCTTTGTCGACAAAATCCTTGTGATAGGACCTGGCTGCTTCCTGAATTAGACTTCAGTTCAGAAGAGATAAGACGGGTTATTTGAGCGGTGGGATAATCTCATTACTCAGCCTGACCTATCTTACCAACTGTTCCAATTTGGTGCAGTCTGAATTAATCCTCCACCTTCCCACTTTCTCAGCTGCTTTGAAAATGTCCCACTTTCTTTGTCCTCTGCTTACTTCCAGTGTCGCAAACAGAGTTCAAAATGCAAACGTAGATTATACTCCATTTACTCAGAAAAGGAGAGGGGCAAAATCTGCCATAGCATAGCTTTTGCCATCTTGATCCCATCTGTCCCAGTTTTCATCTGTAAAATGTTGTGGGGGTCTGTTGTGAACATATGGGGTTGGGGGGGGACCATCTGTGCTCTTTGAAGGAACGTCAGGGTAATAAACATTAACAATGTTTATAGCAATTGAAGTGGTATCAAAGTGCTACAGTTGTGTGATAGAGACCACTGCCTGTTCTAGCTCAAGGTAATGGAGAATGTTTGGGTCTCCAGATGTTTTAGATGAAAGCTCCCATAATCCCTTTCCATTGATCATGTTGTCTGGGGATTTGAAGGCCTGAACTCCAAGCAGTTGGTGGGCAAAGATGTCCTATTTTTTGGCCACTATCCCCAAGAGTGCATTTTAGTGTGGAATTTCTACTGAAGAAGATAATTTTGAAGTTGTGAAGGCAATTATGTGGAGGGGGGGAATGAATGCCATCTTGAGTTCTTGAGAGGAATTGAAGTATAAAAGTGCAATAAATGTTGATATCAAGCAGTAGTTTCCAGCAGCGTAGAGGTTCACCTTATATCCCAGCAACAGCTCCATTCCTGCTAGTTTGACCAAATGGCTCATTGACCTCTTCAAGGCTCTTGACAATTTCAAAACTAGTAATGGACCAAATGGCTATAGAAAGGTAGTGGGAGGGGGATACAGCATGTAAGGCTAATAATTCCTTTCCTGACAGAGGGTTCTTGGGCCTTTAAACCATAAAACAGCTGCTTTTCATTTTAACTGGATATTTTATATTCCTTTAAAATCGATTGGTTTCAGGATGGGGTGAGCAACAAGGTTAAGTAAAGAAATAAAATAAAATGCCAAGGAAACCTTTGCTGGTTGTAACCATTTCCAATTGCGAAGAGAAAACTGCACCTGTTGAACTCACGGTTGCCATGAAGCTGCAAAAGACAAAATTGTTGATTTTTGGACGGGAAATGGCTCTGTACCAGGGTCAAAGTCCTACTATGCATCCATGGAGACTGGCAGCTACTGAAAATGTCTTTCCCCACCTCCGCCTATCAGTGTGTGTGTGTGTTTGTGTGTTACGTGTGTGTTTTATTGAGGAACTTTTCTAGGCTGCCCAGACAAAAATAAAATAAAATAAAATAAAAATTAGAAGACTTGGCAATCCTCAAAGGAAAGTAGGAAATGGCCAAGGCAAGTGGAGTTGCTGAGCTAGGCCTGTCAGCCAGCACAGCTGAATTTTGAGTTCCCCGGGGAGCCTGCTTTCTTGGAGGCTGGTCTTGTATGTTTTGGATTCTCCACATAAGAGATGGCTAATTCTGTGGTTTTCCTGATTGGGATATAGCTGACGAAAGACACAGGTGAGGAAAACAAATTAATGGAACTAACTAAATAAATGGGAAACAAATTAGCCAGGGACATACCTAGGTTGGCCATCTGGTCTCCAGTTCTTTGTTTGAAGGTTGCCTCTAATGCAGGGGTGGGAAACCTGTGGTCTCCAAGATACTGTTAGATTGCATCTCTCATCATTCCTCACCATAGGTGATGCTGGCTGGGGCTAATAGGTACCACAGTTTAACACTAATTTTGGATTCTGGCTACTGGGGGCCTAGATAACAGCTTCCACAGGAAAAGCATCTGAATGAAGTTGTAATTACTGGAATTCACTGGTGTATATTCATGTGATACAGTTGGCTCTCCAACTATCCTGTTTTGGCGGAAACTTCCCCGATTAATCCTCTGTTGTATCACTTTTTCAGCTGCTTTTAAAATGTAACAGTTGCTTTATCCTCCTCTCACTTTCCCACTTTGACCTCAGCTTATTCTCATTGCTGCAAACTGAGTTGAAAGTGTGAAAGTAGTTGTCTCAGACACAGTCCAAACAACCAGCCAGAGGCTGATTGCTACACAGCTGATAGTAGAAACGCAGCACAAGCTAATGAGCAAGCAAAGTACCTAACAGAGCAGTTTACAGTTCAGCACTTACTTAGGGCCTCTACAGATGGCACTTTGCGCCATCTTAGAGTCAGGGAAGGGGAGGGGCAGCCACATGCCGGGTGCCCCAACCCCTCCCCGAGGATGTCATGATGGCGCACGCCATTATGCATGGCGTGTGCCATCAAGACGTCCTTCCGATTCAGTGTCTTGATGCGCTGCGCCATGCCGGAAGAGACACAGAAGAGCCGTGTGGTGGTTTTTGATGCATCCCTTCTTCCAGCTCCAAAAGGAGCGGCATTTTAGCGCTCCTTTCAGGGCTGGCAGAAGGGAGGATTGGGGCAGCCTCGGCCCCAATCCTCCACTTCCCAGGGCGGCCCATGGCCACCCGTCTGCATCTCCCCTTAGTAAGCAAAAGGTTTAAGTCCTGAACAGAGTTCATTCACAAGCTGCAGGTCTGGTAAGAGAGTTCCTCAATAGCCAAAGAGATCATGGCATGGGCTTTTATCGCCTCATTTCCCCAATGAGATAAATTGGCATTTAACTTTAAAGATGGGTCTTATCGCATTCACTCATCTGCAGCCCATCTGCAACCTTTCAAATCCCATCGTTGAAAAGCCATGGGATAAGCCCAAGCTGCAATTGGGTAAATGTAGTAAGACCTGTCTTTAAAGTTAAATACATATTTATCCTGTCGGGAAAACGATGGGATAAAAGTCCACACAATAATCTCCCAAATCAGGTAAATGGTATCCAGAGTAATCAAACACAGAGTTCAGGAACAAGACAGGGAGCCAGGTAGAATGTCTGGAGGCCAGGGCTGTGAATTTATGGATCAGCAGTTTATTGCTGGTTCCTATAAAATCCTCTGAGACCTCCTCAAGCCCTCCCTTTATTGTCTCCACTCAGTGAAGGAAGATTGGCTTCTGTATCTGAATGGGAAGGAATCTCTGCCAGAGCTATACTGTACTCTGGTCAATCTGTGAGATGTGTGTGGCTCTGGAAACCTCTCCTGCTCTGGTTTAGCAGCAGGTCCCATCATTTCCACTGCTTCAGTTTCTGAGTGAGAGTCCATGTCTGTGTTCTGGAAACAAAGCATGACAGTAGTTTGCACTCATCTCAGAGATGGGAGAGGAGAGGAGTGGGAAAGATCTTGCCCTTCACTGTAGACTCAAACTGCTGCAACCTCTCTTACAGGCTGTACAGACTGGCCACAAGGGCTGGCCTGCGGGTGGAGTAGGGGCATGGTGACCGCACGCCAGCTGCCCGGACTCTTCCCCCACGTCATCCTCATGCCACCCACTGAAACAGATCGTGGGTGGTATCAGGGTGCTCCCTTGGCACAGCGTTCATACACGCTGAGCCAAAGGAGTGCTGAAAAGCCACTGCCGCCATGCCAATAGTGGCTATTTGCTACTCTGAAAAGGAGCGGCATTTGCCAGCTCTTTTTAGAATGGCAAAGTGCCGGATAGGGGCCACGGCATGCAGTTGCTGCAGCCCTGATTTGGTGCTCCAAGGGGTGGCACAGAGCCGTCCCTTAGGGGCCATCTGTTGAGCCCCTTAGTTGTGTGTTCTTTATCATTCATACTTTTGGGCATCTTGACTATGCTCTGATGCTGTGTGGCCACATGTCCCATTTGTCATCTGTGAAATATTGGAGGGTAGGTTATGACAATGGCAAACTGTTTTATCATGCTATTGCACATATGCTCTTCATGTGGATGCAGCTTACATGGGAGAGTTTTGGGGTGAATTGTGCCTTGCTTAAAATAAGTGAAAATGGCGAGCCAAAATTCTCCATGATATTCGTGGGCAGAAAAATGTGGAGGGCTTGCATTTCAATATTTTCTGGTACAAGGTTGAATTTTCAAATAGTTTGCGGTGTATGTGTGGAAATTCCATCCTATAAGATTTTAGTTCAGTCAAGACTGAATGAAATTATTTTATTTATTTTCATTTTCATTTTAAAGAGAGGGTGCAATTCTCAGGAGTTCAGAAAGCCACTTCTGCAAAATATTTTTAAAGAGAGGACTCAACATCCTGAAAGGAAACTGAAAAAGATCAAAAATGCTCTTCTCCAAAATTTCAGCTCAGTCTGAGGCCAGCTACCATGATTTCTTGATAGGCCCAGACCTCTGCTTTATGTCATAGCTTAGCAAACTTCCTTCTGTAGGACTGTAACTCTCACAATCCCCTAGACCCCCAGTTGGTGGATTCTGGGAACTGTACCCCCAGAAAGATCTTTAACAACTTCAGAACTTCAAGGAACAGCATTTCTCAGTTAATGTAAAGCACACATGACTATTTTTATCTGTGAAATGCTGGAGGCCTTCCATTTGTTATAGATATTTATGTTTAGCTCTTCCAATGCCCTGCTCCATTTCAAAATCCAGAGACAATCTTAGTGGAGACAATGGAAAATTCATTCCATTTATTTATGAAGAATGAGTAGGAAAGACAACTCCTTCTGGTGTGAGAAATGAGTCCTTTTGAGACCTTAATATGTGTGAGCCTCCTACTATTATTTTCTTTTACAATGTACAGGTTATGTAGGGAGATCATAAGTCTTCCTATAGCCATAGTGCTATAGAGGAAAGTTGGTGACCGCTCTTCTGTACAGTGATCCCTCTGTTCTCTCTACCATGACTGAGTGTGTATCTTCACTATAGAAACAATCCAGTTTGATGCCTATTTAAGTGCTGTAGTTCCATCCTGTGGAATTATAGCATTTGTAGTTTTACAGGGTCTTTAGCCTTCTCTGCCAAAGAGTGCTGGTGCCTTACAAAACTACAAACCCCAAGTTTCTGTAGGATGGAGCTATGGCATTTAAAGTGGTGTCAAACTGCATTATTTCTACAGTGTAAATGAGAAGTGATAGAAGGTCATCAGCACTGACTTCTGTTTACAGCTAACCATGGTTATTCTTTTTGTCTGAACTGAGGATTCTGAAAAGTATTAAGTAGGGCAGCCTTTGCCAGCCTGTTCCCACTACACTTGACCATTGATCTGCTGGATGGGACTGATGGAAGGAGTAGTTCAGAACATGTGGAGGGCACTAGGTTGGGCAAAGTTGGTTTAGGCCAATGTGCCAGGATCATACACCATAGTTTCAAGCTGGACTTTCCCCCCTTAAACTATAACCAAATAAACCACATTTTGTCTGGGCTGAGACATAATAAGAAACAGTGGTTTGCTGAGAATGGAAGCAAAACCTTCTGGTTTCCTTCTTACAGCTTTGTGGAAAAGCAAAGGGGAGCAGGGAGATTTGTACAGATAATGCTAAACTAGGGATGGGGAGAATTTCCATATAGCTTTAAAAACAAAACAAAACAACCCAAAAACAACAACGACAATCAAACAAAACAAAACAATAACAAAACAAATGTTTGCCCAGATTCCCAGATTTATTCATATTTAGGATGGGCCTAACTTGAGATTTAAAGGGAAAAATGTGTCCTTTCCCATTTAAACTGAAGGACTCATCAATCTAGGTTCAGGATGTGTATGCCTGAATTTGAATCCCTTGGTATTCAACCATTTTTAGTGCGAAAGTAGGGTTGCCATCTTTTTTTTCCTCTCAGAGAGGATCCTCAACCTTAACAACAGTAAGCAAGTAAGTACTCTGTTCAGGGATAGCTGTTGAATTTGGCAAGGGCAAATAGGGGATAATTTTGTTTCAGTGTGTTTTTTAAATGAATTTATCAACATTGATAAACTTCATAGGACAAAAGGAACTTGACATTAGATAGATAGATAGATAGATAGATAGATAGATAGAGTGAAATTGACAGGCCTCTCCATCCCTACTTTAGTTTAGCAATACTTCCCCCTCTGCAGACCAGGGCGTCGGGGACGCCCTGGTCCAGAGCACCGGCGGAGCTCAGCCTCCACACCGCGGCGCTCCTCCGGCAACTCTAAAAGGAGCACCAAATTGGCGCTCCTTTTAGATGTCAGGGAAAGTGCGCCCTAAAAGCGGCGGGCGCACTTTCCCTGACTCAAACGCCGTGGCACGTCCGGTTGCCGCGGCGTGAGGTCATCCCCAGAGCCCCGGCCGTGCGGACGGCCGGCGACTCCGAGGGCGACCTCAGGAAGAGGAAGGGGCACCGCTCGTGCGGCTGCCCCTCTTCTTCTGGGCCCGGAAGACGGCTCAATTAGCCATCTGCCGAGGCCCCTTGTGAACTAATGTATATACCAGGGGTAGGCAACCTTTCCCCTTTAAGGGCCAAGGGACTTCAGCTCCCAGAATCCCAGGAGCTGTTGGCCAACATGGGACTATTGGCCAACATGGCTAAGGCTTCTGGGAGCTGAAGTCCCTCGGCCCTTAAAGGGGAAAGGTTGCCTACCCCTGGTATATACTCATGTATAAGCCTAGAATTTTTAGTCAAAAAAAGCTGGGTTGACTTATCCACAGGTTAATGTAAGTACTGTATTTTAACTTTTTTCCGTCTCTGAGTAGAGTGGCAAAAGAAGCACCAACCTCCTCTACTCTTTCCACCATGATGCTGCTTCTGGCCTTTTTGAATGCTTAGGTGGGAAAATGGCATGGGTGGCACCTCTTTACTGCTTCCCTTCAAAGGAGTGCTGAGAGAAATCAGGATTAGAAGGGTCTGAATAAAATATTTATGTATGAAGACAGTAAACTTTGGCCTTTACATTCTTTGCTACATGCATTTTACCCTAGCCCTATCCATGGGTCATATCAAAATCCATAATTTTGACACCTGAACTTGCCCTTGACTTATACACACAGCTGACTTACAGTCGAGTATATAGAGTAGGTCACTGTCTCAGTTTTTTAGCTTCTCTCTTTTGCCCATCTATAGTTTGGCCTGAGTTTGGTACTCTCCTGCTGTGCTGGATTACAGCTCCCACCATCCCCAGCCCGTATTGTCCATGTCATCCTGAGATGATGATGATGGTAATGTAATACATCTGGAGGGCAATAGATTGGGGGAGGTTGCTGTCATTTATTTAAACTTCCCTTTGACAGACTGCTTCCTCATTATTATTATTTTGTAAAATGTCTCATTATTTATCAGCACAACATGCTAATCTGGAAGAGGGGTGCGTGGTGATAGAGAGCACTGCATATTTCACTTCCAGGCAGCTCCTGTGATGTTTCTGGGTGTGCCTAAGCATGATGATGGATGGGAACCATGTGGGGGGCAGATGGTGTGTTCCTGGGGTTCTCCAAGAGTGCCAAGTTGTCCAATTTGCTGATGGATGGAGCATGTCCACCGCAGGAGGGATGACACCTCCAGCAGCCTAAGTCTCCTCCAGGTCTCCCCCCTTCCCCATTGCTGTCACGCTGGGATGGTGAAGGTGATGGAGCGTGTCTGCTCTTTGCAAAGAATGTCATTGCCAGTGCTGTGCAGGAGGTGTGGTGGATGGCCCATCTTTCTTCCACTGCCTTGCATCTTTTCCACTCTCAGGGCCAGATCTACCATTGATGTAAATCATCAGTGCACACTTCAGTTGATGCAAGTGGAGCTGCACCCCTTTGGGGATCCATGCAGTTCACCCCAGCAATTCTTTTTGTGGCTGTCAAAATGAGATTAAACCAGACTGAGCTCTTTCTGTGTAAAGATCTCAGAGATGTCAGCTGTGTTGACTGAGTCACCCTGTAAAACAGACAGTTTGATCCTCTTCAGATAACCAAGCTGCTTCTGTGCTGTGAAATCACTCTATACCAAGAAATAGAACAGTGATTCCTAAACTGTAGTCCTCCAGGTGTTTTGGACTTCAGGTTCCAGAAACCTCAGCCAACTTGGCCAACAGTCAGGAGTTCTGGGAGCTTAAGTCCAAAACATCTGAAGGACTAAAGTTTGGGAATTGCTGAACTAGAATTTTGCTTGCAAGAATCCATGGTGTGCTGGTAGGGGGATTCTGGGAGTTGTAATCTTAAAATGTACATCCCCATACTCTGAAAAGAAGGGAATAACCTGCACCACCAGGGTGGCAGGTAGTCCTTGGTGAAATCTAAAAACTCTTGGTCAGTGGAGAGAAAGGGAAAGAAAGGGTGTCAGAAAACACATGAGAGATCAAAGGTAGCATCAGAAAGCAAGAGTGTCCCTTCTAGGAATCTCATTTTGTTCATTTATTGATCAGAGCTAACCAAAATTTGCACATATCTTCATCAAATGGATGGAAACAGCTTGAGACTGACACCCTTGTTTGTTTCTGTTTCTATCTCCATCTTTTTGGGAAGTTAGCAATCGCATACTGGCATCAGGACCATTTGTGATAGCCCAAATGGGGTACTGTCCTCCAGAAAAGGACTACTGTCCTCCAGAAAAGTCCATGCACATTCTTCACCAGGCCTTTCCTGATGACATTTTTATTCAGCTGGGCATGAAGGGGTTAGTGGATGCTATGTTTTAAAAATGTCCTGTTTATATAGCTTTAAGGGTTTTTTTTTGTTTTGTATTATTATAACTGTGTTGCTTTTATAGCAGTGGGGATTGTGTTTTATATTTGTATTTTGAAAGAGATGTAAACTACCCTGTGTTGAAAAGCTGTCTACACATGTTATTAATAACTAAAATAAAGTATACAAATGAACTGTGTCTGCTTACATTTATTTATTTTTGAATATTATGTTTACTTCTCCTGCACACAGAAGAGGTCAGGAGGTATGCAACCAGAGCCCATGAATTTCACAATGACTGGAGTTGTTTTAGAGTCAATGCTGAATTTTGTACCTATTGTTAAACACTGTTCACAATTGGAAAAAAAATCACAAAGTGCATGCAGGTTGACCTTCCCCATTCCACCTTGGCTCATTGGCTACTTTTCTAAAGCTTGGACACATTTTGCTTTGATTTTCACGAATTATTGGAATATAATTTTCAGGTACCAGCAGGAGTGTTCTGGGAGACATGGTTAGAAGGGGCCAACCAAGTAAACGGTAAGGATCAAGAAAAAAGAGAACAAGTGGTGTGAATGGAATTCTGAATTTTGACATGTTGACATTTCACAAGTAGTTGCTAGTCTCCCAACATCTGGACCTGGGATATTTTGCAATGCCTAAGAGCAACTCCAGATGTTCTAAAGATTTTCTTTTAGTCATTGTATTTTATTTATTTCTTTTGTACTCCCCTCTTCTTTTCTTTGCCTGCCACAGACTATTGGTTCACTAAATCAAGGGAGACAGGCTTTAAAACTGGCCAGAAAAATAAATAAATAAAAGGTTCAATGGCCAGATGAAATGGTTTCTCTCTGGAATCAAATCAGCAGATGTGCCATTTGCAGTGAATGAGGTTAGAAATAGTGAGTACTTCTGAAACGTGGGAGGACTGAAGGTTGGTCAGTAGTGTACTGAACAGATGGGCCAAGATATTGATGCTCATGAGCAGGGAATGGAAGGAAAAGGTTGGGTTTTGGGAACGTCAACGGATAAGTAGAGAAAAATGAAACTCCAGTGGCTTTAGTTTAATATATATTTATTACATATTGAAAAGTAAAAAGTACATATTGTGATGGCACTTCTATTAAATCAACCAGAAGATGCAAAATTCATCATAGCCTGGGGGGTGGGTGGGAATGCAACCTGAGCTTTTTGTCTACTTAGACTTTCTCTCTATAACACCTCAAGCGTCTCAAGATTTGTAGCTCTAACAATGTCACTTTTCTTCCCTTGCATGGTTCTGTTTACCATCTTTGCCCAATAAAGAAGTCAGTGGGCTTTGAATTCTTGTGTGATGAATTTTGCACATACTAGTTTGCCTAATAAAGGTATCACCATAATGTGTATTTTGGATTTTGGATTTATTTCATGTAATTTTAATTTTACAACAAGGAGTCTTATGGCATCTTAGATTGAATCTTAGGGGTATATTCCAGCACCACTGCATAGTATCCCTGCCCTGGTATGATCCTTTTACTGCCAGACACACCTAGAATCATAGAATCATCAATTGTAGGGAGACTACAAAGGCCATCCAGTTCAACCCCTGTCATTCAGGAATACATTGTTAGAAACACCCCCCTTCGGTTATAACTAACAGATGACCATCCAGCTTGTGTTTAAAAACTTTCAAAGAAGGAGATGCCACTATAATCCAAGACATTCTACTGTTGAACAGCTCTTACTGTCAGGAGGTTCTTCCTAATCTTGAGGTGGAATCTCTTTTCTTGCAGTTTGAATTCATTTGCTCCAAGTCCTAGGGCCTCTACAGATGGGCAGCTGTGGGCCACCCTGAGAAGCTGCGGATTGGGACCATGGCTGCCCCATGCCTCGGCCCCAATCCACCTTTTATGGTGCCTCTGAAAAGGAGCAGAGAGGAAACCTGGCTCAGAGATATCTTGTATGCAAAAGGTTATCTATAAACAGAAGTGGGAAATCTGTGACCTTCCAGATGTTGTTGAACTCCAAATCCCATTAGTCCTAGGCAGCACAGCCAATGGTGGAGGGGCATAGGAGTAATATTGCCTGCCTCTATATTAAAAGGAGCAGGTAGCAATTTATGGGTAAAGACTCTACCAGGGAAAGGCTGCCAATTGGACAGTACAGGGTTAGGCAGAAAAATAGTCTTACATGGAGTAAGGCAGATTTCTCCATTCTGAAAGCTCTCATCACAGATTAATGGTGTGTGTGTGTGTGTGTGTGTGAGAGAGAGAGAGAGAGAGAGAGAGTGGTTACAGTGTAAAGCTAGGAGTAGGGAGGTCCTGGTTCATATCTTCACTTAGCCAGCATCCGGTCACCATCTCTCAGCCTAGTATGCCTCACAAGTGTGTTGGGAATGTAGTATGTTTACCTTCATGGCAGGATGCACCTGAATTCAGATCAAGAATTATTACCATCTGGCTGTGATGGCTTTCTCAGTAAGGCAGGTTGAGGCACCTATACTCTATAGGTTGGTTATAGAATCATAGAATCATAGAGTTGGAAGAGACTACAAGAGCCATCCAGTCCAACCCCCTTCTGCCATGCAGGAACTCAAAATCAAAGCATCCCCGACAGATGGCCATCCAGCCTCTGTTTAAAGACCTCCAAAGAAGGAGACTCCACCAACCTCCAAAGGAGTGTGTTCCACTGTCGAACAGTCCTTACTGTCAGGAAGATCCTCCTAATGTTGATGAGGAATCTCTTTTACTGTACCTGCATCCATTGTTCCGGATCCTATTCTCTGGAGCTGCAGAAAACAAGCTTGCTCCCTCCTCAATATGACATCCCTTCAAATATTTAAAGAGGACAATCATATCCCCTCTTAACCATTTCTTCTCCAGGCTAAACATGCCCAGTTCCCTAAGTTGTTCCTTGTAGGGCATGGTCTCCAGACCCTTCACCATTTTAGTCGTCCCCCTCTGGACACACTCTAGCTTTTCAACATCCTGGGTTGTCATGTCCTATCAAGAGAAGTCCTTCTCTGATGAGGAAGGGGAACAGGAGAGCCCAGATAACAGCCTCCGGTCTGAGCCAGAGGTGTCTGGGAGGTCTGCCTTGGAGCCAGAGGATGCTGACAGCCCAGTCCTGAAAGATGAGCCTGAATTGTCTCATGTACACCCGGAAGAACAGGAGCCAGAGGTACTACACCCTTCTGAATATTGGCAATATTCAGAAGTAGCAGCAACAAAAGAGCTTTGGCATGTTGTAACGGGGAATAGAACAAGTTTTATTGATTAGTCGTCTGACCGTATCAACAACAGAATACAGTATTTCAAATACAAATACAAAATACAGCGTTGTCAAAATACAAACAAATAGTAAAATAGCTCAGTCCTAAAACAAATGTAAGATTAAATGGGGTTAAAACATATTCGTTCAAATAAACAGCTAGATAGATAAAATGGTATACATAAAACAGAGAGCTATTGCAAAATCCTGTGCTCTTTATAAACTGATAAATTACAATTATCCCTCTATATATCCCCTATCCTAAAAGTTTATAATGCCAAAATTATGCCCATCTTATCATATGGAGCAGAACTTTGGGGCTATTTGAAAGCACCTCTTTTGGAACAGGCCCAGAGCAGCTTCCTCAGAAGGATTCTTGGATTAGATAAATCCACTCCAGCACAAGCAGTGAGAGCAGAACTTGTAAAGGGGAAACTCTGAACTAATTAAGCCAGCTGTGCTGATTTGCATTTGGCTATAAATTAGCACAGAGACATTCAAATATGCCAGGAATATGATGATAACTAGTATGTGACTCGCTTGTGAAAATTAGCATAGCCAGGACAACTGTGGCAAGACAACAGATCCACCTAACCTTCCTAACCTTCAGCTTATTTCTCGGACTATTCCCTCCAGTGACTCCCTGTTTGGCTTTGGATCCAACATCAATACCACACGACACTGTTTATAGTGCCATAGTCCCACTTTTTGGACTCTCTGCATTTGATCCTTTTATGTCTGCTTTTTCTAATGAAATACAGTGCACTCACCACTCTGAAACAGGGCATGTTCTTGGACTTTAACTCCCATCAGCCCTAGCCAGCCAGCCAGCACAGCACAGCAATGGTAGAAGTTGTAGTCCAATACCTTTTACAGACTACACTTCTCCCCATTCGATCTGTAAGCCTTTTGTTGTCAGTTGCTTGTGCAACCTGTGTGTGGCCTCCTTGTAGTGATACATAATAGTAAGGGTGAGTGGAGGAGCCACATACCATGTGTCCCACCCAGTGCTAAACATAATAAATAAAAGTCATCTTTGCCAATAGGCAGAAGTAAATCTTTGTTTATGTCAGAAGCAGAATAAAGAGTACTGCTACAGACGGAGGTGGAAAGAACCTGCTGTATAACATCATTTTTATTTCTGATGGGCCTTCTTTGGCTTCAGCGCGTTCATATTGTTTGCCTTGGCTATTTGCAGTGCAGAATGATTCAGCTCTGGGCAGTGGAGCTTTCCAAAATGTTGTAGGTGGGGGAGGAAGGATGAACTTGTGGTCAAGTCACACACTAGTTATCATGATATTCTTGGCACGTTTGAATGTCTGTAAAGAAAGAAGAAGTGGGTAGGAATTTCCATGCTGTAATAGTTGCAAAAGGTGTGGGCAAGCTATAGTTTGGAAACACATGCCACAGTGGCATCTTTTGACCTTTGGGTGTTTATATCATGGGTGCCATACTGAATGAAGGTAAACTAGAAACTCCCAGCTCCTTGAGTCACTGGGATTACATTTGACTTGTTCTGTTGTACAGGGTCCATCTTTCTTCTGATAAGTAATAGGAGTAAACTTCCCATTCTTGATGTCTTCAAGAAGAAGCCAAATAAAGCCTCGAACTACACCTTTGTGCCATCTTGTACATCAGTGACATAATTTCTTTACTGCAACCGGAAAGGGTAGCTCTATACACATGGGCATGGAAATCTGCACCAAGCATTCCTTAATGTTTTGTTGGTCCTTCATATCCTGTACTTGCCAGAGCTGAAGCCACATAAATCCCACTTCTTGGAGACAACCAGATTTCAGATGTAAAAATATAGGTTTGCTCCAATTTCGTTCCACAGGAGGAACTGAGTCTATCCCTCACCCCTCTGATCCTCTCCCCTTTTAAAATAAAGATGACAAGGTATAAAGGGCATTTAGTGCACAGCCAGCCTAGTTTTCCTTCACCAGGGTTCAAAATACATAAAGTGGGCCCTTCATATCTGCTGGGTTTCGGTTCCAGGATTCCGCAGTGGATACCAATATCTATGGATGCTCAGGTCCCATTAAATACAATGACTAGTAAAATAGTTTCCATTATATAAAATGGCAAAATCAAGGTTTGCTTTTTGGAATTTATATATGTCTACAAATATTTCAAGCCATAGATGCTTGAATCCATGGATAAAGGATCAGTGAATACAGAGGACCAACTGTAGTACAGAATCAGACTCTAATTTCAGGCTACCCCTAAAATACCAATTACATCATAACCATCTCTTTTAAATGCCACTACAACTGGCTCAGCTCCACTTGCGTGTTTTATGCATTGCTACATGTCAGTATGAAAGCAGTGGACAGTGAAATTTATGGCATGTATGAACATATCGACCCCCTCCATTGTGGTTCCCCACCCCCCTTCCAGATGGGAATTTATGGGTCTTCTCTTCCGTAATATCAGTGATAGGACCCTAAGGAAATGTCCAAACCAAGTTGCTGGGTTTTATGGACAGAGAAGATGCCAATGAAAATTATGAAAGATGTGAGTGGACAAAAAAATCTGTTGTCTTGTTGGAAAGTTGGGGATATCCAGGATTATAACCATGGGGAGAAGAGAATGAGATTTCAGGGGCTGAATCTATACCTGTAAAATAATTTGTATTTACCTTGATCCTGATCCTGTTTGAACACACAATGTTCCTCTGGATTCAAAGTGAAAGCATGACTTTTCAATGGTTGAGGGCTGTTTTTTTTTTAACTTTTTATTCCACAGTTTTTTGGAATATCTCTGTGTGTGTGTGTGTGTGTGTGTGTGTGTACCCTGCATTCCAAATTGAGATTGGGGTAGAATTGGAGTGCATGTATGTGTGTGTGGTTGCAGGTCAGGACAGGTTGGTGGGAGGTTATCCTTGACATCCTTGTCCAGCAAGCATGGTGTTGCCATTTTTTGTTGGGAAGCTCACAAAAGGCAATAGAAAAAAAGGAGAAGGAGGACAGAGGATGGAGGGCAGAGGATGACATGGTAGAGTGGGGAACAAGGAATAAGAGAAACAGTGGCATTAACTAGGGAGGAATGGAATTCAAAGATATACCCATGTTAGTCTGTAGAATCAGAATGTAGAGGGATCTTGTAGCACTTTTGAGACTTAAGGCCTAAGCAGACTGGCAGAAATAGTGCACATTAAATTGAGGCACTGCCCTGGCTCAGTGCTAGGGAGTCATGGGAACTGTATTTTTTTCTGGGACATTGAGCCTTCTCTGTCAGAGAGCTCTGGTGCCACAATAAATTACAGTTCCCATGATTCCCTAGCACTGAGCCAGGGCAGTGCCTCAATTTAATGTGCACTATTTCTGCCAGTCTGCAAAGGCCCTAACTGAAAGAAAGAAGTTGGCAGCATGAGCTTTCGTAGACTTCTGAGGAGGTGGACTGAAGTCTAGGAAAGCTCGTGCTGCCAACTTCTTTCTTTCAATTAGTCTCAAAGGTGCTACAAGATCTCTCTACATAGAGAGGAATGGATGAAATGGGGGGAGATCAGAAGGTAGGGACCACTGTCTGGTTTCCTTTCAGCCCTCTTTCCACTTCCAAGTACTGAAACAGCCCAGACTCCAGACAGTGATCATATCCAAAAACTCTCCAGGCACATACTACAGTAAAAGGCACAGGAACGAAAAAAATGGAAAGCCTCCCCCATAACCTCCAGCCCCTGCTTTGAATGTTCCTATATTCAAATATCTAAAGGCTCACAAGGCTTCAGAAACTGAGATGTCCCTTTGGAAATTTGAATATACTGAACTAAAAAAATAATGTTGACACCATGCTTGCCAGGAGTGGATGTCAAGCTAAACCCTTTGGGTCCCTTCCCACCATGAACTTTGCTCACCTCTCAACTGCCAGACTCAAGTTGTAGACAATATGGGATTGATCTTTTTCCCCATTTAAAAGACACCCCCAAGTACCCCCAACAATGCTTCTGCCCTGCCATTCATAAACAGTACAGTTTTATATGTTCCTACACAGAAGTAAGTCCAATTGAGTTCAGTGGGACTTACTATTGGGTAAGAGGGCAGAGGATTACAGCCTTATTGGAGAATAAATTCCTCTGGACCCAGTAGGAAAGAGATTCAAAGATACAAGGGGAGGATCGGGCTGTAATTTTTGCTGGACTGGGAAAGATTGGTTTACAAACTTGTGTTCCATTCTTTCATTGTTTTTTTTTCCAAACTCCTGTTAATCTTGAAGGAAGATCATGTGGGGAATTTTGAATCTTGTGGCTTAAAATGAATGAGGAGGGATTTAATTCATTCAGGCTGAGGGAACCTAGCAAGGGAGCCATCCAGTGGGAATGCAGGTGGGCAGTAAGAATGACAAGAAAACAGGTAAGGCTATTGGTTGATAGGGATATACATGTTGGGAAGAAAACAACAACACAGCTGCTGTGGTTGTGTGATCTAAAATAATCCAATTCATTGAACACTTGGACAATGATAGAAACACCTGATGTGATTTGGGGGAGTACTGTCTACTGGAGCTGAATTATTTTGTAGCGGTGGATTCATCTTGGGTGAGGCCCTGCAGAAATGCACTGTATTAATTATTACTTTACTTATTTCTGTTGTCTCCTCTCCTCTCTGCTGTGTGCATCTGTTGGATGACAACCGGCTTTGCTAAGAACCCAGAGGTTTATCACCAAAAACTTGGCTACTAGGTAACAATTTGGCTACAGCAACTATAGACACAATAAGGGTGCAAAATAATTGTGATCTGCCTTGGTGAAATCACAAGGCTTCAAGATACAGCTTCCAGTTTACAATTACTCTCTGAGGGCAGTCTACAAAATAACTATGAATAAAATAAAAACACCACAGAAACATGAGATCACTTCCTTCCAAGTTTCCAACCTTTATTTTAAAAACCAAGTTTTAGCCCCTTTACTTGTAGCAGGAAGGTCTACCTGGTGCTGCTCACAAAGAAGTAACTCTACTCCTACTTTTTAGCATTATGAGCAATAAATGCACAAGCAATTTGATGTTAACTCAACATGAAACTCTTTCAAAATGTTATAAAAGAAATAAAAACATTATTTTACTAATACTGAATTAAATAAGATTCCACATACAGCGCCCCCTTGGTATCCACTGGGATTTGGTTGCAGGACATTCTGTGGATGCCAAAATCTGTGGATGCTCATGTTCCATTAAATACAATGGAGAGTAAAATGGTGTCCCTTATATGAAAAGGACAAAATCAAGGTTTGCTTTTTGGAATTAAAATATTTTAAAGCTGTGGATGGTTGAATTTGTGGATAAAAAATCTGTGGATATGGAGGCCAGACCATATATGTCCCCCCCCCCCCGAGATTTCCCCTCTTTAATCATACTCCATAACATTTCTAGCTACAAGCCTGGGATCATGGTTCTAGTAGTTTAGTTGATTAGTTTTAAGAAAGCCATTAGAGCCATTAGGACAGGGTGATCAGACATCCTCCTTTTCCTAGATATGTACTACATTTCAGCTTTCGGTCCAGGAGGAATTCCAAACATTCTCCATCTTGAGCATGAATTTACATTTTTATGAGTGGTTTTTAGCTTTTATTTGGTTACATCCTCCATTTCCCTTGAATCTCTTACATTTTGTGGTGCCTTGTCTTTTTTTGTAGTTGGGACATCTGGTCACCCTGTATCAGGACTTTATCTTTAAACTGGACTTGGACAGCATGCTCCTTCAAGGAGACGATGCCTTAAAACAAGACTCATCTCTGGTCCTTTGCTTCATTTAGAAGCGTATTATTATTATTATTATTATTATTATTATTATTTAATTATATAGTGCCACAGCAAGATCAGAACAGATGGTTTCAGTTTTAGTATTAAAGAAGATTGCAAAGTCAATGGCAGAAAACGATGGAGGTGGAGGAAAGGGCTTTAACAAAGACCTAAAGGTTGCAAAGAGACGCTGAAGATGCTGTGCATTAACATTAATCGATGAGGTATAATATTTCTGTTTAGCCAACCAGATAGCAGAAGAAAAAGAAGAAAGAAGAAACATATAGTGGATATAGTCTGCCCATTCCCTGGTTTTCCTCCATAAACACTCGGCTGCACGAGAGCAGGAATGGAGATACCAAATAAAAGGAGTAAGCCAGGGCTGAGGTTTAGTAGAATCATAGAATCATAGAGTTGGAAGAGTCCCCAAGGGCTATTCAGTCCAACCCCATTTCGTTTACCGCATACCATGCAGCTGCGGACAAGTCTACATAGGGACCACCAAACGCAGTGTCCAAACACGAACCAAGGAACACGAGAGACACTGCAGACTGGGCCAGCCAGAAAAATCAGCAGTAGCAGAACACATTATAAAACATCCTGGGCATAAAATGCTGTTTGAAAACACTGAAATTCTGGACCATGCCAACAACTATCAGGTCAGAATGCACAGGGAAGCCATCAAAATCCACAAACACTTGGATAACTTCAACAGGAAAGAAGAAACCCTTAAAGTAAACAAGGTTTGGCTACCAGTCCTACAAAATAAGAAAATCAGCACTCAGCAAATGCAAATGGGAAACCAATCAGGGTCAGGGGCTTTCCCAAGAGACAATAGCAGACAATATCCTTGTTTGCATATCCTCCCACCCTGAAGCCGTGCCATTAACAACAGAACAATACCTATTCAACACAGGACAATACACAGTTTACATGGGAATCACTCCTCCCTACCCAGGGTCTCACAGTATATATAGACCCACTCTCTTCCATTCCAGTATTCTCTGAAGATGCCAGCCACAGATGCTTGTGAAACATCAGAAAGAAACTCTTCTAGAACATGGCCGCACAGCCCGAAAACCCACAAAAAACAACCCCATTCTGCCATGCAGGAACTCAAATCAAAGCATCCCCGACAGATGGCCATTTAGTCTCTGTTTAAAGACCTCCAAAGAAGGAGACTCCACTATTCTCCAAGGGAGTGTGGTCGAATAGTCCTTACTGTCAGGAAGTGCCTCCTAATGTTGAGGTGGAATCTCTTTTCCTGTACCTTGCATCCATTGCTCCATTGTGTCCTATTCTCTGGAGCAGCAGAAAACAAGCTTGCTCCGTTCTCAATATGACATGCCTTCAAATATTTAAACAGGGCTATCATATCCCCTCTTAACTGTCTCTTCTCCAGGCTAAACATACCCAGTTCCCTAAGTCGTTCCTCGTAGGGCATTTAGTAGAAGGAGTCGCCCATATTGACAAAGGGGCAAAAATTGTGTATCCTCAGTAAAGTAAGATGCACAGAGCCACTCCGCTATTAGATTTGAAGCCATGTATTTAGAGTGACCAGAACAGTTTCCCTGACAGGAGGGGACGTGTTCTGCAAAAAGAGCTGTCGAGTGGGTTTGGCACCTTCCTCTGGAAGACTTCTCATTTTCTGTAATGAAGAAGAGAAGAATTGGCAACTGGGTTTCTCAGAAGGTTGTGGCATTGAGGCATTCAAAACCATTAGCTATGGCAGCATCAGGAGTGGAGGGGGGGTGCATGCGGATTAGGTCATGGAAGAACCGTAAACAACAAGAGAGGCACCCATAATGAAAAGAATCCAATCTGCAAAGTGCTTCCATTTGTCTTGGACCCCACAATGGATTATTACCGCTAACTCTCCTCCGTACGTGCTGTGCTCTTGGTAGGCCGGAGCCATTTATTTCATATTGCGTGGGCTCTTGAAAGGGGGAAAAAGCTGGCCAGTGTTTATTTTGACAACAGAAAGCTTTGCTTCTTGGAGTTTCTGGATAATGTGATTTGTCCAAGAGGAACGAATAAATGGTTTATTTTAATCCCTTGTATACATGGCCTGTAGTATAAATACAGTATGTGCTTTTCACAAAGGCTTTGTGGTTTATGACACTATTAGGGGCCAGGGTTTGCCAGCTTCAGCCAGGGGTCTTCAAGGAAAGATGGAAAATTTCACACATTGAGGCAAACGTGTCGTAGAACCTCAGGCTTGTTCCAAACGTGGCTGAACTTTGGACTATAACTCCCAGTATCCCCAAGCAAGCATGGCCAGATTTGCACAGATGAAAGAAAAAGAAAGGCTTTTGTTTCATGCTAATGGGATTATAAACAATAGAGCTGGAAGGAGCTCCAAAGGTCATCTAATCCAACCCCCTGCCAATCCAGGAATTCCCAGCTAAACCATGGCTGACAGAAGCTATCCAATGTCTCTTTAAAGCCTCCAGTGAAAGAAAATCCACCATTTTCAGAGGCTGTCCATTCCATTGCTGAAGCAGAATAACAAGTTATTATTATGCCCCTTGATCTGGATACCAAAGAATGGACAATGCTGTTATTTTGTGTAATATTTGTATTTCATCAAGCATAAATACATTCTGTCCCATTTCAATAACAGCTTGTGTTTGTTTTGGAAGGTCTGCCAAAAAAATAAAAAATAAAATAAAAAATAGTCATGCTCATTTTTCATGCTCAGTGTTCCTTACTATATTCATTTTGCAAACATTTTCTCTAATATCTCCCATTTTGGAGTCTGTTTCCCCTACTATGCACATTTTTTTTCTACACAGTTTCTCGCCGTGTATACATTAGGGGACCAATGGATGTGTTGGAGGTGTGGTGGTTGGAAAGGAAGGAAAAGAGGTCTTGAATCTACTGGATCCAAAGACCTCTCAGTCCTCAGTCATGCTCACATCCCAGAATGAAATTTGCAATTCAGGTCCCTCCTGATAAAAATGAAAAAGAATTCCCCTATGGAGAGGAGGTGGAGAGCTGGAAATTGGCTCCATGCTTAACTTTCCCTGCTCCTGGAAAGAACCTAGCAGTGCATTGGAAGAAATGCAGTATACAAGAGTAGAGCACTTTGTCTGCCCATTGCCTTACCATCCAGATTGCACTTATACTGTGCATTATAGCATTTTAAATCCCACCTTTCAGACAAAAAGCCTCCTAGAGTAGCTTAGATCAAACTAGTAAAAGCAAAAGAATTCTCGTGCACAAGTTTCCAACTAAAGATGTGACACCAAAAGGCACCAAAAGGCATGGAGGAAACAGCATAGTCCAAGAGTCCTGTGGAAGAACTATGTGCTTGTTTTCCTTATGCCTGTTGGTCTTCTTCTCATCTCATCTCCCTCTGCTTCATCCCACTGGGTTGGCAACCAGTGGTGGATGTTGAAGTCGGAGCATGATGGACAGCACCTTGGTTAATTCTTCCCAAGTGTGCAGATAGATGGAAATCACTTGGATTCAGACTGAGAGTGCATCTACACAGTAATACAGTTTGGCACTACTTTAACTGTCATGGCTCCATCCTACAAAATACTGGGATTTGTTGTTTCAGGAGGCACTAGCACTCTTGGCAGAGAAGGTTAAAGACCTTATAAACCTACAGATCCTGAGATTCTATAGGATGGAGCTACAATACTTAAGAGTGGTGTCAAACTGCATTATTTCTGCAGTGTAGATGCACACTTAATCATACTTATTCAGTGGGCTTGCTGAAGACTAACTCAGATTCCACTGACTTCAATGTTCAGCAATGTCAGTGTTTCAGTAACTTTCCCCCACCTTCAGCTGCATGGCATCATTTCTGGGTATGACTAAATCTGGTTTCAACCCAATATGCTTGTTTTTCCTACTTTATTTGGTTCCCACTACTCATGGGGAGGGGACAAAGAAGAGCTTTCAAGGACAGAATAAAGTAGGAAATAGAATAAATATGGGGATAGAATAAATTAGGAAAAACAAGCATATTGGATTGAAACCAGATATAATCATACCTGGAAATGATGCTATGCTACAATACTGTTAGTGTACTGGAAATGGTGTATGTGAGTAACACTGTGACTAAGTAGAAATTGTGAATATGAAATAGTTACTTAGACATACCCATCTGTAACTGTTTCATAGTCAGTATGCACAGGGATCTTGTAGTGTTGCCCCGGAAGTGTTGCCCAGGAAGGACTTACATAATCAGACTTTATGAATAATCATAGACATGCAAAACTTGTTGGTATGGTGATGAGATGACAAATTCAGTTTTCACTACAATATGTTTTATCTAAGATATTGTGCAACTCTGTTGGAAATTGACCATAGAGTTGTGCTGGAGGACTTAGAAATTACTAGAGAAAACACTTCTCTAGGCACTTGTAGGTCCTCCAGTGTGATTCCATGGCCAACTTCTGGTAGATGTTGACCATAGAGCTGCGCTGGAAGACCTAGAGATTCCTAGACAGGTGTTCTCTTGGGTTATAAACATATATATATATAAATTTATGGTTTTCCTACTTTCACTGGGGACATGTGCCCCTAACCCCAGCAAATGTGGAGGGCCCATTGTATGCTCATTGAGGAACAAATGCAAGAGGAAAGGTGTTGCCTAAGACCAAGGTGAGTGGATGACCATATGAATGGTGGAAAGAATTTTGGAAGCGGTGGATTGGGGCTGAGGCTGCCCCATGCCTCGGCCCCGATCCTCCCTTTCACTGCCTGGGAAAGGAGCGCTAAAATAGCGCTCCTTCTGCAAGCCATGAAAGGGGCACCGCAAGAGCCACCATGCAGCTCTTCGGTGTCTCTTCCGGCTCAGCGTGTCTGGACACTGAGCTGGAAGGATGTCATCAGAGCGCCCGTCATGTGGAAGGGCTGGGGCTCCGATGACATCCTCAGGAAGGAGATGGGGCGCCCAGCTCCAGCTGCTCCTCCCCTTCCTTGCCTCCAAGATGGGGCAAAGCGCCGTCTGCAAAGGGGGATAGTCTACAAAAGCTTATGCTACAACATCTTTCACTCAGTTAGTCTCAAAGGTGCTACAAGCTCCCTTTGCATTCTGATATTCCAGACTAACACAGCTATGTCTCTGAATTCTGTTTCATATTCCCATTTGCTGTTTAATCATGACTTTGACACTGTTGTCGCAATTCTTAAGTCTTCCCCCCACCAACCCACTTTAACAAGTATCCCCTGCATGGGAGAAGGAGGTCCTTTTTGCCAGTGATGTGGAGCATGAGTGAATGATGTTTCTGTTCATCAGATTTGGGGAAGTCAGATCAGGAGAGGCTACTTAAGTATAATTAACGGATAGAGAATACACACCTACATTTTTATGTGTCCTTCTTCATTAATAACGCTTTTATGTTGCTCAGCCACATTTTTTACAAAGTCAGGGAAGTGTCCCTATTTTCACCTGTGAATTGTTGGTGGGTAGGGATGCTTTCAAATAAAGTGGAACACATGGCCACCCTAGCAATTTCTCAGGCCTAAAATCATGTATCAGCTGTTAACAATATGAAATACTGTTTCTGTCATTGCCAAAAACATTGCAATGCCCACCAGTTAGAAACTAGGCATTGCCAAGTAGCTATCCTGGCATTCTCTATACTGGGTGTTTAATTTGTAAACAAAGAAGAAATGTACAGACAAAGAGAAGCTGTACGGAATGTTCTCTAATATTACTTTGAAAGTAGAATATTTGGCATAACTGAACAGATTACTTGTCTCTGTAGACATTTGTGTGGTTTCTATGTTCTTTAGAATTCCTTTGTTTCTCTGGAGGCTGCTACTTCTCCAATACAATTTTCCTATGCTTTGCCTTCACTGGAGCTTGGAAAAGTTGCTTTTTTGGACTACAACTCCCAGAATCCCTCAGCCAGCATGGCCTTGAGACATGGAATTCCACAGTTGTATTTATTTTGCTTTCACAGTCTTTAGCCGCACTTACTTGTGCTGCTGAAAGCCAGTGTAGTGTAGTAGTTTTAGCGTTGGACTATGACTCCAGAGACCAGGGTTCAATTCCATGCTTGGCTATGGAAACCCATTGGATGACCTTGGGTGAATCACACACTCTCAGTCCCAGTAAACCCCATGATAGTGTCACCTTAGGGTCACCATAAGCTGGAAACAAACTGAAGGCACACAACAACTTGAGCTGCTACTACGTCTGACTAGCTGTTGCAACTGCAAAAATTCACTTAGGGTAAGGATCACGATGGGCAAATTTAGCCTCAGCCATGTGAGGCACAAGGACAAGGAGAATAGCATCAAGAAGATGAGCAATGAAACAATGCAAATGTGTTCTTAACATATCTTGGGGAAATGGCTAACATGGGAGACACCTGTTGATATTTTAACAAAAGAATGCATGCAATGATAGACAGTTTTGGATCAAGATTTTAGGCCCTATGTCAGCAACTTGTGCCATTCCACATGTTTTTGAACTGCAATTCATATTATACTTTTGGAACTGCCCTCCAGCTGATCTTGACTCATGGCAAATCTATGAATGAGACATCTCCAAGAAGACCCTATGTCCTCCACTGCTTTGCTTGAATTCTTCAACCCCTTAATACTGGTGACCTCCTTAATAGAGTCCATTTATCTGGCATGTGGCCTTCCTCTCTTCCTCCTTCCCTCCACCTTCCCCAGCATTATTGTCTTTTCCAATGAGTCCTCTCTTCTCATGATGTGTCTGAACGACAGCCTCGGTTTGGTCATCTTGGCTTCCAGAGAGGTCTCTGGCTTGATCTGCTCTAGGGCCCATTTGTTTGTCCTTTTGGCTGTCCATGGGATCCTCAGCACTCTTCTCCAGCCCCACATTCTCTCAAAGGCATTGGTTTTCCCCCTATCTTCTTTCTTTACTGTCCAGCTCTCACATCCATCCATGGGAATAGGGAATACAATGGCTTGTATGATTCTAACTTTTGTGCTGATTTGTATATCTTTGCATTTTAGAATCTTTTCTAGTTCTTTCATAGCCACCCTCCCCATTTTTAGTCTTCTTCTGATTTCCTGACTGCAGTCCCCATTTCTATCAATGTTTGATCCCAGGTATGGGAATTCTTTTACTATTTCTATTTCTTCATTGTTTATGTTGAACTTGTGAAGGTCTTCCTCGGTGGTCATTATTTTTGTTTTCTTGATGTTCAACATTAAGCCTGCCTTTGCACTTTCTTCTTTGTTCTTCCTTACTAGGTGTTCCAGGTCTGTGAGGTTTTCTGCTAGTATTATGGTGTCATCTGCATATCTTAGATTGTTGATATTCCTTTCTCCTATTTTCACTCCTCCCTCTTCCATGTCCAAGCCTGCTTTTCTTATAATATGTTCCGCATACAAGTTGGACAGGTAGGGTGATAGGATGCAGCCTTGTCTGACTCCTTTGCCAATTGGGAACCATTCTGTTTCTCCATCTTCTGTCCTGACAGTAGCCTCTTGTCCCAAGTACAGATTCCTCATCAGGACTACCAGATGTGTTGGCACTCCCATCATGTCTTTAAGGGCGTTCCATAGCCTTTCATGATCTATGCTATCAAAGGCTATTGTAATTCCCATATAAAACTGACTGTAACTTATGACATAAACAACTAGCAAAATTATAATTATACCTTTAGATTACAATAGCACAAGCACAGCCTAAATGCATTTACATTCATGCAACTAAAGCAAAAATTTGGTAAGGTGTCATCTTTTAAAGATTTTTTTAAAAATTTTTTTTTTAAAAAAAATTAAAGACCTGAGGCCTCTCCTTTCTCTGCCTACTCATGCCTTTTCTTCTGCTGAGCTCCAGGGCTTTAAAGAAATGCGGGCAAATGCTGCACTCATTTATGTCCAAAAGCAGACATTTGGGGAGAAGTGGTGTCACACAACTCATACCTCTTAGCCCTTATCGGTCCCCCAAATGGCTTGGAAGGTTAAAACCAAGGGCTTGAATTTAGCTTGGAAGGCAAATGACAACCAGTGCAGATCTATTGGACATTGTTATGAAATGGGATCTTACCAGCTGGTCTCCATTTACTACAATGAGCCTCATTACTAGACACACGCTGGTAAAAATTCATGCATATGATTAAGTATATTGTAGTCTACACTCTTGCCATACAATAAATGTGTTCCTCTTCAACAGGAGGAGGCAAAGACCTGGGGCCACATGCATATCCCCAAGGCTGTTTTTGCAAATCTCAACCCCTCCAGACCCGCTGGATTGCCCTTTGGTGAATTGTTCACCTGGAAGGTTCCAGTGACTCACCTTTTAAATAGGTTGCAGGGCACATTGTATTAACTTTTTTTTAAAAAAGTACACATTTTCCAAAACCAGATGTGAACTTCAGGGCTTGAAGAGCATTTTTGGCAGTTCAAATGGCTCCCAGAGAGCCTCAGAACAGAAAATTGGTCCGGCAAAGCATGGGTTCTACCACAGTTATAGCCTAGCAGATCTATGAGCAAGTACTTTGAGCAGTAGTTGCATACCATAGAATAACTGAAGAACCTAGTGCCTTCTGAGAGATATTTCTGAATAAGAGAGTATAGTGGACTGTGGAGATAGTGGGCTGACTTTCCAAAGTCATCCAGTTAACAGGATCAAGCAAATTCTGATTTGTGGCCTTTGCTGTCCAAATATCAGCCCTGGAAGTTTGGGAAAATAGGATCAACAAGAGCCATGTCTTGATAGTAAAGTCTGTTCAAGAAACTTATTTCTGAGCATGATGAATGAGAGTAGTCCACTCCATTCTTTGATTATTTTCATGTGGTTTAATCATTATCTTATTGAAATTTTGTTGCTAGATTTTAATATCACAGCTGGCATTTAATTTAATTAAGGTGGAAGCTCGTAAGCTCCAAGCAACTCTGTCAATCAAAATGTGTATTCAACAAGCAGAATAGTAGAGCAAACCTATGCCCCATTTTGGTTTGTTTCTGTCTTGCAAGTGTTTATCACAAGTTCTCACTTTGCTAGTTTTGGCAATCTCTCAATAAAAACAGCACAATAAGGCCAGGATGAAGTCATTATACTTGACAAAGAAACTCGTGAAACTCTGAGGTTGGCAGCATTCTTTGTAATTATACAAGAGGAATAGACAAGCTTGGGCCCTCCAAATGTATTGGACTTCGATTCATTGGCCAATTGGCCAATGCCCATTTGACTTTGGCTTATTGGTGAGTGTTGATGAGGTTGTAGTCCAAAGTATATGGAGGGCATCAGGTTGTTGCCTGCACCTATCACTGAATATTCTCATCTTTATCTGTTTACTAAGTATAGAAGAAAAATAGGACAATTGTGCCTGTCATCCTACATGGATCTCTTGAGGTTTTCATACATTCAGCTGTAGGGTCAAGGAAAGAGTTTGCTATCTCCTCCTCCTCCTGCTTCCTGTTTTTTTCTTTTTGCACCATTTCCATGAATAATCCACATTCTAGAGGCTGTTTTATGGGCACCTATAAAAGCAATACTCTACCCTCCATCCAGCCAAAATAAAGGATGCTAGCCAAGCAAGACTAGGTTTACAGCCAAAGAACATGGTTGTACAAGAGGAAACCATAAAGTGATTGGCTGGGTTGCTCCTTGTTTTCTTAAGGAAGAGTTAAAGGTGGGGGAATAGTTGGGGTCAGTGCAGTCAGCCATCTGGGAAAACCTGTTGACTTCCTTCTACGAGAGTTTTCCCAAATGCTGTTGTGATGGAGAAAATAAGAAGTTAAACAGATCTATAGAACCTCAGTTGTCCCAGCTGATTCCACCTCAAGGTTTAGCTGTGCTTCCTAGCCCTTCAAAGCACACACTATCTACTTTCCACTGCTCCGATTTACTTCTGCAAGAAAATTCCTTGCAAGAAGCAGCATCTGTAACAACACACACATTGTCAATGTTTCACAAGGTGTGGATGAAGCAATGCAGGTGAAACAAGAACCTATGGGAGGGGGTCTTCCTAAGAGAATATGCATTTGGTGTGTGGTATTTTGAAATGTAATGAAAATATAGCTCTTGCTTTCCTCCCAATTTGTAGACTGTCTTCAGGTTCTGGCCTCAAACTCATCTCCCCAGAGACAGACTGTGGAAGCTGTAGCTGTTGAAAGCTGATTTTTCAAGCCGTGTTCTTCACATGCTTGTGGGCTGTAGCAACTAATTTACATTTGAGGATTACCCAGGGGTAGTGAGCATTATGCACATTTGAGATGTCCTTGACTGTCTAAAGCATATTGAGCAGCCTGTGGCACTCCAGATGTTGTTAAACGTCAGTTCTGCTCAGCCTTAGCCAGTATAGCTGATAGTAAAGTATAGCTGATAGTAAAAGAACAAAGAGCCATATGAAGATGAACCCCAAATTCTAAAAAGTGAGGTGGAAACTGCAATAAGAGAAATAGCAAAAAAAATAAAAATAAAAAAATAATTAATTAAAAAAAAAAGCCAAGAACAGATGATATTCCAATTGAACTGCTGCAATCCACATTGACAGAGTCAACTCTGGTGCTAACCAACATATGTCAACAAATATAGACAACAAAACAATGGCCATCAGATTGGAAGTGATCAATATACATCTCCTTCCACAAAAAGGGAGACACAAGAGACTGCAGCAACTTTAGAACCATAGCACTAATCTCCCACACAAGCAAAATCATGCTCACAATTTTGCAACATAGACTGCAATCATACATGGAGAGAGAGATCCCAGAGGTCCAAGCAGGGTTCAAGAAAGGAAGAGGCACCAGGGATCACATTGCAAACATACGATGGCTAATGGAGTGCACCAGGGGATTCCAAAAGAAAATCAGGATGTGCTTTATAGACTATAGCAAAGCCTTTGACTGCATAGATCATGAAAGGCAATGGAATGCCCTTAAAGACATGGGAGTGCCAACACATCTGATAGTCCTGATGAGGAATCTGTACTCAGAACAAGAGGCTACTGTAAGAACAGAAAACGGAGAAACAGAATGGTTCCCAATTGGCAAATGAATCAGACAAGGCTGTATCCCATCACCCTATCTGTTCAACTTGTATGCAGAACTTATTATAAGAAAAACAGGCTTAGACACAGAAGAAGGAGGAATGAAAATAGGAGGAAGGAATATCAACAATCTAAGATATGCAGATGAAACCATAATACTAGCAGAAACCTTCACAGATCTGGAACATCTACTAAGGAAGATCAGGGAAGAAAATGCAAAGGCAGGCTTAATGCTGAACATAAAGAAAACAGAAATAATGACCACTGAGGACCTTCACAAGTTCAACCTAGACAATGAAGAAATAGAAATAGTAAAAGAGTTCTCATACCTGACATCAAACATTAATAGAAATGGGGATTGCAGCCAAGAAATCAGAAGAAGATCAAGAATGGGGAGGGCAGCAATGAAAGAAATAGAAAAGATCCTATTTCTTAACCAACTCTTCTCCAAGCTAAACATACCCAGCTCCCTAACTCTTTCCTACTAAGGCATGGTTTCCAGACCCTTCACCATTTTGGTCACCCTCCTTTGGACACACTCCTATTTCTCAACATCCTTTTTGAATTGTGGTGCCCAGAACTGGACAGAGGAGTCCAGGTGGGGTCTGACCAAAGCAATATAGAGTGGCATTATTACATCCCTTGATCAAGACACTATACTTCTATTGATGCAGCCTAAAATTGCATTGGCCTTTTTACTTATTGCATCACACTGTTGACTCATTCAGCTTGTAGTCTACTAGGACTCTTAGATCCCTTTCACACATAGTTGCATTAAGCCAGGTGTCCCCCATCCTATATCTATGCATTTCACTTTTCTGCCCTAAGTGCAGTACCTTATATTTCTCCATATTGAAATTCATGTTGTTTGCTTTAGCCTAGCTTTCTAATCTATTAAGGTCTTCTTGAATTTTGATCCTGTCCTCTGGGGTATTAGCTACTCTTCCTAATTTGGTGTCACTGCAAATTTGATAAGCATGCTTCTATTCCTTCATCCAAGTCATTGATAAAAATGTTGAATAGCACTGGGCCCAGGACAGAACCCTGTGGCACCCCAATGGTCACTTCTCTCCAGGATGAAGAGGAGCTATTGCTGAGCACCCTTTGGGTTCGGTTGGTCAACCATTTACTAATTCACCTAACAGTACCATTATGTAACCCACATTTTACCAGCTTGTCTGCAAGAATATCATGGGGGACCTTGTCAAAGGCCTTACTGAAATCAAGATATGTATATCTACAGTGTTCCCTTTGTCTACCAAACTGGTAATTTTATCAAAAAAGGAGATCAGATTAGTCTGGCATGACTTGCTTCTCAGAAACCCATGTTGACTTTTTATGATAATGGCATTGCTTTGTAAATGTTCACAGACTCTCTGTTTAATGATCTGCTCTAGAGTCTTTCTTGGTATTGATGTCAGACTAAGTTGACAATAATTGTTGGGATCATCTTTTCCCATCTTTTTGAAGATGGGGACTTAGAAGCATAGAATCATAGAGTTGGAAGAGACCACAAGGGCCATCCAGTCCAACCTCCAGTCAAAATCAAAGCATCCCTGACAGATGGTCATCCAACCTCTGTTTAAAGATCTCCAAAGGAGGAGACTCCACCATCCTCCGAGGGAATGTGTTCCACTGTTGAACAGCCCTTACTGTCAGGAAGTTCCTTCTAATGTTGAGGTGGAATCTCTTTTCCTGTAGCTTGCATCCGTTGTTCCGGGTCCTGTTCTCTGGAGCAGCAGAAAACAAGCTTGTTCCATCCTCAATATGACATCCCTTCAAATACTTAAACAGGGATATCATATCATTTCTTAACCATCTCTTCTCCAGGCTAAACATACCCAGTTCCCTAAGCCGTTCCTCATAGGGCATGGTTTCCAGACTCTTCTCCATTTTAGTTGCCCTCCTCTGGACATGCTCCAGTTGTTGTTGTTATTATTCTTGCATGCCTTCAAGTCATTCCTGACTTATGGCAACCCTTAGGCAAACGTATCATGGGGTTTTCTTGGCAAGCTTCTTCAGAGGGGATTTGCCATTGCCATCCTCTGAGGCCGAGAGAGTGTGAATTGCCCAAGGTCACCCAGTGGGTTTATATAGCTGAGCCAGGATTCAAACCCTTCAGAGTCAGTCTAATGCTCAAACCACCACACCATGCTGGCTCATGATGTACAATGTACAATGATGAAATCCCTCATGAAGTCCTACAGACCTAACACTATGGACTTAATCTGGACATTACAGTTTGAGTTTTCTCTTTTTACCCACACTTCTTAGAATCCCCTCAACTTTAGGATTCTTTTTGAAATTCCCATTTCTTCTGGTGCCCTCCAAATGTGTTAGACTATGTGTGCCAATGACCATGATGGAGATTGTAGTCCAAATCATGTGTAAAGTGCTGGACTGTGGGAGGCTGACAACTACATTACAGGAGGAGGAGGTAAAACAAAATATTGAACTAAAATATTAAACTGATATCTATTCGGTCATTCATTTATTTACTTATAATTCTCTGTCCGTGGCATTCTGAATATATTAAGATGACAGTGGCAACAACCATTGCTATTAGAGTGCTGGGCTTTAAAAGAGAGAGAAAAGGAAACTTTAAAAAGGAAACTAGGGAGCCCTGGTGATGCAGAGACATTAAATCTGTATGAAATCTGTAGTTGCTTAAAAAATAATCAGGAATAATTACTATATTTTAACTATAAGTCAAATGCATCCCACAATAGTGAAGGAGACTGACCAAGTGATGTCTGTCTGCTTAGTCTTATCCACATGTTAATTGTTGATGGGCAACTTCCAAATCCTCCGTGCTCTCGCCCTCCTTATAGTTCTTCATCTTTAAAGGGCTAGACAGTCATTCAACTAGCAAATAGAAAGTTTTATAGTAAAGTTTTATAACTTCTACAGCAAATAGAAGTTTTCATCTAACCATAGGAGCCCTGGTGAGTTTGATTCCAGTAGGCTCCAGGGTTGACTCAACCTTTCATCCATTCATAGGTCAGTAATATGAGTACCTAGCTTGCTGGGGGCAATCGGCTTACACATTGTAAACTGCTTAGAGAATGCTGCGTTCACTATGAAGTGGTATAGAAATGTAGACACTATTGCTTGCTATTGCTATTTTTTAAAAATAAGAAAAAATATAGTTCTTGTCAGCAGTCATGCAGCATTTGTGGCCTGTCAGCATGATATTTGTACTTTCATGCCATGTGCTGATTCTGAGCCTTCTTGGCAACACAACTGGCTCACTCAACATATCACACACACTCTTGCAAACTCCAACCCCTGGAGTTCTGCGCTTGCCCTTTGTGACAATTGACATAACTGAATGGCTCAGTTACTCCAGTTACAAGCCATGCTTTTCCAGGGGGAGATTTTAGCAGGCCAATGCTGTCCATGTTGCAGCCGCACAGTGTCATATTCAGAGAGTACAGCACCAATATAGTGGCTGGATCTGCCTGGCAAGCCATCCAGATACACAACAACGCAGCGGTCAGACTTTGCTGAATTGGCAGCTGGATGGCCTTCGAATTGGCTGTGAAAAGGAAACAGTCTTGGCCCCGAGCCAAAGTACTCATCATCTCATTGTGCACTTATAATGTTCCAACACCATGAAATCATTCTTCCTTACACTAAACAGATGGCAGGAAAACCTCACATACATCCAAACCCTTTTCAGGGACTACAGCACTTCAGGAACATTAAAAAAAAAAAACCCAGTCATTGCTAACCCAAAGGATTTAAAACCTCTATAAGGCTATATAGTCGAAGATTTTAAAATCTAAGCAACAAGATGTGATTAAAAAGGCAGTGCTTGTAAATGAAATACTAACACTGGTTTAGATGTTCCGAGACCTCAGAGTTCAGATTTCATTGTTTTCTCATCCACTTAAGCAAAGCCCTCAATGGCACCAGAATACCTGATGAAGTGCCAAACGGAAGACAGTTATAACTCTGCAAGCAAGCCTTTCTGTGCCAGGTAAGCAGCTGCACTAATGGAAGATATGGTTCCTTAGACCTGCATACCCTGCAGCATTTTGTAGCTAAAAACCAGGACACATGTGGTCAAGCAACATCACAGTGTGATCGAGATGGCAAAGGCTATTGATAAGGAGGAACAAAAAAACTACGAGGGGCTGCCGCAGCTTGCTTTTGCCTGAGCCAACTGGGAAGGGCAATATTAGCAAGCAATAGCAAGTACATTTGTATACTGTTTACCAGTGTACTTAAGCACTCCCTAAGCGGTTTACAAAGTGTAGGCTAATTGCCCCCAACAGGCTGGGTACTCATTTTAGCAATCTACAGAAGGATGCCAGGCTGAGTTGACCCTGAGCCCCTGGCTGGTATTGAACTCACAACCTTGTGGTTTGTGAGTGAGTGGATGCAATACGAGCATTTAACCACTGAGCCACCAGGGCTCTTCCACCCATCCTTTCATTTCCCCACTGCTGGGTTAATTGAATGCAAACTACTTTTGTACTTTGAACTCATTATGCAGCAACTGAAGTTATCTGAGGGCACAGAGGGAAAGTGGGAAGAAGAGAGATAAAGTGGGACATTTTAAAAGCAGCTGAGCAAAAATGAAATGATAGAGGTCAAATTGGAATGCAAAATTGGGACAGTTGGAGGGGATGGAGCTGCCTCAGCTCCTCTTATGTCAGACATATTTGAAGTCCATTTGCTTTTTAATAATTCATCTAGTAGGAAGTGCCTTCTGTACCATCTGAGCAGGCTAGAGATGCACGGAAATGTGGCAAGCTGTGAGATCAGAGGGCTAAGATGAAGGTGGAAAAGGCTACTTGGTTGGTCTGTATTTATGTTGTGGTGTAATGGTCTGCGTCTCGGACCAGAACACTGGGAGAACATCTTGGCTCAGCCATGGAAACCCATTGGATGACCTCGAGCCAGTCACACTCTCTTGGCCTCAGAAGATGGCAATGGCAAACTCCCTCTGAACAAAACTTGCCAAGAAAACCCTATGATAGGTTTGCTTTAGGGTCATCACTACAGACTTAAAGGTACACAACAATAACAATAAGAAGGGTAGGTCTATGAACTGAACTATAGGTTTTTGTGGGTTTTTTAAAAAGCTCTGAGGCCGTGTTCAAGAAGAATATATTCCTGACGTTTCACCTGCATCTGTGGCTGGCATCTTCAGAGTATGGTGGCATGGAGGTGTGTGGGGTATATATATACCACCTCCATGCCAGCATTCTCTGAAGATGCCAGCCACAGATGTAGGCAAAACGTCAGGAATACGTTCTTCTAGAACATGGCCTCACAGCCCGAAAAACCCACAAAAACCTATGGATGCTGGCTGTGAAAGCTTTCGACTTCAAACTGAACTATAGTTGAACTTTTCTTCAACATAACCCTCTGAAGCTTTGGTAGGAATGAGTTATGCAGTTTGTATGTCTTCTAGTCCAATCCAAAGTTTCATACCATCCCTACCACTCGGGTAGAGCTAAAAGCTATGCTGGTTACATTTAAATGGAAACTAAAAAGCTCCAGGTCACCATTAAGGACTTCAAGAGGCAAAAAAGATACTTCATCCTGCTGCTGCTGTCCTCCAACATTTTTTGCTGTCTGCCAACTTTTCCTACAGCTGTGAATTGCTGTCAGATAATAATTGAATTTCAACAATTGGAGTGTATTCCCTTCTGTACATTAACTCTGTTTTATTTCTGTACAGAATATAGTTGTTTTTTCTAAACTTCAGTAATTTGTGGATACATATTGAACCAAATGTGTTATGTAAGTTTCTTTATTACATGTGTATATGAACAGTCATACATAGACAAATATTAGCCCCATTCAAAGGGTTGTCTCAGGGACTGAATCAGAAGTTCTGTGTTAAATGGGGTTGGCTAGAGATCCCAATGAATGGGTGCTTGGTTAGATGCTACAAAGGGGTAGAATGGGGAAAGTGGCCCCAGTTAGAACAATCATAGAGTTGGAATGGGCCCTTGGACCATCAGTTCCAACTTCCTGATCAATGCAGACTCGCCAGCTAAAGCATCCCCAGAAGGTAGCTGTCCAGCTTCTCTTCGAAGACATCCAGGTGAGAACCAACATTTTTAGGTCATTGGTTCCATTGTCAAACTGCTTCTACTGTCAAGAGGTTCCTTCTAATGTTCAATCAAAATCTCTTCTTTTGTTAGAACCATTAGTCCTGGTCCCACCCTTTGAGATGAACAAACCTGTCCCTCCTCTTTGTGACAGGTCTTGAGATATTTGAAGAGTGCAATCATGTCATCCTTCAGTCTTCCCTTCACCTAGCTGAAAATCCACAGGTCCTTCAACCTTTCTTTATGCTTTTTGTTCTCCATACCTTTTATCATCCTTGTTGCCCTTTTTGAACTGCCTCCATTTTATCTACAGTTAGCCCTCCATTTTTGCAGGGGATCTGTTCCAGATCTGCCCCGCCCCCACAAAAACTTACCAATATTCAAGCCCCATAGGCTTGAATGGGGCATGCCCTATTGATCTTAATGGAGGTCGCCCCTCCGTGAATATTCAAAACTGTGGATCTCAAGTCTGTGAGAATGGAGGGGTGACCGTATATTGTTTTCAAAATGAGGTGCCCCAAAATGAACACAATACTCCAGATGAGACTTAACCTGTGCAGAATATAGTGGGACCACCTCCCTCACCTTGGAAAATATGCTTCTATTAATGCAGGCTAAGATAGCATTCACCTACTTTGCTGCAGGATCACCCTGCTGGCTCATGATAAGTGTATATGATCATAATAATCCCAAGGTCCTTTTCACATCTGTCCTCTCCTACCACTGAGTTCAGTTGTGAGCAAAGCAAGTTGAGAACAAATGGGGAAACTGGGAAGAGAAAGAAACTGGGACATTTCAAAACCTGGTGAAAAAATTGGGATGGCAGAAGACCAATAGGGACCATCACTACTCAACTGGAGCTGTTGGAGGATATGCAATCCACATTGGGTGAAATGTATATCTAGAAAGTCAGCTGGCCAGTTCATCTTCCAGTGTGGCTGTAAAACACACAAAACTCATGAACTAACAGCAGCCAGTTCTGGATGCCACACCACAAGAACACCCAAACCTCTTCCTTCTCCTGGGTCCCACAGAGAACTCCAGGCATAGACACGTACAAGAGAGTCTTGTCACACCTTAGAGACTAACCGATTTATTGTGGCATTGTATTTAAGGATTAGAGTCCAACTGCATCAGATGGAAAATACAGCCTCATGCACAATACATAGAGGTACAGAGAGAGAAAAACTCCTGTTGGCTGTGGAGACCAAGGGCCCTAAAATGCAAGGTAAAGTCTATGACAATTTAGTTCCACAGTTTACAATTCATTTTCTTGGAACCCACAAAAGAGGCGAGCAAAAGTTGAACCCTTACATGTGACACTCACATTCATTTGCAGGTAGTGGAACTGAGGAAGAGGCATTTTGCTTGTTATGGCAGTCAAAAGGGGCACACATGCAAGTGGGGAGAAGTTACCAGCAGTGCTTATATTGGGGACTTGCAGCCACTATATTCTCTCCTTCAACCATCAATTTCGAGTGACGAGACATCATGATGTGGCGTTATCCCTGTTCAAGCATTTTGCCTGAATAGGCAGTTTCAAGACATGTAAAAACCAGGATGGGCCATACGACTAGGCAGAGTGAAACATCAGCTTTTCGTGACAGATGGCGAGGGCACTGGGAATCATGCACCATTCTTCCTGAACATTAGCCTGCCCTGGGCCCTTGCCCTAGTCTGCCCCACCAGCAATACTGCGATACAGTTTCTTTATGGAGGAGGAAAATATTTTGTTTTTTGCTTCAGCCAGAAAAATGTCTCAGGACAGTCCTGGTCTCCAGTACCAACATGTCGCCACCAGCTTGGGCACACTCGCTCAGACTCCCAACTTTACCATCTTGAGCAGTGATGTCTCAGGATGGTCTTCCCTTGCATTCACTGGAATGATAAAGCAATCAGTTTACACCAACTCCTAATCATGTTCAAGTGAATATGAGTAAAAGTCCCTTCAAACCTCCCCGCTGAAAGCAAGGAGATCAGCAGGGGCTCATCCCTATCATTAGACAGTCATATTTGGGATGGGGTAGCAAAGATTTAGAGCAGTGATTCCCAAACTTTGGTCCTCCAGGTGTTTGGGGCTTCAGCTCCCAGAAGCCCTAGCCAGCTTGATCAAAAGTCAGGAATTTTGGGAGCTGAAGTGCAAAACATCAGGAGGACCAAAGTTTGGGAACCTCTGATTTGGAGGAAAGAGCTCAGTGCCATGTGCCCCATCCTGCATCCCTTGAGCGTCTGCCTTTGGTGCAGTAAGGGAAGCTGTCCTGTCAACCGTACAGAAGAAAGAGTCAACTACAGGCTATTTGACTTTGGCATCCACTGAAGTTTGCATAGCAAAATCCATGAATGCATAAGTCCCATTCTATCAGGGGTTTCCAACCTGGGGTGCCCACAAGATGCAAGATGGAATTTCAGGGAGTACGACAAAGAGTGGCTTGTGTCCATGAGTGACTAGTCACGAGTCATCACTCCATTTCCCCCCCCCCGAATAAATTAGAATCCAATTGCTCAATTTATATTTTCCTTTTATGCACTGAGCTACGAGCTCTTTTTTTTTTTTAAATCTGTTCACTCGCACTATTGCACGTGGTTCAATTTGTGGCTCAAAAATTAGAAAATAGACATCTCCTCTTCAAACGCTCTTGCTTTTGTAGGGTGTGTGAGCATTGATCAAACATTTCCTAAGGTGGTGGGAACCACTCCATTATATACAATAGAGTAGAGTAAAATAGCATCCCTTATATAAAATGGGAAAATCAAGAATTCAAAGACATACCCATTTTAGTCTGGAAAATAAGTATGCAAAAGGAAATTGTATTACCTTTGCACAGGGAAAATCAAGGTTGGTCTTTTGGAATGTTTCTTGGGTGAATATTTTCAAACCATGGTTGGTTGAATCTGTGGATGCAGGATCCGTATACAGAGGGCTGACTGTACTTATAAAGGGAGAGAGCACCATTTTGTTCTTTGCCTCTGGCAGCAAGAGGTCTTGGAACAGCACTCTAGTCGGGGCATGTGGGTATCTGTGGTTGGCCAACATGCCTGACCCCAAGCCTCTTTGGGCACAAACCTGGAGACAGCTAATATTCTAAGTAATTTGGAATGGCGGAAACTGAGCATTCCCCAACTGGCAGAAGAAGTGGCACCATGGCAAAAGTGGGGACATTATAAAAATATGGTGATCTAAAGGAGGGTGGCTTTTCCCCAGATTTTCTCTGGAAAAAACTAAGCTGAAATTTCTCCAGAGAGAACTTTGGTATCAGTCTTAATGAACTAAAGAGCCAAAAAATGTCACTGACCACCAAGTTAGTTGGATCAGTTCAAAATATGTTAATCATTTATAAAGATGCCTCCAATTAATTCAGCCATTTATTTTTTTTAACAAAAATACAAGTGCAGTCAGCTCTCCTTATCTACAGATTCTTTATTCAAAGATACAAGCACCCACAGCTTGAAAATATTCTCTCTCTTTCTCTCTCTGAAGATTATCGCATTAGGATATAAAGCATCTTACCTGAGCCAGCTTAAAATTAAAATTGGGTGTCATCCTGATATTATCACACACATTTAGGGTCTTTGTAGACAGGCCTAGAGGGCCAGCCTGGGGGTGGAGTTGGGGTGGGACACCCGCATGCCAGCTGCCCCCACTCCACCCTGACCCCGTCCTGATGCCATGTGCCCGTTCGCATGGCGCACGGCATCAGGACGCCCTCTTGGCGCAACGTGTGTACATTTTGCCACTCTTTTCAGGGTGGCAAAAAGGAAGATTGGGGTGCAGCGTGTGGTTGCCGTGGCCCTGCTCCGCCGCTCCCAGGGGTGGCTCTGTGCCGCCCCTTCTTGGCCGTGTGCATCGGCCCTTAGTCACTGAAATTGCTGCCCGGGTGCAGCTTAGCTCCATTGCTGCTCAGAGGGGTGCTCCGACAGCCATTTGTTCAAGTTGGAAAACTCCTGGCTTCAAAAAGAGGTGCGAGGAGTGCCCCTTTGAGTGGTGATGGAGCCAGGCTGCACCCAGGCAGCGATTTTGGCGGCTAAATGTGTCTGATAATATGAGGATGCTGCCCACTTCTAATTTTAAGCTGGCTCAGGTAAGCCGCTTTATATCCTAATGCGATAGTCTCTTCTCTCTCTCTTTCTCTGAATTCCCAAACACAAACCTTGATTTTGCCATTTTATATACGGGATATTACTTTACTATGCCATTGTATATAATGGAATTTGAGCATCCACAGATTTTTGTATCCATGGGGGGGGGGGGGGTCCTGGAACCAAACCGCAGTGAATACCAAGAGCCCACTGTACTTTAAAAAAGTCTGTGGTTGGAAAATGGTATCTGAAAAGTAGCATCCCCCCCCCCTTATGCAAGAAAGAACAAGGGAGGAATCTTCTAAAAGGAGATTATGGCCCATCTGCTTATGATCTACAAAGGAAGAAAATGTCCCGTGGAATAATTGTTTTTGTCACATGCAAATTTATGCATATTTAATGAACTGAGCAATTAAAACTCTATGATGACTTGATCAAGATGTCTTTCCTCAATTTTTTAAATTTACTTTGCTTCCTGCCTTCAAGAAAAAAGGGCAATTTGCTAAAAAAAATATGTTAAATTATTTTCCATCGTCTTTGGAGATGGCAGAAGTTTCCTCCTTTTCCCTCAAAGCCCTGGAACAAGGCTGCATCTGGTGCATTTTGGAGGATGCAAAATGGCTACCATGCTGCCAATATTAAAAAAAAATTCTGTTCCCATTTAAGGTGTCCCAGAAACAATGGGAGAATTTGTACTTCAATGAAATCCCAAAACACTCTCCCTTCACTGCATTTATTTCTTAAGAATAAGGTGGGGGGTTGTGGATGGGATTGCCAAATGAAGGTTCACTTATCCGAACATATTTCTCTGTGTCTGACTATTGTGCTAGAAGCAAGACATTATTCAGTTGTGTGGGATCTACTTTGCCTTTTCTCTGTTTGTTTGCTTTTACAACAACTATTGCAACTGGATTCTGGGGCAGAAACCCCCCACCCCAACATTTAGAATTAAAGAATTTGGAGCCCAGGATTTTGTTTTGAATGCCGGAACTAAATGCAGTCCATATTCCTTCTACACAAAACCCCACACTTGGTTACCCTAAATCTTCTTCATTCCAGCAGTATAATTTAAAGTGTGTTGTTGCTATTGTTATATAGTCTGGAGTAAGAAATCCTTGTTGGATCTACTACAAATCACCTAAAGATACAAAAATAGAGCCTGAACTATCTTCTGCCCACCTGGCTGTAGTTGACTTTACATAGATAACCTTCTGGACAGAGCTTGGACTACAATGCCTATGAGTGCATCTACACTGCAGAAATAATGCAATTTGGCACCACTTTAAATGCTGTAGTGCCATCCTATGGAATCGTGGGGTTTGTAGTTTGACAAAGTATTTACCCTTCTCTGCCAAAGAGTCCTGGTGCCTCACCAAACTAAAAATCCCAGGATTCTATAGGATAGTGCCATGGTAGTTAAAGAGGTGTCAAGCTGTGTTATTTCTACAGCGTAGATGTCCCCTAGAATTTCTTGCTGTCATGGCTATTTGGAGATGTAATTCAAGGAATTAGTTTTTCCAGATCTGGGAGCTTTTGGGATTCTGGGAGTTACAGTAAAAAAAAAAAAAAGGTTGTCAAACTCTGCCTATGGAATTTGGCAGAATCAAAGAAATAAAGAAAAAAAAAAGATTAAAACAAGATGAAAACCCAAGATGGGAAAATCATTCCTGCCCAGAGAAGGTCTGGGAAGTCTTCTTCCAAGCATCTTCAATTAACTGGCCCTGTCTGATATTTCCTTCACTTTGCTCCTTGTTAAAGGTTTGTCATTATTGTGTTACTCTTTTATAAACACCTAAAAAAAAAAGAACCCATGCTCTCATGCACACATCCACCCAGCCCATGCGTACATACAAAGGAATCCTTGCCAAAATATACACTATACACAGGTGAGTCCATCCGTTCACATGACCTGTATATGTACAGAGTCTCTTGGAACAGTCTGTTGAGTAGAGCGCACAGGGAACCAATGGGCCAAGAGAGACGGGAGGCAATGATGAACGGACACGAGCCCAAGCCAATCACGGTTTCAAGCATTTCCCCTTTTTCTCCCGCCTCTGCAGTTTCCGAAGGCGTCGAGTCCAGGCATCCCGCCATTGGATGACCAAGCTGTTCTTGTCAGCCATTAGTCCTGGTCGATCAGTGGGATTTTCACTAATGCCCATGACCAAGTACTTCCTACTGATTTGGATCTTGGGGCATTTGCAGGCCAAGTCTTTCATGTGGATCCACAAGAAGTTGTCGCCTCGTTTCACTCGCTCATCCCGGACCTTGTAGACTGAAAGGATGTTGACGGTGAATTTGGCCCAACTGGCCACTGTCTCCATGTCTAAGACGTTGACTTGAACAACTAAAGAGAGAGGAAGAGAAAAGCAAAAGCAAAGTCACAGTAAGAAAAAGAAGATGTGGAAACTCCATGAAGAGAGATCACATCCAGAGCCCAAAGTGTTTTGAGATAAACAGTCTTCTTCTTATGCTGGTAGTTAGAGTTCTATAAGTTAGAGCCAGCATGGTATAGTGCAGTGGTTCTCAAACTTTGGTCCTCCAGATGTTTTGGACTTCAGCTCCCAAAATTCCTGACGGTTGGCCAAGTTGGTTGGGGCTTCTGGGAGGTGAAGTCCAAAACACCTGGAGGACTAAAGTTTGGGAATCATTGGTGTAGTGGTTTCAGCACTAGGACCTCAGGAGACTAGGGTCCGGATCCCTGCTCAGCCTTGGAAACTCTGGGCAAGTTGCACTCTCTTCTGCAGAGTAAGGCAATGGCAAACTGTCCCTCAACATATCTTATCAAGAAAACCTCAAGACAGATTCATCTTAGGATCATCATAAATTGCAAATGACTTGAAGGCACACAACACCAAGTTGTATACATTATTTAGGGTGTTGGGTGGATGCTTTCTTGTATCTTCCTTTGGATGCTAAATATTCTGAGTCAATGCTCAGGTGAAGAAAGTGAACCTCAACTAAATTAGCAGATCTGACAAACTAGGTAGAAGCCTATTATTATTATTATTATTATTATTATTATTATTAGCTCCCATAGTTTTGCCTAAGCATATTATTTGGTAAAGTCTTTCTTAGCGGGTTATTAGATAGAATACTCTGTGATGGTATTGCTCAGATGCCTCAATTGTTTTAAATATAGATATAAATTGCTCAAAAACAAAATATTAAAATATTCAGGTTCATGCAAACTCAGTCTACAATTAATTACAATTTGTAATGAATGTTTGAGTTTGAGTTTTATCTTTTTAAAGAAAAATTAAAGAAACAATCTTTATCTTTTTAAATTATTGTAAGTCACCTTGAATCCCATTTTGGAGAAAGGCGGGCTATACATCCCACAAATACATGAATAAATACATACATAAAGACAAAGGAGCGTTGCCCAGTTATGAGATTGGAGTCAAATTCCATGTATAAAGGGGGCATACTGTTCCTTTGGAAATAGAGATCTTGAACATTACTACACATTTTTAGAAGTCTCCTGGTTTGCAAAAGAACAACAGTGGGCCCTTGCTATCCACTAGGGTTTGGTTCCAGGACTCCCTATGGATACCAAAATCCATGGATGCTCAATTCCCATTAAATAGAAAGGGAAAGTAGAATGGTGTCCCTCCCTTATATAAAATAGCAAAATTCAGCTTTGTTCTTTGGAATTGATATATTTTAAAAATATTTTCAAGCCACGGAATGTTTGAATCTGTCAATAAAAATTCTGTGGATGCAGAGGGCTGACTATACAAAGCAAGGATGTACCTAATCCTTCCCTGAACTTCTTTATGAGAGTCTAAGGAGATTATCGCATGGCTTAAATAATACTACTTACCATTCCCAAATTTAATTTGAATTTGCGCTGCAGCTGTGTTTTATCGCACGGCTTTTGCAGCGGAATCTGACTTTAGACTAGATCCCCGCTCCAATGCATATCTGAAAATGCGCTCCAGTGGCCATTTATCCAAGTTGGAACCTTCCAACTTGGAAAAATGGCTGCCGGAGCGCGTTTTCCAATTTGCATTGGAGAGGGGATGCACAAGGATGGCTTTTTTGAGGGGGGGGGGGGAGAAGCTATGCGATAAGACCCGGCTCCAGCCCGAATTGGGCTCTAATTCGAAAGAGGTAAGCCAGGTCCAGGAGGAGGTGCGATAATTTCTTAACTCTTTTGCCCCTACATTCACCCATGTATTTCCACCCACGCCTGTTGCTTTTCTTTGCAACCGCACTGGCAGTGGTGGCAGAGGGCACATGAGAGGGCCATCTCTCTTTCCTCACCAACCTTTCATTTTGCTCTGTTGTGGCAGAAAACTGGGAGTGCCAAAATCAGCATTGTTCTCAGTCAGGGTGACCATCATAAAAGAGGATAAAGCACCGCACAATGTAGGACATTCAAGAAAAACATAGCCCATGACAAAATAAACACTAATATAAATGTAAATTCATGTTTCTTAGTCATGCTCAATGGAGGACATTTCAATCAATCAATCTTTATTGCTTTTGGCCAATGGTCATTGCAATGGAGGACATTTTGAAATTCCTCTTGGACAGAAGGCTGAAATGTAGGATATGTCCGGGAAAAGGAGGATGGGTACAATGGATAGACAAGGAGCACTGGGAACATACTTGATTAATGCAGGCTCTCTGCTGAGGTTTGTATACTTTGTGGGCTATTTCAGGATGGTAAATCATTTCCCGTTATCTCCACCATTTCTTTGCCCAACAGCTGTTTCACTTTTGCTGCATAATCATGTTCTCATTATATATATATATATAGGTTTTATATGTTTGCTTTATATCGAACCTTTGCAAAATCCGATGGGTGGAAAGGCAGGCTATGAAACTGTAAGGGGAATAAATGAATGCTATCTGATTGCAACGATCTGGAAGGGTAATTGTGTATCTGCAGAAGAGATCTTTCCCCCCCCTGCTCCTTTCAGCTTCATCACTGCCACCCCTTTTCACACAGCCATCTGACAACTATTTCTACTCCCATTCCATTCCACCTTGCCAAAAACATCTTTTCTGTTGGAACCAAGGACTTCTTAGGGAAGATCAATCACACACAAACCTCGGTGGCTTGAGTGATCCTCCCTCTGCTCCAAAGAGTGAATGTGAATGTGTCAGGGTGATTAACAACACTGCAGTCAGGATGTCCTGAGCCCAAACTTCACACACATCCCATCCCATTCAAGCCTGCACACCTTTGCAAAACAAGCGGATAGAGAAAATGTCCCTTTTAACATATTTGGCAGACAGGGAAGGTCTGCGAAGGGTGTGTGTGAGAAAGCGAGAAGGCACACCGTGTGATCTGAGATTTGGGCAGCTGAATTTGGAACTGGGGAATGAAGTGAGATGTGTGTTGTGGGAATGGAGGGAGAGGGGGCACTCGTGTGTGGCAGAACAAGTATAAGGAGTGTGGGGAAAATGTTTTTACTTCATGTCGGACAATCCAGATTTGTTTGTTTTTTCGGTCACCTGGCACAGCTCACTTGTTCTGCACATTCTTCTTTAAAAATCTGCTCAGCAGGAATCATGAGCCAACATGGTGTAGTAGTTTGAGTGTGAGACTATGGAGCTTATCGCATTCTTAAATAATATGACTTACCTCATCTGGTTTAAAATTTAAAGCAGGTGGTATCCTGATATTATCGGAAGGATTTAGCTGCCAGAATCACTGCCCGGGTCCATCCCTGCTCCCAGGGCCATTCTGGCGGCCATATTCTTAGATCGGAAACTCCTGGCTTCGGAAAGAGGTGTGCTGAGAGCCCCTGGGAGCGGGGCTGGACCCGGGTGGTGACTTTGGTGGCTAAATCCTTCTGATAATATCAGGATGCTGCCCACTTTAAATTTTAAACCAGATCAGGTAAGTCATACTATTTAAGAATACAATAACCTTCTATGACTCTGGAGATCAGGGTTTGAATCCTGGCTCAGCCATGGGAACCCACTGGGTGACCTTTGGGAAGTCACACCCACTCAACCTCAGAGGATGGCAATGGCAAACTCCTTCTGAACAAATCTTGCCAAGAAAGCCCCATGATAGATTCCCCTTAGAGTTGCCATAAGTCAGAAATAACTCAAAGGCATACAACACCACCACCAACAACAGCAGGAATCAGCAACAGTGCAAAATACTTTAGCATAAAGCTTACTGCTTGCTTAGCATCCATACAGAGTGTCTTCCTTTCACCATTAACATGGGCCAGAATATTCTGGGAGCCGTAGTCCTGTTATCTAGGCACTCCAGAATGATGGCAGGTGGCTGCTCACAAACAAATTGTGCTGTACCGCCTGCCGACACCACTGCCAATTGCTCCCTCTGGGGCAAAAACAAGGCACCCAGCATCAATTCCATGGCTTGATATCTTTTTTTGACCACAGAGGCAGTGATTCATGTCAGCGGTGGTGGCACTGGGTGGCACAGTGGGATGCGGCATTGCTCCAGAGGGCTCCAGATTTTCTGGGAAGATCCTGAGCAAAAAATGAGTTTTCAAAATTCATCTTAAGGGTGGTATAACTTGGGTTCGGTGCTGAACTGGTTATATTTTGTCAGGGATTCTGGTATCATCAGATTGATTGTATCATCTGGACTGATCACCATTAGGATGGAGGGAGGAGGAGGAGGAGATGTTATCTGGCCCATGCAGACACAGCCAAAGGCAACTCCAACCATCTCTTACACAGCCTGAATTAAGGAGAAAGCGATCAGGTTGGCCAATGCAACTCGCTGACAGGCTAACTCAAGTTTTGAGAACCTCTGCTTTTCTTCTACTTGGCCTTCGTTGTCAGGGCAAGCAAAGGGCAGTGGAGCAGATAGAGATAAAACCCAGTACTGCCCTTTGCTCTTATTTGAGGCCAGTGATGCAGTGATATGATCAAAATCATACCACTGAATCACTGGCCTCAAATAAGAGCCCAAATATACTGGTCCAATTAAGTCCAGAGCCTAAAGACTAAGGGTCAAAACAGATGGCCCCTTTGCAGTGGCTTCCCAGAGCTTGGAGGCATTTCGCTTAGATCAGGGGTAGGCAACCTTTCCCCTTTAAGGGCCGAGGGACTTCAGCTCCCAGAATCCCAGGAGCTATTGGCCAACATGGGACTATTGGCCAACATGGCTGAGGCTTCTGGGAGCTGAAGTCCCTCGGCCCTTAAAGGAGAAAGGTTGCCTACCCCTGGCTTAGATGATGCATGCCTCCAAGCCCGGCTGTTTACATGGCAGTAGCTTTCCAGCACTCTGGTGGCAGTGTTTAGAGTGACATTGCATGCCGCAGGAGCATCGAAAAGCTGTAGTAGCAGTGGAAAAGCTTTCTGATGCTTCTTTTTGCACTGGGAAATAGTCGGATTGGGGCTGCAGCGAGCGGTTGCTGCAGCGAGCCATTTTTGGGTGGTCTGTTTCGCCCCTTCATTGTCTCACCACCATTACCACCCCAGTATGGTTGTGCCCTGTATCATCTGGACTGGAGCATCACTTATTCCCAAATGCAGCAAGCCGAGCCATCTCAGCTGGGTTTGGAAGCACCCTGCTCATTCCGCCATTAGAACTCTACATTTCTGCTCAAGGATTACTATGTGAAGCAAGAACAAATCAGGGCAGCGGTTGTGCTTGCTTTCTTTGTCTTGTAACCAAAATAGATACATAGCTGTTCCATGTTTATCACTGCTTCTACTTCCCCTCCACTGTTTCTGCTGTGTTATATTTTTTACTATAAGATCCTAGGTGCAGGGAGGCAGCAGCCTTGTACTTTGTGAAGTGCCATGAATATCAAGGGTGCTCTGTAATACATAGTAACTATATTCAAACATGGAAGAGGTATAGGGAACTGTGGGAACCAGCGATCCAGTGAACAGCTAAACCAGGAGTTCCCCTTTGGCTGGAAATAAATCTGAGCCAGAGAACAGTTTACACACCTCATCATGCTTCTTTAAGACTGAAGACTTTTTCCAGTACCTCTACTGAAAATCCTTCATAAGGTAAGAAATGATGAGTAGATTTTGAGAGTCCAGTACCTCCAGCACAGAGGCTTGGTTAATAACTTGTTTATGACACACAAACAGAGGACAAATAAAATATATGGGAAGATGTGTTGTAGTGAAGCTAGGGCTTTCAGCATCAAAGAGCTGGAAGAATCTTAAAATCCATTAGATCAGACCTAGGCTGCATTCACACTGCAGAAATAATCCAGTTTAACACCACTTTAACTGCCAGGGCTCAGTGCTATGGAATCCTGGGACTTGTAGTTTGTTGTGGCACTCTGACAGAGAAGGCTAATTAACTCACGAAACTACAGACCCCAGAATTCACAGCATTGAGCCGTGGCAGTTAAAGCTGTGTCAAAGTACATTATTTCTGCAGTGTAGATGCCGCCTAAGTCATTAAAATATTCCTGTAATTTTGTTGGTCAACCTTTTTGGACCCTCCTATGGAAATGATCATGATCAGCTATTGCATTTCAGATCTTGCTGTTTGTTATTGTGTGCCTTCAAGTCATTTCTTACTTATGGTTCCCATAAGTTGAATAGGGTCTTCTGGGGCTGAGAGTGTGTCACTCACTCAAAGTCAACCACTGGGTTTTGGTGGTCAAGGGGGAAATCAAACCCTGATCTCCAGAGTTGTAGTCCAACACCCAAACCACTAAACCACACTGGCTAATTTCAGATTTTACCGCTACACTAGTAATGAGTAACAGAGCTCTTGCTGGTCTACCAGAAATTAAACTGGAAGGGAGAAGAACCTGAAGAATTAAATCCAGTTCTGATTACTGATCCTTCCATTTGAGGCAGGAGAGCTATTTCTTACCATAATCTTTCTTGCAGTACTTTTTCATATTGATTTTGTAGTTGCCCTTGGCTGGCTTGCAGTAGGAATCACAGTCTGTAAAGTACAAAAGAAATGAAATTAGTTGACAAATACAAAGCTAGCAGAGTGATAACAACACCAACAACATTGCCTGTATGGGTCAGTAGGAGAATGCAAGAAGGATGAGCAAACCTATTAATTTCAATTTCTTTCCATTTTCCATTTTTTTAAAATAATCCTTTGCTATATTTCATTTCCATTTCAGTTTGCAATTTTTTTTAAAAAAAGTTCTATACAAAACTTTATATCGATCATAGGCATGTTTGCCTTACCTCTCTTAAAAATAAAACAGACAAAAAGATCTGCATGCATTGTTACTAAAAATTCTCCTCATATGCACATATGTATTGACATTTTTTGTCTAATATGCACGTTTTTGCAAGCAGTACTGTATGCTTTTTTGCACTCCCCATATACATCTCCCAAAAGTACATGTTTGACTTTTGCACATTTCTGAAAAGAACAAATGAGGAAGGGTGAGTTGTATAGTCTGCCTCTTGATTCAAGAAGTACTGTATACACTTTGCTAGTTCATCTCAAAAATGAGAATGATAACCTTTATTAGTCGGTGGCACACTAGATACTCCAAACCTATCTTCTCTTTTTAGGTTAACACAAAAAATGGGAGAAAGAGGATGTTCAAGAGGCACAAAAAGCGGGGTACATAATGCCTTCTATAAGTTGAGTCTCCCTTGCTTGGGACAAGAAGTGTTTTGGATTATTATTTTTTACTTTGGAACACCGCTATTATACATTCATAATGCGATATCTTGGAGATGGGACCAAGTCTAAACACAAAATTCATTTAAGTGTCATATATACCATATGCACATGGCCTGAAAGCAATGTTATACATTATTTGTAATAATTCTGCGTATGATAGGAAAAAAATCAAAGAAGTTTACCAAGCCTCAAAACCTAAGAGAAAATTACTTTAAGATGGAGCAAAGATGGTATCCGACCCTGAATGAAATTGCAAAAATCTGTAAGAAAAACTCTTAATTTGTGTTGGAAATGTCAGTCGACTCCAGGCACATGGTTTCATGTTTGGTGGTGATGTTCAAAATTAAAAAATATTCTGGAAGCAAATACACAAAACAATTGGGAAGATTCTAAGTACAAATTATAGAATGAGGCCAGAAATTTATCTTTTAAATATGTTAAATAAAATTCCAACACAGATTGAAAGAAAATATTCACAAATCACATTATACATGATAACAACAGCGAGAATGACATTAGCACAGTCCTGGAAAAGACAAGAGACACCAGGAATAGACATTACTTAAACTAGTAGAAATGATTGAAATTGATAACCTAACTGCTTGTTTAAATCATAAAGATAAAGAGGACATTGAAAAGAATGGTTCCCAATTACAGACTATTGTAGACTAGAGTGGAAATAGATTGTAGGAACATGAAGGAGATCAAGCTAGAAAATGAACAAAATAATAAGTACAGTTAAAGTTATGTAAAATTAGAATATGCTCTAAGACAGGGGTCGGCAACCAATGGCCCGGGTGCGGCCCCTCGAGGCCCCTGGACCGCCCCCTCCGCTGCCACCCCTCGCCCCCCCACCGCCACCGCGCGTGCCACCGCTGACATTCTGTTTTTTAAAATGGTGGGCGTGACTCGTTTGCACATGCGTAGTACTCCTGCGCATGTGCAAATGAACCACAGCTGCCATTTTGGAAAACAAAATGGCAGCCACTACTTGTTTGTGCATACGCCGAGTACTGCGCATGCGCAAACGAGTCGTGGCCGCCATTTTGTTTGCCAAAATGGCGGCCGCGACTCGCTCGCTCGCACATGCGCAGTACTTCTGGAGTACTGTGTATGCGTGTGAGTGCTCGCGCCATCATTCCCCCCCCCCCCAGCCCAGCGGAAGACCTGGGGACCAGCAACCAGCCCCAGATCTGAAAATCTTGCCGACCCCTGCTTTAAGACTTTGTTTTAATTTTGATTTTTCCTTTGGTAGCTTCTTTGTTTATTCTTTTTGATTTTGTTGGTTATAAAATAAGTAAAGGAAATTATGGAGTAATTAAGGACATGTTGCTGGAGAAACAGAGGAAGTTAATGTTGGATGTATTTCTTTTATTGTGTATATGTAAAGAATAAGTATTTTTAACATTAATAAAATGTAATTTAAAAAATAATTCTGCGTATGACACAAAGTTTGCATACACTGAACCATCAGATAGCAAAGGGTTCACTATCTCAGGCTGAATCTGCACTGCAGAAATAATGCAATTTGACACTGCTTTAACTGCCATGGTTCCATGCTATAGAACTTTGGGATGTGTAATTTGTTGTGGCACCAGAGCGCTCTGACAGAGAAGGCTAAATATTTCTCAAAACTACAAGTCCCAGTATTCCACAGCATTGAGCCATGGCAGTTAAAGTGGTGTCAAACTGGCTTATTTCTGCAGAGCAGATTCAGCGTCAGCCACCCATGAAAAAAGTTTTTGTTTTTGGAGCGTTTCATATTTTGGAATTCCAGAGAAGGAAGACTCAACCGGTGTCACTTTTTGCACCGCTGGGCTCCCAGGCCAGCAATAAACTCTTTAGTGGGGATTAGACATTTGGAAAGGAAAATGGGTAGGTGAAGTTGCAACCGCTTCCTTTCTTGTTGTGTGTCGCATCCTGAATTGCATTTCTTGAGGATCAGAGAAATCAACAGAAAGTGGAACTTCTTTTTGCCAGGATGAATAAGGTAATAGTGGAGCGAGACCAGTGTTTCAGTGGAGCAAAACAGGAATAAAGTGGTGCCTCTGTTTTCTTTTGCAGTGGTGCAGCTACATCAATCTTCTATGGCTTTACCCAAGGATAACGTAGAATTTTATTTTGTGTTTGCTTTTATGATTGTAGTTTATTAATGCTATAAAGACAATTGTAATTTACTTTGCAATATAGTTCTTTATTTGCGTGCATGGTGCTCTTGTTTTGTTACAGTCGAAGCAATAAAAATCTTTGGCTTGACTGAAAGCCTGAATATATGTTAAGTCTTGTTTTATTCCTAGTGCAAGGAGCATGCCAAAGAAATATTGACTCTTCTTCAAAGACAAATCCATTAAGATTCTTCCCGAACTGTCAGATCATAACAAATGGAGCAGAGGATAGAACACATTATCTCTTTCTGAATAATGGTCTTGTCCGTAGAGAGATTGGTTGGAGTTGCATGCTTGTAGTTGATATAATTCCCAAAGTGGGACTGTACAAGGACATGGCCCAAAGATACTACAGTTTCAGTTCAAGGAGGGAGAGCAGACAAGGACTAGGGGATGTCCTAAAGTTTAGTCTCCCTGGAGGTGAGTCACATTCTTCCAGCACTTCATGGATAAATATAGGAACATTCATCTGGATGAGAAGGTAAGGGAAAAGGAGCACCATCTGGTAGTCTAGTTCAGTAGGTAGGTTAGACAGTGAAGTGGCTGCCTCAGGCAGCAAACTGTTACTTGTTTGATTTATTATTAGTATTGCAATTTAGCCAGCATGGCTGGGAATAGGCATTTGTGGGATTATTTGTATCATAGCTAGAATGCAAAAAGCTAGCTGTGTTACTTTGAAAAATCAGTACGCAAAGGGATCTTTGAGACTAAGGAGATTATCATACTACCTTTAAAACGCATTAAAAAAAGACATACCTTGCCTGAATTGAAGTAAAATTCGGGCTGCATCTGGATGCCATCGCATGGATTTCCCCCCCCAAACAGCCATTCGAATGCAGCCCTCATAGGACATGGTTTCCATGCCATCGCATGGATTTTCCCCCCAAACAGCCATTCGAATGCAGCCCTCATAGGACAAGCTGCTTCTCATAGGACATGGTTTCCAGACCTTTCATCACATTTGGTCACCCTCCTCTGGACACGCTCCAGCTTCTCAACCTCCTTTTTGAATTGTGTTGCCCAAAACTGAACACAGTATTCCAGATGAGGTCTGACCAAAGCAGAATAGGGTGACATTATTACCTCTTTCTCAATGCAGTTCTAACAAGAGAACCAGAAGTCTCCCCTTCCATCACTGTGGTTGTAAATTAGGTGATTGACCTCCACCACCAAATGGCTGAAATTTACTAAACAAATGATCAGGAATATCCAGTTATATGCTCATTTTGTCTAATTGAACTTTATGTTTATTTGATTCCAGTAAGGTCTGGTGCACATCACTTGTTCTGAACTGCATTTATCTCTCTACCATAATCCAGTGGCAAATTGCTAGCCATCTTTGGCAGGAGATTCACTGGGAAAATGGGCTTGATCAATACTTCTTTCTCTCTCTGGTGGAAGGAAGGCAAAGGGGGGGGGGGGGAAGTGTTGTTGCCGCCATCCACAGTGGCTTTCCTGGTCCTGACACAGCCATGTTCTTTCCCTCCAAGCAACTTAAGACACCTGACTTTCAAAACAGTCTGTCTGTGTCAGAAGCCAAGGTCTCCTCCTTCCTTGGCCATCCTCCAAGACTCCCTCCCCTCATTCCCACATGGACTTTATTTGAGCAATAAAAGGGAGACGGAGGGGGGCTTTTCCCACTCTGCTTTTTGCTTTTCCCTGCCATCTTCCTTTGAACATCTCAATTTGCCTCTCTCCAAAGATTCTGCTTTGGCCATGTTTCCCCCTCCTACTTCTAAACCATTATCACTCTTCCCTCTTTTCTTCCTCTCTCTTGGGTTCTCTGTCCAGCTTGGCAGGGGCAGGATTCACCTCCCATGGGATGGGGCATTCAGTCAATGGGGCTCTCTTTTTGTTTGTAACTTGCCAAAGGCTTTGGAGAAAGAGAGCTTGGGAGGAAGGAAAAATATACAACCTTCTTCAACAGTGCCAACTTTGAAAGAAGAGAAAGGGAAGAATCCCAGAAAAGAAACACAAACCCAGCTGGGACTCAACTGCTCTTGCCTTTCCACCCCATTTCCTTTTCATTCCAGCTTTTATGCTGCCGGCTCCAAATTTGTCATTGCGAAGAACGCTCAGCATGGAGCTAATTCAGCCCCAAAGGGGAGTGAAGGAAGCAATAGAGGGTAGGTTGCCCCTTTCCACCTTCGCCAGGCCAGGTCTTTGTTAACTTTGTTTTGTACCCCCATTCCGTCTTTATGAGGCAAAGAACTGTGCCAAACTCCAGCAAGCTTTATGATGGCTCAGTCCGTGTGTTGGCCCCTTGTAGTTCTTTCTCTTTTGCCTCTTTTAAGTCAACATGATTCCGGGCCATTCAAAAAACCTGATATCCTGTCCACCCAGCATATTCAAGGCCTCTTTGAAAAACCTGATTGCGTCTGGTTGGAAAGAAAGGAAGGAGATATCTTTTATTAGGTCTACCACTAGCTTACGGGGCATTCACTTTGAAAACCCCATCGAATTCTCCATCAGGTAAAATGCAGCTTCAGGGCACCCACTTCTAACACATATCCTCCTATCATCTTGATTTGGCAAAGAAAATCCCTGTTAATCCTCGGCCATCGGCAAAGATTCATATGACAATACAGAAAATATTTGGATACTGTTCCTCATGAATCGGGAATTCTACTTGTTGAATATAACATTGATCTTAAGAGCAAAGATGAAAATAAATACTGGTGAATATTACTCTACTTAATAACTGCTGTCATGCCAACAATAGCCAAAAGATGGAAACTGGAAGCACCTCCAAAGATGGAAGATTGGGCACAAAAAATAAGCGAGCTAAGAGAAATGGACAGTCTAACATCATTCATAACAGATCAATGTTATTATGATCATACCACTTTTCCAGCTGCTTTTAAAACGTCCCAGTTTCTCTCACCTTTTCCCACTTTCCCCCCTAGTCTCCACCTTACCTAAGTTGCTGCAAACTGAATTCAAAATGCAAATGTAGTTTGCACTCAGTTAACTCAGCAGAGAGGAGGGCTGCCCTTCCCAATAGTCTCAGGTAAAAGCAAACAGTTTCAGCCTTTCCTGGCCTATGTGTTTTTGCTCATTAATAACCTTAGCCATCTTGGTCACACTCTGAGGTTATCTGATCACACTTGTCCTGATTTTAATCAGTAAAATGTTGGTGGGTATACTAATGCCTAGATGCATCATTGGGAGGGTGCAAGGGGTGTGCTCCCCAAACAGCTGCCTTTTGGTAGAAATGGGCTGCATCCCTTTAAAACTCTGAAGAGTGAGTGAGAGGGGAGCTCAGTGGGAGGAGAGAGACCCCAGTTTTTTTAAAATTAATTTTTAAATTATTTTTTAAAAATTACTCAATGGACTTCTTGGTCATGCTCAAAACGGAGGACATTTTGGAACTCCTCCTGGGCAGGTGGTTGAAATGTAAGACACGTCAAATTCATTTTGAGATGAATCCCAATTTATTTCTATTAAATATAACTGAGGGGTTAAAAACGAAGTTGAAAAAAGATGAGATAGGAGTGATTTTATATATGTCTACAGCAGCCCGCTTAATATATGCAAAATAATGGAAAAGTCAAAACGAATATATATGTGAAGAATGGGTAGTAAAAGTGAATGAATTAATGACAATGGACAAATTAACAATGATGATCAATGGTAAATCCGAACAGCAATTTTCTTAAGAAATGGGAAAAAAATTAAGAAATTATGGAATTAAAATTTTATTTGTAATCAGTAAATGTTTAGATCTAGTATACATATGAGGAAATGTTTTAGGTTTTTCTTTAAATTATTAGTTTAAGCACCTTCACCGCTTAAATAATGTGTTTCAGCAGAACGAAATTATGTCAATCTTATTTTTTGTAACAAGAGTATGTATGTATTTTAAAAATAAAAAAGAAAGAAATGTAAGACATGTAAGACATGTCCTGGAAAAGGAGGACGTCTGGTCACCCTGTACTCCTTAGCCAGATGTCACTATCAGCCTGCCAAGACTTCGTCGTGCGAGAAGTAGAAACTATGGTGGCACAAAGGATGCCATATTTCTCAATTGTCAGCACCAGTCCCACTTTTCACAAGCTCTCTGCACAATATGCTACTCATCTCACTGTAGATATTGCCAGGCTTTGGGTCCTGCTTTGGTGAGTTTGTTATAGTAGACATATGTTTCACTTGATCGATGTAGATACACAATGGAAAAGGTCCAATCCTGAACCCTCACCTTTCACCTTGGGTCACCGAACAAAAGTTCCAATTGATATTTTACAGTCTGAAGGCATCTTTTGTTTGAATAGCTCTCCAGTCCTGGTCTGGTTTAAAAGTAGACAACCACCATGATGGACAAGTACATCCAAAATCCACAATACAGCAATGCCTTTATTGGGCCACCGCAAATGCACAATCATAAAATTTTCACCCAAATTGTTTCCTCTCCACAATTATCAGCACAAGCTGAACAGGCGGCAAGGATATAATCTTTCCCACTAAAGTAAAATGCATCATATTTCTACTGCAATTATAGTAATTATTTCTAAATGTGCACGTAGGCATACAGATCAGCATATGCAAAAATGATGTAAATCTGCTTCCTCTTTGTCCTGTTTTTTAGTGAGACGTTTCCTCTTTTCCTGGCAACATGCAAGTGGCTACCATTGTGAGGGGACAATGGGTTTATCTGCCTGTGAAATTTACCTCCTACAATGGGACAACGTGAGCGGGAGAATGAGAAGATTTATGGCAGGACATAAATACAGCCCATCATGCCAACAGGCATTTTGCTAGTAAGAACTCATCTTGCCGTAGCAGAGATTTGCGGCTTGTGAAGCTGCACCTATTCATATCCGCCAAGTCATTGATGAATGAGTTGATACGTTTGTGGCGCCCTTCAGTTCTGGACTGCAACCGCCTGATCCAGACGAGAGAACGCGCATAGCATAAATAAAGCCTAGCAAAGAGTGTAAGAAAGGAGCCGTACGCACTGTGGAGATGAGGTTATGTTTTGTTGAGTCTCCATTTGCTATGACTAAAATTTTTCTGAGAAGGGCTGACTATATTTGGAGTTACTGAGCGAGTTGCTTAGTCTAGTTTTGCAGAGAAAGGGAGTGAGAGACAGATTCCAAGCCAAAGACACCCAGATAGAGAGACTATTTTTCATTGCTTTATTTCAGTTGTCTCTGAAGAAGCTAAAAATATGGCCCTCACCATAACAGTTTTCAGAGCTTGGAGGTTTCCTGAAGCCTCCTACAGTCTGCTGCTCATGTTTTTATAGCAGACCCCAATTCTTTCAGCATCGTTTGCTTTTTTCCCTGCCATTTTGCTGCAACCAGCACTGGAAGTTGCTCACCAAATAATTCAGAATGGAAAAGTTAGAAAGGCGTCCTGCTCAGGCCATAGATTTGCAAGGGCAAGCCATTTTAAAAGAAATTGGTTGCCATTATAATTACTGATGCCATTCCAATTCCAATTTCAAAGTCAAAAACTAGCTTAAAACCTAATTTCAAAACTGGAATTGGAATGGCATTAGTAATCACAATGGAAACTAATTTAGTAACCACTTTTCAAAATATTTCTAGAAGTTTCTAGTTTACTTTTTTAAAAATTTGAAAGCTAAAAACCATAGACCAATGCAACAAATCATGCTCCTCTTGTGTAAATTGTTACTACCACACCACACACGGTACAGCAGGAGGCTGTGGCATGGGCCAAAAATCGAACCAAGTGATATTTCCCTCCTCCTTTCCATTTGTTGTTGTTGTTAACTGCCCTTGAGTCGATCTTGACTCATGGCAACCATATGGATGAGACATCTCTAAGACCCTCTGTCTTCCACTGTTCTGCTTAGTTCCTGCAACCCCTTAATGCCCAAAGTGACCTCCTTAATAATAAAGTCCCTCCATCTGGCATGTGGCCTTCATCTCTTCCTACTTCCCTGACCTTCCCCAGCATTATTGTTTTTTCCCCCCAAAGAGTCCTCCCTTCTCATGATGTGTCTAAAGTATGACAGCCTCAGTTTGGTCATCTGGGCTTCTTCCAGGGAGGTTTCTGGCTTGATCTGCTCTAGGACCCATTTGTTTGTCCTTTTGGCCATCCATGGGATCCTCAGCACTCTTCTCCAGCCCCACATTCTCTCAAAGGCATTGGTTTTCCTCCTATCTTCTTTCTAAACTGTCCAGCTCTCACATCCATCCATGGGAATAGGGAATAGGCTTGTATGATTCTGATGTTTGTGCTGAGTTGTAGATATTTGCATTTTAGAATCTTTTCTAGTTCTTTCATAGCCACCCTCCCCATTCCTAATCTTCTCTTGATTTCCTGATGGCAGTCTCTGTTTCTATCAATGTTTTATCCCAGGTATGGGAATTCTTTTACTACATTTCATAGATGACAACCAGGCTACACATGGCCAAGCAACATTACAGTGTAGCCAAAATGGCAAATGATATTAATGAGGGAGAACACAAACTGGAAGAAGCTAAAGCAGTTTGCTTTGCTTGAGCCAACTGGGAAGGGCCAGATTTCACCCCTCCTCTCCTCTTCCCCTCTGCTGAATTAACTGAGTGCAAACTGCTTGTGTATTTTCAACTCAGTTTGCAGCAACTGAAGTAAGCTGAGGATGAAGGGGGAGGAGAGAGAAACTAGGACATTTTAATAGCAGGTGAGAAAGTGGGACAGAGGAATCAGAATGGTCCCTAACAAATTGAGAGAGTTGGAAGGTATGCCATTCCTCCATCCTCTTCTTTCATGGCTCTGGCTCTTTGATTCATCTGGTTTGTGACCCTTTCAGCTCTGATAATGGCCATTTGGTGGCTGCTCAGCTTTGAGAGAGCCATACCAAGAAAGAACAGCGTTCAGTGGCAGAACACTGGTTTTGCATGTAGAGATCCCAGGTTTAATGTTCAGCATTTCCAGTAGAGGTGGAGAAAGCCTCTGCCTGTAACATTGCAGAATCACTCCCTGTCAGTGTAAGCAAGCTAGAAGATCCATTAGTTTGACCTGGCCAAGATGGGGAACCTTTGGTCCTCCGGATGATTTGAACTACAACTCCAATTGTCTTTAAACATTTAGGTTACACACTATTGGAATGACCTGCCGGAAGCGATCCGACAGCTGAATATGCTGTTTGAATTTAAAACAGCATTAAAGACCAGTCTCTTCTGGCAGGCTTAACCAGATGATTTATAAATTGTGCATTTCAAATTATGAATTTTAATTGTGGATTCTTTTAATGTGTGTACATCTTATATGTCCTTTCAAAATTGATGTGTGTTTTAACTGATGCGTTTTAACTGACATTGTCTGTCTGTTAATTGTTGTTCCCTGCCTCGATCCATGAGGAGAGGTGGGTAAGAAATCATCATCATCATCATCATCCCACTGGTGGTCATGTTGCCTGGAGCTTTTGGAAACTGGAGTGAAAAACATCTGTAGGTCAACTAGCAAAAAGAAATGGGGTGGATTTAAAAAGAAAAGGAGCAGGGAGATGAGGGAAAGGTGGGAAGTCTGCTCCTATGTGCCAAAATTGAAACCTCTGTCCCAATATAATTCTAGCCTACACCCTGAATCAGTGAAGAGCACACACTTTTTGTGCAAAAGGTCCCTGGTTCAACTCCCTGGTTCTTGGTTAGGCTAGGAAGGAACCTTCCTCTGAAAACCTAGGGAGCTGCTTCCAGTCATAGTAGACAACAGTGATCTAAATGGACAAAGCTGCTTAGTGGGTTCCAATGTTTCACTCCCTCCTTTCATTTTGCTCCATGGTTTCAGTTAAAATGATGCCCCAAATTCAATAAAATGTCGAGGATAAGGAGGATAAGGAGAACTCAGGACAGGAAAGGAGAACAAAGCTAGATGAAACAGTGGTTTGATGCTTATGTTTTGATGCTTATCAGTGGTATAGTGGAACCAGGGCTTACATTTAGGGTGAAAGTACTGGGACTTTTTTTGATAAGCAAATAATAATAATAATAATAATAATAATAATAATAATAATAATAATATAGCAGCAGGATAGATAAGATTACCTCATACTCAGGCTTTCCTTTTTCCTCTGAACGTGGCTGAAACCAACCCAGTAGGGAATGGATGGGATGAATTTTCTCTGCAAGATTACACTGTGAGCTGTACCAGAGGTATTTTGGGATGGCTTTGTTTTGACTGGACAATTAAGACCCATTGGCCTGACCAAAGACCTGTTCCTTGCTGAGAATAGCTGCCTGCATTTTTGGCCTCTCCTGCTATGGGATCCATCAAAGTGAATGCTGGAAAGTTGACTGTTGGTGCTGAGTTCCCCATGGAATAATGTGCCCCAAATCTTTTCCTTCTGGATTTGTTAAAAATTTGAAAGGATGTGCAGGTACTGTCAGAGTACTCCATGACGGATGAAAGGGGGTGGCCTGAAAAATGGCTATGAGGAGTAAGAAAAAGAGCTGGTAGCTGGAACAGTTCTTTTAGAAATAGAAAAGGACGCCAACATGACTTGCCAACGCTCCAAACAGAGGAGGTGCTGCCAGAAAGTTTTGCGAATATAAATCTTTGTTCCTGTTATGTGTAATCATGACTTTTTTTTTTTAAGAAAGAAGTTTCACAAAATGTAAACTAATCTGCTCAGTTAGAAAAAACACATGCTTTTAGGGGTTGGGGGAGATTTGTGGTAAAGGGTTTTAGTGTAGGAGGGGGAAGTTCTTTAAAAGGACTGGAAATTATGACAAAGATTATTTATAAAAGCTATAACCCCCCCCCCCCCCGGTTCCTCTTCTCCAGCCCAAGTCTCTGTATTGCCTTGCCATTCACACCCTCCCATCAGATACAAGGGAGGATTCCCAGCAGATGGCAGGGATGTGGCACTGAGGAACTTCAATGGCCCTCCTGACACTGAGTTCAGGATGACAGAAACAAGGAGGATCTCAGGGTGATGGCGATGGGGGCACTTTCACCCCTTGGGCAACCAGAGGCTCGATCTGAGCTGTTGCCACTCCTAGTTCAGCCCCTGTACCTGTTTGCACTATCTCAGCTCTGGGACTTGCAATACCAGATAGTCATATGTTTCTACCAGCCTCTTCCACATAGAACTCAATGGAAATGGGGCTCCTATGCACCTGTAACAGCTCACAAGTGAGAACATGGGATGAGCAAAGTAACATCCACCAAAGTTCCCTCTCCAGCACCACTCTCAAATAATGATCAGGCTGAACTGTAGACAGCAGGAGGTCACAGTGTCCGTGGAATTCATTGTTGGTCTGTGCTTGACTAAAAAATTACACACCTCTGAAGTCTCAGGACCACTGGTGGACCACATGTCTCTTTACTCCATTAGTATGCACTTGGATCTCAAGGAGCAGCTGAAGCGCTCCCGAAATCATGCCAGTTTTGCTGCTCTTGGGAGATAGTTTAGATCAAGCTAGATGATGCATCCATTGTTCTGGGTCCTGTTCTCTGGAGCAGCAGAAAATCATCTTGCTCCATCTTCAATATGGCATCCTTTCAAATATTTAAACAAGGCTATCATATTGCCTCTTAACCTTCTCTTATCCAGGCTAAAGATACCCAGCTCCCCAAGTCTCTCCTCATAGGGCATGGTTTCCAGATCTTTCACAATTTTAGTTACCCTCAGTAAATAAAAATGATTTGATTATTCATCTGGAGCTATCCCTACTAACAAGTGGAATGAGGCAAATTCCACAGGGGACTCTTATGGGTCATTCTTCTGGAGCCCTCAACCATGATGGATCAAGAGCCATCCTCTAGCTTTGGTTTTACTTAGAGCTTGGAAAATCTACTTTTTTGAACTACAGCTTCTTGAATCTCTCAGCCAACATGGCCACCTTTTTTTTAACTCCAAAAATAACTTTACCATTGCTCTGAGTATGCAAAGGGATCTTGTAGCACCTTTGAGATGAAGAAGATTATCACGCCACTAATAAAAACTGCTTACCTGAGCTGGCGTAAAATTTAAAATGGGTAGCATCCTGATGTTATCAGAAGGATTTTGCTGCTGAAATTGCCACCTGGGTGCAGCCTGGGTCCACCCCATACCCTCAGGTCCTCTGATGGACATTTACTTCAACTGGCCAGGATAAGATTGGCAATGTCACCCAGAGGATTTTTTCCTCAGCTAGACTTTGGAATGACCTTCTGGGAGAGATTTGACAGCTAAGCATGCTGCCTGGACCTAAAATGGTATTAAAGACCTACCTCTTCCAGTAGGCCTCGAACCCTAACCCTAACCCCTAACCCTAACCCCCTAACCCTAACCCCCCTAACCCTAACCCTAACCCAGTCAATTTTAAATGATGAATTTTAAACTGGTATATTTTAAAATTTATGTTGGATGATTTCTTTTTAAATTTTATATTTTGATTGATTTTCAAAAAAAAAAAACACCCCAAAAACAAAACTGATGCTTTACGGACAAAGTGATTACAATGTGTCCTATGGTTATATGTTGTAACTTAATATGTTTAAATGGATTTATGCATTTTACTCTATGTTGTACCCCATCTTGTGCCATGGGAAGAGATGGGAAATAAATAACAATAACAATAGCAACAACAACAACAACAATTTGACTTCCCTCTACCATAATGTTCCAGGTGCGTGAATTTAGGGAGAAGACAATACAGAGCAGGACAATTCCATGTGGGATAAAGTTTCATCTGCCCCTTCCTCTGGTATCAGATCCACAATCTGAACTGTGGGCCTCATGGTTGCATTTACCACATAACAACAACGACATGCAGATTTTCTTCTGTTTCGTTGGATTTGTCCAACGAAACAGAGGAAGATCCTTCTTTCTGTCTTCTTCCTTTTTAGGAAGGGTTTTATAGGCTGTTTAGTGAAGCTGGCTTTTGGGTGATCCTTCATGCTGTTGTTTTATCTTGTCTTTTTTGGTAGCTGTCTCATTGCTCTGTTTACTTCGTTTGTATGTATTTTATCTTATTTGACTGTAATATGCCTTTGGCTGGGGATCAGAATATAAATGCCAGCAATGTAACAATGCAGAAGTTAAAGTAGCACGAGCCTGGTTCTGTGCACATACGTGCATGTATATGTGTTGGATTACTCAAAATGAAGAACCATCTCTTGGATGTTCACTTGGTTCTTTTTTTCCACACAATACTACTCTTGTTCCAATTAGACAGCAAAATAAGCAGCCCAAATTTCCTGTCCAAGTGTTAGGTGGACAAGGTATATCAACCCAGCTTGGTCAAGAAAACAAACTGCAGACCATTGCAAAAGGTTCAAGGTGTTGATTTGCCCAGTAAAATGTGGGGTGTGTGTGGGGGTGAGTGAGATCATATAATGTTTTTGCTTTGCATTTGTTATTGTTGTGTGCCTTCCAGCAATTTCCAACTTATGGCGACCCTAAGGCAAGTCCATCATGGGATTTTCTTGGCATGATTTGTTCAGAAGAGGTTTGACATTGCCTTCCCCTGAGGTTGACAGTGTGCGATTTTGCCTAAGGTCATACCTGAACATTTATACACAGTTTTAAAAAAATGTGTGGCCCCTGGGCTGCATGCAACAGCTGCCTGTTTTTGCAATCCCAGATGCTTGCAGATTCCTTCTTTAGGAATAGTGATTATCTTCTAGAGCAAGGTGCATTAGTGGAGGAGGCTGGAAGGGATTCTGAGATTATTTTTGTCTTAGGTTCAGTCTATCTGAAAGACCTTATTTCCTCATATGAACCTGCCCGAACCCTAAGATCTTCAAGGAAAGGCTTTCACTTGGTCCCACCACCATCACTTGTTGAGGACATAAGAGATAGCCTTCTTGGTAGCTGGAACCCTCTGGAACTCCCTTCTCTGAGAGTCTAGGTTGGTCCCCTTCCTGCTTTCCTTCCACAAATAGGCAAAAACATTTTTATTTAAGCAAGCTTTTAATGGCTAAGCTGGAAAGGTCTTTACTTATTTGCGTGCTCTATTTGTTTTTAACTTTTGTATGGTGTTTAAATGATTTCATGGTGTTTAATGTGGGGACGTTTAATTGCTGTAAAAATCTTGTAAACATGTTTAATTTACTATTTTTGGAAGCTGTCTATTTTTTACAGCTGTAGCACTAGCCTATGGAATCCTGGGATTTGAAGTTTTACAAGGTCTTTCTCCTTCTTTGACAAAGAATACTGGTGCTTCCCAAAACCATAAATCCCAGGATTCTGTAGGATGGAGCCATGGCAGATAAAGTGGTGTCAAATTGCATTATTTCTACAATGTAGATGCAGCCTACAAAAAGCTTAAAATCCTCATGACATTACCAAAAGTGTAAATTATTCTAGCAAACATGCACAACTTAAAATTCAGTTTCTGTGTGTTTTAATTTAGGGGCCCCTATTAATCTCAGATCCTAACCTGTAGTTTATTTAGCTTGTGTGCTAATCTGCTTTGGTGGCAGCAGTGGAAAAAAGGTTGACCAGGACCTGCAAGCAGCTTCCTGAATGATGCACTAGAGTTTCTTGGCATTAACAAAACAATTTCCTATGCTTCGCTTCCAAATTAGATAATCCCAGATTTTTGGGGGTGGGGGGGGGAAAAGCAAAATAATAAAGTAATGGATATCAGAAGTTTAATCAGAGCTAGTCAGTTTTGGCACTGCTTGTAACACAAACTTCTTTGCTTCTAATACTAACTGGCTTGTAATGAAGAACCAATTCAACTGAATTCATCACAGAGGCTTGCTAGTGAGCTAATATTAGTAGTGAGTGACTCTTTGCACTCACCTCAAACTAGGAGCCTTATCCACATGAAAAGAAAGTGGAAACAGAGCTGGAGAATAGCAGCTTTCTTTGTGCCTTACTGCATGCCATCATAGCGCTTCAGTTCTCTTCCTGCCAGAGATGGTTGTAAAACAGTGCCTTTCGTCTAGTTGGAAAAATCAGTTCAACAAAAGACACCCTTTTACAACCATCTCCTGCAAGAAGAGAACTGAAGTGCTGCAACATCATGTAGTAAGGCACAGAGAAAGCTACTACTCTCCAGCTCCATTTCTGCTTTCTTTCTTATGTGATAAAGCTCTAGGCTTCCCAATAATGGATGAACCAAAGAGATGGGAACTGAGGGAGGGAGAGAGGGAAGGAAGGAGGAGGAATATGGGGGAGAAAGGAAGGAAGGGGACAAAGAAAGAAAAATGAAGAAAGACTTATGATTTTCACAACGTAGTTAATAAAAATATGCCCATGAAAGAGAGGAAATGGTTTGTGGAATTAGTAATTTAAGGAACATTTTTAGAAGGCTAGGTTTTGTGCAAAGTATACTTCCCAGACAATAAAATTAATTCTACTCCACATTTCTGTAAAACATAGAAAGAGAAAATGGAAAAAAACACAACCCAGATCCATCTGATGTGGCTGGTGGTTGAGGGTGCTAACAGTTTTTCATACAAGATGGAGAGCAAACACATAAAGGAAGTTTTTGCTGGGTGTGTTTGCACAATGTCAAATATTGTACAGCAGGGGTAGACAACCTTTCCCCTTTAAGGGCCGAGGGACTTCAGCTCCCAGAAGCCTCAGCCATGTTGGCCAATAGTCCCATGTTGGCCAATAGCTCCTGGGATTCTGGGAGCTGAAGTCCCTCGGCCCTTAAAGGGGAAAGGTTGCCTACCCCTGCTGTACAGAATCCATTTATTCTCAACAGTCTGGAAAAAAATTCATTCATGCCCATGTTTCTGACAAATTCTCCACTTTTGGAATTTTGCAGTTGGGAGGCAATTATCTGTTCGGGTTTCTTTACGTATCCTACACGTCCCACTGTTTTTGGTGGGAGGGGGAAGCTGGTGGGTTGATAGGGGAGGCTTTTGGCTGAACTTGTAAGGGGACAACTGGACACTGATGAAGTGAAATAGACTATCTCAAAAGGTTGGATAGTTATATCTCAGTGATTCTTTATCTGTGGAATTCTGCACAGGGTTGGATTAGATGGCTCTTAGTGTTACTTCCAACTCTACAGTTCCATGATTCAAAGCCTCCTAGATATAGTAAGCCTAAACTTTTAAGGATCTCATGCTGGCCTTTTGTTCATGTTTGTGACTACAACATATGGAGGTTTTCTCCTTTACTTACTGCCAATATTTTCCCTTTCTCCAGAAGGGAGATCCAGAAATCAATTTTAGGCAGCAGATTTTGGGTATCATGAAGCAAATTTAAAGTTGATTTGTTACTACTGATTTTTTTAATTGCCAAGGATGGGGAAAAGTTTTTATAAAACATTTGCCTCATATACCAAAGGAAAATAGTAGGCTAGAGACACTAGCCATTCTGATTTTGGTTCCATTGCCCAACTCCTTTTACCATCAAGAAGTTCCTTCTAATGTTCAATCAAAACTTATTCTCCTGTAACTTAAAACCCTCTGAGGCAGGAAAGAATAGGTCTACCCCCTTCTCTGTGTGTCAGCCCTTGAAGTATTGAAAGAGGTCAATTGTCACTCCTCAGTCTTCTCTCCATCAAGCTGAACATACCCTTCTCCTTCAACCTTTCATCATATGTTTTATTCTCCATGCCTCTCATAATGCTTCTTGCCCTTCTCTGGACTTGCTATAACTTGATTATATCCTTCTTAAAATGAGGCACCCAGAACTGAATGCAATACTCCAGATGAATCCTGATCAGCACAGAATATATTGGGACTATTGCTTCTCTCAACTTCTATTAATGCAGGCTAAAATAGCATTCACCTTCTTTTCTGCAGTACCACACTGCCGTCCCAAGGTCTAAGGACTTTCCCCCTTCCACTATTAATAAACCAATCTTTCCATTCTACAGATAATGACATTTGGGAATATTGGTGGATTCTTATCAAGGATTAACTGAAACAAAACATGCTCTCATTTTTCGTCAGAATCAGATCTTAGACTACAGCTGAGTCAACAGTGGACTTTATCACATGGGGGAAATCCCATACAGAAACGGGATTTAAAAGGTGAGGAAAACCCAGAAAAGCAGGTAGATTTTCACACACATCGCTTTCAAATTGTGCTTAACCTGAATGGAAAGTAGTCAAAAGCTGCTTCTTTTTACTTTCGGGATTTTCTGAAAGTAAAAAGAAGCAGCTTTTGACTACTTTCTGTTCAGGTTAAGCACAATTTAAAAACGTCGTCGTCTGAAAATCTACCTGCTTTTGCAGGTTTCCCCCCATTTAAAACCATGTTTCTGCATGGGATTTCTCCCATGTGATATAGTCCAGTGTGATGCAGCAGCTAAAAGGGCCAATATTTCATTAATATCCTCCTCCTCCATCTCTATCTCAGCTTTCTTTAAATTTCCAGGATGTGGTGTTGGAGGTGCTAAGGGGATTTGGAAGGAGGATCCATTTACACTCTGAAGGCTCCCTAAATATGGAGCTTATCACAAAGTTAAATAATACGGTGTACCTGATCTGGCTTAAAATTTAAATTAGGCGGCATCCTGATTTTATCACAAGGATTTAGCTGCTGAATCTGCCACCCGGGTCCATCTCAGGTCCATCCCCACTCGCAGGGCTGCTCCGGTGACCATTTTCTCAAGCTGGAAAACTCCTGGCTTCGAAAAGAGCCATGCTGAGTGCCCATGGGAGTGGGGATGGACCCAGGCTGCATTCGGGTGGCCAATTCGGTGGCAAAATCCTTATGATAATATCAGGTTTCTGCCCGATTTAAATTTTAAGCCTGATCAGATAAGCTGTATTATTTAATTTTGTGATAAGCTCCAAAGACTCTGCTCAAAAAAGGCTGCATCTGCACTGCAGAAATAATCTAGTTTTTAACTTCTATGGCTCAATGCTATGGAATTCTGGGAATTGTAGTTTTGTGAGACATTTAGCCTTCTCTGTTGGAGAGCTCTGGTGCCTTAACAAACTACAAATCTCAGGTTTCCATAGGATGGAGTCATGGTAGTTAAAGTGATGTCAAACTGGATCATTTCTGCAGTGCAGATGCAGCCCAAGTGACTGTTCTGTTGGCCTCCCCAAGAAGCCTCAATACAGAACTGGAAGTATCCAGGGAGTTTTTAGGAGATATGTGGCTGTTTCCAGTTAAGACACTAAATGATTGGAAGCATCTTAAGAGCTATGAATTCACTCACTCTGCATTCAGTTCCACAAACCTTGCAGTCTTATCAAGGGGCTGCTTTCATCTCAACTGCTGTGCAACAGCAGGCAAAAGACAAAGGCATTAAATAGGAATTTAGCATGACATAGCATTCCCAGAGCTGTGGGGATATGGAACAAAAAGAGATTTAAAACAAAGCCAACAAGTTGTTAGTCAACAGGGAATTAAAAAAAAAGAAAAAAAAGAAATATGGCACACTACTATTCTTGAAGTTCAGTTGGAACTAAAGAATAGACCTAGAACCAGTGACAGGAAAACTCCACATTATTCAATGCTTGGGATGAGCTAGTGAAAGTCCCTCTTACATTGAGGGTGATGCCATTAAGTGTTGTGATGACATTAGAAGGACTTTCACTTGCTCATCCTTTAATGTGATTTATGCCATACTATGTCACTCACTCTGCATTCAGTTCCACAAACCTTGCAGTCTTATCAAGGGGCTGCTTTCATCTCAACTGCTGTGCAACAGCAGGCAAAAGACAAAGGCATTAAATAGGAATTTAGCCCTTTGGGCAAATACATTGGACAAACAAGCCAGTCCGTGTGTCAGAGGATAAATGGACATAAATCAGACATTAGGAATGGGAATATACAAAAGCCAGTTGCAGAACGTTTTAGTCTTCCTGGGCATTCCATCTCAGAACTCAGAATAGTGGTCCTTGAACAAAAGAACTACAAAGGAAGATTGGAAAGAGAAACAGCAGAAATGGGAATCCAGGGTACTCCAAGTAGGGCTAGGAAAAAAGTCCTGCTTGAAACCTGGAAATGTTGCTGTCACTAGGGTTAACAACACTGGACTAATGGACTAGATGAATCAATGACTTAACTCAGCAGAAGGCATCTATCTATGTTGCTATGACTTAGGAGTATATCACATTAAATATAATGCGCCTTATCCCCAATGGGATACAGTCACATTTAGTTTTAATAGCAGGTGCTATCACACACAGGAGCTTACCATTTTTGAAAAGTGGCCAGTTGAGTGTGGCTGGGGTCCGGGCTGCATGCGAGTTGCAGTCGCCTGGCCTCGGCTGCGTGCGGTAGCACCCACTATTAAAACTAAACACAACTGTATCCCATTGAGGATAAGTCATGTTATATTTAATGTGATAAACTCCATATTCACATTGCTGGAATCAAGGTATTCAAGATAATGTTTGTGGGTTGGTTTTCAACAGATTTCAACAGATGCCCTTTGCAACGGAAGCTCCATAGCACCATGCTAAGGCCTTCTGAAAATCTTAGTTTTTAGTGATTCCTCACTGGGGAAGAATTGTGTGAAAACAAAACAGTGTGTAAGTTAGTAGCATGCCCAAGTGAGTGTATGTATAAAAGAAGCAGACCGAGGGAGTGAAAGGTGGAAAAGCCTCAACATGTGTATAAAAGGCAGTTGAAAGTAGGGGGATGTGAAAGAGAAAGTGAAGTGGAGTTGGCTAAACTGGACAGCTGTTGGGCTCCACTTTCATTAAGTTTCATGAAATATTTTCATCAGTCGAATTTGGCATCGACTCCCTCTGTGTGTCTCTTTCTGGATGTATAATATGAAAGACTGGGTTTGCACATCTGGTTTATTTCTCCTGCCTTTTTTTCTGGCTTTTTTTTTCTTGTAAAGGAATATTTTGTTTTAGAAGAGATGTAACTTAATTAGGTGTTACAGCTGCAAATCTTTTACTGCTGAATTCCTTTAGAGCCATACACAGCGGAGTCATGGGCATAACAAAGCACACGAGAATTTGTGTGTGAGGGAGATGTACTCATGTCCAATTTTGGCTTGGGCAGTTAGTTTGCCCTAAACACATTTTACTCCCCAAGTAACTTGCTTACCATGCCTGGTTGCCTGCCTCGATCAAAGAGAAACTCCAACTTCTATTAAAAAATTATGTCCAGAATATTTGCTGTGTATATTAGGCAGAAATGTCAAAAGCAGTGATGGGGCATGGCAGAGAAAATGGCAATGATGTAGGTAAATTATGGGGATGGGAGCAGGAGAAGACAGCATCAGATGGAGACAGAAATGGAACAAGGGAAGCAGGGGGTCCTGAACTAAAGAAGCAGACTTTGAGGCTGAAGGGGTCCCAGGCCCAGTGCATTCTGGGCTGCAGCACTTCCAAAAATACTGAATATAGCTATTTTGAATGACAACCAATGCAAGATACACAAGACCTGAACCACAGAGATGTGAGCCAGCTTGGCCAACAGTCTGGATTTCTGGGAGCTGAAGTTCAAAACATCTGGAGGACCAAAGCTTGGGAACCATTGATTTAGATGATGGGTGGAAGGAATCCTTATCATATTTGCAGATGGTCCAAAACTAGGAGGGGTGGATTGCAAGGACCAGAATTCAAAAAGACCTCCAGAAACTAAAAAACTGGGCTGAAATTAATAAAATGAAATTTAGCACAGACAAATGCAAAATCCTCCATTTAGACCACAAAATGTACAGGCATAGGATGAGGGATATTTGGCTCAGCAGTACCACATGTGAAAAGGACCTTGGGATTATTGTTGATTGTAAATTGAACATGAACCAGTGGGGCGATGCTGCAGTAAAGAAGGCAAATGCTATCTTAGTCTGCATTAAGAAAAGCATAGTTTCCAAGTTGAGGGAAGTAATAGTCCCTCTATATTCTGGGCTGATCAGGACCTATCTGGAGTATGGCATTCAGTTCTGGGCGCTTTGTTTTAAGAAGTCTATAAACAAGTTGAAGCAAGTTCAGAGAAGGATGACAAGCATTATGAGAGGCATGGAGAATAAAACGTATGATGAAAAGTTGAAGGAGCTGGGCATGTTCAGCCTGGTGAAGAGAAAACTGAGAGTTAATATGATTGGACTCTTTAAATACTTCAAGAGTTGTTATAGAGTTGAGGAAAAGGCCTATTTTCTGCTGCCCAGAGGGCAGAACTGGGTCTAAAGGTTTTAAGTTACAGGGGGGTAGATTTTGATTGAACATCTGATTTTTTTTTCTTGAAAGTAATAGTGGTTCAGCAATGGAACAAACCAATGGCCTAGAGAAGTGGTGGAGTCTCTATGATTCTGTGTTGTAGAACCTATATTGTAATGGGGCAAAGTACCAAGATATTATGAACAGGATGATGACCTTCTCTGTCACCACCATTCCTTGGCTTCCTCTTCCCTTCAAACTAAGCTATAGCCTTCACTGTAACTAGGAGGTTGGGGTGTATAGTCACAGTAACTCAATGGAAAGATCCCTGATGTAATGCAAAGTCCTTAGCATTAGGGGGAGATGTAAGCTGCTACAACTTATCTCTTGATGTGCACCATGACAGGTGCCTTCAGTTTGGACTCTCCTTTGGGACACAGCTATGGGGCCATCATGATGAGTACCAGCACTTCAAAATTTATCATGACACCATGGGATGATGGTTGGAGGTGTCTAGATCATAGACATCTGGAAGCAAGAGGTAGAAAATGGAAAGAGAAGAACCAAAGGATTTCAGAGATGAAGTGTTGCATCAAGATGGGAAAGAGGAGGAAAACAGTAGAGGCAAAGATCGTGGGGAGAGTTTTCATGAGTGCTTCAGCCAAGGAGCCTGTGTAATGGGGCAAAGCAAAGCAAAATAAAATTCCTGCTGATTTTCTAGCACAAAAGAGCAACTGTGATAAAGGGCTGCAAGAGAAAAGGCGGAGGAGAAGAAGAGATTGCTAATGCAAGTGGCATTTGTTTGTTTGTTTGGATTTGTTGTTTCAGGGCAAGGAAGAGGGAACATATTTAGGTGGGTTCCTTTGTGCCCAGATTGAACAAACCTGGCTCAGAAAAAGATGGGCATGGCTCAGAAGGATTATATTTATTTAACGTTATGCAATTTCCACACTCCCCATCTCAGTCCTACCACTTTGTTTCACCTGGAACATCCTAGCACAAATTGGATAAATTTTCATTCAGGCAGGACAGACATTTTAGAAACCACCCCCCCCCCAAAACAACAACAACAACAACAACAACATTTAAGTTAACCAGCCTATAAGGTAAGCATTTTATGCCATTGTCGCTGGAAGAATGCAACTATGTTACTGACTTGTGGCCACCAACCATGTACAGTTTTTTGCCCTTTATTCAGTTTTAAATCTAATTCTAGTGCCAAGTGGAATAGACACACTGAAATCAGTGGAACTTTAAAAAAATGGTCTCTGTGTTTGTGCCTTCATGTCACCTGTCGACTTCTGATGACTCCCATTAATTTTATATAGAGAACCAACGTGATGTTGTGGTTTGAGCATTGGACTAGGATTCTGGACATCAGAGTTCAAATCCCTGATTGGCCATGGAAACCCACTGGGTGGTCTTAGGAAAGTCACAGTCTTTCATCCTCAGAGGGTGGAAATGGCAAAGAACTCTGACAAGAAAACCTTTTAGGGTTACTATAAATTAGAAATGATTTGAAGGCACATGATAACAACAACAGTGAATTTCATAAGGTTTTCTTAGGCAAGGAATACTCAGAGGTGGCTTTGTCAGTTCGTTCCTCTGAAATATAGTCTATAGCATACAGTATTCACTAGCAGTCTCCTATCCAAGCAACAACCAGGTCTGGCCCTGCTTACCTTCCAAGGACAGATGGGATCTGGCATCTTTAAGGTATACCTAAAGCTTATTCATTTCAGTTGATCTACTCTAGCTAGTACTAAAATTGACTGGCTGAAATCTTAACATGAGCACTTCATTCCGCAACATTTTGTTCCAGCACCCAATCCCAGTCAACTAATAAAACAAAGCCAAGAATGGGGTGTTGGGGGGAGAAAGATCTTGTACCTGGGAAAGGAGTGATAGATATCCAAATTGCCTGTGCTCCAGAAACACAACATGAAACAGCAAGAGAAAGCATGCCCCTTTATGAAACTCCTTTTCTTTGCCAAGTTGCAATGCAGAAGTTTTGGTGCTGGCCAGTGAAAGAATTTCTTTGGTTGAAAGAAATCTGGCTACTTTCACCCCCTAAACAAAACCTAGGTCCTTATCACACAGGGGAAATCCCGTGCAGAAACGGGAGTTAAAAGGTGGGGAAAACGCACAAAAGTGGGTTGATTTTCACACACATCGCTGTTAAAGTGTGGTCAACTTGAACGGAAAGTAGTCAAAAGCCACTTCTTTTTACTTTTGGGATTTTCAAAGTCAACTGAAAAGAGGTTTGCTGAGTGCTCCTGGGACCTGGGCTGCAGCCGGCAGAATTGGTGGCGAATTATGTGCAATAATTCCCGCCTGTATCCCGCCTCCTGGCTGCACCCCATTAAGGTGCAGTCAGGTTAAATGTTAGTGCGATAATCTCTTTAAAGTGACACAAATTAGAAATACACAAGGCATGGCAGGGATGCCACTTTGAATTTCCAGTATAGGAAATGCTCACCTGCCGGTTCTTCTGTGCTGGTGACCACAGAGGTTGGGTTGATGGCAGGAATCTCTGGAAAAGAAAGGTGAATTTTCTTAGTTGGCTTGATAATGTATATTTATGTTCCCCTCTTGCTACACTTCCCTCACCTGGCAGACAGAAAGACTGAAATAAGCACATCCTAGGAAACACTTTCCCATCTGGGGAGTTTCTGTACTCTCTGCTTGCTTGCCCTTTGTTTATAGAAATGAGCATAAGGTCAGACAATAACATCTAGTCCAATATTATTTTCTTTGACTGCCAGTAGCTTTTGAATGTTGTTCATCACCTGCTACCTGGTTCCTTTTATACTTGTGATATCAGGGATTCAACCACAGACTTCTTACATGCAACTGAACACAGTGCTCTTCCACTGAATGTTAGTCCCTTACCTAAATTTCTATGGGAAATAAAACCATATATAAATTTTCACATACACAGCAAATACATATATAAGAAAATCAAGGAACTGATCTATAGCAGTACGCTTTGCTTGGTTGTCTTAGTGGATGGTGCAGAGAGGATCTACTTAACTAGATCCTTCTCACAAAGCCAGGCAATCAGTAATCCAATTAAAATAGTTTCTCCCCTCTTTGGTTTTATAAAGTCTAAAGAATTTAAATTTAATTGATTGCCTGATTAATATGAACTTTGTTCAGACATAGCCATGTTGTCTGGAAAATCAATATGCAACACCTTTGAGACTAACTCAGAGACAGAAGTTGGAAGCATGAACTTTTGTAGACTCGAGCCTACTTCCTCAAATGGGCTCAAGTCTATGAAATCTCATGCTACCAACTTCTATCTTCCTGTTAGTCTCCAAGGTGCTGCAAGATCTTTTTGCATAATGAATTTTGTTGTTACCAATAATAATGTACAAAATGATCCTAGGGCTCAGATGAATGTTTGTGTCCAAAAGTGGCATCATCTTCTAATTGGATCCAACCTGTGGAAGCACCCGTTGCACCCTGATACACACACTACAAACAGGCATAAAAACCTAGCAGCTTTACTCACTGATGCAAGGAGCCACTGGAGAACGACTTTGTTGGTAGCCTTTGGCGCAGCGATTGCAGGTCAACCCTGTCACACCATCTTTGCAAGGACACTGTCCAGTTGTCTGGTTGCAGGTCTTTCCAGCTGCACCAACAGGATGGCAGTCACAGGCTGGGGAGGGGATAGGAGAGAGAAAAGGACAGAGAAAGAGGAGAAAAGCTGTAAGCTGCAAACACACATACATTCACATTTCGTAAACTCACATGCTAATTCAAAATATGTTAAGAGAAAGCAAATGCTCTTCCAAACCCTAAAACTGGAACCCAGCTGCAAATGCACTATGCAGCAGAGTGACATGATATCTTCATTGTAGAAAGTTTTGCAAACGGAGAAGTGTTTGGCTTATTCAGGTCTTTTACTCCAAGTCTCAAGTTGAGGACTTGCTTGAGGAAGTCAAGTTTCAAGTTGAGGCTCAAGTCTGGGTGCCCACTTTAACAACAGCATCAACAACAACAACAAAAGGTGGTGGGCTGGGCTGGGGTGGGGTGGGGAGATGTGGAGTTTCAATAACTAAAAAATCAAAAAGACATACACAAAGTTGGTGTGCATCAAGAAGGCATGCACAAAATTAAGGCAATTTATCAAGATTGTATTTTAGAAAAATGAGGTCTACTCAGCAGCCTGCCCCTGATGCACAGCGGAGGAACCTTCTAAAGCTTTTCCTAGGAGCAGCAGGCAAGACTTGTCCCCATAATATTTTATTTAGTGTGTGTATTTTCAATTCACATATTAATGTATATTCATATTTTAACATTTTAAATCAACACATGTGTCAATTTTAAACAACAAAGAGTTGGGGGAGAGGAGGAGGAGGAGGAAGAGGAGGAGGAAGGATCAGGGTCTCCAAGTCTTGTGCCGCCCTTGAGCAACTCTTGTATCCACCTTAGGGGTCCTGCCCACCATTTGAGAACCACTGGGCTACAATATGACTCCATTTGCTAGTGCAGCAATGAGTTTCCGTTGCCCTGTTGAAAACATGATAACAGCTTCTGTGCTGTCAGTATGGGTGCAATTTGGGCATAAAACTACTAAGAATTTTGTCACTCGATAGGTTATTTAACATGGGCATAAATGACCATCGTGACTAGAAGTTTTCATAACTACTGTGATCACAGAATCATAGAGTTGGAAGCAGCCCCATAATGCCACTGAGTCTAAGCCCCCACTTGCAAGAAAGCCAACTAGAACATCCCCATCAGGTAGCTGTCCAGCCTCTTTCTGAAGAGATCCAGAGAAGGAGACCCCACCACCTCCCTAGGCAATTGATTCCATTGCCAAACTGCTCTTACTGTCAAGAAATTCCTTCTAATGTTCAATCCAAATTTGCTCACCTGTAACTTCCAACCATTACAACTGGTCTCACCCTCTGGGGCAGCATGCACCCTCCTCTTTGTGGCAGATCTTCAGTTATTTAAAGAGTGCAGTCATGTCAACCCACTCTTCTCTTCTCCAGGCTGAACATGCCCAGCTTCTCCAACTTTTCCACATATGTTTTGTTCTCCATACCTACTATCACCCTGATTGCCCTTCTCTCAACCTGCTCCATCTTGTGTACATCCTTCTTAAAATAAGGCACCCAGAACTGAACACATACTCCAGTTGAGGCCTGACTAGTGCCACTGGTGCTGATACTAGCCCAGGGTTATCTGCACCAGGAAGTTACTATTTACAAAGCGCACAGTATCCTGGAGTAATAAAGCATTGTATCTCCACCTGATGATAATGCTCTAGGTAAGCTTGATGAGGTCTAACAAAGTTACATTCAAAGCTTGGAAAGTTGCTCTTCAAAAGGATTTTTGTCCAGATGTAGTTCCAAAGCCTTCCCCAAAGCAATTGTTATTGTTGTTAAGAGCCCTCAAGTTGACCTCGACTCATGGTGACCCTGTGGATGAGACATCTGAAAGACGTCTCAAGATGTCTGTTTTCCGCTGCTCTACTCAAGGCCTGCAGGCTCATATCCGTGGCCTCTCTAATTGAATCCAATCTCAAGCATGAGGTCTTCTTCTCTTTCTACTGCCCTCTACCTTTCTTAGCAGTATTGTATTTTCCAATGATTCGTACCTTCTCATGATGTGGCCAAAGTACAACAACCTTAATTTAGTCATTCTGGCTTCCAGGGAGATTTCAGGCTTGATCTGTTCTAGAATCCATTTGTTTATCTTCTTGGTCATCCATAGTATCCTCATCACTCTTCTCTAGCACCACATCTCAAATGAGTTGATTTTCTTCCTATCTGCTTTCTTCACTTTTCAGCTCTCACATCCATACATGGTGATGGGGACCACAATGGCTTGGACAATCCTCACTTTGGTGTTCAGAGTCATATCTTTAACACTGTAGGATCCTGTCCAGTTCCTTCACAGCTGCCCTTCCCATTCCTGTTCTTCTTCTAATTTCTTGACTGCACCCTCCATTTTGATCAATATTTTATTCATGATATGAGAATTCCTTGACTATTTCAATTTCCTCATCTAGGATGAATTCTTGTAGATCTTCCATGGTCATTATTTTTGTTTTTAATATTCAGCATTAATTCAACCTAGGCATTTTCCTCCTTGATCTTCTTGAGTCTTTGTTGGTTTCTGGTAGTAGTATTGGGTTGTCTGCATATCTTAGGCTGTTGATGTTCCTTCATCCTATCTTCACTCCTTCTTCTGAGTCAAAGCCTGCTCTGTATATGATATTTTCTGTGAACAGGTTGAATAGAAAGGGTGATAGTATGCAGCCTTTCCTTACCCCTTTGCCAATTGGAAACCATTCTGTTTCTCTGTATGCAGTTCTGATGGCAGCCTCTTGCCCTGAATACAGGTTATGCATCAGGACAATTAGTTTGACATTAGATTAGCATTAGCAATTAGTTGATATTATAGTTACATTTGTAAAACCAAGCAGCCCTTTACTTTTTCATTTCCCAAAAGTAACTAGTTCATTTTAGTTACTTGAGGGTAAAAATCAGATGCTACAACTGCTGGCCTGTGATACAAAACACACAACCACAACAGAGCACAAGGTGGCAGCATGAAGCAGTGCTGATACCATGTGATATTCCTTCTCAACTATTTATTGACGCAACACCCCCATAATTATAAAAATAACTAAGACATTAGTTACAGTATGAAGGAGCAGTTTTCACCCATTAAGTTACAATGCAATTTTTAATTAATTGTTTATAGGTAAATTACTTTCAAGTGCCAAGGGTCTCCTTGAACCTCATGCCAGTTCTGTCAAAGATGGTAAAGATATACCACCAAGTACACATAAGCCTGAGATCTGTATGTATTATTTATTCTATTTCTCTGTAGTTTTCCACCAAAAAACATATAGCTGCACACACATTTCCTTCCCTACTTCGTTTTATTTTAACCCTAGCTTCTGAAGCACATTAAATGGACAGATAGTGACTGTCCCAAGGATGCACAGTGAACTTCATGTCTGAATGGAAATTTGAGCCTGGGTCAAATTCCAATATAGGTGTAATACATACGCCAACTATACAAGCAACGAGCACTTCTGCACTTCTTTTGATTTAAAACACTGATGAAAGCAGAGGTTTGACTTGGAAAAGAAAATATGGAAGGATGAAGTATCCTGTCATATTAATGTAGTGACACTGTCAGGCCATTCAGCTGTTTCATAGAATCATAGAATCATAGAATCATAGAGTTGGAAGAGACCACAAGGGCCATCCAGTCCAACCCCCTGCCATGCAGGAACTCCCAATCAAAGCATCCCCGACAGATGGCCATCCAGCCTCTGCTTAAAGACCTCCAAGGAAGGAGACTCCACTACTCTCCGAGGGAGTGTGTTCCACTGTCGAACCGCCCTTACTGTCAGGAAGTTCCTCCTAATGTTGAGGTGGAATCTCTTTTCTTGCAGCTTGCATCCATTGTTTCGGGTCCTAGTCTCTGGAGCAGCAGAAAACAAGCTTGTTCCCTCCTCGATATGACATCCCTTCAAATATTTAAACACGGCTATCATATCACCTCTCAGCCTTCTCTTCTCCAGGCTAAACATCCCCAGCTCCCTAAGTCGTTCCTCATAGGGCTTGGTTTCCAGACCCTTCACCATTTTTGTTGCCCTCCTTTGGACACGCTCCAATTTCTCCACATCCTTTTTGAATTGTGGTGCCCAGAACTGGACACAGTATTCCAGGTGAGGCCGGACCAAAGCAGAATATAGTGGCACTATTACTTCTCTTGATCTAGACACTATACTTCTACTGATGCAGCCTAAAATTGCATTGGCCTTTTTAGCTGCTGCATCGCACTGTTGACTCATATTCAACCTGTGGTCCACCTGGATTCCTAGATCCCTTTCACACGTAGTCTCATTCAGCCAAGTGTCCCCCATCGTATATCTGTACTTTTCATTTTTCCGCCCTAAGTGCAGTACCTTACATTTCTCTGTGTTGAATTTCATTTTGTTAGCTTTGGCCCAACTTTCTAGTCTGCTCAAGTCATTTTGAATTTTGATCCTGTCCTCTGGGGTATTAGCTACTCCTCCTAATTTGGTGTCATCTGCAAATTTGATAACTATGCCCCCAATACCGTCATCCAAGTCATTAATAAAGATATTGAATAGCACTGGGCCCAGGACAGAGCCCTGTGGCACCCCACTGGTCACTTCTTTCCAGGTTGAAAAGGAGCCATTGTTGAGCACCCTTTGTGTTCGACCAGATAACCAATTACAAATCCATGTAACAGTTACTTTGTCTAGCCCACATTTTACCAACTTGCTTGCAAGAATGTCATGGGGAACCTTGTCAAAGGCCTTACTGAAATCAAGATATACTATATCCACAGCATTCCCTTCATCTACCAAGCTGGTAATTTTATCAAAAAAAGAGATCAGATTTGTCTGGCATGACCTATTTCTCTGAAACCCATGTTGACTTTTTGTGATTATGAAATTATCTTCCAGATGTTCACAGACTCTCTGTTTAATGATCTGCTCCAGAATCTTTCCGGGTATTGATGTCAGACTAACTGGACGATAATTGTTGGGATCCTCTTTTTTCCCCTTTTTGAAGATGGGGACAACATTTGCCCTCCTCCAGTCCGCTGGGACCTCTCCTGTTTTCCAGGAATTCTCAAAGATTATTGCCAATGGTTCTGATATTACATTTGCCAGTTCTTTTAATACCCTTGGATGTAATTCATCTGGTCCTGGAGACTTATATTCATCTAGATTAACCAGATGTTTCTGTACTATCTCTTTACTTATTCTGTGCTGAAATTCTCCTATTCTGTCCTCTGCTCCATTATCCTCAAGTTGAGCACCCTTTGCCTTTTCTGAGAAGACTGAAGCAAAGAAGGTGTTGAGTAATTCTGCCTTTTCTCTGTCCCCTGTTAACTTTTTGCCATCTTCTCCACACAGTGGCCCTACCATTTCCTTCTTTTTCCTTTTGCTACTGACATACCCCCAAAAGCCCTTTTTATTGTTCTTAACCGCTCCAGCAAGCCTGATTTCATTCTGCGCTTTAGCTTTTCTGACTTTAACCCTACACGTGCTAGCTATTTGTTTGAATTCCTCTTTGGTGATTTCCCCATTTTTCCATTTCTTATACATGTTCCGTTTAAAACATAGTTCAGTTGCAAGTTCCTTAGTCATCCATCCTGGTTTCTTGAGACACCTCCCATTCTTCCTCCTCATTGGCACGGTTTGAAATTGTGCCTTCAGTATCTCCCTTTTGAGAAATTCCCATCCGTCTTGAACTCCCTTCTCTTTTAGTATTCCTGTCCATGGGATCACCCTCAGTATTTCTCTAAGTTTAGTAAAATCAGCTTTCCTAAAGTCTAGAATGCGTGTCTGACTATGCCTGGCTTCTCCTTTCCACTGTATAATAAACTCCAGGAGGACATGATCACTCCTGCCTAAGGATCCAACCACTTGCACCCCATTAACTAGGTCTTCCCTGTTAGTTAGGATCAGATCCAAAATAGCTGACTCCCTCGTTGCCTCTTCCACCTTTTGAACAATGAAATTGTCTTCGAGGCAAGTGAGGAATTTGCTAGACCTCAAGGATTTTGCCGAGTTTGACTTCCAGCAAATATCCGGATAGTTGAAGTCACCCATCACTACTATATTTCTCCTTTCTGAGTGTGTGGTCATCTGTTCTAGAAAGGCATCATCCAGTTCTTCTGCCTGAAGGCATCATCCAGTTCTTCTGCCTTCTTCTGCCTGAAGAACAGGCACATATCTATTTACCATATCTATTTTCTCAGTATTTATATATTTAGTGCAGAGCCTATACTTTTAAACCAAGCATTTTCAACTCCAAAGTGGTAGCTTTTTTGTTTGCCTTTACTTTTTCCTCTAGAGATCACCAGAGTGGATCTCACTCTGAATTGGTTCCATGATGATGCCAATGTAGGTAATGAGGCCAGCATGGTGTAGTGCTTTGAGTGTTGGACTATGATTCTGGAGACCTGGCTTCAAATCCCCACTCAGCCATGCAAACCCTTTGGGTGACCTTGGGGAAGTCACATACTCTCAGCCTTAGAGGAAGGAAAAGGCAAAATCCCTCAGAACAAATATTGCAAAAAGAAATGTGTTAGGTCGCCGTGAGTCAGAAATGAAGGCACTCATTATCATCAACAACAACATGTGGAGATGTTTGAAGTCAAACCAGAATAAGGGTAATGTTTCCTGCCTTCATATATATTTGTGAATGCATGAACACAGACTCACACGTGCACAGACACACACACACATATATTAAGGATGCTTGTTTGTTTCTAAATTAGTAGTGAATATATATATGCTGTTTGCATGTTGATTCTCAATTTGTCCGTGTCAATATGAGCTCTTGTGATTGACGCCAAAAGTAGGTTTCTAACCATTATGTTTCTCCTCCACTGTTACGCTCTGAGTATTTAAGAAGCACTCGGTATTTTTTTCTCCACAACAGGAAGGTTTTTCCCCAACAGCAGCCGATCCTGAACCTTCAGCCTATAGTTATTTATTACCCCTCCTTTTGTTTTGTTTTGTTGCTTAACAACTTTTCTTCCTCTGTTCTAAGAAAACTCTGCTCAGTCATTAAAAATAAAATTCAAAAAGAACAACCAAGCCCCAAACTCTTCCAAATAAAGTTGGCAAATGATGCAAAGGAAATTCTTCCAAAAATGAATGCTAACTTTAGGTCTGTTTATCTATCTATTCCACATCAAAGGTGGCCTGTTTTTGTCTGGCTGCAACTTTATGTAGGATTTTGACACAGGACTGTATTCCTGGTTTTTTTCCTAGTGTATCATAAAGATTTTATGTCTAATAGTGCAGCCACACATTTCCTAAAGGTAAAGGTAAAGGTTTTCCCTTGATATGAATTTCTAGTCGTAATTGACTGTAGGAGACGGTGCTCATCTGCTACGAAGCTGAAGAGCCAGCATTGTCTGAAGATGACTCCGGTGGTCATGGACCAGCATGACTACACAGAATGCTGTTACCTTCCCACTGAAGTGGTACCTATTTATCTACTTGCATTTGCATGTTTTCCAACTGCCAGGTTGGCAGAAGCTGGGACTCGTGATGGGAGCTCACCCCAATATGCAGCTCTTGGGCCTCGAACTGCCAACCTTCTGACCTTACGATCATCAGAACTGGTGTCTTAACCACTAAGCCACCACATCACATTTTTGCACATTTCCTACTACAATGTTATGTCCGTTGTTGTTGTTGTTGAGGACTATAATGAATGAATTGCCACATTCCAATGGGATACATCTACACAACCCTGGAATTGGCCCTTTCCAAGGACAAGTCTACGCTGGCCAGCATATTCTGTGCTGTCTCTGGAGTATTTTGGCCCCAAACCTGCCCCAACCTCCCCTGTTACCTGTGAAGTCTGAAGTGATGCTGGGTAGCTGTTTATACAGCATTGTGCTGCGTCACCTAGCAGTGGTCCTGCTGGAGCATGTCGCTCCATCTGAGGCCAGAAACTAAGTGCCTGGCATCGATCACATGGCTGGGCACCTCACTGTGACCTCAGAGGAGCAACTCATGCTGACGATAATGGGCAGCACAGTGAGATCCTATGTAGACAGCTGCCTGGCAGTGGTGTCACTGTCACTAACCCTGGTGACACTAGGTTCAGGGGGCTGTCGGTGGGAGGAAGGGCTGCCCAGCTCCCTCCTGCTAACTTGCTTCCCTGAACCCCCCTTTCAGTGCCAGTTGCCCAGTCCCTGAACCCCCCTCAAGTGCCAGTTGCCCAGTTTCCTCCTTCCCCTTGCCTCTCCCAATTGCTGCGTCACCCCCATGCCCAGCCACCCAATCCCAGAAAGAAAGCTCCACAACAAAGCACTTGAGAAGGATGTGCTCCTGCCCTTCCTTCTGCTCTGTTGCAGGGTTTCCTCCCCAGGGAGAAAGCCCTATGATGGAGCATCTGGGAAAAGCACCCGTCCACCCTTCCTGCACCAAACGGGGAGGTGGGCCCAACCAAGTGTCACCTTTCCTCTGGGGTGTCATCTTGTGCGGTATGCATTCCCCCCCCCCTCTTGCACCTCCTCAGTGATGCCACTGCTGTCCGGCATCATCTGGAGTGAGTGCTTTAGGTTTTCTGTGAAGATCTGGAGCAAATGGTGAGTTAAATTTGCTTTATAGCAGGGATGGCCTGGATTAGCAGAGGGACTGCCTTTCCCACATGTAGACAATCCATAGTCAAACTGGGCCTTTGGCCATGCGTCATCTGGACAGCATGAGGTGAGAGCAGGGGGAAACTGCTTCAAATGCCCCATGCTCCAAGCCTGAGCTCCTTTGGTTAACCTTCCACGTATCAGAGCATTTGAACCAACACACAGCTGAAACTCTTCCCAGAAACAGCCCTGCTACTCCAGGGCTCATTCACTGCTGGGTCTTGGTGGAAGAGTTGTCTGGCTCATACACAAAGTGGCAAAAACTTCCATGTTACCTTCAGCTGTGAACCCATCATCAGCAAGTGACAGGCCAGAATAGAAGGGAGTGTATATTAAGGATTATTAAAGGTAGCAAACTGTAACTTGGGAGGAGGAAGGAAGGGAATAAAAGAGAAAGATGATGGAGAATTTTTTTTAACTTTGGGGAAAAATTAGCAAAGATGGTCTGATTTATGTCCTGGGGTGGGGTGGGGAAGGGAGTAAATTTATTTACAATGTCTGGCTTATTTTTATTATCAAAGATGCAAACAGCTTCAGCCACAACTGAGAAGCCAATTAACCATTCTTGACAGTTTTTGACCCAGAGGATTCTGGAGCCCTCATTCTCCCCATGAGGAAACTGCATATTAAAAATAGTATGTTAACATTATAAAAATAATCATTTGAATGTTAATAATAGGATCACATATAAACCAAATGAGAAATGGCTTAAGACTTTGGACTTTACCACATCTGCTCTGTTCTTGTGGCAGTCACCCTAGTAAAAATAAAATGGGAACATACTGCTGGTAAAGAAGCAATCACTGCACCTCTTCTCAGTCATGCAACCGGGATTGCTGCCCCCATTGCATTCTCTTCCTGACTCTCCCTTAATCCCAACTCCCTGCCTTATGCCCTACCCAGCATGCATTTAGGTTATTTTAAAAATTATTTTTGCCCCCTTTATTGTGCAATTCCAGAGTGGCACAAGATGACTGCCAATCGTGCTACTGTGATTGAAGTTTTAAAAAGGAAGGAAGGAAGGAAGGAAGGAAGGAAGGAAGGAAGGAAGGAAGGAGAAAAAATAAATAAAGGTAATCAGCATGCTTGGGAATAGCAAAGGGGAAGGGAAACAGGAGGAAGGTGAGGACACTGACACAAGATGACTGCCAATTGTGCAATTATCCTGGGACTGATGTTTCATACTTAGGGACTTGCATGCTTGCCAGGTCATTGATGGGCTGCTCCCATCAATGAAATGGACAGGTTGGGGACAGAGCAGCTACAGGTCTAAGGTGTCATCATGTGGTAAGTATCACCAAAGCTGCTTCTTTCCTGGTGTAATCATGGTTTATAAGCCAAGTGTAGCAATGTCTTTTGTTTCTTATGTAACACTTAACAGCGGATATTTCTCCTACACAACTGTAAATATTTATTCCTCTAGCCCATGATCCTCAGGTGCTGGACACTGGACATTCACAAAGAGGTTCCTTTAATCATGCAAGCATCCCCCCAATGCTGCATTTTAACAGATTTGCATTACATGTACTAATTTATATACATACAGATGCAATATTTAGAAATAATGGCTTTTATTTAAATAGAAATAAAATACATTCACCATAGTGCGGAAGACTGCAATTGGGTAATATGGATGCCTGCTCAGTATGTTGTCCTGGTAGCAACATTCTGCCAATGGACAACTTCAAGACTCTTGGGACATTACTACATGTGGCTTTTAAACCACGATTACACTGGGAAAGAAGTGGCTTTGATGATATACATTGCATGTGGATGCCTCTGACCTATATCTGCTCTGTTCCCAAACCATCCCTTTTCATTGACAGGGGAAACCCGTCAATGACTTGGCAAGTCCCTAGGTGCAAAAGTTGTTCCCAGGGCAGTTGGGTGATTGCTAATCAGGTTGTGTCAGTATCCCATCCTTCCCCTGTCCCCCCTCCCCATTGCTATTCCCAAGCAGCCTGATTATTGTTGTTAACTGCCCTTGCATCAACCTCAACTCATGGCGATCCCGTGGATGAGACATCTCCAAGACTCCCAGTCACCCACTGTTCTGTTTAAGTTTTGCAGGTTCATGCCTGTGACCTCCCTAACTGAATCTAGCCATCTGGCATGTGCTCTTTCAGCAACCCTCAACCTTTCCCAGCATTGTTGTCTTTTCCAAGGAGCCGTGCCTTCTCATGATGTGGCCAAACTACGACCACCTCAATTTGATCATTTTGGCTTCTAGGGGTATTTCAGGTTTGATCTGTTCAAGGACCCATTTGTTTGTTTTGGTGGTTTGCAGTATTCTCAGCACTCTTCTCAAGCACCACATCTCAAATGAGTTGATTTTCTTTTTATTCCCCCTCCCCCCCCCCTTTTTGCTGTTCAGCTCTCACATCCATACATAGTGATGGGGAATACCAAGCCTTGGATAATTCTAAACTTTATTTATTTTTTTCTAGTTCTTTGTTTGTTTGTTTTTAAAACCTCAATCACAGTAGCAGATCTCCAGAACTGTGCAAAAAAGTGGAAGGGGGGGGACACCTAAAGGCATGCTTTGATGATACACATTGCATATGTATGCCTCTGACCCATAGCTGCTCTGTCCCCAAACGGTCCCTTTTCATTAACAGGGGAAACCCCTCAATGACCTGGCAAGTCCCCAGGTGCAAAAGTTGCTCCCAGGGCAGTTGCGTGATTGACAGTCACATTGTGTCAGTATCCCCTTTCCCCCCTGCCCCCCCTCCATTGAGTGCCTGTACTGGGAAGATGCTGGGATATAAATAAACAGAATAATAATAATATTGTGCGGTTAAGGGAGAGTCAGGAAGAGAGTGCAATGGGGGGGCAGAAGCCCAGGTTGTGCAATTGCAAGAAAGTGCAGTGAAGGGCTTCTCTACAAGCAGTATGTTCGCATTCTATTTTTCCTACTGTGACTGTTGCAAGAATGGTCCTATGGTTCTTCCTTCTTAGAGCCCTTTGTCTTTTAACTCAGATCTAGATTGGGCAACCCATCAAACAGAGGAAGCTTTCAAAGTAGAACTCTGTCCTCTGGTAGCATTTCAAACAGAGGACTGTCCAATTCTGTAAGCAGGACACATGGTTACCATCAGTATGTCTCCTCTTTGCCTCATGCTGTAATACTTTTCTTCTCTAACTCATTAAACTTGGTATTATTGGCAATGAGAAACAGATAGAGAACACATTCAAACAGAGCATCGTTCTGTGACAACCTGTCCAAACCAGGTCCATCCTCTTTAAAACAGGACATGTGGTCCTTCCACATGAAGAAGGGAACAGTCTAGCTCAGCAAGGGAACCCTTACGCAAAATTCCCCAGCATCAAAGCATGTTGTGACTGAAAGAACGCTCAACATCATCCAAGGACTCCGCCACCCGCTGCCATGTGTTATCACAGCTGAGCCCGCCAAATACTCCCATCAGAAACACGTCCGTTTCCAATCCTGGCCAAGATCTGATAAGGCCCACTGCATCTGGTCTCCATTAGATGCTGTATGCACAGTTCTTGCTGAGTTAGGGAAGGCCCATTGCACTGGGACATAGAGCTCTAACTAGATCCCATCTGTTGAAAATTAGGGAAATGATAACATCTCTTTTGGGGGGATATATGCATGTGTGTGTGTTTGTTTGGCTTTGGAATCATGTTTGACTGTTACACTGATGGAAACCATGATACTTCTCCCCCCTCCCATCTATCTTTGAAACAGGCCTGGGTCCAAGATGGATTCTTTCATCCACTAAAGACCCCTGCCAAAAATAATGGTCTCCAATCTGGATTCAACGTTGTGAATTTCTTAGGTTTGTGTTTAGCTTCCAAGGGATTCAGAAGACATCTCAGTGCAGCAAGGATCCCTCAAACAGTGAAAGGGAGAGATCTCAGTTATTATACAAGCACAGAGCTTGGAAATTATTCTTTTGTACTGTAATTTCTAGACTCCCCAATCCAGCATAACCAATGGGAGTTGTAGTCCAAAATTGTACTTTTCTAGGCTTTGGTATAGAGCATGCTGCATAAGCCCAGGTGCTCCGGTTCAGTCCCTAGCAACACTAGCTAGAAGGATCAGGTAGCAACTGATGGGAAAAACCTCTTTCTGTCTGAAATGCTGCTGCCAGTCGGGGTAGGTAATACTGAGCAAAATGAACAAATAGCCTGATCTGGTATGAAACAGCTTCCTATATGTATTCTGATGTGGCTGAATAGACTGCATTATTTAAAGCATTTACCATCAGGTAGAGTGAGGCAACCTTTTCAGGCAGTGGATTTGGAGTGTCGTGAAAGAGCAGCAAGTTCTTATTAATTTAATTTGTTATGACTATTTAATGCCAGGGAAGAGGGTACTTGTGATATTTTGTGCCTCTGCTGCCAAAATAATTTGGCTGCCTTAGGATACTATGCACTTTGACTTTAGGAAGGGGCAGCATGCCCTTGGAGAACCAGTATGGTGTAGTGGTTTGAGCACTGGACTATGACCCTGGAGACCAGGATTCAATTCCCTACTTGGCCATGGAAACCCACTGGATGACCTTGGGTGAGTCATATACTCTCAGTGCCAGAAAACCTGTGATAGGTTCACCTTATGGTCACCATAAGTTGGAAATGGATTTAAGGCACACAACAATAAAGTGTGCCCTTTGCTGCTTTGCCTCAGGGAGCATAATGTCTTAACTTCAGGCCAAAAGCAAGCTCCCCCTGCATGCAGCCCCAAAAGTCTTTATCATGGGGCATGAATTAGCTATTTATAGCTATGTCCATTCTATTTTCACTCACTGGTTGTGTTTAAATTATGTACAATTTACTATTCTTCATAAAATTATATACTAGGGCAGGGGAGCCATGTATACATTGTTGTAGTATGTCTTCAAGTCATTTCCAGCTTATGTGATCTTAATAATAAATAAATAAATTAATAATAATAATACTAATAATAACAACAAAAATTATTTATATCCCGCCCCTCTGTCAACAATCATGATGGCTTATAACAGTTAAAATTCCATACAATAACATCAATCCCACAAACATGCTCTAAAATCCCAAAACCCACCCATCCCCTAAAAAAGTATTAAACCAAATGTGTTTAAGGTGGACCTGTCATGGAATTTGCTTGGCAAGATTTGTTCAGAGTGGGTCTGCCATTGCCTTTGTCTGAGGCTGAAAGAGTGTGTGGCCAACACACAAACTGGGTTTCCAGTTTGCCCAGTGATTTGAACCCTGTTCTCCAAAGTCCAACACACAAACTACTACATCATGCTGTCCCTTGATACCCTGTAGTAGGCTTAAATAAACTTAATGCATCAGATCCTTTCTGATCTTGGAAGCTAGGGTCAACCCTGGTTAGTACTTGGATGGGAGACCACTAATGAATAGCATATGCTGTAATAGGTTATATTTCAGAGCAAGGAACTGGCAAAACCACTCTGCGTATTCCTTGTCTAAGAAAACCATATGATATTTGTGGGGCTATCATAAGTCAACAGACAATGTGAAGGCACATAGACACACAGTTTATACATATTAAGTATAAAATAGATGCACATAACGTCCTTGTACATATTGAAACCATGTTGTGCTGTTGCTACAGCAATGTCATGTCACACTCATTCACACACTCTCTCTCTTTCACACACACATAAACAGACACACACACTCATATACACACAAACTGGTACGCCAACACCATGACTCAGAACAGCTTATGACAGCACTGTGTAGGGTTTGCTCAAGATTTGAGGAGTTCTTGGCCAGGTGCCAATTGGTACCCCTCCACATACACACATTTAGCAGATCCCAGGTATGTGAGCTTCCTTGCCTGCCAGGGCTGATTCTAGAAGGCTAACCAATTTTATTCTCCACAGTCCCCCAGACAGACTCTATATTGGGTAGTCTATGGGATATGTGAAAATATTGACGGATTCTCAGGCCCAGTTGCCGCTGCACTTATCTGTTAAATGTTGGAGGACTGAAGCAACTGTCACCACTGGTGACACCACTATTTGGCTACGAGTTACAATCTAAGTTGGGGGAAATTGATTTTTGGGACTACAGCCCTCAGCATCCATGAGTCTGCATTGTTGTTGTTGTTGTTGTTAACTACCTTTGAGTCATCCTCTGTGGTTGAGACATCTCCAAAAAACACTATTCTCCACTGCTTTGTCTAAGTCTTGTAGATTCATGCCCATCGTCTTCTTAATTGAGTCTATCCATCTGGAGTGTGGTCTCCTTATCTTTCTACTGTCCTCCACCTTTCCTAGCATTACTGTCTTTTCTAATGAGTCATGCTTTCTCATGATGTGGCCAAAGTCCAACAGCCTTAATTTGATCATCTTGGCTTTATCTACTCAAGAACCCACTTGTTTCTTTTTGTATCCTCAACACTCTTCTCCAGCACCACATCTCAAAAGAGATTATTTTCCTCTTATCCATTTTCTTCACTGTCCAGCTCTCACATCCATACTTAGTGATGGGGAATGCAACGGCTTGGATGATTCTAACTTTAGTGTTCAGATGTATATCTTGACGCTTTAGGACAGGGGTAGGCAACCTTTACCCTTTAAGGGCCAAGGGACTTCAGCTCCCAGAATCCCAGGAGCTATTGGCCAACATGGGACTTTTGGCCAACATGGCTGAGGCTTCTGGGAGCTGAAGTCCCTCGGCCCTTAAAGGGGAAAGGTTGCCTACCCCTGCTTTAGGATCTTGTCTAGTTCTTTCATAGCTGTTCTTCCCATTCCTAGTCTTCTGATTTCTTGACTGCAGTCTTTATCCTGATCAATGGTTGACCCAAAGTACGGGAAATCTTTAACTACTTTGGTTTTCTCATTAGCCCATGGTTTTTCCCAACCAGATCTCGTTATAAACCATTGAAACCAACCCTGTACTGGTGTGAGTTCACTGTAGGACCATTTTCAAAAGCCAAAACAATTGGGCTCTAGCTGAAAGTTCACACTGCACAGGGCTACAATTGACAACAGTGCTTGACATGTCTCTTCGCCACTATTGCAATGTGTTTCTTGACTTCCCTCTCCTCTGGTCCAGACAACATTGGTGATGGTGTGAAGAGGGAGAAGCACTTGGTTACTGGCTCCATGTCTGGTGAGGAAGAGGAGGAAAGACACCAGTAGATTATTAAAATATTGTCGAGAAGGCAGACACATTGAGGAAAAAGGGTCCATTTGGGCTTATTTTGGTCAATACCTCTCCAAAACCTAAAGCCAGCACTTGTTCTCTGGAAATTTTTGGATTGGAAAATTTCTCAATGCCTTGAACCGACTTGGGAGTTGATTTCACATGTTTGACATATTTAGTAAACAAAACATTTTTTTAAGGAAGGAAAAAAGTACACCATGTTAATTTTATGCACTGTACAAATATCTCGAACATTTTTTTCCAGTTCCTAAAAGTAGTTGAAAGGAAATATTTCATCAGGAATAAAGTTCAATAAAGTGCACTTAATGTGGTGTAAATGTTATGTTCAAACAAATTCAAAGCTTTACTTGGAAATTACTTGTATTGGAATGCTTGTAAATAACTTTTAAGACGCGACAACTCAGTAGCATGCACTTCTCATATGTTTAAATTTCAAAGGGGAAAAGAAAGCATTGAACACATGGAAAACAGATAATTCCTAGCAGTCATCACCTGACAAAGATGCTTAATAATACTCAGATCTCTATGACATTGTACTGGTGCCATCCTTTATGTTACTAATTAGTTTATGTACTGATGTGTTCCTTTTAAATGGAAAATTTTTCATGGAAAATTTTGGTAGTGGAAAATTCTCTGGAATATTTTTTATTAACAGATATTTTTCCAAACCCACATCCCTGTGCAAGACAGCAACCTCTGATGCTAAGAGTGTTAAAAGTTGCTGTCTTATTGACACTTGGGTGGCAATTTAGGAAGGTAGCAAAACAGACAGAGAAGAGCAATGAGGATTAAACCAAAAAGGCCTATTGAGTCCAGGATTCTTTTCACACAATGGCCTACAAAATGTCTATGGGAACCCCACAAGCAGGACACAAATGAGGGCAATTGCATCTTTCACTGTCATTCCCCACCAATTGGCATTCAGTGGCATATGGAGGAAATAATATAGCCATCATGACTAGTAGCCTTTGATAACTGTATCCTCCACATATGCTTCTAATCTAATTTTACAGTTGGAGATCATCATTATATCTTGCGATGGTGATTTCCATAGTTTAACAGTGCACTGTATACAGAAATACTTTCTTTTAGTTCAATCAGTATCAAAATTGTAGTAACACCCCACTACTCACCCATGACTAAGGAAATAAGAAGAGACTTGCCAAATCTAAAAAGTCTATCAAGTCCAGCATCCTCTTTATTGCATTAGACATCCGGAGGCAGGGAATGAATGAAATATGCCGTGTGTCTTTCCTCAACCACAGATATTCATGGACAAGCTGACCACTAATCCTGATGGTAAAATACATTCATCATGATGACTAGAAGCCATTCATTGACTTATCTTCCAAAATTTGTTTAATCATAAACAAGCCATACTTATGAGGAGCAGCTTAGGGAGCTGGGAATGTTTAGCCTGGATAAGAGAAGGTTAAGAGACAACACAATAGCCATGTTTTAATATTTGAAAGGATGTCATATTGAAGAAGGAGCACACTTGTTTGCTGCTGCTCCTGAGAGAAGGACCCGGAGCAATTGATTCAAACTACATGAAAATAAGTTCCACTTAAACGTTAGGAAGAAATTCCAGTTGGTAAGAATATAGTGGATGGTAAGTGTGATGGAGTCTCCTTCTTTGGAGGGTTTTGAACAGAGGCTGGATGACCAGCTGTCAGAAGTGCTTTCATTGTGTCTTCCTGCATGGAAGGAGGTTGGACTGGATGGCCCTTCCTACGATTCTGTATTCTGTGTGATACACTTTCTTTTATCCCTTCTGGATCTTCTACTACTTAGCTTCACTGGTTGATCCTCTAAGTTCTGCATGATGGGGGGGGGGGAGTCTCTATCCATATAACACATATAACTGCATATATAATAAAAGGAATCTTCTCAGAGTTTTGAATCCAGGAAGACTGACTTTGGTTAAATAGATTTATTGCTTTCACACATCAACGTTAGTTGACATCTGTAAATATCTTATAGAATCATAGAATCATAGGGCCTTATCACATGGGGTCTGAAGCAGAAGGTATCCAAAGGCAATCCAAAGCTAATACGTTTTTCCTTTCCTTGTGTCCACACATTATCCAAAGGCAATCCAAAGCTAATACGTTTTTCCTTACCTTGTGTCCACACATATTCAAAGGCAATCCAAAGCTAATACGTTTTTCCTTTCCTTGTGTCCACACATTATCCAAAGGCAATCCAAAGCCAAAAGGTTTTCTTTCCCCATGAACCGAAGTCAAAGGGGATCTTTTGACATTCGGTTTTTTGGGGAAGTACAAGGGCTGGGAGGGCGAGATGCGGAAGGGAGCCTCCGCCGCCGCCTCCTCCGTGGCCAGAGCCGCCTCTCTGCCGGTGCCTTGCGCTGGCTGGAGGGCTGGCAAGTGCCGGAGGAGGGCGAGGCGCGGGAGGGAGCCTCCGCCGCCACCACCTCTGCCTCCTCCAGAAAGGCCCTGGAAAGGCCCTGGAAAGGCCCCGGAAAGGCCCCGGAAAGGCCACGGAAAGGCCACGGAAAGACCGTGCAGGTTAGTCACTTCGGTTTGTCTTCACTTTCTTTTCGCTTCCTGGCCAGCTTTTGATAAGGAATATAGAGTTGGAAGAGAATCCAAGGGCCATCCATTTTAACCCCATTCTACCATGCAAGAACTCACAATCAAAGCATCCCCGACAGATGGCCATCCAGTCTCTGTTTAAAGACCTTCAAAGAAGGAGACTCCACCACACTCTGAGGGAGTGTGTTCCACTGTCGAACAGTCCTTACTCTCAGGAAGTTCCTCCTAATGTTGAGGTGGAATCTCTTTTCCTGTAGCTTCCATCCATTGCTCCGGGTCCTATTCTCTGGAGCAGCAGAAAACAAACTTGCTCCATCCTCATCTGATCCAGCAGGTCTATTCTTGTGCTCTTATGAGGAGAGGACTATTGTAGGGTAGAGCTATGTATATACCATGTGGCAAGAGGAGCAAGTCTGCCAGTCTCATTTTGGTGTATTTTTAGGATCTCACCAGCATTCTTGCTTCATCACAGTTCTGTACTTGGTTGCAAGACTCCTTCTCTTCATATGGAAAATCACAATATTTTTGGTGTTCAGTTTTAAAGAATATTTCACAAAATGTCCATGCTTCTGAATGTATTTTTCCTTCATCAGAGCATATCACAAACTTCAGAGATGTACAGATTCCTGCGTAGATGGCCTTCATTCCACTGGCCATCTTAAGATGCACAGAACAGATATTTGTGTAGGGAAATGTGTGTGTGTGTTGTGTGCCTTCAAGTCATATCCAAATTATGGCAACCCTAAGGTGAACCATGGGGTTTTCTTGGCAAGATTTGTTCAGAGGAGGTTTGCCATGGCCTTCCCTTGAGGTTGAGAGCATGTGACATGCCCAAGATCAGCCAGTGGGTTTCATGGCCAAGAGGGAATCAAACCCTGGTCCCCAGAGTCCTGGTCCAAAACTCAAAGCGCTATACCATACTGACTCTACATACTTAACAGATTTCTTCTCCAGCTCTAATCATGGGGATGAAGCTAAAACCCTTGGTAGGGTGCTGCCACCCTACAGTTTCTAGATATAACCTTATTTGCCAGAGCAGCAGCTCCAGCTTAGATGGGCTACCAGCTGCCATCACTGAGCTTAAATCATCATGTTTCATTTGCCAAAAAGCCTGCACTGCACCTTGAGATGAGGATATTTTTGCTTCTAAGAGCTTAGCTGCTGCTCCTTTGCCAGCCTTCAGTGGATACTGTGCACATTTATGGCTTTGGTTAAGTTATGGGGATTAATATCCAGACATGCCTTAGATAGCTTTTCAGTTACAAGTATTCAATTAACCCAGTCTGAACATTTATCGTGTGTTTCCCATATGCCCAGCTTTTCCATATTATCAGGTTCACTTTATACTTTATCCACCGGCGGGTTGGGGGGGGGGGGAGGATCGCTAGGGGTATTTGTCAGCTTTAATAGAGCTTTCTCCTTCCAGACATCCTTGGGATGTGACAGAGCCTTCAACAAGATGCTGCTGCCTGTGCTTTGGAGAGCTTGCCGTTTGGAACAATGTCCTGACTAGATTGAACTCCTGGCTCAGGCACAGAAAATGCATTAGAGCTGCAGTCTGAAAAGCTATTAATGACATTTAAAATAACAGTGGTGCAAGGCCAGGTGGAAGAACACACACTGCTGCTTTCCCCTTCAATGCCTCGCTCTGAGGCGACCTTCCTCAGAACAAGACCTGGTGGGTAAGGTGACCAAAGAGAATGACTTTCACTGCTGCATTTCAGGTGCTTTCATGGGTCACCTCCTCCACAAGATCCTGTTTGGAGGAAGGATCTCTTGAATGGTATCTGGGCCCATCTAGGAAGATGTGCCAGCCACTTTCTTGCTGCAGTATTTGGAACTGCCTCTTCAAAGAGTCTTCCCTACTTTGCTGACTTTTCATTAAAGGTAAAGGTATTCCCTGTTGACAAGGTTGTCAAGTCATGTCCAACCATAAGGGACAGTGTTCATCTCATCTCAAAGAGCCAGCATTGTCAGAGACTACTCTGATCACGTGGACAGCATGACTGCACAGAACGCTGTTGACCTTCCCACCGAAGGGGTACCTATTTATCTACTTTCATTTGCCTGCCTTCAAACTGCTAGGTTGGCAGAAACTGGGACTAGTGATGGGAGCTCACTCCGTCATGGGCACCTGGGTATTGAACTGCCAACCTGCCAATCTTGCAACCAACAGAGTCAGCATCTTAACCACTTGAGCTACCGCATTACCAAGCAAATATCCCTTGCCTTTCCTGAGCTCTGAGCTTTTAAATGGTTCTAACTGCTAGGTTTAATTGCTGGTCTTCATTGTGTGTTGATTTTATTTGATTTTACTATGACAGTATGATGATTTCACTGTTGTTGTGTTTTTGTGTGTTTTCCTGTGACCTAGTATGGCAGCTGTTTGGCTGAAGGAAGGAATCCTCCTTGAGTTTCAGACACCCACCTCAAAATCTAGCATAGGAACAACAGGATCACCCCAAAAGCAGAGCCCTGGCCAAGAGGAGATTCTGAGAGCTGTCCACATGGCATCTCTTTATTGGGACAGTGACACAGGCAACAGCCTATGGTAAGTGAGGAACCCAAGAAGTCAGGAAACGTGTTGGTTGTGGCATCTGGGAGATGTCCTAATAGTGATTTTTTTCAAGCTTTGCTTCCTGACTGAGATGGATAAAGTCAGTTAAGAGCCAGCCTGTACTTGACTGAGAAGGCTGTCATTTGCAGTTCAGTGGTTTACAGTTGACACAGAGGCAGAAGGTGGCAGTGCATGGCTGACATCATTCCTGGCTAGATGAATACCTAGTCAAGTGGAGACATTCCTTGACTAGCATCAAGATGAGCAACCCTATGCCATCTGCCTTGACTCTTTCTTCTTTGGGCCAGTTTGAAGGCCTCTTTCCATACCACATTCTTGGGAGATCCTCCAGGAAGGCTCCTTTGTGTCTTCCAATCCTTCCTTGTGGAACAATGCAGCCCTCTGTGCTGTTAGATAAGAAGCATCAGTACCCGCAGGCTGTATTTACAGACTCCAACCACTTCCTCACCTTCAGGACTCCAGAGACTGTCATTCAGTCTAAAACAGTGAGCAACACTCCTGTCAGCTGCATGGAGTCCATAGAAAAAGATGCTGGTTTCCACAGAAGAAATGGAGTGGGGGGGCATATTTATGTGCCTCTGTGGACAGGTAACAAGAGATTGCCTTGCTATGTAGGGTTGACCAATTTCTTCTGGTACAGAAAGAGCGCTTCAGCTGTACCACCATTATCCCACCCCAGGGACATGAAGGCTTGTGGTTTGGCTGTCCTTCACAGCCCTATCAACTCTTGATGGCGATGCTTTGTGACCTCCTAATGCTCTGCAATTACATTCTGGGAACATCTCAAAGCAGGGCTTGCCTCGACAGACTTCAAGCTGATTCTGTTTTGCCTGTACAGATTAGAGACTGGAAGCCAGAATATATTTCAATTGAGAAAGGGAGGGAAAGTGCCTCTAGAAGATGGAATGAGCGCCAGTATTGGAGCGGGGAGTGTGAGTGGGTGGGAATGTACCCAGTCTTCTTCCCTTTGACTGTTCCTACACAGACAGCCTAAAGTCTTCCTGAGTAAGTTCCTAATTCCCCTCCCACCCCTTCCCCACATTTGGCAGCTTGTGTGTGCATGTGTGGTATAGGATAAAGAAGGATATCTTCAAGGAAGACTCCTAAATCCTGAGCAAAGAACATAAGCTAAGTAACAAGAGCTTCTGTTTCCACAGTGCCTGGCTATAGCAATGCCAAGAAATATGGGGGAAAGGTAAATAACTGGTTCAGAACATTACTGAAAGAAGTCAGGCCAGAAAATAGCTGGCTAATTCACATTCAAGTTAGGGTAATCACGTGTGGAGTCAGGAGACTTAACTTCCTAGCAAGCACATTTTCCTTGTATTGTGGTCATCCAATGAAGCTGTTTGGCAGCAGATTCAGAAGAGACAACAGGGAGGACCTCCTTCACATCACATAATTTAAGGGTTTTGTTGGCATGAGATGTGGTGGCAGATCCAAACTTGCCTTTTTCATGCAATGGATCTTGATGCACTGAAAGGGTTGTTGGGCTTGGGCTGCTGGTCCAGCCCTTGGTGATTCTCCCCTGGCTGCATGGCACATGTGCAGAGACCTCCAGGACATTAGGCTTCTGTGGAAGTCAGATTACTGACCTTGCACAGTTTCTGCTTTTGTCGGCCTCTCTTGCTCTTACATTCCTGCCATGATCAATAGCAGATTATGGAGAGCATGGCAACCTGGATGGTACAGTACTGGGGAATGCTCTGAGTGAGCAACCTGCACCAGTGAGACTTGAAGCTTAACTGAAGCCTTAGGCAGCAGTGCCCCTCCCATGTTCAATCCCTTAACACAAAAAGAAAAGCCTTTAAGTGACAGGCATTTGATCTGGATGCTCACATCATCTCTTCAACATCTCATGGTGGACACATTGCTGGTGCTGGCACACTGTCTCCATGAACAGTAATTCTCTTGGAGTCCCAAACTATACCTAGGCTCAAGTTATCAATGATGATCCAAAGTCCAGTATCTCAGGCCACAAGGTGTCAGGAGTTGTCAGTATCTTCAGTGCAAAGGTTTTTAGCTGCCCATGGTGTTTGGAATTTCCCCTCCAATGGTCCTCTGTTAGCACTGCTGGATCCTCCACCTTTGTGTCTGTCCAGGTTACTTCTGGTTTATGACACCTCCATGTTCCTGTCCCTCCGAATGCAGAGCTACCCTGCAAACATGGGCCATTAGGTGGTTTTAAAAGATTGTCCGATAAATTAATGGATGATAAGTATATTGATGGGTACTGAATTTGAACGCTGCATGCAAACACCAGAATCAGAGGTAGCACATATACCAGTTTCACGACTAGGAAGGTACTGTCCTCAATGTTCTGGTTATGTGCTTTGCTGAAGCATACGATTTGGCCACCACAGGAAGCAGAATCTGGACTAAATAAACCTTTTGTCTAATCTGGCAAGGCTCTTCACACGTTCTTACTTCTTGTCTAGCTGGGTTTTTGAAGACTTACATAGTATTCAAAATGCAGATCCCAAAGGCAAAAGACCCTACTGCCCTAAATGTGTGAATACTGTGGTCGCCCCTCCCAAAGTGCAGATCAATAATGCCCACAACAGTCCCCTCACTCCCACCATACCGCCGCAACCATTCTTGGTGAGTTCTGAAGCAGTTTGCAATGTTTTTAAAAGTCTGATATTTCATGTTGCTATGTGAAAGGGTAAGTGATTCTTAACATAGGGGGGTTGCAGACTGCCAGAAATAGTGTGAATTCAGTCCACTTTTAGGGTTAGAGTTAGTGCTAGGGAATCATGGGAACTGTTATTTTTCTGAGACATTGAGCCTTCTCTGTCAGACAACTCTGATGCCACAATAAAATACAGTTCCCATGGTTCCCTAACTCTAACCCTAACCCTAAAAGTGGACTGAATTCACACTATTTCTGGCAGTCTGCAACCCCCCATAGATGCCCTTTAAAAGTACAGAGGGGGATAAGAACACACATGAAAACAGTTTTGTTGAAACTTTCCATTCAGAATTTATCAAAGATGTGGTCTCTTGCATCATAAAAAGGAGGAAGAAAGAGAAGGAGGGGAAAAAAAGGAAACATGGCAGCACCTTTAAGACTAACTGGTTTTATTTTATCATGAGCTTTTGTAGATACAAACCCTCTTCTTCAGATACAGTACAGAGTAATACTAAGATTTAATGCATGGTTGTGGGAGCAGGATAGCATATAATAGGATCCAGAAAGATGCAAATCGTGTCCCTTGCTCTAAATTTTCAAAGGGCTCAGTGAGGAGATACAGTCTTTCATATCTCTACAGATTTCCATTAGTGTGGATGTGTGAAAGCAACACATCTGCTTACCAAAAGTCTGTTTCCCAGGGTTCAAAAGTCTCTCTGAGAACATTCCTTTTGTTATATGTGGAGTAGTGAAGACTCTTTTATATTGCATGTGTATCTTGCACACAGTTGCCCATCCTTGACTCTGCAAAACATGGGTTCTGTCATAGCCAAAACAGCATCGTCCATGCACAACAGGGAAGTATCTGCAGACAATGGAACCACACTTCTTGGCCCCTGGAGAGAAACAACATGTTCGGATGGATAAAAAATAGGCCAGAGTAAGAAGGCCCTGTGCCAGCAAGCTTCAAAAAAACCTCAAGACTTTGAAAGGTGTGTGTGAGAGAGTAAAGGAAAGGAAAAGAGGGAGGGAAACTTTCACAAGAGAAGCAGCTCCAGAAATTCCTTCTCAGTCCCACAGAGGAAATGACTCAGGGTTTTCCCCAGATGAAACCACAAACTGACAAGTTCACAACCTGCCTTGCCATTTTTTTGTGCTGGGTTGCAATATTCAGGGCATATTTCTCACTCACAGCTGCTCTTGAGGAATCTGTGCGGACTGAAGGAAAGTGGGTTAGGGAGAAGGCTGCCCAAGCAATGACCACTGTCTGGTAGAATGAAGCCTAACTTCAGCATATCTGCCCAGGTTGATAAGATGAAGAAAGGGGAAATGAATATTTGTGACGAAAACATAGTAGTTATGGTGGTACTGCCAGAGGAGTAAAAAAGAAAAAGAAAAGGAAGCATTATGCCATCAAGGTAGGTGAAGAGTTGGGAAAAGTTACTTTTGGGGCTACAGTTCTTAGAGTCTTCCACTCAGTATGGCCACTGGGTTCTGTGAGCTGTAATCCAAAAAAGTCATTATACCAAGTTCTGAGTTAGGTGGGCCAGAATCCTCTCTGCAATATTGTTTACATACCACCTCTCCAAGCAAGAAATGTTAAAGAGAGGGGTGTAAAGTAATACTATGGGAGGAGTAGTGATATCAGTAAATTAAGGGAAATAGTGGGGAGCAAAGGTCAGAAATGCTCAAGTGGAAGAGCGTTCATGATGCATGGGAGTTTCTTAAATGTGAGATATTGATGGCAAACCCATTCAGGAAGAAAAGTGAGAACTGTTTAAAGAAACCAGGATGAATAAAGGACTTTCAAATGACCTGATGTTGTTGTTGTTGTTTTTTAAAAATACATATACAAGAAATGGAAGATGGAACGAACCACCAAGAAGGAATACAAATAAATGGCCAGTGCATGTATGGGGGAAAAAAATCAGAAAACCCAAAGCTCATGATGAGATTGGACTTGCTAGAAAGGTTAAAAATAAGAAAAAGTGATGGGAACAAGAGGAAGAACAAGGGAATGATATGACCACTGTATGGAAAAGATGGTAAAATATTAACAAGAAAGAGAAGGCAGAACTACTCAACACTTTCTTTTCCTCAGTCTTTACCCAAAATGAATAAAGAGTTCTATCCGGTGAAAATAGAACAAATAATGTAGTAAAGTGACTTTGGTCAAGAGTAGATAAAGTAGTAGTACAGGAACACCTAGCTACCCTAAATAAATTCAAGGCTCCTGGGCCAGATGGGCTGCAATTAAGGGTAAAATAGGAACGTGCAGATTTTGGAGCTTTTTGCTCCACTAAATAAGCCGGCTCACCTTTGCCAGCTTCAATCTTCTTCCAGGATACTTCCCGATGTTATCAGACGTAAGTTGCCACTGATTTAGCTGTGATGCCGCTGGTCGGGTGAGACTCGGGCCGAAGCTGCACTCAGGGAAGCTTCTAACTTCAAAAATTTTGGCCTGCATCCAACCTGGGCTGAATTTCGCAACTAAATTGGTGACAACTTACATCTGATAACATTCGGGGGTATCCCAGAAGAAGTTTGAAGCAGGCAAAGGTAAACTGGCTTATTTAGTGGAGCAATAAACTCCGTATTCTCAGAGTTATTGTCAATAATCTTTGGGAATTCTTGGAGAGAGATTCCAAAAAGAATGTGAATATTGTTCTAATTTTCAAACAGGGGAAAGAAGAGGAATTGAGCAACTACCAACCAAGATAGCTTGACATCAATACCATGAAAGGTTCAAGAATAAATTTTTAATCAGTCAAGTCAATGAGCACTTAGAAAGGGATGCTGTGATTACTAGGAGCCAACATGGATTTCTGAAAAACAAGCATTGCCAGACTAATCTTACCTCTTTTCTGTGTGTGGAAAAAATAGAGTTACAAGCTTGGTAGATCAGGGGATTGCTCTGAGCATTGTATATCTTGATTTTGGTAAGATGTTTGATAAGGTTCCCCATAATATTGTTGGAAGAAAAATGGTTAAAATGTGAGTTAGACATTTCTGTTGTTAAATGCATTTGTAACTAGTTGACAGACTGAACTAAAAAAACTGTATACAAATGATTCTTCTTTGTCTTGGACAGAAATAACTAATGGGATGCCTCAGGTTTTTGTCCTAAGACTAATGTTGTTCAGCACCTTTATAAATGATTTCAATAATAGCATAGAGGACATGTTTGTCAAATTTACATGTGACACCAAATTAGGAGGGGTAGCTAATACCCCAGAGTACAGGATCAGAATTCAAAATGACCTTGAAAGATTGGAAGCTACTCAGACCTAAAGGAATACTACCGTTGGTAGGAGAAAAGTGAGGTATAAACTAAATAAACAAACCAAAAGACAAATTAAATTTCCACATGGAGAAACATAAGATACTGAATTTAGATAATGAAACTACAAATATAGGATGGATGAGAACTTGCTTGACAGTAGTACATGTGAATAGGAACTATGGTTTTTAGTAGATCATAAGCTAAATATAAGTCAACACTTGATAAGGTGGCCAAAAGAGCCAATGCAATTCGAGGCTGCATAGTGTAGTATAGTATAGTGTAGCACTGGGGAAAGTAATAGGCCCAGTCTATTGCAGGACTCACAGGGAATACTGCATACCATTCTGGGCACCATAACTGAAATAGGATATTAACAAGTTAGAATGTGTTCAGAGAAAAGCAATCAAGATTGTAAAAAGTCTGGAAACCAGACAATTCTTACAGTCAAGAAATTATACTTAATGTTTAGGTGGAATCTCTTCTCTTCTAGTCTAAACCCATTGGTTCATCATGCAATTTCTGGAGCAGCACAAAACAAGCTTGCACCATCCCTTCAGGTATTTAAATATGGGTATTATATCACCTTTCAGTTTTCTCTTCTCTAAACTAGAGAGGCTTTGTCAACTCAGCTCCCTAAGCTGTTGGTCATAGGACTTGGTTGTTGTTGTTTTTACCAACTCAATTGGTCTCTTCCAACTCTATGGTTCTATGATTCTGAACATGTTCTAGATTGTCAATATACTTCTTGAACTGTGGTGCCCAGAAATGGATACAGTATTCCAGCGGCCCTATCACAGTCCACAATTATAGTGCTATATTCCATTTGAGCTGCCATGACTGAATCCTATGGAATTTTGGTTTTATGTGGCACTAGAACTCTACAGTTGAGCCAGGATAGTGTAGTGGTTTGGGTATTGGACTCTGACTCTGGAAACCAGGGTTTGAATCCCTGCTCGGCCACGGGAACAAGATTTTTTTTGTGAAAACAAAAAAGAAGAAACAGCTAAAAATGATTACACATATTGAAAAGCTTTGCTGAATTACAAAGATGTGGGTTCAGATTGATCCAGGAACATGCACACCTCCCTTTTCTCCAAAACCACCAGTCAAACTGGGTCCGGGAAACTCTGTCTACCCTCTCATTGAGTACGAGATGGGGGGTTACCACTTTCCCACAGAAACTTCCTACCAAAGACCAATCTTCCTGGTGACATCAAAAGTTTTAAGCAGTCCTTGTGCAGCTCTTAACCAGTTGGTGCCTGGAGAAATTGGTGGCCCATTTCCAATGCAACTATCATGGCAAAGCTACAAAAAGCACTACAGCACTGGGAGGTGGGGGAAGAGCACGAAATCTGTAAGCTATTGGGAGACAGGACAGCATGGAAATGAGGCACACAAGAGCAAGGCCCTGCCAACTCACCTGCTTGGGTGATTAAAAATGATTAGTTCTCCATTTCCTAATGGCCTTCGCTTGCTTTGCCATGCCAGTCTCTAGCTACATTCCATCTGCTACTGTTGCACTTTATGAGAAGCTTGTTAAAATTTTGAAGTTTCTCTTTGTTGCACCATCCATGTTCCATCTGCTCCCTTAGGGCAGATTGGGATTTTTCTAGGTAATGCAATAGGGCAGTAGGAAAAGGCTTTCCATCTATGGCACCCAACACCCGTCACTCCTTCAAAGAGAAATGTTTGGCTCCTTTGACCTGATCGTGTGGCCCAGCTACAGGCTGTTATGATCTGCCAGAGAATTTCTTCCAGGTGCAAAATGTTCATAAACTAAAGCACATTCAATTACTGCAAAAAATAAAGCAGCAACACAACACAGCCCAAACCGGCAACTCCCAAGTGCTGATATCACAACCTACCCAGTGGGACATGCTGATAAATTAAGAGCATGAACAAAAACAAAGGCTGAAATGATATCTTTTGACAACTTCATGCTCTGAATATTGGTAATTGGCAGTTTGACTTGTAGATGGGATTGAACAATACATTGTTTGGGACTTAAAATATTATATACAGAAAATATGAGCATTGATTATTCTTTGTTCAGTCAGAGAAAAAACAGCAGCACCTTGCCCCAAATTCATATGGTCAAAGTCAAAATTAAAAAAAAAAAATGCTTCCATTTTGACATTCAATTTCTATATCTTGCCAAAGTTTGGATTCTGACTGAAATATTCTCTCTTCATCAGTTTTGGCTTTAAAAGGCCAGCCTCTCTGAGGCACTGTAACTTTCCAGCTCTGTACGTCATCTCCAGAAATATGAAGCTGGAAAAGTTACTTTTTTGGACTACAATTTCCAGAATTCCCTGGTTGGTCACTGGCTATGTTGGCTCTATATTTCACTGCCACTGCACCTGTGGCCTTTTCTCTCTTGCTCATTGGTACAGTTACCCAGTAGAATGTCAGCCTAAATATGCATCTAGACATGTAAATCACTATATAGGTTTTATGCCAATTGGCACTCTCTTTTTGGTGACAAGGTTTCCTCTTTTTATGGTCATGCAGAAATGGCTAGCTTAGACCTCAGACCCTATTCAGAAGATGGGAATTATTTCAAACTGGTGCCAGGAATAGCAGAAAATAGTCCATGGCCACAAAAACTGGGGAAGAGAACTTTAGGGCTATTCATATGCTCTATCCACCTCATCTTGCTGACTTCCCTTATCATATAAGAGAAATACAGTCGGCCCTCCATTCTTGTGGGGGATCCGTTCCTGGACTGGGCTATTCTGGGACCTTTACTCCACAAAAGTAATGTTTCCAAACTTTCCATAGACCACACTGGGCTAGGTGGATCAACAGTCTAATTCAGTTTAAGGTTATTTAACTGTATCTTTCAGTAGCACACACAACCTGGGGAAAAACCTTCAGCAAGAGAGCTTCTATATATTATACAATTATGAAGGTGGGGGAATTTTGAGCAGTGCCCAAGTTTATATAGCCCCAACATCCTTCTTTTGCTAGAGATGATTGAGAAATTTGACATTTCATCCATCTGGACACAAACTGGTCTGACCCACAGCTCCAAAATGAATGGCTGTACTAGCTGGTTGGGTCGATGGGAGATGAAGGGCCTTTGCAGACTGCCAGAAATAGTGCAAATTGAGTCCTCTTTAACTGTCCTGGCTCAGTGCTAGGGAATCATGGGAACTGTAGTTTATTGTAGCACCAAAGCTCTCTGACAGAGAAGGGTCAATGTTTCAGAAAAAAATACAATTCCCATGATCCCTAGCACTGAGCCAGGACAGTTAAAGTGGACTCAATTTGCACTATTTCTAGCAGTCTGCAAAGGCCCGAAATTCACCCTAAAACCTGGGTGTCAGTTATGAAGTTTCAGTTAATTAATCAAATCTGCTTGAGGTTGCATAGAAATAAGACGCTACTTTACTGGGGCCTGGAAGCATGCTTTTTGGAGGATGGTGTGTGGAAATAATTCCTATTGCATTCAATAGGAACTAGATCCCATTTAACCCAGTGGAGCTTACCTGTGAGTTGACATGTGTAAGACTGCACTATTGGGGGCAACACCAGAATATCTGGGGACATTTGGTTTGGGGAAATTTGTTATATGGAAATAATCACTCAGCTTAGCTAATAGCATGAAAGAAACCTGAAGCCAAAGAAGAAGGAGTACAGCTGAGGTCACTTCAATTTGTTTATGGCTGCCCTGTTCTGGCATGGGCATCAAGATTGGAAAACAAGGAAAACAATCCAGCATCGTCCCAGTCATGATCTTTGAAAGGGAATGAATCAGATTCTCCAAGTGCTCTCTTCAAGCTGGGAATTAGTGACAACTACCATAGTGTAAAAAGTGGAATGTCACAGCTGGTTTTGCTAAGATGAACATCACCGAGTCCCTTCTGCAACAGTTGGAACCTACATGGAGGATGAGACATTAAGACAGATGTACCCAAATTAATGAATGCCAGATGTTTTGCACTTCAGCTCCCATGATTCCTCCACCACTGCCATGTTAGTTGGGGCTGATGGCAGCTCTTGTTCAACAATATGTTCTCTTTCTTCTCTCTTGGTTAAAAAGGAAAGCACCAATTTCCCTAAATTTTGTGCATACTAATTTATAGATTTAGAAATAATTGCCCCCTCCCACCCCTTTGAATAGAAAGAGAATTCAGTTAGCACTCCCATTTGCAACTCTGATTTTTGCAGATTTAATTTGCAGATTGGATTAATATATTCTCTCTAGGAATATCTACGGAAGGTCCTCCAGCATGAGTCTACAGCCATCTTTCCATCAGAGCTTGTGCTGGAGGACCTAGAAATTCCTAGAGAGAACACTTCTCTAGGCATTTGTATGGCCTCCAGCACAATTTTATGGTCAGCATCTGGCAGATGTTGACCACACACTTACACTGGAGGACCTAAAGATTCCTAGCGAGGTGTTCTCACAGTTTTTTTTTTTTTTTTAAAAAAAGCTTTTATTTTCACGGTGGTACTGTGTCTCTAACCCCAGTGAATATGGAGGGCTCACTATTTATCTTCATATATGGAGCTTATCGCACACCTGAAAGAGGCATCTTACCTTTTCCAGGTTGAATCCTTGATCTGGGATACCCCTGGATGTCATCACACATAATTCGCTGCCGATTTTGCCATGATACCGCTGGCCGCATCCAGCCTGGGTTGAAGCCATGCTCAGCTGGCACTTTTTTCAAAATGAGTTTTCCAACTTTAAAAACTGGCCACCTGAGCGCTCCTTAGACCTGGGCTGGATGCGGCTGGCAGCATTGTGGCAGAATCGGTGGTGAATTATGTCTGATAACATTTGGGTGTATCCCGGATCGAGGATTCAACCTGGAAGAGGTAAGACACCTTTTGGATGTGTGATAATCTCCTATGACAATCTGTTTTGCCTTCTTCAATGCAAACTGGGTCACCTTCTTTTCTCTATAAAACAATACATATGGGTTCCATACTCTGACATCACATGTTGCTTCCTTCAAAGGCAAAAGATTTTGTTTTGCCTTTGCCCCTCTTTTGTGGAGGGCTCCTTTTTAAATTTTGAAGTCTGACACTTGAGTGGCCCACCAGATTAGGGAGACCTAAAGCTGTTTTTTGCAGCCCTTGAACCCCCAAGATCCCTCAGGAGTCCTCTTCCTCCTGGAGGTAACTAGAAGTAGCGTTTTTTTTAAAGCATGGGAGAGGTTTGCAGGGCTCCCCAAATCCAACCTTCCCTCCAGGAAAAAATTCAAACCCAGAAGAGGATATCTGATCCATAACCTCCAGCAATATACAGATGAAAACTGGATGATAGAAAATTATAGGGGCATCCAGATAGAAAAATGGATACATGTTGAACAGAATTTTTGGAAAATTACTTTTTTGAATTACATCTCCCAGAATAGCCATGCCGACTGGGATATTTTGGAGTTTGTGATCCCCAAAGTTCAGTTTTTCAAGCTGTGATCTCAGATCCATACCAGAAAGCTGGCAACCTGTTCTTGGCTTTCAAGCAGAATGAAACCATTGCCTGCAATATTCTGGATCCCAGCAAAAGCTCCTGGCTATATTGGAACTTTGGTGGGGGAGCATAGGCCATGCACCGGTTCCCCGTCCTGCTGTCCATGGCCCTGGCTCTGATACGAGTGACGTGGGGTGGAAAATTAAATTTTCTGGAAAATTGCTATTGAAGCCACTGGTGTATTTTTCCACGGAAAATCTCCTATTTTGAGAAACGACTGATTTCATAAAATTAATTAGTAACATAATGAGTGAACACAATGCAAGCCAAACTGAGCAACTGGAAAGGCTACAGTACCAGTACAATATTAAAGTCAAAGCTGCCATTGAATTTTCCCTCAAGGAACTATTCCTGAGAAGTGCACATACATATGTCCACAGCTCTTCAGGCAGACTAAAATTAGCATTTAACATTTTTCAGTGCCATCATTCCACCCCCCCTTCTAAAGATCAAAATAATGTCAAAGCAGTGTATGCTAGTGAGTTGTGACATCTTAAAAATATGTCCATATGTTCCAATAAAAAGAATCTCCAAGGAACATTTTCAATTCATTCAAATCTAGGCCTGCATCTTAACCATAGTTCCTACTAAAGTGTACCCATTGGCCCAATGTATTTTACTTTAGTGTTGAGTCACCATTCAGCAATTGATCCAATGGGTCTATTCTAATGGACATTTAGGACACACTGCTTAAAAACACACAAAGCTGCACAACTTATGCTTACTAGAAGAGGTCACATCCTACTGAACTGAGACGTACATCTGAGTAAATATCCATAGGATTTTATTATAATTGGCCTTTATTGATTTCTTTCCTGCATCAAATATTACTGCTCTGCTCTGGAAAGAATCTAATAGCTAATACCCCAGAGGACAGGATGAAAATTCAAAATTACCTTAATAGATTAGAAATCTGGGCCAAAGCTAACAAAATGAATTTCAAATGTAAGGTACTGCATTTAGGGTGGGAAAAATAAAATGCATAGATAAAGGATAGGGGACACCTGGCTTAATGAGACAACATGTGAAAGGGATCTAGGAATCCTAGTAGATCGCAAGTTGAACATGAGTCAACAGTGTGATGCCACAGCTAAAAAGGCCAATATGACTCTAGGCTGCATCAACAGAAGTATAGTGTCTAGATCAAGGGAAGTAATAGTGCCACTCTATTTTGCTTTGGTCAGGCCTCACCTGGAATCCTGTGTCCAGTTCTGGGCACCACAATTCAAAAAGGATGTTGAGAAGCTGGAGCGTGTCCAAAGGAGGGCAACTAAAATAGCGAAGGGTCTGGAAACCATGCCTTATGAGAAGAGACTTAGGGAGCTTGGTATGTTTAGCCTGGAGAAGAGACGGTTAAGAGGGGATATGATAACCCTGTTTAAGTATTTGAAGGGATGTCATATTGAGGATGGAGCAAGCTTGTTTTTTGCTGCTCCAGTGATTAGGACCCAGAGCAATGGATGCGAAGGACAGGAAAAGAGATTCCACCTCAACATTAGGAGGAACCTCCTGACAGCAAGAGCTGTTCAACAGTGGAACACACTCCCTTGGAAAATGGTGGAGTCTCGTTCTTTGGAGGTCTTTAAACAGAGGCTGGATGACCATCTGCCGGGGATGCTTTGATTGTGATTTCCTGCATGGCAGGGGTTGGACTGGATGGCCCTTGGGGTCTCTTCCAGCTCTATAAATCGATGATTTCAACACAAATTGAAGCCGATGTAGTGTAGTGGTTATAGTGTTGGGCTGAGACTGGGAAGATCTAGCTTCAAGACCCAGCTGTGCCACGAATCTACTTGGGGATCTTGGGCCTCACTTCCCCTGAGTCTGCTCTACCTACCGAGCTGTTGGGAGAGTAGAGAGATGAAGTGTGGCATAGTGGTTTGTGGTAGTCCAACACTCAAACCACTATGCCATGCTTCCTCACTCTATCCTCCCAACAACTCTGTGAGGTAGACTAAGCTCAGGGAAGTCAGGCCATAGTCCAACCCTGGAGTCATAGTCCAATTCTGGAGTCAAAGGTTTGATTTCCAGCTCCGCCAAGAAACCCACTGGGTGACCTTGGGCAGGTCACATGTTCTCAGCTTCAGGAGAAGGCAATGGCTAACCCAGGGGTAGGCAACCTTTCCCCTTTAAGGGCCGAGGGACTTCAGCTCCCAGAAGCCTCAGCCATGTTGGCCAATAGTCCCATGTTGGCCAATAGCTCCTGTGGTTCTGGGAGCTGAAGTCCCTCGGCCCTTAAAGGGGAAAGGTTGCCTACCCCTGGGCTAACCTCTTCTGAACAAATCTTGACAAGAAAACCTCATGAAAGGAACACCTTAGGGTCGCCATAAGCTGGGAATGACTTGAAGGCACACAACAACAACAAGAAAGATGAGGAAGAGGCAACCCATGTTCATGGCTGTGAACACACTATTGGCAAAGTGGGAGAAAAAAAGAACAATGCACACTATCCCTAAATGAATGCAACAATTTGGATAAACCCTAGGTAACTCTTTCTGTGAGACTTCTGTGAAGATGTGCATTTTGAAAACAACATGTTGAGAAGCTTAATGAAGAAAAATTCTACACTAATGCTATATGACAGACATTAACAGAGAGAGAGGTTATACTAAAGTTATACTAAAACCTGATGATACATAGAGGGAGCCTGTTCTTCATTTAAACCCAGACACCGGATTAGTATAAATAACCCATGACATGGGCTCAGTGCTGACACAGCTATAGTTTCTTGTCTGAGAAACTAGAATGGGTGTCTAACTTGCCTTTGGTTACAAACTCATTATAAATTCTGAAATTAATCTAGAAGCCTCTCAGTATATTCAACACATTGTCTCATTCAGTTCACACTTTCACTTGGTCACACTATGATCACCACTCAATGTCTTCAGGCAGGGATGGGAAACACTGTGACCCTCCTCCAGATGTGAGACTACAGTTCCCATCATCCTTTAACACTGGAGATGCTGGCCTGAGATCACAGTAATTGCAGTCTAGCTATATCTACATAGAGGTGGAAGAGACCCCAAGGGCCATCCAGCCCAACCTCATTCTGTCATGCAAGAAGACACAACCAAAGCACTCCTGGCACATGGCCATCCAGCCTCTGTTAAAAGAACCTCCAAATTCCACCTCCACATATTCCCCATCCTGTGTATTGCCACAGTAATCTGATCTTCATAACCCACACTGCAATAATAATAATATTCAAATAATAATTTTCATGGCAGTCTTCAGTAAACAGATTTTTGTAAAACACCAAACTTTCTCAAGGGGACAAATATATGGCTCTTATCTTCAGAGAGGTACACTGTGATGGAGATCAGTCCGAGGGACAGTAACTGGTGATAGATCGCCCAGTGTGTTCCATAACCAAATGCGTATCCCACTCAGGTCTTCCAGATCCTACCAGTACACTCGGGCCACTCTACCACATGGATTATATTGTCTTGAATCCTGTCCAGTGTAATCCTTCTATGAACAGAAGGACCTCCATTCATGGATGTGAACCTCCAGAATCTCAGCAAGAAGTCTTTCCCATCATCTTTTACCTGATGCTTTTCACTGGAGATGCCTGGGACTAAACCTAAGCAGGATTGGTCCAAGGCATGCTTCTCCCTAAGACAGAATGGCGAATGGCATGTGCACCACCCACACGCCTCAACTGGCCTATGTCAAGTTGCACATTACCCAAAGTCAGCCAAGTTATGTTGGCACATAAAACAACTAGTCTGGCAAGAACCTCTCCACATCCCTTGAAGTAAAACTGCAATAACCACAAATTAAGAACTAAAAATCTGCTGTCCTTTCCTGATATGCAAACACTCACTGCCTGAGACAAATTCCTCCTTCTTTTTAATACTAGGGCTGAAAAACACTGAAAAACAGTCGATATGTATGGTGGTGCTTATGCATAACATCTGTACCTTGCAGAATACTGGGTGGTACTTTGGGGTCCACCCAGGTTCCCCACATGGGAAGCCAAAATGACAAAACTGAGGCTGTCGTACTTACACCACATCATGAGAAGGCATGATTCACTAAAAAAAAAAAAAAAAGGCAACAATTCTAGGAAAGACTGAGGGCAATAGAAAGAGAGGAAGACCACACACTAGAAAGCTAGACTTAATTAGGGAGGTCATGAATATGAATCTACAAGACTTAAGCAGAGAAGCAGAGAAGGAGAGCTTGGAGATATCTCATCCATAGAGTCACCAGGAATCAGTGCTGACTAAAAAGTAGTTAACAACGACAGATAGATCTTAGTTAGACCAATAGCTTTTTGCCTTCTTGCAAGTCCACCACATATGAGAAAAATGAGCCCTCCTTATCTTGACATCCTCAACACGTAAATGAAACATTTTTGGTAATCTTTGACAACTTGTTTTGGCGTTAGATAGCATCTATTCATTATCGTATACAAATTTTCTTTTTAATTACTGCACAAAGTAAATTTTGTATCTTTAGACCACATTTGCCCCATACATCAATTTGAACATTATGCTCAACATTTTGGGCCCTCCATATCATAGACTTTTTTACAGGTTCCTCTTCTGTGTTTGAGTTCAAAAGCTGCTTATGCACTTTTCGATTATATGTTCATTGTCTTTACAAAACTCTAAATAAAATTCATTTTCTCCAGACTCTATTGTTGCATTTTTCTTATCGTGATCAAATCTGTTTTTAAGTTGCGTGTATGAAAACCAGTTAGATATTTGGCTGCATCCACACTACAGAAATAATCCAGTTTGAACTGCCATGGCTGAATGTTGTGGAATTTTGGGAATTGCAGTTTCTTGTGGCACCAGAGCTCTCTGACAGAGAAGGCTAGTTCCCTTTTGTATTTCGATCAATGTTGTTGCTTTACTATTTCCAAAATCCGCACCTTTTTGAACTGAATAGGTTGTTTTAATTGCCTGAATAGAGTTGGCCCTTGATATCTGTGGGGGATCTGTTCTGGACCTCAACCCCTGTGGATACCACAATCCGCAGATGCTCAAGTTCTGGAATGGGTGGTGGGCTGTGTGGAGGGAGGGTCAACATAGGACTTCCAGAGGGCTGATGGTCTCTTTCGCTAAAGCTGGTCAAAGAAAGGGGGTGGAGGAATGGGTCTCCAAGGGAGGCAATGGCAAGGAGGGTGGTGGGCAGGGCTGCCATCTTCCTTCCTTCTTTTCTTCCTTCCTTCCTTCTGAGGAGCCCTCTGCTGAGATGGGGGCCTCAGGAGGTCACAGCTGCCAGAGAGCAAGGAGGAACAGGGAAGGGTGCACTGTCATCCGGAGGGGAGTACAGAGGTTGGGCCTCCCTCTCCCCATGTTTGCCACTGCCCTCCCGTCAGCCTGCTGGGAATCCTACATTGACCCGACCTCCACACATCCCACACACCCTTCCCATTGTCCTTAATGGAGGCATGGCTTCATTCACATGCTGCTATTGGGGACAACACAGACTTGCCATCCATGGATACTCAAATCTGTGGAAAGCAAGTCTGCAAGATCGAGGTGCAACTGTAATATTTTCACCAAAGTCCATTTTCTCCTATACTTGAAATAACTAATTTCAAGATATATTATTGAATGCTTTTTCTGCAGCTAAATAAATCAAAACAGCCTTTTTATCATTATGATATTCTAAATATTCTATGGGGTGAAGCAGATGGGTGGCCTGAGGCTGCTCCGGCTGCAATTGTGCTTCCAAAGCAGTCCCAGGAGATGGATTTTTTCTGCTCCTTTTTGATCCCATTGAAAGGACTGGATTGTGGCATTGGAGCAGCTTTCAGCTGCTTTCTGGGCATGCTTCATTTGAACAGGATGCTCCCACAATGGCCAGAAGCCGCTTTATTTGGGCTGTGTGTTTCGGGCCCAAAATATTATGAACAGTTCTAATTCTTAATTATTTTTTTTGACAAAAATTCACTCTGATCTTAATGTATATTCTGGGGGATATGTTTTTTCAAACTGTTCACCAAAATAATAGTAAACATCTTGCAGTCATTGTTTAGTAGTGAAATAGATCCATAATTCTTTGTTAATGTCTCATCTGTATCTTCTTTATGTATCACTGCAATATGGACATTTTTCCAAGACTGGGGCAAGGCAGTTGATATCTCCAACTATCTATTAATCTCCAACTTTCTATTAATCCAAACTCTGCATATATAAAAAGGGATTTGGGTAGGTTTTGGATAGTTTTTGATCCTCCTTAGCTCCTCTGCTCGAACATTTATCTTTATTAGTCACCCCATTCCAATCATCCATATTAATCAGGTTTTGTAAATCCAATTCAGAAGTGTTTCTTAATAAATTTTCATAAAACATTCATTTCTCATTATTAGGGCCATAAATGTCCATTAGATACATTATTTTACCATTTCAGTTAATTCCCACAATTGCATATCCACCTTGTCCCTCTTCATATATCAATTTAGGTTGTAATATTTGGTTTATATAAGGAACTACTACATTTTTTATTTCTGCTTGCAGACACAAATTTTAGGCAGCTCCTTCTATTCTGCAGAAGCCTACAGTGTTTTTCCTCAAATGAATTTCTTCTAGACAAATAATATTATAATAAGATTCTTTAGAAAATCCCAAATCATCTTCTTTTTCTGGGGTGAATTTAGCCCGTTTATATTCCACAAAGTTCCCCCCCCCAATTCATTATAATTGTTTTATTTAAAATGTTTATTATTTAGTTATTATTTCTCCTTAACAATTTGTTGTTTTTCAGATGCCTCCTTCAGGGGTCTCCTCCTTCAATTCTTTGAGGAGATCTCTTGCTTTCTTCATGGAATTTATCACATATTGATTGCCTGTATAAGTGGTTATGAAACCTCTGGGGCTATCCAGCAAAATGTTGTCCTTTTTTCTGAGCACCTCCACCAACATTTTGTGTTCTCTACATTTCTTCAATGTACTTTCTGGAATTTCTTTGAACATATTTATTTCATTTTCATTTATTTTAAGCTTTTTCCAAAAATGTGATCTCAGTATTCCATCCCTGAGGCTTTTATGTGTGGAACAAATTATCACATCTCCTGGAAGTTTTTTCTTCCTTGCCTAAGTAAAATTTTGCCTTTATATTGCTTCAACTATCTCATCAAAATGTTCCAGAGATCTCCTTATGTGCATTGCCATAGCCCTTAAAATTGCTTCATTTAAATCAGTGAGTTCTTCTGATACAGCTCTCAATCTAAACTGTATTTCTTTTGACTTTAAATCAGTCATCATAAGTCTGTCCAAATCCTGCTGTAAAACAATTTCCTTTGAGTTATCAGAGATCTTCTTTTTGTGTTTGTTAGTAGCAGCTGTAAGATTACCTGAACAGATGTCATGATCTCTTTAACAACAGAACAACAGATGCAAGCTACAGGAAAAGAGATTCCAGCTCAACATTAGGAGGAACTTCCTGACAGTGAGAGCTGTTCAACAGTGGAACACACTCCCTCAGAGAATAATGGAGTCTCCTTCTTTGGAGGTCTTTAAACAGAGGCTGGATAGCCATCTGTCAGGAATGCTTTGATTGAGAGTTCCCGCATGGCAGGGGGGTTGGACCAACTCTATGATTCTATGAAATTGTTTTTGAACACACTGTTTAACATGATTCATTTGATCCGTAACTATAACTTTAAAGCAGCTAATATATCGTCATGTTTCTTTTCTAAATTGTCATTAAATTCTGTTATGCATTTATTCAGATCTAAAATCTGTTTAGAGAACGCAGATATTGAGGCATCAATTTTAATGAGTACAAAATCAGTGTCATCTTGCCCAGCTCTAGAGCCTCTCATGGTAGCCATATTTATAATGCCAAATAAATCACACTCTGCTTAAATTGTAATGTCAGAGACAATGTTTATTGCTCCTTTAAAAAACAAAAACAACCCCCTGCCATATAGTTTGTTTAAGTCTTAGAAATGCTGAATCTGTTCCTTATTTTGCCTCCAAATTACCATTTATTTACTTTTCAAACTTTTTAGCAGTCTTCAGTCTGTCTCACTCTGCATTTTTGGTTTTGCAGTAGTTTGAGAATGGAGACAGGGCTTCGAGCATTTATGAGTTGCTGCACTGGGTGATGCCAACCCTTCTGATACCACTGTATGATTGTCGTCTTTAAATACCTCAAATAACTCATATAGAATTTCTCAAAGTCCTTTAATATTTTCAAATTATCTGTTACATATTGATCTCCCTTCTTGATATGCCACAAAAAGAAGGAAGCAGACTTGTTCTCTGCTGCCCAATAGGCCAGGTCTAATAGTTTTAAGTTACAGGACAGTAGATTTCAATTGAACATTAGAAGGAACATCTTGACAGCAAGAGTAATTCAGCAAGCTGCTACTACTACTATCCTGCCTTTTTCCCAGATTGGGACTCAAAGTGATTTACAGTGATTAAAAATCTTTTTTTTTAAATCCACAAAATACAAAAGTGAAATTAAAAAATCAGAAAAATAAAATAAAACCAGGTTAGAACATATATTAAAACACACACAAAGTGAGAGAGAGAAAGAGAGAGGTTTATCGTTTCTTATTTCCATCACGGGCTGGGAATGGGACATAATGGGTTTTACCATTCAGAAAAATGCTGCTGATGCCACTGGGAGTCCCCAAGTTGTTCCCCAGCCTTTCCATGGCCAACAATTTTGAAGAACAGAAAGCTACCTTTCTTCAAAATTGGATGCCATAGCATGGATGGGGAATGGCTTGGGGACTCCCAGCGGCATCGGCAGTGTTTTCCTGAGCAGTAAAACCCATTTTCGCCTGTCCTGTCCCATTCCCAGCCTGAGGATCAGGATGGAAATAAGGAGTGATAAACTTAAGATAGAGATAGAGAGTGCAATTAGCAATATCCAGCACATTGTTTAAGATGGGCCTTATGTCATCACCCATCAAATGTCGGAATAAAAAAACCTTTGCTTGTCTGGGAAAAGAAAGTAGGGAGGGTGCCAGTCTAACTTCTCTGGGGCGAGCCACTGAAAAGGTCCGCTCCATGGTTCTTACCAGATGCATCTGAGAGGTGGTGGAATCTCCAACATCATCAAAAAAAGGATGGATAGCTAGCTGCTGGGAATGCTCTAGCTGGAGATCCTGCATTGACTTGATGGTCCATGGAACCCCTTCCAACCCTATGATTCTGTGATTCTATGATCCTGATCACCCCCTCTGAATATCTTGACTGACTAAGAAAGATGATCATCAGAAAGGTGAGGAGAGTTTATGGCTTCTTACCTTTGCAGGCCTTACGGTCAGTGATGGATTTGCTCATGTCCCGGTAGAAGCCCTCTTTGCAGTAATGGCAATGCCTCCCAGCAGTATTGTGACGACAATTGAGGCAGACACCTCCACTCTTTCGGCCCGAGAGTTTGTAGAGCTCCATGTTGAAACGGCAGCGGCGGGCATGGAGATTACAGTTGCAAGCTACAGGAAAGAGACGGAACGGAGGAAAGTAATAAGCCAAAAAATGTGCTTTTACCATTCATACCCATCCAGCATCCTCAAGATCTGGATTATAAATAGATATGTGGATGGGGTCAAAACATGGATAAATTACATGGATAAATTAACGGAGAGGTCAAAACACAGATAAATTATTATTCTATGCTCTGGAGTCAGGTCATACCAGTAAGTTTCAGGAAGTTTTCTTTTATCTAATAATTTGCAGGCCCAACACATGGAGCGTGTAACAACAGTTTAGCTCACTGCCAACTACTGGCTGGGCATCAGGACCATGCCCGAAGCTACTGTACTCTCTTTTCCCCTTATGAACTCCGATTTGCCCATAAATTCCTTGCATAAACTTCACGAACCCCTTCAGTTACCATGACAGACAAATCAGGGAAACAATGGCTTCAGCAGACTATAATTTGCCTTCATTTCTCGATGTAGTTCCCAGTTCTGTTTAGGAGGAAAACCAGCTTGCAATAATTTTAGTTTGCCCAAGTTGGACAACATAGCAAACCAGGGTTGGCTGGCTTAAACTTTGGCTGCATCCACATTGCTGAAATAACTGGTTTGACAACACTGCAACTGCCATGTCTCAATGCTATGGAAATCTGGGAAATGTAGTTTGTTGTGGCACGAAAGCAGAGCTCTGAATTAAGGAACCCAAAATGATTTTGCATGTTTACAATTTTTAAAAAATCTGGACAGAAAGCCTTTACTGAGGGTGCATCCACACTGTAGAAATCATGTGCTTTGACACCACTTTGTAGCACCACTCCATGGAATCCTAGTATTTGTAGTCTTACACAGGGTGACCAGATGTTATAACCACAAATGAGGACAAACTTCCATAAAATGTAAGACATTTGAGGAAAAATTGAGATTCCAAAATGAGTTAGAAACTCTGATATAAATGCAAATTCATGCTTCTTAGTCATGCTCGAAATGGAGGGCATTTTGGAATTCCTGATGGATAGAAGGATGAAATGCCAGACATGTCCTGGAAAAGGAGGATGCCTGGCCACCCTGGTTTTTATGTTCTTTAGCTTTTTCTGCCAAAGAGTGCCGGTACCTCCCAAAACTACAAATCCCAGGATTCTGTAGGATGGAGCCATGGCATTAAAATTTATTTATTTATTTTTTATTAAGTTTTTTATACAAACAAATATAAAATACATAACAAAAATAATTTACAATAGACAAAAACATACAATCTAACAACATAAACTAGACATAAATTACTAAACTTACTAAAAACATAAACTAGACATAAATTACTAAACTTACAAAATCTAACTTTACATAAAAATCTTCCCATCCCTTGTCTTGGTTATTAAAATTATTATAATCTGACTTTCATTAAATACACATACTTTCGTGTTGTTTACCATTTACTCATCCAATACTGTAACATTGTTTTAATATTTGTAATACTAGAACGTTAATTTCTTTGGAATCATCGTGTTCAATTATATTTCATTCTCTTACATCTCCAACTCTAAACAGTATTGAAACTCTTGATTATTTGATAATTTTAGCTATATTTGTATTGTTAACTTCTTCTTAAAATTTTATCATTTATTTATTACGACCATAACTTTGCCAAATAATCAGTAATCGGTAGCCATTCCCTTTCATACTTTTCCATAGTTTGATTCCTTAAAGCACATGTTAATTTATCTAACTCCATCATGTCATACAATTTGATTTGCCATTCTCTTATCTGCGGTTCTGCTTGGTTTTTCCATTTTTTTGCATATACCACTCTTGCGGCCGATAGCATATAAAAGATAATTTTTCCATACTTTTCCTCCAACTCATTGTTTATCATACCAAGCAGAAACGTTGTAGGTTCCAATTCCATTCTTACTGTTATGATTTTAGAAATCTCACTCTGAATTTGTGTCCAATTTTTTTTAGCCCTATCACAATTCCACCACATGTGTATATATGTACCTTTTTCTTTAACACAATGCCAACACAGATCTTTCTTAGATTTGTATATCTTTGATATTTTTTCTAGTGTCAGGTACCATTTGAATTGCATCTTATAATAGTTTTCTTTAATTTCCTGATATAATGTATGCTTCATTCTTTTTGTCCAGTTTCTTTCCCAATCTGCTAACATAATATGTTTGTTAATTTCTTGTGGCCAAGATACCATAAATTGTTTAATTGTTTCTTCCTCCATATTTCTTTCTAATAAAACTTTGTATATTTTGGATATAATATGTTGTGTCTCTTTCGTCAATAATTTTCCTAATTGGTTTTCCTCTTTTTCAACTTGATATAATTTGATGTCCATTTTAAATCTCTCCCATATCTGTCTATATAAGAACCAATTACAACTCATTTCTTCTGCTTTCAGTTGAACCGGCTTAAAATTTAAACCAAGCGGCATCCTGATTTTATCACAAGGATTTCGCCGCCGAAATCTCCACCCGTGTGTCGCCTGGGTCCATCGCTGCTCCCAGGGCTGCTCTGGCAGCTATTTCCATAAGCCGGAAAACTCCCAGCTTCGAAAAATCCGTGATGAGTGGCCCTAGTAGCGGGGATGGACCCGGGCTGCACCCACTCATCCTTTTGATAAAATCAGGATGTCGCCTATTTTAAATTTTAAGACAGCTCTGCTGAACCGGTTTAATTAGCGCTGTGATAATCTCATGTATTTCTACAGTGCAGATGCATCCTAAACCATAGTATGGATAGGCACATTGTCTCACCTTGGCCAGAGAAGCACAGTCCCCCAAAGAAATGGGGAGAAACGATTCCCCGTTCGTATGGGCTCCTGCTTCTCCTCCAGGCAGCCTGTTTCATCCACAGCCCCTGCCCCATGCCCATGCAAAGACCACCCTCCTTGAATGGGGCTGGGACAGAGCGAGGGGGCAGGGATGCTCTTTCAGTTATTTGCTGCTGCCAGAGCTATTAACAGTACCAGCTGTGGCCAAGTTATGAAGCAGAGAGAGGTGCGGGGGAAAGAGCAGGAGCTGTTAAAGCCATTTCCCTCCCCCTCCATCCCAGGTCTCTTTTCCCTCCGGACTGGCTGCAAAAAACAAGTGAGGGATCTACACTTGATCATATTATATTTAGAATCAGAGAAAGCCTTGCCAGCTCCTGGTCACACAGTCACAGAAAGATAACAAGGTCCAACAAGGTCCTCCTTTGCCCTCCCATCACCTCTTTCCTTCCTTTCTCTTCTCTGGTCAACTCCAGGCTGGGGTGAGAGTTTTTCCAGGCATGCTGTGAAATTCATTAATGTGTCAACCTAGGATTTAACAGCCGGGCCTGCTTGCTTACCATTTGCACGAAATTTCCTCTCTGCTAACTCACCTCCTACTCTGAACCCCATCCCTTTATGGCTTGCTGCTCTCGCCTGCTCCCTTCAAGCATCTTTTACCTTGTAAGAGAAGAAAGCTTGGGGAGGTGGCAGCAAACCGCTTGGAGATCAAACAGCTACAAAACCCATGGGGGAAATTTAAACAGCTTTCTGATGGCTGGGGTAATGTTCTCCATATCCCTTTGCAAAAAGCCCCTTGCTGCATCCTAGCCTCAGAGCAAGCTGTTAGCAGGCAATAGCAAGGCATACATTTCTATAATGCACCCATGTGCACACCAAATATTCAGGAAAGCTCTATAAGCCATCGTTTTAAAAGTATTTTTTGAACCAAGGAGATAGACTCAAAGCTAGGTGAACATTTGTTTTTGTTCGAAAGAGGACAATCCACTGTTTCTAGGCACCCTCTGTTCGAAGAGACTCTCCAAGCCAAATCGAGTCTAAAGAGAAAGAGCACAAAGAAATGAGAATCCAGAGGCCATCCACAATCAGCAGCACTTTGGTCAAGTCACATGCTCTCAGCCTCAGAGGAAGACAAAGGCAACCCCCTTCTGACTAAATCTTGCCAAGAAAACCCCATGATTAGTTTGTCTTAGGGTTGCCATAGGTCAGAAATGACTTGAAGGCATGCAGCAGCAGCAGGACATTATAAAAATACATGGGTGATTTGGTCACAGTCTTTTCTTTCTATGGTAAGATATATTAAGGTGCATGTGCACTGCAGAATTAATGCAGTTTGATACTGCTTTAACTGCCATGGTTCCATGCTATGGAATTCTGCGGTTTGTAGTTTTGTAAGATATGTCTTCTCTGTCAGAGAGATCTGGTGCCATACCAAACTACAAATCCCAGGATTCCATAGGATGGAACCATAACAGTTAAAGCGGTGTCAAACTGCTATAATTCTTATTCTTATTCTTAGTTATTCTTATAACTTATTCATGAGGTCAACTTATAGTCAAGTACACACAGTATTTGTTATTTTATTTATTTATATCTCACTTTCCCCCGAGGGCTTAAAGTGGTTTAAAACTATTTAATAGTCAACAGTTCACTGCATACAAAAGTTAAAAACCAATCAAACTCTTATAAAATTAAAACCAGTTCAAAACACAAACCATTAAAAGCAAACATGTTCAGCTTATTATATAAATATTTAAATAAATAAATATTTTCCCTACAAAATAATTCTCAAAAGCATACCAGGACAAAAAGGGTTCTACCTGCTTCTGAAAAAATACTAAGGCAGATGCCAGTATAGTCTTTTTCTGGGTAGGACACATTGTCACCGTAATCTGATTACGGAAGTCAGATCATCTAGAATATTTGCCTGCAAATATGTATGGGTGTGTGGATAAAAAAGCATCCATTTAACTTTCCGAATTGCTCTGCCTGGAGAGATACAAGTTCTCTGGTCCCCCAAGGATACAACAAAATAGGGCATTGTCAGGTGAATATGCTGTGACCAGTTCAAGCACAGTCAAAAGTGGTCTGATAATAACCTACTGAGAGCTGTAACTTTGGAGGAGCAGAAGATAAGGCTTTCATTATGTCTTTTTTGCGGGCAATTAATTATGAATTAAAAACAACAAAGTGTCCTGTGGAACTTTACAAACGGACAAATTTATTAGAGCATGAGCTTTCATGGACCATAGCCCACTGAGGACTTTATCGCATTCCCTCCTGGGGACGCACGTGAATGAGGGGAAATGGATTTTATCGCACTCAAAACAGTCGGCAAGCCATTACCACGCCATTGCCTGACCACCACCCCTTTCCAAGCTGCGCAGAGCCGGCCGATTTTGCTCAGCTGGAAAGCTTCTGTCCTTGAAAAATCGGCCAGCTCAGCGCAGCTCGGGGATGGGTTGTGGTTGGGTGACGGCATGGCGATGACTTGTCGACTGTTTTGAGGGCAATAAAATCCATCCCCCCTTGTTCACGCACATCCCCAGCCCGTGTCCAGATTGGGCAAAGAAGGAAATGCGATAAACTCCTTAGTTAGATGCATGGTATCCAGAATTCCAGATATTTTTACAGTATGCTGGATACCAGATGTACATCATGTGTAATGTAACATCTACAATAGCTCATGGTATAAGAAATCTGTTAATTTTTAAGTTGCCATAGGATACTTTGGGCGCATCTTCACAAAGGAAAAACCTGTACTTGCCCCAAACATGATGCAATTAGTCCTGATAATGTAAAGCCAGTTCCGCAGCAAAACTGTGTCTTTTGGCCTTTAATCCAATGTAGGAAAACTCGACAGTTACTCTGGACTTTTCAGAAAACTCTAGAGTGATCTCGGTATTTTGGAAGTGTAGACTGGGCTGGATTTGGATTTGGATGGGTGGGTGGCAACTGTTGCCTTTTTAAAAAGAGGGCCAGTACTGTGAAGTTGAAGGCTTTCATGGCCAACATTCATAGTTTTTTGTGGGTTTTTCAGGCTATGTGGCTGTGTTCTAGAAGAGTTTATTCCTGACATTCCACCAGCATCTGTGGCTGGCATCTTTAGAGAATGCTGGCATGGAATATACATACTGTGTGACCCTAGGTTGGGAGGAGTGATTTACATGTTAATCTGTGCATTGTTCTGTTGTTGAATGGCAAGGCCTTAGGGTAGAAGGATATGCAAGGAGGCATTGTGTCTATTTCATTAGTGATCCATTGTCTGCCTGAAAAAACCCTGACCCAGGATGGTTTTCATTTGCATTTTTCTGGGTCTTGATTTTGGTGTTTTTCAGGACTGGCAGCCAAACTTTCGGCCTAAACAGACAGCGCAAAGTGCCGTTTTTGAGGCCAGGAAGGAGAGGTGCAGCCTCACGCTGGGCGCCCCAACCCCTTCCTGAATACGTCATTGGAGCGCCCGTCACTCCGCATGGCCGGTGCTCCGACGACGCACTTCCGCTGCAGCGTCCACACACGCTGCAGTGGAAGAGGCGCCAAAGGTGTGCCGGAGGCCTTTTGTGGCACACCTTCGGCATCTTGTGGAAGGAGCGTTATTTTAGCGCTCCTTCCTGGGCCTGGGACGCTGTGGCTTGGGGCCGAGGAGTGTGGATACCTCGGCCCCGATCCGCAGCTTCCTGGGGCGGCCCCGTGCCGCCCATCTGCTTCCCCCCCCCTTTGTTCAGTTTAAGGGTTTCTTCTTTCCTGTTGTTGTCTAGGTGTTTGTGGATTTCAATGGCTTCCCTGTACATTCTGACCTGATAGTTGTTGGCATGGTCCAGAATTTCAGTGTTTTCAAATAGCATTTTATGCCCTGGTTGGTTTATAATGTGTTCTGCTATTGCTGATTTTTCTGGCTGGCTCAATCTGCAGTGTCTCTCATGTTCCTTGATTCATTGGACAGGAAGGACAGGAGAGACCCTCTCACAGCCGCAGGAGTTTATTGCATACTGTGCAGTTGCGGACTAGTCTACATAGGGCCCACCAAATGCAGTGTTCAAACACAAAGCAAGGAACATTAGCGCAACTGCAGAATTATCAGAGTTAATCACCATTTATACTTCCAATTGTCCCCCATATGATAAACTCCTAGGTCTTTCAGAACAACTCTATAGTCAACATCCACTGGATTTTGACCATAGAATTGTGCTGGAGGATCTACAAATGGCTAGAGAAGTGTGCTCCATAGGAATCTCTAGATCTTCCAGTGTAACTTCTGGTGAAAGCTGGCCATAAACCTAGAGGATCTAGAGATTCCTAGAGAGAACTTATTAATCAAATTGGCAAAACTCAAAGAGGCAAATGGGGAGGGCCAACTGTTCTATGAATGGTTATTTTCCAACTGATTGTCTCATTTGCTACCCTGTTCTTCTTAGTTTTTCAAGTTGTGATACAAATTAAATAAATAAAATTCCAGGTTGGCCAGATGGCATCTTCTGTGATAAAAGCAAACCTGAAGTCAGCCTGAAGAAGCACACCAGCAACTCGTCTACCAGCCTAAGCAGGGGGATTGGCAAGGCTGCCTCAACTCCTTCCTCAACATGACTGTGCTTGATCTCCTACCACCAAGCACGTCCTTTGCATATTCTTTGCCTTCCCTCCCAAGTTGAGGGGAGGAAGAGCAGCTAAAAACTTGTACCGCAACCACCAGCAAAGGCAGTTTTTGTTACAGCTCAATCTCTCCCTGTCTCATGTTAATCACTAATTAAAGGCCTGAATTGGTCCCTGCTGTTTGAGGGTATTAATAAGAATTTAATTGCATAGTTTCGGGCTAATTATATAGGAACTTGCTTCCTTCCTTGCCTAAGAGCAGCCAATTTTGCTATTCCTGCTCCTTAAAGGAAAATCACATGACCAATTAAACAATCACAGTTTCAATTATTTGGTAAATAAAGACCCAATTACATAATGCGGCAGCTTTCTGTTCTCAGTCCAAAGGCCACTGAAATTCACCCCCGTCGCACTGTAAGTGTATCTGTGCCTTATTTCTGCAAGGAAGCTGCGATCGAGCATACTGTCTGGGAATTGGCTGGGAACAATTAGCCAGTCGAACTGTCTTGGTGAAATTCTAGTGCAGACCACAGCGCCAAGCCCACAACAGATTGGAGCTGCACCCGGTGCCTTCACTGGAAAAGGGCCCAGACACATTCCCTGCAGGGTAGGGCTACTTCCATTGTGTAGGAGGGGAATCCAGGTCTTGAAAACACTGGCACTCCTCTCTGCCACAAAAATCAGTCTAATGAAATAGTTTTGGCACGTCCCCACCACTTAGCCACTACTTGGGCATGGCTGGATTATACAAGCAGCTCAAGTGGTGGGTTCAACTAGCCATTCTTTAGGGGGAGACTGGGTGCATCTACATTGTAGAAATAATGCAGTTTGACTACCACTTTAATTGCCATGCCTCCATCCTACAGAATCCTGGGATTTGTAGTTTGGTGAGGAACCAACACTCTTTGGCAGAGAAGGCTGAAACAGCAGTCGCCGAACCTTGTTTGAACATCTGTTATGGAATCACATATTGTGGATCCCAAAATCCTTGGATGTTCAAATCCCATTAAATACAATGGATAATAAAATGGTGTCCCCGATATGAAATGGCAAAATCAAGGTTTGCATTTTGGAATTTATATATATATTTAATATTTTCAAGCCATGGATGCTTGAATCTGTGGATAAAGAATCTATGGATAGGGAAGGCCAACTGTAGTCTACCACACCTGGGAGCAGGAGTCTACCTTAAGTTGTATGGCATGCATGGCTCTGTTCTTGAGCAGAGGAGGAATACTTGGGAAGTCAGGAGGAAAAGCTGGGCCAGTTCTGTCTCCTAGTATTTACCAAGTGTTCTTTCATATTCTGAATTGTGAAGGCAGGAAGAAGTGGCCAAGAGGTGCAATGCCAGAATTTTTGCCAAGAAGCTCCAGAAAATGAAAGATTCAGTGAAAAATGAGTTGTTCTTCCCACTACTTTGTACTGAGCAGGATTTCTTGGCAGGATTTCTTCAGATAAGGTTTGCCCTTGCCAGGATTTCTTCAGGTAAGGTTTGCCCATGGCAGGATTTCTTCAGGTAAGGTTTGCCCTTGCCTGAGGCTGGGGCAGTAGGACTTGCCCAAAGTTAAGCAATAGTTTCTATGGCCAAGCCAGGATTCACCCCCGAGTCTCCCTGAGTCCTAGTCCAGAATAAACAATAGTCCCTATGTATTCAAGCCTAGATAAGAGCCAGTGTGGTATAGTGGCTTGGGTGTTAGACTATGGCCCTGGAGATCAGGGTTCAAATCCATGCTCAGCCATGGAAATCCACTCAGTGACCTTGGGCAAGTCTTTTTCTGCTTCAGAGCAAGGCAAAGGTAACCCTGCTCCCATGAACAAATCTTACCAAGAAAACCCTGTGATAGGTTTGCCACAGGGCCGCCGTAAGTCAGACATGACATGAAGGTTCACAACAACAACAACAACAACAACAACAACTGAGATTAGAGTGGCAAAAGGTTGCTTATACATTATTTGCCAGCTTTTTAATGTCCCCAGCATCTGCCTACTTAAGCAATTCTGCCTAGTTGTAAAGCCAGTCCTGTCATTTTTTGAAGGCCTTAGTTATAAATTCTTTTACTGTCATATGTGTGGAATGTTGGAGGATAGGAAAGCTGGAGTTTGTTGGTTTTTTAAATTCCACATTTTGCAATCTATCCACAAATCCCTCTTCAGCAGAACACAGGACACATCAAACCACACCAGGGAAGGATGCATCTTTTGATACATATCTGGTTTGTGCCATAATTGTGGAGGAGGGAAGCAAGTCCTCACAAGACTTCCAGGTACATTATTGTGTGTCAGATGAGTCCTTGGTTTAGGGAGTTGTATCATAATTCAATCTCCACCTCTCAGATAATTCAGATTTTCTGCTACTAGTTGATAGTGAACCTTGCTTCTATTTTGCCTTCTGGGAAATTTTCAGAGTACTGCTTGTGTTCAACACTTTTGTAAATGACCTCTGTATGCAGTGTACTAGAGAAGGACAAATTAGTTACTTTCAATTTCTCTTAGTTTCTCATTTTCCCTTTTTAAAGTCTCATTTCAGCATCATATTGTAAGTCCAAGCAAAATGTACACTCGTTCCTCCACATTTGCAGCTTTAACTTTTGTGGATTTGATTATTCATGGATTTTATTAACACGTTCTCTCTAGGAATATCTAGGTCCTCCAGTGCAACTCTATGGTCAACGTTGACCAAAAGTTGCATTGAAACACCTAGAGAGTTTTAGAGAGAACACTCCACTAGGCATCTGTAGCTCCTCTGGCGCAATTCTATGGTCAATGTCTGGCAAATGTTGATCACAGAGTTGCACTGGAGGACCTAGAGATTCCTAGAGAGGCATTCTCTCAGGTAAAAACATAGTGTTTTTGTTATTTGCAGTTTTTCCACATTTGCAGGGGTCCTGTGCCCCAAACCCCAGCGAATGTGGAGAGACAAGTGTATATGCATGAATTTATTTGTTTTTGTTATTGTTGTGTGCCTTCAAGTCATTTCCAACTTATGGCAACCCTAAGGTGACCCTAACATGAGGTTTTCTTGGCAAGATTTGTTCAGAGGAGGTTTGCTATTGCCTTCCTCTGAGGTTGAGAGAGTGTAACTTGCCCAACATCATCCAGTGGGTTTCATGGTCAGAGCCGTAGTCCAACACTCAAACCACTGTGCCATGCTGGATCTCCATATTTTGCCTAATATGCCTATTTTTATATGCAGTTTGAATTATCTGTGCATTTTTGAAAACAAATTTCTGCAGTATATGTATTTTTTTGTAAACAGTATTGCTTACTATCAAGTTTTGTGTAGTGATTTCACAAATATATGCATTCTGTGTGCACTTTTCCCCAGCACATATCTACTCTCTTTTAATATACACAACAATATGCATTTCTGAGAGCCATTGTGCTGTTCTGGTTTGAGCGCTGGACTATGATTGGACTAAATCTCTGCTCAGCCATGCAAATCTACTGGGTAACCTTGGACAAATCACATTCTCTCAACTTCAGAGGAAGGCAAAGGCAAACCCCTTCAGAACAAATCTTGCCAAGAAAAGCCCCCTGAAAAATTCCCCATAAGTTGAAAAGGAATTGAAGGCACACGGCCACAGCGAATATGCCTTTTGTTTACATCACAAAATTCAGAACAATGTAGATTCTAAAGGATAACTGTTGGCAATGAATATATTAATTTAAGAAGTGAAAATTTGGCAATACGAATTAAATGCAAAACACACCAAAATTTGCCTCCATCCCACAAATATACGTGTCCTGTAGGGTGCACTTGCTATCCATTCAGCCACCCACCATCAATCCTACCATAACTGACTCTCCAGAAAGTAAATATTGCTCGCTCCATTTGAGCTGCAACCATTTCATCAAAAGTACAAACAAGCCCATCATGAGACAATCCATTTCCACTCACACCCAGAATTAGTCAGCATCTATGTTGAATCTAACAGGTTCATAATCCCCATATAAATAATGAAATCTAACTTTGGTCCAATTATGCTGTAACATTTTCATTTTCATAATTTAAAAAGTGCCCCTTGCCTCTTTGCATGTCAGCCCTCTTTCAACACTGTTGTGGTTGTGTCTTCAAGTTGTTTCCAACTTATGGTTGACCCTAAGGTGAACCTATCACAGTGTTTTCTTGCCAAGATTTGTTCAGAGGGGATTTGCCTTTACCTCCCACAGAGGCTAAGAGAGTGTGACTTGCCCAATGTCACCCAGTGGGTTTCATGTCCGAGCAAGGATTCAAACCTTGGTCTCTGGGGTTGTACTCCAACACTCAAACTACTACACCACTACTGGCCCTCAAAGGCTTTGGGAAGATGGGATCCCCCCTCAAAAACTTGTTAGAAAAGAAGCTACTAGCCTGGTCTCTGGAGTGTCACCCCTGGGTAGTCAGAAGTCAGCACTATAGCCACTAGTGCAGTGGTGGTGAACCTATGGCATGCGTGCCAGTGGGGAGCACTCAGAACCCTCTCTGTAGACATGCATGTCATTGCCCCAACACAAAGTTCACCAGAGTTCATTACTAGAAAGCCAGAGGGACATGGCACTTTGTGATAAATAAGTGGGTTTTGGGTTGCAGTTTGGGCACTCGATCTGTAAAAGGTTCACCACCACTGCACTAGTGCTACCATCAGGTGAAAAGCACAATCAATATGGTTCCTCATGGTCCTACCAGGCTTCTGACTCTAGAAGGCACTGGACTCTGAGTAACTTGTTGCTCAGGCATAGATAGAACAATTTTCAGACCTAACCTCAGAAAAGGAAGGGGCACTAGGGACCAGATCACAAACATACAATGGCTAATGGAACGCACCAAAGAATTCCAAAAAAGAATCAGCATGTGTCTCATAAACTACACCAATGCATTTGATTGTATAGATCACAAAAAGCTATGGAATGCACTCAAAGACATGGGTGTGTGACTACATTTGATAGTGCTGATGAAGAATCTGTATCAAGGACAAGAGGACACCATCAGAACGGGGAAACAGAGTGGTTTCTAATAGGCAAAGGGGTCAGGCAAGGCTGCATCCTATCACCCTACTTGTTTAACTTATATGGTGAAAACATCATAAGAAAAGCAGAATTAGAATCAGAAAAAGGAGGAGTTAAAATAGGAAGAAACAACATTAACAACCTAAGATATGCGGACAACACAATAATATTAGCAGAAGACATTCAGGAATTGGAACAGTTAATAAGGAAGGTCAAAGATGAAAGTGCAAAGGCAGGTCTGATGCTGAACATAAAGAAAACAAAAATAATGACCGCAGAAGAAATACACAAATTCAATCTAGACAACGAGGAAATTGAAATAGTTAAAGAATTCCCATATCTAGAATCAATCATTGACCAGAATGGAGACTGCAGTCAAGAAATAAAAAGAAGACTAGCAATGGGAAGGGCAGCTATGAAAGAACTGGAAAAGATACTGAAGAGCAAAGACATACAACTGAGCACTAAAGTCAGAATCGTTCAGGCCACTGTATTCCCAATTACCATGTACGGATGTGAGAGCTGGAAAGTGAAGGAAGCAGACAGAAAGAAAATCAACTCATTTGAAATGTAGTGCTGGAGAAGAGTACTTAGGAGACCATGGACAGCCAAGAAGACAAACAAATGGGTTCTTGAACAGATCAGACTAGAGGTCTCCTTGGAAGCAAAGATGACCAAGTTGAGACTATCATACTTTGGCCACATCATACGAAGGCATGGATCACTAAAAAAATAAAATAAAATAAATGCTAGGAAAGGTAGAGGGGAGATGAAAGAGAGAAAGATCACAAACCAGATGGATAGACTCAAACAGGGGGGTTATGGGGAAGGGCTTGCAGGATCTGGGCAAGGCAGTGGATGATAGGGACCCATAGGATCACCATGAGTCGTAACCGACTCGAGGGCAGTTAACAACAAATTTTGCATGTCAACTTGAATCCCAGTATGGACAGAGGGAGTGAGATATATAATCATCATCATCATTGTTTTATCTTTTATTACTTATTTTAGTTATATGTCTGTTTTTAACTCTATTATGTTTAATACTGTTTTAAGGGGGGAGGGTAGTGGGTGAAGGGCAAGAATGTGGATTTTAACTGTAATATTTTAATTGATGTACGCCGCCCGGATTGCTGAGCAGAGGGGCGGGTTACAAATAAAATTTATTATTATTATTATTATTATCATCATCATCATCACCATCATCATCATCGTCATCTCCTCCAGTGCTAGCAAGGTTCACTGCATTGGGAAGCCCAAAGCACTACCAGATGAATAATCCATCCTGTCTTTTTCTTTCCCAATCCCCGCAAAAACAATTAAATTGCAGACAACTAAACTTTTGTGCCAAACACACAAAACCCACAACTTGGAGGTGTTCCAAAACCCCAAAATGCACTGAACACTGAAAGCTTTGAGATCTTAAAGTCTTGGATCCCCCTGTCCCCCAGTAATCATGCACAAATTCTTTTTAGAGAAACATACACATAAAATTCATTCATGCTGCTCACTAGTTGTTCATTAAATGGTGCTTTCTATCATTGGCAGCAAAGTTTACTATGCTATCCCAGAAGAGGGGGGACGACTAATTGTGTTCTCTTCCTTCTGAACATTTAATCCAAATACCATCCCAAAGGCCTAGAAATCCTAAGAAATCACAGCCAATACCATCCTAGGAGACTTAACCAAATCCTGTCTCCCCAGAAGAAAGAAAGAGGATATGTTTGGCTATAAGGACTGCTGCATTAGTGCCCTATCATTAATTATGATGGGAGTCATTTCAGAGGCTGTAGCTCAGTGGATAGTGAAAAAGTGGGTAAGAAGAAAATCAATTCATTTGAGATGTGGTGGTGGAGAAGAGTGCTGAGGATACTGTGGATAGCCATAAATGGGTCCTTGAATAGATCAAACCTCAAATCTTTCTAGAAGCCAAGATGATCAAACTGATATTTCTGTACTTTGGCCACATCATGAGAAGGCATGGCTCATTAGAATAGACAATAATGCTAAGAAAAGTGGAGGGATGTAGAAAGAGAGGACCATCACACACTAGATGGATAGACTCTATTAAGGAGGTTGTGGGAATCAATTTATAGGACCTAAGCAGAGCAATGGAGGACAGGGGGTCTTGGAGATGTCTCATTCACAGGGTTGCCATCAGTTGCGGTCCTCTTGAAGGCAGTTAACAACAACAACAACAAGCCTAGAAGAGGGGCAGGCTAGAAATAAATTTATTATTATTTATTATTTATTATTATTATTATTAACAACAAAGATCCCAGGTCCAAATGCAGAAGATCCCAAGTCCAAATGCAGGTCCAAAGATCCCAAGTGTAAATGCAGAAGATCCCAAGTCCAAATTCCTGCTGCTTCTGTGTTGGGCGAGAAAAAAAATCCTGCCTGAAATCATGGAGAGTGGCTGCTGAATCTCTGGTCTTCTGGATGTTTTGGACCAACTCTCAGAATCAACAAACACCACAGCCCAGGTATTATGGGAGCTGAAGTCCAAAACTTTTTGGAGGACCAAAGGGTGAGGAACCTTAGTCTAGGAAAAAACCAACTTCCTATATTCCTATGTTCTTTTGGTGGTACAGTGAAGGAAGGATGTTCCACAGGTCCAGCAACTCAGAATTTTGCAACTACACTGACACAATTATACTAAATCAAATGTAGACAGAGAGGGTGTGTGTGACAAAGGCAGCATAAAGGAGTGGTGATGCTATCCATGATGACAATCCTAACTGTGTTGACAGGATGCCTCAACCCATTTGCCCACCCTTAGTATCATTATTTTTAAAGTGCTTAAATGTTCTAAGTGCTGTGCAAATATTAAAAAAACAACACAGTCTTTGCCTGCAGGCTTATGATTTAACAGTCACAATAATATACATAAATCAAAAAAGGGTTAGACAGAGGAAATGGGGGCAGGGGAAGCAAGCTCACACCTCCACTGGCATCAGTCCTAAAATATAAAATATTATAAAATGCAAAACATGAGTGCCAAATGCTAAGGTTCATGATCCATAGAGCCTGCAAGACCCTATGTAGAAGCCCAAGTACACAGGCACAGCTGAAAACATTTTTTGGCCTGAATCAAAGGGCAAAAATGACATCTCTTCCATTTCATGTACAAAAGCTGCCTTTCCACTAACAGCTGAAAGTCACTCCGACTTTCACAATTATTTTCCAAAGTATTTCTCACTTTGCTTAATTGGAGGGTCAACCTCACTGTCATGGAATGCATCAAGTCAATCAATACATAATGATATAATGCAAAACATGCCACCCCTCTCTCATCTGAAGGCACATCTACATTGTAGAAATCATGCAGTTTGATACCACTTGAAGTGCTGTACCTCCATCCTATATAATGTAGTTTTAGAAGGTCTTTAACTTTATCTGCCAAAGAGAGCTAGTGCCTCACCAAATTACCAACCCCAGGACTTTGTAGGATGACACCATGGCAATCAAAATGGCATCAAACACCATTATTTCTACACTCTGGGTGCACCCTGGATGTCCACTACCACCATGAAACTAACGCAGTAGGAACACAGCCATGCCACAGTGTGGCCGACTTTGTGAAATTCTTTCCCAATCAATCTAAAAGGAAGGAAATTGTGCAAAGCCATGCCATACACATGTGGCCCTCAACATGGAATTTCTGCACATTACACTTTTTTGAATATGGCACATGTAGGGATGCAGTGGCTCAAGTGGTTAAGACGCTGACTCTGTGGATTGCGAGATCGGCAGGTTGGCAGTTCAAGGCCTAGGTGCTGCATGATGGGGTGAGCTCCTGTCACTAGTCCCTGCTTCTGCCAACCTAGCAGTTTGAAAGCATGCAAATGCAAGTATATAAATAGGTACCACTTTGGTAGGAAGGTAACAGAGTTTGGTTGTCATGCTGGCCACATGAACACAGAGTAGTCTCTGACAACGCTGGCCCTTTGGCTTAGGAACGGAGATGAGCACCGCCCCCTACGGTTGGACATGACTTGACAACCTTGTCAACGGGGAATACCTTTACCTTTATATGGCATTATAGCCATAACACTTCAACTAACCCTATTTATCAACCCCCCCTGGAAATACAAAAAAACCCACAGAACTTTAAAGAAACTTAAAATGTAATTGAATAGGCCCAGGATTGTCTGGCTTCTGGGGAGGGGATCTAAGCCCCAGCTATATCTATTAGTTTTTGTGCCATACTGAATGCTTTCCCTTCTGTCCCTGTCACAAGGCCTACTAGTACGGAGACATTCTGGGCATGTCACTTAAAGATGTATTGCATTATGTAGCATGCAAGGTGGAGAGGACCATGCAGAATTTGACTGTTGACAAGCCAGCCTCTGAAGCTGAAGTTGGACAGGTTTCTGGAAGCTGGAATTTCACGGTAGTTGTGCTTCAGATTACAAGACAGCAGTAGCAGTCAGGCAGCACAGACATCATCTCTTTCTCTGTCTCCTTGTCTGTCTCTCCCTGTCTTTTCTCTCTCTCTGTCTTCCTCTTGTGTGCACTCACTCCTCACTGTGCTAGCAGGTTGCCAGAAAAGGAGCAGATTAGTTTTGGCAGAAGTCTGTACTGATTGCCTACAGAGAGCTTCTGAAATTAGACAGAGGACTGCAGGTTCTCCATCAATGCTTTAAAAGTATAGACATCATCGGCATCTGGCAGCCTTTCTTAGTGATGATGGAGGTGAACCATGGCCACGGAAAACATCTCTGAGAGCATCTAATGTGGTGCTGAAAAGGGCAGCTCCTTCCAGGATGGAGCTGGCTTTTGCAAAGAAAGATTATGAAGGAGCTGGCTTTTGCAAAGAAAGATTATGAGAACTGATGGGCAGAGCAAGGAAAAGCAGTCCATTTTAAAGACAGTAACTTCTAGAATCTCCCAGCTCTAGATTCTGGGCATTGTATTCCAAAAGGCAGTGGACCCAAGCAATGGACAGGAACAGAATAATCTGCCATTCTGTCCCTCTCCCAGGGTGACCAGACATCCTCCTTTTCCAGGACATGTCCTACTTCCCAACCTTCAGTCCAGGAGGAATTCCAAAATGCCTTCCATTTTGGACATAACTAAGAAGCCCTAATTTATATTTCTATTCATGTTTTTAAAATGCCCTACATTTTTTTTCTGGAATATCCTACATTTAAGGTGTCTTGTCCTTCTTTGCGGTTAGGACATCTGGTCACCCTGCCCTCTCCTCGAGCCCAGCCTTGTTTAATCTAATCTTCTACTCTCAGTCTGAGACCTTTAATAATCATCATCATCATCATCATCATCATCATCATCATCATCATCATCTTTTATTTTGTTCCCACCTCTCCTCAAGGCTCGAGGCGGGGTGCAACTTCTTAAAATATAAAAGAAAACATATAAACCCAACAGTTAAAGTGCAATACTATAAAACCATTAAAATACATGTGTATAAATACATTCTTTGAAATATACCAATTTAAAAGTCATGATTTAAAATTGATTGGGTAGGCCTGCTAGAAGAGAAGTGTCTTTAATGTTGTTTTAAATTAGAATCATAAAGTTGGAAGAGACCACAAGGGCCATCCAGTCTAAACCCATTCTGCCATGCAGGAACACAGAATCAAATCACCCCCAAAAGATAGCCATCCAGCCTCTTTTTAAAAAAACTCCAAAGGAGACTCCACCATACTCTGAGGGAGTGTGTTCCACTGTCGAACAGCTCTTACTCTCTGGAGGTTCCTCCTAAAGTTGAGGTGGAATCTCTTTTCCTGTAGCTTGCATCCTTTGTTCTGGGTCCTATTCTCTGGAGCAGCAGAAAATAAGCTTGCTCCCTCCTCAATATGACACTCCTTCAAATACTTAAACAGGGTTATCATGCCACCTCTTAACTGTCTCTTCTCCAGGCTCAATATAGCTCCCAAAGTCGTTCCTCATAGGGCTTTATGGTTTACAGACCCTTCACCATTTTAGTCACCCTCCTCTGGACACGCTCCAGTTTTTCAACATCCTTTTTGAATTGTGGTGCCCAGAAATCTCAATATGACACCCCTTCAAATACTTAAATAGGGCTATCATATCACCTCTTCTCCAGGCTAAACATACCCAGCTCCCGAAGTCGCTCCTCATAGGGCACGATTTCCAGACCCTTCACCTTTTTTGTTGCCCTCCTCTGGACATAGTTCCAGCTTGGCAACATCCTTTTTGAATTGTAGTGCCCAAAACTGGACACAGGATCCCACGCGAGACCTTTATTGTGTCAGTGTTTTCAGCTGTCATATCTCTTCTGGCAGGTCATTCCAAAATCTGAGGGCAGCAGATAAAAAAAGTCCCCTGGGAAACAGTTGCCAGTCTAGTCCTGGTTGGCTGGAGCAAACATTTCCCAGAGGGCATCCCTAAGTCTACGGGGTGGATTGTATGGAGGAAGGTGATCCTGTAGGTAAACTGGACCCAAACCATGTAGGGCAGGGGTAGGCAACCTTTCCCCTTTAAGGGCCAAGGGACTTCAGCTCCCAGAATCCCAGGAGCTATTGGCCAACATGGGACTATTGGCCAACATGGCTGAGGCTTCTGGGAGCTGAAGTCCCTCGGCCCTTAAAGGGGAAAGGTTGCCTACCCCTGATGTAGGGCTTTCATGGTAATAACCAACCCTTTCCACTCAGTGTGGAAGCCAAAGCAAAGATGCTTCCTACTGCAGGGGTTTTCAGGATGGTCTGCAGCACTATGGCGGAAACAACTAGAGGTGTACAAGGCGTGTATGCCTAGGGCGAGAAGAAGCCCGCCTCAACTAGTTGTGCAAGAGGGGACTTCCCAGGCGGGCCCTCTCCCTTTAATTGGTACTAATTGCTGCGTCTGTTCCTGCTGGCCAGAGAGATGTCATGCTTGAAAGGCACAGAGGGGAATGCTTGGGGAGCTAATCCGGCTTTCAGCTGCTAAGCCCCCTTGGAGGCGTGTGACGGAGGGGCTCTTTCACAGAAGGCACAAAGCCTGCAAGAGGAAAGGGGGAAAGAGGAGATGGAGCCGACAGGGAAAACTTTCACACGGCAGCTCTGCTAAGCCGCCTTTGTGAGGCTGGGCCCATCAGGGATGTCTTAAAGGGACACTGCCTCCCTCCCCCAACCCTCGGCCTTCATGCCTTTTCTATCCTCTTGTTCATCTTTTCGGTTCCATCTGCCAAAGGGTTGACGCACTGACACACACACACACACACACACACACCCCAAAGGGCTATGCATGTTAAGATCCCCAAAGTGTGTGTTCGGCTAGTGAGGAGGGCATGAGAGGGTGGTACTAAACCAGGTCAGGTTTGAACTGAATCATAGAATCACAGAGTTGGAAGAGAACCACAAGGGCCATCCAGTCCAACCTCTTTCTATGCAGGAACACACAATCAAAAGTACCCCCAACAGATGACCATCTAGCTTCTGCTTAAAGACCTCTAAAGAAGAAGACTCTACCACTCTCCGAGGGAGCGTCTTCCACTGTCAAACAGCTTTTACTGTCAGAAAGTTCCTCCTAATATTGAGGTGGAATCTCTTTTCATGTAACTTGCATCCATTGTGTTCTGGGCCCTATTCTATTGAGCAGCAGAAAACAAGCTTGCTCCATCCTCAATATAACACCCCTTCAAATATTTAAGCAGGGCTATCATATCACCTCTAAATTTGTCTTCTCTCTGTCCTGGTCTTGGAGCACTGTCCACACTGTCAGTTTTCTGTTGAGCCAATTTTCATTTTCCCATGAACAAAAGGCCACATGGAAGTCCTGCAGGTCATACTCAGGTGGCTTTTTGCTCGAGGACGTCATATTCTCAGTCCTTCCTATACATAGATGTCCAGCCCAAAACTGCAGTGACATGAGGACATTTCATTCAGGGGTAGGGAAAACATCTCGGAGTGCTACAAGGCTCCCTCACCTATTTTAGTGGCCTCGACCACCTCTTGCTACTGAAATAAGGTTTTGCAATATGAAAAATGCAGCATTTTCCAAATGAAACAAACGTACTATTGGAAGTACAAGAGTCCTTCACAATAAGGCACCTCCTGTACAATGTATTTGTCTAAATAAATAAATAAATAAATACAGAAATACAAAGGTATATAAAGGTTCAGAGGAGTGACATGGGTGATTTAGTGGTGTCACTAAGGGGATGAGGGTGGTATGGATGGCACCAGGTGACACCCTATGAGGGGGTGACACTGCTGCTCCTCAAACATCTGCATTTTGGCAGAAATGGGCTATGGCATTCATCTGTATCTCTTTAAAATGCCGAAGAGATGGTGCGAGTGGAATGAGGCTCAGTGGGAGGAGAAAGGAGAGGCTCCAGTTTTTTTTTTTAAATTAAATTTTAAAACAAATTAAAAATTAATTGCTTAATTTTTTTTTTAAAAAAATATTTTTAAAACATCACATTTTGCCAAATTTTCATTTCAACTATGCAATAAACACTTTATTCTGTGTGCATGATATTTCAATTTAAAGGTATAATTTTAATTTTGCTAGTTGTTTATGTCCCAATTATTACCATTACATGCAGTGACATATGGGAACTACAATTTATGAGTCAATTAGTACAAAATAACATTCTGTATGGGTGAGGTATGGGGGGAGATATTATTGGGGGGGGGGAGATGACACCATGAGTTACTGCACCGAGTGACACCAACCCTAGTGATGCCATTGGAGTGTTGGCAGTTTTTCTAGTGGCTTCTATTTGTTTCCCCCCCACAATGCACTTGAGGCTCTAACAATATAACTTAAGGCTACAAGACTGTAAAATTGAGAGGCCTGCTGTCCCCTTAATGATTTTGAGGAACTTTGCTTGTGAGTTCCTGCATGGCAGAGGGTTGGACTGGATGGCCCTTGTGGTCTCTTCCAATTCTATGATTCTATGATTCTGTGATTGTGGAGAAGAAGGAATTTCAGCAGGTGTTGTTTGTCACTCATCCAGGTAATAAGCAACGCCAGCTGAAATTCTTTCTTCTGCACAACCATTCAAGGTACAGGAGTCTCTCCAGGTTTCACTCTGGCAACCCTAAGCATAACACATTATGGGGAAAGCAAAACAGCCGTCTCCGAAGAGGCTTTCAGTTTAAAAGGAAGGAGATTTTTGATTTTCAGTTTACAAGAACTAAAATTAAAAAGGGTAAAAAAAGTCCTATGGCATGCTGACTTACAAGATACTCCCTGTGAACTTTAAGAGATCCCAAACATAGGAGATTATCGCATAATGATTTAAACCGGTTTACCCGAGCCAGCTTAAAATTAGAAGCGGGTGGCATCCTGATATTAACAGATGCATTTAGCCACCGAAATCGCTGCCCGGGTACAACCCAGCTCCATTGGTGATCCAAGGGGCACTCCTTGCACCTCTTTTCGAAGCCGGGAGTTTTCTGGTTTGAAAAAATGGCCGTTGGAGCGTCCCACTGAGCGGTGATGGAGCCGGGCTGCACCCGGGCGACAATTTTGGTGGCTAAATGCATCTGATATCAGGATGCCACCCGCTTCTCATTTTAAGCTAGCTCAGGTAAGCTGGTTTATATCATTATGCGATAATTGTCATACAGACATGGCCTCCAAGGGTCCCCTCAAACCTGAGCCAGGTCTAACACTACTATCAGGACTTTTGTCAGTCTAATTATTGTTGTTGTGTGCCTTCATGTTATTTCTGACTTATGATGACTCTAAGGTGACTGTATCACAGGTATGTTCTTTTTTTGCAAGATTGATTCAGAGGGAGTTTGCCTTTGCCTCCCTCTGAGACTGAAAGAGCGTGACTTGCCCAAGATGGGTTTTCTTGGCCAAGTGGGGATTTAAATCCTGTTCTTCAGAGTTGTCTAATGCTCAAAACACTACACCACGCTGGCTCTCTTGCCAGTATAAACATCCTCTGTATTTGCTGGAATGTCAAAGGATAAATACCAGTCTATAGCTCTGTATTATTTTTTGTAAAACTGGTTACTGTCTTTGATTTCTCTTCCCTTGTATCCTGCTTTACCTCTCCGCATCTACCCACTGCTTTCTCAAGGCTGTTTAATTTGTCTGAGGGAACAGTCGGCTGAGGGCTCTTGCTTCTGCAAACTCACTTCACAGTGTGTCAGTTATGCAAGAGCCTGTTGCAAAAAAGGTCAACAATATTTCTTCCCATTGCAATCGTTGGCCTTTTTTCAGTTTCATTGTGTTTTTATTGGAAGGCCAGCAGGTATAACATGTAAAAACCTGTCCCCTGCCAGGCATTAGAAGACCAGCCCATAAAAGAAAGATAGAAAAAAAAAATCTTACCTAGGCACTCGTTGGCCTCCCTGGCAGTGGCCCTCTGCCATGGACGGTCATAGTGGAAAGGTTTGCAGCGGTCACACTCGGGGCCTTCGGTGTTGTGCTTGCAGTCACACACCAGCTTGCCTTCTTTGTCCTTCACACAGCGAGAGGCATGCCCATTGCACTTGCAGCGTCCTCCAACCTGAAACTCGCCCACGGCATAGTAGTAGGACGAAGAGCTCACCCCACCATCCTCATCCTCATGGTCCCGAGCCCCTATCTCCCGGAACAAATGGGGACGGCTGAAAATCACCCGGATGTCAGTGGCCGTCACCCAGTCCTGAAGCACAGGGCTGTTGTCAAAATCCTGGGCTGAAGGACGCCCGTCCAGAGTACTGAAGGCAATAAGTCCTCCAGTCAGTGGGTAGAGATCAGTATGTCCATCTGTACACAGGGCCTCCTGCTCGTTCTGCTTGGTGACTGTGGCTTTGTTGGGCTTGCCATAGATCTTCCGACACTGGGAAGAGTAGTATTGGTAAGGCACCCATGTCTTGCCGTAATCCATGGACTTGAAAACGGCAGCTGACTCAGGACGAGGCGAGCAGAACTGGAGGCTCACATAGATGACCTCAAACTTTTTGCCCAAGGAAAGAGTGAGGCTGATGTTCTGGGGCGAATGGTGCAAGGTCTCTGAGCGCCAACAGGTCATATTGGCCGCAGTGTTGAGGTCGGTGAGGTAGGATGCAGGGTGAGCCTTCCGGGGGTCTGAAGAATCACAATGGCGGGTGGGAGGCTTGCCACAGGTGCTGGAGGCATGAACTTCCTTCCCAAATGCAGCATTGACAAATTCTGGGATGCAACGACGGGGTGCTCCTTTTTCATCATAGCAAGGATCAGGGGGGATCTGCTGCACTGCAAAGGGGTTCACAGCCAGAGAAAGATCAAGCTGACAGGCCACCAGGAGCAACCAGAAGATAGGCAAAGGGTCCATCTTCATGGTCCAAGGTCTTCTAGAGCCACAGAAACCAATTTCTCTATAAATGAAAAGGAAATATAATATGAGAATACTTCCAGGTTTCTGGCACCCGGGGAGAGGGACCGGATGCTCAAGCCATGTTTCAAGAAGGGGAATGTGGATTAGAATGGGAAAGGACAGATTGCTTGAAAAGGTATGACAACTTTTGGGTGTTATGGAGACAGTACTGGACCCCCAACCAAAGAAAGGAGTGGGGTTCCACTTTGTCTGGCTGCCATTGAGGTTCCCACCACAATCACAGCTGCTGCCAAAATTTGATGCCAACTGCAGTGGTTTTCTATGGAACAGGAGACTACCAGAGTGCCTTCCTTTATCCCAGAAACGTAGAGGTTGGCAAGACAGAGTGTCTCGTCTTCTAGAAGTGAAGAGAAGGAAGAAAATGCACAGTGTATTTTCATGTATACACAATTTCAGCAATGTGCTTTTATCCATAGCAGCAAGCAGAGGCAGCAAGCAGGATTAGCAAATTACAAGAGATGGCCACAAATGGTCCATGAGCTGCATGTTGCTCAACTGTTTTAAAAGATGGGAGTAAAGTGGGGGAACAACTGACCATTCCCTGTCACTTAGGGAAAGGACAACAAAGAATAAGTTTTGCTTTACACTTCTGGAATATTTAACATAGGAACATACTGCAAAGCCACTCTTTTTTGTGCTTTCAAGAAAACTGTTGGTCAGACCCTTTCTCAGGAATATTGCCCAGCATGCATCCCAGTTTTTTTTTTCCTTTTTGGTATTTCTCTGCATAAGTTTCAAAGGGGAGGGTTTTTTCCCACTCTTGCTATGAGGAATACATGCCACAGCAAGAGTAGGAGGAATCATGCTCCTCTGTTTCCATTCCATGGTTAACTAGGACTGTGTTACATCCAGTTATCACATAGAACCATCTTATTGCAATGGTTATGGTGCAGAACAACCACCAGCAAGACCTGGGTGCAACAAAAGCCAATCACTTTTAGATGGCCACATGTTCTCCTTTATACAAGACAGATCTCTGTTTTGCTATTTTTGCATGCTTTTTTGCATGCTTCCTTTAGTCTCCCTGCCATGTATCATTTGGCAGAGTATGTGCTTTGGATGTGGGAGTCCCAGTTCCAAGCATCTCAGATACAACTTGGGAAGACTGCTGTCTGAAAACCTGAAAATCTGTTTCCTTATATTTTCTTTGCCCTTGCTCTACCCTTTGGCTCCTCTACCACTTCGAAGTCTTGCAATGGGACATTGTACCTGAGGGAGCAGGAGCTCCATTCATTGGAGGAAGTAGACCAATTCTACAAAAGCTTATGCTGCAACTTCTTCTGCTACAAGATCCTTTTGCATACTGATATTCCAGACCAACACAGTGATGCTTCTGAATTCTACCCCCAAGGAGAAAATGTTTGTCTGCCTAGAAATTAAATTTTCAAGATCTACACTAAACAGAACAAACTTTTCCCAGCTCTGTTTTTAATATCCTTGAGAATATTGCTTTTAACAATCAAACAGAAGTTGTCATCCAGCGTTGCTCACCCTTGAGAAGGAAAATCCAGACTTTCCCTGTTCTGCTTTTAATGTTGTTGCAAGCATGCATATGGGATATGTAGTTGTGTAAAATAAAGTTCTCCAAGCAAAAGGAAAAGAGTATCCCGCTGTATGTGACTTCACAGTTGTGTACCAATTGTATAGCCGATCTGTTCTGATGTGTGTGAAGAAGCAAGAAGTTGGTGATGGTCTATTAGATAAACAAAAGGAAACAAACAAACAAACAAATAAAACCCAACAGGAATCCCCTTCATTTGGACCAATCAAATGGTTATAAAATGATGAATGAACTTTTGAGTTCTCCAGAACTCTTCATCATCCTGGATTAAAAGCAACAAACCTAGGAGAGGGGGAAAGGGGGGGGGGAAGTAGTTCCCCATAATGTTAAAGTCACAAAAGTCCGAAACTTGTAAAATGATGGGAATACAGGCAGTGTCATGGAAACATAGATTAGCCTTTGGGGTGTGATCATACAGGGTGGTCCTTTCCCAAGAAAGAGTGGGACAACTACTTCAGGGAGTAAATAATTGGGGGCAATGAGGCAACTTCCCTGCTGTTTCTCCTAAGATCCTTCCTAGGGGCCAGCATTCCTCTCTGTTGGAGGACAGAGCACACATCTTGCCGGAGCACCCTAAACTAGCCTGGTACCTCAAGGGGGATGCTAGTCCATTGAAAATCATCATGACATAAAATTCTGCTGCCAACCAAGCAGATGTTGCTACATGGAATGGCAAAAGCATGCCATCTTCCTTTTGCTGCCTTGATGAATAACCCTTGAAGCAGATGCCTGAAATGTAGTTCAGTTCTATGCATCTCAACTGGGCTTCAAATAACCAGTGTCTGCAGTTTGCATCTGCCCCAGCGTTTGCACAGAATCCTGGTTGAATGTTTCCCTCTGCTCTCCCTTTCCCATAGGCATTGATCTCCCCCTTGCTTTGCTCTTTCTTCATTTTCTCAAATTCTCCTGACCTTGCCCCCTCTTTTTCCAATTATGCCAGAACTTCAGGTGTCCTCTTCTCTGAGGACAGTGTGTTCCTGCCCCATGCTGGGTGAAAATTCAATGGTTTAATTAGCTCCTAATGCTCCTAATGCCTTCAGTGGGGATGGGGGCAGCCCTGCAAACCCTGCATCCTAACATCAAAGGCTGAGAGGGAAGGTCCAAGCCCAGCAGGACTGATCCGACCCCAATAGGCAGCTATTCTCTCCAAGGAACAACCCTTGTTCCCACCCACTGCAAAGCCAGGGCAAGAGTTTAGGCTCTGAATGAGATGTTAATCAGGCAATTTCCCCGCTTGCCTCCTGCCTTCATCCTCCTCTTGGTTCTCTTTTGAGCTGGTTCTCCCCTTTTTGATGATAGGGCAATGACAATTGGTAAGGCAGAAGAAGCTGCTTCTGATCACTTGTCTAACTCGATATTTGATGTGGAGAGCAGTTCCTGCCCTGTGCTCAAAAGATGACAATAAAATAAAGAATGGCAAAGCAGGATATACACAAACCTACCAGAAATCATATAATTAGGATTGATGTCAAGCTAGATTTAGGGAAAGTTACCTTCCTTCCTTCCTTCCTTTCTTTCTTTTTTTGGAGTAAAATGAATGAATGAAAGAAAGAAAGAAAGAAAGAAAGAAAGAAAGAAAGAAAGAACATACTAGGTTATTCTAGGAGCATTTTCTCCAAAATAGTAACTTTTCCAAGCTCTTTTTCAGACATCCACTGGGCAGGGTTAGCTGTTGCATCAGCATTCAAGAAGAATCTGACAAAGTCATGCATGGTAGGGCCTAAATACCCAAAGGCATTCAATCCCATATGATCTTGGAAGCTAAGCAGGGTCAGCTTTAGTTAGTTCTTGAGCAGGAGACCATGAATGAATACTTTGGTGTACTGTAGGCTATATGCCAAAGGAAGGCACCAGCAAAACCACCCTTGAATATTCTTTGCCCAAGAAAACCCTATGAAGTTCATGGGGTCACCATAAGTCAACAGGCAACTTGAAAGCGCATGCACACATGATCCAGGAGAAAGAGAGGGGTCAACAGATTGCTCAATATTTGTCAGATTGCTGCTGCTTTTCCAGTCACACACACTGGTTATTCTCAGGAGACCATTTTCCATAAAGTCATGGGCTGCAAATGTTCCACTTTACACTATTTTCAGGCCTTTGCATCTGTGCTGAATCAATATTCTTGGGCTGGATTACAACATATTGAGAAATTTAATTTTAACAGCTATTTCCAGAATAGAGAAAAGGTGTTTGATGTCCCACTGCAGTTGTCAGTTCCATTACCACTGCCAGGATATTTGTGTTATTATGAGCACGGTTTTATGAATGGTTACTGGGAGAGCCTAACATTGTTATTCTTTCAGCTTTCGCTCCTTCCCACAGAGAGAACAGCTGTCACCATTGTGTCCTGGGGCCAGAGCTCAAGAAAATGTTTCCTCGTATGACAGACAGAATGCTGCTGGCATGTCCCTGTTGTCATCTGTAGCATAATGTACATGAGGTCAGACTCCCAAATCGATGTTGTTTTTGTTGCTTTAAATTTGGAAACATGAAATATACAAATTGGTGAATGCATGCTTTGAGACATGCTTTGAGCATTTGGAAAAGTACGGAGCGCCACAATCTGAGACCTACAGCCCAAGAAAATAACTTTTCCAAGTTCTCTGTGGGTCATAGCAGGAGACAAGGAAGACTTTGGTCCAGGAAGTTCAGGAAATACATAAAATAATGGAATTTAAAATTTATGTCCTGAATCTCCCAGTACCCACATGTCCAGAAGGAAGAGGGACCCGGTTGCAGGAATAGCTTTCCATACCATCTGAACTGAGGATAACAACCACAATATCTTGACAAAATGCAGGCCTATGACTAATATCATCACCTTATCTTCCCTTTCTCCTTTAACACCTATGCCAGATGATGAAGTCAGTGGAGCTTCGAAAGCTTGCAGCATGCATATTGTACGTTTGGCCCGATAAAGGTATCACCATTGTGTGGCTTTTGGATGTTATTTTGAATTTCTTTGATGCTTGGAGCCCCCATCACTTCGGGACATTTTTGAGTAATTAAACATGGCAGTCCTAGCTACCCAAAGCTCATTACAAGGGTCCCAGTGGATCTTACTGGAACACTGCCAAGCTTCCTGAAGATGTTGGCCATTGGTGCCACATCTGAGAGAGCCACTACATCAAATCTGATCCCTTTGGAATTCTATAGTGGGTGGGAAATATTAGAAGATTATCACACGCTTAAATAAACTGGTTTACTTGATCCAGCTTAAAAATAAATGCGGGCAGCATCCAAACCCTATCGCAAGGGCTTTGCCATTGAAATTGCCACTCAGGACCATCCTGGGGCCATCCCCGCTCTTCACACAGAACTGGCTTATATAGGACTTTCCACTCTACTCCATGCATTTGAGGAAGGAAACTCAAGTCTACGAAGGCTCAGGCTACCAATTTCTCTCTTTCAGTTAATTGCAAAGGTGCTACAAGATCCCTTGTATACATGTTAATGCATGTGCATGTGCATTAGACTCAAAAGACACCTATTCCCTACTGAAAGATGGATTAACATTGAAAGAAATTGCCAAGTGGGTTAGGGAGTGAGGTGGAAGCTGAACCCTAAAGCAGGACAACGCTAGAAACTAGCATTAAGAACATGTTAAGGTTTTCTCCCAAAGGTAACAATACAGACAAGAATTTTGCTCCAGGCTGGGATACCTTTAGCAAAAAAGAAAGAAAGACTTATGTCTAAAACCCCAGGAATCCAATGCTAGTTGATATATGGTCACATAATCCTTTGCTATATACCACACTGGCTGAGGCTGATGGGACGTACAATTCAAATCATCTGTAGGGTACCGCATTTCCTATTGCTGGTGGAGAATATACACCCCAAGCTGAATAAACAGTCTGGCTTCAGATGTGGGTTAATAGGATGCTGCCCAGTCTCTCTCTCTCTCTCTTCTTTCCTTCTTCCTCTTTTCTCAGACTCTCTCTCTCTCTTTCAACCACAAACTGCGACATTTGGCAGCTCCAGCAAATCTATGTGTAGCTGGTGCAGAATTTCACAGTACAGAAGGAAACCAGCCAGTTTTGTGGGTTGGGAAAACAATCAGCAAATGGTCTAGAACTGTAATTCCAGAACTAACAGGAAGGGCAGAATGGAAGAAGGTACCTCAACTCTTCCTTCAAATAGCTTGTGTTAAAGTGATATTTTTCTCCTGCCCTCCAGCAGAAGCCCTCTTGGCTAAAGGATGCCCTAATCCTAGATGACCCTAAAGCAGGGGTCCTCAAACTACGGCCCGTGGGCCACATGCGGCCCGCCGAGGACATTTATCTGGCCTGCTGGGTGTTTTTGCCCCCGCTGTCTGTCCTGCTTAGCAGCCGACTTGTCCCAGGCCCGCAGTGCGCATGTCCGGCCCTCCAATGGTCTGAGGGACAGTGAACTGGCCCCCTGTTTAAAAAGTTTGAGGACCCCTGCCCTAAAGGCTTTCCATGGTCCAGAACCTCTTCCAATGTTTCAAGGGGGTTAACAGAGACGCCAATTCTATATTAAGTGAGCCAGGAGTCTTTAGTACAGTAGAAAGTAAGCCAAGTGAGCAAGGGACAGATTGGTTGTAGACCTTGCCCCACTAGAAAAGTCTTTTTCAAATATTAATTTCAAAATATACACTTCCCCTTTAAGCCAAGAAAGCATAAAGGAATTCTTTCCACTGAACTGTCAGCAATACGAGAATTCTCCAGGTCTCAATATCTCACTCCTGTTTGGAATTTCAAAAGCTTGTACACATGTTCACAAAGTTAGACGGCATCCAATACTCCCCCAGATACTCTTGCACTAGCTAGCCCGACAGGTATCGGAAGCAGGTCATTTCCGATGTTAGGCATACATTCAGTACATACTACATAGATAGTAAAGACAGATGAGTAACTTTGGCACCAGAGCTTGGAACAGTTTACTTTTTATTATTATTATAGCTGCCTGAATCCTCCAACCAGCATGCCCCAATAACCATGCTGGCTCTGGAGTTCTGAGATTTATTGTAAATAATTTTTCGAGGCTCTGTTCTGCATCCTTTAAAGATGTATAGTTATCCAGAAGTCTGCTGCTCTCTCATGTAGAATCACAGAATCATAAAATAATAGATTATAGAATCATAGGTTACAGAATCATAGATTACACATGGCTCATTCCTCCTACCCTTTCTCTCTCCTGTGCCTGGAACCAGTTCCCAAAAATTACAGGGGTGTCTACTCTCTTCCATCCTTCGGATCCCTCCTCAAAACTGACCTTCTCCGCGAAACCATTGGTACAGCACTTTAACATCCAATATCTTATTTTTACTAATCTTATACGTGTCAGGGTTGGGAACTCTACTACCCTCCAGATGTTGCAGACTACAAACCACAGCAATCCTCCTCAGCATAGTCAATGAGGAGGAATACTGGGAATGGCAGTCCATTGACATCTTAAGGGCCACATGATTCCCATCCCAGACATAGATAAAATAACTATCCATTCTTACTTCATTTGCCTCTGCTTTACTTCTGTCAAAATGTTAGAATATAACTATGGTATATGCATCTGAGGAAGTAGACTGAAGTCTACGAAAGCTCATGCTGCCAACTTATTTATTTCAGTTAGTCTCAAAGGTGCTACAAGATCTCTCTCTATACTGTTAGAATATATGTTTCTGGAGGCAGGGACCTATTCTTTCTTTCTCTCTCTCTCTCTGCACATCAACCACAACATAAATAATAATAATATAGTAGTAATTCCTCACTTTTAAAAATGGCATGCCCTGAATGAAAGCCTACTTTCTAGATAGATAATGATGCCACTCTTTCAAGGGCTCTTGGTGGCAGACCTTGACTTGCCTACAGACAGCCTTCTTTCCGTTTCCTTTAAAATTCCTAAAGAGATTAAATTCAACCAAGCAGAAGCTTCTGAATTTGACTTTTATTCAGTTTTAATTCAGTGTCAAAAGCTAAGACATGTGCAAGGTCGACTCTCACACAGTCATCCTAGCATGGCAGCAAAAAGTTAGGAGCTGCAGATTCCTCCTAGGAGAGCCTGAGCGCACTTGGGTTCAGCAGTTCCCATATCTTCAATTGCCACATGTTGACTGGTCCTTTCCACACTTTCTCAAAGATGGCAGGCTTTCATTGGGGAGGGAGATCACAATTTGGAAAGGAGTCATGCGCTTTCCAGGGACACTCTGGGAAGCACCCTTGACATTTCTGCGTGGGATTTTGTGCCCACTGGCATTATTTTGCATCTACGATTATTTCATAGCTTCATGGCTACGGTTGAATCTGCACTGTGGAAATGATGCCGTTTGACACCGCTTTCTTACTGCCATGGCTCAAATGCTATGGAATCCAGGGAGGTGTAGTTTGTGAGCTACGTAGCCTTCTCCATCAGAGAACTCTGGTTCCACAACAAACTACAAATCCCAGGATTCCATAGCATGGAGTTAAAGCAGTGTCAAACTGGATTATTTATGCAGTGCAAATTAGACCTACATTACAGGAGGAGAGGGCAAACATAGTGCTTGCCTAGTGGAATTAGCCTGTCCATACATAAATATATTGTATTCTTGTAAGGCATGATTCCCATGGTGGTGCTGTCCAGATCAGCTGGGTACGAACACCTTCCATCATCCTCAGCCAATATATCAAATGTCTAGGAATGAGAAAACATATCCAGGGGTAGCTGTGTTGGCCATATATCAAAATGCAGTATCATCCAAAATCCACCAAACAGTGATACCTTTATTGTCCATCAAAATCCACCAAACAGTGATACCAACCAAAATGCACATCATACACGTTGCAAGCTGTGAAAGTTCCAGTGGCTTCTTTATCAGACAAATTATGCATGTATGTATGCGTGTATGGAAACGATATATGATTTTAAACACCTTTGCCTGATGAAGAAGCCAGTGGAGCTTCAAAAGCTTGCAACATGTATACTGTGCATTTTGGTTGACCCGATGGAGGTATTAGACTGTTTTGTGGATTTTGGATAATACTGTCCTTTGGAATGAGAGGGTTGGTGGTCCAAACACAGCTGGATTGTACCTATATGATGTATGCTTCTCCAATATTTTTTTTTAAAAAATAAAATTAATTCAGCATTAACAAAAATACTTAGTCTAAAACCCATAAATTATATCACAGCAGCAGTAGCTGTAGCAAGAATTCACCCAAGACTTGGCTGAACAGGTACATTTTCACCAACCTTTTAATTAATAGTGTGTGTCAGAGATTGAGAGAGACAGAAAGAGAGAGAGAGAGAGAGAAGGGGGGAAGAAAACAAACAAGTTTTCACCAACCTTTTAATTACCTGTTTGTGTCTGTGCTTTAAGAGACACAAGTTTCAAGCTGTTACGAAAGAGAAGGGATTGCAATGAGTGTCTGGCTGGTTGTGTCCTTTAGGGCATACAGGGTACAACTCAGGCTGCATCCACACTGCAGAAATAATCCAGTTTGACACCACTTTAACTGCCATGGCTCAATGCTATGGAATTCTGGGAATGTCATAACAATTAAGACAAGGGTTACCAAGAAGCCGGACATCCTGTACTGCAAGGAACAGCTCCTCTTAACACATGTGTCGATGGTCTGTGAAGACCAATCTTCCTCTTCTTTTAATTTGTTATTTTTCTTCTTTTAATTAGTATTTTATTTGTTGTTCACTTTATATTGTTATTGTTGTTAGTTTGCTTCTTTTTTATGATGGGGGGGTTGGGGTAGGGGATTATTTAGAAATGTGGATTTTAATTGTATATTGTATTTTATTGTTATTCTTATTTGTTATAACCCGCCTTGATCTGCTGGGAGAGGTGGGCTATAAATAAAATTTATTATTATTATTATTAATTGCCATATTTAAAGAAAACTTGCTGAAGAACTTTGAGGAACAGTGGGATTAAGTACTGTATATCTATATCTATATATACTCATGTATAAGTCTAGAAATTTTAGCCAAAAAATTGGCCCAGAAAACCAGAGTTGACTTATCCATGGGTCAATATTAGTACTACACTTTCATACTTTTTTTTTTGAAGGAACTCTGGTGAAAGGCAAGAATATAATCTGTCCTGGAAGCACTGATTCCCTCTCTACTCTCTCATCCATCCAGCCTTTAGTAGCAATACAAACAGTTATACAAACAACAGGGATTTTGTAAGTTGTCTGGCATCATTTTCCTTTGCTTCATCCTTTCGATTGTTTGTTACATGTCCCTAAATTTTACCCTCGACCTATCTATGGATCATATCAAAATCCATATTTTTGGCCCCTAAACCTGGCATCGACTTATACATGAAGTTGACTTATAGTCGAGTATATAAGGCATAAAATACTGGAAAGAGATGGGAGAGAAGATTATTATACAGTGGGCTCTTGCCATCCGCGGCTTGCCATCCACAGATCTGAGCATCCGCAGATGGCAAGCCCCATTGTTTTCAATGGTGGCGCATGCACATAGCCATGCTAGCAGCAGTGTGCATCTCGGGCCACTATTGAGGAAAACGGGGCTTATCCCACGTTTTTTCTTATCCACGGGGGGGGGGGGGGGGGGGGTCTGGAACAGATCCCCCATGGATACGAAGGGCGAAATGTAATACTTTAGTTTACCAAATTCAATACTTCTGTAAAAACAAATAGATAAGAAGATTTATGACAAGCAGTAGAGATATGATTTATGCAGTTAGAAAGAGGTTTGATAGAGATAAAATTTAAAGAAGAAGCATGTCTTGGTAAGTGAGGGTTATGATAAAGGGAAGACTCAACCAAGTGATATAAACATTTTCCCTCCCTACTTTTATGCCTTTTTTCTACTTCTTTTCTGTTAATATTTTCTTTGGTGTAATAAAAAATTAAGAATTAATTTTTTAAAAAAGACCAGTCTTCATGTCCCTTGAACCTTCATTCACTCCCTTTGGGTAGTCTTGCTCTGAATGGAATGTTAAATGTTAAAAATAACATTTTTACCTTTTATCTTTTAAATTGTATTTTAGTCTTTTAACATGTAACCTGTTTTAATATGGTAATCATTTAATTCTATTTTAATGTACTATTATTGTATGCTTTTAATTGTACTCCTTTTTAATGTTGTGAGCTGCCCTGAGTCCCAGTTTTGGGAAAAGAGGGGGGATATAAGTAAATATGATAATGATAATGATAATGGAATGCGAAGCATCCATACGTATTTAAACAATAAAGCGCTCATCTAGGTAAATAGAAGCAGTAGGAAGGCAATAAACTAGAAAGACTCTGCCGATCCCAGATGTAGGAACAGTACAGCTGGGTCTCTTAGATCAGATGAAGCAAAGCCAAATTAATCTGCAAGTGATTTTATCAATTTTCCAAAACAATAGACATGGTGACACAGACAAACACATACAGGAGGCAAAGGAAAATGCTGTACATATTATGCAAGAGAGAATCAATCTGTGGTCAACAGTTTAAAGTTGGGAGCAAACATTTCAGCAAGTTGGAGTCTAGTTATTTTGGAGGCAGCTGAGACACGAAATTTCTTTCCTATTGCGGGTGTCAGACCACCATCTCAAAGCTAGGAAAGTTGTGCTGCCATCAATTGCTCCAGTGTTGAATAACCAATGTGTCTTTCTTGCCTATTTATATTTTTGCATACAAATTTTGACTTCCCTCCTTCTTTTCCAAAGTGATTGATTTACAAAACTGAAAAAGCATAAAAAAACATATAGCCAATCTTTAAAGTACATTTGTTGTTGCTGGGTGCCTTCGAGTCATTGCCAACTTATGGCATCCCAAAGCGAACCTATCATGGTTTCTTCAGAGGAGGTTTTGGCATTGCCATCCTCTGAGGCTGAGAGCATGTGACTTGCCCAGGGTCACCCAGTGGATTTCCATGGCCGAGCATGGATTTGAACCCTGTTTTCCAGAGCCCTAGCCCAACACGCAAACCACTACACCATGTAAAGTAAATGTAAAGTACATTTACAACAAACCAAATGTAGCAGTCAAGGGAAAAACAAAAAGAGGCAGAACTATTTGTAACTATCAACAAAATACACCAAGTGTCATGGGCTTGAGAGAAATGGCCTTTTAGGCTCTTGTCTGCTGTTTCATTTATATGCATGAAACACATGCTATTTCATGTTTATGCATGAATGGCTCTAACACTATAGTAGACCATGGGAAAAACAGAATTTCCAAGTCCTCAGTGTACTGCTACATTGAGCAACTTTTACGCCCTGGGAAAGTTACAAAACTTCAGTGCCAACAGCCTGGCATAAAGGTCAACTACTGTTCTTCTCTTCCAGGTTGTACTTCAAGTAATTACTGCTTCCAAAAGGCCAGGTAAATCATTGTCTCCATGCTGTTGAACTCTAGTAAAGAATTACCTATAATGAGATTTCAATGGCTTGTCAAGTTCCGACAAAAGAACATTACTGTCAGCCACTTTGGGGGAGTCACTGAGCTGCAGAGGGAGCTCAGAAAAAGTAGCGAGGGTGAGAGTATGTAGCAAAGTATAAAGAGTAGAAAGGAAGGAGAAAGATAGTGAAGATGATTTAGTTCAGAAGAACGAAAGGGAAGACGGTTTAAGAAGGAAACAACAAGCTGGATAGTTTGGCGTGACGGACGAGTGTGAGAAGAAAGAAAGAAGAGGACGGGGAAATGGTAGAGGGGGTTAAAGTAGGAATGGAAGAGAACATAAAGATATAGAAGGAACTATAACAATATGATTATCGAAATAATGGATTAATGAATTATTGTGATGAAATAAGATACTTGTTCCCATCTTGTCATGTCTGGATATACGGAGAATTTATGGTACGATGGTTGGATACAGTAAGAATAGAGAGCAATAATTGTTTAATGTGCACCGAGAAGTATGAATCATGTATTGATTGAATGTGTATTTTAAATTTTAACCAATAAAAATTAAAAGAAAAAGAAAAAGTAGCAAGGTACAAGATAGGCAGTATGTTCTTGGCCTTCCCTTCTCGCACGTCAACACTAAGCCAGAAATGGGCAGTTGTTTCCTCGGCTTTTTCAGTCCGGGGTGTGCTGGGAACTGTCCAGCAAAAAAGCACCGGAGATCAGTGCTGAATCATAACCCCCAGGACACTGCGGAAGGCTATGCCAGTAGATCTGTCCCCTTTAACCAGGCTGGAGAGGAGATGCTTTCCACCGTCTCTTGTCAGAGGAGGTCAAACTGTGGTTTTGCAGGAACCGCATCTGGCTCATGACCAGCTTAAGTGCGCTTCCCTGGCAGTTAAAGAAACAATCTGATTCATTCTTGTCTGCTTTGCATCCCTTCTCCTAGACTCCCACAGCAGAGAGGTAGCCATGTTTTGAAAGCAACTTCAGAAGTCATTGCCCCATCTTCTGTGACCCATTGCGTACACCAGAGACGTGGCTTCCTCCCTTGCTGCCATGTTCAGAGCATGGAAACATTACATGCCACTTAGAGTTTGGAAATGCTACTTTTTAAATATAGAGCTCCAAGAATTCCCCAGGTAGTAGCCATGTGGGGATTCTGGGAGTTGTAGTACAAAAGAGCAGCCTTCCCAGCTTCTGCCTCTACCCTGTGAGATTCCCTCCCCAGAAATATATAGCTGTCCTTGGCAACCATAGAATGGCGTTCAAGAGGGCTCTGAAACTCTACTTGGGTCTTTTCCCCTGGATTTTTTTTACTGGAAATGGTTTCTTGTAGTTGCTGCTGTTTTTACCTTAAATCTTCTAGGCTTGTCTACGTTCTATTGGATTTTACTAAGGAGTAAAGAGAGAAGAGAAAGGAGGACGAGCAGATTGTATCATAGATCTCCACTGTTACAGTCAGCCTCCCATATCCACAGATTCTTTATCCACAGATTCAAGCATTCACAGTTTGGAAATATTTTTTTAAAAATATAAATTCCAAAAAGCAAACCTCAATTTTGCCATTTTATGTAAGGGGCACCATTTCACTATGCCGTCATATTTAATGGGAATTGAACATCCACAGATTTTGTTATCCAAAGGGGGTGGTGGTGGTCCTCGAACCACATTCCAGTGGTTACAAAGTGCCCAGTGTACATCTACCTCAACCTCGAGAAATGAATGATTGTGCAAAACACTGTGGACATTCCAGAAGCTGCAATTTAGTATGGAGAGACCACAAGCATGGTGAGTGGACATCAGGGACATGTGGCTCTCTTGCCATGCTCTCCAGAGCATGGTGAGGTCTCTCCTCTTTTGGCCTAAAGAGTAAAGACATACAACTGTGCACTCAAGTGAGAATCGTCCAAGCTATTTTGTTCTCTATCACCATGTACGGATGTGAGAGTTGGACAATGGAGAAACAGAAAACAGGAAAAAAAAATCAACTCATTCAAAATGTGATGCTGAAGAAGAGTGCTGAGAATATCATGGGCAGCCAATAAGACAAACTAATGGGTCCTTCAACAGATCAAGCCTGAAATGTCCTTGGAAGCCAAGATGATCAAAGTGAGACTGTCATATTTTGGCCACATCATGAGAAGGCATGATTCACTAGAAAAGACATTAATGCTGGGAAAAGTAGAGGTTAGCAGAAAGAGAGGAAGGCCACACATCAGATGGATAGACTTAGGGCCTTTGCAGACTGCCAGAAATAGTGCACATTAAATTGAGGCACTGCCCTGGCTCAGTGCTAGGGAGTCATGGGAATTGTATTTTTTTCTGAGACATTGAGCCTTCTCTGTCAGAGAGCTCTGGTTCCACAATAAATTACAGTTCCCATGACTCCCTAGCACTGAGCCAGGGCAGTGCCTCAATTTAATGTGCACTATTTCTGGCAGTCTGCAAAAGCCCTTAGTCAGGAAGGACATGGGTTTGTAGGACCTAAGCAGAATAGGGAGGTATTGGAGATGTCTTCTCCACAGGATCACAACTTGAGGGCAGTTAACAACAACAAGCCATCAACACTTAACCATCTGAGTTCTCTGTTTGGGAATGATGGACCCACCCTTTCTCCAAGGAACTGGGGATGACAGGTTTAGCTCTCCCTCTGCCTATCTCATCCTTGCAACAGTTATTTGAGGTTGCTTAGGCTAAGGGATAGTGATGGTCCCCAGAACCACCCAGTGAGCTTTTTATAGCTGAACAGGAATTTGAACCAAGATTTCCACTGTCCCGACTCAAGTATTCTGCCCACGATATCACACTGTGCCTGGTGGAACAAGATCAGAAGTTATGACAAAACGTTTGCTAAAACTGAAGAAACTTTTTTAAAAATATGCTTCTCTGCCTGAATTGTGTAAGAAATGTTATGTGGAAAGTGGTCCCCAAGGATAAGCAAGCAAGGAAGCAGCATTTTTCTGAGGGGTATCCTTACCGGGAGATGGGGCAGGCACTTTTACCTCCAGAGTAGCGACATGACCCTCAAGGAGGTCAATGTATATCCCTTCTGCTCTCTCCTGTTTTCTCGCTCTTTTGGTTGAGTCATGCTAAGTCAATATTTTCTCTGTTAACAAAGCAGTGGCATTTTTTGGAATCCCTCCGTCGAAGGGTGATGAATCAGCAACAGACATTGAGGCCTTGGGGCCCAAATAATTCCTGCTGTTTTGATTCCCACTCCTGTTTATATTACCCAGGTCTTGGCCACCGATCCAACAGATGGGGGCCAACAGTTCAGCACTGCCAACATGCAGCATAAGCTTAAACCATCTCTGGCTGTATTTTCTTCGGGTGGGGCTTTGAAAGAGGTCTAGGTACACATCTAAGGGCCTACATAAACACTGGTGTGTAACCAAATCCCAGAGACCTTTTGGAAGAAGCAGGCGGTATTCTAAGAGGAAAATGGCTTTCAGAGGGAATTATTTACAAAGAAGAAGTGGTTGTGGTGGTAGTGATTTGTGCTTTAACCCGTTTTGTAGTGGAGCCAGCACTTGTAGACTCAAAGTGCTAGGACTTTTTCATGAACAGAGCATAATATGTTACAGTTCAGTACAGTATTCCAGGTGAGATCTAACTATTCTGCTTTGGCAGAATTCAAAGATATCGCTGTGTTCGTCTGGAAAATCAGTATGCCACGGGATCTTGTAACACCTTTGAGACTAACTGAAAGAAAGAAGTTGGCAGCATGAGCTTTTGTAGACTTCAGTCTACTTCTTCAGATGCATGTTTTTGGAGTGGAGACTCCAGAGACAGACCTATATGTCACTTGTGTGCGATCACTTCAATTCAAATTCAAAACCTATAGGTATGGAGATGATTTGGCAAGTGCCGTTTTAACAACAGTGATTGGGTGGTCATTGGGTGATTGACTACCCAATCACGGTTGTTAAAACGGCACTTGCCAAATCATCTCCGTACCCATAGGTTTTGAATTTGAATTGAAGTTCTCACACACAGATGACTTATGTAGGTCTGTGTCTGGATTCTCTACTCCAAAAACATGCATCTGAAGAAGTAGGCTACAAAAGCTCATGCTACCAGCTTCTTTCTTTCAGTTAGGGGGGTTGCAGACTGCCAGAAATAGTGTGAATTCAGTCCACTTTTAGGGTTAGGGTTAGAGTTAGGGAACCATGGGAACTGTATTTTATTGTGGCATCAGAGTTGTCTGACAGAGAAGGCTCAATGTCTCAGAAAAATAACAGTTCCCATGATTCCCTAGCACTAACCCTAACCCTAAAAGTGGACTGAATTCACACTATTTCTGGCAGTCTGCAACCCCTCTTAGTCTCAAAGATGCTACAAGATCCCTTTGTATTCTGCTTTGGTGAGACCTCACCTGGAATACTGTGTTCTGTTCTGGGCACCACACTTCAAGAAAGATATCGACAAGCTGGATTATGTTCAAAAGAGGGTGACCAAATTGGTGAAGGAACCAAGCCCTATGAGGAACATCTTAGGGAGCATTGAGAAGAGAAGACTTGATGTAAATATGATGGCCATATTTACATATCTGAAGGGATGTCACATAGAGGATGGAGCAGGCTTGTTTTTTGCTGCTCCAGATCTTAGAACACACACACACACAAATTGCAAGGAAAGGGATTCCACCTAAACATTAGGAAAAACTTCTTTACTGCCAAGAGCTATTCAGAATTGGGATGGATTGCCTTGGAGGATGCTGGACTCTCCTTCTTTGGAGACTTTTAAACAAAGGTTGAATGGCACTTTCTCAGGAGTGCTTTGGTTTTGTATTCTTGCATGGCAAGGAATGACCCTGGAAAAGATGACCCTTCTGATCCCTTCCTACCCTCCAATTCGATTATTTTACCTGCTTCCACCCCTGTCCCCAGGCTTTCCTCTTTCCTCTCTGCTTAACCAGCAACTGTCATGGAAAACTGGCTTTTCCCAGCAACACTATACTGGTCAGAGCTATCTCTGTTAAAAATCAAAGTATTTTGGGATGGACTGGTCTTGATGGCTTTCTCGTACTCCCGATTGTAGTACTCCCGATTATAGAGACATATATAGATATTGATTAACTACCTGTATCTTTCACCTCTCTTTAGGGTAGGGCTATGGGGATTGTCATGATGAGAACCTGCACTTAAAATTTTACTGCTACAATATTAGTTCTGAACCTTTTCCCCTGCCCTCTCTACACCCTTCACTTCAGCCCCATGGGACTCCTAGCCTATACTTACAGATAGCTGTTTGGATCTCTTGAAGCAGCAGGTGCAGAAGGAGCATATGCTCTTCCATCACTTCTGTGCTTTAAATGGCTTCTCCCCAAAGGCCCTTTCTGTGTTTTTCTTTATAAAGACCCTTACAGTTTCATTGCACACAGATGTGCATTATGGCCACGAGCCATGAAATCCTTATACATATACATGCAAAGCAATGATGAGGAGAATTTGGCTCGACTCACATTTTAATGCAAACTTATCAAGTCCACGCTGACCAAACTTGTACGTGAACCAGAATGCCGTTGCATTTCAAAATTTGTAGCTAGGCTTTCTGCATTATGATCAAGTTTCAACATGAAAAAACTATGCACAATGTGCATATATTAGACAAAGGTGTGCTCAAGACTACTTTATACTATGTAGGAAAGGTGTTCAGGGATGGGTGAGAAATTTCCTTGGTTTGTTTTTTTTTTTAAATAAGAACTTTCCAAAATTCATAGATTTCTTCATAAAGCATGACAGAAACAATGCAGTTGGCCCTCTTTATCTACAGATTTTTATCAATTTCAAGCATCTACAGCTTGAAAATTTAAAAACATATACATTCTAAGAAGCAAACCTTGATTTTTCCATTTTATATAAGGGACACCATTTCAGTATGCTATATATATAATGGGACTTGTCCACATATTTTGTTATACATGGGGGGTCCTGGAACCAAACCCCAGCAGATACCAAGGGCCCACTGTATCAGCGGCTTTTTATAAAAGTGCATATTAGAGAAACTGGAACTGACAGTTTCAGTGGCCTATCCAACCAGAGATCTCAGAATGCTTAGCTCTTAAAATCTGGGCTTGGATCTATCTCTATTCAGCCATGTTTGTGATGATGAATTAACGTTGGCATCCCTCTCCCCCCAGTAGGTTCTTCATCTTTCCCAGCTAGAAACGGAACCGGATCCTCTGCATACTGGGAATACCTGTCCTATTGAATATGGCTAGTTCAGATCTTTCAGAGTGGGTCATTTTATAAGAGCTTAGCAGAAGTTGCAAATTTCTTTATAAAGACGAGGGAAAGAACTCAACTTTTTTGAGAATGAGGGAAGGCAAAACTGACCGATTAGTCCATCCTTACCAAAAAGATTCTAGAGTCCAAAGAAAACTGGGCACTCATATACGGACTATTAAGCCAGTGTGGTGTATTGCTTTGAACATTAGACTACAACTTTGGGGACCAGGGTTCAAATCCTGGCTCGACTAAGGAAGCCCATTGGGTGATTTTGGGCAAGTCACACTCTCTCAGCCTCAGAGGATGGCAGTGGCAAACTCCCTCTGAAGAAACTTAACCACGAATACCCCATGATAGGATCACCTTAGGGTTGCCATAAGTCAGAGATGACTTGAAGGCACACAGCAACAATAACAACAAATACTGACTATAGAAGCTGAGTCCTGAAATAAATAACATTACAACAAAGAATCTAATGTAGACACAAGAAACTGGTTATCTTGTCTTAGTTATAATTCAGACACCACCACCACCACGCACACTTTTTGTCCTTCATGCTGATATGGAAATCTCCCATCAGCAGGAACTTATAGGTCTACTTCTACTCAACTAGTGATATCAATCTATTTGGGGGAACACATGTTAATGGAAAAAAATCTGCATCACATGTGACTGTCTAAAAGTTTTAACAAGGCAGAGATCAGCTATACAAACTGTTATTCTTTTATTTCTTTGAGCCTTCCCATGTGCAACTTTCTTTGCAGCACAGGCTGCTGCCACATTGCAGAATGAATGCAGTTTGACACCTCTTTAACTGTCATGACTCCATCCTATGAAATCCTAGGACTTGTAGTTTGTTATAGCACCACATCTCTCTAAGAGAGAAGGCTAAATATCTCATAAAACTACAAATACCAGAATTCCATAGCTATGACAGTTAAAATAGTGTCAAACTGCATTCATTCTGTAGTGTAGATTCAGGCAAAAAATGCACTAGTTTTAGTTGCATGGAATGTAATAACAAGTTTGCAGACCTGCATTATTTTATCCTGTGTTCAATGAGTCTACTGTAGATGGGACTAGTAACTGGATCTAGGCGAAGGCCTACTCAGATGTCACTAATATTTGCATTTTCCTAATATATGCCATTCAACACGGTGATAGGTAGGGCTGATGGTCCAAAAATGCTGTTGTCTAAGCAAATAACTTTCCCCAGCTCTGCATCTGAAGTGGAGCAACTCTATTACAAAATTCAATAAAAATGCACATTTTGGAACAACACAATTTGAAAGCATGAATTTCAGTAAGTTCATAGTAAAATCTGGACTTAGACATGGTGGGTTTAAAACATTACAATAAATAAACCTTCACCTTAAGAACAAAGTAAGACTGAAGCAGGACGTGCCTGTTTGAAATTTCATCCTATTTGTAAGCACCATGCTAAAAGATGCCCTTAGTACTGTCTGTTTTTACTTGGGAGTTAGATCTGACACATTTTTCTAGTATGTACAGCCTTTGTGAATGAAGGAAATGATAGGATTTGAGAGTTTGAGGGGGAGGGTTTGCAACCACAGAAGATGTGTAAATCTGAGATATCTAAATTTGAAAAAATGTTCTTTGTAGACCACTGGGAAACACATACACAGACACACCGTCCCATCAATAGTTCGAAACATATTTGTCAGGGCATGTCACTGGACCTCATGGAAAAGGCATCTGGTTTGTCCATTCCTGGGTTATTAATCCTTGGTATGCTTAATGTATAGCAGATGCACCTAGTTTTTTCCGTATCTCTACTCACTGGGCGAACATGGACACCCTGCATCCCTTTACAGTTTCTCTGTCCTACCCACTCCCCTTTCCACAATCATACTGGGAATCCTGGTCCTCCACGAGTGAAACTGGCCACATCAATCAGAGCTGGGCCAGGAATTTGGGCTCGGAGCCCAGAACGCAGGTCTCATTATTATTTTTAATGGCTGGAAATGGAAATCAGAAACAAGAGACTGGGTCAGGCAGCAGTTCAACTGCAACAGAATTGGCTTTCTCTCCCTGTTTTGTTACACTCCTACTCCCTTGAACAGATTTTATAAATGCGAAAAACTTATTTCACTGTACTGTTAAGCAGTCAAAAGGCCAGATTCCCCCACCACCATCACAACACATACACATACACACACTTACTTCTCCAGGATTTCTTCACTGCTGCTACACTTTCTCGGAAATGGACGGGAAGACACAGGCTGCTTCTGCACTGCAGAAATAATCCAGTTTGTCTATAACAGCAGTGCAAGTGATGACAGCCAAAAGAGATTCCAAATGGAGAAGGCAGTTCGGTGACCTCCATCCATTCCAGTGGGTCAGGATTATGTCCTGCAAGACCACTTTGAATAACTTAAAAATGTGATAGTCACAGCCATCCCTTTTTCTTCCTAAGCAGCTGGGGAGGAAAGTTCAGTTTGCGGAGGATTTTCACATCTATCTTCTCCGCATGTTGCCCTTGGGAATGCCTTATTTGGAGTTGATACAGATGAAGCTAAATAAATAAATGAAGTGGCACTTTCTCCTGCAGGGTACTCCCATACTCCCCCCACAACACACACGGCATGTAGAATATTAATTTATAAAGAACAACAGTTGACGCGAATTAAATTGCTCTCTGAATGATGGCAGACTCCACTTTAGGGGGACGAGGAGACAATGAAGATCAACTCTTGTATCTTCCAAGAGACACAGCCATTGCCAGCAAGGCACTTAGCCCCCATTTTAGATATTTAAGTGGGGCCTCAAATATGAGAGCAGGACATCAGGTGCAAGGGGGAGGTTGAGAGGATCCAAGGTCTTTAATGGAGAATTAAGTGCTGCCTTTGTGTAGAAAACACCATGACGTCTCTTGGACGTGGAACTCTTCATTAGGGATATAAATCTTTGCCTACTTCATAAATCACAAAGAAGGTCAATATATATATATATATATATATATATATATATATATATATATATATCAGAATGCTTCTTACTGCTGGACAAAATTACAAGGGTCCATGCACATTTCAAAATGATTGTCCACATTTCAGGATCTTTCTCTCTTTTTTTGCAAATTTGTGGGTTTTGATACAAAATATAACACCCAGAAATTATGGTCATATGTCCCCTCTCCTTGCCCAGTATTGTACTTTGAATTGCATGTAAGGAAGGGAGGATAAAAATGCAACAAAAGTCTAATGATACAGAGTCACATTTTCCTTGTTTTCTCATAGGATGCCTCTAGCCCATTCCAGCACCAGGGACAGGCTTTCCCTTGGCTGAGATTCGCTTTCAGCTCTGTCTCCTTTACATGTTGAGCCCGGCACCAACTATGAAATGTTTCTGTCTTCATCAGACAAGCAGAATAAGCCAAGAGCTCTGGACATAGATAAACCAATCCATGTGTCATTGGGACATAAACAAACAAAAAACCACACGTACACAAAATAGACAAATATTTAAAAATAAGGTGACGGAGAATCCCACAAACAACAAGTAGTGGAAACAAGCCCAGGAGAAGGATAGCATGCGAGAAGGTCACAAGATGAATCCCTGGCTTCTCCAGTTAAATGGTTTTCGGGTAATCATGAGAAGAAGAAGAAACCCTGCCTAATATTGGGAATGGAAGGGAACAAGTTTTTCACAAAGAACTATGCACCTATAGGGGCAATATTAGTAAAAACAAATCCACAGCAGTTACATGATGCACCGCCTCCTTCTTTTGTTCCATCTGTCTCTTCCTTACGCAGACTTAAACTCTCCAGCTGACTTCATTTCCTCCTTTTCTCATTCTTGATATCTGTTTCCGGCACATGAACTAATCTTATCTCTCTATCTCCAGATGCAGTTCTTATATTAAACTTTTCCCCTATTACTTAGGGGTCATTGCTATGGATTCCAAGGACCAGCTTTCACACATTCTCAGAACTGGAGACCTTGGACAGCTACTGGCAGCTGGAGTAAAGAAAATTCAGATGAGATGTGTAAGGCTAGGACACTACACTAGCATAATGGTCTGTTATGCTAGTGTGGTGAACTTAGTGAATGGTTGAGCAGTGGCTCCAAGGGAAGGCAGAAACGTCTGTCATCTTCAGAAGAAGAAGGAACAAGAGTAATAGTGTCAGTCCTTGGAGAATTTCAGGTGACCTTGGAAGATTCAGCTCATGCAATGGGCCCTGCCAATTCTCAGAGCAGGCATGTGGTGGTGAGGGGAACAGAAACAGTGGTTTGCATGCATGACAAGATGACTTGGGACATGTGCTGCCTCCCTCATGCAAAAATCCATAATGTAACAAAGAAGACAACAAGACTCGCCAAGCCAGTTGACCATTACGCCTTCCTTTTGGTTCATGTGGGCACCAATGACACTGCAAGGCATAGCCTTCAGAATATCATAAGGGATTATGAGGCTCTGGGTAGGAGGATGAAGGACGTGGATGGACAGGTTGTCACTTCATCACTCCTTCCAGTTGAAGGACACTTCTCCCAGGAAGGGAAAGAAGAAGAGTGGAGGTGAAAAACTGGTTCAGAGGAAGGATTTGGCTTCTTGGACCTGGATTGCGATTTCATGAAAATGGCAAATAATGGGTTGCACCTCTCAGCAGTTAGCAGGAATGATTTTGCTAGGAGTCTCAAAAACCTATTAGGAGAATTTTGAGAGAGGAAGACAGTATTCTTGAAGGGCAGGAATTCATCAGCCTGAATGTTATATAGAGAATTGGATGAATAATACAACAGTAGGTGGAGGCAAAACCCTTAAATAAGCAGCTAGTGGGGAATGGTCCATGGTTTAGAATAGTCTCTAAACTAATGCACAGAGCATGGAAATAAACAATATGAATTTGAACTCTTAACACAACAAAGCAAATATAATATAATAGGCATCACTGAAATCTGGTGGGATGAGTCTCATGATTGGAATGTAGTAATAGAGGGGAATGACCTATTTCAAAGAAATAGACCAAACAGGAAGGGAGGAGGACTAGCATTATATGTCAAGGATGTTTACACCTGTGAAGAGATCCATGACTTAAATCTTGGAAGCCAAATTGGGTAAAACCTTTGTGGGGAGAGGGGAGAAGAACAACAAAGATGTCATTATGGGAGGTCTACAACACACAGCCAAGACAGACTGTGGACTTGGATTATGCCTTCCTGGAACAGATGACCGCACATTCACAAAGATAGAGGTAATGGGGGATTTCAGCTATACTGATACTTGTTGGAAGTCAAATTCTGCCCAGAATATAAGGTCCAACAAATTGCTCACTTGTCTTACAGACAATTTCATTGTCCAGAAGGTAGAAGAGGCAACAAGGGGGTTGGGTATTTTGGATCTGATCCTAACCAACAGTGAATACCTGGTTAATGGGATGGAAGTGGTGGGATCCCTAGATAGGAGTGACCATTTTCTCCTGGAGTTTGTTATACAGGGGGAAGCAAGCTTAGCCAGATACACTTTAAAGACTTTAAGAATGTTGATTTCACTAAATTTAGAGAAATACTGGGTGTGATCCTGTGGTCATGAATATTAATAGAGAAAAGGGTTCATTAGGGATAGGAGTTTCTTAAGAGTGAGAAACCGAAAGTACAATTTCAAAAAGTTCCAATGAGGAGGAAAAATAGGAGGTGTCTTAAAGAAACCAGGATAGATGTCCAAAGAATTTTCAACAGAGCTAAGATTTTAAAGGGACATGTTCAAGAAGTGGAAAAAAAGGAGGAAATCGCCAAAGAGAAAACCATGCCTTATGAGGAGTGTCTTAGGGTGCTGGCTATGTTTAGCCTGGAGAAGAGAAGGTTGAGACATGATATGATAGCCTTGTCTAAATATTTGAAGGGATGTCATAGTGAGGCTGGAGCAGAATAGGACATGGAGCAATGGATTCAAACTACAGGAAACAAGAATCCACTTTCTAATGGTAAGAGCTATTTGACAGTGAAATACACTGGCTTGGGATGTCTCCTTCTGTTTTTTTAAACAGAGGCTGGGTGGCCATCTGTTGGAAGTGTTTTGATTGTGTATTCCCACATGGCAAGCATTTGAACTGGATGGCCTGATGGCCTTCCTTCCAATTCTATGTTAGCACATGCAACAATCTAAGGGGCTATGAAGAGGGGCAGGAAAAGGTGACCTGGTTGCCTTTTCCCTAAGCTGCAGCAGCCGCACTGCCTGCCCTGAGGTTGCCCTAAATGGGGATGGAGCAACCGCACTGGGGGGAGTCAATGCAGCTTTTCCGAAGCTGTATTGAAGCCCCAGCAACCACACTGCCAGCCCCAAGGATGGGAAACAAAGCAAATGCATGGGCCAGCAGTGGCTGCTTTAATTTTTTTTGTTCTCAAACGCATGTGCATGTGTGCAGGAACATCTCTCCACACCTGTGCATCTGTGCAAGAAAACATCCCTGTGCACCTGTACAGGACCTATTATAGGCTGGTATACAGTCTGTCACTCTCTGTGTACAAAGGTGACTGAAGTTTGGTATCCCTGTGCACCTCCACAGGACCTGTCATACACCCACAGATCATGCAAGGATTCGCTGACCTCCGCTTCCCCCCAAGGAGTGGCTGCAATAGACAGGTGCCACTCTCTGATTGTGCCACCCTTGGGGTGAAGGAACGGGTTTGTCAACTGAAAAGACAGTCCATCGTCCTTCACAAAGCATGTCTCACACAGATCAGGGGGAAGGGGAGAGGTACATGCAAGGGAGGTTTGTGTGGACAGACATGATACATGCAGCTGGTGGTCATGCAAGGGACATGGTGAACAGGACACACGGACAAACGTTACTCCAGGAGGCCCCCCCCCCCATCATGCCAGGAAGTGGTGTGCAGGTCTTATAAACACCTGCACAGAAGAGGTCACAAAAGCCTCTTTCATGCAAACTGCTGTGCATGCTGACAGCAAGCGTACATCCAACAGAATGCATTTATTGTCATAACAGAGAACAGTTGATAGGGCACATGCTTAGGGTTACAATTAGAGTTAGCATTAGGGTTATGGTTAGGGTTCCAATATTCAAGCACACTTGCGCCAGTGCATCCACACCTGGAAGCATAGGGCACTTTAAATTAAAGCTTGCATCGTAGGGCGCATGCTCTGGATCACCAAGTCAATTTCTGCCACAGAGTGCATTTATATGGCTATTTTCTGGTGCATCAGTGTCACTGCATAAATACACACATGCGAAGGTGAGCATCTTCTCCAAAGGAGTGGAGCAGCTTTTCTCGGCATACGATGGCTAGAGGGTGCTTTCCTGGAGAAGTTTAGGTGTGCGTCATCTAAAGGCCACGCCTACAAGTCACCCTCAAAGCACCCCTTTTTGTCCATCTGCTTGGCCCCTAAGATAGTCTTCCAAGAACACTCTGGTTTTAGGACCCATCTGGAACTCAGGCAATGGAGGAAAGTTGACCACAACCCCTTTCTTCTGCTGTCAACTATCCTGCATCCGAACACTTTATGTGGTGCTAACTCGGGGGCTTTGCAGATGGCGCAAAGCGCTGGATGTTTTCACACTGGGCTTAAGGCAGAAGCAATCCTACCTCACTCTGGCCCCATGCCGGCTCCTTTGCCAGTGTGTTCAAACGATGTCGCAGTGCCATCCCCGGCATCCAGTGCCATCCCCGGCATCATTCTGGGTCCTTTCTCCGCGTGTTCAAATGACGTCGCAGCAAGCCCCGCCCCGCCCCACCCCGCCCCATCCTGTCCCATCCCCGGCATCAGCCCCGTTCTTTGCAATTCCTCTTTTTAAAAGGAATTGCATCTGCCGCGGCCAGAATCATACTGGAATGATGCTGCTGTCACCGATCTGAAGCTGCAGGATCTATTCCAGTATGATTCTTTCATTGCTTCCATGTGGCTTTAGACCCCAAGTGTGAAAACGTCCGCTGTCTTCAAGCCAAGGAAGGAGAGGGGCAACCGGATACCAGGTGCCCCAACCCCTTCCTGAGGATGTCATCGGCGCACCTGCCGTTGCACACAGTGGGCACTCCAATGACGTCCTTCAGTCGCAGTGTCCGGATACGCTGCAACAGAAGAGATGCCAAAGAGGCGTGCGCTGCCTCTTCTGGCGCCCTTTATGCGCCTTCCAGGGCTGGAAAAATATTGGATTGGGGCCGAGGTGTGGGGCAGCCTCGGCCCCAATCCACCGCTTGCCCACTCTGAAACCAACATACATACCAGAGATTGAAAGCTTAGAGGGAAAAGTTGAGCAGAACACTGGAAATAGAAATGAAACAGAACCAAAGAGACATGCAAAAATCCATGGGTCATAAATTATAGTCATGGTTGGACAGATCCGTTTTGCTTTCTGTTAGCTTGGAATGTTTAGTCTCCAGTTCTTTCTATCACATTTATTAAGAAAACTGCAATGTTTGTTCTTATCAAAAACAAACTGGATTCCTGCATGGGAGGGGGCTGGACTTTATGGCCCTTGAGGTCTTTTCCAACTCTATGATTCTATGAAAATCCCAGCCATCTACACCAGCCAAACTAGGTTTAGCTATTCCCAGCATGCTTTACCTACTTGCCATGTAGCCATTAAAGGGCAAGGAAAGCTGATGACAAGTTCAGCATCAGTTACATGGACAAATACATAAGGATTTGAAAGTCACCTGGCTTGATGCACAAACCTGTTAGTTTCACTTTCTTCCATATTTGTTTTTAAACTCTCATGTTATTTCCATCAAAGTCTTGAAGAAATTTTTAAAATTGGTGAAGTTTCTGTTTAAAAAAAATCCTCTCAACCAAATTAAATCCTCACTCATCCTTGTCCAAAATGCAATTAGACAGTGTTGTCATCACATTGGTTGGTATATTAATAACATTTAGATCACACTCCAGACAGAACAAATGCAGCCTGTGGAGGACAGCAACACAGAGACAGAGATGGAAGCATTTCCTTGGGGACTCTTCTCCTTCTGGCCAATTTTAACTTCACAACTATAGTCCATTAAAAGCATATTACAACACACTAAGCATTGGAGGGGTCCTGGAATGCAGCTCGAAGGATGAAGCAGAACTGCTGGCCAAAGAGAAGAATCATAATAAACTCCAGGCCAAACTCTCTTAAGGAAGGCATGGAGAAAGATCTGAAAACAAAACTGACAAGGTCAGGAAACCAAAGGGTTTACTGAAAGTCTAGGAAGCAAAGCCAAAACAGGCAGAGAAGCTTTGAAACGGGCACAAAAGTGTTCTGCAATACAGGTGAAGCCTGGTAAAGGAAGGAGAGCTGCATAGAAGGCAGGATAGGGATAGATCAACAGCAGCAATGGACCAACTGTGAGGCCAGGAGCCCATAGTAATGGGGTAGAAGCAGAATAAAGTGGTGCAATCACTTCTTTTGATCTAGACCAGGGGTAGGCAACCTTTCCCCTTTAAGGGCCGAGGGACTTCAGCTCCCAGAATCCCAGGAGCTATTGGCCAACATGGGACTATTGGCCAACATGGCTCAGGCTTCTGGGAGCTGAAGTCCCTTGGCCCTTAAAGGGGAAAGGTTGCCTACCCCTGATCTAGACACTGATCTAGAAGTGGGTGTCTCAAGTTACAGAGTTGCCAGTCTGGATCCTAGATCGAGGGAAGCATTCTGCTATTCTGCTTCAGCCAGGCCTCACTTGGAATCCTGTGTCCAGTTCTGGGCACCACAATTCAAAAAGGATGTTGAGAAGCTGGAGCGTGTCCAAAGGAGGGCGACCAAAATGGTGAAGGGTCTGGAAACCATTCCTTATGAGAAGAGACTTAGGGAGCTGGGTATGTTTAGCCTGGAGAAGAGAAGGTTAAGAGGTGACACGATAGTCAGAGAGTTCTGGTGCCATATTGATTGTTGGTTGTTGCGTGCCTCCAAGTCATTTTTTACTTATGGTGACCCTAAGCATATTTGAAGGGGTGTCATATTTAGGATGGAACACACTTGTTTTCTGCTTCTCCAGAGACTAGGACATGGAGCGATGGATTCAAGCTACAGGAAAAGAGATTCCACTTCAATATTAGGAAGAACAGAAGTGGAATATGCTGCCTTAGAATATAGTGGAGTCTCCTCCTATAGGCACCAGATGGCTGGATGGCCATCTGTCAGTGGTGCTTTGAGTGTATATGGCGGGGGGTCGGACTGGATGGCTCTTTAGGTCTCTTCCAACTCTGATTCTATGGTTCCATGATGGGGCTCCTGTAACTTTAAACTAGAGGGGAGGGGTACATAGGAGAAAAAGCAAGAGGAACGAACAGAGCTGGGCACTCCTCCACTCCCCAATCTCCTACTTCTACCAGAGATGCAATAGACATTTTTAGAGGTAACGGTTGTCCCTCAGAGTTGGGTTTGGAAGGTGAAGAAGGACAGGTACCTTTCTCCTACTAGATGGAGCTTTATGGTACTTCTTCCTGCTCCAAGATCTGTTAAGCATTAAAAAATAGGAGCCCCATCCCAGATCCAGTCTAGCAACCCTATCAAGATATGGTTAGACCACAACTCTCCAATCAGCCGTGTGCCTTCAAGTGAACTTTTACATATGGAGATTCTATGGAAACATGGAGTGAGGATTTGAAACCGAATTTGCTGGAGACCGAGGCTGCATCTGCACTGCAGAAATAATGCAGATTGACACCACTTCAGCTGCCATGGCTCAATGCTATGGAATTCTGAGGCTTGTAGTTTTGTGAGATATTTAGCTTCCTCTGTCAGAGAGCTGTGCTGTCATGTTGTTTGTTTGTTGTTGTGTGCCTCCAAGTCATTTTTTGACTTATGGTGACCCTAAGGTAAACCTATCATAGAGTTTTCTTGGCAAGTTTCTTTGGGGGGGGGGGTTTGCCATTGCCATCCTCTGAGGCTGAGAGATTGTAACTTGCTCCAGGTCATCCAATGGTTTCTCATGGCTGAGCAGGGAAATGAACCTTGATCACCAGAGTCACAGTCCAAAGCTCAAACCACTACACCACACTGGCTCACAACAAACTACAAATCCCAGGCTTCAATAGGATGGATCCATGGCAATTAAAGTGGTGTCAAACTGCTTTACTTCTGCAGTGCAGATGCAATCCTAGTCAACATTCGGATCACTATAGCATGTTGGCTCTTCCCAATTCCATTTCCTGGGGCATTTGGTTAGCAATTGCACAGCTGGCTTGGTAACAGAACTGGACCCAAAGCTGTACAATGGTGCCACTCCTTGCAACATTGCTAAGATTCTAGTAACAAAAAAACACAAGATACAACCAGAGGCCCTTGCAAATTTATATAGGATGTTGCTTCAGCTGCAACTGACCCATCACTAAATTTTTATGCAAACCGCCATGACAAAAGCAGAGTCTTAAAATCCGGTTGACTGATGCACAATCAATCACAATCCAACCCTATTGTCTTAGGACCTGACTTAAATTAATGTCAGACAACACCCTCACCCATCCCCAATGTAAGGGGGGAAATTAGCATCTTCTGAAAAAGAGGCCAGATTCCTTAAGTTACGAAACACAATGGAAAGAAACCAGAATGAGCACAAAGGCATTAAGATGGGATGCGTCAGAAAGGTCTGTCAAGGCGAAGCTACTCTCCATTCTCCGCTTTCTCCTGCTAGGAACATTTTTCTCTTTCTCTCCAGTGAAGCCACAATTCAGATGCAGCGCTTGTCTATCTCAATGAAGGCTTGCAACAAGGGAAGTCTCCAAATGAATCGCAATCTTTGGTTATCTATTTCTGTAGCGGCATTGTATGGGTACACACAAACACGCTGACATACAGCGGTCTGCACAAACCACAATCTCTGTCATGAATGCAGGGTTGCCTGACTCAGGTTTTGCTCATTGGGATCCCAAGCCAAAAACATCTCCACATATGGCGCATTGAGATATGATTTATCTTCCTTGTACAATATGGGCCCACCCCAACACCAAACTGTTCCGCTTTGATGTTCATTGGATTTACTCCTCCCCATTCACATTCTGTTGACTTGATCCATACAATTTACTGTCCACTTTTGTTAGCACACTTAGGGCCTTTGCAGACTGCCAGAAATAGTGCAAATTGAGTCCACTTTAAGGGTTAGGGTTAGGGAATCATGGGAACTGTAGTTGATTGTGGCACCAGAGCTCTCTGACAGAGAAGGCTCAATGTCTCAGAAAAAAAAACAATTCCTATGATTCCCTAGCACTAACCCTAACCCTTAAAGTGGACTCAATTTGCACTATTTCTGGCAATCTGCAAAGGCCCTTAGTGGGATTTAAACTGGTTAGTCAAAGGTGGAAAAGATGCAAGAATTCACATTTTGGGGTAGTTTGCAATAATTCCTGGGCAGCAGTTCACTCCATGCATGTAAGAAGTAGACCAAGGCTGCATCTGCATTGCAGAAATAATCCATGTTGACACTGCTTTAACGGTTGTGGTTCAAAACTATGGAATTCTGGGAATAGTAGTTTGTTGTGGCACCAGAGCTCTCTGACTACAAATCCCAGAATTCGAAAGCATGGAGCCATGGCAGTTAAAGTGGTGTCAACCTGGATTATTTCTGCAGTGCAGAGAAGCCCAAGTCTACAAAAGCTTATGCTAAAACCTCTTTCCCACAGTTTCCAAGGTGCTACAAGATCACTTTGCACTGTTGTCGTTTAATATTTCAACTGGTTTTCAGGAGAGATTATTTTCCCAAGGCAGTTTTCAATAGTCAATGGAAAAGAGATTGTCAGGGTATCTACACTACACAAATATGTTAAATGCATATTGGATCCCTGTTGAGGGGAGTAGTACATTTCTTTATTTTTTGGTCTAACAAAAATATTTTCATCCCACATCTGCCATCTCCGATTGTTTTAACAGAGGGGCGGGGTATTATTATTATTATTATCATCATCATCATCATCATCATCATCATCATCATCATCATATGGGACCATTAGGGAGGCCCTCGGTCAAAAGCACTATAAAACAAAACAATTCAAAACAAGCAAATACATCCCCAGCAGGATAATAATGAACAGCAGCCAGAATTAAACCACAAATGAACTGGCTCCAAATGAATTTTTGTACAAACTACAGCTAAATAAGATCACCATGACCTGATGCTAAATTGCATTTAAATAAGTGGCTTAGTATGTCTCATGGGAGCCAGTGTGATGTAGCGGATTGAGTGTTGGACTACGACTCTGGAGACCAGGGTTCAATTCCCAGTTTAGCCCTAGAAACCCACGGGTGATCTTGGGCAAGTCACACTCTCTCAGCCTCAGGGGAAGGCAATGGCAAACCTCCTTTGAAAAAAATCTTGCCAAGAAAACCCTATGATAGGTTCGCCTTAGGATTGCCGTAAGTCAGAAATGACTTGAAGGCACACAACAAGAAGTACGTCCCATGGAAGTGTGCTCCACAATGTGTTCCACAGGATGGAGAAATCTCTCGTTCAAGTCCTTACCCTCCATCTAGCCAACAGACTGACAACTTTACTAAGGATAGTCCTTTATTAAAAGGGCTGTCCAGTCAACGCCCATTTAAAGATCAAGAACTGGAAGCAAGGAGAGGAAGCAAACCCTGCAAAGGTTATGATACCGGGACAGAAAATTCAGGAGACCAGAGCTTAGAAATCAGTGGCAACACTGTAGGAGGGATTCTGGGGGAAGCAGTCCCAAAACCAAATGTTTTCCTGTTTCTTGTTTCTTTGTTTTAATTTTATTTTCACAAAATACATACCCAGCAGTTATTATCACCATATACCAATCAATCATTTAAATTTTTACAATATTTATGACTCCTTGCCCCGCTCCCCCCCCAATTGCAGTCAATATAATACATTCCTTGTTTCAAAACAATCTCCAATGTTGTAATCTAATTTGACCACTTAATTTTATTCTTAATTTTCTATATTTTAATGTACACTCAGCCCTCCGTTTTCACAGGGGATCTGTTCCGGACCCCATTGATTTTAATGGGGGGGGGTCTCTCCTCTGTGAATATTCAAAACTGCGGACCTCAAGTTCACGAGAATGGAGGGGCGACTGTATTTTAATGTAAACTCTCCATTTTATATTGGTTTATGCGTTATGCAACCTTTCCATTTATGTGATCTAAGTTTTTGTATGCCTTGACAGGTCTATAGAACATAAATAAAGTTTGATTGATACATTCCTTGTTGGATCATTCTTCAAAATTGAGCTAAATTATATCTGTTTCTATCTTATATCACACATTCCACCTCTTTAAAATAATGTTCATTCCTTTAATATATATAGAACCGTGTACATTTGATTTGTCACTCTTCATTCTACTTCCCCTTATGTCTATATCATGCAAACCATTTTAATAATCAATAACAGCATACCATTCTACCGATCATTCTTTGATTCATATATACTTTCTTATACTTCAGATTCAAAAAACAAATATTTTCAAGCTCTGCAGGAGGCACGCAAGTCACCTGGTCGCAGCCTTCCACTCTGGGGTGAGATGTATTATATTTCTATTTATAGCAGTTATGATGTAGATTAGCATATATTGGTGTTTTGCAAATTGTGTCTTTCCTTAGGGGAATAAAAGTTTCTTCTTTCTGGAGAATGGTAAGCAGGCACACCTTAGAAAAACCCTCATCTTTCCTTCTGTATGGAGATTGGGAAGAGCACTTCTCTGGAAGATAGCTGCCTACAAGCTGGAAGCTATTATACAAAGAGGTGCTGAGAATGGCAGCTGGTGGCACTGATATCAGTGGAATGGGGAATTTGCTCTAGGTTTCCATCTACACTTCAAAAGAAATATCCAGGGACCTGAATCTATTCTAAGGATATGGCTTAGTACCTTGGATAGCAATAGCATTTCACATTTACATTTCTATTCCACTTATCAGTGAACCCAGCACTCTCTAAGCAGTTTATAACCTGTAAGCCAATTGCCCCCAACAATCTGGGTCTTCATTTTACTGACCTTCAAAAGGATGGAAGACTGAGTGGACCTTGGAGCCCCTGGGATCGAACTCACAACCTTGTGGCTGCAGGACTGGTATAACTCCTTTTAAATTCAGAATAAAACAAGGAATGGAGCCACCGCCTCCAATGAGAAAATAAACAAGGAGGTTTTAGCAGGTGCACCCAAGAGATTGTGCTACCCAAGGTGGAGCAGTAAATGGCATGTGCACATTGTGTGTGTATGTGTGAACGTGCACACAGACACCCCTTGCTGCTCAAGTCAAAATACCTATTACCCAAACCAGTCAATTTATTCTGGCACCTGTGGTAGAAAATCCCAGAAACGTCTCCCTCTATCCCTGGAAGTAAAAATGTAACGTCAAAAGAAGTAAAGGACAGTGGGCCCTTGGTATCCGCTAGGGTTTGATTCCAGGATCCCCCGTGGATACCAAAATCCATGGATGCTCAAGTCCCATTACATGCACCGTTATATGGTGTCCCTTATATAAAATACCAAAATCAAGATTTGATTTTGGGACTTTATATTTTTGGGGAATATTTGCAAGCCCTGGATGGTTTGATCTGTGTATAAGGAACCTGTGGACACGGAGAAATCACCCCATTCTCCTGCCATCCAGACTCTCTTGCCTGAGATAGCCACTTCATTCTACCTAATGGTAGGGTCAGCTCCAAGGCTTTACTTTCCCGTAGTGATCTACATTAGCCCGAGTGAGGGTTTGGATGCAAGATACGCCTCGGCAAAGAGAGTTTAAACCTAAGCGCTTTGGCTAAACCAGTTTGTGCACTCCACCAGCATCCTACCAAGAAGAGACCTGTGCTGGGGTCCAGTATGAAAAGAGTTATGTGGAACGGAGCAGCCTTCCCAGCCTAAGCCTTTTATTAATGTTTAATAGTATGCAACGAGTGGCTTTGCAAAACTTTAATCCCAGCCTAGCCATCCTAAACCCCTTCACACATTCCTGCCGCATTGTTTGGCTGCCTCACATGTTCTTAAGAACAGTACTTGGTATGCAAAGAGCTCGATTACCACTGATCTGATCCCACACAGAGTGGCTGTGTGTGGGTTTGTCGGCTGTTTTTTCATGCCGTCTTACAGCACAAGCCCTGTTTTTCACCCAGTCCCGGCCCAGGCGAAAGCTATCTGCCTTCTAAAAGCTCCTTGTTTCTGTTTTGCAAATTGCGCCAATAGATTTTCTTTTAAAACGAACCCACTTCTGTCTCTGTCGCACTTGGGAATTTACTTTGGAGTGAACAGTCGGAAGGTGATGATCTCTTTGGGCTTGAAATCTTATCAGCAGTTGGGTTTTGTACAGTAGTTGTCTCTGTCGTTTCGCTATACCTCAGGTATGATGATACGATTTAGAATATATTCATAGGGAAACTGCATTTTTAACCATCCTTGTGAAGAAATGTGTTCAATTGTGCAACATCTGGAGATTATCCATCATCTACATCAGAGGTCTGCAAACTTTCTGGGGGCAGGACCGGTTCCGCTGTCCCCCGATCTTCGGTGTGCCAAAGGGGGGAAAAATGGCGACAGACGCGTGCACTTATGCGTGCATGCATGCGCACTACCGCCCGCCATGGTGCGCATGCGTACACGAGCATGGGGCACCATTTTGCTTTCAAAAATGATGCCCGCACTCGCACACGCATGCGCACGATGGCGGGCGCCATTTTGGAGGGCAAACCGGCGCTGGCATCGCAAGCGCATGTGCACGATGCTGGCGCTGTTTTGCCTACCAAAAGGGCACCCGCCATCGTGCGCATGTGTGTGTGAGTGCGGGTGCAATCTTGGAAGGCAAAATGGCGCCCTGTGCTCTCACACGCACGGCGACAATGCCAGGACTGACCACGGACCGGTTAGAAGGCTTCGGCAGGCCAGTTTCGGCCCGCGGGCTGTAGTTTCCTGACCACTGATCTACATACTCTATGCACATACTACCCTGGTTCTAAAACTGGAAGGGGGGGGTATAGTTGAGGCAGAATTCCCTATGTTCAATCTCCTCCTTGAATAAACCCGCATTCTCTGTCTACTTTCACAGGAAAAACAACAATACCCTCCTCCCATATAGCTTTGGACTATCTACATAAGGGGTGAAGACATTCCAGGCCTTCAGATGTTAATGAACTGCTGTTCCTATCAGCCATCACCATTGACTGGGATGGTAGGAGCTGATGGGAACTGCGTCTGGAAAGTTACATATTCCTCATCCTGGTCTACAATGACTGGATGGCTGAGATAGTGACACCTTTGCTTTCCCCAAACTTTGTTTCATGCACAAAATTATTTAGAATGTTGTGTATAAAATTACCTTCAGGCCATGTGTACAAGGTGTATATGAAACATTAATGAATTTAAGGTTTAGACTTAGGCCCCATCTCCAAGGTATCTCATTATGTATATGCCAATACTCAAAAATCCGAAAAACTCTTAAATCCAAACACTGCTGGTCCCAAGAATTTTGGATAATACTCAGCCTGTAGCAATAGCAATATATTTGAAGATCTATATGGTCTAACTTTTATTTATAACAATGGACCATACAAAGAAAGCATAACAAGGCCTTGGATTTGGTCCATCAACAGTGAGTAACAGAGTGAGTTAAACCCATGGATCACCTAGTTATAAATCTCCTTCATATGGACATAGTTTTCCCCACTGTAGGAAGATATGTCACATTTTTATTTAAATTAACACAATTACTTCTAAATCAGGAAATCATACAAAAAAGACTGCAACTCTCAGAATCCCCTGACTGTAATATGAATGCTCTTTCTTTGGCTATGCATAAGGGGCCAATTTACTCCAGAGAGAGCTAGACCAAACATCTTGCTCTGCACATGTGCATTTTAAAATCCCAAAGACTGCAGCATTTGGGTCTTAAATTTGTGTGCTGCAATGAAGCATATCCAGATGTGTGGTAATGGCATATGGAAAAAATACACACACCACATATCCTAGATGGTTGGGAAATTCACCTTTGAAGTTAAGACTTCCACAGATCTAACAATGATCAGAGCCATTCAAATTCTTAATCCCTTACAAAATAACTTCCAAATCAACCCTGGTGAAAGTAAAGACATGCTCATCACAGACACTGCATCTTTCTGTTAACATTAGGTTGGCCCAAACCTGACTCCAGTCTAAACTTTGAGAACATTTCACATGCAAGATTTTCCAAGACAGCTGTCATTTGAGACCCATGTTCAGTCTTGTCCATTGCACTTTGGTAAGCCAGAAATGAGGAATGAAAATAATATTTGCTAATTATTCATTCTCTTATAGAGAAAAAAGAGGTTGTCCCAATACCTAGGAAACTCTGCTGAGAAAAACAGAACAGCCACACAATTCTTTGTGTTTTGGAATGTCTTTTGGGGAATTCTTTTGCACAGGAAACATGGATTTTGTGGGGAAATGCATTTTCTGTACAGGTGATCATGTGTTTTGCAGAAAAAAAAACACTATTTTTTTTTGAGCAAAAACATTTTCTGCCCAGAAAAAAGCATGTGCATATCTCCACAAAAAAGAAAACAAATCCATGAAAGACATCCCAAAGTACCAATAGACCTTTAAAAAAACTGTGCAGAAATCTTCATGTTCTTTTGCAGCTTCTTTCTTGCACGCATAAATGAAATATATGAAGATTTACATTCCTGCTAGAAACATGAGAAACATGAGGTTTTCTGGGGCTGAAAGAGTGTGATTCACCTAAGGTCACTCACTCGGTTTGACAGTAATGGCTCATTAATTGTATATTCTCCTTGGCAAGTTTCCTGCAAATTTTGGTACCTGAGCTATTTCTTTGTGCCTGTTGTTTCCCTTCGAGAAAACACTTCTAGTGCTAAGATCCATAAAGGGCATTTTCTGGCACAATTTGGATTTGTATCTATTCATATTCTCAATAAGGTACATCTCACATAATCATTATTAAAGTCTACATTCACCTTGACTTTATTGTACCATAACTGTCTGTGCCACCCCAATGATTATTAAAATCTACATTCACTTTGACTTTATTGTACCATAATTATCCATGCCACCCAAACGTCAACACATGTCCTTCTAATTCTAAAAACCTTTAATTTCACAGCATCATCCATTCTCTCAGCCATACCAAACAACGGGCAGCAAAATGTATTTTCAGATTTGCTAGACCCAATAGTTTTTGCTTTGCATCTCGCAACACCTTAAATTTCACTCTTGTTTCCCTCCCCCTTCCCATATGAATTTAGATAATTTTTTTGGCCGTTATTTAAATGGTAGATCCATTGTCAAAGCTGAGATTGCCCTGAAATAATAATAGTATTCCAGATAAAACATTCATGTTTTATCACTGAAATTCTCTCCAACAATGACAAATTTAATTTCTCCCATTTCTGCATGTCCTTCTTGATGTCATTCCATGGATTTTGATATGATCTGTGGATAAGTTGAAGGTAAAACTTAGGGTTATGTAACAAAAGATGTAAAAATAAAGCAAAAGAAAAGGCCAACGAACTTACAAAAATTTTCCAAGCATAACTGTGCTCACCCTAAAGATTGGATGAATGAGGATAGACCTATGACAAATAATGGGTGTGTAATGTGTGGGGCAGGCAACTAGGCATGAGTGGGGCTAAGAAAATGTGCACATGATGTAAAGACAAAGGAAAGGAAAAGGCAACTACATTAGCAATTAGATTACAGAATTTATCTTTAACATGATAACTCTGCTTGATTCTAACCTAGAAAAGCTGACAAACATACACAAATGTCTTATTCAAATCCCTTGTCTTTTAGGTAAAAATCCATACTGATCTTTATGAATACGGTCCTGGAGAATTATTTTCAACCTTTCAGTCAGAACTATTATAAATAGCTTGTAACCACAATTTAATAATGCTACTGGTTTATAGGTTTTTGTCAGTGTCTGTATCATCTCAGCTAAAACTTCTGAAAAGAATTTTCTTGTAATAAATTTACTTTTTTTTTTTGAACTTACGGAAGAGTTCCCTTGCAAAAAACAGAGGCAAAATATTCCATCCTCATGTTCACCACTTGCAGGCCTTGGAATAGTTATAGTTTTTGGACTACAACTCATGGAACTAATCAGCTAGCATGGCCACTGAGGAATTCTGGGAACAGTAGAAATAAATAAAGGCTCAAATAAGTTAGGGAATTTTGACAAGTCCTTTTCACTCAGCCCTTGGAATAAATAATTAGACCAGACACAGTGGAGGGAAAATGATCTCTCCTCAGGAATCAAGGGGAAGGTGGCCAGAATCAGCCAAGGTAGACCCTTCATGAAGAAAATAGACCTGTTTGTATTCCATTCAATGAACAAAGATGGTTGTGATGAATAATATCACAGCAAGCAAAGGAAAAAGAGTATTGTGTACAGAGAGGTAAATTGTATGACCTGTCAAAGTCCACTGAAGAGTTGTGTCAGTTCACACATTATATGGCAACAACTTCATCTTGGTTCCCAGCCAGTGGCATCATTGGGGTTGGTGTCACCCATGTAATAACTCATTCTGAGACCCCTAGGCTCAAGCCACCAGGCCAATGGTCGCTCGGGAGTAGATCAGGCCATTATGGAAGAGAAAGGATCTGGTCTACTTGCCACTGAGAGATGATGGACTGAGGCATCCAAAAGGATTGTTCATTTTCCAGGTTGTTCTAGTCTACCCACCCTGACCATTCATCAACAGGAGAGGGCACCATTCTCTGATGGGAGATGGCTCCAGGGGGTTGCTGACATTCTGATTGGCCTCTTTGCAGGCTCTAGACAGGTGGACCGGGTCCTTCTGAGGGCCTTCAGTCTCCAGGAGTCCCGGTCTACCACAGAGAGGTGCGGCAGTACATTCCACACTGGAAGGCAGCCACACAGACCCTTGAGATTTCACCCCTTACAGTCTGCACCTCACCCCCAGAAATGCCTCTGGCCTTAGCTAATTCTGGTCAAGGTACCAAAGCCAACCCTGATTCCTTGCATGAGACCCATTTCCAAACATTTCATAACATCCTCCACTTTAAACCAGGTAGAGGGAACCTTTGGATTTCCAGATGTATAAGCTTGTCGCATGGCACTTACAGGAATGGGAATGGAACAGAATGGAACGGGACAAAAACGTATGTTACTGGACAGGAGAACACCACCGATGCCTCCGGGAGTCCCCAAGCTGTTCCCCAGCCATTCCTGGCAGCCGATTTTTGAAGGACGGTTCAAAATCGTTCTTCAAAATCAGCTGCCAGGAATGTCTGGAGAAGTGCTTGGGGACTCCCGGGAGCATTCTCCTGTTCAGTAACATGCATTTTTGTCCCATTCCGTTCCGTTCCTTTCTATTCCCATTCCTGTAAGTGCTGTGCAATAAGCTTAATAGTCTGACCCCAGCTCCCACCAGTTGAGAGTTTTGAGCTGTAATATTAAAACATAACCACTCATGCACACCCTGATTCCTCAAATAGTCAACTCCTAGTACTACAAGCTCTCTTCATTTCAGTAAGATAATGTAAAGCTGGGGAGCAGAGTCATTTTGACGCTGTAGTCTTAAGCATGGGATGTGGATGAATTTGACAATATGCTGCAAATCACCCAGAAAACTTCCAGTAGATCCTGATCAATGTTCTACCTACCCCTGGCCTGGAAAGCCTGTTCTCATTTTGATGCAATAATCTCTTTTTGTCACGGCATAGCAGTTCACTCTCTGGAATATTCACACATGCCAGAAACTGAAGGGGGAACAAAACAGCACACTCCAGTCAAAACTCAAAGGGACGCTTCCTACATGAAGCAAACAGGTTGCTTTTGTGAACGAGACCAACATGGGCTTGCAGATATGCAATGGCTGCGGTACAAAGAGTAAACGGTACAACGACTGTGCTACAAAGGGTGATGCATTGCAAAGCAGCAAACTGAGAACAAAATTCTCCCAGGAGGGCACTTGTTTTAACACAGTTACCAGAAACCAGAGCTTGGTTGCCAATTGCTCCAGTATAGACTGGGGAGCTAGTGTGGTGTCATGGTTTGGGAGCTGTACTGAGACTTAACCAAGAAAATCACTGGGTGAACTCAAAACCTCACTTTTCACAGGCCTCTTGTGGAAGAGGTGAGGAGAGCCATGAATGTCACCTTGAGTTCACAGGAGGAAAAGTAAAATGCAAGTGTAACTAAGAATAGAATAGAATAGAATAGAACAGACTAGAATAGAATAACCTCCAAAGTCATATGGCTTCAGAGCTGCTGCATTGCTTAATGCTAAAAGTCACATCATTGTTGAACAATTGCTGTTTAGGGCAGCTGGAAGCTCAAAGCTGCTCCGATGTCAAACTCTCTGATCTGAAAATCCAGCCCCTAATCCCAGGTGTCTTGAGAATTTGTCTGCTATTGCTCAGTGGAGAAAGAAATGCCATCTGCACGCACCCAGAAGCACCGTTATCTTTGCCATCATCACTTCAGATACTCATGTGGGGAGGAAAGCAGGTGCATGCTTAGATACCAATGAACACACATTTATCCCTTTTGCACACTTTAAGAAATCACTCCTTCTTTGTTATTACAAAGCATATACATATGGAAGTCACACACAGTTTCCCAGAGAGACTGATAGTTGTGAAATGGATATGCGGACTGCGAAAAGCCTTGGAACAAATGGGGATGACTAAATAAAATAAAATATTGAGCATGTGGAATACCCTTACAACAACTTTTTATGTATATTATTTCTTCTTCAGATATTGCTATATTCTTCAGATATAAAATATTGAGCATGTGGAACACCCTTATAACAACTTTTAATGTATATTATTTCTTCTTCAGATATTGCTATGTTCTTCAGATATAAAATATTGAGCATGTGGAACACCCTTACAACAACTTTTTATGCATGTTACTTCTTTCCAGAAGTAATAATGCTTATTTGCCTGTGTGGTGTAGTGGTTTGAGCATTGGACTATGACTCTGGAAACTAGTAGTTCGAATCCTGGCTAGACCATGAAAACCCACTGGGTGACCCTGCACAAGTCACTCTCTCTCAGCCTCAGAGGATGGCAATGGCAAACCCCCTCTGAAGAAGCTTGCCAAGTAAACCCCATGACAGGTTTGCCTTAGGGTCACCATAAGTTGGAAATGAAGTCACACAACAACAATTTCATCAAAGGGCAGAACATCAGACATATATAATCAAAAATAAATGATAAAACATGACACTATAAAATGCTAAAATGCCAAGCAATATATTAATATCCTAAAAACAAAATCCTCAACATCGCTATGCAGTAAGCCACACAGTGGAGGGGTTTTTTGGGTGGGGGAGAGGGGCTTAGTCCCTAGTAACTATGCATAGGACTACAGTCTCAAAGGCCAACCTAACAACTTCAGCATCTCATCCATAAAATAGGTATAATGATGCAGTAGCTCCTCTTCCAGGTACAGTGGAAAAGAAAAATTATGCATCAGCTTACAAAGGAACTCTGCCAACAAGACCAAAGATGCATCAATCCAGAGAGAGAGAAAGAGAAGAGAGAGAGAGAGATCTAGTATTCACATGTGCATGCCAAAGGGCACAGCTAGTCCTGCATCCCATAGCAGACCAAGCCAGAGAGATTGTGTGGAATATGTACTATGGAAGATTGAAAAGTGAGAGCTCCAGGTTCAAGACCCCAGTAAGTCATGTATTTCACTGAGTGGCCTTGGACTTATCACTCTCTCAACATGACCTATCTTACAGGATTGCTGTGAAGAAAAGTTAATAATAATAATAATAATAATAATAAATTTATTTATATCCCTCCCCTTTGAGATCAATCAGGGCGGCTGACAAAGTTAGGAAGACAGCCGTGCAAACCATATTTAACTCATTGAAGGAAAGGTGGGAAATAAATATATTATTAATCATATATAAATAATCCACTTCATATACTGCATCATTCTTGCTTCCTGCACAAATGCGTTCCTCTCCCATTCTATCTCTCCTTCATCTACCCTGGCTATAAAATAGAAATACTATATCGAGCTTTTTTGAGGCCAATCACACAAGTCAATATGCCACCTTTGGAAAAATTGTGACGCTGAATACACCCCATCAATACTCTCCCATCAAAAGGGTTGTAAGAAAATTGAAAACTGAACTGTTCAGTTGGTTTCTATAAGTGGAATAAGTTCCCTGTCGCCTTACAGCCAAGGAAGCAAAATATCTTGGATCCGTCTTCAACCCTCCCTCGCCATGCTTGCTGGGGGATTCTGGGAGTTGCAGTCCGAAAAGTAACTTTTCGGAGCTCTGACCTGACCACTAAATGTTGTTGGTGGAGAGGGGCACAGGCTGGTCACTATGGGAAATAGGATCTTTTATGTCCTTTGAGGAATTTGATATGTTTACCTGGAAGAAACAATCAAAAAGCAACAGAATAGCCATCTTCAGCTCTTTGAAAGGTTCACACACAGCAGATGGAGCCAATATCTTTTCTCTTGCTTCAGAGGGTAGGACTAGAATGGGATTGGGATCCAATTCAAAGAAAAGAGTTTTTGGCAAAGCATTAGGAAAAACATCCTGATGGGATGAGTTGTTTGACAGCAGAACAGACTACCTCTGACGCTAGCGGTTTTTTAGGAGAAGGCAAGGGACTACCTCTCAAGGAGGTTGCAGCCGTGTTTGTTCTGCATTGGCAGGGATTTGCCCTAGGTGAGCTCTTTATCTCTTTCTAGTTCTGTGACACTCCAGAACTGCCACACTTTATTTTTTTAGGAAAAGCCCCTTCATATGTCTTTATAGCAGGCGGTCTTTTCTTTCTGTCAACTTCAGAAGACGGCCCTGTGTTAACCATGCATGCGTGTGTGTGTGTGTGTGTGTGATCTGCAAACTTTTTTAGGCCAAAATAAAAAATGTTAGAGGGCTCGGTGTTTTACCTTGCCTGGAAATAAAGGCTAAAAAGTTAAGCCGCAGAGGTGGAACGAATCCAGTAGCCGCTGGTCAAATCATCTTTAATAAACCGGGAAGCATGTACCATACACCAGGAGGCATGCATGTGACTGAACCCAGCCCTCAGCATAGACATCCCCATCCCATACCTTCCAAATAGACAAGCCAACAACTCCCATCATCTTTGCCCCATAGGTGAAACAGCTTAGGTGGCTGGGGATGACAGGAGCTGTAGCCCAAGGAAACTGCAAAGAGAACAAGATGCCTCTGTCTTCTAGGGATGCTTAGATGGCAGTGGCGTCACTAAGGGAGTGCAGAGGATGCAGACCACACTGGGTGACACTCCAAAGGGGGGGAAACGTACATCCAGTGGAGCTGGTGTGGCAGCTGGGCGAACAAGAAAGGGCATCGCGTACCTTTCTCACTTGCCCAGCAGCCATTTGAGACTCCAAACCGCCATCCAGAGCCACAGCACCATCACCGCAACAATGGCCTGAGCAGCCACGCCAGATCCCAAATGGATGTTGGAGGTTGCACCACCACCACCAAGCATTGGGGTCTGGGGTCAAGCAAGGAAAGCCTTGGGGGAGGGAGGGAGGGCAGCAGGGCAGTCTTCTCTTCCGCTGCCCCCCTGCAATGGGTAGCACCAAGTATACAGATGCCACTAATGGTACACCCAGCTGTTCCATGTTGCGCAGCAGAGCGCCCAATTGTTAGGAATGCAGTCAAAAGTGACAACCTCCAGAGCTCTGGATAAGGACAACCGACTACTAGAGAAGTATGCTCTCTCAACTGTCTGGATTGTCTACTCTGCTGGAGGAATAGCGGGTGGCTATTGTTCATACCCAAGGGGCAGCTCTTATTGGGTGCAGTCATCAGGTCTGTCTGCAGGAGAAATGGCTGGAGTTTGTCCACACATCCACCTGCGCTCTAGTCTAACCCAAACCCCTTCATCTCAACAGGGCAGAGAATGCTCTCGCTGGATTGCTCATTTCTTTTATTTCAGACTTGTGAGTGCCAGGAGCAAGCTTTCCAGAGACATCTGGTGTCCCTGCTGCAAATTTCACACATGCAGTCAAGAACGGAAAGTGCGCGAGAGCAAGAGAGTGTATGCATGCATGTGCACACTTGCACCATCAGCAAAGACCTTGGCTCAGGAGTCGTCCTTGAAAGAGCAAGCCATCTCTAGCCCTGAGCATCTCCTGCGCCTGCCTGTGGCTACCAAAAGCCAGGACAGGTCCTATCCCACCAGCTGGAGCTCTCATTATTCTGAACACACACCCATCCTGTGCTTTCCTTCTTGGCTTCCTCCAAACTCATTTCAGGACCAAGTTGTTGATCCGACCCAACCATCTTAAACCACCTGGCCGCCTGGATGAAAAACTGCCTATCAAAACTGTGCGGCAGAGCACTTATTTTAAAAGTCAACATGCTTATAGGTGCTTGTCTGTTATACAATAACACACACACACACACACATACACATACACACAATTTTTGTTTCTCTGTCTCTCTCTCTCTCACACACACAGTAGGTAAAATTCAAAGACCTATTGTGCCAAGGGATCTTGGAGTACCTACCTCTGAGACGGGTGCTCCAAGATCCCTTTGCACCCTGATTCCCTAGACTAAAGGGCTGTCTGGGGGATCAATGTGCAAAGGGATCTTGTAGGGATCTCAGGGGTACTCCAAGATCCCTTGGCACAATTGGTAAGAGTTAAGGCAGGCTTCATCCCATGGAAAGTATCTTCAAACTTGTGCCCCCCTTTTGAAAAACTGACATTCCAAGATGAAGCTATGGAAAGATCAAACAGGAAACAAGAAAAAGGGAAAGCCAGTGGGGAGAGGGAAAGAAACAAGAGAGCCAAAAGGAAGGGGGCAAAAATGGAAAGTCATGTTTTCCCAAACCCTGTTCAATCCTCTTTCACTTGGAGGAGGCAGAAGTAGCAGTGCCTGTGTGTGTCTGTGAAGCCCAGTCCATGCAGATGTTCAAATCAGATGTTCAATCCATGCAAAGGCAAAGAGAGGGGAAGAAACTTTCCTTCCATCAAATCATGTCAAGAGTGAGAAAGAAAGCAGGGAGGAAGAGTTGAGGGGGGGGGGGAGAAAAAAAGAAAGTGGCACCAGGTTGTTGGTGTCCATAAAAGACTTGGGGTGGAAGGGAAAAAAGGGGAGAGACTTACTGCGAACAGGTTGCAAGAGTCCCACTTCCAAAGATGTCAAAAAAAAGGAAAGGTAAATCCCAGATCGCCTTGGCTAGAAGGAGCAGGGGAAGACCCAAAAAATTCAAGTTGCAACTCGGAGGCGGCTTTTGCAATAATAAAAAAGAAAGAAAAGAAAAAAAAAAGCGGGGAGAAAAAGTGGAAGAAATAAAATCCCAACTCTCTCCTCCTCCTCCAGAGGGGAGATCCAGCCCTCCCCAGCCTTTGCCAGGGCTGCCTCTTGCCTTGCCTCTTTCCTTGCCAGATCCACGGGAGTTGCCTTGCTTTGCGTGGAAAGGAAAGCAAAGGAAAAAGCGAAGGAAGGGAAGGGAAGAGAAGGCTGGCAAAGGAGCAGAGCGCAATCTTTGCGCGCGCGGGGCTGGGATGCCAAAGGGGCTGCCTGGCTGCCTTTCGATGGAAGGAAGGGAAAAAAAAAAGGTTTTAATAAATCCAAAGAGGGGGATCGGAGGGGGGGAAGAGGCAGGGGGGGACCTCAACTCCCCGAGGAAATGAGAAGCAGATTGCCAGCCCTTTAATCCCAGCCAGGGAGGGCTGCGCAAAAAAGGGAGCCCAAGCGCGCCTGGGTCCTGCCTTGCCTTGCCTTGCCTTGCCTTGCCTTGCCTCTCTTGGGCACTCTTTAAAAAAAGGGGGACCACCCCCTTTTCTTTCTCTTTCTCCCCCCCCCCCCAAAAAAAAACCCATGAAAGGGAAAGGAGAAGAAGGAGGCAAAGGGGGCCAGGAAAGGAGGAGAAAGCAGAAAGGAAAGTGTGTATGTGTGTGTATTGGGGGGGGGGTTTCCCCCTTTCCCTTCTCCACTGGATTTTGGATTTTTGCACTTTTGCGCAAAGTTTGGGGCCAGATCAGGCACTGCTGCCCTTTACAGCTGGTTTGGGAAGGCAAAGGAAGACAGGAAACCTTTCTTTCTTTCTTTCTTTCTTTCTTTCTTTCACTACATTTCTCCTCTCTCTCTCTTTCTCTCTCCTTTCTTTCTTTTTGGCTTCACAGGCTGTTGGGTTCTTGGAGGTTCTAGGAAATTGAAAAAGGAGGGGTCAGCTAAGGGAGGCTTTGTGTGTTTTTTTACTCTTTTTGCCTCCAGCTAAAGCCAGGGTCGATAGGTAAGGCAATGCCAGCTCTGGAGGGAGAAAGAAGGAAAGAGAGAAAGAGAGAGAAAAAGGATAGGGCAAGGGTTATAGGGAGTGTTGGGTGCCTTCAAGTTGTTTCCAATTGATGGGGACCCTAAGGCCACCCTATCCTGGGGTCTTCTTGGCCAGGGTCTTCAGAGCCTCTGAGGCTGAGAGAGTGTGACTTGCCCAGGGTCACCCAGTCTGGGAGTGCCTCAGAGAGGGGCACTCTTCCTTTTTTAAAAAAGGGATGTGAGGGAGAACTGTTCCTTTCCTCTGCTGCACACCTGGGACACTGGCATCCCCAGTGTCTCATTCTTTAAAAAGAAAAACCTTCCCAGATGTAGACATAATGCTGTTTGGCACCGCTTCCCATGTCTCTCGGTTGGTGCAGTCTGCCTTCAAGTCCTTTCAGACTTACGGCAACCCTCAGGGGAACCTAGCATGGGATTTTCTACAAAGCGGGTTTGCCATACTCATCCTCTGAAGCTGAGAGGGTGTGACTCACCCAAGGTTAGCCAGTGGGTTTCCATGGGCAAGCCGGGTGAACCTATCTGGGCAAACCTATCAAGGTGAACCTATCGTGGGGTTTTCTTGGTAAGTTTCTTTAGAAGGAGGGGGTTTGCTATTGCCATCCTCTGAGGCTGAGAGAGTGCGACTTGCCCAGGGTCACCCAGTCTGTGAGTGCCTTGGAGAGGGGCACATTTCCTAAAAAGGAAGGAGAAATTATCCTTTCCTCGGTTGGAAAGCTAGCACACCTGGGACCTCAGGGTCTCATTCTTAAAAATGAAAATCTTAATTTTCAGAGAAACTAGAAGCAGAGGCTGAGAAAGTGTGACTTGCCAAGGTCACCCAATGGGTTTCCATGGTGGAGCCGGGATTCTAACCCTGGTCTCTAGAGTCACAGATCAGCACTCAAACCGCTAGGACACACCGGCTCCATCCTGGGATTTGTAGTTGTACAAGACCTTTAGCCTCTTCTTCCAAAGAGTGCTGGTGCCTCACCAACAACCAATTCCAGGATTGTGTAGAATGGAACCATGGCAGTTAAAGTGGAGTCAAACTGCATTAAGAGTTCTTTGCATTTTCTGGGAACCCTCACACCCATCCTTCACCTAACAACAGTGCTTGGTTTACATTTCCCTTCTGTTGTTGTTGTTCCGTGCTTTCAAGTCATCTCCAACTTATGGAGACCCCAAGGCGAAGCTATCATAAGGTTTTCTTGGCATGTTTCTTCAGATGGGGTTTGCCATGGCCGTCCTCTGAGGCTGAGAGGATGTGACTTGCCCAGGGTCACCCAATGGGTTTCATACTGGGAATTGAACCCTGAACTAGAATCATTGAATCATAGAATTATAGAGTTGGAAGAGACCCCAAGGGCCATCCAGTCCAACCCCCTGCCATTCAGGAACTCCCAATCAAAGCATCCCCAACAGATGGCCATCCAGCCTCTGCTTAAAGACCTCCAAGGAAGGAGACTCCATAAGCGCGATATGAAGCGGTATATAAATGAAGCTGCTTTGCTTTTTTTTTTTTTTTTGCTTTACTTTCCGAGAGAGTGTGTTCCACTGTCCAACAGCCCTTACTGTCAGGAAGTTCCTACTAATGGCCTACCAGAGTCCTAGTCCAACACTCAAACCATTACACCACACTGGCTCTCAAGTTTGCCTTAGAGTTTACATGGCCAAGCTGGGTGGGTTTACATGGCCAAGCTGGAACTCGAACCCGTCTCCGGAGCCATAGTCCAACCTCAGACCACTAACTACACCATGCAGGATCTCAGTGTTTCCCCCCTGCAGATGGGCAAACTGAGACTGGAAAAAGTAGAAGTTTCCTCTGGGCCACCCAGAGAGCTCTGCTCAGAGGCGGAGAGGCTGCAGCTTCCTCCTTTAAGCTCCCAGGCTTTGTTCAAGCAACTTGCCCTGGCTTTATAGCTCTGCCCTAGCAGCATCCCTTCTCCAGCCAGCAACATCTCCATATGTGGCGGACAAATGACTCCAGGAGGCTCATCATCCCAGCTCCACCATCCCAAGGAATGCAGTTCAGTTCTAACATCCGATCCATAGGCAGCCGTGGTCAATGGCTCTTGCGCAAACACTCAGGAGTCACTCCTACAACGAACACCAGATGTGAGCAAGTTGCAACGGCCTTTCAGAAAAGACAAACAACCTAGAAGCAGGGGGAGGAAAAGTGGGGAGGTGGAAGAATTCGACATTTAAAACCCTGTCGGGGAGCCCGAGGGGTGTAGTGGTTTAGAGCTTGGACTAGGACTCTGGAGACCAGGGTTTGAATCCCCACTTGGCCATGAAACCTACTGGGCGACCTTGGGCAAGTCACACTCTCTCAGCCTCAAGGAAAGGCCATGGCAAACCGCCTCTGAGCAAATCTTGCCAAGAAAACTCCGTGATAGGTTTGCCTTTGTTGCGGCCGTGGTATGCCTTCCAGTCATTTCCAGCTTATGGCGACCCTAAGATGAATTTATCATGGGGTTTTCTTGGCAAGGTTTGTTCAGAGGAGGTTTGTCATTGCAGTCCCCTGAGGCTGAGAGAGTGTGACTTGCCCAAGGTCACCCAGTGAGTTTCACGCTGGGAATTGAACCCTGGCCTACCAGAGTCCTAGTCCAACACTCAAACCATTACACCACACTGGCCCTCAAGTTTGCCTTAGAGTCGCCGTAAGTCGGAACTGACCTGAAGGAGCACTATAACAACAAAATACTAATATACCCCTATAGGCAATTTGATGGCAAATGTTGCCCTCATTAAGCATATATTTGGACAGCATTTTCTGCAGGATGGTCTCCTGGATTACTAGATTTAGACTGTATTAAATTCAGGATGTCAGGTTACCTAAAAAGCAACTCCTAGAACTCGTTTTAGGTAAGAGCTGAATGGAAGTTTCTCAGCATCCTTTTTCCTGAAGATTTCTTTTTCTCCATCTCCCTAGAAAACAAAGGCAAGCTTGCTGATCTCCTCCAAATCTTCTCCACCATTTTTATGGCAGCCCTCACTCCTCCACCCAAGCATGCCCTGGCTGGGCACTATTATAGGACATGAATATAGGGAGGGAAAATATTGCTCTGCCAAAGTAGGAAGGGATCAAAAGATCTTGTACTCTGGAAAAGCCAGAGAAGCCATCAAAGAATTTCTCTTCTACCTGGAGAATTTTTGCAGGATTGTTGCTGTGTGCCTTCAAGTCATTTCTGACTTTTGGCGACCCTAAGGCAAATCTATCACAGGGTTTTCTTGGCAAGATTTGTTCAGAGGGGGTTTGCCACGGCCATCCTCTGAGGCTGAGAGAGTATGACTTGCCCAAGATCATCCAGTGGGTTTCCATGGCTAAGCAGAGACTTGAACCCTGTTCTTCAAAGTTCTCAAACCACGCTTGCTCTCACCAATAGTTTGACTGGCTGGGTTATGCAGGAAAGGAGTTGTTGTTCAGAAGGACTGCCAACCTCATTCAGTTCTAGGACTCTAGACACATTCCTTGGCTCAGAATTCCTTAATCATGTTACCTAAATCTGCTTGTTATTCCCAACTAGACACATTGAATCAATGGGAATTTGATAAACTGTCACGCCACTTGTTCAGGAATCTACTCCAGTTGAGCATAACAGTTCGATTTAGCACCTTGCTGACTTAGGTTGCTGGATCTTGGGGTCACAATGATTTAAAAAACCCAGGACAAGCTCTGCAAGATGAGTGTTTCTTCACCCCATTTCAAACAGATTGATAGTTGCTCTCCAAGCTTTCCGAGCAGGATCTTTCCCAGCTGTATTTGGAGATGCTGAGAACTGAACTGGGGACCTTTCTCATGCAAAATATTTGCTCTGCTGCTGAACTGCTCTCACTGCATATGCATTTGTTGCCCTGTTCTTCTAGGGAAGAATTCAAATTGTTCAGCTACTTGTCTTTTAAAATACCACTTGCTTTAGAAGAGCAATAATATCAAAAACCAACCTTTTATTCTTGTGTGTTGCATTTCCATTAGGTATTGCCTGATCCAGAGTTTAAACCCCCATCCAGAATGGGGATGCTTTACGACCAGCAGGGGAACACATTACATGACCAAGTAAAAATTAAAAGACGATGGAAACAATACACTGAAGAACTGTATAAAAGAGATGAAAGGATGACAGGTTAATTCAAGGTAAAACTATTTGAAGATGAACCTACAATTTTAAAGCTGCACTTGGGAGAAATACATCACCAGGAACAGATGGCATACCAATAGAGCTGCTTCAAGCTACAGAGACAGAATCTATTCTAGTTCTAACTATGGACTTTATCACACAGGGGAAATCCCATGCAGAATTGGGATTTAAAAGTTGAGGCAAATCCGCAAAAGCAGGTTGATTTTCACACACATCATTGTTAAACTGCTGTTAACCCAAATGGAAAGTATTCAAAAGCCACTCCTTTTTACTTTCAGGATTTAACACAGGGGTAGGCAACCTTTCTCCTTTAAGGGCCGAGGGACTTCAGCTCCCAGAATCCCAGCTATTGGCCAACATGGGACTATTGGCCAACATGGTTGAGGCTTCTGGGAGCTGAAGTCCCTCGGCCCTTAAAGGGACAGGTTGCCTACCCCTGATTTAACAACAGTTTAACAACGACATTGTGTGAAAATCAATTCACTTTTGTGGGTTTTTTTTTAAAATTAAAACCCATTTCTGCACAGGGTTTCCCCCATGTGATAAAGTCCTATAATCTGTCAACAAATCTGGAAAACAAAAGAATGGTCCACAGATTGGAAATGCTCAATATATATTCCATTCCCCAAGAAAAGGTAGACCAGAGATTGCAGTAGCCACAGGACCATTGCATTAATTTCCCATGCAAACAAAGTGATGTTCAAAGACTTTAACATAAATGGAGTAAGAAATGCCAGATGTCGAAGCTGGGTTCAGGAAAGGAAGAGGCACTAGGGATCATATTGCAAACATATGTTGGATAATGGAGTGCACCAAAGAATTTTAAAAGAAAATCATCATATAGATTATAGCAAAGCCTTTGATAGATCATCAGATTGCTCTTAAAGAAATGAGTGTACCACAACGTTTGATAGTCCTGGTATGTAATATGTACTCAGGACCGAAGGGTACAATCGGGACAGAATATGGAGAAATGGAATGGTTTCCAGTTGGCAAGGGGGTCAGATAAGGCTGCATCTTCTCAGCCTATCCGTTTAACTTGTATGTTGAACATATAGACAAATCAGGATTAGACTCGGAGATAAGGTGTGGAAATTGGAGGAAGGAATACCAACAGTTTAAGATATAAAAATGACACCAAACTATTAGCAGAAAATAATGAAGACTTGAAATGATTGCTGAAGAAAGTCACGGAAGAAAGTGTAAAGGCGGGTTTCCAGTTGAACATTAAGAAAACAAAAATAATGACCACAGATGAGTTACACATCTGTAAAGAAGATGATGAAGACATTGAAATATTTCAAGATTTTCCATACCTTGGCTCAGTCATTAATCAGAATAGAGATTGCAATCAAGAAATCAGAAGAGGGCTACAACTTGGAAGGACAGCTACGAAGGAACAAAACAAGTTCCTGAAGTGTCAAAATATATAATTGAAAACTAAAGTCAGTATGGTCCAAATATTTCCTATTTCTATGTATGACTGTGAAAGCTGGATCGTAAAGGAAGCTGATAGGAAGAAAACCAACTAATTTGAACTGTGGTGCTGGAGAAGAGTTCTTTGGATACTGTGAACTGCTAAAAAGATCAGTCAAGCCTGAACTCTCTCTAGAAGAAGCCATACTAAACTGACACTGTCATATTTTGGACATATTATGAGAAGTCACTAGAAAAGACAATAATGCTTGAGAAGGCAGAAGACAGTAGAAAAAGAGGAGGACCGCATTCCAGATGGGAGGTTATCACACCGGGGAAATCTGTTGGTTGATCCACACAGTTATAGTTGGAGAATAGGGTCTTTGGCAGATGCTTATCACACAATTTAGTGTCTCTCCTGTTTCTGCTTTGCATTTCAATTGTTGGTTTCCTTGAAGGTTTTTGTGATGAACTATAACTATTACATCAGCTAAGAATGTTGCTTCCACATTCAGATGCGGTCTGCCCTGTGATTACCAGATGTTGGAAGCAAAGTATGAAAGAATTGCTATTGTAAATTTCATTCAGCACTTGACACCTTTAAGCAGCAGTCAGGACCAGCAAGCAATGATTTAAAATTCCCATCGTGCTCTGAAACACCCAATGTAGCATTTGCTGTAGGACTTTGTGGGTATGGAAAGTGCCGGCCTCCATACTGAGACTTGCCAACCAAGACGCTATGAGAACATGAAATTTAGTTCGTCATTCATTGTATGCTTAGACTGAGACTTGAAACATCCATTTTCAAGTCTCTGCTGAACTGTGAAAGTCATGGGATGTCCTGGTCAGTCATTCTCTCTCACTCCGGACTAACTAATAAAACTGTGGTCAGGGTGACCAAAGGTCCTCCTTTTTCAGGACATGTCTTACATTTCAGCCTTCTTTCCAGGAGCAACTCCAAAATCTCTTCCATTTTGAGCGTGATTGAGAAGCATGGATTTACATTTCCATGAGTGTTTTTAGCTTGACTTTGGTTATGTCCTCCATTTTTCTTGAATGCCCTCCATTTTGGGGTACCGTGTCCTTCTTTTTGGTCATCCTGATTGTGGTGGAAAGAACAAAGTCCATGTGGGATATCTTGACTCATTAAAAGGCAAGATATAAAAGTGACTGAGAAATAAATAAGCAAATTAAACCTAAGTCTATATTAGAGGTGATGAACCTATGGCCTTCCAGATGTTGGACTTTAACTCCCAGCAGCCTTGAGCAGCACGGCCTGTGGTGAGACCTATGGAAACTGTAATCTGAAAACATCTAGAGCAGGGGTAGGCAACCTTTCCCCTTTAAAGGCCGAGGGACTTCAGCTCCCAGAATCCCAGGAGCTATTGGCCAACATGGGACTATTGGCCAACATGGCTGAGGCTTCTGGGAGCTGAAGTCCCTCGGCCCTTAAAGGGGAAAGGTTGCCTACCCCTGATCTAGAGGCATAGGCAGCTTGCAACTGGCACACGGGTGCCTCCTCCAATTTTTGAGAGCTCCTTGAATGTGGAAGCCTACAGTTCTATTCTGCTCTATCTGTAATCCTCAGAATATCAGCTATTTTTTTTAAAGTATATTTCTCCTGCTGGTAGTTGCAAAGCCCAGGAAATTGAAAATCCATTTGCATCAACAGGGACCCCTCTTTTGCAATCCAAATTTCCTGGACTTGGACAAATCTCCCTAGGGCCAGAAGGAGGAGGAGCCTGCCTTCAAAAGATCTCCTCCCCACCATGTACCATCTTAACTAAAGACTGAAACATGTAGGCATCTAACCTCTCCATGAAGCCTGCAAAAGATCTCCTCCCCACCATATACCATCTTAACTAAAGACTAAAGCAACCTGTAGGCATCTGACTAACATCTCCATGAAGCTTGCAAAAGAGGTCCTCCCCACCATAAACCATCTTAACTAAAGACTGAAACAACATGTAGGCATCTGACTAACATCTCCATGAAGCCTACAAAAGATATTCCCCCCACCATAGACCATCTTAACTAAAGGCTAAAACAACATGTAGGCATCTAACTTCTCCATGAAGCCTGCAAAAGATCTCCTCCCCACCACAGACCATCTTAACTAAAAACTAAAGCAACCTGTAGGCATCTGACTAACATCTCCATGGGCTTGCAGGATCTGGGCAAGGCAGTGGGGGATAGGGATTCTTGGAGATGTCTCATCCACAGGATCTCCATGAGTTGGAACTGACCCGAGGGCAGCTAACAACAAAACTCACACACACACACCAAGTTCCTTTTATGATTAAGGGGGCTTGGCTTCTCCAAAAGATGAAGAAAGGATATTTCCTGATTCAGGTGCTGGCTTCTGCTGCACTTTGGACTTTGCTGCAGGTATTGAGACAACAACAGAGTGGATAATAGTCGAGTGTGCTAGCAGCATTCAGGCTGCTTTTTAAAAAGAACATCAAGTAATTAAACAGTAATATTTCAGTTACTTTTGAGAACTGGAAAATCAAACCATTGCTTTTTAAAACCATAACTACCCTCGTCACCCCTTTCGCCCAACAACAACAACAACAACAACAAGAGCATTTTATTTCTTTCCCACCTCTCCTCAAGGCTTGAAGCGGGGTGCAGCATATTAAAATACAAAAACACAATTAAAAACACATAAACCCACAGTTAAAACGCAACAATGGAAAACCATTCCAAATACACTCTTAAGAGCTCATATATCAATTAAAATTATTGATTTCAAACTAGAACAACTAGCTCCTTTTTTAAAAAGTGACTTTCAAAGCAATGATGGCATGATCCCACAGGGTTCAAAGTGAACTGTAGAGTTGGTACCAAGTTGTTGTTGTTTTTTTTGGGGGGGCTCTTAGCAAAATGAAGCCCCTCTTCTCTATGCCCATCACCCTCAGGGCTTACCTCTCACCTCTGCCAGCATTGGTTGGCTGAGAACATGCCCTGCTTTCACACAATGCCTCTGAATGATACTGTATTAGGCTCATTGTGGGAAATGTAAATTGCAGCAAGACTGGTGCATCTCAGAGCATTATACCAGAGTAGGCAATAACAGGGACATTGGGTACCTCACAGGCTGCTGGGGCTTTGCCACCTGCCCAAAGGTGCCCAATGTTGGTGTAAGCCCTGCTGGACTATGTGATTGTATTTGAAGAGGCTGGAGATGTCTCTTTATAAGGTTGCTTCTCATTACCATGAGTCGCTTTGAGTCCCTATATTGGGATAAAGGTGGGATATAAGAAAATCATCATCATCATCATCATCATCATCATCATCATCATCATCATCAATCTCCCTATAGCCAAAATGGCCAGAAGGAGAAGGAGCCTGCCTGCAAAAGATATCCTCCCCACCATAGACCATCTTAACTAAAGACTAAAGCAACATGTAGACATCTGACTAAGATCTCCATGAAGCCTGCAAAAGATATCCTCCCCACCATATACTATCTTAACTAAAGACTGAAACAACATGTAGGCATCTGACTAACTTCTCCAATTGTTTGTCTCCTGTTTGGTTTGTAACATCTTCCGGATGAAGAAGAAACCCATGGAGCTTCGAAAGCTTGCAACAAGTATATTGCGCATTTTGGTTGGCCAATAAAGGTATCACTGATGGATTTTGTTTGAATTTGCTAACTGGCCAACACAGCTCCCCCTGAATGTTTTCAATAATAATACTATTAATAATTAAAGCTTGCAAAAAAAAAATAACATTTGGGGGCCACGAGTCCCATATTGGGACATTTGGACTTCATCTCCCATGCTAGCAGAGGGATTCTAGGAGTAACTTTTCTGGGTTCTTACACTGCCTTATACTGAAACAGACTGTGTAGACCAGTAAAATACAACAAAATCCAAAACCCACAAAACAGTGATGCCTTTACTGGGCTGAGTAAGAAGCAAAGAATACATCATGCAAGCTTTCAAAACCTTCCTGGCTTCTTTGTCAGGCAAAGATGTGTTGCATGATGTATTTTGTGCTTTTTCGTTGACACCATAAAGATATCACTGTTGTGTGGATTCTGATTTTGTTGTATTTGGCTGCCTCTGATTAAGTAGACCAGTATTATCTAGAATAGTTGTTCAAGGTGTTTCCCATCCCTACAATATCAGAGTCCCTTTTAACTGGAGATGCCAGAGTCTGAACATCTGCATGAAAACAGAGTTCTGGCATTAGCCAGAGTAGAGACATTGCCCTGGGGAGCAGGTGCTGGGAGCTATAGCACATGGCTTGTCCTGCACCTTCAAAGGCAATGACTTAAAGACAAACAACACACACAAGGTGAAGTCAAAGGCTTTCACGGCTAGTATCCATAGTTTTTTTGTGGGTTTTTCGGGCTGTGAGGCCGTATTCTAGAAGAACGTATTCCTGACATTTCACCTGCATCTGTGGCTGTCATCTTCAGAGAATGGTGGCATGGAGGTGTGTGGGGTATATATATATATACTGTGTGACCCTTGGTATATATACCCCACAGTGTATATACCCCCCACACCTCCATGCCACCATGCTCTGAAGATGCCAGCCACAGATGCAAGTGAAACATCAGAAACACATTCTTCTAGAACATAAATAATAATAATAATAATAATAATAATAATAATAATAATTTTTATTTATATCCCGCCCCTCTGCCAGGCAATCGGGGTGGCGTACATCATTATAAAATTTCAAAACAATAAATCACAATGAAATCCCATCTCTCCATCTCCCACCCACCCATCCCCCCAAAACATACTAAACAATTTAAATAAGATTAATTAAAAATTTACAATTTAAAAATACATAGTTCCTGCCATTGTGGGCCTCCAAGGGCTGCAAGTTGGCAAAAACAGTCCTCCGAGGCCATAGGACGCCGTCGCTCGTCGCGTGGTGCCAGCGAAATGGCCTTGGAGGACTGTGAGGACATGGCCTCACAGCCCAAAAAACCCACAAAAACCAAGACACACAAGCTATGCTTTGGACTTGGAGCAAAGCAGGGGAAGACATACCTCCAAACTATTTCTAACATTTTCAGACTTGAATCATATTTAGAATCCAAATGGCTCCCTCTAGTGGACCTGGATCCATATTTCCCCCTTTCTATCTGCAAAAAACATTAATAGGTGTCTTGTGTAGCAGAAAGTGAGGACCCTAGATATTTTGCCACCTGAAGTGGGGCAACAACACAATGGCAACAAAATAAATCATGTGCTGCTCTTTTAGGATTGCCAAGATCCGTTGCCTGAGATAGCTGCCTCCCTCTACCCCACAATAGGGCAGACTCTGGAAAGAAATTTAATGAGCAGAAGATATACAAGAGAATGGAAATACACACACACACACACACACACACACACACCTATGCACACTTTCCGACCATACAGTTGTGTCATTTATCCAGTGAGATCTATCTGTCAGTGCCAGTTCCAACTCAACACCCCTTGCCTCCCAAATCCCCCATAAGACACAAACCCCTTGCGATCAGGATCACATGAAATTGCCGTTGGAAAACACAGAAGGGAGTTTATGTAAGGCGCTGGTACTACCAGCTCCACGGATTAAAAATGCACACAATCTGTTCTAGGGTACAGAGGCCTCCAAGAGTTGAGAAGTCGGCTCTCTCCATCGCGAAATAATCCCTCTCCCGAATTTCCTCAGAGTATCAGACCCTTTTGATGCAGAAACGGATGTGGACATGATGCAGATGCAGTTTTTGATCCGCTGGTGGGATGAGGATGTTTTTTGGAAGAGGGACACTGGATGTTGCTATGCATTGGAGATGTTTCACTTGATTCCGTAGTCAGAGGTATGCAACCTTGGGACAAAAAAGAAAGTAGAAGTACATATAGAAGAAAGGGTATGAATGGGCCTGATATGTTACTGGTCTGACTGGAAAAAACACCATTCTTGCTGGCTAATGGGACTGGGATTTGAAGAGCAAGTCAAATGCAGATTTGGAAATGGTTATATCCTGGACCCAGCAGATACTTCAGGGTCCACTCTGACATAGCAGGTTCTCTCCTGGCTCCATCCTTCACCTGATAGATGTCCATCTACCTGCTTCATGGTACTTTGTTCTGTTCTGGATTCATCTCTAGGCTACACTCAGTAGGCTAGTATTTTGTTTTGTTTTTCAAACAAGATGCTGGGGCTTCCAGGGCTTCCCAAAAAAACAATTGACACACCAGTCTTTAAAGCTGTCAACAGGTCTCATGTGAAACACACCCAGATATCTGTGAAACTATGTATGTACATATATCTGCAGGCCCACAGTAACTCCAGAAAATTTATTTGCAGCAATGGAAAAACCCTGTCCCTGCTAATTCTCTCCTCCTTCCTTTAAGACAAGTTATTAGGAATTCTCCTTGACATTTTAAATTAATGATGCAACAAGGCATGAACGTGAAGTGGTACTTGTGCACTTTCTCATTTTTCAGAATGCACCTCCCTAAAGAAAAAAAAAATAATAATCAAGAAATTACTGTAAGAGAATTAAAGTCCGGAGATGGGAATCTGGCCTTGTTGTTGTTGTGTGCCTTCAAGTCATTTCTGACGTACGGTAACCCTAAGGCCTATCATGGGGTTTTCTTGGCATGATTTGCCAAGAAGAAGAAACTTGACAAGAAAAGAGTATGGAACTTATCCCACGTGGCCAAAAGCAGCAAGAATCCACTAAGAATCAGGTGCTATAGCGCTATATCTTCCCGCGTGATTACACAGCGTCGCTCAGAATCAGCTAAGAATCAGGCGCTATAGCGCTATATTTTTCCGCGTGATTACACGACGTCGCTCAGAATCCAGCAAGAAACTGCTCAGAATGCAGCATCATTCGCATTCTTTTGAATGTCGGTTTCAGCGGGCATTGCAATAGCACGAGCTGGTCCATAGCGCTATTATAGCGCTAGCGCCATATTTATACTAGCGCTATAGTACTGGAATGATGCTCATATCGCTTTCTTGCCACTTTTGAGAGCAGCATGGGATAAGGTCCCATGATAGGTTCGCCTTAGAGTTGCCATAAGTTGGAAACAACTTGAAGGCACACAACAACAACAATACAATACATGACTTGTGCCTAATGCCCGAAACTAGATTACCCTCAAGTTCTTTCAAGGATACAGTTTTATCAATTGCTGAATCAATAAAACCTTTGAAAAGGTACTCTTTGAACTACAACTCCCAGAAACTCTTAGCCACTAGGAGCATGTTAGCGGAAAGATTCTGGCAGCAGTAGTTCAAAAAAGTAATTCTTCAAAACTTCAAATACACATGTCATGCAAAAGGTTGGGGAGTTTACACTCTGGGACTTAAATCATTCATATTATTTATAAAATCTTTTTAATGCAGATGGGCTTTTGGCTGCTGTTTGCACAGGAAGGGGCTTGTTACTGGCTTGTTTTCTTTAATGTCACTTTACATTGTTTTAAATATAGGGTGATTCAATTGTGCAAAACCGAATAAGAACAACTATACTCATGCATCTTTCTTTCTGAATCACCCAATACAGTAGTGTCTTTAATTTCATTCCTGCATTTAGTTGCATTTTTTAATTCAGTATCACTGTAAGCGCCTTTGAGAGGTAAGATATCATTCAAGTGAATAAACGGACACATTTTTGACTGGGTATGAGAATTTCATTTCAGGGGTATTGCAACTACACCCATCCTACTGGGGCCATTATAGACTGTCATTAACTTGTTGTTGCTGTTGTCGTTGTGTGCCTTCAGGTTTTTTCTGACTTATAGCAACCCTAAGGCAAACCTATCATGGGGTTTTCGTGCAAGATTTGCCATTGCCTTCCCCTGAGACTGAGAGAGGGTGACTTGCCCAAGGTCACGCAGTGGGTTTCCATGGTTGAGCTGGGAACTGAACCCTGATCTTCAGAGTCGTAGTTCAAGACTTAAACCAGTACGCTTAAGACCATATATATATATATATATATATATATATATATATCTCCCAGAATTCCATAAACACTTATCATGATGCCTGGTGCTTTGGCTATGAAATACAGGTTTGCACTCCAGTGCAAACAACACTGGGGAGATTAAAAGGGCAGATTTGAATTATGGTCAGCATCTAAGTGATGACTGTGACAGAAGCTCTTGCAACAAGAAGAGAAGTCCACTTTTTACCTAATATCTAATATAATATCTGTGATGGGATTTTTGTAAGCTTAGCTTGCCCCCTGCAGGTTGCATAGAGCTCATTTTAACTTGGAAAACTGCAATGTATGGTCTGAAACTAGTGGACATGCACAACCTGCATGAGTCAGGGTTGACTTGAGGACAGTTAGCAACAACAACAGCAGCAGAAACTTAGTTGGCAGACCAGCTGCCAATTTGTTTGTATGGGCATGTCTGAACACTCATTTATGTAGGTCATGAAGATGGGATTGGCTACTGAGTAGTCTGTAAAACAATCCTATGCATACATTTCACATGCTTTCTACTTGCAAGGTTGAATGTACATCCCTTAAATGTGACTAGGGGCAGATATCTACAGACTCCTTTCCTGAAGCATACATGGCACTGTGCTCAAGCTCCTGACGTTCTCCATCATATTGTTTTGTTTTGCGCATTGTATACCATCCCTAGGGGAAAATGATTAAAGAAGTTGTCGGAAATGAATATCTGTCTGGATAGGTTTTCAGTGGAATTCTTATTGGAAGATCGGAACCTGTATATTACCAGGTGAATGGCCAATTTTCTGGTGGAGGCAACCAACGTATGACTTACATTTACTAAAAATGATACTTGATGTTTGATTGTAAATGGATGTTGTTGTATGCCTAACAAAGGTTGAATAAAGAAAATAAAAAATAGAGAGCCTGCTGTATGAAACACAAAACACTCAAAGGGTGCACCTATGCTGTAGAAATAATGCACTTTGACCCCACTTTAAGTGCTGGAGCTCCAGCCTATGGAATCGTGGGATCTGTAATTTTACAAGGTATTTTACAATTTTACAAGGGTATTGATAGTCCCTTGACATGAATGTCTAGTCGTAATCGACTGTAAGGGCAGTGCTCATCTCTGTTACTAAGCCAAAGAGCCAGCGTTGTCTGTTGATGACTCCAGTGGTCATGTGCCCAGCATGACTGCACTGAATGCTGTTACCTTTCAAAGCGGTACCTGTTTATCTACTTGCATTTGCATGCTTTCCAACTGCTAGGTTTGCAGAAGCTGGGACTAGTGATGGGAGCTCAACCCATCATGCAGCACCTGGGCCTTGAACTGCCAACCTTCCAGTCTTCCAGTCATCAGAATTGGCATCTTTTACCACTAAGCCACTGCATCCCTTTGATCTGTCCATTACAGGAGAACTATAGTTTCTCCAATCCTAGATCACCATCACATCACCCAGCAGGGTCCAGAATATGTCCAACGGCTTCAGTAGGGACAGATACCACTTTGGACAGACCCATGGTAATCATGGAAGACATGAAGTCTTGAATGCAGTTTTAGCATGAATATTGAAGTCCTCCAGCACTACAAATCGAAGGGACTTCAAAAACAGCTCTGAGATCACCCAGGCTAGCTCAGAATCCCTAATCTCTTCTGGCCACACTTAAACCCAGATAAATGTGGGATATTGTACCTGGTCAGAGGAATAGGACTCTATTGCTAGAATTTTTGTTGTTCTTAATTGCCCTCGGGTCAATCTTGACTCATGGATGAGACATCTCCAAGAAGACCCTCTCTCCTCCACTGCTCTGCTTAAATCCTGAAAACTCATACTCATGACCTCCTTCATAGAGTCCATCCATCTGGCACGTGGCCTTCCTCTCTTCCTACTTCCCTTCATCTTTCCCAGCATTATTGTTTTTTTCCAAAGAGTCCTCTCCTCTCATGATGTGTCCGAAGTATGACAGCTTCACTTTGGTCATCTTGGCTTCCAGGGAGGTTTCCAGCTTGATCTGCTCTAGGACCCATTTGTTTGTCCTTTTGGCTGTCTATGGGATCCTCAACACTCCTCTCCAGCCCCACATTCTCTCAAATACATTGATTTCCCTCCTATCATCTTTCTTGACTGTCCAGTTCTCACATCCATTCATGGGAATAGGGAATACAATGGCTTGTATGATTCTAACTTTTGTGCTGAATTGTATATCTTTGCATTTTAGGATCTTTTCTAGTCCTTTCATAGCCAATCTCCCCATTCTTAGTCTTCTTCTGATTTCCTGGCTGCAGTCCCCATTTCTATCAGTGTTTGATCCCATGTATGGGAATTCTTTGACTATCTCTATTTCTTACCCACATTAAAAAAAGTGTCTCAGGCACTTTGTAGCAACACAGCACAGCCACCCATCAGAAAGCAGCTCCTACAAAGCATTGTTTGGCCAGTACTGAAAATTCTGCTCACTAGATGGCCCTGTGACTCTGCAGTCAGCAAGATGTGGGCTGCAAAATTTCAATCTCTCTTTTGAAAGCAAAGGGAATTGTCATACAAGAGGTCTGAATGAATTCACCTTTCCCTTAAACCAGGCTTCAAAACAAAGTGACACTCACACTGGCTACCAAACATATCATCAAGTCAGTTCTTTCATTAGGTCCAAGCTTTTGAGTTTTATAGAAGGCCTCTTCAAGCTAGAGGTTAGGGGGGGGGGGATCTTATGGAAGCAAAGAATGTGCAAAGAGAAAAAAAGATGTTAAGCATAGCAGATGCCAAAACCTGATCTACATTCACATGTAGTAGAAGTAGCACAAAAATATGCCCCAAAGGTGCTGTCTGGTGTGAAGATTTAAAATCTCTGCACCAGAAAATGTCAAAGGATTTAAAGACAGCTTCATTTATTCCAGCAAGAACTCTTAAAACAAGTGGATAGACTCAGGGGGGAAGCAGATGGGCGGCCATGGGCTGCCCCAGGAAGCTGCGCCTTGGGGCCGAGGTATCCCTACACCTCGGCCCTGAGGCGCAGCTTCGCCACCCCTGGAAGGAGTGCTAAAATAGCGCTCCTTCCACAAGTCGCTGAAGGTGCGCCGCAAAAGGCTGCCGGAGCACCTTCGACGACTCTTCCGCTGCAGCGTGTATGGACGCTGCAGCGGGAGGTCATCCCCGGAGCCCCGGTCGTGCGGAGGGCTGGCTGCTCCGAGGACGACTTGGGGAAGGGGTTGGGGCACCCACTGTGCAGCTGCCCCTCCCCTTCCCTGCCCCCAAAATGGTGCTTTTCGCCGTCTGCTTCCCCCCTCAGTCAAGGAAGCCATGGCTGCCCTGAGTCTGCAAGACCTGAGCAGGGCAACTATGATAGGGTGACCTGGAGGACTCTCATTCATGTAGTTGCCATAAGTCAAATGGCAACTTGATAGCAGTTAACAAAGTTATGCAGTTATATAGTAAACTCCTGGAAAATACAAACAAATATCAAAGGTGTGTGGCAAAGTAGAAGATCCACCTCCCATCTTCCAAAGGACCATTGACAATACACAGTAGACATAGATCAATGGCATAGTCAATATTTGAGCAAAGAATTGCTTTGCAAAATTCAGAGAATTTTTCTAATACATGTATTAGCCACAAAGCTCAAATTAAATCAACTCATTTAAGAATGTGGACCAAATGAAATTCTCTTCCATTCATGTTTCCCTTTAAAATCTGGCCAAGTATTATTCCTTTAGTACAGGAGCAGGGAACTGTGGCCCTCCAGATGAGCTGGTCTACAACTCCCACCATCCTCCGTCATTAGCTATGATAGCTAGGGCTGATGGAGTTATAGTCCAATAATATCAAGGGGGCCTAGAACGTGTTACCCCCCAACCCAGTATATTATTGGACTATATAAAAGGTAATATATATATATATATATATATATATATATATATATATTATATACTTCCATTATATTATATACTTCCATCTGTTTTAAAGCACTAAGGGAGGTTGCAGACTGCTAGAAATAGTGCAAATTGAGTCCACTTTTAGGGTTAGGGTTAGTGCTAGGGAATCATGGGAATTGTTTTTTTTCTGAGACATTGAGCCTTCTCTGTCAGAGAGCTCTGGTGCCACAATAAAATACAGTTCCCATGATTCCCTAACCCTAACCCTAAAAGTGGACTCAATTTGCACTATTTCTGGCAGTCTGCAACCCCCCTAAGACAAGTATACTCAGAACATTCCCTGTTTCAGACACAATTTAGGATAATTATACAAGAGACCATTTATTTGTTATATTTGTACCCCACCTTTACTCCAGTTAAGTGAAGGTGGCATATGTAGTGGCACACTTTATCATTACAGTGACCCTGTGAGGTAGGTCAGGCTTCAATCCTTAACAATGGAGACACCAGCTTTCAGTTCTGGCAGATTTATAGCACAAGCTGTGAGCTGAGTTCCCACTGCAAGTACAAGCTGTGATGTCCTACAGTTGCATCTCGGCAGTCTTCCAAGAGTGAGATAAATTAGTAATCTCCAGTCTCCTAAAATATGAAGGGACGCTAGAGCGGAGAGTTCAGAGAAAGCGCTTTCAAGAGCTACAGAGGTCCAGCTTCCCTTGTTGAGTTAGGAGCACCAGAACATAAAAGATGTTGTCTTTTACATGAAGTAGTGAGTATCTATATGCTGCAAAACTGAAGAGCAATGGAAATAAAATATTTTAAGCTATGACTTATTAGGTAGAAAGATCTTGTAGCACCTTTGAGACTAACCAAAAGAAAGAAATTGGCAGCATGAGCTTTCCTAGACTTCAGTCTACGAAAGCTCATGCTGCCAATTTCTTTCTTTCATTTGCTACAAGATCTCTCTACATACTGATTCTACAGACTAACACGGCTATATCTTTGAATTCTACCTGTAATGACTTATATTACGATTTTTATAAAGATGCCAGATGAAAGCTGTGTGGTCACAAATAACTTCTCCTCAGACTTGCTATACAAGGCACAGAAGAGAAATAGACAAATAGATAGAAAGATGTTTACTTTTGGCACAGAATCTTAGAATTGTTGAGTTGAAGGTACTCCAAGGACCAGCCAGTCCATGTCTAGAAAAATGATAACAGAGCAGCCACAACTTGACAAAACTGGACTGGACTCATAGTTTGGGGGCAGTTCCACTGTTAATCCAAAAATGTAAACTGGGAAGAGAAATCTAAACATAGGATAATCCCATGTCCTGTTAAATGGTCAAAGAAACTAAGAACCAGTACAAAAATGTTATTTCAAGAGAATGTGCCTAGAATCAAAGGATTTTCACTTTGAGCTTCCAGAGCCTCATCCAGATCTTCAGGCCATCGGTGATGGTGACACTTTAGGGGCTGTAATTCAGAAAGTCCTTTCCAAGCTCTGCCCTGATTTTCTGCAGCCTTCATGACACAGACTATTCCTCCCTAATGTCTGGCTCTGGAAACTCTAAGTCAGTGGTTCCCAAACTTTGGTTCTCCAGGTGTTTTTGGACTTCACCTCCCAGAAGCCCAGCCATCTTGACCAACTGTCAGAAATTCTGGGAGCTGAAGTCTAAAACATCTGGAGGACCAAAGTTTGGGAATCACAGGTCTAGGTCATCAGCTCACAAGGATCCAACCAGGAGTGGCAAGACATGGACTTCTGCTTAGGTTGGCTTGAGCACGAGTACACATTATTGTGTGATTCAGAACCCTGTTTTTATGGTTTGTGGTCAGCACAAAGAATCCTATTTGTGTTCAAATGAACACATGTAGAAGCCTCCTAGAGCCCTGGTTGCTCACTATACCAATGTTGGAAAAAATGAGGGCAGAACTAGCACACATTGCAAGCTCCCACATGCACAGGTTGAACACTTGTATGGGGTGAATTGACTAAAGGACTTAAAAATAAGATTGCCATAGATTTACTATCATCAGTTGGGTAAATTTCCAAAAAGGATAAATAAGAGGAAGGAAGATGAAAGGTCATCACTCCTTTGTTGACATAGGACAGAGATCAGGGCTTCTAGCCCTCCGGCAGGTGTTGACTAGGAACTCCTACCGTCATTGTATACAGTAACTGTGTGTGATGGGAGCTGCAGTCTGACTACATCTGGAAGACCACATGGACATCACTCCAACATAGGACAGATTGTTCTAACCTGGCACCCTCCAGATAGGCTGGACTTCAATACCAATTTTGACCCACCAGCACAGAAATTGTTCATGCTGGCTCAATAATATGAGAGTTGCTACTTAACAAATTTGGGGGACTCCTGTTTGAAAAAGCTGATGTAGTATATCAGGAGTAGTCAACTATTTTAATAATAATAACAACATTTTATTTTTACCCCGCCTTTAGCTGAAGCTATCAAGGCGGCTTACATTAAAATTATAACCCACACGTTATAACAGACATATAACCCCCCGCTTAAAAATACATTAAATCACATCTAGAGGACCTTGGATGGCTGCACCAGATTCCACAAAAGATGTCCCCCAAAGCCTCTAGTGCAAGGGTTCCCAACATTTTTGACTCGCAGAGCCCTTATTTCTATGGTGGAGCCCCTAAGAGGCCTACCCTATGTTTTACAAGTTAATGGTGATTAGGAGTATATATAAGAATATATTCGTATCCTTTAATTTCATTCAATTTTTATTTCTTTCATTTTCCTGGAGCAGCCGTGGAGCACCTGGGAAGTGCATGCAGAGCCCTAAGGACTCCTCAGAGTACAGGTTGGGAACCCCTGCTCTAGAGGGTATGGGGACATTTCCATGATTTAGGTTTCAAAAAAGATATCTCTTGGATTTAAACTGATCCAGAGGCTCTGCAAAATGTGGTGGAAATGCACCCATGGACATTTTGGAGCAAGACTATATATATATGTATATATATATGCAAAAATAGTTTTTGACTCCTGGAGACCCCAGGAGTCCTCCAAACATAGTGAAAATGTCCTGTGCATCTCCATTTAGAGTGTACTTGTAGCAGAATAATGGGAACCGGAGACACTACGGACTGAAGGAAAGTGAGTTTTATTGAAAATTGTCACGCTAGCGGGCTCAGCAGGAAATAACTTTCCAGAGGTGCTGAGCCCTGAACTGAGCTCCTGAGGATCTTTTTATAGTGATCTTACAAGCATGTCAAGCATATAGGAAATCACTCCCCCCTCCCTCTCTAGTTCAGTTTGTTTCACAATATTCAGCACTTCTTGCTTAGCAGACATAGTTTACAGAACATAAGAGTCTATAGAGAACATGTTTACAATACAGGAAGTCTGCGGTCTTATCAGTGCGAACCTTGACTGCAGTACAGAGCATTGCTTGTGCTTTAGCTAAAAGAAGCAACTAGATAGACAAAAAAATTCCAAAGTCTCATCTAGAGTCCCAGTTGATTATCTAGTCTGATCCTGAATAGCAATGATAGGCAATCATAGACAGTCATTTTAGAATGCAGTTTTTCAGCTATAAGCAATTGACTACTTCATACTTGGAACAAAAATGGCCCTAGGGACCACATAGAGCATGCAGACCCCACTTTGCCCACCCCTCTGGTAAATGAAGGGGAACAACATTTTAAATATGGAATGTTGCTTGCTTCTGCTTCCATCTACTTGGATGTTAACTTTTCCAACAATGCAAACCAAAATAAAGCAAACACATAGACAAAACTCTTATGAACCAGCTCTGGACTGAAGATCCAGATGGCTTTTTTCCAGTGTCTGTCTATGTCCATTTTAGCAGCCACTATAAGGAAAAATAGGACAACAAGCTATTACTTATCTTCTTCATATTCCACAAGATGCAGCATAAAGTTCAGGTCAAATGGTGTGAAATTCTCTTCAATGACTGCTACTGATACCTAAAGCCTTAATAATGCATACAAATATAGAATAAGTTCCCTATGATTTTTCTTGTGTCACATTGCAAGGTCCTTTGTGCAGAAATTGAAATGTATGAATAAATAAACATGGCTTGTGGATTCTTGGAGTTGTAGTTCATAAAATATATATATTCCAAGCTGTGGTCAAAGTTCAAATCCTGGAGTCTCTCATATTGGCAATCTTCTCCTGATATTGTTCCAAACGCCTCCAGTCATATCCGCACACATCAGTTGCTTTCATTCAGGTATCTGGCTCAAAGAAGGATCAGTGAAAGGACTTAGTTCTATGGTGTCTCCAAAGAGATATTCACAGTTCTCCCAGAGTTTAATGGCTGCTTGTTGAACACCATCCATTCTCAGATTTCACTTCTGCAAAGAGTTTATAGAACGGGACAGAGCGAAGAGAGAGAGAGAGATGGCACACCTCTTTAGAACATTTTGACTCCTCCAGGAATTTTTGATCAGTCCAGAAGAAACACATGCACATCAAGGTGCCCCAAGGATATGTGTCTTGGAAAATGTACAGGAACTTAATACCAGTTGCTTGTACACAAGCAAGGGCTGTACGGCTATTTTCAGACTGATGATGCAAGGTAGGCAACAAAAGGCATAGTCAAATCCGTCCCCTTCCTTTCCATGCCGATGCTCCAGACAAATAGGTGTGAAAGAAAAGGAATGAAAGGAATGAATGAATTGCTGCTTCTTTTCCCCTCCAAACAGAAAAGAGTAAGGTGGCACATTAAAGTGGGGCAGGGCATTGCTTTGGCAGATACAGGGAGCATATTTCCATCCTGGTACATGCTGTAAGCCAGGGCTTAACAGGTTGTGTGATGTGGAGGACTAGCAACATTTTTTTCCTCCAATGTGCCAGATCAGATGAAGAAGCTGCCTAGTCCAACATTTGTACAGTAGACAACTAACTGCTTCTGCAGAGCCCACTAGTAGGATAGGAGTACAATGGCACCCTCCATTTTATATTCACATAAATTTTGGACATGCAAGGAGGAGGTATTTTAAGATTCCCAACCTTCTAAAATGAAGAATATAAGAACAGCCACACTAGGGCTGCATCCGCACTGCAGAAATAATCTTTTCCTCTCCATTCAAAACTTTCTCAAAATGATATTGTACAGTGGGCCATTGGTATTCACTGGGATTTGGTTCCAGGACCCTCCATGAATACCAAAATCTGTGGATGCTCAAGTCCCATTATATACAATGCCATCTCAAAATGGCAACCCTTTTACAAAATGGCAAAATCAAAGGTTGTTTTTTGGAATTTATTTTGTATGTGAATATTTTCAAGCCATGGACGGTTGAATGTCTGGATGCAGAATCCGAGGATACGGAAGGCCGACTCTATTAAAAAGCAATTATTTAGTGATATACAAATTATACCTATGTTGAGTATGGATGATGGTGAACAGATTAAGTAAGAGTGATGAGGTGATGAACAAGCAGAAATTAAATCGTGACAAGATGGAAGCGCTGCTTGACAGTAGAAAGTCTGACTTTTTGGATTAAAAGTTATACTCCTCCTGAAAAATGAAGTTCATAGTCTCAGATACTCCTTGATCTTGCTCTGTCCTTAGATTTCCAGAGACAGAAGAGGTGAAGGGTGCCTTGGACTATTCCACTTGGTGCTGTAGCAAAGACCTTTCTTTCTCACGTGACTGCAATGTGCTCTACAAGGGGCTACTCTTGGAAAAGTCCAGAAGCTTCATTTAGTGAAAAATATAGCAACTAAATACTGTTAACAGGTATACAATATTGAAATCACATTACTCCAATACTGAAAGATCTGCACTGGTTTCATTTCTGTGCTCAAATCAAGGTGTTAGTTTAAGTCCCTAAATGACTTGAAGCCTGGTTGTTAAAGGGGCCTCATCTGTTTGTCAGCATGTTCAAGAGAGACCGTCCTGAGATTCCCAGAGACGAGAACTTGAAAGGCGGACTTCTTGATGGACATGTAGGACACAGCCTTCCCCTGTGTGGCTCCCAGATTGTGGATTTTTTTTGTGTGTGTGGAATTATTTTGATTACTGTGTTGATTGTAACAGATTTTGTGTAATTTGTCCTTAATGATCATAGAATCATAGACTCATAGAGTTGGAAAAGACCCCAAGGACCATCCAGTCCAACCCCATTCTGCCATGCAGGAACTCAAAATCAAAGCATCCCCAACAGATGGCCGTCCAGCCTCTATTTAAAGACCTCCAAAGAAGGAGACTCCACCACTCTTCGAGGGAGAGTCTTCCACTGTCGAACAGTCCTTACTGTCAGGAAGTTCCTCCTAATGTTGAGGTGGAGGTCCAAGCCTTTGTATTCCACATCACCATGTACAGATGCAAGAGATGAACAGTGAAGAAAGTCAATAGAAAGAAAATAATCTCATCACAGAAGTGGTGCTGGAAAAAAGTACTGAAGGTACTGTGGATGTTTATTAGTTACCTTGAGTGATATTTTTATTGATAGTAAGTGGAGAGGCATGATAAAATCAAATAAAGAAATAAACATTTCCTGCAACAAATTGCATGTATTATTATTATTATTATTTTTAGGAAAAGGATAGATAACAAGAAAATCAAAATTGTCAAAGAGTTCCCATCCTTTTGATCAAATATAGACCAGAATGGAAGCTGCAGTCAAGAAATCAGAAGGAGACTAGGAATAGGAAGGGCAGCAACGAAAGAACTAGACAAGATCCTAAAGTGCTGCTCTCAGCACTAAAGTGAGGACAGTCCAAGCCATTGTATTCCACATCACCATGTACGGATGCAAGAGGTGGACTGTGAAGAAAGCCAACAAAAAGAAAATCAACTCATCTGAGATGTGATGTTGGAAAAGAATGCTAAATATTTTAAAAAATATTAAAAAAAAAAAAAAAAGGAAAAGAATGCTGAAGATACTGTGAATAGCCAAGAAGACAAACAAATGGGATCCTAGAGGAGATCAAGCCAGAAATCCCCCTGGAAGCCACGATGACAAGAATGCAGCTGTCATACTTTGGCCACATCATGAGAAGGCATGAATTACTAGAAAAAACAATGATGCTGGGAAAGGTAGAAGGCAGTAGAAAGAGAGAAAACCCCTATACCAGATAGTTAGACTCCATCAGGAAGGCAATGGGCCTGAGCCTAAAGGACCAGAGCAGGGCAGTAGAAGACAGGGAATCTTGGAAATGGCTCATCCATGACTCAAGGACAACCCAAGGGCAGCTAAAAACAACAAATGCTCCTCCATGTTTATCTAGCAGTTTTAACTTTCTCAAGTTCTCACATCCTACTGCAACCTTAAGAGAATATATTGTAGGATCAGGTTGTGTGTATTTTTCTGTGCAAGCGGTCGAAGCATTACTAACTTTAATGCCCAGAAGAAAAATGACTTAATCAATCCACAGAAAGTCTGGGCATCAACCTGATATAAACCTTTGGGTGTGAAATAGCTACTGGAACCTACTGCTGTCTGCATTCCAAGACAAAAATCTCTGGAGCATCCTTAGAGAGGGGCACTCTGCCCACATTGGATTAATCCGACATTTCTGGAAGAGCCAAGATGTTCCCAAGGTGTTCTTTCCCTGACCTCTTTTGCAGGGTGTGAAATCTGATAATAAATGGTGCAAACAGTTGTCAGTAAGAATTTTTTTTTACAGTGTCTGCAAGAAAACGTTTAATCTGACACCTCCCTTTCTGCAGATCTCTCCTCCCCATGCAGAAAGGGGACCAAAGGATTGCAGAAATGTACATAAAAATTCCAAGTGATAAACTCCAAAGTTACAAGGGAAAGTTTGGACATTATTCCGCACAATTGCCTTTTCCAACACACTGCGGGGCACTTTAACGGGTCCCATAAGTCATGTTTCTCAGTGATTTACCTCTTGAACCATCAGCACTGTGGTTCCATTGCAAGCCCCACAGATTGAACTCTAGATTTCAGCTCATCGGATCATTACAGCCAGGTGATCCCCTCCCAAGGACCATCCTGTCCTCTAAAGTCCTAGATCAGAGGTGGGAACTGTGTGAGCCTCCAAATGTTGTTGAACTACAACTTTTATTATCCTAGCCACCTAGTCAGTGAGAAGGAATTATGAGAGCTCAACATCTGGAAGGCCATAAAATTCCCACCCTTATCCTAGGTCAAGGGTGCAAGACTTAATTCCAAAGGCAAAATTCAATTTCAGATCAGTTCTCAGGTGGTGGGCGAGGAATATCGGTTGCTGAGAAGCTGTAATAGCAATTAGTACGAACAAATATGTATATATATATAGTAGGACCCAAAAATATACCAGTACCTTAAACTACCTCCTGTAGTTGAATAGGAGAGAGAATTTCCGTAGATGTTGCTTGTTACCTGGCTGTTTGTGTAACAAACAACACATGTTAAAATAGACATTCATTAAAACTGTATGAGTAAGCTACACAAGAAATCCTTTACTCATGCTAGATGTTAAAGCAGAGATCCAGTTAGTGCTTTATGCGGGCATCGTGTATTATCTTTTTTCCCTGTACAACTTGGGAGCATCTGAACTACTTTCTCTCCAGGTGGCTTTCCCTGACTCTTCTTGTGCTCACTATTCCATCACTACGATACCGTTTTACTGACGGTTGCTGTAATGACAAACTTACACTGCCTATCAGGATGTCAGCCAGTATGAATAAGCAGAAGGACTTTCTATGTCATCTCTGTATGTTTTATGATTCTCTTCTTGTCTCGTTTCCACACACCTTCACAAGTTATCTGTCTATCTATTTCTCTCTCTCTCTGTGTGTGGGCATGCTTTGGATCAGGTATGGATCAGCGTGGTGTGATGGTTTGAGCATTGGTCTACAACCCTGGAGATCAGTGTTTGATTCCCCACCTGGCCAAGGAAATCCACTGGGTGACCTTGGGCAAATCACACACTCTCAGCCTCAGGAAACACTGTGATAGTTTCCCCTTAGAGTTGTCATATAAGTCAGAAGTGACTAGAGGGCACACTACTACTACTACTACTACTACTACAAAAACAACAACAACAACAGCAACAACATGCTTGGATCATCCCCTGCAACTCCCAGATTTGTATCACCAGGTTCTTAGTGAGACGTTATTTTTGCATGGATTCGCAAAGTGTCATTCAGTCTGTCCCTTGTCCCATCCCCTTCATCACATATCTGGTAATGTACCTCCATGTGCAGCACACTTTTCCATTCAATGCATGAATATATGAAATGTGCAGCAGAGGAGCAAGGTGTTCCCTATGTTGATGTAATTTAGCATGTAGCCACTAGATGGGAGATTTATCTCAGGTTTGGGAAGTCCTTCACTCCTCTGCCATTCCAAGGATAGCTTCCAGAGAGCAAACCATCCTATCTTAGATTAATCAGTTAAGATTCCACTCTTTTAGCAAGTTTTTTCCATAGCTGGCAATTTGCATGGCCCCATTAGCCCACCATAAACCTAGCAAATAAAATGTGTCTGAATTAACTTACATCTAAACACAGATGCAGTGGCTCAAGTGGTTAAGAGCAGGGATAGGCAAGCTTTCCCCTTTCAGGGCCGAGGGACTTCAGCTCCCAGAAGCCTCAGCCATGTTGGCCAATAGTCCCATGTTGGCCAATAGCTCCTGGGATTCTGGAAGCTGAAGTCCCTCAGCCCTTAAAGGGGAAAGGTTGCCTACCCCTGGTTAAGAGGCTGACTCTGTCGATTGCAAGATGGGCAGGTTGGCAGTTCGAGGCCCGAATGCTGCATGATGGGTTGAGCTCCCATCACTAGTCCCAGCTTCTGCCAATCTAGGTGTTCAAAAGCATGCAAATGCAAGTAGATAAATAGGTACCACTTTGGTGGGAAGGTAAACAGTGTTCTGTGCATTTATGCTGTCCACATGATCACAGAGTAGTCTCTGACAATGGTGGCTCTTCGGCTTAGAAACGGAGATGAGCACCGCCTTCTATGGTCAGACACGACCTCCATTTAAATCAATGGGGCATGCCCCACTCAAGCCTATGGTGTTTGAATATTTACGAATCTCAATTTTTTTTGGGGTGGGGTGGGGTCTGGAATGGATCCCCTGTGAAAATGGAGGGCGGACAGTATACTCATGTATAAGTCTAGACATTTTAGTCAAAAAATTGACCCAAAAAAACCTAGTCGACTTACTCATGAGTCAATGTAAGTATTATATTTTAACTCTTTTTAAAAAAGAAACCATCCCCTAGTGAAAGGCAAGAGCATAATCTGTCCTCTTCTAACTCTCTCATCCATCCAGCCTTCAGGGTGAGCACAAACAGTTATGCCTGCTGGAATTTTGCAAATTCTTTGGAATCATTTTCCTTTGCTTCATTCTTTTTTTAAAAAATTAATTTATTGTTGCTTCTTTAAAACATACATCAAATCAATCAATCAATTCTTTATTACAGCCAATTGGCCAGCATTGTTACAAAATAAAAGTACAATTTTAAACAGATCTTGATTGTACATGGTAAATTTCTCCAAAAATAAATTAGTAAATATGAACAAATCATATTTATGTAATAATAATAATGAAACAGGGCGGTCTTCCAAACACAATAGTGAGTAGATTATTTTGGCTCCATAGATACCATAGTATAATAAACCTGCCCTTGACTTATACATGAAGTCAACTTATAGTAATAACTTGTAGTAATGTGCCACAAAAGTTAAGAACGAAGTAAATGTTTTGGACAAAACCCTTATGGTAAAAGGGTAACATTGGTTTTCTGATGCTTCAATTAAGTGTGTATATATATATATATATATATATATGGAAGTTGTTTTAAACATGCTATTTAGTGGAATCCGTTGTACAAATGTAAAATATGAAGTTCTTTTAAACATGCTATTTAGTGGAATGCGTTGTACAAATGTAATATTGTATTTGATATGTTTGTCCAAATATATATATATTTTTGTTTATTGATTTATTTATGTCTGCCTTTGGTCTGTTGACTGCAATACAGGTGATTGTACTGTAGCTTATAGTTGAGTATATACTACAGGGGTAGGCAACCTTTCCCCTTTAAGGGCCGAGGGACTTCAGCTCCCAGAAGCTTCAGCCATGTTGGCCAATAGTCCCATGTTGGCCAATAGCTCCTGGGATTCTGGGAGCTGAAGTCCCTCGGCCCTTAAAGGGGAAAGGTTGCCTACCCCTGATACTGTAGGTTTGCCTAAAACAGGGGTAGGCAACATAAGGCCCAGGGGCCGGGTGCCCCCGCCCCCGCCGCCCGCCATGATGATATTGATTATTGTTGTTATTATTGGTTCTTGGGGTTTTCTTGGCAAAATCTCCACAGGGGTTTTGCCATGGCTTTTCTGGGGCTGAGAGAGTGTGCGTGCATTTTTTTAATTTTTTTTAATTTTTTTAAAATTATTTTAATTTTTTAAAAAAATAAAAAAATATTTATTTATTTATTTATTTTTGGTGCTTCGACCCCCCCCCCCCAATTGTCTGAGGGACAGCAACCCGACCCCCGGCTCAAAAAGGTTGCCTACCCCTGTCCTAAAACATGCAAATGTGTATGAAAGACATATATTTCCCAATAATGCTTGCAGTACAACTGCAATAGATTTTGATATAGTGGACAAGGCATTCTTACTGCGATGTGCAGAACAGCACCTTGTCCAGGTGCTGGCTGTTCTTGGTGGATAGCTTCAAGGTTTCCAGTTCATTAAGCTGATTAAGCAAAGGCAATTAGCATTCATCAAGAGGGCAGAGGATTGGAAACCACTATCTCAGGATCTCTTTTCTTAATAATGCTAACACAAGCACAAATGCCCTGCCAGGTTGCCGCAGCTCATCCCTCCGTTGCTTTTTCTCTTTTCTTCTTTTTTTAATTTTTTTTTAATTGAAAATTTAATACAAAACATAAAAAGAAACACAACATGACAGAAACAAGAAAACTTTACAAACACATATCACAATTAAAAACAAAACACTACGTTGATTTCCTTATATATTCTACCCATGTCTCTTAACAACAAAATATTTTTCCTCTTGAATTGTGTATTTATACCTTCTATATTGTGCTATCTTTTCTCAAAAAAGAAAGATTTAACAATTTCTCTTAAAATTTTCTCTTAGATTTCTATATTTAAACTTTCCCCCCCCTTTCCTTAATCCATTCTGACTTCATCGTATTGTGTGTATTTTACCATGTAACATTTCAACAAGCTTTCAATATCTATTATCCATTTCTATTTACAGATTTTCACTGCTTTTTCTTACCTAGACTTGCAGACTGCAGTCTTCCCTCATTTGTCTCCTGACCTGTACTAACAAATTCTGAATTTTCTTCCAAAATGTAAGTCCTACTTGATCACACACACACACACACACACACACACACACATATATATATATATATATATATATGAGGAATGCTTGAATTCCTGCAGGAATTGTGAGAGAGAAATTTCCTCCCTTTTACCGATACTGGTGAATCTTTCGAATCTTGTTTTAGCTTCAGTCCCTGATTTGAACATAGGACATTATCACACGGGGCTCAATCCAAACAAAATCCACACGAAATCCCAACCTAATACGTATTATTTGCCCGTGTTTTCACACGACGTCGCACAGAACCCTGACAGAACCCCGACAGAAAGCGGAATGATCCGAGATCTTTTGAATTTCGGTTTCTTCAGGAATTGCAATTGCGTGACGGGAATGATTTCGCATTTACCGTAGGTTTGATAACCAAATACGTATTGTGGCGCATTTCCCCGCTGTTGCCATGGTTCCAGCGAGCATTCCTCTCTCTGCGCATGGGCAGGAGGCTCATTTCGGCTACATTTACGGGTTTTTTTCTCTTGTGTGTGGACGTTCGATACACTTACTGTAAATGCGCAATGAAGGTAATGACGTATGCGGAAACAAGGGTTATTTCCCGTTTATTTTCGGGATGCCTCATTTCCACTTTTATTTCTGCTTTCTGGCCCACGTGTGATAACGTCCATAGTGTTTCTGGCAGATGAAAGGGCACAATCCTGCTAGCATAGGGCGGTGAAATCCAGTTTTCCCTCATCCCACTTCGCACATTGCAGAACCATGTTAACAGTGGTCCAGAAGTGACGTGACACCACCTCCAGTTTGAATTTTTATTTATTTCCAGCTATTTGGGGTTTGGCAGGGGATGAGCTATGGAAAACTGTCGTGCTTTCATGTGCTTTGCAATTTGTTGTTGCTGTTGTTTTCTTGCAATTTGAGGGGTGGAAAATCATCATCCAGGGCTTTGAGGTTCTCTTGGGGGTTATGGGACTGCAGAAAGGGACTGGGGTCACATGTGGCCCACAGGCTGTGCTTTTCTGCCTTATATCTTTATGGGATGACTTGTGAAAACTTAAATTTAGGCCTAATGATTTTTGCCTGAAGAGGAGTTCATTCTTTTATGGCCTGTAGTTGGTAAAAGGAGAGCCTGCATGATCTAGTATTTGAGCGCTGGACTACAACTCTGGAGACGAGGGTTCGAATCCTTGCTCGGCCATGGAAATCCACCGGGTGACTTTGAGCAAGTCACGCCCTCTCAGCCTCGAAGGAAAGCAAAGACAAAACTCCTCTGAAGAAATCTTGCCAAGAAAACCCCATGATAGGTTCACCTTAGGGTCACGATATGTCAGACATTTGAATACATTCTGAATACAGAATGACTTGAATACAACAAGAAAGTTGGCAAAAATCGTGGATTGTGTTCCATGTATATCTAGTTCATGGATATACTCAATCCATGTATATCTAGTTCCAGGTATATCACCATCTTACCTACCTATATGGGAGAAAGGTGGGATATAAGATGATGATGATGATGATGATGATGATGATGATGATGATGATGATGGCGGGATATAAGATGATGATGATGATGATGATGATGACGATGACGATACTAATAAGCCAAAAGCTGTCCTGTAGTTTTTGTAAGTTTATTCCCATGACACATGCTTCCACATTTCTGCCTCATTTGTGGGACAATTTAGAATGTCTTTTGGTCATGTTTGTGACGTTGTGTTGTGGTTGCCTTGTGTATCTGCTTTTCTATCCCACCCCTCACCAACACTCTGCCCACACTTCCATGATCACACATCCCATCTTTGGTTTTGCTGAATAGTTTCTCTCTTTTAACTCAGTCAGCTCTCTTGAACATTTATTGCAAATGTTGTGGTTGCCCCCCCCCCCTCCATTCAGTTCCAAAGCATCCTCTTATCTCCAGGTTGGATTGTGGGAATGCTGAGTTTCAAAGCACCTTGGTGTCATTAATGGTCTTCCTGAACAAGTGCAGGACAGGTGAACTCAAGCTAATATTTCCAGATAGCAATACAATACAATACAATACAAGCAATACAGCTCAGGCAAGTGCGTTGCAAGCCTGCACATATGTTTCAAGTCAGGAAAGATCTCTTGGGAAAGTGATGGATTTTTCTCCAATTACTCAGCAAGAATATGAATAAATGCCAGGCTGGGAATGTTTGCCCATCACTAATGACTAGATGCCAAAGAGGACAGGGTTTAATATGTAGGGAAGGAGTATTCTGCATAGAGATCTGGCATGATGTAGTGGTTTGAGTGTTGGGCTATAACTTTGGAGACCAGGGTTTGAATCCCTGCTCGGCCATGGAAACCCACGGGGTGACCTTGGGCAAGTCACACTTTCTCGGCCTCAGAGGATGGGAATGGCAACCCTGCTCTGAAGAAACTTGCCAAGAAAACCCTATGATAGGGTTGCCTTAGGGTTGCCATAAATTGGAAATGACTTGAAGGCACACAACAAGAAATCATTCTGTATTATGTCGAGAATGGATCCGGATAGGAGTGGCTCCATTGCTCTATCTACTTGGCTGTTTTGACTGGCCCTAGGCTTGATAATGAGCCATATTTTTTAAAAAAAATGTATGGGATTTCTAGTTGTTCCTAAAGATTTAAAGCAGAAAGGAGGAACCTTGGTGATCATAACAGTGCAAAAAGCCAGAACCAGAAGCAGGTGGGGATATCCCTTTCCTTTTTCTCTTTCTGTCATCCGCCTCTCCCTTTGCTGCTCTTTCTTTTCCCCCTCCTCCTTTTCCAGCTGGCTGTGACAGAGGGGACAGATTACTTTTAGCAGCTGGATTACTTGCACAGAGCCTTGGAAATTAGTCTCATGATGCAAGGGAAAACAAACGCATCTGGAAGACTGAAATGCCCTTATCCTAGCCAGAGTGTGGGAAAGTGGCCTTCTGGACTACAACTTCCAAAATCCTTAACCAGCATGGCCAGTGGCATGGGAAACCTCTTTGCAACAACTGTCAATTAAAAAACCGCTGCAAGATTGCAAAGGTTTTTTGGGATCTCTAGGCTCCCTTAACACATGCCTAGGCTGTTGCTGCTTGCAAGAAGCAGCCCTGATTTCCATATCAGTGTTTACGCTTGCTGGGATCATGTCCTATGAATATAATGCCTGTTTAATTCGTTATTCATGTTATCATTTGATGGGTCTCAGTCCCACTCTGTATGGCACAGCTTTCCATATGGCACTCTCAAAGTGTTGTTGTTGTTGTTGTTGTGTGCCTTCGAGTTATTTCCGATTTACGATGACCCTAAGGCAAACCTATCACTGGGTTTTCTTGGCAAAATGTGTTCCGAGGAGAAATTTTGCCATTGCCTTCCCCTGAGGCTGAGAGAGTGTGAATTGCCCAAGGGCACCCAGTAGGTTTCATGGCCGAGCTGGGAATCGAACCCTGGTCTCCAAAGTTGTGGTCCAACACTTAAACCACTACACCATGCTGGCTCTCACCCTCAAAGTGTGTGTGCTGCACTAGAATTCCCATCAACCCCTACCAGCAAATCCCAAAAGTAAAAAGAAGTGTGTTTTGTCGCCTTTCTGTCCGGGTTAATGTCGCGTTATTGCTCATTAACCCCAACGTCATCTGAAAACCAACCTGCTTTTGTGGGTTTTTTCCTCTTTTTGTATGGATTAATCTCAGACGTCATCTGAAAAACAATCCACTTTTGCGGATTTTTTTCAGTTTAAATCCCGTTTTTGCACGGGATCCCACCCATGTGATAAACTCCTATGTCAGAGCAGAGGGTGGGTAAAATCTAAGCTTGGAAATCTTTTGGGTTTCTGTTTTATGAGAAACTCAAGATCTGCTAACCTAGTGATTCCTAGATTCGGGCCCTCTAGGTGTTTTGGACTTCAGCTCCCAGCCATCTTGACCAATGGTTTGGGATTTAAGAGTTGAAGTCCAAAACACCTGGAAGGCTGGAGTTTGGAATCACTGCACCAACCAAAGCCAGGTACAAATTTGCTAACAAACCCAGGTCCTCTCTTATTTGGAGTACAATAATATGCCTTCAGTAGCAGAACTGAAGTAAACCCAGTCCATCCACACAACTGACCATTTCTCATTCCCATGACCTGCTTTCATTGTAGCACCTTAATTTGGCTGAAGAAAGTGGAGGAATCACTCTGCCGCTCCTCTTGTCAAACAAGGGGAAATCAGAAATCCTTGGCAAGCTACCGCAAAACACCCGGAGATCTACCATCAGATGCGGACGTACCTGTTGCCAGCCCCTGTCTAGCAGAGTACTATAGTTATCCTGCTTGATTTCAGGCTATTGTAGGAGGAAGGTATTTGGGAATGGAAAGCCAGCGTGGCATAGTGGTTTGAGTGTTGGACTATCACTCCGGAGATCAGGGTTCGAATCCCAACTAGAGTGCAACTTGGCCAATAAAAACCCACTGGGTGACCTTGGGTAAGCCACACTCTTTCAGCCTCCGAGGATGGCCATGACAAGTCCCTTCTGAAGAAACTTGCCAAGAAAACCCTGTGATGGGAGTCGCCTTCGGGTGGCCATAAATTGGAAATGACTCGAAGGCACACAACAACAAATCATTCTGTATTGTGTAGAGAATGGCTCCATTGCTCTATCTACTTGGCTGTTTTAACTGGCCCTAGGCTTGATAGTGAGCCATATATATAAAAAAAATGTATGGGGTTTCTAGTTGTTCCAAAAGGTTTAAAGCCGAAAGGAGGAACCTTTCCAACAACAGGTTCACCTACAATAGGTTCACTATGCAGTGTCTTTTTGCATGGCAGGGGGTTGGACTGGATGGCCTTTGTGGTCTCTTCCATCTCTACGATTCTATAAGCCCAAAGTGACTTGGAGGCATACAGCAACAATACATTTGGGAACCCTTGCCATAGGTGATTCCCAAGACTTTGGGATTGCAATGCCAGATGATGGAACTTGCAGTCCAAAGAGGGCTTTCCCAAGTTCTGGCTCCTGGGGCTTTCCCCCCCTTTCTTTTTCCCTCTTTCTTTCTCCTTGCAAGGTAGAAGGGGTTAAGCTGCTGATCCTCTGGCTAACCGCCTCATCCTGTTCTGTCGGCTAAGTGGCGCCGGTGATGGTGAGGGGGCTCCCAAAACCCCCAGAGACTTCACCAGGAGAGCCAGCCAGCCAGCTCTCTCCTTGGCCAGCTCTCTTCTTCTTCTTCTTGTTGCTGCTGCTGTTGCTGCAGAAGGCACACTTTGAAACCACAGGGAGGGCATATTCATGAAGCTGCTTTTCATCCTCAGATGGGATAGGAGAGTGTGTTGAAAGACCCTTGGGCTGGAGGGAGAGGGTCAGTAGGTGGGTGAGAGAAATTAGAGATGGGTGAGTAGAGAGAGTGATGCCAAGCTTAGGACCCAGACTGGAGTGCCAGGGCAGGGCCCTTCCCAATGGGTGCAACTGATTGTTGTTGCTGTGTGCCATCAAGTCATTTCTGATTTATGGTGGCCCTAAAGTCACCTCTCACGGGTTTTTCTTAGCACGATTTGTTCAGAAGAGGTTTGCCACTGCCTTCCCCTAAGGCTGAGAGAGTGTGACTTGCCCCAGGTCACCAGGTGGGCTTTGTAGCCGAGCTGGGAATCAAACCCAGAATCTCCAGAGCTGAAATCCAACACTCAAACCACTATGCAGCGTCAACCCCGAGGCCAACGTATAATGGTGTTTCCTTGGCAAGATTTCTTCAGAGGGTTTTTTTTTTTTTGCCTTTGCCATCCTATGAGGCTGAGAGAGTGCAACTTGGCCAATGTCACCCAATGGGCTTCTCATGGCTGAGCAGGGCATCAAACCCTGGTCTCCAGAATCGTGGTCCTACACCCAACCACTATGCCACACTGGCAAAAGATTACAGAGAATATGTCATGGTTACTGATGTTAGGGTTGCCTATGCCATCATATTTCCAGTTTTTATGTATGCGAAAGGATCTTGTAGCACCTTTGAGACTAACTGAAAGAAAGAAGCTGGGAGCATTCACAGGGTCACCATAAGTCGGAGATGACTTGCCTGCAGTTGACAACAAGACAGCAGCACAACACAGGGGTAAAATGGTTGTGGGTGATTCATTGACTGCTGGAGGGTGCGGCAGCCATGAAAGCCATCTCTAAGTGCATCTACACTGTACAAATAATGCAGTTTGGCACCACTTTAACTGCCACGGTTCCGTCCTACAGAATCCTGGGATTTGTCATTGTGTGAGGCACCGGCCATCTTTGGCAAAGAAGTCTAAAGGCCTTGTAAAACTAAACATCCCAGGATTCCATAGGATGGATCTACAGCACTGAAAGGAGGTCTGAACTGTATTATTTCCACAGTGTAGATGCACTCTCTGTCAGGAGAGGAAAGTGACCTGCCGACTCCAGAGCTGGTCCCAAAGCCAACAGTGCAACTTTGTACTGTGGCAATGGGGATGGCTTTCTCTCTTGTACTCCTGCCACCACTAGACACCACTTCCAAAGTTTTATGCATTGGCATATTGGTTGAGTATGCCAGCTAGGGTTGCCAGGTGAAAAAAGGGACAGGGCTCCTGTATGGTTGTGCAGAAAAGGGAATTTGAGTAAGTGAAGCCTGCCTGACAAGCAGCACCTGCTGAATTTTGCACAGTCTTGCCAAGAAAAACCCTTCATAGGTTTGCTTTAGGGTTGCCATCAGTTGGAAAAGACTTGAAGGCACACAACAACAAGAAGCAACCTAAAGGAACCCTTATTTTACTTGGCAACCCTAATGCTTGCATAAGTCACTTCCAGATTCTAGCCTTGAAATAACACATAGATACTACTTCTTGCTGCAAAACCCCTAATACATTAGTGTCCAAACATATAAAAGAGGACACGATTATGCTGTTCTTGCTGCCAAAACAAAGGTGACTTTTTATGGATAATGTTGCTGTTTGCAATGCATTCTTCGCAAGGAAGAGAAAGGGTGTCCAGCTGTGCAGGCAATAAAGCCGGGCTGCAGGAGAAGTGAAGGAGATGAAAAATTCAAAAGGACCACACAGCAAATGAAACATCAGAGACAGATACCGTAAGGGAGATCCCGGAAGAATTGTTGCTACCAGTACACACATGCATATTTATTTTATCCCACTGTTATTTCTGGTCAGACAAGTTGTACAGCTTTTGAAAAATATAGAAACTTGCAACCCCCCCCCCAAAAAAAACCCCCCCAAACCTCTTATCAATGGGTGACATGTTTGGAATCAATGCACTACAGTCAAGGATGCTTCTCACCTACCACGAGTTTGCCTGAAATAACAATTGCCCCTTGCAGCTTCACTGGAGAAATAAATGCCGTTTGATTGTGATGTCGCTCCATCCTATGCAATCCCGGGATTTGCAGTTTTACAAGGCCTGTGCCCTTCTCTGCCAGACAGTGTTGGTGCCTCTCAAAATGACAAATCCCAGGACCCTGTAGGATGGAGCCATGACAGTTCAAGAGATGTCAAACTGCACCACTTCTCCAGTGGAGATGAACCGAGTCTCTGTTCATGTGGTAATGCATTTGTTCCTGTAGTGCATTTGGTAAATGTGTGGATCCAGGACTGGCTTAAAGCAGATGATAGCCTTGGTTGCAAGTGGACTATTACAGCCTTGCTCCCATTTCTCAATTCCTTTAGACTAGGGGTGCATCTACATTGTAGAAATACACGCGTCCCTCCACATTCGCTGGGGTTAGGGGCACTTGACCTCCGTGAATGTGGAAAACCCGCAAACAACAAAAACACTATGTTTTGACCTGAGAGAACACCTTTCTAGGAATCTCTAGGTCCTCCAGTGCAACTCTGTGGTCAACATCTGCCAGACATTGACCATAGAGTTGCGCCGGAGGAGCTGCAAATGCCTAGCGGAGTGTTCTCTCTAGGAATCTCTAGGTCTTTCAGTGGGACTTTTGGTTAAAGTTGACCATAGAATTGTGCTGGAGGACCTATATTCCTAGAGATAACATATTAATAAAATCCATGAATAATCAAATCCGCAAAAGTCAAAGCTGCAAATGTGGAGGGACGAGTGTAATGACCCAAACTGGAGAGTAGTCACATCATTATCTCTGCATCACTGGTATCCTTGTGTTTGGGACATAGCACTTTTTTAACACCCGGGTGACCTTAGGCAAGTCACACTCTCTCAGCCTCAGAGGATGGCAATGGCTATCCCCCTCTGTAGAAGCTTGCCAAGAAAACCCTATGACGGGTTTGTCTTAGGGTCGCCGTAAGCTGGAAACAACTTGAAGGTACCCAACAACCAGTATGGAAAGGGGAGAGTATAGGGGAGATTGATTCCCACACCTTTTAGCCTGTACAAATACAAACCAGTTCCTCGCTTTAACAAAATGGCAAAAGCCACCTTGCCAAATAAATCGTATTCATGTTCACGGACGACCATGTCCTCTGTTGTATGTCTTTAATTGTATTGCTTTTTTAAAAAAATTATTAGCTGCTTTGTATCCCAATTGGAGAGGAAAGTGGGATATAATAATAATAATAATAATAATAATAATAATAATGATTTACACACACACACACACACACACACACAGAGCAAAGGTTTGGTTGTGTATTCTTGCAAATGTGCAGCAATGGCACAGAGATAAACAGGACTTACTCTCTACACCAGTCTTTGCATGTCTAGACTTAAATAGACATAAATAATTGTTATTAACAATAATCATCCAAGGTTTTTCTTCTATTATATTAAAAAATACACTTCTTGGCTCCCTGTAACTTGAGGGGGAAGGCACTGTCGGTGGGGTTGAGGCACCTCTCTCTCGAGAATGGAGATTTTCAGTCTCCCATTCTTTCCTGAATGGCTTTGCGGCAGAGAAGGGGGCTGGGGTTGGTAATAGAAATCCTCAACCATCCCCCATTAAATATATTTCGCCATCAATTCCATCCATGGTTTATTTCCCAGGTTAGCACAATGCAAGGGGTCTCTGCATGCCCCCTGAAACCTAGCAGAACAAAACACACTAAGACATTAAGGGGCCATTTGTAACCAAATCCCACCACACCAGATACTGCTGGGATTAGGCCAGAAATATTTTCCCAGAATACCCTCCCTCGATGGAATTTTTTTTAAAAAGCCCTCCTACAGATGTTCAGCGTCCACCCCACAGATGTTGTTCCTCCACAAGACAAGAGACAAGCTTCCCTTTTTCCTTTCCAAAACACCCCTGACGTCTTGCGCATTGCACAAGAAAGGCCATTTTAACTCCCTTCTCAACCTTTTCCCAAGAGGACTGGGTCTGAGCAAGCTGAGATTCTGCTTAGAAGACGGAGAAGGGTTAAACATTAAGAATAGTGACCATTTTTTTGTCATATTTGGTATATTTTGCCTCTTCCCTTTTCTCTTTCAAATGTTTTGGCCCACAGGTTTTTTTTTTGCAATTTTCTATTTCACTCGCCTCCTGTTCTGTCAATATCTATTTTACAGAAGTTTATCATACTCTGGAGCTCCAAAAGCACCCGTTGTTTGCTATGGTCAGAGCTTGGAAAAGTTACACTTTTGCACAACAGCTCCCAGATTCTCTTGCTGGAGATCTGGGCGTTTTAGTCCAAAAAAAAGTAATTTTCCCATTCTCCGGGGACAATGAAAGATCAACTCCTCATGCTGCTTTGGAATGATTTAAACTGGATCAGATCCTAACCAGTCAAGCCAACAAAAACACGCACAAACACAAAGAAAACTGTGTCTGACACTGTGCTCCCGGAGGAACTGACCCCGTTTCAACTTGTCTACAATCTGACATGATAGTGAAAGAAGGATGGATTCTTCCGAAGGGCATTGCCAGCAGAGGGCATGGTGACAGCCCTACTTATAGACACATTTATTCCTTCCCTCCACCTTTACACCATTGCTTTCTATGGTTGTTGCTTTCTTTGGATGGGGCGGAATAGAGTTGGGAAAAATAATATTGATTAATATTCCTTTCCTGGCTGAGAAAAGGCCTTCCTGACACTTGGGAACCAGCACTGAAAAACATAGAGGCTGTTAACAATCTTCTTACCATTTTGGCAAGGTTTGTCTGTGCGAAAATACCCATGTGCTTCATTTATGTGTTTATTTACGTCCATCATTTATATGCTGGCCTTTTCCCAGGACAAGGATCCAAGGCGTCTTCGAGAACAACAAATGAAAATTGGTTACAAAAAGTTTTAAACCCCATTAAAAACCATCGCATTAGGAGAGAATGTGTAGATAGGAGGAAGAGATGGAGAGAAGGAAAGAAATCAATGGAAGGAATAGAAGAGATGAAGTGAAGGAGAATAAGGAAGACTAGGGAAGGAAGAGAAGGAGAAAGGAAAAAGAGAAGGAGAGAATTTAAGAGAAAGAGAATAAAAAGAGTAAGAGAAGATACAAGATTGAGTAGGAAGGAACAGAAGCTTAGCATAATAATAATAATAATAATAATAATAATAATAATAATAATAAGTATATCCCACCTCTCTGTAAAATACAACTGAGGCGGCTTACATGATAAGACAAACAATCCCGTCCCTCAACGAACAATCCCGTCCCCCAGGTAAGAAACATCTCAGAGTACGTGGTAATAATAATAATAATAATAATAATAATAGTAATAATAATAAAATTATATCCTGCCTCTCTGTAAAATACAACTGAGGCAGCTTACATGATAAAACAAACAATCCCGTCCCCCAACGAACAATCCTGTCCCCCAGGTAAGAAACATCCCAGAGTACATGGTAATAATAATAATAATAATAATAATAATAATAATAATTTGTATCCCGCCCCTCTGCAGAGCAATCAGGGCGGCTTACAACTTTAAAATTTCCATAAAGATATGGTAATAAAATGTGAATAGAACCTAAAAAGTAGGTGAAGTAAGATTCATAAAAATAACATGATTATGTGGATGGTTGTAATAATGTAGTAATATAGTTTGTAATTTGTTTTTATGCTGAATAAAAATATGAAACTGGAGAATTGCTAAAATTACCACATTAAAACACTACAAAACGGATTACAGTTTTTTCTGTGTCTTTTGCACAGAAAGCATTTTTTTTCCTGTGCAAGGAATATGTTTTCTTGTAGAGAAGAAAACCACATATGTTTGTGCACAAGATAAGACTTCTCAAGATGTGGATAGCGACTGGGAATCATGCAGTAGTCCTGATGTTCTCAGCCAGCAGAGGAAAAAGTTGGAAGAGTTATTATTCTATGCAAGGACGAAGAGTTGCATCCTTAGGGAAGAGCACCAAGAAGACTTTTCCCTCCCCTGAACTTCTGGGAGAAAGAGTGTGATAAATAAACGAAATCTTATGTGAAGTCGTAGGCTTTCATGGCAGCATCCATAGTTTTTTATGGTTTTTTTGGGGCTCTGTGGCCATGTTCTAGAAGGGTTTCTTTCTGACGTTTCACCAGCATCTGTGGCTGGCATCTTCAGAGAATCGATATCTTGTCAGTATTTAAGAGGAAATTCGAACACTGGTCTGATTTCACCTTGAAATATCATTTACACTTCATCATGGGTCGGGATGCTGCAAGTCACTTGTGGTGTCCAAATGAGAAAATATTTTATGATCCTGTAGTCCCATCAGTTCCTATCCACACTTGCTGATGGATGGTGCCTCTCCTCAAATACCTTTTCAATTCCTCCACCAATGGGAAAAGATAAGAGCTGGTGGGAAAGGGAAGAAAGACCCCTAGGACATATGATAGCAGTAGGGCAACCAGTATGTAAGAACTGCAGAAACTCCTATGAAATGTCACCGGATAGCCTACAGACAGCAATAGTTACCAGTCCTTCAAAGAAAGGCCCCTGGGAGAAAAGTGACAAGTGCTGGCATGGAAAACATTTAAGACAAAAACTAGGAAGAGTACATGGGAAACAGAATTATGTCTCAAAGTGCCTTCTGGAGATGGTGAAATAGCCCACGGTTATCTGTGAAGGTATCTGGATAGTGTGTTGGGTATGGGGGCCTATAGACTCAAGCAGGTAATAATAAAGAGACAAAATCTCACTGTTGAACAGCTCTTACAGTCAAGAAGTTCTTCCCAATGTTTAGGTGGAACCTCCTTCCTTGCAATTGTAATCCATTGGTTCACCTTCTAGTGTTGGAATACCAAAAAATATATGATTCTTTAGAGACCTCCCACGTTGCTCTCTCATTCGAATGGTTTGCAACTGTATCTTCAACATCTCACCACTAAGAAACTCCCAAGGATCATAAGCTCCCTTCCCTTTGAACATTTTTGATCAAGAGATCTCAACCAGTATTTCCCCAAACTTATAGAAATCAGCTTTCTTTAGAATGCGTGTCTAATTATATTTGGCTTCCCTTTTCCTCTGTATAACAAGCTCCATGAAGGATCTCACCCCCAAAACTATGAATTTCTCCTGTTAATCAATTCATTCCAGTTGGTTAGGATCAAATCCAAAATAGATTGGTTTGCTTCTTCTACTTTGGCTAATGAAGCTGATGGCAAGCCAAGAAAAGAATTTGATGGACCTTTCCCTCAAATTCTTGACAGATTTTTTACTTTCAATAATATCTGGGTGTGTTTTCATGTATTGCTCCATGTATGTATATGATTTTGGATGTAAGATTGTTTTATATATATATATATATATATATATATATATATATATATAACAATCTTACATCCAAAATCATATACGGGAATCATATACGGGTGGCTCAAAATCATATACGGGTGGCTCAAGTCTCCCATTGCTACTATCTCCTTTTTTTTTAATGTTCATCATTTCATCTAGGAAGGCATCATCCACATCTTCAATCTAGCTGTAACACTCACGATGATGCCACTTTGATTTCCCTCTCCTTTAACCTTTATCAAAATGCTTTGAACCTCTTTCCCATGCTTTAAGTCATAAATCTCCTCATAGGTGTACACATCTTTGATATATATGTCTACTCCTCCTTCTTTCCTGTTGGCTATGTTTGTTTGAAATAGGTTATACCCTTCCATTACTATTCCAATCACAAGACTCAGCCTGCTAAGTTTCATTGATGCTTATTCAATTATATTTGCCTTCCTGTGTTAAGAGTTCAAATTCATCTTGTTTATCTGCCATGCTCTGTGTACTAGTGTAGAACTAGGAACCATTATTTCCAGCTATATAAATAAATTAATATTATTATTATTATTATTATTATTATTTTACTTCCTTCTTCTTTTTCCTGCCCACTGTTGGGATGTTATACTATTTCACCAATTCCTGTGTATCATTGAAGATATTATCCCCTGTACTTGGTGTCCTCCTGCCTCTGGAATGCATCTCTTTTCTTGCCATGTAATCTCTTGATCAAGTTTGTGAGACGCCGAGCAAATATAGCCTTACTAACCACCGTGATGTGCAGCCCATCTCTTGCCGGAAGCCCTTCTTCATGAAAGTGCAGACCAGGGTCTAAGAACCCTAACCTTTCCGAAGAGCACCATCTGTGGAGCTACTTGTTTAATTTTAGTATTCTTTTCTCTATTCCTGACAGGGAGGAGAGATGAAATAACAACCTGTGCCCCAAGATCCTTCTTCTTCCTAGCCAAAGCCTCATAGTCCGTTGAATTATGTTGAAGAAAGAAGGGGTAATGGTTGCTGGGCTCGATGAATCTTGTCAGCCTCTCTGTTGCAGCATGGATCTTCAACTCTAGGCAGCATCCTATCTGTTGAGGCATCTTCTCAGGTCCACATGCCACTGCTTCTACTTCAGATACAATTGACTTAGGCTTTGACTGCGTGGGCCAAAAGGCCCATTCCTTCTTCCTCCCACCAATAAGTCCTGTCCGGACAACACATGGCCAAACCCTAGTTTTGGTACAGGCCATCCGGATCACGTCCAACATGCCCGGCACCAGAATCAGGACATAACACACTTACAAGGGAGTAAAAGAACTTACCTGTTGCTCCAGATCTTCTATCCCTGGACAGATCTTCTATCCCTGCTGGGCCACCTGGCCTGTCCACTGCCTCCATAGGCCACCCATTCTAAGGTCAGAACAAGGTGGCCATCACTGGGAGCCTCATTCTGACCTCAGATCAGGCAACCCACTATGGCGGCGGACACACTGGGCAGTCCAGCTGGACTCCTGTGCAGACAGCTGCCATAGCACAGGGGCAGAGGGCAAGGTAACAGGAGTAAATGGAGCCGCTGTGGGGTCAGGATACTCTGGGTTGCCCCTGGAGTATCCCAACCAGTGCAGACAAGGCTTTAGAGTGTAGTGTAAAAGCTGCGTGCAGAGTAAAACCCACTGAGCACATCTTCAAAACACCCACTTGCTTAGGAACGGGGAACATCTGGTGCTCCAAATTTGGTTGAACTGCAGTCCCCATCATCCTTCATCCCTGGCTATGCTAACTAAGGCCAACGATAGTTGTGCCAAACTGCCTCTGATCTAGTTGTCAACACTAGAAGGGATCAGTGTATTGAGCAGTTGGGGCTGCAAACAAAATGATGTTTTGCATGAGTGGATCCTCCCTTCTAAAAAGTGCGATTGCCACCCCCCTGCCCCCAAATGAAGCACTGCAATCCGCTTTCCTCATGCTAGATTTCTTTTTCCCCCTTTCTTGCAACCGATATGCCACATTCAACGGGTAGTGACCTTGTTGTTCATGTCTTATTTGGACTCTTTGTAGAGAGATCTTGCAGCACCTTTGAGACGAACTAAAGAAAGAAGTTGGCAGCATGAGCTTTCCTAGACTTAAGTCTACTTCCTCAGATGCATTTGGAAATAGACTGAAGTCAACAAAAGCTCAGGTTGCCAACTTCTTTCTTCCAGTTAGACTCAAAGGTGCTACAAGATCTCTCTACATATTGATTTTACAGACTAACATGGCTATATCTTTGAATATATATTTCATATTCTCTCCAAATGCATCTAAGGAAGTAAACTTTAGTCTAGGAAAGCTCATGCTCCAACTTCTTTCTTCCAGTTAGTCTCAAAAGTGCTACAAGATCTCTCTACATATTGATTCTACAGACTAACACGGCTATATCTTTGAATTCCACCTTCTTGGACTCTTTGGGTAGACTTATGTTGGGTTTTGCTTTGTTTTGTTTTAATATACTTCAAGCTTGGTGATAACCCTCTTGTGTTTCTCAATGGCTCTGTACTGGCTCCAGTTTATCTGACATTCCCTACTTGAGTTCACTGTTAGAAGCCACACTCTTCTTTCCAAGTGCCCCAGCAGAGCCAAGTTGAATGGCTGAACATTCTTTATCTCAACCAACCCTTGATTCTGGGAAGGTATTAAATAAATATGACTACACTATATAATATATATATATATATATATATATATATATATATATATATAAATGTTTTAATTGAGATTTATATTTAATGTATTTTTAATGGGGGTATTATGCTTATGTTGGGGTTTGTATTTGTTTTAGCTGTAAGCTGCCTTGATTGCTACGGCAAAAGGTGGGGTACAAATAAATTATTATTATTATTATTAGTATTATTATTATTAATGAACTTGCATAGCATGGAAAAGTTATTCTCTTTAGAATTGCCTGGGTGTTGCAGTCCCCAAAAGTAACTTTCTGCAGCCTGAAACACATCCACTACAAATGTACGCTCCGGGAGATCAAAAGTAAATGCTGTGGAAGCTGGGACTGAAAAAGACTCACCTGCTATTGCTGGTTTTGAGAACTTAAGAGTCTTGTTGGATCAGACTAAGACAGATCAGACGTCATCCACCATCTTGTTCCCCAGAGTGACCAGTCATACGTCTCTGGGAATCCCATAGGTAGGGCATAGGCTGCATCTGCACTGCAGAAATAATGCAGGTTGGCACCGTTTTAACTGCCATGGCTCAGTGCTATGGAATTCTGGTGTTTGTACAGTCACCCTTTTGTTCTAGTGGACTTGAAGTCTGCAGTCTTGCATATTAACAGAAGGGCAACCTCTGTTTTAATCAATGGGGCATGCAATATTGAATATTGAATATACTGAAAATATTGAATATTTGCAAATCTCCATTTTTGTGGGTGGGTGGGTGATGGAATGAAAACAGAGGGCTGACTGTAGTTTGCTGGGGCAGCATAGCCCTCTGACAGAAAAGGCTAAATGTCTCCCAGTTGTAAATCCCAGAATTCCGTGGGATTGAGCCATGCCAGTGCCCTCGACCTGGATTATTTCTGCAATGCAGATGCAGTCCTACCCCACCGCTGTTCCTAAGCAATGCACAAACTGGGCAGACTGTATCTCACCAGATTTTGTGTCTGTGTCTGTAGCCCTTCAAGTCACCTGTCGACCCATGATGACCTGTTGGGGCCTCTAGATATAAATGAGCACACTCACTTTTATTTCCATATTTTGATAGTGTCACGGGGCCTATTAGTTTAGGGCTTCAATGTGCTTTAATTGGATTTTGCTCGCCAGGGACTGGAATTCAGTGCTTCTCGAAGATTGGGATCAGCAGCTGTCACTCACTCCGTTCCCTTTTGCTCATTCATTTCTAAAAATTAATTAGAATTTCTAAAAACAAACTCCAGAACTGGAATGCATATAGGTTGTGCTTCCGTCTCTGTTGCACATGGCCATATATATATATATATATATATATATATATATATATACACACACACGCATATATGTATGTATATATGTTAAAATTTAAACTTGATTTGGTCAAACCCAAGCAGGTCAAGAATCATATCAGATGACGTTTGAATCGCATGCGTGGTTGGGGAAAGACGACATCTGGAAAAAACAGATGACTAGGGTGACCAAAAAGATGCATTTTGTCATGCGTTTTTGTTTGCATAAAATCATTCCACTACAGTCTGTTGCACTGTTGAACAGCTCCCACAGTTGGGAAGTTCTTCCTAATATTCAGTTGAAATCTTTTTTCCCCCCCCCTTGCAATTTGAATCCATTGCTCTGGAGCAATAGAAAACATGCTTCATCCAGTCTTCACATGGCAGCCCACCATCCTGGTTCCCAAATGGCTAGAAGTTAGAAGCTAGAAAATGGCTATAAAATATTCCTGGGATGTGATTTGATAAAAAACGATTATTTTCTCCCAACCAACAGGAATTGAAGTCAACACAATCAAGTTCTCACACCAAGAGCTACATACTAGATTAGAAGGAGTCGCTTGGAAGATGATCCATGATGGGACCACTTCTTTTCCAGGACCAAAGATGCTAATATTTGCTCTTCTGGTTGCTCAGGATCTGACATATGGGCCTTTGGAGATTTTGCGCGGGTATTTGAATGGGTCAGCCGATCGCTTTTATATTTCCCGCATTGCAATATGAAGAACAAAAACAAATACAAAGTGGGGAGGCCGCCTGCCCAGAGTGCGAAAGCTACCTTTGCAGACTACAGCTCCCAGAGGCGTAGGCATTCTGGGAGACGTCATCCAAAAAAGGAACTTTTCCAAGCTCTGCCCCTTCCGCGTGAGACAGACACACAGCATAATCCTCCGGAGTATGTTTCCTCCCAAATAGTTTTTGTGTGCTCAAGGGGTCATGAATTATTTATTTTATATATCCAGGGATATGATCTATTCAGGGAATGCAGAATGTGAAGTGAGCAGAGTTATACTGGAGACAGGGCTTGCAGCGTGAGACGAGCGTCAGACCTTTTGGACATCTACACCGGAGAATTAATGCAGTTTGACACCACTTTAACTGCCATGGCTCAATGCCAATAAATTCAGGGATCTGTAGCTTTGTGAGATAGCTAGCCTTCTCTGTCGGGAGAGATTTTGTCCCCCTACAAATCCCAGGATCCCACAGGATGGAGCCATGATAGCCAATGAATTCTGGAATTTGTAGTTTTGTGAGATAGCTAGCCTTCTCTGTCGGAGAGCTTTTGTCCCCCTACAAATCCCAGGATCCCACAGGATGGAGCCATGAATTCTGGGATTTGTAGTTTTGTGAGATATCTAGCCTTCTCTGTTGGTGCCGCAACAAACTACAAACCCCAGGATTCCATCAGATGGAGCTATGACAGTTAAAGTGGTGTCAAACTGCATTAATTCTGGAATGTGGCAGCAGCCATAATCTACCCACCTCCAGCAGCTTTTCTGCTCACTCCCAGTTTACCTGCAGTCCCATAAATAACTTGAGAGAGAGAGAGAAAATATTTTCCCAGCAACACTCTATCGTGAGCTGCCCTTGTTATAATACCAAGTGGTCTGGTCTTAAATGAGCAATTGAGACCCATTAACCTTACTAAAGGCCCGCTCCTGGAAACCCGCTAGCACTAGATAGCCATACCGTTCGACACAGCTGCTTGCATTTTCAGACCCTCCTCAGAATCCGACCGTAACTATAAAATCTGTCCGGATGGGACATCAGAGTGTAATACTTGCTCTATCGCTGTCCACAAGGAAGAACGGAGAGTGCTGGTAATATTTCAGACCATGGCTAATTTTCGAGACAGGAATGGCCCGCGGCATTTTGCTGTCTGAAGCAAAGAGAAAGGCTCCCCACTGCCGATAAAGGAGACAGCTGGAGGGGTAGCTTCGACCCCAAGGATGGGAGAGTGCTTTTCCCCAAATACAAAGCCGCAAGAGAGTTTAAGGGCCCAAGGGTAAAGTATATGGCCTATACTATTCCAGTATCAAACACATGGGGAGATCCAGGGAAATCTGAGCTGGGAAGACGTATCTAAAATCTGACCCTCATAGACAGTCTGCCAAATGACAGGGGGTCTAGACCTACAGCGAAAACATAACAATACTTATTCTTGTTTTTAAAGAGTATTGTCGTCTTCTCTGCCACCAACCCAACTTTGCACAAATGCAAATTCTGGCCATTGAGAACCCAACCCTTATCTGATCTCTAACATAACGGCATAGTTGGGTTAATATTAACAGGTTCATTTGGGTTTTCTGCAAAGTGGGGCTCTCCGGTCTTGTTCCTCGTCCCCAGATTTCGATGCAAGATGCGCACAAGCCCTTGGGCCCATTTCGCAGAGATCTGTCGGGCGTCGCGGAAGTACGTCTTCAAAGATAGAGTTTATTGCTAAAAATGTTTTGATCAGTCGTGGCTGATATGTACACTGATATGTTGTAAAAGGAATATTCAAGTAAACATTTTCAATATTTTCTGGCATAATCTCTAGCTTTCTCCCTCCCCCCCCCCCCAGCCCTTTCTATACACAAACATGAAAAATAAATAAACTGTGCACAAAAACATCCTTTTAACATCTCTACATTACTATATGTATTCCAAAACAAGAACAAGAAAAAAAACCACCCTTTTATAACGTCATACACTTTTTTTGAAAAAAAAAATCTCCTTTAGTCAATATACATATTTTAAAAAAGTAGACAATTTTGAAGATTAGTCTGAAGATCAGCAACAAATTGGGAAGGGGGAAAAAAAACAACAACAACGACAAAACCAGGAAACGGAAATTAAACATTTTAAAGGATTTCGGGGAGGTTGGGTGGTAGAAACCATATTTATAGGGGAAAAATATCCCCCTTCCCATTTGCTGAAGGAAAAGGGATCAGTTTGGAAACTCTTGGGTTCAACATGTGGTCCTGTATCGTCACCGTCATCGTCATCGTCACATTATTAATTATTATTAATTATTAATTATTATTATTATTATTAACAATAAATCACTAACAAAAACACACCACTGAATTTCACACACACCCCTTTTTTTTTTTTAAATTCTCCATATTTACAAAGGATGGTCGTTTCCTTTTTGTTAGAATGCTATATAGGTATAAAAATAAACATCTTAACGTAGTGCTTCGCTTTCCTCTGGCCTGCACTGCAGCTCCTTCCAGCTTTTGCTTTTCCCCATTTCAAATAAGATAAAATAATTAGAAAAAAAAATATTGACAGTGCAAGGGGCTGCGGGGGGGGGGGGGGGGGACCGGGGATGGAGACACGAACAGGCCAAATCCCTTACGAAGAAGGTATGTCCATGTGTCTGTGAGTCTCTCCATTACCTTGGGAGAGGAAGGGGATGATGCACCATGAGACCCCCAAGTTCTTGCTTCAAAGAGCCAATCCCATCCCCATCAGTGTTGCCCAAATAAAAGGTTGGCGCCTGCCACATCTGCCAAGAAGGTGGCCAAAGGTTCCCAGGCACCTGCAGAAGACCAGACCGTTGGGATGGGCCAGGCTGAGCAAAGTGCCAACGCCACCTTGCCTCAAGGCACTAGAGTGGGTTCCAGCGGAGGACTCCTGAAGGTAATCCAAACGTATCCACCAGTAACAGACAGGAACCGAGCGGTCTCTTGTCGGGCTAGCAGGAGCATTTGCACTCGGAAATGACAGGGTACTGCACCGGGATCCAAGTGCAATACTTTTGCCTCGACCATCCTTGGCAGTACCATCTCAAGAAGGTCTTGGTGACCGACTTGACCGGCTTACAGTACATGCCTTCCGGGAAGGAGCACGACCTCTCGGCGAAGCAGTTCCCTTCCTTGATGTACCGGGGCCAAAAGCGGATGCCCAGATCCTTCCAGGTGTACAGGACCGGGCAATAGGTGTACGCCCAGAGCCACTGCAAGAACTTCCGCCGGGCCTTCTTGCCCATCTTAAGCCTGGTCCCATAGGGGGTCTCCCCAAGGTCCAACTTTTTGAGCTCATTGGGCAAAGGTCCCTTGAACCTGTGCAGCGGGTCGGAGCCGGAGAGGTTGACCTGGGCCGGGGCCACCACCGACATGAAGTGGGGGTCGAAATTGCTCCCCAACTTCTTCCTCAAAGTCCTGTCGTCCAGGTCTTGCTCCTTTGGGTCATACTCTGGATCCGGATGCTCAATGATGTCCTTGACGGGCAAGTTGTCACTAGGGGAAGGCCGGAGCCGGAGGTAGGGTTGGCCAAAGCTGGGCTGCCACAGGACCGCCAAGGAAGAGTAGATCAGGAGAGCCTGGGAGACCTTCATGCTCTCCTCATGCAGGGCACGCGCAGATGGTCCCCTCCGAGGGAAAAGACGGCGAAGCCAGATCCCAGAGGACAGCTTGGCACCGCCGTTGGTTGGCGCCACTTCTCGGCCCCCTTTTCTTTCCCCTTGTGCCAATTGTTCCCAAAGCTGGGAGTTAATGCTCCCCGGTCCTAGTTGCCAAGTCCAAGGGATTCATAAATAGGGCCGGAGACCAAGTCCAACGAGGGATCTTGCTTTAAATAGATCGCCAAGGGGTTAGGTGACAGACACATGGGAAGAAGGTCCCCTTTGGCACTCTCTGCCGCCCTGTGAGCAAAAGATAGGAAGGGAAGAAAAGGAAAGGAAAGGAAAGGAAAGGAAAGGAAAGAAGAAGGGAAGGAAAAAAGAGGGAGGCGGAAGAATCAAGGGATGGGTGGGAAGGAAGCAAAGGGCCCCCCTCTTCTCAAGCAGGACTCCCCAAAGGGCAACCTAGTTCTACACTTCTTCTTCGTTTTTAAATTCCCTTCTTTTTTCTCTCTCTCTCTCTTTTTCTTTTCTCTCTGTCTCCCAAAAATTCACAGCGGACCAGTCTCCATCCCCATGGTGACAGCTGGACTTAGACCCACGACAAGATGTCTAGACTGGGATGACAGCCTTTGGCGGGGGAGGCTGGAACATTGAAATAAAAGGGGGGAGAAAAAAAGTCCTTTATAGGATTTTGTCTTTTTTTTTGGAGGGGGGGGAAAGAGATTGTGAAAAGGGGGGAAAGAATACTGGGGGGGGGTGGGAGAGATGGAGGAGAGGTGGATGAAAAGGAGAAGGGAAGAATTGGGGGAAGTGAGGAGGCAGGATCCCAATATGGGGTGGGGGGTCCCCCCTTTTCTTTGCACCCCCTTTTTTAAATTTTGGACTCTAGGTCCAATCTCTTGCCTTCTTTGCTCTGCTTCTTTTTTTATCCTCTCCAAACAGCCTCCGATCTCCAAAGCGATGATGGCCAAGAGGCTCCCCAGGAACTTCGCTGCATTTTGCTGACTTTTTCTTCCAGGAGGTGTAAAGGGGGGAAAAAAAACCCAAAATCCTCACCCCCCCCCAAAAAAAATCGGTGGAGTCTTTTCGGTTATTTGCTGTTATTGGAGCTTCCCAGCCAAGCGATCTCCAGGCTCTTCCCCACCACCAGTCGATCTCCTAAAACAGAGGATCTCCAAAATTGAAATTCAAATTAAAATGAAAGCAGGGAAAAGGCCTCGGAAAAAAGGAGGGAAGGAGAAGGCGAGGAGGGTCTTTCGGGGTCCGGAGGGAGAGGCCAAGCCGGGATCCTGGAGGAAAGAAAGATGCAGGGCTCCACGATTAAAAAATTGCTCGGAAAATAAAGATTTCGCCTCGGAGCAAAGATCTAGTATCCAAAAGGTGAGGATCGCCGGGGGAAAGAAGGAGAAGGAGCCTCTCTGCTTTGCAAGGCGCTCTTCTTTCTCAGGAGGGGATCGGGCTGCTGCGATCGATCAAGCGAAGAAGGATCCCTTTGCAGATCTGCCTCTGGATCCCGGGGCTGGAGGTCCCGGTCTACCAACGCAGAGGTCCCGGTCTACCAACGCAGAGGCTGGAGGTCCCCAGTCTATCTATCCGCTTGCTGCAGGGCGAGGGGTCCCGGTCTACCTGCCTCCTTCGGCTCTTCCCCAGCGCGACTGCTCCGCTCCCAGCGCTCAGTCCCAAGTTAAATATCCCCCCTCTGTCACTTTCCCCACCTTGCCTGATTGACAGCTGCCCCCCCTCATGCGCGCTCCCGCCTCCGCCCCTCCCGCCCCGCTCCTGGGTCCTAGCGCCCCACCCCAAGGCTTGCTTTCTCCTTCTCATAGAATCACTGAATCCTAACGTTGGTAGGGAACCCCAGGGGCCATCCAGTCCAGCCCCCTTCTTCTGCCCTGCAGGGAGACCTAGAGTCCTAGAGTTGGAAGGGAACCCCAGGGGCCATCCAGTCCAACCCCTTTCTTCTGCTCTGCAGGGAGACATAAGGTCCTAGAGCTGGAAGGGATCCCTAAGGGCCATCAAGTCCAACCCCCTTCTTCTGCCCTGCAGGGAGACATAGAGTCCTAGAGTTGGAAGGGAACCCCAGGGGCCATCCAGTCCAGCCCCCTTCTTCTGCCCTGCAGGGAGACCTAGAGTCCTAGAGTTGGAAGGGAACCCCAGGGGCCATCCAGTCCAACCCCTTTCTTCTGCTCTGCAGGGAGACATAAGGTCCTAGAGCTGGAAGGGAACCCCAGGGGCCATCCAGTCCAGCCCCCTTCTTCTGCCCTGCAGGGAGACCTAGAGTCCTAGAGTTGGAAGGGAACCCCAGGGGCCATCCAGTCCAACCCCTTTCTTCTGCTCTGCAGGGAGACATAAGGTCCTAGAGCTGGAAGGGATCCCTAAGGGCCATCAAGTCCAACCCCCTTCTTCTGCCCTGCAGGGAGACATAGAGTCCTAGAGCTGGAAGGGATCCCTAAGGGCCATCCAGTCCAACCCCCTTCTTCTGCCATGCAGGGAGACATATAGAGACCGATGGTTGGAAGGGACCCCCAAGGGCCATAGGGACCCAAGAGCCATCCAGTCCAACCCCCTTCTTTTGCCATGTAGGAAGACATAGAGTCTTAAAGTAGGAAGAGAACCCCAGGGGCCATCCAGTCCAACCCCCTTCTTCTGCCATGCAGGAAGACATAGAGTCCTAAAGTTGGAAGGGACCTCCAAGGGCCATCCAGTCCAACCCCCTTCTTCTGCCACACAAAGTCCTAGAATTGGAAGGGATCCCTAAGGGCCATCCAGTCCCTAAAGGGAATCCAGGTGGAGGGGTCACTCTGATAGGGGTTTTCACCTGATGGGGGTGTGTGTCTCACCTGACAAGAGGGTCTCACCTGGTGGGGGGGGGGTCTCACCTCATGGGGGGATCTCATCTGGTAGAGTGATCTCACCTGGTGGGGGGGTGTCACCTGATAAGGGGGAGTCTCACTAGTGGTGAGAGTCTTACCTAATGGGGGGGGTCTCACCTCTTGGGGCCTTCCTTGAGGGCACCCTTTGGAGCCACCTTTTCCATCCAAGGAAGGGGGAACCATAGTCTTAGGAGCCCCCTTTCTCTGCAATGTGGAAGCTCAGGAGAGTTGGGGGGGGGATGCTGACCCCTTCTGTCCAAGGGGGTCACCCCCCCCCCCCCAGACACATCCCAATTTCTTTAACTGAATTAAATGGCTGCTGGGAAGGACACATGGAGTTAGGATGGGGGGGATGATACTGGGGTCCCTGTCTTCCTCCTTGGGGCCAAAGCATTAGAAAAAAAAATCAGGAAATATATCCAGGTGTAGCTGTGTTGACCATATAGCAAAGTACAATACTACCCAACATCCCCAGAGTAGTGATACTTTTATGGGACCGACCAACATGCACAAAGGACAGGTTGCGGAGCTTGAAAAAGAGGCAGGCCTGTGATGAACACTGTCCATTTTCTTTCTCCTCTGGTACGATTCTTAACACTTTTGCCCTGAAGAAGAAGCCGGTGGAGTTTCAAAAGCTTTCAAGCTAGATTTTGGTTGGGCCCAAGGAAGGAAGCATGGTGCCATGGTTTGAGCATTGCACCAGACTCTGGAGTAACTGAGTTCAAATCCCTGCTTGGGCAGGGAAACCCACTGGGTGACCTTGGGCAAGTCACACTCTCTCAGCCTCAAATGAAAGTATGGGCAAAACAAAAACAATTGCCATACGACTTGAAGGAGATTCAGTGTGAAGCTGTTTGAATATTGTACCACAACTGTGGAGATCAGGATTTGATTCCCAACTTGCTCGTAAATCCCACCTTGGGCAAGCCACACTCTCTCAGCCTCAGAGGATGGCAATGGCAAACCCCCTCTGAACAAATGTGGCCAAGAATACCTTGTGATAGGTCACCCCTAAGACTTGTAGGACAGCCAGTCTGGCGTAGTAATTTGAGTGTTGGATTACCACTCTGGAGAGTGTCTGAATCCCAGCTCAGCCATGGAACCCCACTTGGGTCACACTCTCTCAGCCTCAAGGGAAGGCAATGGCAAACCTCCTCTGAAGAAATCGGGTCAAGTAAACCCCATTAAAGGTTCACCTTAAGGGTTGCCATAAGTTGGATACGACTTAAAGGCATGCAACAATATCAACAAGACTTGAAGGCACGCAACAAGAAAGCTATCGCTGCTTTGTGCATTTTGGATGTGATGATACATGTTTGAAAAACCAAAAGAGCATCAGTTACCTACTGGGAGGTTAGTGCCTCTGAAAAGACTGGGTTCGAAGAAGTTGGGTTGGGTAAAGGGGGAACTGGGCCAGGGAGAATTCTGTCTTCCATCCCAAGCCTTTTGCTCCGGGGTCTAGTCCGAAAAACAGAGCCCAGCCAGGCAGGTGCATGGACACTGCCTAGAGCCATAAAAGGGCTAAAGGGTCCAGATCTGTGGAGGGAAGGATTGGAAGTACCAGGGAAAAGTGAGCCCAGCAATCCCTGCAGAAGGTCATAAATAATAATAATAATAATAATAATAATTTATATCCCGCCCCTTTGAGAGCAATCAGGGCAGCTAGCAACAGTAAAATATAACATACAGCAATAAAAACTAGTTCCCTCAAGGGGTGCAGATCACACCGGGAGGCGCTGGAAGTTGGGGTGCTTCAGCATCTTCTCTCTTCTCCAGGGTGACCAGATGTCCTTTCCCAGGACATGGAAAACCTTCTGTCCAGGAGGAATTTCAAAAGGTCCTCCCATTCTGAGCCTGACTAAGGGCAATATCGTAACTGGGATCCAGTGGCTAAGATGCCGGCTCTGACAATCACAAGGTTGGCAGTTCGAGGCCCAAGTGGAGTGAGCTCCCATCCCTAGTCCCATTTTCTGACAACCTAGCAGTGTGAAAGCATGTAAAAGTTCACCGAGATAAATAGGTACCGCTTCAGTGGGAAAGGCAACAGTGTTCTGTGCAGTCGTCCTGGCCATATAGAATCATAGAATCATACGACGTTATCACACTAGCGGCAAGAAAAGCGGCAAGGAATCAATCCAGAGCCATACCGGAATGATTCTGGTCGCGCAGGCCGTAATTCCTCTTTGAAAGAGGAATTCAAAAGAGCTGGAATGATGCAGCAATGGCACAAGGATGATGCAGGGATGGGCAGGGTTTGCCGCGACGTCGTCTGATCACGGAGGCAAAGGAACCGGAATGATGCAGCGATGGCGAAGGGGTGGGGCTGCTTTAGACCCCATGTGATAACGTCCATAGAATTGGAAGAGACCCAAGGGCCATCCAGTCCAACCCCATTCTGCCATGCAGGAACTCAAAATCAAAGCACCCTGGACAGATGGCCATCCAGCCTCTGTTTCAAGACCTCCAAAGAAGGAGACTCCACTATTCTCCAAGGGAGTGTGTTCCACTTTCGAACAGCTCTCACTGTCAGGAAGTTCCTCCTAATATTGAGGTGGAATCTCTTTTCTTGCAGCTTGCATCCATTATTCTGTGTCCTGTTCTCTGAAGCAGCAGAAAACAAGCTTGCTCCCTCCTCAATATGACACCCCTTCAAATATTTAAACAGGGATATCATATCACCTCTTAACCATCTCTTCTCCAGGCTAAACATACCCAGCTCCCTAAGTCTCTTCATAGGGCTTCATGGTTTCCAGACCCTTCACCATTTTAGTTGCCCTCCTTTGGACACGCTCCAGTTTCTCCACATCCATTTTGAATTGTGGTGCCCAGAACTGGACACAGTGTTATTCCAGGTGGGACCTGATCTAGGGCCTCTCCACGTGTTTTGGACTTCAGCTCCTACAATTTTGGACCCTTCACCATTTTAGTCACCCTCCTCTAGACACGCTCCAGTTTTTCAACATCCTTTTTGAATTGTGGTGCCCAGAAGTGGACACAGGATTCCAGGTGGGGCCTGACCAACACAGTCATCTTGACACATCCAGTCCAACCCCTGCCATGCAGGAAAACACCATCAAAGCACTCCTGACAGGTTGCCATCCAGCCTCTGTTTAAAAACCTCCGAAGAAGGAGATTCCATCACTCTCCGAGGGAGTGTGTTCCACTGTCGAACAGCTCTTACTGTCAGGAAATTCCTCCTAATTTTGAAGTAGAATCTCTTTTCCTGGAGCTTGAATCCATTGGTCCTTGTCTTAGTCCCTTGAGCAGAAGAGAACAAGCTTGCTCCATCCTCAATATGACATCCCTTCAAAGTCCCCTTAGTGCAGAGACTTACTTTTGCAAGTGCAGCATCTCTATCAGACAGCATCCCCCCTCTGCTTCCGTTCCTCCAGCAGAAGACGGTTCCCTTGTCACTGAGCTCTTACCTTCTGGGCCTCTGTCTTCATACTTAGTCCACCCAATCTGGCAATTTCTGCCCCTTTGGTCCACTTTTGACCATGCCTCTTGAACCACGGGGAGCCAGGGCACCTCTCAGCCCATTCTAGGACCAATTTCCACCGTCAGAGCTCAGCTGCGCCAACCGTCCTTTCACGCAAAACTCAACCTTTCCTCATTCCTTCATTTCAACTCCCATTTCAGCTAAGCAAAGGGATCTTGTAGCACCTTTGAGACTTGGAGTCAACTCCAAACATGCATCTGAGGAAGGAGGCTAAAGTCTACGAAAGCTCATGCTCTCAGCTTCTTTCTTTCAATTAGTCTCAAAGGTGCTACAAGATCCCTTTGCATACTGATTTTCCAGACTAACATGGCTATGGACATTATCACACGTGGGCCAGAAAGCGAAAATAAAAGTGGAAATGAGGTATTACGAAAATAAACCGAAAATAAACTTGTTTCCGCAAACGTCATTACTTTAATTGCGAATTTACAGCAAGTGCAAAGAACGTCCACACACAAGCGAAAATATCCCGTAAATGTAGTAGAAATGAGCCTCTTGCACATGCGCAGATAGAGGAATGAGCCTCTTGCACATGTGCAGATAGAGGAATGCTCGCGGGAACCATGGGTAATGACGGGGAAAGGCTCCCCAATACGTATTTGGCGATCACATTTGTGGTAAATGCGGAATCACCTTCATCGCGCAATTACATTTCCTGAAGAAACCGAAATTCAAAAGATCTCGGATCGTTCCACTTTCTGTTGGGGTTCTGTCGGGGTTCTGTGCGACGTCATGTGAAAACACAGGCCAATAATCCGGTATCGTTCAGGATTTCGTGTGGATTTTGTTTGGATTGGGCCCCGTGTGATAACGTCCTATGTCTTTGACTCCTGCTTTAAGTGGAAAAGTTACTTTTTGTTGCAATTGTGAAGCAGCAAGAGACATCCTTGCCGAACCTCTGCAGATCACTTAGAGATTTACCAGTAGATCTTGTCCACCCCTCTTGTTAATGTTTGTACTTTAGGTTTTAACATTTTGTTCCTACTTTGTGCTGAGAATGCTTCTTGTTAGAGAGAGAAAAACCCAGTTGCTGTTTTGATGATTTTATATTCATTTCTATATTATCTGATTGATTTGAGCCACTTGGAAAGTCCTCGGATGGTTGGGAACATTTTACCATACCTTGATCTGAAATTTTTATTAGGCACACAAGGTGTGAGGTGAAAATACTTTTGGGAGCCATACGCAGCCACACCTGTGCCAGTTGGCTTCATGGACGGTACAGAACATGGGTGTGTGGAATAACGGCTGCATTCTTTCACTTCAAAGGAGATGTTGATCCGAGCTAATAGAAAAATTTCATCTATCGGTTTTATGTGGAAAATATGAATTTGTCAAAAACCACTTACTCCAGAGAACAGTCGTGGGGAGAGTTTAACTTTGATCAAATCGTGACGTTTTCTCTTCAAGAACGTATAAAATATATGAAGAAAAAGAAAGAAAGAAAGAAAGTATTTAGCAGCGGCGTTTCCAAACGAAATGGCTTTTTTCCCCCCATGCGGCTGTGTCAGAAACAAAACACTAAGCATACCATTTTGACCAAGAATGCTAAAATATTTTGGGGGGGGGTGTTTTGGTTCCCCCCCCATACTCGGTTAAAGCTGCTTTTAAAATATTGTTTCCATTTTTTTGGTTTCCACCCCAATTTGGAAAGAAAAGAATCAACTGGGAACATTTGGAGTACCATATGTAGAAATAATCCCACCCCACCTCCCACTCCCTAAATGTGTCCTCTGTTCTTCACATGTTTGCTGACATTTATATCAGGCATGGAGCTTGAGGAAGCCCAGAGAGAAGGGACTAGACATAAAGTCTGGATCATCGGAGTTACAAAATGTTGCACAATGGAATGTTCCTGGTCAGTCTTCCAGGCCTTCTTCCAAGATCATTTATTCCCCATCCTATTTTTAATTTTCCATTCCCCATCCCCATTTATTTATTCCCCATTTATACCACTTACTGATCACCCCCCCCCCCAATATATTTTTCTACTTCTACACTAGACGTAGGACCTTTTTGGCAACCGCTCCCGTATTATGGAACGGCCTGCCGGATGAGATCCGTCATATTACCACCTTAAACAGCTTTAAAAAGGCTGTTAAGATGGATCTCTTTGAGCAAGCCTTTCCTGAATAGATATCCCGGCCGCCAAAAGTTAGCCCAACCTGCTTGTCCCCGATTCTGCTGCAGTTATTGTTTATTTGGTGGTGTCCCATCCAACCAAACAGTAGGACTGCTTCCGAGACGAAGAATGATGGTTACAGAAGCATCACATTAGTCAGGGCTCCAATGTTCGGGGCTCAGACATTCTTGAAAATGTCAAAGGCTTTCATGGCCGGCATCCATAGTTTTTGGTGGGTTTTTTGGGCTGTGTGGCCATGTTCTAGAACAGTTTCTTTCTGATGTTTCACCAGCATCTGTGGCTGGCATCTTCAGAGAATGCTGGAATGGAAGAGAGTGGGTCTATATATACCAGGGGTAGGCAACCTAAGGCCCGGGGGCTGGATGCGCCCCCCCTGAGGCCTTTGGACCGGCCCCAGGCTGGTCCTGCCGCCACCGCCGCCGCCCCCCGCCATGATGATATTGATTATTGTTGTTATTACTTGTTCTTGGGGTTTTCTTGACAAAATCTCCACAGGGGTTTTGCCATGGCTTTTCTGGGACTGAGAGAGGGTGCATGCATATTTTATTTATTTATTTATTTTTGGTGCTTCAGCCCTCCAATTGTCTGAGGGACAGCAACCCAGCCCCCGGCTCAAAAAGGTTGCCTACCCCTGATATATACTGTGAGACCCTGGGTAGGGAGGAGTGAAACTCTCTTCCATTCCAGCATTCTCTGAAGATCCCAGCCACAGATGCTGGCAAAACGTCAGAAAGAAATGCTTCTAGAACATGGCCACACAGCCCGAAAAACCCACAAAAAATTATTCTTGAAAATGGTTTCCCTTAGGATCTTCCCCCACCCTGATCATAGTGGCAGAGGGTTTCTAGAAACTATAACTCCCCAGTGTAATTTTTTTCTGTGCTCAACTGTCTGCTGCATCTGAATGGTGGTAAAGGCTAAGAAAATTGAGACAGAAGCTTTACTGACTGTCCAGCTCTCGCATCTGTACTTGGTGATAGGGAATACAACGGATTGGCCTAGTCTAACTATAGTGCTCAATTGTATATCTTTGCTCTTTAGGATCTTATCTAGTTCTTCCATAGCTGCCCTTCCCATTCCTATACAGAAGTCGTATCATATTTCAACAGAAACTGTGAGAGTTAACAACTGGGATTCTCTCATTTTTTCATTATCTTGTGGTACTAAGCAGGGTTGCCCATTATCTCCATTCCTATACATTATTTCATTAGAACCTTTGGTTCAAGCATTAAAAGACAACTCACAAATAACGGAGATATAGAATTGAACATAGTGAGCATCTTACTGGAATGCAAATGATGTGGTTTTATTTTTAGCTAACCCTGACCTCGCAACAGTATTTAAAGAAATTAGTTATGAACGTAAATTAGCAGGATTAACAATAAACGCCAATAAGTCTGAGTCTTTTCACACAAATATTAACCCTAACATAAATATTTCGCATACCGTAACTGTTACTGACACAAAGAATGATTCATCATCCTTTTAAAATAAAAATACAATTAAAATATATTAAGTACTTGGGAGTTCAAATTTATAAGAATTTGAATAATATTTTATCCTATAACTGTAATTTGATAATTAGGAAGATGAAACAAGATATGATCAAGTGAAATAAACATGTTTCTCCTAGGTCGAATACAAGCAATTAAAATGACTGCACTTCCAATCAGATAATACCACTAACGCCCCATTATAAGGTCCTAAAAAACTGGCAAACAATGTTAAATAAATTTATAGTAAATAAAAATCTGTCAAGGTTACAAATGAGGATAATGTATACTAAAGTGCAACATGGAGGTTAGGGTGTCCCTAACCTATGGATTTATTATGATACATTTCAGTTGAAACATTTTCTGGTATTTATGTTGGAAGATGACAGAAGACAATGGGTTCAACTGGAATTTCCTTACAAACAGAAAACTGAGTTAATACTTTTGACTTTTACTATATATTTATATATATACTATACAAACAGGAAACTGAGCTAATACTTTTGATTTTTACTATATATATATATATATATATATAGAGAGAGAGAGAGAATATATATATATATATATATATATATATATATATATATATATATTATATAGATAGATAGATAGCAAAAGTATTAGCTCAGTTTTCTGTTTGTAAGGAAATTCCAGTTGAACCCATTGTCTTCTGTCATCTTCCAACATAAATACCAGAAAATGTTTCAATTGAAATGTATCAGAATAAATCCATAGGTTAAGGATACCCTAACGTCCATGTAAGGATTTGACCTGCAAAATCAGGTCTTGTTGGAAGGGCTGTGGTTCTAGGGGCACTAGAACCTATTCCAAAGAAATAGACAGGAGAGGAGTAGGAGTAGCATTGTATGTCAAGGATATATACACCCATCAGGTGATCCATGACTTAGACATAGAAAGCAAGTTGAGAGCATCTGGGTAAAATTTAAAGATAAGAGAAACAATAGTGACCTCATTGTAGGGGTCTTCTATAGGTACCCCAGCCTGATTGAAGATTTGGACGATGCCTTCCACGAATGACCAAATATTCAGAAAGCAGAGATATTGGGAGTATTGGGAGACTCCAAACTCTCTGACACTTATTGGAAATCACACTTGGCCAAGATAGTTAGGTCCAACAAATTGTGCACCATATGGTAGGTACTCTCCATATCAATGAGGTTCAATTCCTCCCCCCATTTTTTTCTTCTCTAAGTGTAGTACCCTACACATCTCATGTTGAAATTAATTGTGTTAGTTTTGGCCCAGCTCTTCACTCTGTCACAGTCATTTTGAATTCTGATCCTATCCTCTGGGGTATTAGCTACCCCCCCTCCAGTTGGTGTCATCTGCAAATTTGATAGGTATGCCTTCTGTTCTCTCATCTAAGGGCCTGAGGTTATTCAGTTAGAAAGATTTAAATAACACTAGGACCAGTACCAAACCCCAAGACTCTCCACTCATCATTTCTCTTGAGGATGAAGAGCAACCATTGCTGAGTATTGTCTGGATTCAATATGTCAAACCAGTTAAAGTTCCACCTAACTGCAACACTCTCCAGCACACAGTTCACCAGACTATGCAACAATATCATGGGAGGCCTTGTCAAAAGCCTTACTGAAATCAGGATATACTACATCCATAGCATTCCCCTGATCTACCAAGCTTGTAATTATATAAAAACTGAGAGTTTGACATGACTTGTTTTTGAGAACCCCATGCTGCCTCTTAATAATCACCACATTCCTTTCCAAGTGTGCACAGGCTGACCATTTAATGATCTGTCCTATAAGATTTCCCCATATCCTCATACCTTTTCTCAACATTGGAGTTATCACAGTTCTACCATCTATCAGGATCAGAGCTTAGAAAATCTACTTTAGACTACAGCTTCTGGGCATGGTGTCTGGGAGGTTCGGGGAAATTGATAAGTTTATCACATGGCACTTTCAGGAACAGGAACTGAATAGAATGCAACGGCATGGAACAGGGTGAGAACGCAAGTTACTGCATAGGAGAATGCCCCCAATGCTGCTGGGAGTCCCCAAGCCATTCCCGACAGCTGATTTTGAAGAATGGTTCAAAATCATTCTTCAAAATCGATTGCCAGGAACGGCTGGGGAACAGATTGGGGACTCCCGGCGGCATCAGCGGCATTCTCCTGTGTAGTAACTTGCATTCTCGCCCTGTTCTGTGCCATTCCGTTCTGTTCAGTTTCCATTCCTGAAACTGCTCTGTGATAAATCTAGTAGTCTGAAAGGCAGAAGAATTACCCTTTTTTCCTGCTCTGTGGATCCCAACATCTGCCACCAAAGGCAGTTGCCCTATGGTAGAGTCGACCCTACTAAAAATAGGGATGCAAGCAAAGTAATGTTTCCCAATCTAGTAAGAAAGAGTCCTGAGTCCTTGCATAATTCTGTCCCCTGCACATGTCCCAGTGGCAGACCATTTAATGTCTTCCCCTCCATCCTTAATCCTCATCCCTGTTACAGCAGCTGCACAGTTGGCTTTTGGAAAAAGGATAGTCATGAGCAAATTAAAGGAAGAACCCGAAAGACCCTCACGTTAGAGTGATGACTGAAACAGCTCATTGCCAACAACTGTAGCGACGTTGTTTATTTCCTTTTCTCCAAGGGCAGGACTTTACAGTCATTAAGACCAAATCTCCCCTTCTTTGCCTGCAGCTGCCGCTGTTCTAATTTTCCAGGTCTTTCGGCAGCTCAGTGCTTTCTACTTGTTTGGTTGCTAGCCCTGGAATTATGAAGTAATCCAGAAAATGTGATTCTATGAATTTACACCCCAGGAACAAATGGCAAAGACAAAGGACTATGGTTGGAGAAGGAGCAAGAGGAGTTGAGCAAAGAAGAGTTACTTGTATGTGGGTGAGGGAGGGTCTATTTCCCCCTCCCCAGTAAATAAGCCCAACATGCATAAGCCCTAGAGATTCATGCTATAATTTTAAATACTTTCATAAAATACTATATTAATGAATAAGGCTACACAGAATCAGGATGCACCGTGTAGGCCAGTGTTGGGGAAAAAAGACTTTTTGTATTGCATCTCCTTCAAGACTCCCCCAGACTGCACAGATATTGACTTACGTTGGCTTGTAGTCCCAAAAAAGTAACTTTCCCAAGTTCTGGTTATCAACCCTCAAAGCTAGTCTGCTGCTTTCAGATACAAAGGAGGATGCTGTCATATCAACTGCTTTGATAGAAGATTCAGTTGTTACTCATGTTTGCTACCATATTTGGCCTTTGTCTCAGGCAGCAAATTTTCTTGGGTTGGCCTAGATTGCTAGTCTATAAAGCAACATTCTGCCTGAGGAAGAGTTCTGGTTCTTGTGGGAAAAGCCACTCTGGGGCCACAACAAACTACGAATCCTGTTTCCAGAGGATGGAGCCATGATAGTCAATGTGGTGTCAAACTGCATTCATTCTTCAGTCTTATTAATCATGGGTCTTTTAAACTATCCTTAACATTCCTGTTACTCCAACATGGGGACATTCAGGCCCACCGTGATGTGTATACCATAGATAGCCATAGCAAGTGTGGCCAAGAGTAAGAGATGATGGGACCTGTAATCCAATGGCAATGGGAGAGCCACAAGTTCCCAACCTCTTCTATATAGATGATTCACTTGAGGAGAACATTGTATGTTCTACAATGGCTATCTATGGTATAGGAGCCCTGGTGGCGCAGTGGTTAAATGCCTGTGCTGCAGCCACTCACTCATAGACCACAAGGTTGCGAGTTCAATACTAGCCAGGGCTCAGGCTTGACTCAGGCCTGCATCCTTCCAAGGTCACTAAAATGAGTACCCAGCTGTTGGGGGGCAATGAGCTTACAGTTGTAAACCGCTTAGACACCCCATAGCGTGATATGAAGCGGTATATAAATGAAGCTGCTTTGCTTTGCTTTGTATGGATTTCTAGGTACCTCTAGAAATATCAACTAGAAAGAAAGGCATGGCACCCCATATCGAACCATTATAAATACGTCTCCTTAGTAGCTCATTCATTGAATGCCAGCTTTACATGCAGAAGGTCCAAAGTTCAATCTTCACTAGTTAGGAGGATCTCAGGTACCAGTACCAGGTGGGGCTTGCTCAGGATGTTTTGCTGCCTGACAAAGGACAAGAAGGACCCTCCATCCATTCCAGAACAGAAATCGTCATTAGCTGTTGGATTTTACTTCTTCGTCACTGGTGATGTGGCAGTCATTTCCACAGCCCCCAAGAGCAGCAGGCTAGTTTGAAGGGTGCAAGCCAGATTGCTTGACGCATTCAGTAGAGGAATGGTTCATGTCTTGACCTCAACCTGTGTCATCTGAAGTGGTTGCCTCACTCTGTCTAATAGCAGGGCTGGCTCTGCTAACTGGTAATGCCTGGGAGAATTCAAAGACATAGCTGTGTTAGTCTGGAAAATCAGTATGCCAAGGGATCTTGTAGCGTCTTTAAGATTAACTGAAAAAAAGAAGTTGGTAGCATGAGCTTTCATAGACTTGAGCCTTCTTCCTCAGACGCATGTTCCCTGATGCATGATAATGCCTGGGAGTCACTGATAGACCATATATTCTGATGTAGGTATCTCCTAGAGCTTTGGTTCCCTCACATCTCTAGTTTATATATATATATATATATATATATCAAAGGGTTTGTGTCTCATGGCATGGGAAAGACCTCTGAGTCCATGGAGAACCACTGTCAATCCTGGATGGACACATAGTCTGACCTGGTGACTAGGTATTTCATAGCACAGAAAGGTGCTGCCAGTCAAAACCAAAAATGCTGGAGTTAACTGATCAGGAATCTGACCCAGTGACAGCCATCTTCATATGTTCATCTTCTTCAATGGACATTGGGTAGCATGCATCTCTGGAAAAGAAGTTGGAAAAGGCTTTTGTTTTTGTTATGCTGGCTGGGGGATTCTGGGAGTTGTGGTCCTGAAAAAATAACCTTTCCAAACTCTGTTCTAGATGTGTGTGTGTATGTGCCTTCAAGTCGCCTGTTGATTTATGGACAACACCTCACATGCACAAAAAAGAAAAGCCCATATTAAATATATTATTCAGACTAAAATGGCGCTTCTCTTATTAAGTATTCCTTCATCCCAGGGATGGTTTGTGGTATGAGCAGGTAGGACACCTCATCCCCAAATGGATGATGCTCCATCACTTCTCATATCATGAACTTACAGTGTACCAATCCAAACTTTTGCAGAAAAAGCTACCTTTTGAACTACAGTTGCCAGAATCATCCAGCTAGCATTGGTACTGCAATTCCTAGAATCCTCCAGCCAGCATGGCCACCAATCTGACAACTAAGGGATTCTGGGGGAACCCAGCAACTCTTATAAACAAAGCCAACGTGTTTGGGATCGAAATATTCTTTTTGTCCCTTGAAGAGTTTCCTAATTCTGGATTATTATTTTTTTTAAAAAATCACCCTCAAAATCTTCAGAGAGTCCTCCCAGATAATGGCGCCAACAACAAATATGCAAAGAACTGAGGCCAAAGACATGTGCCAACAGATGTTCTACTTGTCCTGGGGCACCAAGATACTGAAAGTGAATACCAGCAGATGGGGTAGGAGCGAGTGAAAAATTGTGGCTGTTTGGATCTCCGGGAAATCTTTATCATTTCACTGTTGGGGAGGGAAAAAAAACATCATTGCTATCACCTCTTCTTCCCTTGCCAAGAATTCTGGAACGGAGGAGCAGAGACAATTAATACATCAGCGAAACAATAAATTAAAATTGCCCAACACCCACACTGTAAAAGAGTCAAGTCAAAAAAGGAAAAGGATGGTGACTGAAGATTCTCACTCCACGTTCGGGGGGGTCTGCCACAACTGTAGTTCCCATTAGCGCTTCTGGGATTTTCTAGCTTTCCACCAGAGCCAAGTCTTCTCTTGCTGAGATGAACAAGGGTCTACTTTAGCTTCTGGGTGAGCTGGGAAGCATCGGACATGGAGAAAATGAAGAAGGGAGGAAGAAGGAGTGAAAGGGGGGTGGACGGGTGGGAGAAAGAGAGAGAGATCCATGCCAAATAGTCTTCTTGGCACACTTGGCTTCATTACAGCACAAAAGTCTGGCGCACATGAAGCGGATGAGTTCATGTTCCAGAACTAAGGACTCTAAAGTCACTTCCTAGAAAACTAACTTTCACGCCGCAAAGCAGGTGCAAAGGCAACCCTGGGAAAAAAGGTGATGTCAGAATTCGTCCAGGCCTTTCTGAATTCACGTTCGCCGGAATGAATTTCGAGAACGCTTCCCTCCAGGTTTAGGTGCCTGTGTGCTGCACAGAGGTTTGCTCAAAGCAGGGCCTTATATTTCATATTTTATTCCATGTTCTCTAACCAAGAGATGCGGGAGCATTATTTGATCCCCTTTGGCTAATAGAGAATTTGGCAAGGAGCCACACAGAAGCCCTGTCCTCGCAAGACTGACTCTATTTACTCACTTAGTCCTACTGAATTTGGCTCTCTTATCAAACAGCACCATGTAAGCATGTTCATTCTGTCTGTCTTTACAGCCTTAAGGGCTAGAAACTTGTGAAAAGGTGGGGGGGGGGAAGGAAAGAAAGAATGAAAGAGGGTTGAATTTTAGGAATGTAGTGAAGTAACATAACTGTGGGCACAGAGCCCAGGTTCAGCTGTCAGCACAACCACAAAACTCACTCTATGGGTCTTGTGAAAATCCTATGTACAGTATATTTAGTCATATCCTACTTCAGTGTCCACAGATAGACTTAAATCACCACATCCATTTTTTTCTTTGTTTAATTCAGGGGTGGGCAAAAATGTGGCCTTTCAGATCTGTGCACTGTTCAGATCTGTGCACTTGGAAGGTATGTTAGTGCATGATTTTAATTACAACTTTCCATTTTTAAAAAGCCGTCCTGAGAATCTGTTGAAGTGCAGAGTATACATCTGTTAAAGCAGGGGTGCACAAAGGGTCTCTCTCCAGATGTTAGAAAACTACAACTCCCAGCAATCTTAGCCAGTATTGTCAATAGTGAGAGATGCTTGGGATTGCAGTCCAGCAACATCTGGAGAGCCACACATTGTTCACCCCTCCTTTAACAGATGTATACTCTGCTCTTTGACAGATGCCCAGGAGAGCTGAAACTTAAACTTAAACAATTACAGCAAGACATTAATATACTATATAAATAGCACTGCACTGATGAATGTAGACAAATGGATACATAGAAAAAATTAGCCATGGTTACTCTAAAAACCTCTATGAGGCTAGTGGGCCAGAGCCTATTTGCTGAACTGTTTGTATCAGTTCACAGATTTTGCCTGGAAATATGGGGAATCGGAGTGGCATGGCATGGCATGATAATAACCACCTCTTACTTCATGAGGACTACCTCTAGTGAGGGTTTAAATACCCTAAAGGCACCAGATCCCATCTGATCTTGGAAGGTAAGCAGGATCAGCCCTGGTTAGTGCTTGGATAGGAGACCACCTGTGAACACCAGGTGCTGTAGGCTATATTTCAGAGGGAGGAACTGGCCAAAGCACCTCTAAGGATTCCTTGCCTAAGAAAACCCTGTGACATTCATGGGGTCACCATAAGTTGACAGGTGATTTGAAGGCACATATACACACACATCTCTGGGGCAATGAAAGTCAAAGTTTGGAAAAGTAACTTTTCTGGATTGTAACAACCAGGATTCTCCAACCAGTATGGCCAGTTGTTGTCCCAAATGATAACTTTTCCAAGTTTTTATGAAAGCCGACACGGCATGTTCTTTTCTGAAAGAACTATTGTCTGTATGGGAGCCAGCATGACATACTATTGGATTGCGACTCTGGAGACCAGGGTTCAATTCCAGATGGGCCATGATACCCGCCGTATGATCTTGGGAAAGTTACATGCTCTCAGCCTTAGGGGAAGGCAATGGCAAACCTCCTCTGAACAAGCCTTACCAAGAAACCACCATGATACATTTGCCCAAAGTGGGAACTGACTTGAAGGCACACAACACAAACATACACATTATCTGCATTTATTCATCTTGCACATGCTAACTCTGGATCTGTTCTTACGTCACTCCGTCATTCCACAGCAGCGCAGCAATTGCGACAAATTCAAGAAATCCGACGGAACCATCCACTGACCTAGCTTACCTAGGTTACTTTATGTCTCACTGTTGCCTTTCCTTGAACAGTCTATGCACAAATCAAACCAGTGCACATGCAAAAAGGATTTGAGACACTGCTGTAGTTTTTATAGGTGGCCTTTGGCAAGTTGTCGGTCATCCGATTTCATTTCCACTATCTGTGAGATGGGAATAAATGTGAGAGCTGGCGCACAAGGACTGCTACTGTGAGAGTGAAATGCAGTAAGTACATTTCTTTCTTTCTTTTGGTCCCATGAGTGGTAAGCTGCAATGGTAGTTCATCTTCTCGGTTACAGACGCGTGCCCTTATGGACTCTGAAGGAGGAGACAGCTTAATATTAGGACCCAACCCTTTTCATCACTGGAAGGTAAGGTTGAAGAAATAAACCTGTCAACTGGGAGCTACACAACCTACTCTTTGGCTCAAGATGTTCCAGCATGAAGGCAACATGTGTGCCGGGAGGGGGGCAAACCCAAGTCCTCCTCACCTCCTTAACCTCTGAATTGCTCCCCACTGACATCAACATTGAACAAAATCCAGAGATTCGACACACAGCTGGCTTTTGCTGACACCATCGGGGGAAAAGAAACATTCTTCCCAATGCCAGTCACTTCCTCCAAAAAGCATGATGTAACCAGTCAGCCACCAAGGCCAAAGCGAGACAAGAGACTGGGAGGGGGGCAAAAAGATAGGGAGAGCACAGGACCTGGTTTTGACAATGGAAGATTTACGGGCAAAACTTGGTTGGAAGATGGGATTGCCATCATACTCCCACCCTCTGGTTAGATCTGAGGGTTTCAAAGCGACATACAACCATAATAAAACAAACGGCATGGACGATACATGCAGCTAAACTATAATGTTGATGTTGTCCATGAAATAGGTGGTATTGAAGATAGCACATCCACAGAGAACGAATGGGATATTTGGGTTAGGGATTGGGTTGAAGGAGTGTTTTAACTGTTATCTGTTTTAATCTTGTTGTACGCCGCCCCGGTTGCTGAGCAGAGGGGCGGGTTAAAAATAAATTTATTATTATTATTATTATTATTATTATTATTATTATTATTATTATTATTTTGTCTTGAAGTATTGGACAAGGAAATTAGAGACACAAAGGGAGTGAAATCAGGTTGCGTTGCATTCAAACAGATAAAAGGAACTAAAACAGGAATTAAACTAACAAATGATGGAAAGAAAATACAGAGAGAAGAATCATGGGCATAAAGAGATGAAATATCCACACACAAGTAGAAAACAAGCAAAGGTAGTCTATATAGATGCTTTTCTAAGAGAGACTTGCAATGTAAGATGTGGAAGATCTTTTTATTTATTTATTTTTGCACTATTTGCGTTAGCTTTGATGAGATATATAGTAACAGAATATAATGAAATGTATAATTCTTATTGTAAATGCGATATTTTAAAATAGAAAATAAAGTTTAAAATTAAAAGAAAAAGAAATAGGTGGTACGTTGGGCTACACAGAGGAGGTTTTGAAAGATAGCTGCGCGGGCTGGGGACGCATGTGAATCCACGTGAAGGAGGGGAAATGGATTTTATCATGCTCAAAACAGTCCCCATGCCGTTCCCATGCCGTCGCCCGACCAACACCCATCCCGGCGCTGCGCTGAACTGGCCAATTTTGCTCAGTCCTTGAAAAATCGTCTGGCTCGGTGTGGCGCTGGGATGGGTGGAGGTTGGGCGATGGCATGGAGACTATTTTGAGTGAGGTAAAATCCATTTCCCTTCCTTCACGCGCATCCCCAGCCCATGCCCAGACTGGGCAAAAAAGGGAATGCAATAAACTCCTATGCCTAAGTCTAGAAACAGAGCTATTACCGCATGTTGAGTATCCAAGAGTACAAGAACATCCAAAATCCACAAAGCAGTGGTACCTTTATTGGACCAACCAAAATGCACAAAAGACACAATGTAAGCTTTCCAAGCGCCACTGGCTTCTTCATCAGACAAAGGTGTTGAAAATCATACACGCGAAGAAAGAAAATGGTGATGCTGGAGTCGCAGGCCTACATTTTGTCAAGATATCGCTGTGGTTGTTCTTGGTTGAGATAGTATAGAGGGATAGCCTGGTAGGCAGAGGTCATTCCTTCCTTTGGCCATGTGGGCTCTGGGGGACAAAGGGTTGTAAAGTCCAGGAAATCAATTTTAAACTCCATTAGCAACCCAAAAAGAAATGTCCACATATAGAGGCTGCTCTGAAAGACTAAAGAGAGGATCTCAGCAGTATGTGGAACCAGTAGCAGGGATGTGTCAAAGAGGGATTGCAAATCCAAAGTTGTCTCCTCACCTTGCCCTACCATTAGCAGGACAGCATCAATTTGCTCCATCACAGGGATTGAACTCTGGCAATAGTCTGACAAGACAATGGTACCACTCTGTATAGGTTCAGAGTAATTGTGGGTAAGCATTTAATTTGAGTTTTGGTTTGTTCAGAATTTACTAGGATTCCTAACATCTGAATGTGTGAGACAGCCAAATGGACAGATTGCCTATCTTTAGTTACGTAGGCATGATCTCCTCTAATCTGCCTGCAGATGCAAAGCACTGAGAATATGATGGTATGATGAGAGAGAAAAAACTAGTCCTCAAAACACTCATTTAAAAACTGGCTGCCCCAATGGTGGATTTGTTTCCCGTGCAAGAAGCCATCTTAAATATGCCAGAGTCCAGTGGTTGGAGAAAGGGAGAACATCAACCCTCAAAGCTGTCTTGACTTGCCTCCCTTCCCCTTCTAAGGTTTGTCTATGGCTGCATCTGCACTTCAGGATTAATGCAGCTTGACACCACTTTAACTGTCATGGCTCAATGCTATGGAATTCTGGGATTTGTAGTTTAGTGAGAGATTTAGCCTTCTCTGTCAGTGAGCTCTGGTGCCACAACAAACTACAAATCCTAGGATTCCATAGGATGGAGTCATGACAGTTAAAGCAGTGTCAGACTGCATTCATTCTGCAGTATGGCAGCAGCCAGTCAGTAATTCTGGGAGGTCAAGTCCTAAATGTTTGGAAGACCAAAGTTTGGGAGCCACTGCTCTAGTTCAACTCAGCCAGAGGTTGACCACAGAGTCATGATGGAGGACCAAGAGATTCTAAGAGAAAACCCTTCTCTAGATATTTGTAGGTTCACTAGTTGATTCTATGATGGCTTCTGGTTTATAAGAAAGACCATAGAGGCCTTATTCCCACTAAGTTTTAAACCGTTTTGCAAACCAGTTTGAAATGACCCTGGTTCACACTTGAACCAAATCTCTGAAGCAGTTTGGAGAGGGGGGCCATGCGCTAAACCCGTTTAATGCACGTCTTTTTGATGCAATTTTCCCCCCATCTCTTTTTCAATAAATCGATTCTGCACAAGTGTGAACCAGATGTGGATCAGAATCGATTTAAATGTGTCCTTCGGCCAGCAAAGTAGTGTGAATCACACTCCACTGTTGAACCGATCCATTGATTCGGATCGCAAACCGATTCATTTGTAAGTGGGAATGAGGCCAGAGTTGCCCTGGAGGACCTAGACAGATGTTCTCACAGGTTAAAAATTGTGGGGTTTTTATTTGCAATTTCCCCACTTTCACGGGGGTCTTGTGCCTTTCACCCTAGTGAATGTGGAGGGCCCACTGTACTATGAAAGATAAAATCCGGAAGCAATTTTTATAGACCAAGCAGAACCTGAAAATGGTGTACTATGAATGATATCTCCTAGAATTGTCCAGGTGTAACTTGTAACTTTCCTGAGCTCTAGTTCTATGGTACAGGTAAACAGCATGCATGCATGGATAAAAGACTGAAGCAGAATAAGGCTCTAGGAAGAAAAGAAAAACATTGCATGTTTGATTGAGGCAAAAAGCTCACCACAAGAAACTAAAGAAGGTCACGGAGGGGAAATCATACTCTGGGAGAACATCTCACTTCAGCAGCAAAGGAAAGGAGGCCGGCAGACTGCAGGGTAAGTTGAGTGAAGCACAACAGCTGCTCCAAGAGCAGAGCTTGTATCAAGGAGCAGAACGCAAGAGAAACAAGAGGGAGAGGAAATGACAGCTATCATCCTAAAGCAAACAATCCAAGGAGTAAAAATAGGGAGTGAGATTTTGGGATAGAAGGGAATCGGATAACATCATCAGACTGTCCATAAAAGGACGGCATACATTTTAAAGCCTCCTCCTTTGCGCATGCATGCACCTGCATGCTAGTAACAGTTTGCCATGTTTGCAGGGATATTCCCTGTAAATAATTATGCAGCCCCTCCAAGTGCCTGATTTGTGAAATGAAGCAACACGACCTAAAGTTCATGGGCTCCGACTTGGAAGCGCGTTCCTTTCTACGCCAGATGAAAGGGCAGTTCAAAGTTGTTGCTGTTGTGGTTGGCCACCTTAAAGCATATACTCCGGCACCAAAGGGATCAACTAAAAGGGACTTACTTTTAATATTACTCTCCCTTGAGTCCTATTTTTTAAAGAGAAAGGCTGGGTATAAATCCCGTAAAAAGCACAATACAGTTAGCCCTCCGTAGCCACAGATTTTTTTTTTTTTATCCACAGATGCAAGCATCCACAGTTTAAAAATATTTTAAAGTATATAAATTCCAAAAGGCAAAGCAGGATGTTGCCATTTTATACAAGGGGCACAATCTTACTGTGCCACTGTATTTAATGGGACATGAGTATCCGTGGATTTTGATATCCATGGGGGATCCTGGTACCAAACCCCCGCGGATAACTAGGGCTCACTGTACATTATTTAGGAAGAGATGTCAGAGCAGGAATAGGGAGCCCATATCCATTCAGATGTGGCTGGATTGTACCACCCATAATTTCGGATCATTCTTAGTAAATAGGGGCTGTTTGAGCATGTGTTCAGGGAATCAACTGATCCAAGACCTTACCAGTCTGACTGCAGGTTTTAGTTGACAGTCATTGCAAAGTTGGTATAAGAGAGTTTCCCCCATGTGCTCCATTTCCCATTCCAGTTTCTGTTGGGTTTAGTCACCATGGTGCCCATCCTTAGGAATGAGGGAAGTTGTAATAGAGGATGATAGATTCCTCAGCTGTGTGCTACGGTTATCATCTCATTATTCTCATGATTCATTTACTAACTTATTCATCTCAATTTTCCGCACCCTTCCAGCAGTGCTAGGTGTGTTTATATCCTTGGTAGGATTAAAATGAACAACAAAACTATTTCTCACCATAACAATCCATGCAACAAATCGGAGAGAACCAATTATATACAATTAGAACCTATCTTGTGTCTTGCAGAAAACCCTGCAGACACCTACAGAGCTGGCCGAAGACCTTTTTTGAGATAAAGGACAAGGTGGCGCATTGTTCCATTCCATGAATGAAAGCTGGGCAGTCTGGTGAATTAATCTTATGTCAGCATTGGTGATGAGATGGCATTCTCTGTTGCACTGGGGGAAGCCAACTCATTGGATAAGAGTAAACCTGCACTTTTAAACAACAGCAACAGTCCAGTCATATCAGGGCCATAAATCAGGGCTGCTCAGAGTATCTGATGCGGGGGGGGGGGGGGGATCCACATTTCTCCTCCAGCGTGCCAGGGACTGGCAACATATCTGTGCCCAGTGGCATCTTTCTTTCCTGGAAACTCCCCAGGGATCACCGATGCAGGCATATGGGCTTTACCATGGACCTATTGATGCTGAACCTTGACATCAACACTTTCTCCCAGAGTCCTCCTATCTGGCAGGATGTTGTACTCATATAATCTTCACTAGTCCAGCTTCTTTTGAAAAGCTAAAAGATCCTGGGAGTTGTAGTCCAAAAAGTAAAGATGAATATGCATGCAACACCTTGGTAGCAGGAAGTTATTTTATACCAAGCCAAAGTCTTTGTCCTTCAATCTAGCTCAATTTTATCTACTCTTACCAACAGCAGATTTTGGGCTCTTACACAGAGGACTTTCTCATCAACGGTTATCAGATACCGCCCCCCCCCCCCCAACACCATTCTCAAGATGCCAAGCACATTCTGCAGGCAAATATTGGTGCTATGTCATTGAGCAATAATACCTCCAAACAGCATCCATGAGCAGGCTTGATGCTCAGACATAACATCCTGCAGATTTGATCACTTCTATGAGTTATCTAGAACTCCTATTACCCCCTTCAAGAACTTTCTGGGTTTAGTGTATTACAGCTTGTACAGGCTTGATAGATGAATAGTCTTTGCAGTTTCTCTGTAGAGTCTTGTTGAGTCATGTGTGGCCCATCAGATGCTAGTGGATTGTAACACCCAGTAGACATAGCCAGCATACCCTATGATGAGCAATACTAGGACTTGGGAATGTCACAAATTGACTGTCTACTATGGCATTTACACTGGGACATAGGAGTTTATCACACAGGGGAAATACTATAGCATTTACACTGGGACACAGGAGTTTTTCACACACATCGCTGTTAAAATGGGGTTAACCCAAATTGAAAGTAGTCAGAAACTACTTCTTTTTACTTTCAGGATTAACAGCGACGTCATCCAAAAATCTAACCGCTTTTGCGTTTTTTTCTAATTTAAAGCCCCGTTTCCGCATGGGATTTCCGCCGTGTGATAAACTCCATCGATTGTGTTCAAACATATTGTGCTGTGCTTTGATTTAATTTCCATGATTTGCATTTTAATTTAATTACAAGCAGATGAGTACAGAGCAAAAACATTGTTTACATCAGTCATAAGCTGTAGATTTTCTCTTGGTCAAGCCATACAATGGATGTGAGAGCTGGACAGTTAAGAAAGATGACAGGAAGAAAACCAATGCCTTTGAGAGAATGTGGTGCTGGAGAAGAGTGCTGAGGATCCCATGGGCAGACAAAAGGACGGACAAATGGGTCCTAAAGCAGATCAAGCCAGAGATACCCCTAGAAGCCAAGATGACAAGACTTAAACTGTCATACTTCAGACACATCATGAGGAGAGAGGACTCTTTGGAAAAGACAATAATGCTGGGGAAGGTGAAGGAAAGTAGGAAGACAGGAAGGCCACAGGCCAGATGGATGGACTCTATTAAGGAAGTCATAGGTATTAAGGGGTTGCAGGAATGAAGTAGGGCAATGGAGGACAGAGGGTCAGAGATATCTCATCCATAGGGTCTCCATGAGTCGAGATCGACTTGAGGGCACTTAGCAACAACAACAACAAGCCAGTTGATTTTCCCTTGGTTAGGTCAATCCCCTAAAGGAATAACACTTGTTGCAATTCCCTCGGTATGCCCCTGTATCTGTGCAGGGTGAATGTCTGCTTCCAGGGCCAGATTACAACATGCTGAGGCCATTCAACTATGTCAAGAATAAGGATTTTATCACACAACCCCCATTCTTGCTGCAATGAAGGGAAATGCATACATAGTGGATTGGGAGCACTCCCTGCTGCATGTCCCTTATATAGCATGACCAGGCTGTTGTTGGTCTTGTGCATTGTCTCTTCTACCCTTCTCCTTAACCACACCTGCCTGCCCTATGCACTACCCAGCATGCTTTTTGTTTTGTATGTGTTTTTTAAATAATCTCTTTATCAAAAATTTTCCAACATTTATTATTTTACACATCACTTATCCTTTATTATACTTATCTAAAATTTTACAATTATGTCCATTTCTTTCATTATTTCTTTTTGTCCTCTTCGTATTCGTCTTCCTCTACTTTTTGCATTTCTTTAGTCCTCCTTTTACTTCTTCATCCATGTTTTCCTTTCCCCCCCAGTTCTTCTTTCTTCTTAAGTTTACTGTCACTCATATAATTACCTTTATACATACCAATTATTTACACCCTTATTTTTTCTCCTAAAACCCCTTTCCTTTTGTTTCACTTTCTTATTACTTATCTTCAACTTTCGATTCTCAGTCTCTTTCTTTTCCTTATTACTCTCCTTCCTTAATTCATTTCCTTTCTCATCCTGTCCTCCCTTTTTACCTTCTGATTTTTTCCCTATTAATTTATTCCATCCCTAAACCTTCTTTTTCTTTCCACTCCCTTCCTTTCCCTTTCTTCCTTTCCTTCCTTCCTTCCTTCCCCCTTCCTTCCCTCTTCTTTTGTATGTGTTTTTTTAATGCAATTCTGGAGTTATGATAATGTGGTTTAACAAAAAATAAAAATAAAATAAAGTTTTAAAAAATCAACAGGCTGTTATGGGACAGCAAAGGGGAGAGGAAGACATATTAACACCACATGAACTGTCAGAGAATAATGTAGTGGACCTGAGGACTAGTGCTATATCACATCCATTGGGAGCTTATTGATAGATTTTCTCGGTCAATGGCAATGTGTGGGCTAACCTTGGTTGGAAGACAAGGCAGTGACAAGAGGGAGATATCGTGTGATATCACCAAAGGCACTAATATCCAATTTTTATGGCAGTTTAAAAGCCACATGTCATAAAGTCCTAAGAGGCCCCATAGCATTACCAGATTAGTGCATCTTTAAATGTAAAGTATAATGTGTATGTTTGTGTGTGTGCAATTTACAGCCCTCTCATAATCTGAGGCCCTAAAATGTAGTGTAAATCTTAGTTTATGCATATATCTGGCACTCTCTGTTGCTCAGGGAAGGCTTTACTGTAGTTGGTTGGGAGGACAATAGAAAACTATGGAACTGAGCCCTCTAATGGCAATATAAATCCCTTCTTCTGAACATGGATCATAAGGCATGCTCCTGAGTGGATGCCTGTCTGCTTGCCAGCCTTTTAAAAATGTGAAAACGTGAGAGTCCCAACTATTGAAGCATGACATCCTTTTGTTATACACCCCTTTGGTGTATCACAAAATACCACCGTATCTCTCAAATGTTGTGGAAGGCGATGGATGTTGACACTATTTTACAGGCACGAGAAATATTATTGGTGGCAGATTCTCCAGAACAATTCAGCGCTGCTGGTAGATGGGAACATGGGATGGCGTTGTATTGTTTTAAAGTATTTTTAAACATTTTTGTTTTTGACTGTATTTTATTCTTTTAATATGTAACTTGTTTTAATATTGTAATATTTTAATTCTATTTTAATGTACTAATTTTGTATGCTTTTAATTGTACTGTTTTTTAATGTTGTGAGTTGCCCTGAGTTTCCAGTTTTAGGAAAAGGGTGGGATATTAACAACAACATCAACAAAAATACTTTCATCATGTTACTCTAGGCCAGCGGTTCTCAAATAGTGGGGCGGGCCCCCCAGGGGGGGCGCGAGGCTCCATAAAGGGGGGCCCATTATGGCTGGAGAGAGGGAGATTGTCCCAGCACAGCCCCAGTAGCTCTATCCTGATTGGCCAAACCCGCCCATGTGATCGCGCGGGGGGGGCGAAATGTTTTTTTCTTTCCTAGGGGGGGCGTGACAGAAAATAATGGAGAAACACTGCTCTAGGCATACTGCAAAGAATACTAGAACATTACTGTTCAAGTGCAGAAAGTAAATGAATGTTAGTAATTGCAACTAATTGCAAAACACATCTTACTCCACTGCTGTTTAATTACATTGTCAACTGCCCTAGCCTGAACCAGACAGTTGGGCTACAGAAGGTTTCTCTGACTATAACTCCCATTATCCCCAACCATGATGGAAAACTGCAGTTATAAATGTCTCTGTTCATGTCTGTGGAAAATGGAATTGACAGTCCATGCAGTACGATTAAAGTTTTGAATTGAGACTTGAGAGATCTGCATTCTCATTCCCACTGAGCCATGAAAATCACTGGGTAACTATCATATTTTTGCATTCTTGCATTGGTGCTAGGATAAAACGGGGAAGCTGTATTGTACCTTGAGCTTACTGGAGGAAAAATAGACTATAAATGCAACAAACAAGCAGACAGCATAAAGGACTGAGAAGGAAAGGCCAGGTGAAAGCCTGGTGCTCATCCGTTTCTTTTATTTTAAGATGAGTTTCTAATGGTGCTTGAGGAAGATTCTCAGTCTGGTAACCTCAGATGTAGAGATAATTCATGAGAAGCACACCCACGTCTTTAAAAAGCAACAGCAGGAGCCCAGCTGACTACAGCTGGATGGAAACCATAAGCTTGATATATCCTAGTGATAAAGAGCCTGATGGCCTGCTGAAAAAGACATGGAGAAGATCCCCCCCCCCCACTGCTCCCTAGCATAGAATCATTGAGATATCCAGAACAGCACAGAGGAGCCTGTTTAAAATGCAAGGGATCCAGAGCCAGCAATTTGCTCAGAAGGAGGACTGGGCACAGCTATAAAAACTGTTTCTGTGGGTTTACTTCCTTCTTGTCCCCCTACACCCATGTCATCACCATGCCTACTTTTCTTGGCTTTTTTTCTTTCCCCCCACAACAGGGTGCAATCTGCCCTCCCTTTATACGTGTACATTGTATGCATATTTTACCAATTTACACAATGCTTGTATAGATTTTCCCCAAAACATGGTATAGGCTTGTTGTGTACACATATGAAACGTGCCCATTTAGCCTTATCGCATTACAAAAATAAGCCTAGAGGGAGCGGCAGAGAAGCAGCTTTCTGCTTACCTTGCCACATGCCACTGTAACACTTCTGGGAGTTTATCGCATTCTCTTGTTTGTCCGATATGGGCACAGGCTGGGAATGCATGCGAACAAGGGGAAATGGATTTTATCGCACTTAAAACAGTTGGCAAGCCATCACCATGCTGTCGCCCGACCACCACCATTCCCAAGCTGCACTGAGCTGGCCGATTTTTCAAGGTTGGGTGCTTTCCGGCTGAGCAAAATCGGCTGGCTCAACATGGCTTGGGGATGGGTGGTGGTCAGTTGACGGCATGGCGATGGCTTGCCAACTGTTTTGAGTGTGATAAAATCCATTTCCCCTCATTCACATGCATCCCAGCCCATGCCCAGATCAGGCAAATAAACGAATGTGATAAACTCCCTGTTCTCTTCCCTAGGGAGATGGTCATAAAACCATGGTGTCATTTGTTGTGCTGGGAAAATCTGTTTGGCAAAAGACACACTTTTAGAACTATCTGCCTCAGGAAGGAGAATGGAAGTGTTTTGAGGGCATGCGGAGAGGTAAGAAAAAAGCTGCTTCTCTGTTGCACTGGCTCAGCTTACTTTTGTAATGCAATAAGGCTCTTAGTGACCTTTTCAAATATGGATTCCCCTCCACAAGGAGCCCAATGGCCACTGTGATAGAAAGGACATAAGAGTAACAGACTACAAGTCCAGTTTGTTTTGGTCTGTCATTACAGGGAACAGATCTACACGTCTCAAGGAATGCACATATGCTTGCCCATTGAGATGAACGGGACACATTTGAAGACCAAAGAGAAGTACTGTGCCTATAGAAAATCCCAGCCCTGAAACGCATGCCTGCTAGACTACAGTTATAAATTGCAACACACACCTAAAGAGCAAATGCTAGGATTTGTACATGCATCTTCATTCCTTTGAAAGAATGTAATTTCTTAATCACTCATCATCAAGCTCCAGGCCAAGAACTATTAATGGAAAACTTGTGAAAAATCATGCAAATGCTAGGACAGAATCATGCCAATGTAAGGATAGGATTCCAAGTACAGAAGGTGAATGCTAGCTTGAATGGCAAAACCAACTGGAGAATGCCAGGACTTGCAAAAACTTCTTTGTAGGCCAGGTAGGATTCAAATTCCTTGCCACAGCTGCTATGTAGAGTGGCTACTGAGTTGGTCCATACCAGCAATTTAAAAAACAATTTTAAAATATGCACACCTTAAAATGAATTAAACGGTTTTCAGTACCTCGTAAATATTACTGTATTACACCTTGCCATTCTTCTGGCTTGATGTCTGCATGTGGTCTCCTGAGGTATCTACCAGACCATAACAGCCCAACAAGGTGGCCTAATCTGGGCTTTCCTCAAAGCAGCAGGAAACAGTGGGATGTCCCAGCAGTGTTCATCCATTACTGCACACAATGTAGTAGGAGCTGTTGGATCCACTGAAGATCTCCATATTGCTTTGTGTAGGTTGGCTTTCCCCCAGCTGCTCCAATCCAGGTTTATAGGATGAGAAGAAAGGACAAGCCAGGTAGGGACTTCAGTGTTACTGGCAACATACTCAGCTTCCTGTCCATTTACTTGGGAGAAATGAGAAAACATGAGAAAATAAGGGTGTAGCTATGGCGGGGGCAAAACTGTCCCCCCAAATAAAAATTCTGCCTCCCCAATAAAACTTTTTTTCAGTTCTCCAACTTATAACACTGCTGTAACTTAAAACGGCAGTTGAGCATTTAGAAATAGAGTTTAGGCATCCAAAGGGAAGAGGTGGACAATAGCACATTACACTATTACACCCGTTGTTGTTGTACACCTTCAAGTCGTTTCCGATTTATGGCAACCCTAAGGCAAACCTATCATAGGACTTTATCACATGAGGGAAATCCCGTGCAGAAATGGGCTATTAAATAGGAAAACAACAACAACAACCCAAAAGTGGGTAGATTTTCAGACAACATTGCTTTTAAAGTGTGCTTAACCTGAAAAGCCACTACTTTTTACTTTTGGACTGTCATGATAGAGTCCATCCACCTGGCATGTGGCCTTTTCTCTTCCTACCTCCCTCCACCTTCCCCAGCATTATTGTCTTTTCTAATGAGTATTCTCTTCTCATAATATGTCCAAAGTATGACAGCCTCGGTTTTGTCATCTTGGCTTCCAGGGATATCTCTGACTTGATCTGCTCTAGGACCCATTTGTCTGTCCTTTTGTTTGTCCATGGGATCCTCAGCACTCTTTTCCAGCCCCACATTCTCTCAAAGACATTGGTTTTCCTCCTATCTTCTTTCTTAACTGTCCAGCTCTCACATCCATCCATGGTAACAGGGAATACAATGGCTTGTATGAGTCTAAGGTTTGTGCTGAATTGTATATCTTTGCATTTTAGAATCATTTCTAGTTCTTTCATAGCCACCCTCCCCATTCTTAATCTTCTTCTGATTTCCTGACTGCAGTCCCCATTTCTGTCAATGTTTGATCCCAGGTATGGGAATTCTTTTATTATTTCTATTTCTTCATTGTCTAGGTTGAACTTGTGAAGATCCTCAATGGTAACATTAAGCCTGCCTTTGCACTTTCTTCTTTGGTCCTCCTTAGTAGGTGTTCTAGGTCTGTGAGGTTTTCTGCTAGTATTATGGTGTCATCTGCATATCTTAGATTGTTGATATTCCTTCCTCCTATTTTTACTCCTCCTTCTTCTGTGTCCAAGCCTGCTTTTCTTATAATATGTTCTGCATACAAGTTGAACAGATAGGATGATAGGATGAAGCCTTGTCTGACCCCTTTGCCAATTGAGAATCATTCTGTTTCTCCATCTTCTGTCCTGACAGTAGCCTCTTGTTCTGAGTATAAATTCCTTATCAGGACTATCAGATATGTTGGCACTCCCATGTCTTTAAGGGCATTCCATAGCCTTTCATGATCTATGCAGTCAAATACTTTGCTGTAGTCTATAGAGGCTTTGCTATGGTCTATAAACCCAGTGCTCCAGTGCAAAAATCCTTATTCATAGAAATGATTCACTACAGAGCTGGTATCTGCTTTGTGCTTTTCTTCAGAAATTATTTTTCCTAGCACTTTGGTCCAATCCAGCAACTGGAAACCACACTTATATTTCCTATAAAGCCATAATGGAAGACAACTGAGTGATGGCCTTTGAGAAAGCACCCATGCTCTCTTGTGTTGGGTTCCGTTTATGACCTGGAGGAGCGTTCAGTTGGATGAAGCACAAACACGGCAAGCAATCTGCTTATCAGCCATGGGAGAGCATCACAGCACATCATCTGCCTGGGCTTCACCTTCATCTTGTGGTCAAAGCTTGGCTTAAAGATAAAGACACTAACTATGTGTATGTGGGGGGGGGTGCGTTTCCCCTTTTGTAGAGCTGGGGGTGACAGTTGTGTTGTCTCTAGCCCATATTTTACTAACTTTTTTTTTTTGCAAGAATATCACGGAGGACCTTGTCCAATGCCCTCCCTTGCTACTTCTCCTTGAAAACATTCAGGGGTAGCTGTGTTGGCCATTTAGCAAATTCAAACAAAAATCCATCCGTGATACCTTTGTTGGCCAACCCAAACAAGGATAGTGTGCATTTTGCCGGGCCAATAAAGGTATCACGGATGGGTTTTTGTTTGAATTTACTTCTCCTTGAGTTAGAACTCCATCCCTGACATCAATGAAATTTTTCCCTTTCCCACCTCTCTTGCTATTCCTCGTCCTGCTGCCTCCCTTTATTTCATGCTTCCCTCTCACTTTCCTGGGGTTTCCTTTTTCTCTTTCAAACTCCTCTCCCTCCAACTTGGTCTCCCCATTCTATCCTTCTGTCCCTTCACTTCCTGCAGCCTTGTCCCCTGCCCTCTCCCATTCTGCCTTCCCAGGCCTGGGAGTTACAAATGATTAGATTTTCAGCCCAATTAAGGCAGCCTGTCTCCTGGTTGGAAGAGAGAAAAGGTTGGCTCTGGAAGGTGGGAAACACACTTTGACAGGTCCTGGCGTCTCCAGCGCCCTCCAATGGCACTGCCTGCTGGGCTCCTTTGTTGCTTGCTGCAGGAGAAGGGCCAAGCACAGTTGGGGGGGTGAGTGGAATGGGGGTCCCTCTTACCCCTCCTTTTCCCAAGCTGAGCAAAAAGAATAGCTAATTAAGAGGTCTAAATGCGGGCAAAACTAATTCCCTATTCAGGCCACTGATGGGCAGTCAGGGGGCCGGTGGGGTGGGAGGAAGGCTGATAAGCTGGAGAGCATGACATCATGTCTTGGATGGGGGGGGGGGTGACTGCATCCAAGAATCTGGGGACTGGGTTAACCCTTCCCTCTCTGCCCTCCGTGCCTGTCTATGTACCTTTGAGCCGCCTCTCGACGTATGACAACCCTATGAATTTCATAGTAGTCAGAGGCGGTTTTGCCTGTTCCTTCCTAGGCACAGGAGCCAGTCCAGAGATGTAATGAAGTGGGTTGTCTTCTCTACATCAATCCTCACCCCTGTTCTGCATACAGATGCTTAATATGAAGTCGAAGGCTTTCACAGCTGGCATCTATAGTTTTTTGTGGGTTTTTTGGACTATGTGGCCATACTCTGGAACAGAGGTAGGCAACCTTTCCCCTTTAAGGGCCGAGGGACTTCAACTCCCAGAATCCCAGGAGCTATTGACCAACATGGGACTATTGGCCAACATGGCTGAGGCTTCTGGGAGCTGAAGTCCCTCAGCCCTTAAAGGGGAAAGGTTGCCTACCCCTGCTCTGGAAGAACTTATCCCTGACGTTTCACCTGCATCTGTGGCTGACATCTTCAGAGGTTGGTGGCATGGAAGTGAGTGGGGTATATATACTGTGTGACCATTCCTCCATACCAAGGGTCACACAGTATATATACCCCACTCATTTCCATGCCACCACCCTCTGAAGATGCCAGCCACAGATGCAGGTGAAACATCAGGGATAAGTTCTTCCAGAACACAGCCCTTGTGGGTTCTGTTCCAGAACAGAACCCACAAAAAACAATAGATGCTTAATACTTTGAAAGAAGGCAGAAATCAGGAGATGGGAATCCTTCTACCTGATGCAGTCTCTGTTAGTTCATAGAATCATAACATTGGAAGCAACCACAAGGGCCATCCTGTCCGACACCTTGCCATGCAGGAAGACACAACCAAAGCATTCCCAACAGATGGCCAGCCAGCCAACTATAGAAGGACCGCTATAGAAGGACACTCCACCACACTCTGAGGCAGTGTATTCATCTGTCAAATAGCTCTTACTGTCGGAAAGTTCTACTTAATTTGACTTGGAATCTCTTTTCCTGTCATTGGAATCCATTGCTCTGGGTCCTATTCTCTGGAGCAGCAGAAAAAAAGCTTCCTCCAGCCTCTATATAACATCCCTTCAAATATTTAAACATGGCTATCATGTCACCTCTTAACCTCCTCTTCTCCAGGCTAAACATACTAAGCTCCCTGAGTCGCTCCTCACAGGGCTAATGGTTTCCAGACCTTTCACCATTTTGGTCACCCTTTTCTGGACACGCTCCTGCTTGTCAATATCCATCTTGAATTGTGGTGATCAGAACTGGACATAGTATTCCAGGTGAGTTTGGCAGATTAAAGTAGTAGTGTTACTTCCCTCGATCTTGACACTATACTGCTGTTGATACAGCCTAGAATCACATTGGCTTATTTAGCTGCTCCAGCACACTGCTGATCTGTGTTCAACTTGTGGTCTACTAAGACTCATAGATCCCTTTAATATGTACTGTTGTCAAGCCAGGTGTTACCGATTCTCAGTGAGGATCCCGCACCAGTGTGGGGGGCGGGACTACAGGGGGGTTTATGAGTGGGACTTCTGGCAGCATGGAAATGGTGGCGCAGGCCTGGGACGCTCCCACGCAGGCTGGAGAAGAACTCGTGTGGGTGGGGGAAATGGCTGCCCACTGCCCGCCCAGGCCGGAGACCCCTCTGAGGCCAGGAGACCCCTCCCCTGAGACCTGAGTGGCACCCACACAGCTCTGAATGGCACTCATATGGGCCCAAGTTGTGCCTGTGGGGGGTGGGGGTCCAACTGGGTGTCACCCCCCTTCTGGGATGTCACCCGGTGTGGTCCACACACCCCACATCTCCCAGTGGCACCACTGCCTATTCTGCCTAAATGTGGTAACTTATGCATTTCTCTCTTGAAATTCATTTATTCATTTTCACCCAGCAGTCTACTGTCCTCTGCAGTATTACCTATCCTTCCTAATTTGGTGTCATCTGAAAATTTGATAAACGTGCCTTTGATTCCATCATCCAAGTCAATGATCAAATTGCTCAATAGCACTGGGCAGAACCCTGTGGCACCTCACTAGTTACTTCTCTCTAGGATGAAGAAGAGCCATTGGCATTCTCTTCATTTACCAAATTTCTCATAGAATCATAGAATCATAGAGTTGGAAGAGACCAACTCTATAAAAAAAAAAAAAAAAAAAAAGAGAGAGAGAGAGAGAGAGAGAAGATTAGTCTAATATGACTTGTTTTTGAGAAGCTCATGCTGATGATCATGGCATTCCTTTCTAAGTGCTTACAGACTATCTGTTTCATTATCTGGTCTAGAATCTTTCCTGGTACTGATGTCAGGTCAACGGGGCAGTAATTATTTGGATCCTCATTTCCCCCCCTTTTGAAGATGGGGACAACTTTGTCTCTCCTCCAGTTTTCTAGGATTTCTTCTGTTTGCCAAGAATTCTCAAAAAAAGATTGCCAGTGGTTCTGAAATTACTTCTGCCAGTTCTACTCTTGGATGTAGTTCATCTGGCCCTGGAGTCTAATTCCTTTACAGTAGCTGTACTACCTCTTTACCTATTCTGTGCTACATTTCTCCTACTACATCGTTTGGTCCATTTTTTCCAGTCTGAGCATTTTTCTCCTTGTCAGGGAAGACCAAGACAAAGAAGGTGTTGAGTAATTCTATCTTTTCTCTGTGCCCTTCTACCATTTCTCCACCTTCTCCACGCAGCAGCCCTACCATTCCCTTGTCCTTCATTTGGCTGAGAACATAACTTTAAAAGCCCCCTTTTTTGTTACTTTAACCTCTCTAGCAGGCCTGAGCTCATTCTGTGCTTTAGCTTTTCTCCCTACACATGCTGGCTGTTCATTTGAATTCTTCTTTGGTGATTTCGCCCCTTTTTCAATTTCTTGCACATGTCCCTTTTAAATCTGGAAAGTGAAAAGTTCTTTAGATATCAATAGACACTCCCCATTTTTCCTCCTCATTGCAACTGTTTGAAATTGTGCCTTCAATACTTTTAAGAAACTCCCATCCATCATAGATTCCTTGCTCTTTTAGCATTTCTCACCATGGGATCACTCACAGTATTTCCTTAAGTTAACTGAAATCAGCAGTCTAGAATGAATGTCTGACTATGCTTGGCTTCCGCCTTTCCACTGCATAAGAAACTCCAGGAGAACATGATCTTTCCCACCTAAGGATCCCATCACTTCTATCCCATTGACAAGGTCATCACTGTTGGTTATGATCAGAGCCAAATAGCTGATCTCCTTGTTGCCTCTTCCACATTCTGGACAATGAAAATGTCTGCCAGGTAAGTGAGGAATTTACTGGACCTTGCATTCTTGGCAGAGTCTGATATTTAACAAATATCAGAATAGTTGAAGTCTTCTCTAGCTACTACATCTCTCCTTTCTGAATGTGTGGTTATCTGTTCCATGAAGGCATCATCCAAGTCCTCGGTCTGGCTTGGGGGTCTGTAGTAGACCCCCACAATGACACCCTTGTTGTTTCTTTCTCCCTAAATTTTTACCCATTTTCTTAACCTGGCTTCCAGGATTTAAGTCATGGGTCTCTTCACAGGCATAAACATCCTTAACTTACAGTGCTGCTGATACTACTCTCTTCCTGTTTGGTCTGTTTCTTTGAAATAGGTTATTTCCCTCTATTACTAAATTCCAGTCATGAGACTCATCTCATCAGGTTTCAGTGATGCCTATTATATCATATGTGCTTTGCTATGTCAAGAGTTCAAATTCATCTTGCTCATTTCCCATGCTCTGTGCATTAGTGAAGAGACATCTAAGACCATGGGCCATTGACCATACCTGCCTATTTTAGGTTTTTATTCTCCCTCTACAGTGGACCCTTGGTATCTGCTGGGGTTTGGTTCTAGGACCCCCTGTGGATACCAAAATCCGTGGATACTCAAATCCCATTAAATATAACAGTACTATAAGATGGTGTCCCCTGCATAAAATGGCAAAATGAAGGTTTGTTTTTGAAAATTTATATATGTTTAGAATGTTTTCAAACTGTGGACGCTTGAATCCATGGATTAAAAAAATCCTTGGATATGGAGGGCTGACTGTACTTACTTGAACTCCTGCCCTGAAGAATACTGTCTCCTCCTACACATAATTCATTTTAAAGATCTCCTGATCAGATTTTTCAGACTCTTAGTAAAAAAACATTCCTGCGAACTGCTGTGAGGTGCAGTCAGAGGTCCATCTTCATGAAACCACAGACCATGGTTCAAGAAACCACATTGTTCCTGTTGGGACCATCTGCAGAGCCAGTTGTTTGGGAACGGTGTTTGGGAACTGACCTTCTCAGAGATATTCCCTGTGTGTTCCTCATTCAGGACAAGCATCTCAACTCTGTTGACTTTTGGTGATCATAGCATTCCTTTCTAAATGTTTACAAACTGTCGGCGGAGATTATCCCACCACTCTAATAACCCAGTTTACCTCTTCCGAATTGAAGTCTAATTCGGGAGGCAGCCAGGTTCTATCACAAGGGCTTTGCCTCTGAAGCCGCTAGGCAAGTCCAGCCTGGCTGCAGCCCAGGTCCCCACTGCGCTTCGGCAGCCTTATTTCAAAACTGGGAGCTTTCCGACTTGAAAAAATGGCCACCAAAGCATGCCGGAGACCCGGGCTGCAGCTGGGCTGGACTTGCCTGGTGGCTTCGGCGGCAAAATCCTTGTGATAGGACCCAGCTGCCTCCCGAATTAGATGTCAATTCGGAAGAGGTAAGCCGGGTTATTAGACCGGTGGGATAGTCTCCTGTTTCATGATCTCCTCTAGAATCTTTTCTGTTATTGATGTCAGGCTGACTGGGCGGCAATTCATAGAATCATAGAATCATAGAGTTGGAAGAGACCACAAGGGCCATCCAGTCCGACCCCAGTCTGCCATGCAGGAACTCACAATCAGAGCATCCCCCACAGATGGCCATCCAGCCTCTGTTTAAAGACCTCCAAAGAAGGAGACTTTGAGGGAGAGTGTTCCACTGTCGAACAGCTCTTAGGACGTTATCACATGGGGCAAATCTGTTGGTTAATCCACACAAATCCCAAACAAAAACTGGATTTGTGCCTCACGATCTCACATCACGTCGCACAGAAACTGGACAGAAACTGGACAGAAACTGGTGTTATCCGAGATCTTTTGAAATTCGGTAATTTTGAGGAAATGCATTTGCGAAATTACAGTAATTTCGCATTGCAAATATGCACGGACAATTCTCTTTTAAAACCTGGAGGAAGGCCAAGAGGAGGAGGAGGAGGGGCCTCCAGGGAGGGAGTGTCCTGGGCTCCTTCTCAGTGCCAGGAAAGGGAAGGGAAGGCAGCCCAGGAGAAAAAAGTTTGGGATGGAGGAGAAGTTTGACATTTGAGATAGAGGGAAAAGGAGGGGAAAGAAGGCTTTCCTCACAGCAGCTGTGGGGGGATGTGGGTGCAAGTGTGGGGTGTGCTTGTGGAGCAACTTGGAGACCCATCTCACCATGACGTTCTGCCCTGCAGGTCCTACAAAGGGGAAAGGCTTATGGGGGGGGCATGGGAGCTACCTCCAGTTTCCCCCTCTCAATCCCTCCCTTGCCTTGGCTTGGCTTGGCTTGCCTTTCCAGCCTCCTCCTCCTCCTCCTCCTCCTCTGCTCTCTTGAGAGGTCCTAACCCCAATGGAAGGGGGTTAGGACCTGTGCAGGAGGACATGACCCCAAATGTAGGACAGTCTGACATTTCCTCCTGGGAAATGCAGGACTCGCCCTGGAAAAGAAGGAGTCTTGTCACAAAACACACCCATTTCCAGTACATGTATGGGTTCTTTTCACTTGTGTATGAAAGTTAAAAACGTCTTTTTTTCGCTTTTAACTTAATTCCGTTATTACTGTAATTACGTGTGAAAAACTTTTGCGTAATTAAGCTCTATTTTCACTTTCTTTTCGGGATGCTTCATTTCCACTTTATTATCTCTTTAACAATGAAACTGGCCCACGTGTGATAACGTCCTTACTGTCAGGAGGTTCCTGCTAATGTTGAGATGGAATCCTTTATCCTGTAGCTTGCATCCATTGTTCCAGATCCTATTCTCTGGAGCAGCAGAAAACAAGCTTGTTCCCTCCTCAATATGACGTCCTTTCAAATATTTAAACACGGCTATCATATCATCTCTTAACTGTCTCTTCTCCAGGCTAAACATACCCAATTCCCTAAGTCGTTCCTCATAGGGTATACATCTTGAACCCCTTAGCCTGCATGGTCATTAGCTATGGCAGTCAGGGAATTCTAGGACTATCCAAGAAGCAATTTTTCAAATCTCTGCAATAACCTCTTAGGACATTATCACATGAACCCCATTCTTGCCACAATCGCACAAGTTAAAGAAAATGGAAACATAGAATCATAGAATCATAGAGTTGGAAGAGACCACAAGGGCCATCCAGTTAAGCCCCCCCTGCCATGCAGGAACTCAAAATCAAAGCATCCCCAACAGATGGCCATCCAGCCTCTGCTTAAAGACCTCCAAAGAAGGAGACTCCACCATCCTCCGAGGGAGTGTGTTCCACTGTCAAACAGCTCTCACTCTCAGGAAGTTCCTCCTAATGTTCAGGTAGAATCTCTTTTCCTGTAACTTGCATCCGTTGTTCCGAGTCCTATTCTCTGGAGCAGCAGAAAACAAGCTAGCACCCTCCTCAAAGTCCTTCTTTGGGCATGCTCCAGTTTTTCAACATCCTTTTTGAATTGTGGTGCCCAGAACTGGACACCACAACAAATCAGAATACAGTGGCACTATTACTCTCCTTGATCTAGAATAAAGTGGCACTATTACTTCCCTTGATCTAGACCTACTGGTTTGAAAGCAGCCATTATCACACTCCTTCACAATGGTGTGACTGTTTTTGCCATCACACTCTCTTCCCGCACTCCCCCTTAACCCTACCTCCTTGCCATATGCCCGACCCAGTGTGCCTTTTGTTATTATTTTATTTTTACTTTTTCAACACAGTTCCAGGGTTTTGCTAATGTGTATTAAGATTTTAATGAATTAAAAGAAAAGAAATATTTAAAAAATGATAAAGGAAATCAGGCTGCTTGGGGAAAGGGGAAGGAGGGACAGGGGGAGAGGAGGAGACTGTGATGGCATGTGACTGCCAATATTGGAAGTGCCCCAGCAGTGACATTTTACAATGGGGGAAAATAGCTATTGGGAGCTTATTGACAAGTTTCCCCCATCAATGAAAAGGGTTGCTCTAACCACCCGGAGACGACGTCGTGTGATAGTTTAAAAGTCATGTGTAATGATCACCTTGCTCTCTTCAATAGAGTCAGTTCTAATGCTCCAGTAGAAAGGATCAGAGCTAAGGAGTATAAATTGCAAGTAAGTACATTTCAGCTTAATACGCAGGAGAAAGTTCTGCTTCAGGCTCTGGTGGATCCTTTCACTGAAGATCATTCAACAGAGATTGCAGAAAATTTCCATTTCTATTTGAGATACTGTAGTTGTTTCATTAGTTAGAACCTGTATTTGATGGGGTGGGGGAGAGTCTAGAGTAGAACAATACTTGCCACTGGGCATGTTACTCCTGACCACAAGGGAAGTACATTTTGCAACCACTGGACTAGATGTCCTCCAAAGTCTCTCCTCATTCTAAAATTACACATTTCTGTGACAACCATTCTGATTCTTCTCATGACTCTCATTTCTGTGACATTTCTCCTCCTCCTCCTTCCTCTTCTTCTCATGACTCTCTGACTCTCTTCTAACTTCATGTCTAGAATCCCAGCCCCCAAACAATTATCTAAAATTTCCATATGAAGTTAAAAATAATAATAATCATATAACAAAAAAATGAAACATCCAGCCTCTTGTATAAGACCTGATGGGCTCTCCAGCAGAGCGTGGCAAAGTTACTTTTTGGAATGCAAACCTCAGAATCCCCTAGTCAGCACAGCCATCAGTTATACAGGTTGTGGGACTATGAGAGTTGTAGTCCAAAAAGTAACGTTTCCAAGCTAGAGGACTGCACTCAGTTTTTTAATAGATGCCTAAAGAAAAAAAGCAGCTGCCAAGCCGGCATTCCATAGATGATTAAGAACTGGCTCCAAGTGACTTACCTCTTTTCATTTTTCTTGGAAAATCAAGTCTTGTTTGGGTGTATGGGTGGTTGATGGGGTTCCTCTCAATATCTTTTGTGGATGCTTAATTGAAAGCAACACATGAAACCTAGAAACCTACAAATGGAGCCATGTGGTGGTGTTATTACATTGCATCAGTGTGTTTCTCATTTATTGGTCTTGACTCATGTAATTTTGCTCATTGTATATCCATAATCCCACAGTACCATGTGCCAGTTATGTAGAGCAAATGACCTTGTGGAATTAATTTTTAGCACTCATATCATTAGTACTATGGACCTGAAGGGATAGTAAGGACTAATGGGTTGTAGGAGCAACCAGTAGTGATTTAGTGGAACTAGGCTCACAGGACCAAAGCATTGGAACCTTTTTAAAATCAGAGGGACAATGGCATTATCTGTTACCTTAGACATGGCTTCACAGTTACCTCTGAGCCTAACTGCTGTCCTCACAGTAGGGGGTGGTGGTATGGGGTGGATTTTTATCAGTGACAACATATGTGGTGAGCTAACCCTGTTGTATTTTGGTATAGTATCATCCAAAATCCACAAAACAGGGATACCTTTGTTGGACCAACCAAAATGCACAAAATACATGTTGCAAGCCTTTGAAGCTCCATCAGACAAAGGTGTTAAAAATGATACAGGAGAAAGAAAAGAAAACTGACAATGTCAGTCAAAGCCCTGCATTTGGTCAAGATGTTGTAGTTGTAGAAACCATTTCTCCATATACTTTCCTGAGTACAGGTTATGCATCAAGACAATCAAATGTTATGGCACACACATTTCTGTAAGAGCAAGCCATCATTTTTCATGATCTACACAAACAAAGACTTGCTTATAATCTGTAAAGCAAAGGCTAATTTCCTTCTGGAATTCTTATTTAATATATGTAGAGAGATCTTGTAGCACCTTTGAGACTAACTGACAGAAAGAAGTTGACAGCAAGACTTTCCTAAGTCCAAATGTGTCTGAGGAAGTAGACTGAAGTCTATGAAAACTCATGTTGCCAACCTTGGGCAAGTCACTTGTAGCTATATCTTTGAATTCTACCTTATCTAACATATGCTTGCAATATGCTCCCTAGTGCCTCTTTCTTCTCTGAGCCCTGCTTGGATATCTGGCATTTCTCTTTCCATATATGGTAAAAGTCTTTGTTGTAGAATTTTGAGCATTGCTTTGCTTGCATGGTGCTGGAAAGAATCAAATGTCATTTTGAGGGCATTGTTGTGGACAATTATTGGCCAGGGAGGGAAAGTAGGAGTTGCCTCAGCAGCACCTGTGTAGCCAGAAAAAGAAACCTGTTGTCATAGGAAGTTGAAGGCTTTCACAGCCAGCATCCATAGGTATTTGTGGGTGTTTTGGGCTGTGAGGCCATGTTCTAGAAGAGTGTTTCACCTGCATCTCAGGCTGGCATCTTCTCTGTGGTTCTCTCAAGATGCCAGCCACAGATGCAGGTGAAATGTCAGGAATACATTCTTCTAGAACATGGCCTCACAGCCTGAAAAACCCACAAAAACCTATGTTGTCATAGGGTTTGGGAGCTTCCTGGGCACCCCCTTTCCTCCTGCCTATGAACTCCTGCTCTGGCTCTTGAAAGCTGCTGGGTGGTATGTGTGTGTGGATGATAAAACAATACACATAGGAATAACCTAATCAACCAGATTCCTGCCATTATGTTCAATGATATATTTAATTTAATGTAACTTGTAGTTTGATCCTTAGTAGCAGTGGCAAATAGTTCGTATCTCATTGGCAGTGAATATTCTTTCATATAAAAGATCCCAGGTTCAACTCCTTGGATGTCTCTCTGTTAAAAGAGAGCAGATTACAGATAATGGGAAAGAAAGACCTCAGCCTGAAATCCCAGAGGGAGACTGCCAACCAAATTGAACAATACTGAATTGGATGGACAAATAATCTGATGCAATGTTATGCAGCTCCTTTAAAAAATGTATTTGACAATGCCACCTTACAAACATTTAAACAAACATTTAAATATCTGCAATTAAACTCAAGAGCCTTTGAATATTTTAGCAATCAAAAATTGTAGATTTATTTTGCCATCGTTAAAAAACAACAACAACAACCCCAAAGTGTGGGAATTGGCTCTGAAATTGAAGTAACTGCTCTTCTTCCTTTGCTTTTTGTCATCACTTCCATCTGCCAGATCCTGTTCAATCCCAAAATATACCATAGCTACAATTAAATGAAGGAATGTATGCAACAAAAATAATTAGCAAAACGAAGCAATGCAAATCTTAAGCTCGGCAAATTGGTTCCAAATAGCAATCAGGAAAGGCTGGCTTGCTAGACATCCAGGGACATTAGCTAAGGAGATATAAAGCTTGTAAGAAAACCAGCAGCCAAATGTGGACTCTCCCTCCCTCTCCCTTCCATCCCTAGGATTGAGATGTTTACAGCTAAGCCTGTTTTGTTTTGTTGGTTTTCTGGCAAAGCTCAGCCAATTTCCTCACCCTGATTTGTATATAAAGGATGTCCCTTGTCCATCTTCTGACTGTTAAGATCCCAAAAGAAGAGGGTAATAGTTAAGACACACCAAGACTTTCCATGGTGGTAGGATTGTGTGCTCCTGCAAGGCAAGAGAGTATAGTAAGGTCTGCTAGTAGGGTTGCCCAAGCCACCCAGGCTTTTGCTGAGGAGCCAGATTAAGTGTTCCAAACAGCTACTGGGCATCAGCAGTAGTAGGGGGTGACCCTGGCAGAGGATCCATCAGAGAAAACAGTAGTGGCACCATAGTTAACGTTTGTTAGTATTGTACAGAAGGAGGCACAGTAAAGCCCTTTTGAATGTCTTTTACCATGAACACCCTATGATGAGACAACCCAAAATGAAACAAGACGATGAGCCTCTTTAGTCGGAAGGCACTCAATGAGCTACTGGGGAACAGCAGAGGACAATTATTAGTATTGTAAGTGTTATTAGTATTAGTATTTATACCCCACTCTTTAGAAATGTTCTCAGAGTGGCTTACAAACTATTAATTAGATAGTATGAGTAGCACTGTGGCTACTGGATACAACTAGACTTATGCCGAAAGGATGCTCAGCTGTTCACATGCTCAGAGGTGAAAGAAAAGCCTGAAACTGCTCAACATATATTATAGGCACATGGAACATGAGAAGCATGATTCAGGGGAAGCCAGACACAGTAAAATAAGAAATAGAATATATGTGCATTGCGATTAGAATCACAGAATCATAGAGTTGGAAGATACCACAAGGACCATCCAGTACAAGCCCATTCTGCCATGCAGGAACTCAAAATCAAAGCATCCCCGACAGATGGGCATGCAGCCTCTGTTTAAAGACCCCCAAAGAAGGAGACTCCACACACTCTGAGGCAATGCAAAAGTAGGAAACAGAGCAGAATCAAAGATCATAGGAAAATTTGGCCTAGGATCAAGAAATGAAGCAGGAGAGCAACTGACTGAATTTTGAGAGGCCAACAGTCTGTCTATCACAACCACATTCTTCACGCAACCCAAAAGGCAACATGGACATCACTTGATGGCCAATACTGAAATCAAATAGACTACATTATTCAAAACAGAATGCCAAAATACAGCCTGAAGAATATCCTGGTAGAATTAAAATATAATGTAAAAATGAATTTCCACTGTTAAGCCTAATTGACCAGGTGCCAGAAGAACTCTGGACTGAAGCCAGGAACATTGTCAGTGAATGAAAAATGACATTATCTGCAGACAAAAATAGAGAAGCCCCAATGAATGACAGATGAAACTCTTCAACCAATTAAGGACAGATGAGAAGCAAAAGTAAAATATTACAGAAATAGTGTCAGAACCCTGAATGTAACTGTTAGGTGACTTGTGTACAGGGAGAAAGAGAACTAATATAATAATCAGTGCAGAGAAGCAGAAGATGTCAACAAGAAACAGAAGAACAAGAGGCCTCTTCCACAAAGTCTGAAAAATCAAAGAGAAATTTAAACCAAGAGTGAGGATCCTATATGACCAGCAGGAGAATACATTACATGGCCAAGCTGAAATAAAAAGACAATTAAAATACTACACAGAGTTACTATATAAAGGAGATGAAAGGATGGTAGATTTGTTCAAGGAAGAACTATTTGAAGATGAACCTACAATTTTAGAAAGTAAAGTGAAACTGCAATCAGAACATTTGGAGAAATAAATCACCAGGAACAGATGGCCTACCAATAGAGCTGCTTCAAGCAGAATCTACTCATGTTCTAACTCGAATCTGTCAACATGTATGGAAAACAGAAGAATGGCCCATAAATTGGAAACAATCATTGAATAATAAAGTTAAAATTTCCTATGCCATCGTATTTCCAATTTCTATGTGTGGTTGTGAAAGCTGGACAGTGAAGGAAATGGATAGGAAGAAAATCAACTCATTTGAAATATGGGGCTGGAGAAGAGTCCTACACATATTGAGGACTATTAAAAAGGCAAACAAATGGGGCCTAGAGAAAATTAAACCTAAACTCTCCCTAGAAGCCAAGACGACTAAACTGAGACTGTTGTACTTTGGACACATCACAAGAAGTCATGACTCACTAGAAAAGACAATATTGCTTGGTAAGATAGAAGGCAGTAGGAAGATAGTATTCCAGATGGATAGACCTCAGTCAAGAAAGCCATGGCCCTGAGTCTGGAAGACCTAAGAAGGGCTGTTGATGAAAGGGTGACTTGGCAGTCTTTTATTCATGGAGTCGCTACAAATCAAAATCAACTTGGTGGCAGTTAAGAACACCAAATAGTTATGAGCATGTTGGCAATGTGCAATGACCATCTTTATGATTAGTAAAATTATTCCAGGTTTCTAAAAAACATTACAGAGCATTAGATTCCTATCACTAGTTGTGCTTGATAAGCATCCCCTTCAAGTGTGTGCTGAACATTAAATACATAAAGGCCTTGGTGAGAGCACTTGCAACAACAAAAGGCAATGCATTGGTCCACATGGACCTTTTCCTGAAGCTTGTAAATTCACCCCTGATTCCTTCTTTCTTTCCTTCCCTCATTTGAGCAAACCATTACTCTGACATTCATACTAGGCAAGCCAGTTTGCCTACAAACCAGAAATCAAAACTCACTTCAAACTTTGGCATCCAGTTCCACTTTGCTTGGGGGTAAAGTATGGCTTGCTCAGTTTGAGTATTAATGAACTGTGGTTTGGGCAAACCACAGCTTTCCTCCAAACTAATCAGCAGTAATATGATATGAGAAGACAAGAATATATTGTCAAGCTATTATAAGCTTACTGTTGACATTGTGATATGGGATAATTCCAAACTAAATAACTATGTGTTTGGATTTTTGATTGCCAGATTGGCATTTTATCACTTTTCTGTTTAGTTATAATAAACAAATTTAAATACAAATAAAATAAGAAGTGCAGGTGGAACTTTATTGATTGGATGTGGAGGGGATGAGGGAATGCATGATGGCTTAATCAGAGCTTAAGAAGTTTCTTGTAAAATTAGTATGTAGAGAGATCTTGTAGCACCTTTGGCAGCATGAGCTTTCCTAGACTGCCAGCTTCTTTCTTTCAGTTAGTCACAAAGGTGCTACAAGATCTCTCTACATACTGATTCTATAGACGAACATATCTTTGAATTCTACTTGTAAAATTAGTTAAATTTATGGTTTACGTTCCTGTTTCTCAGTATAATGAACCTTAAGTTATTTTATTAAAAATCCAAAAGTTTATTTTTCAGCAATGTGAGCCAGGACTTTAACAATATGATATTCTTCCTCCTCTGTTTAGGGAGCCCAACCATAGATGTAACCAAAATATTCCCATTACGCCACAAAAAGTGTGAAGTTATCCCTCAAGCGTTGCAGTCCAACATCCCCTCAGTGTATTATAGACATCCATATGCAGAGATGTGCTATGCCAGAACTGCACAACCCCATGCAGAACATGGCAGTACACATGTCAATGACTGGGTGAAATGCACAACCACAATGTGCAATGTTGCTGTGCGCATGATTCCACTTCCACCACTGTTGGCAGAATACATCTGTTGTGCTACGATGAATAATTCGCCTGGCATGCATAGCATGACTTTCACATGATTATGTCACTAATAGCCTATATGTTTCATCTGTAATGTAGTTACAGCTTAGTTACTGGGATATTAATTACTGGTAAATGTTTGTAACTAGTTACTTCTAAGCTCAGCGGCAAAACATCATTCAGCCATTACATTGCATCAGCAGAAAGCATCCCTTTTCCTGACTCCCTGGAGGCCACGCAGGACTCCCTTCCCCTTTTATAGTTAGATGATTCTCCAACTCTACCATCGTGAACTTTTTAAATATAATAATCAAAACAAATCTCTCAGCCTCCCCAGCAAAGATGATAAAAACCATACAATACACATGATAGCTCCTCTGTTGCTTATCTTCAGTTGAGGCTTGGGGGAGGGGAAGACCAAAGGAAAATGAAGGAAGCGGGGCGCTGGGAGGGCATGGAAAACAGATGCTCACCTCATGGATATGACAGTCTTGATAATTTACTGCTTTGCTCTCACTTATTGCATCTTTCACTCTTCCTCTCTCTTTCTCAGGCTAGCAAAGCCATTCATTAGAAGGTCTGATTAAAGATTCCACTTCCACGTTCATCGGACAAATTATTTGCTATGGATTCTGCTGGGCAATTCAGATGCATTAACTGGGATGTGGAGCATTTAGGCACTGGGAAGAACCCAAGAAACCTACTTTCTATTACATCAGATGGCTGGTCCATCCATCTCACTATTATCTATGCCAAGGTTCCCAAATTGGTGCCCTCCAGAAGTGTTAGACTGAAATTCCTATGATTCCCCAGCCAGCATAGCCAATTGGGTGGCTTCGGAATGATGCAAGATGTAGTCCAACTTGTCTGGAGGGCAACCAGTTGGAGAAGGTTTATCTGTGTTGATTGGAAGAGGATCTCCAATACTGCATTTCCCTGCTGTACCTAACAAGACTGATCTTGAGGATTTGTGAATGCAGGACATGTGCTGTACCATTTTCCTTCTAGTTGTCCTCTGTTTGAAGGGCTGGGCAACTCATGTCCAGTTTAAAGAATCACAAGAAGGTGATCCCAGGGTCTTGAAGTTGTCCATGGACTTTATCACACAACTCCTGTTCTTGCCAGGATTGTGTTAATGAAGGGAAGTGCATACCCTTGTCCGACTCTTTTGCCAATTGGTTTGGGAGCATTCCTTATCGAATATCCCTACATTAGTGCAACTGGGCTCTTGCTCGTCCTGCTCATTCACTCTTCTGCCCTCAAACTTTACCCCCCCTTCCCTGCTCTATGCTCTACCCAGTGTGTCTTTCACTTTTGTGTGTATGTGCATGCGTGCGTGCGTGTGTGTTTAATTTTGTGTAGTTTTTTAATGCAATTCTGGAATTGTGCTAATGAAATTTAACAAAAAACTAAAATTAAAATTAAATATCTGGCTGTTCTGGAATTGCAACAGGGAGTGGGGGAGGAAGGACAGGAGAGGAGAGAATGGGAGGAAACATTGGCATCATGTAACTGTGCAGTCCCAAAACTGCTACAGGATAATTTACTACACCTGTAGACTTGTGCTACACCAGCACGATTGGGAGCAAATTGATGGGTTTTCCTAGTCAATAGTAAGGTACAGGCTAACTATGATGGGAAGACAAGGCAGTGATGAGAGGGAGACAACACTGTTCAATAAGTATCACCAAAGGTGCTAGAATTCAAAGATATAGCCGTCTTAGTCTGTAGAATCAGTATGCAGAGAGACCTTGTAGCGCCTTTTAGACTCACTGAAAGAAAGAAGTTGGCCGCATGAGCTTTCCTAGACTTCAGTCTACTTTCTCAGATGCTATTATCTAACTTTCATGGTGGCTTAAAAGTCACGTGTGATAAAGTCCCATGAATCCTTAGCCCTTGGCAGGCTGGTTGGTCAGGCAGATGTTACCTGATCACAGCCTTCTCCATTACAGAAGAACAATTATTATTCATAAATTTACACCTATGGATATAAATTAGCCTTGGCTAAACAGAAGAACAATTATTATTTATAAATATAAATATCCGTAGGTGCAAATTTATAAATAATAATTGTTCTTTTGTTTAGCGTAGGCTAATTAATACTCCTACCTTCTTCTTTTTTTTGGGGGGGGAGGAGTGTTACATTTCCTCAGTTTCAGGTGATGTGTCACCTCTTTCCTCTGTATTCATCTATGGAACAATGGAAGGTATGAAGCACTAGTGAAAAGGCACATCAGTAATAAATCTCAGCAGTGTCAACCCCCACACTGCAGTACCAACTTGCAAAATATATGCCATCATGCCTCCTTGCTTGGGGAGGGAGCCAGCATCTTTAAAGAGCAGCAGCAGCAACAGCAGCAGCATCCTTGGATTCCTAGGCTCCAGTTGGGCCACCCTTTTTTCAGGCCTCAATGAAAGAACTAAAGAAAAGGAGGCGAATGAACAAAAATGGTGCTTCCTGCCGGGGAAGATTAGCTTTCCAAATTACGTATGAACATGGAGGGGAAACCCACCTCCCTGGCAATAAAAATCTGGTTCATTTAATAAAGAGGAAAGGGGGAGGGAGAAGACTGAAAGAAAATGAGGTGGGTGAGTGTGGAATTAGCCTTGTCAAACAAGTGGCTTTGCTGTCCCAGAACTACATCTTTATTGGTGCAATTTTTCATGCTTACTTAGCTCTGAATGCTGCAGAAGGCAACAGCTCATTATTGGGGGGGGGGGGGTTGGAAGAATGGAAGGAATTGGGTAGTGGGGGGAGTCATAGGCCCCAGACTATTCCTGGAACGTCAAGGGATGGGGAGCATCCGCCAGGCTCACTTGCAACACTTGCACAGCAGCAGTTTGTCAACGAAGAGATGGCTATCAACAAGCAAGGATAAAAGACTTTTTTTTTGCATCTTGGTGCTGTGAACAAGATGTGTGTGTGTGTGTGTGTGTACATACGTGTCACTGGGTTTAGGGGCACAGGACCCCTGTGAATGTGGAAAAACTGCAAATAACAAAAACGCTATGTTTTTACCCAAGAGAACACCTCTCTAGGAATCTCTTCTAGGTCCTCCAGTGCAACTCTGTGGACAGACATCGGCCACAAAATTGCACTGGAGGAGTTACAAATGCCTAGTGGAATGTTCTGTCTATGAATCTCTAGGTCCTTCAGTGCGACTTTTGGTTAAAGTTGACCATAGAGTTGCACTGAAGGACCTAGATATTCCTAGAGAGAACATATTCATAACATTCGTGAACAATCAAATCCGCAAAAGTCAAAGCCACAAATGTGGAGGGACGTCTGTGTGTGTGTGTGTGCGTGTGCGTGTGTGTGGGGGAAAGTCTCATGGAACACCAGAAGAAACATCTCCCTTGGGCTTGTAAACTCAAGAACAGTCCATATATATTATTTACGTCTTATTGTATCTTATCATAACCAATCACAGCTGCATAGCTGCAGTCAGAAAAACAGTCAGAAACACACAGTCTCATAGGTTAGGTGAAGGAGATTCTGGGAGCGGTAGTCCAGAAAGTAATTTTTTTCCAACCTCTGATGGGCTTTCTTATTCCCATTCATGACTGGATGTATATAGAAGTCATATAGCTTGACTTATTGGACAGGGGATAAAACCACATCAATATTGGCATTGCTGCATTGGCTGCATCTGTGCTGCAGAAATCACGCAGTTTTGACATCGCTTTAACTGCCATGGCTCAATGCTATGGAATTGTGGGATTTGTAGTTTTGTGAGCTATTTAGTCTTCTCTCTCAAAGAACGCTGGATTGCAAGAGAGGAGTCCTTGTTGAGATGCAAATGGATTTTAAATTTCCGGGGTTTTGAAAATCTCCCATTTGCCACATGGGCAGAAGGAGGAAGAGCCAGCCTGCAAAAGATACCCTCCCCATACCATCTTAACTAAAGACAGAAACAACATAATGCAGGCATCTGACTAACATCTCCATCTTGTAAAATCTTGCCTAATGAAAAAGAAGCGCATGGAGCTTCGAAAGCTTGCAACAAGTATATTGTGCATTTTGGTTGACCAATAATGGTATTACTGTTTGGTGGATTTTTGTTTGAATTTGCTAAATGGCCAACATAGCTATCTCTGAATGTTTTAAAGAACGCTGGTGTCACCACAAATCCCAAGATACCATAGCATTGATCCATGGCAGTTAAAGCAGTGTCAGAAAGAAACTCTTCTAGAACATGGCCACACAGCCCAAAAAACCCACAAAAAACTATAAACTGCATTATTTTTGCCAGATGCAGCCCTTGTTGTCAACTCCTTTCTTTCAGCAAGGGAAGAAAAATTGCAACACAAATGCTGTTGGCGGCAATGTCCCTTTGCCATGACAGGAGGAATGAGGTTGTCACAGTCGCCAGCAGTACTGGTTGTAGCAATCCAGGCTGACCCTCTCTCAGATATTTTTCTTTCTCAAAGGAGCCCAAAACAGAGCACGCAATACTACATCTGCCCTCTGTTTTACAGTCATAACACTCCTATATGGAAGATTAGGCTGAGAGAAAGGAAATGGCTCAAAGCCACCTAATGCGAGAGATTAGAAAATGGATTTTCCAAACCTCCATCCAGTGCTCTAACCACTAAACCACATGATTCCAAGGAAGGGGCCTCAAAAGAGCACTCTAACTGAGGTCTAGTGTCTTAAAAAGGCCCTGATGGACTTTTTAAATTTTCAAAATTCAACTAGGTTAATTCAGATTATTTGTGCCTAACACACACACACACACACCACATCCTAGTTAGCTTAATTAAATTAATGTAGATAATAGTAACAATAAACATAACCTCTTGTTGGCTTGTTCTGCTGTTCCAAGTGAGTGAGTGGAGTTAGCCCTTCTCAGATTCTTGCCAAATTAAATCTTTTAAAACAATGGGAAACTATTGCCAACCAAATCTCCCATGCCAAGCGCTTGATTCCCAAATAAGGGACCCACCCAACAGTAATTTCTTCTTCCTGGCTTATCCTCTTCTGATGATGATTTATAGTAGTTTTCAGTGGCCATCACCTCTCTATGGGCCATAGAAACAGGCCTACAAAGCAAGACTCAATGTGCTTTCCCCCCCTCCTGCAGATCAAAATTGCCCCCATCCAACTAATGTGTAACACATTTAGCAGATATATAGTCTGGCCTGCAAGAAGATGCTTCTGACAGATTGTCTATCTTTTCAGAAGCACTGCATGATATTATTTGTTCATTACATTTATTATGTGCTTCTCTTTAGACCTTGTACAGATTAAAGCACAATATAATCCACTTTATCACCTAATCTTGGTTGAAATCTGAGGAGATTCAGGCCTGGTTAGTAGTTGGAAGAAAAGCCAGGCAGTAGCAGGGATCTCCAGGTGGGGATAGGAAAGAATCCTGCTTGAAACCCTGGAAGGCTGTGAGCGCAAATCAGACTTCACAACACTGAGCTATATGGCCCAAATGTACTGAATTTTGGATTGGTGAATGGGGAGGGAGACAGTTTTCTAGAGAGCAGGAGTTCATCAAGTGCTGGAGATAATAGTCCAAATGTTATAGAGAAAACTGGGCACATAGTAAGTAAGTAAACTTTATTCTTGTATCCCGCCTTTTGCCTGTCAGGCAATCAAGGCGGCTAACAAACAGTTCCTCAAACAAGCATAAAAGTACATTATGACATAATAAACAATTACCCCCCTTTAAAATTACGTATAGTAACAATTATAAACATATAGTAACTAAGCAGCTAAGAAGAATGACTCATAGTCATAGATGCCTTTGAAATAATGCACAGAGCATGGGAAATAAAAAAGATGAACTTGAACTCTTAACATAGCAAAGCAAATACCTGGTGGGATGAGTCTCATGATTGTCTCATGAGTCTCATGATTGGAATGGGGTAATAGAGGCATAGAACCTATTTCAGAAAAATAATCCAAGGAGGAGGAGTAGCATGTATAGTGAAGAGATTCATAACTGAAATCCTGGAAGATAGGTTGAGAGCATCTAGGTAAAAATTAACTGAGGAAGAAACAAGAGGGGTGTCATTGTGTGTGTGTGTGTGTGGGGGGGGTGTCTACTAAAGACTCCCAAGCCAGACTGGGGTCTTGGATGATGTCTTCATGGAACAGATGACCAAACATTCAGGAAGGAGAGATATAGTAGGAAGACTTAAACTAAGTACCAAAAATATAAGGTCCAACAGTTTTCTCATTTCTTGCAGACAGTTTTATCATCCAGAATATGGAAGAGGCAACAAGGGGTTCAGCTATTTTGGATCTGATTCTAAACAACAGTAATGACCTCATCAATGGGGTAGAAGTGGTGGGATCCTTAGATGGGAGAGACCTAGGTGTTCTCCTGGAGTTTGTTATACAGTGGAAAGGAGGAGTCAAGCATAGTCAGACATGCATTCTAGACTACCGGTTTCAGTTAACTTACAGAAATACTGGGAGTGAACCCATGATGAGAAATACTAAAAGGGCAAAGAATCCATGATGAATGGGAGTTTCTTAAAAGTGAAATATTGAAGGCACAATGTCAAAGTTGCAATGAGTAGGAAAAATGGGAAGTGTCTAAGAAAACCAGGATGGGTGTCTAAAGAACAGTAGTGAACAGCAAACAGGAGAGAAGCATCAAGAGATACTTCATGCCAAGGAAGGAGCCAATCTAACCACCAACTGCAGCAAGAAGAAAAGAGAGGTGCTGATGGTAGGGGATTCATTGCTCAGAGGTATAGAGAGAACTGTGTACCAGCTGGACAAGATGACTCAGGAAGTGTGCTCTCTTCCTGGCATGTATATGCAAGATGTCACTGACATGTTGCCAAAGCTTAGTAAGAACACAGAGCAATACCCCTTTCTTCTGATTCATGTGGGCACTAACAGCACTGCAAAGAACACCTTTGAGCGATCACCTTGGACTATGAAGCCCTGGGCAGGAAAGTAGAGTTTAGGGGCACAGGTGATATTGTTGCTAATTCTACCGGTGAAAGATAGAGGACCACAGAAGAACAGGAAGATACTGCAAGTGAATGACTAGCTACACAGATGGTGTCAAGGGGAGAGGCTTGGCTTCTGGGGCCATTTTCTTCACTTATTAGACAAAGGACTACTGGCACCTCATGAAGACCAGAAAGAACATATTTCTGACCAAGAGGTTTTTAAACCCAAATCATGGGTTGTTTTTTGTTTTTTGTTTTTTTGTAGATTGCAGATTAAGTATCTGTCCAAAGCTAAAGTCTAAATATAAGGGTGCAAAGTCTAAAGGAGAAGCTGTCGGAGAGAATGGGAGCCACAGGAAAAAAAACCTCAAGTAGAATAAAAGACAAGAATAAACATCACTTAAAATGTTTATACACCAGTGCTCAGAGTTTGGGAAATAAACAAGGTGAGCTTGAAGTCCTAGTAGAGGAAGGTAAGTATAGGTGTAACATTGATTTGGTGGAATAATTCCCATGATTAGACTATAACAATTGCAGGATATAATCTGTTCAAAAAGAACGGATTGGGAATGGGTTACAGTAGTTCAGCGATGGTTTCTGACTTTTAGCTGTTTTAATAATAGCAAGAGCTAAAAGGCTACTAGGCTGCTGGGAAACAAAAGAAACCTTGGAGATAAATCAAAAATTGAGTTTTGTTGGAAATGTTTGAGATATATGAATCTGTTGTCGCCATAGGTAGAAAGACAGATATCCTTGGCTAAGCATGTGCCCTTTCTAAGCACCTGCTCTCTCCTCATTGAACCACACTAGGTAGACACTTAGGTCTAGTTGGCAATCTCAGCTACCTTGTTTAAAAAATAATTTAAAAAGTAGATCCCACATGCCTGAGGTCTGCTCACATCTAGTGGAAGCAGAACTCAAAAATTTATGTTTGGGAATTGCTGCTCTTAGAATTCCCCCCTGATCGTGGCCAGTTCAAAAATGTAACTTTTCCAAAAATGTAGGTAGAAACTTAAAACCTAGGGGGAAATACCATTAGCTGGATCTATGGAGAGTGGCCATATCTTCCTCCATTCTCTTTCTGTCTCACCACCATCTCTATTCTGTTCCATTGCTGTGTTTTTCCCTCCCAGTACTACGGAAAAAGATCCCATTCTATGGATCCATCTGAAGGGAAGGGTGGGGGAACTGGAGTTACGATGGGAGTTGTACTTCATCTGAAAAAGACTATGGAGCCTCCATTCTTGCTGAAAATTAAAAGCAGAAGACATGGAGCTGTGACAAAAATCTGCATTACGTTATGGCAACACTTGGCATTTAAAAAAAGATTTTTTTTAAAAAAAATATATAATACATTGATCTGAAACTCAGCCAGTGATCATCATCAAAGTGATATTAGCGCCTTAGAGGAAGAACAATGGTTCTGGAGTTTGGAGAGAAAAGGCACATGGGAGTAGGGAAGAGATGGGACAAAGCCAAAAGTCTAGCCGTCTATTCCCTTTTCAATGCCAGCTCTGGAGACAGCATGGGTGTGGGTGGGTGTTTTTGTTGTGGTGGTGTATCCTGAAGTATAGATACAATTTCATATGGTACAAGGAGCCTGCCAATACCACAAAAGGGCAAAATAAATAGATAAACTGAATTCCATTAAGGCAATTTAATGGAATTTAACTGGCCTGTCTGTCCTAAACGGGAAGGGTCTGAAACCTGTCCATCTTCCAAGTTTGGGAAAGAAGATATGGGTTCAGCAGAAACATATAGTCTCAGAATCTCGTTTGGGGATCAAAGTTAAGCCATGGGGAGCATAGACAGTGTTTTGGGGTATGCACAAAGTGCCTTTTGCTTATCATCAGAAAATAATTACTATATCTTAAATAGAAATGCAGGCCATCTCACCATAGTAGTGGTGGATATACAGCAGGGTCTCCAAAAATAGTTTGAACATGTTACTTTTTTGGACTTCAGCTCCCAGATCCCCCCAGCCAGTGGCCATGCTAGTGTTACCATGCTATTGTAAAATATAGTCTGTGTGTAACACAAGTTAATGGAAGCAACCTATTAAAAAGATTCTAAAAAACACTATTTGTGTTTGGAAAACTTCCTTTGATTTCACAGCAGCTATCATGTATTATTAAAAGCAGTGCCTGGTAAGTATTTAAAAAGAGTGACGGGGAAAAAAACACATTTGTGTGTGCTTAAAAGTAATGTTTGTTAAAAAGGGAATGGGATATGTTGGCTTCTGGGGTTCAAAGCAAAGCCCAGAAATGTTTATTTTCTAAGACTACAGCTCCCATGTTGTCCAAAACGCAATACCTAGTTCAAAGAGGGGAAAGATTGACTTTCTCAATTAAGTGTTGGAAACTTAATTTCCAACCAGAAATATAGGTGTTGCTTTGTTAGCCTTTATGCTTTTATTTGAATCACATGCTCAGAGCTAGTATTAATGTTTAATGTATCATGATCTATCATGGCATCCCTAGACAGCAGATTTTGGCCGGGAAATCTCAGGTCCTGAGATGATACTAACCTGGTAACCCTACATATAGTCATGCACACGGAATCCTAGATTCAATCCTTATTTGGTTTTCCTTGGAAAACTCTTGATAGTAACATGACCATGTGTGCTGCCCTGAGCTCCTTGGAGAAACATTCAGAAAATATTTATTGGGAAAAAATAGGATAGGGTATAAAAGTTTGTCTTTTTGTGAGCCACCTTGGGTCCCACTCCTGGATAAAGGTGGCATATGGATGAAGCAAATAAATAAAATATAAATAAGAGTAGAAAATCAAAGATGCACTGTTTGGGTGTAGGCATCACTGGGTATGACAACATGGGGGTAGGATTCAGAGACATAACCATGTTAACCTGGAATATCCGTATACAAAGGGATCTTGTAGCACCTTTGAAATTAGCTGTGCGAAAGAAGTTGTAGCATGGACTTTCATAGACTTGGTCTACTTCCTTAGATTAAACCAAGTCTATTAAAGCTTATGCTACAAATTCTTTTGCACAGTTAGTCTCAAAGGTGCTACAAGATCTCTTTGTATGCCATTGAGCCAAGTGAGACATGACACCTTTTGCACAATGAAGAACTGCATGAATAGGCAGACACACAGATAGCATAAGAAACTCTCAATCTATTGTTCTGATCCAGATCACACTGGACATATAGTTATTTCCATTGGGAGGAAAGTTCCCACTGTCAGCAACTGATACGGCATTATTTTATTATATCCTACCATTCTGCCATGCATATTCTCATTAATCCTTTGGTTTCATTTGAGTGGAATTGGGGCAGTGCTACACTTTCTGGTCACAAATAAAGTTAATGGAAGAGCTTTTTTACACAAGACTGCAAAGTAATTTTATCACCATCTTACACTTAGTTCCTTGGACCACCTTGATACACCAAGGAAATCACTAAGAAAGAGACAAAGGGAACTGGTGTTTTTCAGCCCCCAGAAGGGGACAAGTCCAACCCCAACTGAGTTAACAGCTGGAAGAGGTATGTTGCACCTCATCTCCAGAAAGAAGAGATTTGTGCAGAGGAGCAGGATCTGAGGCCATCACATACTAGAGAATTGGACCTTCACAGGTTGGTCTCTCAACTAGCTGTGAGCAGGAGTCCATTTTATAATATTTGCCTATAAGATTATCCGGTCTGGGGAAAAATATGTACTTTGGGCAAAAAAATAAATAAAAGTAAAAGTAAATAGTGGGACTTAATTAACAGCCTAGTGTTACTTGCAAAGGATTAATCCTAGCAACAGAAGATCTTGGAAAGTTTCATTAGCATTGCACAGAAAGCTGTTGGTGGCCTCAAATCACTGTGCATTCCACAGTGCATAGAGGTTGATAGCCCAAGACCATGAAGCAGAAACACAATCCCCCCACAGTACCATATTAAGCAGCTCTTGGGCCAGTGAATACTTTTATCCATTGAGGCCATTTGCTGGCCAAACTTTGAGAAATTGAGAGGGGAAGGAGAAAGGAGAGGAGCATACCCCCCTGGAAAACTTAGTGCCGCAAGCAGCAGGGACTAGCAACAAATGTTTTTCAAGACATCACCCTCACCCTAAGATTTTTCCCCTTGCCTTGTGACCAGGAGGGGATGCCAGGCCCTGAGACTTAAGGTCAGGCTCCGAGATCTGGGGACCCTAGCTGGATGTCTTGTCTGAAATGCTAATACAATTGTGTGCACTCCCCCTAGCCTGGCCTATTTCACTTGAGAGCAAAGGACCTATGGGTAGAGAAAGAGTGGTGGTTCACACAGGGTGGCATGAGAGGGGATCTGTTCACTGGGGAGAACACTCAGGAAAACCCTGTTTTGGGTACTATTTTCCAAGAAGGTTCTGGGAAAAAGAAAGATGAACGCAGTGGAGGAACATGTTCAGGTCACAGAGGGAATTCAAGGGCTTTGACATTGCCTCACTGTCATTAGTTCAGCATTGTGAACTGGAGGCGCACTGATCATCTGATCATAGTCTTACCCACTATGGGTGACTTGACAATCATTGCACTTCAACTTAAATGGCAATGGCCAGGACCATACCTAATATTCTACCTGTGCATTTGAAATCCTAGCACATATTCCATCTACTATCTACTGGCTGTGGGATGGTGGAAAGTCCTCAGGTAACATCCAACTGGAACAACAAAGCTGACATTGTCCTCCCAGTTCTCTAACAATTGACAAAAGTACAACCACATACTGCCCAGGTGCTTCCTACCTGCATCCAGCCAGTGCAAGTCCCCATTGGGATTCTAGCCAATAAATATTTCTAAATGTGTGCCTATACATTAAATGAGCATATGCATATTTTATTTAAACCTGTGGCTTTTGTTCTATACAGTAGTCCCTTGATATCCACTGGAGTTTGGTTACCTCATCTCAAGTTGCATTAAATGTAATGCTCAAGTTACCTTAAATACAGTGGCATAGTAAAATGGTGTCCCTTATATAAAACGGCAAAATCAAGGTTTGCTTTTAAGAATTTATCTTTTTAAAAATATTTTCAAGCCATGGATGGTTGAATCTGTGGATCAAGAATCTGCAGACACTGAGAGCTGACTGTATTTGAGGATGTGCCATATATATTTCACTATGTTGACCTTGTGTATAGGTCAAGGGCAGGTTTTGGGACCAAAATTATAGATTTTGATATGACCCATGGATCAATCAAGGGTAAAACGTAGGGTCATGTAACAAAGGATGTAAAGGACAAAGCAAAGAAAAACATTGCCAAAGAACTTACAAAATTACAAGAGGCATAACTGTTTGTGCTATGCTAAAGGCTGGATGGATAAGAGAACAGAGTGGGGTCAGTGCTTCCAGGACAGATTACACTCTTGCCTTTCACCAGGGGATGATTCCTATATATATATATATATATATATATATACACACACACATACATATACGGTTACATTACATTGATCCATGGATAAGTTGACTCAGGTTTTTGAAGTCAATTTTTTGACTAAAATTTCTAGACTTATACATGAGTAAGTATATACAGTATTTCCTTATTTTAATATTATCCAAATTCATCTTGCTCAGGATATACTTGGTCCTCATTCTTTGGCAATGATCCAGGACTCATGTCTAAACTCCTCACTAGTTTGTATAGTTATCATCAGGACTACCTTATAATATTTTGCTGCTTGAGACAACAAACAAAGTTATACACACACACACATGCATATACATATATATACACACACACCATTAGATGTGCGGAGGCCAACAGAACTGGCAGTTGAATCTTTCCTGATGGGACAGCATCCTCCATCACATTTGAAGGCAGCAGGCTAGCTTTGGGGTTGTCGGACAGCAGGATAGAGCTTTTGTCTCCAGCATCTTACTGCCTTCTACCAGCTCTACCCCTCTGAGGTGACTTCAGAAATTTGCCTAATGGTAGAGCCAGGCCTAGTTATTATGCTCATTATTTAGTTTTAACAATATCTGAATCCTTGGTAACAATGACCTCTGGGTCCAGCTTATTGTGAACCAAGACATGGGTGGGTGGGTTATATAATTGTTATTTCTTCTTTTTTGCTGTATGTGTTCTGCAGTGCAAATACATTTCACCATTCTAAATAGTACTATAGCATTCTGTCTGTCACGCCAGTCATTATTAAAACAGGACCTTTGGTGAATAGACATAAAAGCAGTATATAAATAAACCCAACATGTGAATTCTCCTAAGTTGTGTCTCTTCTGATCCATGGTTGTGATCCACTGTTGTGATCCATTGACACCAGAAAGACAATTAAAAAAAATACAACAGATATAGATTTGGGGTCTTCTCCAAACTTTCTGCTCTAAGGAATCAAACTCTGTTGCAATGAAATGGAATGTAAAATTCTTGGTTTTTGATATGGTGTCTGTTCGTTTTCTGCTGGTCCAGAGACTAGAATATGAACCAGTGATTTCAGGCTACAAGAAAAAAGACTCCATCTAAACATTAGGAAGCACTTCTAGACTGTTAGAGCAATTTGAGAATGAAAATGCTGGTTATAGAACAAGCAGGACATTGGTTTCCTCTCAACATAGTGCTTTTTAGCAGTCATTTCACACACAAGGATAAAGTCATCAGACCACATTTGATCGCACCTTCTGCCTGTCCATCCAATATGACACATAAGTATGGAGAGAATGAAGAGCACATCTGATTTCCACATGCATCCATCATACACAATATGGCTGGTTGTCCTCAGGCAGCCATAACATTTGATGATCCAATGCACATGAGCCTAGTATCCAGATTATACATTCAAAAACCAGATTTTATTCTAGAAATGGAAAGAGGGGAAATTGACCCATTTATGTACAACTCAGAAAATGCTCTAACAGAAGTCAGCCTCAATGATTTCTCAGTTGGACTTGCTCCCTGATAAGCATGTGCAGCAGAGGTGGAATTTGTCCATTTTTTTTTTGTTGGACCCATCAGATGTAGACAATGTAGACCAGGGGTAGGCAACCTTTCCCCTTTAAGAGCTGAGGGACTTCAGCTCCCAGAAGCCTCAGCCATGTTGGCCAATAATCCCATGTTGACCAATAGCTCCTGGGATTCTGGGAGCTGAAGTCCCTCGGCCCTTAAAGGGGAAAGGTTGCCTACCCCTGATGTAGACGATGGGAAGAATGCTCAGATACAGTTCAATAACACCTATTGATACAGAGCCAGCCTGGTGTAGTAGTTTAATCATTGGGCTGTTAGGTTTATCACATGGCATTTGCAGGAAGAGGAACAGAACGGAACAGAACGGCATAGAACGAGGCAAGAACACAAGTTACCGCACAGGAGAGTGCTGCTGATGCTGCCGGGAGTCCCCAAGCCATTCCCCAACCATTCCTGGCATCTGATTTTGAAGAATGGTTCAAAATCATTCTTCAAAATTGGCTGCCACAGCATGGATGGGGAATGGCTTGGGGATTCCCAGAGGCATCGGTGGCGTTCTCCTGTGCGGTAACTTGCATTCTCGCCCTGTTCTGTGCTGTTCCGTTCCCATTCCTGCAAGTGCTGTGCGATAAACTTATATGCCTCTGAAGACCAAGGTTCGAATCCCCACTCAGCCATGGAAATTCACTGTGTGACCTTGAGCAAGTCACGGGCTTGCTTTAGGGTTGCCATAAGTTGTAAATGACTTGAAGACACAAAACAACAACATTTAGTGATTACATCTGCGGGTGGAAAGGCCATGCTGGTTGGAGTAATCTGGGGGTTGTAGTTTCCCCCCACAACGTTTTGATTCTGTGCTTAGGTCATTGGTGAGATTTCGATATAGCTGTATGTAGATGTTGTGTGTGTGTGTGTGTGTGTGTGGTGCATGTGTGTAAAAGAGGGAGGGAGAGGGAGTTCACATAAGCATTTTCTTGGCTGAAGGAAAGCGGTACACAAGGAGATTACAGATAACAAACTGGGGGAAAGCACAAACAATGGATGTCAGGCAACTTCCAAACTCTTCTGCTATTGACAGGTGGAGCCTGACTGGCTGCCTCTATTCAGCCCTGGGAGGAGTAACTTTTTATCTCAGTAGGGTGCTCCCAGCTACTGCAATTCAGATTTGCTACCCAGCAGCATGATGGCATGGCCAAGCTGCTCAGGAGATTGAATCTCCACTCCCTTTTAAGTCCTTTAAAATTTGTGGAACTTGTTTTCACAATTTCTGCAATCATCATTATGGGAGCTGTATTCCAAAAAAGTTAAGTAGCGAAGCACGTACACTCATTGACTCAAGCATGCATTTCATAATCTGTCGGTAAACACACCAAGGAGTATTTAAAGGAATACAGTGATGACAAATACCTTAATTCTAAATGATAAATGATAAAATATCAGGATCTCAACAACTGAAACAAAATGAGTGATTCCCTCATGGATATATCTCATGGTAAACTAAGCCACACTTGCACTGCTATTCTCACACATTTCCAGCAGTGCTGACAAAGTAAGCTGTCTGTGCACTCTGAAAGTAGCTCTAGATCAACTTTTGTATTTTTTAAAATAGGGTGGGGGATAACAATATTTTAGACCAGTGATTCCCAAACTTTAGTCTTCCAGATGTTTAGGATTTCAGCTCCCAGAATGCCTGACTTTTGGCCAAGTTGACTGGGTCTTCTGGGACTTTAAGTCCAAAACATCAAGAGAACTAAAGTTTGGGAATCACTGTTTTAGATGGTTGTTTGTTTTCAGAAAAACAGACTTTTCCTGACTCTTCAACTAGGGAAAGGTATAGAAGCAACTGATGCTTCACCATTGTTGAAGGCAAACAGGTTATATTACTTATTAATTGCTTGAGTGGGAGACTCAGAATAAGACAAATGCATATTTTGAATCTGTCCCTCCTGAACTACATTCAGTTTAGGGTGGAATCAAGCATTCAAGCACAAGAGACAGGATATTATTACACGGGAGGTTTTTGTCCTCCTGTGAATAAATTGTGTTTAAATCATTGTAATAGTGTAATCAGGGTTCACAACCCCGTACTTTTGTCCCATCCTTCTCCAGAAATTAAAGCGTAATTGAGACTTTTTGTTGGTTTTGTTGTTAACTGCCCTCGAGTCGATCTCGACTCATGGCGACCCCATGAATGAGACATCTCCAAGACCCCTGTCCTCCACTTCTCTGCTTAAATCCTGCAACCCCTTAATACTGGTGACCTCCTTAATAGAGTCCCTCCATCTGGCCTGTGGCCTTCCTCCCTTCCTACTTCCCTCCACCTTCCCCAGCATTATTGTCTTTTCCAAAGAGTCCTCTCTTCTCATGAGGTGTCCGATGTACGATGGCCTCAGTTTGGTCATCTTGGCTTCCAGGGAGATTTCTGGCTTGATCTGTTCTAGGACTTATTTGTTGGACCTTTTTGGCTGTCCATGGGATCCTCAGCACTCTTCTCCAGCATCACATTCTCTCAAAGGAGTTGATTTTGTTCCTATCCTCTTTCTTAACTGTCCAGTTCTCACATCCATTCATGGGAATAGGGAACACAATGGCTTGTATGATTCTGACTTTTGTGCTGAGTTGTATATCTTTGCATTTTAGGATCTTTTCTAGTTTTTTCATAGCTACCCTCCCCATTCTTAGTCTTCTTCTGATTTCCTGATTGCAGTCCCCATTTCTATCAATGTTTGATCCCAGGTATGGGAATTCTTTGACTATTTCTGTTTCTCCATTGTCTAGGTTTTGTTTTCTTTCTGTTCAACATTAAGCCTGCCTTTGCACTTTCTTCTTTGATCTTCCTTAGTACACTTGTCCCATCAGTAAAGCATCATTGAGCTGCCATTTGGCAATAACAGAAGTTCCCTTAAAAAAAAAAAGCAGACAGCCTTTTTTAAAACTTGTGTTCAGAGAAAATTCTGCCTTGTGCTGTTCACAGACTGCAAGGGATATGGTGACCATTTAAGTGATTCCAAGATGTGTAGGGAGTGATTGTGGCATGCACTAGGAGCCCTGGGATATGTGGTGGACCCCTTGGAATGAACCCTTGAATGTTGGTTTCAGCCTGGGCAAACTAGAGATTCAGAACTTCTAGCCATCTTGATTTTGTTATAGTACAGCTCCCATCATCCCTGATGGGGAGTGGGTTGGAATGCAACTATATTTAGATCCCTAACCCTAGTATAAGCAGCAGCTTTGTATCCTTGGGCCCTGAAATTACTAGCTACTAGATCTCTGTTGTTGTTCTGTGGCTTCAAATTGTTTCCAACTTATGACAACCCCAAGGCAACCCTATCATGGATTTTTTCTTAGCATGATTTGTTCAGAGGAGGTTTGCCCTTGCCTTCCCCTGAGGCTGAGGGCATGTGACTTGCCCAAGGTCACCCAGTGGGTTTGATGGCCAAGCTGGGAATCAAACCCTGGTCTCCAGAATAAGAAGCTTATTGCACCAGTACCTGTAACGTTCCCATCGAGTCCCTGGAACATAACGATATGGGAATGGGTGTTACCGCATTAGACTATTGATAATGGGATAGTAACATTATGAGAACACATATTATCACACTGCATTTACTGTTGTACCGGTACCGGCGCTAAAGTATTCCTCAGCTGTCCCTCATTGGCGCATGCTCACTATTGTGATGGGAGGAGAGGAGGTTGTCTTAGCCATTCAGGACATGAGGACAGATTGAGACCAGGTAGGATTATCGCACACACATCATCTGGAACGGTCTGTAAGCGTTCTTGCTGGCTGAGGATGCATTTTTACAGTTCTCCTGCTGGAACGGGCTAGGGACTGTCAGAGCATGGAACGGGAACTCAATGAGGATCATACCGTGCATTAAAATCCGTTCCGTTCCATTCACATTACGTACCCAGTACGTTACGAGAACACGGTGCAATAAGCTTATCAAACCACTTCCGTTCCATTCACATTACGTACCCAGTACGTTACGAGAACACGGTGCGATAAGCTTATTTCTGCAGTATCACTGCAGAAATAAATATTTAAGGATGGCAATTGGTTAAATGTTTGCAGAAGAAAATCTGTTCATTTTCATATGGCCCTTCTCATACAAATTAAAGAAAACAGAATGACCCAAGAATTACCTTTTAGGCACTGTTTCATAAATGGGTGTGCTCACACACAACAGAATCATAAAATCAGAAGGGTCCCCACAGGCTATGGAGTCCAACCGACTGCTCAATTCAGGAATTCCAGATAGAGCATCCCTAACACATATTCAGTTGTTCCAAAGAACCAAATTGATCTTTTCTGTCACAGGGCATCATGACAGGATGCAAAGAAAGATGGCGCCTCTACTGTACCTTTCTTCATTTAGAAGCGAGGGAGTTTTTCCCCCCTCCCAAGTGTGGCTTTTCTAGTTTTTGCATAACAAGCTGCACAGGCTAACATTCTTTCCTCTGCAAAATGATGAAAAGCCCTCCCATTCTCTTTTGTATCAGGTCATCCTGGTGAAGGAAGTGGGAAAATGCCATAAAACAATTGGGGAGTGGAGGGGCCTGATGAGCTTTAATGAAACACAGCAGAAGGGTTTAGCAGGCAAGTCCTCTTTTCTTGGGCAGGAGAAGTAGAAGAAGGTTTTAATGATGCCTTGAAATGGGGCGATGGTTGCATGGGTGTCTGCCTCTCATTCGTGTTCCTTCTGCTGTGTGCCGGCGATGTCTCCCCAGGCTGGTGCCTTGCATTACGGCCTTTTTGCCAGCTGAGTAGGTCAAAGAGATGAAAGCATGCCTTTGTGCCTCTGCCCCAGGTTCCTAGGCGACGGACATCACCTCACACTGGCACAGAACAATGGCCAGCCCTGGTCCCTCTGAGTTGTCTCTAGCTGATGTCACATCTATCATGGCCATCATACTTCAGGGAGGGGAGCAAATACACACGCAGGATGAGGCCAGCTTTGATGTCTCCCGAAGGAGCGTGCCTGCTGCCTCCATCCACCCCTCAGCCTACCTCCCATTCTCAGGGTTGGGAGGGAGATGGGTTGGAAGCAGGTCTAGGGGTTTGCCTAGCTGTACAGCCATAGAATGGACTTCTCAGCAACCTGAGCTGCCACGCTTAGGAGACTTGCCCCCAGTCTCTTACACAAGGGAACTAGACATATGGAAAGGGCCACATCAACACTGGCTTTGCTGCGTTGTTGCCAACTCATTTCTAACGTGAACTCCAAAAATCATCATCATCTTTTATTACGATCAACAGATCCAATAAGACACTCAAGCAAAACATCCCAAAGGAATAAGCAGTACAGTAACACAATAAATTACTATCAGCCTTTATCTAAAACACAATAATAATAATAATAATAATAATAATAATAATAATAATTTGTATACCGCCCCTCTGGCTAGCCAATCTAGGCAGTGAACAACAGTGATACCTTAATACATTACAGAAAATTAAACAGCAGTAATACAATAATACATTACAGCAAATTAAACAATATCCTTCCCTCCTCCCCGAACATCAAACAAATAACAACATTAAGATCCCATCCCTCATACCTACCCCCACCCCCTGAACAAATCAACAGACAATTTAAAAATAATTATACAATAGCAGTACATTATAAAAATGCAATGTGCGTAATTGGGATTATAGACTCTCCCCATCATGTTGTTGTTTTCCTTCAAGTCATTTCCAACTTATGGTGACCCTAAGGTGACCAGATAATGGGGTTTTCTTGGCAAGTTTCTTCAGAGGGGGGTTTGATGATGAGTTTATTTAAAATTTCTTATCACCATGACACAGCACTCAATGTTGAATAATAATAATAATAATAATAATAATAATAATAATAATAAATTTTATTTATATTGCTGTCTCAAATGAGCGATTAATTAATTATTTGTTAATTAATTAATCTGTAAATCCCCCAATCATAATTGTACCCCACTGTTTTACTTATATATTCCATAACCTGTTCCCAAATTTGTACAACGTTTCCTCATTTTCCCTAGAGGTATAATTTTCATTTTATTAGTGTTTTATGTCACAGCCGTACATTCAGCTATATATATATATATATATATATATATATATATGAATTGCTATTTATGAGTAACATTGGTTCAAAAAGTATGTAGAGAGGTCTTCTAGCACCTTTGAGACTAACTGAAAGAAAGAAGTTGGAGCATGAGCTTTCGTAGACTTCAGTCTACTTCCTCAGATGCATTTGGTGGAGTGGAAACCAGAGACATATTCTGCAAACACGGCTATATCTTTGAATTAGTACAAAAAGTTTCCTAAGTATTCCATATGGAGTAGTAGGGAAGTAGGTCTTAGGGGGGGTGACACCAAGTGATGCCAGCCCTAGCGCTTGAACAAACTGCTTAAAAAACATTTTTAAAACCAAATACCTAATTATTGTCTTTATACTCAAATACAGCCATGGCTTGAGTACCTCCCGTATTCTTCCCATTGTAACGCTACCATATACAAATGGAAAAACCAAAAAGTAATTCTTTCAGATAATGGGTGCATCTACAATGTAGAAATAATGCAGCTCGACCACCACTTTAGGTGTTGTACCTCCATCCTATGCAATCCTGGGAGTTCTAGTTTTACAAGGTCTTGAGCCACCTCTGCCAAAGACACTGGCCAGTCCCGAAACTACAAAGCCCAGGATTCTGTAGGATGGCGCCATGGCAGTTGAAGTGGTGTCAAACTGCGTTATTTCTACGACACAAATGCACCTAACGTTGCTTCTAGAACCAGTACACTGTCGAGGCGTTGTGCGATTTCATTCAACAATACAATAAATGATGATTTCACGGAAGCAGACGGCGTGGCGCTTGGTGGCCAGTCGTGACAGTTTTTAAATTCAGCGTTCTTCGTTGCATGAATTCTTGAATTCTTGGGAACACTTTCTCATTTCAAGTCTTCCTTTATTTGCAGGTCATTTTTAAAACAGGGGAAGGGGGTGGTTGATTTTCAGAGAATAGTTTATATACCAGTGTTGCTTTCCAAGTTTGCTGTGGGTCAGCGTTCACACAGCACTACCAAGCGTGGCTCTTAAAAAGGGGATGCTGGAATGGACTGTTGCTGCTTTGGTGTCTGCCGGAAAGATGTTCAAAGGTGGCAGATCGAAAGCAGCCACCAGTTTATTAGAACAAAGCTTTGCGTTGATCTGAAAGCCCGGCGTTTCTTCAGAACTCAGCTCCATTTCAGGGGAAGAGAGTGGCTCTGCCGATAGCTGGTTCCAATTTATTCACTTCTTGGAGGAGACAGTAATCAGGGAAGGAGATAAATAATCTTCAGATGGAACAATTAAATTTAATTGTCTGAAGACTGTTTGTCTCCTTCCCTGACTATCATCTCTGCTGCACGCCTTGTAAATTGGATCCAGCTATCACGAACGTCAAGCTTTCCCTCTTTTCTGAGACTTGCCCTGCTGCCCAGATCAAATACTGGGCTTGGGTTAAATGATCACTGTTGATCTTAATAGAATTTCAGGTCATTTTGAATTTCTCCACCGCGGAGTTTGCCTGCTTTGCAGACTCAAAGTCTCTTTTCAAAGGACGTGGAGGCTTGCATCAGCTGCTGAGTGCTAGCATGACTCTGCAGAGGGATGCCAAATAAAAGTCTGGCCTTAAGAAAGGCTATCAGCAGAAGACTTCCCAGATACGGTGGATCTGGAAAAGCAGATTGTTCCTCTGGATTTTAATTAGTCCACATTCAAATGCAAGTTCTGGCACAGAATATATTTTTTTCTTTTTTCGGAGTGAGGTTTGAAAGCCCCCAATCCTGAGCTATGAAACTGAACACAAATGAGCTTGCACCGTTATTTTAAGGATGATTGTGAAATCATTGTAAAGGATATTGCACATAATCCTGTTGATGATATCTATGAACGTAAGGTTATGCACACGTATGTTCCTTTTCAGATGTAGTGGATGGAAGCGTTTAGTACCTTTCTCCACATTCATAGAATCATAGGATCTTAGAGTTAGAAGGGAGCATAAGGGGCATCTAGACCGACCTAGATTGTTGCCCCATTTGGTTTTTATCATATTTTATGTACTAAGTGTTTTTAAATCTTGAATTAGTTTAATTTAGGTTTAAGGGGTGGGAGGGGGAGAAAGTGGGTTGATGGTTTTGTTTTAACTGTTTGTTTTAATCATGCTGTACCCCGCCCCGGTTGCTGAGCAGAGGGGTGGGTTAAAAATAAAACTTCTTCTTCTTCTTCTTCTTCTTCTTCTTATTATTATTATTATTAACCTCCTGCCATGCAGAGTTACAGCACTCCCCTCCTCTACAGTTTTTAAACTTCCACAGTGTGGTGTTGTGGCCATTTAAGGCCGGGTGATGGAGGTGGAGAGCAAGAGGTGCCTGTCTAAGTCTGGATCCAGTTCTTCATCCAGGGAAAGAGAGCTGGAATTCTTTCCTAGACACAGGGTCTAAAGCAGTCCCAACCCCATACCATCCCCGTCCCATTCCGGATCCTTTGCCCCTGTGTTCAAACGACGTCGCAGCAAACCCTGCCCCATCCAGTGCCATCCCCGGCGCATTGAGGCATCATCCCCGTTCTTTGCAATTCCTCTTTTTTTGAGGAATTACATCTGCTGCAACCAGAACCATACCGGAATGATGCTGCTTTCTTGTCTGAAGCTACGGGGTCTATTCCGGTATGGTTCTGGATTGATTCCGTGCCGCTTTCTTGCCGCCGCGTGTGATAACGCCCTCTGAATGGCCATTGCCTGAGTGCCTCCCCCTAGAAACGTGAAGGGCCATTGCACTGCACCCCAGGGGCAGAGTGAATACAGAATTTCATTGAGCCCCGGTGGCGCAGTGGTTAAATGCCTGTACTGCAGCCACTCATTCACAAACCATAAGGTTGTGAGTTCAGTACCAGCCAGGGGCTCAGGGTCAACTCAGGCTTGCATCCTTTCACAGGTCACTAAATTGAGTCCCCAGCTTGTTGGGGGCAATTGGCTTCCACATTGCAAACCGTTTAGGGAGTGCTTAAGTGCACTGATCAGTGGTATAGAAATGCACTTGCTATTGATATAATATATCTGTCTCCACTTGCACAATACAGGATCTCAGCCTTTGCATGGTAAATGAGGTAATTTGTGCAGCGCACACAATTAATAGAATTAAGCTTCATATAATATTGTGATGAAATTTCTGAACCTTTGAGACAATTCATGAAGGGTAGGCCTAGTACAGGTTGAGTATCCCTTATCCGGAATACTTTTGGATGCTTGGGTTCAACTATTTAAAATCCAATCCCCCCCCCCCATGGGTGGCTGAGATAGTGATACCTTTGCTTCCTGGCGGCTCAGTGTGCACAAACTTTGTTTCATGCACAAAATTATTTTAAAATATTATGTATAAATTACCTCTAGGTTATGTTTCTAAGGTATAAATGATACACAAATGAATTTCATGTTTCGACTTGGGTCCCATCTCTAAGATATCTCATTATGCATATTCAAATATTCCAAAGTTTTTTTAAAAAAAAAGAATCTGAAATCCAAAACACTTCTGGTCTCAAGCATTTCAGATAAGGGAGACTCAACCTGTCAGGACAACTAAAAATAGAGCCTTTAGGTTTTGAGTGATTATGTCAGAGACTAAGGCATGCCAGAGGGAGAGATATCTAGAAAGAGGTATAGCTAGAAATAGCTGAGTATCCATTATAAAGATAGGACAGTTATCTATTTATATTTTATTTTATTTAATACCTCACCTTTTTCCCAGTATGGGGCCAAATATTGTGGAAGGGGAGCTAATTCTTTATGATTGTGAATAGTGTAGCCATTATCCAGCCCATTAATAAGAAGGCTGGATCAAGATCTACCGCATGTGATTTACTATATGACCATTAGAACAAAAGATAAAGAAGTTGGTGGATTATCCAGTTGCCAGCAGATGTTGCTCTAGAGTTCAAAAACCAATTCACCTACCACCCAAAAGCAACACAGTCTTCCTGAGCATGTTCTACATAATCTGTAGCATGCATCCCAGAGCAAAAAGGGCAGTATTCTTACAGAGCAGAAAGCATAAACTCTGCTATTTCTCAAAAGCCCTCCTAATCTCCTGTAGACAAGAAGTATATTTTGCCACTGGCTCTGAGGTATTTATAGGTGGTAAGGATCTTTATTAATTCTAGCGCTACCTTATGGTAAAGGACTTCACCAGCAATTAATGCACGCAATATAGTTTTTTTGTGGGTTTTTCGGGCTGTGTGGCCATGTTCTAGAAGAGTTTCTTTCTGACGTTCCGCCAGCATCTGTGGCTAGCATCTTCAGAGAATGGTGGCATGGAAGTGTGTGGGGTATATACTGTGTGATCCTTGGTTGAGATTTACACAGATTTACATGCTGGCAAAATGTCAGAAAGAAACTCTTCTAGAACATGGCCACACAGTCCGAAAAACCCACAAAAAACTATGGATGCCGGCCATGAAAGCCTACGACTTCACAATGCACGCACTGACAGAAAATCAGAAAGAAGCAATATTAAAATGTGAACCTCACTTTCACATGTACACTGTTTTTGGGAACCGCTTTTTAGCTGAGCAAAAATACAGACAAAATGTTTGTCAGACAACTCAATTAAAAACTTGGCCATGATCAGGGGATTTGCTTGTGTCCCCCCAAGAATCCATACTTGATGTAGAGCAAACCAATTACTGTATATACTCATGTGTAAGTTCAGAAATTTTAGTCAGAAAATCAACCCAAAAACTGGATTGATTTACCCATGGGTCAATGTAAGTCAAAGAACCATCCCCTTCTCTGAGTCGAGTGGCGAAAGGCAAGAGCTCAGTCCATCCTGGGAGAACCTAAAAGAAGTACTGACTCACTCTATTGTCTCTGCTGCTTCTGGCCTTTTTGAATGCCTGGATGGGAAAATAGTGGTGGCTCTTTGATTCTTTTCCTCAAAGGAACTCTGAGAGAATAGAGGGAATTGGTGCTACTTTTAGGTTCTCCTGGGATGGAGTAAGCTTTCGTCTTTCACCACTCTACTCAGAGAAGTGATGGTTTCTTTTTTGATAAGAGTTAATACTGTACTCTTGTCTTCACTTCCTTTTTGACATGTGTGCATTTTCTTAGTTCCATCCTCACCTGCTTGCCTCCTCCGCACATTGCACAAACACCATTTACCATAGTTCCCTCCTCATCCATCCAACCTTTAGGGTGAGCACAGTTATGCGTGCCGTAATTTTGTTAGTTCTTTGCATCATTTTCCTTTGCTTCATCCTTTATTACATGCCCCCGAGGTTTACTCTCAATTTATCCACATGGTCCATATGGTCATATCAAAATCCATCCTCTTTGCCCCCAAACCTGCCCAGGTCGACTTATACACAAGGATATACACAGTATTTCTTTCCCTAGCCTTTCTCCTTAGGCGTTATGGTGGAGGACAGTTGAGGGCTGGGGAAAAGGTAGTGCAACACTTTGGGGAAGGCATTTTGTTCACAACACATGGCCAAACTCCTAAACATGTTTTACCTGAAGATCTAACAAACTCCTATTTTTAAACTTATGAGATTTGCACAGGTCCGCCCCATACATTTTATTACAGGTTGATTCTCCCTTATCCGGAATCCTGAAATCTGAAATACTCCAAACTCCAAAATTGTCCACATGAGTGCTGAGATAGTGATGCCTTTGCTTTCTGATGGTTCAGTGTATACAAACTTTGATTCATGCACAATATTATTAAAAAATATTGTGATCAAGTCACTCTTTTGATCACTGTTCTAATAATTGGCTACTAACCGTATTCCATGGGAATGTTTTAAAGTTCAGTGCATTTTAACTGATACGAATCATACTATGCAAACAACAACAGTGAGCTAAGCTGAATAACAAATACAGAGATGTATAAGAGAGCATATTTTGTTCGATAGTTTCTGTGCTATTTTGGCTTCTTAGTCGAGGCTCCAGCATTTCAGACAGCCGAAGAGACAGTGTGAATTCCTTCTGCAGGTGCTATCAATTAATGTTTTTTTTATTAAACACCAAGATCAAAGCCATCCACAGATGGAGCATGATGGAACGAAAGGCTGTTGAGCTCCATAACATCACCCACCGATGCTCACAATTTCAAAAGAAATGGACCTGGACATACTAGTGAGACGAGCAATATAGCAGCAATCTATGGAAGCAGAGAAATGGTTTGTTTCCAGTGTTCAGATCTATTTTTCAAGGTAATTGTCCTTTAATAATGTCACCAGAGCATTAGGTGCAAAATGGTCATTGTAAAAAACCAGCTTTGCAGACTGCCAGAAATAGTGCAAATTGAGTCCACTTTCACTGCCTTGGCTCAGTGCTAGGGAATCATGGGAACTGTATTTTTTTTCTGAGACACTGAGCCTTCTCTGTCAGAGAGCTCTGGTGCCACAATAAACTACAGTTCCCATGATTCCCTAGCACTGAGTCAGGGCAGTTAAAGTGGACTCAATTTGCACTATTTCTGGCAGTCTGCAAATAGGTGCCTTATTTGTTATTTATCTTTCCACTATCTGGTTAATGTGGATAGCAAGTGTTTATTGATAGAATTTCCTTTATAGGAATAAGTAGTTACTTATTCCAAAGTGCTCAAATTTGTACTTAGCAAGAGCACACTTTTCATCTTTAGTACCTAATCTGGAGTTCATTTCACTTGTATCATCAGTCCATTGAGAGCCCACTTTCCTCGCTCCATTATTGAAACCAAAATCACATTTTACATCCAAATATGTGTTCGACTCCCAATAGTTTCTTCTCCTAGCCTGCATCAATACTGCAGAAATCATCCACTTTAACACGTTGAGCTAACTATTTTCAAATGTGACTGTATAAGAGTATTTATAGATATTTATAGTTATAAATAAATAAAGATTTTTTAAAAAATAAATAAATAAACTTTAACATCACTTTAATTGCCATGGCTCCATGCTGGGAACTGTACTTTGTTGTGGCACCAGAGATCTCTGGCAGAGAAAGCTCACTGTCTCACAAAACTACAATTCCCAGCATTCCATATAGCATGGAGCCACGGCAGTTAAAGTAGTGTCAGACTGCATTATCTCTGCAGTGTGGATGCAGCCCTAGAGAAACCAGTAAGTGTTAGGGAATGTCTACCCTTTCCTCCAAACATTCTATTTCCATTACAGTTATAGATGCTTTTGTGGGACAAATAGTCAAAAAGGTAAGGTTTTTCAGCTTTGTTTTCCACTCAGCATCACATTTCTGTATATGTCTTTTTCTGTCTACTTAAAAGTGAGTCCCATTGGTTTCCAAAGAACTCAACTGCCAAGTGACTATAGGAGCCTCGACTAAGAAGCAACCTCAGTTTGGGTTGCTGTTTTCCATAGAAATAAGTGTATTTTCTCTCCTAAGTACAGAGGGATTTCTTCTTTCGGACGTAGAATTCTTGAGTATCTAAAGGGCTGTGATCTCCTCTCTTCCGTCTTCGTCAGAATGAAGTGGGGTCACCAAAGCAAAGATCATTGAGGAGCCTCCTCAATGGTTTGTTTTCCGCTCAACATCACATTGCTGCATATGTCTTTTTTTGTCTACTTAAAAGTGAGTCCCATTGGTTTCCAAAGAATTTAGCTGCCAAGTGCGTATAGGCTTACAACCTCAGTTCGGGTTGCTGTTTTTCATGTACATAAGTATATTTTTCCTCCTAAGTACAGAGGGATTTCTTCTTTCGGACTTAGAATTCTTGGGTATCTAAAGAGCTGTGATGTCTTCTCTCTGGTCTTCATTCATAAGTATGTGGTCTTCAGCTGTGGTCTTCATGCATGAGAATGAAGTGGGGTCACCAAAACAAAGATCATTGAGGGGCCTCTTATGTCACAAGACTTTGCAGATCAGGGAGATCCAGCGCAGATAAAAGGACAAAGAGTTAAGCCAGGGGTAGGCAACCTTTCCCCTTTAAGGGCCGCGGGACTTCAGCTCCCAGAATCCCAGGAGCTATTGGCCAACATGGGACTATTGGCCAACATGGCTGAGGCTTCTGGGAGCTAAAGTCCCTCGGCCCTTAAAGGGGACAGGTTGCCTACCCCTGAGTTAAGCCTTCCACTGTAAGGTTTGGAAATGGAGAGGGAGACTGTACCTCCAAATGCAGACTTCTTTGGCCACCAGATACTGAAGTACCTGACTAATGACTAAAGTCCTCTTTGGAAGGAAAGGATTCCTACTTTTCAGGAGTAGATCAACCCCAGCTGTGTGACACTGATGAACTACAGCTGCGGTCTGGATGGGAGCTTTAAAACAGTAGAGTTACATGCTTTCAGTTCTACATTAGTTTCAGCTTTTGTGGATCCATTGACGACTTTGGTCAAACTGCATTAATTCCGCAGTGTGGAAGGAGCCTCAGAATAGGATCCAGAGCATCTTGTTGCTGTCGCTTCCGACTTATGGCAACCGTAAGGTGAGCCGATCACTGGGTTTTCTTGGCAAGTTTCTTCAGGGGGAGTTTGCCATTGCCATCCTCTGAGGCTGAGAGAATGTGAATTGCCAAAGGTCACCCAGTAGGATTACGTGACTGACCAGGATTTGAACTCTGGTCTCCAGAGCTGGCTCATTTTCCAGAGAGTAGTATTTTTATATTTAAGGGGCATTGGCTTTATGGTTGTTTTCCTGGCTTTATTACTTGGTATAGTTTCCAGTTGTTGTTGTTTTAATGTACAACCTCCTGAACTGGTTGCTTAGAAAGCAATGATTTGGGGCTGTGAACTTCCACGGTCAACTTGATTCTCCCCTTTAAAAATATATGTATACATGTCCATACAAGGCACTGATAATGTGGCAGCATTGACCCAGGCCTGGCATTGAGCACATTCCCTAGCAAGAGGCTCTATCTGTTACCAGACTGAACATTTGGGATGAACATTTTGTACTATTTCATCCTCCATACAAGGATTAACAATTTTCACAATTGTCTCACTATGAGAGAAAACAAATATCCCTGCATGTTTTTTCTTCTTCTTCTTTATTTATATATCCTGAAGTTTTTAAGGATAATATTCTGCACAGAAATATAATGTAGTATTATATATTATTATTACATAAAATAACTAATAAATTATTTTATAATAATAAATTATTATTAAAATAAATTTCATTATTAAAATAAATGTAATAATAAATTATTAAAATATATTATTATTATTATTATTATTATTATTATTATTATTATTATTATTATTAAAATATTTAATAAATTATTATATAAACTAATTAATACATTATTTTATAATAATTGTTATTAAATTAAATATTATTATTAAAATAAATTTAATAATACATTATTAAAATATATACATTTGTTGTTATTATTATTATTATTATTATTATTATTATTATTATTATTATTATATAAAATAATATTCTGTGCAGAAATACATGGGAGTTTTTGTGGAAATTGTGGGATTGTATGAGAAAGAATTATTGGTTTCCAGCATCACTACTGATCTCCTGTTGTTGTTATTGGTGGTGGTGGTGTCTTCAAATCATTTCTGACATAGGGCTATGCTAAGGCAAACTTATCATGGAGACTTAGGGCTATGCAAAAGCAAACCGATCATGGAGTTTTTTGGGGCTGAGAATGTGTGATTCACACAAGGTCACTCAGTAGTTTTCCATGGCCAGGTGGGGAATTAAACCCAGATCTCCTAATTCATAACTCAAACCACTGCACCATGCTGCCTCTCCTACCTGTGTATTTCCTACCTGTGTTATAGGACAAAGACTAGCGATGATTGAGAAAAGGTGCAGAAACATATAAGATTAGTGGAATTAAAACAACGGCAAGTGGAGCAGACTAATGGCACTTCCAGTAGGCAACCTGCACTGGTGGACTATCCTTCCTATTGTCTTTGGCGCAAGGACAGGACATATATTTGCTAGGATTTGTGCCAAAGCCCACTGTTTCCAGAGAGACATGTGACTTGTTGCTGTTTGCAAACTTGGCTTTCTTTGAGCAACACAAGCAACATTTGCACAAGAAGTGTGATTTTTGGAGACAGGGAAATTTGCTTAAGAACAGTAAAATACAGGCAATAATTTTGCACAGGTTTCGTCTGGTATTTGTCAAATCCCAAATGGTTTTGTTAATTTATTTTTTTTATTGAGGATACACTTCTATCTATCATCTATCTATCTATCTATCTATCTATCTATATGTGTATGTGTTTATATCATAATACATGTGTGTATAATATCGAATATATATATATATATTCGAAAGTGTCTTGGAAAGTCTTATGAGATTCAAGATAGAAATGTGGACTTGGCTTACCAAATTTTAAAGCTCACTATGAGGCCTTCTGTTTTGATTGGATAAAGGAATGGATGACACTGGAAGACAACAGGCTATTGGGATTAGAAGCTTTTAATCTTAGTTATGGATGGCACTCATATCTATGGCACAATGATGTAGAAGTGAATAAAGAATTCAATGACCACATAATAAGAAAACCTTTGCTAAAGACAGGGAATAAATATAAAAAGATATAGAATCATAGACCTCAAGGACCATCCAGTCCAACCCCCTGCCATGCAGGAACTCACAATCAAATCATCCCCAATAGATGTCCATCCAGCATCTGTTTTAAAACCTCCAAAGAAGGAGACCCCACTACACTTGGAGGCAGTCTATTCCTTCGTTGAACAGCTCTCACTGTCAGGAAGTTCCTCCTAATGTTGAGGTGGAATCTCTTTTCCTGCAGCTTGCATCCATTGTTCTGGGTCTGGAGCAGCAGCAAACAAGCTTGTTCCCTCCTCAATATGGCATCCCTTCAAATATTTAAACAGGGTTATCATATCACCTCTTAAACTTCTCTTCTCCATGCTAAACAAACTCAGCTCCCTAAGTTTGTCCTCACAGGTCATGATTTTCAGACCATATAGACAGATACCATAATGGGTATCACCACAAGAATCAATTCAGCTAAGGGACAAAATAATTTTTAAAGACTGGCTAAGACAGGGGTAGGCAACCTTTCCCCTTTAAGGGCCGAGGGACTTCAGCTCCCAGAATCCCAGGAGCTATTGGCCAACATGGAGCTATTGGCCAACATGGCTGAGGCTTCTGGGAGCTGAAGTCCCTCGGCCCTTAAAGGGGAAAGGTTGCCTACCCCTGGGCTAAGACATAAAGATCTGTTGATGTGGAAAGAAGATAAACCCAATCCATACTGTTTTAAGAAGTTATTCCACACAGAAATAAATCTAGGGTGGGGTGGGGGGTTGCCTCAATGCTGTGAGTTAACTGTGGATTAAATAAGGATATTATTTTTGGAAACTTTTTTGTGTGCAGAATTGGTGTCTTGTGCAAAATATGTGTGTGTCCCCCCCCCACACCAAATATCCAAATACCGTTTTTTCCGGCGTATAAGATGACCTTTTAACGTGGGGAGGGGTCGTCTTATACGCCGGGTATAAGGATAATGAAGATAGATGTGCTAAAACTCTATATTTTGACTGGAAAAATGGGGGGGGGTCATCTTATACGCCGGAAAATACAGCATATCTGTGTTCTGGAAACTTTATCCATGCATACAAAGCAGTGGCATGAAAAAGACATTGTTTCTAGAAACAACCTTTTGTGAAAATCATATTTTTTAATGCAGAAATCACTCACTTTTCGACAAAGCATGTATGCTCTTGGTTTTTACACAGAACCTTGTGATTTTTGGGGGTGGGGACGGGGGATCCAATTCTCATGATCCAAGTCTAAGAGTTTCTCCAAAAATTTCATGTAGAATGGTGCTTTATTTTTTAAGGGGGACATCAGTTCCAACAACTGGAGTCTTTAATCTTGTCATTATTTTTTCTGTTCCTAAGTATCTTCCATTTGGGTCATCAAAAATCTTTTCAGCAGCCAACTTAGAATTAACATACAGCAGAACTCTTCTTTTTATCCATGGAAGAAGCAAAATAATTCCCTAATGAATTAATGAATTAAAAATTTCTCATCTTTTCTCTTTATGTGTGTCTCTTGAAGGCAAATCATTTCAAAATTCTTTTTTTTTTTTTGCACGTAATAGAAAGTCTTTCTCTTTTGAGCTGTGTTAAGACTCCTTAGGGGTTGTCTTCACAGACCAAATGGCCCAGGTGCCCATCAGCCTCACATCATCTACTTTAGACAAACAAAGGATGAAATTCCCATGATGCAGTGGTGTCACTAGGGGGGTGCAGAGGGTTCAGACCACACCAGGTTACACCCTAAGAGGGAGGTGACACCACTGCTCCTCAAGCACCAAACTTTTGGCAGAAACCAGCTGTAGCATTCACCTGCTTCCCTTTACATGCTTTAAGAGATGGTGGGAGTGGAGTGAAGCTCAATGGGAGGAGAAAGAAAAAGCCCCAGAATTTTTTAAAATTAAAATTTCAAATTTTAAAATATCATTTTTGTTATTTTTTTAAAAAAAATTTAATTTTTTTTAAAAAAATATTTTTAAATTTTCCTTAAAAACAACACATTTTAATCAAATCTTCACTGTGTATATCTAAATACATTTAGGTTGTGCATATGACACTGTAATTTGAAGGTATAATTTTAAATTTGCTAGTTGTTTATGTCACAACTATTGGCACTCCATTCGGTGGTATATGGGAATTACGATTGATGAGTAACATGAGTGCCAAAAAGCATGACTAAGGATTCTGTATGGTGTGAAATGGGAGGAGGTCAATGAGGGAGGTGACACCATGAGTTATCGCACCGGGTGACACCAACCCTAGGGATGCCACTGCTGTGGTGGGATTGCTCCTGATCCCACCAGTACAAGTCTGACCCCAGGTAAAGAGCCTTTACCCCAATGTAAAACAGCCCTGGTTTTGTGTGAAGTTTCTAATGAACCCAACAGCAAAATCAGGATGTTCTGACAGCCCCCCCCAACTCCTTACCTTGCTGCCATGTGAATCACCAAAGAAGCCCCCCAGTTACCCTTTCTGATGCAGAAACCTGGGTGCAGCCAGGTGCCCTGTTTCTGCATCAAACAGGCAACTGGGGGGCTTCTCAGATAGCTAGCATGGCACCAAGGTAAGGAGCAGCCCTGGGTCCTGGATTGGTGTGGGAATGTGTGTGAATACATGGCCATCCTCACACCAACCCAGGGACTGGCCCAGGTGAGCATCAGGGCCAGGATAAGACTGCCTCCACAAGTTTGAACACCCCCTAAGACCATAGTCCAGTCTTCTTTCATCAAAAACCTTCATCATCAATCTTCTCCTTTTCCTTCCTGTCCTTGTTCCTGACTCACTTTCTCATCAGACCTGTGAGGTGAAATTTGGGCTAAAGCTGTCTTCTCTTTTTTCTCTCCATTCAAATCCTCTCCCAGATCCTTCCTGTGTTCTCTCAAGAAATTGCCACTTCAAAATCAAATCAAATCAAAATCAAAATTCAAAATCTCTATTTGAAACGTAATGCAACTCCTTCCAATTTTTCCCATTGACATGGTGCACCATGATGATTAAGCTTGTATTTTACAAAAACATATCCTTTTATTCTCTCAAAATTCTGGTAGATATATCTTTAAATATCTGTACTTTCCCCTCATCCATCTGTAATTTATTATCTCTATGTTCTTGAAGAATCTGACCTCTTATGTGTCTTCTCACAAAATAATCACATCCATAGGGAAGTTCCTATATTTTGTACCCAGGAATTCAAGTTCTGATCTTAATTCTTCTCTTTTTCCAATGCTTCTACAAATACCTTCATTCTGTTTCTCCTCTATTCCTCTAAATCTTAGGCTTGTTCACTTCTTTCAGTTCAAGTAATGCCATAGAATCCAGGTCCTCTTTTCTCTCAAAGTCATCCAGATTGACATTTGAAGCTTCCAGTGATGAGACTCAACTATCTCCTTCAACTCTTCCAATATAGGCTCATTTTATCCACACTGAAAGTCTTCCTCTCAACAGCTAATGTGTCTAATGAATTTATGTTTGTGCTATTTAACAATTTGGCTTTGTTGTTGTGTGCCTTTAAGTCATTTCCAGCTTATGGTAACTTATTAACCATGGGGTTTTCTTGGCAAGATTTGTTCAGAAGAGACTGAGAGTATGCAACTTGCTTAAGTTCACCCAATGGGTTTCATGGTCAAACTGGTAACTGAACCCTGGTCTCTGGAGTCATAGTACAACACTCAGACCACTATGCCACATTGGCCCTAACTTGGCTACCCAGCTATAATTCCCTTTCTTGACACTGGACTGTTTTGATTCCAGATAACCCCTCCACAGCTTTTGACTTGGAAAATCTGAATCTTGTTTGAAATTGAGATCAGGACATTAAAGGTAAGCTTTTGTTCATTTTAATTTACGTCTCTGTGTTTGTGTGTGTATATCAAAAGTGATATATAGCGTGTTATTTACATTTTTCGGTGGCCATAATGCATTTGAAAGCTAAAACACCCCATGGGTTCCACTTTTCAACCAATTCTACTTTCTGACAGTCGTCCATCTCTAACCCGTCATATAAGTGGTGCCTTCCTGTAGTTTGGTGAGGCACTGGAGTGCTTTGGCAGACAATTCTAAATGTCCCTCCATAAACTGCAAATCCCAGAATTCCATAGAATGGAGCCATGGCAGTTAAAGCAGAATCGTAGCATTATAACTATGGAGTGTGAACATCTCAACAGAGCTCGTACTCTGGAGTTGAAAGGGCTCTTCAGTTTCAACACCTCATTTGTAAGTGGCTACTCAGGGTACATAGTGGCACCACAGCGTTCTTCCTTTCAGTGGTCATTGTTCTCCACTGGAGTTTGGTTCCAGGATCCCCAGTGGGTAACAAAATCCGTAGATGTTCAAGTCCCATTAAATATAATGGCATAGCAAAACAGTGTCCCTTATATAAAATGGAAAATCCAGGTTTGCTATTTGGAATTTTTTTTTTAATATTTTCAATCTGTGGATGCTTGAATCTGTGGATAAAAAAATCTGTGGATAAGGAGGGCCACCTGTAGTTTTTATCCACAAACACATTGGGTGCAGCAACTCTACTGTTGCGGGGCAGAGCTTAGTGCTTTGGTTGTGCAGTTCCACCTCTTCAACTGGGCTCCCAGATGAGGAGGTCTGCTGCAAATGCAGGCGCACACATTCCCTTGGTTGTTTAGTGGCCAGAGGAGGGTGTGGGGTGCCCCTTCTGCAGCCATGAGTGAGCAGCTACTACTTCCCCTCCTGGATCTCCGGGGACCCTCTCCTGGATTTCCAGGGAGGACAATAGAGATCTGGATGAAAGAGAGCTCCAGTCTTCTCCTGGACATTCTCTGGGTGCCCCATCCTCCCATGGCCACAGCCCTTTGCATCTGCACCTGTCCTTTACACCAGGCTTATGGGGCAAGGAGGAGGGAACTTGGATGTAGTTCAGATGTACTTCACTGGAGTTGGTATCACCCCGTGTGGTAACTCATGGTGTGGTAACTCATGGTGTCACCCAGTGTGGTAACTTACCCATTGACCTCCGTCTATGCCACACCATACAGAATCCTTAGCAACGTTTTCTGTACTAATGTTACTCATAAATCGTAATTCCCATATATCAATGAACGTAATGGCAATAGTGGCATAAACAACTAGCAAAATTTAAATTATACCTTTAATTTACAATATCATACACACAATCCAAATGTACATAGTGTTGAGGGTTAAAGTTAAAATTTGGTGAGATGTGATGTTTTAAAAGAAATGTTAAACATAATATTTAAATCATTTGGGTGGTTTTTGTTTTTGTTTTGGGTTTTTTTGTTTGTTTTTTGTTTGGCTATGTGGCTATGTCCTGGAAGAGTTTATTCCTTATGGTTTACCGGCAGCTGTGGCTGGCATCTTCAGAGAATGCTGGCATGGAAGTGAGTGGACTATGCATATATATATATTGTGTGGCCCTTTGTTGAGAGGATGTGATTTACATATTAATCTCTCTGTTGATCTGTTGATGAATGACAAAGCCTCAGGGTGTCTATTTCATTAGTGATCCATTGCCTGCTGGGAAAACTCCTGACCCTGGGTGGTTTTCATTTGCACATGCTGGGTCTTGATTTTGGTGTTTTTCAGGATTAGTAGCCAAACTTGGTTTACTTTAAGGGTTTCTTCTTTCCTGATGATGTTCTCTAAGTGTTTGTGGATTTCAATGGCTTTCCTGTGCATTCTGACCTGATGGTTGTTGGCATGATGCAGAATTTCAGTGTTTTCAAATAGCACTTTATGCCCAGATTGGTGTATAACATGTTCTGCTACTGCTGATTTTTCTGGCTGACCCAGTGTGCAGTGTCTCTGTTTGAACACTGAGTTTGGTGGTCTCTATGTAGACTTGTCCGCAGCTGCATGGTATGCGGTAAACTCCTGCGTCTGTGAAAGTGTCTCTCCTGTCCTTCGCTGAGCACAGCATTTGTTGGATTTTATTTTAATATTTTAATTATATATTAATATTTTGATATACTTTATTTATATGTGAATATATTAATACCCATATCCCTGCACATCTGCGGATTTGACTTTTGTGGATTTGATAATTCACGGATTTTATTAATATGTTCTCTCTAGGAATATTTAGGTCCTCCAGTGCGACTCTATGGTCAACTTTAACCAAAAATCGCACTGAAGGACCTAAAGATTCCTAGAGAGAACACTTCACTAGGCATTTGTAGCTCCTCCAGCACAATTCTATGATCGATATCTGGCAGATGTTGACCACAGAGTTGCACTGGAGGACCTGGAAATTCCTAGAGAGGTGTTCTCTTAAGTAAAAATATAGTGTTTTTGTTGTTTGTGGTTTTTCCACATTCACGGGGGTCCTGTGCCCCTAACCCCAGTGAATGTGGAGGGATGAGTGTATATGGATAGATAGACAAATATATTAAATTAAAATTTAAAAATTTAATTAAAAAAAAAATTGAGGCCTTTCCTTTCTCCTCCCACTGAGACTTTCCCCACTCACACAATCCCTTCAACCTTGTAAAAGGATGCAGGTGAATGCCACAGCTTGCTTCTGCCAAAAGGTAGATGTTTGGGGAGCAGTGATGTTAACCCCTTAAGAGTGACACCTGGTGCACTCCATATCCCTTGTGCACCCCTAGTGATGTCCCTAGTACTAAGAGTTCCTTGAATAACCATTGTGAAAGGACAGATGTGGGCCAAGCATGTGTATGTCATCAATGGGATTTCAGTCTTTCTTTCTCTTAAAAGGATGTACTAATGTTTCGGTAACATACTTTATATTTGAAAATGAAGTTTCTAGTGATATGCAATATTATCAGCTCTTCTGAAGGAGGCAGGATCTGGAGGTTTGTGCATCATGAGCAGAAAGCATAGCTCTGCAAGCAGGTCAATCCAATGCTCCTGCCTTGATGGCAAGTCAAGGACTGGAAATGGAGTCTTCTTTAATATGTGTATACACACACACACACCCCTCTAGGTTTTTGTGGGTTTTTCAGACTGTGAGACCATGTTCTAGAAGAATGTATTCCTGACGTTTCGCCTGCATCTGTGGCTGGCATCTCTCTTGTATATGCTATGTAATATAGAGTTGTACTTGGGAGAGAGTCTCTGGTGCACATATAGACTTTTTGCAGCTCTAACTGCACCTCCTTCACAATAATCACCCACCCACCCTGGAATTTATTCTTTAAGATCTAGGATCTATAATTAGTTGTCATCTTCCCAGACTCTTTTAGATAAATTTAGTAAATACCGACAACTGGTTTCAACTTACTAGTTTTCACCACAGGGTAAACAAAACAGGCAGAGGGCTTCTCAGGAAGGATCAGTCAGCAATAAGAGTGCTATGTACCAAAGAGCTTTTGCTGCCCTTGGCGCATTGTACTAAGCAATGTTTTTTCTTTTATTAAATGCACATTAATGCTCCAATGGAGGGCAACCAAAATGGTGAAAGGTCTGGAAACTATGCCCTATGAGGAGAGACTTAGGGAGTTGGGTATGTTTAGCCTGGAAAAGAGATGCTTAAGAGGTGATCTGATAGCCTTGTTTAAGTATTTGAAGGGGTGTCATATTGAGTATGAAGAAAGCTTGTTTTCTGCAGCTCCAGAGAGTAGAACATGTAGCAGTGGATTCAAACTAGAGGAAAAGAGATTCCACCTCAATGTTAGGAAGAACTTCCTGACAATAAGAGCTGTTAGACAGTGGAATATGCTGCCTTGGAGAGTGGTGGAGTCTCCTTCTTTGGAGGTCTTGAAACAGAGGCTGGATGGCCATTTGTCGGGGATGCTTTGATTGTGTATTCCTTCATGGCAGAATGGGGTTGGACTGGATATCCCTTGAGGTCTCTTCCAACTCCATGATTCTATGACTTCCCCAGTGTTGGGTACTTGAAGTCACAGGCTCCAGACCTGCCTTTATCCCTCTTTCAGCTCACAAAGATGGGAGTATGGAGCTGGGAAGCTGCTGGGAAATGTGGTGTCCTCTTCTCATGGGCCTGTGTGGTTGCATGAGCTCTTACTTTGCCCATCCCAGTCCAGCCAGTCAGAAGATGAGCCTGTCAGGCCAAAGGGTGCAGCTCAGTAGGGGAATTTCTCAGTGGAAGTCCCTTCTTTGGTCCACCTGAGGAAAATAAAACTGTGTCCACCCTCCATCCCACTGTGCTACTGACATTCTGGCTTTGGTGGTCTTTGGGAGCACTTTGACAAGAAGAACCAAGCAGCATGGCAGAGGTGAGGAGACCAAAGAAAAGACAGTGAGCCAGAGAGGAAGATTCTGATAGGAAAATGGGAAGAGGTGGAGTGACTCTGAAGCAATGGAGGGTGCCTTTGGAGCTCAGTCCAAAGCCATTTGGGCAATTAGGGGTCTGACTGTTTTAAATGAGCTGAGATCTCTGTTTATCTCCCCCCCCCAAAAAAAGCCTTATGACACCTCCATAAGCCTGACCCTTTGCTCTGGTAGATGATTGGAGTAATAGCAGCAAATGCAAGCACCAGCTGGGAATAGAGGGGCATCTTAAGCTCATATTTATACTTTTAATGCTTTTGTGTTGTTTTACAAACCCAAAGGCTAGCCATTCCAACCCCTTGCCACACAGGAAAACACAAAACTAAATATGTTAGCTATGAGTTAAATATGAGTCCCATTATCAGGAGAAAGGTGAGACACAAATGAATTAAACAACAACAGTTGTTGTATTTGGCTAAATTTCAAAGCAGAGGGTCAACATAATCAGCATGTGGGGCTTTGCTGTTTGTCACAAAGCAGGCTGATCATAGAATCATAGAACTGGAACAGACCCCAAGGGCCACCCAATCCAACCCCATTTTGCCATACAGGAACCCTGAATGAAAGCACCCCCAACAGATGGCCATCCAGCCCCTGTTTAAAGACCTTCAAAGAAAGAGACTCCACCACTCTTCAAGGTGTCTTCCACTGTCAAACAGCTCTTACTGTCAAGAACAGGGGTCAGCAACTCCTTCTTACCTGGGGCCGGTCCGCTGGTCTCCAGGTCTTCTGTGGGCCGAGGGGGTGGGGAAATGGCACCATGCATGCAAGCGTGCGCGAACATGTGCAGTACACCGGAAGTACTGTGCATGCGCAGTACTTCCAGCATACTGCACATGTGCAAACGAGTCACGGCCACCATTTTGGAAAACAAAATGGTGGCCGCGACCCGTGCAGCAGGACCAGCCTGGGGCTCATCCAAAGGCCTCGGGGGGGCCACATCCAGCCCCCAGGCCATAGGTTGCCGACCCCTGGTCAAGAAGTTCCTCCTAATGTTGAGATGGAATCTCTTTTTCTGTAGCTTGCAGAAAACAAGCTCTTGCTCCATCCTCAATGTGACATCCCTGTTCAAATGTTTAAACAGGGTTATCATATCATCTCTCAACTGTCTCTTCTCCAGGCTAAACATTCCCAAATCTCTAAGTGTCTCATCATAGGGCTTTCTAGACCCTACACCATTTTGGTCGCCTTCTACTGGACACGGTCCAATTTGTCAATATTCTTTTTTGAATTGTGATGCCCAGAACTGGATACAGTATTCTAGGTGAGGCCTGACAAAAGCAGAATAGAGTAGCACTATTACTTCCCTTGATCTAGATACTATACTTCTTTTGATGCAGCCCAGAATCACATTGGCCTTTTTAGTTGCTGCATCACCCCGTTCACTCAAACTTGTGGTCTACTAGGACTCCTAGATCCCTTTCACATGTAGTCTCATTAAGCCAAGTGATTGTGCTTGTATTAATAAGGTGAGTGGTTTGCACACACTAGGTCTCAGGTCCTTTTGTTGGTATGTCTTCTAGTTTCTAATAGTTGAACGGACACAAGGACTGATATAGGTACCTGACATATACTTAGGAAAGTCTGAATGACTGTACATACTTAAATATATGTATCCTGATGACAAAGTAGCTTATTTGTTATTTTTCTCTCCATTATCTAGTTAATGTGGATAGCAAGTGCTTATTGATAGAAGTTCCCTTACAGCAATAAACATTTATTCCAAAGCACTCAAATCTGTACTTAACAAGAGCACTTTTTTGCCTTTAGTACATAATACAGAGCTCATTTCATTCCAATGTTGCTAGTAGTAATTGCTTCTTCATTACTCACCTACAGTTTTGTTGGCGCATCCATTGGTGCATCATGTATAATGAAACAAACATGACAAAAATTAGCTTTATTACTCAGTTAATACCCCTGAGGACAATCCCTTGTGCCAAAGAGCTGTCACCAATGTTGTTAGCATGGGAGGTGACCAGATCTAACAGGCTGGAGGTGGACTATTGATCCTCCTGCCGATGAGCATGGCTGGCTTTCCTCTCTTGAAGCCTCCCCTTGAGCAGATCACTTGGCATCTGTTTTCATTGAGATGATGTTCTGGATACCACAGTCCAGTCAAAATGCTGGGACCACAAGCTGGATGTGAGATTAAACCACCGCAGCATGGTGCAGCACAATGAGATTAATGAATCATAGAGCTGGAAGGTGCTGCAAGAGCCTTCAAGACCAACCCCTTGCTTAATGCAGAATCTCCAGCTAAATCATTCCCAGCAGGTAGCTGTCCTGCCTCTTTTTGAAGACATCCAGAGAAGGATGTCTCTCTAGGCAATTGATTCCATTGCCAAACCACTCTTACTGTCAAGGAATTCCTTCTAATGTTCAGCCAGCTATTTAGAAGGAATTTCTTCACCATAAGAGTGCTTTAGCAGTGGAACCAATTGCCTAGAAAGGTTGTGGGGCATTTATATTGACTAGTGATGCTGCCCACACCCAGCGATTCCACTGAAACCACAAAGAGAGCAAGCTTGCTTTGGTTTGTGTTGAGAATGTATCACTCCTCTGAGCCACGTATCCCCAAGGCTCACTGGAGTAGAACATACAAGTTGCAAGGGAAGGAGATCTGAACTCAGCCTGCTTTAAGAAGAGTGTGGCAGTTGTTAGTATCTGGACGATAAGAGCACTAGCTAGTCCCAAAAGTGTGGCCAAAAAGGATGGTAAAAGCTTTGGAAATTCTGTAAGCATGCTGTTGATGGATTTTTAAAGATAGGGTCTCCGAAGCAAAGAAGGCAAAGTTGATAGAAGGTAAGAACATTTAGAATACCATACTGCGTCTTCATTTCTCAGTACCAATAAATACCAGATATTAATTTTGCAGTCAGATGATATATAAGTAATTTCTTTTATGTTGCTTTATTGTCTTGAGCTGCCTTAGACCACACATTGCATTCCCCCACCATACTGAACTATGTCTATGTACCATGTCATTAACCTGCTTTATTTCATTTAAATAGACAATTAATTAAGCTATGATTATCTTCAAACAAGCCAACCTCAAACTATGAGTTGGCTAGATTAAAATGAACAAAGGAGCATATCACTTGCCAAATAAGATGGCTTACATCTTCTGGCTTCAATCCTGGATCTGGGATATCCTTGGATGTTATCAGACATAAGTTGCCACTGATTTAGCTGCAATGCCACCGTCTGAATCCATCCCGGGTTGAAGCCTTGCTCAGTCAGCCAATTTTTGAAGTTAGAAGCTTTCTGACTTTGAAAAAGTGCAGGCTGAGCGAGGCTTCGACCCAAGTTGGATTCGGCCGGCGGCATCACAGCAAAATTGGCAGCACCCAGGATCCCAGAGCCAGGACTGAAGCCAGAAGAGGTAAACCAGCTTATTAAGCTCCAAAGTTAAGATTACAATGTCAAGTCTTGATTAGTTAAAATGGGATGTGACAGCTTTAGAACTCAGCTGTATTGTAAGAGGAGAAGAAAATGGGAATCTGGGGGAAAACTAGTCTCGTTCACATCTTGCCAAATCCAATTTAATTTGACAACCCAACCACAGCTGGCATGTGGTGCCATCATAGTTCCTTCACAGCCTCAAGGGTCTGTGTCTATTTGTTTTGGAAGTGTGCATATTTGGAAGTGCACATATTATAATGGAAGTGTGCAGATTTCTTCTCAACTGTCTCTTGTGGACTGGGAGTTCACCAGGATTAGCCTTGCCTTCTCCTGTGGAAGATCCCATCCTCCCACAGCATTTAAAGCTTTTGAAAACAGCCATGCCTACCTGATTCTGGAAGCAGTTACTTTCGCCTGTTTGGGAAGAATAGTTGCCCCACGTAAGCAAGGCATGGCTAACAACTATCATAGAGTCAGCACCCCTCCCTCTCCTCTAAGCCATTTGCCTGGGTCTGTAGGTCTGTACATGTCGGGACAGGGGAGCCTTCTATGCCTCTTCTGGTCTGTCAGCACACTGGTTTCTAATGAGAGGGCATTCAAATTATGATAGGGAGGGTCTAAATATGTTTGGAAACACCCTGATTGTAATCCTGGCTCCACCACTGACTCCCTGTGCCACTTTAGGCGACTCTTCCAATGGATCTGTGCCTTAACCTGTCTTCTTCCAAGAGCTAGGAAGAAACTGCTGGAGAGCAACTGGAATCAGTAAGATTCAGTGCAATGCAGTGGCTAATGTGTTGTGTAAGGATGAGAAGTTTATAGAGTGATTTTAGACATGAAAGTATGGTATTTCTCAGCATGACTTACCTGGTAGGGCTGCTTTTGAGGCAACACCATCATTGTGTGTTACTTGGATGGACAGTAGGATGCCAAGCTAGCATATATACACACTTTGATATAAGAAATACTATATGTGGCATTCTTCTGCAATTTTTAATCTACTTTCTGACCATTGTTCCCACAAGCTTTGCTCCAAGGATGATTCTGTCCTTTACGTCATTTCTGTGCACTGGGAAATAACACAGTTTTAACTCTGAAAACGAATGCCGTGACCAAAGTAATGTTTAAAGCATTTCTGTGCAAGACCATGGATTCATGGCCTGACTGTAGCTGATTCTTGAGCTAGTGCTCTGAATAATGGCGATGGTGGAAACTAAATGCTGTTGCTATGTTCTGCTCTTTGTGCTGCATTAAAGTGTTACTGGATTCACTCAGCAATGCTATTTAAAAGAACATTTAAATGCAGATGGCTTCAGGCAACCCTCAAGATGGCAGTATGTGCAGACAGTATGGCACCAATCCTGCAGGGAGTTCTGCACAGGAAGAAAAAACAAACTTCCAAGGGAGCATTTCAATGTTGAAGCCTAACTATGAATAAAGAAAGCTCAAGAAATAAAAAGGGGATGTGATCAATGTTATTTATACACACACAGACACACGCACACACACATAAAGTCCATTTGTGGGGCTAAGCGCCTTTTAAATAAAACCCCATTGTGCTTGGAAGAAAGGAGACCTGACACTTCTCCTGTGTGTTGGTTTTATTGTCTGGTTCTTTTGCCCAAGATCGATAGCTGTTTTTCTGCGAATTCCAGCACTGCAAAAGAAGACTCCGCTTCCTCTCCCTGATTTGTTTCATACAAGGGTTGAATACAACAAACCAGCCATCTTTTTTTTTCCCCTATGGCATTATGCTTATGAATGGAGAGATGCTATTTTTCAAGGGCGGCAACATTCCTCAAAACCGGAAGTTCTTAATGATCACCGCCGTGACGCAGGCTGAAGATGTGCATCCAAAGGGTATCGTGGCACAAGAAGGAGAGATGGGGTCACTCTCAGCAGCACGGCCGTCTTTACTACAGACCACAGTTCTGTTAATAGTTGCAGCTAACAAAGCGGCCTAGTGGCCAACAAAACGGCATGCTACTGGATGTACAAGAGCAATCAATCACAATCACAGCAACAAAACAGCAACTGAGTGAGGAACGGAAAAAATTAACAACTCAAGTGTTGTCACAATAGATGCCTTGCAGCACACCAATGATAGCAAAGTCTACTTTTGCAATGTGTTTGCAAATTATTATTATTATTTTTTGTTTGTAAAACAAACAGAAAGTGGAATATGTTTACTTACCAGAGATTTCTATCCTTTTACAACTGCAGATATGAGTCTTTACATCTAGGATAGTCCTTTTGCCTGCCAAGAAGACTGCCTCAATCTTTGACCTCACCAAGAGAGGAGCTCTCTTCTATTCCCAGACCAGACATGACAGAACTAGGGAATATTCTTTCCCCAATAGGCAGAAACACAGGAACATGGGGAGCAGGAGGAAGAATATAACCACAACTATAAAAGAATTAGTCAAGAAATGGAAAGAACCAAAGATGTAAGAGACAGGGCATCCCTTTGTGTCTTCTCCATAAGCCTGGGGACATATACCAGCCAAAACATTCAGTCCTCGATGGGTGGAACAGTCTCTTGATTCAAAGAAAAAAGTATGTTAAACACTGGCCTCTGTTTTCCCAAGAGAGGGGTTTATTTGCCATTCATATTATTTAATATAATATTAATCTATTTTATTCTAAAAGTAATCTCCTCTGGACCTTTGGTTTGCATCTGGCACACTTGAAGAAATGAATAGCATGAGCAGAACATTCTGTTCAAAGGCAACATGCTCGGAGATCAAACAATTCATTTTATCATTCCTGGTAAACATGTGAACCAATGCCTAAACTGGAACTTTGAAATTCCTCTCTCATATTAAATGTTAATAAGTGCTCTTCCACAGAGTGAGCCCTAGTTCCAGATCGCTTAAATTTGCCCATAGCCTCCAAAGCTGAAATTACGGCATCCTTGAGCCATTCTCAAGATGAAAGGGGGAGCATTTTCTCCCTACTATGCCAGGGACTGGTACCATATTTGTGCCCACTAGCTACCATTATTTCTTTCTTGAAAACGTTCCAGAGATGAGCACTAATGGCTTGGGGACTGGCATCTGTCCATGGACCATCACTCTGAGGAGCAGTAATCTAGATCTAGACAAAGTAGTCATGAACACCTTCTTGCACATCAGAGATGATTTGAAGAATATGGAAAGAGACCCTTTTTTCCTAATAATTGCCCTAGATGGATAGAATACAATGGCCCTTCTGATATCATTGCTGTGTTGGAGCAGGAGGAAGCCAAAAGAAAGACAAAACCAGTAAGGAAATGCCCTTCCAGTGCTCCTATTACCAGTTCAGCTGGTTATATAAGAGACTCTGTGAGCAGGAGAAGAACATTGTTGCTTTTGAATTGAGGAGAGTCACATTGTGTGAGCTAAGGAGTTGTTATATTATACCCCACTGAAAAGTGTGCAGTAAAAACTCAAGGCCAGACGCGTTTCGACAATTATTTTATTTTCTGCATGTGCACACTTTTCAGTGGGGTATTGTTACCCTTTTAGAAATTTCACTGACTTATCTACTTCAGGGTTTAGTTTTTTTTGGCCTTGGCTTTTGAAATTTTTATTATCATTATAACATTTACTTTTTGCATTTGCATACTTTTCAGTGGGGTATTTTCACCCTTTCAGAAATTTTATTGGCTTTTCTGCTCCAGGGTTTAGTTATTCTTTTATTTCTTCATATCGTTGCCTTTTTGTAATTGGAAGTGGGATTATTTTACCCTGGTTATATTTTTTGGCAGAACTCTTCAGTTTGGTTGTTCGCTGAATTGCATCTACCAGCATCGTTCAGCCCTGGCTACACTGACTGAAATTGCCACGCAACAATTCCTATCCAGGTTTAGAGGGCAGTAAGGAAATGCCCTTCCAGTGCTCAGGCATCTGATGCACTGTGGCAAGCTAAGCGAGACACTTTGTCATCCTTTGAAATGAGGGCTCAACCTGAGGAAGCAGAGAGAGTGTTTCTTTTGCTGGAATATCTGAAGATGAAGCTTTGATACCATGGATTTGCTGGTTTTGTAGCCTAGGAATGACTACTGTTGCTGTGTGCCTGTACTGTCATCTTAACCAAATGGAAGGCTTCTTCTTCCTCTTCTCAACTGGAACTGCTCCAAAGGAAGTCTAGTCTACTACTCCAGGAACAACTGCTCATGCTACAAATTGCGCTGCCTCTATGGGAAAAAATTGATAATACAGTTGGCCCTCTGTATACACGGATTCAAGCATACACAGCCTGAAAATAAATATTTTTAAAAACTATAGATACATTCCAAAAAGCAAACCTTGATTTTGCCATTTTATATAAGGAACGCCATTTTACTATGCCATTGTATTTAATGGGACATGGGCATTCACGGATTTTGGTATCTATGAGGGAGTGTTGTCCTGGAACCAAAGCCCAGTGGATACTAAGGATCCACTGTTTTACTGCTGTGAGGGAAATCTTTAAATTTCTGCAGTGCTGTAGTAGTGAGTTATTCTATCCACAGCTACACTGCTCTGACAAAAAGAGAAACATTGCTGAAAATACAAGATGTTGTTATTGATAAAACTAAACAGGTCTGAACAAAAATCTGATAGAGAGCTCCTTCGAAATCCTATGTATACTACCTTATGATCCATGAATGTTAATTTATTGGACAGCCATACTAAATGACAGAAAACTCAAAATTTTAGAGAACTGTCTCCATGTGCTAGTCACAGAAATGTTGAGGAACTTTTTCCCCAGCATCCGCTGTGGCCGAGAGGCATTGAAGCTATTACAAGAGCATCTGCCTGTGAAGCTACTTTGTTGCAGCCACCACAATGGAGCTGAAGTGCTAAAAAGGAGATTTTTTGATTTTGAGGCCAAGACCTGATCACACCTTTCCTAGGGGGCATTCACACTTACGTTTTTGTCCTGCAGATCTCCGCACTGATGCAATACAGGATTGATGTGCCTACTATGTTTAATGCAACCGAATCTCTCTGAGGCATTTTAATCCTCTCCAGCATTCACACATGCATTGCTTTGCTTCAACATGGAGGTGGCTCCATGTTCGGGAATGATCCACATGATCCGGATCGATTCGGTAGTGTACTCACACTACCAAACATCTGGATCGCTCTGGACCTTAAAAAAAGACATGCTTAAGGACCTGCAGTCGAATACACTGGGTTAAGTGGGTTTTTCCATGCCCCCTCTCCAGCAAGCAGCACTAGGTGCATTCGGGGCCAGTGGGAACGTCATGGAAATAACTTGGTTTCACACTGGGTTATTTCTGCAGTGTGAATGGAGCTCTAGAGTAGTGACTTCAGTTGAGCCTCAGTCAATTAGATCTCACAGCAAAGCATCTTTTCTGATTTTCAGCTGGATATTGTGGTGGTGGTGGTGGTGATCAGCTATTGCATAGAAGAGAAGATTACCATGACCCCCTACTTGGTTTTGCTCCTGTTCATTGAAAGGAGGAACTCCTGACTGTTCTGACAAGTGCTTCACTCACAGTTTTCAGCTGCCTTGGGAGATGAAAAAGGAGAATCACAGTTTTTCAGCCCTGTCCATGAATGTACAAAAAAGCAAGCAGATGAAAGAAGAGTGGATTGAGAGAGGGAAATTCTAGAGTTGTTACCTGACCATCTTTTCCCATTTTCCTTTTAAGATTGATGGTTAGGTAGAGGAAGAAGAAGGCAGAGGTGCTAAAACACAAAATAAAATCAAAATACACTTGTCCTTCCACATTTGTGGCTTTGAATTTTGCAGATTTTATTACCGTAATATTCACAGAATTTATTAATATGTTCTCTTTAGGAATATCTAGGTCCTCCAGTGCAACTCTTTGCTCAACTTTAGCCAAAGGTTGCACTGAAGGACCTAGAGATTGCTAGAGAGAAGACTCCACTAGGCATTTGTAGCTCCTCCAGTGTAACTCTATGGTCAATGTCTGGCAGATGTTGACCACAGAGTTGCCCTGAAGGACCTAGAGATTCCTAGGGAGGTGTGCTCTCAGGTGAAAACATAGTGTTTTTGTTGTTTGTGTTTTTTCTACATTCACAGGGGCCCTGTGCCCCTAACCCAACAAATGTGGAGGGAAGAGTGTAATGTGATTTTAAGGAATGCAGTGCTCTTAGGACTTCCTCAAAAAGTCAGCCTTTGGCTTCAAAGAAAATTGAGTCTGGCAAGGGTAGGGAAGTCCTCTTCTAGATGAGGTCAAGATTGATTCAGTTTCCTACCAAAAGGAAGTTTTATCCCAGATGTAAAAACTCTGTACTCCTGGGGGAGTAAGGACTGTAGATTTTCACACAGTTCAAACATCTTTTGCAACATTTTATACTGTGTATTTCTAGGGTAGAATTAAAAAAAGGAAAACAGTTTGTTCAGAGAACTATATGCAATTTTCTATTTCTCCAGGTACAATGAAACAAGAAACATTAACAGGACTTGGTAATTCCCCCCTTTTTTGCTCCAGGCCCTGACTTTGGGACTATTCCAGCCAGGATCATGGTGGCTTTTCCTTCATTAACACCTTTCCTTCATCCCTTTTCCCATATTCAGAATGAAAAAAAAATATAATTATGTATTGCTTCTTTAACCCTAACCAGCTCTTCTGTTTGCTGAAATTGTCTTTGATAAATTATACACCATTACTCCAAAGGCTCCTAGACTTCACCCTTACTTGTAGTCATAACAACCAAGTCTTGATATCTCTTTGGTCAAAATGAAACACACCCACACATATACACACACACTCACACAAAAGCAACACACTGCCCAGTATGCTCCTGTTTTGGCCCATGGTGTCTGGCATAAAAGTGTCTTTTCAAGAAGGAAGCATCAAAGATGAGCTGTCTGCTCACTGGAAGTTGGATGTTCCTCACTTCTCCCCCTGTAATCCCATCCTCTCATACCGTTGTTGCTGGTCCATATTGAAACAAGAGAGGAGAAGTCTCTCTGATCCGAACACAGAACCTCCCATCAGGCCAAGCCTTTTGAAGGGAGAGAGGCAGGAAGTCATTTGGAAGCCACTGCTCAACATCATCTGATATGAACACTAGTCCAAAGTGACCCAATTGTTCTTCACTGTATCTGAAGGCATCTGCATTTCCCAGGACATCGCGTGAGATCGCATTCATCTCCTGCACCACTAGCTTCACCACGTCTTCTGCCGACATCTTGTTGGTGATGTGCAGCTGTGCAGAAATAAAGAGAAGTAAAACAACGAGGAAGGATACAAAAAACAAGGGCAGACCCACAGTCAGCAGTGATGTTACATGCTTCCATGATTCAGGGATGAGAAGAGGCCATGGGGGTCACTCATTCCCTCCTGCAACAAATATTTTCTATCCTCCCCTCCCCTATTTTGCTGTTACAGTAATTTTTGTGGAGGGGGATTCTTTGTAATTTTGAAAACTCCCTTAATAAAAATCCCTGCCTAGAGCAGTGGTGTATAAATAGTCCACAAACAAATAATGTAAAACCCTGACTCTGAAAAGGGCCCCAATCCCTAAACTAGCTAAAATTAACTGGACTTGTATTGGAAGCATCTGATGGCATCAGATTGGGCTTTTTTGTTGTTGTATGCCTTCAAGTCATTTCTAACTTAAGGCAACCCTATCATGGGGTTTTCTTGGCAAGATTTGCTCAGAGGAGGTTTGCCACTGCCATCTCCTGACACTGAGAGCAGTAGATTTCATGGCCAAGTTCGGATTCAAACCCTGGTCTCCAGAGTTGTAGCCCAACACTCAAACCACTACACCACACTGACTTTCCAGGTTGGGGTAGACTACCTTGAATCACACCTGCACATTACACCTATACTGATCTTGTTAACCCAATGTTGCTTTAAGCAACCAACAGTCCCCTTATAGTAACAAGACACTATCTGGGAGTACATATAGTTTGCAGTTATCAATTTCAGCCAGTTCTGATAGATCTCAGCCATAAAGACTAGAAAAGAATACAACATAGAGAATGGGTAGAAGGAAGGAGATCTGGTTTGCATATGGTTGCTTTTCCACCATATGGCTTTCCAATGGCTCGAAACCTTAATAAAACTTCAATTTCCAGTGCCCATGAACCAATGCCCTAAACAGCTATGATTGTGAGGATTACTGGTTCCCAATTTAAACAAAATAATGCTCACATAGCATGGGAGGGACTTGAGATATGTGCATCACTTCAACCAATTCTTGGCACATTCCTAACACCCTGAAAGCTATGCTGTGCCACCGGATTTTGGGACCCTCTTGAAAACTGACTCTGTTTATACCTAATAAAACTCCTAAATCACATCATCCTAATAAATATTAAGGACGGCTTCGGCAAAACTTGCATGATTCTCAGTCACACAGAGATGTTATTAGGAAGTTCAAGCATTGAGCCCAGCTCTCCTAGAAATGGTCACCATTTTCCACAAAAGAAAATACACTGGATTTTCTGTTTGGAAACAGATTGCTCAACTCATCTGCTAGCAATGAAACTGCTGGAAACAGGAATGTTACATTACAGGGCAATCTCGGGGAGAGTCTATGAAGTGATTTTGTAGTGGAATGGATGTATATTCATTAAATATGGCAAATACACAGGCCCTGTTTCTCCACAGTTTCATTCTGTGCTTGTCATCCATAAATGCCCCTAATAGAGCAACATAGGCTATGTTGTGCAGATGACAAATGTTAAACTAAGCAGCTGCTAAAACATTACTCAGTGTTGCAGCATAACTTCTTTGTTTTCTCTGCCCAACTCCTTTTGGAAGTGCAGAAATAAACGTATAGGGAGTAGCTACCTGGTTGTATTTTCAGAGCATATGAAATGATTCATAGATTTCTACTGCCCTTTGGCTCCCCAACACCACAATTGCTACTCCTGAAAAGCCAGGGTGACCAGATGTCTTCACTATAAAAGGAGGACAAGGCACTATAAAACGTAGAACATTCAAGAAAAATTGAGGATATTATGCCATAAAAGCTAAAAACCCTCACAGAATGCATGCTTCTTAGTCCTGCCCAAAATGGAGGACATTTGGGAATTCCTCCTGTAGAGAATTCCTCCTGTACATCTAGTCCCCATGAGAAAGTCCCCATCTAGCCACCATGAGAAAGTTGAAAGGTAAAGCCCATTTAGTGGAAAGCATGATCTTTCGCAGATCTGGGGAAAGTCAGGCATCTTTCTGCAAGCACTGGCTTCACTCTTATCGTAATGAGGCAAAACCTGATTTCAATACCTTGATGCTTGTCTCTTTGGAGAGCCCTGTTTCATACTGAGGGCACACATGTATGGCGAAGGAACCCGATGACTTGCCCTGGTTTGCTACATGTCTTGGCTCAGGTGTTTCCCGGAAGGTGTGAGTCCATTCCACCGAGCGTGTCCGAAAGACTGGCTCAGAGTTTTCGGCAGACCAGCTGTGCTTGGGACTGAGAGCTGAGCCTGTCCCAAATCTCAGAGGGCTGCAATGGCCTGCAGTCCTGGTTTCTGTCGGGGAGCTGTCAACTGAGCCAGGGCAAGACTTTCTGGCCCCGTGGCAGAGGGGTTTAGGGAAATCTAGGCTGCTGGTGCGAACGCAGTAGGCCTGCCTCTTCTCTGTGATGCGCAGCAACTCAATTTGCCGGCTAGGCAGGACAAAGTCGCTATCATAGAGCTCTGAGGGAGGTTGGTGCTCCTCTGGAGGAACTGGGGGTGTCTTCAGTTCATGGCTCTGTAGGACATCGGGGGCACTGTCCCTCAAAGGGCGAAAGTTTCTTCTACCGCAGCCTTCAGGACCAGAAGAAGAGTAAACAAGGTCAAGCTCTCTGGGGCTCTGGGCTCTGCTGGAGTCATAGTCACTGTCTGTAGCTAAGAATACTTCTGAGGAGCCCTCCTCATCAGAGTTTCCATGTGAATCTGCAAGAAGAAGAGAAGAAATTTACTACTACATTGTTAGAGTTTCAGCATCACTGTCGTTTTAAGCATCTCTCAACACCTTAACTTTAAAAAAATCCAGTTTGTCCAGAAATGTACACAAAGCAGAAGTCTAGCCATAGAAGTTAGGAAACCTGCAGCATGCCCTATTTTCCTTCGGCATATATCACACGAGTGACTTATCCTTGTGATGCAAGCCTTTGAGGACACCTGAATCTTCAGAGGCCTTTCTCTACCAGATTCCTAACATGATCGAGTCACCAAAGATACACCTCTTAATTGGCTCTCCTAGGGTGTATCCACATTGCAGAATGAATGCAGTTTGATACCACTTTAACTGCCACAACTCTATCTTACAGTATCCTGGGATTTGTAATTTGGTGAGGCACCAGAGCTTTCTGACAGAGCAAGGTGAATAGCTCACAAAACTACAGATCTCGGGATTTTGAGGGATAGTCATGACAGCTAAAGAGGAATCAAACAGATTTAATTCTGCAGTGTGAATATACTTCTGAACCCCTTGTGAAGAAAACTCCCTGCATAAGAAAATGCACTGCCAGTAAACATATTAGCACTGATCAGTGTCCATCACATTGCGGACGCAATCTGCTCTTTTGTTCAAAACATCTATAGTGAGATTGCCAAAGTGTACCCGCATCACCTACTTTCACTGTTCAGGAAGAAAAATCCTCCTTTGAACTTAGGTGTTTACAAGTTTGCTGTTAGTCTAAACAGTCAGTTCATACTGCACCATCATATTTGGAGCACAGCTGCCTCCTCAATTAGCTTTGTCCATCCTCTTAACCTTTCCCCTTGTTGATCCTTCCAGATCTCTATCTATTATATTTTGGACTTAGTTTAGTCAGGGATCTAGACAAGAAAAGGAACTTCATCCTCCGGGTTCCAAATCTATATCCAAGGAAGCCCAGTAAAGTTTTGTTTGCCCTCAGATCTTCATGTAGGTTTTTGAAAAACTATGTAAAGAGATGTGGTACTAAAGATAATTTTCTTAATTTCCTAATTCTCCAAAGTCCATTCTTGTTCACCTTTTACTCTGCATATACCTACATCTTTATGTATTTAATTCTCTCTGCTTTGGTTTCCTTCCAAACTCAGTGTCAGGCTGTTAACCACATTGCTTCTAGCAAAGCATCATATATACACTCGTCCCTCCCCATTCGTGGATTTGGAGTCTGCAGTCTCGGTCCTTTGCGGACAGCAAGCGGGGAGGGACAAAATGGCATGTGCGAGTGTGCGCTGCCATTGAAATCAATAGGGCTTAGATATTTGCGATTTTCCCAATTCGTAGGGGGTGGTGGTGGTCCGGAACAGATCCCCTGTGAATCAGGAGGGACAACTGTACTCTGAACTTGTCCTCTATATCCTGCTTGATCTGGCCATTTCTTAAAATAAATCACCTTGACTTTTGATTAAAATTCTTTGACATGTATTGCTCAAATATACATGCAGGATTAAACACACAGGTACATGTGATAACATTATTGGAAATAGATTTTGGAAGGAGATGGGACTACTGACATGGGAGATGTGGTAATCTATTCAAGCAAAGGTCCACAAGTGAAAATGAAGAAAACCCACAAAGTTCTAGTTGGCCAAATTCATGTATACTCCTTACAGCTAATTTTGAAAGAACCAAGAGGAATGCAACATTATCCAGTAATGAGTAGCTCCAGACATCAATGTGTATTAAAGATATCTTATCCTGCCCATAGTAAAAACCTACTCCAGTACCTGCCCAGCTCTTTTCATTGTCCTTTCTCAACTATATTTGCTTGCTGCATACTTATCTCACCCTGTCCTGCAACAGACTGCAAATATCTTACTTATTTTTCTGGGGGGAAATATGTGCGTGCCCGCACACACCGAGTTGCGTATAAGGGAGGCTGATAGTCTATATATTATTACTAACACAAGTATCTGGCAAGACGTAATTGAGATAATTTTTAAGATTAAAAAGTACTAAATTCCAACAGCTTCTAAAAGTTATGCTATCAGGATATCTGAAAGACCTCATTAAGGGTAATGATAGAACTCTTATTAAAATGTGGGTAATGGCAAAGATAATTTGATTTAGACAATGGGAGTGGTGGCGGCATGTACTGTTTTGCTTACAATCATGGGGGGAATGGGATTTTGCTTTGTTGGAAAAATATATATAAAAACAATGAACATACATCTAAGGGAAGCTATAGCAAATTTAAATTTAAAAACGCTTCCAGTTCTTGTAATATAAACTATATTTACTACTAGCTATGTAAGGATTTTCTAGTTGATTAGTCAGTAGTAGCCACACATGGAGGAACGGACACAGGATCCGCACTCAGAATCCACATTCAACCTTTGTGGGACAGTGCTGCTTATATATTTAGCTTTTTGTTGTCTTTCCAACAGCATGTGTGCCGGATTTGCATAGTCAAAGGTCTGCAGACTAGCTGCAGAGCTCTGACCTCCTAAACTGGTTAGGGCCCAGGGGTCTCCCAAACACCTACCTTTTGCAGCTTGTATTCATCTCTTTGTAGGAGTATCTGCAGCCCTCACAGACATATGTGCAATGAATGGTATGTAATGGAGCTGGTACTTGTTTAATAGTGGGTTGTAATGAGACAGTCTGGCTGCACCGTCACTGTACATCTGATACTCCCTCAAGGCCAATTCACACATTACACTTGTGTACACAAAACTGTCAAAAAGGTGGACATTGGGGAAAAAAAGTAATGTGTGAATAGACAATTGCTTGTTTTGAAAACATAAACCAAAGAGCTAGAGTTGGCTTACAGCTTCCTGTTTGAGTTGCAAACGCAGGTTTGCTGCCATGCGACTACATGAAAAGTCTCCAGTGTGTAAAATGCTGGAAGAGTGAATGCTTGTGTGCTGTTGCCAAATTCAGCAGGGAGAAGAGGAGATAGGAACAGAGGAAGCTGCTTGATATCAAGTCAGAGCATTGGTCCATTGATCTCAGTATCATTTATGCTAACTCACAGCAGCTCTCCGGGGCTTGCAAAAGGAGTTATTCCTAGCTTTAGCGGAGATGATAGGAACCGAACTTAAAAGACAAAGCATGCACTGTACCACTGAGGTGCAGTTTCTTTCTCCAGATCAGGTGGGGGAGAAACAGAAGCAACAGAGAGAGAAGGCAAAAGCAGGGAGGTTAATGGAGATGGGATTCAGAATAGAGAAAACAAAGAATACAATGGACATAAAATGCCAAGAAAATGCTGTTGATGCAGTAGTGCAGTTGAGAAATTAATTAAAATATAGATGTGATTTTTGGCAAGGTTTGAGTTGTGAATCCCAGCTCGCAACAAATCAGTGCTATTGGCGTTCTGTCCTAGTGTGTTAGAGTTTCTTGAAAATGTGCCTCTTTAAATGTTGTTGTGAGTTTTCCTTCTTTTGCAAGAAAAAAAATCCCGAATGTTTTAACACTATGGGAAGAAATACCGATGCCTTTTTTCTACATCTGTTGGGAAGTGGGAAAATCGAGAATTTCCATCCCTAGTCTGATCAAAGTAAAGAACCAGAGCAAGGTAAATTAACATCTGGAAAATTAAAAGGAGTGAGAGGACAGCACAAGATCTCAATTGAAGGAGATGAGGATGTGCAAAGCTACTTGTTAAATTTCCAAAAGGAATTTCAGAGAGATTTTAAAAGGGTCTTGAAACCCATTCAGCAGAAGCTTGGTGTTGATGAAACTGAATGAGATTGAAAAGATCATTAATGAGGCACTGGAATTCAGTCTAAAATAAGGACCAGCACAGGATGAAATAAAAACAAAATAAACTGCAAAGATTAAAAGACTAAGTGGAGGACCCAGAGAGCTGCAATACTCTAATCCAGTGGTCCCCAAATTTTTTGGGCTACCACAGCCTTTCCTCTTGGGCAACAACTCTAGTGTCTCCCAATGCCTATTTCTTGATATTAGATCTACGGTTCTACTGCAAATTCAAAACAAACAATCTTGGTTGCTGCACCCTTTGCAAAAACGCATGTTTGCTGTGCCAGCTTTGTGGCAAAGGTCAGAGCATGCCAGAAACTTCTTGGTTGCTGTTCAGCTGGTTGCTTGGTTGCTGCTCCCTTTGCACCTGGTCACCATTGGAACAGCAATTGAGCAGCTGACTGAGGAGTGGCCAAAGCCTCTCTTATGGCAAAGGCCAGTGCGTGCAAGAGGCCTTTCAGTCGCCACTCAGTTGCTGATCTAAAGATGACCTGATGCAAAGGGAGAAGCTTCTTCATGGTGGGGAAGGACTCTCAATTCTTCTTCATTGGGGCAGAGAGGGGCACAGCCGGTGCGTATGCAAGGGGTTTACATGCTCTGGTCTGAAGATTGGTGTGGATGGGGAAAGGGAGATAACTACAGGAGGTGTTCCAAGGTGAAGGGCTCTTCCCAAGAGTCAACTCCAGATACGTCTCTTCCCCAGAGACATATCTTCCTCATACAGCTTCAATCCCACTCTTACACACCAACACTGTTTCTTCTGCTACCCTCTTGGTGAAAGAAAGCAGGAGCAGCAGCACATTTCCAACCTGCCAGCCAAGTCCTGGGAAAGCTCACAAAACTCAAGCAAGGTCCCAAATTTGAAAGCTCATCTTTCCCACCACTTCTCCTCTACTACCACATGCTCTGCCTCCTCACCAACTCCCAAATGGCACTGCTCTGAGCCAAAGAAACGATGTCCTGCAGCCAAGCCTTACAAGAGTTTCCTGCCACAACAAGTGAAAGACACTGCTAAGGGCAGGTGAAGAGTGGGAGATCTTGAAAAGACGTTTTACGGAACCCTTATCACCATGGTCGACACTGGTTCCCCTTGTCCTTCTTGAGTATGAATACTTTGACTTTTCCTTCACCACCCCCAGGGTCTTTCCATATCCTCCACTTTGGGAATTACTGGTCTAACCTATGCTTTTATGATTTCCTTGAAGGAGAGAACATGGGTGAGTAGCTTGCTTTGTTTATAAGCTGGGTTTGTGATAAAGCCCCAAACTAGACACAATTCCAAATGATACAGAGAGAATCTACTGATTATTGCCCAAATCTGAAACTATTAACCAGTGGTTATAGTTAAATTTGTCACATTTGCAACTCCCCCTGCAATATACAAAACTTCCAGCTCTATTAAACAGTTTGCCAAGGCCACAAGGCTGAAATCTTTCAGGATGTTACCAGTGTACAGTATTAGAGAAACGCACCTATGCTGAAACTCTTTAGGATGCTGGGCTGAAGTACACCCAGGTCTTTCCATTTAAATTTTTAATCTGACATGGAAACAATGTTTTAGTTCATCCTCTACTGCAATGCTAATTTAAGTCTCTAATAAAATAAATGTAAAGATTCCTGAGAAACTTGTAAACGATGACCAGCAGTGAGAAAAAAAAAATGGAGCACAAGGCAATAAAGAAGGCAGAAAATGCTACAAGATGAGGGAAAATGCAAAATATACTATGACTACAGATTGAGGGTGTATCTGAATAGCTACTGTCTCTGACACTAAAAGGTGCTTAGTTGCTTTGATAATTATAGGCAGTACACAGGCAATCATATTAGTATACTTTATGTTTGTAAGTTACATGGTTGAGTAGTAGTTTGGATTTTCCCTCTTTTGGAAGGGAGTGAAAGCATTGCGAGAGGCAACAGGGGTACAAGGATAAAAATAAGCTCTTGACTTCTTACAAAATTCTGCACTTTAAGTCATGGAGTAGTTGGGACCAACTGGACAGGGATGGAGAGCATGGGGAGGAAGGACAGTTGGCAAAGATCATGTATTCATTCTATCAAAATTGATAACTGCATATTATAAATCTAGTGTTTATGACATACCTTAGAAACAGCAAATGTCAGATCTGAATAGTTTGATTTTTTTTTTTATCCAGTGTCAATGTCCCCCGCTAGGAGTATAGGATTTTGAATGCTATTAAGAAACTGAGCATAGGCTTACTCTTTTAGCACAAAATGCATCTCAGAATAAATGTAAATTAAGTTCTGGCATATCCCCTTTTAAGAGATCAATATGGTACTGAGGGAATGTCAAAAACTAAAGGATTTGCAATTTGGTGTAAAAAAGCAGCACCACTTTGAAGTGCTGAATTGTTTATGCAACTCTGAGGGAAGGTTCATATTTTATGGGGTAAATTGGGATTGTACTGTGCCCCATATGTAGCAAGGAAAGTTAATGGAACAGGTACTTATTAGTCTTAATAGTTTTGCAGAAGGAGCAGTATTAAATGGAAGTGATTCTACCTTTGTGTTACAAAATTAGATAGAACATCCAGACAAAGAAAGAAAAGATCACCCAGTTGTCAGATAACTAAGGAGCTTATTGATCGGGGACATACCTTAGAAACAAATTCTATAAAGGCCCTTTAGCTTTGGAGATATACCCACCCCATATCACATTTATAGGAACATGGTCTGATATGATTATGAGTACAAAATAAATATTTTGAATTTGAGGCTTAATGGTTTATGAAATTAGGAAATTATCAGTTCTTCCATATGACATGTATTTTTAGGAATAATAAAGTCCCCATTGCAGAAGTGTAAGTATCTCCAACTATCAACCAGTATTTTTCTTAACATGTCGGATGTTATCAGACATAATTTGCTGCTGATTCTGCTGCGATGCCACCGGCCGAATACAGCCCAGGTCCAAGGACCACTCAGCCGCCCAATTTCCCAAGTTGGAAAACTTTAGTTTCTGGAAAAATGTCGGCTGAGCGCAGCTTCAAGCAAGGCTGCATTCGGCTGGTGGCATTGCAGCAGAATCGGTGGTGATTATCAGACCTAATTCGCCGGCCGTTATCAGACCTAATTCGCCACCTATTCTGCTGTAATGCCACCAGCCGAATGCAGCCCTGCTTGAAGCTGCGCTCAGCCGACACTTTTTCAAAAACTAAAGTTTTCCAACTTGGGAAATTGGGCGGCTGAGTGGTCCTTGGACCCGGGCTGTATTCGGCCGGTGGCATCGCAGCAGAATCAGCAGCAAATTATGTCTGATAGCATCCGACATGTTAAGAAAAATACTGGTTGATAGTTGGAGATACTTACACTCCTGCAATGGGGACTTTATTATTCCTAAAAATGCATATCATATGGAAGAACTGATAATTTCCTAATTTCATAAACCATTAAGCCTCAAATTCAAAATATTTATTTTGTACTCATAATCATATCAGACCATGTTCCTATAAATGTGATATGGGGTGGGTATATCTCCAAAGCTAAAGGGCCTTTATAGTGACTTAATGCTGCTTAGCTTATGAATATCAGGGCAAAAATAAAAGAAAATATTAAGGATCTTTACAAACTCAACAGCCGTGAATGTTGCCTACACTCTTCCTGGACTCTTTAAAAGCTATCCTGCATCCGCATTTTATTTAAAAAAGGATCATGGGTAACTGAGAACAGAGAAAAAGTGAGATCAGACTTGGTTATCAATACTGACAAATTAATGAATGAACATAAAAGAACAGGAAGTTAAAGAGTACGGGATTAATTATCTCCAAATAGAAATGAATTAAGAGGCATTTGGCACAGGCAATGCACATCCATCTATGATATGTTTTAAAAGAACAGATTATGAATTTGGAAACAAAAATTCTAAACTGTTGTCTGTTGCAGTAAAAAAGAAGCAGAACATGGTTAACATGATTAAATCTAGAAGTGGAGATTTAATAGCATCAGTAAGTGGTATAAATGATGTCTTTAAAACTCTTACTTAGACTTATATACATTGGAAATGTGAGAGGTCATTGACTTTGAGAGATTTTTAAATTCACTGCCAATAAATTCATCACAGGGGATTTTCTTAATACACTAGTTATGGATGCAGAGATAGTATCAATTATAAAAACATGGCATCTGGATATGATGAGTTGAAGGCTAATTCTAATTTTTGTTACTGAAGGATGAATGGACTATTAGTAGTATCTTAAGTACAGTAAAGTGCCAGATTCCTAGAAATTGGTAAGAACTACAGCTATTCGCAAACCAAGATGATGTTACTCAAATGGCCTTTGCAGACTGATAGATATAGTGCAAATTGAATCCACTTTAACTGCCCTGGCTCAGTGCTAGGGAATCATGGGAATTGTATTTTTTTCTGAGACATTGAACCTTCTCTGTCAGAGAGCTCTGGTGCCACAATAAACTACAACTCCCATGATTCCCTAGCACTGAGTCAGGGCAGTTAAAGTGGAGTCAATTTGCACTATTTCTGGCAGTCTGCAAAGGTACAAAGTGTTGAATAGAGACCAATAACACTGTTAAATTAGGTTCAGAAAATATTTACAGCAATTCTTGCACACAGACTACATTCCATTATAATGTTGCATACTGACCCAAATGCATGAGTATTTATTCCTCACAGGAATTTATCATATGCAGAACAGAATTGTTAGCATGTGCCTTCAAGTCAACTCTAATTTGTGGCCATCTTATCATAGGGTTTTCATAATAACATTTAGTTAGAAGAGGTTTGCTGTTACCGTCCTTTAAGTATGATAGAGAGTAGTCTAATGTGTGCTGCATAAATAATGCTTTAACTGCTATGGTTCAATGAAATGGATTTCTGGGATTTGTAGTTTTGTGAGATATCCAGCCTTCTCTGTCAGATAGTTCTGGAGCCACAACAAAAGAAAAAAAAAACCAGGATTCCATAGGATGAACCCATGACAGTTAAAGTGGTGTCAAACTGCATTAATTCTGCAGTGCAGATTAGACCTAGAGGGTTTCCACAACTGATTGGGGGGATTCAAATCCTTCTCTTTTGAAATTCTAGTTAATACTCAAATTAATATACCATGTTGGTATAGGCCTCTACAACATGCAGGGAGTACTCAGTATCTCATAGTCAGCAAGAATAAGGTGGCAAGAAGCAACAATATTTTTACTAGTCATCCTGAAAGCATTTGATGGCTTGGAACTGGCAAACATTTGCCATTGCTGAGTAGGATGATTGAGGATGAAAAATCTGTATTGTCCATCAAAAGACTCTATGGACGTTATCACACGGGGAGTTGCGAGGAGAAAGTGGAAATAAATGGGCACGAGCAGAAGTCTTTAATTTACGGGATTTGTCCTGTTCTGCCTCGTCTGATAACTAAATTCGAATTTAAAAGGGGGTTAATTCGAATGAAAACCTGATCTTTTCATTTTCGGGATTTTTGAGGATTTGAAAAGATCAGGTTTTTGTTCGAATTAACCCCCTTTTAAATTCGAATTTAGTTATCAGATGAGGTGGAACGGGACAAATCCTGTAAATTAAAGTCTTCCGCTCATCCCGTTTATTTCCACTTTCTCCCCGCAACTCCCCGTGTGATAACGTCCTATGAAGGGTCGGTTTGAGTGTTGGACTACAATTCTGGAGATGAAGGTTCGATTACCTGTTCGGCCATAAAACACATTGGTTGATTTTGAGCAAATCACACGCTTTCAGCCTCAGGGGAAGGCAATGACAATCCTCCTCTGAACAAATCTTGCCAAGAAAATCCCATGGTAGGTTTCCCATAGAGTTGCCATAAGTTGAAAAAGATTTGAAGGTAAACAACAACAACAACAACAACAACAACAACTGGGATACTAGGCAGAAGTGTCTGTCATTGCCCTTCCTATTTGGGACGGCAGTAGACACAGGTGGAGAGCACCAGTACATCTAAGGCATAACTTGAAAGGGGCAAACTCACAAGCAAAATATATATGAAAATTTTAGTTAACAGAATACAGTCCTTACGTATTACATATTATGTCAAAACACAGAGTTAAAAATTGTCTATGAAAAGTGCAAATTAATGTGCATAAATGTCCCACTTTATAAGCAGCCAACTGAATTCAGCTTTATGCTGTTGGATAGTAAAACATTTAGCTGTAATATTGACAGAAACCCTGAAAAATTAATGAATTGTAATTATAAGCCAGTTATTTCATACAGGAAGGGAAAACACAAAGAATGATCACATCTAACAATCTGATCCTAGAAAGATTAGCAATTATAATGAGACATGTTTTAATATTTGTTGTTGCATATTGTATTGTTAAAACGTCTTAGCCAAAAAATAATACGATGGGGAAAATGGAAGGGAAAAAAATGAAGCTTGAGATTTGTTAAAATATGGTCTTGCTGCTGGGTAAGGAGTATCTGACAATCTCAGATTTTTAGAAACATAACTTTCCAGTTAGCACAGTAAGCCAAACATATAAGAGCAGGTAACCAAATGTACTGAATCCATGTGGAAGGGGAAGGAGGTAATAGCTCAACAGACTTTGCAATATTTTCCCCAAATACGTGATCAGAACCAAGTAAAGTATGTAATCCATACAGGGCAGAAATGCTCAAGGTATGGTTTTCATATATCAAAATATTTGCACTGCCTGTTTCTCCCATTTGTCTATTTTTGGAACATCCGGAGTTTTAAAATTAAGACAAGTTTGCTCAGTTCACATGTTGGAGTGGGTGGCTATATGGAATCGGAGATCTTATTTCTGAGAGAAACTTGAAACAGGAGAGCAGTTACAAACAAGGCTGGGGGATGGAAGAGCTCATGGTTGCAGATGTTGCAAGGAACCTCATTTGCATCCATCTGCACAAAACTCTAGCCCACTCCGCATAGCACTACCCGTATTTGAGACACAAGGCATGGCAGAAATGAACAAAGCCAATTGATTAGTAGAAGAAATATATAAGACAATAATGGAACCATGCTCAGGTAGACAAATAAGGTTGAAATTAATATGGGATTCAGAATTAGCAACATGTATGGATGTGAGAGCTGGACAGTTAAGAAAGTTGATAGGAAGAAAACCAATGCATTTGAGAGAATGTAATGCTGGAGAAGAGTGCTGAGGATCCCATGGACCGCCAAAAGGACAAACAAATGGGTCCTAGAGCAGATCAAGCCAGAAATATCCCTGGAAGCCAAGATGACCAAACTGAGGCTGTCGTACTTTGGACACATCAAGGAGGACTCTTTGGAAAAAAACAATAATGCTAGGAAAGGTGAAGGGAAGTAAGAAGAGAGGAAGGCCACATGCATGATGGATGGACTCTATTTAGGAAATAATGAGTATGAGGTTGCAGGAATTAGAGTAATGAAGGACAGAGGGTCTTCTTGGAGGTGTCTCATCCATAGGGTCGCCATGAGTCGATTGACTCGAGGGCAGTTAACAACAACAAAAGTTTCAAAAGAACATTGGAATAAGATTTAATTTTCCCTATCCCTTACAATCACTGTCAGAAATGTGTGCTTAAGGTAGTTCATATATCCAACTAAATTACATAGAATTAACAGAGATATTTAAAGAAAACTGCTGGAGAGTGTGGGAGTGTAGGTTTACCAAATCATGTATGGTTACAATGTCCCAATTAGAAAGCCCTTTGGAAAGAAATAATAGAATAGTTGAATGTTATGTCCAACCATACTATTCAGCTGAGAGATACACTATTGCTCAGTTCAGTTCATCTTTATTACAGTCATAGACCAGCACCTACACTATTAAGAGCCCTGGTGGTGCAGTGGTTAAATGCCTGGTACTGCAGCCACTCACTCATAGACCACAAGGTTGCGGGTTCAATACTAGCCAGGGCTCAGACTTGACTCAGGCCTGCATCCTTCTGAGGTCGCTAAAATGAGTACCCAGCTGTTGGGGGGCAATGAGCTTACAGTTGTAAACCGCTTAGACACCCCATAGCGTGATATGAAGCAGTATATAAATGAAGCTGCTTTGCTTTGCTTACTCTTCCACTGGAGACTAGTAATAGTGTATCTCTCAGGTGAATAGTATGGTTGGACATAACATTCAACTGTTCTATTACACTCGTTCCTCCACATTTGCAGCTTTGACTTTTGCGGCTTTGATTATTCACAAAATTTATTAATGTGTTCTCTCTAGGAATCTCTAGGTCCTCCAGGGCAACTCTATGGTCCATTTAAACCAAAAGTTGCACTGAAGGACCTAGAGATTCCTAGAGAGAACACTTCACTAGGCATTTGTAGCTCCTCCCACGCAATTCTATGGTCAATGTCTGGCAGATAATGACCAAAGAGTTGTACTAGAGGATCTAGAGATTCCTAGAGAAGTGTTCTCTCGGGAAAAACAGTGTTTTTGTTATTTTGTGGTTTTTACACATTCACAGGGGTCCTGTGCCCCTAACCCCAGCGAATGTGGAGGGACGAGTGTATTTCCTTCCAAAGGGCTTTTTCATTGAGACATTGGGACCATACATGATTTGGTGAACCTGCACTCCCACAATCTCTCTCCATCTTTGATGGAGACTATTATACTTATTCTTATTTCTATCCCACTTTTCACCCGGATTGGGACTCAAAGCGGCTTACAATGATGTAAACAATGGGAAACTTTTACATTAAAGTCTTTGTATTATTGGGAACTACCTCGGTGAATATTGCAAGTTTAGATAACATTTTATGGCCTTTCATTGACTTGATAGGATTTGGACTACTGCTTCATCTGGAGGGGGGGGGGGGGAAGCCTTCCTGTTTACGTCTGACCAGGAGAAAAATAAAGGAAGATGCTTTTGCAGGGATCTGGTAAGCATTTCTCTTATGTGTCATGGATCTGCATGGAGCCACTCAAGAATTAACAAGAATTTTGGGGCAGTACCTTTTGACATAGTAATTCACAGTTGAAAAAAAGAGATATTTCCAGAACTGATATAAACATGCTTGGATTTATGTGATATGTAAGACTGTGATAGCCAATCATATTAATTTAATGAACTGTGAGGGAAGAGAATGATTTTCATGTTTGTAAAAAATCCTAAAATCTGGGGGAGAGGGATAATTTAAAAAAAAAAGCAAAACCTCTCACCGGAGTTGAGCTTGCGACTGGTTTCCGGAGATGGGGTAGGTGAAGGAAGGAAGTCCAAGTGGGATGAGGTTGACTCTGTTTTCTCCTTCAGTACAGTGCTAGACTCTTCAATGAACCACACAAGTGAGACGCCACAAGATGGCTGCTTATACCGGGCATGCTGCAGTGCATCCATCATCCAACGCATTTCTCTCCAAATCTCCTCCATTTGCTGTCCCAAAGTAAAGATATATAATCATCAACTTAATCATCATCATCATCATCATCATCATCATCATCATCATCATCATCTATATCCTGCCTTTCCTTCAACAAAGGGACTCAAGGTGGCTAACAACATATTTAAAATCAATACAGATTAAAATTGTTCCACATCTTCAATAAAAGTACAAATATAAATATTTGTAAAAAATAAAAACAGTTAAAATAATTAAATTAATTAAAAAGACAACATACAATCCTTAAAAACAGCACTGCAGTGCATTAAAAGCCCACCCCAGTCAGTTTCCAAAAGAATGATAGCATGAAATTGTCTTAACTCTTTACTGATGGAGGGAGAGCAAGGATGAGGCCCTCCTGGTCTCTTTAGGGAGGGAGACCAGGAGGGCCTTCCAAAGACTGGGAGCAGCTACAGAGAAAGCCCTCTCCCTTGATCCCACCAAACAAACCTGGGAAGGTGGAAGGCAAAAAGAAGGACCTCCCCAATGGGCTCATAAAGGGTGAGATGATCCTTCAAATAGCCTGGACCCAAGCCATACAGGGCTTTATAGGTTACCACGAGCACAGTGAATTGTGCCTAGAAATGGACTGCACATAATGGATAATTCTGTGCTTCTTGTTGCCAGCCCCAGTTAGCAATCTGGCTGCAGCTCTTTGGACCAACTGAAGTTTCTGAGCACTTTTCAAAGGCACCCCCACATAGAGTGCATTACAGTAATCCAAATGGGATAAAACCAAGGCATGTCTTATCATGACCAGATCTGACTTCTCAAGGAATGTGTACAGTTGGCACACTAGCTTTAAATGTGCAAATGCATTCCTGGTCACTGCTGAAATTGCAAACCTGCATTTTCAGGGGGAGTGCAACTTCATCCAATACAGGCTGAATCCTTATTCCCTGCCTTTCAACTGATCAGGAGCATCTCTGTCTTGTCTGGATTAAGCTTCAATTTGTTTGCCCTCATCCTGTTTGTTATAGCTTCCAGGCACTGGTTTTTATCACAGAAACAGCTTCACTAGAATTAGGTGGAAAGGAATAATAGAACTGGGTAGCATTAGCATACCGGTGACACTGAACAACCTCTCCCAGCAGTTTTGTGTATATGTGAAATAGCAAAAGGAGCAAAACAGAACCCTGAGGGACTCCATAGGCCAATGGCCCAAGGTATCAATTAAACCCCTCCAGCAGCCCTCCCCATCCCAAAGTGCCCTTTCAGTAAAAAATGGAGCCACTGTAGAACAGTACCTCCATTCCCCAACTCAATGAGGCAACCCAAAAGGATACCATGGTCAATGGTATCAAAATCCACTGAAGGGTCCAGCAGAACCAACAGAAGACCATTTTCCAGTGTGGGTCATCCACCAAGGTGACCAAAGCCCAAGGCCAGTTTCTCTTTTGCCTTCATAAAAAAAGGTATTTTTTTTTGGGGGGGTGGGTTGCTACAAGACAAGACAGGTTAGCTTTGGGCCCAGCCATCCACAGTGATTTTGTGGCATAGGAGAATGTTACGCCGTTACGAAGATGGATCAGATAAGATTAGCCAAAGGAAATCAGCATCACTTAGATTCCTCAAGAAGAGCTGTGTTACAGGAGGTGTGATGCAGAATGGAACTGTAGAGAAAACTGTGGAGCTAAAGGGAGAGGGACAAAAAGCTTATGGTGGGATCACCAAGGCATAACTGTGCAGAAAGAAAACAAACATCAAGCATACAGGCCATTTAATGAATATCGTTTGTAACATACCTGCATATAGTCCTGAATTTGCTGATGCCTCTGCTTGGCAGTAGTTAGTTCTGAGTCAGAGAAGGCTTCCCTGAGGTTTTGTTGAGAAAGAAGCGACTCTAGCTCCAAAAGTGCAGACACTTGACAATACTGACTAATAAACTCTTGGTCATAAGTGAAAAAATGAACTGAAATAAAAGGAAAGGAGGAGATCAAATGTCACACCTGGAGCATCACAGAAGTGCCAACAGAACTAAAGCACTAGAACAGCCTGTGCTACATTTGACCAACAAATAGACAATGATTGTATGATGGGTAGGCTACTTTTTGTTTCAAGTGGCAAGCAAAGTATTTATTGCTAATGGCATAGCTTCACTAATCTGAAGTCCCATATACTTACCAACATGGCATGTTTCCTAATGTCTGTGATATATTTTGTCAGAATTTGAACACTGAGATTCCTTATTGCCTACTTCAAAACTAACAAATGTCAAGCTAATCTAATCTAAAATATCTGGTTGCAAGCCATATCCTACTGAGTACATGTGGTCCTCTGTATCCACAGATTCTCCATCCACAGATTCAACCATCCATGGCTTGGAAATATTTTTTAAAAAATCCCAAAAGCAAACGTTGATTTTGCTATTTTTCAGTGGGCCCTTGGTATCCGCTGGGGTTTGGTCCCAGGATAACCCCACCATCCCTGTCCCTGTGGATACCAAAATCTGTGAATAGTTAAGTCCTATTATATACAATGATGTAGTGAAATGGTGTCCCCTATATAAAATGGCAAAATCAAGGTTTGCTTTTTTGATTTAAAAAAAAACCCCAAACTATTTACAAGCTGTAGATAGTTGAATCTGTAGATGCAGAATCCATGAATATTGAGGGCCAACAGTATAAGGGACACCATGTTACTACACTATTGTATATAATGGGATTTGAGCATCCACAGATTTTGGTATCCATTGGGGGGCAGGTCCTAGGATCCAAATCCAGCAGATATCAAGGGCCCACTGTACTGCCATACTGAATGAAAGATGATATGGGGAAATACCATGTTTATTTATGGAAACAGAGAATGCATGTAGGTCTAAAGCAGAAAAAGGAAACAAAAAGATAACATAGTGGAACCCAAAGATTATTTATTGTGTTCCTTTTGGCTTACTGCTTTACTGAATCCTATAAAACTGCAAAGGATGTTGTTAGGTAGAAAATGGAGTGGTGAAGTTGGGAAATATAGGTAAAAAAAGACCATAATTAATATAGTACAAAGTAAATGATGCCTGTGTTGCAAAGAAATACTAATTATGTTGCAGTTAGCAGAGTATTTTGGGGATACTCTGAATACACATGCTAATCTCATGGTTTGTAAGGGAATACTGACAGTTGTACAACCGTTACCTTACAACATGCATTTTGGATGCTTAGATGTTGTTTCCTTTCTAATTTTGCTCCTGGAAATATGAACTTGTCTCCTTTGCTTTCTTTTCCCTCAAGATGAGTTATGAAATTACAAGGTAAATTTATTGTGCCCCCTTTAAACACCAATGTTGGAGTGGGGAACATTGTTTTCTAATGTGGTGGGGAGCATTCCTTTAGTATGAAGTCATAGGCTTTCATGGCCGGCATCCATAGTTTTTTGTGGGTTTTTCGGGCTGTGTGGCCATGTTCTAGAAGAGTTTCTTTCTGACGTTTCGCCAGCATCTGTGGCTGGCATCTTCAGAGAAGACTGGAATGGAAGACCCATTCTCTTCCATTTCAGTCTTCTCTGAAGATGCCAGCCACAGATGCTGGCGAAACGTCAGAAAGAAACTCTTCTAGAACATGGCCACACAGCCCGAAAAACCACAAAAAACTATTCCTTTAGTAACTTGTCGGGGCCACATTCTGGGAATGGTTAGGAGCAAAGTCAACAGTTTGTTCACCCCTGTTTTAGTGGGTGATCTCTTTCATATCACAACTGTTTCCCCACTGGGCACAAGTGATGACAAGAGGCAGTCCCTTCTGGAGAAATGAGGATAACAGAACAAAATGCAGATCCTCCAAGATATTCCTGCATTCCAGTTCTTACCTAGCTCGAAGATCTGAAGGGGAAGCGTAAGAAACCCAGAGCGAGGTGTATATGGGTTATTCTGGCCAGGGGCAGTGCACACATCATCAGAAGGGGGCAGAAGTAGAAGAAAAGAGACCTGCCCTCTGAAGTCCAAAACTTCCTGACTGTACAGCCGGAAGTCTTTGGCCTAGAGAATCCAAAGAAGAGAAGGCGATGTTTTACTGCTGTGGTGAGAAAACTTAAGCAGCCTTAGCCCAACACTGCCTTTGTCCTAGCAGCTAGATGAACATGCATGACTTTTTCCCCAGGTAATCTGAGACTACTCTTGTCCCTCCACAATTGCAGCTTAGACTTTTGCGGATTTGATTATTCAAGGATTTTATTAATATGTTATCTCTAGGAATATCTAGGTCCTCCACCGCAATTCTATGGTCAACTGTAACCAAAAGTTGCACTGAAGGACCTAGAGATTCCTAGACAGAACACTCCACTAGGCATATGTAGCTCCTCCAGCACAATTCTATGGTCAATGTCAGATGGCAGATGTTGACCACGGAGTTGCACTGGAGGACCTAGAGATTCCTAGAGAGGTGTTCTCTCAGGTAAAAACATAGTGTTTTTGTTGTTTTTCTACATTCATGGGGATCCGTCTTAGGTTTCAAAATTTAGTTCACCCAAGAGATATTGGCTATCTTTAGACAATTTGGGGTCTGTCCAAATTATTGGGAAAAAGTGAGATCTCTCACAATAGAAAACCTAATTTATTACCAGCTGAGACTTCCTAGAAAAGCATTTTTCAATCTAATGGACCTCTCCAACCAGTAGGGAGGGCAGAGAGGATGGAGGAAGCAGGGTAAGCAAGAAACATTTAGATTTCACAACACTATAGTCAATCTTCAGTGTCTTTGCTCACTATTGGCTCTGCAGCCCTTGATGAATATGACTTCTTTTACTTATATACACAGTGTTTCAAAAGTCTTACTGTTCTGGAGAAAAGACTTTGTGGATCCAGCAGAAAGAAAAAGGAATGCCCTTTAATCAAAAGTAGACTACTACACATCCAATAAAGGGTGGGATTTTTGTTTTTTTGAGGCAAATGTAGCACAAATGTCCTTGACAGCCCCTAGGGAACATTTTCAGGGCATATTTTTGGAGTAATTTTTTGACGTCTGGGGAGCGTGGGGTCCACAAAAACAGCCCTGGGGTGCCATACTTTCCCCACCCTTGAGATTGAGCAGCCAAATATGAACATTTAATTCCCACCTAAATTGAAACTGCAGAAGTTAAGCCACATTATGTGGAAACTATTGTCTGTTTCCATCATTTTCTCTAACCTGTGTAAGATGGCTTGTGGAGACTGGGATGTTTGGGGGACATCCTTTGGACCTTTTCTATTTGCTATAAGAGGTTTTGTCAGTAGATTCTAGCAAAGCAGCAGAGAAAGTAAAGGGATTTTTACGTGTTTAGTAAACATGCGGTTGGGAGGAGAGAAAAGCAGGAGCAAATGTTATCACTGTCACTTCTGTTGCAATGTCAGACTTTCTTTCTAATGTGGAATAGGGGAATAATCCACTTCCCTACAGCTAGCATGGTATAGTGTTAAGAGTCTGTGAGGCCAAGATTTGAATCCCTTGTCAGCCATGGCAATGCACTGGTTGATCTTGGGCAAGACACTGTCTTAGCCTCAGAGGAAGGCAATGGCAAACCCCCTCTGAAAATATCTTGCCAGGAAAACCCTTCATCTTTAGCATTGCCATAAGTCAGAAGTGACTTGAATAAACTTGGCAACAACATTCACCATTTTCCTAATGTAGAATAAGAGCAAAATATTAAGAACTTTACCAAACATTCACCCAAAAGTAGCTCATCTCATGGGTTTCTATAGTTATAATATGCAGAACAAACCAGGGACATATTGCTATTACCCTATCTGTCTGTCTATCTACCTATCTATCTGTCTATCTATCTATATCTGGATATATCTGATCAGCTTTAGATCTTATCTGAAATGGAACCAAACCTTGCCTTCTGCACTGTTGTGAAGTTCTGTTTATGTCCGAACTGCAATTGTGGCTGTGAGCAGGATATTTACAAAAGCAAATTGTTTCAACATTGGGATTACTCTTGGTTATGCAATTCCTGCTCATAAAGAAGCCCCCAATCTGTGTTCTTCTTCATTTTTCATGATTTGACATAAAATTGTGAGAAAAACCAAATATGAAAGTGCAGATACACACTCCTTGCATGTGCTTACCAAACCTGCAGTGTTTCCCACCCCCCTCAACATCTGTAATAAAGCCCCACCTAGACTCTACCTCATGCAATGGGATGTTGACCAGTTGCATCAGTTCTTTGACTGCCGCCTGGAGTTCTTGAAGCAAGAGATTCTGGGTGGTCTCTAGGTCTTGCTCTGTAGGAATGGGCTCCTCCATGCTAGCCAGGTTCTGCAGCCACTCCCATTCCTCCCTTGAAAAGGAGACAAAGGGATGAATACACAGAGGACTTCTGTGTAGTAGTGAATGAAGGTTAAAGCAGAGGTGATTGTGTGTGCATAGGATTGACTGTGAACTGCTGCTGTATTTTCAGTTTTGAAGGATGCCCTTTCATGTAGGAAATATTGTAATATTTAAAGCAGCCCTCTGTGCTTGGATATCAGCAGGGCACTTGGTGTAGTGTGACTATTCATTCCTGACATGTAACCTGATCTTTATTTTCACTTAGGACTTAGAACATAGAAGCCCTTGTTTGGGCCCTGAGATATACGAATTCTCATATGAGATCCATGAAGATCCAGTACACTTTCCTGATGTGAGATGACAGATCAGTTCAGAGATCTGTAAATAGCACACAAGAGGAGCTTGCCCATAATAATTCCACAAGACATAGTTGGGTTACATCTCCTATATCACATTTTAGTACAGTCAAATGGTTTCAGTGCAGCACTCTATCTATCTATCTATCTATCTATCTATCTATCTATCATTTCCTAGTCCCATGACATGAGCAAAGTCACAGCAACCAAGACAATTCTGCCTAACCACTCGATCAACCTGTTAGCAAATATGCCTGTTCAGCTGAGTGTCTGCCTTGCCTATAGACGCTTGACTTCTTTTTACAATGTTTATTTGGCTGTAATCAGACTGGAAGGACATGTCTACATGGGCCAAATGAAGTGGTTTCCCTCTGTCCTCAGGGTGACCTGTCTTCACTATACTGGTCAAGGACCGAATAAATTGAATTGAATTGAATTGACCTGTCTTCACAATGCAGGACCAAATCCTCAATTCAAGTGAGGGCTGTCTATGCAATGTAAGGTCAGTTCTGCACCACCACCACCACCACCACATCCCTCTCTTAAAACAGCTTAAAATAACAAATCTTTTACTCCACATTTTGCAGGAAAATCTGAAGCACTCCATAGCAATGCTGGGCAGCTGTTTTCACATGCATCCCACTGTGTCGCCCACCACCACCACCACCGCTGGTGCAAGTTGCTTCTTCTGAGGTCACAACAAGGTGCCCAGCTATGTGATCCATGCTGGGCACTTCATTTCTGACCTCAGAAGGAGTGCGTAGTGCCAGCACTGTCAAAACCAGACAGCACACCGGGGAGTGTTGTCTAGCAGCCATCTATCATCATTATGGAGTGCAAAGGTAATAGGGGGAATCTGGGGCAGCTCTGGGGTCAGAATACTCCAGGAGTAGCCTGGCGCATTCTGGCCAGTGTAGATGAGTTCTCAGTCATGCTACTGTCTTGGCAGTTATAAAACAAGTAATGTAAAACAAAGTGGGAAAGATAAATTGCAGGTGTTCACCTTATTTTCTATAACAATCTACTGATGCAACAGGCCTGGTTTAAAATCTCTACCTGGAGATGTTTGGGTTGCTTCGTATCTTCACATGACACAGAATATTTGGTCGCTGTTCAGGCACCAACACTCGTATCTGATCAACAGCGCTGCAGAGCTTCAAGTAACCCAGGTACAGACCAGCAGGGAGGGCCTGACTGCTTTGTTGGTGATAAGCCAGCTTGTCCTAAGGGAGAAAGCATGTCCACAGAAATGTCATGTTTCTCTTACACCCCTGTAAATCTAGTTTTAGAAATACCATGAATTTCAACAAACTCAATAATAAAGCTAAAGCCACTAGAATCTGGAGTAAGATGGTCCAAACAACAAGAAACGAGGGAAGGCCTCCAAACAAGTAAGACACCCCCCAAAAATCCAAACAAATGATCAGCAAAATTGGAATTGTGCAATACTATAAAGAACAAAAATGCAATAAAATACAAGCTGATCATAACCTATGAGCAATACAGTGATAAAAGTTCAAAACGAAAACCTTATGGGGATGTGTTTGAACACAATACGAGACAAATAAAGGCTTTGCAATAGAGTGAAGCTTCAAGTTCAGTAAATAGTTCTTAATCTCTAGAATCACACTAATATCAAAGTCCATTAAAATCCATATAAGAGCTGGATGTGTACTAGCCCACTGCTCATAGGTTATTGTCTTTGTGTATTTTATTCATTATATATGATTTAATTTAGACTTTACGGATAATTTTTGGAGTTTCTTTCTTCCTCCCCCTTTTGGTTCTTTTGTAAGAGAGTCCACACCAGAAAGGGTTAAACACTGGTGGGATAAAAAAAAAAAGAAGCAGATCAAACTGATCACTGTTTTCACTGTGCAGCCTGCATTAAAATCTCAGCTTAGCTATTTTGTCTGCAGCACTAGGTTCCAACCAGGACCAAAACCCCCAGGAGACAGACTGGCACGGGCAGGAGGCACCGGAAATCTTACAAAGGAGACTGTTGTTGTCAGATATCCAGACTGGTGCTGCAATCTCCAGGAACAGAGACAGCGTTGAACTGGCCCTTTAGTGGTTTGGCCTTTGCTAATCCTGGCAATGGCTTTGAATAAGCAGTTTCAATAGCCCCTTGTACAGGTGCTCGAGTGCCTTTTGTTGTTGGAGACACTTAGTTGGCTGAAAGGAAGTGAAAGGAGGGAGAAACAACGAGAGGGGTCATGAAGAGGAGGAAAGGCTGGGCACTTACGGAAGGGATTCTTTGCTAAGACCTCCTAACAAGCTGGGAACACAAGGGCTACTGGAAGCAAAAAGAGTAAATGCTTCAAAAAGGGTCATACGAATCCATAGAGGAGGAAAGCAGACTTCTACTGAAAGCCAACTTTTATTCTCTGCAAAGCACCATGCAACGTGAATAAAAGACAGGCAATAAAGAATATAATATTGTGGAATACAAGGCTGTCTGCTTAAATTGGCAGGAACTCAATTTCTGTACCAGCAAACAGGCCTTAATGTCACCAGAAACCGTTTTCAAGGCAAGGATGCCGCCCTGGAATGTGCAATGTATAAATGAATAATTGTACCAACATTCCTGACAGATGTAACAGATGTGTCAGGACTGAATATTGCTTCATCTTACCCAGTATTGTCAATGGCTTGCAAGAATCTGAGTCAGGAGACATTTCAAAATTGTTTTCATTCATAAACCTTTTTTTGACACGTGCCTCATGCAACTTGTTTATTTTCACTAAACCCTCATCTCTATCCCATTTTTGATTGAGTGTTGACTTGAACTTTCTTTCTGATCAACTAATGTATAAATCTCATCAGCCCTGTCCTCCATTGTCACCCCCAATAAAGAAAGAAAGGAAGGAAGGATGTGTTATTGGAGCTCAGCCCTCCTCTGTTCCTGTTAGGGAAGTAAGGTTTCCACTTTTCCAGTTATGATACCTCAAGAGGGTGATCAAGATGATAAAAGGTCTGAAAACCAAGCCTTATGAGGAACAGCCTAAGGAGCTGGGTATATTTAGCTTGGAAAAGAGAAGACTGAGATATGATAGCCATCTTTAAATATCTGAAGGAGTGTCATGTAGAAGATGAAGCAAGCTTGTTTTCTGCTGCTCTAGTGACTAAGACATGAAGCAATGGATTCAAATTACAGGGAAAAGAGATTGTACATAAACATTAAGAGAAACTTCCATGGGGGAAGCTATTCAACAGCAGAATAGGCTACTTCAGAAGGAAAGTGGACTTTCTTTCTTTGGCGGTCATTAAACAGAGGTTGGTCAGTCATCTCTCAAGAGTACTTTAGTTGTATGTTCCTGAATGGAGTGGTTGGACTTTGAAGTTCCTTCAAACTCCATGATTCTTTGATTTTATTTTAGCAAGTCATATGGAACATGTGGCAAAGATCTAAATACATGCATTAAACCTATTTTAAATTTTATCAAACATTTCCAAGCTAACAAAATATCAATATTTTGAGTATTTCTGGTGAATTGACACCAAAAACATATCCCCCCACCCTTTCATGACCTCACCCTGGCCCTTGGACGTTTTCACACGGGGCTCCCTAAAGCCGGCTGGAGCCCTTCCCCTAAAGTCGGCTGGACCCCGTGCCGCTGACACCGGAATGACTCCGGCGGTGGCAGGCTAATTCCTTTTGCCACCCAGAATTACCTGAAGCCGGAGTTAGCCAGGAATTAGCCTGCTGCTGCCGGAGTGAGGCCGGACTTAGGGCTCCGTGTGTTTGAACACACGGAGCGAAAAGCCGGCCAGACGCAGGGATGACACCGGAAGGGCGGGGTTTGTCGCCGTGTGTGTGTGAACACACGGGAAATGGAGCCGGAGTGAGGCCGGCGGGAGGCCGGCTAGCGTCCTCCTTTTGCCCCATGTGAAAACGTCCCTTGACTCTCCTCATATCACTCAAAGGGAACTGCCCCTACACCAGTTTGGAAACCAACATTTTAACTGAGAATGCTCAGAACTAGAGCTGGGACTTTCTCCATGTAATGTATTTGCCTGAGCAATAGCTTTTCCTCGGTTATAAGTGAGGGATTTCCATCTTCACTAAGAATCTACAACCAGCTACCTGCATGGTCATGCACAGCACATCCAGCGCTGTAGGCTCTTCTGGAGAGGAGAGGGACTTGCGGCTGGTCTGAAGCTTAGATAGAGGCACCCAGCGGACACTTTCAAAGGTCTGGTTTGTCTTCACCTCCTTTAAGGTCACAATCAAAATGTTGCCCTGCTTGTCTTTAATGGGTTCAAAAAAGACCTGTCCTAAGTCCTGGATTCCCAGAAGACCCTTTCAGAGAAAGAAAGAGAAGAAAAAGAGTCACATTTCTTGAAAGTGGTGCTTGCTTTCAGATTACGTATCTCAAGTATTAGGTATCAGGAGTCAGCCAGCACAACAGTTGCAAATGGGCTCCATCCTTTCCAATACCATTACTGCTGAACTTTCTTGATTCGGATAATTAAGTATGGAAAAGAGAATGGATATTTACATGATTGTTTCCCTTAAGAGACTTTCATCAGAAACCACTGCTTAATAATCTGTTTGTTTTCAGGCAACAGCATAGAGTATAACTATGTTTACTTTTGCAATCAATTTACGTTCCTCATCCAAGGACATTTTTCCAATATAAAATGATTCTGTTCCAGAAGCATACTACTTCTCCCAGGTAATGGGCCTATGGTGTTGTTTGCCTTCAAGTTGTTTCCGACTTATGGCAACGCTAAGACAATCCTATTACAGGGTTTTCTTGGCAAGTTTCTTAAGAGGGGGTTTGACTTTGCCTCAGAGGGTCAGAGACTGTAACTTGTCCAAGGTCACCCAGTGGATTTTCATGGCTGAGCAGGGATTCAAACCTGGTGCTCCAGAGTCCTAGTCTAATATTCAAACCACTACACCACACCATATTAAACACCATTTATGACTAATCTTGTGACTTTGGTTAATCAATTACATCTTAAACTATTAAGATACTTAATCAAATGTGTGCAACAAGAAATATGTTTTGCTCCCTACACTGCACCAGAGAGATGATACAAGAATGGCTTCACAATGTGTGCACTCTAGGCATCATACTTATTGTACCAATTGCTTGTGCCCCAGACACAACTGCAATGTTTTGTTCTTCATAAAGAACACGTCCTATTACATTTTCAATCCCAAAGCAGCTGGTATGGTTGTTCAGTGTATGGCAATATTAGACCCATCTAACTAAAACTCAGTTTTAATCATGTCTGACCTTAATATCCATGGACTGTGCATGCTGGCCAGATATAAAAGAGTTATTTGTACTGGTAGATCCCACTCTTGCTACTTGAAGAAGTCTTTTTTACCTGCATCTCAGAGATGGCCAGCAGCATCTTGAGGCGTGTTTGCAAAACACAGGAGCAAGATGACTGGGAAACGGTGACACACTGCCGCAACCACAGGATTTCATCCCACATGCATGACACCTACACCAACATAGCAATACATGTCATCTTAGATTTTCAGTTGTCCTAGTTTGGGATACACCAAGAATTGAAGATGTGTCTGCACTGATGGGTGCAGTGCAGCTTCCGGATTGCTGGGGAGGACAAGCTATCCACACAACCAGCTCCCACAATGGGCCAATGCCAGCAGTACTGTCCACACGCTCTCCAAGCAATGACCATCCTATTGAGCATTGGTACTGATAGTATTCTTGTGCTAATGTGCCCTTGTGTAATCAATCTGCAGACAGGAATGCTGCTGTATGATACTGTTGTGCTAATGTATGCAAGGAGCCCTGGTGGCTCAGTGGTTAAATGCTGGTACTGCAGCCACAAGGTTGTGAGTTTGATCCCAGGCAGGACTCTAGGGTCCACTCAGCCTTCCATCCTTTCATAGGTTGGTAAAATGAGTACCCAGCTTGTTGGGGACAGTTAGCTTACACATTGTAAACAGCTTAGGGAGTGCTAGTTCAACAATAAGTGGTATAGAAATGTACAGTCAGCCCTCCTTATCCACAGATTTTTTATCCATGGATTCAAGCATCTATGGCTTGAAAATATTTTTAAAAAGGTATAAATTCCAAATAGCAAACCTTGATTTTTCCATTTTATATAAGGGACACCATTTTGCTATGGTATTGTAATTAATGGGACTTGAGCATCCACAGATTTTGTTATCCATGGGAGGAGGTCCCAGAACCAACCCCAGTGGATAACAAAGGCCCACTGTACTTGCTATTACTACTGTGCAATCAATTTGCATGTCTACAAAAGAAATGATGTTGAAACCTCACAAACTTGAAATTGAAAGAGTTGGAAGTTCTGAGCAGGAGGAAATCAGTGGCTCACCCAACTGCTGACATCACTTTCCCCTGTACAGTCTGCACACCTAGGAGATTTTCTGGAGTTTTCAGCCTGATCCAGAGCAAAGGGGGACTCTTTTTACTCTGGAAGATCACCTTGGAGCAAGGATTGAGTCCATGTTCCTCCTGTGCAGACACCACCTGAGTTGCCTGAACTCAGAAACTTTTGAAATTAACAGAGGAAATATATTTCTACCCTAGTTGACAACTGTTGACTGCTCTAGGGTAGGGACAGCTGGCAAGTCTTTTTCAACATGTTCTACGTGGAAATCTCTCCATTTTAACATTCTGCACTAAAGGAGCAAAGTTTTAGAAAGCATTCACTGTAAATGGGAAAATTCAAAGGGGCATGTTTCAGTAGTCTACCGACAGCGTATTTAATGTCACCAAATTTAAATTTGTGGAGCAGTTTCCTGTGAGAGGCTCAAATAACAGAAAATTAAAACATCACAGAATATAAAGTTACAGTTTTGCACCAAGTTTGTTGCATGAAGCTACATCAAGTTAACAGCCCTAGTGCTGCCTAAGGCACAAGCAGAGGTGGTGAAATTTTATGTCTACAAATATTAATTTATCAGGAAAATCTGTTTGCAAGTACTGAATTTTTCCATGCCTTCCTGAGAAAGCTGTGCCTAAGCTATTTGCCTATAGCGACGTACACTGTAAAGCCACCATACTAAGGAGTCACCTTGGTAAACCAGAGGAAGTCCTGCATGAGCAGGCAAGAATAAGTGTCATCTATCTCCACCACAGGGATCTGATCCTCATGTGTCACCAATATGTTGTCATCCTTGTAGAATATTGATGCCAGATACAGGCCCCTGGGAGGAATGAAAATATTTAGTTTAGGATTCTGTCACATGGGGAATGAGAGGAAAGGTAGAACGGGGTATTCCCCCCTCCCAAGAGTGACTGAAAAACATAGAAATGGAGGGACGGAAGTCACTCCACTCTCTAGGAAAGTGAGGAAGGGATGTACACAAGGCAATTTATTCCTCCCACTCACCTATACTCTTACCTTTTCAGTGTCTTCAAGAATTTGCTACCAGGGTGGAAGAGATACTTTAGGCTCTTGGAGACAGAGTGCTTTCTGCTCTGTGGCTGATTCTTACAAGGCTCTAAGAAACAAAGAGTGCACACAAAAGTCATTATACTAACCATTATATATACACACCAGCCACCCAATCCTATTCCACATCCCTAACCCTGGTATATAAAGTGTGCATGTCTTCAGTCATGATTCTTGAGAAATTTGCAGTATGGTAGCACAGGACGTTGGATGAGATACTAAGCATCCCCACATTATTCCAACCAACAACATCAAGCCATCTTGCAATATATATGTGCTAATGACTTGAAGAGAGACAGCATGACGTAGTGGTTTGTGCTTTGGGCTATGGCTCTGGAGACCAGGGTTCAAATCCCTGCTTGGTCATGGAAACCCACTGGGAGACTTTGGGCAAATCCCATTCTCTCAGCCACAGAGGAAGGCAGAAGCAAGCCCCCCTCAGAACAAATCTTGACAAGAAAATCCTGTGATAGGTTTGTCTTAGGCTCAAACAACCTGAAGGCATACAACAACAACAAAGATGTGAAGCCAAATGTTCAGCTTATTAGTTAAAATCAAGGAATTTGTTCCTCACTGTCCCCTTGGCCCACACTGTCTCATTGCCAAGTGTACCCAAGTCTTGTCCTAGTTTTTGTGCAATGGTTTCCCAGCAGCTTCATCTTCTAGCTTTTCAACAACTCTCTCCCCTTGAGCCTTAACTTTCCCCACTCATCCGTTCTTAAGAAATTTGTTGGCTATTTTTTCCCATTTTCTCACCATGCTGTGTAATCAGACCATAACCATCAGCACCAGCACCTTCCAGGATTTCTTTCTACTTTACACTGTTTGTTCTATAGCTTTGCTCCTCATAGAGGAATGGCAGTAAACATTCCATCTCGAGGGCGAACTAACAGACAAGCGACAACCAGTTTTTAGCCTATTATATATGTATACAAGATAAGGATTACAAAGCACTATTAAAAATGATGTATATTACTTTAATTGTGTGCTATAACTCCTATTACATCTACCTTAATAACTCTGTGAAGGATGTCATAATTATTATAATTTAAAAGGCAGAAGAGAAACAAAAGAAACAAAAGAAGGACTCACCGTGACACACACAGTGTTGGTGCACCATTTTCACCTGGTTGAGGAGGTGGTCCAAAGCTTCCGCTTGACCTCTTCGCCGCGGTGCTCGCCCATCATACTCTCTCCAGTCTGAAGTGGAAAGAAGACCAAATAAACAGGGCAGCAGCAGCAACCATGGCGAAGAGTTCCTGGCTGAGCGCCTTCTGATCCTTCACAGTACTTCTTCTGCCTCAAAACCATTTCATTTTCTTCTGCCTCCTACTTAGAATCATAGAATCATAGAGTTGGAAGAAACCACAAGTGTCATCCAGTCCAAACCCCCTGCCATGCAGGAACTCACAATCAAAACACCCCCAACAGCTGGCCATCCAGCCTCTGTTTAAAGACCTCCAAAGAAGGAGACTCCACCATTCTCCAAGGGAGTGTGTTCCACTGTCTAACAGCTCTTACTGTCAGTACGTTCCTCCCAATGTTTAGGTGGAAACCATTTTTCTGTAGCTTGCATCTATTGTCCATGTCCTGTTCTCTGGAGCAGCAGAAAACAAGCTTGCTCCATCTTCAATATGACACCCCTTCAAATACTTGAACAGGACTATCATGTCACCTCTTAACCATCTCTTCTCTGGGCTGAACATCTCCAGCTCCCTGAGTCTCTCCTCATAGGACATGGTTTCCAGACCCTTCACCATTTTGGTCACCCTCTTCTGGACACGTGCCAGCTTCTCAACATCCTTTTTGAATTGTGATGCCCAGAACTGTACACAGTCTTATTCCAGGTGAAGCCTGACCAAAGCAGAATAGAGTGCCACTATTACTTCCCTTGATCTAGACACCATACTTCTACTGATACAGCCTAGACCAGGGGTAGACAACCTTTCCCCTTTAAGGGCCAAGGGACTTCAGCTCCCAGAAGCCTCAGCCATGTTGGCCAATAGTCTCATGTTGGCCAATAACTCCTGGGATTCTGGGAGCTGAAGTCCCTCGGCCCTTAAAGGGGAAAGGTTGCCTACCCCTGGCCTAGACCCACATTGGCCTTTTTAGTTCCTGCGTCACACTGTTGACTCATGTTCAACATATGGTCTACTAGGACTCCTAGATTCCTTTCACATGTACTTGATCAAATGGAAGAAAGGCATTGGTGCAAAAGCAAGCAAGCCTCAGAGTAGATCAGGACATAAAAATGAGTTAGAATTAAAATTATTCTAAGACCACTGGCAGCTGAGATATCACAATCTGGTGAAATCCTTTCCTCAACACTAACATACAAACACCACCGCTGCTAAGATTTTCATTGTTTTCCTCATTTAGATTTTTTTTAAAAAGAGAAGAACAAGGGAGACAACAGAGAGTAGGAGACAGAAAAGAGGGAACAAAGAGAGGAAAAGATGGACTTACAGAGTAAATACTGTCAGTCCCATATTGCAGTTTGGTGTTAAAAATATACTGGCTATCCAAAGATGGAAGATAATTTCCTTAGAAATCTAATCAGGGTTACGGTACATACAATCTATAAACAAAACAAAACAAAACAAAACAGAATAAAACAAAAACTTCTGTCTTCTGTGGCAAGGAAAAGCAAATTCTGTAAGCCAAACAGTTTAGGCTAAACGGTTTTGGTACAGAGCCAGCCCTCCATATCCATGGAATTTTTATCTGTGGATTCATGCATCCACAGCTTGAAAATATTCATATATATATATATATATATCCCCAAAAGCAAAGCTTGATTTTGCCATTTTATATAAGGATCACCATTTTACTACTAATTGTATTTAATGGGGTTTGGCCAACCACGGATTCTGGTATCTGTGGGGGGACCCAGCAGATACCAAGGGCCCACTGTACTTGCTTATGTGCTCTATGAATTATTATACTTCTATTATCCAAAGAAAGGACAAAGAAACTGAGGTAAGCAGTGTGTCCCCATTCCATGACAACTGGATCCAGCCACACTGAGGCTTCTGAGATTTAGGCAAGCCTAAACATTTGGAAGCAAATACCTACAGCTTAAAAGTTGACCATTTGCAAGAAAAATGAATATTCTCAATTCTTTTGCTTGACCTCTCTTGCAGGCATGAACCTCAGAAGCACAGGAACACCAAGAGCCCCATATTGCCTCCTAGATTTATAATGGAGGGCACTCATTCAAGCTTACCCAACAGAGAAGCAACAACCTAAGAGCAGTAACCACTGGTAAGAACTACTTATAAGGGTGATGGAATTTAACAGCCATTGCCAGCAAGGGGGGATGCCAAATTATAGCAACAAACAAGGTCAGGTCTGTGGTAGCTCTTTTCAGTCTTTCCACAGCCTCACTCCTGCTGCTGGCCTTCACATGGGCAGAAGTTTCCCCAGACCAACGGTGAGAAGAAAACTCACCTAGATCAATAAATAAACAGAACCTCTTCCCTGTGCTTCTTAGTTATGAGGTGGCAGAGCTACTGAACAGCACGGGCAAGTGTGTGGGGAACAGCTCTTTTACATTTAACTTTACATTAATTGGTTTATACACTCCCCCGTGCTGCTGTTTTCCATGGAAAGATCAGCTCTGTTCATTTTGGCTGAGTCTTGGCACTATTTTTAGGTGTTTTAAAAACACCCAGGGAGGTACCTCACACTTTTACATAACAAACGTTGGGTTATTTTTATTTAGGGGAGAAAATGTTTTCTTGAAAATGTGAAAGCGAGCCATAATTTATTTTCTAACTCAGGCTAGATCTTATACCTACCTGTGATAAATATTATCACAGCCTCATGCCAGACCAGAGGGCACAGTCCACTGAGCTTAGCTGATGACTGACCTCACAGTGGGCTTCTACCCCAAGACTAGGGACCTTATCACATGGGGTCTAGAGCAGAGCTAATCCAAAGGGTACCTGCAGCTAATACATATTATTTCCCCGTGTTTACACACGACGCTGCCCTAGAACACGGAGCTAATCTGTATTGTTTTCCCGCGTGTACACACGACGCTGCCCCGAAACTCCACAGAACCCGAAGCTAATCCGTAGCGAGTAGGGAGATTTTGACATTCGGTTTGTTGGGGAAGTACAATCGGAGCCTTCGTATTCATTGCGCAATGGTGGGCGGGGCGGGGAAGCAGGGAGAGCTCTCCCAAGCAGAAAATCCCGGCGAGGGGAAGGGATTGGCGAAAGGCAAACCGGATTGAGAAAGAGGAGGAGAAGGAGAGGAGGAGGGAAGAGGGAGGCGATCTCTCTCTCTCCATCTCTCTCGCATTTTTCCCCACCAACACCCCTTCCCTCCTCCAGTCCTCCAGCCCTCCTCCTCCTCCTCGGTCCCCTTGGCTGCCTTTCCTCCCAACTCCTTCATCCCATCCTTGCCATCCACAGAAGCGCCTTCTGCGACGCTGGCTTTTTGGGTGGCGGGAAGGGAGAGAGAGAGAGAGAGAGAGAGAAGAAAATGTGTGTGTGTGTGTGTGTGTTTTCCTTCTTCCCACGTGAACCGCATCCCGCGGCGCCTGATCGCTAAATCCCCTTTGGAGCCTTCGTATTCATTGCGCTATGGCCGCCAGGGCGAAATTCAGTTCGTTTCGGTATAGAACTGAATTTATTCTCACTTCGGTTACTTTTCTGTTACTTTTCGCTTCGTGGCCAGCGTTTGATAAGGTCCTAGGTGACTGCTACTTATAGTCTCGAAAGCAGTATCTGATGTGGCAACCAGCAAAGGAGAGGTTTAAAAAGCATGCTTTAATGACACCCATGGGCAGCTGCTTACAGCTAAATGTCTGAACTAGTACAGTTTTGGCAAATTTTGGAATCCAGGCAGTCATCATGACAATCCCCATGCTTAGCAGCTGTGTTTTTCCATATCACCAAACCAGTTAGTGCACTTTCAATCTCCTCCAGAAATGTCGGGGTTTGATAAAGTCAGTAAGTTGGAGCTGCGCATTCAAGGCCAAAAACATCACAAGTTACTTTCACATCACAAGGAATATAGTTGGCTCTACCTATGCATGGATTCTTTATCCACAGATTCAGTGATCCACAGCTTGGAAAATATTCTCTCTCTCTCTCTCTCTCTCTGTATATATTCCTGAAAGCAAACCTTGGTTGTTTTTGTTTTGTTTTGTTTTTCATTTTATGTAAGGGACACATAGAATCATTGAGTTGGAAGAGACCACAAGGGCCATTCAGTCCAACCCCCTGCCATGCAGCAATACACAATCACAGCACTCCTGACAGATGACCATCCAGCCTCTGTTTAAAGACCTCCAAAGAAGGAGATTCTACCACTTTCCACCACTGTCAAACAGATTTTACTGTCAGGAAGCCCTTCCCAAGGTGGAATCTCTTTTCCTGTAGCTTGCATCCATTGCTCCGAGTCCTATTCTCTAGAGCAGCAGAAAACAAGCTTGCTCCATCCTCAATGTGACATCCCTTCAAATACTTAAACAGTGCTATCATATCATCTCTTAACCGTCTCTTGTCCAGGCTAAACATACCCAGTTCCCTAAGTCGTTCCCCATAGGACATGATTTCCAGACCCTTCACCATTTTGGTTGCCCTCCTCTGGAAACACTCCAACTTGTCAACATCCTTTTTGAATTGTGGTGCCCAGAACTGGACACAGGATTCCAAGTGAGGCTTGACCAAAGCAGAATAGAGTGGACAAATGAACAAACAGATTTCTTGCTGCAATGGAGCTTTACTAAGTAGCCCATTTACTGTTTCTATCCTACAGAGCCCATGTATTTTAATAAAATTAAAATATTTTAAAAAATACACGATGAATCCCAGAGGCACTGTGGTTTTAAAAAGGAAGAGATACGGCTATAACAGCAGTGGGATTTAATAATTTTGATTGGGGATGTTTCTTGAACAGTGGAAGCCATAACACAGCTAAACAAAACAGAAGCACTGACAGCATTGACAATCATTTTATGTACATATTACACATACAACAGCAAAATTCCAGACTTATTCAAACTTACAATTGTACAGTGGTTTTGAATATACCTCCTCTTTTCTGACAAAAATTTCTTGAATATTCTAAGGGATTCTGTCATAATGTTGAAAACACTCTAATATTTCCCCCCCCTACACTTTCTGTGCATATAAATGATTGCCAGCTAGTGTGATCTAGATACCATTGAGTTCTAGAACATGAGTATCTGACTTCTAAGGCTAGTAAAAAATAAAATAAAGTAGTGACAGCAAGAAATGTTCCCTCTCCCACTTTATTCACTTACTTGAGGGAACAGCAAAGGGTGGTACTGATCTTTGTGGCGGTCCCCAGCCCTTCATGTTATAAGCAGATACTTGGACGTAATAAGCTGTACCCTATGGAGAAAGTGCAAGGAAGGAGGAATCACTGGGAGGAAGACAACAACCAATAGTTCAGCAGTCACATAGGGTGTAGGGTGGCTTCATGTTTCCCTATCTCAAATATAGTTATTCAGTGTTCTCCATAATACATTATTACCAAAAGGAAGCCAAGAAGGGTATGATGCAACCCTATCTGTGGTCCACAGTGACCTAAAGCACTCTGTGCAGGTCATCACTATCTTGCAAGATTTCTATAGTTTAACAAACGTCCTCTTCTGATAAAATCCCAGTCTAAACTTGCTGATGAACCTGGAATAACCCAGACTATCTGCCAGATTTTGGAGATTTCATTTCATGCAGATTGATTTCTGACTGGATTACACAGAATGTAGAATGGAGTCTCTATCACATTTGATCCAAAAATAAACCCAATGCAGGATTCTAGGATATCACTTCCTCAGTACCTTACTGAGATATCAAAACTGAGTTATTAAGCCAAGGAGTCTCATCCAGACTGCATCCTCCCTGCCATGAATGCAATTCTCCCTTACTGGACTCTGCCCACCCCCCAATTTCTTATTATATATTGGAAATTAAGTAGGGCTTATTTTGATGTGACGTTTGCAATACAATATGACATCCTCCAGGTCATTTGTGAGACAGTGAAAACACTGACTAGCATCAAAGTGGTTTAGAAAAACAGTTTGCATGCAAACTTTGCTTAGAAAACCAATGCAGTCAACAAGCCAAGTCTGGAGGAACTTTCTGGATGCCCCAGATACAATCAAAAATTAAATATAAATGTCCCCTTGGAGGCTATTTTGCCCTTTAACCTTGCCAAAGAAAATTCCATATGCATTGCTTCCTATTCATTTCCTGGATATAAAATATTGACCTGTGAAAGGAATGGGAACTGGTCCTCAGAAGCAAACCAATGCCTTTGGCTCCAGTCCTTACCAAATATCTTCTCTAAAAGCCTATTTTGGCTATACTTGACTTCTTTTCTGAATGTGTAGAGTTTTGTAGTTTGTTTTCCAAATGTATTGTCTAAAATATATCCAATTTTATTGGGATTATATCACCCGATTGATGGCTCAGTGGGTCTCACATGAGCAAACATATTCACTGGAAACAATGTGCAGAATGTCAGTCTTCTTAAAAGAAAAGAAGCAATGTAAGCATATGGCTATTTGTTTCAAACTCAAGTCTTCTTGCATCTCTGTTTGCCATCTACAATGCGCTACCATGCTGTGCCTGGCTCCTGTTTTTGCTTCTGGAAGTTCTCTGGCACAGAATAGGGAGAGGACAGTTGAGAGGCAAGATGGGTTCTGCAGTTCCCAAAGAGATAAAACAGCAGGAGTGAGGGCAGGCCACAGCCAGCCTATGACCTCCATACAAACAAGGACTGGAATGGAATCACTGATTCTCATCTGCCATTAGCCATGGAGTTGGTGGAAAGAGATTGATCTTTTCAGGTGGAGGGGAAACCAACTTCTGATTTCTTGTGTGTGTGTGAGAGATAAGGAAACATCAGTATTTGGAAACAGCACAGGAAAGATAAACCATAGATCACATGGTAGAATTCAAAGACATAGCTGTGTTAGTTTGGAAAATCAGTATGCAAAAGGATCTTGTAGCACCTTTGAGACTAACTGAAAGAGAGAAGTTGGTAGCATGAGCTATTGTAGACTTGAACCTACTTCCTCTCCACCAAATGCATCTGAGGATGCACTTGAGTCTATGAAAGCTCATGCTACCAACTTCTGTCTTTCAGTTAATCTCAAAGGTGCTGCAAGATCCCTTTGCATAGATCATGTAGTTCAGTGAATCAACTCCACCTCCATACCTATCTTCAGGACATTGAAATTTCTACCTGGAGACACTCAGCCATTTTCATGCAAAACATACATGGAAAAACCATTAACAACTCCTCTTATTTAGTATTTATGTATTTATTTAGCACCCTATTCAAATCTTTAGTTAGGTGCACAAAGTGACTGCTCCACTGTGTCATTGTTAACTGCCCTCGAGTCGACCCCAACTCATGGTGACCCTGTGGATGAGACATCTCCAAAACCACCCACCTCCCTTATACTTCTCTGCTTAGATCTTGTAAATTCAGGCCATAACCTCCTAGATTGAGTCTAGCCATCTAGTGTACAATTTTCCTCTCTTTCTACTATCTTCTACTTTTCCTAGAATTATTGGCTTTTCTAATGATTCATGCCTTCTCATGATTTGCCCAAAGTATGACAGCCTCCATTTGCTCATCTTTTCTTTGAGGGCGAGCTCGGGCTTAATCTGTTCTAGAACCCATTTGTTTGTCTTTTTGGCTATCCATGGTATTCTCAGCACTCTTCTCCAGCACCACATCTCAAGTTAGTTGATTTTCTTCCTATCCGCTTTCTTTACTGTCCAGATCTCACATCTGTACATGATGATGGGGAAGACAACGGTGATGGGGACAATTCTAACTTTAGTGCTCAGTTGTATATCGTAGCTCTTTAGGATCTTGTCTAGTCTTTTCATCACTGCCACCTTGCAAATTGTTATCTGCTAGGTCCTAAACAGACCACAAATGTATCAAGGACTTTAACCTGTGCCTTGATGTGCAGTTAACCACTGTAACCATTGTGGCAAATGACTGGAGATACGTATCTTTGAAATGGGTGCATTCCTTTTCATTTTTTAAAAAAAGCATGCTGTGAGAGCATCTATACATCTGCATATGCCTGCTGAGCAGTTGGCAAAGGGGTCACTCTAGATTGGTCTTGCATTTTGGTGACAGAACAAAAAGACTGGGGTGGAAGGTCAGTCAGGGTCATGCCCTGAAGTAGCCTTGTGGCTGGAGGCACAGTGCAGGAACTCACTCACCGAGACAAGGCCATGGATGGTGATTTGCAGGTTTTTCAGCTTGTTGATCAACACTTCACCCAGCGGCGGGGAAAAGGTGGGAGAGCAGCTCCACTCAACTGCAAACAAAGGAAAAGCACAGCCATTCTGTCAGTAATTGGGAGTCTTTCATCAGCAAGGCGAAAGATGTAGAGCTTGGCAGGCAAGCAGGGCTAGATTAGAGAGCTGGGCTGCCAGGGATGGTACAGCTGCTGTAAGGGGATTGACTGTGAAACTGAAGAAGCCAGCTACAGCAAGACCAGCTGTGCATACTGTTAAAATGTCTGTGAAAATGGCATGGAAGAGATGGGGGGAAGGGGAAGTGTGAACTGAAAGAGAGAGCAATCGCAGGGCACACCTCTCTCATATCCAAAGGACCCCGATTCCCAACTGGAATTCTCAAGAGCACATGAGCTGCAAGTCGTTGTGCGAAAGCAAAGTCTCTCTAGCTAGGATTACTTCCCCTGTGCACCCTAGCATAGGAGACATAACAGAAACAGAGTGAAAGCCAAAAGAAGAGACAGACTGATGAACCCAGTGATAAAAAGAGAGGGAGAAACAGAACAACAGATGGACCAAAACAAAGGCGGCAGCAAGAGAAAAAGGGAGCGAGAGAGAGTAGATTAAGTGGTGGGATTTGGTAGTAAAGGAAAATTCTTCTGAAAGCCAAAGTTATGATGACAGGACACACAGGATTTAAACTGATGGGAAATCTATGTCGAGGAGCAGGTGTTAAAGCTAAAATAGGAACATGCTTTTATGGGATCCAAACAGCAGCTTGAAGATTGGACAGAATTACAGCATCCGACTCTTAGAGAGCATCAGGAAGAAAAGACGAGTTGCCTTATGTGATTCCGCCACCATTTGGACACTATAATAAATCATGACCACCACTTTCCGTCTCACATGACCGAGGAAAAGCATAGCACTTTCCACCAAATTCCCACAGTAGCACATGGTAGCAAAGTGGGGGAACTGATTCAGGTCACTGATGGCCATCAACATGGGTAGACCACAAAGAAGGTGTGAAAATATCTGAACATCTATAGGTAGAAAAATTAATGACCATAACCTCCATATATCACGTAAAATGGGAAATACATAAATTCATTTTTTAAAATAATATTTCAACTGCAAAATCAGGATTTGTAAAATCAGGAATAGCTAAAAGGTGACTTGAGACAAAGATGCACTAGTGAGCCCACAAAAAATGCACCTCCCAGCAGAGTCTCTGGACTTTTGGCATTGGGGATGCTAGTAGCAGAAATCTGCATGGGTCCCCTGTAGAAATGGCAGCATTTCTGACCCTGCATGCAGCCCAGGAGGTATATTTTGCCCACCATTGATCTAACTACTTAATAAGCAACTTCTTGTAGAGTTCCTCATTAGAAAAACTCCTCTTTTTGACTTAAAAAGCCTCAGCCAAAAACACTGCAAAATGTCCAGTCCATCCCCACAGAGAGCATGGAGAAGCATTTTGGCCAAAACAAGTATTAACAAAAAGGAACACATTTTAAAAGAATAAGGGTGGTGGAGAGCACATGACGGACATGTCAAGAACAATTTCCCACTCTGTTTTAGACCTTTTCATCTTCTTTGTATATTGCTAAATTATTAGCCTCTAAACTACAGAAAAGTAATTCACAAGAGATGGATCTTTAAAACTGAATCAATGAACTCAAAAGAGTTAACTAGGGGCAAGAATAATCTGGGACCAGTCCAGAGCATTATGGCCCAGACCGACTATCATGGCAACCACATGCATCCAGTGCAATGCTGCACCATTGTGCACATAGGCCTGCTGGGTCAACACTGCATTGTACCCCCTTGCCAGTCTCCTTTCAGTGCCACCACTGCAGCTCCGCCAACCAAGCAGCTCCCTGCAAAAGCCTGGCTGTTCCAATTGCTTCTGCTGAGGTCAGAATGGGATGCCCTACCATGTGATCTCTCTACCCCCTCCTCATTCTGTCCTCAGCAGATGCAATGCTGCATGCTTTACATCAGGGGTAGGCAACCTTTCCCCTTTAAGGGCCGAGGGAGTTCAGCTCCCAGAAGCCTCAGCCATGTTGGCCAATAGTCCCATGTTGGCCAATAGCTCCTGGGATTCTGGGAGCTGAAGTCCCTCGGCCCTTAAAGGGGAAAGGTTGCCTACCCCTGCTTTACATGGAGCTCCTTCCTATGAGGAAGTGATGGCGATGGATCTGAGAACAGGCTATCCATGTTCCCTGCAATGCTCCAAGCAGGGAAAGGAGGTGGACAACTGGATCAGGTCAAGTTGGACCCAATCCAGCTGTCCACACACACACAACAAACCTGAGAACCATCCAGGGGTTCTGGGGAACACCAGAGTTTTTCACAACTTTGCTTAGTTCAACTTTGCTTAGTTCAGAGCAAAGTCATGATAAGGGCCAAAAACGGTGTTTCTCTCCCAGAAGTACATCATGAGGATCTCCAACATTGGCTTTGGAGTGAGTGTGACATTTTTCACCAGTGTTGACAAGCCCTAGGAAACAACTTCTAGGCCATTAAGGATTGTCACAAAGGGAGAGAAGTTACCATTCACTGGTCTCCCAAACTGACAGGAAATACGACACTGCGCAAGCAACAAGTTTTACCTTTGTATTTGGTGACAACAGCTGAATTGACACTTAGGGGCTCCTGGAAGGAAACTTCCACAGATGTGCTACTGGCCACTGAGAGGTGAACATTTGTGGGTGCATCTGGAACTCCTGAGAAAAGAGAGCACTCACGTCAGGAGAGACACACAAGCTTGAATGGAAGGAATGTCTCTTTTCATTAATATAATGTGCAATCCAGCTGCCAGTCAGAATGATGATAAGAATGGAGACTTTTTTGACTTGAGAGAGAGAGGCATTTTTTTTCCTTTGTGGACAAGGATCCTGAGAAGAGCTATGGGTTTATTCTACATGTATGCAGTAGAACAAACAAGCTGACTCAGCTGAAGGAGAAAACTTAAAGGCATACCCCAATCTGACCAGTGTTCAAATTATAAAGGCAAAAGGTACAAAAGCCTTAATTCAATTGACAAACTCTAATCTTTGAGATCCGTCTCATTACTACACTTACTGCCTTTAAAAAGGCAGTGAAGACGGATCTCTTCCGGCAGGCCTTCCCGGAATAGCATCTGCTCTAGGGAGATGAGATTTCAGTTTTCATCTTTGTTATGTCCCCATTGTAGCTTGATTTTACCGCTATTGTTTTAATGGATAAGTATTTTAATCTTTTCTAGTTTAATCCTGTTTTAAGGGGTTGGGAGGGTTGGATTGGGGGATGAGGGAATGTTTTAATTCGTTTGTTTGTTTTAAATGTTGTAACCCGCCCCGATTGTTGTGCAGAGGGGCGAGCTATAAATTATTATTATTATTATTATTATTATTATTCTGATTCTCAGCCCAAATATGTTTCTCCCCAGTAAATTTCTGAAGACAGAAGCTAGGACAATCTCCATTAAATATGAAGACCCTTCCTAATTCACTACTATTTAGGATACTGGATTTTCAAACTTCCCAGAAGCATTAAACATTGCTACAAATAGCAATGCAGTATCGGGATGATTTGCAAAAGAAAGAAAGAAAGAAAGAAAGAAAGAAAGAAAGAAAGAAAGAAAGAAAAATATTTCCTTTGAGGAAAATTAGCAGCTGGATTGGCTTTGTAGTTAACTCACTGTGGTTAATGCATTTAGGATTAGAAATACAATTGGTACTCATTATCCACGGATTCTGCATCCACACTTTCAACCATCCACAGCTGGAAAATATCCCCCTTCCCAACCAGTCAAGACACCACCATTCAAGTTCATAGGGGAACTAATCGTTTGAGGTGTTCAGTATGCGGAAATCTCCCCAAGTACCTATGCAAGGTCTAGGAGCCAATGTGGTGTAGTGGTCTGAGCATTGAACAGGACTCTGGAGACTAGGGTTCAAATCCCTGTTCAGCCATAAAACCCACTTGGTGACCCTGGGCAAGTCACACACTCTCGGCCTCAGAGGATGGCTACGGCAAACCTCCTCTGAAGAAACTTGCCAAGAAAGCCCCTTGACAGGTTCACCTTAGGGTTGCCATAAGTCAGAAATAACTTGAAGGCACACTATCACCACCGCCACACCACCACAACATGGATAGCTTTTTAAATTCTATCCTCAAATGATTTCAGACTGTGGGGTTCCATTCCTCATCGCTACAGCTTGCAGTGACATCCTCACAATTCCCATTCCCGATCAACTTGTGTGGGGGAGATGAAGCCCCTCGCTCTGCCAGACACTTACGAGCATGCTCAAATCCCGCAGTCATGCGCTTATAAAGCCGATAGCGCCACTCCCAGGCTTTTAGCTGTTTTTCTTTTTCCGAGCAGTCTGCATTGAGGGCCTCATTCACAACCTGTGCTGTGAGATCACTGACCCGCTGTTCAGCCTCCCGGACTAGTGTTGAGAGATGCAATGATCGACTTTCCAGACTCACAACTTTGGGGGGGGGGGGGGAAGAAGAGGGGAAAGAAAAATTTAAGAAGCTGCACAAGAAAAGAAGAAGGAAAAAAATACGTGACTAGGAACATAGCTGTCAAAATCCCTGAAGGGATCTTCTATAGCAGTCTCCCCTAGTCTGGTGCCCTCCAGGAAATTATTCATGCTAAGCAATTCCAAGCAACAGATCCTGGTCTCCATTTCCCAAACAATGTGGGATAAAGCATTTGTGCAACTGTCATTCACATTCTCCAATAAAACTGCAGGGCTGATCTTTCATAGGTTTATTTCAGAGTTAGAGGACAATCTCCTCACTGCACCAAGGGACCCAGGCCTTATCCAGACAGGGGGGAAAGTCCCTGAAAGTATCAACACTTTCCAGTTCTTTTCGTTTTTCCTGAATATTCATGCTTTTGCATCCAAACTCTTTCTAAAATATCCTGGGATTCCCTCATTCCCTCCTCCCTTGTATTCTTTCTCCTTCTCTGGCCATGTTTCAGAAGTTGCCTTTCACCACTTTCCACTGAGACCTTTTTAACTGTTATTTCAGGAGTTATAGGGGGGTTGCAGACTGCCAGAAATAGTGTGAATTCAGTCCACTTTTAGGGTTAGGGTTAGTGCTAGGGAATCATGGGAACTGTTATTTTTCTGAGACATTGAGCCTTCTCTGTCAGACAACTCTGATGCCACAATAAAATACAGTTCCCATGGTTCCTTAACTCTAACCCTAACCCTAAAAGTGGACTGAATTCACACTATTTCTGGCAGTCTGCAACCCCCCATAGTCAAACTGTAAAAGTGCTTTAGCAATATTACACTAGTTAAACATTGGGACCATTCCTTTTATTGCTAGCATTCCTTTTCCCCCTTGCTTGCTCTGTTACTAGTCGAGAATATGTAAGGAGGTTAATTTCCTTGTTCATGGTTATGGCTGATCGGATGATCTTAATATTTCTTGTTGTGAAACGGTTCCATTTTAGGTAGACATTTGGAGAACTATCATAAGGAAATTTGCTTGAAACACTCACACTTTTGTTGCCCCATTTCTTGTAATGCGCAAATCATGTCAACGAATGTCACTCCCAGGAACATGCTACTAAGATCTTAACGGGGGAGTCACAAAAGCTGCAGTCACTCTCCTTACATGTTTGGCTGTGCCATCTCCTTTTGATGTTCCCTGTTGGCACACTTCGACACATTGAGTCAAGATGATAATGACAGCTTATGAAGTCACCTGTTGCTGTAGCACTGATTTTCATTTGGAATGCCATGCACGAAGAAGAGAGACACTCTAATCTCATCACTTCCAAAGTGCATGGCTCCTCAAGACCCAGAAAGTGATCCTGTACTACTAAGTGACATGGGGATGTCTGGCAGTACAATTTCTCCTATACAAAGTAATTATGCCCTGCAGAGGTAAAAGGTAAAAGTTTCCTCTTTGACAAGGTTGTTAAGCTGTGTCCAACTGTAGAGGGCAGTGCTCATCTCCATTGCTAAGCCAAAGAGCCAGTGTTGTCAAAGACAACTCTGTGATCATGTGGCCAGCATGACTGCACATGACTGTTACCTTCCTACAGAAGTGGTACTTATTCATCCACTTGCATTTACATGCTCTCAAACTGTTAGTCTGGCAGAAGCTGGGACTAGTGATAAAAGCTCTCCCCATCAGAGGCATGTGGGCTTCAAACTGCCATCTTAACCACTACGCCACCAGATCCCTACAAACATGCCCTGCAAACAACTATTTTAAAAAGTGCATGAGCAAGCCAGGCACTGATAACCCCATTTCATGTTCTTTCCAGCCTCTCTCAAGCAGCTAACTCCATTTAAGTCAGTACTGGGAAACTGTGACCCCTCCAATTGTTGGAATGCAACTCCAATTCTTACTTCCTACTGGCTATGCTGACTAAAGCTAATGGGAGTTGCAGTTCATCGACACTAAGGATTTAGATGGTCTTCACCAGAAGGCAGCAGCTTTCCATTGCTCCTGTTATCAGGAAACCATGAAGTCCAGGGTTCTTTAAATACCCACAAGGAAGAGCCTGCAATGACCAGCAGAAAGGGAGTTATAGCATAGAGCTACTGCATGCTGACTTACAGTGTGGGCTTTCCTTGGCTCCAGCTAGCAGCAGTATTTTGGCTATGGGTGAATTGTTGGTCATGATGGCAATATCCAATGGTAGAAGACCTTCACTGTTTGGGGTGTTAAGATCCAGCTCTTCGAGGCTATACTGCCTGAGTAGCTCTTGTACTTTATCAAGGTCTTGCAGTTCAACAGCCTCAAAGAGAGCAGCATTGCCCTGAAACTGCAAAAAAAGGAGAGAGTCACACAAACACGACACTGGTTTCACAGATTCAACTGCTCAACTACTGTCGCTACATGAACAAGATCAAAATAGCATGCTAAAAATGTGGTCTGAGTGTCAGTGAGAAAGCTGACACTTTCAGAAGCTTGTGTGTTTGTTTCCCAATTTGCAAGTGAAGCCATATGTATCACATTTATAATTTACCAAGAAACAAACAGTTCCATTCAGGACACATTCTCAGCTTACCAACTAAGTCCATCCTATTTGCTAGAATTTGCTAGACAAACCTGAAAATATGATACATATGATTATATAGAATGTAATGTGTGTTACTATTTGTAACTGTTGCCCCTCATTCTTCCACAGCATCATCACATGGCAATTATCTTTCAAAATGATGATTAGTTTCTTCCACAGTAAAATTCATAAAGCATCATCTTTTGTCTTGTGAGGTGATGTGAGTAGGAATTAGTGACGCTTATATCCTTGAAAGAACTAATAAACTCAGTTCTGCTTCTATACCTACTAATGTTGAAAAGTTACTTGGTCAGGAGCTTAGAAGAAGTGCTGCATTCCAGCATTTAAAATTCCAGTTTGATGATACAGCAATGGATAGGTGGGCAGCCAAAACCTTGTTGCAAGTAACTTCTTTGTCACTCTGTGGCAAGCAGAACCAAATCTATCAAACATCTTCCTGCCACCATGGTATTGGCAGAACAGGAATGGCTTTCAAGTCGCTCTTAATTACATTTTGTTATTGTTATTGTTAACTGCCCTCGAGTCGATTTTGACTCATGGTGGCCCTATGGATGAGACATCTCCAAGACTCTCTGTCCTTCACTGCTTTACTTAATTCCTGCAACCCCTTAATACCCATGACCTCCATCCATCTGGCATGTGGCCTTCCTCTCTTCCTACTTCCCTCCACCTTCCCCAGCATTATTGCCTTTTCCAAAGAATCCCCTCTTCTCATGATGTGTCCAAAGTACCACAGCCTCAGTTTGGTCATCTGGGCTTCCAGGGAGGTTTCCGGCTTGATCTGCTCTAGGATCTACTTCTTCTCTTTTCCCAGTAAATAGCTGGGGTAGACCACTGGTGTCACTAGGGGGGTATAGGGGGTTCAGACTGCACCAGGTGACACCCTAAGAGAGGGGTGACACCACTGTTCCTCAAACATCTGTATCTTGGCAGAAACAGCCTGCAGCATTTACTTGAATCTTTTGAAAATGCTGAAGAGATGGTGTGAGTGGGGTGAGGCTCAGTAGGAGGACAAAGGAGAGGCTCCAGGTTTTTTAAAAATTAAAATTTAAAATTTAAAAAATTTAATATATTTTTAAAAGATTTTAAAATTTAAATTAAAAAATCCCTTTAGAAACATCACATTTTACCAAATTTTCACTTTAATCACATGAAACTATGTATATGTAGACACATTTACTCTGTGCATACGATACTGTAATTTAAAGATCATTTTAATCTTGCCAGTTGTTTATGTCACAACTATTACCATTAGATTCAGTGATATATGGGAATTACGATTTATGAGTAAATTAATACAAATAACACTACTGTGGAAAAAAAGTAACATTACTAAAGATTCTGTATGGGTGTAGTATGGGAGGAGGTCAATGGGGGGGGGGGTGACACCATGAGTTACCACATGAGACACCAACCCTAGTGACGCCACTGGGGTAGAAATTTACTTTAATTGGAGCTGGATTGCTTATCAGGGTTTCCCAAACTTTGGTCCTGCAGATGTTTTGATCTTCAACTCCCAGATGCCCTACCCAGTTTGACCAACAATCAGGAATTCTGGGAGCTGGAATACAAAACACCTGCAGAACCAAAGTTTGGAAAACACTGCTTTACATCTTCTTCAAGCATCACAATTTATCATCGTGTGAGCAAGAGAGTGACAAGCTATATCATAGCCCAGGAGCAACATTAAAGTGAAGGACAAAGATTGAAAATGTCTCCCTGGGATGTATCCAACTTTGGTCATAAGGTATGTAGGATTATAAAACCCGATATTGCTACTCACTTAGGGGGAAGCAACATACTTACAAGGTAGGACTTTCGCAGCTTCTCTTTCTCGTTCCTCCCTGCTAAGCTTCCTTCATCAAATGACATGTAATTCACTCTGAATTTTCCAGAGAGGTTCCGATAGAGCCTCTTGGCAGCATTTGGAGACGAGGGTCCCGGCTGCTTCCTAGACTGGGCCAGCTGCAGGTCTCTCATTTGTTGTGTCATTTTAGGTGAGGAAGACCTGGCAAACAGGGGGAAAAAAGGAGGATTAATGAGGAGTTCAGTACTTAATAAAAGTCAAAGGGGTCTTGGTTAAGTGGTGAGCTGGAAGTATACTGAACCTTCTGTTTGTGGAGTTATACTTCAACATGAAGAAGAATTGTCTTTAATTTGAACATTTGTGATACTGCTGTACCAAAATCACTGGCCCATTTAGAAAATCATTTACCACAAATATTTGACTATTAAGTTGAATTTATGTATAAATTGAGGGTAGGTTTTGGGGCCAAAATTATGACTTTTGGTATGGCCCATGGATAGGTCAAGGGTAAAACTTAGGGGCATGTAACAAAGGATGTAAAGGATGAAGCAAAGGAAAATGATGCCAAAGAACGTACAAAATTCCAGAAGGCATAATTGTTTGTGCTCACCCTAAAGGCTGGATGGATGAGGAACTATGGTAAAAGGTGGCTGTGAGCTGGGCATGTTCAGCCTGATGAAGAGAAGACTGATAGGTGACATGTTTGCCCTCTTCCAATATGTCAAGGGCTGCTACAAAGTGGAGGGTGCAGGTTTGTTCTCTGTTGCCTCGAAGGGTAGAACTAGGAACTATAACACACGGTTTTAAAAATGCCAGTAAAGTTGAGAAACACAGTCGCCTCTCCATTCTTGCGGACTTCAAGTCCATGGTTTTACATATTCACTGAGGGGCAACCTCCATTTAAATCAAATGGGGGTGCACCCCATTCAATCCTATGGGGCTTGAATTTTTCTAAATCTCCATTTTCGTGCAGGTAGGGAGTCTGGAACAGATCCCTCATGAAAATGGAGGGCCAACTGTACAGCTTTTGCTGATACTTATTGCACAATGCTGTGTTAGTGTTGCCACTGCCTTGCCTTCAAAGCATTGTTAGAGCTCACCTTGTCATGAAGGGAAAAACCTATCAATAAGCTCCCAAAAGTGGTGCAGTAGCCTTAGTCCTCAGGTGTGATAAATGTCTTGTGTGCTAGTTCCAATGTTGGGCAATCATGTGTGTCAGTATCCTCTCCCCTCCTTGCTCCCCCTTCATTACTCCAGAGCATGATGGTTTTTAAAAACTTTCTTTTATTTTCTTCACCCAACCTCCAATGAATAAATGAGAGGAAAGATTCTCGTTTCTTTTTTTGGTGGGCACAAAGTGGTGCAGCCAGCTTCTCCCTACCCATCCACCAAAGAAATAACAGTTTTCTCCCCAGGACTGTCATTTCTTTTTTGGTGGGGAATTGCAAAATTACATCAAAGAAAACCAAAACTTTTTAAAAGAATAAGCAAAGGTCAGGCATGCATGCACGGTGTAAGGCATGCAGGGGTCAGAAGGCAGTATGATGGTGGCAGTGCAGAAATCAGATTGCACGGCCTTGGATCACCAAAGCAGCAATAAAGTGCTATTGCAGAGAATGTGTGATAAAGCTTGATGCAAAACCAGTATGCTTCTATTATTAAACTAGCGCGATTGTGGTGGGACAGCAGGTACATGTGATACTCCTAATAAAAGTCTAATTAGATAAAACCATTTGATAAAGGTCTAATGGTTTTAATTTACAGGAGGGTAGATTTCAATTGAACATTAGGAAGGACTCCTTAACAGTGAGAGCAGTTTGGCAATGGACCCAGTTGCTTAGAGAGGTGGTAAGGTCTCCTTCTCTAGATGTCTTCAAAAAGATGCTGCCTGCTGGGGATGCTCCAGCTGGATTTTTTTGCACTGAGCAGAGGGTTGGACTCGATGCCCCATGAGACCCCTTTCCACTCTATGATTTTGTAGTTCAGCCCTTTCACAAATCAAAAGAGTTTAAGTGAAAGTATGAAAGCAGATGTGAACCTGATTTCATAAAGGAGAGGGGAGCATTGTATCATGCAGCTCCCACCCTAGATCTTGCAAAGAATCATCCCAATATTCTCACTACATTGACAGAATAATTTTCAGACCGCAGAGGGGACTGATACAGGCCAAGCAATGTGTTGGGTCGCACTCACTAGGAGGCCAACCCACCATACACAAATACTAATTAACCTAAGCTGTGAACAATTACTTTGCTCTAATTAGATTTGTCTGAAATGTTTTAACACAGAAGGACTCTGCACAGACACAAGTCTAGGTTGTGAACTGACATGACTCGCTCAAAGAGGGGAAAATAGGAATAGAAAATGTAGGACTCATGGGGGGGGGAAAGCTATTTCTTTATTGAATCAACTCTAGTTGAAAACCACAAATATCTCGAGCACGCATGCATTATGCCTTCGTGTAACCCTTACTCCCAAACTATGAATACTTCCTCCTCACAAATCAGGACACTGACTGAAATAGCTGTCAGGGCTGGCGGCCTGGAGGCAGCCGAGCCAGTAGTCTGCTCACTTTTTTTTAATGGGAAGGGGGTGCGTTTAGAAATAGCTTCTTCCACTTAACTCCCAAATAGTTGGTCAGCAATTTTGCCTTCAATGAACAAGTTCCTCAGCCTAAGGAGACAAATCAGAGTTATTATATGGTGTGTACGTGGGGGCCTGCTGGACTAAAAGTAGCTCCACGCCCACAAGGGAATGGCAGAATATTCCCTGTTATTCCTCTCCTGGACAAATATAATAATAATAAAGAAATGGTTTGGGAAACCCAGTCAGGAAAAATAACGCAGAAGCAAGAATTTTGTGCCTTTGTAGCCCTGTATTCACACACAGCAGAGCTTCAGGAAATCATTATGTGCAGAAATGCACATGGTTTTCTTTAATGCAGTGTAAAGTTTTGCTCAAAGGACACTGCTTCTGGGGGGGGAGGATCTGTCTAGAAAATGTGGGGGTCTTGTACAAAAAACAAGGGGGTTTGCACAAAAAGTGTGTTTCTGGAAACCTGTGGTGAGGCTGTGTGCAACCCCACCAGTACCATTCCTGCCTTGGCAGATGTTTTGTTGCTCTTGCTGACAAAAGCCCCAACCACTATAATTCATTGCACAAGTCCTTAGTGGTGCACATTTTGCTTTCTTGAACTAATTACGGATCCATAATGCAGCCACTTTGAAATGACGATGTGAGCCAACTGGATCTTGGTTGGCTTCATAAACGTATATTACCCTAACATGGATTTTTAGAGTTTGAGTTGTCTCTCCTTTAGGGAAAACAATGCATTATATATATCTCAATAATTAAGCTCAATGAGTGAATGGCAATTTGTATCACCTGACAATCTGTCAGACTAATTGGAACAAACTAAAATATACAGGTAATGAACTGGTTTTCTGGGCAGAGACATGCTTCAGTAAATCATAGTTAACATGAATCAATTTCACCTCAATAAATGCTGAAGAAGCGCCAACTCTAATGATTATGTTGGTGAAGGCAGCCATACAGGGGGTATTAATAGACTCCCCACGTAACTCACTCAGTTACTCTGATTTTATCTGAGATAATGTGGGCTGCAAAATTACAGCAACTATTTTACCCCTTTATGATGTTGCTGCTTTTTTTGAAACAGGGAGATTGGCTCCTGTCAGGAATTCTCCTGGGATGGGTTGCAAAGATTAACACATTTCCCTACAAATGAAGATGAGCCTGTGTAGCTTGAATAAAGGACAATTCCTTTGTAATTAATCTGTGTGTGTTATAGATTTGTGAGGTTCTGGATTTCCAGCCAAATGTTCTGACCTACTACAGTCGTTCAATGATTCCACTTCTTCATCTTGTTTTTGTTGTCATTGTGTGACTTTGAGTCATTACTGAACTATGGTGGCCCTATGGTGAACCTATCATGATGTCTTCTTGGTAAGATTTCAGAGGAGGTTTGCCATTGTCTTCCACAGAGGCTGAGAGAGTATGACTTGCCCAATATGACCCAGTTGGTTTCCATGGCTATTCAAGGATTTGAATCCTGGTCTCCCCGGTCCTAGTCCAACACTCAAACATTGAATCATGCTGGCCCCAACGTCTCTACTACTGCAGGCCAATTTCAAACAACTTGATACAACAATAAATATAAATTCCAAAAAGCAAACCTTGATTTTGCCATTTTATATAAAGGACACCATTTTACTTGGCCATTGTATTTCATGGGACTTGAGTATCCATGGATTTTGGTATCCATGGAGTGTTCTGGAACCAAATCCAGCTGATTCCAAAGGCCCACTATATTAGTATGCCACTGAAATGTATGCCATGGATGCTGTTCAGCTTCACAAATATCTGCAAGTACATGAGTGAAAATGACATCTTTGGAATGTGCCTATATTCTTGTTTGGAAATGCAATGTTCTTGAATGTGTCAAAGTCTCACATCAAGACTTCCTAAGGAAACTTAAGCAGACATCAGATAATCAGGTGGGTCATCTTATGGCTTGGGAACTAGGTAAAGAAACAAAGTACAGGGATGAATGGGCAACTTTCACAATGGGCTGAGTAAACAGTGGAATTCCACTGGGATCTCTACTGGGATTCAGGCTTTTCAACTTTCACATAATCTGAAGGATGGTTTCATGAAGGTCTGAATTCATTTAAACAATATAAGAACATTAATGAAAATAATTCTAATCATGCCACTATAGGTATTTTCTCACTGTATACTGATTTGTCATTGTTGTGTGCCCAAGTCTTTTCTGAATTATGGTGACCCTAAGGCATGGGGTTTTCTGATGCTGTAACTTGCCCAAGGTAACCCTGTGGGTTTCCATAGCCAAGCAGGTCTCCAGAGTCAAAATCCAATGTAAATTAATAAAAGGAAAAACCAGCCAGTTCATTTGTCTGGCAGATCTGTAATTCTCAAAAGTATAACAAAGCCCAATTTCAATCCATCAAACTTTTTTAAAAAATTCAAACTGAGATTATTTCAAGTTAATTTACATTCCTGAACTTGATTAGCTGCATGACTAAACTGCCAAAGCTCACAATCTTTGTACATGCTCAGGTATTGCTTACTGTAATCCTTCACATTCTGAAGGAAATGAAAATGTCCCATTTACAATGCATGGGGAATTATTTCAACTATTTCTTTCCGTCAAGGAAACAATACAGTAGTTGTCTTGGGACTGGATACCTGAAGGTCTGCATACTCTGGTCTTAACCATCAGCCAAAGGACAAGGCAGTGTTGGGAGGCTGCCTCACCAGCCTTCCAAGAAGAAGAGATGGCAAGAAAAGACCAATCTACCCCCTGCCATTCATTAGCCACAGAAGGAGCAACTCTTCCAGTGTCTGCTTGCTGCTTCCTTCCTCATTCCTGTATCCTTTTGTGTCATATCTATCAGACTGTCATCTGCAGGCAGGGATTTCCTTTAATCTTTCAATACAGACAGCATGCTTAGAAAATGTAAGGTACTCTATAATTGAGAATTTTTTGCTCTAAAACCATGCAACACATCAACCTACTTGGGTGGAAGGGGAGACCTAGAAAAGTAAAGATAATATGCTTTCTTAGTAAGTCAATTGAAACAATATGGGATATTATATAGATGGGAAAAACTGGAAAGATTCACATTCAGATGCAACCCATGAAGATATAAAGTCCAAAAAGCTGAAGCATTTTGGGAAAGACATGGAAAGGACTTGGGAAAACATACTAAAAGTTGTAAGGGGTAGAATTCCCCCTCCCCTCCTGCAGCCAAGTGGAATAATTCAAATTGCCTTGATTGAGACACACACAATTAAAATGAATGATTGAGACACTGTTACTTTTATTACTTAAGCAAAACAAGAATAACAACAACAACAACATCCTGAACACTGAATTTCTGATGTGCCCACCCTATTTCTTCTTTTGCAAATGAAGTGTCAGCAAATTCTCACACATCTGTGGAACAGGTGTCAAATTTCAAAGCTCATAAATACTTGAGCTGAGCATTGAGAAAATAAAAAATCCTATAAGTTTAATGAACTGCAATGAGCTTTCATCACAATCCTGCTTTCAGGTCTGATCCCACCATGTTGCTTTGGGAGTAGTAAAATCAATGTAAGATTATTTCACTCTTTGAAATTGCATGACAAACACTTCTTTTGAATCTTCATTGTCACAGTTAGTATTTGCCATGTCAAGAGAAAGACATAAGAGCAAATTTCAATATATGATAAATACTTGTGGCCATATGCTTGGGAAGATTCTTCCCCTGTGAATTTGAAAGGGTAGAATCATCTCAAAACAAGTTTTTGCACCAAAAGAGAGTGCAGGAACTTTTGTATCTCCAACATAACCATTTCACAAGCCCAAGCATTAAAGGCGATTTATAAAAGCAGCAAAACTATTCATGGAAAAGGTTTAGATGAAAATAATCTGAAAAACAATCCAAAGCACACAACATAGTTTAAAAAGTAGTAACAGCAATAATAACAAACAAACAAACAAACCAAACAAACAAACAAACAAAAACCACCAGGCAAAGAATATTGTTTGCTAAATACTCAGAATGGAATAGAGGAGCAGTTTTAACTTTGTACCTAAAAAGACAGGGTAAGGTGTGAAAAGAACTTTTTAAGGAGAAATTCTGGTAGCTGGGGACCTGCCACAGAGAAAGCTCTATTTCTAGTTAGCACCTAACTAGCATCTGAAGTTGGAGGCACATCCTGAAATGATGTTAAGGGATCAAAAGATGATGACAATGATCATGGAGAGTGGCACTGTATCCTCTAGTTGTGGATGATTTACTTTTCAGTTTCGAGTTAGGAATTTCACAAGTACATACACATTTAAGTTGTGTAAAATATAAGATGCACTGGAGAGCCTGGAAATACTCATTAAGCCTGCTGACCATTATTCCTTCCTTCTGATCCATGGAGTAAATACTGGTATTGCAAGATATAGTCTTTGATGTATATCAAGGGACTAAGGAAACACATTTGACTGACAAAGAAGTCAATGAAGCTTCAAAAGCTTGCACTGTGTATTTTGTGTATTTCGGTTGTCCCGATAAAGGTATTGCTCTTCTGTGGATTTTGAATGTTATTGCACTTTACTGTATGGTCAACACAGTTACTGTGGGTATGTTTTCAAAGACTGCCATGTTCTTGTGGCCACCAAACCAGGAAGCGCAAGTCAAGAGATACAAAATAAAAAAAAACCAGAGGTTTGCCAGTACCAGTATCAGCACTAAAAAATACCATATACATTGCATGAAAAGAAAAAGAAAAATAGTAATAATCAAGAGACAATAATAAACTAGCATCACTTAATGAAGGGTTACCCTTCTTAAAATTTTATGTGAACCTTCAGTGAAGAGATTCATCCATGGAGGAGGACTAAAGCATAGTAGGTAAAGGTAAAGGTATTCCCCGTTGACAAGGTTGTCAAGTTGTGTCTGACCGTAGTGGACGGTGATCATCTCTATTACTAAATCAAAGAGCCAGCATTGTCAGATACTACTTTGTTATCATGTGGCCAGCATGACTGCACAGAACGCTGTTTACCTTCCCACTGAAGTGGTACCTATTTATCTACTTGCATTTGCATGCTTTGGAACTGCTAGGCTGGCAGAAGCTGGGACTAGTGACAGGAGCTCACCCCATCATGCAGCACCTGGGCCTCGAACTGCCAACTTGCCAGTCTTGCAATCAACAAAGTCAGTGTCTTAACCACTTGTATAGTAGCACATCAATAAATAAACTAGTTTCATCAAGAAGTTTCCAAATGAAAGGCCTTCGTGCCCATTAGGAAGCATCCTGGGCTTGTTGAATTCAGGACCATAAGCTAAAAGTAAATTTCAGGTGGTCACTCAGTATCTCAGTCACATCAGGAAGTGGAGGAAATGAAGAGCAAGAATGCAAATCTCTGTATAACACAGTTGGGCAGGTAGCTAGGAATTAATTCACACCTCTCTAATGAGGTGAGAATTGCTAGAGATTTAGCATCAATTACCCCTAAGTGTTTGTGTTCTCACACTTCAGCTGAGATTGTGTGGTAGACATGTTGGCTCAGAGTGAAGCCACAAGTGTGCTATTCAAATTTACTTAAGTCCCTTACGCAATTAATTGAACAAGTTGTGAGGAATGGCATGTTAATTTTGAGATTAAATTTGGAAAGCTTTCCAGAAGGCATTGCATAAATATTGATTTTAAAATTAGGGCATATAAGGGATATATGGATATATGCTGAAGGGATAGGATGACCAAATATTCAGAATACTATTTGGAGTCACAAGGTAATAATGCCCATACTCCTGATCCTTTAACCACTACCACCCCACACACACATACTGCAGGAGGAGACCAAAATCATAGAATTTTGAACTTTCTGAGCAGGCAGGCATCTAAGTAGTAATTCCATCTAAGACATCTGTGGAGAAGGCGGAACCGCATGGGTCTGTTATGCTTCCTTTGCTCTGAGTAAGTAGCCAAGCCACATCCTCTGAGTCCAACAACTCTTCTTCAGAATGACCTGCAACTCTATAGGGCATGCTTCCAAACTAAGCTGAGCTCAGTTGTAGTGCATACACCCTGAAGGGATGGAGGAGAGGGGGCTTTACTCCTGAGAAGTTTCCTCCATGGAGATGGAGCGTTGGATATGCATGTCCCTGCAGAACTTTTTAAGCTTTGAGTGAGCTCCACAGCTCCCCAGCCCACTTTGTTGGTGCCTCTAACCTTACAGTGAAGGTCCTCAGTGTTGTTTAGTAGATGATTGCCTTAGGCATGGGTTGTGGCTTTAGTGAGAAACAGCAGAGAACTTCAGCCAAAACATAGGATCACTACATCCATGTTTCTGTTTATACTGACAATTCTCTCTTCATAAATGCAATACTCAAGACAAGATTTTTTATTATCAATATGCAATCCAAAGGGTATCCATTTTAGCCTATTTCAGTGAAAGCAAAGAAGTCTCATGTCACCTTAAAAACATATTTACAGTATTATAACATCAGTTTTCATGGACTACAGCTACTACATGGACTACAGCCCACTTACCCATAATGCACAAGGTAGTCCAGAAAACCTATCCTAGAATAAATTTGTTAACTTTTTAACAATACAGCAAATACAACTAGCCTCCATTCAGAAAACTAGAAATGCTGCTCAACACACACACACACACACCAAATTTGTTTGAAGTTCAATAGGACAAGGAAGGCTTTGCTCAAGGAAACCAAGTTGGATTAAACCCTGCTCTGTTTTCATTGAGAGAAGGCCTTCTTCACTTCTTTTTCTTCACTAGCTTCTTTGGAAGGCGTACTTGTGACTGCTTATTACTTCTGCCATTTTGTTTGTTTACTACTGTGTAATTGTTTCTGTAATTTATGTTTTAAAATTATTGATCTTTCATTTACCAGTTATTTGTGGCATCAATGCTTTCAAAAGGAAAAGGAAAATATGATTTTTTCAAAACTAAAATCCGTCTTGACTCTGTGTTCTACTACCTATATGAAATCCTTACAGCATTAGCTGAATATAACTTTGATTCTGCTGAACCAAAGGATGATCAATGGGGATGTTGACTTGCAAACCTGTACTGTGGGTACAGAAAATCTGTACGTACCCATGAGAAGCTAGGTTTGACACTTGGCTCAAAATCTGGCCTATTCTTCATGTCCTTTGGCAAAACATTTTGTTTTGAACAAAGCCAATTTTAACATGCCTGTTTGGTCTTGCAACAACAACTTAAACTTATAGAGGTTATACTCACGCCAAAAACATTTTTGTTTGTTCTCCTGCATCTTTAATGATGCCAGCAGAGCTTCAGGAGAAGAGGCCCTGTAGTTAACCACAAAAGTCAGCAGGAGCCAAGCAACAGTCTGTGGGTTTGTTTTGGTTGGGTTTGGGTTTTTTTTAAAAAAAAAAATCAGGTCTACTATAGAATGAGTAGTAATCTTAGCATCACTCATTGTGGGGGGAATTCTATTATGAACAGGCTTACATCTCTTTATATCAGATAATGGAGTAATTGGAGAGGCGCATGCAGGGCATGAAATACCTCTAAGATCATAGAAACTGCATGAATTATACAGTTCCCAAGAATCCCGCAATATATCTGCTTACAGTGACTATACATACACTAGTAATATGGATTTAAGTTTAAACAGAGACTAAGGAGACAATTGTCATCTCAGTTCTTGTCTCCTTTAGACCGTAGTGCAATCTCCATGGCTAAATGTTACTATGAAACGGAAACCCCTTCCTGTTAAACAAGGGAAACTATCTGCAGCAACCAGTTCTCAAATGGAACACATTCCTCTAACCAAGGTCTGCATCAGTTTCACCAGGCTGGAATCCATTGTGCAGACATGCAAAGACCACCGGCGTTCTGCCTCTACAAGTGCAGGCTGCCTTTTGGCACCATTAGCAGCATCAGTACATTGTTAGTCTTAATTGTTACTCTTATGGGTGGTCTTCACAGAGAAGTCAGAGGCTAAAGAGATGAATCATTTGTGTTCTATACAAATGTAAAAGGGGCCCAACTCTCGCATCTCACAGATCTGCAAGTGTAGAGAAAACGCAGTGTAATGGGATCTACTCCCTGTATATGAGTCATGGGGGTTGCCAACAAAAGAGCAAGCCATTTGGGAGAAAGCAGGATTCCTTCATCATTGGCAATTCTTCTATTTCCACCAAGTTATGTGATCCCATTATGAGATGAGCACAGAAGTAAATAAACATACCCTTCATTGGTTTGTTTGCTTTGTCCTCAGAGTGCCACACATTGTTTTTAAGAGGTACCGTTTTAGCCAGTAATAGTAAAAGAGTGAACCAGTGGTGTATGATTTGAGTGTTAGACAAGCACACTAGAAGAATAGGGTTTGAATCCCCATTTGGACAAGGAAACCTACTGGATGACCTTGGGCAAGTCACTCTCTCAGCCCCAGAGGAAGGCAAGGGCAACTCCCTCTGAACACATTCTGCTAAGAAAACTCCATGATACGTTTGCCCTTGGATTGCCATAAATCAGAAATGACTTGAAGGCCCATAACAACAAGGGGAAAGGGAGAGAGAGGGGAAAGGTTCCCATAATTTCATAATGAAGTACATAGAGAGATCCTGTAGCACTTTTGAGATTAACGGAAAGAAAGAAATTGGCAGAATGAGCTTTCAATCTACTTCCTCAGATGAAGTCTATGAAAGCTCATGCTGCCAATTTCTTTCTTTCAGTTAATCTCAAAAGTGCTACAAGATCTCTCTACGTACCGATTCTACAGACTAATATGGCTATATCTTTGAATTCATAATGAAGTGTTCTGAATGAGGATTTTAAGGAATCCTTCTACCAGGAGAAAAATCCTGGATCTGGGAAACCTGACACACCTGTCATCTGTAGTTTCTTTATACATGTATAAAACATAGCCTATCAAGCATTTCACTCCGTTTTCTTAATCCTTGCCTGTGAATGCCAGTCTCCCTGACCTGTAACCCTTCTTTCATTTAGCAGACAGTTACTTCTCTGGAGTGAAAAGAATAAAACCTATTTTATTGGATCATTCAACTTATATAAGCTTCAGAGACTTGCTGTCTCTTCTTGCATCTTCAGCCACATCCAAGTCTTTGGAATCCACAGGGAATTGCTGGGATTCCCACGCACAGCCCTCCTCAGCCAAAGACTAATTTATGGTGTCCAAGGCTTCCTTTCCTGGAAGAGAAAAAGACTGCAAGGGACGACTGGGTAGCCAATACCTGCCTTTAAATGAGACCGCCAGTTTTGCAAGCTGTTTATATGATTACCTTTGTTTGGTCTCTTATTCTCTCTCTGCATTGTAACTCTACTTCGCTCCAGGTTATTTGGCCCACTTGCAGCATAACTGACTGTGGTTTGTTATTAGATTGTACTATTCTAGACAATATTTTGTAATGGAAAACCTAGGACCACTACTTTTCAGCCAGCAATTTTAAAAAAAATTGTTTAAATGGTGTGTGTGTGTGTGTGTGTGTGTGTATAAGTGGTGGTAGAAGAGATAAACACCTTCACCCTTAGTACTCTATTAATTTAATCAATACTACATATTATTTAATAATAAAAATCTTTAAAAATGAAATATTCTTTCCTGCTAGGAAACTAGAAAAATACGATAGTAGTTCCTTTCCAAACAGGGAGCAATGCACACTAATTTCATTTGACATTCAGTGGGCAGGATATATTTCCCCCACGGAGTCTGGTGGCTGACACACCCTGCTACAGAATTTCTGGCCACCTTCACTTCATGTGCTACCCACATTTATAGACTACAAGCCGTAGTTTTTAGTGCATCACACAAACCTAAATCCCAGGATAACTTCCTCAACAGACTTTCAGTATGTATTAGTAACAGTGTCAGACCTACAACTGAAAAAGAAAAAAAAAGGGGGGGGGAAGGATGCTGGTATCTTGCCAGCTTAGTAGGTACATTTAGAGGTTATGCTCCAATATTAGTGCTATGAGGTTGGCACAAATCAACAGCTGGTATGCTTGGAGGGAAAGCAATGTACCTATTTAATAGGTATGGTTGGACGACATGCCACCCTTGCTAGGAGAATCCGGCTGTATTGCTTGAGGGACTGTCTCCTTCCCTTTCCCACAAATTAGATACTGGAGAGGCTCAGCGGGTTTTCCCCAATGCATTCCTCACCGCCAACCCCTAATTGCTGCTTCACATTAAATATCGAAGTGAGGAAATGTTGGGCAAATGTTCTTGCTATGGGAACACATAGTTCCCTTTAATTACATTGTTTTTGTTTGGCTTTTTTATTATTATTAGTTGTGCTGTGGGTTTCCCCCCGCCCGGACAGGGCCAGAGAAGCAGCACATGCTAAATATGGCTGGTTTTTAAAGTCCACAGTGAAACCCGAATCTCGGCACCAGACTGACTGGAATCGGTGCAACCCAGGGTTACAAGGGACAGACATTCCAGCTCTCTACTGTTCTCACTCAGATCCACAGTGAAATAGCAGCATGCCCCTCCCTGACTGGCTTGGCTGGAAACTGCTCCTAGTCTAGCTAGAGAGAGACATACTGCTGTTGTGGAGGCTATTCGACAATAAGCTGAGCATACTACATAGGCAAAGACCTTGCCACACATCCAGCTTGCCACGCTGATTATTCCCACTGCTATTCCTGTACTTTTTGTTTTTGTTTTGGTCTTATATTACTCCAAAACAAGTTTGGTGTTACTTCCCTCCTCCTCTGCACCTTGTTCAAAGTTCCCAGTAAAATCTTCTTCACCCTTTTGTAGCTTTTACTGCAGTCCGTTCGTCTATATATATGGGTATGCACATATATGCATGTGCTATTCTGATTTTAAAAGCATGTCCTAGGATGCTGGCAGGCTTTGGATGTGGCTTGCTTTGGTTATTTGTTTTCATAAATGACATTTTATGATTGCTTTGGGAATCGCTCCTAATTGAGGCTGCAGTCAGAATTATAGTACATGGGTATGTGATTTTGTTGGAGGAGCTTTAAATGCTCTATAATTAGCTTGCAACATTTATTTTTAAAATTGAAAAGAAACACAATGGAATCAAGACTGAGCAACAAATCAAAGTGACCCACACATAAATTACTTAATTAAATACTGTTGGCCATGGAAACTTCTTCAGGGACTAGAGGAAGAGCTCATTCACTGGAATTCAAAGGAAGATCATCTCCAGAATTTGTGAAAATTCTCAACGAAACTGCAGGGAATAGACTGATGAGCATGGGAGAAAGGTCTGAGGTATAAAAAGAGAAAGGCCTGAGATATGAAAAGATAGTCTAAATACATGGTAACTGTTTAGACCTGCAGTTTTGCTTCATTCTAAGTTCTGTTCAGAGTTCAGGCTTGATTTGCTCTAAGACCCATTTATTTTTCTTTTTTTAGCAGTTCTTTTCCAAAGGTCCATCTGAATAAAAATATGTTTGCCTGCCAGTGAAAAAAGAAAAGAGAAAGAACCAGCCTAGCCTCTTGACAGGGAGATCCAAAGCCTGGAAGGAGCCACAAAGAAGACCTTCTCTTGCATAGCCACTATGTATGCCTCAGTTGGAGACAGGACTTCCCTTGACGTCCTGTAATGATTTTTAAAAAGAATCAACAGTCTGAGTACTTGCAAGCGAAATCGCTCCCATAGCATCCTCCTAGCACCAGTATGTTTTTGTTAACTACTGTCTCATCAACCTATGGTGACCCTATGAATGAAAGACCTCCAAATCATCCTATCATCAAAAGACCTTTTCAGGTCTTATAGACTCAGGGCCATGGCTTCCTTGATTGAGTCTGTCCATCTGTAGTGTGATCTTCCTCTTTTCCTACTACTTTCTACCTTACCAAGCACTATTGTCTATTTTAGTGAGTCTTGTCTTCTAATGATATATCCAAAGTATGATAGTCTTAGTTTAGTCATCTTGGCTTCTAGGGAATGTTCAGGCTTGATTTACTCTAGGACCCATTTATTTGTCTTTTTAGCAGTCCACGGTATCCATAGAACTCTTCTCCAACACCACATCTCAAATGAGTTGATTCTTTTTCCTTATCAGCTTTTTTCATGCTCCAGCTTTCACAACTGTAAAAGAAATTTGAACTATGATGGCACTAACAATTATAGATCCACCTAGCTTAACACAGTCTGGCCCATAGTTCATCAGCTTGCCTATAGAAATATCATGGGGAACCTTGTGAGAAGTCTTATTGAAATCAAGATATACTACATCCACAGCACTCCCTTGATCTAGCAAGCTTATAATTTTTAAAAATTTATTTATTTATTTATTTATTTATTTATTTCACCTGGAGTGGGAGCAAGCAGCCCAAGACCTGCACTTTCATGAAGCATGTCTTGCAAGAGATACACATCACAGCAGTTGGTAAGAACATATTTACTAGGAGTTGCAAACCCAACCAGGAGGGCTTCAGACTGAGTTACCATAGGGGAGGGAGATTGTATTCCAGAGGGCAGGAGGACATCAAATACAGGGAACAATTGAAGTCAATGACACAGACAAACTTGGGTAAATAGTACAAGAACCCAACAGTGGGTAGAAAAAAAAATCCCAAGGAATTAGCTGGAGAGAATGACTGATGGTTCTATAAGATATTTTTACACTAATTAACAAAGTATGGGGAATAAACAAGATGAACTTGAACTCTTAACACAGGAAGGCTAATATAATTCAATAGGTATCAATGAAATCTGTTGTAATGATCTTCATGATTGGAATGTAATAGCAGAAGGTTATTTTAAAAAAGACCCAAAGGAATGGAGAAGGAATATCATTGTATGTCAAGGATGTGTACACCAATGAGGAAGTCCATGATTTAGAACATGGAAAACAGGTTGAAAGCATGAGAGCAAAAATTGAAGGGGTCTACTATAGGCTTCCCAGAAGATCTGGATAATGCCTTCCTAAACAAATGACCAAAGGTAGTAATTGGAGACTTCAATCACTATGATGTATGTTGGAAGTCAAACAAGGCCAAGAACTGAAACTCTAACAAATTCCTCAGACAATTCCTCAGACCAGCCCTGCAGGTAATTTCTTATATGCAGTGGAGCAAACAAGAAGACTATTTTGGATTTGATCCTAACCAACAGAAATGCAGTGATCAGCGAGGTAGAAGTAGTGAGATTCTTGGATGGGAGAGGTCATTTTCTCCAGGGAAATGACATTTCCTATATATGAGGGAAAGGAAAGACAGGGGAAGATAGACATAGTCAGACAAACCCTGGATGTCAAGGAAGATGCCTTCAGTGGGCTTGGAGAGACACTGAATAGTTAGAAATGCTTGAAGGGCGGGGGGGGGGGGGGCTCATGATTCATGGGAGTTTCTTAAAAGTGATTTATTCAAGGAGCAGTTCCAGACAATTCCAATGAGGACAAATTTGCTGACTGACTGAATCCAGAGAGTACTTGCCAATGGTTGCTCTTCATCTTGGAAGAGAAGCGACTAGAGGAGTGTTTCAGGGTTCTATCCTGGGCCTGATGTTGTTCAATGGCTTAGATGAGGGAATTGAAGGAATGCTTATCAAATTTACAGATGACACCAACTTGGGCAGGATAGCTAAAATCCTAGAGGACAGGATCAGAATTCAAAATGACCTTGACAGATTGGAGAGCTGGGCCAGTACTAACAAAATGAATTTCAACTGGGATAAATGTAAGGTACCACATCTAGGCAAGAAGAATGAAATGTAGACATATAGGATGAGTGACACCTGGTTTGAAAGCAGTACACATGAAAAGGATCTGGGGATCTTAGTAAACCACAAGCTAAACAATTTAATCCCCTCCCATATTTTCATCCCCTTTTCTTTTTGTGTCATCTTTTAAATAGATTGAAAACTTGAGGGTAGGGAACTGCTTGTTCTTCTTTTACTTGTAAAGCACCAATGTACAATGTATATGGCACCAATGATGGTGCTAAATAAATAAATAAAGATAATGATTTTTAATAATAATAATAATAATAATAATAATAATAATAATAATAATACACAGACCCACTGATAGGTTTTCCACTAAGTGTCAGGTAAACACAGGAGTCCACAACCTCCCTATGGAATTGTTGATTCCTATAATAAGCACCATTCACAATTTCTAGATAAGCATAAGCCCACTCCCCGATTAAAAACTGAACCAGTTACACATGTAGGATTGCCTAGGATAATTCTGAAAATTAAGACTGGATCCTTTTAATAAGGAGTACACACTTCTACCCTCTATGTAAATTGTGAGATTAATTAACCTTGACTACTGTGGGGATTAATCTACCCTCTTCAACCAGAAAAAATTAAGAACAATTTTGAACAAGGTTCAGCTCTGATATTGTGAGCACTGTATGCATTTAGAAATTCATTGGAATAGGATACCCAGCTTTCAAAAAGTAGATGCGCCTTAGATGCATCTTCCATGTCCACTTCCATCAACATCAAGTTTAGGTGATCTAGTTAATTTATATAGGCATTTTGTTTACAGTTATAGCAGAGAGAGAGATAGTCTTTTATTAGGGGAGATATATAAAGTATGATGGGTGCATCATTCACAATTTCTGGAGCGATCCTGCAGCCTAACTTTTAATCACCTTTCAGTTACAAATATTTCATTGGGATGTAAAGGATATTAACAAATTTCCTTGTCCTTGACAAGAAAGGATATCTTGACATGTCAAGACATCACATTTAAAACAATCATAATAATAACTGACAGAAGAACATTCTACAGCAAATGAAAACACTGATGCCTTTCCATCTTTTTTCTTTTCATTAGGTTTTGTGCAAACAGTGTTTTTAAAGCAAAGAATATTTTTTTGCAAAATGTCTGTTCTGAAGAAAATATATCTTTATAGAAAACCCCCACAATGTTTTTAAGCAAAAACAATACTTTTATAAATAGTCTCTGAAAGTGAAAAAAAAAACAACACTGAGAAATGCACAAATATAACCAAATAGCAGGGACAAAACACTTGGATATTTTTTGTTGTTCTTGTGCACAGGAATGAAATAAAAATTTACATCCCTAGTATCGTGTTTTTTTTTTTGGGGGGGGGGGAGTTCATTCATTCATTCATTAAAGATTTTATATCCTGCCCTCTTTCTAAAGATCTCAAGGTAGAATAAAATAAAGTCAACTTGATCAACTGAAACCCTTCTGGTCATAGAGAACATCTGAATATTTGGGGTCTAGACTTCACCATGCTTAGAGTAGGCTTATTTAAATCAATGGGACTTGGCTCAGCCATGCATAATTTAAGCATAAAGAAGTCTGTAGAATCAGTAGGTAGAGAGATCTTGTAGCACCTTTGAAACTAACTGAGAGAAGGAAGTTGGCCAGCATGAGCTTTCGTAGAATTCAGTCTACTTCTTCAGATGCATATGGGAAATAGCTCAGATACATCTGAGAAAGTAGACTTTAGTCTAGGAAAGCTCATGCTCCCAATTTCTTTCTTTCCATTAGTCTCGAAAGTGCTACAAGAACACTCTACATACTGATTCTACAGACTAACACAGCTATTTCTCTGAAGTCAATCATTTTTTAAATTATGTACTGCAATGGTTCTGAAATGAGACTAGGATGTACTAGGATGGATGGAAAACATAAGATCGAACAATATTCCAAGGATAAACGTTAGCTTTTAAACACATGTTTGCCAGTGAAGGAACTCGCAAGATTTCTGAATATTTGTTGCTAGAAACCCTGAAGCGGAAGGCGATGAAGCAGGCTGTTGCACAAGTTGCTGTGGTAACACAAACTTGCTCAAGTCAACAGCTTAGGCTGGGAGTCATCATTGTGTTGAATGGGGCAGGAGGGAAAGGACAGACCGTGCTCTAACTCTGGGTAGCCTGCCTGAGCCACTGCCACCCCAAGCTTGAACTAGATCCAGGAGACATCCCTGAGATATCCAAAGCCACTGATTGCTGTCCTTCATTCCTTCCACTCCAAGCCACTGCAAACTGATTCCATTTGTGACAAATGCCTTGACTTGGAAAGAAAGGCAGGCTGTGCCACAAATACTTGTTCCTCGGATATCTCTGCCAGTTCTCTTTTATTCTGAGTCTCTTGGAGATACCACTATCCGTTTGGACAACAATCCTTCTGCTAGGAGAGGAGACTACAAATTTCATTGCTTGTATGAATGTCAATACTCATTAATCACGGAAACAGAGTTATTCTGGGTTCTCTATTGTCCCTGGGAGCTTAGCTAGAGATATTCTGTTTCCTGTCCTTGTTACTCATGCAGCTAGGCAAATGGCCATCATATAACAGTTTTCTCCACCTCATCATACAAAACACACATACACACATCAACATGGAAGGGGGAATGTGTCCTGTCTGCTCTTTTTTCATTATATCCCTGGCTTTTGGAATTGAACCCTGGTCTCCAGAGTCATAGTCCAACACTCAAACCACTACACTATGCTGGCTCTACATACATTACAAAAACAAAGAATTCTGTGACGTGCTTTATGTACTTTATTTTAAACCCAGGAAGTTTTCTATCATGTTAGGTCTGACCAGAATGTAAAGTCTGCAGTCATCATGCAAAATATCAGCCAAAAGGTGAGGGGGAAAAAACAATTCATGGAGGGGCAGCCTGCATGTCCAAGTCTCATTTCTCAAACATAAACTGTGGAGGCCACTGAGAATATGAAAGCTAAGTCAGGCTGTAGTCCTTGTAGAAGTTATGATACGAGGAAAATTGTGGAGGCACTCCTCTGTGAAATTTGTTGTGGTGTGCTTTCAAGTCACAGAGTTTTCTTGGCATGATTTCGAGTTTTCTTGGCACAATTTCAAGTCATGGAGATTTCTTGGCAAGATTTGCTCAGAGGAGGTTCACCACTGCTTTCCCTGAGGTTGAGAGAATGTGAATTGCCTAAGGTCACCCAGTGGGTTTCATGGCCACGATGGAAGGTGAACCCTGGTCTCCAGAGTCCCTCAAACCACTACGTTCTGCAATAAATAGTTTGTTCAGATCCAAAGGAAGGGAGAGTAAGAGAGTAAGCCGGGTGGTAGAGGAAAGCACACGATGAGGTGATGGAGAGAGCAGAAAGGAAGGGAAAGCAACTGTGAGAACCATGGCATGTAAGAAGCAATGGAAAGAGGCATTGGGAGGGTGGGAGGTGAGGCAAAGGATGGAGTAGAAGATAAGGCACAGAAAGTGGTCCCAGTGGTAATGTGCAAGAAACAAGATAGGTTTGTGGTGTCAGGATATGAGGTGAGGTGATAGAGGGAAAAGAGCGGAGTGGAGAATATGATCACCCTCCCTTGGAGTGTGGTGGAGTCTCCTTCTTTGGAGGTCTTTAAACAGAAGCTTGATGGCTATCTGTTGGGGATGCTTTGATTGTGAGTTCCTGCGTGGCAGGGGGTTGGACTAGATGACCCTTGTAGTCTCTTCCAACTCTATGATTCTATGATCAACATGAGCAATGGAGCACAAGAAGCAAGAGGAATTTAAGGCATACTTGTTGAAAGCTAGTGAGGGGCCAAGGTCACATAGGAAATGCCATGGCCAAACAGAAATGTGGGTCTCCCTGTTTCAAGGCTGGCACTTTACATATTACTCTAAACGTCTTCTTACAGATCAGCTGTAACCATAATAATAATAATAACAATGACACAAACTTTGAAATGTAGTGGAAGAAAAAAAATGAATGGGCTGAACTTGCATAACGTCATCAGCACCTTGCATAATGTGCGAATTAGTTGCTCAGATTGGATAAAGTGGAATATGGCACCCCTGTTTCTATGTTGTAACATATTTAGCCATTTTATGGCAACAGAGATGGTGGCGCTTTTGACGCAGATTAGTAGAACTGCTCAGATATTACACAATGGAGGCATAAAGAAGGCACTTTGGTTAACATTGACTAAGCTGCTTTGGCGTGAGGTGAGGGGCCAAGCAGACAGAAAGGTCTAGGAAAGAGAGAGAGAGAGAAAGAGGTAAAAGAAGAGGAGGAGGAAGAAGCAGAGGAGGAAGAAGCAGAGGAGGAGGAGGGGGAGGTAGTAGTCAGGATCCTAGGAAGGCAGCTGGCAAGGAGCAAGGAGGGAAGAACAGAAACCAAGGCTCTGTGGGTTGAAAGTGGTTGAGATGATTATGGAGAGATTCAAAAGGAAGGAAATGGGGAGAGAAAAATGCAGCCACATGTCCATGACCACATGTGGCCGATATGAAGGCTAAAGTTTACATACTGATTTGAAATAACTAGCAAAATGATTGGCTGCCAGACCTCAGTTTACATGAATATGATTACTCTTGATGTGGCATAGAAAATGGACAAAGTGCATGTGTCATTCAAGAAAAGCACTGCGACAGATCGAGGTTTTGTAATCACACCATAGTTCATTTAAGCAGTCTTTGCCAATTCCTTCAAGCATCGAAAGTGAAGATGTTCTTAGGAGTGTCTGCATTAGAGAACAGTTTGGAGGTCTGGGGGAGCCCAAAGTAGCTACCTTCCCGCTCAGGTTTCATACTCAATGCATGAGTCTGCATCTAACAAACTTGGCTAAACTATGTTAATTATAGTGTGCCCTAGGCAGATAACAATAGTTAACAAGTTGCACCACAGAGGTGCCTATTAATTAATTAAGGATAAATTCTAATTTTACTAAAAAGTGCACATGAGCAATGCTAAAGGCACTGGAAACCACCAGCCATTCCATTCCATTTCAATAACACATGCACTGAACAATTTGATCCTAAATATCCTAAATAAGAAATGAAAGTCAATGTGCTAATCCTCTCTAACACATACATATAGGTGCACAAATTAGCATTTGGTATGTCTTAATCACACATTAGTAGAAATAATGTCTTCTGGAGACATTTACCTGCAATGGCAGAGAGAAGATTAAACTACAGGTTCTAATCCCAGTCACAAAGCGTCACATGAAATGTCTTTATCTCAGCAGAAGCGTTTGCAGAAAATATTTTAGATACATATTCAATAACTCTCTGGAATTTGCCAATATTTAATTCTAATCTGTTGTTCAGGGATAGTGGCTATACTTCACTGAAAGGTAGGCATCTCAGGGCTTTGCAGGTCCAGGGTGGAGCTCTATAAAAGGTAGAAGACCTGGGCAAAAAGTTCTAGACAGTTGTTTCTACATTATTAATTGCCTAACTTAAACCAGTGCCATTTAAAGCAGTGGTCCCTAGCTATCTGTTGCCAGACTCTAGATCAGGGGTAGGCAACCTTTCCCCTTTAAGGGCCGAGGGACTTCAGCTCCCAGAATCCCAGGAGCTATTGGCCAACATGGGACTATTGGCCAACATGGCTGAGGCTTCTGGGAGCTGAAGTCCCTCGGCCCTTAAAGAGGAAAGGTTGCCTACCCCTGCTCTAGATTGTCTCCAGGAAAGAAAGAAATAATTCCTCTTCATCCTGAAGAAAAGTGACTAGTGGGGTGCCACAGGGCTTGCTCCTGAGACCATTGTTGTACATCTTTGTAAATTACTTGAATGATGAAATAGAAGGCATGGTCCTTAACAGGTTGGGGAACTGGGCAAAAAGTTTGCAGAATGAATTTCAGCAAGGATAAACAAGGGGGGGGGGGGGGAAGGATATAATATTATACATAGGCAGAAAAAAATGAAATGCACAAAGCACCTGGCTTGACAACAGTACATATGAAAAGGATCTAGGGCTCTTAGTAGGCCACAATTAAATGATGTGGCAGACGCACTTTTTAAAGAACAAGTCATAGTTTTTTGTGATATAGATAATCAAAGACTTTGCTATAACCTATAAAGCATAGACTGATTTATTTTCCTGAAATTCCATGGTACGCTCCATTATCCAACATATGTTTGCAATCTGATCCCTAGTGCTTCCTCCTTTGCTGAATGGACCCAGCTTGGCATTTCTCACTGTATATATGATAAAGGTCATTTTTGTAGACTTTTGTGCATCATTTTGTTCTCTATTTAAGACCACATTATACAATACCATATTATACATATTATATGTTGTTTGGCCTGGTTGAAAGAATAGATTACCCTTTCAAAAGCAGTAGTCATTGTAGTCTCTTTCAAATGAAACGCTACTGCATTTGGAAAGTGCTGATTTAAATATAGGTTTGCACAGTTATTTATGTTATGAGAAAACTGAAGCTGATAAAAGTTTTAATAATCATTATGTCAGAAGATCTTTGTTATGGATATGGAATAGATATAAGAATAGATTTTATTCAGAGTTGCCTCTCTGGTGTTCTTCAATGGAAGCCTTTTTAAAGAGAAATATATGTAAAAGGTTGACATATAAGGACCTGTCAATAATGGGAAAAGAACAATATAGACTGAAATCAAGAAAAGAATTAGAAAAGAAATAGAGGTTATGCAATAAACTGGTTTGCTTATAAATAACTGAATGAGAGGTTTAAAACAGACAAAGAACCTGTGGGTTTGACACAACTAAATCTGAATTTGACACTCAATTATGTAATATTTGCAACATTTGACTGCAAAGATGTATAAAGTTTTGTTGTGATTAGAAACTGAATGGGAACAAGGACTGTATGGTAACATGGGCTCAAAATATTGCTTCCCCAATTTTAATGGTAAGGGGGGGGGAAGTGAGGGAAAAGTTTCAAATTCACATTAAGTTAAGGTGTCAGAGAAAAATTGTATAAACTAATGTACAAATGGTATTTAATACCAGATATATTATCAAAATGTTTAAAAATAATGGAAGTGGAAATACAAACACAGTTGGAACTTTTAAAATATGTGGTGGGCATGTGATAAAGCACAGAAATATTGGACTTTGATTCACAACATTTTAGAAGACATTTTCAAGACAAAAATACAGTTGAAACCAGAGACTTTTCTACTTGGAATGTTGGACAATCTAATAGAGAAGAGATATGGAAGGATTTTGCAGTGTATGATAATGGCTGCAAGAATTGTCTATCTTCAGAGATGGAAAGAAACTGTTATTCCAAAAGAAGATTGGCTGATTAAGTCAGTGACAATCACTGAAATGGATAAATTGACAATTTTGATCAGGGAGAAATCATTGATACATTTCAAAAGTGATTGGGAAATGTTGATTTTTTTTTTTTTTTTTTTACAATCATATTGGGGGAGATATATACCAGTTTTAGGTTTTGTAAAATGCATTAAGATTGTTCATACAGCAGAAGCAAAAGGTATATAGATTGTTTAAACAAAGTATATAATATAGTAACCACCGTTTCTGGAAGGGGAATTCATAGGGTTTGTGTTTAGTTATTAGATTTGTTGTTTTGTTTGGTTTGTAGCATTATGTAATTTTAGATTTATGTAATAAAATGTATTTATCTGTTGTTTTTATATGCATTCATTAAAAATGATATTTAAAAAAAGAAACTGAACAGAGAGTAATAAATGGGTAGTACTAAGAAATAATCCCATCGGGGGCTTGTATGATGTCAGCAGAGATCAGGGTGGAATCTGACTTGCCAGGAATAGCAAAATGACATTGTATAACTTAAAACATTACTGCTTATTTTCAGAAATGATGATTATATGTTTCTGTTTTCTTAATGACAAGTGAATCCCAGAATGGACTCCAACCTCCAAACACTGAGAACCTGGAAAATATTCGCCTTGAAAACAGTCATTATTTTGATATGTTATTTTCCCAGATGGCCCCATTTTCTCCTGCTGGAGTCAGATAACCAAAAATGGTTCTTATTTTCTTTTGAGGAAAAAGAGAAAGGAGTTGTGAAGTATGGGTCTCACTGCACATCTGCTATCATCTGACAAATAGAGGTTGGTGATCAGGTTGCAGAAAATGAGCCCATGGACCACATTGAAGAATGACAAATGAGCAAGCCGCTTCCAAATTAGGAGGAATGGCTAATACCCCAGAGGACAGGATGAAAATTCAAAATGACCTTAATAGATTAGAAAGCTGGGCCAAAGCTAACAAAATGAATTTCAACACAGAGAAATGTAAGGCACTGCACTTAGGGCAAAAAAATGAAATACATAGATAAAAGATGGGGGACACCCGGCTTAATGCAACTACTTGTGAAAGGGATCTAGGAGTCCTAGTAGACTACAAGTTGAACATGAGTCAACAGTGTGATGCGGCAGCTTAAAAAGCCAATGTGATTCTAGGCTGCATCAATAGAAGTATAATATCTAGATCAAGAGAAGTAATAGTGCCACTGTATTCTGCTTTGGTCGGGCCCCACCTGGAATAATCCTGTGTCCAGTTCTGGGCACAACAATTCAAAAAGGATGTTGAAAAACTGGAGCGTTTCCAGAGGAGGGCGACTAAAATGGTAAAGGGTCTGGAAACCAAGCCCTATGAGGAACAACTTAGGGAACTGGGTATGTTTAGTCTAGAGAAGAGACGGTTAAGAGGGGATATGATAGCCCTGTTTAAATATTTGAAGGGATGTCATATTGAGCAGGGAGCAAGCATGTTTTCTACTGCTCCAGAGAATAGGACTTGGAACAACGGATGGAAGCTACAGGAAAAGAGATTCCAGCTCAACATTAGAAGGAATTTCCTGATAGTAAGAGCTGTTTGACAGTGGAATAGACTGCCTCCAAGTGTAGTGAAGTCTCCTTCTTTGGAGGTCTTTAAACAGAGGCTGGATGGCCATCTGTCGGGGATGCTTTGATTTTGAGTTCCTGCATGGCAGAAGGGGGTTGGACTGGATGGCCCTTGGAGTCTCTTCCAACTCTATGATTCTATGATTCTATGATATTGACCACTTTGCTACAAAGAGCCTAGCTTATCAAGGTAGTTGAGTGGAATGGTAACCGGATTTCAACCAATGCAATCTTGAACTGTTAGCAGGCTTTCAGGATCCGTTCCTGTATTTTCAGTATTTTGGCAAGTTCTGTCTATGCAGCCTAGCAGCCCAAGATTCGGCAGACCACAAGGGCAGTGTCAAAGATCAGTTCCATTCAGTTAATTCAATAAGTCACAGATACCATTACTTCATAAGGCAGTGAGACTCCAAAGTTGTTAGGGGAGTTGTGGAGGGGGAGAGGATGAAATAGAGAAGGAAAACTGAAAGGGTGGGAGGCTGGGGGTGCATATTAGAACAGTGACAAGCAGAAGAACAAAAACATCTCATAAATCATGCAAAGCTGCTGAAATACCAGTGCAAATGATCTTGGCCATTGTTCTCAAGCAATGGCTTAATGCACTCCCCAGCCAAAATAAAGTGCCTTCAGTTTCTTTTCAGCCAGCTCCTCTGTACTACAGAAGGAACTGATGATTTTCACTTAGTTTGGGAGCTGGGTGAAAAACTTCAGAAGAGGTATAAGCATTTTGCACCAAGCTCAGATTTTTATGGCTGATTTTTTTCAAGATTTTTTAAACCCACATGATTGGGAGATTCAGTCTGTGTTGAAGTAAAAAGATATTCCAGATATACTCTGGAAAATATAGCTTATGTTAAGCCTTTACTGACTTGGAGGCCCAGTTTAAGCAAGAGCCTACCTGGAGGCATATTAAATTCTATGAATATTAAATTCTATGAATCTCCCACATTCTCTTTTCCAAACTGCATAATAAACTTTTAGTACAACAAAAGCATTGTACTTACTGTCTAGACACTATACAAAAGAGATCTTGAAGACCTTTGAGATTAACTGAGTGGAAGAAGTTGTAGCATGAGCTTATCATAGACTTGGTCTACTCCTTCAGGTGAATGCAGTGGTTAGGAGCGCCTGTTATCAGCTTTGGCTGATACACCAACTGCGCCCTTTCCTGGAGGTTAGGGACCTCGAAACTGTGGTACATGCGCTGGTAATTTCTCATCTCAACTTCTGCAAAGGAGCTACCCTTGTGCCTTGTTCAGAAACTTCAATTGGTACACAATACACGCACACGCACTCTCAGAACATCAGGGAAGTACTTGTTGGAGTATTATAATATAGTAATATAATATGGAGTAATATGGAGTAATATAATATGGAGTAATCTAGTATTATAATACTAGATTAAAGGTAACTTCCCAGAGATCGTTCACAGCAACAGCTCCAGCCAAACATAGCTATGTCTCTGAAAACTGGACACTAGATAGCTTCCCTTGAGACTATCATTCCACAAAGGATGCTCCAGAGGTTTCTCAGAATGGGACTACTTTATATTGTGCATGTCAAGGGAAATGTAATTCTTCTCTCCAGAGAATCTACAGCCATTCTGAGTTCAGTATGGAATATGGTTATACCCAAATGCCACACAATCCTATCATCTGTTGACTGCAATGTCAATATTTATGGCAATAACTTCAGTGCATATCCTGTGTTTCCATCTGCATGTCCCTAAGCACTAGTATGCCAGGGATGCCCACTCCTGTAGATCTCAGATCTAGCCATGCTAACACATGCCTTGATTATATGGACAGAGATAGTTTTGGTTGCCTTGGTACATGACTTACCCAAGGAACTGGACAGTGGGAGTATGTCCCTGTTTGGCCCTCTTGATCTTGAACTGGATGTTACAAAAGAGTCTTCTAATGGCATGTGCTGTGCCTTTACCTTATGCTTGTGTTTGTACACATGTGTTAAATTGTTTTAAATATTTCAATATGATATATACATATAGTTAATATGCCTATTTAATAGTTTTTCAACTTGTTTTTGATTATTTTTGCTTTTATTCGACAGCGTAAAATGCCTTGGTCCCCATATTGGAAGAAGAGCAAGATATGAATTAAAATTACAGAAATTAAACAAATGAACATTAGGACTGAGTCAAAAAAAGAAAGCATTGCAATGCAGTGCTCCCACATACTGGCTCTTTAGAGAAAGGCAATGAGCATTGGCAAAGTTTTGTCACTAGTGGCACAGCAGAGGGAAAAGACTGTAACCCAGCATTGCCTGGGCAACATAAAGGTGATATGATAGCCCTGTTTAAATATTAGAAGGGGTGTCATCTAGAGGATGGAGCAAGCTTGTTTTCTGCTGCTCCAGAGAACAGAACCCGAAACAATGGATGCAAAGTACAGGAAAAGTTCCAGCTCAACATTAGGAGGCACTTCCTGACAGTAAGAGCTGTTCAATAGTGAAACATATTATCCTAGAGAGTGGTGGAGTCTCCTTCTTTGGGGGTCTTTAAACAGAGGTGGGATGGTCATCTTCCAGGGATGCTTTGATTGAGAGTTCCTGCATGGCAGGGGGGTTGGACTGGGTGGCCCTTGTGGTCTCTTTCAGCTCTATGATTCTATGAATGCTTCCTTTTCTTCCTGGACTTCTTCCAGAAAACTGAATGGCTCTGAACTCTTCCTGCATTGTACTGCAAGCTTCTGCACTGATTTTTTTGCTTTGGTGCCTAGACAGGCAATTATTCCTGTATTCTGGCACTATGCTGTAAACTGTTGCAGTTAAACAGCCCGAGAAAACAATAATAGTTACCTGGCTGCAAGTCAATGAGATGACTATTTTTCTGGAGCTGTTATGCAGCCTCACTTACTTGTGCAGCTCTGAAAGCCAAAGAAAGGGTGGATTAAAGCATATTTGGTAGGGAGCTCAGAGTACTTTTTTTGTGCGCGTCTCTAAGCCCATAAATCTGCTTTCAGGTTTTGTCAACAGTATTTTGGCTCAGGCTTACTGACACAATGTGTTTCCAAATAATAACATTAAATTTAGAATTAGTTCAACTAAAATAAATTTAAACAGTAAAGCTAACAAATAAACAGCTTGCAATTTTTTAATTCCAAAGTTGGTACATCAAAGGTCTGACCAAAGGAGTATTTACTGCCCTTATAAAAAAGACCAATGGAATATAAAAAAGACCAATGAAATAAATGAGGCAATGGTACAGAGGGGATCTCACCCAAAAGCCCTTTTCTGGTAGGTGGTTAGATTTCAGTCTTAACATGGCTGCTAGTGCCATATGTGAAAGAAGAGGGAGAATTAATGGTGTTCATACAGAACAATTTGAACAAGCAATTTTTTCATATATCAAAGTTCAGGCTGTGAACAACTTTATATTCAAGATTAAAATCAGCATCATGCTGGAAAACTTTGGGTGGTCCAGGGCGATTTTTCACCCTCAGGATCCACCATACATGCACACGCCCTCAAAAGTGCAAAAACAAGGAAAATGTCAAAATGGGAAGAGTCTGGAAGTCTATTATTGCTTCCATTTTTTTTCTCGAAGATATTGGGAGATACTGCAGCCTATTATAACACAAACCTGCTATTTGAAAAGCTGAAAAAAAAATATGGAAATATTAACACAGGATGGGTGGGTCATCTATTTGGGTCCATGGGACATAAAAATAAGCTTGGAATTGCTTGTGGCCCACAGGGCACACTTGCCCACCCCATCGTGAATTCGGACTAGGGACTAACTGGCACTGAAATATGTTCTATACAGAATGTCTCCTGGCAGTATTTTGCTCAAAGAATCATAGCATCGTGGAACTGGGAGGAAAAACAATGGCCATCTATTCAAACACAATGCCATGCAAGAATATAATACGCACAGATAAAGCACTAAACCCAACCTCCATTTAAAGACCTTCAAGGAAGGAGATCTCAAACATCCCAGTCCCTAAGATAGTCTATCCCACTGTCAAAAAGTTCTTAAAATAAAGAAGTTCATCCTAATGTTTCAGTGGAATCTCTTTTATTGCAATTTGAATCCATCAGTTTGTGTTCTAGTTTCTGCAGCAGCAAGGAACAAGCTTGATCAATCCTCTACATGACATATCTTCAGATATTTAAAGATGGCTATCATGTTACCTCTCTATCTTCTCTCCTCCAAGCTAAACTTGACTAATTCCCTAATAATTTCCTCATAAGGCTTGGTTTCAAGGACTTTGATAATCTTGGTTGCCCTTCTTTGGACATGTTCCAGCTTGTCAATAGCCTCCTTAAACAATTGTATCTGGAACTGGACACACTGGAACTGGAACTGGACACAGTTTGGTCTGACCAAAGCAGAATAGAACAGCACTACTGCTTATCTTAATCTGGACACTATGCTCCCATTGGCTGCTTCATCACAGTGTTGACTTATGTTTGGCCTGTGGTCCACTAAGATTCCCAGATGCTTTTCACATGTATAGTCAGCCCTTTCTTTCTGCAGATGGCCACCCATGGATTGCAGCATCTGCTGATTGCCCTGCCCTGTTCTCCCCAATGGTTGTGTATGCCCGTTGCACTGCCATTAAGAAAAATGAAACTTGAAATCTCACAATATTTGGCATCCATGGGGGGTGGTGGTGGTTCCAGAATGGAAACCCCGCAGGTACAAAAAGCCAACTGTACTTTTCAAGCCAGATGTCACCCATCCTACATTCATGCATTTCACTTCTCTTGCCTTGATGTAATATTCAATTCAATTCAATCTTTATTTACAGTCAACAGAACCGGTGAGACATGCTATAACTTAAAACCATATGACACAGAAAGGTTACATATAACTTAAAACAATATTAAATAGAAAGGTTACATAAAAATGTAGTACCTTACATTTATTTATTGAAATTCATTTCGTTAGTTTTGGCCCAGCTCTCCAATCTGGAAAGGTCATTTCTAATTCTCTGCGGCATTCACTACCCCACTCCACTTGGTTTCATCTGAAAATCTGATAAGCATGCCTTCTATCCCAACATCATAGGGGAGAAGCAGATGATATTCCAGGAGTGGCCAGGGGATGCTCCAACCATATTCGCGCCAGGACCGCAGCAACTGCATTGCACACCTCCAAAGTGAGCCACCACTGTGGTCCCAGGCTGGACACCACTAGGATCTGGATCTAATCAGTTCTTTTTTGATCTAGTCCAAAGGACTGGATTGGGGCATCAGAGTGGCTTCCAGCTGCTTTGGGGGCATGTGTCATCTGAACACCATATCCCCAAAGTGGCCAGAAGCCACTTATTTTGGCTCGTGTGTTTTGGGCCTAAGTTGCTTATAAAGATGTTGAACATACTGGGCCTGGGACAGAATCTTGAAGACCCCACTAGTTACTTCTCTCCAGGAGGAAAAGCAACCATTGGTTAGTACTCTCTGCGTTCAGTTGGTAAACCAATTAGGATTCCACCTAACAGTTGCACTACCTAGCCCACACCAGCTTCTCTTCAAGAATATCATGCTTGTTAAAAGGCTTACGGAATTCAAAACATGACATATCTACAGCACTCGCATGATCTACCAAATTTGTAACTCTAACAAAAGAGACATTTGTTTGGCAAAACCTCTATTTGAAAAATCCATGCTGGCTCCTAGTAATTAGAGAATTCCCAAGTGACCTGATCAAAAGAAGATATAAGATCAGATTGGCATGATTTGTTCTTGATATCTATGCTAGCTCCTACTAAGCACTACAGCTCATTGTCATCAAGATGCTTGCAGACATATTCCTGTATATTCCATTTTCATATTTTTCCTGGTGCTGAGGTCAGGCTGACTTGCCTGCATTTTCCTGCATCTTTTTAACGAGAGGAACAGTCTTTGCTCTTTTTTTGTTCTTGTCCTCTGGTACATCAACTGTTCTCCAAGATTTGTCAAAAGGGATGGCAACTTCTTCAAAGTGTGCATCAGCAAGTTCCTTCAGTACTCTGGAGTGAAGTTCATCTGGCCCTGAAGATCTGAACTCATTTAGGTTAACTTTGGGGGGTTGCAGACTGCCAGAAATAGTGTGAATTCAGTCCACTTTTAGGGTTAGGGTTAGTGGTAGGGAATCATGGGAACTGTTATTTTTCTGAGACATTGAGCCTTCTCTGTCAGACAACTCTGATGCCACAATAAAATACAGTTCCCATGGTTCCCTAACTCTAACCCTAACCCTAAAAGTGGACTGAATTCACACTATTTCTGGCAGTCTGCAACCCCCCTAGGCGATCCCTGATCATCTTCTTATCAGTCTTGATTTGCAATCTGGGTCCCTTGCCAAGGTCTTTGCTGACGCATAAAAGCACATATTGTTCTTTTTTTTTGGGGGGGGGGGGGAACTGAAAAAAAAAATCTTACACAGTCCTGCATTTTGTTGTGATCTGTTAGTGTCTTACCCTCCTTGCTGAGCAGCACACCACTTTTTCCGTCATCATTTTTTTATTTGGAAGATATTTGAAAAATATTTTTTGTTGCTTCTCTAGCTTTTTTAGTTTTACCTTTCCTTACACTATTCCTGAAAGCTTGGGTTACACACCTGTACTCTTTCTGCATGATTTGTCCTCCCTTCCATTCTTTATACATGCTATTTTTTTTCCTTTTCACTTCCTCCTTGAATTTACAATGCAGCCACATTGGCTTTTTCAGCTGTTTCCATTGTTCTCTTTTCATTGAATTATTTGTGATCATGCTTTCAGCAATTCCTTCTTCATGAATCCTTGCTGGGTGTCTTCTTCCTTTAGCTGGGAAACACTGGGTGTGCATGTGTGCATGTGCCTTCAAGTCACCTGTTGACTTATGATGACCCTATGGATTTTGTAGCGTTTTTAGGCAAGGAATACTCAGATGTGGTTTTAGCAGTTTACCAGTTCCGTCAACTGGAATATAGCTTGTGAAAAATCAGCTTTCCTGAATTCCAGGGTCCATGTTTCACTATACTTTCATTTGGACTGTTCCTCAAACATGAATTCTAGCATTACACCATCACCTCCCCCTCAAGTACCAATTGCTTTGATTCCAGTGACCAACTCCGCCCTATTGCTTAGGATCAAGTCCAGGATTGCCAATTCCCCCCCTCTACCTTTTGAAATAACCTTCAAGGCACACCTGGAATTTAATTGGTGAGTTTATGCTTATCATATGTAATCTCCCAGCAGATATAAAAATAAGTGAAACACCCAATAACTACTAATTCTCACATCTTTGAGATTTCTAAGATTTGTTTCAAAAACACATCATCTGCCAAATCTGGTTGGTTTGATGGCCTGTAGTAAAACCCCACCTCAATGTTGATTTTATTTATTTCTTCATTTATTTTTACCCAAATGCTCTCAACTATTTCACTATGATCATTCTCATGGATTTGTGTACAAGTTATTTTGTCTTTGACATATAATACTACTCTCCTTCCTTTTCTGACCCTTCTTTTCTTTTTGAATTGGTTATAGCCTTCAATTGTTGTATTCTATTCATGGGAGTCACCCATCAAGCTTCTGTTATATCTATAAAGTCATATTTGCCTTTGTGCACTAGGACATCAAGCTGTCTTTGTTTCCCAAACAGTGCATTGGAGTATAGGCATCAGAAACCTGGTTTTTTCTCACCTTTTAACTATACAGTGGATCTCATTCTCTCCCTCAGCCTCTCTTGGGTTTACCTCTGGGCTGTTGTTTGAGCTATCATTTTCAAACCCTCAAGAATTTAGTCCTCTTGATCAGACTTGACATGCTTCTACCAAATATATTCTTCCTGATCTTCGTGGGGTCTATATCATATGTAGCAGTAGTCCTCATCTAAGAAGTGAAGATCATGGACCCAGAAACAAAACTCTCCTGTTGTCACCATCTGTGGAGCCAGTCATTCACTTGAAGCATCTTCTTGTCCTTGTGTGGTCCTCTATCTTTCACTGTAGAGTTGGTGAAAATACCACCTGTGGCACTAAACCCTTCACCTTCCTTCCTAGAGATTCATATTCCGGGGGATCTGGTCAAAGGTGTCCTTTCACATGGTTGTTGGTGGCCACATGAATAAGGAGAAAGGGGTACTGATCTGTGTTCTTCATGAGATTCAGCAAACTGTCAGTGACATCCCAAATGCACTCATCAGGAAGACAACATACTTCCCAACTCATCCTATCAGGCTAAAATAGAGATCCCTCTTTATCCCAAAGCAATAAGTCCTCTACCAACAGCTCCTTTCTTTTCTTCTTGTTGAATTTGGTATTTACATTGGTCGATGAGGGTTCTGTACCCCTGTAATACATATTCTCCATATTTTCTACACAGTATCAAACTTAAAAACAAGCAGCAGTCCTTCATGTCCAACCAGTGGCATATAGGTGTCATTAGTTAACAGTATGCAAAGGGTTCTTGTAGCACTTTTGAGACTAAAAACCATCTTTGTTGGTCTCAAAGGTGCTACAAGAGCCCTTTGCACACTGATAAAGACTAACATGGCTATGTTCCTGAATTATATAACGGTGCACAACTTGGTGTAGCATTGTTTTCCTGCAGCAACAAGAGGAAAATTGGCTTCCCTGGCAAGAGATCATCTGTGGACTCACTAACCTTGGTGACAGATTCTCTGTGGAAATCCATCTACAGGTGTTGACCAGCAGAAAGACCCTCACCATTGTGGTGTCCATTTCAATTACTCTGGTGCAAGCAAAACCATTTTATATTCCCATTCATTTCCTATTTGAGGGCTTTTGTTACTCCTTCTGCTATTTTACAAGGGGCTGATGTTCTATTGTATTTTTATGAATTTATTATTTTCTTTAGGAGAACTACACTAGTAATTTTATCTTAAACAACAGTATTCACATTAGGAAGGCAAACAAATAAAAACCACAGTCCTTGGGGCTAGGAAACAATGCATGATTTTCTTTCTGCCAGGACGAAAAAGTCTGCTTGAAAAGAAGCAGTCCGCCTTTATACAGAAAGGAAGAGGGTTTGGTTTTTTTTGCTTATATAGTTGGCAATGAGGAAGACATGCATACATGTTGAACTCTTTTGTTATAATTTACATACTCAAAATGCAAGCGTTAAACAGTAACTGATGAAAAGATAGGCACTTGAGATAGCTATACTGTAAGCATTTACGGTACATTAACCAATGGGGGGAGGGGAATGAGCATGGCACAATGGTTAGAGCAGAAGAAGGGAGCCTAATCTGGTCCATGGCAGGCCAGATTCTAGCTTGCACAGCATCAGGCACACACTAACAAGATGAAGATAATATAGACATTTCACACGAGCATGGTGTAGTGCAGGGGTAGGCAACCTTTCCCCTTTAAGGGCCGAGGGACTTCAGCTCCCAGAAGCCTCAGCCATGTTGGCCAATAGTCCCATGTTGGCCAATAGCTCCTGGGATTCTGGGAGCTGAAGTCCCTCGGCCCTTAAAGGGGAAAGGTTGCCTACCCCTGGTATAGTGGTTTGAGTGTTGGGACTACAACTCTGGAGACCAGGGTTTGATTCCCAGCTCAGCCTTGGGCAAGTCACATGCTCTCAGCCTCAGGTAAGAGCAATGGCAAACCTCCTCTGAACAAATCTTGCCAAGAAAACCTTAGGTTCACCCTAGGGTCACCATAAGTCAGAACTGACTTGAAGGCATACATCAACAACAATGGCTAAATAAAGACCTACAGTCTGATCTTCGCTTAGTCACAAGGAGTCACTGTGTGAGCCAATTACTCTTTCAACTTGATGTGCCATACAGTGTTGTTGTTGTTGTTGTGTGCCTTCAAGTCATTTCCAACTTATGGCAACGATAAGGTGACCCTATCACAGAGTTTTCTGAGGCTAAGAGCTTGTGACTCACCCAGGGTCGCCCGGTGGGTTTCCATGGCTGAGTGGGGAATCGAAGCCTGATCTCTGGAGTTGTACTCCAATATTCAAACCACGAGACCATGGTGGCTGCTGTGTTCTAGTGGGGATAAAATAGTGGAGGGGGAAATCCATGGATGCTGAATGCCCCCTTCACCAAGGAAGAGCAGGAAACTGATTTGCAGAACAGAATGTATGTATGTACCTTCAAGATGCCTTTCAACTAATGGGACACCATGAATTTCATAGAGTCTTCATAGGCAAGGAATACTCAGAGGTAGATTTGTCAGTTCCTTCCTCTAAATATAGCCCACAGCAACTGGTATTCATTGGTGGTCTTCCATCCAAGTACTAACCATTGCTGGCTCTTCTTAGCTTCTAAGAGCAGAAAGGATCTTTAGACTTTAGAGTAGTTAGGTGCAGACCAGATTAGCAACAGCCTATTTACAACTATGTCCTAAAAAGTCTGACGCTTATGTTATTTGCAGCTATATCACAAAGTTAGCTGTCCAGTACCATCATCTCAAATCCAGGTAAGGAATATCAAAAGAAGAATTTGATTGCGGGTTTGAACTCTTCCTGAAATTGCTGGTTTGAACTCTTCCTCAGTGATCAGTTTTTTTGCTCCTCTGAACACTTAATTGTGGCCATATAATCCAAATGTTTTTCAAGCTGCACCCAGAATTTTATTTTGGAAAGGCAGAGATATAAGCAATCCCTAAATCTGGCAGATGGTAAGGAGTAAAAAATGTAATGGAGACAGGAGGGAGCACTCCTCCTCACAACATTAGTCAAACACACACACACGGACGCCTCTCCCACCCCTCTTGTCTACCTTCGGACACTTCCCTCTAACAACCAGTTTGAATACTTTGGCCTCTGGAAATTTAAGAACCAGTCTTTGCCAAAGGCAAGATCCAAGAACACTGGAGGGACCAGTGGCCTGAGATGGTACAGCACATTCATAGGTCTCCAACAGTAGGGACTTTGTGGCACCAGCTTTTAGGGGGAAAAACACACCTAAGAAAAGTCTAATAATGAAGTACTTATTTTAGTAAATATCACATGAATGAAACAAGTGTTTTCTCAATACTTCAGGTCTCTCCTTGCCACTTTCCCCAATTTTATTTTATTTTTTACAAGAGGAATTCAGCAGACTTAGTATACAGTTATTGCTAAACTTTGGAGAGAGAAAGAGAAAGAAGAAGAAGAAGAAACTTTCCCTCACTTTTCAGAGCACATAAATGTGTGCTCCACCAGCTAAATAAATCAGTCACTGTACCCCAGGAGAGACAAGCACCTTTTAATGCTCTGCTTTGATTCAAATATGAAAATATGGTGGGCTGATGCTTTAAGATACTGCCGGTTTAAAGGAACTGACTAGGAGTGAAATGTCTGCTCCCCGTTGGGGTTGTATTTCTGCAATGGTACCTATAGTCCAATGCATGCAAAGCAGAGCATTCCTAGGACTCCCCCACTGTATAGTTATTTTGAGTGTAGCAAAAGAGTATGGTTTAGAGGTTTGGATTATGGATGTTGAAGTTGAGACCCCACTATGCAGCTTCATTAATACATGCAGAAAATGCAAGGCATTCTTACAAGGTTGCCATGCCTAGGTTCAGATGTCCCCTCCTTCCAACCTTCAGCAAGCCTGGCAAAAGTTGTTTTGCTTAGATTTGCTTTCCGTGCACTCTGATGTCATTTTCAATGCTATTTTGAGGACTGAATGGAAACGAATTTAAATGTAAAACCAACATTATAAGTACAAAAAAAGTAGCAATAGTATTAGAACAAATAAATTAAAAGTGGCATTTTAAGTTGTCCCTGCAGATGCAAAGCCAGGACAGCATCACAAAACTGAATGATGACTATGGTTCCAGTCCTCCAGTCTCAACAAGATATTTCATCCAAAGATGAGGCAGTGGAGAAATGTAACAGACCTCTATGGGTCTCCATAGTAAAGATCTCGGATGGATGATATGCAATTGTTCAACACTAGCCTCATGCTAGAAAAAGCAGATAAGCTCTAGAGCATGAAACCTAGGGGTTATTCCCACAGTTAATACTTCATGATCAGATATGAAAAGTCCTTTAAAATATCTAATGCATCCGCATGGTACAATTGCCCATATTGAGATATCCAGGTGAAGAGCATGATAGAAATATTTCTCACGTTCTTGCAAACATAATATACCTAGATTTTTAAAATGAAATTTATACCCAAGGTTTGCTTTTTAGAAATTAAAAAAAAATTCAAACCATGAATGGTTGAATCCATGGATGCATATCTGTCAAAATGGAGAGCTGACTATGTTCAGAATTAAAAATCCTGTAAATATGCTATGGCTGCATCTACATTGCAGATTTAATGCATTTTGACACAGCTTTAACTGCCATGGCTGAATGCTATGGAATTCTGGGATTTATAGTTTGGTGAGATATTTAGCTTTCTCTATCAGAGAGCTCTGGTGCCGCAGCAAATTACAAATCCCAGGATTCCATAGGATGAACTCACGGCAGTTAAAACAGTACGACAATAGATTTATTTATACATCATCTATATACTGAGGGTTTCCCCTTTTTCCCAACATTCTTAGCAGATTAGTGTATATTAATGTGCTCTTACAACAAGGCAAGCTACATGTTATATTAAATGCATGGCGGCGGCGGCGGCTGCAAATATTAACCTCATGCCATAACATCCTGATCAGTGCAAGAGACAGAAGAAGGATGTGGGCAAGTGTGTGTTTGTGTGTGTGCTTCATATATTAAGGAAGAAAAAATAAATAAATTGACAACTGCCATTTTCAGCAGCAACTGTGCGCTTAGAGCATCACTTCGTTTCATCCAAAGTACTAGGGCAGGAAACTTGCCTTTTTCTGCCCCGTTTCAACAACCATATACTGTTCCAGTCAACTACTTGTTTCCCTATCTAAGTATTAATGAACTATGTTTGCTCCATTCCTGATTTCTTTTTAAGAGAATCATAGAATCCTAGTGTTAGAAGAGAAACCCCCTCCCCACCATGAAGGAATACATAACCAAAGCACTCCCGCCAGATGGCTATCTAGCCGTTGTTTAAAGTCTCCAAAAGAGCAGACTCCACCACACTCTGAGGCATTGGATTCCAGTTGGATAGGTCTTACCCTCAGGAAGTTCTTCCTAATGTTTAGGTCGAATCTTTTTGTAGTTGAATCCACCGTTCCATGCCCCAGTCTCTGGAGAAGGAGGAAATGAGGTTGCTCTTTCTTCAATATGACATCCTTTCAAATATTTAAACATGTCCATCAATGTCACCTCTTAATCGTCTCTTCTCCAGGCTAAACATACCCAGCTCCCTAAGCCGCTCTTCATAGGGCATGGCTTCCAGACAGCTCAGATCTTGGCCCTGCCAAGTAATCATCAAGGAGGGACTCTCTCTACCTCCTCCTCATTGATCACTTGGGGCACCAAGTTCTCACCTTAGCAAAAGCAATGGTGATGGCCAGTCTCTGTCTCTCACACAGGGAACTGCTTGGCCAGTAACACTGCATTGATGGCATTGGTGACACCAAGGCGGATGGGCCAGCAGGGACGAGGTGGTGCGTTTGCTGACACATGGAGAGCTGGGTCACTCTGGATCCAGCCCTATCCAGCTGTCCTCATGGCCAGTGATCCAGTGTTCCACCTAGGTTCCTAGAAACTCCACTGTAAACAGTGTTCCCTGTTAAACCAGCTTGAAGAAGCAGATTCAATGTATGCATCATGAGGACTCATTGCATCAAATACATGATGAGTCCAGGAGTTTTGGTCAGTGTAGACAATCATAGAATCATAGAGTTGGAAGAGACCACAAGGGCCATCCAGTCCAACCCCCCCTGCCATGCAGGAACTCACAATCAAAGCATCCCTGACAGATGGCCATCCAGCCTTTGCTTAAAGACCTCCAAGGAAGGAGACTCCACCATACTCTAAGGGAGTGTGTTATATTGTCGAACCGCCCTTACTGTCAGGAAGTTCCTCCTAATGTTGAGGTGAAATCTCTTTTCCTGGAGCTTGCATCCATTGTTCCGGCTCCTAGTCTCTGGAGCAGCAGAAAACAATCATGTTTCCTCTTCAATATGACATCCCTTCAAATATTTAAACACAGCTATCATGTCACCTCTCAGCCTTCCCTTCTCCAAGCTAAACATCCCAAGATCCCTAAGTCGTTCCTCATAGGGCTTGGTTTCCAGACCCTTCACCATTTTAGTTGCCCTCCTTTGGACATACTCCAGCTTCTCCACATCCTTTTTGAATTGTGGTGCCCAGAACTGGACACAGTATTCCAGGTGAGGCCTGACCAAAGCAGAATAGAGTGGCACTATTACTTCTCTTGATCTAGACACTATACTTCTATTGATGCAGCCTAAAATTGCATTGGCCTTTTTAGCTGCTGCATCGCACTGTTGACTCATGTTCAACTTGTGGGCCACCTGAATTCCTAGATCCCTTTCACACATAGTCTCATTCAGCCAGGTGTCCCCCATCGTATATTTTTGCTTTTCATTTTTCCGCCCTAAGTGCAGTACCTTACATTTTCCGTGTTGAATTTCATTTTGTTAGCTTTGGCCCAGCTTTCTAGTCTGTTCAAGTCATTTTGAATTTTGATCCTGTCTTCTGGGGTATTAGGTACTCCTCCTAATTTGGTGTCGTCTGCAAATTTGATAACTATGCCCCCAATACTGTCATCCAAGTCCAAGCCCAAACTCCCCTCAAAACCCTCTGTAGTTGGGGAGATTTAACCCAATAAGCTCACCTTGTATTGTCTCTTCCACCAGCCCCAAGGTTAGCCTTACCTGTTTATTTTGCTTTATTTCTATTCGATTTCCAATCTGTTTCTGTTCTATTTCTAGTCTGGTCCTGGTACACATAAACAAATATCCAGAGATAGATAACCACCCATGAACTCACTCTCACCTTTGTCTCTGTACAAAGAAGGTTCTGAGTGAGTTAAAAGGCAGTCAATAATCAAAGATGTTAATGTACCACTTTTTTTCACTGGGTGGCCATGGCAACTTACAGAAAGCTTCCCATGCTAGCAATCAAAAGGCAGCTGCTCCATCTTTTCTTCACTAATGGATATTCTGTGTTTGGGGAAAAGGACGGGGAAACTAGTAGGAAAATATAGGCGGTTCACAAGTAGAATATGATATCATCTTTGAGACCCCCTGTAAAGGTCTCTGAATGAGGCAGAGTGGTGTGTGATAAAAGCCTAATCTGGAAGAACCCCAAGTAAAATATAATAGATCTGTTACCTCTGGTGGGTGCAATTTCATAGAGAAACACAATGATCTGTGACTATCCAACTTGACAAGAGGTGTGACTGAAAACCTAGAATTCTTTGTTTGCATAAACAGATTTTTCTCAAGATAAGAACCATGCGATAAGAGCCAAGTGGTAATGAGTGCATCGAGAAGCTTTTTGTGCTTGGCTGGCTGCTTTATTTTATAGCCAGGACTGAATCTTTAAAAGGCAAATGGATCATCTGAACAATATGTCACAAGCACAAATTGCAATTTGGCATGCCATGGTGAACCTTTTTAGTTTGGACTCAACAGAGGTGTGCCAAACTGAAGTTTTTGCAATAAACAATTAAGATGATCCAACGGCCTTCATCAACGGAAAAACAAGCTGGAAATTTAAGCTGATTGGAAAGACTGGCCAAAGCTAACAAACTGAATTTCAACAGGGCTAAGTGTAAGGTGGTACATCTATGCAGGAAAAATGAAATGTACAAATATAAGAAGGGTGACACCTGGCTCAAAAAGTACATGCAAAGAGAATCTGGGTAGTCTTAGAAGTGTATCGCATTCACAATTAAAACACTTTACTTGAGCTGGCTTAAAATTTAAAATGGGCGGCATCCTGATCTTATCACAAGGATTTAGCCACCAAATGTGCCACCTGGGTCCAGCCCAGGTCCAGCTCCACTCACAGGGGCATTCCAGTGGCCATTTCCTTAAGCCTGAAAACTCCCAGCTTTGAAAAAAAAGTGCGCTGAGCACCCTGGGAGGGGGAAGGACCCGGGTGGCAAATTCGGGGGCTAAATCCTTGTGATAAGATCGGGATGCCACCCATTTTAAATTTTAAGCTGGCTCAGGTAAGACGTTTTAATTGTGAATGCGATAAGCTCCTTAGTAAGAACACAAGCTTAACATTAGTCTCAAACAGGAGTAGGCAACCTTTCCCCTTTAAGGGCTGAGGGACTTCAGCTCCCAGAAACCCAGGAGCTATTGGCCAACATGGGACTATTAGCCAACATGGCTGAGGCTTCTGGGAGCTGAAGTCCCTCAGCCCTTAAAGGGGAAAGGTTGCCTACCCCTGGTCTCAAAGGTGTTACAAGAACTCTTTGCATACTGATTTTCCAGACTAACATGGCTATGTCTTTGAATGAGTCAACAGTGTGATTCAGCAGCCCAAAAAGCCAATGCAATTCTGGGCTGCATCAAGAGGAGTCCAGATACAGGAAAGTGGTAATGCCAATGTGTTTTGCTTTAGTAAGACCTTGCCTGGAATACTGCATCCAGTTCTGAGAACCACAGTTCAAGAAGAATATTGGGAAAATGAAACGTGTCCAGAAAAGGGCAACCAAGATGATGAAAGGTAAAGAAACCAAGACTTATGTGGAATGACTGAGGGAGGTGGGTATATTTAGCCTGGAGAAGTGAAGACTGAGAAGTGCCATGATAGCTATCCTTAAATATCTGAAGGGATGTCATGTAGAAGGTGAAACAAGTTTGTTTTCTGCTGCTGCAGAGACTAGAACATGAACCAGTGGATTCAAATTACAAGAAAGGAAATTCCACTAAAACATTAGGAAGAACCTTTTTATTGTAAGAGCAGTTTGGCAGGAATAGATTGCCTCATGCCTCAAAGATGGTGGTGGACTCTCCATCTTTGGAGGTCTCTAAATAGAGGTTGGATGAGCATCTTTCTGGAGTACTTTAGCTGTGTATTCTTCCTTGCAGTGGGTTGGCCCTTGTGGACCTTCCTAACTCTTTGACTTTATGATTCTAAACATTTCGTTCCACTACTACAGCTCTTATTTAACCTTGTTCTGATGTGGATTTAAGCTATGGGGTGTTTTACTCCTGGTTCTGTGGTTTGTTTCTGGAAGTGAGCTTGAAGGATTTTTGCATTGCAGTTTCCCATAAGGAACATGTGAGTGGCAGACATGCATCTGTGAACATTCAAGAACTCATGACCTCATCATGTATCTGTTTAGAACTGTGTTTGCACCTTCTCTTCATATATTACGTAATCACTACAAGTATTTCTGGTATAAGGACACTAAATATGTCTATTGTTGTAAAATGTGACTTGCAACATGATGGACTCACACTTTGGCTAGAGGCTCCAAAAGTGCTGGTACATCTGTATTCAGTATAAAAATCAAGTCTTAGCTGAGGTTGTAATGCTACTCATAATGCAAGGGAATCTATTTGGCAAGGGAAAGAGGGATTCTAAAATGTTTTTATGAGGTTATACCCACTATAGCCATATTAGAACAGCCCCCCCCAAAAAAAAATAGCTTGAACCTAGTTTGTTTTTGCTATACTAATTTCTCTCTTCCAACGGCATGTGTCTATTGTGGATGAAGTTTACAAGGGGGGAAAGTGACAGCAGAAGTGTCAAGGTATGGCAATGGGAAAGATATAGTTTTCCCTGGGTCCACCTTACATCTCTTACCATTCAACGCTCAGAGACCTGGGACGGAAGGCAGGCAATTCAGCCGAGCCATACTCAGCTTTCCTCCTCTTCTCTTGCTTCTGTTTAACCGATAATCGGTGTGTGAACTTAGAGAGGCTGCTCTCAGACCTGGGGAGGGGGGAAAGGAGAAGGGTTAACCTAAACAGCAGCACACAACAACTCGAGAAAATGGCAGGACCAAGAGGAGGGCTGAGGGTCAGAAAACAAATGACAAATTAGGGTATTTGGAGGGAAGCAGAGTAAATTCGCCCCCTGCACACTTTGTATATATTTCAGCATTGCACCCAAGTAGCCCACTGTGTCGTTATGGATCCAAGTTTTGGCAAGTGAAACCTTAATGTTAAGGAGAACCAGCACGTACGGTAATTCTTCCAAACTTAGCAAGATCTTTCATCTTTCTCTATAGCAGTGATTCCCAAACTTTGGTCCTCCAAGTGTTTTGGACTTCAACTCCCAGAAGCCCCAGCCACCTTGGCCAACAATCAGGAATTCTGGGACTTGAAGTCCAAAACTTCTGGAAGACCAAAGTTAGGGAACCACTGCTCTACAGGCACGAGGACCAGAACCTTGCATACTTTTTAAATGACTGTTCAACTTCTGATGTTTGAAACAAATTGTATGTGTTACAAACCTGGACCTATAAACACTGTATTAACCCTTTACACTTAAGAGGGGAAATAGAGGACATGCTCCTGTTGATGTTCTAGGCTTGTCAAGTCCTTATCCAAGCCTTATCCAAACAAGTATGCAAACTGTGGATTTCCTTCATCCATTCTTAGATAGTAGACTATGTAGAACAAAGTGGAAAAGTTGATCAGCAACAGCAATTGTGGGACCTCTCCAGATTACCACCAAATTGGGAACAACACGTTTAATAGAGAACTTTCAGAATTATTTGCCTTGAATGGAACATGCTGAGCCTTTTAAATATTTCAATTGCAAAAGCAAAAAGGGCAGCAAATCAGAATTTAAAGTTAAATAATTTCCTACCCTGTGATCTAGAGAATTAAGTATGTCAAATGTTAAAAACCATCTGATGATGCTTTTGATCTGTATTAGTAACTGAGAAAACGTAAACAATATATATGTCACACCAGTGGTCTATTTCCTTTTCCTCTCTTCTTCCTTTTCTGACCGCAGCTGTTCCTTGCAATCGCCAACAGAGCTCCTTCCCATCACAGCTATCTAAAACTCTTGAACTGTACATGTTGGAACCTCTGAGCTTGGATTATCTTATCTATTGTATCTCTGATGTATTTATGTACCACAAGATCAAAATTCAATCTATGCAGTCCATCAATACCATCGGCAGAAGTCAGTGGCTTTGTTGTAGAATAAATAATTAAGGACTAATTCTCAAGACACTCTCTTATCTGGAAAAAGTATTGTTACATTTTTAAGATTACATGGTTTGTGTATTAAGGTATTTATGCAACAAAGATGTGCAAATATCCAACTGAAGAAACTGAATGCTTTATCCAGATGTTAAAACAGAGCCACTTTAAAGGATAACAAATGTGAAGTCGAAGGCTTTCACGGCTGGCATCCATAATTTTTGGTGGGTTTTTCAGACTATGTGGCTGTCTTCCAGAAAACAGACACATAGCCCAAAAACCCCACAAAAATGATAGCAAATGTATTGTGACCTTTCATAAGCCGGAGCATGCATTTGACAAAATGGATTCTTCCTCAAGAAAGCTTATGCCGCAGTAAGCTTGCTGTGAGTGCTCCTTAGCTTTCCATGTGCGCCTCTGCCTTAACCTCAATGACTAACGTCTATGCTTCTATGCTTACATCAACATCTATACTTTCTTCTGTTCCTGGCCTTCTATTCTTATCAACCTTGGCATTTCACTTTTACGGTAGATACTATAATTCTACTTTAAGGTGCTTGGAATGGGTTTAGATAAATCCAACTTCACCCAGCGGGCAAGAGTCAGGCACCAGTTGGTGCTACCTGGTCAATGTAGATGCCATTGAAGGCACAAAGACTGACAAGGGCTAATGGATTTCTTTGTTCACGCTTTCCTTCTCAATCGAACTTCTGCCATCTCAGCGTCAAAAAATATTTTAAGATTTATATCGCATATTTCAAGTGTTCAAAGGAATGCTTATACATTCCATCATCGTGTTTTTCTTCACATATTACAAATGGAGGGGGGAGCCTAGCTGACACTATATAGTTTGAAGCCATTTTAGTGAGTTCGTGGCTGAGGTAAGATTTCAGCTGGAGACTTTCAATTCACACTTGGTGAACTTGCTACCAAGCTACATCATCCAAGAAATGAAAGAAAAACAGATTAGAAATGCTCGTTCCAACAGTACCACCATTCATCACCATAATAAACGCACAACACATTTACATTGATATTGTACTCTTAGACTATTCAAAACATTTCATGTGCAGACTCAATAATCCATAGGAAAACCCTTCAATGTGGTCAAGTATTACTACCTCTGTATTGCAGATAAAGGACTCTTCAGGGAGGTATTCCAAGGCACCTTTGAGACTAACTCTTGTAGCACCTTTGAGACTAACTGAAATAAAGATGTTGAGAGCATGAGCTTTCATAGACTTCAGTCTACTTCCTCAGATGCATCTGTATAAGTATCTGAGATGCATCTGAGAAAGTAGACTGAAGTCTATGAAAACTCATGCTGCCAAATTATTTATTTCAGTTAGTCTCAAAGGTGCTGCAAGATCTCTCTACATACTAGTTCAGATGTAGTACATAATGATATTAAAGCCTCAGGATAAAAAAAGCATATTTATATTTATACATTTGTGGGAGTGGAGTAGAATGTAATAGGATACAGAAAGATGCAAATATTTGCCCTAAATTTTCAAAAGGCTAGGCAATTTGGTACTCCATATAATTATGAATACTTCAGCAATATTTGTATTGCCCTTTTGTGTTAATTCAATGTGGCTATTGACATTAATTTTCCGAGAAAGGTCCCTTTTCTGACCTCTAATTTTTGCATCGTCCTTCAGTCTCTATTGGTTATCTCAAAGTGTGTGTGGTGGGGGAGCTGGGGGGATGAATAATTGTGTGTGGTGACTATGCCTGTCCCTTCTCCCCAAAATTGACAAGATATCCAAACTGTATGGTGGGTTACCGGCTTGATGAAAACCTTAATTAGGATAATATTTCTTTCCTCCATTTCATTTTTAAATGTTTATTTTTCAACAATCTTAGCATTTTACAGTTTTATGTAGTACACTGCAATACAATTTCAGCCCTGCTCTTGGTGAGAATGCCAACTAAGAAGCCCCACTGATCTCAGTGAGACTTACCCCTAAGTAGATGCATGCAAGTATGGAATTTCAGTCTTAATCTTTATGTGAGTGTCTATTCAAATATAAGCCCACTGAGTGCCTGAGTGTATTAGCCTGTATTTGTTCCTGCTGACTCCAATCTGTCAAGGTCATTTTGAATTCTGATCTTGTCTTCTGGGATATTAGCTAACCTTCTTCATTTGGTGTCATCTGCACATTTGATAAGCATGCATCCTGTTCCATCATCCAAGTAATTTACAAAAATGTTGAACATTCATCTCAGGACAGAACCCTGGGCACCCCACTCTTCTCTCCAAGATGATGAGGAGACATGGTTAAGTACTCCTTGAGATTGGTCTGTCAACTAATTATGAACCCAGCAAATCGTTGCACTGTCTAACCCACAATTCACCAGATTGGCTGCAGGAATATCAGAGGGGGCCTTGTCAACAATATTACTGAAGTCAAGATGTTCTACATCCACAGCACTCCCCTGATCTAACAAGTTTGTAACTCACTCTTGCTGTGGGCTTGAGAAGGGCATTGAGGTCTACTCAATAGCCTGTCCCCATTGCACATTGGAGGAGCTTCTAAAGCTTTACCTAGGAGCAGCAGGCAAGACTCTCTGGAATAGTGAGTGTGTGCTTCTCGGAGGAGAACAGCAAATATGTTAGTCAATGGGCTTCAGGTCTACTAAGCAGCCTGTAAGTGCTGTACATTGGACGAGGCTTCTAAAGCTTTTGAAGAAAAACTTTAGAAGGATCTTTCCACCTCAAGCTCCTCCCCACACACCCCACCAACACCTTCTCTTTCTATTAAGGTTGGCTCCCAGATTTGAGACTCATAAGCTTATCCCACGGCACTTTGAAGAATGGGAATGTAACGGAATGCAAGAGAATGGAACGGAGCAAAAATGCATTTTACTGCATGGGAGACCACCACCAATGCCTCTGGTAGTCCTTGATCCGTTCCCCAGCCATTCCTGGCAGCCCATTTTTGAAGGACAATTTTGAACAGTCCTTCAAAAATCGGCTGCCAGGAACGGCTGGGGAATGGATCAGGGACTCCTGGCAGCATCGGTGGCATTCTCCCATGCAGTAAAATGTGGTTTTGCTCCGTTCTGTTCCCTTGTGTTCCATTCCATTCCCGTTCCTTAAGTGCCATGTGATAAGCTTATCAACTTGAGACATGAAAGTAGAGACTTGAGACATGACTTGAGACTTGTAAACTTATCGAACGAACAGGTTGAGAATGCACGTTACTGCACAGGAGAACGCCACCGATGCTGCCAGGAGTCCCCAAGCTGTTCCTCAGCCTTTCCTGGCAGCCAATTTTGAAGGATGGTTTGTTCTTCAAAATCAGCTGCCAGGAACGGCTGGGGAACAACTGGGGAACAGCTTGAGGACTCCCGGCAGCATCAGTGGCGTTCTCCTGTGCAGTAACGTGTGTTCTCGACTTGTTCCGCTCTGTTCTTTTCCGCCCTGTTCCCGTTCCTGTAAGTGCCGTGCGATAAGCTTATTGGAGTAAAATACTTGAATGCATCACTGAGACATATAAAAGAAGTAAGACTGATTTGGTATGCCTTGTTTTTGAGAAATCCATGCTGGTTCTTAGTAATCATAGCATCCTGTGCACAAGCAGACTCTTTAATGATATGTTGATGAACATGTCCTGATATTGACATCACTCTGATCGATACTTGCTCAGGTATTCTCTTCCACCTTTTTTAAAAATGGGAACAACATGCACACTCCTCTAGTCTGCAGGGAGCCCTCTGTTCTCCAAGAATGCTCAAATATGATCAACAGTGACTAAAATTGCATCTGCAAGTTCCTTTATTATTCTTGGATATAGTTCATCTGGACCTGGATACCTGAATTCATTTAGAGCAGCTAAATATTCCTTCACTACCTCTTTACCTATTGATATTGGTTTCTGTGGCATGGACAGCTGTGAATACACATTTGGCAAGAAAAAGGTGGCTGACAAAGATGACTAGGGAACGAGAGGAGACAGGATTTTGGTAGAGACAGAGCATCACCAACATGAGAAGGGAACAAAATAGTGGGACACCATGGAAACAGCATCCATTGGTTACTGATGGTTATGTGCATCACATGGATTGCAAATTTAAATATAGGAACACCAGTATATTATCATGTGTAGGCACCATAACTTTTGCCCCATTTGGATTCGCTCCATTATTCCATGAAACATACACAGACCCCTCTTTCACTTTTGACTTGGTAGCTGGGAAGATCATTTATCTTTGTATAACAGGGGTGCAATTATTTGGACAACTGTGGGATTTGGTATGGTGTGTGCTAAAAAATATAGGCTCTTTTAACAATATGTTAAATGCATATGTACTCTCTATTGCATATTGTCCCAGATAAAAAGTAGAATTATCCTGCAGAGGAAGCCCATAGCAACTTAAGCCAGCCCAGGAAGAAATTATTCAAAATAAAGAAAAGAGAACTTGAAAAGTTAGGAAAACAAAAGGAAAACAATGCCTCCTCTTCTCTCTCCACATTTGTGCATGTGTATGTGTACCTGCACATCTGTATTTGCCCACGGGTTACATTTTCCTAAGTCAGTATGTTTTATGGCATATTTAAAACAAGCAAAACAACTCAGAAACATTTCCCAGAAAAGCAGCCCATTGTCTCTTTCTCCCTCTCCCCATAGAAAAATGAAATAAACCACAACAGCTAGATATGTTTAAAAATCAGTATCTTTCATTCATTAACTCAATTATTGATTAATTTTTCAGTTTATAAATTGGCTGTTGCTCATGACAGCGTGGAGACAGGCTTTGGTTTTTTTGGGTTTTTGGAGCAGGAACTGTTTAAATGTCAGCATTGGGAAAGAGAAGCTCAGGCCTTTCAACATCATTATTTAAAATGCTTAAATAATCATTTTTTACTTTGATAGAAGTAATGTGTTTTTAAAAACAGGAGGGAGGGGAAGGAACAACTCTGAAGAAAATGCTGGAGGGAATGCCATTCATTTAGCAACATTAAAAATGATCAATTACACATCTCATTAAAGCCTGAAAAATAGAATTGACAGCTCAAATGATATCTGTGTCATTAAATTCTGCCCTGCAATTCCATGCCAAAGCTCAGGTGGTAATGTGTCATATTTCAATTAACTGGATTTCAGTAAGACCAGATGCTTATCTTTTAGTTTCCACATTCACATGCCAAGTAGTAGAATGGAAGAAAATCAAGTGACATGGATTAAAGGTTTAGAAGGAGAATTGCTCCCCATAAACCAGACATTTCACACACTGCAAAGGTGGACAATTTTTTATTGGAAGCTACATTCATTAACCAGACATCTATTTTCCCTTTTTTTCTGTTTGATAGCCAGTCAGCACAGAAAGGAAGGTGGCATGTTATACAGCAACCATGCTGTCCTATTCTTATTCACATCCATCTAACATGGCTTCCCAAGGTACCATTCTTTGCTGAAAAAGATACTGAGGCCACAAATTATTTTCCAACTTGTCTTTTAATGCACCGTACTTAATTTCAGAAGAAGACTAGGAATGGGAAGGGCAGCCATGAAAGAACTAGACAAGATCCTAAAATGTAAAGATAAAGAACTGAACCCTAAAGTTAGAATCACCCAAGAAATTGTATTACCCACCACTATGTATGAATGAATGCAAGAGCTGGACAGCGAAGAAAGTGGATAAGAAGAAAATCAATTCATTTGAGATACGGTGCTGGGGAAGAGTACTGAAGATACCGTGGATGACCAAAAAGACAAACAAATGGGTCCTTGAATAGATCAAGCCTGAGCTCTCCTTGGAAGCCAAGATGATCAAACTGAGGCTGTCATACTTTGACCACATCATGACAAGGAACGACTCATTAGAAAAGAAAATAATACTAGGAAAGGTAGAAGGCAGTCAAAAGAGAGGAAGACTGTATGCCAGACTCAATCGAGGAGGTCATTGCCCTGAACCTGTAGGACCTGAGCAAAGGGACAGAGAGTGGGGCATCTTGGAGATGTCTCATCCATAGGGCAACTCAAAGCCAGTTAAGACCAAGAACCATTATTTTTTCCACTTATTTAAAATGCAGTCATATTTTTCACTGACAGTTCTTGAGAAATCAAATACTCATGTAAAGGAACTTGACCCCTATGGACTCCAAATTCTGCCTACTCTGGCCCTACATGAGAAGAAGGGAAACCATGGCCCTCCAGACTGCTGTTGGACTCTTAACACCATTATCTCTAACTTGAATGGCCAACAGGAAATCAGAGTTCAACATGTAGTTGAACACATGTTTCAACACAGCATTAGAAACACAAGTAATTCCATTCTATCAGCCCTAATGTAAAGTTTTAGGCAAGACCCTTCCTTGATCTGATGTACCTATGTTTTTCTAATGGGATAATGGTATGCTACCTCCAAGCTTATGCAACTGTATCCCTCCTTCTTTTGTTGTTGCTGGGTGCATTTCCAACTTAATGGCAACCCTAAAGCGAACCTATCATGGGGTTTTCTTGGCAGGTTTCTTCAGAGGGGGTTTGCCTTTGCCATCCTCTGAGACTGAAAGAGTGTGACTTGCCCCATATAATCCAGTGGGTTTCCATGGCCAAACTTCAGGTTTAAAAAAAATCGCCAGGGACCTATATGGCAGGGGAAAGGACTGGATGAAAGAGGAAGAAAATGCTTTCCCACCCTGGCAGTTTGGATTAACAGACAGATTAAATGGTGAGGTACTTAATCTACCTTTACAACAGAATCAACTGAAGCACTTCCTTCAAGTTGCTGCATGGAACAATCCTTTTCTAATATCTTAGGAAACCACAGCCAAAAGTGCTGGGCTGTTCCAAGACATTCAGCATTTCCCTTTGTACATTTAGAAAATTCAGAAGCAATTACAGAGCAGCCTTCCTTTTGTGTAAAGCAGCTGCATACAAACTTCAGAACTTTCCTGAAGTAAGCCATATATGTTTCCTTATGTTTTACTGGATAGCTGAATAATCATTCATCTTTCATATGTTGTGTTATGTTATATGGAGAGTATAAAACTTTATTCAATCACCTTTTTTAAAAAAGTGCTCACCAGACAACGGCTGAAAAGTTTTATGTTTGAAGCATTATCATTGTATCTCTGCTCTATTTATATTCAGTGACACTCAAACTCAAGTTCAGTGTCACTCCCACCCTATAATGACAATTCAAGAGGCAGAGTCACATTTCTTCTGTGTTTCTCTTAAAAGAAAGAAAAGGAAGGGGGAAAGTGCTGACAACATATTTTCTCTTTGGGCCTTACCTGAGCACTTCAATGAGGATGGTTAGAGGATGGTTTCAACTGAAATCCTTATCATCAGCCTTTAGCTAATTATAATGCCATAATCTTGGAAGACGTTTGTGACATCTGGGGAGTTGTTTAAAAATAAATAACACATGATGATTAAAAAGGGCAAGGCTATGAGAGAGGGGGGGGGGAAACTATGCCAGACCCTCATCATCTCATTCCTTAACATTTTGCTACTGGGTCACTACTTCTTTTCCAGAGACTGGTGTAGCATGTTTTTCCTAGCTTGTTCAAAATACTACTATATATATATAGATATATCAACAATCTGAGATATGCTGACAACACCATAATACCAGCAGAAAACCTCATAGATCTGGAACAACTACTAAGGAAGATCAAAGAAGAAAGTGTAAAGGCAGGCTTAATGTTGAACATAAAGAAAACAAAAATAATGACCACCGAGGAAGACCTTCACAAGTTCAATCCAGACAATGAAGAAATAGAAATAGTAAAAGAGTTCTCATATCTGGGATCAAACATTGATCGGAATGGGGACTGCAGCTGGGAAATCAGGAGAAGATTAAGAATGGAGAGATTGGCTATGAAAGAACTAAAAAAGATCCTAAAATGCAAAGACATACAACTCAGCACAAAAGTCAGAAACATATAAGCCATTGTATTTCCTATTCCATGGATGGATGTGAGAGCTGGACAGTCAGGAAAGAAGATAGGAAGAAAATCAATGCCTTTGAGAGAATGTGGGGCTGGAGAAGAGTGCTGAGGATCCCATGGACAGCCAAAAGGACAAACCAAGGGGTCCTAGAGCAGATCAAGCCAGAGATATCCCTAGAGGCCAAGATGACAAGACTTAGACCATCGTACTTTGGAATCGTAGGAAAAGACAATTAGGAAAGGTGGAGGGAAGTAGGAGAGGAAGGCCCCATGCTAGATGGATGGACTTTATTAAAGAGACCAGGAATATGAGTTTACAGGAGCTGGGCAGAGCAGTAGAGGACAGGGGGCCCTGGAGATGGCTCATCTATAGGGTCACCATGGGTTGAGATCGACATGAAAGCAGTTAACAAAAATAGAAACCATAAGCATTGTAGAAGTGGGAGCATCTCACTTAGCCCCATCTGGCATCTGAGAAGAGTTCTCTTTCTCTCAATTAGACCTCTCTGCTGTTTGCTTGTGCTGCCTCCATCATTACTCCTTGTTCCTACATCCTTATCCAAAAAGACCCCACAGAGGTAAATACAGGGGGTGTGGGTGTGGGTGTATAAGCCTCTAAATCAGCTGTTGACTTATGGTGACCCCATGAATTTGATAAGATTTTCTTAAGGAAAGAATACTCAGAGATATCTTTGCCAGTTTCTTCCTCTGAATTATAGTCGACAGCACCTGGTATTCCTTGGCAGCCCTTCTGGGCTTGGGGAAGGTTCTTCTTTTTGGGCTGCAATTTACAGAAGTCCTAGCCTGCAGCATTTTGGGGAAAGGGACCAAGATTAGATCTTATGTGTGTCTGTGCCTTTGAGTCACCTGTTGACTTATGGCGACCCCATGAATTTCAGAGGGTTTTCTTAGGTAAGGAATACTCAGAGGTGGTTTTTGTGAGTTCCTTCCTCTGAAACATACATGTACTATGAAATGCTTTAGGCATTTAAAGTGATGGGCTGGCTGCTGAAGTAGGTTTTTTTTAATCTGGTGGGGATTTTTAGTTCTTATTGAAGGATTTTATTGATATTTTATTACAATGTGTTTTTGTCTGATTTTATTTAAAAAATGTTTATATTACTGTATAACTATGTTTTTTTTATTTTCATTTTTATTACAGCTGCCTGGAGCACTGATTTTAGTGGGAAATTTGATACATAAAAAATTAACCTGAAATTATGTCACAGTCTTTTACACCTTTGGGCAGAGAAAGTGGATCCAGCTGATAAAAACCATTGTTGATCACCTAACAACACAGCCTCTCATCCCATTCCTGCCTACATATGACTCAAAAATGAAAAAACTATGGATCTTTCTAAAAGAAATGGGTGTGCCCCAACATCAGACTTTCCTGGTGTGCAACCTATATTCCGGATAAGAGGCCACTGTCAGAATGTAATATAAAGGAACAGAACGATTCCTCATTGGTAAGGGGTTGAAGCAAGGCTGCATTTTATCACCCTATTTAGTTTATATGCAAAACATATGTAGAAAGTTGGGTTAGACTTGGAGCAAGAAGTCATCAAAATTGGAGGAAAGAATGTGAGCAATTTAAGATAAGCAGATGATTTATTATTAGCAGAAAAAAGTCCTTATTTATACAAATATTTATCTTTCCCCCCAATCTGATACACTTAGCTGCCATCAGAGTACATCAGACATGTGCATCGGCCACGCTCTCGAACACAGCACCTGTTTTAGGGTTCATTGTTGGTCAAGTGACTATTTACACTAGCATATCAATGTTGACAGGTATGTTTGCATTCTGCTTGGAATTGGTCCGAGCTGATGCTCATAAGTAACACACATACATTCCATAATACACAGAGCTTTCTACTTCATATTTTAGATGTCATATGCCTTATAAACACTCTATTTAAATTTCTAGGTCTCAAAATTTCTATCCAAATCAGCATGGGGCCTGTGCCAATATACACAATGAAAGAAGCCACAGCCCTGAGTTGGCAGGTCTTGACCAGGGCTGTTGATGACAAGGTGTCATAGAATTCAAAGATATAGTTTGTAGAACAGTATGTAGAGAGATCTTGTAGCACCTTTGAGAGTAACTAAACAAAGAAGTTGGCAGCATGAGCTTTCATAGACTAAAGTCTACTTCCTCGGATGCATTCAGTGGAACTTTCTTTAGTTAGTCTCAAAGGTGCTACAAGATCTCTCTACTAGGTGTCATGGAGGTCATTAATTCATAGGGTTACCATGAGTCAAAGTTGTTAAGGGAACTAACAACAAACTTTGGAATACTATAGCAGTATTCAGTGAAATCTAGCAGAATGTAAAAAAGTGAAGTCAGCCTGATTCAAGACTCAGATAAGTCATGTATTACAAAATACAAATTCCAGAAAGCTTAGTAACCATATTCTATTGGGCTTAGTAGCCAAAGGGACACCTTGGTCATGCTAGCAAGCTCCAATGGGGCACTAAATCACAAAAACAGTAAGTCACTGCTACCCTTTCCTATTCTGTAAAGTTGCCTATAATCCACATTCAAGGAAGAAATTCCCCATTTGCTTAACTGGCTTCAATATATACTTGATTTGCTTCTCTGGGAAGATGGATGGAACCATTTTACCTCTGCTAGCTTCCCAATAATTCATGGAGAATGCTGCAACTTTCTAAAACTCTTGTATTATCTCCAAGTATATCTTGGGTGACTGTCTGCAGTTGGATTGCCTAGACATACAGGAGTTTAATTTTGAAATAATTTCTAAGTCAGGACAATCTACTGAATAACATCTATGTTATATTGTAGAAGTATGTTCAAGTATGTCTCTTATATTATTGTCACATAGTAACTCTTACATACAGGCATAGAAAGTAGTATTAAATCTGTTTTTCAAAGCATTTGAACATTTCATCCTTAACAGAGCATTTAAACATCAAAACAGAATAGTATGCTTTTTTAATAAATTGTGAAATATTTGGCTAAAATGGAGGTATGGAAGAAGCTTGTAGCAGCCATATCTTTTTTAAAAAATCTGTTATTGAATTCATTTCCTCTTCCTTTTATATTTAAGTTAGATCCTTAAACTATCAGCCTTTGTCATAATAAATTAAACACCTTGAATGTGCCGTATCAATATTTATCAATATTTATGAAGAAGTTGAAGACATGGTTGACTCCAGAGCCATTGTGAATGGAAAAGTGGAGATCTTACAGTTTGCTGTGTTAAGTCTAGGTGTGAAACGCACTATGTAAAGATTTATTCAGGTGACATCTTCAGCTTCATTCATAATAGAGCAACTGCATAAACCAACACAGGGTGAAAATGGTATATTTTTAAAAAAAAATCACCAGAGTATTTAAATAAGGATTTATTTATTTATTTTGCTCTTTTATATATGCTTGCTTTCCCATTATACAGCTTGCAGCTGTGTTCTTACAAACAAATGTTCTAAAGAAAGCTTAGTGTACTAAAGTAATAAGCAGGGTGTGATAATTATTTCCAAAAATAAAGTATTTTTGTTAAATTTTCAAATAACAAGGGTGGCCTTGGGGGGGTGGTTGGTTGGTTATATTACTATATATAAATACCATATATTCAAAGAGGAGGAGGCTCATTTCAGTAGCTGACCACCCATTCTGCATACAGAAGGTCCTAGATTCAATTCTTGCCATTTCTGGTTTAAAGGGCCAAATCATTGACTCACAGAGTTGGAAGAGACTACAGAGACCCTCGAATCCAACTCCTTGCCAAGCAGGAACACCAATCAAAGCACCCCCAACAGATGGCCATCCAGCCTCTGTTTAAAAACCTCCAAAGAAGGAGACTCCGAGGGAGTGTATTCCACTGTTGAACAGCTTTTACTGTCAGGACCTTTTCATCAGGCTAAACATCCCCAGCTCCCTAAGTCGCTCCTCATAGAGCTTTATGGTTTCCTTTTACCATTTTGGTCATCCTCCTCTGGACATGCTCCAGCTTGTCAACATCCTTCTTGAATTGAAGCACCCAGAATTGGACACAGTATTCCAGGTGAAGCCTCACCAAAGCAGAATACAGTGCTACTATCATTGACATAGACACTATACTCCTGTTGATATATCCAAGAATTGCATTGGCATTCGTGGCTACTGCATCACACTGCTGACCCGTGTTCAGCTTGTAGTTGCAGACTGCTAGAAATAGTGCAAATTGAGTCCACTTTAACTGCCCTGGCTCAGTGCTAGGGAATCATGGGAGTTGTATTTTTTTTCTGAGACATTGACCCTTCTCTATCAGAGAGCTCTGGTGCCACAATAAACTCAATTTGCACTATTTCTGGCAGTCTGCAAAGGCCCTAAGACTCCTAGATTCCTTTCACATGAACCATTGTCTAGCCAGGTCTTCCCCATGCTATATCTATGCATTTCATTTTTTCTGCCCAAGTGTAATACCTTATATTTTCCCCTGTTGGAAGATAGCAGAGGTGGGCATAATTAGTACTTCTACCTGAGAACCTGGAAAGTTATTCCCAGCCAGAGTCTATAAAATTGAACTAAATGACAAATAATCTGATCTGGAGGAAAACAGCCTCCTAAATTTCCATGTAATGACTTGAAGAACCTCTTTCATAGGGGAGCTTCCACAAAATCTTGTGATAGTCTCCTACTGATGTTCACATCTGCTTAGACACCTGGGTTGACAACAGTACAAGTGAAAGGGATCTAGGAGTCCTAGTAGACCACAAGTTGAACATGAGTCAACACTATGGACGTTATCACACGGGGTCTAAAGCAGTCCCATCCCCATCGCATCCCTGACCCATTGCGCTTCCTTTTCCCCTGTGTTCACACGACATCGCAGAGAAACCCCGCCCATCCCCATCGCATCCCCGTCCCATTGCGCTTCCTTTCCCCATGTCTTCACACGATGTCGCACCCATCCCCGTCACATCCCCGTCGCATCCCCGTCCCATTGCGGCATCACCCGGCATCATCCCCGTTCTTTTGAATGCCGGTTTCTTTGGGAATTACATTTTGCCGTGACCAGAATGATACCAGAATGATGCTGCTTTCTGTATGCCGGTAAGTTCTGGATTGAAAAGGAACCGCAATGGGGCGGGGATGCGACGGGGATGGGACTGCTTTAGGCCCCGTGTGATAACATCCTATGATGTGGCAGGTAAAAAAGCCAATGTGATTCTAGGCTGCATCAACAGAAGTATAGTGTTTAGAGCAAGGAAAATCATAGTACACTATTTTCTGCTTTGGTCAGGCCTCACCTGGAATACTGCGTCCAGTTCTGGGCACCACAATTCAAAAAGGATGTGGAGAAACTGGAGAGTGTCCAGAGGAGGGCAACTAAAATGGTGAAGGGTCTGGAAACCAAGCCCTGTGAGGAATGACTTAGGGAGCTGGATATGTTTAGCCTAGAGAAACGAAGATTAAGAGGTGGTATAATAACCTTGTTAAATATTTGAAGGGATGTCATATTGAGGATGGAGCAAGCTTGTTTTCTGCTGTTCCAGAGAACAGGACCTGGAGCGACATATTCAAACTACAAGAAAAGAGTTTCCACCTAAACATTAGGAAGAGCATCCTGACAGTAAGAGCTGTTCAATAGCAGAAGACACTCCCTGGGGTCAGCCTGGATGGTCCTTGAGGTCTCTTCCTAGTCTATGACTCTAAGACTCTCAGTTAACCTGAAACCTTACTCATCTCTATATCACTAGAAATTGCCTCCTTTTGCACTCTCTGGGACAGGGATCCAAAACAGCAGCAACCATCTGTCTTGATTAATTACTATTAGTAAGTGTTTCATGCGAGCAGAGTTCACCTAATGGATTTCAAAATTTTGCTTTAGGTGAAATTCCATGGCATCACAGAAATTTTATTTTCAGAATTTCTAATGTGCCTTTCTACAAAAGGTGCCAGGTTTATTAAGTAGACTAAAATAAGCAGTGAATCAATTGATACGAACTAAATAAAATGAAGAACAGCAACATAATAACAACTAAAAACTGAACACATTCAGAAAACTATGTTTCACTAGGAAAAGAGGAAAATCAAATAACATTTACTTGGAGCCTAGAAAACAGTACTGAGAATGGCAGACAAATGCGGTATGTTTGGGAGGCCAGTCCATATCCAAAGTATGAAGACTGCAAGAGTTGACACCTAACTAGAGAAGATAAAGAAAGTTGAAAAAGGAAGTCTTCTGACACATGAGTGGCACAACTGAATGATACCTGTTGTTTTATACCAAATATAATCACTATGATTATTCCTTTTAATCTTCCTTTATACTGTTATATGCATTTAAATATCATGAACCAGAAATACTAAAAGCTAAATAACAAGCAACACCGATAGTGTTTCAATATACAGTACTGTAGTTAGAACTGGTGTTGATACTTTCACACACAAAAGCCAGTGACAGAGCCACTCCTACCCCAATCTATACTAGGACTATGGGAAGGGCAAGAACGTTGGGCTTTTCTTAACCATACACACTTTCCTGCCAAAAATCATTCTCAGTTATGTCATTGCCCCCAACCCCAAGATGCTATTTTTTCTGGATTGGGATTTCTACAGCGTCTTTGCTTAAAGAGATGTGGCCAGTTCTAGATATGTTAATGCCTATTTGTAATGTGTAGTACCTGAGACCTACTTCATACATATAATGAAATATTGAAACTGAATCTGTGCGATAGTAGTTTACATACAGGGGAAGCCACAATGTAGACTGGCCCCAGTTCCTGGGTTCTTCCCACCCAGCTGCAAGGCATTGTCCGCAATGTGTGGCAGGGACTAAGCCAAGCTACATTGGACACATGGCTTCCTCTGCAGTGCATGTCATTTTAAGAGCCTTCTATGCTGCTTACTGTCCATGTAAAGTGAAATCACAACATCCTACATTATAAAAAAATGTAATATATTCCCCATTTTGACCTAAAATCAAGCAACAGCAGATCATAACTCCTCTACCTTAGCAAGGACTGGTCATTAGACTGGAGTCATTGATTTAGATGTTCATGTTACAAGACAAAAATATTTTCAGGCTTTGTTATTTTCTGATTTTATATGCATAAAAGAGTGATTATCTTTCATACCCACAGTTACAACACTTTTGATTATACTGAGGTGAAGAAAGTTTGTTGTTGTTGTGTGCCTTCGCTCATTTCTGAGATATGACAACCTAAGGCACACCCATCACAGGATTTTCTTGGCAAAAATTGTTCAGGGGAATTATCTTTGCCTTCCTCTGAAGCTGAAAGAGTATGACTTGCCCAAGGTTATCCAGTGGGTTTCCAGAGCTGAGCAAGGGTTTGAATCCAGGTCCCCAGAGCCATAGTCCAACATTCAAATCATTACACCATGCTGGCTCTGAAGAGAGTTTAGGTTCAACCAGCTTAAAGTAAATATTGCCAACAGAAATGTGAAATCATCAGCAGCCAAAAAATAAGGTCACAATCCCCAGACATTCAAGATTCACAAGCCAGGATCTTGCCAAACCCTCTTGCCAAGTGTTTTTATATGCACATTATGTTTTGGTTAATATCTCTACATGCTACAGTCACCTTCTAAGTTACGGTATATAAAACAGTTGAAGCCATTATACGGACGCTCTTCATAGCTATAATGATTAAGAATCCTCTTGACTGCGAAAATGAAAGCTAATGCATACAAAGTCCCAAAACTCACAATAAAATCACATGAATTTTCCATTTGCTCTCATGAAACTCTCAGAAACAGTCCTGAACAAGCATACCTAGATCCATCAAAATCCTGGTGAAATAGCTAAAGAGAGCCTATATACCTAGAGCATTACATACAGCAAACAGCCTATGAAATTCTCATTCTGGTGTGCCGTTACTACTTATAATTTGAACTCAAGAGTAATATATGAATGATGGATAGTCAAAGCTACCATAAGGCATTTGCACTTGGGACACTGTGCACAGACAAATCAGTGCCTTGGCAGATGACATCTGCCTACACAATGACTGCTGAAAGGATTGAGATCCATACAGAGAATTATTAGAGCAAGCTATGAATGCAAAGAATTGAAACATGCTTAGAAGAGCTCTAGGAGGCATCCATGCAACAAGCAAATCAGGTGTCTTATCTTAAAGGCCCTCCCCATCAACCGAATCTCTTTAAAGGGCACCCACTACCAGCACTTACACTTTTGGCCAAAGCACTAAGAAACCAGGACAACAGTGATGTTCAAAGGCAAAGTACTCTTGGCTGTATTCATTACTAGCCCATATGGAACCTAGTTCACTAGCCAACTGAGACAGAAGCTAACCTTTTGCATAGAAAAATGCCAGGCAGCCCTGGAACAAAACCATATTGCACAGAAGACTTTTGACTCAAGGTGTGGGAGAGATTAATTTCTTCATGATTTGCCCAGAATATCAGTCAACTAAATGCAAAGATATGCCTCACTCCCCCTTCCTGTCAATGTGTAAAGAAGCCCACCCCAAAGGAAAGTTTAACCTCTCTTTATGCCACCTGGATAAGCAAGATTGGTTCTACAGACACACTTGTCTAAGTTGCAAGAGAAGCTGTAGGCAAAGGAGCAACTTCAGTCTCTGTCCCAACACACACAGAGCTTCCACCAATCAAAATCTAGGGGCATAAGACCCCTTGCCAGTTGGCTTTCCCACCACTTCCCTAAAAAATGCCAAAAAATATAGCTAAAGTGGGTGGTACAGTAGCCCTCCTCCCTTGATCCCCTATCATCAGCAGTGGTGCCTTCTCACTCACCTGCCAATACCTGGGGTTGTTTGCTTTGGATGCTTCCTGTTATCCTCTTCTCAAAAGGATAGTTTCACTTTGGGGGAAAAATGTTTCAGAATACCTTCTTTCCAAAAGGTATGCAGGCACACTTCAAAGACAAGCATCCAAACTGGGGTTAGCTTCTGCCAGCCAAAATCTCAGAGATTGCCAGTTTTCCCCAACAGCCTATTCTAGCTACATTTCAACCTCACCTCTGCACTAGACTTTCCTCTTCATTTGCTATCCATATTTTCCTCCCTGATCACCTTAACATTCTCTCTCTTTCTCTCTCATTCTCTCTCAATCTCTCTCCCTGCTTGTCTTTCCCCCCAATCTTGTTTCTATAGAAACAAGATGGGGGGGGGGGGAATAAAACAGATCCATGTGACTCAGATTCCAACACTAAAGAATCTCTCCCTCCTCTCTGTGTGTGTCTCTCACTCTCTCGCTGGTGTTTTACATAACAAGTCATTGTATGGGGCTCAAAAAGGAGGAGGAAGAGGAAAAGTGGTGGTGAGGAGACAGGCAGGATGTAGAGCCAAAAGGAAACCATACTTCCCTATTTACTTACAGGCCCATAGGATACAGGTTCTCATCTTTTCACATCATTTCTTTGCAATGTGGATGAAGTTATAATCCAGCTTTACTCAAATGGTAAGACCAGCCAATTCCTACTCTGATGACCAGGAGTTTGTGTTATGTAATCCGCTAAACAGTGCTTCATGTTCCAGCTTCACTTTTCATTTGTGACACAAAAAAAGTGTGATTTGGGAAAGGACAAGGGAGAGCAATGTAGGATTCATCTGACCTCCTGGACCACTTATTGTGTAAATGGCTATAATCCACACTGGCCTACTTTAGATGCATCCATTGCTGGAGACACCTTGGTTCTATACCATGAAGGTTGCCTCAGCTTGCTCAAGTAGATATACCATGGGAAACTCAGCATGGTGTAATGATTTGAGTTTGGGACTAGGAGTCCAGGAGACCAGGGTTTCCATTCCTGTTCTGCCATGGAAATCCACTGGGTGATTGATAAGTCACCACCCTCAACCATAGAGGAAGGCAATGACAAACCACCTCTGAAAAAATCTTGCCACGAAAACAGTATGATAGGGTCATTGGAAGTCAGAAATATCTTGAAGGCACACAACACATACAAGATCCAATGCTTATTCAATAATCATTGCTCATGAACCTTTACAGTAGGAAAAGATGGTAGATAACTGATCTACTCAAAATGTATCTAAGGTCCAAGGAAGCTTTTCAGTACCAAACCAGTGCCTGGCATCATTAATGGAGTAGATGAGAGTGAACAAATTGAAGCTTAATCCAGATAAAACCAATGTACTTCTGATCAGTCAAAAGGCAGACCAGAGAATAGGGATTCAGTCACTGGATGAACAGGAGTGAACAGAACCATAGAAATGCACTGGGTCACCTTGGGCAAGTCATACTCTCTCAACCTCAGAGGGAAGCCAACTCAACACACATCCCAAACAAAACCTGCAAAGAAAATGCTGTAGTGGGGTCACCACAACTCAGAAATTACTTAAAGGCACACAACAATGACTGTGCTGGATGGTGTTGCACTCCCTCTGAAGTTTATGAAACCTCTGAGAAAGCACAATTGCTTGTGCAACTCTTTTTATGCTACCATAATGCCTCCATGGTATCCCGGCCTATATCTCCCTCAGGGGTTTGCTCTACTATGTATTTACATTAACCAATCAACCAATCATTTTATTTACATCCTGCCTTTTCCCCAAAATTGGGACTCAAGGCGGCTTGTATACCAATTATCTTAAGGCATCTCAAAAAGGGTTCTTTCTTTCCAATCTCCCCCCACAGATGCACACTCAGTATGGTTATATTGTACAAACAGGAATTGATAGACAAGACTTAGAGAAATCAAGACTGTGGTGAGATTCGATCACTCCCTGCATTAACTACTTTGCTAGTTCCACTGTATATGTTCAACATATCTAGAAATAAAAAAAAAATGGTGACAGGAAGTGACACACAAAGTCAGTATGCATGAATATAATCATTACCACAGACTAACATTCCAGGCTTCTCTTCCAATATGGAAACAAAAGCAAAGCACAGAGATTCTGGAAGATCTGGAGGAGAAAGGAGCAGGAAAAGCAACAGCCAACAAGCACCAGCTTCTTCAGCAGATTCTCTCCCCTCTCCCAGATCAAATACCAGTCTCATTTTCATGATGTAGAATTTGGTAAGATCCACAAAATACTGAGGATCAAATCAATCAATTTTATATGGTCTTCGACCAAAGTATCTCAAAAATATATTAGTATTAACCAATAGAAACAAACATACAAATATACCTAAGTAAAATCAGCTAAAATGCAAATACTGAGGATAAATGCCCAGGGCAATTGATCAATCAGCTTTTGATCCACTGTTTGCATTGTCGATCTGTATGGGGCAGGGTCTATTATTCACTATAAAGTAGAGTAGCCTGAAAGAGAACACATTTTGGTCTTCTCCAGCTCTATAGCCCTGCTTGAGTTGTAGCACCTTCCATAATTAAACAAATAATTTAAATGTGAAGACATTAAACTTCAAGCCCACTGTGGACTATGATAAGCAGGAGTTGTTGGTTTATAGTCAATATATAGCAGGAAGACCAGCAGTGGAACACCTGGAAGTTGGAGAAGAGGACATTGTCATCACTGCCACTCCAACAGTATTTCCCTTTTGTTGATAATTCTTCTCAGGATGAGAGGTGAGGTCTCATCTCCTTTTGCATCAGTTGTGAAACATCTAGCCTGGTGAGAAGACCTCACTTGCTATGAATATCCAGGTTGCTGTGGCCCTTTAGGGTACAACAAGATGACTGCTGGCAGTGAGGGTCATTAGTTTTCTTTTTTGCTTTATTAATGTAACCATAATCCTGCCTGAGTTGTGTTCCTGCTTGTGCAAAGGGAAGAGCAAATGCACTAGATGCAACAGTTCTTTGGGTCTTCACTCTGCTGTTTGAAACCAGGATTCCTGGCTCATCTTTACGTGTGAATGTCCCACTTTCTGACAGATTAAATGTGCCTCTTACATAAGTCCTACTGACTTGCAAAATGAACTCTCCCCCCTCAAACTTCTCAACTGCACTTCAAATTTCTGAACTGCACAATCTGTCTGTCATCATGCTGCCCTGCCTCCCATATTTCAGATTCTTCAAATACTGATTTTTACATGTTGCCCACTATAACATCCTACACAGCATGCTAATGTTTCAGGAAGTTATAAATCTGGAATAATTCTGACAATAGTAATAGCAAGTACATTTCTATACTGCTTATCAGTGCACTTAAGCACTCCCTAAGCAGTTTACAATGTGTAAGCCAACTGCCCCCAACAAGCTGGGGACTCAGTTTAGTGACCTCTGAAGGATGCAAGCCTGACTCGAGCTTGAGCCCTTGGCTGGGATTGAACTCGAAACCTTGCAGTTTTTGAGAGAGTGGCTGCAGTACAGGCATTTAACCACTGCACCACCAGGACAACAAGAGAAAGCAACCCAAACACCATGCTGCAAATAATTATGGGTATTCCTATTTTACAATTTTCTAATTTTTTCCCCCTGAAAGGTCACTTGAGTTGCATCCACTGCTATCTGGAGCACTCTCAAAAGTCCAAAGATTTGCACATTTTAGAGAAACAGAAGAATGCCGTAGGAGTGTAAGCTGCTGTTGTGCTCAACCAACCACACTTGGTTGCTTTCTGACCTTATGTTCTCCTTGTTGATGGAATATACGTGTGTCTACCCTTTTAAAAGAAAACTAATAAAAATACACTACTTCTGGCAATTTCCCCAAGGTTTAATGCACATAAAATCAGGAATTATTTGTAAACACCAAGATGCAACCTTTGGTACTAGATATTGTGGCACCAGCAAGAATATATAACAATTTCAACAACAAGGCATGCTATAGAAGAGTATGCTCAAGTTTCTTGAATTACTGCTGCCTGAAGGCACCTGAGTAGCAGACTTGTTGCCACCTTATTCCCAGACCTGTTTGTCCTTACTTATCAAAGAGGTCTAGTAATCAAGATTTATTGCAAGCACAGAAATATTAAGTATTTAACCATTTTATTTATATAATCAGCTTATATAATCAAGTCCACCCTTCCTTGCTATAAACATACTGAACTCTCATTTGGATTATTCCAATGAAGATTGAGGGATCGGCTTGGTGAAGAGAAGACTAAGAGGTGACACGATTGACCTCTTCAAATATCTAAAGGGCTGTCACAAAGAGGAGGGTGCAAGTTTGTTCTCTACTGCCCCAGAGGATATGGTCAGGTTTAATGCTTTTAAGTTACAGGAAAATAGATTTTGATTGAACATTGGAAAGAACTTGTTGAGAGCAAGAGCTGTTTAGCAATGGAACCAATTGCCTTGAGAGGTGGTGGGGTCTCCTTCTCTGGATCTCTTCAAAAAGAAGCCAGATGTGCTGGGGATGCTCTAGGTTGGGCTTGATGCCCCATAGAGCCCCTTCCAATTCTATGATTTTATGATTCTATAAAAAGCAATCCTCCAAACTACCCACCTACATTCTATTGTGGTGTATATTGTGTGATATATATTGTTGAAGAACCCCTCATTATACCATACACTGTAGGAGCAAATACACAGAGTGATATCACTTTTCATCAGCATACAATTCTGTTTCTTATCTTTTTATTTCAAAGACAGTAAATTATGTATTTTTGTCCCCTAGCTGCCTCACAGAAGACCAACACATCCATCTGATCTTTCCTCCAGTGAAATTTTCATATAAGCTGTAATATTGAGAGCTCAACTTGTGTTGTAGCAATAGCTTCTTTTTCCATACAAGCCAGTTCTCATTAGCCTGCCAAGATATAGTCATCAGGCACATATGTACATGGCTAGTCCAGTTATGAGTTCTAGGAAGCTTTTAGACTCCATAGTATCTGATAGCAAACTACTCTACGCTACATGCTGAGAGAGAAAAATCTATTTCCTTTCCAAGAATTTTGAGGTTATATTTCTGCTTCATCTATTCCTGCCTAAGAACTACGCACATTTTGCTATTCCACTTAAAAAATACTCTTCAACAATTACAGGAAAAATGTGTGGGAATTTATTTTGATTTCAGAGCTTTGGATATATAAAAATTAATGATTATGGCAGTAACCATGTGTCTATTTATATACTGCAGGCATCTGATGCAATACATCTACCACACTGCTGAATTTTCAAATTGTAACTAAGTGATGCTATGATACTTCCATGGTAGTTTCTGTTAGAGAATGTGATCTATATGCCCATATCAGGAATCTTTTAAATCTTTTCATTTCTGAACACAACAGTGAGACAAATTACAATTGCTAGTTGCAATTAGAGTAGATCTGTTTAATCAATCGCTGAATGGGAATTCAACACGTAAATACCATAGATCCAATTGATTTAATGGACTATTTTCGTTTGGACTAGCTACTAGATTTAGGCCAGTATGACTGAAATGAGTACACTGGGTTATTGATATTTCAGAAAAAATATGAGTACAGTTGGCCCTTATTGCTTTGACTTTTGAGGATTTGATTTTTTTCTGATTTGAGTAATATGTCCTCTCTAGGAATCTTTAGGTCATTCAGTGAAATTTTGTGGTCAACCTCTGCCCAAACTTGACCAAAAGTCCTAAACATTCCTAGATTGAATATTTCTTTAGGCATTTGTAGATCCTCCAGCACAATTCTATGGTCAACATCTGGTGAGAGGTTGACCACAGAGTTGCACTGGGGAACCTAGAGATTCCTAGAGAAGTATTCTCTGAGGTTTAAAAAAGTGTTTGTTTTAATTTATGTTTTTTCCAATTTTGGGGGTGCCTGCACCCCTAACCCCAGTTAATGTGGAGGGCCCACTGTACTGTGATTAATGCATCTGGAAACAGATTTGGAAAATTATGAGGTACAGTTGCCCTTCCATTCTCATGGACTTGAAGTCCACGGTTTTGCATATTCATGGACGGGTGACTTCCATTAAAATCAATGGGGTGCGCCCCCATGGGGGCATGCCCCATTCAAGCCTATGGGCTTGAGTATTGACTCATCTCCATTTTCAGGGGTCTGCAACAGTTCCCCCATGAAAACGGAGGGTTGACTGTACCTAAAATATCCATATTAGCTCTTTCAATTTTACTGGTATTTTCAGCAATAAGACTGGCTGGCTGCTACATGATGAACAAAAATTAAGTAGCATAATCTTGCAATTTATAACAAAATTAATCACTTGAACATAAAGATAAAACATTTGAATGTTCTGTTATGTGAAGGAAACAAAGGAACAAACAAGACCCACCCCACTCATCTCATCTTAGCATAACATATTTCTGCTCACAGGGAACTTTGTACATGGTGGGGGGATGTTTAATATGAAAGATATGCAATTCCTCCATGAAGAGTCTGAGGCAGTATCATGTACCACTGGAGTTTAGTTTCTGAATCCCCTGTAGATACCAAAATCCTTGGATAGTCAACTCCCATTAAATACAGTGGATAGTAAAATGAGGCCCGTTATATGAAATGGATATATGTGTGTGTATAAGCTGTATATACTTGACTATAAATCGATTTCATGTATAAGTCGAGGGCATATTTTGGGGCCAAAATTATGGATTTTGATATGACCTGTGGATAAGTTGAGGTTAAAATTTAGGGGCATGTAATGAAAGATATAACGGATAAATCAAAGGAAAACAATACAAAAAAAAAACCCCTACAGGCATAACTATTTCTGCTCATACTAAAGGCTGAATGGATGAGGGTGTGGAAGGGGATCAGTGCTTCCAGAGCAGATTAAACTTTTTTCATTCACCAGGGAATAGTTGCATATACATATATGTATATATGTATGTATACACACACACACATATATGAGTACAGTACAGTGGGTCCTGTTATCTGCTGGGGTTTGGTACCAGGACCCCCTGTGGATAACAAAATCTGTGGGTGCACAAGTCCCATTAAATAGAATGGCATAGCAAAATGGTTTCCCTTATATAAAATAGGAAATCAAAGTTTACTATTTGGAATTTATACCTTTTTTAAATATTTTCAAGCCATGGAAACTTGAATCCATGGATAAAAAAGATCAGTAGACAAGGAGGGCCAACCGTACTTCCACTGACCCATGGATAAGTCGACTCAGGTTTTTTGGGTCAATTTATGTGTGTGTGTTTGTGTGTGTGTGTGTGTGTGTATTCTGAAGCAGTGGATGCCATGAATAATGCATCCCTGATTAAATAATAAGTGGATAAGGAGGGACAACTGTATTTTCTAGCTCAAGACTCTATCACCTCACATCCACATCACACTAATGCATGTGTTATCTGCCCTAGGGCATATAACCTGAAAGGAAAAGCACAAGATGGAAGGACAGCCCTATCACTGAAAGATACAGCAAAGAACAATAGAATAATAATAAAAGAATCATTGTGCCTCAAGTGGTTAAGATGCTGACTCTGTTGACTGCAAGATCGGCAGGTTGGCAGTTCAAGGTGCTGCATGATGGGGTGCTGCATGATGGTGTGAGCTCCTGTCACTAGTCCCAGATTCTGCCAACCTAGCCATTTGAAAGCATGCAAATGCATGTAGATAAATAGGTACCACTTCGGTGGGAAGGTAAACAGTGCTCTGTGTAGTCATGCTGGCCATATGATCACAGAGTCACCTCTGACAATGTTGGCTCTTTGACTTAGTAATGGAGATGAGCACCGTCCCCTATGGTCGGACATGACTTGACAACCTTGTCAAGAGGGAATACCTTTACCTTTTTATTATATAATAGAAGAATAGAAAAATAAAAGGGACAATAACAATAACAACAACAACAATAATCTTGTTCTGAAATACAGAAGGCAGTGTGGTGTAACTTAAAGAATGCCACAAAGTGAGTGAAAGATCTGGTAAGCACCAGGAAAGAATCCCCACACAAAAACAAGAGCCACCTCCAATAAATAAATAAATAAATACCTGAAATCCCTTCTTCTGACATATGGCCAGTACGGATAAGATAACAGAAACAGAGGAAAGTGTCTGATGTGGTAAATTTTCCACTTTGTAAATTTGTCACAATTAATGTGTCAGTTTTCTGGAGAACCTATATTCTGTTGCTAAAACCCATTTCTCATGAAACATAGGAAGCAACATGAGAGATAGTGAGCTTGTTAGTTGCTATAGCAGGAAATCTGGAACCAACTGAATAACTGGCAACTCCAAAGAGCCCTAATGATTTAGCTTCCTTCCCCAGCTCCCCGGAATGTGCAACGTACGCTGCTTCCATTGTATACACTAGAGTTCATGCAAATGTGAGCCAGGAATGATTGGGCTGGACATAATACACTGAACTTTAGAAAAGGAGTCATGATAGTTCAGACTTCTGGCCTTGCTCAACGTGTTCCTGGAGATCACTTCTCTCTCTTCTCAAACTCCAACACCATTTGTACCAACAAATCTCCAACTGGACAACAGCCAATGACAAAATGAACAAAATACCACAAACATTCAATATTGTCTCAGATAAGGCAGCTCTCGTTCGCCAGGAAATTAGTAGCAAAGCACATCTCAAGAAGAACTATATCGTCTCTCTTACTGACTGTTTACAAAATGGTGGGTTACAAAATTTGGAGAGCTGCCACAGATTGTTTTTTCTGCTCCAACATGCGAGAGTTGTAACTGTGTAGAAGGATGAGGCGATGCGTTCTGGCTCCAGCTCCCCAGTTTATAGCCTCTCATAGTCTGAAAGAATTTTCCACTCACATTTATTTGACAGCAAGTAAAATACTCTATGCAATTGAGGACCATGCTTCATTGGATTCCCACTCATGTGAGCCTTCTGTTTGCACTGTGGTGAATGTAAGTCCCTGCTCAACCCCAATGAAGTTAAGGATTGAGCAAGTGAATTGGCACTGGGATGCAGAGGAAGGGGACAGCATGTGGCCTCTGTGGTCTCAATGTGCCACTGAAAAAGCTAGCTTTCCTGATCTCGCTTTCACTTACAACAATGTTATGCTTCAGTTAAAAGATTTGTTGTTGTTGTTAACTGCACTCAAATCAATCTCAACTCATGGTGACCCTGTGGATGAGACATCTCCAAGAATCCCTGTCCTCCACTGCTCTGCTTAGGTCCTGTAAATTCACGCCCATGTTCTCCTCAATAGAGTCCATCCATCTAGCATGTGGCCTTTGTTTCTTTCTCCTTTCTTCTTTCTTTCTTTCTTTCTTTCTTTCTTTCTTCTTCCCACCTTTCCAAGCATTATTGTTTTTTCCAGTGAGCCTCCCTTCTCATGATGTGTCTGAAGTACAACAGCCTCTGTTTTGTCATCTTGGCTTCCAGGGAGATCTCTGGCTTGATCTGCTCCAGGACCCATTTGTTTTTCTTTTTCGCTGTCCATGGGATCCTCAGCACTCTTCTCCAGCCTCACATTCTCTCAAATGCATTGATTTTCTTCCTTTTCACTTTCTTCAATGTCCAGCTCTCACATCCATACATGGTAATAGGGAAATCAATGGCTTATATGATTCTCACTTTTGTGTTGTATATTTTTGCATTTTAGAATCTTTTATAGTTCTTTCATGGCTGCCCTCCCCATTCTTAGTCTTCTTCTGATTTCCTGGCTGCAGTCCCCATTTCTATCAATGTTTGATCCCATGTATGGGAATTCTTTTACTATTTCTATTTCTTCGTTGTCTAGGTTGAACTTGTGAAGGTCCTCAGTGGTCATTATTTTTGTTTTCTTGATGTTCAGCATTAAGCCTGCCTTTGCACTTTCTTCTTGGATCTTCCTTAGTAGGTGTTCCAGGTCTGTGAGGTTTTCTGCTAGTACTATGGTGTCATCTGCATATCTCAGACTGTTGATATTCCTTTCTCCTATTTTCATTCCAAGCCTACTTTTCTTATAATATGTTCTGCATACAAGTTGTACAGATAGGGGGAAAGGATGCAGCCTTGTCTGATCCCTTTTCCAATTGGGAACCATTCTGTTTCTCCATCTTCTCTCCTGACAGTAGCCTCTTGTCCCGAGTACAGATTCCTCATCAGGACTATCAGATGTGTTGGCACTCCCATCACGTCTTTAAGGGCGTTCCATAGCCTTTCATGATCTATGCAGTCAAAGGCTTTGCTATAGATGCCAGCACTTATAAGTGCCAAGAATTGTTATCTAAACATATGAAAATATTGAGAAACAGAGACTTAGCCTAAAATTAGCTTTATGTGGGTCTCTCTGGTTTCTTCCATCTTGTCCAAGCAATATATACAAGAGAAGAGAAAAAATAGCAAGGAAATGATGTAGTGCTGGAGACTAAGCCTACTGTAAAACAAGTTAGTCACTTAGAATTAACTCGTGTGCTCAGAGCTCATCTCCATCAAATTTTCTATTACAGTCCAAAGGCCACACAGTTCTGATGAAGCATCTCTCCCCTTGACCTGCCATGTCATTACCTTCCTAGACCTTTGGCTGCATCAGCTCCAGGACAGAAATCACAGAGTTGTCATGTTGAGCAATTTTGAATTCTAACCTGCGGCAGAACTCAGGCCATAAAATACTTCAAATCTTTGAGGGGAGTTATGCTATTGTTTAGTCTGAACCCAGCTCTCGCACTGGAGCCTATTCTTGTTTTCAGAGGCCAAGTATCCAAAGATCCTGCCAGGAACAGAAACTTTGTTATTCTGGGCTGCCACTCAGCCAGAGTTTTCCAAGTTCAGGAAAGCAGTGATGTGGTTACATTGACTTAGCCACAGAGCCTCAATGGTTTTCCTTTTTGGAGGGGAGTCAAGATCTTCTCATGGACCACACTGGCTGATATAATCAGTCACTATCTGGAATTCCAGGCAGGTGCCAAGAAGCATCTCTTTGCTTATTAATATGAACAAAAGAAAGAGCAGGAGAAGGAGCAAGAATACAGAGAAGGCTAGAGATTTGCTCTCTTAGAGTGAGATAGAATCATCTTAATACTGTTTTAAAGGGGGGAGGGTATCGGGCTGAATGTACTTGGCTTTTTTATATTGTTAGCCGCCCCGATTGTTCTCAGAGGGGCGGGGTATAAATAAATAAATTATTATTATTATTATCATCATCATCATCATCATCATCATCATCATCATCATCGAGTTGGAAGAGACCTCAAGGGCCATCCAAGCCTATCCCCTGACATGCAAGAATACACAATCAAAGCATCCCTGACAGATATTTAAAAACCTCCAAAAAAGGAGACTCTGCGGCAGTATCTTACACTATGAACAGCTGTTTCTTACTGTCAGGAAATTCTTCCTAATGTTCAGGTGGAATCCCATTTCTTGTATTTTGAACCACTGCTCCAAGTCCTATTCTCCTGAGCTGCAGAAAACAATTTTGCTCCGTCTTTAGTAGGACACCCTTTCAAATGTTTAAAAAGGACTATCATATCACCTCTTAACTGTCTCTTCTCCAGGCGAAACATACCAAGCTCCTCATAGCGCATGATTTCCAGACCTTTCACCACTTTAGTTGCCCTCTTCTGAACACACTCCACCTTGTCAACATCTGTCTTGACTTGTGGTGCCCAAAACTGGACCCAGTATTCCAGGTGAGGTCTGACCAAAGCAGAAGAGAGTGGCACTATTACTTCCTTTGATCTAGATACTATACTTCTATTGATGCAGCCTAAAATTGCATTGGCCTTTTTAGGTGCTGCATTACACTGGTGACTCATGTTCAACTTGTGGTCTACTAGGATTCCTAGATCCCTTTACATGTTCTGTTGCCAAGCCAGGTGTCCCCCATTCTAGCTCTGTGCATTTCCTTTTTTCTGCCGAAGTGCAGTAACTCACATTTCTCCCCGTTGAAATTCATTTTGTTAGTTTTGGCTCAGCTTTTTAATCTATTAAGATCATTTTGAATGTTGGTCCTGTCCTCTGCGGTATTAGCTGGAGTATTAATATCTTCCTAATTTTTTCTCATCTGCAAATTTCATAAGCATGCCCTCTATTCCTTCATCCAAATCGTTGACAAAGATGTTGAATAGCACTGGGCCCAGGACAGAACTGTGTGGGACATCACTAATAATAATAATAATAATAATTTATTTATTTATACCCCACCTTTTGCCATGGCAATCAAGGCGGCTACCAGCTAAAACAGATACAGACCCCAATAATAACCGTAAACTCCCCCTTAAAAATACATTAAATACAGTCTCAATTAAAATCACTTCTCTCCAGGATGAAGAGGACCTATTTGTAAGCAGCCTCTAACTAGTTGCTGCTGTATGCTTATGTTTTCATTGATTTGTCTGATTGTGATGAGAATGGGGCTCATCCTTGGAAGCTAAGCAGGGCCAACCCTGGTTACAACTTGGATAAGAGACCATCAATGAATACCAAGTGCTGTAGACTATAGGTCTAAGCAGACTGCCAGAAATAGTGCACATTCAATGGAGGCACTGCCCTGGCTCAGTGCTAGGGAATCATGGGAACTGTATTTTTTTTCTGGGACATTGAGCCTTCTCTGTGAGAGAGCTCTGGTGCCACAATAAATTACAGTTCCCATGATTCCCTAGCACTGAGCCAGGGCAGTGCCTCAATTTAATGTGCACTATTTCTGGCAGTCTGCAAAGGCCCTATGTCTCAAAAGAAGAGATTTACAAAAACAGCTCCTTGCCTTAGAAATTGCCTGGGCCGTACTCTATGCCTAAGAGTATTCCTTGATTCAACCTACTCTTTACGCTGGCCACTGATATTTCAAATTCAAATTGCTTAAGAGTATTCCTTGCCTATGAAAACCCTATGAAGTTCATGGGGCTGCTGTAAGTCAACAGAAGAAACACACATAAGCTGGTCTGGGATCCTTTTTAGCTGAAGGGCAGGGTATAAATGATCTAAAAATATATTGTTCACTTTTTGTATGTTTTAGCTGTATTGTTTTGTCATGGTTGTAAACTACTTCGAGTCCTAAATTTGGGAGAAAGGATGGATGATGATGATGATGATGATGATGTACCAAAGAAAGTGGACATCTTTTATAATGAAAATCTTGTAATGGACCAATCCAAAATGAAACAAGAGAATGTGCCAGAAGGGAAGAACTAACAATATGAAATTTGGGGGGGGGGGGGGCTTCAAGAAAAATCCCATCTGTTCCCTAAACACCTTTTCCCCCTGGAAATAGTGAAAATGGATTATAGGATATTTTATTTTAGAATGTTAAATAAAATATTTAAGGCAAGGTGTTCTTATATTTACTCCCCCCATATTATTTCTTTAAAAAAACTATGTAGCAGGCAAGCTTCTAGGAGAAGTAATTTGACATCATTGCAGTTCTTCATCTTGGGCTCCACCTGCACTGCAGAAATAATGCAGTTTGACACTACTTTCACTGCCATGGCTCCATGCAATGGAATTCTGGGAATTGTAGTTTGTTGTGGTACCAGAGCTCTCTGGCAGAGAAGGCTAAATGTCTCACAAAACTACAGTTCCCAGGATTCCATAGCATTGAGCCATGGCAGTTAAAGTGGTGTCAAGCTGGATTATTTCTGGAGTGCGGATGCAGCTTCCTTTTCTCAGTTCTTTTTATGGGAAATAGTGCTTTAAGTCTGATCAGGAATATGGAGGGCAAGAAGAAACAAAATAATTTCCTTTTTTTATTGCTGATTTTTTTTCTCCTGGTTTTCTTGCCAGATTTTTAACAGCTTGTGATAAACTGGCTAAAGGAAAAAACGTTCATTATAGCTCAGATATTCTTTATAGTCCAGGACCTTGTAACTCCATTTGTAACAATTTTTAAAAATAAATTCAATTTGAGATTGTTTCCTAAATAAACCTTTTAATTTTACTGTATCAGACACGACACTTGTATGCCAAGCCATGTTATAAATAAAGCATTTTGTTTCTGTAGTCACAAAATGACTTTCATTTTGTAAAGGAGCCTAATATTGCATTTTTCAACTGCTCTGAAAATTTCTACTGTTTTTCTTTTTAAACAAAGGTCTTAGAAACTTGAAATTGGTAGGAGGAGGAGAGGAGAACTATGTGTCTAATGATGCAACTGGACTTAATCTACAACAACATTCAGCCACTGATATAATCAAATGTGAAAGCAAACTCCGAAACTGAGTATCATATAATTGTGAGAAGCATGAATCAAGTGTATAAGAACAAATGCATAAACTTTGGACTCATTAACCCTCAAGTCTTTGTCTCATTCACACTCACTTCGAACAGTGAGCCCTGTTTCAACATTGCCTCACCATCAGCTACTTCCAGTAGAACAATGGATTCTATGAGCAGAGAGATGGGGTAGCCATGGGAAGCCCCCTGAGCTCCGTGATAGCAAACTTTTACATGGAATACTTTGAAAGGCAAGCTCTGGAAAGAGCACCAAAAAGCCCACAACATGGTTCCGATATGTGGATGACACTTTCACCATTTGGAGCCATGAAGAAGATGATTTGACCATGTTTTTTGAACATCTGAACAACATCCACTTGAACATCCCAATTCACCATGGAAAAAGCAAAGGAAGGAACATTGCCATTCTTGGATGTCCTGGTCATCCGCAAACCAAACCAAACCAGCAATTGGGCCACATGGTATACAAAAAACCTACACTCATGGACAGATACCTACACAAGAACTCCAGTATCACCCAAGACAAAAAAAGAAGCACAATAAAAACACTGATAGACCAGGCAAAAGGGATCTGTGGACCCCACTACCTGAAAGATGAACTGAAGCACCTAAACTGGGCTCTACAAGCTAATGGTTCTTCCAGCTCAGACATCAGAAGAGTGGCCAGACCCAAAGAAAACCACAGGAGTGAAGAAAAGCAACCACCAAAAGGGAAGGTATTTTTACCATACACCAAAGGAGTCACAGACAGAATAGTGAAACTGATGAGGAAACACAACCGCCAAATGATCTACAGACCAACCAAGAAAATCCAGGAAATGCTGTGCTCAGTGAAGAATAGGAAAGCCCCTCTCATGGCTGCAGTTTACTGCATACCATGTAGTTGTGGACAAGTCTACATAGGGACCACACAACGCAGTGTTCAAACATGAAGCAAGGAACATGAGAGACACTGCAGGCGGGCCAGCCAGAAAGATCTGCAGTAGCAGAACACATTATAAACCATCCTAGGCATAAAATCCTATTTGAAAACAAATAGTCTGGACCATGCCAACAACTATTGGGTCAGAATGCACAGGGAAGCCATTGAAATCCACAAACACCTGGACAATTTCAACAGGAAAGAAGAAACCCTGAAAGTAAACAAAGTTTGGCTACCAGTCCTCAAAAAACATCAAAATCAGGACTCAGCAAATACAAATGAAATTCACTCAGGGTCAGGGAGGTTCCCAGTAGATAATGGACCATTAATTAAATAGACACTAATCTTCCTTGCATATCCTCCCACCCTGAGGCCTTGCCTCAACAGAACAATACACAGATTTACATGTTAATCCTCTCAACCAAGGGTCACACAGTATATATACCCCACATACCTCCATGCCACCATTCTCTGAAGATGCCAGCCACAGATGTAGGCAAAACATCAGGAATACATTCTTCTAGAACACAGCCTCACAGCCTGAAAAACCCACAAGAACCTATGGATTCTGGCCATGACAGCCTTTGACTTCACAACACCATGACAGGTTCACCTTGGGGGGGATTCACACTATCTCAGCCTCAGTGGATGGCCATGGCAAACCCCTTGCCAGGAGAAGAGGGGAGGGTCCCGAGGTAGGAGGGCAACAGTCAGATGGGATGTGTATGTTCTGCCACTGCTTACTAAGTCATCCCTTCCTATTTGGGAACGATAGTTGCAGAGCGCTCCGAATGGATTCAATAGCTCATGCACATTTGCAATAATGCAGATCTTTTAAAAAAAAACACCCAGAAAAAACCCTGGTATTGAATATACCAGGTTAAGTGCCCCCCTGCATTCACACTCACATGTCTCTGACTGTGAACACCAAAGAAATAACCTAGTTTCCACACTGGGTTATTTCATAGTGTGAATGCCCCCTTTGCAATACTCGGGCTGAGGAAGCTAAAGAGAATGGAATGGAACATTTCAAATCGGCCAATTACACAGGGTTTTTAACTCAGGAAATGAAACTTTAAGAAGAAATGGCATGGCATTAGCAGTAAAGCAAGATCTAGCAAGAGAAGTAAGAGGATATAATACAAAGTCTGACCAATCATATCAACTTCAGGAGAGGGGCAACCAACGATTATAACCATAATCTGCAAGTGCAGAAGAGAAAAAAATTGGAAGATTTCTATGCTTGCAACCAGGAGGAAATTGATCCTACTCCAAAACAGGACATGTTGCTATTCACAGGCAATTGGACTGCAAAAGTAGGAAAGAGAGCCGAACCAAACATTGTAAGAGATTTTGGTCCAGGTTCAACAAATGAAGCAGTAGAGCAACTTATTGAATTCTGAGCCCAATTTGTTCATTGTAAACACATTATTCAGGCAACTGAATAGATAACTGTATACATAGATGTCACTGGGTGGCCAATATAGAAATCAAAGGGATTACATAATTGGAAGCAGAAGATGGAGAAGCTCCATCCTCTACAATAGCAAGACCAGAATCAACTTTGGTATAGATCATGTGCCACTAATATCAAAAATAAAAGGTAAAGAAATAAATTAAAACCACAGTGCCAAACTACAGTCTAAAGCAGTGATACCAAACCTTGGTCTTGGACTTCAATTCCAAGAAGCTCCAGCCAGTTTGGCCAACTGTAAGGAATTCTGGGAGCTGAAGTCCAGAACATCTAGAGAACCAAAGCTTGGGAATCACTGATCTAAAGCAACATCCCTGTAGAAATTAAAAACCATATGAAGAACCAGTTTTCATTTTTAAGTCTAATTGACTGGGTACATGATAACTCTTGACCAAAATCAGGATCACTATTATGGAAATTTTTTAAAAAAATACACCATCTGCTCCCCCTGCCCCAGCCACAAAAAAATGGTTGACAAATGAATGGATGACAAATAAAGCTCTTCAATTGCTTAAGGGCAAGCAAGAAGCAAAAGTAAAAGGTGACAGAAACAGGATCAGAATCCAGAATTGTTCAGTGACTTGTGCTGAGGAACAAATAGAATTATTTTTAAAAATATTTTTATTAGTTTTACAGATTAAAATACACCAATAACCAACAATCCAAACAAAAATACGCAAACATATAACCATATAAAATACAATACCATAAACAACATCAGACCCTTGCTCTCCACCCAACATGAAACTCCCCCCAACATGAATAATCAAACCACTAACTCACATTTAAAATAACATTCAAAACATCACATTTCTATTGAAAATTAGATTGAATTTTCCTTCCCGGTTGAAAATACCCCTGAATTTTCTCATGATTCTTATGTCTTCTTAAATTCTTCTGATAACTACTATATCTCCTTCTTGTTTGTGTCTCTTTTATTCCTTGTTTGGACAAATAGAATTATTACTGTATAGTAATCAGTGCAAAGAAAGATAGAAAGTCAATTTTAAAAAGGCCAAACAAGCCAGCGAAAAAAGCCAACGGGAAGAAAATCAATTCATTTGAGCTGTGGTGCTGGAGAAAAGTACTGAGAATACAGTGGATAGCCAAGAAGACAAACAGATCGGTCCTAGAAGAGATCAAACCTGAACTCTCTCTGGAAGCCAGGATGACTAAATTGAGGCTGTCGTACTCTGGCCATATCATGAGGGAATATGAATCATTAGGAAAGGCAATGATGCTAGGAAAGGTGGAAGGCAATAGGAAGAGAGGAAGACTGCATGCCGGATGGTTAGAGTCGATCAGGGAGGATACAAGGCTTGCAGGACCTAAGCAAAAAGGGTGAGGGCAGGAGATCTTGGAGATGTTTCTCATCCACAGGGTTGCCATGAGTCAATGGGGGAGTTAACAACAACAAAAGAGGGATCTTCTACACAGTCCAAGAAATCAAAGACAGATTTAAACTAACAGTGGGGATGCTATATAGAGGAATACATTATATGTTCAAAACAAAACAAAAAGGTGATGGAAGTCACACGACGATGAAGTATAGGAAAGAGGGGAAAAAAGGATGACAGATTCCTTCAAGGAATTTTTTTTTTTACAATGAACCCACAATTTTAGGAAGTGAAATGAAAGCTGCTCTCAAAATACTTGGGAGAAAAGCATTTCCTGACTTACCAAGGAGAGACATTTGTGGGTTACATTGGAGCAGAGCGAAGTAAACAAGGTTGGAAAGTTTAAACTGATTGGTTTAAGCTAAATAACTTTAAAAAAAAACACTCCTGGTTTTGAAAAAAAATGATTATATGATATATAATATATAAAATGACATATATATATTATATATACTCGTCATTCCACATTGGCGGCTTTGATTTTCGTGGATTTGATTATTCACATATTTTATTAATATGTTCTCTCTAGGAATCTCTAGGTCCTCCAGTGCAACTCTATGGCCAACTTTAACCAGACACTGCAGATTCCTAGAAAGACCTAAAGATTCCTAGAAAGAACACTCCACTGAGCCCTTGGCTCTTCGAGTGCAATTCTATGGTCAATGTCTGACAGATGTTGACCACAAAGTTGCACTAGAGGACCTAGAAATTCCTAGAGAGGTGGCGCAGTACTGTACTGCAGTCCTCAATCACAAACCACAAGGTTGTGAGTTCAATACCAGCCAAGGGCTCAGGCTCGACTCAGGCTTGCATCCTTCCAAGGTCACTAAAATGAGTACCCAGTTTGTTGGGGGCAATTAGCTTGCAGTTGTAAACCACTTAGAGACTGCATAGTGTGGTATGAAGTGGTATATCAATGAAGCTGCTATTGCTATTGCTAAAAATATAGTGGTTTTATTATTTGTGGTTTTTCCATATTCGTGGGGGTCCTGTGCCCCTAATCTCAGAGAATGTGGAGGTGTGTGTGTGTGTGTATTAAGTCTTGCTATTAATACTATTTTACAACCCACTTACTGGAACAACAATGACTGTTTGAATTTAAACATTTCAACTTTAACAGTTTATTGGCAATTGTTCATTGTTAGACCATTATCTGTTGTCAGTTGCTTCTTTTTAATCATTTTATTTTATAGTGCCAGAAATGCCATTCAGAAATCCCATTGTGAGATTGATTAGAAACTTGGTTGTGTTGCACTGGGTGCACAGCTTTGGAGGACTGGTGGATCTGAGAGCCAGTGTGGCATAGTGGTTTGACTGTTGGACTACAACTCTGGAGACCAGGGTTTGATTCTCAGCTCAGCCATGAAACCCACTGTGTAAGATTTTCTATACATAATGAAGTGGATAATGAAGACAACAAAATGGTTAAAGATTTTCTATACTTTGGCTCAATCAGAAATCAGAATAGAAATTGTAGGCAAGAAATCAGAAGAGGACCAGGACTTGGAATGGCAGCTAAAAAGGCACCAGATAAAAATTTTAATACTAAAGTCATGATCATCCATGCTGTAGCATTTCTGATGTCTATATATGGTTCTGAAAGGTGGACAATGAAGAAAGCTGGCAGGAAGTAAGCTCCTTTGAAATATGGTGGTGGATAAGAGGTCTATGGACACCAAAAAGACAAATGAATGGGTCCAATAGCAATTCAGGCCAGGCTCTCAGTAGAAGACAAGATGACTAAAGGCCATCATACTTTGGAAGTATCATGAAACAACATGAATCCTTAGGAAAGATGACATAAAGATGAAGACACTCAACTCCATTATGCCCTTAGTCTGAACCTTCATTTTCTTTCCTTGGGTAAAACAGGTGAGTTGTTTTACATCTAATCTGCACTGTAGAAATAATACAAATCAACACCACTTTAACTGCCATGGATCAATGCTATGGAAATTCTGGGTAACTAGTTTTGTGAGCTACGTAGCCTTTTCTGTCAGAACAACAAACTGCAAATCCCAGAATATCATAGCACTAAGCCATGGCAGTTAAAGTGGTGTCAAACAGCATTATTTTGCAGTGCAGATTAGACCTTAATCAAGAAAACCACAGAGCCCTCCTTTTGCAGGGCCTGAGCAGGGCTTGAGATGACCAGGACACCTAGGAGGTCTCTCTTTCACGGGATCACCAAAAGCCAAAGCCTAGTTGAGTGAGTTAATAAAGACAGAATTATATGAACAACATAACTGGGCAGAAACATAAACCCTAACTATATGGGTGCCAATATGAGAAAATATAAGATGAATCCACACTGACTGTATTATTATAGAAACAAAACATTTTATTGCTTGAAGTTGAAGCAGCAGGTTACAGCTATTTAAAATGGTAAGAAGAAATGCACACATGGCACTATCAAAAAGTTTCTAAATTCTACAGGGATCAGATAAACCTGGTGTCTGCTTTTGCATGTCCTGTATCTTTCACCTTCCAACTAATACTAGACAGCCTTCTGCTCACCTTCTGGAAGGATTGCTTTCGGGATTCTGAATGAATGAAAGTATCCCTGAAATGAAAACCCATCCCATCTGCCTTGTCTTGTGGTTTCTTTTGTTACAGTGCATTTTTTTAATTGAATTGATAAAAATTACAGCTTTTAATACACCCATACTACATACCTTGACACTCACATTAACATTGACATATAATAAGACAAACAAACAATATGACATCTAATACATAATTAACATCATCATCAACTTACACCTATATAGAAATATGATGTCCTGAACTTTAAGCAAGTCATCACCTCTAATTTATATTCCACCATCCTCTGCTTTTTTTTTCCAGATTAAAGGTATTTTCTAACCCTTATATAGTGCATTTCTTTTTCACTGCTAGATTTAACATTTGTGATAGCACAAGATACCTTAATTCTACTGGGGGGGGGGAAGGAGAAAAGCAGCACGATAAAATTTGGCCATTTCTCTGGTGAGGAATGTTGAGTTTGTGAACTATTCACTATTCCAATGTACTGCCAAATGTGAAAGCCTATTTTGAAAGGCAGTAGGCGTTGGTTAGGAGGGGGGGATCCTCTGCCCCAGAGAAAAGCTGTCTGTGTGTGGTATTCATGAGCATTCCACCCCTCCTCTTCATTATGCCCATAGTCTGAACCTTCATTTTGTTTCCATGGCTAAAAAATGCCATAGAGGTAGAGTCAAGAAAGAGATTTTTGATGCAATAAAAACATTCCTGCCTGCAAAGCATGAAACCCCAAAATTTTATAGGAAACCACTGTCTTCGGATGTCTGCATATCTTCAGGCATCCTGGGAGCTATAGTTGAAAGAAACTGAGAAAAGCAAGAGGCTGATAATGATAGTTTCTGGATGAATGCTGTGCAACTATTGGCTGCCACATGAAAGCTCAAAATCTGGGATGCTAAGCATGTTTCTGCAGCCAATTGAGAGGCAAACTCCTTGGCGTCTAAGTCATAAGAGACGTAGAGAGAAGAGCCTTTAGCCTTTCAGGAGGAGTGGGGAAGAGAAATGATAAATCCCACCCTCCTTTCCACAATTTCTGGAATGTCTTGTTAAGTCTGAAGTCATGTGCAAAGGACCTATTAAAACATAAACAGTAAATATATCCAGGCATAGCCGTATTGGATATACAGCAACATACAATAGCATCCAAAATCCGCAAAACTGTGATACCCTTACTCAGCCAACCAAACTGCACAAAATACATGTTGCAAGCTTTTGAAACTCCACTGGCTTCCTCATCAGGTAAAGGTGTTAAAAGATCGTACAAGAAAGGGGAAAATATGATGGTGTTAAGTCACAGGCTTGCATTTTGTCAATATGTTTTGGTGTTATTCTGAGTTGAGACGGTATGGAAGGACACCTATGCAGGCAGAGTCCTCCTCCTTTCGGCCATGTGGCACTGGGAACAAAGCATTCCAAAGACCAAGAGATAAAATCTTAATTCCATTAGCAATATAAGAAGGCACTTCCTCTGAGATCTAAGACGTCTCCATTCCTTGTGAGATCACAGCCCTCTTTGTTAGGCAGAGAACACTGGATCTCTCAAGAGAAGCCTCCATAGTTTTGCATTAGGAAAATTTTAGGTACTGTTTTGGTTAAACATGCCAAATGTAATCCCATTTAAAAACAAAACAAAACATGGGAGATAGAGACCTCAAATAGTAAAGTCCTAGTCCATTGGTTCCCCTTTTAGAATTCCCCTAAAGTGGCTACAGTGTAGTATCTTCACATCCTGGAAACATATTCGGAGGTAGCTGTGCTAGCCATATAGCAAAGTACAGTGACAACCAAAATTCACAAAACAGTGATACCTTTATTTGGTCAACCAAAATGCTCCATTGGGTTCTTCATCAGGCAAAGGTGATTCGGGAGATTTTTTTTAATGACGATGTTAGTCACAGGGTTGCATTTTGTCAATATGTTTTTGGTGTTGTTCTGAGTTGAGATGGTATGGAGGGATACCTAGGCAGGCAGGGTCCTCCTCCTCCTGGCCATGTGCCACTGAGTACCTCCAACAAAGTTAAAACATTTTTTTTTAAATGGGACTACATATGGCATGTTTACCAAAACAGCACCTAAAATTTTCCTAAAGCAAGAGCATTGAGGCTTCACTTGAGAGATTCAATGTTCTCTCCTGTCTGGTGGATCTCATGGTTTTGGCACTGTATTTTTGGTACACTGTGGGCATGTTTTGTAGTCATATTGGCACAGGTTTTGGTTTGAGGACATCCTTCAGCAGTGTCCACCTGCCATTGGTAATGTATGGAAATCCCCTTATAGGATCTGGGGTGAAAACAGTGTTGCCCAGGTGGGGGGGCAGACACCAGACAGTGACAAGGGATCACTAAGGGCTCCAGCCTGGGGGAATCCTGTTCCTGTCATCCCATTGGTCTGGCACCTGGCCAGAGGTATGGGCCTATAGATCAACAAGAGGGTTGGCAGATGTCTGAATCTGCAGCCCTGTTGCATGCCAGCCCTCAGATGTAATCTACCTATGCCAGTTTGTGCAGGTTTTGCATGGATCATACTCGCTTTTGGATAAGCAATGTCCAATGTGTCATTTTGTACTTAAAATCTAAATAACACAAGAGAAGTGTATGCTACTTACTATTATTTCCTACAATATTTACAAGTATTCCAATAAAAACAATTTTAATTTAAAGTTTTGAGTTTGTTTGGACATAACATTGAAAGAATGTTAAATGCAACTCTTTTAGTCAAATATTTCCATTCCATTGGTTATTGTTATATGTGCCTTTCAGTCATTTCCAACTTATGACAACCCTAAGATAGAAATATCATGGCATTTTCTTGGCAAGATTTGTTCAGAGAGAGTTTGTTATTGCCTTCCTCTGAGGCTGAGAGAGTGCAATTTGCCCAAGATCATCCAGGGGGGTTTTCATGGCCAAGCATGGAATCAAACCACGGTCTCTGCTCAAACCACTACACTAAGCTGGCTCTCTCCATTGGCTATAGAAGAAAAAAATGGGATGTGAAGTCGAAGGCTTTCACAGCCAATCACAAAATTGACCCCAAAAACCTGAGTCAACTTATCAACAAGTCAATATAGGTACTGTACTTTAATTTTTATATTAAACAAGGAATCATTCCCTGGTGAAAGGCAAAAGTGTAATATGTCCTAAAAGCATTGATGGTTTCTACTCTCTCATCCATCCAACCTTTAGTATGAGCACAAACAGTTATGTCTGCTGGAATTCTATAAGTTCTTTGGCATTGTTTTCCCTTTGCTTCATCCTTTATATCTTTTGTTACATGCCTCTAAATTTTAGCCTCGACTTATCCAAAATCCATAATTTTGTCCCCAAAAACCTGCCCTCGACTTGTAAATGAGGTCAACTTATAGACAAGTATATACGGTAATTCAAATGTACTCAAATAGATTTCAATGAAATGAAAGGAGTGCATATCTTCCATTTCAAAATGTTCTGGAATATCCACACAAGTGGGAAAGACCAAGAGAGGAACCTACTGAGACACACAATAGGGTGCTTCTTCTTGGTCTGGAAACAATTCTGAGAGGTACATCTAATGCAGGGGTAGGCAACCTTTCCCCTTTAAGGACCGAGGGACTTCAGTTCCCAGAATCCCAGGAGCTGTTGGCCAACATGGGACTATTGGCCAACATGGCTGAGGCTTCTGGGAGCTGAAGTCCCTCGGCCCTTAAAGGAACAGGTTGCCTACCCCTGGGTCAATTCAATGGAACGTCCTCCTAGGTAAGTCAGTATAGTTTTGAAATTATTTGCTGGCAGCACTAGAGCATAGAGGATGTGTGTGTTAAAATATCACCCAAATTATTCATAATATCTTGCCCTGGAAATAAAGAAAAGGAATGTATCCCACAATTATTTAGCACAAGTAAAAAAAGTAAGACAGAAATAAAAAGTTCAGAACAGTGAGATGAGAAAAATATTAAAAAAAGGATACATAATTTGATCTGCAATGTACTAAAGTGAATGGGGTAAGGAAGTAACCCAATAATGTTATTGTATGAATCATAGGTGCTTGGTGGTGCAATTCTGTGTGACTCAAACCATACAGTATGACCTCCCAACTAGTCTCTTTTCATCAAAAGCTTATGGGTCAATTCACATTCTAAAAATGCACTGTGGTTCTGGAGAACCACATGCATACAAACTGAGCCAATCAACAGACAATATTTGTACACCTAAGAAAGCATGATGAAGAAATGTGATGACAAATATATGATGTATGGCAGTGCATGGGTGACTCAAGATTACATGGTATGATATTTTTGCTGCTGTGAATGTACGGTCTTTGATCTGAAATTGAGACTCAAGAATCCACCCTTTACCATTGACAGATACGGTAAATGGAGGGTTTTTTAAAAAAGAAAGAGTCTGAGGTATGCAGAAAAATCAGTAAGACATAACTACTTGAACTGGCACCTTTCTTTCTTTGGCTTTCTCTAGAGTTTACATTAACCAGTGCAATGTCCACACCACTGCTTTAAATTATCCTTCTTCATAAAAAAAAAGACTGACCTTATCAAAACAAAACTAATAATGAATGGCAACATTTCCCCATGCACAATTTTGCAGTAGCTTAAAATACAATTCAATTGTTGGTAGCTCATACCCCTAAAGGAATGGCTGGATTTACACTCTTCTCTTTGATTTCAGTATCAAAAGACTACTGTTACTAACGTCATGTAACAACGTAGGCCTAACACTTGACATTATGCTCAATTGCCAGTCCAAACCCATGCTGTTTATGCTATCCTCAAACTTCAAATATTCCTCTCAGACACCATAAATTATTTTACAAGGGCCAGTTTTAGTTACCTCCTAGACTTAATGTGGATCACCCATCACCACCAATAAGGGTGCATCCTTCTGGGGCAGGCAGAGCAGAATATTGAGAAGGAAAAGGGGGCACTGGTGAGGGTGGGCTGCTGCTGCTGCTGCCTGGCATCCCCTTCTGGATCTGGCAAGGCTGCTGACTGAGCAGTAAAAGAAAGAGAAGGGAATGGAAGACAATGTGATCCACTGCAGCTGCTGGTGGGATGCAGTGGGGTGGAGCAGAGGCAATGGACCCTTCTCCTTTTCCTGCCATCATCACCTCCCTTTCCTGGGCCAGCCAGCAGCCCTGCTAGACTTGGAAGGATGCAACAGGCAGAGGGCAGAGGATTCCTGGCCAATGGAAGGTGGTGTCTGGGCAGGGGCCTTGGAACAGATGGTGAGAAACTACCCCACTGGGTATTTACTTCCTTCTGAGGTGTCATCCAACATAATCCGCACCCCGTGCACCCCTTAGTTACATCACTAGGTGTGCAGGGTGTGTGGATTGCACTGGATGACACCTCAGTAAATCTATATTGTATTTTATGAAATCAGAATTAAACAATGTGAAGTCCAAGGCTTTCATGACCAGCATTCATAGTTTTCTGTGGGTTTTCTGGGCTATGTGGCCATGTTTTGGATGAATTTATTCCTGACATTTTGCCTGCATCTGTGGCTGGCATCATCAGAGGGTGCTGACATGGAAGTGAGTGGGATATGTATATACTGTGTGATCCTTGGCTGGGAGGAAATGATTTACATGTTAATCTCGGTATTGGTCTGTTGTTGAATGGCAAGGCCTCAGGGTGGGAAGATATGCAGGAGGATATCTGTGTCTATTTAATTAGAAATCCTCCACACATCCTCCCACATATCCTCCCACCCTGAGGCCTTGCCATTCAACAACAGACCAACACACAGATAATCATTTAAATCACTTGCTCCTAACCAAGGGTCACACAAGTATATATAACCCACTCACTTCCATGCCAGCATTCTCTGAAGATGCCAGCCACAGATGCAGGCAATATGTCAGGAATAAATTCTTCTAGATCAAGGCCTCATGGCCCAAAAAACCCACAAAAAACTACAGAATTAAATAATTGCTCTGCCGTAGCATAATATTCAAGCTACTTTTGAAATAACCTTCAATTTCTGAAATGCAATCAGTTTTTACCCATTAGAGGCTCTCAGCATACCAACAAGAAGCAGATTAGTATCTGAAACTAGACAAACGGGAACTCCTAGCAAAACAAAATTGCAGCATCAAGTTCCAAGTCTCTCTTTCCTGGTATAGTATTTTGATGTGTATTACAGGCCCAAAGGCTAAAACCAAGAGTAGAGAGGGAAACATTTTAACTGTTTTCATGCCTATCATTTGTGTGACAAACCGTGCTCCCTAAAAGTGTTTTTCTTCTTAAGAGAAGATCCCTGAATCTTATCCCTTTGGTTAGAAAAGTAGATTTTTAGTAGGCAAACAGCAGAAATTAAAGAATGAACATATAGGAAATTATCGCAGCACTAATTAAAGCAGCTTACCTGAGCCAGCTTAAAATTTAAAATGGGCAGCATCCTGACATTATCACAAGAATTTTGCCACTGAAATTGCCACCCGGGTGCAGCCCGGCTCCATCCCTGCTCCTAGGGCCACTCAGTGTGACTTTTTTTTTTTAAGCCAGGAGTTTTCCGGCTTGATGGACCCAGGCTGCACCTGGGCGGCGATTTCGGTGGCTAAATCCTTGTGATAAGATCAGGATGCCACCCATTTTAAATTTTAAGCCGGCTCAGGTAAGCTGCTTTAATTAGCACTGCGATCATCTCCATAGACTGTGAATAACATACCAGTTTTGGCCCCAAGGAATCTCTGCCTTATGAGGCCAAAACTAATCTGAACTCTATTTTCCAAAACTGGCTAAAAGTCTTGGTGGTGGAAAACAGGGCTCATTAACATTACTTTGTTATTTTAAGCAACAGAAGGAAATTAATTTAAACTGGGGGGGGATATCAATTTCAAACAAAAATCATTAAACCATGAATTGGTTTGGTGATAGGCAACTCCGCGGCAGAAGATTGCTAAGTACCTTCAAGTCTCTCTTAGCCTGACTCAGCAGGAGACTGGAAGGTTGGAACCTGTCAGGACGGATACTCTAAATTAGGAATCAAAACATTCCATCTTGCTCAGCAGAACTATAAATTCAAAGTGAGCCCTTGTCTAAGACAGCCAGCGGTCTGAGCAAAATGACGAGGACAACTTTTCAAGAGTCCAAAATATACTTGAAACTTGTTTTCAGTTACTTTACATGCTGCTTTAAAATTTCCATCTGACCACGCAGCAGAGCAGCTTGGAGACTTCAGTGTTTTATTTTGGGGAGAGAAAAAAAAAAAAACCTTGATAGTTACAGACTGGTATTAAAAAAGAAAACATGTAGAAATGCAAATTCTGGATATGGAGGGTTGAAATGTCCCCTTTTTGTCTGAAAGGACAGCATGTTGTGTTTCCACTAATCACTCCGATTATCAAACATTTTCTATGTGAGCATTAATATTACTTGTTTGTTGAGTTCTTTCACTGTGCATGGTTGCATTTTAATTCTGTAGAACAATTCAATATGTGAACAGTAAACACCATTCCACATGAACCATTATAAGCCTAATGGTTCATCCTGTCCACAACCAATGGCCCTGACTTACCAGGGAAGCTGGTTAGCAAATCTGTGGGGTGCCATGAGGCAGAAAGGAACTAGCCTTTTCCCTTGTTGCATATTGCTCTTTGTCCTAAAAGTCCAAGTACTTTGCACAGGGATAATCAGCCAAAGTGTGGGTTGGCTAGCATGCAGGGTGGTGGTCCTTTTACAAGCAAGAGCAAAGCTGTAGGCTTTACTCAGGTCTTCCTGGAGAAGAGGATTGAGCCACTTTCTCACTGTTCCTCTTCAAGTCTAGCATTCACTGCCTTCCCACCCACTCTCCCTGTTTTCCTTATTGTTTATTCCAAGATTATGTGAGAATGTATTTAGAATTCTTTCTTTATATTACAACTTTGGTTGTGCAATGGGTCTGGATTCAGTTTTGGGAGAATGGGTCTGGTATGCCTTATAGGTCCCATTTTTGGGGAACACCCTAAGAGATTTTGGAGGGCTCAGACCTAGCCCAGGAGCTGCTGGGCACACCTTACTCCCAAATGGCAGGGAAACACACCGTGGCAGTGTACCCATGTGGGTTCCATGACTGCCACTCCAGTATTTTTCCAGGTGGCAAAGAACCCCAAAAATGCTTTAAACACTCACACACATCCTTAACTATTGGAAGTTCCAACCAATGATGCTATGAATGCAAAGAAATGCATAAATGTGTTTCTGCATTATCTTTCTTAACTCTGACAAAAATAAGTTTTTGACACTATTTGGGGTTAGCCACGCTGCAGACTTAAAAACAGTTTGGTACCATGTTAACTGCCACATCTCTGTCTTGCAGAATTGTGGGATTTGTAGTTTGTCAGAGAGGTCTGGTGCCTCACCAAACTACATATCCCAGGATTCTGTAGGATAGAGTCATGGCAATCAAACTACTTTACTTCTGCAGTGTGGCTACAGCCTTGGTGTGGCAGTCTGAACAAATGACCGGGGGGGGGGGGGAGTTTATTTAAGGGAGTAACACACAGCCCATAGGATTTGCAAAGATCAGGAAATTTAAAGACCATTTGTTTCTCAACAAGAACCCCTCTCTTGCAATCCAATATGCCTCCATTCCTATGAGTTCAGAGGCCTCTTTGTAGGCAGAGGACAATGGATTCCTCCAGGAATGGAGGCATATTGGATTGCAAGAGAGGGGTCCTTGTTGAAATGCAAATGGACCTTAAATTTCCTGATCTTTGCAAATCTTCCAATAGCCACATGGCCAGAAGGAGGAAGGGTCAGCCTGCAAAAGATAACCTCCATTTACCATCTTAACTAAGGACAGAAACATCAAAATGCAGGCATCTGACTAACGTCTCCAATTTTATCTCCTGTTTGGTTTGTAACATCTTGCCGGATGAAGAAGCCAGTGTAGCTTTGAAAGCTTGCAACAAGTATATTGTGCATTTTGGTTGGCTAATAAAGGTATCACTGTTTGGTGGATTTTTGTTTGAATTTGCTAAATGGCCAACACAGCTACCCCTGCAAATTACCACCCAGTCAGTCTGACATCAATATTAGAGCAGATCATTAAACAGAGAGTCTGTAAGCATTTAGAAAGGAATGCCACGATCGCAAAAAAAGTCAACATGAGTTTCTTAAGAACGAGTCATGCCAGACTAATATTATCTCTCTTTTGGGGGGGCTAAAATTACCACATTGGTAGATGAAGGGAATGCTGTGGATGTAATATATCTTGATTTTAGTAAAGCTTTCAACAAGGTCCCCCACAGTATTCTGGCAAACAAGATAATAAAATGTGGGCTAGACAATGCTGTTTGGTGGATTAGTAATTGGTTGATTGACTGAACCCAAAGGGTGCTCAGCAATGGCTCCTCTTCATCTTGGAGAGAGGTAACCAGTGGGGTGCCACAGGGTTGTGTCCTGGGCCCAGCACCATTCAACATCTTTATCAATGACTTGGATGATGGAATAGAGGGCATGCTTATAAGTTTACATAGGATACCAAATTAGAAGGGGTAGCTAATACCCCAGAGGAGAGGATCAAAATTCAAAATGATCTTAATAGATTAGGAAGCTGGGCTTAAACTAGCAAAATGAATTTCAATAGGGAGAAATGTAAGATACTACACTTAGGCAGAAAAAAATGAAATGCACAGAGATAGGATAGGGAAGACCTGGCTAGACAATGGTTCTTGTGAAAGGGGTCTAGGAGTCTTAGGGCCGATGCAGACTGGTCATTTGGGGTGGCACAGAGCCACCCCAGGAAGCAGCAGATTAGGGCTGGGGCAAACCCCATGCCGTGGCCCCAATCCTCCCTTTTGCTGCCCCAAAAAGAGCAGCAAAATGCTGGTCCTCTTAGGGGAGGCAAAAGGTCACCCTAAGAGCCAGCACCGTGGCTCTTCAGCACCCGTTTGGCGCAGCGTGTTTAAACGCTGTGCCAGAAGGGCGTCCTAACACTGCACGCCATGCATACGGCTGCACAGTGTCAGGACACCATTGGGGTAGGGTTGGGGCAGCTGGCATGCAGCTGCCCCGCCCCAACTCTACCCCCAGGCCAGCCCTTTGGGCCAATCTGCAATGGCCCTTAGTAGACTACAAGCTGAACATGAGTCAGCAGTGTAATGCAGTAGCCAAGAAATCCAATGCAATTCTTGGATATATCAACTATATATATCTTAGATATATATAGTGTCTCTTTTCAGTGTGATGCGGCAGCTAAAAAAGCCAGTATTGTGTCTAGATCGAGAGAAGTAATAGTACCACTCTATTCTGCTTTGGTCAGGCCTCACCCAGAATACTGCGTCCAGTTCTGGGCTCCACTATTCAAAAAGGATGTTGAGAAGCTGGAGCGTGTCCAAAAGAGGGCAACCAAAATGGTGTAAGGTCTGGAAACCTCCATCAGCTGTAAGCAAAGGTGCTTACCAGTGCTTCAGCCAGGATAGCAAACACAGGATTTTCCTCCCATTGCTTAGATTTTGGGCAAATATCTGGCATCTACTATGAAAGAGACCAGATAAGTTATTTTAAAGTTGCACGTAGCCAATTAAAACAAAATAATATAGATTGGCACTGACATGGCTATCCGAACCACGCAAAGATGCAAAGCAATCTGCTGCATGCAGCTCTATGAAGGGAATGGGAGGAAATATATGAAGGCAAGATACTGCACGAAGACTTCTACAGTATTAGGCAGGGGTAGGCAACCTTTCCCCTTTAAGGGCCGAGGGACTTCAGCTCCCAGAAGCCTCAGCCATGTTGGCCAATAGTCCCATGTTGGCCAATAGCTCCTGTGATTCTGGAGCTGAAGTCCCTCGGCCCTTAAAGGGGAAAGGTTGCCTACCCCTGAGTTAGGGGAACCAATGCATCACCCAGGCACATCTTAGAATTCAGCAAATATTCTATTCTTTAAACTGTCTTCAAGTTATTCTAGGATAAGGATTTCTGATACGCCTCCCCACCTCCTCCTGAAAAGGACAAGCTGATTTTCTAAAACATGCAGTGCAAAATAACAGTATGACAAGCATGCATATTGGTTTGTCGGACTCATGGTTGGAATAATACTTGAAATGTGCTACACTCAGCAATGAGTGTTAGTTAGCAGGTAGAAGGCTTCCAGCCTTTTGAGGGAGGATCTTTATTGGCACTCTTATTTACTTCTTTCCCTCACCTCTTATATTTTTATCCGGTCTATCTGTGTTATGCATCAATATCTATGTATCTCCCTCCACCCTAAGGATGTAGGTATATATATATATATATATATATATATATATATATATATAGACCTACATCCTTAGGGTGGAGGGAGATACATAGATATTGATGCATATATTTTGATTGACCAACAAGCTGACAAAGGATCAACGTTTGAATGTTGGACACTATGGAGAACTGGGTTCGAATCCTTGCGTAGCCATGGAAACCGTCTGGGTGATCTCGAGCAAGTCACACTCTCTCAGCCTCAGAGGAAGGCAAAAGCAACCCCCCCCCTGAACAAATCTTGCCATGAGCACTCCATGAAGGTACACACAACAACAACAACAACAACAACAACAACTGTATGCAGAACTGGTTTCTTGTGCCTTTGTAGGAACATTCTTGGCTGGCCAATATCATAAGATTTCTCACCTCTGAGCTAGAGCTTCATTTTCCCTCCTCCATTTTCATTTGTTCTGTGTCTGTCTGTCTGTCTGTCTGTTTTGGCACAAAATATGTGTTACACAAAGCATAATATTTCCCTTGTTAAAACACTTTTATAAAGGTGTTCTTTTTCTTTTTACAAAAAAAAACCCCAAAACACACACACACACACTATTCCCAAATGTGAAAAATCAGACACACAAAATCTCACACTGTTGGACATTGCAGAGAAATCCTCTGCATTTTTCATTTGTGTGTACAAGAAAGATATATATGCAGTGGCAAGATTTGTTCAGAGGGGGGTTGCTTTTGCCTTCCTCTGAGGCTGAGAGAGTGTGACTTGCTCGAGATCACCCAGACGGTTTCCATGGCTAAACAAGGATTCGAACCCAGTTCTCCATAGTGTCCAACATTCAAACGTTGATCCTTTGTCAGCTTGTTGGTCTAACTGGCTGAAGAAATCTTGAATAGATCGAGTCAGTTTGTGTAGCTGGACTGTGGTTATTGGAAGTATTGAAACAGTACTCCTGATTCCCAAAATAAAAATGTATGGACAACACTGCTAGACATAACACTATCATTCCTCTCTCCAGCACACTAGGATTGCTCACATTTCTGTGTTCTGTTACTGTACTGTACCAAAGTTTCTTTGGGGGGTTGCAGACTGCCAGAAATAGTGTGAATTCAGTCCACTTTTAGGGTTAGGGTTAGAGTTAGGGAACCATGGGAACTGTATTTTATTGTGGCATCAGAGTTGTCTGACAGAGAAGGCTCAATGTCTCAGAAAAATAACAGTTCCCATGATTCCCTAGCACTAACCCTAACCCTAAAAGTGGACTGAATTCACACTATTTCTGGCAGTCTGCAACCCCCCATAGTCTGCTACTTGAAAGATGAACATAAATATAGAATACCCTGCATATCATAACTATAATGCAATTAACAGATAGCCTTCTTTTATGTTTTTAGTTATTTTTAGTTACTTTTAGTGCAACAATGTAATGACAGCCAGTTATAACATATTTAAACACAATTCCCATTATACATTGTGTTTACATTGTTAAGTATGTTAGAAGTGGTTATAATTACGTTGTTGCACTGTACATTTGCTAACAAGGTCCTGGCAATTTGCTATTAAATGTCACTTTTAAAAATGTAATGGAAGACTACCTGATTGCTAGCTGCATTATTCCTACTTGAGAGATGTCAATGATATATGTAGACGTAACATACTGACAACACATTGTAATGCAAAAATAAAGCAAAATAGGAAGAATAGATGTTATCTGCTTGCACCTGGAAAAAGACATTGCAAAAGTTGCTGCCACCATTGTAGTTTCTTATTTGTTCAGTTGTCTTCCAAATGACACAGCTCAACTGGATTAGATGGAAGCTTCACTGAACCAATAAATATTGCAATCTCAGTTTAAAAGCAAGGATTAGCCTCTCCAAGTAAAATTTAGAAAAAACAGACTGCTTCGTGAATTTAATAACCTAACCATTTATTCATTCAGCAATGGGGTGATAGGACACAACATTCTGGTGCAGGGTCCCAGAATCATCCTAAGAAATCTCCAATACAAACAGTCCCTGAACAAGCAAAGCAGACAACACCTTTCTGCTCCTTGGTATCAGTAAGCAAGCTAATGAACCAGAAATGAAACATGGTGTTTGAGTCAATGGGAGGGATGATAGAGAACTTGAAAATGACAACTGACTTAGCCAACATGAACATTGCCAGCAATAGTTTCAACAGCGTTTTTGGAATGTTGTTGTTGTTAACCACCTTCAAGTCGATCCTGACTCATGGTGGTCCTATGGATGACATGTCTCCAAGACCCCCCATGTCCTCCACTACTCTGCTTAGGTCCTGTAAACTCATGCCCATGGCCTCCCTAATCCAGTCCAACCATCTAGCATGAGATCTTCTCCTCTTTCTACATCCTTCCACCTTTCCTAGCATTACCTCCAACTTCTCACTTTGAGTCTCAGTTTCAAGTCTTCTCAACTCTTGATCATCTTGGCTTCCAGGGAGATTTTAGTCTGTTCAAGGACCCATTTGTTTGTCTTTTTTGGCTGTCCACGGGATCCTCAGCACTCTTCTCCAGCACCACATCTCAAGTTGATTATCTTCTTATTTGCCTTCTTCACTATCTAGCTCTCACATCTGTACATGGTGTTGGGGAATACTATGGCTTGGATGATTCTAACTTTAGTGCCCAGTTGTACATCTTTACTCTTTAGGATCTTTTCTAGTTCTTTCATAGCTACCCTCTCCATTCCTAGTCTTCAAATTTCTTGACTGTAGTCTCCTTCCTGTTCCATGTTTGATCCAAGGTATGGGAATTCTTTTGCCATTTTGATTTCCTCATTGTCTAGGTTGAATGTTTGGAGGATCCTGTGGTCATTATTTTTATTTTGCTTTCAGAATACAATGTACATATTCTTGCCTAGAATTCAAAGATATAGCCATGTTGGTCTGTACAATCAGTATGTAGAGAGATCCTGCAGCACCTTTGAGACTAACTGAAAGAAAGAAATTGGCAGCATGAGCTTTCGTAGACTTCAGTTTACTTCCTCAGCTGCATTTGAGACTCAGATATTCTTGCCTAGTATATCCTCACAGAAACTGAGTGAACTAGTTTTGTCTGAGAACAAACAATGTGCCCAGACTAGCTAGGAGTTTGCATGGCTGAGGAGAGACGTTGGCCTCTACATCATATGGCAACACCTGCATGTGGATTACACAAGCCAGATTCATGCAAGCTCACACATTACTGTACTTCTGCAAAGATGCTTATGGCACACTTGGCTGCCAGCTGGATTTATGAAGTGACTAAACTGAAAAGTATTGCATGTACATATTTATAATGTTTTCATTCCCTTCTCCAAGTAGCCCAGATCTAATCTCTGCCTGCCACTCCAGTTTTATCATAGCAATCCTGTTAGGTAGGTTAGTGAAGGAAGAGGCTTAGTAAGGATTTAATATAAGACACTGTGAAGGAAGGTTCAGTCTTTAACACTGTTAACTGTCCTGGTCCATTGAACCTATGTGAGCTACCACTTGATGATCTATTTAAAAGATGGCCATCCATGTGCAAAGTAGAGATTAGTCTCACACTTTTTCAGAGAGCCAATAACCTGATGCTGGGGAAAGCCTGCCTTCCAAGAACGCAGAAGCAGAGTCCTCTAATAGAGTTACAGCTTGGGGGAAAACCAAATAAATATATTAAAAAGACATAAATAAAGTTGCTTGAGATGGTTGTTTGCCTCCCCTCAATATGGGACCCTCTCCTCACCCTCCCCTTGCACTCACACCCTCCGTGTTTAACTTGGCATAGGACAGCTGGATAATTTGTTTCCATTGCAATGAAGTCCTAATTAACTGGAATAAACTTTTTACACTAAGTGTGTTTGTTTAATAAACTGGCCCTTTCAGAGCCTTACCGAGAGCTGATTGATGAATTTGAGGGGAGTGGAATCACGGCGAGTGCTTGAACGTTAAAGCTGCAGTGTCTGAGCGGGCCAGCTCCGAAAAAAGCGCCTTCTGTGTTTGTGAAATCCAAAATGACACATCAGATGTCTAGCTGTGGACGTGGACTTCTGCTTTGCTGTTATGTACAAATATTTAGCACTTCGTTTTTTCCCCTCGCCTGCCCCCTGCCTTTTGCAATTAAATACATTCTCTCAGACTCAGGGGAAGGCAAAGACAAACCCCCTGTGAACACATCTTGCCAAGAGACCCTCTTGGTCAGTTCATCTTAGGGTTGGCATAAGACAGAAACAACTTGATGGCACACAACGGCAACAAAATCCTGGTGCTGCCATGTGGTCCCTATGACCTCCTACAGTCTTCTTTGCTGAGTAACTATATTGTACAAGGCAGACCCTCGTATAAAAATGGCAGAAAAGCCGCTGACAGGGCAGTGTTCACAAATCTCTCTAGATAGCTTCTCTAGGATGGGCGAGACCAAATATAGGCTGTGTCCGCACAGCAAGAAATAATCCAGTTTGAGCAATTCTCAGGTGGAAACAATACCAAGAAAGATTCCAGAACACATCAGTAAACAGTCCGTTTTTGAGTATTTAAAAAAAAATACCTGTGACTATTAAGAAATATATAGTAGCATGAATGATATAGGCTTAGAGATGGAAGGACATGGATATTACGACACAGATTGGCTGACAAAGACGATTGAACTGGCTGAAATGGACAAACTGATAACGTTGTATGCTTTTAAGTCTTTCTCTTCTGTCAAATTCTTTGTTATTATATTTGTCTGGTCTTTGATGATCTTCAAACTGGTTTTTAAAGTCTTTAATATATCCATCAGTGGGTTTATGCTATTGGTCAGATCTCCTAGGAAATGATGACATTGTCAGCAAACACCCAAGTTTGTATTTGAATCCTTTGATTCCTTGTATTTTTCTTTCTTCACTTATCTTCCCATTTAATATTTCCAATGTTATCAGGAACAAAAGAGGCAATAACAAGCATTCTTGTCTGCTGCCTTTTTGTATTTGAGTTGAGGTAGTCTTCTCCCATGTATTATAATCTATGCTTTTTGGCTTGTATAGATTGATTTTATCCATTCAATGAAAATCTCTCCTGCTTCTATCCTTTTTAAATTTTCAAAGATCAATTTCCAAGTAATGTTGCCAAATGCCGTTTCCATATCAATGGAAATTACAGCTAATTTCTTGTCATGATGGATTTCATGGTGTCCTTTCAGATCTAGAATGTATCCTGTATTATGTCACAGAAGTCTTCTGGGAGCCAAGTCGCATTGATCTTCATGGATCCAATTTTGTAGTCTTTTCTTCAATCTGTCAGCAAGGATGGAGGTGAACATTTTATAGTTAATATTTAATAAGGATATAGGTTTTTTGTTGTTGGAGTGGGCCTCTTATCTGCTTTGGGAAGTAAAATAATGTTTGTTTTTCTCTATGTTGGTGGAAGATTTCCATTCTTAATTTCATTCATCATATACTGTAAGGGTAATATCATTTGGTCTTCCAATACTTTATTGTCTAGAGTAGTTCTTGATAGCTTGTGTTATTTCTGCTACTGTTATTGGTTGATTTAGTAATTTCTTTTGATCTTTTGTCAAAGTCAAACTTTCTAAATTGTCCAGAAAGTTCACTAATTTTTCTGTCTCAATCTCTTGCTCTCTGAATAGTGTTGAGTAATATTCATGAAAAGGGTTTTTAACATTTTTCTTTGTTCTGTATATATTTCTTTTCCATCCTGAATTTTTACAATCAATTTTTCCTCCTTTACTTTCTTAACCTCTAGGCTAGCAATCTTCCTGGTTTATTTGAGTTTTCAACGTAATACTGTTTTGCATTTTTAACTTTTTTAAAATGAATGATATTTCCTGGCACACTACACACATTATAACACTAGCTAACCCTAGCCTATTGGAGGCTTTCTCGGCCAATTCATACCATCTTTTTTTGGCTCCAATACTACATCCCAATACTCACTTATATGTAGAGAGATCTTGTAGTACCTTTGAGGCTAACTGAAATAAAGAAGTTGGCAGCATCAGCTTTTGTAGACTTCAGTCTACTTCCTCAGAGGCATTTAGTGGAGTGGAGCAGCATCTGAGGAAGTAGACTGACATCTACGAAAGCTGATGCTGCCAACTTCTTTATTTCAGTCTCAAAAGTGCTACAAGATCTCTCTACATATGGATTCTAAAGACTAACATGGCTATCTTTGAACTCATTCATATGATTATCTACTAACCTTGGCTTTAGGCCATGTTCTCTTGCCCCACAAAACCTTGTCCCCTAACAACCATAATTAAACCTGAACTTGTCATCTCATCGCCATATCCACAAAGTTTTGAAGTTCATTCTCAAACACAATCAGCTTATATAGGTCTGTCTCTGGACCCTCTACTCCACCGCATGCATTTGTGGAAGTAGGCTCAAGTCTATGAAAGCGCATGCTATCAGCTTCTTTTTTTCAGTTAGTCTCAAAGGTGCTACAAAATCCCTTTATATGCAAATACTGGCATTCCAGTTCTAGGGTCTCCACAACCTTGGACTTTGGTTGCTGTCTCACTGATAAAGGCATCAACATATTTTCCCATTCCTTCCTGAAACTGGAAAGTAAGGGGTTGCAAAATATATATATATCCCTTTTTCTTTTCCATTTTCCCAAATATATTTAAATAAATAACCCCACACTATGCAAAAGGAAAGACTATTTAACCTAACCCTGGCTCTTATCCATTGATGCTTCTGAAAACTGGGGGATGTCACTGTTTTCTGTACATTTTTTTAATTTGATCATTTGACAAGATCAATCAGGCGAAAAGTAGATTTCCATCTTAAAAATGAAGCTATATTTTAAAAAAACGGGTGTTTTATGTGACTTTAAAAGATGACAATCTGCTGAAGTACTCATGTTCCTAAGTTTTAAAGGGGGCAGAGAGAACATATGTAATTCAGAGTGATCAGGTGGGAGGATAAGAGTTTGAAGCCAAACCATTTGAAGCCAAGAAGCTTCTTCCATCCCAAGACCAAGTGCAGGAACTAACTCGGGTTTGCATAGTCAGCAATTATTAGCAGGAAATGGGTTTTCAGAGCAGCGTCTCATGCGATTATTTGCAAATTGGTACAGAAACCAAGTGCAAAACACATAGACACCACATTAACTGTAAAGGGCTCATAGATACATGATTTACCACGTGTCCCTTTAAAATACATAAGAGAAAATATTAGCAAAGAACTAGGCGTTCATCCACCTGTATGCATTTAAAAAGAACAAATGGTGAAGAGAAACATGTATGTATCTTTTACCATGGACACTTGGCCATGGAAACCCACTGGGTGATCTTGGACATGTTACACTCAGATAGTCATAGAGGAAGACAATGGTAAACCCTCTCTGAAAAAATCTTGCCACAAAAAAACCCCCCATAATAGGGTCACCTTAGGTCTCCATACGTAGGGAATTACTTGAAGGCGTATGAGATACAGACAAGTTCCAAAGCCTATTAAATAGTCATTGCTCATGAATTTTTACAGTGGGAAAAGAGGGTAGAAAATTGATTCTACCAAAATCCTATCTAAGGTCATTGGAAACAATCAAACTCCAAGAAAGCTGTTTCAGTTCTAAACCACTGTCTGGCATCAGTAATGGATTAGATGAGGGTGAACAAATAGAAGCTTAATCCTTAATTCAAGACAAGATGGAGGTGCTCCTGGTCAGTCAAAAGGCAGAACATGGAAAGATTGTCTGGTATATGGTATTGACAGCTAGATTCGTCTACGCAAAATATTGGAAGAGTCCCAAAATTCTGAAGAATAATGAATGGGGGGGGGGGGATTGATGGAAGTTGCAGAGATGAAGAAACTGACACATTTAGCACTTCTAGGGAACTCTCCCTTTTAAAACAGAAAGGACCAGAGCAGTTGCTACAGAAGGTTATGGCTCTGTGCAATTTCATCTTAAATACCTGTCTCTTGATGTAACCTCCTGAGAAATGTCCATGCGAACGTTGTTGAAGATAACTCATTGCTGCTTAAAATTTTCAAGATGTATACTGAAAATGGATTTGGCAACATGTTTACAGATTTTTTTTATAGGATTGCCAGAAATACCAGCCCCAATTCTGCTCTTTTCAAACTGCAGCCATTGGTTCCTGAGTGAATGCAAAAAGACTCATTGCATGTCACTAAAGCTCCTTCTGTTTCATAACATCCCAGTTGGTATATGTCGAAAAACATCTCTCTTCTGCAGTGCTATATTCTGTTTTGTTTGTTTCTCAGTGTTGACAACCCACTTGAAAACTATCAAGTTTGTTTAAAGACAATAATTTAATTTTTTGCAGCACAGAAGTACTGTAGGAAAAGTACAGAACATGGTGCTTCCGTGGAATCGCTGACATCCTTGAGGCTACAGAAAGGATGGGGAAAGTGTTTTCCATGTAGCCCCCAGTGTATCTTTATGACCCACAGGTCATAAAGGCCACTTTATAGTTTAAAAAGGACCCCAACTGCCCCCTCCAACACCCTTTAGGTGTTTGGAAGGCAATTGCTCTACATTTTTGTTCTACACTTTTAAAATAATGCAGTTTGACACCACTTTCAACTGCCATGGCTCCATCCTACAGAATCCTGAAATTTGGAGTTTCATGAGGCACTAGCAGTCTTTGGCTAAAGGCAAAATGCCTCGTAAAACTACAAATCCCATAGGATGGAGCTTCAGCACTTAAGCCACATTATTTCTACTGTGCAGCTGCATCCTAGCTCATTCAAAAAGAGAAATCTAAGAACCCCCAACTCCCAAATGCAAATGATAACCATCATTCCCATTACTGCCAGGCCCCATAAAACCATTTGGTTGCAGCTCCGTTCAAATCACACGATCAAACGTGTTCTGTATACCTTATTTCCATTTTTGCTCCACATGGCTCAGCCTCTATAGACTGTGGTGCACATAATGTATCTCAAACCTTCTGCTAGCCACTGCCACTGCCATTTGACTACGCTGCATTATATAAACTCCAAAGTGTAATGCTCTTGCACATTTTCTAATACTAAACATAAAGTGGAACTGAGAACAGAGTTGGCCGGTTATGAACATTCATCATGTTCATTGTCCCTGGCTTAATAAGACTGTAAAATAGTGAAAGATGGGGTACTATTTAGGCAAGTTTTTGACACCTTTCATTCATTGCATATAAAGTGGGAGCATTGTGACCATTACATCTATTAGCTTGATCACTTAGTGAAAGAAAAAATATGACTACTCAGTAATGGTGGCTAAATCTGACACACTTGCAGTTAGATGTCCAGATTTTTTTATTTTTTTATTTTATCTTATTTTATTTATTTATCTATTTATTTGTGCATCACAATGCTTGACCAGAATGGTCTTTTAGTTCTTGGGATTGTCTCTCACAGGCATACGGTTTTCAGCTTTGGCTTTCCATCAATCATCCATTTGATTTACAGTCTTCGACCAAAGTATCTCAAAAATATATTAGTATTAACCAGTAAAAACAAACAAATCTACCTAAGTAAAATCAGCTAAAATGCAAATGTGCATATAGGCAGGCAGCACCCCACACACCAGGATGCAGGGACATATCTTCTAGCATCCCACTTTCGACAATTAACAATAAGCCTGGGTAATTTGTCTGCGTGTAGCAATGACAGCTGCACAGAATCGAGCCATGATCTCAGTTATTTGAAAGTCTACATCCTCAAGCCGTAATATCAAGTAATGATCAGCTGGTCTTCCAGGGAATTTTTGTAAAATCAGGTAGATTAAAGAGGAGCGCATACCTTGATAGACTGGGCAATACAATAGGAAGTGCACAAGTGATTCAGTATGTAAAATCCTATAAAAGGTTGGTCCTTTGGACATTTGTGGCTCAGCATTTTTTGGAAAGCTATCTCCTGTTGAGCCCGCTAGCGTACTTTTGTTTTTTCAGAATAAACTCTCTTTCCTTCAGTCTGGGGTGTCTCTCTGTCCCGTTTTTCTGCTATATAAGCATGTCTGATTCTCATAAAGGAGCTTATATTTTCCTTCCAAAACAGCAAAAGGGAGGACGCTAAAACGGCCTGCAGTGAAGGCTGCCCTAAGTTTGGATGCTTAGCCATCTTTGGCTTTCAATTAATTCAGCTTGAGGATATAGAAACACATTCTGCTAAAAGACGCCAAGGCCTTGCAAAAATTTGCAATTGTAGTTTTCAGTCCAATTTAAAACATGCTTGGTCAAGACTCTCACTTTTTTTTTTTTAACCAGCCGAGCATTTTGCTAGACCTGCACTTCTATTTTGTTTCATTCATCCTCAGTCATTCATTAAACTGGCAGTGACCAATCCTTAACCAGCGCCACCAATGACCCCTGACTCGAAGAGAGGCCAAGACCTGAATGGCCATGGAAAATGACTTTTCTGTTGCTGTTCTTCTTCAGGGTGGTCCCTTTAGGACTGGCAGAGGGCAGCATGGCAGGATAAAGTTAGCCTTATGGTCTGCTGAGCACCCGCATTCAATTCTTCCTCTCTTATGCACATGCACTCTTTTTAAAAAGCAAAAATTCACTCTTCACACCCACTGGCAGCAATGAGAGTCTTGACCAAGCATGTTTTAAATTGGACTGAAAACTAAAATTGCAAAATTTTGTTCTGAAGTGGGGGGGAAAAAAGATTTCTGTCCCTATAGCAACCAAAGCAGTAAAAAGTCTCCCAGGGCAATCTCGACTCTGTAGAAAACAAAACCAAGGCGAACACATATCCAGCCTTGGTTTAAACTATTTCCTAGAAAGGAAGCAGACCCTAGTCTGAAATACAGCTTTTCCCTGAGGCTAACAGTGAGATGGTACAATAACAATGACATTATTTGGAGTCATAGTTTGCTATATCGAAACAGCCCAAGGTCTGATTAATTCCATAACTTGATGTTCCAACTAATGTTTGCATATCTCAGATACAGACACTGTTGGAAAGAACAACACAATTGAAAATCCCCACATCTAGCCTTGTGCAGAGATTAATGCAGTCAGCCTATTGTCATTTCTGGTAATTTAACAAAATTAGTTAGATGTCCAGGCTTTTTTTGGGGGGGGGAGGGGGGAGGGAATCTCTTTATTATGCATTGGGACAACTCATAGCCTAACTCGTAAAGACACATAGCATACCCACACTATTATTTAAGTAAAAATTCAATGTTTGAAGTTTCTGGGCAGTCCAACACATAGTAGGTATGCAAAAATCCCAGCAAAATTAATTGAGCGGTCAGTTGTAAAAATAAATAAACCTTGTACTAAGCACTTAAGGGCCATAGCCCCTTCTACAGCTTTCTCTCTCGGGCTTTTCTGCTATGAAGAGAAGCAAGGCTGGCGAAGAGGTTTTTATTATTTGTCCTGCCATCTTGTCATGCTTTCCGTTAGGAAGTGCACCGGGAAAAAAGCAGAAATTGCCAGCATTCTCCTTACTTCTTTCCTAAAGAAATATACGGCAGGAAAGATATGAAATTTGAAGTACTTGAGCTGACATAATTTGCTGCTGATATCCAAAAGGACATTTCCTCTGCAGCACTAAAACTTTATTGCCTGCTTTCCCCACTGTCCACAACCTAGCTAGTGCTGACCCTCTCTATTCATCTTTCTATTCATTGTTTAAGGTACTTTCTGTGAAGGGGATTCCAAATTGAGATGTGTGCATATCCTGAAGTTCAGCCTGGAAAGAGCCGTGCCTTTGCAGAAGCCTGTAAGAAGTGTTCATGAAAGCGCTAACCTTTTGCAAGTATCCAATTTGAACATCTCAAAAAGCTCAGCTCTGTTTGAAATCCTTAATTCCACCTGCCCTCCCCCCCCCCCCCCCCCGCATGAATCAAGCAACTTCACTATTGCAAGCATGGAGAAGAAATGATGGGGGACATTTTCAGATCTTTTGTGGCATGTCCATTCCCATCTGGGCTTGGGCTGATATCCTAGTATCATTGGCAGTATCACTGGCAGAAAAAATATAGGCCAGGTAGATCCTCTTTGCCAAAGCGAGGTGCTTCAAAAAATGGAAACAGGAAAGAGGTGTCAAGCAAAAAATAGGGAAATGGACAGAGATGAGAAAGGGCAGAGAGAAAAGCAGTAAATAGACATATGTGGTAAAAAGCGGAGAAAAAAGGGAAAGAATTGATTGCTTTGTTAACAGGTTCACAGGTAGGTCCATTATCTGAAAAGGATGAATAATGCCATGTATAACATCCTTGCAGATTTTAGTTGAGGATATTTGCGTAGGAAAACTGCAGATTCATCTTCATAAGCCTGTATCATCTGTATATGTCTGATATTAACAGAAAAGACCCAGTTCTGCCAGAAGCTGAGCAATTCTGCAGAGGTACATCCTTAACTTATAGTGATTGCAGGTTCAGGTATTATTGCACACCTCTGCAATCCTACTGTCAAAAAGACAGCGCACCTGACACTAAAAGGGCCAGGGCTGACTAATGCAATACATATTATTCAAGACAATGTATCTTAACCTCCTGAGTGAACCACACTGCCAGGGGGCATAAAGAATGCCAGTAGTTTTACTGGCAGTTCACACTCTTTTCCCCAAACTAGCAATTACAAAGTGCCCTCAAGTAAGCATATGAATAGTTCTAAATTTAGAAACCATAGCATAATCATGAAGCATTTCAGAAAATAGTGACAGTAGCTAACTAGCAAGAACATGGCGGGGGGGGGGGGGGGACAAGAAGAATGGATGCTTTGGTTTACTGACACTGTATTTGTCCAACACCAACTCTTCATTGTAGCAGAATGCAATGGTTTATCATTGTTTATATGGAAAGGTACCTGTGTGGAATTGCCAAGGGACAATATGTCCCATTTTTCCCATGCATTTCAATTTTCCATGTATCAAATGACAGTCCAGAACAAACAGAAGTGAACAGAAAGCAAATGAAAATGGGGATAGATGTCAACTTTAAAAACAACAACAACAACAACAACAACAACAACAACAACACATTTGATCTTTCAAAATTAATTCAATGAATAGAAAACTTGTTCTTCAAAGATTTGATACCTCAGCCACATTCCCCCAAAATAAAGCATCATGTGCAGAAATCAGATACATGTATACCCAGCAAAGATGTCCAAACAAGCAAGTTTGGAAATGACCAGGCACAAATGACTACAGTTGGCCCTTGGGATCCACGGATTCTTTATCTACATATTCAAGCATCCATGTTTTGAAAATATTGATAAAATATGTATACATACATTCTAAAAAGCAAACCTTAATTTTGCAATTGTATATAAGGGACACCATTTTACAATGCTGTTGTATTTAATGAGATTGAGCATCCATGGATTTTGGTATCCACAGGGGGTCCTGGAACCAAACTCCAGCAGATACCAAGGAGCCATTGTACTTATATATAATGAAATCTCTGCTCCGATAACAAAGGTATAACTACACTGCACCAGAAATGTAACAAAAACAATGAATGCTTTCACTTCTTTTGTGGTGTAACTATAAAATTTAGTTACTCTTATGGAAGTAATAAGTGCTGTGCTACATGCTGTTGCCTTGTGCTCTGTTGGGGATATTGAGGCTTGAACAAGATGAACATGTGGGAAGTTGCAGCAGTTCCACCAACAGATGAGTGGATTTAAAATTAAAATAATAGAATCATTGGAAGAGACCACAGGGCCATCATCAAACCCCCACCATACAGAATATACAACCAAAGCACTCTTGACAGAAGGCCACCCTGCCTCTGTTTAAAAACCTCAAAAATATTACCATCCAAGGCAGTCTATTCCACTGGTGAACATCTCGTACACGTACAGATGTTCTTCCCAACTTTTATGTGAAATCACTTTTCTTTAAATTTGAATCCATTGGTTTGTGTGTACTCTGGAGCAGCAGAAAACAAATTTGCTCCATCTTCTGCTTGGCATCCCTCCAGATATTTAAAGACTGCTATCATGTCACCTCTTAGTCTTCTCTTCTTCAAGCTAACATACCTAGCTCCCTAAATCATTGTTCATAAGAACAGGTTGCCTACCTGTAACTGGTTCTTTGAGTGGTCACACATATGGGTTTTGTGCTTGCACAGAGACCATGTCTGCAAAGTTCTAGAGCTAGTTTGGCAGGAACCCCATGTCTTCCCTACAACCATGTATACCCCAATCCACCAAAGCTACTCTCTCCTCAGTTTCAAAGTCCTCAAAGTAAAGAAATAACAGAAAGGTAGAGTGAGTTGTGGGGTGCGGTAGCTTAGTGGTTAAGATTTCGATTCTGATGATTGAAAGATTGGAAGGTTGGCAGTTCGAGGCCCAAGTGCCACATGATGGGTGAACTCCTGTCACTAGTCCCAGCTTCTGCCAATCTAGCAGTTTGAAAGCATGCAGATAAATAGGTACCACCTCGGTGGGAAGGTAACAGTGTTCGGTGCAGACATGCTGGCCACATGACCACCAGAGTCATCTTTGGACAATGCTGGCTCTTTGGCTTAGTAATGGAGATGAGCATTGCCACCTACAGTCAGTTACGACTAGATATTCATGTCAAGGGACTACCTTTACCTTTACCTTTAGAGTGAGTTATATGAGGGTACAGATGATGACTTGTAAGCAGGTAAGCAACCTGTTTTTCTTCTTCATAGTCTGTGTGCCTCAAAAAAAATGGGTGACTAACAAGCTTAAACTTGGAGTCACCAAAAATCTCTGTTCTTTGGAGCCAAACTTTGTTTGGTTGGTTAGTTGTTTAATATCTAAAGCAGCAATCTTTGTCACAGAGAAATAGAGGTTGCTGACAGTCCGAGACTGCAAGCATACATTTACTTCCCTGAAATTTTCACTGAAATCAAAAAAAGAAGAACAAAGACTTACTTTGCTGGGTACAAGTCCTTCTTGTCTGCTGATCCAAGGCTCTACAAGGCAAAAAATAAGATTACATTAACTTCCACTTTAACCCAAGGTACATGAAACACAAAGCAACAATAATAAAGCATTACATAGCAAATTTGGGTGGGACTGATGACTTTTAGGTTTTCACCTTTGCAAGGCACATGGAGAACATTCAAAGTTCTCTAATGCTACTGCTGGTCTAAAGAGCTTGTCAGTAACTAACAGGATCAGCATGAGTCTAAAATTGCAGCTCTTCCACACAAGCCAGGGGAGGGTCCAGATAAATGATCAATCTGTAGAAATTATCTCCAATAAAAAGGGATTTGGGGGAGGAAACAGAAGCTAGAAAAGACTCCAGTTTAAGATACAGATACTGGTCATAGAAACAATACTGAGCTAACCGAAACTAACAGTCTGATCTAGTTTAAGGCAGATTCATACATTCTTCCCATGTTTAAGATTGTACAACTTAGTCCTCCCCCCCCCCCCCCATGTATGACATTGCCCATGTCTAGATTTAATGTTGAAGCAAGAAGCCAGATCATGGGAGGAAAGCTGATTTTTGGATAAGACTCTGGTCTCAGTTATTCCTACTGTTCAGGGAGTATTTGTGACAGGTAGTATAAATGCATTCTTGTTTTGAAAATACCAAAAGCTCCAAGATTTGGGACTGGAAGTTCAGCTTTTACCATAGCTATTGCCTCAGTTGCACTTATCCTGTGGAAAAGAGGACATCAATGGTCATGTCAAGCAAGACACCATCTTTCATAAATCCCACCCAAGGCATTTCTCAGAGCACTGAAAAAGCAGGCTGAGTGGAGAAACAGGTAGAAAGCTGGTAAACTACAATGATAAAAGCAAACTGGATTGCCAAAACCAAACTTTACTGAATCACTAACTAAACTAATGCACATTATTGAAGCCACGGAAAACAGAGAGTTCAGATATGAGCAACCCAGTGGCTTGTGGGGTTGAGAGAGATTCCCATGAGTGAATCTACCCAAAGTGCAACTCATTCATCATTTTTCTGCAAACAGACATGATAATTCCCAAGTAATTTAAGTCCTAATGGGCTAGTCAAATATATAACATTTCCAAATGCAAAGCCCAAGCTCAGCACAAGAAAGGGAATACTACAGGCTGAATTGCCCAGTGATCCAACATTTTGCATCCTTATTAAACATCCATTTGCAAATAAGTATTACTTCACTGTGAACTGTGAGTTTCTCAGTCTGAGGATGTATAGGATACATACACACATCTGTCCACATTCTAGAAGAATCAGCCCTAAATCCAGTTGGTAGTCCCAACCAGAGTTCATCCATTTCATCAATTAAGCTTGCATAAGCGTTCACCTACACCCGGCAGGACTTGGTTTCTAGACACTCCCCAATCTCATCTAAATGTTTATGGAAAGATGTCTTTCAGCACCTGTGAATGTGCCTTTTGTCTATAATTTCCAGGGCATTACTTTGGGTTATGGTTTTATTTCTGCTTTTTCAATGAAATAACTACATCTGAGGGTTAATTGTCTTTGACATTATTTTTATTTGTTGTTGTTTTAGTATTGTTTCTATGACCAAAAAGGAGCGGCAAAGTGCCAGATCGGGGCCATGGCATGCAGTTGCTGCAGCTCCAATCCGGTGCCCCCAGGAGTGGCATGGAGCCACCCCTTAGGGGCCGTCTGTAGAGCCCCTTAGTCTGGAATATCAGCATGCAAAGGAATCATGTCACACCTTTGAGACTAACTGTTGGGAAAGAAGCTGCAGCATAAGTTTTCATAGACTTGGTCTTCTTCCTCAGATGCATGGAGTGAAGAATTGACCAGGAAGGACCTTTGTAGTCAGACTATATGAATAGCCATAGAAATTTAAAACTTGTGGGAATAGTGATGAGGTGAAAAGTTCAGTTTTAACTATGGCTGTAGAGAGACAAAGGCAGGTGGAAAGATGTTGCCTAAGACAGAATGGGTGGATGAATATATTAATGGTGGAGAGAGTTTTGAAATGTGGCGTGTGCAGGCTGAAAACCAGATAGGAGATATGATACACTGGCTAAGAGCACCCTTGTGAGGCTAGGGTGTTAACCAGTATTATAATATGTGTAGCGTACCAGGACTCCATTGTCCCTGTTCAGCCTCTGCTGATGGATTGGGCTTTGTGGATATATTGTAATTCAGCCGTTTCTCTTTCCAATCACCATTTGTAATTATTTTGTTCAAGGACCACTGTCCTGAGGTCTGAGATGGAATATCCAGAAAGAATGAAGTGTTCTGCAATGGGTTTTATGTGTATTCTTGCTTCTACGTCCATTTATCCTCTGGCACAGAGACTGGCCTGTTTGTCCAATATAGAGTTCTGAAAGACATTGTTGAGAGAGGATGGCATATATGGCAGAGAATGGCACATTAGAGAATGAGTAATTGAAAGTGCCTCTAATATTGTAGGTTATGTGATCAGGTCCTGTGATGATATTTCCATGAAGAGCCCTTGAGAGGGCAGAGTTATTATCCAAGCTACAATACCCACCATATCACATAAAGAAACAAATCAACCAGGCAATATTTATACTCAGGACCAATCTGTTACAGAACAGAATAAAGACAGGAAATTACAGAACCCCACTAGTGGTCACCTACAGCTCCCAACAGAGCCTGCTCAGACATACGTCACTGAACTACAATCTATTTTAGACAATAATGTTGCATTCTCACAGGCTTTTGGTGGCAAGCCTTTACTTCCCTACAGACAGCCTCTCAATCTCAAACAGTTACTTATGTACAGGAGGACGCATAACGAAGATGGGAGATGGGTATAAGATTTTGCCATAAATCCATATGTCAACCTTGTCCACACATCTACTTGGGAAATGTTATCATATTTCCCACATGACATAAAAAATTCTAGGGGGTGGAAGTAAGTGGACATAAAAAGCTGTAAAAAGGAGCTTCTTTGTCAGAAGTTTTGTTAAATGCCTCTATAGGCATTTGCAAGGTGCATAGATACGGAATATGCATATTTTTTTCACACCTGTAACAACCTTTGTCAGTTGCTGTAGGGAGTCATTTTCACATGCTTCATACCACTACCTCCTAAGGTAAAAATGGAAACAACTGCTGTCAGATAAAGCTTATTTTCTATTAGATGACTTACTAGAGAGGAGAGACCATCTGATACCAGGTTTCTTCTGCAGAACATATTTGCTTCTGAAGATGAGAATCAACCCTAAGAAGTACTTTCTGAGAAGCAGACACACCTGTGCATCCAGCAGCCAGCCTTGCAAAGATCTCTGCTCCCAGTTGTTCTTGGGAAGACTATTTGTTTTATTTGATCTCAACATACAATGGGAAACAATAAGAAAGGAAAAATAAATGTATGCCTGACAATCAAGATTGCCAGAACGAGACCCTCCTCAATCACTAGTCATGTTAATGCACGTTCTTCAAGCCATGAAGCTTCTTCCAAACATTTATTGACTAAGTCCTCCATGACACACTTTGCTGGATGGGACAAGCAAAAGACGACGGGGGTTATAAGATAGACAGATCACACCTTAGCTGAAGTGAATCAAATTATCTCTGTGTGCAACTAACCTGTAGTTTCTTTTCTGTCCTTGCTTATCTCACCATGCTCCTTCTTCTGAACCTTCTTTCCCTTAGAAGAGGAAAAAAGAGGTTGGGAGTTGCTTGCTAGCAGCATGCTTGCACTCCAGAGCTGGTGTTGTACTTTTACATTGTGGTTGCCAGGCAATGGCTACAAGCTGACTCCAAAGCAGTGGGAAGCAACTAGGCTGAATACTAATCAATGAAGCAATAATGTTTCCATCCCTGGTGTTCACAAAAGGAGAGTTGCCCTCTAGAAACGGCACCCACCGGAGCTTAGATTATTATTTGTGTGCAAAGCAAATTGAAGGGTAAAACCTCAGGTTCCTGAGTTTGAGGAAGTTTAAATGTTATTACATTGTAAGCCTGTGGGCAGAGCTGTGGGGTTTCAAAATACTCATATTGGTACAGCGGTGATTTATAGCCACTACAAATACGGCCAACCCTACACTATGATTCAGTCATCTCCTTATTTGTCAACTGAACAATGAGGGTGGGAGGAGTGAAGTTGGTGGCAAAATAAGCCAACCTGTATGTTAAGCCCTTTGACATGAACTTCTTGGGGGCATAGACAACAGGTGGTATGCAATTCAATAGCACGCAGTAGTATCGAACCAAAAGAACTAATGAAAGCTTAGCAATTCATTGCACTGGGTGGGTAGGGGCTAACTCTGAGGAGGGAAAGGAGTCTGCCAGACCTGTATCTCACAGGCTATCATACAAAGAACAGGCTTGGACATAGAAGAAGGAGTGAAGGTAAGAGGAAGGAATATCAACGCCTAAGATATACAGACAACACCAGGGGTAGGCAACCTTTCCCCTTTAAGGGCTGAGGGACTTCAGCTCCCAAAAGCCCCAGCCATGTTGTCCAATAGCTCCTGGGATTCTGGGAGCTGAAATCCCTCGGCCCTTAAAGGGGAAAGGTTGCCTACCCCTGGACAACACCATACTACTAGCAGAAAACAATCTGCTAAAGTAAGTCAAAGAAGAAAGTGGGAAGGCAGAATACCAGAAAAAAGGGTCTAGTTCAATCTTTTTACTTGTTTTCTTTCTCATAAGGTGAGAAAAAGTGTGAGCAAATGTCTTCATCCCAATGAAAGAGCCACATGTTGTAGTGCTAAACTCTTGGGAGAAGACTACCTTATACTAACATTACCATGTTTTTTGTTCTGAGTATTAATATAGATAGATCTAGGTGCTTGGATGGGAACATTCAAGCTCTGCCTCTGAATTCCTTGTGGTTCTATGACTCACTAGCAAGTGAGGCTGTTCACAAGACTTTTTGATTACTCACCTTACTGTTGACTCAGAGTTTAGGAACCATATATTAAATCGTTAAAAAAATAATAGGAGAGAGAGAGAGACATTTTTGTTGTGTACTGGGTATTGTTACCAAAGGTATCTTTTTGGGTGATGTAATCTCTGATTTCCATCAAATGAATGTACCTACTTGAGAAGAAGAAAAATATTTTCTCTACAGCAATGCTTTCAGCAGTGATGAACCTATGGTAGAAGAGGCTCCTTAGTATGAAGTATGGAGCAGGGGAATGCAAACTGTCAGGTGCTGCTAGAGGCAGTCAGTAGAATCAAGCTGATGTGCAATTGTGAAGAAATTTGAGAGCAGCTTTCAGTGGGTGGTAGATCGCACCCTGGTATATGATAGCTTGGACACACATTTTTATCCCTATGTGATACTGGAAACTGCTAGTTTAAGATTTACCCATTACAACATAAACACTTTTCATCCTTCCACTGCCTTCTCTTCCACGCCTTTATCTTTCAGAGTGGGGAACATTTTCAGTCCAGAAGCCAATTTTGAATTGGGAAGGCCCTCCAAGACTAAATCCCAGCATTGCTCAGCACTAGGCTCATGTAGGCTGGCTCAAATGAAAATAGACAGTGCCATTCATACCAATGGAGACACTGTACCACCAGGCATACAAGGCACAACATACCTCTATGCCTAACTATTCAGAAGTAAGCCTCGGAGGCCACTAGTGGTAGCATGTTCTAATCTTTTTTTCTTTTTTAAAGATCATTGGGGCTGGAAGGGTCTTGGAGCAACACAGAAAATCTTTAGAGGCCAGATGCAGTCACTGGCTATAAGATTTCCACCTTTGTTATATACAGTTGGCCCTCCGCATTTGCGGCTTTGACTTTTGCAGATATTATTTTCTGCAGTTTTGATTAATATGTTCTCTCTAGAGATCTCTAGGTCCTCTAGAGCAGGGGTAGGCAACCTTTCCCCTTTAAGGGCCGAGGGACTTCAGCTCCCAGAATCCCAAGAGCTATTGGCCAACATGGGACTATTGGCCAACATGGCTGAGGCTTCTGGGAGCTGAAGTCCCTCGGCCCTTAAAGGGGAAAGGTTGCCTACCCCTGCTCTAGAGAGATTCTGCTGGAAGAGAACCTAAAAGTTTCTAGAAAAAAACACTTCTCTGGGCATTTGTAGGTCCTCCAGCATGATTCTATGATCATCTTCTGGCAGATGTTGACCATAGAATTGCACTGGAGGACCTAGTGATTCCCAGAGAGGTCTTCTCTCAGGTAAAAATAATAGTATTTTTTTATTTGCAGTTTTTCCACATTCACGGGGGTCCTTTACCCCTAACCCCAGCAAATGTGGAGAGACCAGTGTACTTTGAAAACTTGCTATTTTTGTTAAAACTTCCAAAGCCATTTCAATTTGTTCATTCTGTCTTTCTTGAACCAAACAGAGACACCTTGTTTATTAAATATCTGACAGTGATGGTACCCCCTAAAATCATAGAATCAGAGTGGGAAGGAGTTGCATGGACCATTAGGTTCAAACCACCTTCTCAGTGCAGGATCTCCAACTAAAGCATCTCAACAGGTAGTTGTCCAGCTTCTTTTTAAAGACATCCAGAGAAGGACCCCACCACTTATCTTGGCAATTGGTTCCATTGTCAAATTGCATTCTCTGTAATGTCCAAGCAAAATCTGCCACTCTGTAACTTAAAACCATTAGACCTAGTTCTACCCTCTGAGGCAGTAGAGAATGAGCCAGGACTCTCTTTCTGCAAGCCCTTGAGGTATTAAGAGAAGGCAATCATTTCACCTCTCATTCTTCCCTTCACCCAGCTGAACATGCCCAGCTCTTTCAACCTCTCCCCATATGTTCTGTTCTCCATATCTCTTATCATCCTCGTTGCCCTTCTCTGAACTTGCTCCAACTTATCTATTTCTTTCTTAAAATAAGGCACCCAAAACTGAATACAGTACTCCAGATGAGACCTGACCAGTGCCGAATATTGTGGGACTATTACTTCCTTCAACTTGGAAACTATGCTTCTATACATGCAGGCTGCATTTGAGAGCCAGTATGGCATAGTGATTTGAATATTGGACTAACACTCGGGAGACCAGAGTTCGAATTGTGGCTCAGCCATGTAAACCCACTTGGTGACCTTAGGCAAGTCACACTCTTTCAACCTCAGAGGATGGTAATGGCAAACCTCCTCTGAAGAAACTTGCCAAGAAAACCCCATGATAGGCTCACTTTAGGGTCACCATAAGTCAGAAATAACTTGAAGGCAAACAACAACATTTCCATTTACCTTCTTTGATGCAGCATCACAGTGCTCGCTCATGTTCAACTTATGATCAACAACAATCCCAAGATCCTTTTCACATGTAGTACTGCTGAATTTGCCCATCCCATACCCATGCATTTGGGTTTTATGGCCTAAATGTAGAATTTTGCATTTGTCTCTATTGAATTTCATTGTATTCATTTCAGCCCACTTTTCTACTCTATCAAGGTCCTTTTGAATTATATTACTATCTTCCAATGTGTTAGCTACCCCTTCCAGTTTTGTATCATGTGCAAATTTGATAAGGATTCCTTCTACCCCAACTTATAAGTCATTGATATAAAAATGAAGAGTGTGGGCTTCAGGACAAAACCCTTATGCACTTCACTTGAGACCTTCCAATCTGAAGCACAGCCACTGATGACAATGCTTTAAGCATGGTTTTCCAACCAATTATGGATCCATCTCATGGTATTTCCATCTTTTCCATATTTTGTCAGTGTTGTAATCAAAATATCATGGGGGACCATTAAATGCTTTGCTAAAATCCAGACAAATGACATCCATAGGATACCCACTAAACCAATGACCCAATCAAATATATATATATATATATATATATATATATATATATATATATATATTTGGCAGGCTTTGTTCCTCACAAACTCATGCTGGCTCCAACTAATCACTGCATTGGCATCAAGACTGCAGACTGACTCCTCTATAATTGATTTTAATATTTTCCTGGTATAAGCTCAGGCTGGCCAGACTGTAGTTTCCTGGCTTTTCGTATTTGCCTTTTATGAAGAGAGGGACAAAGTTGGTTCATCTCCAGTCTTCTGGCATCTCACTCATTCTTCAAAATGTTTCAAGTATGATGGCAAGTGGTTCTCTGAGTATGTCAGCAAGTTCCTTCAATATTCTGGGATGCAGTTCACCTGGCCCTGCAGATCTGAACTCATTTAGGTTAACTAGGTGAATCCTCATTAATTCCTTATCAATTTTGATTTGGCTACAGTCATCTGTGGCACCAAAATCTTGCTCCAGTTGTTGTCCCAGTACACCATACAGGTTTTTTTAGGGTGCATGGGCATCTATACAAGGAAAGGAGGAAGCAAAATGATCCATTTGATATACAGCAATGGATTCTGCTCATTGTATGGAGTCCAGGTAGTGGGACAGAATTCAGTTTCATTTAGAATGTATTAGAACAGACTGAACATACTTAGCAGCTGAGGAAGACACTTACTTTCAACATTTAATTAAAAAACTGAATTTATCACAGGGGCATTGAAGCAGATATTTTTATTTCTGCCAGGATGGATGGCTTAGGGGTTGCAAAATCATTTTCTGAACGTGTTATTGAACAGCTCTGAGTGAAATGCACACATACATACATACACACACAGACAAAGAAAACCATACATCCACTTAGACAGATGCTGTTTTACAAGGTGACACTCTGCATCAGAATTAATGAAATTAAGAAATGAAAAGTTTGGAATGTAGAATTCATATCTGCAGTCATGAAAATGAAGAAGAAATATGTTTTGCCTTTAGCTTTGAAGGAGGATAGGAAATAGGAACAGTTGACAGGAATGGGTAGAGGCAAGAACAAGAGAGTTCCAGTCTCCCAAGTCTAAGGTGGAAAACACTGTGCAAATAAACAGTGTGACATATCTGGAGTACCAATAAGCTTATTAGCAATGCAACCACCACACAAAAGCTCAATTTAAACAAAATTACGTTACTTCAACTGATACTCTTAGAATGGGAGGTTTTCTCCGAGGTGGTCTCCTATGAAACAACATTACACAGTCCTAGTACTAACTTAAGAGTGGACCATGACTCAGAAGCAGAAGGGAGTCTGCAAAAATAAAAATAAATTAAAAAATAAATAAAAAAGCAAGCTGGTTTGGGTTTCATAATTCTTTCAAATTTCCACATTAAATTCTCTATAACAAGAAGTCTTGTTACGATTTTTCTAGTTCCTTGAAACTCGGGTTGGCAGCATGAAAAATTACACTCTGGGAGTAGTTTTTGCCACTTTTAGTACATCCAGAAATAAAGATTATGTAATATGAATTCAGCTGACTCTACTGTCAAAGGCGCGCGAAGAAAAGCACTGTATTGGCCTTGTAGAAATTAAAGGGGGGAGAAAAACGAGTTTGTTTTGGTCAGTAAAGTGAGTAGAAGTGATTCAGCCTCAGAGGGAGCAGAAACACAGAGTAAGAAGTCACTATTTATATCAAAGCCCCTTTATGGATCTTAACCACTAAATTATACAAAGAAATCTAGTCTTGACTGCACAGGAAAGGCTGAAACTTAAGGACTGTTTTTTTACACATGACACACATACACATGCACACACACACGGCCAATAAAGTAACTCTTTTTAGGCTGAAACATTGCTGTGCTTTTAAAAACAGGTCCTGGATTTCTGCCCGTTTTGGAATCAGAAGTATTTTTAGGAAGGGGGTCTGTGACCTTCAAAGCTCCTTCAATTATTTCAAGATACATATATGAGCCAGGCAAGCAAGTCTTGGCTACCTTTTGCAAACCTACAGCCAGTTATCTCAGGGATAAACTAAATGTCAGAAAAACCCTTTCTCTCTTCCTGGGGAGGCAAAGTGAGGCAGCAAGAAAGGGGTGCTCAGAGATTTCCCTGCCTACTACATTCCCTGAGAAATCCACTCAGGAGGCTCTTTCCATCCTGCAGAGTTTCAAAGGTGTCCTTGCAAAGGTACATACACACATCTCAAATCTCACAGTGATAAGTGCATCTTCTTGTGTGTACGTGTTGAGATACAGATGCCATGGTCAAGGAAAGCTCAAAACAGATTTGGAATTCATAGGGGATAGAGGTTTGGGGTGAAATTTGAAGGAGAAGATCAATGGGTGAAAAAAGATACAGGCCAATTCACCCAAGCAATTCAATATTACTTCAAGTGTGAGGAGAGGTGGCTGTTGAGGATTTCTTAGACTGTTTCTGGGTTCCATTTAATCCAGCTCTAAGGATTTGCTGTGCAAGTGAGATATAACGACTATATTCGCACAAGGACCCCAAAATGTGATAGCATGAGCATTACAAGAAATGTATTTCCGTATCAGAGTGAGAGGCTGCACCCACACTGCAGAAATAATCTGTTAGACCCCACTGAGTGCCATGGTTCCATGCTACGGAATTCTGGGAATGGTGCCTCAACAAACTACAATTCCCAGAATTCCATAGCATGCAGCCATGGCACTCAAAGTGGGGTCCAGCCAGATTCAGAGTGGATCAGCCAGAGAAACCAAACCAATACTGGGAGTCAAGCTTTTAAATCAACCTTCTGTCAACCTGGCCTGGTATAAGCATTAATATAAAAGACCCCCCAAAATCTCAGGTACATTGGGTCTGGTTAGATTTCATGGTGACACTGCACCACTGTGAACTCTGACTTGGGCCCTGGCTCTTCACATTGTCTTTTCCCTTTCATAAACAGTTGATTCCATCCATTTTCTTCATCGTTGGAGCAACCTCCATCAAGTAATTATCACCATTAGAAAGCCTTCTGTTTCCTATCCAAGCTAACTACTTTATTCATGAGTTCTTGTGTGCTTGAGTGAATGATATAAGTGTCTATGGGGGGAAGCAGACGGGCAGCACAGGGCCGCCCCAGGAAGCTGCAGATCGGGGCCGAGGTATCTGCACACCTCAGCCCCGCGGCGCAGCGTCCCAGCCCCAGGAAGGAGCGCTAAAATAGCTCTCCTTCCGCAAGATGCCAAAGGTGCACCACAAAAGGCTGCCGGCGCACCTTCGGTGCCTCTTCTGCCACAGCGTATGGATGCTGCGGTGAACAGGCATCCTCAGAGCGCCAGCCGTGCAGAGGGTCCGGCGCTCTGACGATGTCTTCGGGAAGGGGTTGGGGCGCCCAGCGTGTGGCTGCCCCTCCCCTTCCTTGCTCTGAAGACAGCACTTTGCGCCATCTGCTTCCCCCCTTTGTATGTTTGAATCACAGACTCATTTAGAAGCTTGGTCTCTATCAGTCTATTCCCTAGCCACCTTCGTAAACATAGGATAAAAGATCCCATTGGAGACTTGAAGTTTTAGCAAATCCCTAGGTTCAAGCTCTTCTACAAGCCTTTAGTCTTTGTATCAATTCTGGTTTGTTTGGCAAAGCCAAAGCATTGTTGTGCCTCTGCCAAACTGCAAACTTGACACTATTGCTCAAATGTATTGTAACACATACAACCTTGCGTACCCAAAGCCTACAAAATATTGACAAAAATCAAGACTTCAACATGCTTCACTTTCTGTTTAGATACAATTATGTATTGCTTAAGTATCAAAGGCACAGTAAGCTGCAAACAGCCTCTTACTCAATTCAGTCATGCAGGCTACAGTACAGAACTCAACCGCCCCATGGCAAGAAAGGTATTTAGGATATAAGTTAACAAATAGGGGGAAATATCAGAAAAGCAATCCCTTTCTCTTTTGTGTCCACACACCCTATTTTTGCAGCTCCCTGGACCCCAGTGCCAAGTATGATAAGAAATTATATTACAATTTCAGAGTGATAACTACTAAAAATCCTTCAAACAAGCAAAGGCTGGCTATATAGGGGTTGCAGTCCTTGGCAGATCAGAAAAGGGGTGGCAAAATTGGCCTTCTGACCCACTAATGTTGTGCTCACCAGCTCTGCACCATCCCACATTTGCAAAACGATGCCTGTCAATGTCTATGGTGCTGGGGAGGGTTCGTCTAAATGCCTTGCAGCATCACATCCAGTATACCCATCCAACACAGAGACTTCACCAAGACCACATTGGATGGCATGTGAGAGAATAGAGATAGGAATCACTCCTCTTTAAATTGAGAAAGAATACCAGCTGTCCTGCCTAACTCTCCAAGCCAAAGTAAATGGTACCAGAAATATTGTGTAGAGGAAAAGCAAGTGAAGGTTGCCCATAGAAACTCCAATGGTTTCTCCACCAACCTGGAAAAGGTCCATTGCTTTGTGGTAGATCACCTTTTTTGTATGCCAGACATTCTTCAGGAACTGCTGTCAAAATGCCCATAGAGTTGTTGTCAAGACACTGTCTGGCAGGGGAAAGGAAGAACTGACCCAATAACTGAAAGGAAAATCTCCCTCTATCAGCCTCAAGGGAAAATTACAGCCATATAGCTTCCAAATAACAGTTAGCTATTGAATGCTGAGTAGAGTTAGTTCCAAGATGTGGGAAGCAATTACATCTGAAGCATGAAGAAGCTAACCAAAGAGTTCTGTTTCCCAGTCTGATATCCTGCAATTGGAAAACAATTTTTAATACATAAATACAAAATTATACTAATGTCCACATCATGGACATCTATGTTACTTTGGGAGCAGAGCAATCAGCTCAATAAGTGAGTTGTAACAGAACGATAAAAGATCTGCTGGCTGTGGCCCACAATAAACTCACATGGTCTAGTTTTACTTTTTGCCACTCCAGCTAGAAACGCTATGCTTCCTAACTCCAATTTCAGAAAGCTTAATGAAATTCAAGAGAGCTAATATCTATCAAGTGTAATATACCCCCTTTTCCTCTGGTGTGTCTGTGTAAAAGATCTTTGCTGCTCACAGTATTGAATCTTCTTCCCGATTTCCCCCTTCTCTTAGCAGTCCCTGAATTTAAGGTTTATTAGTCCCAAACTCTCTTACCCTTGTGAATTTGCAGGACTGAGTTAATATTTCCCCATTTTGAACCAAATGTCAACACCAAATGTCATACGAGCTAATTATTTGTGTGGCATTTAATTACAAATATAGGTACTCACATCACAACCAAAAATACTATTTAGTCTCCCTTGTTCAGCAATATTGGAGTCCTACAGACCATTAAATAATGGTTATTTGTCTCACCGATTTTAGCTACTTTTTGCATAATAAAAATTACAGAAATTACTTCATTCTTTCTCCTTGTTCCTTGTGGTCAGAGAATTGCAAAGAAATAAAACAAAAAAAAAGTTTTATTCAAGAGCAGTTCCTACAAAGTTTGATATATTTAGTAGGAATGTGGAATGTGAGAGGCATGAATTGAGGCAAGCTAAAAAATTGTAAAACAAGAAATGGGACACATAGACATAGCTGTACTTGGTGTAAGCAAGCTAAAGTAAGCAGGAATGGGACATTTTAAATCACATACCAGTAAGCACACAGCGTACTTGGCAATGACAACAACAACAACAACAACAATAGTAATATTTATTTGTATCCCGCCTCTCTGTATAACACAACCATCCAGCTTACACGATAAAACATACAGTCCTGTCTCCCCATAGCCCACCCTCCTAAAATACAATTAAACAATCATAATTTTAAAACATACTTAAAATAACAGATAAACAACAGATGACAAATAAATTAAAATAACTGGAACAGAAATCAGGCTCAGGCATAACTTTTTTGGTGGCCGGTTGTCTACTCAGGAAAGGCCTGCCGGAAGAAATCTATCTGAATAGCTTTTTAAAAGCTGTTTAAGGTGGTAATATGATGGATCGCAATCAAGTACCCCTCAAATGTACAACCCTCAAATGTGACCAAGGGCAGATATTTGCAGACCCCTTTTTTGAAACGTATATGCTACTGTGATCAAGCTCCCCATGTTCTCCATCATATTGTATTGTTTTGTCTATTGTATATAATTCCTAGGAGGAAATTGCTAAGGAGGTTATTGGAAATGAATATCTGTTTGGATGGGTTATCAGTTGAGTACTTATTGGGAGATCGGAATCCTCATATTGCTAGGCGAATGGCCAATTTTCTGGTGGAGGCAACAAGAGTATGGCTTAAATTTTATAATAATAATCCTGAAGTTTTATCGTAAATGTATTTTACTTTATTTTATTTTATTGTAAATTTTATTGTTGTATGCCTAATAAAGGTTGAATGGGGGGGGGGGAGCTGTTTAAGGTGGTAATGTGATGGATCTCAACCAAGCAAACAAATAAAATAAAAAAAAAGGAATGGCATTACCAGTGAGAGGAGATGCTTCAAAAACAGTGCCAAAATATAACCTGAAGAGCATCCCTGTAGAATGTAAACAACCAATTTGCACTAATAAGACTAGCTGAGAAGGAACCAGAAAAACTCTGGATCAAAATCAGGAACACTGTTAGGGAGTACTGCAAAAAGACACTGTATGTGGCCAAAGAGAAAGAAAAGCTGCATTGGACCTCTTCAAACAGTTAAGGAAATTGATATAAATCAATGACATAGAGCCAAAGCACGCAGCTTTGGCCATGATCAGGCCAAGTCTGCGGTGAACGCCTGCTCCCAAAGTGGGCTACCACTGCAGTGCCAAACTGGCCACTGGCAGGAGCGAGTTATTTCCACTCCTTAAAGATCTGGCTTCCCCTACTCCTTGTCACAGCCTCACAGCAACTTTTGGACACTTTGGGGGCATGTGTCGTGTAAATGCCATACCTCTGAGGTGGCCAGAAACCGCCTTATTTGGACCATGTGTTTTGGGCCTTAAATGACAGGATGGAGGGAATCCTTATCAAATTTGCAGCTGATTCTGTGTTCCTGCATGGCAGAGGGTTGGACTGGATGGCCCTTGGGGTCTCTTCCAACTCCTTGGGGTCTCTTCCAACTCCGTGTTTCTGTGATTCTATAAGTTGTTTAAAAATTCCTCCTTCCAGTGCAAATGCAACTGAATTAGACTTTTGAGCAAACTAAAACTTAATTTATTGGGTTAACCCTTCTTCACTAATTCTGATCTTCTGAGCACAGAGCTAGGTAAAGCAATGGTCTGACTCTATCAAGCAGCTTTGCCTCCTCCTATAACAGTGTCACAGGTCCACCCCACTCACAAACCAGACACCTTTATGTCAGTCAGGGATTAGTGAATACCTCAAGGCTACTTTTTGCCTTAAGATGTCTCTGCGATGAAATAAGCAAGGACCTTACAAATGTACATTCACCCCGGCCACTGCAAGGTAAACATTTAAAAACTGAAAACACACGTCCTTTGTCCTAAAGGTACAAAAGTTGATCAAAAAATTCCATTTGGCTCTAAACCTTCCAGGAGCAGAAACTGAGCCTCTTCTTTTGGATCCTATGGCATGACACACTGCTGGGATTTCCTGGACTTACAAGAATTTTTAGAAGAGGTGACTTTAGAGAACTCTTATTATTCATAACTCTAAAGTATTCAAAAGCAGAAACTGGACAAGAAATCTTCTAAAATTTGATGGAAAGATGGAACGTTTACAAAACTTAACAGATTCAACCAGCCCTAATCTCTAAAAACTAGGTTGCAGATAAATACATTGAGAATGTGGAAATCATATTCTAGATTGTTGTAATTTTAAGTTTATAAGAAACTAGCTAGTTCTTGCTGGCCCACAACAGTCTACCTGACACACTTTGCATTCAATTGCATACTTGTTTGTAAGTATGTTAACAGAAACATATTGGAATATACTTCCAGCTGTCAATTTGTTAATGACATAAAATCCCATTTATCATCTTTATTCTCTAAAAAGGAATCACTGGCCATTTACCATTGACCAGTGATTTTAACAGCAAACAATTAGATTTCATATCTATACAAGCTGCAAACTCAAATATTTAGGAATCATTGTATAAAGGAAGCACAATGTATCCTAGTGAATAATTTGAGTGCATTATAAAAAGCCTGGAGGGGAAAAAGATTTTTAGGACATGTTCCCAAGCTCATTAATTGGGAAGACAGTCCTGAAAAAAGATCTCTTTCTCCTTGAATCATTATCCGCTCTTCAGAACGTATCATATGAAAACAGTTATATAAAAGAATGAATTATATTTGTAATGGCAAAAACCCCAGAATAAAACTAGAAACTATGATGTTCCATTATAAAGATAGGAGACAGCTATCTGTTCCAAATTTTAATAGTTTACTATTGTGCCAAATCAAATTCACTACATACCAATATGGCTATATACAGAGGACTCCACCCAGGCGATCTTTCAACAAACTAACCCCCAAATGTACGGCTTAATGTAAGGAGCAAATAATTGACTACTGGATGGAGGGATAATTTTAGTAACTTACTAAACTGAGCAAATTTAGAAACATACTAATATGGAGGTTGTCAATGACATTTCTATTTAAAATGATACAATCATATTTTTAAAAATCAGATTCTTTCCTAAAATATTTTTTCATTTATAAGCATCTGATATTCTCCTAAACTGAAACTATCCTCTTAGTCCATTATGTATAAGGTTGCCCTAGTCCACTTACTCAAATCTGGGCACCTAATTTGCATAGTAGCCTATTATGTAAACCAGGGAAGGTATTGAAATTAGGCACATTAATTGTTGCTTCTCCTCCATATTCCAATCTTCATATTATTTCTTTTTTCTCTCCAGTTATTTATCTGAGAGACACAGTATAATGTTTAAAGTGCAGGACTTGTCTCCTACCTCCCTATCTCAACTACTTTTGCACTCTTGTGGTGTGCCCCTTGCTTGCTTCTTGAGCATCACCACGCGCACTTCCCCTCTCTACTATCTCTCTTATTTTCCCCCTTGCTCATCCCACACCACCACACTGAACCCATCTCACTGGTTTCTTGTGCACTGGTTTCTTGTGCATCACTCCTATCTCTCCTATTCCTTCATATCATGCCCCCATGGTGCGCCTCTCATTTGCTTCTTGCACTCTGTTGCTCCCTTCTCCCTCATCTCACCCCACAGCCTTGAGGTGTGCCTCTTGTTTGCTTCTTCCACATCACCACTCACACCATTTAGTCTCCCACACTTCCTACTCCTTTTCCTTGTGCCCTCATGTTGCACCTCTCATTTGTTTCTTGGGTACAGCCGCTCACACCATTCCCTTCTGTCTCTCCTACTCCTTCCCCCTCCTGGTGTGCCTCTTCTTATGCACTGTCACATACACGATTTGCCTTTCCCATCTCTACTACCTGTTTACCCCATGCCCTTGGAGTGTGCCCTTACTTGTTTCTTTCTCACCGCTGCTCACACTACCCCTCCCATCTCTCCCATTCCAATTCTTGCCTCCAATCACACCCTCATGATGTGCCCCTCACTTGCTTCTTCCTCTCTACTGCTTGTACCATTTGCTCTCCCATCTCTCCTACTCACATACTCCTTCACTTCCCTTTGGGCCCTCACAGTGTCCATCTTGCTTGCTTCTTGCTCATCACAACTCACTCTGCTTGCTCTCCCATCTGTCTACTGCCTCACTTCATGCTCTCACACTTCTTTCATAGTGCTGCTCACACCACTACCTCCTGTCTCTCCTACTCCCTCCCTCACCTCTCCTTGCATTGATGGCATGCCCGTCACTTGCTTCTTGAGTACCACCACTCCTTCCCATCTCTTTTACTCTCTCCCTTGCCTCACCTCACACCATCATAGTGTACCCTCATTTGTTTCTTGTGAACTGCCATCTACACTGTTCCTTCCCCTCTCTCCTACTCTCTTCCCCATTTGCACCCTCACAGTGTGCCTCTCCCTTGCTTCTTGTACTCTGACATCCGCATCATTGGATCTCGCTACCTTCACACCTGAAATTCAAGAGTGGACTTGTTTCTTGAATAACAATTTGACAAAGGAATGTGTCCATGTTTTGCACCATATCTCATAGACTCATAGAACTGGAAGAGCCCCCATGGGCCATCAGGTCTAACCTCCATCTCAATGCAGAATCTCCAGCAGGTAGCTGTCCAGGTGGCACAGTGGTTAAATGCCTGTACTTCAGCCACTCACACATAAACCACAAGATTGCGAGTTCAATACTAGCCAGGGCTCAGGCTTGACTCAGGCCTGCATCCTTCTGAGGTCACTAAAATGGGTATCCAGCTGTTGGGGGGCAATGAGCTTACAGTTGTAAACTGCTTAGGCACTCCATAGCGTGGTATGAAGCGGTATATAAATGAAGCTGCTTTGCTTTGCTTTGCTTCTTTCTGAAGACTTCCAGAGAAAAATAACCTACCCCTACTCTAGGCCATTGGTTCTATTGCCACACCATTCACAGTCAAGAAGTTCCTTTCAAACCATCAGTCCTAGTACCACCCTCTGGGGCACAGAAGAGCCTGCCCTCCTCTCTATGAAAGCTCTTAAAGAATGTGATCATGTTACCCTTCACCTAGCTGAACATGCCCAGCTCCTTCAACATCTCCTTATATGTTTTATTTTCCATACCTCTTATTGATGCCCTTCTCTGAATCTGCTCCAAATTGTCTATATCAGCTTTCCCAAAATCCAAGGTTTGTGATTAACTATACTCTTGTTTGGCCTGCTCCCACAATAATGAATCCTAGCATTACATGGTCACTCCCCTCTAACTGCTTTGATTCCAGTGGCCAACTCCTCCCTGTTGGTTAGGATCAAGTCCAGGTTTGCCGATCCCCCTTGTTCCTTCCTTCATCTTTTTTGAAAGAGGAAATCATCTGTAAGGCACATTAGGAATTTCTTCGAGAGCCTATGCTTCACTGAATTAATCTCTCCGCAGATATCAGGATGATTGAAGTCTTCCATAACTACCAATTCTTACATCTTTCTGTGATTTGTTTCTGAAAAGCATCCTCCACTGACACATCCTGAATTGGTGGCCTGCAATAAACTCCTGCAATAGTGTTGTTTTTATTTCTTTCTCCAGTTATTTTTGCCCAAATGCTCTCAACTGGTCCATTCTGATCACTTACATGGATTTCTGCATGACTAAATTTGTCTTTGACAGATAATGCTACTCCTCTTCTTTTTCTTTCTGTTTTTGAACAGATTATGCCCTCCAGTTGTTTTATTCTAATCATGGGAGTCATGCTGCCAATTTTATACCTATAAAGTCCTATTTACCTTCCTGCATTAGCCCTTCAAGCTCATCTTGTTTGTTTCTGAATCTCTGTTGAATCTCTGTGCATTGGTATACAACATCTAAAGCCTGATTTGTTCAGATCCTTTATTTTCTTAAGAGTTTTTCTGTGGCTCCCATCTTCTCCCTTAGCTTCTCCTCTAAAATTCACATTCTTCTGTTTAGAACCTGTTTTTGGACATATGTTTTGAGCTATTACTTCCAACTCCTCCCACACACACAAACAAAAGACTTAGTTTAAAGCCCTCTTGATCAAATTTGCCATGCTTTTACCAAAGAGATTCCAGTTTTTATGGGATGCAGCCCATCTCCAGCCATTAATCATTTATCTAAGAAGTGAAGACCCTGGTCCAAGAAGCCAAGTCATTCCTGATGACACTATCTGTGTAGCCAGTTATCCACTTGCAGTATCTTCCTGTCCCTATGAAGTCCTCTTTTTTTCACCTAGGCCTTAAACCCTCCAGCTTCCTTTCCAGGGCTTCAGTCTCAGATCATCTGCTCAAAGGTGTGCTTTACAGTGACATTGGTACCCACATGAATCAGAAGAAAGGGGTACTCATCTGTCTTCTTGATAAGCTTTGTCAAGTTATCAGTGACATTCCAAGTGCACACACCAGGGAGACAGCACACTTCCCACTTCATCTTGGCAAGCTGACATACAGTTCTCTGCATACCCCTGAACAACGAATCACCTATCACCAGCACCTTTCTTTTCTTCTGGATGCAGTTAATGGTTAAGGTGGCTCCTTCCTTTGCTTGAAGCATCTCTTTTTACTGGTTTCCTGGGTGGGCATGTTCACCGTTGTTATCTTCAGGAAGATGTAGGAAGCAATTGCTTAGACTGAGTGGGTCTAGATTTATTATGTACGGTCTGCTCTGATGGTGATAGTCCTTCAGAGATTATCCTCAGTGTTGCAGTCCTCTTCATTTTCCTTGGCAGTATCTTCCTACTGGTTCTGGAGGATTTCTCCCTCATTCAATCAAGGAAGCCCTTGTTTTCTCTGGTGCACTGAAGAGTTTCAATATGTTGCTGAAGTGTACTGAACTTCTCCAGAAGAATCACAAGTTTTCACGTACTGCAAGTGTAGTCAGAGAGACTTTCCAACACAAGGACAAATATTGCACACACGTTGCAGCAGATGACCATCCCTACAGTTAATTTTTCTCTTGTTTTAAGCTGTAGTAACTCTTTAGAATATAACTACATGAATTTCAAGATGCATACTGCTGGCTCAAAAGCTTGCTGCTTCACCCAGTCTGGTTTCCTTTCTGCTCACAGTGACTTCAGCAAGGCTGCTGGGATAGAGATGCAGATGACCTTCTCTTCTTCCCAGAGCTCTGCCTCTTCAGTTGCTACAAGGGCTAGATATATACTTTGTTTTTCAAAAATGAAAGTTTGTAATTCAGGCCAAATGATGGTTTAAGCAAGTAGCGGGTGGCCTGCCCAGAATCCAGATAAAGCCTGACTAGCTGAGTAATACGGCTACCCTAATTATTTACCAGATGTTTATGTGAATTTCACTTTCAGGCTGTCAAAAGTCTGGCCAGTTTTAGAAAATAATCTCTTTTTAGTGACTTGTTTACATACAAAACTGACCCTTACTTAGAACAAGTAAGCTGCCAAGTCTGTGATACACAGCTCTTAAAAATAAACCAAATAAGCAAGTTCCCTCTTCTTACTCAGAACTAGCAACTGGCGGTGATGGTGGCCATATCTTCCGCCTTCTTTCGGCAACAGATTTTTAAATGTGGGAAGTTCCCTTATTGTGGAATGGAAGTTGCTGGATATAAAGATCATCTTAAGGAGCTGTCCAAACTACATGAAGGATAGCACTGAAAGGTGAATGCATACATCTTTGATATTGCACTAAACTTCTACTGTGAAGAAATCTAGGAGAAAGGTATTAAGCAGCAGTATGAGGATAAGATCAAAAGCTGACTAATGTAATCCACTGTATCCAGAGACTTGTTATCAGGAATAATAGATTAGTTAAGTCAGGGGTAGGCAACCTTTTCCCTTTAAGGGCCGAGGAACTTCAGCTCCCAGAATCCCAAGAGCTATTGGCCAACATGGGACTATTGGCCAACATGGCTGAGGCTTCTGGGAGCTGAAGTCTCTCGGTCCTTAAAGGGGAAAGGTTGCCTACCCCTGAGTTAAGTCTTGAATATTATAAATGAGCTCTCAAGCCAGCAAGTACTTTTGAAAGTTCAAACACCTGACTCTTAAAACAGTATACGAAATACTATTAACAAGACTAGGAAAGGAGTGGAAGGAATGAAAGCAATAAACAGTTGAAGAAGGAAATGGGCAGAAGCCCTATGTCAAGGAGAGACTAGATACCATTTCTATTTGCGTGTGTGCACATGCTTGCTTGACCATGCAAGAAAAATGCAGAACAAGTTGCAAACATGAAAGTTATGCCAACATTATATTCCCATATATCAGGAGGAGATTCAAACAAATATATCATGTGAAGATTTCACATATGGGAGAGTGAGCGATTATGAACAGAATTAACATGTATGAACAAAAATCCTAATTGGACATAAAAGTTTCTCTCTGTATTCATGACATAATTCTGTTTATTTAGGAACTTGGGAATAGGAGCTGACTGGACTTTTCTGGTAACCACTTCCTTTACACTCTGACTACTGTCAGTTTGGCTTCATGTTTTTAATCTCTTGAAATGCTTTGTGACAAATGCTTTGTCTTACTTTACAGGTGGCACATAGACAGAGGCGTCTTGGGAGAGTCACCAGGTATGAGAGAAGGAGTAACAACACCCAGAAAAGAGAGTGCCTGGCCATTTGGTGCTGCCAGTCTCTACCTGAGGACTTCTGCCTGCCAGATTTCCATCCCCTTTCAGGACCTGGACAGCTCAGGAACCGGAAAGCTACTGGCAAGCATGCGATTTCCAACCGTCTCCTTCCCAGAAAAGGATACAAGCAGGTTGGCTAAGATAGCTGGCCAGCTGCTGGCAGAATGTCTACTGGAGAAGGGAATACCAATGGAGAGAAGCTGCCTTTGGAGGATGAAGGGCCTGGTCTCCCTGCTCAGGATAGTGTGTGTGTTCTTTCTGCCTGTGTTTTTAAAGGCCATAGAATAATAGAATCATAGAGTTGGAAGAGACCACAAGGGCCATCCAGTCCAACCTCCTGCCATGCAGGAACTCTCAATCAAAACATACCCGATAGATGGCCATCCAGTCTCTGGATGGATCTCCTCTGCTGGAACCAAAGAAGGATGTGTTCACAGATAGTGAGAAGAGGAATTAAACTGGGGGAACAGCCACTGGAACTCTACTAATGGGCAGAAGGAGATACATGAGTTTATCGCACAGCACTTTCAGGAACGGGAACTGAATAGAACAGAACAGCACGGAATGGGGTGAGAAAGCAGGAGAATGCCGCCGATACCACCAGGAATCCCCAAGCCATTCCCCAGCTGTTCCTGGTAGCCAATTTTGAAGAACAGTTCAAAATCTCCTGGCAGCATTGGCGGCATTCTCCTGTGTGGTAACTTGCATTCTCGCCTCATTCCATGCCATTCCATTCTGTTCAGTTCCCATTCCTGAAAGTGTTGTGTGATAAACTCAACAGATAGGAAAAACTTTATCTTCATGGAGGAGGGTGCCTTGTTCCCCAATCTGCTGGGTGTGAGTGTATGTGTTTGACGGGATTCTGTTGCTGTTCCTGTTCCCAACAGTCAGCTAAGCAGGTCAACTGGCTTCTTGTGTGCAGGGACTTCAGCATCCATGATGAGGCTGCTCTGTTAGGTCTTCTATTCTCCAAAATGACCATGGATCTATCCCAAGAGGTATCTGGCCCCAGTCATACTGCAGTCCACCCTGTAGACTAGAGTGTGTCCAGAGGAAGGTGACCAAAAGGGTGAAGGGTCTGGAAACCATAAAGTCCTATGAGGAGAGACTTAGGGAGCTGGGTATGTTTAGTCTGGAGAAGAGAAGGTTAAGCGGTGATATGATAGCCATGATTAAATATTTGAAGGGGCGACATATTGAGGATGGAGCAAAGCTTGTTTGCTGCAGCTACAGAGAGTAGGAACCAGAGCAATGGATTCAAGCTTCAGAAAAAGAGATTCCACCTCAACATTAGGAAGAACTTCCTAACAGTAAGAGCTGTGTGACAGTGGAACATACTGTCTCAGAGTCTCATTTGGAAGTTTTCAAACAGAGGCTGGATGGCCATCTGTCAGGAATGCTTTGATTATTTATTCCTTCATGGCAGGACTGGATGGCCCTTGTGGTTCTTCCAGCACTATGATTCTATTATTCTAGACTTAACTTGCTAATTTGATGGAATGTTATTTGCAAACCCAATCCAAATAGTCTGACCTACAATGTTTTTAGTGACATAAAAAAACTATTTTGGTGTGGCACTTTTTTTTCCAATATACCACAATATGCTGCTATGGAAAAAATGAAATTTTTTCCATCAGTGGAATCTCTGGGATGTAGCTGGGGAAAAATTATGAACAACTATTGGACAATATATCTGATATCATCAGTGACAGAACACCAAATCTTTTCTGCCCCTGTTCTTGGCATTTTGTGCTTTACTTTTTAATGCACACATTGAATTCCACCTTGCCATACAATGAACGTATGCCAGAACAGATCTTTTTTACAATACTCATAACCAGAAATCTCACTCTGAAGATTACAAAGGGAGCATATGAAAGATGTTATGCTTTGATCAATTCTTTTCCAGGAAATGTTCTATGCTCATCCCAGTTGAATAAATGATTTAATATTACTTTTTTGTGAGGAAAACTATATTCAGTTCTATGCCTGTATTGGACAAAATGTTAAAGTGTGGTTTATTTTTACAGAATTGAGCATAGGTGAACATTGGGTTTGTACCAGGATAGCTATGAGATAAAATGTTTTTGCTCCTGTTTTCAATTAAATATATTATATTGGGCCCCTGGTATCCACTAGGGTTTGGTTCCAGAACCTTGCAAAGCCACTGCAAAGGAGAAGAATAGGGACAAAATCAATGGCTGCTCAAGTCCTATTACATTCAATGGCATAGTAAACTGGCATCCTTTATATAACATAGCAAAATCAAGGCTTGCTTTTTGGAGCTTCTATGTTTTAAAAATATATATTTTCAAGCCATAGATGGTTGAATCTGTGGATAAGGAATCCATGGAGATAAAAGGCCAACTAATACTATGCCAGACCTTATGCCAGACCTTATACTGACGCTGCTCTTGGCTTTGGTTCACTGAAACAATAAGTATTCATAAACCAAGGTTAGAAGTTGATTTCTTTTAGAAAACCACAGTAAGATAAACCTTAGTTTTTCTGGGCTGAGACATAAAAGCAAATGCTTACAATCTCCCTCTCACAGCCACTCCAGAGAAGAGGAATGGGGATCATATGACTCACCTATGCTCATTTTTACAGTGGTAAGCTATGATATTTTATCATTTTGTCTGAATAAAGACAATGTTTTTGGAGGTAAATTTTTTTTCTTGAACCCATGTTCTTCATTATTATTATTATTTTTAAAAACTTCTCTCTCTCACATAGTCCCTTATTCATCCATGCATCTTCATTGCCAGTTAGCCCATACCACCTCTTCCTGGTTTGTTTGTTTTTCATAGCCTTCACAAATCTGATCATGGAACATGAAAATTAGTCTAAGGTTTTGTGGTCTAGTTAACTTTCTGTTATTAGGCAGGATTGCATAACATGCTTGCTGTGAAGGTAGGGTGATGCGTGGGTGCTGAGTTTTCAGTTTTAGAATCCTGAAAGAGTGTTCAAGCCATTTCTTTTCTTCTCTTCTCTGTTTCTTCATCACAGCAGGTTCCAATTCCAAGTCTTTTCATCACCAAGAAAAGCACTTTAACAGTTTTAGATCAGGTCTTGCCTCTTAGCTGTGTCTTTACCATTTTTGTAGGAAACAGAGAATAGCTGGAAGCATACCGGGAAGCATACTTCAGCAAGCATCAAGACCAGCACTGAATCATTTTCATTAGACACAAAACCATTTTCACCTCTCTAAGCTGGAATTCCTCAGAGATGTGGATCAATAAGCCCTTTTGCAGGTCAGGCTTTGAAAGCAACCCCATAGTATAACCAACTTTTTGTGCATGTATATATGGCAGCAACTTTCAGCAAATTCCTGTCCAAAGAGTACAATTGATACTTTAGTAAACTATAAATTTATTGCCATAAGATAGCAGTGATGGTCATCAACAGGGATGACTTTAAAAAGAAACTGGACAAGGATAAGGCTATTGATGGCTGCTAGTTATGATGGCTATTTCCAGTATTAGAGGCAGCATGCTTCTCTGTAACAGCTGCTGGAGAAATGCTACTGCATTCAAGTCCGCTTTGTGAGTTCAAAATGACATTTGGCTGAACATTGTGTGAAGAGAATGCTGGACTAGATCATCCTTTGTTCTGATGAAGCAAGGCTCTTCTTTTGTTGTTATTTTACCTACTTTGTTGCCTTCCTGAATTACCACCCAAGTGCCGAATTAAGAATATAGGAAGTTACTGTCTTATTGGCATGCTTGCAGAGGGATGTGGGTTTGGAAAATTTTCTGTAACAAGAAATATTTCAGAGAATTTTCCACTACTAGATTTTTCCATGGAAAAATGTCCATTTTTAAAAATGCATCTGTCCATAAAACTAATTAATAACATAATGAACAAACACCAGTCCAATATCAGTCACTACAACCAGTATTCTAGACTAGATAGACCTTTAGTCCAATTCAGGGCTGCTCTCATTTGACCAAGGTATATGTTAATAGCTTGGGCCTGTCTTTGAAGATGGTTCAGGAACTGCAGTTAGGTGAGTTGGGACTCAGTACTGGAAACATATCTTTTCATTGCTGAAACAACTTTCTAGAGTCAGCTCAAAGTGTGATGTTTATTCTCATAACCTTTCAAAGCTTGACACTAAAGCATTTGATGGTGCTCCTTCCTCCATGTGAGACTACGCATGCTTTAAGACAGTAGTTCTCAAAATTTGGTCCTGGAGAAAGTTTAGTCTCAGCTGCCAGAAGCTTCAGCCAGCATGGTCATCATTCCAAAAAACTGAGAGCTGAAGTGCAAAATAGCTTCTGAACCAAAGATGGAGAACAACTGATTTAGGGTAATCTTCTTTGACTATCCTCACCACAAGGAATATAGCAGGTGGCAATGAAGCAAGGGACATTTTCTAATGCAGCAACTTTATTCTCTGGGGGTGGGAGGGGGATTTCATACATTTCAGAGTCAGGCAGATACTTTTTATACCCCAGGCATTAGAATGGCTAGTCTTTATATCTAGTCTCCTTTTTCTATGCTGCTATTTTTATTTGATTAAAAGATATGATTTTATATAATTGTTATATTTTCCCTTTACTGTAAGCCAAGTTCAAAAATGGTTTCTTGGGGAGGGAGTTGGAAGAGTGAGGTACAATCCTCTAGAATAAATAATGCCTAAATAAGAACATGCTGCTCACCTGTAACTGTGGTCATCTGTGTCCTCACACATATGGGTTTTGCACCAGTGCACAGACCATGATTGGAAAGTTTTAGAGCTGAATATCTTGGTAGAAATCTTGCCCCTTCCCTGCAACCATGCATGCCCTAACCCACCAAAGCTACTCTCTCCTCAGTTTCAAAGTCCACCAAGGAGAAAGTAACAGGGACCTGAAATAAGGGGAGGTGGGCAGATTGAGTGAAGCCACAGATGATCACTGGAAGAGACATAGTTCATTTAAGCAACTCCTCCTTCTTCATGGTCTCTGTTCCTCAAACAAATGGGTGACTAAAAAGCTTACTCCAGGCAGGAGGGGGGAAGGAGGTCATGGTACAAGAGATTACAAAACAGCATGCCCAAAACCATAATCTGCCCTGGCCCTGAAATTGAAATGATAATATTTGATACAAGTAGATGACTGGGACCGTGTAGCCACCTTGCTGAGATGTGGTATTGAAATAACACTTAGCAAAGCAGCAGAAGAGGTTATAGCCCTAGTAGAGTGTTCTTTGCGTCTATCAGGTAAGAAGCTTCTTTGCAAGGTCATAAGCCATCTTAATAGCTTAAGCCCCACTATCCTCTCAGAAAGCCACTGAGTAGAAACATGACACCCTTTCTTGGGGCCACTGTGAAAAAGTCTATTAGAATTTGTGCATGGCTTAGTACATCTATCAAGGTATTCTTGGTATGTACAATACAGACAGCAATAGGGTAGCTACCTTTCTTCTCACAGCAGGTGCACAGTCAAATCAAAAAATCCAATGGCATAGTCAAATGAGTTCCTCTTTGTATATGTAAAACAGGGTGATCATGTTATCTGAAGTTACTTGGACAACCTTATTGGCCAACAGTACTTTGAAGGTGTGAAAAGCTTTCAACATAGCAAGGAGTTCTATTACATTTATGTGAAGCTTAGATTACCAGAGAGACCATTGGCCTTGGAATGTGATGTCTCTGCTATGGGCTCCCTAGCTGGAAAGAGATGTGTCTGACATGACTGTGTACACTGGATATGGTTAGGGGGAAAGCATCCCAGACAGAGGATTGGTGGGATACCATTAAGATATCAATGAAGGGAGGCCCAAAACACTGCGGTAATGAGAGATACATCATTAGATGGTTGAAGTGCAGATTGAAGTGATGAAGAATTCAGTGTTGTAGTATACAAGTAAATTACCGATGTAGTTGCTGCATGAGATCCAGGAGTTTTTGCATTGAGTGGCATGGGAACAATGACACAGAAACTGTTAGACCCTGCATCTGATACTTTCTGCAATGTCCAGTGGAAGAAATGCACTTGAAGTAGCATATCACTCCTATGAATGGAATTCTTCATGTGGGTTGAAAGATGGACTTCTTTGTATTCACCATGAGGCCCAAATTGTGTAGTAAGATCAGTGTGCACTGGAGATCACACTGATTTAAGCACCTCCTCCTTCTTCATGGTCTCTGTTTCTCAAACAAATGGGTGACTAAAAAGCTTACTCCAGGCAACTTTGTCCCAGGAGGATGCTACCAACAACCAATTGTCTAGGTAAGGATAAATCCAGACTCCTAAGGTTCTGAGGAAGAAAACTACTACTGTGACACATTTCATAAAGACAAAAGGAGGCCCTTGTACAAGTATGAATCCTCACTAATGGAAAACCTAAGGAATTTGTGATGTTGAGGATATGTCACGGTATAAAAATAGGCATACTTCATGTCTATCAAGGCAAATCTCCTTGATCTTACCTCTCATACCCACTGTCATTGAGATCATTATCAGTCTCTTGAATCATGCTGTGTCTATTCTGATCAGGACTGATACTGATACTTGTGAAGCAGAAACCAAGCTTCACTTCCACCTCTCTGCCATCTCTTTCATCCACAATCGTCACTCCTCATACTACACTGACTATTTACATCCATCCACCATTCCCTCTGAGATCTCTAGCTCTCGTTGCCGTCCATGACATTGCAGGGAGGGGGAAAGGTTCCTGCCAAGCTACTCAGCTCTAGAACTTTCCTGTCATGGTCTCTGTACAAACACAACACTCAAATATATAAAGCTTACAAAACATTTTATAAGCAATTGATGCACTTCTCTCACATCATCAGGCCAGTTGGTTCCAAAACAGGTTTTCTTCACATATCCAAGGAGAAAGCAATTTTCCCCCCCACCTACTGCCACATCTTGCCACGCTATCTAGTGCTTCCGGGCTGCCTATTAAACTAGTTTAATATTTACTGATGTAAATTATTATAATTGTTACTGTTGTTAATTTGTTTTAATTTTATGATGTTTAATACTGTTTTAAGGGGAGGGTGGGTTTGGGGTTGGAAGGGTCTATTGTGAGATTTTATTGTTGCAAGCCGCTCCAATTACTTCGGTAGAGGGGCGGGATAGAAAAAATTATTATTATTATTATTATTATTATTATTATTATTATTATTATTATTATTATTATTATCCCAGCCTTAAAGGAAAGCTACATTTCAGGTGTAGCAATGACAACCCAAAGTAAGTGGTGTTGGCCCTCTTTAAAACACACACACACACACACATTCATTTTCATCTGTGTTGAGCTTGAAATGGTACCTTGAAATGTTGATTTGATCCCAGCAGAGATACAAGGGAAATGAGACATAAATAGGAGTCTATAAGCCTCCTGCACAATCCTTTTTATCAGGAGAGATACTGAACTGAATCATGTAATAATGACCCAAGGGAAAGCTTATGCACATATTCTGGAACAAAATCTGACTCTGGAAGCCAAAACCTTAGCATTAATCAGTCTGATATTTCAAACTGTCCCTTCAAAAACAAACAAATAAACACACTAGTCAAGAATTATCAAGATTAGCATTCTGAATTATTTTTCACACACTGTTTTCTCATGTAAGTTTAAAATTACTTTCCAGAGGCAGGCAAGTTCTCAAGAGAGTTTTTCTTCAAACTACTAGACTGGTAGTTTTCATTCTTATAGCAGACAAATGTAATCGAATCTTCTAAAACCACACAGATTAGGGTTTCTAAACCACCACAGATGCACATGCTTGTCTTACAGATTATATTTGGAGTCATTCATCCTTATTTAAACCATCACCACAGATTTGTTTAGCGTGTGGTACAGACAAGGCTGAAGTTGGTTATTTATTCCCAGTTCCCAGTTCCTTATTTGCATGAAAATTTGAACAATCTTAGAACCCCGTTTTAAAATCATTAAAACAGCAATTTCAAACACGGAATGCCATTTGGAACAGAGGCGTGGGGCCAGCCTAACTTCCTTGGGTAGGGAGTTCTACAACTGAGGTGTCACTACAGAGAAAGCCCTGTTAGGTGTGCCCACCAATCCAACTTCACAAGGCATTGGGACATGCAACAGGGCCTCCCTTGAAGATCTCAAATTTATGGCAGGTTCATATGGGAGGAAGTGGTCTTTCAGATACCCTGGCCCCAAGTTCTTTAGAGTTCTGTAGGTCAACACCAGGACTTTAACTGAGCTCAGAAACAAACTGGAAGCCAGAGCAGTTCTTTTTTATTATTATTCTATTATTATTATTATTATTATTATTATTATTATTATTATTTTCCTTTTTTTAGCCCTCCCTTCCCATCTCCACCTCTGTCCCCTAACTCAATCCCTTCAATTCTTATCCTTTCTTACAACTTCCATTCCTTTTCTCCCTCATCCTCCATCCTCTCTCCATCGACATCCTTCTCCATCACCTCTCTCATCCTTTACACCCCTTTCACTGTTATCCATCTCTACTCTTACCCTCTTCACTTACTCTTTCCTTTCATCAGCCTTCTTTAATCCTTCAAATTTCCCATTCCTTCTTTACCTATCATTCCTCCCTCCCTCCCTCCTCCCTCCCCCCCCCCCCCGGTCATGTCCTACCTTCTTACATTTCCCCCACACAAGCTACCATACCAAACCACTTCCTATTTGCTGGGATAATTGTATATCTTCTCTTCTAATGTTACTTTCCCTATAACCTTCTAACATCCTCTAATTAATTTGAGCAGGGGAGACACCATGATCATGACGCCAGAGCAGTACTTGAGAGATCGGTGTCATATAGTCTCTAAGATGCACACCTGACACCAGTGTGGCTGCTGCATTTTGCATTCACTGCAGCTTCTGAATGCTTTTCAAGGCCAGCCCCAGATAGAGCACATTACAGTAGTCTAATTGAGAGGTAACTAAGGAATGAACCACTGTGGTCAGATCTGCCTTCCCCAAGTAAGGGCCCAGCTGGCGTACCAGCTGAAGCTGGGCAAAGGCACTACTGGGCACAGCAACTTGGTTTTCTAGCAGCAGCCCTGGATCTAAGAGTACCTGCAATCTGGTCTTTCAGAGGGAGTGCAACACCACCCAGAACAGGCTGCAATTCCAGTTTCAGGCTGGTTTTCCTACTGGGCAGCAGCACTTCTGTCTTGTATGACTTCAATCTGTTCAAGCACATCCAGTCCATATTTACCTAGTTCATAGATTTCTTGAACATTCTGAACACACAGAATGTATTACTGTTCTATGGACGTTTACCTAAATACATAGAGAACGATCCACCACTTCAGCATAAAGCTTTACTTTTAAACAGTCATGTAGATGGTATGAAGATATAGGTACAATCTATTAACTTTAGGATACAGATTGAATATCCCTTATCCGGAATCCAGAATCCAAAATAGTCCACATGGATGTCTGAAATAGTGACAACTTTGCTTTCTGATGGTTCAATGTATCCAAACTTTGTTTCAGGCACAAAATTATTTAAAATATTGTGTATAAAATTATCTTCAGGCTATAATGGGTATATGAAACAAATTGATTTCATGTTTAGGCTTGGGACCCATCTCCAAGATATCTCATTATGTATATGCAAATATTCTAATATCCAAAAACATCCTAAATGCAAAACACTTCTAGTCACAAGCATTTTTGGATCAGGGATACTCAACCTGTACCAGTCATGTTGCTGCTTAGTAGGATTCAAGACGGGATGTGGAGATAACGTTATGAGTATATTCCTTTGCATCTCCCTAATCTTTTTCTATTTTATGTAACTGTGAATGGTAATGTTATCTGTCTAGCTATCTGTTTATTACAGTCATAAATCAGCATAAATAATATCTAGATTTTAATATTTTAATCAACATGCAATTGGATACATTATCAATAGCTGTTTGCTTCCTTAGATGTTGAGATATACATATGTTTTTAGCACAAAAAGGACTTCTTTATTAAGAAGCGTTACTGCTTTTATCCCTACATTGGTACTGGTTTCATTATTGTAAGGGATCCTTAAAGTTTTACATAGTTAGTCTTGTTGTCATGACAAAATACATTAGACAAAACATCTCTCAAGATATGGAAACAATACTTTCCAGTACTTCTTCCAATTCCTTGTGCGGTTTTTTCTATGACAGCCAGATCTGTTTCCCCAATGCCAAAACCACCCAAAGTTGTGACAGTTGGTATTGGCAGTGTGATAGCGCCAACAAAAACCAAACAAAAATCAATACAAACCCCAAACATAGAGGGAGAATGGATGGAGATGATACTCTCAATGAGCTGGGGAACACACTTAAAGGTATAAAACCCACTTTGGAATACACCATAAAACTGGCAGGGGATTTCTCAATACAAATATGAAATTCAAATGCTTTTGTCCACTTAATGTATGGATCTTGGACATACTGCACTCAAAGTGGACACAATTCAAATTCGCCCAAATTCCCTATCACTGTTGGTAGGGAATTTTGGATAATTTGAATTGTGCCCACTTGGCGTGTTCATGTACAATAACTTTTATAATTTCATTTTTCTTTCTTTTCAATTCCTCCCAAAACTTTCTGATTATAATTCAGTATCTTCTGCATAATGTACAACTGTTTACAATATCTGCTTGCTTTATAATGAATGCATTTGTTATTGCTTTTTTTAAATTGCCATTATCAACTTCATTTTGATCCTAGCTTCTTAACTAGTATTATTTTACAATGTATTAATGTTGTTTTCTACCGAGGCAACCTCTAAGTGATTGGGACTGTGGTGTCACTGGTTTTATAGGCAGCCATTATGTTCCTTTCATAAAACCCTCAGGAGACTTGTGGTATTGTGCTGGTTGGGCAGGAGAACTTTCCACTACTTCTGGGTTTGTTTTCCTTCTGCATGTGTGGTTAAGGAGATGAGAGATTATAATTAAAGGGCATGGAAGAATTACATGCAACAGAAACCAAACAAAACACATAGGAAATAAAAACATGTAAAATCTTACCCTCTCTTCCCCCAAAATCACCTTCCCTATACATCTTCAAATTTGCCCCCCACCCACCCATCCACAGTGCCTGTATGGACTAAATAACAATAGAACTCAAAGATTTATGGAGTCTGCTGATAAGTTTTAATTATGACAAAATAAAAGGAAAGCATAATGGGTCAACCTTGACAGATCTAGGACTCCTGGAGATAAGGGCTCATGGAAACCCAGGAGCCAAAACACACTCTCACAGGCAAAGGCAATGGCAAACTTCTTCAGGACAAATCTTGCCAAGAAAATCTTAGGATAGGGTCACCATAAATTTGGATTTGACTTGAAGGCATATAACAAAAACAACAACAGCAACCGTGTAGTGCACAAAACATCTTTGCAGAAAATGTCTGATGAAGAAAAATGTCAAGGCTTTATTTAAATATAAGGTAGTATGTACCGGTTTCTGTTTCTGTTCTAATGTGGTCAAGACTTGCAATTTTCAGATTCAGCACAACGTAATAACTTAAGACCTCAAGGGACAGGGTAGAATTGACTGACACACAGGAAATAGTTCAAACTAACCACTTTGTTTTATGCACTTTATTTTATTTGTTTATGTGCTTTCTTTTATTTGATCCTAGCTCTCCATCATCTAAAACTGTCACACTCTGGGGGCATTCACACTTATTTTTTTGTACCAAGGAGATGCGGATTTCTGCAGTGATGTGATACCAAATCGATGTTCACTATGTTTACCATGATCAAATAATTTTAACCTACTCCAGCATTCACACTGGCACCGCTTTGCATCAGCATGGTGACATCTCATGGCTGGGGACAATCCCAGCGATCTGGATCAATTCGGTAGCATGTTTGCACTATCAAAGATCCAGAATGCTCCAACCCTTAAAAAAATAAATGGTTAGGTACCCAGTGCAAAATGCACCAGGTTAAATGGGTTATTCACACACACATAAACACACCTGCACACCATGCCAGGTACATTCGGGGCCAGTGTGAACATCGCAGAACCACCATTTCACACTTGTTTTTTTCTGTAGTGTGAATGGGCCTCTCTGTGAAATAAGGAAATGAGATGCCTCTGCAGTTCTAGACAAGGCTCTAGTCCCGGGGAAAGGAGTCACTTGGAATACTATAGTTGTCTAGTAGCTCAGATAGTCCACAAGGATGCCTATCCAAGGCAAACTGCTGCCGCTACCTATTAAACCAAAGAGGATTTCCCATTCCCTGGACGTTTTCACACGGGGCTTTTGGAGGACGCTAGCCGGCCTCCGTCCGGCCCCACTCCGGCTCCATTTCCAGGTTGTTCACACGCACGTGGCGGCAAACCCCGCCCCATCCGGTGCCATCCCTGCGTCCATCCGGCTCGTCGCTCCGTGTGTTCAAACACACGGAGCCCTAAGTCCGGCCTCACTCCGGCAGAAAGGCCTCTAATTCCGGCTTCAGCGGCGGAAAGGTAATTCCGGGTGGCAAAAGGAATTAGCCTGCCGCCGCCGGAGCCATTCCGGAATCAGCGGCACGAGCCATTCCGGAATGGCTCCAGCCGGCTTTAGGGACCCCCGTGTGAAAACGTCCCCTGTCTCTTTACACAGATAGGAATCTGTGGACAAGCCTTGTTCAGCCTCAAAAGAGTCTGTAGCTTAGGGGGGAAATAGGCCAGATTTAGAGTTCCACATAGTTCTTCAAATATTGCAATATACTGCTTTGTTGGCTTTACAGTATCATTCACCTGGTTAAGGGCTTGGGAGTTATCCACTGCTTCTGTAAGTCATACTATTAAATATGCATTCAAAATAATATTATTCTCTTTTTCTAGGCCTTTTCTTTTTCAGAGTATTTTTCTCTTTTTTTCAAAAAAAAAAAAAAAAGCCTGCATGCATCCTGAGGATTATAACTGGACATTCGCTAATCTTCCTAACAGTCATAGAATGAAAATTAGGCCCAGATGCTCCTGACTATCTGAATTATAAACTCTATTCATAGAAGGATGTTTCCTTTCTGTTTCTGATGCTGAGAAAGAGGTGTGACTCAAGAATGAAAACAGGCAGAGGGGGGAAAAAATTGGAAAAATGAGATGAATAAGTATGGGGTGGAGAGAGTTAGAAGAGTTGAAAGAAAATCCCACAGGAGTTGTGGAGAAAAGGGAAGAGCCCAGACAAGGGAGTCAGAAGGCAGGGAGACAGAAGACAGGAAGAGCCTAACTAGAATGGAGACAGAGATACTACAAACTCTGCTGACGTCATGCTAGACTTAGAGCGGTTTCCAAAACAGTTCCAAACTGTGGGAGATGAGGAGGGGAAAAACTTGAGAAATAATAATGAGATGAGTCTTTATTCTTGGAATTTCAGCCTGTCAGATTTGAAGAGCTGACTAACTGCGTTCCAGTTTTTCCTTCAGCTTAGTTTTAATTGGCAGAATCTGCTCTGGGAGGTAAGAAGATGGAGGGGGAACAGGCTGCTTTTTAAGATTTCTAGGCAATATCATAAAGGGTGCACATTTGCTATTTTCTTTATCAAGCTGCAGCACACAATCTCACTTGCCTATCAGGCTATAATGTACCCGGACCCTCCCTCACATATGCCCACCCCAGACTCCAAATATAGAGGATGGGTTAGATGCATAAATGCAAACTGAGAGTACACATGGGAAGCAAGTAAAAATGGATAAAAGGCATATAGGCTGAATTGTTCTGATGCTTGTTTCACAGGTTGTTCTCATTTAGTAAATCCCAGGTTTAGCAATCTCAGTTTCTAAAGAGAATGACTGAATCAGTCAGGAGAAGGTTATGAAGAAATATCTGAGAGATGAAGGTGGCAATTGATTATTTTTTTTACTTAAATTTGGGCATAACTCATTGAAGTTCTGGTTTTACAGAGATACATGTGATTATCATACTGGGAAAGGGATGTCTTTTTCTCATCCTTTTCCTGTCCTTATCACGCAATCACATGAAAGATTATCAGATGATGTCACACTTATCTGGTCACTATCCCGTCACTGAAGAGGAATTGTCCACAACCATGTAAAAGACCAGGGGTAGGCAACCTTTCCCCTTTAAGGGCCGAGGGACTTCAGCTCCCAGAATCCCAGGAGCTATTGGCCAACATGGGACTATTGGCCAACATGGCTGAGGCTTCTGGGAGCTGAAGTCCCTCGGCCCTTAAAGGGGAAAGGTTGCCTATCTCTGTGAAAGACTATCAGATGGCATCATGCTTATCTGGTCATTATCCGGTCAGTGAAGTGCAGGGGTAGGCAACATTTCCCCTTTAAGGGCCGAGGGACTTCAGCTCCCAGACGCCTCAGTTATGTTGGCCAATAGTCCCATGTTGGCCAATAGCTCCTGGGATTCTGGGAGCTGAAGTCCCTTGGCCCTTAAAGGAGAAAGGTTGCCTATTCCTGGTGAAGTGCAATTGTCCGCGATCACACAAAAGACTATCAGATGATATCATGCTTATCTGGTCATTATCCGGTCAGTGAAGTACAATTGTCCGCGATCACGCAAAAGATGACATCATGCTTATCTGGTCATTATCCCATCAATGAAGTGGAATTGTCCTGTCATTTTTCATTAATGAAAGTTTCCGTTATTCAAAAGTGACAGGACAATTCCACTTCATTGACCGGATAATGACGGGATAAGTGTGATGTGTGATAGACTTTTACACGATCGCACAATAAGGACGGGAGCAATTCACTTCACTCCTGTTCTTTTTCCCGATCTGATAATCTCCACAGTGTTGCTAACTAGTCCAGTTCAGAAACAACAACAAACAATAAATCTTTCTGCCTAAAAACCTTGGGTTTGGCTATGCCCCCTCCTCAGTTTTCCACCACTTTGACATGAGAAGGATGGATGTTTTTGCTACTGAGTTTTATTAACTATTATTTTGTATTATATCTAAACAGTACAGGGTGATTATCAAACCAAGAAATAGGAAGTAATTAATAAAGCAAAACACTTACTTGTAACAAATTGGAGTTTTTTATTTTTATTTTTTGTTAAGGAAAGCATAAGAGAATTAACTTCAAACAGTAATCTAACAAATGGCAATAGCATTTCTTGGGTTTTTGTAATGAGTTTAAATTTTTCATTATTGCAACAGTTGTTTTAAAAGGGTTTTGAAGGAGTATTTTAAAAAGTCATTAGAAGCATTTTCTTTAGGTTTTGTTCCACACTCTCTCAAACAATATATGATGTTTAAACAATGAGTAAACAGCATACACACTACCAGGGATATGTAGGAGTGAAAAGAAGAGAAGAAATGCAGCAGATCTAGAGAGTGTCAAGTTTGGGAAAATCAACATAAATACCCCAAAGAACACTTCTGAAACAGCCAGCAGCAAAAGTGCTATTTATGGGCAACCACGTCAGGCAAAGTATTATATGCCATTGTTTCTGCCAATGTTATGGTTTCTAACATTAACACCAATGATTACGATAATGGCAACTTTATATGTTAACTCCCTCATCCCATTTTAACCTATTAGATTTCCAATTTCAGTCGCTATTAAAATGTTAAGGCTTTTCTACTAAAGTTTTAGTCTCAGATTTCAACTATGGATAGCGATCACAAGCCACTTCCCTTTAAAAAAAATGAATCGTTTAAAAATCTGCTTGTTTCAGCTTTGTTGTTGCATACCTTCTACTTATTTCTAACACACACACACAAATTATTTCAGATATAGTCTACAAAAGACTACAAGAGACTGCAATTGGAATTGAATACAGAGAAATAAAGTAAAGGTGTCTAGGTAAAGGATTCCAGGCAAGGATGCATTATATCACCTTATCTGTTCAATATGTATGCAGGAAATATCCTACACAGAGCAGGCTTAGACTCAGAGGCAGAAGGAGTGAAGATTTGAGGAAGAAACATTAAAAACCTAAGATATGCAGACTACACCATACTACTAGCAGCAAACAACAAAGTTGGAACAGTTACAAAGAAGAAAGTGCTAAGGTAGGCTTAATGCTGAACATTAAGAAAACAAACCATAATGTCCATCGAAGAACTAAATGAATTCATCCTAGATAATGATAAAATAGAAATAGTCAAAGAATTTCCATACCTGGGATCAAACATTGATCAAAGTAGAGACTGCAGTCAAGAAATATGAAGACAACTAGGGCTGGGAAGAGCAGCTATGGAAGAACTGGACAAGATCTTAAAGCGGAAAGACATAACACTGAATAGTTAGGATTGTCCAAACTGTTGTATTCCCCAACACCATGTATAATGTGAGAGCTGGACAGTGAAGAAAGCAGACAGAAAGAGAATCAATTCATTTGAAATATGGTGCTGGAGAAGAGTGCTAAGGTACCATGGGTGGACAAAAAGACAAATAGATGGGTCCTAGGACAGATAAGGCCCAAACTCTCCCTGAAAGCCAGGATGACTAAATTGAGGTTGCCATACTCTGGACACACCATGAGAAGGAAAGACTCATTAGAAAGGCAATGATGCTAGGAAAGGTAGAAGGCAGTAGAAAGAAAGAAAGACCCTACGCTAGATGGATAAGACTCTATTAGGGAGGTCACAGGTATGAATTTTTAAGACTTGAGCAGACCAGTTGAGGACAGGGGGTCTTGGAGATGTCTTATCCACAGGGACACCATGAGTCAGTGTTGACTGGAGGGCAGTTAACAACAACAACCTCTGTGCAAATTAGAATTAAAAATACCATAGACCCGGTTAAGAAATTTTAAAATCACATCTGTTCATCTAGTTATCAAGTTCAACATCCCATGTTTGAATGAGTGCAAATGTATGTGTTTTCATAAGTGCAGATAACTAGGATTCTTTATGACCATTAAAATCCTATCTGCACTTTCCAAATGCATCTGAGGAAGTAGACTTAAGTCTAGGAAAGCTCATGCTACCAACCTTTCTTTAGTTAAACTCATTAAAGCCTGAGACTCTGGTATTATAGCCAGCAAATCTTGTTTCTTTACCTCTCTCCTAAAACCTTCATTCTCATCCAAAAGACCTTGCTTTGCTTGTCCTCTGCTAATAATCTGCCAGGGAGTGTTGTGACTTAGGAGCTCTGCAGATGGTGCAAAGCACTGTCTTGGAGCCAGGGAAGGGGAGGGGCAGCCGGACATCATTGGAGCAGCATTTTTCCATGCTGCGCTGGAAGAGGCGCAAAAGAGCCACATGGCGGCTCTTGCGGCACCCTTTCCGTGGCTTGGGAAAGTAGCGCTATTTTGGCACTCCTTTTCCAGCTGCCCAAAGGGTGGATTGGGGCCAAGGCGTGGGGTAGCCTCAGCCCCAATCCTCAGCTTCTTGGGCCAGCCCACGGCCACCCGTCTGTAGAGGCCCTTAGTGGTTAAGATGCTAATATTGATGATCGGAAGATTGGAAGGTTGGCATTTCGAGGCTTGAGTGTCATATGATGGAGTGAACTCCTGTTACTAGTCCCAGTTTCTGCCAACCTAGCAGTTTGAAAGCATGCAAATTCAAGTAGATAAATAGGAACCACTTTGTGGGAAGGTAACAGTATTCAGTGCAGTCATGCTGGCCACATGACCACCAGAGTCGTCTTTGGACAATGCTGGCTCTTCGATTTAGTAATGGAGATGAGCACCACCCGCTATGGTCGGTTACGACTAGACATTCATGTCAAGGGACTACCTTTACCTTTACATAATAATCTACCACAATCACTTCTTCTTTTCACAACTTCAACTAGTAGTACGGCACTTTGTTTATAGAAAGTCTGGTGAGAAAAAGTAATTTGCACCATCTTTAAATCTATTTTTTCCCCAGGGAGAATTTTCAAAGGTCACCACACTTATTCCTCATTTAAGATTTGTGTTGTTGTTGTTGTTGTTGTGTGCCTACAGGTCTGCATCTTCACGAGGAGTAGAATCCCCTTCAGGACAGGCTGAACCTCTGTTCTCTGAACTGCCTTTAAACAGACCAGGAGTACCTCTGTCTTGTCGGGATTGCAATTTGTTCACCCTCATGCAGTCCACTACTGATGGCAAGGCACAAGTTTAGGACCAGGACAGTTTCCTTGAACTGAGGTAGAAAGGAGGAATAGAGTGGATGTCATCTGCATACTGATGGCACTGAATTCCCAACCCAGGATGACTTCACTCAAAAGTTTCTTGTCTATGTTCAACTGCATGGGGGAACATCATATATTATATATTTATTGTTCATGACTTATGGAGCTCTACCCTATTATTTGCTATTTCCCCCCAGCTCAATTATAATTTGTATTTTGTTTCTAGTGTGTTTAATATTGTTGATATGTGTCATCTGTCAAAGCTGCACTACTTCATAGACCCAAGGATCCAGTATAGGCTTGTATGCTCATGACCCATAAGTTTAAACATGTTCTCTGAGGGCACGCCTGGCAATTTGTCCCTTAGTCAAGAAAGGAGAAGTAAGGTGGGAGGTAAAACAAAGTGAGCAAGAGCTCTGCCACAGAGCTGCCAAAATCAACACCCGGATCTTGCAAGAGATTAGCCCAATCCTCACCCACCAGAGTTTCTGATGAGATAAACTGTGTACAATAATGTAGTGCTAGGATAATACATTCATTACACAGGCAGAAGCAACAGTGACTCATTGTACTGATGGGTGGGCAAGATGAATTGAGCTCTTTGGCAAGTAACTGATTCCCCTCCCCTACTGGATTACTCAGACATACAGAATAAGCAAACAGACTCAAGAGATTTTTATATCACCACTCAGGCTGCATTGACTCAAGCAGGTGACTTATACAGGTTACTTAGGTGGCTGGAATCACATTCACTCTGGGAGATGTCATTTCGTTTTAAAGACTCTACTCCTCTAGTCCTTTCCAAGACTTACAAGACACTCACATAAATGAGGCATGCATGGGGAAAACAGCCTTTCATGGCTGCCTGGGTGGCCCCAATTACACTATATGTATGAGTCCTAAGAACCTCTAAAAACCCTGCTGGATTGGACTAGAGGTACACCTACTTCATCTTCCTGTTTACAACTGTTTCTAGTCATTTCAGGAAAACCTACAAGGGGGGACTGGCTGCAAGAAGCCTTCACCATTGTTTGCCTCCTACTCCCAACCTGTTACTGTACACTGGAGTTTAATCTATCAATAATGGTGAATTACTAGTGATAGCTATAACATGCACTAATTTATTACATTCCTTTTGAAATATTCCTAAACCAGTGACTACGGTCACGTCTTGTAGACACACATTCTATGCATGGATAATCTTTTCCGTGAAGAACTGTTTTATTTTGGCTTATCCAAACTCTAATGATAATGAGTTTTACTGAGATTCTCTCATGAGAGAGGTAGAAAAACACCCTAAACATTATTCCCCCACTGTGCTATGGAATTCTAGGAACTCTAGCTTTGTGAGACATTTAGTCTTCTCTGCAAGAATGCTCTGGGGCCACAACAAACTACAGTTCCCAGGATTCTATAGCACTGAGCCATAGCAGTTAAATAGTGTGAAACTGGATTATTTCTGTAGTGCAGATACAGCCTTAGTCTAGATCAGGGGTAGGCAACCTTTCCCCTTTAAGGGCCAAGGGACTTCAGCTCCCAGAATCCCAGGAGCTATTGGCCAACATAGGACTATTGGCCAACATGACTGAGGCTTCTGGGAGCTGAAGTCCCTCGGCCCTTAAAGGGGAAAGGTTGCCTACCCCTGGTCTAGATGCTGGATTATTATTTTAGAACATTACCTTTTCTTTCTTCTACCTCTTAGGTACATTGGGATCTTTGGTAAAAAGGTAAAGGTAGTACCTTGACATGAATGTCTAGTCTTAAATGCCTATAGGGGGCGATACTTATCTCCATTACTAAGCTGAAGAGCCAGTGTTGTCCGAGGACTACTCCAGTGGTCATGTGGCCAGCATGACTGCACCAAACACTGTTACCTTCCCACCAAAGTGGAACCTATTTACCTACTTGCGTTTACATGCTTTTGAACTGATAGATTGGCAGAAGCTAGGACTAGTGACAGGAGCTCACTCCATCATGCAGCACTCAGGCTTTGAACTGCCAAACTTCTGATCTTACAATCATCAGAATTGGTATCTTAACCACTAAGCCAGGGGTAGGCAACCTTTCCCCTTTAAGGGCCAAGGGACTTCAGCTCCCAGAAGCCTCAGCCATGTTGGCCAATATTCCCATGTTGGCCAATAGCTCCTAGGATTCTGGGAGTTGAAGTCCCTCGGCCCTTAAAGGGGAAAGGTTGCCTACCCCTGCACTAAGCCATCACATCTTTGGTAGATATGCTAAGGCAAAGTTTGAAGGATGATGCAAAATAGCAACAGCCTTCTGAGCTGCTCCAGGAGTCCAGGAAATACAACCTCGTAATGTCCCTAGTACAGTGAATTAATATATCCTCTAGATACAGGGTCAGAATGCCTTGTGTTGGGAAATAAATTCATAGGTCTAGGCTAATTTTCAGTGGAATATTATTTTTTCTAAGTAGAGACCAACAATAATCTTTTTGTAGTTTTTCTAATTAAAGTTGAGATATTTGTGTTTTGTCTCATAAGTGTGTACATAGCTTCTGTATTCCTGCTGAACCTCTTTAATTCTCCTATGCTTGTAAACCACAGTGGACTAATATGTCAGCTGAAATGAAACAAACTTTAACCATCACTACAGAGATACAGTGGTAATGGACTGGTATCCCAGGACTATAATGATTCACAGACTGTTACCATATATAAGTCGACCTCATGTATAAGTCGAGGGCAGGTTTGGGGGCCAAAATTATGGATTTTGATATGATCTGTGGATAAGTCAAAGGTTAAACTTAGTAGCATGTCACAAAGGATGTAAAGGATGAAGTAAAGGAAAATGATGCTAAATATCTTTTAAAAATTTGACAGGCATAACTGTTTGTGCTCACTCTAAAGGCTGGATGGATGAGATAGTAGAGGGGGGTTGATGCTTCTTTTAGGTGCTCTGAGAAAAGATTAAGGTCTCGCCTTTCACCAGGGCATGGTTCCCTTTTTAATAAAAGTTAAAGTACAGTACTTACATTGACCTGTGGATACGTCGACCCAAGTTTTTGGGTCAATTTTTTTACTATAATAAATAATAATAACATTTTATTTATATCCCGCCTTTAGCCGAGGCTATCAAGGCAGCTTACAATCTATCTATCTAGGCAGCTTACTAAAATTTCTAGACTTATACATGAGTATATACAGTATTCCATTTCTGAGGGATATGCTACCTTTCACAATCACTTTTTTCCTTCATACAAAATGTCTTCGCTTTTATATGGAAAAATAAGAGAGAGAGAAACGGAACATTTATCAGCACAAAGGAATTTTTGCTAGCTTTCACTTTTGATTTATTTATTCCCCAGTTTCTAGGAAATGCAGTGTTTCAGTTCTTCCCCCTCCCAAGGACTGCTTAAATTAGAGTCTCATGGATCTCTATGCCTTTCCATTTCAATTCGAATTGTCAAATAAAAGCATGGCGTGAAACAGAAAATCATCACAAAACAACTCATCCTTTTATTGTAGGAGAATACACTGAATGTAACATTTCAAGCTGCAGGGAATGTTTTCATATTTTCATAAACCTTTGAGTCAATTATTTCTTTTACTGGTTAAATAAATTTGTTCAGTACTTGGATTGTCTTCATCAATAACAGTCTGCTGGATCACTGAGACCAACATAAGAGAATCTCCTTGGAGCGACCCTACCTTTTGAGATAAGGCAGTATGATGAATGGGAAGGGAGCCATTTCAGATATGTTTGGAATATTCTTCCCAGGAAAGTTCACCTAGCACCAACTCTGATGTCTTCTCAGCACAAGATGTCATTTCTAAAAATTTTCTCTCTCTTTTAAAATCCTTTAAGCCATCCTGAAAGTGATATTTTGGTCATCATCAGCAAATTGCTGATAGCAGACCAAAATGGCAAATAAAACACATTGTACAAAATGTGATTTATTTGCCATTTTGGTCTGCTCTCAGCAATTTGTGTTACACTTTGTAGATGGAATCATTCACTTACATTCAGACTTTCATGCTGTAGTTGGAAAGGCCAACAGATACAATTTTGTCCCTTGCTAGTCCAGTGGTAATTGAAACTTTTCCATTTCCAGTGATAAGGGAAACATTCATTTCCAGGATATAGACAGGATCCCTGAGAGGTGAGAGCTGCTGCATGTGTGGTAGACAGAGATATATAATATACTTCTAAATTTCCTTATCCTTGACAAGAAAGTGTGTCTCAAATGTCAAGACTGTCTAAGAAACTGTTAAACCCTATGGAAATTTTCATCCCTTAGTGACAGCAAAATGACATAGTCCCTGTGTGTGCATGCATATGTTAATGAAAAAATGCATTTATGCCTAACATATTTTATGCAAAACATGTTTTCTTCACAAATCATTGGCTTTTTTGCTCAAATGATATGTTTTGAGCAAACATAATTTTTGCAAAACATCCCAAAATGCACAATAGGGGGAAATGCACTAAACTAAAACTCTTGTAATCTGACCTACCAAGAAGAAAACTTGTGCTCATATGTAAAAATAACATGCCATGAAAAGAACTAAAACCATGCAGACGCAGTGATGCATAGTCCCATTGGCACTACTTTTCTGAGAAGAGGAAATATCTGCGTAGGAAGAGATGAAACAATCTTTGCTATAGAGATAGTCAAGTGTATACTCAAAACTTGGAATGGTGAGTAAAGGACCTGGAACATGTTTAGAACATCTAGCAAATCTGGTTGCCATTTTATTATTAACTTAGCCACCTTATAATCCACATTTCAGAGTAGCAAACTTTGTGCCGTGGTGGTAGGGAAAACCAGTTCAAACAGAAAGATCTTGCTTGTTGTGATGTACAGAATAAGAGGTCTAACAGCAGTCATGCCTCAAGCACATAAAAAGACAATGAATCATTTTCTTACCATGAATAGCTTATCAAAGGAACAGAAAATCAGCATCCGCACTGAAGAAATAATCCAATTTGACACCACTTTAACTGCCGTGGCTCAATGCTTTGGAATTCTGGGAACTGTAGTTTGTTGTGGCCCCAGAGTAGAGTGTATATTTAACACTGAATGATAGGATTGCCATGTCTATTGTGTATGTTTCTCACTCTTTCCTTCAAATGCTTATATTGAGGAAGGCAGTACAATGTCCCATGGCTGGAGATGCCTATGGCTTCGTTTGTGCCTCTGCCACAAACGGTTAGTCTTAGTATATCAACTGTAAATAGGAAGTCCCTAAATAAAATCCCACTCTAGTTTCGAATTAATCTGATGGCCTTAAGGAGGCCTTTATATTATCAACATCAGCCTTTCTTTTACCATAAAGGGATACTATTGACATACCTGTATAGAATTCTGTAATGATTACTGGGATACAATATGTAACGCTCATTGTTTCTGTAATGTACTTCAGATGTTCAGATAATTGTTAGAATTGAGGTAATGCTTTCCTGTAGAGGAAAGATTCCAAAACTCATTAAACCATGGTAATAGATTAACTCCAAGAACTGTCAAAAATAGACAAGTTTCCTAAAACTCTTTAGCAGGTATGATCCAGGCTGTTCTCTGTTTATGCAGTTGATGCTGGGAAAAAGATACCTAGATCCAATTTAGTTTACACAAAGTGAAATTGTCCCTGATAAATATTCTGTCCTGCAAATATGTACAAAAGAATGCTAGTTATTCAAACTTTACTGACAGAACTGAAGATTATGTTGTAAAATTTGTATATTAAAAATGCTTCCCAATAACTGTTTGGTTAGAGTAACACATCTAAGGTATGGGAGCATATGTACTTCCATTCAGAGCTTTCAGTCACAAAATTAAACTGCCAGCATTTAAACCAGATTCAGAGAAGCACAAGCAGATAAAGAAAAGGTTTAATTATTTCCACAAATCCTCATATAAATCCCCCACTCCCAATTTGCTCTGCAAGGACATTGTGGGTAGGAAACTGCTGCAATGTCAGTTCAAACAGAAATGAGGATTTTCAAACATTAGCAAGATGGGCTATCTCAGCTGCATTGTCACACATCTCATCACCCATTGCAAAATGCAGAGGACAATATACAGGGTTGTGAGACATACTTATGAGAAGCTATTCCCTTCGACTCCCTCTTTTTTATTCTCTCCTTCAGAATACCAGTACCAGTAAGAACCAGCAGAATGGTAAATAAGAACATTTGTTGTTGTTAACTGCCCTCGTGTTGATCTTGACCAATGGAGACCCTGTGGATGAGACATCTTCAAGACCTCCTGTCCTCCACTATTCTGTTCCTGTACATTCATATCAGTGACCTCCTTAATAGAGTCCATCTATCTAGCATATAGCTTTCTTCTCTTTCTACTGCCCTCCACCTTTCCTATCATTATTGTTTTTTCCAGTGAGTCACGCCTTCTCATGATGTGTCCGAAGTACGACAGCCTCACTTTGGTCATCTTGGCTTCTTCCAGGGAGGTTTCTGGCTTGATCTGCTCTAGGACCCACTTATTTATCTTTTTGGCTGCCCATGGCATCCTCAACACTCTTCTCCAGCACTACATTATCTCAAATGTATTGATTTTCTTCCTTTCTTGTTTCTTAACTGTCCAGCTCTCATATCTATACATCCATACATATATGTGAGAACACACCAGAATGGTATTCCTAATGCCATTTCCTGACTATATGTATTGCTAACAAGAATGACAACCGTTAGAAGGGTGCCACTGTTTCAAGGAGAACACTGCATATATGCAACAGCATGTGAATATGTGAGCCAGGATTGATTAAACATGGGGCCTGAAGTGAATCAGATTAAATCAAATATTGAGAAATCTTCAGCACACACATTTCATCCCATCTAAAATACAAGAACTCACCATCCTTTCAGGATGATTTGTTGTTGCTGTGTGCCTTCAAGTCATTTTGCCTACTCCTATATAATCCACCCTATACATTCAGGTCCTCAGGGAGGCATTTACTTCAACCAACCAGAACTAGACTAGCAACTGTAACCCAGAGGATATTTTCATCAGCCATCCCTAGACTGTGGAATGACCTGCCGGGAGAAATTTGACAGCTAAATATGCTGTCTGGATTTAAAGCATCTGAGGAAATAGACTGAAGTCTAGGAAAGCTCATGCTACCAACTTCTTTCTTTCAGTTAGTCTCAAAGGTGCTACACGATCTCTCAACATACTGATTCCACAGACTAACATGGCTATATTTTTGAATTTGCCTGAGAGTTATGGACATACCCATAGAGCCAGTGCAGCCAAGGGTGGAAGAGGGAAACTGACTGGACTGGGAACTGGCCCAGACAAGGTTTAAAGGTGACAGTGGTGACAGCAGGAGCAGACCCAGGGAACTCAGGTAATGGAGACAATCTACCCAATTTCCCGTGGAGAAAAGGTATGCAGAGTGCAGGCCAAGTGCAGGGGCAGGAGTTCATTCAGACTTTTGTCCCTAGTGTAGACTAACCAATTGTTGTTGTGTGCCTTCAAGTCATTTCCGACTTATGCCTACCCTATCATGGGGTTTTCTTGGCAAGATTTGTTCAGAGGAGGTTTGCCATTGCCTTCCCCAGAGGCTGAGAGCATCTGACTTGCCCAAGGTCACCCAGCGGTTTCATGGCTGAGCCAGGATTCAAATCCTGGTCTCTAGAGTCTTAGTCCAATGTTCGAATCACTACAGAAAGCTGGCTCTCTAGACTAACCGATAGTGTAATGTTACTGTAACTCAGCTGAACAGAAGAGAAGAGGCACTCAAAACCACTACTGACTTGGACTTATAAAAGGCAGCAGATGGATAGGTTGTTGAGAAAGAAATAACTTCTTGATTCCCTCCACCCTCCAATATGCACACACTTTCTTTTTCCCCTTTTTTGCCTGATTTAACAGGGGTTTCTGGCTGGAATGCCTGTTGCACTGTGGTTAGCCCTTCTGGAGACAACCTCCTACTTGAGGTCTTTTGAGTATGACATGTGTAAAACCACTCGCAATGTTGTTTATTTTGATTCCACTCTTTCACTTCAACCATTCAGAAAAATTGGGAGATCAAGATATTTCACTAAGATGGAATTTTGCAATATGAAAATAAATATTCCAGCCAATGTCAGGATGACTGGGTCGGAGACTGGCCAATTAAAAGGTTAAAATCCTTCACGGATTTATACTGAAATTCCAGATTATATCTCTCTATACTTCCCCTTGTAATTTCAACAGAAAATCACAAAGGAGGCAAACGAAATCAAACCTATATAAGGCTACAGGGAAACAAGGAAACATAACCTTTTTTCCCCAAAAAAGGTCTTGATTATCCTTCGCATGGCAATATCCTGTTTAATAAAACTTGCTGCATGCCAGAACCATCACATTAGAAGTTTCTCTGCTCATGATCTAAACAGGGGTGGGCAATTACGGCCATTCAGATGTAACTCCAATAATGCCTCGCTGCGGACTTTGAAGTCAGGATTGATAGGAATTATAGGGAAAAATAAAATAAAAAATTGATGTTCACATTAATGATAGACCCCCTTAGGAGCATGGAAACTTTAAAATACCCCTGCTCCTGAAGAAATTGTTAATTTTGTTATTTTTAAAAAATTGTTATCTCACTCTTCGTTGTAACTGCTTCCAATAAACATTAAAATAATTGGAACTGAAAAACAGAACAAACCATTGTTCTTAGATATTCTTTATGGCTCTGGCTCTGCATTCTGTATTTCTCTTCTTTCATAATCCTTTAGCAATTTCTGTTGATAGGAAACTTGTTCTAGACTGTCTCAGTTTTGTTCCCATCATAACAAACAGTGATGCAAATTCATCTATAACACAATATGTGTTAAACCTATTGATCTTAGGTATTCTTTATGGCTCTGGCTCTGCGTTCTGTATTTCTCTTCTTTCATAATCCTTTAGCAATTTCTGTCAATAGGAAACTTGTTCTAGACTATCTCAGTTTTGTTCCCATCATAACAAACAGTGATACAAATTCATCTATAACACAATATGTTTTATTTATTTTAAGCAAAATATTTGGGTTGAATATTAATTCTTCATCTTGATGTACTTAAAATCTAGATTTGAAAAGGGAAGGAATGCACCGCTAGTAAAAGAAGCTCCTATAAATAAGTACTTATTGCAAACTTTACTGTGCAGTGGCATAATTTTCAGGTGTGGTTTCTCAGCCCCAGAGATACAAAATCACTAAAAGTCAACATGGATTTCTTTGGGCCTTATTGCACCATCATGCTATAACCTCATAGCAATGTGAAAGGGATTGAAATGTCTTATTCGACCACAAGCTGAACATAAGTCAATAGAGTGATGTGGCACCTAAAAAAGCCAATGCAATTCTAGGCTGCATCGATAAGTGTATATTGTTTAGATCATGGAAAGTAATAGTGCCATTCTATTATGCTTTGGTGAGACCTTACCTGGAATACTGTGTACTGTTCTTGGCACCACAATTCAAGAAGGATATTGTCAAGCTGGAAAGTGTCCAGAGAATGATGACTAAGATGGCAAAAGGTCTAGAAACCATGACCTGGGAGGAGTGGCTTAGGGGCTTGGGTATGTTTAGCCTAGAGAAGGGACATGACCTGATAGCCATGTTTAAATATTTGAAGGGATGGATCAAGCTTGAGGATGGAGCAAACTTGTCTTCTGCTGCAGCAGAGAAAAGGTCCCAGAACAATGGATGCAAGCTACAGGAAAACATATTCCACCTCAACATTAGGAGGAACCTCCTGACAGTAAGAGCTATTCCTGACAGTGGAACACACTCCTTCAGAGAGTGGTGGAGTCTCCTTCTTTGGAGGTCTTTAAACAGAGGCTGGATAGGAATGCTCTGTCAATGTGCCATTGCAAGTACATACACATGTGGACTCAGGCCAAAGCTGACTTGTACTCTGAGGAATACAGGGAAATAGTTGGTTGAAAACAATGATTTAACCTCCTTATAGTGATGGCATTCATGTGATCACTGATGGAAGGGTAAACAGTGAAAGATGTAAATGCTGAGAGTATGAACTCTTACAAGGTATTTCCAACATTATATTGAACTTTGCCTCCAAAGATCTGTTTTAAAAAATGGCCAAAGAGCATCATTATATGCTTATCTGTCTTGGAAATGATAGAAATGACTATGAATAGGGATGCTAATTGTGCATGCAGTTTTTTTGGAGGCTCTAAGTATGGTCTTGGGACTCCCACCAACTCTGCAAAGCTTTCAGTATTCCTCTCAAATTTTTCAGTGACTGACAAGTGTCAGCAGCAATAAATACACAAAAGGACTACAGGGGGATTAATTTCAGCTTGCCTGAGATGATACTATTCAATAGAAACCAGAAAAAAATCAACAAAGGAAGAGAATGGAAGAGCGTTGCAACAGACCCACAGGAGAAATGCACACAGGGAAATAGGTGTGGGGTAAGGGGCATTGCTGCTTTGAGGGCTATGAAAACAAATCAGTCATGTTGCTGCATTTCATTGCATACCAGAACTCAATTTTTTCCTCCTTTTTATTTGTCTTTAATTGCTCCCCAATCCCAGTTCTTTCATTATTTCCCAGTTATTCAGCTGGGTTCTGCTGCCTAGCAACAGAGAGACATGATGCATCTGCTCTAGTGCTAATCTTTCTTCTCCCGAGGTGATTCTGTCTTACTGAATCTGCCAGAGAAAGAGCCATCCACTCTAATTCCACATCTCCCAAAACTAGTTCCTGTCAGATGCAGTGATTAACTTCACTGTTAATCAGGCATTCTAGTGATCTATGTCATGGCAGTATAAAAAAATCCAATGTGTTAATAACTCAACTAGCCAGTTATCTTTGTTTGCTGTTGTTAACTGCCCTTGAGTCAATCTGATCCATGGCAACCCTATGGATGAGACATCTCCAAGACCCTCTGTCGTCCATTGCTCTGCTTAATTCCTGCAACCCCTTAATACCTGTGGCCTCCTTCATAGAGTCCATCCATCTGGCCTGTGGCCTTCCTCTCTTCCTACTTCCCTCTACCTTCCCCAGCATTATTGTTTTTTCCAAAGTCCTCTCTTTTCATGATGTGTCCAGAGTATGACAGCCTCAGTTTGGTCATCTTGGCTTCTTCCAGGGAGGTTTCTGGCTTGATCTGCTCTAGGGCCCCTTTGTTTGTCCTTTTGGCTGTCCATGGGATCCTCAGCACTTTTCTCCAGCACCACATTCTCTCAAATGAATTGATTTTCTTCCTATCATCTTTCTTCACTGTCCAGCTCTCACATACATCCCTGGTAATAGGGAATACGATGGCTTATATGAGTCTAATTTTTGTGCTGAAATCTTTTCTAGTGAACCCCCCCGCGCCCTTCGGTCCTCTGGGAGGAATCTGCTACAGCCACTAAAAACTAGGCTGTCTCAGACCTCCCAGAGAGCCTTTTCTGCGACCGCTCCCAGATTATGGAATGGCCTGCCGGATGAGATCCGTCTAATTACCACTCTTGCTGCTTTTAAGAAAGCAGTAAAGACGGATCTCTTCCGGCAGGCCTTCCCGGAATAACTCTCAGCCTAGGGATGGGTCCCTGACTTGTAAATTATTGTCATTATGTTTTTAATATTGTATTTTAATTGGTCATTTGTTTAATTCTGTTTTAAGGGGATGGGAGGGTGGGACTATGGGATGATGGAATGTTTTTAACTTTGTTCTATTTTAATATTGCTGTACCCCGCCCCGATTGCCGCGCAGAGGGGCGGGTTATAAATAAAAAATTTATTAATTTATTATTATTATTTAATGGCCACCCTCCCCATTCTTATTCTTATTCTGATTTCTTGACTGCAGTCCCTATTTCTGTCAATGTTTGATCCCAGGTTATGAGAACTCTTTTACTATTTATATTTCTTCATTGTCTAGGTTGAACTCGTGAAGGTCCTTGGTGGTCATTATTTTTGTTTTCTTGATTTCAGTATTAAGTCTGCCTTTGCATTTTCCTCTTTATCTTCCTTAGTAGGTGTTCCGGGTCTGGGAGGTTTTCTGCTACTACTATGGTGTCATCTGCATCTCTTAGATTGTTGATATTCCTTCCTCTTATTTTCATTCCTCCCTCTTCTGTGTCCAAGCCTGCTTTTCTTACAATATGTTCTGCATACAAGTTGAACAGATCGGGTGAAAGGATGCAGCCTTGTCTGACCCCTTTGCCAATTGGGAACCATTCTGTTTCTTCTTGTTCTGTCCTGACAGTAGCCTCCTGTCCTGAGTATAAATTCCTCATCAGGACTCTCAGACATGTTGGCACTCTCATGTCTTTAAAGGCTTTCCATAGCTGTTCATGATCTATGCAGTCAAAGGCTTTGCTATAGTCCCATGATGGTGAACCTATGGCATCTTCCCGAGCATGCAGAGGGCAGGGAGGAGGAGGAAGGTGCGCACCTCTTCCTCCTCCTTCCAGACCCTCCTCAGCCTTCAGCAGCTTCTCTGGAGGCAGCTGAAAGCCAGGGATGGCACAGGGAAGGAGGTAGAACAGGTGCATGTCAGTTCCTCTTCTTCCCCCCTTACCCACCCCCTGTGCCTTCAGCTGTTCTGAAAAGGCAGCCGAAGGCCTGGGAGGACAGGGGGAAGAAGACCCACCCTGGAAGTCCCGGCCCCACAGGGCAGAAGTCCCACCTCTAGCACCAGGTAACCGGAAGGTCTTTTATTTTAGGCACTCAGCCTCTAAAAGATTCGCCATCACTGCTACAGTCTATAAAGCACATGCTGATTTTATTTTGGAATTTCCTGGTCTGCTCATTAGCTATCATATATTTTCAATGTGGTCCATAGTGCCTCTTCCTTTCCTGAACCCCACTTGGACCTCTGGGATTTCTCTCTCCCGGTTGGAGTCTAAGTTGCAGAATTTTGAGCAGAATTTTGCTTGCATTGGAGATCAGTGCTATGGTCCTGCAGTTGCTGCAGTCTTTTGTATCTCCTTTTCTGTGGGTGGGGATGTATACTGACCACTTCCAATCTGGTGACCATTGTTTTGTTTTCCATATCTGTTGATATATGTTGGTTAGCACTAGAGTTGACTCTATCAATGTGGATTGTAGCAGTTCAATTGGAATATTGTCTGTGCCTGGTGATTTGTTTTTAACTATTTCTCTTATTGCAGTTTCCACCTCACCTTTTAGAATTTGGGTTCATCTTCATATGGCTCTTCATTCCATGTGTCCTTCATTTTGTCATTTCTTTTGTTTAATTCTTCTGTGTATTGCATCCAATGTCTTTTTATTCCTTCCTGGTCTTGAATTGTGTTATTTTTATTGTCATATAGTGTCCCGGTCCTTGGTTTGAATTTTTCTTTGATTTTCCAGATCCTTTGAAACAGATCTTTTGTTCTTTCCTGTTTGTTGTTGGCTTCTATTTCTCTGCATTGATCATTTTAATAATTTTCTTTATCTTTCCACATAAGCTGATGTTCTCTTGCATTCATAATTCTTAGTTTGTTCCTATCTCCCCTTTGTTTTTCTTCTTTTCTTTTCTTTATTGCTTGTAGTGTTTTTTCTGTCATCCATGTTTTTTTCTCTTTCTTTTTGTTTATTGAACGTGGCCAGTTATCTAGTTATTCTCAAATGCTGGAGGGGGGAGGCTAAATGGACCAACATCAGCTGCATGGAATTGTTTCTTGGTGTATCTTCTATTTGTTTACTTGCAATAGACTACCATGATACAGAAGTAGCAATTACTAACAGTTAGATGGAGGTCTTAACTGCTTTACAACCAATTGGGAGCTAACAGTATGTGTAGAGACTGTTAGCACCAGTCAGATGTTCGGCTAAAGTAAAACAGTGAGTTCAATACAAAATGCAGCGTTGGACAAGATTGGATTAATGCTAAATATCAATAATAATAATAATAATAATAATAATAATAAACCACTGAAAGTCTACAAGAATTCATTCTAGACAATGAGAAAATAGAAAATAGTCAAAGAGTTCCCATACCTGATCAAACACTGATCAGAATGGAAACTGCAGTCAAGAAATCAGAAGAAGACTAGGACTAGGAAGGGCAGCTATGAAAGAACTAGACAAGATCCACATACAACTGAGCACTAAAGTTAGAATCATCCAAGCCATTGCATTCCCCATGAGCATGTACAGATGTGAGAGACGGACAGTGAAGAAAGCTGAAAGAAAGAAAATAAACTCATTTGAGATGTAGTGTGGGAGAAGGGCACTGAGAATACTGGGAATGCCAAGATGACAAACAAATGAGTTCTAGAACAGATCAAGCCTGAATTCCCCAGAAGCCAGGATGACTAAATTGATGTCATGCTTTGGCCATATCATGAGAAGAAAAGACAACAATGCCAGGAAAGGTAGAGGGCAGTAGAAAGAGAGGAAGACTGCAAATGTAGGGGGCTTGGAGGGAAATTTCACATCTGCAGCAGGCCAAGTGTCTAAGGCCCTTATCACATGGGGTCTGAAGCAGAGCTAATCCAAAGGGCATCCACAGCTAATACATATTATTCCCCCGTGTTTACACACGACGCTGCCCCAGAACACGGAGCTAATCCGTATTGTTCCCCTGTGTTTACACACGACGCTGCCCCAGAACACGGAGCTAATCCGTATTGTTCCCCGTGTTTACACACGACGCTGCCCCAGAACTTGGCAGAATACGGAGCTAATCCGTAAGGAGTAGGGAGATTTTGACATTCGGTTTGTAGAGGATGTACCTAGGAAGCCTTCGCATTCATTGCGAATTGGTGGGCAGGGCGAAAATCCCAGCGAGGGGAAGGGATTGCCTTGGCAAAAGGCAAACCGGATTGGAAAGAAGAGGAGGAGAGGAAGAGGGAAGAGGGAGGCGATCTCTCTCTCTCCATGGGCTGCCTTCCCTTCTCCAGTCCTCCAGCCCTCCTCCTCCTCCCCGGTTCCCATGGCTGCCTTTCCTCCCGGCTTTTTGTGACGGGAGAGAAGGGAGCCTTGGTATTAATTGCGAAATGGCCAAAAGGGCGATATTTCCTTCGTTTCGCTATGGAACCGAATTTATTCCTACTTCTGTTTTTCTTCGCTTTTTCTTTGCTTCGTGGCCAGCGTTTGATAAGGTCCTAAGTCAACTGAAAGCTTAGCAAAAATAAAACCAGAGGTGGTTTCTAACAAGTTATTTTCAGCCATTTCTTTAGATTTTGGAAAGATTATGAATTGTTCTGTTGGTTTTCACCATTGGGATTTACTGATTTTGTAAGCTCCTAACCCCACAGTTTGGGGTATATATATGTGTGTGTGTGGCTGGGGAGCTTTAGGGGCCCTGAGGAATACAACGGAGCTGCTGGGCATACAAGCAGCCCTTGCTCACAATTTTTCTACCTCTAGCACAGAGAACTCCATTTGAACGTTTTTCAACCCTGAGCATTTTTGGATGTGCTGTAAGACAGTTATAAATGTTTGGGGATATTTCAATCCATCGTATTATAATATGTTTTTACAGCATATTTTAATCAAATTGCATTATGTGCCCTGGGCTATTACAAATGGGTGTGAAAGACACTGAAATAAATCATGGTATGTACCAAGGTGATTGACCCAGGAACATTTTAACATGTACAGGAAGATCTGAGAACATTTTAACATATACAGTGACCCAGCTACACTTTAATTAAAAGGTAATAAAAGTAAACAGCACTGCAGATCAAATTGAAAGGAGTAGCTCTCAGCAATATCATTAAAATATCAAGGGAAAACCACAAAGCAATAGTGTTGAAGGGGGCAAAAGGCCAAGAATCCAGCTACTCCTGGAAACAAAAATGTCAAAACAGTACTGGGAAAACCAAACAAACCAAAACAAAATTCTGTGTTCTGTGTTCTAAAGAGAACTTCTATGTCAGAAAAGGGGGAAAGGCATCTAAAGAGCAGAACATGTCTTCAAGATTTGTTTTTGTCCGCTTGCTTTGGTAAATGGTCTTGGAGGGAGTATCTGCTGGTCCTGATCCCCTTCCCCACTGCCATTCCCTTCTCCTTTTGTGTCATGTCTATTTGGATCGTAAAGCTAAAGGGAGGGAACTATCAAATTAGCAATCTGTAAGACTCTCTGAGCACCTTTGTGGCGGAAGAATGGGGTATAAATGCTTTAAATAATAAACAAACTGTGGTTCTTTTGAGTTGTCATCTATGAATTTACACACATGGAATCCCCGTGCCTGTGTAGCCTATCTTCAGAAACACCTAGAACTAGGATCTCTTCTGAAGAAACTCCAGGCCCTCCTCCAGCCTGCATGGCTACATGGTTCCTGACCAAAAAGAGAATGGTAAGGTCAAGAAGGACTTGTGGTGCCCCCATGCTTGTTCAAAAAAACAAGTTTAATGTTACCATCAGAAACAGAAATTGTCTTGGTTTCATTGCTGTATGACAATGAACAGTATCCTCAAGTTCTGCTAAAACTGGTGAAGGGGATGTAGGTCTCAGATCTGATGATTTCCTCAATGGTAATGGCAGGTCAAGAAGAAGGAGATGGTCAGACTAAGGGGATGGAGGCTGACAAGAGAGATGCTGTGGGCACTTCCACAAAAGAGATCTTGGCTCTATAAATTTCTGAAGATTGGCTTTGCAGGGCTTGTTTTCTGCAGCTCCAGAGAGTAGGATCCAGAGCAATGGATTCAAGCTATAGGAAAATAGATGCCACCTCAACATTAAGAAGAATTTCCTGACATTAAAAGCTGTTCAACTGGAACATACTCCCTCAGAATGTGGTGGTGATTTTTTAAACAGAGGCTGGATAGCCATCTGTAGGGAGGACTTTGATTATGTATTCCTTCATGACATGGGGTTGGACTGGGGCTATGCAGTTCACCCCTATGATTCCAACTCTATGATTCTATGATCCCATGTGTATGAGTCCCAGAAAGAACAAAGAGAAATTATCTTTGTTATCGGTGAGCACCTGCCATAATACCACAGGACAATACATTGAAGCAGCCAAGACAGCTTTTAAGATGAATTTATTAAAAGGTCCCTGACCTAAATCTTTGTGGACCTTGGTAAGAAGGTTGCGAAGATGATTCGCAAGTGATTCTGGAATTGCCACTGCCAGTGTTTCAGTTGGAAGCACTCTCCAAATGGGAGTACCCTGCAGTAAAGGAGAAGGGTGATGGATGCTTCACAAGGACTATTTAGATGCCAGCAACAGTTACCACTGACACCTGACATTTCAGAAACAGAATTCATCACTATGGTGCAAGCAAAACTCCTCCTCTATGAAAGCACTTGTTGGAGACATGATGCACTTCTGCCTGGAACAAGATGGACTGGCTTTTTAAAGAGCCAAATGAAGGCTCGGACATTTATTTCCAAAGGAGCACCGGACATTGGTCCTATTTATAACAACCTCTGAAAATATTTGAGAGGTCAGAGCTGCAGCAATTCAGCTGGTACAAAACAGAGAATAACAGAAGCACAGTATTAATGGGACTTAATTTACATTGCAATGAGTATTTCTGATTTACACAGAATAAATGTGTGGTATGAATCCTTTGCAATTAAACTAAAAAGAGAAACTTTGACAATCTGTTACAGTTCAGGAAAAACAGGGTCCTTAAAGACTAACACATATATTGAAGATAAAATTTTCATATGTTACAGAATGTAAGAAGAACCATGCTGGATCAGATCAAAGGCTTACCTAGTACAGCATTCAGTTCCTATAGCTAGTAGCTAAATGCCTTTAGAAAGCCTACAAACAGGATATATCCAAAACCACCTACCTGCTTATATTCTCCACCAAAGGGTATGCAGAGGCTGATGTACTATGCAGCATCACGTTTGGCCCTCTGTATCCATGGATTCTGCATCCATGGATTCAGCCAACCACAGATCAAAAATCTTCACACACACACATGCAAAAAGCAAACCTTGATTTTGCTGTTTTATATAAGGGATGCCATTTTACTATGCCACTGTATGCAATGGGACTTGAACATCTAAGGATTTCGGTATCCAGAGAGAGCCCTCGAACCAAGCCTCAGCGGATACCAAGGGCCCACTCCCACTGTACTATTTCAAAATACAACCGACTGCATTTCTGAAACTCTTTGCACATACATGTGCAGCGGGAGGCAGAAAAAGTATAGCCTGATGTGGAATTCAGGCAAATAGGTTTCTCATATGAGGGACTTCCAGGGCAGAGAGAATTTTTTTTAAAAAAATCTGATATTTCTAGGCACTTCCTTGGAGCCTATACCAATACATGAAATGAAAAAAGAATTGAGCCATAATAATAATAATAATAATAATAATAATAATAATAATAATTTTTATTTTTATGCCGCCTCTCTGCAGTGCAATCGAGGTGGCGTACAGCAAATTAAAACAACACTACAAGTTAAAACAGTCAAACAACCCCTTCCCTATAATGACAAGCCAGTAAGGTATTTTTTAATCTAAGGGTACAATCTACTCAATTTAAAACCTAAGTGGTAATATAGCTACAGTACTATGTTATATAAATGTTACCATCACAAAGAAAGTGATGGCTGAGCACTGGAAGAGAGGCAAGACATTACTTCCATAATTGTTGATATTAATATGTTTTTCAATGCACAAGGAGTTACCACTCCCAAGTGCTTCTACAAATCCAGCACATTATAGATATTTTCAAAATGGGGTCTACGGGATCATAAAAAATGTCTGCAGGCAGCTTAAGAGTAACACACCTCCTTCTCAGACAGCCACTGATGATCCTGCCCAGTCTACTCCATTTTCTTGTCCCCAAATCTATTAATATGGCATTCAAAAGGACATACATTGACATAAGACTGAGAGAACTCTCATAGAATAATGAATGCTCCTAACTGAGCCAGCATGGTGTAGTGGTTTGAGTGTTGGACTATGACTCTGGAGAACAAGATTTGATTTCCCACTTGGCCACAAAACCCACTGGGTGACCTTGGGCAAGTCATATGCTCTCAACTTTGGGGGAAAGCAATAGCAAACCTCCTCTGAACTAAACTTGCCAAAAAAAAAAAAAACTCAGGTTCTCCATAAGTCAAAAATTACTTGAAGGCACACAACAACAACCACATCAACCTGAATATAAACTGCAAGTTAATACTGCAATATGCCCTTTATCATATGGTGCACTCCCCTTTCCTTATTTAAAAGTCTGCTCTATCATTTAATCTTAGTGTTAAACAAATCCTAGTGGGGAACAATTTTCACTAGGCAGTTTCCCACAAATCCCAGAACCCTAGAAATTAATGTATCAGAAACCCAAACCAAGCCCATGAAACGCTAATCCAGTTGGCCCTCTGTATCCATGGATTCAACCAACTATGGCTCGAAAATATTCAAAAATAATATAAATTCCAAAAGCAAACCTTGTTTTTGACATTTTATATACGAAACACCTACACCGTTGTGTTTAATGGGACTTGAGCATCCATGGATTTTGGTGTCCGCGGGGGGTCCTGGAACTGAACCCTAGTGGAGACCAAGTGCCCATGGCAAAAGGACAGAATCACAGAATGATTGAGTTGGAAGGAACCACAAAGGTCATCTAGTTTAACCCCCTGCAGTGCAGGAATACAAAGCTAAAACATTCCTGAAAAATGCCCATCCAACCTCTATTTAAAGACCTGCAAAGATGGAGAGTCTGCTACCCTCTGAGGCAATCTATTCCACTGTCGAACACTTCCTACAGCACTTCCACATTGTTTCTTCTGGTATCTCTATCTGCTTCCTTTTCTTCAGGACTTGTGAACTACTGTGGCTAACAGGAACAACCAGAAAGAGAAACATCAGAATGACAAGGGGGGGGAGAGAGAGAGAGAATATGGAAGCAGATCAGACATTGCAACTCTGTGTCTCTGGTTATGGATTCAAACAGTTTTGCAAGAGGTCTTGTAGAAAGCCATCTCTAATTAATGCACATATGTATCAGCAAAGAGATAGAGCCAGTGGGTCTTCTCTAACGCTGATCTCCATGGCTTCGGCTAAGGTTTGTAATAGCAGCTGTTTCCATGGCTCCCTGACCAACCGTTACTCGCTGCAAAGAAATCTTCAATATAACAGTGGCTTTCTTCACCTACCCTCCCCCCAGCACGTACCTCAATCCACTATTAGCAGCATAGGCACCAAAATGGCGCCTCTCTGGGGAACCTGAATCCAGAGATGGAAAATATACAAGCTAAAGTGAGTGGAAAGGCAGCAATTCCCAAGCAATAGTCTAATCCCCACAAAGCCATTGCCTGAGGATGGAAATCCCATGACATTACAGCACTCTGGTCTGCCACAAAGCATTTGTCTCTCTTCAAAGCCTCCTCAGAAAATCGAAGGCTTTACAAGTCATCCTCAGCTGCAGTTGTCAGCTGCAGTGGAATTTCCAGATTGCCACCAGCCTATTCTCGACAGCTTTACTGTTGCCGCTTTACAGGCCAAAGTCACTTGGAGCAAAGCCTTAGCCTTCTCATTTACAGCAGCTTATCCAAATAAAATGGCCACTGGCTTACAAGGCAGAAGTCCAAGGCTGATACAGTTGCCCAAAGAGAAATCTAACAAACAATAAACTGAAGCACTGTAATTCAACAGAGCATGTTCAGCTGACTTAGATCTGGAGATAAGAGATTCCGACCAGAAGCTTTTTGGACCAGAGATAAATAGGATAGGAACAATTATGAAATGGCATGGTAGCAGATGTTTGTTGATAGAACTGAGCTGCTTCAGATTGAGAAATGTAGTGTAGTACTTGGGAGGATAGCACCAGCATGATGTAGTGGTTTCAGCATTGGACTATGACTTTGGGGACCAAAGTCTGAATCCCTATTCAATCATGGAAACCCATTTGTCTACCTTGACCAAATCATACACTCTCAGCGCCAAAACCCCCATGATAGGTTCGCCATAAGTTGGAAATGACTTGAAGGCACAACAACAACAACAACTACCACTGTGTCAGATCTACACATCGCCTATATATAAATCTGTCTGAGTTGAATTCATGTCTCCTAGACAAGAGGGAGTTTACTTACTAGTTGATGCAATTCAATGAATCCCATTTACACACTTTATCTTGTAGTGTGCTTACAAGTTGTTTCCGACTTAAGGTGATGTCAAACCAAACCTATCATGAGGTTTTTCTTGGCAAAATTTGTTCACAGGGGGGGTTGCCTCTCCCTAAGGCTGAGAATGTGCAACTTGCCCAAGATCACCCAGTGGGTTTCCATGACTGAGCAGGGATTCAAACCCTGATCTCTGGTGTCATACTCCAATGCTGAAACCACTGACTCTCATATACTTTATCTAGAGAGCGCGGGGGGGGGGGGGGGGATCTTAAGCATTTTCCTTCATTCCTCGATTTGTGAAATGTGTACTCAATTTATCTAAATAAGAGAAAACTATATTCTCACATCAGCAATGAAGACAATTCTCAAAAGCCTCTTAAAAGAAGGCGCCACATATACGATGAGATGCCTTTTTCAAATTAGAAACGTCTTTTCCAGTTAACTGGAGCTGGTGAGAACTGAAAGGGAGGAAAAAGAAGTCAGGACACTTCATAAGAGCTCGCAAGTACAGCCACTCCACCTAGAGGGATTTCACACATAGTTCTTTCCAGAATCTGTTCCCTAACTGCTGCATAGACATTACGCCTCTGATTAACAGCTTTATTATTCATGTTGATATGCCTGCAGTGCCAGGGCAAAGTATGTGAACACAGAAGTCATAGCAGAGTCATTTCTATACCATCAGTCCCCCGAGAGAGGGCTGTTCTAGCCCAATCATACATTTAGAGAAAGCCAGGTTCATCTGTTTTTGATCTCATCCCTCGTGGTAACTGTCAATATCAGTTTGCAGTTGGGGCAAAATATGCCTTTATGTGGCTGCTGGTAGATACTGGTTTAGCACCATTCAAAGTCAAGCTGTAGCAAAGTGTGTTGGGGACTGTCACACATCTAAGAGGCGTGTGTGCACCACATGCTTGCACAAGATGTGCTTCTCTGCTTTATACAGAATCCCAAAGAGGTGCTTACATCCTCTATATAACATGTACTACAGTTTCTGAACACTTTGTTGAAAACATCTGCTATTTCTTAGATACCTGAAAATGTTATTGCTTTTCTTCTTTATGATTCAAATTCAGTGAAATAACATTGGAAAACAATGACTACAGACAACTATTCTAAATTACTGTATATACTCGACCATAAATCAACTTTGTGCATAAGTCAATGGCATGTTTTGGGGCCAAAATTATGGATTTTGTCAAGGGTAAAATAGGAGGAAGTTGAGGGTAAAATAAGTCGTGGGGCTTGCTCTGGGAGCTTTTCTAACTGGGTCCATATTTAGTACCAGCTGGAAAGGATGAGAAACTCAGAGTTCAATGCTCAAACACAAATGTTTTGTTAACCAAACTAAACAAACAGATTTCTTCTTGGTAGAGCTGTTACTTCACACACTCCCTGACGCTCTTTAACTGAAAGTCTTTAAATGGCTATCAAGGGGGTTTCTCCAGTCTTGCTCCCCTTCACAGAATGCTCCCATTCAGCTTTCTCCCAAATCGGGGGTTGTTCTTCCAATGGGCCAGAACCTGCCTCTAATATCTCAACACACTTGGGAGGGACTCCACTGATGAACCCGGAGAGCATTGTTGTGTTGGTGTGGCTCTCCTTCTCCTGCTCTAAGAGCCACAACTTCCCCAGCAGGACCTCACTCCACATCTCAACACTGCACCTGTCCAACCTTCCCTGTTTGGGCATGTTCCTCCTTCATTCCCCCTCTATGCATCCACCGTCTCCGCATCTCCTCTTCACTCCTCCCCTCCGCAACCACCTCTCCCTGCTCTTTAACACCCTCTTTCCTCAACTCCACCCCTAACTCCAACTTCCCAGGCCACACTTCCTCCGCTTTCCCATCTTGTCTTACTTCACAGTCCTGAGTTCCTTCTGTTTCCACAATGGACTCCTCAGACCTTGCTGCTGAGAGACAACCCAGTCTTCCATCAACCCCCTCACCGCATGTGACAAAGGATGTAAATGACAAAACAAAGGAAAACGATGCCAAAGAACTTAACAAAATTCTTTTTGTACTCATCCTAAAAGCTGGATGGATGAGAGAGTAGAGGGGGCCGGTGCTTCCAGGACAGATTATATTCTTGCCTTTCACCAGGGGATGGTTTCTTTTTTAAAATAAGAGTTCAGTACTTACATTGTCCCATGGATAAGTCATCTCCAGTTTTTTTGGGTCAATTTTTTGAATAAAATTTCTAGACTTATACATGAGTATTACATGTATATGTCTAGAAATTTAGGTTAAAAAATGACCCAAAAGGCCTGAGTTGACTTATCCACTAGTCAATATAAATACTGTATCTTAACTCTTATTTAAAAGAAGGAACCATCCCTTGGTGAAAGGCAAGAGTATAATCTGTCCTGGAAGCAACGGCCCCCTCTACTCTCTCATCCATCCAGCTTTAGAAGTGAGCACAAAAATTTATATCTGCTGGGATTTTGTAAGTTCTTTGACATTGTTTTGCTTTGCTTCATCCTTTAGATCCTTTGCTATATATCCTAAGTTTTATCCTCAACTTATCCATCAACTTCATCCTTCAGATCCTTTGCTATATATCCTAAGTTTTATCCTCAACTTATCTAAGGGTCATGTCAAAATCCATAATTTTGGCCCACAAATCTGCCTTTGACTTATACATGAGGTCAACTTATAGTCGAGTACATATGGTACTTTTAAATTGATTGTTATTTATTTTCCCTGCACCTCCTGAACTATAAAGTGTGGGAGACAGAACCCCCCCCCTTTGAGGTATGTAAAAGTATCTTACTATTCAGTTTGTATTGATCTCAAAAACTAAACTATTTTCAGTTGCCATCAATCCACCTTTTGACAGGTTTATATCCTCACTGCTTCTGGTCTATGCAAATTTACATTCCACTGTTGTGTTCACATGTACACACTCCTGCTGCTGCTGCCTGACCTGCCACTTCCCTATCAAAAGGATGCACAACACCAGTTGTTCTTTTGACCAAATACTTTCATCGCTTGGAAAGCAGCCAGCTTTTATAAGCAGCTGTCACATCAAAGTAAACATTTTGAAACCATTACATTTGCAATAGTTTATCTTTAATGCTGCCTAGTGTTTTTTTGTTTTTTGACTTTACTCAATTATGATTCAGTTAAATAGTTTCCCTCTGAAGTTGGCACTTCCATTACACTGCATGGCAGTCACTCCTGGCAGGCAGGCACTGAACAATTTCCAGGGCCATGATATCATCTCACCCTACCATCACAGATATGGCTGTGAGGTCACTGCAAAATACTGAAATTGACAAATACCAAGCCAATTCTCAGACAAGAGGATTTGGGAAACATGTAGAAATGGACTAACTTTTAAGGAAAGACATCTTCAGAGTGGGAGAAAACTCATTCCTATTCCAAACAATTCAAGAGTGATGTAATGCTTCACTAATATTGTGTCTTTAGGAAAAATAACTCTCTCTGAGGACAAATTATATAAAATCTATTCCCTAAATATGGTTTCTGTTGCTTTGTCATCATCCAGTAAAGTAGGAGTCCCAACTATAGGCTTACAATCTAATACAATTGGCAAGTATTTTTTCATATATTTTTGAAGAGCAGAAAGAATGTACAAGAAAAAGAGTGAAAGTCAAAGGAAATAATGAAAAGATGAGAGAGAAGCAGCTTTGGAATTAATGGTCCAATTAATGGAGCCGATTTGGAATCAAACACACCAGGTTATACCTAATGCTGCCAAAGATCCTCTTTGGGATTCAGATGAAAAGCCTCCTCCTATTGTTCGCTGTCTCCCAGGTTGTGTTAGAAAATCTTCATTTGTCTGGCTTTCGCTCCATCTGAAGCCTGCACAGCTGGAATTCTGATTCCCTGCACTACTAAAACACAATTTAACACCCCCACAGCAGCTCTCTTTTGCTCAGGGCACTGACATACTTGAAGGATGCAAAGTTTAGCCTGTATGCCAAGCATGACAACATGAACTGGCATAAAAGCTCCCTTCCATCTCCACTTCCATCCAAGCCTCTGTCTCCTGCTCCAATATGCTTACTTAAGTGGCTGACCCACCTGTTCCAGCTGACAGAGAAAGAGCTACATCTTACAGCTGTTGGGTTGATTTCTTTCTCCCAATTTGTCCTTTCTAAGCATTACTGCACTATGGGGACACCAGGGGAAATGATCTATTTGTGCATTTATCACTGACAGGAACAGCAAGACATACGGACAGCCTGATCCACAAAGGCACAGCCACTGAATCCAGCGTTATGTTCCTTGTCAACCATTCATCTATGCTAGCTTATAAACACTCAGCTAATTCTGACCTCTGGATGCATCTTCACTAATTGTTTACCATAAGCCAAGCCAATCTTAAGCAGCTATGGTAGGTATTGGATCAATTTCATCTGCTCTGTCATCATCAAAGAATTAGTACAAACATGGTATTACCGCAGTGAAAACTGTATAGCTGAAAAGAGGGAAATAGCCCTGCTTCTGGTTTCCCACGCTGTAAATCTACACGTCGGTGGAGGATCTTGGAAATCAAACACAGCAAGTGTCACCTCTGGACAGTGTTTAGTGTGTTATTATTTCCTGTGACTCCTCATTTTTTGAGCCCTCTTATTCTCTACTTCTGCTTCTGAGACTCTGCAAAAATAATGCTAATTTGAACAATTTCCTGTAATGAGAAAACCTTCAGCAACAGAAAGAAAATGTGTCTATTTCCATACACTTGAGAAGTGCAGCTTTTGGTCAGATATTTAAGGATTTGAAAGGGGTGTGTAGTAAGAAACAGGTTACCTACCTGTAACTGTGGTTCCTTGTGTGACCAAAGGTGAACTGACGCATATGACTCTCCCTGTGCCTTCCGAATATGATAAGGACATTTTTGATATAGCAACAAATTAACATCCATGTCCATGAAATTAAAAATGCAAAACACCTGAATAATACTTGGTACTGTAAAATGTAGGTGTACTATACTTACATGCTACATTCAATACATTCAATATCTACATTGGGGTTTTTTTTGTTTGTTCGTGGTACTGAGGTGAGATCTTCCATGCAGTCAGGCTCTGGAACTATGTGTTTAGGTGTTTTACTTTACCATTGGCATTAGTTAACAGATCTGGCAAAATTAACAGATCTGGAAAATTGACCCAGATGCTAAAAATAAGGGGTGACCCAAAGCTGATATGTCACCTAGGTTACACCGAAATGAATCGGGTATTATCTTGCCCAATGCTCTACATTAACCTTATCAGGAGAGAAAGAGGAGAGTACATATACATTAGAGGACTGTTCCAAATAAAAATACATTCCTTTGCAGAGAAAGGCTTTTAATAATGTGCTTGTATGGTTTTAGTTATGTGAAAATATATGTATTTGTTTTAACTTTTGTAAGCACAGGACCAGGGTAAAGACAGAAAACCTACAAAGATACTGATGTGAAATCTTGACTGTTTGATGGTGAAAGTGTTGCCATGATTCCCCAACCAGTTTGTGAAGCATTCATGGACATGACTATGAATGGTAACTTTGTCTTGAAACAGTACTACTTGTAAAAGGTGTTGCATATTTAGCCATCAGTGCAGGCACAGACCTTTTCAGAGTGTGGAAATTGTAAATACATTCAGGGGTCCCTAGAGTAAAAACTCAAACATTCTGAGGGATCCCTGTGCAGTTTGACACAAGGAATCACTGCCACAATACAAACCTTAAAAGCCAACAACAACTACTACATTTTTTTCTCAGGATCTATGCACTTTCAAGATTGGTGATATGATCTGTGCCCCAGTCGAAACCGTATCTTCTGGCTTAATTTCTCACATTGAACTGGTGTAAGCCCCAGTGATAGTTTGTGTGGTTATCAGAGCCCAAGCATATAAGTAGGGACTAGTGAGAAGGAAAAATGAGTATTTATCTGTAGAGAAGACTAACATTTGAAGCCATTATTCCCACTGTAGCAATAGGCAATGATGCCTGATATGAAGCCACCACTGCCTGCATTGGTAAGAATACATGGAGCTGTGAAGAGGACAGATGGAAAGAAGCTTAAAGTGGAGCAGGTTATCTCCCACTACAATTCTCCTAAAGTGACAAGTGAAAAGTCTGATGGCATTATGAAAACAAGCATCTTGAAGAGCAATACTGGCAAGCCAGTCTCCTTAACAGAAAAATTAGAAATGCTTGGACAGAGATTGTGTGGGAAACTTGGGTATTGATTTCAAAGATCTAGTACGGGTTGTAAGCCTCTGACTTCCTTTGGAACAAAGAAATACCTGGAGTAGAAACCTCTCAGGTCACATCCGTAGAAGACATCTACTACCTCGTTTTGCAAGCAGGATAGGTATCTTATCTCAATGCTCTAGAATCATCTGGTGTAATAAGAGATCCTCGAGAACAGTGACATGTGAAATGTGTTTATATAACCATGCTGGGTGATAGATCTACTTGATTCATTCATCTACTAATTCATTCATGGCATTTATTTATTCTCTCTCAATCCACCATGGATTGTCAGTGATTAAAACATAGACAAGACCTGTCACTAAACAAAAGAAACAATGGTAAAGGATGGGTGCAATAAAAAGGATTCTGCTTAGAATTGTTAGAACTTTTATGGCAAAAGGACAACACACTTGCCTTGATTATAAGATCATGACGTTGATGTAGATGCCTGAGACAATGGTTGAGAAAATGTATAAGATGGAGACTTTGGGCCAGTACAGACCGGCCAAAAGGGCGAGCCTGGGGGTGGAGTCGGGGTGTGGTGACCACACGGCAGCTGCCCCAAATCCGCCCCCACATCATACTCATGCCGCCCACCCAAACAGATGGCAGGTGACATCAGGATGCTCCCATGGTGCAGTGTTTAGACACGCTGCACCAAAGGAGCACAGAAAAGCTGTCACCACCAGGGCAAGGGCAGCTTTTTGCTGCTCCAAAAAGGAGCGGCATTTGCCAGCTCTTTTTGGAGCAACAAAGTGCCGGATCAGGGCCGTGGCGTGTGGTTGCCATGGGCCCCAATCCGGCACTCACAGGGGCAGCATGGAGCCGTCCCTTAGGGGCTATTTGTAGAGCCCCTTTGACTGGTGTGTAGAGATGGCTGGGAACAAATCCATTTACGGCAAGATTGACTGTGTGCTGATGGATGCTAAGCAAAATGGCTCTAGTGCAAAGTTTATTGTCTTATCTAATGTATCACCTGTTTTGAGACTGAAGAGGCCCTATTCATCCATCATTTAAGATTCTGGATGGTGACATGTACATCAGATGACAAACCAGAAGAATATAAGTAGACATGCCATCTAAGGACCTTGCCAGTGGTTAAGTCTCACAAGCACCTAAATGACAAACTAGGTTAATTCACTAGAATGTTGGATGATGGGTTTCAGCCTGACAAATCAAAACCAATTATTTCTGATTGGAAGGATGATTATATAGAAAATTTCTCTCCAAGACACTGTTGGTAAACAACCATAAAGCCTCGATAAAATGAAATGCTATGAAACAGGCTACTGTAGAGTGGAATCTACCTCCCATTCCATCTCTTTTCTTACCCTCAACCATGATAAAACCCTTAGGTCACCATAATTCAGAAACAACTTGCTGTTTTGCACTGTTAGTATGAGAACAATATGGACATGCAAGTACTTAGAGAGAACAGTCAGGGATGTAGCAAGACAATTTTCATGACTGGAAAGACAAAAATTGGGGAGGGCAAATTGGTTGAGTCATTAGGTACTATAAAAGAGTTTTCTCTGGGAAAATGTTTCCATAGGTCATGACAAAATAACTTTGGCTAATGCATTTTAATTATAAAATATGTTGTGAAGTTTACAAAAAAAGCAAACCAACTTACATTTTCAAAATAATTGTGTAAATTAAGTAACATACCTTGCTGCCTAAAGATGGAGGTGCTTGCACCAACAAAACCCTCCACTTTGAAGGAATGCATGTTTTTTTCCCTTGTTAAGTACGAGTGAGTCATATGCAATATAGAGTAAGATGCAGAGTAAGAACATTTTTTTGGCAAGGGTCCATAGAACAGCTTTGCATTTTCATATCAGCACTGGGCTGAGGGAAAGCCTATTCATATCTGGATTGGATGGCTCAAATCTCAGCAGAATAAGAACCGGAATCGCCTAAGAGCTCCAAACATTATTTCTGACAGTCAGAGTCTATAGTATGCAACATAACCTCATAAATATCAACAAATAGGTACAATGCAAAGTAAGAACATGTACCAGTAGAGTCAGCGACAAGATGCCAGTTTGAAGGACCTGGACCAGGGATACAGGGAAGTGACAGGGCAGGCATCAATATTGAAGGCAATGCAACTGATACATGAAAGCCAGCCATTGCTCATGCAAACCAAAGCTTCAGCTAATAGTCATGGTAAGCAAAACAGTGGACTGCCTGGACAGAGTCATGCTGGCCACATTCATTCTGCAAGCTTGAGTGATTCACCACCAGAGATGCCAATCTGTAAAGCAAAACATTCCCAGTTCAAGTCCACCTGATTCTACTATCCCTATACAAATAATCGACATGCAAGAAGAAATGACAATGAGAGTGATTGTTAAAAACTCAATTATTTTGTGTTCATAACAGGTTTAAAAAAAAAAAAAAGCTATGAACCACCTTTGCAATTCTTATCTTCACCATACGCATGTAGACTGCACAATGCAAACTGTACAATGCTATTCCAATAAGTGGCAAACAGAGTATTTGTCATAAGAAAGGAAGGCTTGAGCTTCCAATTATCTCTCTTTTTCGCAAATAAGATTTGCTCACAGCTTATTTGTGAGCAATTGAGGAAGTACATATACTAATTTCAATTCCATTTCAAAACATACAAACCATATTGATTTGCAACAAAGCCTATTGTGCCAGGAATGGACAAAACGGCAAAGTTTGACTGGCTAAAAATTAGAATTGAGATGTCTTATTTCTTTCCTACATAGGTGGGAAAGGGATAAGAAAAGGCTCATGTTCATACTTCCAAAATATTGTTGGGCTTTAGTTCTGAATGTGTTTATGCATCTGAGAATACTCTGGAGGCTTGTAAAATAGTATCACCATTACAACCGTGGTGGCGGCGGTGGTCATAGGGAGTCCTGAAGCCATTTTAAAAAGGAGACAGAAAAAACAAAACAAAAAACCATAACATGAGGTGAACAAAAAGGTTCTGCAGAACAGTTAAGTCATCTCGCCAAAATGTGGGGTTGTGAAAGCTGAAACGTGATCAGTCTTTAACAGTGGAATGCATGGAAATAACAACTGTGCATAACTACTGGAGAATCTACAACCGGTGTTCAGCAATCAGCTAGAATCGCACAAATAATCGAAATGTTTCATGCATGAGCTCATTCACAGCATAATAGCCGTCTGTGATCCGACCCTATAGGAATTCACTGCATGCTCAATAAATGCAAGAAGTCAGCTCCCCCCTGCCACTGCCCAACCTCACTCTGACCGCTTCTTTCTCCTCTGAAAACCCCAAAGCAGCTTCATATTAGCTAATAAGTATTAAAGGCCAGGAGTACTTGTGACTCTAGCACTAGTGAAGAGCAAGTAGAGACACAAATCCCATGGGTGTCCAAACAACATCTCACCACAGCCAACTTAAAAGATGAAGCTAGGGAGTCATTTGACAGAAAGAGGTGCCAGGATCTTTTCGGATGTGCCTGCATCAAGGATGGGAAAATCTGACCATTTCACTTTGTTAAAGCTTAAAGTTCATTACATCCCAAATATGAAGAATATTTCTTCACAATCAGACAAAGACAATTCTCCTCTGTCTGCACCAGCCAAACAAAATAGGTACATTTATTCCCAGCAAACAGAGGACAATGATGTACCAACTTGCCACACAGTTGTTAAAGACTGAAAGCCTCTCAGAAAGAGGGGGCAGCCTGAATTCAGCACTAAGATGGTTGGGAAAAAGAAGACTGAAACCAAGACTTTTAATAGACAAGTTCTCAAAGCTCTGGTCACAGAGGGATGACTCTATGAGATTTGAGTTAATAATAATAATAATAATAATAATAATAATAATAATAAAGTTTATTTATATCCCGCCCCTTTGAGATCAATCGGGGCAGCTAACAAGAATAAAATATACATACAACTGTAAAATCTAATTTTCCCCCTTTAAAAATTATTAAATCAATTATAAATTAAAACATACAATAAAATACAACAATAATGTAAAAATGATCACAATGTGGCTGCAGTTCATAAGACTAAAAGCCTAGAAGCCCTCATAGGAAAGGGATTCCTGAGGCCGGGATTATCTATCACTGAAAGGCCTGCCGGAAGAGATCCGTCTTGACAGCCTTTTTAAAGCTGTCTAAGAATGTCAGTTGACGGATCTCATCCGGCAGGCCGTTCCATAGTCTGGGGGCGACCACCGAAAAAGCTCTCTGGGAGGTAGCCTCTCTGGGTTTCTCCCACATTCAAATTTTCTTAATCTCAAATTCTTTTTATCTTGAAATACACACACACACACATACACAAAATAAATACAATTGTTCATAAGAGACAAAAGTGTCCCATTTCAGTTAGTATGCTGCTATGCTTCCTGCACATGTTTGAGAGCCGATGCAACAATATGCATGTCCAAAAACAAACACCACTCACCCACTTTTTTGGAAATTTTAATACCAACAGTTGACATTACATCTATACAGTTCTAATTTTTCAAAACAACCAATTTACACACACACACAACTTTCATCCTGTTGTTTATCCTTAGTGTAAAGGATATATCATATACCATCATGAAATAGCAAGAAATGCCACGAGGAACATTTCTTTCATGTCTGCATCAGCTTATTTTCATATGGTGCCCCAAAACATGCTTTACGGGGGCACACTGCCATACAGGCTGCCAAGTAAGTATATTATGCCATCTGGATGGGCCTGGCTGCTTTTATTTCCATGCAGACTACTGTACGCATGCATTTCAATCATGCAAAGAACACATGAACAAATGAGGGCTAAACAAAAATCAAGCTTGAGCAAGGCTGAGTTTCATTTTCATGAAATGGGCTAAAAACAATTTCATAATGTGAGGGCTAATTTGGTATATAGGGAGTTACTTATCACTGAAAAGCTGAATGACAGCAACCACTAGCAAGAGAGTAGGGAATGGAAATCTTTTGGAATCCAGTCACCACCATAAACGCCAAATAGTAATTGATTATGGGATTTGCACTCCAAATCACCTAGACTGTCTATATCTAAACAGAGGAAAGTACCTAATACAGAAGAGGGGAATTATCATAGCTACCACAGTTATTCTGTTTGAGCAGCTTGGTACTTTTGAATTCAGATGCAAACTGATCTCATCCACACCTTATCAACTAATGTGCAGACTAGAATAGATTGTATTTCATACTTCTCTGAATTTTGCAATGCTTTCTCCCCAAATGTGTGTTTTAAAAATAGATTTTAAGATGAAATACTACACTTAAAAATGCACACATTGAGGTAAGATTTTGCACGTGTCCAAATACAAATGTTTATGTAGATCTTTCTGTAAAAGACAGATTAATTCAAGGATGGGCTAGAAGAGGTTTAGGAATGACCATATATGAAATCATATATATGATTTCATATATGAAATCATATATGACCATATATGAAATTGGTCATTCCTCTACTTAGAAAACAATGAAAAATTCTAAAGTCGTGTTTCCTACTATATCTACCATCCAGTAACCTCAGATATACCAGCAGGCAAGCAAACTCTAACCTTTCTTCTCCATATCCAGAAAACTCTGTTCTTATACTACTACTTTCTGTCAGGACTGTAGACATCTGTTGGAAGGAAGCCAGGAGCTGGTCACAGTTAATGTGTGCAAGGGAGATGTCAAGTGAGGACAGCAATGGAAATTCTATGCTCTCCAGATATTGTTGGACTGCAACTCCCATCAGCATAGGCATATGGGATACTGGGAGTTGCAATCCAACAACACATGAACCTCCGCATAGTCCTCCCCTCTGAGCTAGGAATTTAAACCACAAATCCATGTTGACAGACAAAGACTTTCTGTTGCTCACAGAAAGGTCCCAGCCCAATAGAAATCCTTTACAATTAGGAGGATGCAGGGATGGAAAGAAATGTCACTGGATTCAACAATGTTGACAAAAGCAGCATTTCCAGAGTTACTGACATTTGTTATGAGAAAATGCACACCAGAAACTGGAGAATTCAAACATTTGCCAGGTTACCAGGCCGTTTCTGAGAAATCACCTGTATACAGCATGTGCATAAGTGAAAATTCAAATGGCTAAAATGCAGATGATTGAAAAAGAATAACTAAGGTCTGGATGGCAATGGCCAGGATATTTGAGGGGGGCAACTCGGAGGATATTGGCCACTCAACTGCCCCAATTTGTGCCCGTTGCCTGGTCTTCCATTTCCGCACTATGGCAGCTGTCCGCACAGGTGTCCCACTGAACCACCTCACACATCCTCCACCACCATAAGTTGCTCAATTCTGAGATCAGAACAAGGCACCCAGCAATGATCCCATCCCTGGGCACCTTGTTCTGATCTCAGAACAAGTGACATGCACTGGTGGAGGATGCAACAGACAGCCCATGCTCCAGAGGGTTCTAGATCTTCCCAGATTATCATGAGTAACGGGCATGTTTTTAACACTACTTTAATGCTGGTATAGCCTGGTTCTGATTCAGAATGTGCCAGCCATCATCCAGACTGCTTGTACCAGAACCAGCATTTGGGAAGTGTGTCGTCCAAATGCCAGAACTAGGGAGGAAGCCTTTTGGCCCATGCAGGCAAGGCCTAAATGAACTTTATAGTCAATGAGGAAAATCTGCACAACTAAACTGTGCAAAGAAATGTGCAAATCCACCCATTTTCCCACTTTCTCCTCTTGTTGTTGTTAACTGCCTCGAGTTGACTCTGACTCATGGCAACCCTATGGATGAGACATCTCCAAGACCTCCTTGTCCTCCACTGCTCTGCTCACGGGGGGGAACAAAGACTTGCAACCCAACACAAGGATAAAAAAAAGAAAAACAAGTGGAATTCACTTAATGAAATTGTGACAGTGATTTTTACATCTCCGGGGTATTTTTACATCCCTGTCATAGGAGTTTATCACACTAGCACAAAGTGCTCAAATCCCGTGCAGAAACAGGATTTAAAACCTGGGGGGGGGGGGGGGGAACCACAAATGTGGGTTGATTTTCACACACATTGGAGTTAATGAGCAATTAACCCAGACAGAAAGTTGGCAAAATGTGTTTCTTTTTACTTTTGGGATTTTCTGAAAGTAAAAAGAATCGCATTTTGTCGACTTTCTGTCCGGGTGTTCCCATACTTTGAGCCTCCAGATGTTTTGAACGTCAGCTCCCAGAAGCTTCACTCAACTTGGTCAATAGACAAGAATTCTGGGAGTTGATGTCCAAAACATCTGGAAGACCAAAGTTTGGGAATCACTGAATTACAGGTATACAGCAACATAAATGCCTTCTGGGGGGTGGGGGGGAACACCAACAAAACAAGGAACATCAATGTCTACTATCCTCATCTCCATGTTACTTATAAAAGTCAGAGGGGCAAGCAAGAATCCTACCACTGTTATGTATACAACTTGCACAACATACTGTGAAATGACACAACCTATCAGAGATGCTCCTTGCATTTCCACAAAGTCTTCTATTGCAGATCACATTACAGCAGGCAGAACATTTATTATATATTCTTGGTTATATCTCATTCCTTTGCACGTCAATGCTTTACCATTCAAAAGGTTCAGACATCTCTTCCCTTTGAGCTAAATTATCTGCCCAGCTCTCAGAAAAAACCTTCTGCTCTGATGGCTAAGCGTTGGAGGTTGGACCAATTATTCTCACCAAATATGCTTAGAATTGCTGGGACAGGAACAAAATGAGCCAGCCAGCCCTAACCCACATATAAGCAATTTTGTAAGACAGTACCTATTGCCAAGGTACATGGAGAAAACAGAAAGCAAGGCAGAATTTTTAAGGTAGTGGAGAGAGGGAAAAACACAGTCCTTCTTGGTCCATAGTAATTTAGCTTGATGACTGCTAGAAATGCAATGTTTAAATATATATTTTCATATATGAAACAACTATAATTTTGTTTAGGAAGTATCTTCTGTCTGGCTTACATCATTCCATACTTTCTTAGAGAAGGGAATACATAAAATCCTAAGAGTTAAAAAGTACCTTTGAAGTCATTTAATCAACCCCCCCCCCCAAAAAAAAATACATGAGGCATCAACAGCATTCCTGAGGTTGCTGTCCAGTCAATACTAACACCTCCTAGGTCCCACCCAACTCTATAAAAGTGAGGTTACCACTCTCCTGGCAGCCTCCGGAGACAAACTATTTCACTGTCAAATTGCTGGTAAGGTGATCCTAATGTTTAGTCAAAATCGGGTTCTCTGTAATTTCCAGCCCTTGGTTTGAGTCCTGCCTTCTGGAGCAACAGAGAGCCATGTCAGCACAGCAAAGAGAAACAAGAGGCATGATAAAGTATTGCAATGTCACAGGTAAATGGTAAAGGCAGAAGGGAGGTTTTTTTGCTGTGGATACCGACTTTATAATTATGCTGGCAATTTTATTCCAGACCCGTTGTTCATCAATGGCACAAACATGGGGAAAACCTAGACATTTTGTACGGAGTCCTATTGGATGTCCCAAGTGGAATATACCTATTGAATCAATGGGATATGCTTACATGCTCATTCACTGTTCAATGAGTCTGCTTTGGTTGGATTACTGATAGGACTGAGGCCATTAATCCCAATTTATATGAAAAGCACATGGATGGAGATCCTCATGTCTCAATTGCTGTTGTGTGCCTCCAAGTGATAGCTTAACATATGATGACCCCTAAGGCAAACCTATCATAGGGTTTTCCTGGCAAGTTTCTTCAAAGGGGGGGTTGCCATTGCCATCCTCTGAAGCTGAGAGAGTGTGACCTGCCCACAAGGTCACCCAATGTGGTTTTTAATGCTTGAATGGGGAATCAATCCCTGATTTCCAGAGTCCTAGTCCAACACCCAAACCACCACATCACACTGGCTCTCCATGTCTAGATACGCTGTTGCAAACCCATGTTGTTAAATGGTATGCAGATTATGGGAAATACAAAGTACCAAGTCATTGCTTTTTGAAAAAAATCTACCCAGGGTTTACCCAGCTGAGTCATCTCAAATAAGTCTAGAACAGGGGTAGGCAAAGTGCAGCTTGTGGGTCGCGTGCCCCCAGGGCCCTCCAAGACTCCAAAATGCACCCAAAAGCCTTCTAGGGATGTGGGAGGCATTTCCACCTCTTTGTAGACCCCCTGCCCTCCTTCCAGCAGTCAAACAATTTTTTTACAAACTTCTTTTTTTTTTAAAAAAAAAAATGCCCCCAAATGCCTTCTAGGGAAGGTGGAGGGTATTTTCACTACACAGACTTAAGAGGAGATTTTTTTTTTTAAACAAAAAAATGAACAGAAAGTGACTTCTGCTCACTTTGGGCCTTTGCAGACTGCCAGAAATAGTGCAAATGAGTCCACTTTAAGGATTAGGGTTAGTACTAGGGAATCATGGGAACTGGTGTGTTTTTTCTGAGACATTGAACCTCCTCTGTCAGAGAGCTCTGGTGCCACAATAAAATACAGTATTTTGGTATTTGGGGGTAAAACATTGAATTTTGTATTGGGGGGAAGTAGATGTGGCAGTGGTGCAACCCATGGTCTCCTGGGAAGCAGCCTCCTACCATGAGTAGCTGACCATCCTGGTCTAGGAGGATCTTAATAGTGCTAGAACATGTGGACGTGCATTGCTAAAGCTTCCACACACCAGTGTGAACCATTCACAGTGGAGGTAACCGCATTATCACAATGGAAAGGACAAAAAACAGCCACTCATGTCACAAAGTCACACATACTTCCTTTGAGAAGAGAAAGCAATTATTACATGGGGGGCATTCACACTTAGTTTTTTGTCCTGAGATGTGGATCGCTGCATTGATCCATATCAAGATTGTTGCTCCCATTATGTTTTGAGTTAACGAATCTCTCCAAGTCATTTTAACCCTTGTGTTATTCACATATGCCATCATTTCAGGATAAAATGGAACCATCTCCATTCCCTTGAACAATACCGAGTGATCTGAGTTGGTTTGGAGCCATATCTGCATTGCCCAAGATGCAGATTGACATCACCTTTGGAAAGAGCAACAAATAAATGCTCCAGATTCTGCAAACTGCTTTCAACTCACCACATTTTCTTTAACTAAAACTGGTCCCAGGTTTTTCTTATCATGCCATTACTAGGATTCCATCCACATGCCAGAAGATGCTGCAATCACAATTTTTTACATCCCCCCCCCCCAAAAAAAGCCAAAGTCTCCAGAAGGCTGGATGGGGGGATGCCGATAAGGAACGACACACATAGGTTTCTGCTGCTGGACTTTCTGTTGCAGTGCGACACCTAAAGGACTCTTTGTGTGGCTACGCCAAGCAAATATAACTGAAATGTTCATTTGTTCAATGCCAGTCACAGTCCCAGCAAAGTCCTCTCCTCGTAACAGGAGATTGCTCCTCCACAACACCAGTCTTGGGCTAGAGTTTCTCTCTTTGCTAGATGGTGGGATGGATCACTGAGAGCAGACAGTGCTAATTACTCTGCTTATCGGGCTATGTGCTTTTATTAGTAATTGTGGTCATACAGGGAGTCTTAGTCATACAAGTGAATTGTATTAAATTAACGTGTTACCCAAGGATCCTGTTCTATTGCATTCTCTGAATCACAGAACTATGTATAGTATTTTTGTCACCAAATTCAGAGGAAGGCTGAAATTGGCCCTGCAAATCCATCAAAATCCCCTGTTCCTGCTTTACATAAAGGATGGAAGGTTGAGTCAACCTTGGAGCCCTCAGGATCAAACTCACAGCATTGTGGCTGCAGGACTAGCATTTAATCACTGTGCCACCAGGGATCCCTACAGAAGGCCACAGAACCCCAAATTGCCCCAGCCTATTTTTAATTTTTAAAACCCTAATTTTTCTATTTGTTTTTTAAATCTATCCTGTGAGCCAGTGTGACGTAGTGATTCTGGAAAGCAGGGTTTGAATCCCTACTTGGCCATGAAAACCCACTGGGTAACCTTAGGCAAATCATACTCTCTCAGCCTCAGAGGAAGGGCATGGCAACCCTCCTATGAAGAAACTTGGCAAGAAATCCCCATGATAGGGTTGCCATAAGTCAGGAACGACTTGAAGACAAACAACACGCACACAAATACATTGGGGAGGGGGAACATTTTGTTATTTTCTTGAGCTGTTTCAAATCCAGGACAGGTCTTTCTTCAAAACCCAAAGCCACTGGAACTTTCTCCAGTTTTGACCAAACCAACCAACAAACAAACCCAAAAACACCTTGCTATATGGGCCTAAAATAGCTGGTGGGCAGGGCACAACAAAATACACACACACCCTCTGCAGTGATTATCAAACTTTGGCCCTCCAAGTATTTTGGACTTCAACTCTCAAAAGCCCCAGCCACCTTGGCCAACAGTCAGGAATTCCAGAACCTGAAGTCCAAAATACCTGGAGGACCAAAGTTTGAGAATCACTGCTCTAGAGGCAGTAAAGGGGATTTGTGAGTGAAAAACGGGAATGTGGAAGAGGACATGAGAATACAGTTATACTGAAGATCCAACAAAAGGGCGTTGGGTGCATATGGCCCGTGGCCCATACTCTGCCCATTCGCTTCTTAAAAGTGTAATCACACACCCTTACAGTACTTACCCAAAACCAAATTGCCCAGGACAAGCTCAGAGGGTATTTAAATGCTCACTGCTGATTGCCACCCTACATCTAGAAAATACTTCTGATACCAAAGTGTTGGTATACAGTTGCCTCTCCGTTTCCACGGACCTCAAGTTCACCTGTTCACCGGGGGCAAATGGAGGGGGATAAAATGGGGTGCGTGCCTATGGGCGCCTGTGGGCATGTACACCCGTTCAAGCCTATGGGGCTTGAATATTTGCGGTTTTCCATTTTTGGGGGGGGGGGGGGTCTGGAACGGATCCCCCATGAAAATAAAGAGACAACTGTATATTCAAAGCAACTAGGCAGCCTGAGCAAAATAAGCAACAAAGGCAGTGCTTGTTTCTCTCTCCTATCTACCTCAGTGATTCAGGGCACTACCTATCTGTGACTGCATCTGCATAATCCAGAAATAATCCAGTCTGACACTACTTTAACTGCCATAATGGAATGCTATGGGATTCTGCCAATTGTAGTTTGCTACAGACAGAGAAGGCTAAATGTCTCACAAAATTACAGTTCTCAGAATTCTACAGTATTCAGTCACAGCAGTTAAAGCAGTGTCAATCTGAATTATTGCTGCAGTGTGGATGCACCCTTAGGGTTCTTTTCCAACTCAGTCAGCAGGCATAGCACCAAATACCTCATATCCCCTTGCACCCTTCAAAAAGCGAAGGAAGGGGTGGAGAATTCTTTATTTATTTATCAAGATTAATGTTCAGTCACATCCATTTTTCAGCTTTTTTCTTCCATTTTAGAACGTCACAAATAAATTGTTCGATATATCCAAAATGAAATATTTTAATGCCCTTCATTTGATTTTTACATCTACGATTATTAGGGACAAACTACAAGGGGTACATATTCTGCACACACATTACAAAAATAATGATGCAATCCATAAACCGTGGTACAAGATCCAATTAGTGGATCTTTCCATCAGTGGATCCAAAAGAGTGTGATTTCCTTCCCTGTCCAGAGCCTGTGCATCCAACAAGGACATTATCTTTCTCTGCCCTCACTCCATCCCTGCTAACCACCTGAAAATTTGCTTTGGGAGAAGTCCCAGGATGCATGGGGACTGCATAGGAAAGAGAAATTAAGTCCTTGATCCACTAACATCAATAGATGCACACAACAGAATCTTAGAAGTGGAATTAAACTAGCATTTGTTGTGTGCCTTCAAGCTGACTCTGACTTATAACAGCCCTCTCCTAGGGTTGTATTCTTCACAAGAAATCTTGTCATTGCCTTTCTCTTACGCTGAGAGAGTATTACTTGCCCAACTTCACCCTGTTGAGCTTACCTGACTTAAGAGGGATTTGGATACTGGTCTCTTAAGAGTCCTGTTGTTGTTGTTGTTGTGCCTTCAAGTCATTTCCAGTTCTAAGGCAACCATACCATGGGGTTTTTTTGACAATATTTGTTCAGAGGTTTGCCATTGCCTTCCCCTGAGGCTGAGAGCATGTGACTTGCCCAAAGTCACCCAGTGGCTTTCATGGCTGAGCTGGAAATTGAACCCTGGTCTCCAGAGTCATAGTCCAACACTCAAACCATTATGCCACGCTGGCCCTCCTTAGAGTCCAACACCAAAATCATATTGGTTTTTACAAACTAATATAGCCCATTAAAAAAAAATCAAAGCAATCCAAATTAGTACATTTTTGTTTCTAGATATACTGCACACACAACAGCTTATACCTATTCTATACAACAGTAATACTTTGTTTTTCAATACAACAGATACCCAAAATAAATCCCATTTGGGGAGAAAGGCAGGCTAGAAATCCCTTCAATCAAACAAATAAATAAAATACAAGGACCTTGATGTAACAAAATGCAACTTGCTTCCTACCACTGTGCGTAGTGTGTGTGTGTGTGCATCTGGAAATAGAAAAGGACAGTTTATTTTTACGTGCTATATAACTGTGCATAAAGTAAACGGCAGACTTTGGAAACAGGAGAGGGAAGAACAGACTGCGGTGGGAGACAGAATAAGTCTTAGCTTCTCAGCGACAAGTCTCCTGTTCTTAAACACCTCGCTTTGGCTGCTGAGGTTGCATCAGCTCTTCAAGTAGTATTTATAACTGTTTTTAAAACCCGATATTCCATTTCCAGTTGCTCTGTGGGGGTGAACTGAATCTGCAGGGCCCCCAGCCAAGCAGCTGCTGCCAGCGTGATCCCTCTTCCCTCCACATCCTGCTCAGAAAAGCCTCCCTACCGTCAACCTGGTGCCACAGCTTACTGGCATGGTCTCTTTAATTAGCTGACCAAGGCACAAGGCAGGCCCTCATTAAAGAGATAGCTGGCTCAAGTCTGGACGGGCAGAAGGGGAGAAGCTAATATGTGTTATTATGGAAATCATCGGGATGGCAAGGAAAATTTCTCCGTTCCTCCCCTCTGGAGTGCTTTCAACAAGAATCTAGGCTTTTTTAAAAAATAAAATAAAATAAAAAGCCTTTTTATCTCCTATGCATATGGGACTTCAAGAAGATCTTTCCAGAGGTCTGAAAACCTAATTTGGGGGGACTACGTTTCCCAGAGTCCCTCCTATTTTGCAGCCAGTAGTCATGTTTGCACGGAGGTTCCATGAGCTGTAATGCAAATAAACTCCCCACATAGCAATAGCAAGTGCATTTCTATACCGCTTATCAGTGCACTTCAGCACTCCTTAAGCAGTTTACAATGTCTGAGCAAATTGTCCCCAACAAACTGGGTACTCATTTTAGCAACCTACAGAATGATGCAAGGCTGAGTCGACCCTGGTGCCCCTGGCTGATGCGAACTCACAACTTTGCAACTGTGAATAGCTGCAGTACTGGCATTTAACCACTGCACTACCAGGGCTCCTTGCAATCAACAGAGTCAGTTTGAGACTGCTTTACCTGTCCTGGCTCAGTGCTAGGAATCCTGGGAATTGTAGATTATTGTGGCACCAGAGTTCCCTGACAGAGAAGGCTAAATGTCTCACAAATCTCCAGTTCTCAAAATTCTCTAACATTGAGCCAAGGCAGGTAAAGCGGACTCAAACTGGATTATTTCTGCAGTGTGTTTTGGACCTATGTTCACTCATTTATCTATCGTGTCATGTTGGCTAAACTGAGTTAATTGGAATGCTGAAAAAATAAATTCTGACACCTGGAATTGCCAAGCCACCACTTACATTCGATCTATATCTAACTTACATTAGATTAGATACACTTACATTAGATCTACATTTTGTAAATCTAGGCTTTTTATTGTCAAAAATAGATTTGTTAATCATGGACTACAATTGGAAAACTTTTGCTAAGAAGAAAAAATTGGAAATGTTTTAAAAAGAAAAAATAGTTATGGTGAAAGGAACATTTTCAAAAGAGCTACTCAGTGAAGTACAGATAATTTCAACTATGATCATAATTTAGTTTTTGTATGCATACACCTGGTCACCATTTTGTAATTACAAGAGACAATTCAGATCTTTACAGATCACTGATTCCTAAGTATTGGAAGCCAGATGGATTCAACTTCAAACACATCATAGGCCCTTATCACATGGGGTCTGAAGCAGAGCTAATCCAAAGGGCATCCACAGCTAATACATATTATTCCCCCGTGTTTACACATGACGCTGCCCCAGAACACGGAGCTAATCCGTATTGTTCCCCCGTGTCTACACACGACGCTGCCCCAGAACACGGAGCTAATCCGTATTGTTCCCCGTGTCTACACACGACGCTGCCCCAGAACTCGGCAGAATACGGAGCTAATCCGTCAGGAGCAGGGAGATTTTGACATTCGGTTTGTAGAGGATGTACCTAGGGAGCCTTCGCATTCATTGCGAATTGGTGGGCAAGGCGAATTGGTGGGCAGGGCGAAAATCCCAGCGAGGGGAAGCGATTGCCTTGGCAAAAGGCAAACCGGATTGGAAAGAAGAGGAGGAGAGGAAGAGGGAAGAGGGAAGAGGGAGGCGATCTCTCTCTCTCCATGGGCTGCCTTCCCTTCTCCAGTCCTCCAGCCCTCCTCCTCCCCGGTTCCCATGGCTGCCTTTCCTCCCGGCTTTTTGTGACGGGAGAGAAGGGAGCCTTGGTATTAATTGCGAAATGGCCAAAAGGGCGATTTCGCTACGGAACCGAATTTATTTCTACTTCTGTTTTTCTTCGCTTTTTCTTTGCTTCATGGCCAGCGTTTGATAAGGTCCCTAGTCTGCCATTTCCTCTCTTTCATTAGTAGAGTGTTCAGACACATCATAGTGGATTTATGAAAACTGATTTTCAAGCCAGCAAATAAACCAGTAAGTCCAAAGCTTGTTTCAGTCCTGGATATGAGGTTTTTCAGCTTCTTCGCTACCTGAATCTGCCATTTTAAAATGCAGTCCCTCCTAAACCGAGTATAGAAAAATGATATCCATTGTCATTTTGGTCCTCTAAGATATTAATTGTAAATATGAAGGAAATGGCAAAGCCCTTCTGAAGCAGCATGCCAAGAAAACCCCATAATAGGTTCTCTTTTTGGTCACCATAAGTCAGAAATGACTTGAAGGCACACAACAACAAGAACATGGAATATCAACTTACGTCTCTCTGTTTCTAAAGTGCTATGTATGCATGGCAGCTTAAGCTTGTATCTCTAATGGTTTTTAAAAAAACTTTCAATATTCATAGGTTTTTTGAAAGAGATAAATATTAACTACTGCTTTCATGTATTACTCTCAAATGTTTATGATGGCATTTAAAACATCATTATCTATAACATGGGTTGGGTGGAGATAAGACTCCACATGTCACTACTTCCAAGGGGATAGAACCATAAGGATTAGATGCTGGAAGGTGTTTCTTCCAGCATAAAAAGAGGTTCTAGTTTACCAAGTATGTTAGTTTTGGGTTTTTTACATGTTTTTTAGCTTGTTACCAAAATATCAAATGAAACTTGATGGCTTACCTTCAAAGCTCTGATGAGCATGCCACTCCTCCTCTTCTTTTTCTCTTGTCTTTTGTTGAGGCTGATATTAATGTAGTATCACTTAATATAAATGATATGTTGTTGATGTTGTTCTTGTTGTGCGCCTTCAAGTCAGTTCCGACTTATGGCAACCCTAAGGTGACCCTATCATGGGGTTTTCTTAGCAAGAGTTGTTCAGAGGAGGATTGCCATTGCCTTCCCTAAAAACTGAGAGACTGTGACTTGCCCAAGGTCAGCAAGTGCATTTCATGGCTGAGTGGGGATTCAAACCTGGTTTCCCAGGATCACAGTCCAATGCTCAAACCACTACACCACACTGGCTCAATATAAATGATATAGTATTGCTTAATATAAATTCAGCTACAGATTCTTAAACTATTGAAAAAGCTGAATCCCAACATAGGGGGGTTGCAGACTGCCAGAAATAGTGCAAATTGAGTCCACTTTTAGGGTTAGGGTTAGTGCTAGGGAATCATGGGAATTGGTTGTTTTTTCCTGAGACATTGAGCCTTCTCTGTCAGAGAGCTCTAGGGCCACAATAAAATACAGTTCCCATGATTCCCTAACCCTAACCCTAACCCTAAAAGTGGACTCAATTTGCACTATTTCTGGCAGTCTGCAACCCCCCATAGTGATGCTATAAGAAGCACATTCATACAGAAAAGCAGAAATAGCTCTTAAATGCCCTACATTTAATCAACAATTCTATGCAGGTGGAAGATCTTGAGGGGGTTGCAATTCTGATTGATGCTAACTGTTCTCTCTTAGTGTAAAATATGCTTAAAGATGAAAATGGCCACTATATTTTAGTAAAAGGACTGCCAGAGGGGGTAGAACATTACTTGGCGTTCCTACTATTAGCCCAACTATGGTCAAATTGTTTAGGGGGTTTTTTCCTCCTTAATTTTCTCTCAATTTTTAACCACGTTGCAGAAGGGCAGACTATGTTAGGTGGAGATTCTAACTTGTTTTCTCATAATCATTTTGATAAATCCCTGCTTTTATGCCATAAAAGGAAGGCTCCTATCAAACTGTGAAAAAAATAGACCAGTTAAACTCAGTTGATGCTTGGGTCTTTAAACACCCAATAGAGCAAAGCTCCTGCTATTTTCCCCTCATGTATCTTGAAGCCTAGCCCACCACATCAAATTTATTGAAACTGAGCCTACCTTTTGTAGAGATCACATGTCCATTTGTCAAAATTACTCTAATACCTATTCTACTCCAATGTCATGTAATTGCAAATTGAATCCTTCACTCTTCACCAAATTCAAAAATTTTATAAAGAGAATGAAGATCATAAGATCAGCAAAATACTTCTTTGAGACCTCCTTAAAGTTATGCTTAGAGGCTGCAGTAAATACAATGCTTTCGAAGAAATGTGGTACCCATTTATTGTTTAATAAAATCTAAGTAATTCTTTTTATGGTCCGCCACAACAAATGATGAAATTCTTGAAATCTTTTTAAGTATACTCCATTGATGTAATAAAAACTCTCATTAGGCATCATGTATATGATATCCAATCTCAATATACGGTACATTTATATATACAATATATACACAATATATATTTCCGTATGTATCCATTTGTTTTGTGTAACTCACCAGTTTCAGTGTTTACATTTCCATTGGTTGTTTTAGTTCTGTGTTTTTAGTTACCTTTTTGAAAAATTAAATTGAAATAAAAGCAATTTGAAAAAACAATTATGCAGTGGTTAATTATGAGCAACTGAATATCCTATTCCCACATACACCTGGGCATAGAAATATGACCAAACTATAAGCCACTACAGAAAATAATAGTATTTATTTTTCAGTAAACATAAATAGACATCATAATTTTCCAGAACCATAGCCATAAATGAGTTTTCAGAAACAGCAGATGAAGTAGTAAACCAGTGTCTGGGCTGTGCCTCTAAAAATTGTTTGCAAGCTTTCTAATGATTGATTGAATGCTTCCCCATAAAAAAGTCTATAGAAAACTAATGTGTAGAGCATTTCAGGCTAATATTCCTTCTGACATGCTAGCTCTACTACAAGAATTTTTCCCCCATGGAAACCATTCTATCATACCAACCCCGCACCTCACTTCCACCGCATATAACTACACTTTCAAAAACATGTTTACCACCTCATCTTCTTCTGAGAATTAGGTACTAAATCTAAATTTTAAAACATGAGAGAGAAATTCCAGACTTAGTTCCCCTGGAATGTTTTGCTTTGCTTTGCTTTGCTTTGCTTTTTGGGTAAAAAACCTAGCAAATAATCTCTTTTGCCCCTTTTAAGGATAGCATTTATGGACAGAGAAAGTATCTCCAACAAAGTGTTTGTAGCACAAAAGATACACAGTTGTTCACTCTTCCTCCTGCTAAGGCATGGGTCAGTATTGTTTTAAGACAATAAGAGGGCATAACATATAAAACCTCTGTCCCAGGTCTTTAGAAATAAAAACTCAATAATCTTCAATATACAGTCTCTTTAGAGAATTGAGAAAGAACATAGTCAAGAGTGGGATCAGTTAACTTTGCAAGGATGGAAAAAGATACTGATAGATTTCACTAAAGGAATTTGCACTTGCATTTTACAGGAAAAGTACTTCCTCTTCTAAGATCTCATTGGCATCAATCCAAATAACTTTATGGAATATTTTGAGAAGAAAAAGTGGGTTTAAAATTTCTCTGATCTTTTCCTGAGCACCTGCCCAAATTCTCACCTAAGATCACAAGATGATGACAGCAAAGGTATCTCAGCTGGAATTGGGTGACAACTCTTTAATGTCAGTGATAGGAAATCTGTATTTCAAGCCCACAGGTTTAGACTTGGAGGAAGGAGGAATGAAGATTGGAGGAAGGAATATCAACAATCTAAGATATGCAGACAACTAGCCAAAATACTAGCAGAAAACAACAGAGACTTGGAACAGTTACTTAGGAAAGTTAAAGAAGAAAGTGGAAAGGCAGGCTTAACACTGAACATTAAAAAAAACAAAAAATGACCACAGAAGATTTATATAAATTTAGTCTAGACAATGAAGAAATAGAAATAGTCAAAGATTTCTCATACCTTGGATCCATCATTGACCAGAACGAAAACTACAGTCAAGAAGTCAGAAGAAGATTAGGACTGAGAAGCGCAGCTATGAAAAAACTAGACAAGATCCTAAAGTGCAACGGTATTAAACTGAACACTAAAATAAAGATTGTCCAAGCCACTGCTTTCCCCATCACCATGTACAAATGTGAGAGCTGGACAGTTAAGAAATCAGATAGGAAGAAAATCAATTCATTTGAGATGTGGTGTGGGAGAATAATGTTGAGGATCCTATGGACAGCCAAAAGGACAAATCAATGGGTCCTAGAGCAGATCAAACCAGAAACCTCCCTGGAAGCCAAGATGACCAAACTGAGGCTGTCGTACCTTGGCCATATAATGAGAAGGCATGGATCACTGGAAATGACAATGATGCTAGGAAAGGTGGAGGCTAGCAGAAAGACAGGAAGGCCACAAATTCAATTGTTAACTACAGTCCTGAACCTGCAGGACCAGAGCAGAATAGCTGAGGACAGGAGGGCTTGGAGGTGTCTCACTCATGGGGTTGCCATGAGTCAAAGTTGACTTGAGGGCAGTTAACAACAACAACAACAACAAAGAGCCAGAGCTCAAAGAGCTCATGAAAGAGCCAGACTGCTGTAGTGATTTGAGTATTGGACTATGACTCTTTGACTGCACAGATCACAAAAAGCTATGGCTTGCACTTAGAGGAATGGGAGTGCCACAGTATCTTACTGTCCTGACATGTAATCTATACTCACAACAACAGGCTATTGTTATAACAGAATACAGAGATACAGAATGGTTCCAAATCAGAAAAGGGGTTGGGCAAGGCTGCATTTTATCATCCTATTTAATCAACCTATATATCCAAAATATTGTACGCAGAGAAGGCTTAGACTCAAGGGCAGAAGTGAAGGTTGAAGGAAGGAACTTTAACAATCTAAGATACACAGATGACACAGTACTCTTAGGAGAAACAAACAAAGACCTGGAGCAATTACTGAATACAGTCAAGGAGGAAGGTGGCAAGGTTGGATAAATGTTGACCATTAAAAAACAGAACAAAAAGAATGACCATGGGATACATAAAAGCATTCATCCTCGACAATGATAAAACTGAAATAGTCAAAGAGTTCCCATACCTTGGTTCAATTATTTATCAGAATAGAGATTGCAGTCAAGAAATCATAAGAATATGATTGGGAAGGGCAGCTATAAAAGAACTGGACAAAATTTTAGTGTAAAGACATAACTGAACACTAAAGTGAGGCTAGCCCAAGTCACTGTATTCTCTATCACCATGTATGCATGTGAGATCTGGACAGGGAGAAAAGCCAATAGGAAGAAAATCAATTCATTTGAGATGTGGTGCTAGAGAAAAGTACTGAGAATAGTATGGATGGCCAAGAAGACAAACACATGGGTTCTAGAACAGATGAGGCCTGGGCTCTCCCTGCAAGCCAAGATGACTAAATTGAGGCCATCATGCTTTGGTCAAATCATGAGCAAAAATGAATCATTAGAAAAGACAATGATGCTGGGAAAGGTGGAAGGCAGTAGAAAGAGAAGGCCATATGCCAGATGGTAAGATTCAATCAAAAAGACCACAGGCCTGGGCTTGGATGACCTGAGCAAAGAGGCAGAGGACAGGGGGTCTTGGAGATGTTTCATCCACAGAGTCACCATGCGTTAAAAGTCTACTCAAGCACAGTTAACACATGGTGACTCTGTGGATGAAACATCTCCAGGACCCCCCTGGCTGACCATGGGCAAGTCACGCTCTCTCAGATTCAAAGGATAACAATGGCAAACACTGTCTGAAGAAACTCATAAAGAAAACCCTGTGTTCACCTTAAGGTCACCTTAGGTCTTCATAAGTTGAAAACAACTTGATGGCACACAACAACAACAACAAATTCTCATGTAGTGATTTATGTGTTGCATTAGGACTCTCAGAGACCAGAAATTGAATCCTCTCTCAGCCATATAAACTCAACAGATACCTTAGGCAAGTCATTCTTACCTTTAGAATATAGCAATGGCACACCTCCTTGGCAGGAAAACCCTAGGAAAGTGTCAGTATAAATAAAAGTCAATTTGAAAGAGGGCAACCAAAATATTGAAGGGTCTGGAAGCCATGCCCAATGAGGTGTGGGTTAGGGAGCTGGGTATGTTTAGCCTGAGGCAAAGAAGATTAAGAGGTGACATGATTGCCATGTTTAAATATTTTAAAGGATGTCATAATGAAGAATGTGAAAAGTTTGTTTTCTGCTACTCCAAAGAATAGGACCCAGAGCAATGGATGCAAACTACAGGTAAAGAGTTTATACTTCAACATTAGGAAGAATTTCCTGGCAGTAAGAACTACTCAATAGTGGGATACACTGCCTCAGAGTGTGGTGGAGTCTCCTCCTTTGGAGATTTTTTAATAGATGCTGGATGGTCATCTGTTGGGAGTGCTTTGATTGTGTCTTCCTGCATGACAGGAGATGGCACTGGTGGCCCTTGGAGTCTCTTCCAACTCTATGATTCTAGAATGCTCCCTGTGATCTACAGGAAAAGAATAAAGATGTAGTTCAAGTGTAAGATAAAATGCATCTAAATCCCCAAGAACTGTAAGATTAAATAGGCCAATAATAGCAAGATGCTCAGTTCAATGCTAGGGTTTATAATGAAGACATTCTGTCTTCTAATTAAATTGTCTACTTTCAGTTTTGAAAGAGGTCAGGAAATGCTTGCAAACCTGAAAAGTAACATCTCTTCCAGCCCTGAAAAAAAAAATCACAAATTATTTGGGTCTTTACATTTTACATCAAAGGAGTGAACAGAAGAAAATCCTGGTTTCAGACATCTCAAGCAGTGTCATTTTTTTGCCCTGCCAAAATGTGGCCAAGTGAGATCACTAGGAGGTGACGACAGCCTAGAAATTTTCATGCAATAGAGTTATAAGGTGAATTGCACAAGGGCAAGAGACCCTTCATCACTGTAGAGGCACACTAAAGTGTGACGATTTATCCTGATCTTTTACACCAGCATCTAGAAACACTGCACTTCAGCTAGGCAGCAAGGCAGGAGTCTCACAATATATGTACCACACAAACCTCTCCTTTGCAGCATCTAAATGTAAAAACCCCAAACACCCAAACTAACTTTTAAAAGATCATGAAAGAAACACAAACTAAGTTCAAAAATATAGTATTTGTAGAAAGGGTATACAAGCTTTCAGTTTGTATAGAATTCTTTTTCAGGCAGAATAAAGTAGTGATACATAAAACTCACAAAGCAAAAGAGACTAGAATCACAGCCATTCTTAAACAACCCATGTGTTGTAAAAGGAGAGATTAAAGTGCCCACAAAACGAATAGCTTGGAAGGATTCAAACAAGTAACTCATAAGTACGTATTACAGGGCAAAGCAAAAAGACAAAAATAAATTATCATGCACTGGAAAGATCAAAAGCCAATCAAAATCTGTTTAAAATCTCTTTATTTTCACCATATAGCTCTTGAACCATTGTACCCAGCTCAGTAAATTTGTATCAGACACCTCACACTCAATGAATTGACACAACCTTCAGTTTGTCATAAGGAGACCTCTGTCTGAGCCTTCATACTGATAGTACTTGGAAGTCAAGATGAAGCAGCAAAACAGATTTGGGAAGAGCAATTTGTTTAGGGCAGAAGTCCACACAAAATCACACGCATGTCAAACCATTCAACAGCAGCATTAAAAGCTATGCAGAATTTCTGTCTCCTATATAGAAACAGTGTTCAGCACCTCTGAGTGGAACTTCAACATCCATGCTGAGACAGCTTTCAAGGTGCTGTGCCGGATGGGGTTATACTCACCTTGAAATCTCAGGATCAGAGTTTGGGAGTACTCCTGGACTCTGATTTGAGCCTGGTTGACCTGGTTGCAGCAATGGCCAAGGGTGTGTTTGCACAGTTAAAAGTAGTGCACCAGGTACACCTGTTCCTTAAGACATTAGACACAGTAACACATGCTTTGATTACATCCCAGTTGGATTACTGCAATGCACTCTTTGTTGGGCTACCTTTGGAAACTGTTCAGAAATTTTAGCAGGTCCAAAATGCTATGTCCATTTGATTCAGATCACCTAATTCAGATCACTGGGAGACTCTCATTACTTTCTTCTCTTTATTGTGAGAACTGGTTCAGTATTTCTATCAGCTTTTTGTATATCTGTTTTTAAAAGATTACTAACCCAGAAGAAAACATGTACCTCCTCCCCAGTAACTGCTAGGCTTACCTAAAGGTCTTTGATAAAGGAGGCTGTTAAATCTTTTTGACAGTCCATGTTTATTATATCTACACAGCAAACCTATCTACATGTTTGTTGACTCTCAAAGCTCACAAAGGAAGCAATTTGCAGCAGCCACTTAGTTTTTGGGTATCACAGTGGAATGGCAGACAGTCAATTGCTTAATGTTTTCCTGATTAACTTTTACACAGTTGTGTTATTTCTTAACAGTAACAGGATTAAGGTTTCCTGCAATGGCTCAAATATATTTGACGATGGCTCTAGCAGAAGCCAAACTGATTCTTCTTTCTTAGCATGTCTACATTTAGCCATTCAAATCTTCATCATGTTGTTGTTGTGTGCCTTCAAGTTGTTTCTGACTTATGTCAACCTAAGGTGAACCTAACGTGTTAATTTCTTGGGAAGATTTGTTCAGAGGTTTGCCATTGCCTTCTCCTATGGCTGAACATATGTGACTTGCCCAAGATCACCCAGTGGGTTTCCATGGCCAGGCCAGCATTCAAACCCCATTATCCAGAGACACAGTCCAACACGCAAACTGCTACACCATGCTGCTTTCCACTAATTTATATGGGAGTGGTGCATCTGTTATTTCCTGGGTCTTCTTTTAAATTGCAAGTACATTGGTATACTGTATCTCATAATACAGTATCACAGTTTTCCACTGAAATTCAATGGAGGAAGATTTAGTATTATAAGTATTATAAGTATTATAAGTATTATAAGTATTATAAGGTAATACTTTCATACACAGTTCACAATTAAATTCAGCTCATAGTTAAGTTAATAGTTAAAATTCACTGCTACAAGACGTAGCGATGGCTGTGAACTAGGATGGCTTAAAAAGGATATTAAGGGAATACACAGAATATGGGGCCATCAATGTCAAAATGACTATATCAGCTCCAGTATCAAAGGTAGCATAGCTCTGTTGATCAAATGGTGGGTAATTCATGGTGGTGGATGCAGCTTCAATTATGTCTCGCTCATAGACTTGCAGTGGGCAGCTTGTTGGCCAATGTCTGAACCAAATACTGAACTAGATTTTGGTCAGATCCAGCATGGATCTTTTTTATGTTCTGACGTGCTAGTCTACAGAAAATATTATCTGAAGGTGGAGAGGATCAGCATTAAAGCATATGTGGAAAGGGATGACAGACTTGAAAGTGGTGGTAAAGAATATGAATATGTTTGTTTTGGTTGTAGTTTGAGGCTTGTCTTGTTGGTTCAGATTTTCAGCTTGTGGTCTCCTGAACAAACCAAAAACTCATTCCTGCTTGAAGGTTTCAATTTTCACCAGTCCCTAGTCTTTTTTAAAAGCTTCTTAGAGCAAAGACACATGTCAGCACAGAGTAGAACAGTCAGCCCTGCTTTCCAGAAGACTGCGGTGAAATAAAACAACATTTTACCAAGAACGCTACATACCACCTGTTAGTCACCATCTCTAGCTCCACATGCTACAATAATATAGAGGAGCTTAGCAAAAATGACATATGGCTGTATGTATCCACAGCTGAATCTTCTATCCAAAGATTAGGCTATGGATCACTCTGGAATTTAGGTACCTACATTCACTGATGAATTGCCAAAGGATATAACTGAATCGTATCAACTTCACCGATACACAAAAAAGGGAAAATGTTCCTCTCCATATATGATGGGAGCATATAGTTCTTGTGTGAGTATCTACTGGTTCCACCCTCCAAGATAGCCAAAAATTCCTCACGTCTACAATTACAGATTTTTAATCCATATGTGTCCATATTAAGCAGCCTAGGGCTCTTCCCTAATCCCTCTATAACATCCCGCCCGCATCTGCATGTACATTTCTCTGCCATTTATTCCCAAATCCATTAACTTAGGTACTTCCCAAAACATCAAATAAATCAGGCCAAAATGAAAGAATGCTGGATCAATATCTGAGGGAACAAATTCCCGCTTCCTGAAAAAAGCAGATGGCACGAGTTGGCACAATTGAATTGGCATGTGTAGGTCAACAGAGATTTGTGATGAAGGTTAGGTATGAAGGTTTAAAACAATGTCACTTGTGAGACATTTTGCAATAGAGAACAAATGACCAAGGACAAATTCACTAGCCAGAAAGACAACCACATCATTAAAGCGTGTCATTGTACTCAACAAAAACAAATATTGAAAAGCAAGCACTGAAGTGGATCAGGGCAGTGGGGCGGGGGGAAGCCCACAAAGATCAGTATAACATAGTATATCCCTTTACAATGAAGTCTCTCTCTTTCTCTCTCTTTCTCCATCACACACACTTCAGAAAGAAAGAAAAAAACCCAACCACTGGGCCATCAAAAAGGTCAGTGTGCACCGCTTTTCATTTTTAAGCCAATAACAAAATATTGCAGCAAACTGCCTGCAATAACAGGCTTGAAGCAGAGCACGTAGCAAAGAGCACCTCGAAAGCAGTGCAAAAAGGACCCCATGGCTCACACGTTTTTATTTTCTCAGAAAACTTTGAAGTTGAAAGGTGGTCTCAAAGGTTGGCATGTTTAAAATAACAGCTTGGAAGAGCTGCTAGGAGGGAGGCATGTGTCAAGGAATAGGACACTGCTCTTGCGTGTAAATGAGAGTCTGTATTTCTCCTAGCCATGCAGGCAGTGTAGGGAATGCTACAGTGAGGCTGGTTGGAAGGGGGGCAGTGCCTTTGTTGACATCTCCCCCTTTTTCTTTGCCTCTTTCACCCCCCTCCCCGAAAACTTCTGGGTGGGCTGCTGGTTTAAACTGAGCCCCTGTGTTTAAGACAAAGTTCAGTCCCATGCTGGGTAAGGGCAAGGGGATCTCCATAATTTACTGAAATTGCAGCATGCATTTGGAAGAGAAGCATTGGCAGCCAAATTCTGTGTATGTTAACAAGACGGAAAAGTTGAGGGAGACAGATAGTGGGGGAGAGGAAAGCTCTCTGGTATGGATATGGTGTTTGTGGAGGCCGGCTTGAGCTAGAATAAATTTGTCCTTTTCTCCCGATGGCACACATACTACTATACCTAAATATATGCTTTATGGAAAGTGTGGAGTGATTTATTTTTGTTATTGTTGGTCTAAAATTATACCCAGCTGAAATGTCACCACTGAGTTATTGGGCCTCGGGTCACCCACCAGCATATCAAAGATAGGTCATAAAATAAACATTAAAAGGGACGGAGGCAGAGGTTAATGTTGGGGGAGCCAACTGCCAGGCAGAGCAGCCCACCAAGCAGTAGCCAACCCATCAGCTGACTTCATCAGAACTCCTCTTTATCTGCCCAACCTACCATCATCAATCAAACCAAAGGTTTCTCTCCAAGGAAGACAGAGCCAAAGTCTAAATCCATGTTAGTCCGGCCCCTGCAGGCAAGAGTTACCCCTCTTTTTTGATCCCAGGCAAGAGCAGAGAAGCAGAGCACAAAGCCTTGCTTGCATTAATTTTTGTCTAACCATCTTCAAGAGACTTTTAGATCCAAATCACTGGTGCAGAAGCTTATTATTCCCAGAGGGAGGGGAAGAAACTTGTCTCTGCCCATTGACTTTTCACATTCTCATGCATGAGGATAGCTTGTTGTCTATCACTAAGGCAGACATTTTTTTAAAAATGATTGAGAACCAAGTACTATTCTGTCTCAAAGTAAAAGGCAGCTACCTACTGGAAGGCAGTAACTGATTAGTTGGCAAAAATGAGTTGCAAAGATGGGTCAAGACCTTCCAACAGGTTGCATAAACTAGCTAAGACAGTCATTTAGACTGCAGACTTGGCATGGGCCCTACCTTGCACTGGCAACTGTGCATCCCTAAAAGTTGTGTGAAATTGGAGTTGTCACCAGCAGACCTTTGGGAAGTGGCAAAAAACTTGTATTTGGGCAGCTGGTAGCAGAGCATTTCCACCAGAGAACACTTACTATTTGGAAATCCTTGCTGGCCTTGTACATTAAGAGTCTGGGTTATTCAAAAAAAAGAAAATGTTGGAAAATCTAGCCTTAAATGACACTACAAATACAGCTTTTGTCTGCCTCTGTGGTTGTGTGTGTGTAAAACTTTAGAAATTGAAATCAACTGTATTTTGTGTAAATATTTTTAAGAACCATACAAGCTAGTGGTTGTCAAACTTTTTACCCTTGTGACCCCCTTTACATCGACATGCAGACATCACACTAGACGTAGTATATGAATAAAAATATTTTATTGGTTCGCACATTCACACATTGTTTAGTTTGCACATTAATTTATATTCATATTTTACCATTTTATAAGGAAACAACATTGTTCAAATTAGAACAGTTTTATTCAAATAAATTCAATACTTAATTCAACAAATCAATTTTACACATACCGTCTAACACAGCCACACTCACATATACCAATGCTCACAGATATGTCCACACTCACTCATGGTTTTTCATTCTTCCTTTCACTCACACACATACTCATTTATCATTTAAACAGAGGCGAACAGAAAGTAGACAAAACTCGCAATTGTGGGTTGTTTTTCAGATGACGTTTGCATGAAACAGAACTAACGCAACATTAACCCGAACGGAAAGCCGACAAAACCCATTCCTTTTTACTTTTGGGAACTTCCGAAAGTAAAAAGGAGCGGGTTTTGGCGACTTTCCATTTGAGTTAATGTCACGTTATTTCTCCTTTACACAAATATGTCTCTAACAACCTGCTTTTGCAGGGTTTTTTAGATTTTTAAATACCGTTTCTGCATGGGATTGAAGCAATTTGCCTCTGTGTAATAAGGTCCTCTGTGTGTGTGTTTTGTGTGTGTGTTTTGTGTGTGTGTGAGAGAGAGTGTGAGAGTGTGTGAGAGAGAGAGAGAGAGAGAGAGAATTTGTGTGTGACTATACGACTGAACATATCATAAAAGTAATAAAAAGATCGTATCTGAGTGTATGAAAGAGAATTAATGTGAGAGAGAAAGTCATTCAAGCAATGACGCTGGTACCAAGGGTATGTGAGAGAATTAACACATGACCGAGAAAAAGTGCCATAGTGTATGTGTGAGAGAGAGGGAGAATTAGCACATGAGAGGGTTTGAGAATATGTGTACATCAGTGTCTGCAAGGGAAGGAGAGAGAGCATGACTTGAGGGTGTGTGTGTAAGAATTAACTGGCTAAAAAGGTGTGAAAGTAAAGTAAGCAAGACAAACTGTGCGGCTGAGCATATGTGTGTGTATGTGTGCATGTGAGAGAGACACAGGCTTGGGTGTATCAAAGACAAAGAGATAAAGGAATCCTGTGTAGCACCTTTTGACACTATAAGAAATCCCTCTCAAGAGAAATGGGTCAGTAGGTCAGAGAATTAGTATGAAGGAACCCCTCCCTGCAAGAGTGAGCATGTGACAGAGAAAGAGTGAGAGAAACAGTGTGCGCTCATTCCCACGATGATTTAAGCCGATTTTCAGATCAGTTTATATGTGCCTCGTTCACACTGGAATCGATTTCAACTGCATTCGGTCTGAATCATGGAGAAGCAAGGTGAAGCGAGGCAAAGGTAAAAGAATCACTTTTTTAAAAAAAGACGAATCAATTTGGTGGTTCTTTTGAAAAGAAACGTTTTGCAAGCGTGCTCAACAAATGTGGACATTCAGATCTAATTGCATTGCACTGGAGGGGATGGACTGATGCCAGAGGGTTGGTAACTCATCCCGGCCCAGCTTTTGGGGAAATTGGCCATTTTCCCCCCTCTCAGCTCTGCCTTGGTGCTGTTTTATATATTGACTACAGGGAATGACAATCATCTCATGACACAAATTCATGGAATAATGAAATAATTTACTTCCATAGTGGGAACTACTCATTGGCCTGAATCGATTCAGTGACCCGGTGTCAATGCGACTCGCAAACTGGTTTAAATGCAAGTGGGAATGAGCCCTAAGTCTTTGAGAGGTCAAATGTACAGGGCGGTTTGAAAAGCATGGTGCAAAACCAAATAAGAACAGTTTTAATTTTATTTTACCAGTCTTTTTGAATCATCTGGTATATGTGAAAATGCTCGGGGGGGGGGGGGGGGCAAAAATGGGGCCTCTTAGAAGCTGGTTCCATTGTGTCCTCAAATCTTCTGCTACCAGAAATGCCTCCAATGGCTTCTTTGTTCATTCTCCCCTTCCTTGCCCACCCACCTTACTGAACCAGAGAAGCAGCTTGTCATGTACCTCTGCCTGCAAGTTTTCCTTGCTACCCAGCTAGGAGGGTAGAGTGGCAGCTTAGGGCAGTGGCACACCCAGGCACACACTCTGCTCCAGCTGCCCACGGGGAGTAGTGTACTTGCATCGCTCTTCCTTGGCTGGCTGGTCCAATGTTGAGTTCATTCAGGAACAGAGCCACCAAGGTTGCTTCTCCTCTGCTTCTGATGCAACCCAGCCAGAGCCAGGTGATAGCAGTGTCCCTGAGCAAGAGCCTCCAATGACCTCCTTCGCCTTTCAAAGCCATCATGGACATTGGCCTGGGGTGCACTGGGCCAAGAGGGTATGCTGGATGAGGCTGCTGCAGTATTTCATCCCAAGAAGCATGGCAGTGGCAGGACAGGTAGGCGAAGAAGAAAAAGCAGTGGTGCAGGATGGGCCAGTGATCCCCCAAAAACACCACCTCACACCTGCAAAAAGCCATGAGCCATTGAGCTTCTCTGCTCTCCTCCTCCTCCTTCAAGCAGAGGCAGCTGCTCTAAACACCCTCCTTCCCCTCCAGTACAGAAAAAGTTTGATAAGCAGTGGAGAAGGAAGAGGAGGGATCAGGTCCTCCGAGTCTCACAGTCCCCTTTAGCAACTCTCGTGTCATCCCTGGGGGTCCTGCCCCACAGTTTGAGAATCTCTGATATAGGCCCATAGGCAGCAGAGTGTTCAAAGCTTTATTTGAGGCTACCCAATTTTTCTCAAACCAACCTACAGGTGCAGAAAGTATCAGTAATTCTAACTCTACACTTGGATGTTTTTTTACTTCTGGGGCATCTGCTAGTGAATTCCACCTTAGTCAAATCAGAAAATAATTATTCGGATGGCATAACAGAAAACTGGTAAAGCATCTTCAATGGCTCTATATTATATTTGGCCGGATGAAACAGAGGTTGGAAATATAGGCTTTGATCCTTCATTATGCCCTATTGGAAGGAAACTAAGATCCATCTTCCCACTAAATGCCCAGATCAGATATGCAAAGAACTAGTAGCCTACATTTTCAAAATAAAACTATTTGCAACAGCTTTTCCCCTGAGCTGAACGCAAACATTCAAAGTTAGAGTCAAAATTAGAGTCTTTAAGACTGCAAGCCTGAAAGGAGGTCTTGTTTGTTATCTTATGTATCTCACTCTGGGAGCTTTTTTCAGCTATAGAATAGAACAACAAATTTTAAAAAATCAAGGAGTGTGTCAGATATTTTGTATCAAACTATAGACATATATTTGTGTGCATTTGAGATGAAGTGATTTCACCAACATTCCTTTTATTCCTTGTTGTTGTTTTTTTAAGAAAAACATAAAAATTATATATATTCTCTAATGAAATATCTGTACTGTTGTAGCACACAGCACAGTTAATTCCTTCTGTTGATCACTTTGAATGGCTCACCTTTTTGGAGAGGGCTTTCCATTTTAAATTAAAACACTTTGCAGCACTGAAGCCTATATATATGAACCATCCTTTTTCTTGGTTGTTACATAAAAAAGCAGGGGACTGCAAGTAATCTGCAAATCTGCCTAATGCTAAAATGAAGTGTGATAATTCAGTCCTTTATGACACCACTGATTCAGAATTCACTAAATGCAGTAACCAAAGCACCTTCAATTTTAAAAAAGAAGAAGAAGCAACAACACACAATGCGTCTACAAATTCAGCCATGGGCATCACTAGACTCAAAGCTTTCCTTAGCAATAGCATAAAAAAATGACACTGTAAATCGCGACATTATAAAACCTAGCATGTGAAATTTAGGGATTGGAAACTCATACAAAATAAAGAGACGAAGAAACTTTATGTAGCTTATTTTCTGTTTCCCATAAGCATTTTAGCAAACTGGATGTCTCCACGCTTGAAACCTCACAAGTGCAGCCTGGAAATGGCTACATAGCATACTGAAAAAGGAAGGTGAATGTATAAGAGAATTACAGTCCTCCCTCCATTCTCCATCCTGGACCCCCCTGCAAAAACAGAAAATCATGTATATTCAAGCCCTATTGGCTTAACAGGGGCATACGGGCATGCACCCCACTTTGTCCCACCCCATTCACCTCCATTCACCTCCCATGGATAAGTAAAGGACACAGATCCCAACTCCGCAAGAATGGAGGGAGTTGTACCAGCAATCTTTACGAGTGGTGCATATCAATTTTGAAGAAAGGAAGTACTTACGTTAATTGTTACTCAGATCATTTGACCAGTTATTATTATCTCTTGGGCTAAAAAACCAAAAACCATTCATCCTCATATATAAAATCTTGTTAAGATCTACTTCATTCTCTCCACCAAAATCAACGTGAAAATCTTACAGTCAATTGCTCAGTAGAGAAACTGGCCTATAATTCTTAGGTTCTGGTAGGTCCCAATCTTTTTCAGGTATCAAAGTTATATTAACATTACACCAACTACCTGGTATGTTCCCTGATTTCAGAATTGAGTTCTTGTGCAATGTTTTTTGTGTGTAAGTTTTTATAAGCTTGAGCTTTGAGAAACTACGTTCACCAATTACCACTGATATTGTTAGTGTGAGAAACATTTGGCACATTATCAAGTTTTTGTTGTAGTATGAAGAGCACCACTCCTTGTGGCACCATAGATTTTGGTAGTCTTTGACCGATTTGACCTATTTCTAAGTTAACAGCAGATCATTATTCAGTAAAGAAATACGCCTATTATTCTTAGATATTGTCAAGCCTTGATCTTATTAGGTAACAAAGTTATCTTAGCATTATGCCAAGTAAATGGTATCTTCCCTGATTTCTGAGCTGACTTCTTTTGCTCTTCAGCATCTTTGTTTTTATCGTGCGTCAATTATTTTTCCTAATTCTGGTAGTCCTTATGTACATCTAAAGCAGATTTTTTTTTGTTTTGTTGGTACTATATATATATGTCATACAGAAAACTGTGTAGCAGCTGTTGGAATGTCACTTTGACAGATTCAAACTTACTTTGAATTTCTGATTTGAAGTAGAAGCCCAGGAGACGGATGCATCAAAGTCACTCTGTGGGTTTCCATGGCCAAGTGGGGGATCGAACCCTAGTCTCCAGAACATCAGAAATTCAGCAAAGCAAATAACATCAAAATCCCCAGAGTTGTAGCCCAACTCTCAAACCATTATATCACACTGGCTTTCAGTGATGATGATGGTGGTGGTGGTGGTGGTGATTATGAAGACAGTAATAATAATAGTGATGCTGTGCTAATAATGAGTAATCCAGCAAGACTTCACTGGTCTCCTCGATACACATCACTTGAAATTAAACACACTAATTGTTTTCCTCCTTACAAGATACAGAAGTGTTCAATTTAATGTTTACTTATCCACATAACCCCTTTAAAAAGTTTAGCTGTTTCCATAGCTAAACTTGAATCTAGATTTTCATCACTCCTCTCTCAATCAAAAGCAAACAAAAAACTTTCTATGAGTTTCATGTATGAAAGGAAAAATTAAGATCACAACTTTTTTAAACCCACAAATATCTTTCAAGGGATCCTCCGGACCCCCTCCCTCTAAAAAAGACCCTTCTTTATTGGTTCCAGATGGGAAACTCCATTTCAAAAACAAAGATCTATAACAGTTTTCAAAGCACAGTTATGTAATTAATGTCACATTTGTCTTTTTAGCTGTAGAGATAAAATAAAGCCATTTATCCATGTCCTCATTATTCTTATTCTTCCTTCAAACCTATTGTTAGCAAAGCAGAGATGGGGATCTGAAAGGAGGAAGATGTTGGACTTTTCTATATGCCATATCACAACACCATTGGAAGCTTTCACCTTCTGCCACCTTCATTCCAGTGGTCCAGTGGTAACAGCAGATGGCTGTTCATCTGGTCCAGTGGTAATGGTCCAGTGGCATGGTCCAGTGGTAACAGCAGATGGCTAAGGCTGCATCTGCACTGGAGAAATAATCCAGTTTGACATTTTAACTGCCCTGGCTCAATGCTATGGAATTGTAGTTTTGTGAGAATTTTAGCCTTTGCTATCAGAGAGCTCTGTACCACAAAAAAAACTACAATTCTCAGAATTCCATAGCATTGAACCATAGCAATTAAAGTGGTGTCAGATTGGATTATTTCTCCAGTACAGATGCAGCCAAAGTGGTGTCATACTGGATTATTTATGCAGTGCAGATGCAGAATTAGTCTCCTCCATCAAACAACTTTGGCAAGGACACTGTCATCTCCCAGACAGCCCTTTCATGCAAAAAAGTGAAACAAGTGCATTTTCCATGGAGGAGAAACAGTTTTGCTACCTATTTATCTCAACTGTGATATGAGTTTAACAGCCTATCATGAAAAAAGACACAATGGAATTTCTTCAATACTCACCCAGATTAAAGTGTATTTAATGTCTCTTTTTTATGTTGTATACACATAAGCATGATATTCTAGTATCGGAAGTATCTCTCAGTTATTTAATAGTTCTACCAAATACTTATAGAGTTGGCCCTTGATATCTGCTGGAGTTTGGTTCCTAGATGCCAAAATATGTGGATGTTCACGTCCCATTAAATACAATGGATACTAAAATGGTATCCCTTATATAAAATGGCAAAATCAAGTTTTGGTTTTTGGAATATATATATATATTAATAAATATTTTCAAGCCCTGGATCTGAATCTGTAGATACGGAGGGCCAACTGTAGTATGCATGAAATGATTATGAAGATTTTGCTGAAGGGCTGATATGATAGAACCCAAGGCAATAAAGACGTCTTTCTGGCATCTTAATAAAGACAAGCTGGAGTTTTCACTATGTGTTTATTGCAACTGGAAGCAGTGTGATATATTTCATTTAGTCCTTACATGTATTTGTACTGAGCAAAGTTTTGGTACCTAACAAATTAACAATCTTTACAAATGTAATTAGAATAGACACTTACATAATTAATTCAGTTGTATTATGTTTGTCATGAATGCAGTGAATTTGGCTTCTTCACCACAGACAAGACTGTAAACTGAAGATTCACATTTGCTACCATTGAGCAGATCCTCCTCAGGAAAGCCCTCTGCAATTTTATCTGAGCAAACTGTTAGCACTTAAAGGGCAGGTATGCTTTGAAACATGATTTATATGCTTATTCAACAGTTCCGCTTCCCCTGAATACATCTGTCTCCTATCAGCCAGCATAACATTCACCACTTTTTAGTTCTGCTCCTACTAGTCCTGCAAGTCTATTCAGATTCTACTGGATGCATTCAACTTACACTAAGTAATATTTTCTTATATATGAAATATAGATATATATTTTGCAAAAAATAAAAAATTCTACAACTTTCTACAACTGACAAAGGAAGACAACAAAGAGCAGTTTTCGTAGGGTCTGGAAAGTGACAAGATACGTGTGCTGACCTTCCATTTGTCACAAAGAAGCATGTACAACAGAACCATTATGCAGCACTTTTGGCCCATCGTGTCTTCGCAAGAATGGAAACATCTGAGATGTCGTTTATGACTGGTATCACGCTGAAATAATCTTATGCTTTAGAAAATACAGTATATACTTCTCCACAGAAAGCAAACCTGCAATGTAATCATACAGGACATTTATTCAGAAATAAACCACGCTACACTTAGTGGGGCTTATATGCAGATACAGCTATTTAACAGAGTGGGAATTGTGCCATCCAGATGTTACTGGACTGCAACTCCAAACTTATGCTGGTTAGGGTTGCTGTGAGTTGCAGTCCAGCATTTTGAGAGCTGCATAATTTGTAATCATCATATATAAGACCACAACCTGATTTCCATTCACTTCATTTCCATTCACTCTATTCCATGAGTCATTTATTGAATTTTTTAAAAAATCAAGTAAGAAAGGATAACTATCTAATGGTTCTCATCATTCAAATGGTGGCATTCTCCTATACTTTAAAGTCTTCTGACACATGAAGAAAGTCTCTTCTCCCTGCACTATTATGTTGGACGGGGTCTTCATTCTCACATAGAAGACCTTGAAATAATAATTTAAAAAAACCATTCAGCAGCAAGGAGTCTTCTGGTGAAATTATTTGATTATAGGTTTTGTATTAATTTTCACAATAAAAGCTTACAAAAAACATCAAAGATACATCAAACATACCATATCAACTGTCAAATGTTAAGAAGCAATCCACTACTCTATTATGTCCTATAACATCTATCGCATTCAAATCCTACTTACTTTCTTATATACGGTACTCATTCTGATTCCTACTTTCTTTCCCCTCATGTTAAGTCTAATCCGATACTTTCTTATTTCCTTACTCCTCATTTCTCATTCTCTCCTTCCCTTTGTCTCCTCCTCCTCCTCCTCTCTCTCCTCATTATTGAAGAAAAATACATCAGCACATATTATCGTATTCATTTTTATCCTGTGTTTCTCACAATAATGGGACTCAGGTAGTTAATATTTAGAAGAATGCAAAATAACAACAATACCAAAACATTTAATAAAAGTATACATGTACAATTTAAAAAACAATTAAACATTAAAAATAATGTTTAAAATGTATTAAAAGACTTTACACGAACCCTTAAAAACAGAACTGCTCCGCATTAAAAACCAACCCTAGATAGTTTGTAAAAGTCTGATGGCACAGAAATGTTTTGACCTGCCATCAGAAGGACAGCAAGGACGAAGCCATCCTGGCATCTCTAAGGCAGGGAGTTCCATAGTCTTCAAGCAGCCACCAAGAAGACCTTCTTCCCACCAAACAAGCCAGAAAAGGTGGTGGGACAAAAAGAAGGGCCTTTCCAGATGATCTTAAGAGCTCTCATTCCCAACCCCTTGACAGGTACAGGTCCTCACCCCCAATCACTCTAATAGCTGCCAGTTTTCACATCTGATCCTGAAGATTGCAGTTTTACAAGACTAAACTGTGGGAATCCCAACATTTACCATGTTCTTTGTAAAACAAATTCCAGTCAACGGATGTAGCCTCACATAATGCTTTGAAGGCTAGTTGTAATACAGTTCAAAAAGGCTGCAAACCACAGAACAATGAAAAACTCAAATGTATTATTTCAGTGCAATATTTATAGCCAATTTATTTTTGAGGCAAAATAACTGGGCTTTGACACAATGCATTTAGGCACCTATCTAGAAAGATCCTGCTTCAAACACTTTTTCAAACATTTATTTTATAAATAAAGGGACACTTTCTTCAAACTGAGTACAAGGATCATGTATGCCCATGCAGAGAGGGTCTCGTAGAAACGCTCTCTCATGTTCTTCCTCACAGCTCCTTCTGTAGGGATGATAGATTAAAATTAATCTCACCTTTGCTGAACAGTAAACCAGGTAGACCTTCTGATTAGTATTTAAAATTCTTATTAGCAGATAAAGATAAGGGAGTCACCGAGGAAGCTGAAAAGTTTATTCTTTCTGCTATTAAAATCCGGAAAATTATATGTCATAAGAAAATAACCTTGTAAGAAAAGGAAAATCTGGTTTCCCTAATGATAAACTTAAGTTATACTCCTCTATGGGAGCCGATTTAAATTTGTTTTATATACCTCCCCTTTTATCTGATAGTGACCATTTTTATAATTGTAATATTTTACTTTCCGTGGCCAACCAAATGTTGTACATGTTGTAAACTTCATGTTTTATTGAGTGTTGTTGTTTTTTTCCTTGCTTTTGTTTTATGTTTGCCTATGGTCTATTGACTACAATACAAGCTTTGATTGATTGATTGATTGAGAATTATTCCCAGGATTTGCTATTGTCCCTGTACTTTTGAACACAACATAGCCCCCCATATCAACTCCCACACCACAGACACAGTTTGCTCCACATTTCAAATAATCTGTTAAGGGTTCTAGCAAATCCAGAGCCCTTACTAAACTGGGATATAGCCCGGCATGTGTCTGCTAGACAGAAATGGTATCCCATCACAGAGCCATCTAGATCCTCTAGAAATCTCTGTAGGACGACAGTTGCTTCCTACCTTCCTACTATACAGCCCCTTGCTACAAAAAGCTACTACTGGCATCCCTTGAAAGAAACAGCTAGTGGAAATTTAAGGTGCAAAGCTAGTAGAGTATTCCCTTATCTAGGAAAACAAAACCTGAGAAGTCTGTTCACTGTCAATGATGGTATCACAAATCTACTGTAATCTGACCAAGTCATCTCTCTGCAGAGAGCCAGATAGTCCTCTCTAAAGCCAAGACTGCAGTCCAGCAGGCCGCATAATGTCCGAAAAGTTTATTCTGCTGCTGTTACTAGTACGTGAATAAATAGGGAAACTCATCTCTAGTACTATCCGAATGACTGCCAGCAATTCCCTTTGTTGTTCCCCACCCAAAAAAAACACCCCAAACCCACATAACAGTCCTCCACACTCAAAAGCACAACACACTAATCTCTAGACAGTCCACTTATCCTTTATTTGTTGAATTAAGTTATTTACACAAAAAGGTCCAAAGAGATACAGAGAACTCATTTGCCAGGACATCCTGTAGCAACAACCCTTTTATCTCTTTATTTATAGACAGATATTTTATGCAAGACTCAAAAACCTAGCTGAGAGGCAACAACTCTTCAGTTCAAACACACACCCTGCTGACAGAAGCAGCTATACACAACGTCTCTCAGTGATAAGTAAAACCAAGATATATAGATATATATATCTCAATTCCAGAGCCAGCATCTTCCAAATTAGGGAACATATTTCAGTCTTTTCCCCCTTTCCTGGCCTATATACATAAGAAGCTAGACCCAGATTTAAAATTTCACACAGTCTGGAGAAAAAGTGGGATATTTAATCAATTAATTAATTAATTAGCTTGGATACTTGTATTACTGTCTTCCAAGACACTAGCAGGATTCCTGACTATTGTAACGGCCATAATTTTGCTTCTGGAAAAATGCACAGGAACCACCTTCTCTGGGAACACCAAGGAACACACTGGTTAAACTGGATGTTGACCAACCTAGCAAAATTTTGTGCTGCCGCAGTTAAAATCTGTGAAAATAAGGTTTTAGTAAATGATTAGGCTTTTACTATTTGCACATGCAGTTATATTTTATGTCTATATTTTATATTCTTTTTATGTCTATATTTTATATTCCTTATATCTTATATTTACATTTATATTCATATTTTCTTGATGTCCGTAGATGTATTTATCATACATGCATATGTTCATAGTATTATGTATTTTATGTATTCATATGAATTTGGGAATATAGTCACTGATCACAATAAAAAACATGGATTGACACTGGTTAAAGAGAACAACTCCTAGCTGTCTAGACTGTACTCTGAACATACTGTATACTCCTGGAAAGTCACAGCAACCCATATAGAGTGATGGCACATAGTAATAGTATTACACAATGACTTAAGAAAAGTTTGAGATGAAGATAGCCAAATTTATAATGAGATTCCATTCTGGATAGAAGGAGAGTGGTCTTTTTCATTTATTTCAGTATTTAAACCAGTCTGCCATGTCAATTCTGCCTCCTATCCTTTAAAATGATCTTCCATCAATATGGCATAAAGTTTTGAGACTAAGCCTCAAAGCCTATCCTCCCCAAAAAAAAGCCTGCTTTGGAGGCTGAAAATGATCCAGAGTGGGCTTTCAGTAATATGAAGGATGCAACTAGAGGTGGGAAAGATAGTCCGAATTCTACTAGCTTTAGTTAGCAAAATGCACGGTGGGACTTCATCCAGTGCCTCCACAAATGTGAGCCAAAGACATCAATCTTCCTTTCATGCAAATAAGTTACTCATTCACCTCTGAATCAAAGTTCACTGCAACATCAGGATATCATGATGCTGATTCCTCAACTCAACCATGCTAATAAGTCAGTTTTCAAGCCAACATGGTTAAAACAGATGCTGTGTGTGTGTTTATTCCAGGACTACCTATTCTGCCGGCTCACAAGCATCGGGAGCCTTGGAGAAAGGTGATTCTAAGCATCTTTCTTTATACACAAACACTCACACTTACCATCCTTAGGAGAAGCTTCATGGTATGCTACAACAACACACACTAACATTCCACTGCATCCTTTGCCAAACTTGGAAAGAGAAATGCCAGCACTAACCTATCTTAGCTATTAATCTCTATTAAAATACATCAGCAGTTGCAAGGTGACAGACATTAGCAAAGTAACAACCTGCAGCTATTTGAGATGTGCTAATCTCTAAAGTTTTAAATAGATAAGACTTTTCTTTAATACTTTCTTTTAAAAAAAAACTATATTATGTGGATTATACTTAATCACATCATGCATAGCAGGCCCAATTAGTAAGTGGCTGAGGGACTGTTCTCTTTCCCAGTTTCAGGAATGCATGCATGACCTGACAGGCAAAGCCAATCTCATCTTCCCAACATAAAAATTAAAAAGGGTGTAGTACAGGCACAAATCAACAGGACGGAATGGATAGATCTAAAGCTAAGTTCATTGCACAACAGAAATGTTTGTTGTTAACTGCCCTTGAGTTGATCTTGACGCATGGTGACCCTATGGATGAGACATCTCCAAGAAGATCCTCTGTCCTCCCCTGTTCTGTTTAATTCCTGCAAGCCCTTAATCCCCAAAGTGACCTCCTTAATAATAGATTCCCTCCATCTGGCATGTGGCCTTCCTCTCTTCCTACTTCCCTCCAACTTTCCCAGCATTATTGTATTTCCAAAGAGTCCTCCCTTCTCATGATATGTCTGAAGTACGACAGTTTGCTCATCTTGGCTTCCAGGGAGGTTATCGGTTTGATCTGCTGGAGGACCCACTTGTCCTTTTGGCTGTCCATGAGATCCTCAGCACTCTTCTCCAGCCCCACATTCTCTCAAAGGCATTGATTTTCTTCCTATCTTCTTTCTTGACTGTCCAGCTCTCACATCCACCCATCCATGGTAAAAGGGAATACAATGGCTTGTATGATTCTAACTTTTGTACTGAGTTGTATATCTTTGCATTTTAGAATGTTTTCTAATTCTTTCATAGCTGCCTTCCCCATTCTTAGTCTTCCTCTGATTTCCTGGCTGCAGTCTCCATTTCTATCAATGTTTGATCCCAGATATGTTGGTAGAGAACTGTACCGACACGATTATTTATTAGAAAAGATAATATGGCCTCGGTCATTATTTATCACTAAGAGAAGTAAACAGTTCCTTGGCTCCCAATTCCCTCTTTCTTTTCCTCCAGATATGATTATGCATTTTCCCTCCTTAAATGTTCTGTCTGGAATGGCTGTTCAAGCATCAAAACAATCCTTTGACAAGATATAATCTAACAGTAGTCAGACATAGCATTTTCCTATAATTATTTTGGTGTGCTGTTGGGTTGCGGGGAGAAGAAAGCACCCACTTGAATTGGTTTCTAATAAATGTTGAGAAGCAAAATACCCATGAACTCACCACTGGATTTTGAGGAGTGGGGATAGCCTTGCATGTGTTTGTTATATATGTGTGTTCTTAAAGAAATGAGTGTTCACAGAAGGATGGAGAGTTGTCATCAGCACAATCTGAAATGGTACCTACAATCTTGTACAATGCACACAATTGATTCTGCACCTGCATTTGAGACTGGCAAGAGAAGAACAACAGAATAATGTAATCTGAGGTCCTGGACATAAGACTTCTCTTATCTTTTAAAATAGGGGCAAACATTTAAAAGTAGCCAAGTGGTGACTTGAAAAGTAAAATGTTTGGTACCAGTTTATGAAAATGGAATGTATTCTCTTTCTTTTTTTTAGTTTCAGAAATCTAAGAAAAATCAAATTAATAATCCATACTATTGGCTTGTTCCTACCTCATCAGCCCAAAAATATTCTGACAATTTTAATCAGGTTACAGATTACATCACTCTGTAGGACACACAAGGACTCACAGAATCATAGAGTTGGAAGAGACCCCAAGGGCCATCCAGTCCAACCGCATTCTGCCATGTAAACTCAAAATCAAAGCATCCCCTGATGGCCATCCAGCCTCTGTTTAAAGACCTCCAAAGACCTCTCCAAAGACTCCTCCTTTAAACTCCTCCTTATTCATCCCTGTTCTTCACTGGCATTAAAGAACCAATTCACAGACAAGATTTCCACTTAACTGTCATACTGCCTTGATTATGGAAAGCTTATTGCACGCACATCAAGAATACAAGCTATCCATCAGCGCAAGGCTGCCGTGCCTCCCTTTTCAGAACAGAATGTGAATGATATGTATTTCCAAATATCCTGAACCAGTACATATGAGAATATGTCTCTGAGCCTCTTTTTCCCCTTGCTGAACAGAAGATTTCCCAGTGGTGGCTCTCCCTCCTGTTGTGCTGAGCATGGAGGAACAGACGTATCCACCTGCTTTACCATATATTAACAGCTGTCTCTCTCCCATTGCCCAGGCCCTAACCCTGAAACAAATTCAAACATTTCAGTGATGCAGAGGGTTAGCTGACTGACCTCCGGAAAGCTGCCTACACGTTTCCCGCAGCAGTACCTTCCCACTCAGCCAGTCTGGAGCCTGCTTAAGCAGATCCCTCAAGGCCATTGAAGGGACACCCGGCTAAAGTCATTCCTGCTATCCACTTTATTGTCTATTGTAGAATATCCAGATTTAAACCCTGGCATCTATGTTTAAAGGAATCGGTTACTGATACAAGGCTCTGTGACACAACTGGATAAGTTAACTACAAGGCAAGTGATTATGATTGCCGAATGGAACAAACTGCACAAAACAAATGGATCTTTTACAATCCTTTCCTCTCATCCAACCCATTTGTGGTGGTTGTTTTTTTCTTGTTTCTTTTTTTCTTTTTCTTTTTTGGAAAGGGCTGAAGTCCTAAAGAGATCCTGACATTGGAGCACACACAAAAAAAAGAGCTTGACTGCTTCACATTAAAGAGGCACCAATACAACAATGGAAATGAAAGACCAGAGTAGAAATAAGCACATGAGGAGGAAGCCGGTGCAGCTCCGATTTGAAAAATATTTTTGCCAAAAGATGCATTTGAGACACAAATAATGATGAAAAATGTAGAAAAACATTCCTTTTACTTAAGAAAATCCTAAATGGATTATAACTATAAAAACTGCTAGGTTACAGGTATCTTCAAGTTCCTTATAGCTTCTAAACCAAAACCAGCAGTTCATAGGCAGTTACAAAGGATCCTGCCATCAAAAGCTAAGGTATAACCAAACTGATAATAGCTTTCAGAAGACACAGAAAAGCATTATTCAGGATGTGTCAAAAGATAGGACACAGAAATGCATAATCTCTGTCTCAATCCAGCTAAGCACTTTTTCTCACTGATGATTGTAAGAGCATGTTCTGTGCGGAACTTGCAATTTACCCGGTAAAATTACTTCCATTTATAAGGATTTGGTTTCAGTTTTAAACCCAACACAAACACTCTCCATGAACAAAATATCATTGTTATAAATTACAGAAATAACAAACTCCTTATCTAAAGAATTTTGATATCTGGTATGCTTTATTCAGAACCTAAGATATAAGGTTTAGTTCTAATTTTCCAAAAGAATGAAGACAATCTCATTAACACAGATAAACAAAAAGTCATAGAGATCTCAAGCAATTCCTCACCCCAACCAAGCTGAATTCTGAAGAAATATTACCCACTAATGCCATCAAATGAGACCAACATGGTTTAGATAATAATAATAATAATAATAATAATAATAATAATAATGTTTTATTTATAGCCCGCCTCTCTGCATTGCAGTTTTGACTACGATTCTGGAGATCAGGGTTAGATTTCCAGCTTGGCCATGGAAACCCACTGAGTGACCTTGGACAAGTCATACTCTCTCAGCATCAGAGGAAAACAAAGGCAAATTTCCTCTGAAGCAATCTTGCCAAGAAAGCCCCATGATAGCCTTTGGGTTGCCATGAGTCAGAAACTACTTGAAAGCACCAAACAACAACAAGACCAGCAAATCAATGTGCTTGACAAATCCCTTAGCTCAGTGGCTCTCAAACTTTTTATTTCTATGACCTTCTTTAATGAGGGAATGGAAAGGGGAGTTTGTTGTTGCTGTGTGTATGTGCTATGTGCTATGTGCTTATGTTATAGGTGTGTGTGTGTGTGTCGATTTTGAAAATTATTAATAAATATTACATTTTTTAAAAAAATGTAAATAAAAGTGAATTCCTTCATGGCTGGCTTTGTTTCAGTCATTTATCACCCAGCCTCAACATTGTTAATTTGTAAAATATTTGCCTTTGACCAGGGTGGTACCCTGACCTTCCGCCATTACATGGGGCCCCCTCCATTTCAATGCCATAGGTCACTTCAATATGAATTCAGAACGAAGGACTAAGCATCGATTACATGGTTGGGCACCTAGTTTTGACCTCAAAGTGAGCAACGTGAGCCATCAGTGGCTGCACTGGGTGGCACAAAAGGACATATTTTAAACAGCCACCCAGCATCATAACAGAGTGCTGGAAGATCCAGACCAACTACTGACTTTTTACTCCATTTTAAGAGAGGTATCTCCATGTTTGGTGCTGAACAGGCTGGATATTGTCCAGACTGTTTGCATCACACTGCGGGATTGGGCCCTGCATCATGCAGACTCCCTATAAAGAAGACATGGAAAGGCTGTTTTATTTGGCCCATACATACAGTGCCTAGGTCTCTGGGCCACTTTTAAAATAACATGATCTGAAGTAGCCTAAGTGCATGTGTTGTAGTAGATATCCACTCCACTATCATAACCAGCAAGCTTCATCCAGCTTTTCCCCTCACTCCCACCACATTATTTTCTAACTAGCTTTGCTTTGGTAGGCTTTAGGGTTCAAGCAAAGAAACCAACAAAGTAGGTCCTGCAAACTTGAAGTCTGGTTATCTTTCTGCTACACCTGTTGTGTGCCTTCAAGTCATTTCTGACTTATGGCAATCCTAGGGATGCAGCAGCTGAGTGGTTAAGACATCAATTCTGATGATCCGAAGAGTGAAAGGTTGGCAGTTCAAGGCCCAAGTGCTGCATGATGGGGTGAGCTCCTGTCGCTAGTCCCAGCTTCTGCCAACCTAGCAGTTTGAAAGCATGCAAATGCAAGTAGATAAATAGGTACCACTTTGGTGGGAGGGTAACAGTGTTCGGTACAGTCATGCTGGCCACATGACCACCGGATTTGTCTTCGGACAATGCTGGCTCTTTGGCTTAGTAACGGAGATAAGCACCGCCTCCTACAGTCGGTTACAACTAGACATTCATGGCAAGGGACTACCTTTACCTTTACCTTTAAGGATCCAAACTCTGGTCTCCCAGTGTCTTAATCCAACATTCAAACCACCATGTCATGCTGGCTCTACACAGTATGAATCAAATCATTTGCTCTCTCCACACTAGGTTTTCAGGAATCTTCTCTGTGGGACTCAATATACTGCAAACACAAATACTTGGCATTTTAGCTTTCCAGGATTACAAAGCTGGTGACTTTAAAGTCCAAAGAATGAACATGAACTGTTTTACCATAATATTAAACCTTAAACTCCTTCAAACAACCTTAGCAAAGTTATAGCACTATAGAAAGCTAGCCTTGAACATCCAACTATGTTCAGACCAGGCTGATAATATAAGTACTTGGCATTTTAGCTTTCCAGGATTACAAAGCTGGTGACTTTAAAGTCCAAAGAATGAACCTGAACTGTTTTACCATAATATTAAGCCTTAAATGCCTTCAAAACAACATTGACAAAGTTATATCACTATAGCATCTAAGACATACCCAGGCTGCTGCCTAGGTCATGAGCCTGCCATTAAAGACACTTTTCATCAGCTTTGCATTCTGCAACCAGTAATTGCTGACAAAGAACAACAGTGTTTTTCCAAAACAAGGATTTATTTCTGCATCTTAAAGCAAATAGGCCCTTCATAAGAAGGGTCAGCGTGTATTAGCCAATTTTTTTTTATTTTTTTATTTTTAAGAAAGAGAGAGGAAGGAGATGAGAAATGGAGTTAAGTTAGGGGGGCAGCAGAGACTGATTTTTTTTTCAAACATAATTTCATACTGATAAAAAGACTAAAGAATTTGCATTTAGAAGCATTTCTTTGCTAGCTGCAAAGAAATGTAGTTTAAAAACAACCACCACCAAGTGCTAAAGAAGGTAGTGTGAGATGGGTGACTACATTTTACCAGTCAAAAATGGGTGCTTTTTCTATGGCTTGCTAGGAGCTGGGTGCTACAAAGCATGTGACCTTCTGGGACGTTTTGTGTTTAACACCGGTGTAAGATGCTGAATGAACGGTTATATTATTTACCCAAAAGAGCTGGGTGCCTGCCAGCCGGCTCAGGACTCTATCTTCTTTTTTTCCCTTCCCTTCTAAAGGAAAGACAAAAAAAGGCCCATGAATGAATGTGAATAGAGGAGGAGGGAAAGAGGGAGGGATCTCCAAAAGACTGAAAAGAATCTCTCTTCTTTAGATAAAAAAGAAGAAAAACTTTAACTATTTTGAAACTAACACAATTAGAAGGGTGGCTAGAAACCATGAGAAATTGGTAAATTAATAGTCAGGTAAATACAGAAAAATACCCCAGTATTGACCATAATTCCATTAATCCACAAAGAAAAGAGACAAATATAAACACCAAAAGAAGTTCAAAGGCTTATTATTAAGAGCAGGCCCTTGGTATTCAGTGGGGTTTGGCTCCAACACACACACTGGATACCAAATTTTGTGGATGCTCAGGTCCCATTAAATACAATGGCATAATAAACTGGTGTCCCTTATATAAAATAGCAAAATCGAGGTTTGCTTTTTGGAATTTATAGATATAAATATCTATAAATAGAGCAGCTATGAAAGAACTAGAAAAAAAAACTAAAATGCAAAGATATACAACTAAACACAAAAGTGAAAATCATACAAGCCTTCGTTTTCTCTATTAGCATGTATGGATGTAAGAGCTGGACAGTGAAGAAAGTGGATAGGAAGAAAACTAATGCATTTGAGAGAATGTGGTGCTGGAGAAGAGTGCTGAGGATCCCATGGATGGCCAAAAAGACAAATGAATGGGCTCTGGAGGAGATCAAAGCCAGAGATCTCCCTAGAAGCCAAGATGACAAGACTGTCATACTTTGGGCACATCATGAGAAGGGAGGACTCACTGGGAAAAACAATAATGTTAGGAAAGGTGGAGGGAAGAAGACAGCGAGGAAGGCCACATGCTAGATGGATGGACTTGATTAAGGAGAACAGGGGTATGAGTTTCTTGGATCTCATAAGCAGAGGACAGAGTCATGGAGATGTCTCACCCACAGGGTCACCATGGGTCAAGATCGACTCGAGGGCAGCTAACAACAACAACAAAAACACAAATATAGATATTTTCAAACCGTGGAATACATGGATAAATAAGGTATGTTGGTCACAACAACATCTATTCAAGTAAGGCCTTTCTAAATCAGCAAACTGTTGGAGATGAAATTTAGAAATATACTTATATTAGGACATTTGTCATATCATAACTAGAGAGCCAGGGTGGTGTAAGTGGTTTGAGTGTTGGACTACGATGCTGGAGACCAGGATTTGATTCCCAGCTTGCTCATGAAACCCACTGGTGAGCTCAGGCAAGTTGCATGCTCTCAGCCTCACAGCAATGACAAACTTTCTCTGAACATATGTCACCAAGAAAACCCCATGATAGGGTCACCTTAGGGGCGCTAAGTCAGAAATGACTTGCAGGCACACAACAACAACTGCATGTCATACCTCAACCTCTTGAGTTGGAAGATTCAGACACAGAAGAGTTAGATTACCAGGAATTTAAAGGTGCTGATGATGGTGGCCTCTCCAAGTCCAAGGGGCTACAGAGATGCTAACTCATTAAGCTCCTGGTGTTGAAGACACCTACTAGAAGGAGCTACATACCCAATTAAATCATCACAACCTCGAATGGCCCAGAGTTGAAATAAATGTGGCAATCTTTATTTTTCACAAGGTACAATTTCAAGCTCACTTATTTTTCCTACTCTCAGATCCCTTATCCAGGAAACCAGAATATGCCTCTCTAGAAGACAAGGAAACCTGCTCTACCATTCAATCTCTACAGGAAAAGAGATTCCACCTCAACATTAGGAGGAACTTTCTGACAGTGAGAGATGTTCGACAGTGGAACACACTCCCTCAGAGGATGGTGGAGTCTCCTTCTTTGGAGGTCTTTAAACAGAGGCTGGATGACCATCTATCAGGCATGCTTTGATTGAGAGTTTCTGCATGGCAGGGAGTTGACTAGATGGCCCTTGGGGTCTCTTCCAATTCTATGATTCTATGATTCTATGCCCAGAACACTTTGATGCCCCACAATATTCACCCAACACTGCTGAAGCAGCAAGACCTTGATGCATTTGTGCAGACATATTCAAAGAACAAGGAACTATCACCCTATTCCTTCCATTGAGATCCCTTTTGAATGTAAATTTTTAATTTTTAAAAAAATTGCTTACTTCTGCCCCTTATTATTTGGTAATTTACCTTTAATTATCTGTATTACCAAAACAAAGCTGTTCCTGAAGACTAGGACATTATGATGGTAGGCAGTCTATTTTTAATGAGCAACATTCTACTTCTGTAAACAAAAGACTTCTCTGATTTGAATAGTTTATCATCCAAGGAAATAACATTACACATCTCCAGGCCAACACGGTCTCATTAAAAATCTCTACCATACTTACACAAAGCTGTGATAAACAATGCTTTCTAATATGGGTGTAAAGTTTAGATCCCAGAATAGGAACAGTTATATGGGTTTCATCCGTTCTGATTGCAATTCGAATGCAATTTTTATGCATTTTAAAGATGCCAAAAGATCAACAATATATTAATGCAATATATTCAGTCAGAGTACAAGTCAGTGGTAAATGGACTCAGGAAGATGTGGTCTTGGATAAGTCCATGTGGTTGTACAGGATAATCTGTCGGTGGTGTTACCAACATGAATAACTTAAAAGTTGATTCTTGACTTGACTTGAAATAAGTGTTGCATGTTTTTTTATAGCGAAAGAATAGAATGTCTATGTTTGAGTGTGTTAAGATATTGTCTAATGTACTATCTATTGTTGATTGTATTTTATGTTGCAGAGTCAATGTTTAATTATTTTGTAAGTAAAGGTAAAAGTAAAGGTATTCCCCATTGATAAGGTTGTCAAGTTGTGTATGTTTGGTAAATAATTTTTTTTTAATGAATAACTTAAAAGTTTTATAATTTATTTCATTATAAACAAGCCAAGCAAGTACTAGGCAAGATCTTTTCTAGCACAAGTAAGTATCAGTTAACAAAGCATTACTTTGTTAACATAATTACTAGGCATTACTTCTTTAACAGAAAATTTGTTACCAGAAACAGAAACAACATGGAGAGAATATGGCTAGGTTTCCATACTACAAAAACAAAGAGCAATTCAATATATCAGGAGTGTTTTGATGGTGTATTCTTGCTTGGCAGGGGTTTACTGGATGGCCTTTGTGGCCTCTTCCTAACCTATGTTTTTATAATTCTATGATATTTCAGCAGACTTTTTATTCACAATTAACAATACATAGGTGTGAAATGAATTCACCAGGTCAAGTAAGCCTTGCATAAACAAACAGAAATTTTACGTTCTTCCCAATGCATCCAGGAATTCCATCTTGTGTTTTCTCTTTCATCACACTGTTCCCATCTTAAAGCTTTAAGTACAACACTCCTCATCATACAGCTTTGATCAAAATCAAAATCCTTTACTTATAAAACCTCTCTAAGACATGACAAACTCACTTTAAGTTGATTGTGCCAGTCCCAACGACTGTGCCACTTGACCTTTTTAATTCCAGATTCCAAATCAAATCAATTTTATTTAGGGTCTTCGACCAAAGTATCTCAAAAAATATATTAGTATTAACAAGTAGAAAACAAACCTACAAGCTCAAACCCAGATATTTCAAGTTTAAATGGTTGATGAGCTCTGTCAGTCCTGCTACCTTGGCTTGCTAAATATATAAATCTGAAACCCAACTTCTTGTTCACAACTGTAGGTACTGGTAGATATTTCATTCAGTTACTCATTGTATGTCCCACTATAATCAAATCACGCAAACATCACTTTTTCTTACCAGAAGAAAGTTTCCACTAAGCTGCAAACAAAACAGGTCACAGAACGCCTTCTATACCATATGAAGAAACCAGTATAGACAAATGACAAAGAAAAGAATCAATATGCACTATTACACTAGCTTATTACACAGCAAAGCAAAGCAAAGCAGCTTGATTTATATACCACTTCATATCGCACTGTGGGATGTCTAAGCGGTTTACAACAGTAAGCTCATTGCCTCCCAACAGCTGGGTACTCATTTTAGCGACCTCGGAAGGATGCAGGCCTGAGTCAAGCCTGAGCCCTGGCTGGTATTGAACTCACAACCTTGTGGTCTATGAGTGAATGGCTACAGCAATAAGAGTAACTTCAATTTCTTTTCATTACCAGCTATAAAGGATGACAAGACTATCTGTGCTTTTAATACGCATACTCTACTATACAATATTTATGTAATTTGTATAACAACCTTCAAAAGAAAATGCCTATATGCTTCACAGAAAACGAGGCTTTAGCAAAAGCTTTTTACAAAAATCATGCTTTCATATATGACAGATCAGTATGTGCAGAGACAGACCATAAACACTTGGTGACAATAGCAAAACAGTGCTATCAGTGATTAGCTAGGGGCAACAGTTGGAGATAAACTAGGAACCAAATAAAATTTTACTTTGGTATTTGGCCCGAAAACAACAACACACACAAACACACCCTCTGAAAGTCACCTTGACAAGGCACAATGGCACAAAACATTTAACCACTAGACTCCCAGTATACAAGAAGAAAAGCTACTGGGCAAGCTAAGTGCTATTTTCCAAACATCTAGCACATGCTTCCTTACAGCTCTCAGATATTCTTTCCACTGAAACTAAACTTGCAAATTGATATCCTCAAAGATTTATGAAGTGATGGAGAACAGAGGGAGCGTAGCACTCAGTACAGAGTAGTGCAAAGCTCAGTGACTCATTCAAACAGTTATCTGAGAAAAGAGAAGGTAAGTTAATGAGAAAGTTTTCTAGAATGGGTTGTGGGTAAGCACGATGACACAGAAGGAAAACTTATTTTAATTCAAGAACAAGCTATTTAACCTAATTTTCTATAGCAGTATTCTCTTTCAATCTGTTCTGTGGGGTAAAAATCCCACAGCTGTGAAGCTGCTAAAATCACATTGCTCTTGAGTCAATCTCGACTCATGGCGACCCTGAGGATGAGACATCTCCAAGACCTTCTTGTCTTCCACTGTTCTGCTTAGGTCTTGTAGATCCATGCCTATGATCTCCTTAATTGAGTCTAGCCATCTGGCATGTAGTCTTTTCTCTTTCTACTACCTCCATCTTTTCTGGCATTATTCTCTTTTCCAATGAATCCTGCCTTCTTATGATGTGGCCAAAGGACAAAAGCCTCAATTTAATCGTCTTGGCTTCCAGGAAGAGTTCAGGCTTGGTCTGTTCAAGGACTGTTTTGCTTGTCTTTTGGGCTGTCCACTGTATCCTCAGCACTCTTCTTCAGCTAAAAGGCCAATGCAATTCTAGGCTGCATTAATAGAAGAATAGTGTCTAGATCAAGGGAAGTAATAGTATCACTCTATTCTGCTTTGGTCAGGCCTCACCTGGAATATTGTGTCCAGTTCTGGGCACCACAATTCAAAAAGGATGTTGAGAAACTAAAGAGTGTCTATCCAGAGGAGAGTGACTAAAATGGTGAAGGGTCTGGAAACCATGCCTTATGAGGAACAACTTAGGGAACTGGGTATGTTTAGCATGGAAAAGAGGCAGTTAAAAGGTGATATGATAGCCCTGTTTAAGTATCTGAGGAGGGAGCAAGCTTGTTTGCTGCTGTTCCAGAGAACAGCACCAGAAGCAACGGATGCAAGCTACAGAAAAAGTGGTTCCAACTCAACATTAGGAGGAACTTCCTGACAGTGAGAGCTGTTTGACAGTGGAACACACTCCCTTGGAGAATAATGAAGTCTCCTTCTTTGGAGGTCTTTAAACAGAGGCTGATGGACATCTGTCAGGGATGCTTTGATTGAGAGTTCCTGTATGTCAGGGGGGTTGGACTGGATAGCCCTTGGGGTCTCTTCCAACTCTAGGATTCTATTATTCACATCTAAAATGAGTTGCTTTTCTTTTTATCTGCTATCTTCACTGTCCAGCTGTCACATCCATACATAGTGATGAAGAACACCATGGCTTGGATGATTCTAATGTTAGTGCTCAATTGAATATCTTTACTCCTTAAAACAAACAGTCAAGTATTGAATCTTCAGTCCTCAAGTGCAGATACATGCAAAATAAAGTCAGAAGTATCTAGACAATTACAATCTAGTTAATCAGGATCACTTTTTAAACTTGGAAATCTGATTTGTGGTCCAAAACCTTCAGGTTCATCTATATTTTAAAGCCAAGAGACCAAATAATTTCACACATCATCAGATCATTCTTCATAATGCAATTCTATAAACACTTACATGGAAGTAACACTGACTGAACAATCAGCCTAATATCTTAGTAAACATGTCTAGTAAAGTAGTTGTGTATGTATTTGTGGAATTGCTGCCAATAAGCTTCTAATTGAATTCAATTGCTGGTGATGGCATTTAAAGTACAAAACTGACTAGAGCTTCCATAATTAAAGTTAAAATTATGTATGTGTTCTCAAGGACTGGAAGCTGCTGGAAGAACCCTACTTTGTGTCCCAAATGTGGAAGCTATACATTGCATAAGGATGTGGGAGAAGGCCTTCTCGAATGCGATGCACTAGTTGTGTAATGTCCTCCATTTGGGAACCTGAGTGATGGCGATTCTGGCTTTGCTCTAGCGCCAAGTTAAAACACAGATTTCTATCAAAATCTCTTGGACTCTACAAATTTTGCTCAGACTCTCAACTGGCACATGATTTTAAACTCTTTCATAATAATAATAATAATAATAATAATTTATTTATACCCCGCCTTTAGCCTTGGCCATCAAGGCGGCTTACATCTAAAATCAGATACATAAAATAACAATGAACCAATGTAAACTAACACAATTTAACCCCCCCCCCATTAAAAATACATTAAATCCAGTCTCAGTTAAAACTAGAAATTAAACAATAGACAAAATTAAAAACAATTATAGTTCAAACTGTTTGTTTAGCCTGTTTGATTTGATTTAAATGTATTTTATTTCACGTGGGCCTGACCTCTTGTGATATAAGGTAGAATATTCTAATAAAAGTAAACAAGCAAGCACATAAATGTGCATAGACACACAACTGGACAGCAATTTACAAGTTCAGGTTTTTGAACAGGTTGATTTATTTTGTTCTATTCTGAATTAACGGTAGAAATTATCTGTAAGTGTGTGTGTGTGTGTGTGCTCAATACATTTCAAACCAACAGGAACAGAGAGGAGGAATATTGGCTTTGATCCTTACAAAGCAGCCAGGATAGATTTTGAATCTGACACCAGCTCCCGAACTCTGTCCCTCTCTGATGTCATGCTGCATGCTGAGAATGCTTTTGCTTTAACTGAGGACATATCATCTTCTGAGGATCATGGCCTGGATAACTAGTCTCTTGGCTGCCTGGAAGACGGAAGTCTGTAACTCCTGCCAAACCTTCCTGAAGCCAATCCAAGGGCACTACAGCAGCCCTACATAATGTTACAAAATCTAAACATTTTCTGTGTTAAGGAGAAAGTTAATCAGATCCCCATTCGGTCTCATCCTTGGGTTGGATGGCATCTCCAGGTCTAAACTGTTCAGATTCCTAATACTGGGCAGTCTGTAATATACTGTCAGCTGCTCTTGAAATGGTCTCTGTCTCAAAAAGGTGATGTGGAAGAGGATGAAGCCTCTTTTGAAATTCTTAAGTGCTGCAATGCCATTTTTAAGCACTTTAATATATTTGGGATGTGAGACTTGGAGGACAAGGGAAGCCGACAAAAGAGCATAGAAAACGGAACACAGCTCACATGCAATCACTCAAATTTAGAAGGAAGGTGACAGTCGACAGTTTCTATATTTGGTTATTTTTAAGATGACTGTTTTTATATTAGGCATTTTTAAAAAAGAGAAAATGAAAAAGAAGATGGAGGTGAAAATACTGAATAATTTAATACACTGTGTTTTTCAGACTTAGGCTGTTTCTCAGTATAAAAGTCTGTATTAATCATGACATTGACAAACACTGACAAGCATTCCACTTTCTTGCAAAAAAAAAAATCCCTTGGCCTGGCTTTCTTAAAGCTTCATAATGCTTTTAGGAATAATATGCAACAAGACACGGAAGGTATTAGCATATATACTCATCTATAAATCATCTTCATGAGGGCAAGTTTCCTGGCCAAAATTATGGATTTTGCTATGATCTGTGGATAAGTTACGGGTAAAATGTAGGGGCTTGTAACAAATAAATATTTTCCTCTCCTTTTAAAATTGCAAAGGGGAAACATATTTAGAAAGCGCTAAAGACAAGGAGAGGATCTATTTATTTGAGGAGTTACAATGTAAATAGCGTTGCTGATCTTAAACAATCTATACAAAACATCTTTACAAATACAAATAGGGAAAGGAATATAAATAAGGGAAAAGAATGAGAATGTGTGTGTCCCCTCGCCCGCAAAAAAAAAAAAAGGTAGGGGAAACAGCAAAGAAAGCAAGCTGCCAAGCCTTGCAAGGCTTATATACAGAAAGCTCCAATTAAAAATGACTACAACAGTCTCTCCGCAGAGAGCCTTATACAGTAAGCCCCATTTAAAATGGTTTCTGCAGACACTCTTCAGGCTCACCCACATTTCTGCTAAACACTGCTCAGGCCGAAAAAGAAGGTAATAAAGGAGAGAAGGGGAGAGGGCTGCCTTTCTTTCTTTCTCCAGTTTGGACAACGGAGAGGTAATGGGATGGGAGCACTGTTTCCAAGTCACCTTTGCTTTTGGAAATTGCTCACTAGTCCAGGCAGAATCCATCATCCATACCAGGGGAAGGCAACCTTTCCCCTTTAAGGGCCGAGGGACTTCAGCTCCCAGAAGCCTCAGCCATGTTGGCCAATAGTCCCATGTTGGCCAATAGCTCCTGGGATTCTGGGAGCTGAAGTCCCTCGGCCCTTAAAGGGGACAGGTTGCCTACCCCTGATCTATACCACCAACATTTCAAAGAGTGAGAATCTTTGCAAGGAACAAGAGGACAAATGTTCTTTTCTAAGAATTTGTTAGGAAGATAATCTGTGGTCTTCTGCTTGGTAGCTTTGGGCAGGTTTCTTCTCCTTGTCTAGAAGCTTTGACAACAGGAGTGACATCTTTTCCCACAATACCTGAACACAAGTTCCATGCAGGTAAAAAAGCTGGAGATTCAAAAAGAGAGGGCTGAAGAAGAATAGATCTTCCACTCCATTGCATCAATACAGCAACCATCCTTGCTGAATGGACCTTTCCTTACCCTTCGATCTTATGAACAATAGCATAGGGAGCTGGGTGTGTTTAGGATTGGAAGAGATGCTAGAGGAGCCAATTTTGGTTTAACTCTTTGGAAAACTGGATCTGTAGTTGTGGCCAATGGTATTCCCATAGGAAGTGTTCACTTCCAGACCTAGGATTGAAGCCATACGTAGTAACTGGTCCATGTAGGATTGGGTGTCTTTGGATGGAGGCAATTGATGCATGTCAGTTACATTTAGGAGAACTTTAAGTGATAAAGCAAAATTTTTAAAAGTCTTTCTAGGAAAAACAAACATGTACATTACTTGCAGGTTTCTAAAGTTTGAGATTTTTCCAAACATAACAGGAAGCAAGAATGTCTGTCTGTTACTGGCACACTAGGCAAATTTCTTACTGACTTCTAGGCCATGAACAATAAACTATATAGTTCAAAATCCTGTGAAATTCAAGAAATTTTAAAAATGCAAAAAAAAGGAAGACAACAAATGCACAAAAAAATAAACAGAAAAAAATACACAAACACTCAGAAAACAAACACTCAGGAAAAGCACAGAGAATTTCCCTCACATTGCTGTCACTACAGTGGACAAAAAGGAACTGAAGCAGAGAGCAAGAATAATGACACATATACAGCTGGATGGAGTAGTGTTATGGACAAAATCACTCTGCTTTAGCTATAGCAGGGGTAGGCAACCTAAGGCCCAGGGGCCGGATGCGGCCCCCCCGAGGCCTTTGGACCGGCCCCAGGCTGGTCCTGCCGCTGCCGCCGCCACCCCCACCACCCGCCATGATGATATTGATTATTGTTGTTATTACTTGTTCTTGGGTTTTTCTTGGCAAAATCTCCACAGGGATTTTGCCATGGCTTTTCTGTGGCTGAGAGAGTGTGCATGCATATTTTTTTAATTTTTATATATATATATATATATATATATATATATATATATATATATATATGGTGCTTCGGCCCCCAATTGTCTGCGGGACAGCAACCTGGCCCCCGGCTCAAAAAGGTTGCCTATCTCTGAGCTATAGGATTCAAAGATATAGCTGTGTTAGTCTGGAGAATCGGTACATAGAGAGATCTTGCAGCACCTTTGAGACTAACTGGAAAAAAGAAATGCCAACTTCTTTCTTTCAGTTAGTCTCAAGGTACTACAAGATCACTTTAGTTATAGGAGTTCTTAAAGCTACTCTGCACAAGCACACAGCAGACCCACTAGTGTGAACCAGAGAGACCATGAAGAATAGTGGTTTATCATTCCTAGTAGTTTTCTTTTTCTGAAAGTGCAAAGGCAGGCCTAGTGTTAAACTTAAAACAAAAATAATGACCACAGAGGACTTCCATAAATTCAACCTAGATCATGAGAAAAAAGATTTCCCATACCTTGGATCGAACATTGATTAGAATGGAGACTGCAGTCAAGAAATCAGAAGAGATCTTCTTCTCTTCTGCATAGGAATTGGAAAGGCAGCTATGAAAGAGCTAGACCAAATCCTAAAGTGTAAAGGTATACAACTGAACACTAAAATTGGAAGGATTCAATAATAAAAATAATAATAATAATAATAATAATAATAATAATAAAATTTATTTATATACCACCCGGTGGCGGACCAATCTAGGCGGTTTACAAGTAAAAATTTGCATACAGCTTAAAATAACATAACTCCCTCCCCCCCTTAAAAATCAATTAAACTACATATCAGTTAAAACAAAGATTGTTAATACAACAATAAACAATAAAAACAATTAAATATTCAAGTTCAAATCAAATACTCAATATTCAAATTAAATTCAAGTCATTGTATTTCCTATTACCATGTACGGCTGTGAGAGCTGGACAGTGAAAAAAGCAGATACGAAGAAAATTAACTCACTTGAGATGTGGCGCTGGAGAAGAATGATGAGGATCCCATGGACAGCTAAAAAGACAAACAATTGGGTCCTAGAACAGATCAAACCGGAAACCTCCCTGGAAGCCAAGATGAACAAATTGAGGGCTGTCATTCTTTGGCCACATAATGAGAAGGCACCACTCATTAGAAAAGACAATGATGATGGGGAAGGTGGAAGGAAGTAGAAAGAGAGGAAGACCACATGCCAGATGGAGAGATTCAATTGGGAGACCATAGACCTGAGTCTGCAGGACCTGAGCAAGGAGATAGAGAATAGGTGGTCTTGGAGATGTCTCATTCACAGGGTTGCCATGAGTCAAGACTGACTCGAAAGCAGCTAACAACGTTTTTGTTTCTTTCAGTAAGGGCCTGTATAGCAGGCTGCTGTGTATCCTTTCAAATTATTTATCTACCTAATGAAGCATCGTCTATTATCTTGGCTCTTCGGATCACATTACCAATACCTGATCATTTAAACTGGTAGTGCCAGGAAGCAAACCCTGGATCCATAATTTATATATTCTACTTCTGAACTACCGTTCCTCCCCTATGGTCCTAATAGGACAACTTTTGCAAGACTTGCTTACCCTGGACGTCTCACAAAAGGATTATTCCTGTGACCATACACGAATCAAAGCCCTGAGAAAACATTTTAAAAAATATATATCAGAAAACATTTCCCCGCACAAGAAAGCGGGGGTGGTAAAGAGCATTTTCTCTGCCCCATTTTGCCCTTCCCTTCTAAGCTACTTTAATGAGACGAGTTAATGCCTTTAAAAACATCCTTAGAAAGCAATAGCAAATCCCAATGGTAATGTTACTCGCCTTTGCAGAAGATGAGAAATCGTTCAATGGTGAAATAAATTTAATTTCCTAATTAAAAAGAGAGGGTGAAAGGAGTTTATAAGGAGGTGGACTTTGTTATCCACTTGCCTCCAATTAACATTCCACTACTTTCTAGGAACAATCATCTTTTCCAACAGGCTTTACACAAGGGAATTAAGAAGTGAGATGAGCCATAAAAGAGTTACATCTGTATCATTGCAGAGCCACAGTTTATGTGTCACAGAAGCTATTCAAGAAAACTAAGAATAATTTTGCAGACAGAGTTTCAACTTAAATATAAATATTCTTACAATCCATACACTCAGTTGACTTCATGCCTGGCCTAAATGTTTCACAAAAAGGAAAGAAGAAAAATAATAACACCATTCTGCTCCCTCGTTTTATTTTTAAAGTCGTCATCGTAAATAAAGAGTAGATTTGCAGCTAGCTGAAAGAAGCAATTCATTAATATGGCACAGCTGAGTTATAATCCATACCACATGTTTTAAACATGTCTTTATAACCTCAAGTGCTATATTCAAGCTGCAAGGTGCAGAGGAACAAGTCTGATGTCTTGCAAAAGCATAAAGGTTTCCTGACATAGTTATCTCCTAGATAATTAAAACTGGTGAAGAAAAATCAAGGGAAGTATTGTTCTACGGGCAAACTCTCTGTTAGGGATAAATTGTAGTTGGGTTGATTCAAGACACTTATAGGAAATTCCTGGCCCTTTTGTGGTGGAGTATCTGCCACTCAAAGACTCAAAGATAGAAAATCACTCATTAATTCCTTTTTCCAAAATGAAGCCCTCTTGTTCTTGTCCATCGCTTTGTACGTTAATGGCATTAAAGCACATTTTAAAACAACATTCAGCTCTCAATTATTCAAGACATACATTTCCTAAATATATTAGAAAAGGTTCCCTTAGACAATCTGAAGTATTCAGCAGCATGTCATATGCTATCTGAAATTATTAGCCATCATAAACCTGTAACCTGCCAAAAAAAAAACATCAAAAGACCAAAATAGAATGCTTTCGGTATGCCCAGAAAAACTGCTGATTTATGCTGAGTAAAATATATTGAGTAAAATATATTTCTTCTCACTAACCCAACATGCCTCATCTTCTAGGAGAATCTATAATGAGCATACATGCATATATACATACATGCATATATACATATACATATACATATACATTCAGCCTTCTATCCTTTTGTAGGTAAAATGAATACCCAGCTTGTTGGGGGCAATTGGCTAACACATTGTAAACTGCTTAGAAAGTGTTCAGCAGCACAAAGTGTTATAGAAATGTTAATTGTTTTTCCTCTTCAATGAATGTTTATCTTGTTTTCATTATGTATGATCACTATTCACTATTTCATTTATATTTTCTCTGTTAATGCACTCTTCATTAATACCCTAAAGGCATCAGATCCTGTCTGATCTTGGAACCTAAAGCAGGGTCAGCCCTGGTTACTTGGATGGCAGACCACCAATAAATCTTATGTACAATATTGCAATATTTCAGAGGGCGGAACTGGCAAAACCACCTCTGAGGCCTTGTTCCCACTACGATTTAAAGCAAATTGCTAATCGGGTTATATGACCGTCATTCCCACTTGAAACCGGTTCCGATCCTATTGAGCTCAGTTGCAATCGTGATGAAGTGAGGCCAATGCAAAAAATGTGCTGTTTCCTGACACTAGTTTTTTGGTGGTTCTTTTGAAAAGATTCCAAAGCATGTTCAACAAATGGAACAACGGATCTGAATCGGATCATACTTTAAGGAAGGGACTAATGGCAAAAGGATATTTACCATCCCTCCTCAGTTTTTGGGAATCAGCCATTCCCCCCCCCCCCCCCAGCGCTGCCTTTGTGCTTGTGCTGTGACCTATGGGCACATTATATATATATATATATATATATATATATATATATATATATATAATTAAAAATTGACAGAATATGCAACCCACCGTACTTGCAATTATGGGCGGACTGCAGCTCAATGAGGCAAGGAGTTGCAAAACCAATGGTTCGCATATCCTGTCAATGTATATTATATATATATATATATATATATATATATATATATATATATATCACATATATATATATCACATGTATATATGCGTCACCAATGACATGCAAATGATTGACATGCATTTTGAAGCAGCGCAAACTAGTGGGAATGACAATCATGCCAAAAAAGAATCAGTTACAAGGGAATAGTGAAAAGATCTGCTTTCATAGTGGGAATGATGGACCTTTTGGAATCGATTCACCAACAGGAAGCAAAGGCAAATCGCAAACCAGTTTAAATGTAAGTGGGAACGAGGCCCGAGTATTCCTTACCTAAGAAATCCCAGTAAAATTCATGGGGTCGCCACAGGTCAACAGTCAACTTGTAGGCACAAACACACACACGTTAATACAATAGCCAGAACTTTGAATATTGGGCAGTTTAAAAGTCAAACAAACAAACAAATAGGACTTTTCAAGCTGACGATCAAACACACCGATGGCTTTCTTCTCAATCCTATGGTTTTTACATTCAAGCAGCAATTATTCTAGAATGCACAATGCTCAGGGGAAAGCATTTGAAGCCAATGTGGAACATGGAGCAACTCTAGTGACAGAAAAGATGTATAAAAACAAAGCCTGAGTTTCAAAGGAAACAGAAGCCTTAGTTTCAAAGCAAGCAAAAGACAAGGGAGAGGATGGAGAGAAAACTAAAGGCAGGCAAAAGTACTATTTATTGCTCAGCTTCTTTCATGCAGGAAGCACAGTGCTTGAGAGACCTCTTGCAGTGAGCAGTTGACACTGCAGCCAGGAGTTGACATTTCAAGAACAAAATCAACGTTATTCTAATCTTTTAAAAAAAAATGACTTGGCCTGTTCAACCAGCTGGCCCCCATTTCTGAATGCTTCTTCCAAACATATTCCTGCTCTTTACAAAAAGGGATAGAATTTAAAGATATAGCTGTGTTAGTCTGTAGAATAAGTATGTATAGAGATTTTGTAGCACCTTTGAGACTAAGTGAAAAAAATGAAAAAAAGAGGTTTGTAGCATGAGCTTTCATAAACTTTAGTCTACTTCTTCGGATGGTTATGATGGACTGAAAGCCAAGGACAGACAGAAGCGCAGATGTTTAACTCAAGATGACTGAAAAGGAAAGTTGGCTACTGCCGGTCCAATTGGCATGAGTAGAACCCATGAGCTCTACATGATACGTAGTTTGCAAAGGGCTCCCCACACATAGGGCCTCAGGAACGACATCCCATTGTTTGCATGTGTTGAGAATTAAGATATTCTAACACAGCTATATCTTTAAATTCTACCACTATGGAAAGCACCAAATTTAGCCAAATGAAGTGGAAATCCATCAACTTCTTCAGGAAACTTGTCCAGATGCAGACAGATGTCTTAATTCTCAACAAGTGCAAACAACAGGATGCCATTCCCAAGGACCTATGTGTGAGGAGCCCTTTGCAAACTACGTATCATGTAGAGCTTTCTTTTTTACAGTTAGTCTCAAAGGTGCTAGAAAATCTCTATACATATTTACAAAAGGGAGTTAATGATATACATGGCAGTCAAAGATGAAAAAGAAGCATGAAGGAGATGTGTTGCTGTTAACTGCCATCAAGTCTACTTTGACTTATGGTGAATGAGAGACCTCCAAGTCACCCAATCCTCAAGCACCCTGCTCAGGTCTTGTAGACTCAGAGCCATGGCTTCCTTGCTTGAGTCTATCCATCTGGAGGGCAGTCTTCCTCTTTTCCTACTGTCTTCTACCTTGGGAAGCATTATCGACTTTTCTAGGGAGTCACGCCATCTGGGCACACAATTCAAAAAAGATGTTGAAAAACTGAAGCGTATCCAGAGGAGGGCGAATAAAATGGTGAAGGGTCTGGAAACCATGCCCTATGAGGAATGACTTAGGGAACTGGGTATGTTTAGCCTGGAGAAGAGAAGGTTAAGAGGGGATATGATAGTCCTGTTTAAGTATTTGAAGGGATGTCATATTGAGGAGGGAGCAAGCTTGTTTTCTGCTACTCCAGAAAATAGGACCTGGAACAATGGATGCAAGCTGCAGGAAAAGAGATCCCAGCTCAACATTAGGAGGAACTTCCTGACAGTGAGAGCTGTTCGACAGTGGAAGACACTCCCTCAGAGAGTGGTGGAGTCTCCTTCTTTGGAGGTTTTTAAACAGAGGCTGGATGGCCATCTGTAGGGATGCTTTGATTGAGAGTTCCTGCATGGCAGAACGGGGTTGGACTGGATGGCCCTTGAGAGCTCTTCCAACTTTATGATTCTATGATCTCACGATATGTCTGAATTACAACAGTCTCAGTTTAGTCATCTTGGTGTCTAGGGAGAATTCAGGCTTGATTTGCTCTAGGACCCATTATTTGTCATTTCAGCAGTCCACAGTATCCATAGAAGCCTTCTCCAGCTCCACATCACAAATGAGTTGTATTTTCTTCCTGTCAGTTTTTTATTTCACTCTCCAGCTTTCACAACTGTACATGGAAACTGTACATAGAAATTACTGTGGTACAGACAATCCTAACTTTAGTATTCAATGATATTACCTTTACACTTCAGGATTTTATCTAGTTTTTATGCAGAGATATGGATTAGTAATCCAGTAAAATAAAAAGCAAGAAACTCTGTGTAATCAATACCCAGCATTTAGGTTAGCTGAAGAAAGTTCTTGTTTCTAGTTTATCATCCTGGTACTGTTCGTGTATTTTCTTTGGAGAGAACCCTAAAAAAAGCCACCTGCCATTGTTAATATTCAGTAACATCGCCACTGCACTGAACTACAGAAATGTTAGTACAAATTGAAAACAAAGGAGCAGCTGAAGCACTAACCATTGTGGGTCTGCCAAAAATAAAATTCATAGTGCCCCTTTCTTTGTTCTATTTTGGAACCAGAGGACATTAACTATAGTGGCCCATGTAAACATTTCTCATTTTTAGAAGTGCAAATGTTTTATTAACACTCAAATTTCAGAGTTATAGACACAAATAAGAGCCAAAGGTAAAAATATCTCTTTTGATGTCAATGAACTCCTCGCCCCATACCTTGCCCCTAAGATGTAGTTTCTCCTTCATAAAATATATTGCTGCACTATCTTGTGCATCATTCTTAGCTGAGCACAAATTGTTCTCAGGTTGCAATGATTTACTCTCAGATAGCTACAGACTTTGTGTTATTCCAGTGTCTTTCTGCATGATTTAAAAAAAAAACATGCATTCTTTTTCTGTATTTTCCATGGGATTATGACACAAGGAATAAGCCAATGTGACCTTTGGCAAATGAAGATAATATTTTGACCAAAAACTTTTTTTTACTGTATCCAAAATGCACCACTTAATTTTGAAAGTGCCAATACATTCTATTATGTGCACAGCAGTGTCCAGAAAGTGGGATTCTTGCATGGATTGATCTAAGCCAGGGGTTGGCAACCTTTCCCCTTTAAGGGCCGAGGGACTTCAGCTCCCAGAAGCCTCAGCCATGTTGGCCAATAGTCCCATGTTGGCCAATAGCTCCTGGGATTCTGGGAGCTGAAGTCCCTCGGCCCTTAAAGGGGAAAGGTTGCCTACCCTGATCTAAGCTCAACTGATGGTGGGGTAAAATCTACCTGTTGGAATTTAGCCTGGGTGTTGTTGTTGTTGTTGTTGTTGTTGTTGTTGTTGTTGTTGTCATAATTATATTTATTTATATCCCACCTTCCTCCCAACACAGGGACTCAGGGCAGCTAACTCATGGTGTTCTGTCCATGAGTTCATATAATAAGAGATGCCATCAATATATCAAAAGCAGTAATGATTTTACCTAGCTCCGTCTGTTCACAGAGATGATCAAGACTGATATGCCACCATAGAGGTCTTTCAGTACAATAGTGCCAAGTGCATCACTATCTACCTGTTTTGTATTAATACTTTAATACACTAGAGAACATAAAAATGTGGAAGGGGAGGGGGAAAAAGGAATGTGCGCCTTTAAGACTAACCGGTTTACACTACAAGTATTCACTATACTATTTTAATTATATACTAAACCAGTGGTTCCCAACCTTTTCCACTCCCCTAGGAAATGATGGATTAATGTTTGCACTCCCCAAAAAAGTAGTATCGCATTTGAAGGTGAAGAAGTCTAATTTCTTATTTTGGAACCACAAATTGAACCACATACAATACTGTGGGTGAACAAACTGAAGTTAAAAAAAAAATAAGTTTCTTAACTCAGTGCATAAAATGCAATCTAAAATGAGCAATTAGGTTCTAATTTATTCAGAAAAGATTGAGTGATGACTCATACTCATCCCTCAAGCACACACTCTTTGTCGAAATTCAAGATCACACACCCCCGGGGGTGTGGGCACCCCAGATTGGAAATCCCAGCACTAGATGCATTATATACTGGAAGTATTCCTCTTCCATCTGCAAATTAACCCTGGAATTAAACCATGTTCTAATTTATTCCAAATTTGTTTTTTTTAAAAAAATGGCAAATATATCCATAGCATAAGGGAAACATCACCATCTTAAATATTCAAATAGAGAGGTTACACACTGCTTCCTTTCTTCACCCCATTCACACACAACTTTCTAATGGGAGAAAAATAAATGGGCAGTGTAGCATCTTCTGAAGGGAAAACCAATTTCTCCCCTAGTCCGCTCTCAGCATGCTGTGAAATATCACAGTGGTTCAAAGTATTGCTCAAACCGGAGTGCCTCCTTGCTCCCCTAGGGAGTTATAAATTGGGCCACTATTCTTTATATTTGTCTTTGTCATTCACACCAGCAAATATTACATAGACTGTCAGTTCTGCTTTGATCTGGGAGATCAACTGGTATTTCTGAAGCCAATACAACCTTCTTGGTAATTCTCTCTCAACTGCAGTCTCAGCCAGTCTGTCTCCTCTCTTCTTATCTTCATATCCTTGTCACATATTGTCTGCCTGACATTTGAATACTCTTGCTTTTTTTCTGCTATCACAGATTAATATGCCAACTGCTGCCCAGTCCTTCAAGTGTTCTTCCTTCTGTCACTGTCTGTACTTGCGTCTCCGCCACAAAAGAAGGCACGCAGAGGACAAGAACAAGAAAACAAGAACAGCCCAAATGAAGAAAATTAATTCAGCCGTGGTTGTTGGGGCACCCATACAGATTGAGAATTGAATGCAGAGACATTTTCATAAGTCCCAAGTGCCATTGCTCTATAAGGTTTCTCGCATGGCACTTTCAGGAACAGGAACAAGAACTGAACAAAATGGAATGGCACGGAATGGGGCGAGAACACAAGTTACCGCACAGGAGAACATTGCCAGTCCCAAGTCATCCCCCAGCTGTTCCTGGGAGCCGATTTTGAAGAACGGTTCAAAATCTTTCTTCAAAATCGGCTGCCAGGAACGGCTGGGGAATGGCTTGGGGACTCCTAGCGGCATCGGCAGTGTTCTCCTGTGCAGTAACATGTGTTCATGCCTCATTCCGTGCCATTCTGTTCTGTTCAGTTCCCATTCCTGAAAGTGCTGTGCAATAAACCATTATGTTACAGGAACCAGAGTGCTTAGAATAATTGTCTTGATGACCCATACTGAAACAGTTTCACAGTTTAACATGAGTGGACAGTGGACAACTTGCAGCTCTTGGCCTAATTTAAAAACCCTTCTGCAGGCATTTAGTTCAAACCTCCAGGAAAGGTGATCTATCCCTCACTCAACCATCCTTCAAAGGGAGAGGAACACAAAGATCAAGGAGAAAGGGAGGGTGAAGTGATGGCCCCACCAGCTTCAGTCACACTGAGCAGATAAACTTCTTATTTATCAACGCATATTTATCAAATTTGCAGGGAACACCAAATTTGGACTGATAGGTAATGCCCCAGAGGACAGGATAAGAATTTAACCTTAACAGACTGGAAAGCTGGGGATGATGATGATGATGATCCCACTTTTCCGCAAAAACTGGAATTCAAAGTGGCTTTAAAAGAATACAATTAAAAACATACAAAAAGAAAGCATTAAAATAGAATCACGCTATTACAATATTAAAACATATTGCTCCTCGAAAGAATAAAAGGTGGTTTAGAAAAGATAAAAGTGCTTAAAAACAGTACAATTAAAAGAGTTCAAGATCCCCAGTTCATTCTTTAAATATTTTGTTTTAAAAGCCCATCTGAATCAAAATGGCTTAGCCTGCTGGTGGAAGAACAGGAAAGGGGCCATTCTGACTTCCCTGGGAAGGGAGTTCGAGTCTAGGGCAGAGGTAGGCAACATTTCCCCTTTAAAGGCCGAGGGACTTCAGCTCCCAGAAGCCTCAGCCATGTTGGCCAATAGTCCCATGTTGGCCAATAGCTCCTGGGATTCTGGGAGCTCAAGTCCCTCGGCCCTTAAAGGGGAAAGGTTGCCTACCCCTGGTCTAGGGGCAGCCACCAAGAAGGCCTACTCTCCCATCCCCAGCAACTGAGCTTGAGATGGGACTGAGAGAAGGGCCTCTCCTGAGGATCTCAGAATCTAGGCCATCTCATACAGGGATATATGGTCTGCCAAATAGCTTGGACTTCAGTATATAGGGCTGTATAAGTCATAACCAGCATTTTGAATTGTGCTTAGAAACAAACTGGCAGCCAGTGGAACTGTTTCAACAAAAGCATTGTGTGATCTCTGGAACCTGCCCCAGTTAAGTCTGGTTGCAGCTCTTTGGACCAGGTGAAGTTTCCATGAAGCAGAAAAATGGGACTAGAGACCTCTTGGAGTAAACAAAGTGAATTGTATTTTAAAAAAAAAAAAAATTACGCTAGCGGGCTCAACAGGAAATAACTCTCCAAAGGTGCTGAGCCCAGAACTAAGCAACTGTACATCTTTTTATAGTGATCTTACAAATATGTCCAGCATATAGGAAAACCACTCCCTCCTCCTTCTCTAGTTCAGTTAGTTTCACAATATTCAGCACTTTTTGCTAAGCAGACATTGTTTTCAGAACATAGGAATCTTACATAGAACACAGGAAATGTTTACAGTACATGAAGTCTACAGTGTTATCAATGCAACCTTGACTGCAATTCAGAGCACAGAGCTTAGCTAAAAGAAACACTCAGTTAGGCAAGAAATTTTTCTAAGTCTCATTCAGAGTCCCAGTTGATTATCTAATCTGACCCCGAATCATAGGCATTCATGGAAAGTCATTTTAAAAAAGAATTGCAGCTACAGGCAGTTAACTACTTCATCCAGACAATCTTGAAAGGCAGCCCCAAGTAGAGCACCTTACAGTAGTCCAAATGGGATGTAAATAAGGCATGGACCACTGTGACCAGATCCGGCATCTCAAAGAACTGGTACAGTTGATGCAATTATCAAAATCAATAATGAGAATAGCAAGACTCTGTACCCTAGTATCCCAGAATCCTAGCCTAACATTCAAACCACTATACCATGCTGGCTCTCACTGTGATTTACTTTTTTGGATTTGGAATACACACTGGACACTAGAAGCCTATATGTGCACAATGAACAGCATTATTCTGTGTCAAGTACATCAAAACGGTCTGCTACAACTCATCTGTGCCAGCATATCTTGTAGATATACCAAGTTAGCATACCTCCATCAACCATCCACGTCACCCAGCAGGAAAGTTGAAAATGGAGTTCATCAGGGTATGGTGGAAAAAGAATAGACTTCATTTCTCTCCTTCAAGACTAAGGGGGGAGGCAGACGGGCGGCCCTGGGCCACCGCAAGAAGCAGAGGATTGGGACCAAGGCTGCCAGATGCCTCGGCCCCGATCTTTCCTTTTGCCAGCCCAGAAAAGAGTGGCAAAATGCCGCTCCTTTCAGAGCCAGCAAAAGGGCGCCCTAAGAGCCAGTGCGCAGCTCTTTAGCTCCCCTTCCAGCACAGCATGTCAAAATGCTGTACCAGAAGGATGTCCTGATGCTGCACGCCATGCATAATGGTGCTCAGCATCAGGACACCACTGGCATGGGGTTGGGGTGCCTGGCGTGTGGCTGCTCCTCCCCATCTCTGCCTCCAGGCCAGCCCTTTGGGCTGGTCTGTAGAGGCCTTTAAGACACTACTCCCTGTCACCAATCCTTTGAAACTTTATGCTGACAAAGGAGGCAGTATAAAATGAACATTTCCACTAAACTCAATGGGGTACTAAAACATACTACTTGCCCATTTACTCTGCCAACATCAAAGTGAGAGAGCATATCATTCAAAACAACTGGCCATCCAAACACAATATATCATCCCCAGCATATAAATGGATTCAAAGACCTTTAAAGCAATCCCTCTCATCTCCCAGTCTCTTATACTGGAAATAGGAAGTGTCAGGTGGAACTCCTTACGACATCACTCCTGATCAAGTTGGCAGTGCATGGCCTTAGAAATTACTAGGGTCTTTGGGAAGTGGACTGATGCAACGCTAGTAAGAAACCTTCTACAGTTGTCCCTCCACATTTGCAGATTTGATTATTCATGGATTGTATTAGTATGTTCTCTCTAGGAATATCTAGGTCCTCCAGTGCAACTCTGTGGTCAACTTTAACCAAAGAAGGACCTAGAGATTCCTAAAGAGAACACTCCACTAGGCATTTGGAGCTCCTCCAGCACAATTCTACGGTCAATGTCTGGCAGACAATGTCTGACCACAGAGTTGCACTGGAGGACCTAGAGACGTGTTCTCTCACATAAAAATAAAGTGCGTTTTTGTTATTTGCATTTTTTCCACTTTCACAAGGGTCCTGTGCCCCTAACCTAAGCAAATGTGGAGGAACCACTGTAATTGCATAATTTTATTATCTAATTATCAAGGCATCTGAGGAATTACAATCCACTTGTCATCCCCAAAAAAACCTCAAATTAAAATAAATCTGTTAGTTTTAAAGATATTACAAGACTCCTCTTTCTTCTTTGTCTCCATCCCCGCCAGCCATTCTTCTAACTAAAACTCATTTGGAACACGTACAGAGACTTGACTCATAATCCCCACTCTGTCCCATTCAATTCACTTTTGCATCAAGACCAGTACATGGCCTGCAAAGGAATATTCTATAATGCACCTGCGAGACATAACAAAGATGCTGCTAAAAATAGCCAGTTCTCAGCTCAATTACTGGTATCAGACTGTTTTGTTTATCCCATAAGCCAGGATATTTCAAAGGTTCTGAAGCTTTATCAGCCTAAAGGGCTGTGAAGTTGACATCACAAAAGCACACATGCTGAAAAAGGACGATCGCGTAAGCCACTCAGATTGCTGGAAGCTTAGAAAGATAATGCAGGATTATCCAGTACAGCAAAACAGAAAATCACTGTAACCTGTTGTGTATTTTACACATGGTGAGAGACAGCAGCTGGATTTCTATTGTTCCTCTTCCTCCCTTCTTGACAAATGTCTAACAGTGCAATGCTTTCCACTGTTTCTTTCTGTCTTTTCAGCCAGAATGGAGGGAATATCATTCATTAAGTGAACTGCACACACAATTCTACCCTACCATCATGGCCAAATTTAGGCTCATTTGACCTGCGTGCACCCAAGAAAAATGTTTTCACTGAACATACTCATTAAAACACATTTATAATCCAATTTGTCTTGATAAACATTTGTGCATTACTAAAAAAAAAAAACATAAATCATAAACACAAGTGGTTTGTATCTATAGCAGATTGCATCTATAGGCTCTCTTTTGCTTAATGTAAGGAGCATTTTACACCTGCTAGTTGCATGTGGATACATCACTTCAACATCTTGCCATCTGCTGAGGGATTGGGACAGAATCGTTGGGAAAAGGAAAAGTCCCACATCAGCCTAACAATGTTGAATACATGTCCAGGAGAAAAGATGGTATGGGGGCACAATGATGAACACTGTGGGTCCCTCCGGGGAGAAAGGTGGGATATAAATGATGATGATGATGATGATGATGATGATGATGATGATAAGCTGGCCCCCTCAGCAAGGTGAATGAGTATCTCAGGTGGCACCACAGGAAGGAGATACAGGTGAAGATAAGAACTAGTGTCCAATTGGTAAAGATAGGCTTTTTAAAGTGTTTTTCCTAATGACCATACCTTAGTGCATGTGCATGAGTATACACATGTACTCATACACAGGTATGGGTGGATACATGCTATTCAGACTCCACTTCAAGCAACCAAATGTCTTGATCAGCACTATCATGGAAACACAGAACACACCTTAGTGATTTCAAATCCCTTCATCAAAAGACAGAAAGGGAGCAAACATAAATTTTCTGAACAGAATGCATCTGTTTAACATCATCCTCAAATCACAGCAATCAATTAATCCTCTTTGTATGACATTGCTTAAGTGCAAACATCTATAAGGACATCCAGTAAGTATTTTGAAACTAACTGGGAAAATGAACTTTCCAGCATAAGCTTTTGTGGACTTTTATCAGACGTGCATCTGATGAAACAGACTGTAGTCCATAAAAGAGATTCATTTTACTTTCTAATTCATCTTAAAGATGCTACACAGTTCCTTTATGGCTGTTTATGCTAAAACTGACATCAGTTTGCAGGCAGAAGGCCTAAAATCCATTTTTTATTGGCATTTCCAGTTAAAATGATCAAATGGCATATCATGGGAAAGTGCTGTGGCCAAGACTTTGAAAAATATTTAAGTCAAAATAGGAAATACAGTTGTCCCTCTCTGGTCACAGACTTCGAGCCCATGGTCTCACTCTTTGCAGGGAGGAACAAGGAAATATATTAAATGGCCATGCATGCCATTTATTACGTAGCCAATACCTTATACTTCATTACGTAGAAATTACGTAGCCAATACCTTATACTTCATCTCAGCACTATACGTAGCCAATACCTTACGTATTGGCTACGTATAGTACGTAGCCAATACCTTATACTTCATTACGTAGCCAATACCTTACGTAAATTACGTAGCCAATACCTTATACTTCATCTCAGCACTATAGTCATTTTATACTTCAGAAGTCCTGCCAAGAGATAAAACTCTAACTATTGCATCATCAAACATTATACATTTAAAAGGCAATTCTGCTATAATTAATAAATATCTCCTCAGAATGTTAGCCTATTTTTAGTTCATAAAACAGCAATGGTCCTCAACATTGCCCTCATATATTAAAAATCTGATTAGCTACAGGTATTCATCTCAAGATCAAAAGAAAATGACAGAAAAATTAGCATAACTGGCAGAGACTGTGGATCTGTTATCTTTTATGCTTCATTTTTCCTGACTAAACATTTGGAAAATGGAGATGCCTTATCCCTAGCCAGGCCATTATTTCATTTGGATCCAAGAGAATAAAAACAAAGGCTCCTGATCTCTCTTCCTTTAGTCTCAACACCTTGTTGTCAATGAAATTAGCAGCACTGAGGTTTTATCTGTGAGTTTTGTTAGAGCTCCTACCAATTCTTTTTTAAAACAAAGAAAGAAAATAGACCTGGAAAAAAATCCACCTATGTTGTGTGTTTCGTAAACTCTGAAGACTTTGATCATGGGGATGGATCAAAAACACACCAATCTTTCAGATAAATTATTTAGTTTTAATAAAGAACATGAGCCTAACTCCACAGGGATGTAATTTGTGGATGGGGGAGGAAGGTCAAATGAAGCCATTACATTGGATTAGCTAAGGCAGTAAATACTAGACATCATATATTCTATCCAGGATTCGGATCAAGAAGCAAATTTGATCTATGAATGCATGTTACATTCTGAAACAAAAAAAGATTTATTTTTACTGCAGAGACAGCCAAAAGAAAAGCATAAGAATTTCTACCCTCCTCCTATGTAGAATTTAAAGATATAGCCATGTTAGTCTGTAGAATATATAGAGAGATTTTGTAGCGCCTTCGAGACTAACTGAAAAAAAGACGCATGACTAGCATGAGCTTTCGTAGACTTTAGTCTTCTTCTTCAGATGCTTATGGTGAAGTAAATGCCAGGGACAGAAAGGAGTACAGGAGTTTAACTGAAGATAACTGAAAAGGAAATCTGCTCCAAGAAAAGATGCTGATGAGTTGAACCAATGAAATAAAACACAACTGCAGAAACAAATTTGCCTTGATATCGAGTACCACTAAAACACCTAACCAGTTCATCAACTGCAGATTTTAGCCACATTCCCCTTGTTTGCTTCTGCGACAGAGTCTAAGGCTGCATCTGCACTGCAGAAATGATCCAGTTTGACACCACTTTAACTGCCCTGGCTTAATGCTATGGAATTCTGAGAACTGTAGTTTGTTGCAGCACAAGAGCTCTTCGACAGAGAAAGCTAAATGTCTCAGAAAATTACAGTTCCCAGGATTCCATAGCATTAAGCCATGGAAGTTAAAGTGGTATCAAACTGCATTATTTCGGCAGTGTGGATACAGCCAAAGCCTTTATTACAGTCACTACCAATGACACTTTCAGTTCATTTTTGGTATGCTATTTTGAACACTAAAAAAGGCCTTAATTAATTGAAGCATAGATTTTCCATAGTTAGCTTCTGCTTCCATAAAATTCTGCTTACTCTCAAAGTGAGATGAAATTCCTTATGGCACATACACTGAGTCAAAGGAAGCTGCTCATACTCTTTAATTATAGGTTTTACCTTTTAATTAAATGTGCTGAACTTGTCCCATTGCATTTGTTTTCATGTTAATTTTACTACTGTACCCACCTCAAAAATTCTTACAAGCACAGAGGTAGAAAGGACTAAGAAACTATGCAGCCCAATAGGCATCGGTTCACCCAAAGTGACAGAAATACCCACAGATCAACCTACATTGTCTAAAGTATAATATAATATACCAGAGACACAAAGAACAACACATAGCTGAAAGGGAAATGCAAGTAAGTCAGACCACATATGGCAAAGAGTAAGAGAAGAAACAATCAGCCAAAATCTGACCACAAGGAAAATTCCTTCCCAACATCTCCTATAGAGCAATTGAGGGAAGAAAAGCTATTTCTCAACCACCACCACCCCAAAAAAACCCTCTCTCTCTCTTAAGCATTGAAAATCTTTTTACTTTTTCCACTTCTCAAAAATGGTGGCACCAAAGATGGCTGCATTCAGTCATCTGTTGTCCGTTACATTCCCACTGCCTTGTTTTCCTGGGTTCCAATTTGTAGAATTCATGTTTTAAATCAACAATCATAAATGGTTACGTTCAGACAAGGCTTCTGTTGTGCAATTACCTTTCTTGCCCATGGACATTTACAAGGATTCAGATGACAACATCTTCCATTTGTAGCCTGCTCTTCCCCCTGCCTCTTCTTCTATCTTTTTCCTTTCCACAAAAAGGAGGAAAAAGACTGAAAAATCTCACAGTGTCTTTTAATTTTTAGGACTAGAAGGCTTACATATAGAAACACCCAAAAGTCACATCCCATTTTTGTGTTTAATTGTAGAACAACATATTAGGATTGTTTTCTCATAAGAGAAAAAGAAAGTTTGCTAGGAACTCCTGAAAATATCAAAACTAATGATAGAGGATATCAAACACTTATCAGAGAAATTAAGAGAAAAAGAACGTTTGCTAGGGACTCCTGAAAAGATCCAAAATAATGATAGAGGATATCAAACATTTATCAGAGAAATTAGAGAAAAAGAAAGTTTGCTAGGGACTCCTGAAAAGATCCAAAATAATGATAGAGGATATCAAACATTTATCAGAGAAATTAGAGAAAAAGAAAGTTTGCTAGGGACTCCTGAAAAGATCCAAAATAATGATAGAGGATATCAAACATTTATCAGAGAAATTAGAGAAAAAGAAAGTTTGCTAGGGACTCCTGAAAAGATCCAAAATAACGGTAGAGGATATCAAACATTTATCAGAGAAATTAGAGAAAAAGAAAATTTACTAGGGACTCCTGAAAGGATCCAAAATAATGGTAGAGAATATAAAACATTTATCAGGCAGCACTACGACATCTAAGAGAAAGGAAAGGAAAAATGCAAAGATACCTACATAATGCTGCAGAATGGTTGTTTTATCACAGGTTTTCTTCTGTCTCCCTCCTGACCATGCAGGCTTGCAACAAAACCCCTTTAACTTCATCACATCCTTTCCTCTTATTTTCATGCACTTATATATGAAATGACATTTCTACCTAAGGTAGTTTCGCCTTTCAGTAAAGGGATATCTGATCCCTTCATTACAATCCCAGGGCTAGTAATGAGGTAGAGACTGAGCGTATCGCTCTTCAGATCAGGTGTCTCTCACAAACTGGTTGATTAGCCCATTAAATTTTAAATGAAATTCACTAAGCACAGTGTGTTGCACCTGCCATTTTTGCTCCTGTGCTACATTATAAGAATAAATTCCAACCAATATATTTACAGTCTTTTCCCCCAAATATCTTAGGTACAGACTGCCTGGCATCCAATGTCAGTCAGGAGTAATGCTGCTATGACCCCTACTTACTGGATATACCCTACTCAGAATCTCAGACTGATTACCTTAAAGCACCAGAACTACTTTTTGTTGTTGTTAACTGCCTTTGCGTCGATCTCGACCCATGGCAACCCTATGAATGAGCCATCTCCAGGGCCCCCTGTCCTCTACTGCTCTGCCCAGCTCCTGCAAACTCATATTCATGGTCTCTTTAATAAAATCCATCCATCTAGCATGTGGCCTTCCTCTCTTTCTACTTCCCTCCACCTTTCCTAACATTGTCTTTTCCAACAATTCATGCCTTCTCATGATGTGCCCAAAATATGACAGTCTAAGTCTTGTCATCTTGACTTCTAGGGATATCTCTGGCTTGATCTGCTCTAGGACCCATTTGTTTGTCCTTTTGGCTCTCCATAGGATCCTCAGCATCTTCTCCAGACCCACATTCTCTCAAAGGCATTGATTTTCTTCCTATTATCTTTCTTGACTGCCCAGTTCTCACATCCATCCATGGGAATAGGGAATACAATGGCTTGTATGATTCTGACTTTTGTGCTAAGTTGTATATCTTTGCATTTTAGGGTCTTTTCTAGTTCTTTCATAGCCGTCCTCCCCATTCTTAATCTTCTCCTGATTTCCTGACTGCAGTCCCCATTTCTATCAATGTTTGATCCCAGATATGAGAACTCTTTTACTATTTCTATTTCCTCATTGTCTAGTTTGAAAGTGTGTAAGTTCTCTGTGGTCATTATTTTTGTTTTCTTGATGTTCAACAGTAAGCCTGCCTTAGCACTTTCTTCTTTGATCTTCCTTAGTAGTTGTTCCAGGTCTGGGAGGTTTTCTGCTAGTATTATTTGGGCACAAACAAATTGTCACTTACTAATATCTCTTCAATTCAGTTTCTTTTAAAGAAAGAGCTAGCAAAAAAAAAAAATCCTCCTCCACTTTCATTTGTCTCTCTCAAAATTAATATAGCACATCTCTGTACACAACTGAAGAGAGTTAATCATTACCCTTCATCAACAAATTACAGGGTTGCGAGCCATTTTTGAGATCCATCCCTAAAGCCAGATATATTACGGAAGGAATAGTGCGCAAGTCTACAATCTTCTTCTTTGTCTCTCTCAAGAAATACACCCGGACTGATTAAAAAGACCAGAAAGTCCCAGATTTTGTTCCTGCTTCTTCTGGGTTTGTTTTGGCAATCTATACATGTTTTGTTTATCTCAAACTATTTTCTAGCCACTCCCAGTACGATCATACTTCTTCTACCAATTCCCTGGGTTGATTTATTTTAACCCAGTATAAAATCAGAAAGAACAGGGACAAAATGTGGGACTTTTCAGTAAGTGTGGATGTGCCCTTATACCCAAGGGATCCTTTCTCCATTCAAGTAATGGGTCTCAACAGTTTTGGAGTACTTTATAGCACCTAGTTTTATGTTAGACCCTCCCCCCATATGCGGCTCTGTTCAAATTAACCTCGCTATATTAATCTCACATATATCCCTTATATTCCATGTCCTGTTCTGGACAAACTTACAAGTAGGCTAAGAAACCTTCCAAGAAAGAAATACGAAAATGAGTGGGAAGAAGTAATTAACTGGATTCAATATAAAATACAGACATAATCAGATTTCTTCTTCTTCGTAATTATAATGTCTTGGACAGTACACAAATAAAATAGATATAAGATGACAAAGAAGTAAATGAGGTAAATTTATCTATTGTTTTAAAATTTAATAAATAGAGACATAGAAAAATAATGTACACTTTCAAGATGAGGAGAGTAATAGTATAAGAATGGTGATGTACATAAAAAGTAGAACAAAAGGTTACATAGGTTAATTATTGAATGGAAAATGTTTATTGAAAATAATTATACAATTAAGATATGAAGGTTTATTACTAGAGACAAAGATAGGCAAATAGGGTTTAGTTGTAGACTTGAGGAAGTATTGTTTTTAGAGTGTTGTGTTGACTGTATATGCGAGTCTGTGGGAAAAGTATGTTGTGCGATATATGTATGTTAATGTCATGTTTTGAAATGGAAAATTCAATAAAAATAATTTAAAAAAATATTCCATGTCCTGTTCTGAACCCTGTATACCGATTGGAATCCTGTTAGTCTAGTACTGGTTTATTTTTCTTTCAAAAGCAGTAACAGCAGCAGCATCTATAATGACAAACAGGAAACCCGTTTCTTACTTCTGGCAACGACTGAGTTTAAACTGCGCATTGCAAAGGTGAAAGATATGTCCAGTTGATGTATATATGCATGCTGGATACATCCTTATAGACCCAAGCAGGGTAATATTTAGGATGCAAAAGCTATAACCTTCAGCTTTAATAATACCGTTTGGGAAGCTACATTATTAAGAGGTGATTTGAAATACCTGATGGGTTAATGGATTCAGTACTTTGGACAGTGCCATTTTGCCACAAGAGGAAAACATCATCAGTTTCAGATTATTAAGAGCGCGCGTTGCTTTGAGAGAAGAACACAATGATCCAAATTCTGAAAACATGCACCGGCTTAAACAATTCAAGCTAGAAAAGATGACTGGTTTGAGATACAGCCACTAGGTACTCACAAACTGCCTCCGGAGTTTGGTTTTGACTCGGTCTGTCTTGTTTTCTGCAGAGTGGATAGAATAGCTCAGAGAACCCAGATGGTTGTCTACTGAAATACTTTTCCGCATGTAGAAAGAGTGTGTTCTCGGTGACCTGAAAGGTGCCTCATTCATTGCAGTGCACAGCCTTGGCTGAAGAGCAGAATCCCTCATAGATTCAATACAGTCATCTTCCAGCTGCCATGCCTCTCCTGAAGGGATAAGAAGAGAGAAAGAAAGGAAGGAGCTACAACCATATCACGAGGAACCAAAGTTAGTGGTTCACCCACAAGAAAATCAAATTCGCAATCCTTGACTATATATTTCCAAAGAATAAAAGTAATTAAAGTTCCCATCACTTGCAGCCATCGTGGGCTCTTTAATAAAGTCCATCCATCTGGCATGGGGCCTTCCTCTCTTTCTATTTCCCTCCACATTTCCTAACATTATTGTCTTTTGCAACAATTCATGCCTTCTCATGATGTGTCCCAAGTGTGACAGTCTAAGCTTTGTCATCTTGGCTTCTAGGGTTATCTCTGACTTGATCTGCTCTAGGACCCATTTGTTTGTCCTTTTGGCTGTCCATGGGATCCCCATGGGAACTTTTAGTTCTCCAGCCCCACATTCTCTCAAATGCATTGATTTTCCTCCTGTCTATTTTCTTGACTGTCCAGCTCTCACATCCATTCATGGGAATAGGAAATATGATGGCTTGTATGATTCTGACTTTTGTGCTGAGTTGTATGTCTTTGCATTTTAGGATCTTTTCTATTTCTTTCATAGCCACCCTCCCCAATCTTAATCTTCTCCTGATTTCCTGGCTGCATTCCCCATTTCTATTAATGTTTGATCCCAGGGATGGGAATCCTTGTACTATTTCTATTTCTTCATTTTTTAGCTTGAATGTGTGTAAATTCTCTGTCGTCATTATTTTTGTTTTCTTTATGTCCAGCATTAAGCCTGCCTTTGCACTTTCTTCCTTGATCTTCCATAGTTGTTGTTCCAGGTCTGTGAGGTTCTCTGCTAGTATTACTATGGTGTAGTATTATGGCTAAAAACCATCCAGGAGGGGGAAAATATCTTTATGAAACCTTTAATCTAAGACAGAAGCTACAACACTTTAAAATGAGAGTTGATTTTCCAAAAGGAAGTGAATGTCCAATGTTCAGAATAGGGCTTTTTAAGTAATTTCTAGGAAAGATTACACATGAAAACTCATGAAGCTTTTCTGAAGCCTCTGACAGAATATAAATTGAGTTAATAAAAATCAAAGAAAAGGATAAAACACTATTTACATTTACTGAAACTTACCAGTAGAGGGTACTGTGCACACTTTCTCATATTCAGGAGCAGAGTGATTCCTGTGTTGTTTCTGTTCCGGCATTTCTTTCCTGTACAACTTTGAATCTAGGAGAGGAACCCGGCTTATAACAGGAGACTGGGGAATGCTTGGAAGGGTCCGTGACTTTCCTAATACAGGTCTCTGTGGCTTTCTATCCAAGGACCTTTAAAAGAATAGAGGGAAAGGAAAATGAAAAGAAACTGAAATTGCAGTACGTTTCATCACAAAATTGTATTTCTAGTAGTGGTGCTCCAGAATTTGGAAACTTGGGGAGTCCAGAAAATCACATATACACCTTCATTTGGAAAAGAAAAAAAGCTCTATTATATCTTATGACTTTTTAGATTATACGCCATTGGCAGGTTATGTGTTGATTTATGGTGCTATATACATCATCATCATCATCATCCCTAACAAGAAGGACCCCTTCGAATTTCAGCTATGCTCAAGAATTATCATTGACACCAAGCACAAATTTCTCAAAGGTTACCTTCCAAAAACAATGCAAGCAGGGGTAGCTATGTTGGTTATTTAGCAAATTCAAACAAAAATCCACCAAACAGTGATCCTTTTATTGAGCAACCAAAATGCACAATATACTTGTTGCAAGCTTTAGAAGCGCCACTGGCTTCTTCATCAGGCAAGATGTTACAAACAAAGTCCTTGTTGAGATGCAAATGGACTTTACATTTCCTGGTCTTTGCAAATCTCCCTATAGCCACAGGGCCAGAAGGAGGAGGATCCTTCCTACAAAAGATACCCTCCGCTTACCATCTTAACTAAGGACAGAAACATCAAAATGGCAGGCATCTGACTAACATCTCCAATTATTTTTCTCCTGTTTGGCTTGTAGCATCTTGCCTGGTGAAGAAGAAGAAGCCAGTGGAGCTTCAAAAGCTTGCAACAAGTATATTGCACATTTTGGTTGGCCAAGAAAGGTATCACCGCTTGGTGGATTTTTGTTTGAACGTCCAAAAACAAGAGTAGGAAGAAAGTACAAAAGGAGAGTCTGTTCTTCAGTTATACCTGAAAGCCTAACCAACAAAGCGTTCCTAGGCAATAAATGCCTCAAAATTACAGTCACCTAAGGTATATGGACCTGGTCCAGATCCAAAGATTCAAACTACAGTTCTGTGAGATCTTTTGCTACGTAAGGCCCAAAGATTTGCCCTCCCTTTTAAGCTATCACCACTCCTCCATTACAAATCACTGCTCCTGGAAGCAAAATAGGAGAGCTTGCAAAGGAAGGGAGGAAACTGGTCGAAGCAAATACTGTGAACAATGCAAAGAAGGCGGTAGGAAAGTATTAGGACTATGCAATGACATATGAAAATTCAGAAAGCATCCTGAAAAGAACAATCCCATTCCGAATGGGACTGCGACAGAATTGGTTTCCACATACTCAGTTCTAATCACCGGTGTGAGAATAAATAATAATATATTTCATCACACTTTCAATATGCATTCTGCCCTATTTCTTTTTCTTCATAGGGCAGAGTGAAATTAATTTTTAAAAAATATACACTAGATATTCTAAACTACAAAGAAAAGACAGGTATATCAAATATGTGTAGTTTTCACAAAGAAGTTCCATAAACAGTGCAAACTTAAAATATTTCTTGATTCATTTAGTTTATAAATAATTCCAAATAAATAAATAAATCTGGAGTACTTCTCTAGTAACAATCCACAGGGTTGCCGTGAGTTGAAGTCGACTTGAGAGCAATTAACAACAATCTTTCTATTTTAATCTTAACTGCCTCAAACCTTTTTTTTTCAAATGGTAAGATGAACTTTCCAAGAAAGTAGCAGGCAGTTACCAAAAAATGTGTAGGTTCCTTGTTGAAGAATAGTTTTCTTCATGAACAAAAATATTTCCTTACAAATAAGGAAAAAAATAATATAAATAATCTTTACCTATTTCTGCTGAAAAGTAACAAACAATGTGGGTAACAAAAGTATCCAAAACTAATACAGACAAAAGATACAAAATGAACAAGAGCAACAATGGCCAGCATAATAGTACAAAATAGCAAATATACTAAACAACAGAAACTCCATTGAAGCAGGATAAGATAAAATATAGGGAAGAAGAAAAAGGCTAAGAGAGAGTGAGGAACAAAAGAAAGCTAGCCTTATAAAGCTCAGCAGTTGGTTAAGATAATACATACAGCTGAAGGCCATTTCCATCTCAGCGGCTCACCATTGACCCTATATTGACCAAAGTTCTAGATCTTATCCATATTTCAACAAATAAAAGATATGCAATACATTAAATTCAGATACAAATGCCAGACCATACTAGACACATTACAAAAAGCTGCACTCCTTCCTTTCTCTCTCTCTCTGTCACAGTCCCATAGAAAACACTTTAAAAAAGAAACTCAGAACCATAGAATCACAAGGACCACAAGGGCCATCTAGTCCAACCCCATTCTGCCATGCAAGAACTCAAAATCAAACCATACCCGACAAATGGCCATCCAGCCTCTGTTTAAAGACCTTCAAAGAAGGAGACTCCATCACACTCCAAGAAAGTGTGATCCAGCTTACTGTCAGGAATTTTCCTGAAGATTGCATCCATTGTTCCGTATCCTAGGACTTTTTCACATTGGGGGAAAGCCAGGATTAAAAAGGCATTTCCTTGGCAAAATTCTGAGATCATAGTGAAGATTTTCAGACAACGTCACAATTAGAGAGGATTTATCCCAGGAATAACCAGGGAATAACCAGCAACAAATCATTCACGGGGAAATCTTGTGAATGATTTGTTGCTGGTTATTCCTTGGTTATTCCTGGAATAAGTCCTCTCTAATCGCGATGTGTCTTGCTGCGATTTTGGGACTTTACTGAGAAAATGCCTTTTTAATCCCTGCTTTTCCCCCATGTGATAAAGTCCCTAGTCTCTGGAGCAACAGAAAACAAGCTTGCTCCATCCTCAATATGACATCCCTTCAAACATAGTATATCATATCACCTCTTAATCTTCTCTCATAAGAAATGGTTTCCTGACCCTTCACTATGTTGGTTGCCCTCCTTTAGACACACTCCAACTTGTCAACATCCTTTTTGAATTGTGGTGCCCAGTATTATTCCAAGTGAAGCCTGGCCAAAGAAGAATAGAGTGGCATTATTACTTTCCTTTCTAGACACTATACTTCTATTGATGCAGCCTACAATCACATTGGCTTTTTTAGCTGCCTCATCACACTGTTGACTCATGTTTGCCTTGTATTCTATTAAGACTCCTAGTTCCCTTTCACACGTACTGCAATGTTTGGGGGTCTTCGGTACTTTGGAACTTCACTCATTCTCCAAGATTTCTCAGAAATGATGGAAAGTGGTTCAGAGAGTTTGCTCCAAAACACACTGCAGAAATAATCTAATTTGAGGCTGCTTTAACTGCCCTGACTCAGTGCTAGGGAATCCTAGGAATTGTAGTTTACTGTGGCACCAGAGCTCTCTGACAGAAGGCTAGACGTCTCACAAAACTACACTTCCCAGAATCCCCTAGCATTGAGTCAGGACAGTTAAAGCAGTCTCAACTGGATTATTTCTGCAGTCTGTTTTGGATCTAAGTCAACAAGTTCCTTTGATATTCTGGGATGCAGTTCATTTGCTCCTGCAGATATAAACTCAGATTTACGGGGTGATTCCTGACTATTTCCCTATCAAATTTGATTTGATTTGATTTGCAATCCAGATTCCTTATCAAGATCTCTGCTTATGAATGGAAAACCTCTTGTTGCAAGAAAAGACACTCAAGCACTGGAAACCTGTGATCAATGTCTCACTCCTTGGAAACTCACCAAGCACAAGAAACATTGGGCCTTTGCAGACTGCCAGAAATAGTGCAAATTGAGTCCACTTTAAGGGTTAGGGTTAGTGCTAGGGAATCATGGGAATTGTTGTTTTTTCTGAGACACTGAGCCTTCTCGTCAGAGAGCTCTGGTGCCACAATAAAACACAATAAAATACATGATTCCCTAACCCTTAAAGTGAACTCAATTTGCACTATTTCTGGCAGTCTGCAAAGGCCCATTGTTAGTGCATAGATTCCACCTCTAGGACTGCAACTACACTGCAAAATTGATACAGTTTGACCCCACTTTAACTGCTATTGCTCGATGCTATAGAATTCTGGGATTTGTAGTTTTCTGAGATATTTAGCTTTCTCTCTCAGAGATTTCTGGTGCCACAACAAATTACAAATCCCAGGATTCCATAGGATAGAGCCATGATAGTCCAATAGCAATAGTTCTGCAATGTGGTAGCAGCCTAGGACAGCAAACTACATTGATTGTCCATGAGAAGGTTCCACCATTAGGTGGCAGTAGAGCCACTTGATATGTACATCCAGGTAAACAAATGGGCCTTTGCAAACTGCCAGAAATAGGGCAAATTGAGTCCACTTTAACTGCTCTGACTCAGTGCTAGGGAATCATGGGAACTGTAGTTTATTGTGGCACCAGAGCTCTCTGACAGAGAAGGCTCAATGTCTCAGAAAAAAAATACAATTCCCATGATTCCCTAGCACTGAGCCAGGGCAGTTAAAGTGGACTCAATTTGCACTATTTCTAGCAATCTGCAAAGTTCAAAAACCACCAAATCTAAAGTGCTCCTTCCTTCTCCCAAATAATCTGCATTTCCCCTGAAACTAGAGGCAAAGGATCTCTTCGCGCCCAAAGCAGTAAACCAATCTTTATCAGCCTGTTGTGTCCTTAGTCAAACTTCCCCATCCATCCACCTCAGGGATGTCCTGATCCAATTACTGTTTTTGTTATACTAAAGTTAAAACCATCAGCCAGTCTGGAATCCCATTGTCAATTCCTGGGACAAAACATTCAACCTTGTTACCTGACCAGATATCCCATCGCCTAGGGCTAGTTTTAAGGTATAATTATGGTTTCAAAACCTAACATCTGCGCACACAGCTGCATATACACCCATACTCTGTGTACATTGTGTGTTGCTCTTGGACTTCCCAGTTTGAGCCACTCCAACTTTCCACAGTCTTCTCATCAGACAGGTAACTATAATCCTGCTGCAAAATCCTAAAACTCCAATATCCCTTTTCATATTTCATTTCAGTTACCTCTGTATGTCGTCTCTTTGAATCACTATCTTGTGAGTGTGACTGTACTCTGCATTTTTCTAAATAAAAACATCTTAATTTATCCAAAACCTGGAGTCTTCCCCAGTTAGTACTGGTATACACTGATGCAAACAGTCCACAGGTTACCCAAGCCTCTTGCAAAGCTAATTTCCCCAATATCTGAAATAATACTAACAGTTTATGGGGACCCCTCATCCTCACACCTGCTCTTTGGCCAACAGAATCTAACCCTGCTATATGTGTTATATGTTTGGTGTACAACAGATAAGGGAATAAAATGCAGTCTTTCCTTATCCCTTTGCCAAATGGAAACCATTCAGTTTCTTTGTATTCTGTTCCAACAGTAGCCTCTGTCCTGAGTACAGGTTATGCATCGGTGCAATCAAATGTTGTGGGACACCCATTTCTTAAAGAGAAATCCATACTTTTTCATGGGACTTCTCCATCTTTTGCTTTCAATTGTATACTCTGATTTCTGTATTGACAATAGCTATGCATATACAGTCAGCTCTTTGCTTGCTTGAAGAATGTATTTGTGATGAAAAACTGTTGGCCTTGCAAAATTCAATGTCACTCTCCTGCTTCATTATTTTTTTTTAATCCTAGGCTACATTTTCCTATAATCATTGATTATGCCCTGTTTCCTAGTTTTGCTTCTAATTCCCTATGCACAACATCATCTTGTTTTGCTGTGTGATCAATTTCTTTCTGGACTCTAGCATAGAATCTCCCAATTTCTTCTTCCACCTCTGTAGTTGGAGCACAAACTTGGATTACAGTCGTATTGATGGTTTTGCCCTGAAATCTTATTGATATGATTCAGTCAGACATTGCATGATATCCTTTTACTGCTTTTGCTACATCTCTCCTCCCTATTAATGTCATCCCATTTTTCTTAAGATTTCCATTTCCTGAGAAAAAAATCTGTGCAATTGTCTGACTCAAAATGTTCCATTTCTGTCCAATTTAGCTCACGCACCCCAAGCATTGTAATGTTTATACATCCCATTTCTTGTTTTACTATGTCTAGCTTCCCTTGATTCACACTCTCACATTCCACATTCCTATCATATGTGTTGTGCAGCTTCTGACTTTCCTTTTGTTCTCAGAGTATGTGAACAGCTGAACGTCCTTTCAACTTAAGTCCAGTCACATCGTTAGCCACAATGCTACTCATACTTGCCCTTAACCAATTTGAAAAGACATTTCGACAAATATTGAAACAAAAATTCAGGTAAATGTTCTCTTTCTGCAATCAGCTCTAAAAATAGCAACTTAATTTATCTCTCATAGGATGTTAACAATGGCTTTAAAACATTTTATGTGACAATTAGATTCAGAAGTTAACTGGGAAGAATTCCTTGACTCAATTATGCTCCGCCAGTTAAGCAAAGACTACAGCAATATACAGCAATATCCTTAATGTCCCTATGACAACAGCTGAAATCAAAGAAGCAATTGAAGACATAATTAAGCATATTAACCCCACTAAATCCCCGGGATGCAATGGTTTTAGAGCAAAATTTTACAAAACCTTCAAAGATTATCTTCTTCCTTACCTGCATACATTCTTCAATGATATCTTGGTTAGCACCCTTAGTCCTGGTGACTCGCCATGATTATTGCCATTCTAAGGCCTGGGAGAGATCATCTTCTAACATCTTCTTACCATCCTATCACCCTTTTGAATCAGGATAACAAAATCCTGAGTGCAGTTTTGGCCAGGTGACCTACTTCTTTCATTGTGAAAGATATCCACTCAGAACAAACTGGATTTATCCCAGTGGGCAGATAACACCATTTTAAAGCCCCATTGACACTGTTTTCTCCTTATGCTTTAAAGGTGTTTGTCCAGAATGAATGGTCATATCTGCTCAAAATGTTTATTGAAATTTTAGAAATCCTTCTTTCAACTCTTCAGCATGATTCTCCTTATGCATTAAAAGGACAGACTGGGGTTTGAAATTAACTTTTATGAACAGTAAGACGTCACCTGGAATACCGTGTCCAGAAAGAGTTCAAGAAGGACATTGACAAGCTGGAACACGTCCAAAGCAAAGTGACCAAGATGAACAAAGTTCTAGAAATCAAGCCAAATGAGTAATACCTAAGGCAGCTAGGTATGTTTAGTTTGAAGAGAAGATTGCGATGTGCCATAATAACCATCTTTAAATATCTGAAAGGATCTCATGTAGAAAACGTAGACGATAAAATAATATCAAGCACACAAATTCTTTGAAGTTTCTGTGATAAACTGCTGCAAAATTATTTCTCTGAACAGAGTTAAGTGGAAACAAAATTCACAAAAAAAACTAAGAAAGTGTAAAAAGATGCATACAGCAAAAATATCAGTTTCAAATATACACTGAAAAGATCTAAACTAAAGGGAAAGATCTTCTTACGGTTGTGGCAGATGAGACAGTAATTTTAGTCACTGAGATCTGAGATCGCTGCAATGGGGCAGGTAGGAATCACACGAAATTCAACCAAAGATTTTGGCCATAAAAATTAAAAGACGTTTGGAGAGATTAGTCTCTCTCTCATACACACACACACACACACAATTATATCCTGTTACTGCTTTTGAAACAATGCAAAAATCTGCAGCACTTATTAATCAAGGAAGGAAGGAAGGAAGGAAGGAAGGAAGGCTGGTATACAAGAATGAGAGATACAGTGAGAATATGATTTATTATTCTACCAACAAGCCTTAAGCTTTCCGTCTTTTTGTCTCTTGTTTTCACTGTCCATTTTTAAATCAGTAATAAGGATGAGTGAATTCGTTCACATGGCAGTATCCCTTGCAGGCAGTGTCACAGATGATTGTCTACTGCTGAGGTCTTAGAAACACATGAGCAATTATAGAACCTCAAATCTTGTTTGTTTGCTTTTTTAAAACAGTCTGCCTTCGCTTTCCTGGTTATTTACTTTGAATCAAGGGCAATAAACAAGAAATGCTTAGTCTTTGTCTACACAACACACATACACATACACCAAAACCTACGGTTTTAGTATCTCAACTGTCAAAAACAAGGAGCAGCTTGCTTTGTCTTAATCTCACCTTGTTTTAGTTGTCAGATCCAGTCTTTAGCACTCTGTTATCTTCATTCTGCTTTCATGTACTGGGTTTATCAATCAATCATTCCCCTTCGCCTCTCCTGCCCTGTCTCCACAGTATTCTACTATAGAGTTCACACCAAAGTCTGCATACTGTTTACCTGCTGAAATCATAGCGACTCACACTGCAAGTTTTATCCAAACTCATTTGGAAATACTGGAGTTCACTAAATAAATATGCCTCAGTACATCAGATTCAAGTTCATCCATGCTAATAATTCAAAGCAAAGCACACAAAGCTGTTTTCCACATAGCTAATGTTCAGAATATGGAGATGATCTGATCAAGTCACTTTTGCTAGCTTATTTTCTGGCTTGCAAGAGATGTGCACATCTGTACAATCCAAATCCACAGAAGCCCTCCTTTGTGAAGTCATAGGCTTGCATGGCCGGCATCCATAGTTTTGTGTGTGTGTGGTTTTTTCGGGCTGTGTGGACATGTTCTAGAAGAGTTTCTTTCTGACATTTTGCTGTGGCTGGCATCTTCAGAGAAACTTCGGAGAAAGATGCCAGCCACAGATGCTGGCAAAATGTCAGAGAGAAACTCTTCCAGAACATGGCCACACAGCCCGAAAAACCCACAAAAAACTAAAGCCCTCCTTTGATTTCTCACCCCTCGAGTACATTCAAATTTATACATACATTTCAGACTGTATGGATGGCTTGAATATATTCTTCCCTTTGATTTAAATGGTTTAAGCAATGTTTTGCACATTTGAAATGGGGACATTTTTCCACATGCATATTTGAAATATCAAAAAAAAAAAGGACAAGTCTGGAAAAGGTGAAGATTCTGGAATACAAATTGTGACCACCCCAGATAGTCCAGAATAATAGGAGGAGGTGTTACAAATATTTGCACATTTTTCTCAGCCTTGACAGGAAAATAGTCTCCTCGAAACATGTCTCACAATGTGTATACAAAGTTCATAAAATTTGCAGTAAAAAGTCCTGGAATGTTTTTAAAAATCCCTATAAAATGCACAAAAACTCTTATAATCTCATGCAGAAGAGACAAAACTGAATGTTTTTGTTCTAATGTTCAAAAATAAAATAAGTGAAGACCTATATCTCTACAGATCTTGGACAGAGATCAGATTCTTCACACAATTCCAGCCTCAACAAACATGAGGGTTCAGGCATTCAAACAGATATTTATAGGTTCTAGAAGAATTGATAAGTACCACAAAAGACTCTTGGTGCCTACCAAAACATGGAATACAGATCAGATGATATGCTAACAACTATTTCATTGGAAATTCCTTTATGAGAAGAATGGGGGGGGGCTTCCATTGCAAGATACCCTTGTCGAGAATTTTGTTGTTGTCATTGTCATTGTTGTTAACTACCCTTGAATTGACCCTGACTCATGGTGAACCTGAGGATGAGACATCTCCAAGACCCCCTAGCCTCCATTGCTCTTCTTAGGTCATGCAAACTTGTCCTCATGAGTCCATCCACATGGCGTGCAGTCATCCTCTCTTTCTGCTATCCCCTCTACATTTCCTAGCATGGAGAATAAATTCCAAAAGTTACAAAATTTGGAGACAGGACAGGAGATGACATCAGCGAGGGCATATCCAGCAGTGAGAGCAGAAGAATTCTTCGGGAGAAAGGGAGATGTGGAAGGGAGAAGGACATACAGAACTGATGGAGGGGAGAGAGGAAGCAAGCAGACAGAAGAGAGGCAAGAGTGGAGACCAGCAGCATGAGGTGGCCACAGTTAGCCCAGGTAGCAGAGGGAGACACTGGGGGATAGGAGAGGAGGTAACAATGGAGGCAGAGAAGTCAAAGGGTTTCAAGGACCCGATGGAAAGGAGAGACAATGGGGAACCTGTATTTAGGAGAGACAATGGGGAACCAGGAAGCACCTGGGAAATGGAGAGGGACTTCGAAACTGCCCACCTGGCCAGCAGACAGAGATACTGGCATCCCAGCACAGCTGAAGTTGGGACAGTCCCTTGAGCTGTCAGGTATAGGGGACCAAAGAGTGCAGAGGTGATGAGCATCTGATGAGGATCTAAGAAGAGGTTCACTAAGAGTTCTGCGGAGGCCCAAAGAGCGAACAAGAATGCTGAACTGGAAGCCCTGGAGAAGGACTGATTGGGGAAAGCAAGAGGATGAAGTATCTGAAGGCTGCATTTGAGAAGATGGTGTGTCTGATTTTGTGTTGGTTCCCAGGTGAGAGGAGTTTTAGTTATTGTTAGTGTAGAAGTCTACACTACATCCCTGACATCCCTTCAGCTACTTATAGATGGTTATCATGTTATATATATCCTAAAGGATGCGGTGGCTTAGTGATTAAAATGCCAATTCTGATGATCGGATGATCAAAAGGCTGGCAGTTCAAAGCCTGGATGCTGCATGATGGGCTGAGCTCCTGTCACTAGCCCCAGCTTCTGCCAACCTAGCAGTTCAAAAGTATGCAAATGCAATCAGACACATAGGTACCACTTCGGTGGGAAGGTAACAGTGTTCGGTGCAGTCGTGCTGGCCACATGAACACCAGAGCAGTCCTCGGACAACGCTGTCTCTTCAGCTTAGTAACGGAGATGAGCACCACCCCTATAGTCAGTTACGACTAGACATTCATGTCAAGAGACTACCTTTACCTTTACCTTTTTATCATGTCCTATCCCCTTTTTCTGCACTATCGCAGGGTAATCTCATGGAGTTCAGTACCACCTAGATACTGATGACTCCAACAGGTGTACCTCAGTACACCAGAACTTTGTCCAAACCTGTATCATATCTAAAACGCTTTTCTGGAAGCTTTATTGTTGTTTCAAACTGAACATGTCCAAGAACTCCTTAACTCACAAACATATACACCGGCAATGACACCATGCACTCTGTTTAAAAGATTCAAAGCCCTAGCTTTGTATTTAACAGCTTCTGATAAAAGCTGTTATTCCTCATATTCAGTATAATGCAAAGAAGAAGCCAACTCATTGTAAATAGTGAGGTGGATAATGAAAGTATATAATGAGCTGACTTCAAGAGTCACAGAAACCACTACAATGGGCACCTGGGTTTCACTGAAGCTATATATCAAAAGCACAATGCATTCTACCAGCATTCAACCAGGAATTCTGAATTTCTTGAGAACCCACTGATACCTTTCTTTCACTGTATACTCTTTAAAGCTTCTGAATATTGTAGTTTATAGTTTCAAATCAAGCACCCATTTCTTGAAAAATATCACACATCTGAAGAGCTCATCCTTTCTGTGCCTTCTTTTGTTTTCTTAGATTGTGATGATTTACTGTTCTAAATGTTAGAAAGATACCTCGGTCCAAAATACACTGCAGAAATAATCCAGTTTGAGACCACTTTAACTGCCCTGGCTCAGGGGGTGGGAATTCTAGGGACTGTAGTTTTGTGAGACATTTAACCTTCTCTATCAGAGAGCTCTGGTGCCACAATACATCAGAATTCCCAGGATTCCCTAGCCCTGAGCCAGGGAATTAAAGCATTCTCAAACTGTATTATTTCTCCAGTGTGTTTTGGATGTTTGTAAAGTTTTTGTAAAAGATGCAGTATAAATATATACATTATTTTTATGAGGATCAAAAAATGCCTGAAAGTATCACTCACAAAGTGAAATAACAAATTCAGTATCCTAATGTTCACTCACAAAGTGAAATAACAATTTCAGTATCGGGGGGGGGGGGAGGAACGGACGATATATTTTTACATGTGAATTACACAGGGAAAACTAAGAGGGAGTCAGAGACTTAAACAGCTATTATCCCAGGCAAAACCTGAATTAGCAATTAACATTTTCTCATGCACCGCTCTTAAAGAGGCAATAAAGAGACAATAAAGAGGGGGGAAACGGCAACAAATCACTTTTGGGATTTCCCCATGAATGATTTGTTGCTGTCATCTGAAAATCTTAATTGGAAATTTGTGTTTTCCCTGGGATAATTGCTGTTTAAACCCCTGATTTTGCCAAATTTCCCCTGTGTGATAAAGTCCATAGACAGCTCATTCTGTAAAGAGTATATAAGAGCAGTCAATCAATATGTATTTAAGTATGTATGCATGTTATAACCAACCTTTCTCCCAGCTTACAACAAGCTAAAACAAGGCACAGCTAAAACCTGGTCTCACCTCATGTAAAACTTCAGCAACATCCTAAATATCTCAATTCTTGTTGCTGTGTTGTATATCATCATCATCATCATCATCTGAATGAATGAATGAATGACGATTGATTATTCACTGTATCGGATTTTATTGTATTGTATTGTATTGTATTTATTTGTTGATTATCAATAATGTTATGCTTTTATATACCGTATATACTTTTTATATACTGTATCTTTGTATATTGTTGTACATTTTATTGTGTAATCCCGCCTCGATCCGTAGGGAGAGGCGGGAAATATAAATAAAAACTATTATTATTATTATTATTATCATCATCATCATCATCATCTAGGTCAGGGGTAGGCAACCTTTCCCCTTTAAGGGCCAAGGGACTTCAGCTCCCAGAATCCCAGGAGCTATTGGCCAACATGGGACTATTGGCCAACATGGCTGAGGCTTCTGGGAGCTGAAATCCCTTGGCCCTTAAAGGGGAAAGGTTGCCTCCCCCAGTTCTAGGTCTTTAAAAAGGCAACTTTGAAAAGCTGCTGTGTGTTTGACTGCTTTGCTACCAACTGATGAACATAGAAAATGATGAAATAGGAAATTTGTGCCAGAGAAAAAAGTCAGAAACCGTTTCACACTAACTGTCTCAGGACGGTCTACACAGCAGTAAACAGCAGCTCTCCAGGATGCCAGGGATTATGCAAAACATATGTTCCTTCACCTGGTGGAATGCTACCCAAAAAAACCTTTCGGCATCAAGAATATGAATTTTCAAATACAAGGAAATTCCTCCCCATCTGCTTCATTGATACTTCTACCTTTCTTCACAAAGCTGTGACATTACGAAAATCCCTTTCGGTAACAACTTCTAATAAAGCTCCTAATATTTACATCCCGACTGTAAAATTGCTTCCTTCCATCTACCTGTATCCAGAACAAGAGTGATGGCAACCTTCCACCCACCCAACAGTGAATCAGCAAAGAAGCAGTAGGTGGGCTGAGCAACAAATATTCTTTTGAACAACCATGACTCACAACCTAAGACTTTTTTTCTTTGCACTGAAACGAGACTGTTAATCGTCTAGTTGATGCTGCGAAAGTAGCTACTATGCCTGCAAAATATCTCTGCTCATCTGAGCAGAACAAATCCAGAAAAAGTCAAAGAAAAGATTAATACAACAAGTCTGGGTTTTTAAAATGTAGTTGCAGTTACTGGGCCAGGGAATAAATTACCATTACAGTTACAATTTTTCAAAAAATAACTATTTCCTTTTTTGGAAACATATTCAGAGACAGCCATGTTGGCCATACAGCAAAATACAACCAAATCCAAAATCCAAAAAAACAGTGATACCTTTATTGGCCAACCAAAATGCACAAAATACTTCCGCTTCCTCCTCCTCTTTCCAAACTTTTTTTAAAATTTATGTCCTTATTCTTCCTATCTGAAAAAAAATGGGGGAATGTTATTCTTCTTGCTCTTCTGTGGAGAGTGAGGTATTTTTATGGAGTTTTTACAATAAAACACAAAGTCTGTAGAACAAGGACAAAACAACAACAATTAACTACAAGGGTCAAGCGTATGTATCTGATAAATAGTTATTCTGCAGCAGAATAAAAAAATTAGTTCTCAGCAAGAGCCAGAAAATCTGGCTTATCAAAGTATAGTGTGTCCATCCAAAGATCCATCTGTGAAGTAGGAGGTTGGATCCGATGGGAGTGATGGTTAACATAATAAAGATCATCCAGTCTCCTTGAAATGTGTCAGCCCTTTTGTGGCCAATGCAAAACCTCGTTGTAGCAGACAGTTTCTCCATCAACCACATATCCCAAATTCCAATTCTTAATGGAGAGGTCACCTGACTTCCAACATTTGGCTACTTATCTGGCATCAGTAATAAGAAAAATTATCAGTCTTCTATGTTTCAAGTTAGGATTACCGTGCAAAATTGGACAGAAATTTACAGCTTGATCAGTGATACATGAAATTAGATAAGAGAACTGCATCCCAGAATTTTCTCATTTTCGGTCATTCAATCCACATATGCATATAAGAGCTTCTAGAATTACAACCCTTTCAGCAATCCAGAGAGAGCGTTTTAACCATTTTAGACAATGTTACAGGTGTGAGATATCACTTATGGATGGTTTTCAAAGTATTCTCCTTCACAAATGCCAAATGGGATTTGTATGGGGGTGACAACCCAATATGAGCCCATGCAGTGTCTGAAATCATGGTTTTCAATTCTCCTTGCCAAAGTAAGTGCATATATTGGCCCTTCCATACGTGTGTTCCAGGAGATGTTTGTAGATAGCTGCCGCTGTCCCTTTAGTATGAGGTGTGGAATTTAAACAAAAGTTTTCACAAAAGGAGAGCGAACGTGGAGATTCTCTTGCTGAGGCTAGGTGTGATGCAAAGGAAGCAATCTGGTGTACCTGAAGCCAGGTAATGTTAGTTTGTTGTAAGGAAGTTTTTATGGTGGCGGTGGGCTTTGGTAATCCACCAGAAAACAGGTCTAAGGTGCAGTAGAGTCCACATCCTCTCTTTCCAAACTTTTTATGTGTAGAATTTATTCATGTGTTGAGTTAAATATTTAATTTACTTAAATAATACTGTTCTAATTTGAATGATGATATTGCCTTATAGAATGTTAACATGGGAATATACATGAATGTGCTAATGAAAATATGCACACTAAATAAACAAAATATTTTAATTCATATAGTACGTCAAGTGGGGGGGGGGCATGAGTCCACATGTCGATGTAAAGGGGGTCCCAAGGATAAAAGGTTTGAGTACCGGTGCTATATGACTTTGGTTCGCACACAGATGGGTAGGAGAGGAATGCTGTGGGACTCACTGTTGCCAATTATTGTGAGACATGCTTAGTATGAAGGACAACTGGACACTGTTGTCATCCAGTTGAGTATAGTGCTATTGGGGGCCTGCACAAGGCTGAACTTATTAGACAAGGCCAAGAGTGAGCGAGCTAGCAGGCAGCACATTATCCTAGGACAGGGGTAGGCAACCTTTCCCCTTTAGGGCCGAGGGACTTCAGCTCCCAGAAGCCTCAGCCACGTTGGCCAATAGTCCCATATTGGACAATAGCTCCTGGGATTCTGGGAGCTGAAGTCCCTCGGCCCTTAAAGGGGAAAGGTTGCCTACCCCTGTCCTAGGACAATGTGCTATGGTCAGACATGTTGGAGCAGCATTGGTGTAGGGGGACAAGCCACTCTGAGAAATTGATGTGGTGTACCAAAAAGTACGGGAGGCCATTGGGGATTTAGTCTCAGCTATGGCAAAAAGATGGATTCAGCATAATGTTATGTTCTTTAAGTGGGGCATTTTGTACCAGGACACTTGGATACATTTGTCAGAGTGGGAACAGAGCACTTAGTTGCATGCTGCGCACTACGAATTGTGTTGTTGGTTGCAGCTGCTGTATGTTGGTAGAAGGCAAAAGGCGCAGAGTCTCTACGCATGGGACGTTATCACAGGGGAGTCGCGGGGAGAAAGTGGAAATAAACGGGCACGAGCGGAAGTCTTTAATTTACGGGATTTGTCCCGTTCTGCCTTGTCTGATAACTAAATTCGAATTTAAAAGGGGGTTAATTCCAACGAAAACCTGATCTTTTCATTTTTGGGATTTTTGAGGATTTGAAAAGATCAGGTTTTTGTTCGAATTAACCCCCTTTTAAATTCGAATTTAGTTATCAGATGAGGCAGAACGGGACAAATCCCGTAAATTAAAGTCTTCCGCTCGTCCCGTTTATTTCCACTTTCTCCCCGCAACTCCCCGTGTGATAACGTCCATGGTTCATGGTTCATATGAGAAGCATAGATCACATACAGCTCAGGGAAACACCTGTCTGGCACTCCCTAAAGTGACAAAGAAGCCACATAGCGGTGTTCACTCATGTAGAATCCCAGATCTATCATCCCTGCAGCTGCCAGACAAGCGGGTCAGGTGTTGACTCACTGACAAACATGCAGGTTAATAATGTCATCAGCTTAAGTACAACTGTGACCAATAAGGTTGTGGCCTTATTTTCTCGAATTATGTGTCTCTGAGTATCTTGTACTGTGTAGTAAGCAGAGCAGTCTTGCTCCTTGAATTCACAAGGAATCAGACTGAAATACAGTTGGCCCTTCTTATCCACAGATTTTTTTTATCCATAAATTCAAGCAGCCACAGCTTGAAAATGTTCTCAAAAAGTATAAATTCCAAAAATTAAACCTTGATTTTGCATTTAATATAAGGTACACCATTTTGCTGCGCCGTTATATTTAATGGGACTTGCATCCATGGATTGTCAAAACATGAAAACCTAATGCTTCACTACACTGTTTAAATCTTAAAGGAAAAAACTGTAAGGAAAAATTATACATACACATGTTCTTGTACGAATTTTAGCACACTGAAAGAACCATTATATTTCACTGCTGTCTCCTAATTTAGTCTAACAATGTTTAACATTTATTGGAAGCTGGGGGGCGGTTTGCACACACACATGCAGACATGTTCACACACTCACCCACCCCCCAAAACTCAATGAACATTATCAATTTTATTTCTTTGAATGATACAATTCCATGAAATGTTGTTGCGTGCCTTCAATTCCTTTCTGACTTATGGTAACCCTAAGGCAAACCTATTATAGGGTTTTCTAGGAAAGAATTGTTCTGAGAAGTTTGTGTTTGCCTCCTTCTGAGGCTGAGAAAGTGTCACTTTCCCAAGGTCACCCAGCAGTTTCCATGGCCAAGTGAGGATTTGAACCCTGGTCTTCAGAGTCATAGTCTAATGCTCAAACCACTACACCACACTGCTCTCTCCAGGAACCGTTATTGTTGTTGTATGCCTTCAAATTGTTTCCAGCTTATGGTGGCCATCATAGCGTATTCTTGGCAAGATTTGATCAGGAGGGGTTGCCTTTGCCTTCCTCTGAAGCTGAGAGACTGTGACTTGTCCAAGGTCACCCAGTGGGTTTTATGGCCAAGCTGGGAATCAAATCCTGGTCTCCACAGTCCTGCTCCAACACTCAAATCACTACGCAATGCATGCTTTATATTTAATCGCTAATACCGAGAGTGCTAATTATTATCATTATAATTGGTCATATAAAACCCCATAGTACAAGCTGTAGGACCAAATTATACATGATGGAGACGTTCCAAGACTGGGAAGTCCCAGTGTCGCATTAGTTTTGAAAGAATAATGGGAGATCTGGATCTCTTTCATGGCTTGCTGATTTATTTATGTTAAAAGGGTATCTACCCTCAGAGGACAGCTTACAAGTAAATGGCAGCTGGGAAAGAGGGGGATTTGGACTGATTCGTATTCCTACCATCATGACATGCTACTTGCCCCAAGAAGGTCCAATCTGTACAGCCACTGTTTAGAAAACACAAAACAAAATTCTCAAGAGCCACTTGAGAATTTATGTCACAGGCTTTTTGACCTTCAAATATGGGAAATATTTACGTCACAAGAACGCATATTAGCAAAATAATGTATGTTTGCCAGCTAGTACCGCATCCAGTGCTACGGCGTTTGATGATGTGGTATTTAAGTGCACATACATTCTTATATGTTGCTTCAAACTGTATTCAATCAATTAGAAGGATACCTAAAAGAAAAATACCATACAATTTTGTTGATAGTATATTTGGGGAGGAAAGTGCTCCAGCTCTTTCCTTTCCAGTATACTATGCATTTGTGAACATAATTATCCTCTATGAATTCAAGAACATAATTATGGCTTGTTTTCCTTGATGGAAAACCCAGCAGGATCTAGTGGTGCACTTCTGCTGGGTCCTGTTGTTTCAGCCAAAATCAGCAGCCTTCCTCTGATTATGCTTCCTAAAAACTTGCTCTGGAGTCTGTGGTAGGAGTAGGTTTTTGCTATCACGGAGGGTTGCAGCAAGAGATGAAGGAAAAGAAGATGCCAAGGCCACTAACATTGGATTCTGAAGTACAAAGGTGGGTATTAGTATATGCTCTCAATTATTCCTTCTTTACTTTCATTTAGTAAAGAGGAATTCAAAGATATAGCTATGTTAGATCTGGTAGCATCTTTAAGACTTGCCCCGGATATTTGTGATTTGCCTGATTCCTGTTCCTTCTCCCTGCACCGATGTTTTTAACCTTTATATTGCAGCAATTGTAACTTTTTTATTGTTTTAACTCTTTGTAAGCTGCTTTGATCATATCCATGGAAAGGCGGGGTAAAAATAAAATTTATTATTATTATTATTATTAAAGAAAGAAGTTGGCAGCATGGGCTTTTGTAGACTTAAGACTATTTCCTTAATGCATGTTTTTGGAGTGGAGAATCCAGAGACAGACCTATATACACTCATCCCTCCACATTTGAGTCCTTGACTTTTTCAGATTTGATTATTCAAGGATTTTATTAATATGTTCTGTCTAGGAATATCTACATCCTCCAGCACAACTCTATGGTCAACTTTAACCAAAAGTCCCACTGAAGGACCTAGAGATTCCTAGAGAGAACATTGGCATTTGTAGCTCCTCCAGTGCCTCTGTGGTCAATGTCTGGAAGATGTCAACCACAGAGTTGCACTGGAAGACCTAGATATTCCTAGAGAGGTGTTCTCTCAGATAAAAACATTGTATTTTTATTATTTGTGGTTTTTCCACATTCATGGGGGTCCTGTGCCCCTAACGCCAGCAAATGTGGAGGGACAAGAGTAAGTCATTTGTGTGTGAGAACTTCAATTCAAATTTGAAACCTAGTTCTCACACACAAATGACTTACATAGGTCTGCCTCTGAATTCTCCATTCTAAAAACATGCATCTGAAGAAGTAGGTTGAGGTCTACAAAAGCTCATGCTACCAACTCTTTTCTTTCACTTAGGGGGAAAGCAGACGGGTGGCATGGGGCCACCCCGGGAAGCTGCGGATCGGGGCCGAGGTATCCGCACACCTCGGCCCCGCAGTGCAGCATCCCAGGTCTAGGAAGGAGTGCTAAAATAGCACTCCTTTTGCAAGATGCCGAAAGTGCACCGCAAAAGGCATCCGGCACACCTTCGGCGCCTCTTCCGCTGCAGCGTGTGCGGACGCTGCAGCGGAAGTGCGTCGTCAGAGCGCAGGCCGTGCAGAGGGCCAGCCGCTCCAACGACGTTTTCGGGAAGGGGTTGGGGCGCCCAGTGTGAGGCTGCCCCTCCCCTTCCTGGCCTCGAAGACAGCGCTTTGCGCCGTCTGCTTAGGCCCACAGTCTCAAAGGTGCTATAAGATTTTTTTTGCATCCTTAGTAAAGAAGAGTACAGTGGGCCCTTGATATCCACTGGGGTTTGGTTCCAGGACCCCTGTGGATACCAAAATCTGTGGATGCTCAAGTCCCATTAAATACAATGACATAGTAAAATGGGGTCCCTTATATACAATGGCAAAATCAAGGATTGCTTTTGGGATTTTTTAAAAAATATTTTCAAACCATGGATGGTTAAATCTGTGGATAAAGAATCTTTGGATATGGAGGGCCAACTGTATTTCATGTAGTTAAACTTACCTTTATTAACCAGAAGAGGCAACAGAGATTTTTCAAACAGAGACTTTCAAAAGCTATTGTGCCTTTACCAGAATAGAAAAGGTTCACCATCACCACCATGATTATCATCATCCAAAAAGCTAAGTAAATGTTTAAATCTGAAGAAGTCCTTGCATTGCAGTGCCTTCATTCTCCAACCCATCCTAAAATTGCTTCATTACGGATTGAAAATGAGTGACAGGAAAACTGGAAGCAACACTGAGACAGAAAAGCCTCAAAGAGCAGATTTAAAGCTTCCTCTGCTTTAATATGCAAAGCCTAAGCAGCTCAATCAAGCAACCAAAGCAATATGCCATTACATCCCTTGATACCATCACTGCAGCTGCTAAAATATAGTATACTGTATATACTCAAACTGAGTCGACTTATCCATGGGTCAAAGTATGTACTGTACTTTAACTCTTATACAAAACAGGAACTATCCCCTGGAGCAAGGTCAGCATGTAATCTGTCCTGGAAGCACTGGCTCCCCTCTACTCTCTCAACCATCCAGCCTTTAGGGTGAGCACAAACCGTTATGCCTGCTGGAATTTTGTAACTTTTTTGGCATTGATTTCTTTTAGATCCTTTGCTACATGCCCCTAAGTTTTACCCTCAACTTATCCATGAGTTATATCAAAATCCATAATTTTAGCCCCAAAATCTGCCCTCGACTTATACATAAGGTCAATTTATAGTTAAGTATATATGGTATTTTGTTTAGTGGTTCATCAGCATGGGCATAAAACCATAAAGTAGGCTGTACCAGGCCACCAGGCCTGAAAATCAGTGGGAAATCTGGCCCAGAGGCCTTTAGGTCACTTCCAGTTAGGATTTTGGGGGTTCTCTGGAAGTTGGGGGTTAGGGATGGGTTGGAAGATTAGGATGCCAGATCACCACTACAGGAGGGCTCCTGCCATGTAGAGCTGACTGGGGGGTTTTGGTCATAAATTTTCTTTAAAAATGAGGAGCATAGAAGCTTGTAAAGGTGAGGCAATCCTGGAGCTACCAAAAAAAATTTCCCTACATGTAGCCAGTAGTTTAAACTTTCCCCCACACTATTTTACAGGTACCAGAGGGTTAAATAAAGATTTAAAAAAACGCAATACATGGAAAAGCTATATAAAGCAGAAGAAGAAATGAACAACAGATGCAAAGAAAAACTATGCAAAGATAAACCCCAAACCCTAGAAAGTAAGGTGGAAGTTGCAATATTGAAAATAATAAATCACCAGGAATAGACAATTTTCCAAAAGAATTGCTACAATCCGCACAGACAGAATCAACTCCAGTGACAACAAATATGACAACAAATATAGAAAACAAAACCATGGCCAACAGACTGGAAACGATCACTATATAACCCAACCCACAAAAAAAGGAGACACATAAGACTGCAGCAACTATAGGACCATAGCATTAATTTCCCACGCAAGCAAAATCATGGCCAAAATTCTGCAGCATAGACTGAAATCATATATGGAGAGAAAATCCCAGTGCAAGCGGGTTTCAGAAACATAAGAAGCCCTAGGGACCACACTGCAAACAAACTATAGCTAATGGAGTACACCAAAAAAATCCAGAAGAAAATCTGCATGTGCTTTATAGACTACAGCAAAGCATATGACCGCATAATGGTTCCCAGTTGGCAAAGGGGTCAGGCAAGGGAGCATACAATCACCCTATTGGTTTAACTTATATAGAGGAAATATCATAAGAGCATTTTAGACTCAGGAGGAGGAGGAGTAAATATAGGAGAAAGGAATTGCAACAATCTTAAGATATGTGGACAACCCCATACTACAGCCAGCCTTCCCTATCCACTGATTTTTTTATCCACGGATTCAACCATCCATGGGTGGAAAATATTCAAAACTAATATACAGTTGGCCCTTCGTATCTGTAGAGGACCCAAGAGGACCCCCCACTGATAAGAAAAAATGTAGGACCTCAAGTCCCATTGTCCCCAATGATCATAGAATCATAGATCATAGAATCATAGAATCATAGAGTTGGAAGAGACCACAAGGGCCATCCAGTCCAACCCCCTGCCATGCAGGAACTCCCAATCAAAGCATCCCCGACAGATGGCCATCCAGCCTCTGCTTAAAGACCTCCAAGGAAGGAGACTCCACTACTCTCCGAGGGAGTGTGTTCCACTGTCGAACCGCCCTTACTGTCAGGAAGTTCCTCCTAATGTTGAGGTGGAATCTCTTTTCTTGCAGCTTGCATCCATTGTTTCAGGTCCTAGTCTCTGGAGCAGCAGAAAACAAGCTTGTTCCCTCCTCGATATGACATCCCTTCAAATATTTAAACACGGCTATCATATCACCTCTCAGCCTTCTCTTCTCCAGGCTAAACATCCCCAGCTCCCTAAGTCGTTCCTCATAGGGCTTGCTTTCCAGACCCTTCACCATTTTAATTGCCCTCCTTTGGACACGCTTCAGTTTCTCCACATCCTTTTTGAATTGTGGTGCCCAGAACTGGACACAGTATTCCAGGTGAGGCCGGACCAAAGCAGAATAGAGTGGCACTATTATGGTGTGATGTGCACATGCCACCACTGAGAACAATGCTCCAACGCCACACATTGGCAACACCATATGGATGACGGGAGAGGCTCCCCTTTGCCACCACAATGCTCTGGGTAAGGTCCATGGTGGAGCCTTCCACCGCTTCATCCTCCTCCAGGGCAGTGGGGCTTTCTTCATGCAGCAAGTCCCAGCCTCCAGAGACCAACCCCTGACCGATCATGGCCAGGACAGGTAGAGTGACCACCAGCTGCCACTTGGCCTTGTCGAAGGTGCCAGCCTCATCCACTGGGTAGGGCAGCAGGACATGGAGGCAGCAGGCAGCCGGGCACAGAGAATAAAGGAGCAGCTCCTGTCCGCAGACTTCCAGCTGGGGCAGGGTGGCGAAGTAGAGCAGCAGCAGTAGCTTGACAGTGACCACCAACTCACAGGGCACTGAGCTGAGCCCCAAGTCCTGGCTGTGCTGGTAGTCCTGGAGGTCCACCTAGGAGCGAAGCCGGAGTGTCCAGCATAGGGTGCTGGTGGCAGGAGGCAGCAAGGAGGAGGAGGGCAGCCCGGTCTGGCACTCTCACTCTGGGGGTGAGGTGTCACGACTGAGAGCAAAGGGGCTTCTCGCCTGCAGATGCTCAAACTATATTTCTCAGATAATGCCTGGACCTTTTTACACCTTTGTACCTCAAAAATGGAATCTGAGTGTCTGAGCTTCAAATTGATGACTTAAAGCAAAGCCAGTCCAGGATGGTGTGTATGTATGTGCCTTCAAGTCATCTGTCAACTTGTGGCAACCCCATGAATTTCATGGGTTTTCTTAGGCAAAAGTGGTTTGCCAGTTCCTTCCTCTGAAATATGATCTGCAGCACCTGCTACTTGTATTTGTATTTATTACCTGTATTTCCTCTGAAATATGATCCAAAGCATCTGGTATCTGTATCCATGCATGTACTAACCAACCAGAACTGACTATATTTAGCTTCCAAGATCAGACAGGATCTGGTGCCTTTAGGGCATTTCAGGATGATAGATATGTCAAATCTACCAATCAGTTTTGTGATTTGTTGGTGTCAGCCTCAGCACTAACCATCTTATCATAAACAGAGAAGAGTTCAAATGGAGAAAGAAAACAGCAGCATGGACACCTTTTCAAAGTAATTCATACAAAAAATCCAAATACTGGCAACTTCCTCCATAATAATAGAGTCAAGAAGAACATCAAGACATCCCATCAAGACTTCACTGACCACTACCTGCCTATATTTCTTTTTCAAAAAGAGAGCTCTCCAGTTCATAAAGTGTGTATAAATAATACAGACATTAAATCACATGCAAAAAAATAACTGCAGAAAGAGTCATACAAGCTGGTCTCCAAAATACTTGGGACCAGAAGTGTTTCGGATTTCAGATTTTTTTCAGAGTTTGGAATATTTTCATATACCTAATGAGATTTCTTGGAGATGGGACCAATTTATGTTGTATCATCATCATCATCATCATCATCAAATACATAACATACATACAAACATAAAAAATACCATGCATAAATAACACATTGTAATAATATCCACCTCTCCGTGAAAAAAATACAAAATAAGCAAACCAGTAATCAATTAACTTCCTGTTCCCCACCAATGAAAATGGAATTTCCATACATGCCTCCTGTTCTCTTTTTTCTAATCAGACCTTTATATTCAAAACCTGCTTCACCATACATCAGGTTATAGTTTCTTCTATAATGGCTTCTTACATTACCTCTCCTCATATCTCCATGTCTTAACTAAAGTAATGCTCATCCTTAACTTAACTGTGACGCACAACACTGAGATTTGCCCCCATCTGTCATGCCAAAAAGTAATCCTATCTTTCCAGTCTTCCTCGTACCTCTTCAAGGTTTTATCTTTTATCAATTAATTTGCTCTACCATAACATAAAGCTGAATTAACTAGACATCCACTGGTGGTATTCCTTCATCTTTCCAGTTTCCAGCATAAAATAATCTAGCTGATGTAACCATAAATAGCAGAATTCTCCAGTATTTCTTTTCAATATTTCCCTCCAACATATGTAACATATTCAGTAAATACATCTCAAGTGACATTGGGAAGTCTATATCCAGACTTCCCAATGGTTTTGACTAATAGGTTTTCGCATTAGGTTTTGACTAATAGGTTTTGACTAATAGGTTTTCGCATTAGGGCAGAGCCACCACATATGAAAAAATGATCTGATTTTATCTTTACATTTCCAACATTTCCCATTTCCTGGTTTTGCTATTTTTCAAGTGTCAAACGGCACCTGAAAAAACATTTTATAGTAATTCTCTTTAAGATCATGACACATCATAAATTTCATATTCTTTCCCAAGATTTCTCCCAGTTTTCCAGATTAAATGAATGGCCAATGGTTCGTGCCCATAGGGTCTTTCATCATTTTGTGTAAGAATTAACTTATAAAATTTAGCTGTCTCCCTCAAGTATCATAATTTCTAACTCATTCTTATCTAATTCTAAACCTTCAGTTTTCAAATCCATGTTGAACCTTTCTTTTAATTTTCTATATAAAAAGCACTGGCATTCCAAACCTTTGGGTTGTACAGTGGGCCCCTTTATATCAGCCAGGGTTTGGTTCCAGGACCTTCCACGGATCCCAAAATATCAGGTCCCATGAAAGATGGTAGCATAATGAAATGGTGCCCCTTATATAAAACAGCAAACTTTGCTTTTTGGAATATATATATATATATATATATTCTCAAGCCATGGCTGGTTGAATCTGTGGATACAGAGGGCTAACTGTAATTCTTCTCTTGTCTTTACAGAAATATCCTAGCCCTGTGAAATTCATTTATGTTTCGTATATACCTTATATGAATAGCCTGAAGTTAATTTTATACACAATGCTTCTAATAATGTTGTGCATGAAGCAAAGTTTGTGTACGCTGAACCATTAAAAAGCAAAGGTGTCACTATCTTAGCCACCCATATGGACAATTTCAGAATATTTTGGATTTTGGCATTCTGGATAAGGGAAACTCAACCTGTACCACCATATGAGTGCAGTCTAAAATTTGATTTCATACTAAGTTTTACACATTATGGATTCCAATACATGAAGCTGTACAGGAAAATATATTAATACTATTTCACATTGCCACTATTTAGTGAATCCAAGATCTCCTCTTGCTATGTTTAACTGACAGTATGAGGGTCACAATTTTATACAAAACTGAGGAGAAAAAAAAGCATGCCAATATAAATAAAGGAGCACTGATACAAGTTTAAAAGAAACCCACTTCAGATTATGATTTTTAAAAAAGTCTTCAATGCTTGGATAAATTATGTAGCATAAGAGATCCAGTTTTGTTTCATTTCTATCTTTACAAAACCTCATCCCAAGTAATGACAAATACACCCCTTCTCCCATTAACCCATGCATATACAAAAGCTAACAGATGTATAGATGAAGGAGGAACGTTTCCCACTACCTGCATTCGGTGATACTACAGCAGTAGCTGCCACTTCTCCTGCTACTCCGTCGATCAGATCGAAATTCATTCCTGGACTTCCTTAAGCTGAAGTACTCTGTGAGCTTTCCAAAGGACGACATGGCAGCACCACAGTCCAGCCTTCTGTGTGTGTACATATGTGTGCAGAAATCTACACACACATTCAAATGTTAGAGCCAGTATGTATTCATTGCTCAGGATATGCCACCAGTGTTTCCTGGGCTGGGCAGGAGTGCTAAGAGAGTTGGAGAAAAGGAAAGCAAGGACTTTAGAAAGAACAGACCATAATCTTCAATTGCTCAGATATTTTCACTCAGGACTAATGCAAAGCCTCTACCAATTAAAAATTAAGGACACACTGGTAACAGAAATGCTTCTGCTACTTTTTAATACCGTCACTGCAGAACTGAGCTAAGAAGAAAAATAATCCCATCGGGGAAGAAAAATCCTTTGGTACTGACAGGATGTATTTCACAGTTCCTGCTGTAAAGAAGGGATTTTTCACAAAGGCATGCCGCCACAGAAGAAATGGGGTGGAGGGAAGTTGGCCTCCAAAAATGCCTTTAATTAAATGGGAGGTGTCCAAAATCTCAACTGTTGTTTCTCGAGAACCAAGTTAAAGTGGAAAGACACCAATAAAATTAAGGAGCATGTAAACAACTGGGCTGTGTGTAGTCAAATGTCACTGAGCCTAGAGACCTAAATACTGTGCAAGCACATAAAAATAACTGGACCTCAATTCTGCTTGTGTATATTCAGTGTTCATAAGCCTCCTCTTTCACCAGAACATTTATGGGCAAGGGTACCACTCTCCTTCTCACATTGCAGCTCATCTTCTGTCCTATCATGATGAAGTTTCAGAATTAACCATGTATCAATTAATTTAGAATTCATTAACAACCATTTAGATGCCAATCCTCTACACTGAAAAAGCAATACAATCCATCAACAATGAAGAATCCTGCACAATAAAATGCAAAAGACATGCATTCAGGCTCATCATATCCTTGAATGCCTTGATCAAACAGGGCTACCATGAAACAAATGGAAGAAAGGTGAATTCATGGGAGGCTATGGGTCTTCATAAACACATTTGAACCCTATGATGATTTCAGTTGAAGGGGGAAAACAGGGGGGGGGGTTCTCAAAAAAAAGCACAAGCAGAAAATATTAGGATGTAACACATTTATTGGGATCTTAAGAGAGAGAAGTAAACAAACTGGAACAGCAAATTAACCAACTGTTCTGACACTATTTCCAACCTGGTGCTTTAGTTACCATATTAAAAATGAAATGTTGATTGCTATTTTCAGCCTCCCATGATCAAAGAGCAACCTCCCATAATAAAAGAGCAATCACTAATGCAAGCCTCTCACACAATTTCCCTGCAAACAAACTCATTTTCTGTAGCTGTATTTCTCCTGTTTTTCATTTATTCTGTTAGCTGGACTTCCCTATTTAAAAAACAGCATCCACCATCAACTGTAAAAAAAAAAAAAAAAAAAAAAAAAAAAAAAAAAAAAAACAGCTGCTTCTGGAGGAGAACTGGAAAGGATACGGGGAAGATTTTTTGAGGGCTGCATGAAAACCTTAGAACTATATTGTGCTCCCAACTCTTTCAGACAAATGTAAAAGGGCACTATTGCCATTTCTGTTTCTTGAATCATTTCTCTCTATGACCAAGATTCTTCTGAGATGTCACAGATTTCAAAATCTGCAGTCACACCAGTCAAATTTGCAAAAAGCAGTCCCACACAACCCCCCTTTTCATGGTTCCTCTTGAGCTCAATTGGTGCAGATGCCTGAACATAAGTACAGCGGAACATAAAAACACCGGAGAAGCGGAAGACAATGGGTGTGAAGGGGACAACAAGAGGAGAGAAGAATAAGCTAAAATTAAATCAATGTATGTGCATAAGACACCTGCTGGCTTGTTTCAGCTGAACGGCTTCAGGAGGTTCTGTTGTGGTAGCAGCAGAAGCAGATCCTTGCAGTCTCTGCGTGAATCTTTCTCTCTTTTCCCCTTCAGCTGCTTGACAGCAGGTAGAAAACCTCTCACAACACCTTCTTGTTCCCATTAATATTTTAGGAGAAAAGAGTGCAAGCTTGAGAGCCATTCACCTCTTCAGACTGTCTGGAGAGTCTTCCCTTTAATCCCCCCCACCCCATCCAATGCAAACAACTCCACCTCTGCCTTGATGGTGTGTGTTAATTTCTTATTTTAATCAATTCACTTGCAGAGAGAGGTATTAAAACAGCATTCCCGAACACTCTCAACCTTCTCACATGTACATTCGGTCTCACGATCTATAACACTCTCTCTTTCCCTCCTCTCTCATAAGACACAAGACTGCCATCTAAAGAAATGTAATATTCCAAATGAGGTCAGAAAGAAACAAAACCTATGCACCAACATGGGTAGAGAAGCAGTTAAATGGGTGGCACAAAGGACATTTAGAGGAAGGGAACGCAGCACACCTTTTCTCTTTGCAAAGCACTAAACCTTACAATGAGGGTCTTCTAGATGCAGACAGCATTTCAGGAATCTCAGATACCTTGGGAGGTCTATAATAATGATTACCTGATGCAGAAGAAATTGTTGGCTCCTAAGCAACGCAAAAGCAAGAAGAGGTAACACACTATCCAACAGAAGAGTGTTCAGTCCAAAGAGAAGGAGATGTAAAGGCTACTCATGTTTTGCTTGTTTGACTGCACTTTCATGAATTATTGGTTCCAGTCTACAGGTGAGGAGCTGTAATTTATTCCACAGGGCTGTGAAAGGGTCATGGCAATAAGATCTTTCTATATGATTAGAATTGTATGATCTCATACTGCCAACATATCACTCAAGTGTTAAAATGGCTACTCAACATTTATTTATTCATTCATTTTCATTTATATGTCGTCTTTCTTACAGAGTGGCATCCAAGGTGGCTTCCAGTAACAGTAAAAATATTTACAATAAAACATTTTTTAAAAAATTAAAATCACTTCATAAAACATGTTAAAATCATTTTTTTAAACCACCAAAAAAAATTAAAAGATAAATAAAACATCCTCAATAAAGGCCCCCTGCTTAGGCCATTAAAAGCCAGCTTAAACAGAAACATCTTTGGCTGCTGACAAAAGGAAAGCAGAAAGAGAACCAGCCTAACCTCCTGTGGAAGGGAGTTCCAGAGGATGGGAGCAGCCACTGAGAAGAATCTCTCTTGCGTCCTCATCAAGCAAGCCTGGGATGGTGGCAGGCTTTCTTAGAGACGATCTTACATTTCTGGCAAGTTTGCATTGGGATAGTCAAGATTCAGGCCATATAGGGCTTTATAGGTTATGATCGGTTTGAATTGTGCCCAAAAATGAACTAGTAGCAAGGGAAGCTGTTTTAACTAGGGAGTTATATGCTCCCTATAACTGGCCCTGGTCAGCATCCCATCCAGAGAGAGCCAGCATGGTGTAGAGCTTTGAGCATTGGACTATGACTCTGGAGATCAGTGCTCAATTCCCAGCTTGGCCATGGAAACCCACTGGGTGACTTTGGGTGAGTCATATACTCTCAGCCCCAGAAAATCCCAATGACAGGGCCACCTTAGGGTTGTCATAAACTGGAAATGACTTGAAGGCACACAACAAAGACAACATAGCCCCATCTAGCAGAGGCACAGTCCATTTTCCCTGATCTGTCATTCAACTGACCAGGAGCACCTCTGTCTTGTCTGGATTGATCCTCATCTAGTTTATTACTGACAACAAACATTGGTTCAGTACCAAAACAGTTTCCTTCAAATCAGATGGGGAGAAGAGAGAGAGAGTTGAGCATCATCAGCACAATGGTGACAACACACCCCAAAACTCCAGATGACCTCTCCCAACAGTTTCATGTAGATGTTAAACAGCCTGGGAGACATCAGGTCCATGGCCAAGGAGTTAAGCAAGAGCCCCCCAGCACCACGTTCTGAGTTCCCCCCTCCAAGTAAGACCAGAACTACTGCATAACAGTGCCCCAAGTCCATCCCAAAGAGACAGCACAGAAGGAAATCATGCTTGCTGATATCAAAAGCTGCTAAAAGGTCCAGTACAACCAACAGGGGCACAGTCCCCCTGTCCAGTTCTCTGCGTAGATCATCCACCAAGGTGACTAAAGTGATTGCTATCCCATAACAGGACTTGAAGTCAAATTGAAATGGATCGAGATAGACTGTCTTATCCAGAAACCCCACCAGAGCTGGGGGGCCACCACACACTCCAGAACCTTACCCAAGTATGAAATGTTAGATACTGGCCAATAATTATTCAGAATGGTGGGATCCAAGAATCCTGAATGGCTTCTCGCTCTCAGAAATCTTGATGCATCTTTGGTTATCCTGCATCAAAATGGTTGTCTTGGGCTCAGTTATCCTAAAGTCCAAAAGTAAGTTATGCAGCCATTTTTATTTCATCACATACTGCCTAAGCAGAAACATACTCAGTGCCAGTGGAAGAGGAAGAATTTGTGACTGTGGATTGCTCCTTACTTGCCCATGTTACAGCTCCTCTATCTGGTTTCCACTGGTTGATTTTTCTGTTTGCTAGGTCTGCAGCCCAGTCTGCTATTTCTGCAGCATAGGCCATCAGTCATGGTTGGTCACAGGCTGGAGAACCAATCCATAAACTGCAGTTCCTTTCAAATATTTGGCAACTCTTCAGTGAACAATCTTTCAGTAGAGGACTTAACTATCTTGTATAAGATTCCAACAGCATTTGTAATATCAGGTCTGGTAAAAATAAGCTATGTATAAGAACTTTCCAACTGCAGTCCTGTACTTGTCTCAATTTCTCAAAGGTTCAGATTTCTCAGTTTCCTTCAAGAAACCTGCTTCCATTGTGGTTGGCATAACTCCTTTAGGCGAAGACAGTCCAGAAAATCCATTATCTTTTCTTTTTGATTAAGACACTTCCATCTCTGCTTCTTTCTATTTGCACTCCAAGATAGTGTGAGATGTCTCCCAAATTCACTAATGAACACTCTGGCAATGGTTAAGAATTGCTCCTATAAATGGTATTGTCAGAGTGGGTTGTAGAAATGACTTCTTTGTATGCATCCTGAGTCCCAAGTTGTGCAGCAGGATGAGAGTGCGTGAAGATCTTGATACAGTTTGTCCCAGGAAGATGCTATCAATAGCCAATTGTCGAGGTAAGAGTAAATGAGAACTCCTTAGGTTCTGAGAAAGGAGATTACTACAACAGTGCATTTCATAAATATCCTGAGTGTTGTCAAAAGACCAAAAGGGAGCACCTTTTACTGATATAGGTCCTTGGTGATGGAAAACCTGAAGAACTTGTGGATTTATCATAATGTGGAAATAAGCATACTTCATGTCTATCAAGAGAAACCTGTCCCTGAGATGTAGAACTGCAACATGGACTGTACAGTAACCATTTTGAACCTCTGGATGCAAATATAATGATTGACTGTGAAGATCTAAAATTGGGTGGACACCTCTGTCTCTTGTTCATACTGTGAAGTACAGTGGGCACTTGGTAGCCTCTGGGGTCTGGTTCCAGAACCCTTCATGGATACCAAAAATCTATGGATGCTCAAGTCCCACTAAATATAATGGCATAGAAAATGTTATCTCTTACATAAAATGACAAAATCATGGTTTGCCCTTTTAGAATGTATATATATTTTTAAAATACTTTGAAGCCATGGATTCTTGAATCTGTGGATACAAAAATTCTAGATATGGAGAGCTAGCTGGGTCTGAAGAAAAAGCCTAGGTGTCTGCAGTGTTATGGCATCCTCTCTACAACGTCCTTTTTGTAACAAGGTAGTACTCTCAGAACTCAAATGTGGGGGTTAGGTAGAATACCCACCGATGAGAAGTCAACGCAAGTTGAAAATTTTATGGTGTAACACCAACAGTCAACACTCAGATGTTCCACCAGATGTTGTAATGGCAGTTGTTTGGATGCCCAATATAGTAATAAATGGTGAAAAGAGACTGTGGCAGAATTCTGAAAATGGAATTAAAGCCAGGACTTAGAAAATCCAAATGATCTTTTTAATGAGAAGGACTGGTGTTACCTAGATTGCTTGTATGGACATCTGTGCTGGGGAGCTGAAGACTCTGAGCAAGTACAGGAGGAACAAGAAGGAGACTTAGGGGGGTTGCAGACTGTCAGAAATAGTGCAAATTGAGTCCACTGTTAGGGTTAGTGTTAGTGCTAGGGAATCATGGGAATTGTTTTGTTTTTTTCTGAGACATTGTCAGAGAGCTCTGGTGCCACAATAAAATAGAGTTCCCATTATTCCCTAACCCTAACCCTAAAAGTGGACTCAATTTGCACTATTTCTGGCAGTCTGCAACCCCCATTAGACCTCTGGAAGCATGTTAAAGGTCATTTCCAATAGGATGAGTAGAATTGTGATTGTTGTTGCTGGACTGTAAATTCCCTCTTTCTGGCCATTGTGTGAGCCTTGAAGAGATGGACTATGGTGCCATCAGTCTTGGAATTGAATAATCCCTGTCCATTAAAAGGCAAATCGTCTATAAATAACCTGGTATCTTCAGATATCCCAGGAGAATGGAGCCAGACATATTTACAAGAGCTATAGCACCCAACGTAATTTTATCCACACAATCTGCTGCATGGTGAGGGTATTTGTTTCCTGGCTAGATTGTGGCCACTTGTCTGTGTTCTTTACAGTCTCTTCACTCTGTTCTTCTGTTTTTCATGTAATTCTTCACAGAGATAAGAAATGAAGGCCAAAATCTTCTCCCTGAGAAACTGTTGATAAGTACCCATACCGGCCTGCATATTTGCAATGAGTAGAAGTGCCCAAAAGCACCTAAGTGTCAGTTGGCATAGAAGGGCTCTTTGTTAACCCTTTTGTTTGTGAAGCCTCAGCAACTATGAAGTTGGGGTAGGGTGAGTAAACAAAAATAGCCCCCCCCCCCCACTGCATATGATACATGTTCTCCACATGGCACAAAGGAGGTGGATGAGACAGACTTTTGCCATTATTGTTTAATGACTTCTGATAAGGCAAAAAGAGAGAGACCAGAACAGTTGTGTTACCTTGAGTATGAACCCTAAGAAAAAATGGATGCTCCACTAGTGCTGGTGGAGTGATAACCTGTAGATCCAGCAACAAAGCTATATGTAGTAGTAGTAGTAGTAGTAGTAGTAGTAGTAGCAGGAGAAGGTTGTCACCATATGGCTTAAGATCTTCTGATAGTGAAGAAGAATGTGAAGTCGTAGGCTTTCATGGCTGGCATCCATAGTTTTTGTGGGTTTTTTCGGGCTGTGTGGCCATGTTCTAGAAGAGTTTCTTTCTGACGTTTCGTCAGCATCTGTGGCTGGCATCTTCAGAGAAGATGCTAGCCACAGATGCTGGCGAAACGTCAGAAAGAAACTCTTCTAGAACATGGCCACACAGCCCGAAAAAACCCACAAAAACGGAAAAGAAGAATGTTCATCCACTGCATCCACTGCCACTGGTGACTGAAAAGAGGAAGATGAAGAATCAGATTGATACTGATCAGCAGAGGACCACCTTCCTATTGCTGTTTAAAGGTAGGAGGAACCACAGCTGATGAAACTCATGTTACAGCAGAAGTTGGAGTGATTGATGGGGGAGGCAAAAGAATTGGTGTAAAAGCTATGATTATAAATGGTTACAGAACCAGCAAAATGGAAACAAAATTCAATTCCGGATATTGATGAATGGATTTGGAAAGTCTACGAATTAATAGAGAATGATAAACTAACACAATTGGTACAAAAAAAAAACCACTAATTTTTTATTATTAATAATAATAATAATAATAATAATAATAATAAATTTTATTTTTACCCTGCCTTTCCATAGATATGATCAAGGTGGCTTACAAAGGTTAAAATTGTTACAATATAAAGGTTAAAAACATCGGTGCAGGGAGAAGGAACAGGAATCAAAGAAGCCACAAATATCAGAGGCAAGAAGTGGATGAATCAAATTGCAAACAGTCCGGGGTCAACAAGGAACACATGGGGCAGAGAAAGAAAGAATACCATTACTTATTAAGGTATGGAATCCATATATTAGATCTATTAAACAAAAATGGGGTGAACTCTGGGTAAAGGGTTTGGAGAGTACATAAATAATAATGGTTATCAGTAAATCGAAGTTTATCAAAATATGAATACAAGTATAAATGACACTGTAATATACACATTTCATGATGAAGACAATTTGAATAAAGGAAAAAAATTATGAATATACACAGTAGTTTCTATATAGAAATATATGTGAAACAGTTAAATCTTAGTAAAATATGTTAGGATAACACAATATAGAAGAAGTTAATACACAATTCAAGAGGAAAAACGTATTGTCGCTAAGAGTAATCAGTAGAAAATATAAAGTCATTTTTTTGTATTTTGTGTTCTGTTTTTAATTGTGTTAAGTGTGTAAAGTCTATATGTTTTGAAGTTTTGTTGAGTTTATTGTGTTTGTACAGTCAGTGTTTTGTTTTGTTATTGTATTAAATTTTCAATTAAAAAAATATAAAAATAAATAAATGGTTACAGAACAACCACGGTAGACTGAAGAAACATAGATGCAGGGTCTAAGAATCAATATTGCTGGGGCAGGGCAAACGTAAGACTAAGGAGATAGGTTGTTTCTTAGTCAGAAAGAAGAGAGGCTTTGGACTGAGGACGTTATCACACCAGCGGCAAGAAAAGCGGCAAGGAATCAATCCAGAGCCATACCGGAATGATTCTGGTCGCACAGCCGTAATTCCTCTTTGAAAGAGGAATTCAAAAGAGCTGGAATGATGCAGCGATGGCGCAAGGATGATGCAGGGATGGGCGGGGTTTGCCGCGACGTCGTCTGATCACGGAGGCAAAGGAACTGGAATGATGCAGCGATGGCGAAGGGATGGGGCTGCTTTAGACCCCGTGTGATAACGTCCTGAGCATGGTGTTTGGACTAAGGATGCTCTGCAGAGCAAGAAGCTCAGACCAAGCACACTCTTCAGATCAAGAAGGTATGGATCACAAATAGTCTTCAGATCAAGAGCCCTCAGACTGAGGAGGTTCTGATGTCTAAGAATCCTCTTCAGATGGAGGCAAATAATTTGATTTAGCCTTATGCTTGTCTTTAGACTTCTTCTTCTTCTTCTTTTGAGTAGGCTCAACAGGAGTTGAGGGCATTTAATCCCAGATCAATCATATCAAGGGCAATCCATACCAGGAGGAGGAGGTGATGGTGACAATAAGTCCCCTGTTACTTGAATAGAAGTAGCTTAAAGGAGCATTTTTAGATGTACTTGTGGTGTCAATACTAATGGAAGGCTTAGCAGTACTAAAGAAGACAGTAGTGATGTTGGCAGGGAAGAGTCAGAAAGAACAGAAGTCTTTCTTTCTCTTGGATGATCAGCTCTTAAAGGGGGAAAGGGTATATATCCTACACACAGTACTCTAAACTAGGAGATTGCATCAGAGCAACCAGGAAGGTCAGGTATCCCCCACAAAAATGGAGGAGTGAGTGTAAATTATTTACTTGATCTTGTATGCAGCATGATTGAAGGCAATGGACCAAATAATGCAATCCTTTTCTAGTCTGGACCTAGTTTGGGATACTCGCTGAGACAGAACAGGCATAGAGAATGTCCATCACATAGGGAGACATTCCTCCCACAAGCAATGAGAACCATTCAAGGGGTAGGAAAGTTCAGGTCAAAGAGCTAAAGAAAATGGTTGTTTTTTTAGAATGCAGTGGAAAGAAGGAAGGAGAGAGGGGAAAAAGAAATGTAATCAAAAGATAAACATGTCCTGTTTACCTCTTCTGAGGACAGCACCACAGAGGAACAAGCAAAGGAGTAGTCAAAAGTCTCTTCCAAAAGTCACACCACAAGAGTCCAGTACTTAACAGCAAAGGGAGAAGCAGAAGCGTAGTCACAAGGTAGCTCCAGAGGTCAGAAAATAGGAGTCCGATAGCAGAGAGCAGGATACACAGCAACTAGGGAGGCTACAAGACTGATTGTTGGCTGCAGGGAATAATTTCATCTGGAGCCTTTTTTAAAGCCTCAGCTGATCGCGATTGGCTCTCCTTTTGGCTTCTAGCCTAGATGAACGCCTCAAGGAATCCTTGGCTTGTCTTCATTCCATAGGTCCTAGTACTGACAGCATTGAGTCTGTCTCTCCCTCTGCAGCCTCCTGCGTCTCCTCAGACTACAGAGCTTCTCTGTAACCTCAGATCTGTCTCCTCCTCAGGCTCAGAGTCTGACTCTGACTCTAAATCAAAGTCAGACCCAGGGTAGTCCATGACAAAACAAGTGAGGAGCTACTCAGCAATGAGAAATAAGCAATTGATGTTGCTCTCATGGTAGGTTAGGACATAAGCAAGTGGTGAGGAGGTGGAGTTCCCATCAAACTACTCAGCTATAGAACTTTCTGGTCATAGTTTCTGCCCAGCCTATTTGTGTGAGGCACAAAGACCACAAAGAAGAATCTACAGTGGACATCTAAAACATCTGGAGAGCTAAAAGCTAATCACCATTCTTCTTCCTATATACAGTTTCAGTGAGATAGATTCTTCTCTTACCAATATGTGCATGAAACTAGGAATGCACCCTACCCTCACAGGGCATCCTATTACCTAGGAATGTAGACAGCTTCTTTAGATAAGGTCAGACTATCTAGTCCAGTGTTGCCTTCTCAAACTGGTAGGAATTCTCCAGAGTCTCAGGATGAGGTCTTTCATATCACCTGCTTACCTGATGCTAGGTTTGCAATTCAATTAAAAGATACCAGAAACTGAACTCCTGGCATTCTGAAAGCAAGGCAGGAGGTCCAAGCTATAATCTCTCCATTAGTTATGGCTGAACAGCTTTGTTTTTTGGTTAAAACATTTGCTGTAGCTGCTCAGACAAAACTTTTAGTAATCAGGTTATCGATATAATTTGAGATATACTCCAAGAGAGAGGTATGAGTCAGAGGCACTATCCTGAAAACTAAAATGTGTCACAAATGGAGAAACACAGAAGTAATCTTCAATGTGTAAATATTTATTAGGATTTGTGAATCTTCTGTAAAGAAGTGATATGCTTCAATACAATAATGTGCACTCTCAGTAGTGTGGATTTTTTGTGCTTTGCTTTATCACATGTATTAGTGATGTGTTTTTGATGAGAGAGATAAGGAAGGGGTGGTTTAACTGCACTGTTTGAAAATCAAAGGAGCTTTGTTTTAAGATGATTTTAGCAATAAACATGTTGCCCTGTTCCTGTCTGCTTTGGCCACCCAGGCTGTCAAAAAGCATTTGTCATAAACTGCCTGTGCACAGCAGAGGTGATCTGGGTTTGGAAACCACATGTATGCCTGCGGTGCATCTATTTCTGTTGAGAATAGGAAAGAGGACTGCATACTGTTTGTTAGCCTTCCTGAAACCTGAGTGGGGTTGGGAAAAATATACTTATGATACCAGCTGGTTAGGATTAGGAGTCTTCTTCAATGATCTTTATATCTCACTGATAAAAACATGGTTTAAATTATATGAATGGTGTCCTCTGTTTTTCAAACCTAAATGCATATTCCTGTTCACTTAGAGAATAATGCAGATTCTTCCATGAGAAATGCAGATCCTCAAATAGCTCTATAACATGGGAATGAATTCTACAATCCTCTAGATATTGTTGGACTGTTACTCCCAACAGCTATAGCTAGTATAGCCAATAGTGAGAAATGTTGGGAGTTGTAGGTCAACAACAGAGAGCTATATGATTCCCACTTTGCTATATAGAACCTGACAGTTTACCCTGTTTCTTACATGAAACTTGTGTCTTTCAGATCAGACTTGTTATATGAATGCCCAAATAGAACCTTACTCTCTTTCACGAGATTGGAAATGGCAAAGTGTCTGCTCCTAATCTGGAATGATACTGCTCCGGTTTCTATGCTGTTTCATAGGACTGTTTTTTCACCCTAAAATATGCTTTGTTTTTGTTGGCTAGAATATAACACCTTCCCCAGCATGTGTGTTAAGTTAATAAGAAGAAGTTTGTGGGTTGTTGTGAAGATTTATTTTGAATTAGGATCCAAGGTAATATCTACCTCTAGATGATGTCGTTGTTGTGTGCCTTCAAGTCCTTTACAACTTATGGCAACCCTAAGTCAAGCCTATCATGGGGTTTTCATAGCAAGATTTCCTAAGAGGAGCTTTGCCATTGTCATTCCCTGAGGCTGAGAGCATGTGACTTGCCCAAGGTCTCCAAGTGGGCTTTTTGGAAACCAAACCCTGCTCTCCAGACTTGTACAACATTCAAACCACTATGCCACACTGGTTCTCTTACCTCAAGATATTGCCTCTATTAGATTTCAGAAAAGATTCAATCACTTCAAGATTTAAAAGCCATCTTTCCCATTTTTGCTAAGGGTAATGTATTGTGTCCACCATGTGTTGCCTTTGCCTGTAAAGTCTGTAAAAGTGCAGTGAATGAGAAGACAGGCTTTTAAAATGATAGAATCAAAGAGAAGCAAATGTTGAGACTAATTATCCACGATAATTTTCATTGGGAGACACCTCTGTTCCATGAGGTTCCCTAGTCAGATCCTCATAACCTAATTACTGATGCAAGAGTCCTAATTACAGAAGTGCTTAGGAGATAAATATTAGCTCACCAAAGACTGGAACTTTGACTAGGGATGTACACTGGTATTCAAAAACAAACATCTATGTAAATTTCACCAACTAATTGATTAACAAAACTATGAAACCTTATACAGATTCAAGGACAGCCTTTGTCACCAGTCATTATGAACCACATGGATAAGTGCAATACAAAAACAGATCACCAAGGCTTCTGCACACTATTCCCAAGGTTTTTAGTACACTTCAAAGATATTTCAGTCCACAGTCCAGTCTGTACTATTCCCATCCCTGGATTATACAACTCCCATACCATTTCATGCAATTGTTTGATCACAGTTATCAGCCTGGACACGGACAGTTTATACATCATTTCAGTTCTCCAATACAAAGAGAAATGAGACCTTGCAAAATCTTCTGTTCCTTCCCATTCTAATGTTACAATTGCCTTCCCCACCATCATCCATAGATCACACAAGGAATCCTACTAGTCATGACAAATGAAGAAAGGCAACTGAGAGATGCTGATTCCTTCTGCATCAGGAAAAAATGACCATCAGAATAAACGACAGTATAGAGAGAATAACATCTAGTTTAGTCCTTCTCCCAGTGGTTTATCCATACAGACACCCTTGGGGGTGCATAAATCTACTTACGAAGGTAAGTCCACTGAAGATAACTGCACTCCACCTAAAAACCTATGTTCATGGTTTGGGGGAACTCCTAGATTCATCCTTGAACCTTGAGGCCCAGGTTTATGAGGTGACCAGGAGTGCATTTGCAAAATTAAAAATAGTGTGCCAACTGTGCCTATTCCTGGAAAAGTTGGATCTGGCCATGGTGGTACGCTCCTTGGTTACGTCCCGTTTGGATTACTGCAATGCACTTTATGTAAGGCTGCCTTTGAAAAGTGCTCAGAAATTCAACTGGTCCAAAGAGCTACTGTAGCCAGATTGCTAACTGGAACTGGCTACAAGAAATATACAACTCCCTTGTTGCAACAGCTCTAATGGTTGCCACTCCTTTTTTGGCCACAATTCAAATCTGATGATCTATAAATACTATACAGTTTGGGTTCTGACTATTTCAAGGACCATATCTCCCTATATGACCTCATTAGAGCTCTAAGATATGGAGAGGCCCTTCCCTTGGTCCCATCACCTTCTGAGGCTTGTTTGGTGGGTAAAAGGAAAAGGGCCTTCTTGGTGGCTGCTCCCATTCTTGGAAGTCCCTCCCTACAGAGGTCAGGATGGCTCTTTTCTTGCTCTCGTTCCCTCTGCATCTGAAAATATTCTTGTGCCATAAGGATTTTAGAAACTGAATGGGGTGGACTTTCAATGATGTGCTGTGCTATTTTATCGTTTGTATGGTCTTTTAATAAATTGTAATGCTTTAATGTTTGTTTTAATTTTATGAATTGTTTAATTGCTTTTTAAATATTATTTATATTTCATCAAAGTTTTTTTAAAGTTTTTAATCCATATTGTTGTAATATATATTGTTAGTCACCTTGAATCCCATTATTGGAAAAAAGACGGGATATAAATGAATAGCATCAGCAATAGCAAGTACATTTTTATATCGCTTATCAATGCACTTAAGCAGTCCTTAAGGGGTTTACAATGCATAAGCTAATTGCCTCCAACAAGCTGGGGACTCATTTTAGTGACCTATGGAAAGATGCAAGGCTGAGTCGACGTTAGAGTCCCTGGGATCGAACTCACAACCTTGTGGCTGCAGTGCTGGCATTTAAGCACTGTGTCACCAGGGCTCCAAAGAATTGTTGATTTTCCACCAGGTGTTGAAATAATGATGAAGTTTGGGTGCCCAAGAAGGTTTCTGATTTAGGAATGGAAAGACAAACTGTATTAGAGTCCTGGGAAGATGATTCTTAAAAGAAGAAGTGTGGGGAAAAGAGGGATGGCGGCAGAAGCCTCAGTCACGCGATTGTGAAGACATGCAAAAATGCTGCTCGTGAAACTGGTATGTTCATGTTTTCATTGATTTGCCTGATTGTGGTGAGAATGAGGCTCATCCATGGAAGCTAAGCAGGTCCAGCTCTGGTTATTACTTGGATGGGAGGCCACCAATGAAAACCAGGTGCTGTGGGCTATATTTCCATTCATGGTCTGAGGTCCTCAGAAGGAGAGGTTGATGTGATATCCCTAGCCTTTATATTAGACAAAGATATCAGAGGAAATGGGGAGGAAAGTCAGGATGAATTGGACTGGTACTTGTCCTCCAACAATTCACAAGCCTACTGTTGATTATCTTGGTTGCCAGGCAAGCAAAACTGTTGGAACTGAAGTCAAGGCCATTGGTACTAAAGCTGAGATAACTGGTGCAGGGAGTAATAAAGAAGTGGTTGAAGACAATGTAATTGTCAAGCAAACAAGACTGATAAGTGGTGCCAAGTAAACCACAGACATAGTTAAGTTCTTGAATAACAGCTTGAAGAAGAGATCATGAAACTGGTGCAATTCTTGGTAGTGGGGACACTGGCTGAGCCCTGTGAAAGTGTGTTAGTAAAAGTTATGCAGGTACAGCTGAACAAACTGATGACAGTTGATATGTAATTGGGGGCACTGGTGGTTCAGGGTACACAACTAAAGTATTCCTGAAAGGGGAGACCTGGGTATTCTTTGACAATGGTGTCAATGGTGACAATGCAGAGAATAATAGTAATATGGATCTCAATAATGCATGATGGAAAATAAGAGTGGTAGGCTAGTAGGAGATTGCACCCACAAAGCTCATGTCTATACCAATCATGATATGAAACAGAAATATAAAGAGAGTTGTCCTAGTACTGATGCCCTCAATAGGAGAAGTCTGCACTGGAGCAGGAGCATTCCCTTCAGTGTGGATATCTACCTTGGAAAAAGTAGATATGAAAGATGGCAGCTGTCAGTGTCTTAGGAGATCAACACTCGTGAGATGCTTCAGGAGAAGATCAAGAAGCCAGGAAAGAAGGAAAAGGAAATGTGACACGTAAGTCAGCCAAGAGAATCTTTCAGTCTCAGGAATGGAGGTGTCCTGTAGGATGGATGTGATCAGTACTGACAGATGCCTGGAGCTTTGGTTGATGTCATGCTCTGTACATCCAGGTTGTCAGTGCCGAATGTAAATGAAACTGATGCAGAGGAGGTGGCAAGAGCAGTCATCAATATCGAGAGAGTGGACAAAGCAGGGTCATCTTTGATTCAAGGTAAGCCTGAAGGTCTCTTTGATTTGGATTTTTGTTTATTTTTATTCTTAGGATCTTTCTTCTTTTTCATCTCTAAATGGTCCAGAGGTGAGCCAAGCCTATTTTTCCAGACTGAACATTACTGGACCAAACTGTCTTCTTGCCGAGAGTCAGAGGCAATGGAAGCAAAGGTCCTTCTGCTTCATAAACAAGAGTAACCCATGGGACTGAAGATGATTCCATAGCTGTAGTCAGTTAAAGACACCATGGTCAAGACCAAGGTCGGGACTGATATTAAAACTGAATTAAGGTCAAGGTATGCCATGGATGGAGCATCATCCTGTCTTCCAGACTTTGAGAAAGAGGATTTAAGAATGGAACCCAGAGCAGAGTAGAGGGGCTTGTTCAAAGCCACATGATTGGCAATCTTGAGAAACGCTTCTCAACAATTAAATTTCAAAAGACAAGTTCACTTTTTGACAGCCTGTCAGGTAAAGCCACAGCAGATTTAACATTGCTACACATATGCCCCCCCCCCCATTAGACAGAAAGGCATTGGGAATGCTCATATGACAACAAAACCTTCCTAGCGCAGTAAGAACAAAGTTTAAAAGTTTAGAGGCCATACAAGGAAAGAAGATAGGGAGGACAAAAGCCTTGAGGAAACTATTTATTTTGTTTAAAAAAAGCAAAGGAGGAAAGAAAAACCCTAAGATACAAGTAAAGAAGGGGGGACATAGTTGCAAAAGGGACGGGGGGGGGGAGAGAGCTACTCAACTCATGAGAGGAGAACATTCTGAATATTGCTGTTGTTGTGGCCGATGGAGAGAAACTGAGGGGAGAGTATTGCTGGCAGGCTAGGGCATGAATGGTAGGGAGGAAGGTAGGGCTTCCACCAAGGCTAGTCAGCTCTAGAATAGTCTGATCACAGCTCTGCACAGGAAAGACCCATTTGTGTGATGCACAGAGATCATAAAGAAGAATGCCAAGAATACAGAGAAAAAGCAGGCTATGTTCAAATCCCTGAGCTCATCCTTTTACGGTTTGCTGTCTTTGTAAATTTATATCAAGAAAGCTTCCAGTACAGTCAACAGCTGAACTGCTGGCTAGGCATGAAAAATGCATGAGACTTTATAAAAAAAGAAAAAGAAAAATCACTTTCTTACAGAGAGCGATGGGAGGGCAAGAAGAGAAAAAAGCCAAGTCATAAATCTATACCCTGCATCTTTGTGAAGTCACTATTGCTAAAGCTGACAAGTTCAAGGTACAAAAAATAGAATTCAGTGAAACCAGATTTGTGTTTGAGACAGAGATCTCTCTCAGTCCTCCCCTTATTCACTCGCAAAATCTAGCATGGGTAGATGGATAAGCACAACCCTTCAAATTGCAGGACACAAAACTTTTGCATAATCCAACCAGGGAGAGGAACAAATACAGTTCATACTTAAAACCACAGATTCTCCCATATGGATATATTTCTCTAATAAGTCTTTGAAGCCAGCACAAATTTATTCCAAAAGGATAAACAGCAGTTCAGGTCATGAATAGAATGTGGCAGACATACAGCTCTGTAAAACAAGAGGAAATGTTTCAGAGATTTGTGACAGAGAAATCACTTCTCACTAGTTTCATGTAGGTTTTACAATCCTGACCACCATCTTTTGGCACCACAGGAGCCATCTTTCACTAATGCTGCTCTGAATAAAGTCTATAAATGCAGCATTTATTGCTGTCAAAGAGATGGATACAATGCACATGAAATCAGTGTGCTCACACTGCAGCTTACAGAAGCAATGATTTAATATATTCTTCTTGATAGAAGCTGTTAACATAAACTGCTGTGATAGTTGGGTGTTAGTCATCTAGGGGTTAGCACTTATTTCAGCAACAGATGCAAACAAAGTAGTTTAGATAGAAGACAAATATGCTGGTGTCACATATAAGCTCCGTAAGAATAAAAGAAACAGGTTTAACCAGTAAACTAAAAAGCAACCGTGCAATGGCTGCATATGCTATAAGGTACCGCAAAGCAAGAACTATATATTAAAAATATGTTACCAGTTTCATACAGAATACCTGCTGATAAGTGCGGCCATAGCTCTGACCAGAAGTCTATTTTTGTTTGTATGACCCCGTGTGATGAGGTACTGAATTGCATAATGCACTATCTGCCTATAGTTTAAAATCCTTGACCACTGGCTTACACTGACCATAATGGTACATAATAGTTTTAGGTCATTGTAAAAACTACTTGTAACAGTACTTCCTGTTTCAGAAAACCCTTGTCTTTTGGTTCTGACTCATTCTGAAGATTTGATTATACGTAGTACTAGCTTCTCTGATTCTGAAGGGATGTCATGTAGAAGATGGAGCTAGCTCTGTTTTCTGCTGCTGCAGAAACTAGGGAGCTCATCACAGCGATAATAAAACCTGCTTACCTGAGCTGGCTTAAAATTTAAAATGGGTGGCATCCTGATGTTATCAGAAGGATTTAGCCTCCAAAATCACCACCTGTCCCAGTTCCATCCCCACTCCCGGGACTGCTCCAGCGGATATTTCCTTAAGCCGGAAAACTCCCGGCTTCTAAAAGAGGCACACTGAACGCCCCTGGACCTGGGATGGACCCAGGCAACTATTTCGGTGGCCAAATCCTTCTGAAAACATCAGGATGCTGCCCATTTTAAATTTTAAGCCAGCTCAGGTAAGACGGTTTTATTATCACTGTGTTAATCTCCTAAAACATGATACAATGGATTCAAATTACAAGGAGATTCTAGCCAAACATTAGAAAAAACTTCTTTACTGTGAGAGTTCTCTGACCGTGGACTAGGCTGCTTTGGAGGGTGGTGGACTCTCCATCTTTGGAGGTCTTTAAACAGAGATTGGCTGGGCATCTGTCAGGGATGCTTTAGTTGTGCATTCCTGTATAGCAGCAGACCATTGTGGTCCCTTGAAACTCCAAGATTTTTTGCATTCCAGGCCCTGGGTCAACAAAGACCGCCACACACAACCCAGACCTGACATGAAGCAGTAGTATGAATGTGTGGTAGGATTAAATATCACATTACATATTCTGTAAAAGGAAGAAACTAGTCAGGTTTGAGATTTGGTGTGGGGGATTTTTTCAGGGGGTGTACAGACCTAAATCATTGATTACTTTTCTTTAAAAAGCACTAAATAAAAAGGCTGGTCACTGCTCAACCAGCTGCTTAGTTGTTGCTCCCAAGATGACCAGATACAATGGGAGATGCTTCTCGCTGGCAAGGATGAACTCTTGGTCCTTCTTTGCCAGGACAGAGAGAGGGATAGCTGGCTTCCCACTTTTCTTCCCAGCAAGGAATTACTCTCAATCCTTCACAGGATCAGACAGTGTGTGTAGGGGATTCACAGAAGCCACATGCTCTGGACTGGAGGTGCACAGACAGGGAAAAGGAGTGTTTTTAACTACAGGAGCCACTCCAGGGCAAAGGAGTCTTTCCAAGAATTGACACTGGACACTCCTCCCCTTCTTCCTCAGAAAAGTGCCTTCCCCATATAGCTTCAAGTCATTGTCCTGTGACAGAGAAACATTTTGTTCCTGCTACCTCTTCTCTCAGCCTCTCCAAGGAAAGAAAGCAGGAGCAACAGTGCCGCTCCAACCTGCCAGCCAAGTCCCAGAGAAGTTCACAAAGCTTAAGCAGGGTCCCAAATTTGGAAGCTGCTTTTTGCTGCAGCTACTTCTCCTCCACCTCCATGACTCACTCCAGTCTGTCTGTCTGTCCCAAAATGATGCAGCTCCAAGCCACAGAAACAATGCCTCCAGCCCAAGCCTGGCAAGAGTTTTCCAGCCACCACCACAACCATCACCATCACTACGCCACTAGCAAAAGAATTGGCTACGGGAGTGTGTTCATGCAGGCAAGGGGGAAATAGCAGACACCATCACATGAAACTATCAACAAGGCTGCATGGCAGTTTTAAGAGAGCCTGAAAAAATAAGCTCCATGCAACTCTCATCCCCACCATTGTCCCACTTTAGCCAGTTGGTTCCCCTTTTCTTTCTTGTGCATCAATATTTTGAGTGAAGCCCCACCACTACCATCCCTTTTCCCTCATTGCCCCTTTGGACCCTTCCACCATCCCTGGGGGGTTAATGCCCACTTTGGGAATCACTAGTTTAAAGTGTCCAGGGATAGGATAGCCACAGCTTTGCCTGCTCTGTTTCTGTTACAAATTACATCCAAAACTCTATGGATTGCATCAGGTAATTGCCTGTTACGAATAAATCCCACCTGATCCCTGTGATTCTGTTGTCCTATGAACGGAGGTTAAATAAAATAAATGAGGTCACATAGAATAGGCTTTGATTTATTTTAAACAATCAGATGGGTTATGGAGGAAAGCTCTTAAGCCACCACTGCTCTCTCTGGGTGGCCATTCCCCCTTGCTTGCTTATATTGTTGCCTTTCATTTAATCATATCAATTTAGACTTCCACTTTGGGGAAATAACCATGTTTATAAAAAGCTGTGATGAAAACGTAGCCCTTTTACACTGTTGAACATATACATATAAGTAGGAGGTACTCTGAGCATTATGCGCTGGCCATGAGCTATGTGAGAACAGGGAATGTGAAAGGCTGAAAATGGAAAGATTTTGTGATCTTCAGGAAACAATCTTCCTTCTGTTACACAGCCATTAGAGCACATCTGGAAGGAATACCTTCTCAGGGAGGACTAGCTAATTTTCTCTTGGTTGTCCTATCACCAGCCAGCAAAGATATTTTTATTCAGACAGGTCTTTGATTTAAAAGATAACTTCTTGTGTGTTGAAGCAGATTTTAAACAGCACCCACAAGCTATTTTTTATTGTTGGGTTTTCAGTTATGTTCTTATGTTTTACCTATCTTTGTACGTTATCTGTGCTTTATTTTGATACCCTGAGCGCTATATTTAGATTAAAGTTTGGCTATGAATTTGTTAAATTAATAAATACATCCAAAACAAAGGAGGCAATCTAACACAGAGGATGGCAAACAGCCCACTTAAATGTGGTTTTGACACTGTTTCTGCTGAAAATTATCCCCAAACTGAAAGCCTAATTCTGTATAACAGTATCACAGCATATAACAGGATCATGTCCTGTCTTTGTCATCTCATCTCTCATTGTCAGTATTTAAGTGTTAAACATTTGTGGCAGCTACTTGTTACTCATTTTTGTTGCTCTGTAATGCATAAATGTACTGTACACAAATGACCCTGTTTTAACAACAAAATGTATATCCGTTTTTTCTTTTTTATTATTATAATATATATTTTTATTATCATTATACAGTGTTACCTAGATTGCTTTTTACATAATAGTAAATGCAGTAACTTCTTCGAGTCTGTCTCTAAAATCATACATATTTATAGACTTCTTAATCAAACCATCAACTGATTTTAGGTAATCTAAATGAAATATTGTTTTGTGTTCCCTCTTACTGTAATTCATATTCTTATATTCTTTTGATTTTAGTTCTATACACTTTTTTGTACATTGTTATTTATATTTAACAGTTTTCTTAATAACTCCAAATATGTACCAGTTCTCAAAATCTCGGTGCTTTAACCATTCATATGTCATTATTTACAATTATTATATGTCATTATTTACAATTAATTTTTCTACAAAGCACCCTACCACCCACACATAGACTGTGTCCGCACTGACAGGGAAACCTGGCTTACCCTAGGTGCTTCCAGATCTGTGGGAGGACAAGCTGTCCACACAACCAGCATCCACAACAGGCCAATACTGGCAAGCCATGTCTGCACACTCCCCAGGAGACCTTTCTTCCTCTTTTGCCACATCTCTTGGGGGCAACGGCCATCCCATTATCCACTGGTCCACTATACTGATGGTATTGTTGGTCTGATGCGCGCTTGTGAGATCAATTTGCACATCTGCAAAAGGAACGGTTGTGCTAATGTGCACTTGTGTGATCCATGTGCACACCAAAAAAAGGGCACCAGAAGAATCGCGTGAACATGAAAATGAAAATGAAGGTGTGGAGCTGGAAGTTCCAAATGTCAGCGACTCACCCTCTACCCATCCCTGCACCAGCACCCCATTCTCATGCTCAAGGGATTCTCCAGTGTTTCTGCCCCAATTTGGAGCAAACAAGGGCTCTTTTTAGTGTAGAATCACCCTAGAGAGCGGTTTGGGACCATGTTTCCTCTGTTTTGGACCCATACGCCATCTAAACAGGTCAGTGCAAGAACAGGGTGGGGAATTTTCTTTTTCTCTGTGCAGACACCACCATGATCTTCTCAATGATACAAGCCAAGATAAAACAGAAAGGAATTTATTGCAACTGCTCGTTTAGTGCTTTCAACTGAACTCTCTTCAAAGCAGCTTTAAATTCACAATAACACCCTGACTCTGACAATTGCAACATTGGCATTTTGGCAGTTCAAGGCCCAAGTGCCGCCGCATGACAGAGTGATCTCCTGTCACTAGTCCCAGCATCTGTCAACCTAGCAGTTCGAAAGCACGTAAAAGTACAAGTAGATAAATAGGTACCACTTTGGTGGGAAGGTAACAGCATTTGGTGTAGTCATGCTGGCCACATGATCTTTGACAACGCTGGCTCTTTGGATTAGTAACAGAGATGAGCACCACCCCCTACAGTCGGTCACAACTAGACAATCTTGTCAAGGGAAAACCTTTACCTTTAAGGTAATTGAAAGAGAGAGATGTGTGCAAGCACACTATTAAACAAATTCTAGTAGATTTAACAAAACAACCACAGGTAGGAATATTTAGTAAAGACTAGTGAGAAATCAGGAGAGTTTTCACTTGGCACCTGCTACAGAATAAAAGCATAGGCATAAAAGTATAAGTAGATATTTTGGAGACTGTCGTTTAAAAAAGAAAAACACTGCAAAGAAGTCCCTGTGCTAAATTCTCACTAGTCTAATCTCAGAAGACAGAGAAAGCCTGAACTTAGAAATGATGGGGTCTATGAGGAGTTCATATAGTGGTTCTTCAAATATCTAACTTTGAATACCTGCAGGGATGAACAATCTGATCCAGAAATATGTTATGAAATAAGAAATATATCCAAAGATAATTTACAAAAGACAGCAATAATTTCAATTTGTTTTTCAGCAATCTGGCTGTCACCAATTAACCAAGCTTTTTTGTGGGTTTTTTGGGCTGTGAGATCATGTTCTAGAAGAATGTATTCCTGACATTTTGCCTGTATCTGTAGCTGGCATCTTCAAAGAGGATGATTTCTCTGAAAATGCCAGCCACAAATGCAGGTGAAACATCAGGAATACATTTTTCTAGAACACAGCCTCACAGCCCAAAAAAAACCCCACAGAAACCTATGGATGCTGGCTGTGAAAGCCTTCAACTTCACAATTAACCAAGCTGTTAATTGATTTTACTCTGATTGTTCCTTATGCAGCAATTACTGTCCGTCCCAACATGAGGTGTAGATAAGTTCTGACCTAATACTGATAAGAAATCATAGTCTGAAATAAAACAATGGAAATAGTATCACCCTAGAATAAGAACATCACCTACAATTCTGAGATCGTGACCTCAAAACTCCTGCTTTATTTATGACAGTCAACATGTTTCAAACTACAGAACAGAATCAACTTGCAACACAGTGGAACACCATCAGTTTTACTGATGAGAACAAAATGTAAGCCTGACTTAGAGGTTGTGTCTGTGCCTTATGCAAATTTGAATGGTTTTCACAGTGTATCACCCACAATGTACAGTTCATGCAGTTTATTTCAAAGGCAACAAAACCTACCGTACCATAAATTCAACTGGAAATCAAAACACATCCCAAAATTACTCAGGCCTACATTCAGAGATTCTCAAAAAAATGTTTGGATTACTAAGATGATATTCTTAGGGCTTCTCTATTTTTCACCTGCTGATAAGGTCCAGCATTTAGGCTGTAGGTTTATAGGATTCTTCTAGATGGAGACCATGGCATCTTGCTAATATTTGCTGTATTCATTGTTGTGTGTGTTCAAGACATTTCTGATTTTCCTATCATGGGGTTTTCTTTGCAAGATTGTTCAAGAGAGGTTGCCTTTGCCTTCCTCTGAGAGTGAAATAGTGTGACTTGCCCAACATCATCCAATGCATTTCTAGGCTGAGTGGAGATTCAAAACCTGGTCTCCAGAGTCACAGTCCAACATTCAAACTACTACAACACACTGGCTCTTTTTATTTCCTCTATAAATAAATAAATTGCTGTACTTACAAATATAAAAACAGAGCCTAAATGGAGGCAAAAAGGCTTTCCTATAAAGCCTTCCTACAAAGCCAGCCCCCACACACCCAAGTGAGATCCCCAGAAAGTGAGACATTAAGTGCACATTCGGCCAATTTGCAGTACCTCCAAGTATTTGAAAAGCCATCATCACACTTGAACCTCTGCTCTTCATCTCAACTGAAGGCTGCTACCTTCTCACTCAAGAGGTACTGCCAGCTATCAGACCATACCTTGTTTTCATTTAGGTATTTAATGTATTTTTATCCACTGCTCAGGCAAAAATGCTCCCAAAAGAGCTTACAAAGTCCATAAATAAAACAGCATGGGTTTTCTTCTTTATAGTCTAAAAGCCTGGTACAAAAGAAAGGGAAATGAGGATGGAGCACAGAAATGAAAAAGCTCAGGCATTAGACCTAGCAGGTCACAGAGTTGAATTTAACTACAGTACAATGGAAGGGCTAGTGCCTTATCGCCTTGCAATTGCCTTAGCAATACCAGCAGGTAACAGAAGCAGAGAGTTCATCCCAATTGGCATGTCATCTAGATACAATGCAAGTGTATTTATTTGCATTAACTTCCATTAAACGAAACTTCCACAAGACATCTTGGGGTATTAAGCTAACAAAGGAATAGACAGAAATATTTCCTCTCTAAAACCATGTTGGGCATGTAGATATTGCCTCTGAACGGTGACCAACTGACACACAATACAGTTTATGGACAGGAGGTCTAACATTCAATCCCTGCCAATTCCTGCTAAAAGGATCAGATAAAATTCCTTATGTTGATGTGCCTGTAACAAAGGCAACAGATTTCAGATACAAATGGAATTCCACAGAGCTACTTCTTCTTTAAAGCTCCTATTTTTCCTCCCCAAGGAAACTATGTACTATTCCTATGCAATATTAATAAGTGACTCCACAGCAGGAACGAATATTCTGTCTTTAGAGAGTGCCATTCAAAACTTTAGATCACTGACTCTCAAACTTTAGTCCTCCAGGTGTTTTGGACTTCCACTTCCAGAAGCCCCAGCCAACTTGGCCAACAGTCAGGAATTCTGGGAGCTGAAGTCCAAAACAACTGGAAGACCAGATTTTGGGAACCACTGCTTTAGATGGTCATCCCGCTCTGCCAAACACTAACACGTTTGTTTAACTTACCGGGGGGGAATACATAAATTATCTGTTCCACCAATCATCATTAGTAAAGAGCTAGCAAATGATCATGGTAACTCAGACAAAGTGTTAGCAAAAGATGGCACATCACAGCAATGCTGCATTTAAGGTTAGAGATTTATTTCCCCCAACTAAACATAACATTAAAACTTCATCATTCTAAACAAAATATCATATTAAAATGTGACTAACTGGGAAGAAATGGTATGGTTCCAGGAGTATTACCCTACATTACTAGTTTAGAGAGATATCTTCCTTCCTAGCAGTCCAGTCTTACATCAGTAGACCTGAGAAATGGTAGAACTTGTCAATGAAGCAATGCAACAACTTAGAGCAACAGTCTTGGTTCAATCCGACAGATGAGGTCATTAAGGTTTGCAGAAAAGAGTACAACTTGTTAGCAATAATGGATTGATCACCATCTGAATGAGGTATAAATGAAAAGTTTCCATGGCTTAGGAAAGTTTTCTTGAGCTCTTTCACTTTCTTAAAAGGCTTGCTATCTATCCTGTTAGATCAACAAGAACTTATCTGGGAGACGAGTATGGGATATTTCTCAAACAAGTCAATGGAAGATCTTCCACTCTCACAATATCTGATAACTGAACTGTTAGGCACATTATCCATTTAAAATGCTAGGGAAGTGCTTTGGGCTCAAGAACTTTCCTTAGATAAGGCTGCAAGCTTATTCAGAATAGATGTCCTAGCATTTAGCACTCTTGCCTTCTTTGCATTCAGCTGGAGACACACAATCAATCATTCTCTTTCATGCCAAGTCTGGCAGCCTGCACTGTGAAAATTTGGCTACATTTCTGCAACAGATGAACAACGCAAAAGGAAAAAATATTTGTTTAAACAGTTTCCTGCTCATTTCCAAATTTCAGAAGCCAAATTTACAAAGATCATTGGCAAAGCTACCTGATTCCCATACAATCTGCACAGGATACTTTCACTCAAGTAACCCTAGTGTTTGTCTATTAAAGCTGAATTTGACTGAAGTAGAGTATAACAAACACCAATACATCTGTTCTTAATGCACCAAATCAGTTTTGAGAGATGAAACATTTTCCCCATGAAAATGAATGAGCAATGAACCTTACTACGGATTCTAATCCCTTCCTAGTGAAGAGTTAACAGAAATAAACTCACTACTGGCAAGTTGCACTCTCCTTTTTAGATTAATTATGCAAAGTTTCCAGACATGCACTTCTATAGGCCAAGAACATTATGCCACTTCTAGCTATAATCCTTTCCAAAGCTCATAAACAAAGACTTAGCACTCGAATAAAGGGAGTGTAAAGAAAAGCTTGGAACAACACAGAACGGAGTTAGGAGTGGCACGTGTCCACATGCTTCTCTGCAAATTGATATTGAAACAAGCATTGCAACAAGAAAAGACAACACTCCCCTATCAAAAACCTCAGTTGAAGAATACCAGCAGAAGGTAATTTTTTGTGTTTCTCACACACAAAAAGAAGACAGAAACTCAAATTGTGCATACAGATGTTTCTATTTCAGCATAGGTGAGCCAGCATGGTGTTGTAGTTTGAACGTTGGCTTACGATTCTGAGAGACTGGGGTCTGAATCCCCACAAAGTCACAGAAATCCACTGGGCGACCTTGAACAAGTAACACTCTCTCAGCCTCAGAGGAATGACAAACCCATTCAGAACAAGAACATGTCAAGAAAATTGTCACAAGGTTGTGTTAAGGACACTGTAAATCAGAGATGAAGTGATGATACACAACAATTTTCAATATAAATGTACATTTTTAAAGCAAACAATGTACTTTAAATGTACTATTCACCTGAGAGCCACATGCTGTTATTATTGCTGTTTTAGAAGATATCAAGTTGGCTTCCCCTTATAGCAACCCTACAAATAAGAGACCTCCAAGATACTCTGGTATTAATAGCCTTGTTAAGGCCTTTCAAACTCAGGTCCATGAATTCCTTGACTGAGTCTATCTGCCAATAATCCAGTCTTCCCTTTTTCCTACTGCCTTCAATTTATCAAATATATAAATGTCATTATTAGATGTCATTTTATGGCTACTGTAATAATTCCTAATTACAGGATACTTATATCAGAGGGAGGGAATGTATGACCCACCAGCTCTTCTTGGGCTGCAACTTCCATCAACCCTAAAGTCAATGGTAAAGGGTGATGGGAGTTGAAGTCCAACAACATCTGAAGGGCCTTGTGTTTCCAATCCTGGCATTAAGATGGCCTCCAAATTCTCTCCACATGCACAGATCTTCCCTAGCATCATTTCATATCATTTCAGCCTTGCCTTTTGGTGGTTCCTTAGCATTCAGCTTCTGACACGGTTATGAAGTCTTCAGGCTTTCCCTTATACTTTCTGGTTTCTTCTCCTGTCTACTGCTTTCTAGATCACTTGTTACCAGTTGTTCTGTCTAGCCACTAATCCAGCTAACTACCAAAGTAAACTGAACAGAATGAACTTTTAGCCAAAACCCTTCAGCCAGTTAGATCTCAGTGGGTCCTTCACCCATTTCATTCTAAACCAAGAACCAAGAGATTCTGGTGAAATGTTCACATACCACGGACATTACAAATTTGGATTCCTTGAGATATAAAGCAGAAATGTGTCATATAGCGAACTCTACCATAAGTTACACAAGTTGACAGTTTAATAGCTGTTTGTCAACTTGCCTTTCAAACAGTGTAAACTTCTCTGGTCTTAAGTCCTCAGCAGAAAATAAATGTTCTGCCACAGCATTTTAGTTTATAAATAATATCTAACATCAACTTTAGTGTTTATCATACATATACAGGTTCTTCACGGCACTCAATCAAATGTGTTTGTCCAATGTATTCTTAATCTTAACATCTTTCTTGAACTCTGGTACCCAGAACTAGACACAGTATTCCAGGTATAGCCGCCCGAATAGTCTTGTGAAGGAACAATTTTTGGAATGTGCAAAGGGCTTTCCAAGTCGAGAGTGATTCCAAAACACTGATATGAAATTGCTTTTCTGCATCAGACCAACATCCCATGACCATCAGGTCTAGGGTATGGGCACCCCAACTTGTCATGAGTAAACCAAGCTGCCTTGCTTCACATTACAATACAATACAATCCTCAATAGATCTACTCAGAAGTAAGTCTTGTAAATCTGTGGAATCCAAAATTTAGAATTGTGTCCGTAAAGGTGCACAAAGCAAAGTCTATTCTGAGTCGACCAGCTCTTTGGATTGCAATACACTTCTCTGGGAGCAGAAGCCTAGGGAAGTCTCCTCTCAAATAAATCTCATTAAGAACAATGGGACTGATTTCCCCAGCCACGTTTGGATAAATTTTCAATTTCGATGTCATGTAATTTCTCTGCATGCACAGAGAGGACACTCCAGAGAGTAGTGTGTTTGAAGAAGAAAATGTTATTCTACAAAAGAACATCTTGTTGCTGGTGCTGAATTCTCAAGGAAAAATGGTAAGACAATGATCATTGTTACGCTTTAAACAAAACCGATCTTGTTGTTGTTTGTACTGAAGTAGAATGGATAGCACCCTGTGGAGTGTCTGCTTATGTAAAGTACTTGAGCAATAAAAACCCTGAATTTTTCATAGAGAAGTGCCTGCCCTGCAAATTAATATCTGAAAATTCTTACATCTAGGACAACTCCTGTTACCACCTCTGCTTTCTCCTTTAGTCACAAGAAGTGTCCTGGAAATGGAAGAATCTGCCCTTACAACCCAAATTCAGCCCAACTCATTCTTTCATACCAAAAGTTACTTTTGTCAAGGAAGCAGTTTTTAACACTATGGGTGGCATCTAACATGACATGAGCAGTTTTCCACCCATACAATGTGACTTTGCATTTCTTTCATCCCAACAGCAGCTCCTCATATTACCAAATCTTCAAAAAAGGTCAGAGAAGATAGACGGTTGCAAGAGACAGGGACAAACTGTTCTACTGATGAATGTGATTTTATCTCATTTCATTTCATTTCATTTGAATGCCACCTTTCTCCCAAAAGGGACCCAATGCTCCACTGGAGGACAGACACCATTATATGCAACCTAGAGTATATTCCCCATAGTTAAAATAGATTTAAAAAGAAACTAAAGATATTGGGAACACAAAGAGAGGCGTTGAGCCTTTACCTTTTTCACGATGAGAGAGAAATAGATGTGAGGGGAAAGAATTCGTCTTCAAAGAACATACTTCATTTCTTATACATGGCCACTTTGCAATGTACAGAATTTCTTCCTCTTGGAGATTACTTTACTTAAAGCTCAAACAGGTACTTTCTTTAAAATTCACATCTTAGCTTGCAGCAGATTTGAGATGAGTGATTAGGTAAAGAATAATTCAGAGTGGGCCTGAGTATCAAACAGCATGTCTCTCATTTGCTACGAAATTTCCAGAAAATCAAAAACTCAGTACTGAGAGGCATAATATCACCACTGATAGCAAATCTTGACAGATTAAGACCCCTTCCTTATTCTCAGCAATTGTGCACAGTTTTTAGAGCTGCTGTGTCACACCATAATAGATGATGAAGAAAGCATTCTTCCTTTGTTGACTTCTTTTTTTAACTACAAGAATTTAAACTTTTTTTTAACTAAAGAATTTGCAAAGTGGGTGGTATGACCCTTGGGGACAGTGAAAAGATCCAGGGGCAGTAAGGGAAAAGAGGACAGCATGGAGGCATTAAGGGGTGGCAGGGGAGCCTTCTGTCTAGGGACTTTATCACACAGGGGGAAATCCGGGATTAAAAAGGTATTTTCCTGGCAATGTCCTGAGATCACGGCAAGACACATCACAATTAGAGAGGACTTATCCCAGGAATCACCAGGGAACAACCAGCAACAAGTCATTCATGGGATTTCTCCATGAATGATTTGTTCCTGGTTATTCCCTGGTTATTTCTAGGATAAGTCCTCTCTAATTGCGATGTTGTCTGAAAATGTGAAGTCGTAGGCTTTCATGGCCGGCATCCATAGTTTTTTGTGGGGGTTTTTTTGGGCTGTGTGGCCATTTTCTAGAAGAATTTCTTTCTGACTTTTTTTATCTCTGAAGATGCCATCCACAGATGCTGGCGAAATGTCAGAAAGAAACTCTTCTAGAACATGGCCACACAACCCGAAAGACCCACAAAAAACTATTGTCTGAAAATCTTTGCCGCGATCTCGGGACTTTGCTGGGAAAAATGCCTTTTTAAACCCAGCTTTTCCCCACTTTCCCGCTGTGTGATTAAGTCCAAAGTATTGGTGCACAGGAAAGACAAGGGGAACCAGTGCCCTTTAGGGCCATGGTGGGGATGGGCGTTGCATGAAACTACTTTTCAGGATCCCTTAAAAGTACCACGCAGCCTTGTGAATCGATTGGTATGATGGTGTCTCCTATTCTTTGCCACTTTCCTTGGCCACTTCTTTCACTAATAATAGTGTCAGTGGTTGGGAAATTCTCGTGAGGCTTGGATGCAGGGCATCGCCTCTGTGGCTTGGAGTAACACCATTTTGTGACAGACTGACTGATTGGAGCAAGGAGTAGGGCAGAAATGGCAGCAAATTTGGGACCCTGCTTAAACTTTGGGCCTTATCACATGAGGGGAATCCCATGCAGGGACGGGGTTTAAAAGGTGGGGAAAACCTGCAAAAGCGGGTTGATTTCACACATATCGCTTTTAAACTGTGCTTAACCCAAACGGAAAGTAGTCAAAAGCCACTCCTTTTTACTTTCAGGATTTTCTGAAAGCAAAAAGAAGTAGCTTTTGACTACTTTCAGTTCAGGTAAGCACACTTTAAAAGTGACATCGTCTGAAAATCTACCCGTTTTGGCGGGGGGGGGTTGTATTTAAAACCCGATTTCTGCACGGGATTTCCCCCATGTGATAAAGTCCTTTGCGAGGTTTTCTGGGACTTGGCTGGCAGATTGGAGCTGGGCTGCTCCCACTTTCTTTCATCAGACTGGCTGAAAGAAGAGGTATCAGAAAAAGCAATGTTTTTTGCAGCGGAGACACTTGAAGCTGTATGAGGAAGCTACATCTCTAGGGAAGGAAGGCGAGGAGTATCCAGGGTCAATTCCTGGAAAGAGTCTTTCACTTTAGAGTGGCTCCAGTAGTTAAAATCTCTCCCTTTCCCCATCCATGCCAGTCTCCAGTCCAGCACCTGTCGCCTCTGTAAACCTCCTGCCTACATTAGAGTCCCTGCATGGCAGGGGTTCGACTGGATGGCCCTTATGGTCTCTTCCAACTCTATGATTCTATATCAGCTGTGTCCCGCTCTGCCCTGACAATGGACTCCAGGGTGATCAGGTGCAAAGGGAGCAGCGATTGAGACTGGTTGTTTTGAATTTGCAATAGAACAGTAGGCCTAATATCAAGAAATATGTGCTGGAGGGGGACACTAGGGTTGTCACCCAAGAAGAAAGGAGGTGGTAGTCTGAAAAAAGGTTGGGGACCCCTAATTGAAACAGTCATGCTTGGCAATAAGGTGCTATTGGATACAGGCTCCACCAATTTCCCAGAAAATATATGTACACTATTCAGTAGATTGGGGAAAATGTACCCTCAAATGCACACAGAATTTCCTTTAACACTACATAACTATGCAACAAATATTGTTTTTTCGGGTTCACATCAAGCTAACCAGTACATAGCGGCAGAAAAAAGCAACAGCCACAGAAATCGTGAGCACTTTTGAGAAGTTGTTGCCAAAAGGAATTTCAGAGACATGCAGACAGAAGAAGTACTTGTTTTCAATAGGCCACATTGTGAAAAAATTTACACGAGAGAGAGAAGTAATGTCAACAAGACGTATTGAGAATATGATAAACTGTAGAGTAACTGGTGAAGTGTTTAAAATAAAAGGAGGAAAGCTGCGGAAAGCAAATGCAGATACTCCCTACTTGTATAGTACTGAAGACTATAAATGCACTATGGACCAAAGGCACTAGACTGTCTTCCTGCAGAAAGAGAAAACAACATCTGTCACCAAGCCAGGATAAGCACTTTCTATTTGTAAAAATCTACTCATTTATTTTCTGACAATACAGACCTCTGCAAGTATTTTCAGATCGCTCCACTGCATGCACAGAAAATAAAGAGGATGTTAATGAAAACATAACCTATTTGTCAAAGTATAAAAAGCACCCATCTTGATTATCTCTGTCCTTTCATAAGGGGCCCCTTTGTCAGCTTTTCTAATGAGAAACAGACTGCTTTAGTGATCTAGGGGGAAATGTTTGTTTTTTTCTGTTCTGCTCTTTTTTTCCTGTTTGGAAAAGGAGAATAAACATATGTTTTCAATGAAGTAGTGATCCGGCTGTTTCTCCGGAGGAGATCTTACCATGGTCATTCTGAAACTATCTTACAGTTTCCGCAATATATTCCCCACCTCCTCACTATCCAAAAACATAAAGTGGACATACGATACCTGCTTTAGCCATGTGTGGACAATATCAAGTGGGGATAAAAAGGAAGAGAAATATGCTTTTAAGTTCCTTTGAGAGAGAAAGAGCATGTGAACAAAAACAGATCTGGATTTACTGTTAAATTGACAACACAGTACTACATTGCCAGACTTTAAATGATTCATTTTCCTATCCAAAAGCACTTGCAGTCGGCAGAACTGACCTCTCCTTTACCGTTCCTTAAAGCAAAGGTCCATCCTACTTCAGTCAGCCAACACAGAAGAGTACAGCAATTACTTTTATCCTGAATACTGTACTACATCAGAAAAAATAACTTTAGACTCTTCTACTCTGGTTCTACAAATATACCACAGCCTGAGTTTATCATACGTCTTCCCAAGACCCACACATAGAGCATGGAATGGAGACATTTTGCTTTTCTCAAGAACTTTCTTAAGAACTTCAGGATAATTTCATCAAAGCCTACAAATCTGATACAGTTCTAATAAACTGTCATTTCTAACAAAATGACTGATCGATTGCTTTAAAGCCTAAAGGCTGTAAAACAAACTAATCAAAGATTCGATGCAGCAATGGAATAATCCAACATGGAGCCATAACAAAATGAAATTGAGCTGCAGCCTACCAATACTTCAAATCTGGTGGTGCAGTGGTTAAATGCCTGGTACTGCAGCCACTCACTCATAAACCACAAGGTTGCGAGTTCAGTACCAGCCAGGGCTCAGGCTAGGCTCAGGCCTGCATTCTTCCAAGGTCGCTAAAATGAGTACTCAACTGTTGGGGGGCAATGAGCTTACAGTTGTAAACCGCTTAGACACTCCATAGTGTGGTATGAAGCGGTATATAAATGAAGCTGCTTTGCTTTGCAAATCCATTTCTGTCATTTTGAAGATTTTACAGTCAATGGAATTTTAAACCCTGGTTTTTTCCCCCACAAATTTCAAACAGATTCCCCCCCTCAACCACATTTAAACTGGGTTTAAAATTCCACTGACAGATACAGTGAAGGCAACTATCGTAGTAGCTTTAAAGGAGGATTAGATAAATTTGCAGAGAATGAGTCTATCAATGGCTACTAGTCTTGACCAACATCAAGTTGCGTACTTGCACACCCGCCTTGAATCCCATTGTGAAAGAAAGGCAGGATATAAATCCACAAAATAAATAAATAAATATACCCAAAATCTGTTCCAGTGCTTTCCCAGACTTCCAAAGAAGATTCCTTAGAATGCATAAGGGTGCAGGAGCAAGGAGATCACCAATTTGGACCAAAAAGTGGGGTCCAATGGACATTCCCCACAGGATCATGGCTCATGCTGATTATGTTCAGCCTCCAGGTTTCAGAGACAGGTGGCCTCTCAGGTTCAGCTTTTACTTTCTGACCTTTTTTGGTGTTTCCAGAAACATCTGTTTGGTCGCTCTAGGAAACAGGATCTAGAACGAGAAGACTTTTATTCTGATCCAAACCCTGCCCTCCTCTCTGTCTTATATGCAGCTTCCTTGATTATAATGCCACTCTCGCAGGTGGGAAACTTCAGAAAGAACTACATAGGGTATAGGGCTTCTGTCAAAGAGATCTAAGCTCTAGATGTTTCCAAACATAGGCTGTCCAGACACAGGAATTCACATGTGTGTGACTTCAGAGATGAGCACTTGAAAAAACCACAGTTACAGATAAATGAATAAATAAATAAATAAAACTTTTATTTGTATCCCACTTTTCTACTATAATAGCAATCAAAGCGGCTTACATGTTAAAACAAACCAATACAATACAACATAACAATACATGATAATATATCTTACCCCCCCTCCCTTTAAGAAAGAATTAAACTTGAATTAACCTGCCCATAGTTGCTGGTCCAGTGTCAAGAAATATTAACATATTCTATATTTTAAAAAGTACTAATTCATAGAAATTGCTAACATATTCATATATCTCCTCCATTGACTATCAGACTTTCCAAAGGTAAGCTTAGCAGATGGTGTGAAAATAGTCCTGTGCTTGTCTCAGCTCAAGACAATCCAGTTTTTTGTTTTTCCAGAGAGCTGAATTAAGTTTGAAGGAGTAGTGACACATATATTCACCCCACTGTCAAGTTCCCATATTCAAAGATATAGCCGTGTTAGTCTGTAGAATCAGTATGTAGAGAGATCTTGTAGCACCTTTGAGACTAAATGAAAGAAAGAAGTTGGCAGCAGGAGCTTTTGCAGACTTCAGTCTACTTGTTCAGATGCAAGTTCCCATGTTGTCCTATTATATCTTCAACTCCAATTTAAACGAGGCACAAATAAAATGAAGCAAATTTGTGCTAACTATAGAAAACCAATCCCCCCCTAAAATTATTTTCAACTGTCATCTGTCTATAATACATCACTATTATTACGGAGCAGAAACGTAGATCCTTTTAGCCCCCTGAGGTCTTGAGTATATCGTCATACATCTAAGAAACTGATCACTTATTGTGAAAAACACAGAAACTTTTCATCTGAACAAAGACTACAGAAGAAACCTTGATAACCGTGCAATGGACTACCCAACAAAACTCATCCCTACACTTGTAGCATGTTAATTCAATTCCCAGTTTTAAACTAACATCAGCTTAAACCAGGCCCTTGCAAAATAGATTACATTTTTAGTTTTTATTTGATGTAAGTGTAATATTATTTTAGAATGAATTTAGAATGTAATTTACATGCTTTAGAAGGCATGTTTTAGTTTTGTATTCTGCTAAGAACTGTCGCTTGAGAGGAATGCACTGAGAACAGTTGACAGATTTCCAAATTCAAGCCACGTACACACCAACATTTTACTTCAAAGTGATTTTGAGGGACCTCTAATAATTCAAGTAAGCTAATCACATATTCCATTCATTTGCAATAGGTACACAAGTTAACTTGCATTTAATTAGGATTAATTTTAATTTGAGAGGAAGAATGAAAACACATTATATACAGTATCTCTCTTGACACTGTATCATACTGACTGTGAACGGTAGTTTATTATGCATCTTCCACTCCTACTGCTACCTGACCTACCTCCCCTGTCCTTCAATTTTTTAAGCAAGAAGCATCTAAAAGGTGGGGGGGGCGTATATAGGAAAGATGAGGTGACATATCACTGAGAAACAGAAGATGTAAAAATTAAAACAGGAACATATATGAGGCTAATGTTTAGAAATCTACTGTCATACAAACATAGGAATCTGAGACATGTGATGAATAGGAGACATGAGATGTGAAAGAAATCCCATGGACAAGAAACCAAGCCAGAAATGTGAATGAGCTACCTTTTCAGGAATAACTGGATTGCTAGTTTTAATGTTCAAGCCCACTCTTTCTTATGAAAAGGGTACAAAAAGCTTGGGAGCCAACTGCAGGCCACCCAAAGACAAAATCACCTTCATACCAGCAAAGAAAACACTGATGTGTGTTCAAGGAATGTCTTGTTACTTGTAAGCTTTTCACAAGGTGGGGGATAAACAGGATTCTTCATATATCTCCCCGATGGCTTGTCAGAGGGGGATACAAATTATTATTATTATTATTATTATTATTATTATTATTATTATTATTATTTGCATCCAAGAGTACGAAGGGACCTTGCAGGTGTAATCTCAGAGCCACTGCCAATCATCTGGAAAACAAGAGAGATCCCAGCAAACTGGAGGACAAATGTTCTCCCCATCATCAAAAAGGGCAAAAAAGAAAACCCAAGGACCTACCAGTCAGCTGTAACCTGGGAACAAACACAGCATATGCAAAGCTCCTTCCAATCAAACACCACTGCTAAAAGAAAGTAAAATTTTCTATCCGAGTATAAGAATACAGTACACCTGTCCCTCCACATTTGCAGCTTTGACTTTTGCGGATGTGATTATTCACGGTTTTATCAATATGTTCTCTCTAGGAATCTCTAGTTTGGGGTAGGCAACCTTTCCCCTTTAAGGGCCGAGGGACTTCAGCTCCCAGAAGCCTCAGCCATGTTGGCCAATAGTCCCATGGTGGCCAATAGCTCCTGGGATTCTGGGAACTGAAGTCCCTCGGCCCTTAAAGGGGAAAGGTTGCCTACCCCTGCATCTAGGTCCTCCAGCACAACTCTATGGCCAACTTTAACCAAAGTCGCACTGAAGGACCTAGAGATTCCTAGAGAGAAAACTCCACTAGGCATTTGTAGCTCTTCCAGTGCAACTCTATGGTCAACTTTAACCAAAAGTCGCACTGAAGGACCTAGAGATTCCTAGAGAGAACACTCCGCTAAGCGTTTGTAGTTCCTCCAGAGCAATTCTATGGTCAATGTCTGGCAGATGTTGACCACAGAGTTGCACTGGAGGACCTAGAGATTCCTAGAGAGGTGTTCTCTCAGGTAAAAACATAGTGTTTTTGTTATTTGCAGTTTTTACACATTCACGGGGGTCCTGTGCCCCTAACCCCAGAGAATGTGGAGGGACAAGTGTAGTTAGTTAGAGAGATCCCTCTATTATTACATACATATAGCAATGCAAAGCCACAGCAAAAGTATAAACCAACATGATACATCCATGTTCATACAACTGAAATAATGACTGCTTCTTAGCAGAACTGCAAAGTCAAGCCATGTGATAGTTTTTCAATCCCATGTATGTCGGCCACATCAAATAGCTTCAAAAGCACCGTATAAGAAAGATTGGACCACAGGTCCTCCTATCTGTTTGTTAGGGATGCAGTTAGATAGACATGAGAACATAAAAGCAAACTGCTGCAGAATTATTACAGCAGCAAAGCACAGAGAACAAGCTAGCTGGTGCATTAATACCATACTTGGAATATTGAGTACAAGTGCTTAAGGCTTAGCTATTCTCAAAACATTCTAACAATGTGTATAATTTGCTCCAGGAGAGTTATGCTCCAGGAACTTAAATCAGATAGCCCTAATGCTTGGAATCATACTCCAACTATATTAATTTTATTCTCCAGCATGGTAGAATTGTAGATACACTATTAATGAACATACAAGAGATAACATTAATAAAATCATGAACATATAACTAAATTAAAGGAAAATAATAAACAAGGACTTATTCAAGGGACCTGGATTTACACTATCTCCTAAAAACCAAATTTCTTGTAACAAAAACAGTCTCTCTTCACCAGAAAAAGCTTATCATAAGTTATAACTGTTGATATTGGCCTAGGGTTGCTGGTTTGTTGTTTTTTATCCATATGAACACACATTAAAAGAAGCATGTTGAAAATGATACTTCTTACAGATATCTGAAAGTATGCATGAAAACTGATAAAACTGAATGACATTTTCCTACACAGTAATGGGGACTGCCTACTAACATAGTAAGAATTTAAAAAGCAGTTCCTGGGTAAGCTCATGCTGTCTCTTTAAGAACATAATTTAAGCTAAAATACCAACATAGATCTTCACTCAGACCAACTGTTCGTGGTATCAGTTTTCCACAAAAGTGCCCATCAGCAAAATATTCCAGTTGGTATTTGTGAAACAGTATGGATAGTCTGAATTGCTGCAATCGAGGACAGAGGTAACTTATGGTAAGATGCTTTACAGGGAGTAAACTGAAGTAAACAAGGTTGCCACATTTGAGACCATGGTTGGCACTGCGGGGAGCCTTGAAGCCGTACATGTTGTCTTTGGTAGAGAATAGATGGGCTGTCAATCTCAGTACAGGAATCAGAAGCAGCTTTGATACTGAGATCAGTATGGAGCTGAACAGTACATTGGATCGTAGCTGTGATACTTATCCCGATACAAGAGAGAATATGACAAGAATGAAGAGGCTCTCTCCGCGCTTGCTCTCTATAATAATTATGGTAGCATGAGACCATAGTAGGGATGCGGTGGGTCAAGTGGTTAAGACGCTCTGTTGGTTGCAAGATCGGCAGGTTGACGGTTTGAGGCCCAGGTACTTCATGATGGGTTGAGCTCCCATCACTAGTCCCAGCTTCTGCCAACCTAGCAGTTGGAAAGCATGCAAATGCATGTAATAATAATAATAATAATAATATAGTTTATTTATATACCGCCCTAGTGGATAACCAATCTGGGCGGTGAACAGTAAATTATAAAATTACAATCGTTTAAAACAACAACCAATATCCCTCTTCCCCCCCCCCTTAAAAAATTATTAAATCAATACATTTAAAATCACTGCAATTAAGCAGCAATTAATCTAAAACAACAATGAGCAATTAACCAAACAATGTGCACCAAAACAGCAAGCAGCAGTCCCTTATAGATCTCCTCAAGGGGCTTACAATGAGTCCTCAACCGAACTCCAGAGGGTCCTGGGTTAGTTATCTAGTCTGGAAAAGCCTGCCGGAAGAGATCCGTCTTGACGGCCTTTTTAAAGCTGTTCAAGGATGTTAATTGACGGATCTCATCCGGCAGGCCGTTCCAGAGTCTGGGAGCGACAATAGAGAAAGCCCTCTGGGAGGTCGCCGCAAGCTTAGCTCTCTGGGGCTGCAGCAAATTCCTCCCAGCAGATCGGAGGGCACGGGGAGGATTATATGGGACGAGGCGGTCCCTGAGATAGTTTGGGCCCAAGCCATTTAGGGCTTTAAAGGTTATAACCAACACCTTGTACTGGGCCCGGAAACCAATTGGCAGCCAGTGGAGGGACTTCAAGACCGGGGTGATGTGGTCCCTCCTAGATGTCCCAGATATCAACCTGGCCGCCATATTCTGCACTAACTGCAGTTTCCGAGTCAGGTACAAGGGTAGCCCCATGTAGAGCGCATTACAGAAGTCCAGGCGTGAGGTTACCAGTGCGTGCACTACAGTCTCAAGGTCCTTTACTTCCAAGAAAGGGCGCAGTTGGCGTATCAGCCGAAGCTGATAACAGGTGCTCCTGACCGTCGCATTTACCTGATTTGCCATCAGGAGCGACGAGTCAAGAAGCACCCCCAAACTGCGAACACAGTCACTGGAGGAGAGTGTGACCCCATCCAGGACTGGAGGTTGCAACCCAATTCCTGGTTTCGGGGCCGAGACCGTGAGCACCTCCGTCTTGTCTGGATTCAGCTTCAATCTGTTTTTCCTCATCCAGCCCATTACCGCCCCAAGACATTCATTGAGAGAAGATATGCCATTGGAATTCGAGACCGACGAACGAGATATGGAGAAATAGATTTGGGTGTCATCAGCGTACTGATAACACCCAGCACCATAGCTCCGTATTATCTCACCCAGCGGCTTCATATAGATGTTAAACAATATCGGGGACAGAATGGCTCCCTGAGGGACCCCACAAGTTAGGTCCCTCTTGCTGGAACCACAGTCCCCGAGTAGCACCCTCTGGGACCGACCCGAGAGGAAGGACCGGAGCCACTGCAAAGCAGTGCCTCCGATGCCTAACCCCCTCAGGCGGTCCAAGAGGATGCCATGATCTATTGTATCAAAAGCCGCTGAGAGGTCTAAGAGCACCAACAGGGTCACACTACCCCCGTCGATGCTCAGACGCAGATCGTCGGTCAAGGCAACCATGGCAGTCTCAACCCCAAAGCCTGTCCTGAAGCCGGTTTGAAATGGGTCTGGATAATCGGTTTCATCCAAGACAGCTTGGAGCTGAAGAGCAACCGCCCTCTCGATCACCTTGCTCAGGAATGGCAACAATGATACAGGCCTATAGTTTTTCATCTCCAGGGGGTCAAGGGAAGGTTTTTTCAGAAGCGGCCTAACAGCCGCTTCCTTAAGACTAGATGGAACATGTCCTTCCCTAAAGGATGCATTGATGATATCCCTAAGGAAACACACCAATGCATCCCCCCCCTGGACGGCCAGCCATGATGGGCAAGGGTCGAGAGGGCACGTTGTCTTCCTCACCTTACCAAGCAGCTTGTCCACGTCCTCGGTACTCACAGATTGCCACTGATCCAGTATAACTACATCGGCGGAGTCACTGGACACCTCGCCTATCGACTCTGTTTCAATGGCAGCATCTAAGTCGGCTCTTATCTGAGAGATTTTGTCTACAAAGAAGTTGTTAAAAGCGTCACAGCAGGCCGTTGTTGGGTTAAGCAAGGGATTAGGCGCAGGGGGCACCTGCGTCATCTCCCTCACCACCCTAAACAGCTCTGCTGGACGTGACTCTGCAGACGCAATGCGCGCCGAGGAGAAGGCTCTCCTCGCAGCACGCACCGCCTCCCGATAAGAATGAAGAAATTTCTTATGGCGAGTTCTATCAGATAGGAGTCGAGTCTTCAGCCACCTGCGCTCTAGTCGTTGTCCAAACCGCTTCATTCCCCTGAGCTCAGGTGTAAACCATGGTCTCCGGTTAGGAGCGGGTTGGCAAGGACACTTGGGAGCGATCGTATCGACAGCCCTGGTAAGAGCGGTGTTCCATGTATCAACTAGGGCGTCGACAGGATCCCCGGCATTCCCAACCAATGAACCCTCCAAGGCCTTCTGGAATCCTATAGGTTCCATTAGCCTTCGAGGGCGGACCATTCTAATAGGTCCACCACCCCCGGCGGGGCAGATATTGGCTCTCAGTTCCATCTTAGATAAATAGTTACCACTTTGGTGGGAAGGTAAACAGTGTTCTGTGCAGTCATGCTGGCCATATGATCACAGAGTAGTCTCTGACAACGGTGGCTCTTCAGCTTAGTAACGGAGATGAGCACCACCCCCTACGGTCGGACACGACTTGGCAACCTTGTCAACTGGGAATACTTTTACCTTTATAACATAACACAGAGACCATAACATAGAGAGAATCCTTGTCATTCCAAAGACTTCTAGAAGGAAAAACAGGAGTTACAATAAAAGCTTTTCCTCTTCTTAGGGAGAACAGTGGCACTTAGATGTTACAGGCCATTCATGACTAAAGGACATGGGCAAGGAACTTTGATGCCTCTTAACATGTTGAGGTAAATGATAAGCATGTCTAGGAGGATGAGGTTGAGAGAGTCAAGGAAGATCTTGCTGGAAACTTGAAACCCTTGTTTTCTGGTATCACTGGATTTTCAGTATGAAGCTCCACCAATGTAGCTGAGACCATCAACAACATGAAGATAGGTAGGGGTGATACTATTTAGCTGATCAGCGGAACCAAACTTGGAAAGATCAAAGTAGAAAAAGAAGAGGTCTGAAGAGAATGTTTCTTAGACCACAACTTCTGCTTGTCTTTATTGGTTTTCTTCCTCTTCTGTTCCTAAGTGTTTTTATCCTCACTTGGTCTTGTCTTTCCTTTTCCAAGAAGAATGGAACTGAAGTAGAAGTCAAGATCCCTGAAGCTGGAAGGGTAGGAGACCAACAATATTGGACAAGAGGCTGAGTAACAGATCAACTAGTATTTGCTCCGGCTGATACTAAGGCAGATGCCACACCTGTCAGTATCAAAGCAAATGTCATCAAAACAGACTTCGCAAGTACCAACAAAGAGGACTTTTAATATATTTTGTCCTTTTCTAAAACTGTAGAGCAACTGAGTCTTGCAGATTTTAGAAGATGCTGTGCAGAGGTTCATTTGAAAAGTGAGGTTCTGTGTTTCAAAGTTTGCCTCATGAAACCATAAAAGGTAGAGCAATGCTGGATAATACGTGCTACTTCCAGATTTTAAAAAGGCAGAGAAAATGCCCATCAAAGAGAGAAACATTATGGTCACAAGTTGACCAGAGCGTGAAAAGTGGCTTACAGGCAGTAAAAAGGGAAAAGAGGGAAAAGAAGCAGAAAGAAAAGGATTTTTTTCCCAAAAAAATACTGTCTCAAAGCAATTACACTTCTGACTGGTAAAAACATAATACTACTTTTTAGAAGAGACAATAAGCAAGTTTATTTCTTTATATTGGTTATTTGCATCCTGTGTTCTGAACTTAGAGTCCCCAAATTTCAGTACAAAGCAATTCAATTACCCCTCAAGCAGCCAAGAGAAATACTAGAGAAAAAATATTAATTCCATTCCCTAGCAAATATGACTGCTGTCATCTGTACTAAGGTATAATAAGTTCAACGTCAATGCAAGAGTCCAAAGGTTTCAGTACCATAAATTTTAAAAAGTAGATATATTTTAAAACATAGACAGTTGCCTACATTAAGACATTAATCAAAATCCAGGAAGATCATACATCTCATTCCACTATAATACCAACAAGGGGGAAAATGACATTGAGAGAATAAAATTATATTCGTAGAAAATGAACACAGAGAGAAAATTAACTAGTTTGGTGAAGAAACTCCCAATTAAGATGTAGGTTCAACCACTCTATCTTAAACATAAGGACCTCTGACTACAATGTTAGCAGCAAGAAAATGGCATGGCATATGCCACTTAAATGATGTTCCATTGACGTTATTAGTATGTGAATTCAAATAAAATAATTTTCATGTAGTATTAATCTTGCTCCAGCAAGACTGGGCTCCACAATTCAAAAAGGATGTTGAAAAATTGGAGTGTGTCCAGAGGAGGGCAACCAAAATGGTGGAAGGTCTGAAAACCATGCCCTATGAGGAATGACTTAGGACGTTATCACACGGGGAGTCACGGGGAGAAAGTGGAAATAAACGGGCACGAGCGGAAGTCTTTAATTTACGGGATTTGTCCCGTTCCGCCTCGTCTGATAACTAAATTCGAATTTAAAAGGGGGTTAATTCGAATGAAAGCCTGATCTTTTCATTTTCAGGATTTTTGAGGATTTGAAAAGATCAGGTTTTTGTTCGAATTAACCCCCTTTTAAATTCGAATTTAGTTATCAGACGAGGCGGAACGGGACAAATCCCATAAATTAAAGTCTTCTGCTCGTCCCATTTATTTCCACTTTCTCCCTGCAACTCCCCGTGTGATAACGTCCTTAGGGAACTGGATATGTTTAGCCTGGAGAAGAGAAGGTTCAGAGGTGATATGATAGCCCTGTTTAAATATTTGAAGGGGTGTCATATTGAGGAGGGAGCAAGCTTGTTTTCTGCTGCTCCCGAGAATAGGACCCGGAGGAATGGATGTAAGCTACAGGAAAAGGAATAAGCCAGTTAGACATCTTGGAAAGCATACAAGAGGAGAAAAAAGAATAACAGCCCTCCTCTGCCATTTTCCCAACAACAACTGATGCTGGTGGCAGTATACAGCCATTATGACTAGTAGTCACAGACTGCCTTTTCCTCTCCAGATTTGATCCCTCTTTAAATCATCCAAGTTGCTGGCCATCTTGTGGTAGTGAATTCACAGTACGTCATTTCCATCCCTATGGTTTCATATTGGTTTCATTTACTTCCCCAAATTAATTGTGCTTATCTAAATGTCTCATCTTTTCATAATTTATCCCAGCAGATTCTTCCTAATATCCAAGAAATATCTTTTGTACTGGCTAGAGGCATCTAGGATTCGGGCTTCCTGGTTCTGGCAAATCTCGATCTGACATTTGGTGCTTAAGGGAAAGGTCATGTTTTCTTTGCTTTGCAAAAGAAATGAAACATGTCATGTCGCAGTAACCCTAGATGATTACCTTCTAAAAAATACTTAAAGAGGAAATTCTTCACACAAGCTTTGCAGCAGCTGAAAACATAGCCAAACAGCATAGGTCAATAATCTCACAGTTTTGGATCTAGGATATTTTACATATCTTCCTTTCCTTGCATATATGTGTTACAATTATTTGTCATAGGACGTTATCACACGTGGGCCAGAAAGCGATAATAAAGTGGAAATGAGGCATTCCGAAAATAAACCAAAAATAAACCTTGATTCCGCAAATGGCTTTCACACGTAATTACCTTAATTGCGAAATTACAGTAAGCGCATTTAACGTTCACACACAAGTGAGAAAAGCCCGTAAATGTACTAGAAATTATCTTCTTGCACATGCGCAGATAGAGGAATGCTTGCTGTGGAACTATGGGAAAAGCAGGGAAATGCTCCCAAATGCGCATTTGCTTTTCACATTACGGTAAATGCAAAATTACTGTAATTTCGCAAATGCATTTCCTCAAAACTACCGAATTTCAAAAGATCTTGGAAAACACCAGTTTCTGTCCAGTTTCTGTCCAGTTTCTGTGCGACGTCGTGTGAAATCGTGAGGCACAAATCCAGTTTCTGTTTGGGATTTGTGTGGATTAACCAGCAGATTTCCCCTGTGTGATAACGTCCATACAACTGTATAAGATTTACTAATGCTTGCATACTATATTCTCAATCCACATAAAAGGCTCATAGTGGCTAAGAAGCACAGCAACTTTCTCTTTCTCTATTTTTTCAGTGTTTCAGGGTCTGCCATAGCTTCATTTGTTTGTTTTTAACAGCAGATGGGCAATTCTGGTGGCTCTGAAAACCACTTTGCTGCCCCTGGGACCTCTGGGGCAGGCTAAACAAGACTGCTAAAATACCAAAAGACTAAATGAAACAAAAACAAGAAGCAGACAAATGGCCAATTCTTGTTTCGGGGGAGAGAGAAAAAGTCATTTGTTGATGCTGAATAGTGCAGGGACTGCAACCATGAACTGCCTCCCCTGAAGCTTTCAGAAGAGGCAATTCATCCCTTTTTTGCCCAAAAGAATTAAAATCAAAGGATGGGACCAAAGGCCCCAGAAATATCCTAGGCGGATACATGCAGTTCCAGATCTACCTTCTACCCCAACACTAAAGTCAATTTGTCATCATAAAGTATTTCTCTGCCAAACTGTCTCAGTCAAGGCATCCTCAGTTACAGTCATAATTGGCATCACGACAGCAAGATGGATGAGAACACAGCTTTGAAACAGGGAAACTGAGACATTGCTACAAATCTAAGGTTATTAAATAACTATGCAGATATACCAATAAATAAAAATAGAAAAAGAAATAAACAAAATCCCTGGCACACTACAAAACCCAGGTGTCCATGGGATCAAGTCATGGCAATGAAAGTCGTGTCCGCTGCTAAAATTGTGCAGTCTGGCTACATCCTAAGAGTAAGTGGGCAACCATGGCCCTCCAGATGTTTTTGGACTTCAGCTCCCATAATCCCTTACCACTTACTAAATTCACTAGACTGATGTGTGTTGTAGATCATATGTGTGTTGTAAATCCCACTCTTTGGTCAAAGAAAGTTCCTGAGAAGACGGCAAACCAAGGAAAATAGTGCGGGCTGTGAAGGTGAGATGAATGATGGCTAGAGTGAAGGAGAAATCAAAACAGATGAAAAACTAGAAACAGGGATGAGTAAAAAAGGAGAAGCGCACATGGCTATAAGCTGCCCAAATGATCAACTGCACACTTACATGAAATATCCAATATAATATTTAGCTGCATCCTTCTAAAAAGCCGTCAATAATAGTGTTCCTCAGCTAGGGAGAAAAAAGCTTGGACGTAAAAGTTTCTCTTCTCATTTGGAGTTTGTAATAGTATAATTATATTCAGTCAGGCAGTGCAGAATTAAATACTAACCTGTTGCACCTGTGGTTGATCTTTGCCATTGTTGGCATATGACACAGTCATGACACACAAAGGCAACTATGGTCCAAAACACACTGCAGAAATAATCCCGTTTGAGATGACTTTAACTGTCTTGGTTCAATGCTAGGCAATTTGGGAAACTCTAGTTCTGTGCAACATTTCGCCTTCTCTGTCAGAGAGCTCTGGTGCCACAACGAAGTACAATCCCCAGGATTCCTTAGTACTGAGACAGGGAAGTCAAAGTGGTCTCAAATTGGATTATTTCTGCAGTGTGTTTTGGACCTATCTTGCATGTCGCTGTTTGAGACACCCACCCACCAGCTGCCTTGCAAAGCATCCTATGCAGGCCAGTTTGAGCCACAAAAGTTGAGGTTGACACTAGGATAGTGCGAGTTGTAATGTTTTTCTGACCCCAATGAAAATCTCTGTGTATTATGTGACATAAGAATGTTTAATATCCCAAGGGATGTTTGTATGTGCAGAACAAGGTACATTAAACTCTGATGCCCACATCCAGAAAACATATGAAGAAATGTCTCGGTCTACAGCTTTGACTTCAGATGACGTCTCCCCTCTCAATGAATGTCTTAGAGCGGTAATGGACTGGATGAGGAAAAACAGATTGAAACTGAATCCAGACAAAACAGAGGTATTAACAGTAATGGCCCCAAACCCAGGTATTGGGACACAATATCTTGTCCTAGACGGGATCACACTCTCCTCAAAGGACTGTGTTCGCAGTCTAGGGGTGTTCCTAGACCCGTCGCTTCAGATGACAAGTCAGGTAAATGCGGAGGTCAGGAGTGCCTGCTATCAGTTTTGGCTGATATGCCAACTGCACCCTTTTATGGAGATTGTACCACCTTTAAACTGTGGTACATGCACAGGTAACTTCTCATCTCAATTTCTGCAATGAGCCAGACATGCTTATGCTCTGATACCTTAGTTCAGGGGTCAGCAACCTTTGTTGCCGGGGGGCCAGGGGAGGGAAAGGCCCAGGGAAGGCCCCACCGCACGTGCCCCATGCGAATTCGCCTGTGCAGCCGCCGTGGGGCCTTCCAAAATGGCGCCCGCGCTTGCGCATGCATGCGCAAGCACGAGCGCCACTTTGGCATCCAAAATGGTGCCCGCACTTGTGCGCAGGGGGGGGCGGCGGCAGCAGGACTGGCCACGGGTCCGTCTCAAGGCCTCCACTGGCCGCACCCGGCCAACGGGCTATAAGTTACTGACCCCTGCCTTAGTTGAATCACTCCAGCATATTATACTATATTACCCTTTCTATCAAGGTGTGCACTCCTCTTTAATTTCTCCAATCTTACAAAAATTCCCGGGGCAAACAGCCAATCACTATTTGTCATTACTACTCGAGGATGTAGATCCACAAATAACTGAGAACATGGCCCGATTTTGTGCTGTAGTCATTGCTACACGCAAACAAATGCTCAAGGTCCACAACTACTCTTAAATGAGGGAAACGAGATGTTGAAAGATCCCTTCCTTTATGTTGGTGTGTAATGTTTCCTGTTTATATGTACATTTGTTTGATTTATTTCTATTTAGATTTATCAGTTTTGTAAGTGTGATTTTATTGGCTAATATTTATATAATTTTGTAATATTTTGGTCAAAGACCGTAAATAAATTCTGATTCTGATTCTGAATGCACTCTACATTGTGCCTAGTTCGGAAACTTCAATTGGTACACAATATGGCAGCCAGGCTTGTCTCAGGGAAAACCAGAACAGAGCATATAACACCTATTCTAAGATCGCTCCTCTGGCTGCTTATCAGTTTTCGGGCCCAGTACAAGGTGTTGGTTATTACCTTTAAAGCCCTAAATGGCTTGGATCCAACCTATCTTCAGGACTGCCTCCTTCCATATAATCTTCCCCATGCACTAAGGTCCTCTGGAAAAAAATTTATTGCAACCTATAAAAACCAGATTATCCGCAACTGTCCAGAGGACCTTTTCAGTTATCACTCCCAGACTTTGGAACAGCTTGCCGGATGAGATCCATCATTTGACCACCTTAAAAAAGCTGTTAAGACGGATTTCTTCCGGCAGGCCTTTCCTGAGTACATAACCAGCCACCGGAAATAGTTATGCCTGTCCCTGATTCCCGCCACAGCTATTTTAATTTTAATGTATTTGTCATTTATTGTAATGTTTTTGTAGTTTGTTATTTTTAAGTATGTAGTTTGTTATTTTTAAGTTTTTAAATTTGACGGTTTACTTATATTTTTTGGGGGGTGGGCTATTGGGGGATGGGATTGTTCATTTTATTATGTAAGCCGCCTCAGTTGTATTTTACAGAGAGGCGGGATATAAATAAATTTTAGTATTATTATTATTATTATTATTATTATTATTATTATGAAGGTAAAAATAAAATCAGTAAAAATTAAGTAATGTGAGCTCATCACATTAGACAGAGGAGTGCTTAGAGCAGGGGTAGGCAACCTAAGGCCCGGGGGCCGGATGCGGCACTCCAAGGCCTTTGGACCGGCCACAGGCCGGTCCTGCTGCTGCCGCCACCACCACCACCGCCCACCATGATGATATTGATTATTGTTGTTATTACCTGTTCTTGGGTTTTTCTTGGCAAAATCTCCACAGGGGTTTTGCCATGGCTTTTCTGGGGCTGAGAGAGTGTGCATGTATATTTTTTAATTTTAAAAAAAATATTTATTTATTTATTTATTTATTTATTTATTTTTGGTGCTTCAACCCCCTAATTGTCTGAGGGATAGCAACCCGGCCCCCAGCTCAAAAAGGTTGCCTACCCCTGGCTTAGAGGCATGAAACCATTGCAAACACATTGTGCACTTCTAGACACACAGAACACAATACAGTAAAAATAACATAAAACGTATACTTCTGATGTTATGAAGTACTTCCTGACCCCGCTGAATTTGAATTGTGCAAGTAATGCTCGGGTTTTTTTGACTTCTCAGAACACAGCCCTTTATGATAAATCTGCATTAGGCGGGTCATTTTAAATTGCTCAAAGTCCCATTTTGTTGCAGACTCCATACAAGAAGAAAAGGTTAAGGCAACTTTGCACTCACTGGCAGGCATCAAAGGGAACAGGTACAAATATTTTGAATTGTGCGGCTAAAATCTGATCTATAGGATGGGGCTACACTGTAATTCTTCAGTGCATATATATATATATATATATAGGGGGGAAATGGCCCAAATTGTTGAGCCTTACTGTTTTTCCCCCAACATTATCCTGACAAGAGCTCATCACATTAAACAGAGGAGTGCTTAAAGGCATGAAACCATTGCAAACACATTTTCCACTTCTGAACACACAGCAGAAAGCTGTGGCTAATCTCAGCTTCCTGGCGTATCATCACTCATTTCAGACACATCACTGTATTAAATAAACATGTTTAAATTGTAAGGTGCAGAACACAAGGGCTTGCAAAAGGCCTCTCAACCGTCCGCGACTTTGTACCTGCGATTCCTTCCTTCAGACCCAACACTCTTTTGTCTTTCAGAATGGCAATAACTTAAAAAGGGAAGAGCTAAAATAGCTTCCTTAAAGTGAAACATGGTAACAAGCGAAATGCAAAGAGATTTATCAAGAATGGAAAGCGAACATTAAGGATATTTTCCCTTTTAAAACAAATAATATTTCCCACTCATGAGGCACAGTTATTGGCTGTGTATGCGATACTTCAACACAATCTGTTTTCTTTTTTAAAGGGTAGAATTTCGCTAAAACTAGAGCAGCCTTTTCCAAACTAGAGGCCCTAGGTGATGCTAGACTACAATTTCCATGGTTATATGGATAATGGGAGTTGTAGTCCCTCATCATCTGGGGTCCATACATTAGGAAAGAACTATTAAAGTGCAGGACATGTCTGAAATAAACCATGAGAACAATGAACATACAAAGTTAGGGTAGAAAAGAGATGTTCAAGATGGTCTTTCCTACTGTTGCCAAAACCAAGAAAGGAGAGACAGAGCATCCTACAGGATGCAAACCTTTATTAAAAAGCCGTCTCTTCAGCAGATTTAATATTTTCCAGATAACATATTTTTAAAACAAAGTGGCACGATTAATCTGACGTGTAAAAGAGCCTTCGACAATCAGAAATATACACCTGCTGGACTGTTGCCGTGTCAGCCTAATAATTTCCCTGCAAAGCCAGCTGTGTTAAAAGAGAAAAATTAAACATTTATGAAAGGGATAAACCGTCCAGCATAGGAGAGAGCAATTTATATACGCTAGAGACACAGCCACTCTCGACTATTCAAACAAGTAAATTCTGTCACTACTGTAGAAGCTGAAAAGCAAAAGAAGCATTACAGAAGCATTAAGTCATCTTCATCGGTGTTTTTCCTACCCACTCGGCTCTTCCAAACATAACAGGAAAACATCTCTCTTTCAAAGCCAGCGTAATATTTTATAATGGATGGACTGCGAAAATAGAAAACAATGGAGATCTCTCGAAGAGGCAAGGGGGGGAAAGAAACATTGGAATACATTACCTACTGAATTCTGCTTCTGGACATGGAACCGGGGAAGCCACATTCCATTTTAAGTACAAGAAAGGACTTTGTAAATGCCTGCTCTTCTGCTCCCTTCTAGCTCTCTTTTCCAAAGCAGCAGAACTCAATTTCTGATTTGAAAAAAGAAAAGAAGGAAAAACAAGTTCATAAATTTCTGCCCATCTCTCACGCTCTCTGTTCCCCATTAAACCAACAAGCCTTGCTCACTTGTTCCATAGGCTCCGGACGAAATGTTCTGCACTGAATATTTGGACAAGGGAGCCTGCTTTCTCACACAAGAACCCACAGAAGGATTGCAGTCACATGAGGACGGAGGCATAGCACACCGAAGCTTGGTTTTGGCATAGGAAAAAAAAAAAGAGAGATCGAAGTGATGGTTCACAATGACACTTTTAATGATGATGATGATGATGATGATGATGATGATGATGTGGTTCCTAAGAGGAGAGAGAAAGAGAGAGAGAGAGAGCTTTCAGGCGCACCAGGCGAAAGAGTTGTCTGTCTCCTTCTGTAGGGAAAAGAAGCTTCTGCAGAATAAATCAGATCACAAACACCATGAAAGCAGAAGAATTTATAGAAGGGAAATGTGCATCAACTGAGCCAAAGAGCAAGAGCCAGGGCATAGGGAGAGGCGGGAAATATAAATACAAAATAATTATTATTATTATTATTATTATTATTATTATTATTATTATTGGAAAGCAAGCTGAGGACGCAGAAGAGAACCAGGCTGGCTGGGAAAGATGAAAGAATGGTGCCAAGGCCACAGGGGAAGAGGAAGGAAGCTGGCTCTGGATCCCCATCTTTGAAAAGCATCTTGATCAGAAATGCAAAGGAAGGAAGGGAGGGAGGAAGGAAGGAAGGAAGGAAGGAAGGAAGGAAGGAAGGGGGAAAAAAGGAAGGGAATGATTTTTTTTTCCCCTTGAGCCAAGGAGTCTGAATTGACCATGATCATTTGGAATAAGGGACAGCTTTAAAATAAAGCAGTGTCCAGCATCATACCCGCTCTTTCTCACCGCTTGAATTTTTTTAGCCTCCTGTGGCTACATTGCTTTCGCTCATCAAAATCTCAAAAACCCCACCAAAAAAAAAAATGTGGGCAGAGCAATTATATCTCCTGCAGGAAAGAGAAGTGGAAGAAATGGTGCGGCATGAAAGATTTTTAAATATATATATATATATATATATATTTGTTCAGATTTGAACGGCACAATTGTCACCCAAAAGAAATGGTGTGGCATGGAAGATTTAGATAGATAGATAGATAGATAGATGTTCAGATTTGAACAGCACAATTGTTACCCAAAAGAAATGGTGCGGCATGGAAGATTTATATATATATATATATATATATATATTTGTTCAGATTTGAACGGCACAATTGTCACCCAAAAGAAATGGTGTGGCATGGAAGATATATATATATATATATATATTTCAGATTTGAAGAGCACAATTGCCACCCAAAGAAATGGTGTGGCAGAGAAGATATATATATATATATCAGAGGATGGCCATAGCAAAAAAAAACCTAAAGAAACTTGCCAAGAAAACCCCAGGAGAGGGTGAGCCTAGGCAAGTCACACTCTCTCAGCCTCCTCAGGTGGAGGCAAGGGCAAACTTCCTCTGGCAAGTTTCTTCAGGGGGGTTACCATGGCCACCCTCTGAGGCTGAGAGAGTGTGACATGCCCAAAGTCACCCTTTCCTGGGGTTTTCTTGGCAAGTTTGTTCAGAGGGGCTTTTGCCATGGCCATGCTCTGAGGCTGAGAGAGTGTGACTTGCCTAAGGTTACCCTCTCCTAGAGTTTTCTTGGCATGTTTCTTCAGAGGGGGGATTGCCATGGCCATCCTCTGAGGCTGAGAGTGTGTGACATGCCCAGGCTCACCCAGACGATCCTATCGTGGGGTTTTCTTGGCAAGTTTCTTCAGCAAGGGTTAGCCATGGATTTCCTGGACTTACCAGAACGTTTAGGTCCAAAAGACACTGTAGAAATAATCCAGTTTGAGACCACTTTAACTGCCGCAGCTCGAGGCTATAGAGTCCTGGGATGTGTAGTTTGTTGTGGCGCCAGAGCTCTCTCTGACAGAGAAGGCAAAATGGCCCAAGACACACTGCCGGAATAACCCAGCTTGGCACTGCTTTGAACTGCCATGGCTCAAGGCTATCAAGTCCTGGGATGTGTAGTTTGCTGTGGCGCCAGAGCTCTCTGACAGCGAAGGCAAAATGTCTTCATAAAACCACAAATAATAATTTGACACCACTGCCCTGGCTCTATGCTAGGGAGTCCTGGGATGTGTAGTGTGTTGTGGCGCCAGAGCTCTCTCTGACAGAGAAGTCTAAGTATCTCATTAAACCTCAGAATGCTATGACACTGTTGGGATTTCCTGAATTTACACGTATTTTTAGGTCTAACACACTGCAGGAATAACCCAGTTTGATATCGCTTTAACTGCCCTGGCTCAGTGCTATGGAATCCTGGGATGTGTAGTTTGCTGTGGCGCCAGAGTTCTCTCTGACAGAGAAGGCAAAATGTCTTCACATCCCTCAGAAATCTGTGACACAGAATTGGGATTTCCTGGACTTACAAAAAAATTTAGGTCCAAAAGACGCTGCAGAAATAACCCAGTTTGAGACCATTTTAACTGCCACGGCTCAAAGTTCTAGAGTCCTGGGATGTGTAGTTTGCTGTGGCACAGGAGCTCTCTCTGACAGAGAAAGCAAAATGTCTTCACAAAACCACAAACTCCACAGTTCTGTGGCACACTGTTGGGATTTTCTGGACTTACAAGAATGTTTAGGCCCCAAACACACTGCAGGAATAACCCAGTTTGATATCGCTTTAACTGCCCTGGCTCAAGGCTAGAGAGTCCTGGGATGTGTAGTTTGCTGTGGCACCAGAGCTCTCTGACAGAGAAGGCAAAATGGTCCAAAACACACTAATAACCCAGTTCGACGCCGCTTGTAACTACCATGGTTCAAGGCTATAAAGTGCTGGGATGTGTAGTTTGTTGTAGTGCCAGAGCTTTCTCTGACAAAGAAGGCAAAATGGTCCAAAAGACGCTGCAGGAATAACCCAGTTTGACACCACTTGGAACTGCCCTAGGTCAGTGCTATGGAGTCCTGGGATGTGTAGTTTGCTGTGCAAGAATGTTTAGGTCCAAAACACACTGCAGTTTGAGACCACTTTAACTGCCACAGCTCGAAGTTCTAGAGTCCTGGGATGTGTAGTTTGTTCTCTCTCTGACAGAGAAGGCAAAATGTCTTCACATCCCTCAGAAATCTGTGTCAAAATGCCTTCACATCCCTCAGAAATCTATGACACAGAATTGGGATTTCCTGGATTTACAAGAATGTTTAGGTCCAAAACACACTGCAGGAATAATCCAGTTTGAGACCACTTTAACTGCCACAGCTTGAGGCTATAGAGTCCTGGGATGTGTAGTTTGTTGTGGCGCCAGAGCTCTCTCTGTCAGAGAAGGTGAAAGGTCTTCACAAAACCACAAACCCCACAGTTCTGTGGCACACTGTTGGGATTTTCTGGACTTACAACAATGTTTAGGCCCAAAACACACTGCAGGAATAACCCAGTTTGATATCGCTTTAACTGCCCTGTCTCAAGGCTAGAGAGTCCTGGGATGTGTAGTTTGCTGTGGCACCAGAGCTCTCTCTGACAGAGAAGGCAAAATGTCTCACAAAGCTAAAAATCCCAGAACTCCATAGTATTCAGCCATGGCGGTTAAAGCAGCATTTCCACTCTGCAGAGAAATAATGCAGTTGGGCACTGCTTTATGCTATGGAATACTGGGATCTGTAATTTTGTGAAACCTTGCTTTAACCGCCATGACTTCATGCTATGGAATACTGGGATCTGTAGTTTTGTGAAACCTTGCTTTAACCGCCATGGCTCCAATGCTATGCAATTCTGGGATTTCTGCCTTTGTGAGACATATAGCCTTCTCTATCAGAGAGCTTGGGTGCTGTAGCAAACTACACATCCCAGGATTCCATAGCATGGAGCCATGGCAGTTAAAGCGGTGTCAAACTGGGTTATTCCCCCAGTGCGGATGCCACCTAAACTAAAACTGCCTGTAGTGCCTTCTTTTATTATAGACAGACAGTCTATAGTACAGTACTTAGTTTTTCCCCTCACTTCTTTGCAATGCAATTTCTGGAAATATTTCTGAAGCAATATTTCTGTTTACAAACCCAACAATAAGCTTCAGCTGAATAAAAGCAACAGACTGAGTAAATGGCAGGAAAGGAAGGAAACAAAAAGGGAAACATTGAGAAACAGAGGATGAGCCCAAAGTAACGCAGGGGACTTGGAAGGGGCGCCTAGCCAAGTAGAAATGGGGCCAATAGGTTCCCTAAAATGGGGGTCATCCCAAAAACATGAGGGATCATCCCAAAAATATGGGGGCCAAAATGGTGCATGGCATGGCAAGGTTTCCAGATTAACGTCTGCATAGTATAGGGTCCTGGTGCTGGGTGAGAAAGGAAAGGTACGTAAGTAGTCTGGTTGAAGGGCCTTTGCAGACTGCCAGAAATAGTGCAAACTGAGTCCACTTTAACTGCCCTGACTCAGTGCTATGGAATCATGGGAACTGTAGTTGATTGTGGCACCAGAGCTCTCTGACAGAGAAGGCTCAATGTCTCAGAAAAAAATACAATTCCCATGGTTCCCTAGCATTAAATTTTAGCAGCAGCACTGCAGACTTATATATAATAAATTATATTTTGGTTGTGATCTGCTGCTGCAAGGCTTCCACCGTCCTTCTTCTCACATCATATTCATTTACATTGGCTCTGTTTCCCCGAGAATAACACGCTTTCTAACTAGATCACTTTTTGAACCTGAATCCTAGTATAATCTCTCTTCCTCTTAATTTTAATAGTGAAAACCTGACAAAACAGGAGCAACATGCTGAGGACCAACTAGAAATGAAGTGGCTGCTTCAGGCAGCTGGTTTTAGGTGGCAACAATTGCTTTCCTGAAGTTTTGCATCCGGGAAAGGAAAGAAGAACTTATGGAATTTTTGGCCTTAAGGGATACAATAATATAATTTGATCAGCCTTGAACACTATGTATTTTTTATTATTATTATTTGTGAGGATGGCACAATTTGCTGATCGACTTCAGGCTGCAAAACATTTTGGGCTTTCTCTCGGCCTGCCTCATTTCCCACTGCATTTAATCCCTACGTGAAGCATTAACAAATCCTATGGCTTTGCAAGATCAAGCCCAAAGAGTTTCTGCGTGGCCTGTTGTTCCAGTTTGACTTTGATTCAAAAATCATATTGTTTGTTAACTGGGTGTAACTTTGCATGTGGGGTGCCCTTCAGCTAATAATAATAATAATAATAATAATAACAACAACAACAACAGCAAGGTACAAAATAAACTTGGACTGAAGAGTAAGTACATTGAAGTGTATGGTTTTTAAGGTAACCATCTTCAGCTTATAATCATAGGGCCTTTGCAGACTGCTAGAAATCGTGCAAATTGAGTCCACTTTAACTGCCCTGGCTCAGTGCTAGGGAATCATGGGAATTGTTGTTGTTTTTTTCTGAGACATTTTCTGGTCTAAGGGCCTCGGCAGACGACTAATAGAGTCGTCTTCCGGGCAGGGAAGAGGAGGGGCAGCCGCACGAGCGGCGCCCCTTCCTCTTCCTGAGGTCGCCCTCGGAGTCGCCGGCCCTCCGCACGGCCAGCGCTCCGAGGATGACCTCATACCACGGCGACCGCACGCGCCGCGGCGTTTGAGTCAGGGAAAGTGCGCCCGCCGCTTTTAGGGCGCACTTTCCCTGAATCTAAAGGGAAGTGCCGTCTGCTTCCCCCCTAAATCAAGATGATTAAAATCAACATTATTCCAACCTCAGCAGCAAACCTAATCTAGTATATGCCCTGCTGAGGGCCTCAGCAGATGGAGGCCCCGGAGACGCCGCAGGTCGGAGCGCCGCCGGAGTTCAGCCTCCGGACCGCGGCGCTCCTGCGGCGCATCTAAAAGGAGCACCAAATTGGCGCTCCTTTGGGCCTTGGCAGACGACTAAAAGAGTCGTCTTCCGGGCAGGGAAGAGGAGGGGCAGCCGCACGAGCGGCGCCCCTTCCTCTCCCCGAGGTCGCCCCCAGAAGCGCCGGCCGTCCGCACGGCCGGCGCACCGGGGATGACCTCACGGCGCAGCGTCCACATGCGCTGTGCCGTTTGAGCCAGGGAAAGTGCGCCCGCCGCTTTTAGGGCGCACTTTCCCTTACATCTAAAAGGAGTGCCAATTTGGTGCTCCTTTTAGATGCGCCGCAGGAGCGCCACGGTCCGGAGGCTGAACTCCGGCGGCACTCCGACCCGCGGCGTCTCCGGGGCCTCCGTCTGCTGAGGCCCTTTTAGATGTAAAGGAAAGTGCGCCCTAAAAGCGGCGGGCGCACTTTCCCTGGCTCAAACGGCGCAGCGCATGTGGACGCTGCGCCGTGAGGTCATCCCCGGTGCGCCGGCCGTGCGGACGGCCGGCGCTTCTGGGGGCGACCTCGGGGAGAGGAAGGGGCGCCGCTCGTGCGGCTGCCCCTCCTCTTCCCTGCCCGGAAGACGACTCTTTTAGTCGTCTGCCGAGGCCCTCAGTGTTCTGGACTAAAATCAAGGCTGGGAAGCTCTAAATTCAAGTACTGGTTTCATTTTCCAGGTTCAACTGTGGACTTCACTGCTTCACAAAAGCAAATCTGGAAGTGTCCAAAAGTGCCTTCCTAGACGTAGGTGGTTGAATGACATATACAGGCTGCACCTTGTTTTAGTGAAGAATTACCATTCCTGGGCCTCAAAGCAAAAGCTATATGAAAGCCATATGAAACATTGCCCAATCTGGGTTATAATTCCAGGCAAGTTAATAGAGTTTGTGGCATCCTCAGATATAAGAGGGGCTTGATTTGGATATGAAAATCCTTCCAAAATTATTAGTCATGTCCTCATCAAAACTACCTCCAAGATCAACCTCTTTGGGTTCAGGAAAGAAGATTACCAGGCAGCAATATAAAATGCACGACCCAAATCCAAACCCTGTGTCAGAACCAGAATGCTGCATGCGTGTGCTCCTATTTATCAGATAGTTGCAGGGGGAGGCAACCTTTCCCCTTTAAGGGCCGAGGGACTTCAGCTCCCAGAATCCCAGGAGCTATTGGCCAACATGGGACTATTGGCCAACATGGCTGAGGCTTCTGGGAGCTGAAGTCCCTCGGCCCTTAAAGCGGACAGGTTGCCTACCCCTGAGTTAGAGCATCCAAGCGATTGGGAAGAAATCTGGATGAACTCTTGGGACACAGAAATATTTTTTAATATTTAATATTTAATATTTAATGCTATTATTGCTTCACGGACTACCAGTGAGAGAAATATTTTAAATTCGTGCTTCTATGGTTTCTATCACTTTTGGCACGCTACCACTCTGAGTTGTGGAAAGTTAACTCAGCAAAATCTTCAACAGGTGGATTCATTGAGAAACTATCTCCGCAAATTTTCTGCAAGCTGATTGAGGATAGGTCACCTGGACATTTTGGTTATTATTATCCATCTGGATTTAACAGCTGAATTATCCCCTGCAGTTCTGTTTATTTTTGTTTATTTGTTGTCAGGACTTTTCAATTGTTGTTTCATTTATTGTTGTGTTTATTAGTGATCATGTACACATATATATTTAATAAGATATCTCACAGTTGTTTGGTATTTATTTTGAGTGGTACTTAGTGATATATAGTATACCTATTAGTTTAGTTTTTATCTTTTTTTTCTCTCCCATTTTTTCTCCCATTTTCTCTCACTCTGTAATATAAGCCAGATTGGCATTCTTAGCCAGGATTGTATCTTTAGTTGATATGAATTTACCAATCTGACATTTAGGTGTAGCCTTTGCAGGCTTGTTTGGTAGAAATGTAGCCATTCTAGCTTCTCCAGTTCTTGGTATAATTGGAACTAGGTATAATTGTTTCAAACTGACATTTGTAACTATATGTTTACATGCAAAGAGATCTTGTAGCACTTTTGAGACTGACTGTGTGAAAGAAGTTGTAGCAATAAGCTTTTCTACTTTCTCCAACCCTACATTTCAAATGAGTCCATTCTCTTCCCGTCAGCTTTCTCAGGTGCACATAGAAATTGGAAATACAAGAGCATGGGTGATCCTGACTTTGGTATACAATGCATATTTATTGAATACATAGGAATACAGACGGAGAAACAAAACAACAAAAAAGCCATCCCTGAAGTGTGCAACTGTCAACCACTTATGGTCAGTTTCAAAACAGAATGCCCTAATGGAAATCTCTAAAACAGGGGTAGGCAACCTTTTTGAGCCGGGGGCCGGGTTGCTGTCCCTCAGACAATTGGGGGGCCGAAGCACCAAAAATAAATAAATAAATAAATAAATATTTTTTTAAAAAAAGTATATACATGCACACTCTCTCAGCCCCAGAAAAGCCATGGCAAAACCCCTATGGAGATTTTGCCAAGAAAACCCCAAGAACAAGTAATAACAACAATAATCAATATCATCATGGCGGGCGGCAGTGGCGGCAGCAGGATCGTCCTGTGGCCGGTCCAAAGGCCTCGGAGGGCCGCATCCAGCCCCCGGGCCTTAGGTTGCCTACCCTTGCTTCTAAAAGATGAATGCACATTAAACTTCAACAAATGCTTTTGAAGGCTTAATGCAGGATGGGAGATCTTTGGCTCTCCAGATGTTTGGACACTCAGAAGCCCTGGCCAACATTGACCATGGTGGGAATGATGGTCCACAACATCTCAAAAGTGGGACATAAAACTTTACCGTTTGCAAATAGTCTGCGTCAAAGAAAAACAGTTGGATAGCACGGGAGGTCTTCTTTTGACTTTAATCCTAAATCCAGTCTGTGTGCATGCATGTGCACATGTATATGTTTGCAGGTATGTGCACAGTTTCCCAGTCTCAACAAAAAGGCGAAAACTTGGCATGACAGACAAATCAATCTGAACAATATTATCCTTAAGAAAATTCGTTGGTGGGACATTTAGGATTGTGGCTGATCCAAACTGACTTCCATTTTAATATTGTAAGCCGCCCCGATTGCTCTGCAGAGGGGTGGGATATATATTATTATTATTATTATTATTATTATTATTATTATTATTATTATGTATGGTGCCCATCTGCTAGCCTCTTTTTGTCACGCAGGAAATTTAATACATTTGTCGATGATGCTTTTGTCAAGGAAAAAAAGTGTTGCCAGAGGGCAGAACGCCTCTGGCAAAAACAAACAAATAATGGTCTTGTATAGCACTCCAGATTAATGTACTGGCTAGAGAAAGATATAGTGTGCACATATTTTTAATGACACACGGTGCTGAAGTGTGATGGGTTTTTAGCTTGGCTTGTTTTATTTTCTCTGCCCTTGAGATAATGCCGCTGATGTATTTTGCCTTTGACTTTGATGTTGTAATGTATTTTTGCCTTTGCTAATATTATCTTCTGCTTTGAGAACGCCTTGAAATGAACAGTGGATTATGGACCCTGAAATAAATGGGAAAATAAAACATATTTTATGTAATGTTGACATAATTTGAAGCCTGAATCTTGAAACTGTAGCGGGTGTTAATAAAGATCTGTTAATAAAGATCTGCTCCTAATTATAGCTAGGTTTAATACTGGATTAGGAGCCAGTGTGGTGTATTGGTTTGAGCATTGGACTACGACTCTGGAGAGACCTTGGGAAAGTGACACTTTCTCAGCCTCAGGGGACAGCAATAGCAAATCCCCTCTGAAGAAGCTTGCCAAGAAAATGTGAAGTCGAAGGCTTTCACGGCCAGCATCCGTAGGTTTTTGTGGGTTTTTGGGGGCTGTGAGGCTGTATTCTAGAAGAATGTATTCCTGACATTTCGCCTGCATCTGTGGCTGGCATCTTCAGAGAATGGTGGCATGGAGGTGTGCAGGGTATATATACTGTGTGACCCTTGGTATATATACCCCACAGTGTATATACCCCACTCACCTCCATGCCAGCATTCTCTGAAGATGCCAGCCACAGATGCAGGCGAAACATCAGGAATACATTCTTCTAGAACACGGCCTCACAGCCCAAAAACCCCACAAAAACCTTTGCCAAGAAAACTCCCTGATAAGTTTGCCTTAGGGTCGCCATAAGTCAGAATAACAATTCTGGATACAGGTATACCTCAGTTAACAAAGCAGCTGTATTCCTCAGCGTTACTTCTTTAACAGAAAAATTGGTAGCAGAGGCAACAACAAAAGGTGAAAACTGGGATAGGTTCCTACACTACAAAATAGAAGAGCAATTGAACATGTTTCATCACAGTTTTCATTCAAACCAGCAACATAGCTAGGTGAACTGAAACAACCAGATCAGGCAATCCTTGTTGAAGTAGAGACCACTTGAAAACTTCTTCCAAATACATTCAAGGATGCTCCATTTTTTCTTCTAATTTCCATTTTGATGGCCACATTTATAACTCTAAGCTGGAGGTAGCTGCCGAATCTGGGACCGGCCACATGTGTTTTGCTAGAAATCGATTATTCCCATCCCTTCCCTGCAGATAAGGAAAAGATATGCATTGATGGTGCATGCAGTGGTTAGACAAAAGCTGCATCTGCATTGCAGAAATAATCCAGGTTGATGCAGCTTTAGCCGCCATGGCTCAATTCTATTGAAGTCTGGGAACTGTAGTTTGTTGTGGCACCAGAGTTCTCTGACAGAGGAGAATAAATGTCTCACAAAACTACTGTACCAGCTTTCTAGAAACCAGTGTCCTCCAGATGTGGGCTACTATCATACCAAACCTGCTGGGTTTTGGAACAATGGTCCAACACATCTGGTCCAATTTCTGGTCCAAGAACTGTGGCTGGCTGTGGATGGGAGGAGGCTATTGGACACAATATAAACTAAACATACAAAGAAATGAAGCAAAGAAATGATGCAGAAATAAATAACAAGGTGCCAGAAGTGCAGTGCTCTCCAAAATGGGATATATGCCTAGACGTGTTTTAATAAAGTAGGAAGTTGCCAGCAGTAATTCCCAGCAGAAAACTTTGATATAATTTGTAATTTCCAGCAGCTATGATCTGTGTTGTTTTAAGTTGCAAATTAACAGTGTTGCGTCTTTTTTTTATTTTATTTTAAATTTTAATTTTTTCATTGGATTAAAATACAAAAATACAAATAGATCAACACAAACACAAACATCATTAACACCATCGCAAACAACAAAAACAACAACAAAAACAAAGTACGATGAGACAAACAAGACATAACAAATAACTTCCTGATTTCTTAAGATCCTTAGAATATGTTTGTCTTATCTTACTTTCTATATATAGTCTTAACTATAACTTTATCCCATATCCAATATCTTTATAATCTTTGTGAATAATTTATTATTATATTTTCATCAATTTACAACTTAAAATTCCAACTATTAATATTCAACCCACTTTATTTCTAGTCACTATCCTGCCCTCTTATATTCAAAAACTAATGTATTCAATACAATTCTCCCATAAATCAACATCAACCTTAAATAAATGAATAACTTAAGGCAACCATTCAACCATATTTTCTGGAGTCTTATGTCTATGTTAACAATCAAATACCTTATTTATATTATCATCTTCCTTCTTTATATATTCTATCCATGCTTCCCAATCCAAATTAAATTTCATCAAAATTTTTTGGTTTAACAAACACGTTAATTTATCCATCGCATAATAATTGTATATTTTCAATTTCCATTCTTCTACGTCCGGTATCTCCATACTTTTCCAATATTTCGTGAACAGTGTTCTTGTTGCTACAATAAAATAAAACATAAGCCATATTTTTTTTCTAACTCATCATTTTCTATTATATTTAATAGATATGTTTTGGGATCTGTCCCAACTCAGTTTTTAAAATTGTTTTTACCACTCCACGAATAGTGCCCCAATATTTCTTAGCTATGGTGAAGTGTTGCTTCTGACTTGTTTTCTGTAGGTATGAAAGAGAGGATCAGCTTCTCAAATAATACTTGCTAGTGTATAATTCTGAACTTTCAGAATATGTCCCAAACTCAAAGCCCTCCTTTATAATCTCACTTCAAAATAGACTTTAATCTGCGTAACCCAGGCCAGTTCCTACCAGTTCCCTACAAAGGGTTTAGCAATGAGTATCTGCAGTCCTTGCAGACCAATTTAATGTATGCCTACTTACCTGACTGTACGCTTCATATAACTCAATGGCTTATTTTTTAGTCGATAGGCTTAGCATTGCACTGTATGTTTTGATCAGTAACCAGAGCTCTCAAAAAGGAAAGGAAGCCTGAGAGCAAGCAATTATGACTATTATTATTTTTTGCATTATCCTTGGGTGACCTAATCTCTCGTACATGTGTAGCCATAAACTAACTTGTGAATTAGCCATTAACAGCATAATATTGGCTGCGTAGGATAGATTACTTTCCTAAGACTTACGTACAGTGATGCAACTTTCTTCATCAAACATAAAATTTCCACAGTCATATTCCGAAGTATAAATGGGTCCTAGATTCCTCCCACAATACTAAACATCTAGGAGAGTTTCAGTGAGAATATTTGAGGGACGGGCCGGAATGAGAATATTTAGCCCCGTTGTTTCCCAAAACATGTTACCAACAGTTCTGGATTAATCTTTCCCTTCTGACTTCAAGCCAGAAGTCACTTCAGTATCCCTAAATCTAGTTATTCTGCACCAATGGTTTTGTCTGTCTTAACTCCCTGTACATTATGGCAGCTTACTCCAGGCTGTTTGACATGTTTTGCTTCACCTTTGGAAATTACTCAATTAATTCAGATGATGGTGATGATGCAAACACTTATTATTGAATTCAAATAACCATCAGCATTGGAGCACCATCTTCCATCTCAGAAGCATCTTTCGTTAGGTTTGTTTTGTAATCTATATCCTATATCAAGGCCTCATTCACACGACATAATAAACCGATTTTTGAGGCGAAGCGATGGAGCGATTTAGCACTAAATAGATGTTCACACTATTCAAAATGCGATCGCATCTGCTCATTTCAATTTAATCCACTTTGGATTCACATTCATCAATAGGATCCTTTCAAAATGGAGTTGCGTCACAGGGGTGACCGTGCCACAGGGAACCGAATCCAATTGACTTCGCGTTCACACTTGTGCTGAATTGATTCATTTTAAAAGATGCTGGGAATGCCATGGATTCAGAAGAACCGGTTTAACTGGGTTTAGTGCTGCACACACACACACACACACACACACACACGGCAAACCGTGCCAGAAATTCGGTGCAAGTGCAAACAAGGGCCTTGAAAAGGAGCCTTGAAAACCAGTTTATTATGTAGTGTGAATGATGCCCAAGTTTGAAAGACCATTCCTAGTACACCATTCAGTCAGTGCCCTAAGGGAGAAAACTCTTTCTGGTTCCTCCATTTTGATCCTGCATGGGCAAACCAAAAATAAGAATAAAAAGTTTATTTGCGATTCAAGACACAACTAAGTGTTTTGGTTTTCAGTTTCATTCCATGCTATTTATTTGCCCTATCAGATTTAAAACTTGGTTAGATTCTTGTGGTTGTTATGTGCCTTCGAGTTGTTTCCAACTTTTGTCGACCCTAAGGTGCCCCTCTCATGGGGTTTTCCTGGCAAAATTTGTTCAGAAGAGGTTTGCCCTTCTCCTAAGGCTGAGAGAGTGTGACTTGCCCAAGGTCACCCAGGAAGCTTCTGTGGCTTAGTGGAAATTCAAACCCTAGCGTCCCAGAATCCTAGTCCAACATTCAAACCACTGCACCACATTGGTTAGATTCTGCCCTTCCTTTTATATTTCTTAGCACCCAGTTTTTCTGCAGCATAACTATACCAGGAGTTTCTTTTGTCTTCTTGATGTTGTGAAATCATTTCACACATGTTGTTTCTGTTCTTATTCTACCAGATGGAGAATGACTGGAGTGCTGGAAGCCACTGACACTTATAACTTTGTGCATCTCATCTCTAGAAAGATATATCTGACCAAGCAGACATCCACTGAACGTATCCTATTTTGAACCGATAAACATGCCAGGGCTGGCTTTATTATCAGGCAGCATGGCATTCACTTTGGGCAGCAGAAAGCAGGTAAGGCTATGTGTGCCATATATCCCTGCCTTTAGGGTATTCAGACCTCTAAAGTGTATTGTAATAGCTTTACCTAATGGTGAGGTCAGACCAAATAACATATTTAGTACACGCCTAGTAAACTATTACATCTAAGGGCCTTGGACAGTGAGACACATTTTAAATACACACATTTAAATACACAAAACTCTTAGAATAATATACTTTTTTGGTAAATCTGTGATACTTTTAATCTTGGCCTTGCTTGGAGGCTTTAGCATTTCTTAATCTGGCACTGGTTAGCCCTCCTACCCAAACACTCTGTTTTCAGTAGGAGCCAACCAAATGCTTCTTAAAGGACAGGTGGGATTTGGGATTTTTATGTTCTGTTTAGATTGTATTAATATATCTGTATGGTAATTTTAATGTTGTAAGCCGCCCCAATTGTTCTGCAATAATTGTTATTATTATTATTATTATTATTATTATTATGAAGTACATACAGTGTTTGCTTCTCCCAACAACTCAGATTGTTATTCAGAGGCATATTGCTTCTGAACCTAGTGCTTCAGTTTTCCAATCACGGCTCTTGGTCTTGATGCATGCTAACTGCATCTTCACTGCAGAAATAATCCCGTTTGACACCACTTTAATTGCCCTGACTCAATGCTGTGGAATTTGGGGAATGGTAGTTTGTTGGGGCACCAGAGCTCTCTGACAGAGAAGTCTAAATGTCTCCCAAAAGTACAGTTCGCAGAATTCCATAGCATTGAGCCATCGCAGTTAAAATGGTGGTAATCTGAATTCAGGCTTTTTGTGGGGGTCTCTCGAAAAACTCCTTCAACTCCATGGAAAAAGCCTTCCCAGTTTTTATCACAGTATCTGCAGCAATCCACAGAAATGTGCATTATCACATGTATGCTTCGCACGGATTTACATGGCTGTAGATTTTTGGCAGAGAAAAAAAAAATGGTGGTAATCTGGATTATCCCTGCAGTGCGGATGCAGATTTAGCTGAACCTACTGAACTCAATGTGCATTATTCCTATGAAAATGTACACGCTGCAATTTTTTTTTCCCCTTTCTATAATTCTCCCATTCACCAGGATGCCAGCTCCCAGCCTACAGGGCAAGCTGCGCACCTTTCAAGGCGGTGTTTCATTAAGAAACTGTCTAAAGAGCCAACACCAGTGATGGCACATGTTAAAAATAGCACCCATCAAAGAGGTGGCATGAAAGAACTGGCATGTCAGGCCCTGTGGCTGTGCGTTTTTGCTTGGCTTTGGGGGGGTTTTGTAATTTAATTACTAAATGTTTTTAAACTGTCAGCATAGTTGTATGACTAAAAGGAGATTAGGTTCATCCGAAACAGCCTAAGGACCAGGACCAACATTACCAGTGAGGCATTTGCTTCAATGAAAAGATCCAAGCGGGCATGGAAGGAGAATCAGTATTCATGATTCGATATAGGAAACCATAAACTGAGTCAAACAGGTTCTTAACTTTGACTGGCAGCAGCTTTCTAAGGTTTCAGTGTCTTTCTAACCCTATCTAGAAATTCCAGGTATTTCTTGGTGGGAACACCCGCTTAGCTTCCAAAATCAGACAGAACAAGATGGGATCAAGATGGGTGGTGACACCATCACACTTTGGATTTCTCTGCCTTTGCCTTTCACAATTCGCTAACATTGTTGTTTAATGGGGAAGAATGGATGTACAATGAAAAGTGCATCTAGTACAAGGATGAGAAGGAAGAGGAGGATACTGTGAGGATGACAAATACACATGGAAACGGGATACCTAACTGTCTGCTCTTTCTTTCTATTCTGATTTTTTTCCAGTGAAAAATTCACTTAAATGTGACAAATCCATAAAAAGGGGGCTATATATGAAAAGCTGGTCTAGCTCAGGCAGGTGAACAGGTAGATAAGGTATTATACAGAATAGGCTATGCATTTTGAGATTGGGGTGAAATTATGAGAACACAGCATTACATTTCTGTTGTTGCTGCTGTGTGTCGGCGCGTTGTTTCTGACTTACGACGGCCGAAAGGTGAACCTAGCATGGGCTCGTTTGGGATTTTTGCTTTGTTTTGCAAGATTTGTTCAGAGGAGGTTTGCCATTGCCTTTCCCTGAGAAGGCTGAGAGGGTGTGACTCGTCCAAGGTCTCCTAGTGGGTTTCATGTCTGAGCAGGGAGTCAAACTCTGGTCTGAAGCATTGAAGTATGACACTTAAACAACTATGCCTCACTGGCTTACTTTGGGGGAATCTAAGTAATTAAAATTATATATATATAATTACAGTTTCCCTTAGATCCCCCCCACCCCACCCAGTAAGCCACACACACCCTTATTGTGACTTTGAAGATATTCAAAAAAGACTTTGGGAGAGTTACAATTTTTTGGACTGCAGTTGCCAGAATCCCTCAGCCAGCATCTGATTCAAAGTAAAAAATATATTCAATTAAGTGTTAAGAACGAACCAGAACTATTTTTCCATTTATGGCATGGTATCGCTCTCCACTGGTAAAGTATATTAATATCTATTTGGATCAAAATTAAACTATTATAGAATCATAGAATTGCATCCACAGTCCCCCACACTTAATTCAGGAAATCCAGCTAGAGCATCCCCAGAAGGAAGCTGTCCAGCCGCTTTTTGCAGACATCCAGAGAAAAAGACTCCACCAACCCTCCAGGTAATAAGTTGTATTAGTTGCATTGTGAATCTGCTCTCACGGTAAGGGATACTATTCTTGGTATTGAGATCAGGATGACTGGTCTGTAGTTCCCCAAATATTTTTTTCCCTTTTAGAACAGTGGGATAATGTTTGCCCTTCTTTGTTCCTATGGCACCTCATCCGTTCTCCAAGATTTCTCAAAAAATGATGGGAGGTGGTTCAGAGAGAACATCGGCTAGTTCCTGCAGTACTCTGGGATGCAGTTTGTCTGGGCCTGCAGATTTGAACTCATTTAGGTTAACTATGGCCAAATAAAGTGGCTTCCAAGCACTTTGAAGGTGGGACGTTTAAACAATGCACAAGGTGCAAGCAGCAAAGCCATGCTCCAGGGTTAAAAACCAGGGCAAAAATGTAGCTGGGATACCACAACTCAAGGCAGAAAATACACACCATCACACCGGCATATAGAATCATAGAATCATAGAGTTGGAAGAGACCCCAAGGGCCATCCAGTCCAACCCCCTGCCATGCAGGAACTCAAAATCAAAGCATCCCTGACAGATGGCTATCCAGCCTTTGTTTAAAGACCTCCAAAGAAGGAGACTCCACCACGCTCTGAGGGAATGTGTTCCACTGTCGAACAGCTCTCACTCTCAGGAAGTTCCTCCTAAAGTTGATAATGTTGATGTTAATATATAAATAGCCTGGCTCCAGTACGGGACTGTGGCAAAGCAAAAAAGACAATTGCCAATAATACAATGGATGTAATTACAACATACATAAACCAGGCAGTCCAACGGGGGGCATGGAGTAAAGGGGGACATGTATGGTCCATGATTGTGCTTTGCCAGTGTATCACTCAGCACACCAATGCACCGATGCACTGTACAGTGGTGCGTCGCACATGCAATTGTGTGACCAGTCATACAGATGGGCATCCAATGGAATGGCATCTGGGTAGAAAGAAGGAGGTAGTTGGAGGTCACAGGTGGTGTATTTGTGTGATGGTTGGCATGCATGGTGGGCAGGCTACAAAAATAATAATAACCACACAGCGTGGATGGAAACTGCCTGATGCAGAGCCCATGGGCATTTGGCCCACCTTAGGAAAGGACCGTGTGGACAGCAAGGTTTCAACTTGCTTTCAGAAAACTACTTTTTCCTGTCCGTCTGTTTTGGCCTTTACTGATTCCTACTATCTCCTTGGCAATTGTGATTTGCAATCTGGATCCCCTGCCAAGGTTTCTGCTGAGGCATGGAAGCACACAATTCTCTTTTGGGGAGAAAACTGAAGCAGTTTAATGGGGAAAAAAGTTAACCTGTGTTCAGCCATAGTAAAATAATTATGCATCCTTCCATGAAGGATGATCCAGACAATCCCGACTCCTCACTTATTGACTTCTCTTTAGGGGATGGAGAATCTTGCTGTGGAACTGTGTTAATAACTATGACTCAAGATAGATAGATAGATAGATAGATAGATAGATGTATCTATATATGTGTGTGTGTATATATATATATATATATATATATATATATATATCCTTGCACATAACATTTGATAAATGTGGAGAGTGAATTTGAAAAGAGATTGCGACAAAGGGTATAGTGAATAACAATTAAATGGAGGCCCCTGGAAATGTTAATATACATCTCTGTGTGTGTCTGTGTGTGTAGCTCTTGTGTATGATTTACAATATTACATTGTATTTTGTAACTTTTCTAAAAATATATATATATATATATATATATATATATATATATTAAAATAGCCAGACAATACTTTGGAGGGATCAGCAGCCAATCAAAGGCAGTTGTTCTCAAAAAAGAAAGTCTTCCCCATCTTGGTCCAGCAAATCTCTTTCATACACAGTGCAGGATGTCTTGTTGCTAATAGAAAATGCAGAGGTGCAGGTTCCTGTTACAGAGCAGATAATTTATAAATCTCAAGTGACAGGATTTCCTAACACAACAAGCACATAGGTACACAATTCGAATGGGATTCCAGATATGCTACCCCAGATGAAGGATGTGTTGGGTTGAGAAGGGGATAAATCTTCCAGACGTGCCAGCGGATCTTAGTTGTGAGTTAGGTGTCATGCTAAAGTACTAATACGTACATATATTGCTTCAATGAATTGCTTCTTCCTGTGATACACAAAAACATAACTCTCTATCTAGTTCATGACTTTACGGCTAAATGAGGCAGAGCCATATCCTTTCAGTTGCAGCTGGAACAGACCTGCTGCTATGATATTCTGCATGATCCTATGAGAATGTGATAAAAACCCAACAAATCTTGTGAGACCCCAGCAGGGATGCCAACCTGTCATCTTTGCTAGTGAATTGCAACAGATGTTTTGTAGTGGTTTTAAAAAAAATAACCATCTCTCTGAAGCCATTTCCATTGCCTCTGGGTCTCATATTCATTTTTCTGCAGACCCCTTGATCTCTGTGCTGTTCTGCTCTCTTTTTCCCTCTCTCCCCCAATCTCCCAAAAGCATCGCTTTTCACTTCCTTCCTTCCATCGACAGACACATAAACAGTACACAGGCATATACCGTGTCTCTGGGAATATATATATAGGCATATAGCATGTCTCTGGGAATCTGGAAAAGGATCCGCACAATGGGAGGTAAGAAAGACCACCCATCTCTGGATCAAAATTCACATTGCTGACTTTTGGAAGGAGTTTACATTTCAGTGTGCCTCCTGCCTCTCCTTCTTCTGCACTTTCAGGGCAATTAAAGGACCAAAAACTCGTGTTACCCATGAATAAAGAGACAAGAGTGAGTATTTGTGGGCTAGTGGTAAATAACTCATTGCATGGCTGCTTGTGACTTGAGCAGAAGAAATTACATAGCAACTGACAGCAGCACAACTTCTGGATTTCCTAGCATAGCCCTCCAAGTCTTAGTAGTTCCATGGCCTTGGTTTGGAAAGGGCTGTCCTTGCATCTTCTTTGTCCGTTTTAGAAGTATCCTTGCTTTTGCATCCTTGTTTTCTTAAAGACTTTGAAGAGGCGTTCATCCAGTCAGGGAGGTTTATCTGTCCTAGGTGCCAACACACTGCATTTGAGACTGCTTTAACTGCCCTGGCTCAGTGCTAGGGAACCCTGAGGACTGTAGTTTCTTGTGGCACCAGAGCTCTCTGACAAAATAGTTTTAACGCACAGCACTTGCAGGAACGGGAACAGAACAGCATGAAACAGGGCGAGAACGCAAGTTACCGCACAGGAGAACGCCGCTGATGCCGCCGGGAGTCCCCAAGCCATTCCCCAGACGTTCCTGGCAGCCGATTTTGAAGAATGATTTCAGTCAGCATTGAAACCACTACGCCACACTGGCTCTCTATCTCTAAATATAATAATGTCTGAACACACTAAAAGCACCAGACCCCAACTGATCTTGGGCGCTAAGCAGAGTTGAGCCTGGTTGGTATTTAGATGGGACACCTCCAAGGAATACCAGGTGCTGTAGGTAATATTTCACATGAAGGAAGTGGTAAAACCACCTCTGAATATCCCTTGCCTAAGAAAACCCTATGAAATTCATGGGGTCGCCATAAGTCGACGGGCGACTGGAAGACACCTATACACACATCTCTGATGAGTGTATCCTAAGACTATCTAAATATGTCTCCTCTTTTCATTTATGCTTTTCCTATTTTGTTGAAGCCTAAGTGACCAGCCTCTCCAAGATTTCTTGGGACACGTTTGGACAACTGCCATGATAAATATCTCTGCTGCAGTTATCGAAAGCAGCTTGGTTAAGGACCATCAAAGAGACATGCCATGCATCTGAAAAATTAAAGTTTGTGGCTACAAAAGCCCATGATGGGATCAAATAATTAGGTCTTTAAAAGTCTCGCAGTGCCCTCCAAGGCAAGGTCTGGAAAAAAAGAAAGAATACATCATGATTATTGACTTTAAGGTGAAGTTAATTTGCCCCTGAAAAAATGTATCACCCGTTTCTCCTGAAAAGAGCTCATTATGTATAGACTTCCAATGCTCCCAGTCCCCTGGTACTTTCCTTTCTGATTACATGAAAAATGGTATAATCTTATGTAGACCTATCATGAATCAATAATATCATCTCACAGTATTTCTCAATTGTTATTTTAGAAGGGGTGCTGTCTAGCATTTGCGCTAAGCTACAGTAAGCTGAATTTTATCAATGAGTGGCATGAGAAATAAGATCTGTTGCCATGGTCTCTGTGTTGCTTAGCATCCAGTTTTGCAGCTCTAGCCTCTTCTATCTTTATAATACAAATTTTGAAGAAAACAAGCTTTGCTGGATAGCCACAGAGTAACTCTTATTTTCCCCAAAACATTTGGTTTCTGCTGCACACAAGTTGTCTGCAGAGCAAAGGCTGTGAGATCAAGATTTGAAACAAATGATGTGTTATAAGAATGTACGGTGTTATATTTACTTGCATTTACTGGTAGACATTTGCATTGCAAATTCAAAAAAGACTAAGGTTCAAAACACACTGCAGAACTAATCCAGTTTGAGACTGCTTTAACAGCCCTGGCTCATGATATATTTTCAGATCTGGAAGATATATCATGAAGCGTGTGGAATAAATTGGTTAGTTGAATGGAAAAGGTTGAAAAAAGAAAATCTACTTACTTCAGAGAAAGCAGACTTAACATTTGGATTACATGCCTACTTATGGTATGATAAACATAACACAGACAAAGAATTTAACAACCATTCTACAAGAAAAATCCTGTGAAGATCTGGTTGGAATATAAGAAACATCGGGGTTCGAAAATGCCATCTTGGATTTCTGCACACAAAAGTTTTTTTGGCAGATGGAAATCATCATTGGAAAAGAGGTACATATACCAAGATTTAATTTAAAAAGAGAAAGAAAACACGATATTCAAATCAAGAGAGGCAATGCAAGACTGTCAATGGTTTCTCTATAAACAACTAAGAGAAAGATTTCTAATGGATAACAAGCTGCACGGATTTGAATCAGATGTTACTGAATTGGAAAAAAAATAGTATTAAAGATCATAAGATCAAAAAAATTTTTACAAGATCTTACTTGAATGGAATACTGAACAAAAGTTAAAGAAGCTATGATCTCATGGGCTGGAAATATTGGTCATGAGATAAAATTAAAACATTGAGAGAAAGCCTGGAAAACCAATATAAAATTTACTTTATGTTTTGTTTTAAAAGAAAACTTTTACAGGATGTTATTCAGATGGCACCTTTTTCCTATAAGATTGTCTAGATGTTGTTAATTGTTTTTATTTAGTCTCAATGTGTTAAAACTGCCTAAACTGTGGAAATGTTACATGTTTTAATAAAACATTAATTCAATAATAATAATAATAACAACAACAACAACTGTCCTCAATAGTAGGGAATTCTGGGAACTGTAGTTTTGTGAGACATTTAGCCTTCTCTGTCAAAGAGCTCTGGTGCCACAAGAAACTGCAATTCCCAGGATTCCCTAGCACCGAGCCAGGGCAGTTTAAAGCAGTCTCAGAATGGATTATTTCTGCAGTGTGTTTTGGACCTAAGAGCATTTTTGCACAGAGCATACCTTAAAACCACAAACATTTCCAAGTTTATTTCTTAATTTTCGGTCGTATAAAGTAAACTTGCCGTTCATATCTGTCGGAAAAGGTAAGTGCCTTCTTTATTATACCTGTTGGGTTAAAATAACCCTGTAAACTAGAAGTGGGGAATGTATCCAGATGTTGTTGGTTGACCATGCCTATCAGTCCTAGCCAGCATAGCCAAAAGTGAGAGATGAGAAGGAGGACAATTGAATTATTAATGTTCCATTCTCAACTCCATTCATTTTCACGGAGACAAAACTGCAAGTTGTATGGAATATTCCCCAATTCAACAACAAAAAAGTCATCATGCAATTTTAGTTTACTGAGGAGCCACCTGAAGGGGAAATTAACCAATCAGTCTTCCAGTTTACAAGGAATGATGTTAAAGGTTAAGAGGGAATGATGTGTTTGTTTCATCCGGAAGACCCTGATCTACTGCAAGTATAGTAAAATATCGCTGGCTATAATAATCAGTCAGTGAATCAAGGGCGGAGAACTATAATCAGAAATGTTTTGATTCAATGCAAAATCCAGAGCATTTGTTCTGAGATGAAAATTGGAACTGAACCCGCTCTGTCTCCTCACTCCCAAATAAGAAGCATGGTCTATAAAGACCAGTAGTACAGGTTGCATTTTGCATCCAGAAGCAAGAGATGCCAAGTTCAATCTGTGGCATCTCCATTTTTTAAAAAATAAGGTATCTAACAAGTCCCATTATTCCGCTAGAGAGGTAATGAAATAAAGTGACATTTGCACTCACCCATTGTATTGTGCATACATTCTTTTTTTCTCTGTAGCAAAAAATTGTGAAGGAATCAAAAGAGTCCTATTAGAGGTAAAGACATTATTGTTAGAGCAACCCAAAATAGCTGCTCCGGCAGTCTCGCCTTGTCATTGCTGTGCACCAGATGCTAACACTTGTTTTCTTCTTCTCAATTTAAGGGAAAAAATAAGAAAAAGAAATAGATGAAGCATACCTAGGAGTAAGCCTCACTGATTTCAATAGTACTTATCGTATATACTCGACTATAAGTCGACCTCATGTATAAGTCGAGGGCAGGTTTGGGGGCCAAAATTAGGGATTTTGATACCACCCGTGGCTAAGTACAGGGTAAAATTTAGGGGCACATAGCAAAGGATCTAAAGGATGAAGCAAAGGAAAACAATGTCAAAGGACGTACCAAATTCCAGCAGGCATAACTCTTTGTGCTCACTCTTAAGGCTGGATGGATGAGAGAGCAGAGGAGATCGGTGCTTCCAGGACAGATTATACAGGTGTCCCTCCATTTTGGTGGACTTGGAGTCCACGGTCTCGTCCATTTGCGGGTGGGGAGGGACACAATGGACAAAATGGGGAGCGTCACCATTCAAACCAATGGGGCTTGAATATTTGCAATTTTCCTTTTTTGCAGGGAGGTCCGGAATGAATCCCCCGCAAAAACGGAGTGGCCACTGTACTCTTGCCTTTCACCTTCTTTTAAATAAGAGTTAAGATACAGTACTTACATTGACCTGTGGATAAGTCGACTCAGTTTTTTGGGTCGCGCCACCATTCAAGCCAATGGGGCTTGAATATTAGCAAGTTTCCATTTTTTGCAGGGTCCCCTGGAATGGATCCCCCGCAAAAACGGAGGGGCCACTGTACTCTTGCCTTTCACCTTTTTTAAAATAAGAGTTAAGATATTGTACTTACATTGACCTGTGGATAAGTTAACTCAGGTTTTTTGGGGGTCCATTTTTTGACCTAAATTTCTAGACTTACACTTGAGTATATACAGTGCTTGTGAGTAGATATGGGGGAATGGCATGGGTTTAGCTAGTTGGATCTTTTGGATCCAAATTAATAGTGCTACTTTTTCCCCAAAATGACCTAGTGAAGCAGGGGATGGATAGACAGCAGAATGGAGGTGGAAAAAGAGAGATGAAGAAGCTAGGAAAAGGAGAAAAAGGAGTGGGGATAGGGTAGAAAAATTGCCATTTAATTGTTCAACGACCCAGTGCTAGGTAAACACGAAATATACTAAAACAGTACAACAGAGTTCAGTCTGCCAGGACCTGGTTGGCAAATGTCAGCCAGAGAGAGGGCTTTTTCTTCAGCCACTCCATCAGACCTGTCAAAAGAGATTCGACAGTTGAATATGCTGTCCAAATTTAAAGGAACTTTAAAGACCAAGCTCTTCTGGTAGGCTTATCCAGATGATCTTTAAATTATGAATTTTAAATGCTGAATTTTAGATGTGGATTGTTTAACTATGAGTACATCTCATTTGTCCTATTAAACGGATGTGTGCTTCAGCTGATGTGTTTTAACTGATGTTGTTTGTTAATTGTTGTTGTCTCCCACCTCAATCCATGGGAAGAGGTGGGTAAATAATAATAATAATAATAATAATAATAATAATAATAATAAATTATTTTATTTTTTTAAAAAAACATAAAAAATCCACTTAAAATATATTCTTAGTCATCTTTACAGTACATTTACCCATAGTTCTAACTTCTCAATAGTTCTTTGAAAGTAAGTACATTTTTTTTCACATTTTACATACATCATTTCTGTGTCTATTACTTCTATCTTCTATCATCATCTCAGATCCAGTTCATTTACACAATCTTAATAACTACTTTGCTGCTTTATTCCCATTTTCTATTTATATATTCTTCCACTGGAGCCCACTCTTCCTCAACCAATTCCACATTCTCATTATTCAATAACCTTGTCAATTTGTCCATTTCCTTCATCTCTAACAATTTCAATAGCCATTCATCTACCATTGGAGTATTATTATTATTATTATTATTATTATTGAAGTTTAACCCAAATGATAATTTTCAAAACCAGAAAATAAGTACTAACCAGATGAGAACTGAAAAGACTCACAATCCCATCCCGTCACCTTGAAACATGCCAACTACTTCCATAAACACCAATGAGGGGAAATTTTCAGCGGTGCCCAATAGCCTAATATTTTGATAGGCTTCTTGCTGAGCAAATATATTGTCTGTTTCCCCCATGCTCACCCATGCTACGCTCTGTTCCAGGCAAGACCTCACTATGTTCTTTCTTCAAGCCAGCATGCAATGATGTATTTCTTCCAGTCCCAATCCTTTGTGTTTGGAGGCCCCTTCTGTCTTATTGAATCTGGCAGAGAGAGAGAGAGATTCACCCCTACTGAATTCTAACAGCCTAAAATAAATAATTCATTCAAGTATGGGATTAGGTTCGGTGTTAATCAGGCAATCTATTTAGTCTGACCACACTGGGAAGAAATTTAATTTAATGAATTAATGAATAGATTTCTTCAGGCTGTGAAGCAACTGATATAAAGTTGGTAGTCAGCGTGGTATAACGGTTTGAGCATTAGGCTATGACTCTGGAGATCAGGATTTGAATCTCAGCTCGCCCATGTAAACTCTCTAGGTGATCCTGGACAAGTCACACCCTCTCGGCCTCAGAGGATGGCAATGGCAAACCCCCTCTGAAGAAATCTTGCAAAGAAAACCCCATGATAGGTTCGCCTTAGAATCGCCATAAGTCGGAAATGACTTGAAGGCACACAACGACAACAACTATATATCCTAAAGGTACCAGATTCTGTCTGATCCTGAAGCTAAGCAGGGTCAGTCTTATTTAGTATTTGGATGGGAGAACACCAATGAATACTTGGTGCTGTAGGCTACATTGCAGAGGAAAGTACTGGCAAAACCACTTCTAAGTATTCCTTGCCTAGGTGAAACCTATTAAATTAATAGGGTCGCCAGAGTGGCGTAGTGATTTGAGTGTCAGACTACGACTCTGGAGACCAGGGTTCAAATCCCAGCTTGGCCATGGAAACTCACTGGGTGAGCTTTGGCAAGTCACACTCTCTCTGCCTCAGAGGATGGCAATAGCAAATCCCCTCTGAACAAAAAAACTTGCCAAGATAATCCATGATAGGGTCACCATAAGTTGGAAAGGACTCGATGGCACACAACACACATGATTCAACAGTCAATTTGAAAGCACACACACAAACATACACACTCTGAAATGGTCTTCAGTTTTTAAACCTTTTTTATTTGCAAGTCTAGGCTGGGGCATTTCATTCTTGGGTTTTTAAAAATACAATATAACAAACAAAAAACCAACCATTGCTTACATGAACAATTCCACATGTTATAAGTCTATTCAGAAACTGGTTTTCCAGCAAGCAGCAATGTCAACATTTATAATAAAATGCACTAGTGACAATAGTATCAAGGTGTATTTAACAATAATATAATTTCATTTGTGATGTACCACCCTTTGCCATAATTGCCATCCAGAACATTATTCAGCAGTAGAACAGAGAATAAACGTTGTCCCTCTGCTGGGTGATTTTATAATTGTTTCTGAATTCTAATTTTAGTTAGGTCCAAAACACAATGCAAAAATAATCCAGTTTGAGACTGCTTTAACTGCCCTGGTTCAATGCTAGGGAATTCTGGGAACAATTCCCAGGATTCCCTAGAACTGAGCCAGGGCAGTCAAACTAGATTATTTCTGCAGTATATTTTGGACCTAAACTTATCATTTATATCATTTTACGCTTGTTTTGTACAATCCTGGTCCCCATTTGGGGAAGATTTCTCTCTTTTATTTATTTATTTTGTTGTTATGGCGACTTTTCCCCAGAAAGGGACCAAAGACACAAAGATTGTGGTAGTATTATATGCTCTATATTGCTTGCCATTACGACAGAGATATATGTACATGTTTAAAACATGAATCTAATGAATCAACATTTGGGTTTTTTAGGCATAGGGAGCCCTGAAGACCACCTACAATCCCACTGGTCTGTCACTGATGTACATTGTTGAAATCTGAACAATTTTATATGGAATTGTCACAAATAAGCCTGGCCATATACCATATATACTCGACTATAAGTCGAGCTCACGTACAAGTCGAGGGCAGGTTTCGGGGTCAAAATTATGGATTTTGATATGATCCATGGATAAATTGAGGGTAAAATTTAGGGGCACATAATGAAGGATGTAAAGGACGAAGCAAAGGAAAACAATGCCAAAGAACTTACAAAATTCCAGCAGACATAACTACCGGTATTTGTCCTCATAACGTTGGATGGATGAGAGAGCAGAAGTGCTTCCAGGCAGATTAAACTTTTGCCTTTTACCAGGGGATCTCTCTACATACTGATTCTACAGGCTAACACAGCTATATCTTTGCTGTCAAATAAGTGTTTTGTTAATGCACTAATAAAAATATCATTCAAAGAAGAAGAAGAAGAAGTCCTGCCAAGAAAACTCAATGATAGGGTCACCCTTTGTTGTTGTTGTTGTTAATACCTTTGCATCCATCTTGACCCATGTTGACTCTATGGATGAGCCATCTCCAGGCCCCCCTGTCTTCTTCTGCTCTGCCCAGTTCCTACAAACTCTTATTCATGGTCTCTTTAATAAAGTCCATCCATCGAGCATGTGGCCTTCTCTCTTTCTACTTCCCACCACTTTTCCTAACATTATTGTCTTTTCCAGTGATTCATGCCGTCTCATGATGTCTCCAAAGTACGACAGTCTAAGACTAAGTCTTATCATCTTGGCTTCTAGGGATATCTCTAGGTTGATCTGCTCTAGGACCCTTTTGTTGGTCCTTTTGGCTCTCCATGGGATCCTCAGCACTCTTCTCCAGCCCCACATTCTCTCAAAGGCATTGGTTTTCCTCCTATCCTCTTTCTTAACTGTCCAGCTCTCACAGCCATCCATGGTAACATGGTATACGATGGTTTGTATGATTCTAACTTTTGTGCTCAATTGTATATCTTTGCAAATTTTTCTAGTTCTGTTATAGCCACATTCCCCATTCTTAATATTCTCCTGGTTTCCTGACTACAGTCCCCATTTCTATCCATGTTTGATCCCAGGTATGGGAATTCTTTGACTATTTCTATTTCTTCATTGTCTAGGTTGAACTTGTGAAGGTCCTTGGTGGTCATTATTTTTGTTTTCTTTATGCTCAGCATTAAGCATGGCTTTACATTTTCCTCCTTGATCTTCCTTCGTAGGTGCTCCAGGTCTGTGAGGTTTTCTGCTAGTACTACGGTGCCATCTGCATATCTTAGATCAGGGGTAGGCAACCTTTCCCCTTTAAGGGCTGAGGGACTTCAGCTCCCAGAATCCCAGAAGCTATTGGCCAACATGGGACTATTGGCCAACATGGCTGAGGCGTCTGGGAGCTGAAGTCCCTCGGCCCTTAAAGTGGAAAGGTTGCCTACCCCTGTCTTAGATTGTTGATATTCCTCCATCCTATTTCCACTCCTCCTCCTTCTGTGTCCAAGCCTGCTTCTCTTATCATATATTCTGCATACAAGTTGAACAAATAGAGTGAAAGGATGCAGCCTTGTGTGAGTCCTTTGCTAATTGGGAACCATTCTGTTTCTCCATCTTCTGTTCTGTTCTCCATGTTCTGTTCTTGTCCTGAGTATGGATTCCTCATCAGGACTATCAAATGCCTTGGCACTCCCATCATGGCATTCCATAGCCTTTCATGGTCTATGTAGTCAAAGGCTTTGCTATAGTCTATAAAGCACATGCTGGTTGTCTTTTGGAATTCCCTAGTGTGCTCCATTAGCCATGATATGTTTGCAATGTGATCCCTATTGTCTCTTCCCTTCCTGAACCTTGCTTAGAACTCTGGGATCTCTCTTTCAATATATGGTTGGAGTCTATGTTGCACAATATTGAGCATGATTTCGCTTGTGTGGGAGATAAGTGCTATAGTCCTGTAGTTGCTGCAGTCCCTTGTGTCTCCCTTTTGGTGGATGGGGATGTATATTCTGTAGCCTTTCATGATCTGTACAGTCAAAGGCTTTGCTATAGTCTATAAAGCACATGCTGATTTTCTTTTGGAATTCCCTGGTGCACTCCATTAGCCATTGCATGTATTCAATGTGATCCCTAGTGCCCCTTCCTTTCCTGAACCCTGCTTGAACCTCTGGGATATCTCTTTCCATGTATGATTGGAGTCTATGATGCAGAATTTTGAGCATGATTTTGCCTGCGTGGGAGATCAGTGCTATGGTCTTATAGTTGCTGCAGTCTCTTGTGTCTCCCTTTTTGTGGATGGGGATGTATATTGATTGCTTCCAATCTCTTGGCCATTGTTTTGTTTTCCATATCTGTTGACATAAGTTGGTTAGCACTAGAGTTGACTCTCAATGTGGATTGCAGCAGTTCTATTGGTATATCATGTGTTCCTAGACAATGAGGAAACTGAAATAAAGAGCTCCCTTGCCTAGGATCAAACATTGATTTTGGATTAATTAGATAAGGAATGCCATTAATTCATTTTTGGATCACAAAACAACAACAACAACAGAAAGTGAGAGCCCTCTCCTCCATGAACTTGTTGAAATGATTGAAGCCATGCCTCCACTCCACTTCTTTAAAGCTAAAGGCTGATACAGGCTCATACACATACAGAAGGCTGGGGTCCAATACTGCAGAAACAATCCACTTTGAGACTGCTTGAACTGCCCTGGCTCAATACTAGGGAATCCTGGGAATGCTACTTTATTGTGGCACCAGAGCTCTCTCTGACAGAGAAGCCTCGATGTCTCACAGAACTACAGTTCCCAGGATTCCCTAGCACTGAGCCAAGGCAGTTCAAGCAGTCTCAGAGTGGATTGTTTCTGCAGTGTTGTTTTGGACCATAGTTCCTGGAAGCAACTCAAACTCTGCTATTCAGAAATGACGAAATACGGCGCTGGGATGTCGCCCAAAAATGACCAATGAATTTAATATATAATTGTGGAGAAAGCGAGGTGCGTGGCTTGGAGGAAACTGCCCCGCTTCCCAACTCAGCGACGTTTTCTCTATAGACCTGCCAGGACCCGAGTGTGGGTGCGCGCATGCGTGGTCCGGGCACAGAACCAAAGAGATAGTCAAAAGTATAGAACCACCTTTCCTGAGGCTTTCTACGCCTGGCTTTTGCATTCTGAGACTTGTAGTACAGCAGTTGTTGAAGAAAGGGGTCCAAAAGGGAGAAGCAGCCTTGGATAATAGCTTTAAAGCAGGAAGAGGGAAATAAAAATGTCTCCCAAAGAGCAGCAACTCTGACTATATCTATGGGCCTAAGAGGGAAGGACCGCTCTAGCCTGGGGGAACTTTATAGTGAAGCCTCTCTAGCCTGGGGCAACTCTATGGTGACGCCTCAAGAGTGGATTTGGGGAAAGTTGAGTTGCTCTGGACTGGAGAGAGACTGAGGTGGACTCTCCTCATGTTGCCCTCCGACTGCGCTCGCAGGTGAAGATGGTGGTCCTGGAGGCCTTTGTTATTGTTGGGCTTTGCCATTGCCTTCCTCTGAGGCTGAGAGAGTGTGACATGCCCCAAGGACACCCATTGGGTTTCATGGCCAAGCTTATGGCTGACTTATGGCGATCCTAAGGCGGTGAAACCTATCCTGGGTGTACTTGGAAAGTTTATTCAGAGGGGATGATCTGTTAGGGCCATCCTCTGAGGCTGAGAGAGTGTAACTTGCCCCAAGGTCACCCAGTGAGTTTCATGCCCAAGCTTATAGCTGACTTATGGCGACCCAAGGCGATAAAACCTATCACGGGGTTTACTTGGAAAGTTTCTTCAGAAGGGAAGATTTGCCACCTTCTGAGGCTGAGAGAGTGTGACTTCCCCAAGGTCACCCAGTGGGTGTCATGGCCAAGCTTATAGCTGACTCACAGCAGCCCTAAATTGGTGAAGCTTATCCTGGGGTTTATTTGGCCAGTTTCTTCAAAGGGGAAGATTGGCCATAGCCACCTTCTGAGGCTGAGAGAGAGTGACTTGGCCCAAGGTCTTGCCCATGGAGGTATCCTGAGCCTTCCCTCATCCCACCTCCTCAATTCGCTCAGTACAATAACACCCCAAATTCCCAAGACAGGGATACCCTTATAGGTTTTGTGGATGCTGGGTGTTGTTGTCCTTCACTATAAGTCAGGTGGCTCTATGGGACATGAAGCCGCGAAGCCGAGATAGCCACTCACCCTCCGCCATCATGCCTGCTGCCATGGGCCAGCCAGGATTCGAATCCTGGTCTCCAGAGTGGTAGAATTCAAAGATATAGCCATCTTAGACTGAAGCATCATTATATTGTAGAGCCTTTGGGACTAACTGAAAATAACTATAGTCATAATAAGCAAAAACTGGATTGTATGAATTCATGTTAGTCTCTAGAATCAGTATCTAGAGCCTTTTGGACTAACAGAAAATAATTATATTCATAATAAGCAAAAATTAGACTGTTTGAATTCATGGATATAGCCATGTTAGTCTGTAGAATCAGTATATAGAGACTTTCGGACTAACTAAAAATAACTGTAGACTGAATTCTAGACTTAATAATAATAATAATAATAATTTTTATTTATATCCCGCCCCTCTGCCAAGCAATCGGGGCGGCGTACAGTATTCAAAATATCAAAACAAGTCACATCAAATCAGATCCCATCCCTCATTCCCACCCCCACTCACCCCCCAAAAACAAATCAAACCAAGCATATTAACTAGACTTAACTAGACTGAATTAAAAGATATATTATTATTATAGTCTGAAAAATCAGTTTGTAGAGAGATCTTGTAGATCTCGCTGTGCCCTATCTGTGTGGAAGGCCAGATGTAGAAAAATGGACTGGTCGAACTGGCAATATTCTTTGCAGGAAACTCCCTCTTGAATAGCATTGTGCTCAAAACTCTCAGTAGCCCTTTTTCAATGAAATGATTTCATATGCATTTTGCAAGCCTTTTGTTAGTCGACTTAGTAAGCTCCCTGGCTGGATTCCTTCTTTAATTCAGGAGCAAACAAAGTAGATGAAAAGACTTCACTTGAAAGGTTGAGATGATCTTCTTCTGTGATGGAAATGCTTCTGTTGTGTCATTTTCAGGCTGGTTTCCCTGCTCACCCAGGCTTTGGATGACTGTACTGAGCAAAAGCAGAAACTGCAGCAGAACATAATGCAGTGCCAGGCTCTTCTTAAAGACTGGTAAGTGAGGGAGAGGATGGATGCCAACCCTATATGAAAATCCCAGAGAATTATCTTTCCCCTTCAGTGTAGTTAAGGCAAACTGTGGATGGGTCTTCTTTCTTTCTGCGTCTCTTTCACCCCACAGAAGATGTGGGACCAAATAGTAATCTAAATGTTTGTCAACTTATCAAAAACATCTGGATAAAGAAAAGCATTGTCATAATCAATAGCATTATGAAATCCTTGCGATTGCAGCTGTGCAAAGCATAGAAAAATTAATTTTTTGGATGACAGCTCTCAGAATCCACCAGCCTAGATGGCTTCCAAAAAGTATGTTTATAAGCCCTGTTTCTGTGGAGATATTAGTAGATATGTTTCCATCTGCAAAATGTATGTTGTTTCCTTTTTCTCTGCCAGGAACTCAGAAGTTTCTGAAAGTGCAGCCTTTGAAGAGAGCAAAAATGATGATCAAAGTAAGAGAAATATCTTCTTCTTCTTTTTTTTTTTTTTTTTACACAATAGCCACTTTTCCATTTCTACTCCTGTGACTTCCCTCTTTCCTTTGCCTACAGGGAACACCCAGAATTTGAGCCACCTCAGAGCAGAAACTGTTATGCTAATATGCACCTGTTTCTTGGCACAAAAAAGTACTGAAAGGATTATGTTTGGTTTGTTGCTATGTGGTGGGGAGTTGTGATGGATCATGGCTTCTTGGCTTATATCCAAGGAGTATTTGGAATGTGAGAACTAGTGTAGTGTAATAGTTTGGCTGTTGGACCAGAGCTCTGCAGACCAGGGTTTGAATCTCTGCTTGGCCATAGAAACCCACTGGGCAACTTTGGGCAAGTCACACTCTCTTAGCCTCAGAGGAAAGCAAAGACAAAGCCCCTCTGAACAAATCTTGCCAAGAAATCTTTGTCTTCTTGGTCACTATGAGTCAAAAATGATTTGGAGGCACACAACAACAGCAACACTTTGGGATGTGCCTCACAGTTCATATTTACTGTATCATGCATACCTAGAATATAAGGGTAACCTGACTGTTGCATAAGGAATGAGACAGTGCTGGATTAAAGCCTGATCCAGATCTAATTCTACCTCTAGAAATGGATCTGGTAGAAAGACTTGGAATTATAGTTTTCTGTGGATTTCTATGTGTCCAGTATGTGAACGCGGCCATATAGCCCAGAAAACTAAGGATGCCGGATGTGAAAGCTTTCAGCTTCGCATCAGACTTGGGATTGCATTCAGGCAGTTGAGAAGATTTTACCTTTGAATAACCACAGCTTGTTTGATTGACTGTTTCTCTAGAGAGAAAGCTAAATGATTCTCCTTATCTAGTTTCTTTTTATTGTGCTTTTTGAGAGAATCTGCCAGGTCTTTTCATCTCCTGTCTGCAGGCTTTCTGTTGTATGGTGCCCACCAGGTTTTCCTTGCAACCCAGTTGCAAGTTGGACTAAGGTGAAAAGCTTGTGAGACAGTGATCCAGACTGGGATCACTGGTATTGTGGGGAGGAGGCTGTCTTCAGCCCCAAGCAGGAAAACCTCATTCTTACCAGAGAGAATCAGGATTTAAGAGGCATTTAAACTTTAAATAAGCTGTTCTTTACATTTTAAAGATACGTAAAGACTAGGGATGCAGTGGCTTAGTGGATAAGTTGCCAATTCTGATGATCGGAAGATCATAAGGTTGGCAATTCAAAGCCCGGGTGCTGCATGATGGGGTGAGCTCCTATCACTAGTCCCAGCTTCTGCCAACCTAGCAGTTCAAAAGCATGCAAATGCAAGTACCATAGATAAATAGGTACAACTTCAATGGGAAGGTAACAGTGTTTGGTACAGTCATGCTGGCCACATAACCACCGGAGTAGTCCTCGGACAATGCTGGCTTAGTAACAGATGAGCACCGCCACCTACAGTCGGTTACAACTAGAAATTCATGTCAAGGGACTACCTTTACCTTTACCTTTAAAGACGAGGGTATTTCAGCCTAGATATTTCCTATATCTTTTCAAGCTTTAACCCACAGCCATAAGCAATATAGGAGCTCTTGTAGTTCAGCTATGGGATTTAATATCCAATTCCAGTCTCAGATGTTTGCAATATGCATACCTTTTTATGAACTGACTGTGAGCTGGTTCTTAAAACATGATTCTATTCCATTCACCCTATCATCACAATAGAAAAATGCAGGTGAAATTACACACAATGGCTTGATCAGGAAATTTACAAGGAAAAAAGGTGTGTCTGTGTATCTATCTTTGGTGAGAAACACGTTACATCTCCTGCATGTTGCCTTACAAATCCCATTAGCTCTGGTTAGCATAACCATTGCTGAGGAATGCTGAGAGCTGAAGTTCAGTAACATGTAGGGCACCATAATTTGTGTACTCCTGGTAGATGTAAATAATTGTAAATGTTCATGTCTAAATAATTGTAAATGTTCATGTCTTTGTGTGTGTGTGTGTGTGCCATTTAAAGAAGACAGAGCAGATCTTAATTCGTATAAATGACTTTTTTTTCTTATGCAGCATCTGTAGAAAGTGAGCCCACAGCCAAGGAGCTTAAAGAATTGGAACTCCTTAACAAAGCCCTGGAAAAAGCATTAAGAGTTCGAACAAAGTTCCGGCAGGCTCCATGTCAGCTTATAAAAAGTGGCAAAGCTGCAGATAAGACAGTTGGTACCAGTGCCCCTTTGAACCAGCAAGGGGATAAGTCTAAGGAGAGCATCACTAAGACTGGTAAAGTGTCATTTGTTATTCGCAAGCCTTCATTTTCCAAAAAGCCAACAGCATACATGCTGAAAGCTCCCTACAAAACTGATCCAGATGTGAAAAGGCCTCAGGTGAAAACATCAGCCAGGATGAGCTCCAGAGCTTCAACAGTACCTGAGAAGAAGAAGTCTCCTAAAGGGACTGGATCCCCTAAAGCCAAATTGCCTGTGAAAATAACCCAGCTAGGTCATGGAAAGGCCTGTGTTGCCAAAGTGTTACCTGGAAAGAGTCCTTTGTTTGAGACCTCTGAGAGTGGGGGCGATGCTGCAAATGCTGATCCCTCACTGCCCGAAAGAGAGACCAGTCTTTCAGATCCTGCTGTGAAGTGTTCAGCTGCACAAACCTATGTAGGAAGAGCCTCACAGGCTTCTACTCTTCAGGCAAAGGGGTAAGTTCACATTTCAGATTCTGTAGTTGGCTAGACTCATGCTGCTGCTGCTGCTTTTGCTACTGCTGCTACCTTTGACCCTGCTATACATTTGTGTGTGTGCAAATAATTTCTTGGCACAAGAAATAGTTTCTAGGCACAAGCTAGATCCAGAGTTTTATTCATTGCTGCATGCAATGAAATGCCAGATGTTCATGATCACAGATGTACTATACAGCCATTAATATCCTAGAGTTTGCTATGAGGAACAATGGCTTTTGGGTTTAGAATAAACTACTGGATTTAAATGAATAGATCTCAACCTTTGGTCTTGCAGGTATTTTGAATTTCAGCTTCCAGACTCATTGATTGTTTACTGTACTGATTGGGGCTTCTGGAGGTTGAGTCCAAAATATCTGGAAGACAAAAAGATTAAGAATTTTTTATTTAAATTCAGTTTTACAACTTTGCTGGAAATCCAGCCTCTGCATTCCTTTGGATTTTGTAGAGTTGGCAGAAGAGGCTCTTTGTGCATTTTTTCACACATCCCTGAAAACAAAAGGACAACCAATGGAACTAGCACAAAAGCAGAATGATACGGTTCAAAGGTGGGATACTAGCCCAAAATCTGCCTGCTACATTTCACATCTGTTGATGTTTGTGAACTATTTTTAATGTCACTGGATATGAGTAATTAACTTGAACTGAGCTAATTTGCTGGGCAGAAGTGAAGGGAGATATGAAGTACTGAGCTGAAACTGGCAAAATATACACCATGTGGCAGTCATGCCTAGGTAATGGATGGCCAGATGGTTTTCGTAATGTATGTAACTTGCTTTAAAAATATTAAAGATAATGTGGTGAATGTTTCTCTTAAGTTTTTTCTTTAAATGTATGGCTCCTGGGCTTGCTAAATATGATACCAACCAATTCTTTGCAGGTCTTTGCTGGAATTGCCACTTCCCTACAAGAAAGCCTTTTCCAAATATATCAGGTAAAGTCATCTATTCAAGTCATCTTATCCAAAACTAGAACTTCCCTACAAGTGGATGTAATGGTGATGGGAGGAATTCCAAAGCCTTTCTGGTAGAATGACTCCAAAAGAATTCCTTTACTGTCTGAGTCTGGAACTGGAGGAGTTACAGTGCTCCTAAGGCGAACCGATCATGATGTTTTCTCAGCAAGATTTCTTCAGAAGGTGCTTGCCTTCACTTTTCTCTGAGACAAAGACAATATGATTTACCCAAGGTCACTCAGTGGGGATTCAAACCCTGATCTTCAGAGTCATAGTCCAGTGTTCAAACCGCTATACCAAGCTAGCTCTCAGACTACATATACTCATTTACATATGTTATGTGTGCACATGAGTGTGTGTGCACAAATGGTGTGTGTATGTGAGTTTACACATACCATTTATCTGCATACACATTCATATTCAGGCAAAATATTTATGCATATAAATGTACCTTTATATCTCATTTGCAGAAATATACAGTTGTCCCTCCACATTTGCGGCTTTACTTTTGCAGATTTGATTATTTACGGATTTGGTTAATATGTTCTCTCTAGGAATCTCTAGTCCTCCAGTGTAACTCTGTTGTCAGCTGGAGGACCTAGAGATTCCTAGAGAGGCATTCTCTCAGGTAAAAAAAAACAGTGTTTTTTTATTTGCGGTTTTTCCACTTTCATGGGGGGTCCTGTGCCCCTAATCCCAGCGAATGTGGATGATCCACTGTACATGCACACACCCACAGATCCCGTTTATGTACACATCTTTGTCAGACCCTTTTTACGTATACACCTCCTCACATAAGTCTAAAACCCTAATGCTTAGTGATTTGGGGTCCTGAAACTATAGCAGATCAGAATGGCTGCCGGAAATAACCATGGTCCTCCTTAAGCAATTAGTATGTGAGGTGTAAATTTTCAGATTTATTCTAACTCTTGGTGGCTGTTTTGTCTCCCTCACACCTTTGTCTGCTTTTTGCTACAAATGTCCAGATTGTTGGAGAAGTGTCAAGTTTGCCAAACAAGCCCAGAAGCAACTGCTGCAAAGAATCACTTTATGGAAAAACTGGAGGCAACAGTATCCTTTTGCTAGTTTTCACTTTAGGGGATGTTTTTTTCTAAAAATGAAACTGTTTCTATGACTTGATGAGAGCTCAAGATTGGGCAACCTGCCCTTTGTTACTCAGGAGTGTGGCTGGCAGACTTAGCATCAGAATTTTGGAAGTAACTTACTTCATTTTCTTTTTATATGTTCCAAAGTTTAAAAGAGCCAGTGTACCATATTTTTGCAGCTACCAACTCCCTGGACAGTCCCTTTTGTGGTTAAAAAAGAAAAGAACTTGCCAAGTCTAGGTTATACCCTCATGTCTCATTTTTTTTCTCATATAGTCCTCACCTGGATTTGGGCATGTTTTCTGCTCTATCTTCTTCCAGCCAGAAATGGAACAATTTCATTCAGATGATGTGGAAGGTGGTACACATTTTTCCTGTTAACATGCTGTTGACAATTCAGCAAAATATTAAGCATGTTAGACCCGTCGGGGGACATTTTAGGCTCTGTTTTGAATAATGCTTGAAAGCCCCTTTGGGGACCCAAACTATGCAGTCAAAAGACAAGTTTGAAATTAATCCATTAAATATTTCTGTGGAATAATTCTTGGTTGTTGGACTTTGTTGGTATAGCTCTATCAAAAATATTGACAATAGTACTTTTTTGTTACTACTGTTCTGTCCTATTCCAAAAGTTGGGGTTGATAGTTCTAAAAAACCAAAACCCTTAACATGAGAACTTTGCAGCAGGCATGCTCTCTGTAATGTCATTGTAAAGTGGGGACAGGATATTTTCTAAGTGGAAACATGTACTGAAATCTGCCTAATTTAGATCCACTCTGAAACTCAGAAATAAGGTAAATGCATCCTCCTTATGTTGTTCTTCTTAGAGAGGTCATGCTTATGGAAGCAAAGGTGAAAACAGATAAAACTTTGTGAGATCCATCACTGTCACATTTCAGCGTAGCTACAGATAAATATTTGGTTAGCAGTACAGTACAATCCTTGGGCATAGATGCTATCTCAGGGGTAGGCAACCTTTTCCCTTTAAGGGCCGAGGGACTTCAGCTCCCAGAATCCCAGGAGCTATTGGCCAACATGGGACTATTGGCCAACATGGCTGAGGCTTCTGGGAGCTGAAGTCCCTCGGCCCTTAAAGGGGAAAGGTTGCCTACCCCTGTGCTATCTAATTGTCTCTAAATTGTCTTCCTACCAAGCATTCTCTCTGATTGTGGGATAAGGTACCATCTATGCCTGCCTTGTTCAAGGCCAGGGTTTGAAAATGCTACTTTTTGGATGACAACTCCCAAAATTCCCTGGAAATCATTGTCAGTGACTGTGGTGGCTAGGAAATACTTGGAGTCGTCGGCCAAAAAGCATGAAACACTTCCTAGGTGGAGGAGGATATGAGTAGATGCAGGCAAATGCATAACAACAGAGGCCAGTTAGATTAACTGCTCTCTTGCCTGCTTTGAAAGAAACAAGTAGAGATCCTCTGTCATGTCTGTTTCACCCTTTTGAGTCACCTAAGCTTGCTGTAGAAGTTGAAAATTAAATGGGATTTCAGCTCTGTAAGAGCCCCTTCTTGCTCCTGTCTGCTGTACTGGGAAGAACCCCACATCACAGTGCTATGTTTTCTTAAGCTTATGTTCAGTTTTGCTCACCATCAACAGCTTTTAGCCCAGCTGAGGTGAGAAGGGAGTTGATGCATTTGAATGATGTCTGCTGCCTTATGAGACAATACATGGAAACTGAGACCTCAGGTAGGATATGTATTGAACATTGCTAAAATGTCATCTGCTGGATTTGGATATGAGCTTTGTGTCTGCTTCATAAAATTATTTATTTAAAGCATATTTATCATGATCTCCAAAAATGTTCCCAAGATGATTTACAGAAATTATTTTATTATTATTAATTACATTTATACCCTGCTTTCCTCCCATGAGCTCAGGTGAGATAATGGTTGGCCTTCTTTCCTTCTTGCTGCTTTGTTGGTGTTAACTGCCTTCAAGTCAACTTTGACTCATGGTGACCCTGTGGATGAGACACCTCCAAGTCCCCCGTCCTCAACCAATCTGCTCAGGTCCTGCAGGTTCAGGCCTGTGATATCCCTGGTTGAGTCTAACCATCTGGCATTCAGTTTTCTTCTCTTCCTATTACCCTCCACCTTTCCTAGCATTATTGACTTTTCTAATGAGTCGTGTTTTCTCATGAAGTAGCCAAAGTAGGACAGCCTCAATTTATTCATCTTAGCTTCCTGGGAGACTCCAGACTTGATCTGTTCTAGGACCCATTTGTTTGTCATTTTGGCCATCCACAATATCCTCAGCATTCTTTTCCAGCACCGTATCTCAAATGAGTTTCGTTCTATCCACTGTGCATCTCTCACATCCATACATGGTGATGGGGACAATCCTAACTTTAGTGTTCAGTTTTATATCTTAACTCTTCAGGATCTTGTCTGGTTCTTTCATAGCTTCTCTTCCCATTCCTAGTCTTCCTGTTTTATCCTTGCTATAATCCTGTAAGGTAGGTCAAACTGAGAAGGAGTGACCAGTCCAAAGTTCCCAGTGAATTTGATAGCTCACTGGGGACTCTGATCACTCCTCCCTGCCTTTAGCCTTATAATCTTTCATTCATAGATCCAAGTTAGCCTTCCCCTTGTCATGATCCCTTTCTGAGACACAGTGAGTACAGCATCCCAGTACAGTTTAGCCCCTGGGTGATAGGTGCATCCATACCTGCTAGCAGGAATATATGGTCAAAGAACTCAGGACGGCTGGATTGTTAGGGAAGTGTAGGAACCAGAATCTGTTATCACAGGCTGATCTTCAAGGTGGTTTACAGCAGGAAGGGAGAGACAGCAGGCTTGCACAATCTACTTTGATTTTTACTGAAATCTCTATGGCCAAAAATGAACCATGTACAAAATGACACCATAGGCAGCACAACCAGTTCTCTACTGAATCCACAAGAGGGTGATCCTGGGATGCCTTATACATGGAATATAATGGATGTGCTACTCTCAGCTTTGCATTAGACTGAGTTCAGTTAAAGTTAAATCAACTCATCAACATAAAAACTTATTGAAATAATTATAGTGGAGAAATTTAAATAGTGAAACACACATCTGTGAACTATAAATCATCAATTGGAGAAATGCACAGATTTGCCAACATTCATAATGTTATTGTAATCCACAAAACGTTTTTTTTTTTTTTGGTCCCAAAAACTTCCAGCTTTCCTTATGTGTCCTCTCTGCAGTCTCTTTTCCCTTCCTTCCCAGCTTTTTCACAGTTCACCCATCTGCCTTTCTTTTACCCCACTTACAAAGTTCAATGTGGACATTGCTCCTCCCAAATGGAAAGCACAGACATAATCACAGGTTTCACTCATACATTGATACTCCATCTGACTTGGTACAGATTTGGAATTCTAGCACTCTCATTCAGATCTAGAAATTGCTGCTGTTCAACAATTGAGAGCTGTAGATGATCTGCTGGCCTGAGATGATCTAGTAGATCCTGCTTTGCATTTTGCTCATCTCTGACTTACAGCATGTGACCATAATGCAGGAAATACATCTTTGAACTTATTAAAGCAGGATTGGGATGAAACTTTTGTCAGAGAATTGAATCTCATTTCTCCAAGTGGTTCCATCTGGCCTTCATCCTGTGATCTTGCTTTTCTTTTAGGTTCTCTTGGAGAAAATCCAACATGGGAGAGACAATACGAAAGCCTTCTTACTCTGGAGAGTCTGAAAACAATAGTTGAAGAGCATCTGGACAAAGTGCAACAGTTGAGAGAAGGTGAGGAGTATGATTTGATTTGTTAAAACTCGTGGTTCAAAGGTCTAGCAAACCTCCCCCACCACACTCTTGCTCTGCTTGCATAATCTAGATCACTGAACATATCTAGATCTGAGGAGGAGCCATACCTCCCTAGTAGAAAACATATTGTGCATGTGAGAAGGTACAGCCAGCTGCTTCAGATGCATAGATGTAATATAGTTTTCAAATACAGATAACTTAAACATACTAAACAGTTGTGGGGTATCAAAGTATCCAGACATTTTTCTAAAAGAACTTTCAGATAAGCTGACATTCAAAAAGGACACGTATAAGAAATGGAAGAGGGGGGAAATCTGCAAAGAGGAATATAAACATATAGCCAATACATGGAGGGAGCAAGACAGAAAAGCTAAAGCTCAAAATGAGCTCAGGTTAAAAATAACAAGCTTGAGTGGTTAAAAATAATAATAAGGATTTTTTTTTTGCACAGTTTGAAACAAAAGAAAAAACAATAAAAGAGTAAGGCTGCTGCATGAAGATGGTGAAATGCTAATAGAGGACAGGGAGAAGGTAGAACTGCTCAATACCTTCTTCAACTAGTCTTCTCTCAAAAACAGTGCTCAGCATGGTGAAAAGAGAGCAAATGACATGGCAAGGGGATTGGAGCCTGAGATAGGTAATGAAGTAGCAAGGGAATATCTGGCTACTCTGGATGAATTCAAGTCTCCAGAGCCAGATGAGCTGTATCCAAGAGTACTTAAGGAGCATGCAGATGTAATCTCAGAACCACTGGCAATAGTCTTTGAGAATCCTTGGAGAACAGGAAAGGTCCCAGTGTACTGAAGGAGGACAAATGTTGTCCCCATCTTCGGGGGGGGGGGGGGGGAGTACCCAAAGAACTATCACCCTGTCAGCCTGGCATCAATACCAGAAAAGATTCTAGAGCAGATAATTAAACAGACAGTGAATTGAAAGGAATTCTATGATTACCAAAAGCATGGGTTTCTCAGAAACAAGCCATGCCAGATTAATCTTAACCTCTCTCTTTTTGGACAGAGTTATATGCTTGGTTGATCAGGGGAATGCCATGGATATAGCATATCTTGATTTCAGTAATGCTTTTGATAGGGTCCTCCATGATATTCTTACAGGCAAGCTGGTCAGATGTGGGTTAGACAATGCTACTGTTATCTAGATTTGAAACTGGTTGAAGGCCTGAATCCAAAGAGTACTTATCAGTGGTTCCTATTCATCCTGGAGAGAAGTGACTAATGGCGTGTCACAGGGCTTGATCCTGGGCCCATTATTGTTTAATATATTTATTAATTAACTGGATGCCAAAATAGAGGGCACAGTTATTAAATTGGCAGATGACACTAAATTGGGGGGGAGGGGGGAATAGATAGTGCTATAGAGGAGAGTAGGTAAAAAGGTAAAGGTTTCCCCTTGACATGAATGTCTAGTCATAACCAACTGTAGGGGATGGTGCTCATCTCTGTTCCTAAGTCAAAGAGCCAGCGATGTCTGAAGACGACTCCAGTGGTCATGTGGCCAGCATGATTGCACTTAATGCTGTTACCGTCCCACTTAAGTGGTATCTATCTACTTGCATTTGCATGCTTTTAAACTGCTAGGTTGGCAGAAGCTGGGACTAGCGACAGAAGCTCACCCCATCATGCAGCACTTGGACTTCAAACTGCCAACCTTCTGATAAGCCACCGCACCCCTAATAATAGAGGACAGTATCATAATTAAAATGGCCTTAAACAGATTGAAGAAGTGGGCAAAAACTAACATAATGAATTTCATCAAGGATAAATGTAAAGTGTTACATTTAGGCAGGAAAAATGAAGTGCACTTATATAGGATGGGTGACACCTAGCTTGACAAAAGTACATGTGGAAAGGGTCTAGGGGGTCTTAGTAGACCACAAATTTAACATGAGTCAACAATGCAGTGTGATTGTCAAAAAGGCCAATGAAATTCTGGGCTGCATAATCAAGGGATATAATAGTACTATGTCCAGTTCTGGGCACTGCAGTTCAAAAAGGTTGTTGACAAGCTGGAGGCAGCCAAGATGATGAAGGGCTTGGAAACTATGTCCTATGAATAATGTCTTAGGGAAGTGAGAATGTATAGCTTGGAAATGAGAAGACTTGAGAGGTGACATAACCACTTTTTAAGTATTTGAAGGGATACCATGTTGATGATTGAACAAGCTTGTTTTCAGCTCCTCCAGAGACTAGGCCACAAGCCAGTGAATTCAATTTGCAAGAAAGGAGGTGCTGTCTAAACATTAGGAAGAACTTCCTGACAGTAAGAGCTGTTTTGAGGTTTTTAAACAGAGGGTGATGACTGTCTCTCAGGAGTACTTCAAATGTGTGGCAGATGTTGTAGATGTTGGAGTAGGTGGCCCTTGTGGTCCCTTCCAGCCCTTTGATGTGTGATCCTTCAGCCGTTCATCTTCTATAACTTCAGGCCATTAAGGGGGGTTGCAGACTGCCAGAAATAGTGTGAATTCAGTCCACTTTTAGGGTTAGGGTTAGAGTTAGGGAACCATGGGAACTGTATTTTATTGTGGCATCAGAGTTGTCTGACAGAGAAGGCTCAATGTCTCAGAAAAATAACAGTTCCCATGATTCCCTAGCACTAACCCTAACCCTAAAAGTGGACTGAATTCACACTATTTCTGGCAGTCTGCAACCCCCCAAAGTTTAATCCTGACCTGTGGACTAGAAGAGAACAAGCCCTTGCTTTGCTAATGTGACAGCCCTTTGAGCCTACCATGTCCCTTTCCCTCATCCCCTGCTAAACATAACCATATCTTTTGCTTTGCTTAAAGCTGCACTTCTCTCTCATGACAGCTATGAAGTCTCATGCAAAGCTGCTTCCTGCCAACTTGGTTTGTGGTATGGGATGCTCCTCTAAGGAATGTCCCTCCCTCGGAAAGGAAAGGTGTTGGGATGTTGAAACTATTGGGCCACCACCCCTACTTTTTTACTCAAGCTTGAAGGAGCTGATGGACATGGAGGCTTTAAAGCTGAAAGTGGCAATGCTTCACCAGCGACTGGAAATACAGAAGGTGAGTTTAAAGCAGCACTGAAGATATATTTGGTTAAGACTACCCCTTCTGAATTTCTTTGTACAATCTGAACAAGATCCAGTTGGCTTTGAGGGGTTTCTCATATGTTTCCAATATTTAAATCTTGTTGCATGTTCAGATGAGTCATTGTCCTTCAGTGTATGTTCCCCTTTGGAGAATGAGAGAACATAAAACTCATAGGGAGCAAACTGTCCCAATTAGACTTGCCAAAATTATTTTTTTTGGCAAGGTTTGGAAAAGTTACTTTTTTGTATTGCAGTTGCTCTTACTGAAATCATCTGTTTGGAGGGGCAGAGAAAAATTCCTAATATTGAACATTGTCTCCTTTTTGCACACAGGCCATGGAAGCTGAACTCCTCCCACTTCTAGAGCCAGGACACCTTCAAGAAGGTTCTAGTGCATTATTGTATCGTTCCATTTACACACTGCTGTGTGAAGGGGGTGAGAACTTTCCTATTCTTGTAAATGATGTGGAGTTGCCCAATTGAATTGAGATCTCGAACATACATAGGACAGCGGAATTCTGTCTTTAGTCCTTAAATGACTGAAGTTTCTTAGACTGTTACCAGCTTAACAGTGGCATTGTTTTCCTTGTGTGCATTTTTTTAAAAACAAAGATTTTTGTATTTCAGACACTTTCTGAAGTATCAGATATTTTGCACTATATCATTCTTTATCATGGTGGCTGGGATTGCTGAGAAGTTCCAAATTTCCCTGCCTCTGCCTTACACTCTGCTTTCCTGGAGTTGATCAACTGGTCCTGGGGTGCAGCAGACTGCAATGAGATGAGTCTCAAATCGTATTAAACAGGCACTTACATATTCACACTTGGTGCCAAGAGTGAAGGCAGGAGAAGGGCAGCAGGACAAGATATGAGAAGAAAAGGATGCTGGCTGCTAAGTCAGGCAGGCATGGCTGGGCTCTCAGGAATGATTAAACAAGTCAGGGGCTCACAGCTGAAAAGCTAGGATCTCATGCAGGGATGGGGAAAATGTGGCCATCCAGGTGTTGCACCACATTTTCCATGATCCTTCACATTGGTTATGCTGGGTAGGACTGATGGGGGTAACAATCCAACAACACCTGCAGGGCTGCAAGCTACCTACCTACCGCAGACATAATGTGTAAGCAGTACTGAGAATAGCACCCTAGAGAAAGATACAGTGGGTGTACCAGAAGACAGGCTGTTTTCTGGTCTTTGGTAGAGAAATGTAGAAATACTTTCTTCCTTCTTCAAAACAAGTTCAGCAGTCCTATTTGGATCCTAATGCCCTGATTCCATTGAATGATTTGTTTTGTAATCCAGATGATTCAGAGGTGTTCTGGAAATCCCAAATCATGTTGTGTATACACAGCACTACCTTGGTAATAGGGTGGAAGCCTTTCCAATATGCACTGGAATCCGCAGCCAGTCCCAGCATGGTTGGGATTCCCAAATAAGCTGTCAGCATCTGTTTTGAACACAAATTAATACAACCACAGGTTGGAACAGTCACAAAAAGAAGATTCACAAGGTTCTGATGTGAACTGTGAGTAGTTAAGGATTTGGATCCAGTGCTTGTACTTTAAGGATGCACATGGCCATCTTCAAGTTTCTTTGAACATTCTTGATGTGGATTGAGTTCTGCTCAAAAAAGTCTTAAGCCTTTTTGAAAGAGAGATCACTGTAGACCTCAGTGCCCAGTGTTACAGACAAGGCACTTGATTGGATTGTGTTAATTCTTAAGGTAGCTTTTACTGCTGAATCTAACAGTCTGCCTATATAGTACCAAGTCTGGGCTAATTGTAAAATTCAGATCAAGATATATATTCTGACATTCGAAAAGCACATGGCTGACTTGGTGGCACCTTGGGTGCTGCTTTGATACCAGAACTTTGAACATTTACCTTTTTTAGACTACTAATCCCAGAATCCTCTACCCATGCCTGGCATGGTCAGGGAAATCTGGGAATGGTAGTCCACAAAAGTTATATCCTCCAGCATTGTTTGATGCTATCTGTAGTGAGAAACAAGTCCTAATAGTGCTCCAATGCAAGTGTTAATGCCCTCCCACAGATTGGTGTTGGGCACTGTGGTTTTGCCTGGGTCTGGATTATCACCTGTCAAGTCCTTATTCCAAAATCAAGATTTCTTTTCCACCATGTCAGCCTATGTCCTGAATACATGTTGAGTTATTCAGAAAATAGGAAATAGAAAGCCTGAAAAGAGAACAAAGAAAATAGAAAGCCTGGGGGAAAATGCAAATCGTTGCTTTTTAACGTTTAAAGAAAGGTCAGATTTTACTCACAGTATTTGATTAACCAATCAAATATTGTGAGTCCCACTTTAGAGGAGATCCATCCCAACAGCCTTACTCTGGAAGAATGGTCTTCTCCAGCATGGTGCCCATCAGAGCCTGATTAGAGCACAGAAAATAATGGGAACTGCTGCCAGGCTTTGTGAGCATTTGGCACTGGCAGAGACGTGACATTTTAATCAGTTCACCTGTTCTCCTAGCTTTTGTATGAAACCTCCAGGAACTGTGCGTCTTAGTCTACCCAGAACAGTCTGCCTTCCCTTCAGTCATGGGAAATGAGGGTAGGGGTGTTTTAATGCAATACTACCAGCCAGAGTGTATTGTTCAACAGTGGAATTCCTGACTTCAAAATATGCCATAGCAGTAGCTATGTATAAAAGAATTGTGAGCATTTATGTATCAGAGTAAGCACTGCTTGTAAACCCAAACCTCAAAGTGATGCAGTGCTTAGAGGAAATTTAGGAGAGCCATGAAATTCTCCAAGTGTCCTTGAGCCAGTTACTTTCACAGTCTGATCTAGGTCACAGATCTGTTGTGAGGATAAAAGTAAGAAAGTTAACCATCTATGCCAGCTGGAGCTCAAACATTATTAAATATAACAGAGAAATGGAAGCTACCAGATTAGGTCATTTGTCCATCTAGGCCAGTATTATCTACTCTGACCATTGACAGCTCTTTGGGGTCTCAGGCAGAGTTTTTTCCCCCCTTTAGTTGTTACCTGGTTCTTTCAAACTTGATCAAAAAACAGAAAGCTATAAGAGAAGGACTAGCAAGATTGTAACCTTACTCACTCTTCCTAGGTAGAACTGCTCTGGATCAAGTTATACCTTTGGTTCATCTAGCTCAGTACTGTTCACATTGACTGGCAGTAGTTCTTCATGTTTTCAGACAAAAAACTTCTCCAAAACCCCTTCCTAGCTGGAGATGCCTGGAATTGGGACTGGGATCTTCTGCAATGTAAACATGTGCTCTACTGCTGGACTACAGCCATGTGAAATATATAAAAGAAGTTTTAGTCTAGTTAGGCTGTTTGTACTCCGCCCTCAGTAGTGTCTTCTGTGCCAGAACCTGCAGGTGTCCAGGGTTTCATGCCAAGAGAGTCTTTATCATCTCTCTATATTTTTTTTAACTCTTGATACTTGAGATTGATGCCGGGGCTTTCTCATTGTTCTCTATCCTACCTGATGCTTTGCATTTTCTATGGTCATAGTAAATTTGTTCTTCACATGTGGGTCCTTACATATCCAAAACATCATTCTACACACAAAGAAGAAAAGGTATCAGCAAGCTCCAGGTGAGTCCACTGTTTGCAGATATATATAAATATTTTTTAAAAGATGGAGAGGGGAGCGACAATGTGAAGATGGAGGGGAAGATAGGAACAGCCAAGGAGAATGAAACATATTCAGTGGGCATGGAATGATGATGGACTATTGGTGAGGGAAGATTAGAAAGCCCAGATTAGGGAATAATGGAATGGCATATTCTGAAAAGTGGAAGACCCCCTGGCTGGATTGCTGGAGAGGCAGAGTCAATGCAGCATTATTGTGGAGGTTCCACCTGTTGTTGTTTTTAATGATATAGTTGCTACTTTCTTTGGTCGTTCTTTTAAATGGAGCCATTTATTTGCAACCAAAGCTTGCGGGTTTTGACAAAGCTTGTTGCTGTTGTGTGCCTTCAAGTCATTTCGACCCTAAGGCGAGCCTTTTGCAGGGCTTTCTTGGCAGAATTTGTTCAGAGGTGGTTTGCCCTTGCCTTCTGCTGAGGCTGAGAAGGAATGACTTACCCAAGGCCACCCACTGGATTTCTATGGCAGAGCAGGAATTCAAACTGTGGTCTCCCAGTATCCTACTCCAACATTCAAACCACTTCACCACACTAGCTCTCTTTTGACAATGCTTATTTCCAAATAAATATACTTAGGTTCATTATATTTGTTATGGGGGGGGGGGTTTAACCCACTTTTCATCAAAGGATTAGTTTTTAAATGCTTAGTGTATAATTGGCCTTAAGGGAGACAGTGGAAACCTCATCTGTTCAGCTTTTTCACTTTAAGTGCTTAAAATGTTTGGCATAAATTGTTTAATAGGAGTCAACACATGCCACAGAAGGAATGTCTCCTTCTGAGTAAAGAATTATATGCTAATTGTAAACTCAGGGGTGAAAAAGACAAGCCAAATACAGCAGTTTCCACCCGCTTTGAAGGTGGGGCATTTAGATGACCCACATCTCTGGGGCTAAAGAAAAAGCAAGAACAAAAAGAAGCCACAATAGTCCGACTCAAGGCAGAAAATGTGCACTTTCGACATATAAACACCCTGATGTGAGAGTGGTTCTGAAGGAGCAATGCACCCTAACCCTAAAGCCACATATAAACGCACTGGTGTAGGTGCGCATTAAAAAAGGATGGAGATGGTATCCAAGCGGCCGAGGTGGCAATACAAAAAAAGTGAAAGTGTGACACCTCCAATGGATATTGTATAACATACACAAACCAGACAGTCCAAGAGGGGCATGGGGGGGGGGGGTTCTCCATGATTTTGCTTTGCCAGTGTTTTACTGGGCACACCGATGCTCTGATGCCCTTTACCGGTGGAGGATCGCCGATGCACCTGGGGCTGATCAAAGGGATGGCATTGTTGGTGGTGTGTTTGTGCAATGGTGTGCATGCATGGTGCAGAGGCGACAAAAAAAGTGGCATGGCTTGACATTGTGCTGTGCGTTCGGGCCATGCACATTCAAGCCACCTTGGGAGTGGGCCATGCAGGCAGCGGAGCTTCGACCCGCTTTAGAAAAATGCATGTTCAAGCAGCTTTTTCCTGCCCTTTTGTTCCAGGCCTCAGTCTCTGATGCTGACCATTAAGTAGCCGTACACACAGAGGAAGAAAATGTCAAGAGCCTCAGGGGAACTGCAAAGTTTGCAGAAGTTTCCCTTCCTGGCCCAAAAAACTACAATCCCCAGCCAACCATGCTTAGCTAACACTGACTGGCAATTTTGGGGGAGGGAGGACTGGAAAACTAAGAAGGGGGGAATAGAAATGTGATGAGGTGTCGTGGGGAAAAGCTTGGCTCACTGGAACAATGAATAGGAAGACTCAATGCTGCCAACATTTTGTTGCAGGTTTCATTTAGCTGCAATCCTTAGATGGCTAGTAAACATTGCGCCTGGATTATACTACTTCAGGCTGCAGATTTGCACTCATCTGAGAGAATGCTTCTCCACTTCCCCATCCCCAATGAATAAAATTTTACAAACCCTTTACATTAAAAAGAAACAAATTAGGCTGCCTCCCTTCTTGACATGTCCATTTTCCATGTGCAGTGATTGTTTTGTGTGCAGTAATGGAGATGCAGCCATTCCTTGCTCCCTTATTGTAGGACACAATTTAAAAAAAAAAAAATTAAAGGCTTCCAAAAAGAATCACAGCTTCCAAAAAGAATCACAGCTTCCAAAAAGATGGGAAAGTTATTTGTGAGGGTGGTGAGTTACGTTTTGGACCTATAGAGAATATTTTTTTTTCCCCACTTGTCACCTCGTGTCATTGCTAGTTGGCATTTCGGCTCTCTTTCTCCTTTTCCGACATGTGGGGATGCTGACATCCCTAGAGTTAATCGGGGGAGTGAACTTGCTCTGGAGCTCAGAAAAGCTAGGAAATGTCACTTAGCAACTTGTCACTATCCAAGAAGCCTTTGCTGGTGGCAAGAAAAGTGACATTCTGATGCTATATTTGGAGTCCCAATTCCTGTTATTAAGACAACATTGCATTCCTCTTCTCCACTCTACCCCCATTTGACTCATCATCATTAGAGCAGAGGAAGGGTTTCTAAAACCTTTATCACTGAAGATAGTGCTCTTTCAACTCATTTCTTTCTGTTTCTGCTTTTCTCAGCTTCTGAGTATGCAAGCTGCTGCAGAGCAGAAGGGCATGGAGTCCAGAACCTGAGTTGGCCAGTAATAGGACATCCCTCGGTTTTCTTAAGAAACTATTCTGGTGTATCTACAGTTCCTGGGTTTCCTGAAAGTTCTCTTTTATTCCACCCACCTCTTCCAAAGGTAGCCCTTGCTCACTGTAGATGAGCAACCTATAGGATCTATGATCCTATTCAGAGCCTGGAAATGTTACTTTTTTGGAACCCTCCAACCAGCAGCCTTTCGCCTGATCCAAGCAGCGCTCTTCTTACAATCATTTGAATGTGGACATGGTGTGCCTTCTGCTGCTTACTTTTTATGTGCTTGTTCCACACCTATTCCTATGTTGCAGATGAAACAATGAGGCTGGAAGAGTGCAGTATTCAAAAGTTGGGCAGAGCAGTCCATAGAAAAGATATGGGGGACTTGATGCATCCAGTCATTGACTTACTGATGGATTCTGAAATGCAGATGTTCATCAAGACAATTCCCATAGCTAGGTCCCCGAGGAAATTTTTGAAATGCATAATGTCGATCTATACGTGCACACGAACTGACGCCTGAAGATTTTAAGGAGATTATTTTTTAATACATCAGGGACTAGCACTCCCTATTTCCCTTGCCTCATTACGTTGTGAGAACTATAGGTAAGCTCAAAAGGAAGAGAGAAGTTGGGGGTGGCGGTGACAGATGCCATTATCATGTGTGCAAAGCAAAAATTCCCTACATTCTGTCCCCGTGAGCATTAGCTCTGCTATACCTCTGCTGCTTATATTGGACCACTCTGTGATTGAGTAGAAGAGTCAATTCTGATGAAATGCAAAGATATTGGTCAGCTCTAATCTGGGGTTGCACCTTACCCTCAAAAATCATGCAAGTGTATAGTGGCTTTCTGGCAATTAAAGGAAGAATGTTCCTGTGACAAGAAAAACTGAACAGACTGTCATAATGCTTTTAAAATGCACATATTTTGTAGGTGGAGAAAGTAGCTAGGGAGATGGTTTCCTTCTTTCCACCGAATACTGGGATCATTCATTCAACGATGCAGAATAGTGGGCAACTCAGGACAGACAGAAGAAAGTATTTCTTTGTGTATCAGAGAGTTAAACAAACAAGAGGATTGGCTTCTCAAAGTCTAGCGATAATGGTAGCCACAGGTGTCCACTTGTTTAGATGGTTTCAAAATGGGCTAGACAAATTCACCCATAATAAAACCAACAGCCAGTGGCATCACTAGGGTTGGCGTCACCCAATGCAATAACTCATGGCGTCACCCCCCCCCCACGCTTGACCTCCTTCCATAACACATCCATACAAAATCCTTAGTAATGTTTTTTGTACCAATTTACTACTCATGAATTGTAATTCCCCTATATCACTGAATGTAATGGTAAGAGTTGTGACGTAAACAACTAGCAAAATTAAAAGTATACCTTTCAGTTACAATATCGTGCACACAGAATTTGCATATACATAGTTTCATGTACATGAACTACAAAGGACTACAAACTAGAACTACAAAGGTAGATTGGAAAGAGAAACAGCAGAACTGGAATTCATCCGTAAACTACACTCCCTATGGCTTCCTGACTTACTATACATATTTCAACACTGTCTGACCCCATCCTCGGGGAGGGCGTCCTACGCTCATCTATTCTCCCCGCCTACAGGCTAGTTTCCAATGCCAAACTGGACTTACCTCTTCATTTCCATCCACATTGGCCAGTTCCCAATGTCTTTGTTCGCTAACAACTGTGGTTAAAACTGGACTTGCTGCTTCATTTTCATGCACAAAGGATTTTGCATTTGAATTGACATTCTCACATACCAATGGCATATATATGTCTGTCCCTGGTTTATACTCCACTAAATGCATCTGAGGAAGTAGACTGAAGTCTAGGAAAGCTCATGCGGCCAACTTCTTTCTTTCAGTTAGTCTCAAAGGTGCTACAAGATCTCTTTACATACCAATTCTACAGACTAACATGGCTATGTCTTTGAAGTTTCATGTGGTTCAAGTGAACATTTGGTAAACTGTGCTTGACCGGGCATCCTCTTGTCTACCCCCATGCAGGGCGAAAATGCAAGGGCAGTATCAGAAACATCTGGCCAGATGCTGTTTCTTGGATTTCTTCTGTGTCTGCATTTGTTCTCGCCCACTTTTGCCTCTCTTCATCAGAGAGATGGGGAGGCAAGCTCTTGCATTGCCCTGTGTCCTGTGAAAGAAAAGGAATGACCTGATGACTATTTCTGCACAAATATGGAGAAGCAACAATGATATTTTAACTGAGAAAGATGAGACATTATTCTCGTCAGTACGATGCTACAATTCCAAGGTTCCCAATCATGTTCTGCTTCCACCAGAGGGCACCTGAATCTCATCCTCTTGGCTTCCCCTCTTCCATTATTTCTACTGCTTGGATCTAAGCAACATATTCAGATTTATGCTGCCAGCCCCTCCATATTCCCTATGGGGGTTTTGCAGATGGGTCAGGTATTTGCGTCTTCCTCTCCCTACACAGGATGAGTCACACAGGTTCAGCTGTGCTGATCCATCTCTGTGGGAAACAAGAGCAGGATACATACATAAGACCCAGATTATTTTAATGAGTTCCTCCTTCCTTGCATTGGTCACAGCAGCAAGCGAGGCAACCAAATGCAAAGAAAAGCAAGGGCTGCATCCGCAGTGCAGGAATAATCCAGTTTGACAACACTTTAACTCCCCTGGCTCAATGCTGTGGAGTTCTGGAAAGTGTAGTTTGTTGTGGCACCAGAGCTCTCTGACAAGAGAAGGCTAAATGTCTCACAAAACTACAGTTCTCGGTATTCCATAGCATTGAGCCCTGGCAGTTAAAGTGGTGTCAAACTGGATTATTTCCGCAGTGCGGGTTCAGCCCTTGTCTTTCTTTGCATTTGGTCACCTTGCTGGCTGCTGTGACCAATGCAAAAAGGAACTCTTTCTTATTAAAATGCAACTAAGGTCGCTTTCCATCCTAACTCTAATAAGTATAGTGTAGTGGTTTGAATGTTGGATTATAACTCTGGAGACTAGGGTTCGAATCCCCGCTTAGCCAAGCCTTGATCTTGGGCCAGATACACTCTCTCAGCCTCAGAAGAAAGCAAAGACAAAACCCCATCTGAACAAATCTTGCCAAGAGAACCCTGTGATGGTTTTGCTTTGGGGTTGCCATAAATCCAATGGCAATTCCAGTGTATTTTAGGATATAAAAATGGCCAGTCAAGTATGTTCTGCTTAAATATCCAGAACCAGAAAACGCAAGATGGAGTGAAAGTAAAATATAACCAGATAGATTGAAATAATTATGTTATAGTTTTTTCTATCGTGTATTTCCTTAGGTTGACAGATTCCAGTCTCTTTCTCCCACCCCAAAGAAAGTTTGTTTCCTTCTGAATGGGGCCAATCTAGCTATGGCCAGACTGTTTCGTTTCTGCTTTGCAAATCATGGTTTGCTGGAAAACGTTATGCCACTTTTGCCTAATAAATTACATTAGCTGGAACAAGGAAGGGGATGGCAATGGCAACAATCTCAAAGAACAGGTTGGTCCCATTTGTATCGGTGTGAAATACAGTCGTTGTATGTATTAAGGGGGTGAAATTGAGAGACAGTCTCCAGTTATGCAAGCGACAATGTTGTACCATGTCTACATTGCTGGAGATCTGCTAGGGTGGCCAGATGTCATAACCACAAAGGAAGACAAGGCACCGCAAGATGTAGGGCATTCAAGGAAAATATAGGACATCACCAAAGAAAAGCTAAAAACACTTACAGAAATATAAATTCAAGCTGCTTATTCATTCTCAAAATTTGGAAATTCCTTCTAGACAGAAGGTTGAAATGGAAGACGTGTCCTGGAAAAGGAGGATGTCTGGTCACCCTGTTGGGAAGAAACCTGGTCAAATTGTCGCCCTTCAGATTGCTGAAGAAAGTGGAAGGAGTTATTGTACTTGCAGCATCAGAAGAGAGGAGGACAAACCCTCTTTTTTTAGATGCATAGACTCAAACGGAGTAGGTAACTTCCAACTTGGAAAAGGAGGATATCTGGTCACTCTGGCTTTGTGGGATCTGGATTTAGAGGACTGAAATCTCCTGTTCTGGTGCAGGAGGGTTAAGTACAATAGAGGTTGAAGAACTGGATGGAAAAGTTTGCACCTCAAGAAACATCAGAACAGAGGAAGCTGTCTTATACCAGGTAAGACAATTGGTCCATCTTGTGGGGCATATTGCGCTCGGATTCTGGCAGTGGCTTTCTGGGATTTCAAGAGGGGATCTTTCCTATTACCTGCTGCCTCTTTTTACCTGGAGATGATCAATAAGTCTTGAGACCCCCTGCATGCAGACCATGCGCTCTACTACAATTTTTATTTCCTTTTTTTTAAAAAAAACAAACGTATGCAGCCATCATGTAGACTTAAAAAGTAACATATTTCTGGTGAAACCTGAAGCTGGAGAGTGAATCAAGAAATCCTCTAATTATCCAAAGGTGAGCTACAGTTATTTCCCAATCCTTATAGCTAAGAGAGAAAGTTATACCAAAGAAGAAGAAGAAGAAGAAGAAGAAGAAGCTGCAACAAGGATGTACCAATATATACATTATCCGCACTCTGATGTTTTTCTTGGGAGCTTAATGTGAATTTTCTAAGGGCAGATCACATTTCTTTTTCCCTTCTGAACCACTTGGCACTTGAAGCAACATTCCTTTAGAAAAGGAGATCTTGGGAAAACTCTTCCCTTCTCTCCTGCCCTCTGCCATTGTCTTTATGTGGAATCACTTGTTTCCTCCGTCTTGGACTCTGTACAGGAATTAAATGGGAGGTTCACAATTCCCTTTTCTGGTTTTTAAATGGATGGCAACCCTCTCACACGTCTTCCTTTCCTCCCTGTGCTCTTGTGGTATCAAACCCATTGCTTGCTTTTGCAAGGTTGCTTCTCAGTCTCAGCCCTAATGCTTCCATCCATCATTTACTCAAATAGGTTTTTCTTCTTAGAAAGAGAAATGGAAGCGGATAGGTTCACAAAGGGATTGATGCTGGTTATGACGCTGTTTATGGGGACTGTAAAAAGAAGGAAGGGTACTCAGATCAATAGTTCTTCCCTTCCCCTTTCCATTGCTGGGAAAGTCTGGGAGTGAAGCAAAGAAGCCACCAAAGGAAAAAGAGAGACAAAAGATGGCATGCTGATGGGCTCAAGGAAACACAGCAACCATTGTGTGTACCCAGCAAGGTCTTGCATACCAAAAAGGATGCAAAGATTTTTTTTTATTTGATTTTTTTGGAGTTAGGACAAGACTTTACCCAAGAACGGAATGTTTTAGTGGGGAGTTCTGGGTTGGCAGACACCAGGAACTTCAGATTTTGAGAAAGGCAGTGTACAATAGTGGGGAAACTGTGAGGCTCAGACTGGGGGGAACAGGGCAGAGTAAATCCACACTGCCTTAGACGACAGATCATAGAATCCTAGAGTTGGAAGAGACCCCAAGGGCCATCCAGTCCAACCCCATTCTGCCATGCAGGAACTCACAATCAAAGCATCCCTGACAGATGGCCATCCAGCCTCTGCTTAAAGACCTCCAAAGAAGGAGATGCCACCATTCTTCAAGGCAGGGTATTCCACTGTCGAACTGCTCTTACTGTCAGGAAGTTCCTTCTTATGTTGAATGGAATCTCTTTTCCTGTAACTTGCATCTGTTGTTCCAAGTCCTATTCTCTGGAGCAGCAGAAAACAAGCTTGCTCCATCCTCAATATGACAAACAAATGGGTCCCAGAGCAGATCAAGCCAGAGATATCCCTAGAAGCCAAGATGATAAGACTTAGACTGTTGTACTTTGGACACATCATGAGAAGGCATGAATTGTTGGAAAAGACAATAATGTTAGGAAAGGTGGAGGGAAGTAGGAAGAGAGGAAGGCCACATGCTAGATGGATGGACTTTATTAAAGAGACCATGAATATGAGTTTGCAGAAGCTGGGCAGAGCAGTAGAGGACAGGGGGGCCTGGAGGTGTCTCATCCATAGGGTCGCCATGCGTCGAGACTGACACAAAGGCAGTTAACAACAACAGCAACAACACCTTCAAGTCATTTCCGACTTATGGTGACCGAAGCTGAACCTATCATTTGGCAAGATTTATTCAGAGGAGGTTCCCCTGAGGCTGAGAGAGTGTGACTTGCCCAAGGTCACCCAGTGGGTTTCATAGCCATGCAGGGAATCAAACCCTGGTCTCCAGAGTTGTAGTCCAACACTCAAACCACTACGCCACACGGGCACCCACCTGAATTATAGGATGTGGCTTTAGGAAGGAAGCCATGGGTGTTTTTCAGAATTTTTCCAGGACTTTGCTGTTGATTATGAGGCTGATGCTCTCGATTCAAATACCTTTTTGTTTTGCTAGTCTGGTAACCAATGCAGCTGGTGCAAAAGCTGGAATTAGAATGCCACTGTGTCAATAAGGGGACACTCTCCTATTTCTTTCTTTCTTTCTTTCTTTCTTTGCATCCAGCCACCTTAAGGGAGTCCACAAGGAAGTTGGCCCATTCTAGAGCACTGCTGTTAAGACAAGAGTAGGGAATGAGTAGACCTCTAGATATCAGTGGATTGCAGCTCCTATCATCCTTCATCATTAGGTATACTTTGCTTTGATATGAGTTGGAAGCCAGCAACATTTGGAGAGCCATGTGTTCCCTCCCTCCCATGATAAGAGGTTTATTTTCTCTGGCCAGTATATAATCCAATTCATCTTGAAACTGACATCTGTCACTTTTTTGTGTTTAAATTGAAAGTCTTGATCCCTCTAAACAAGGGAACACTCTCCTTTCTCTTTCTTTCTTTCTTTCTTTCTTTCTTTCTTTCTTTCTTTCTTTGCATCCAGCCCCCTTATGGGAGTCAGCAAAGAAGTTTTTAAAGTCCTCTGCTTAAGTTCCCTACTGTCATTGCAGGATGGAGCGAGAGTGGTCCTCCACATGTTTTTGTACTGCAACACCCATGATCCCTCACCACAGGCTGCTGGGAGTTGCAGCCGACCAGACATCCAGAAAATTACACATAGGAGCATTGCTGCTGGAAGATAAAGACCCACTGCAACATTGGCCATGCTGGCTGGGGGATGCTGAGCATTATAGTCCCCCAAAGGAACTTTCCAAGCCCTTTATACAAACCATCTCTTGTTCTTGGTGCATAGAAGAAGTGGAAGAAAGCAGGCTGAAGACCACCTTAGGAAGACTTGTGTGTTTCCTTTGGAAAGCTTCTCAGCCAGCAAGAAAATACATGGTGGAAAAGGTAATGCAAAGGCTGTGGTTCCGGTACTCCGGACAGCTCCCTAATGGCTGAGTTATGCATGGAACGAACATTGATAACTGGACAGCAGAGGCCTATTTTCTTTTTTAAATTATCCACGGTTGTTTTTGTTGTGTGCCTCCAAGATCTTTCCAATCTTATGTCAACCCGATCACAGTTATTGTTGGTTTTTCCAAGATCTGTTCGGAGCGTTGCCTTTGCCTCCCTCTGAGGCTGAGAGAATGTAGCTTGTCTAAAGTCACTCAGTAGGTCCCCATGGCAGAATGAGGATTCGAAGGTCTGGAAGCCATAAAGCCCCACGAGGAGCAACTTAGGGAGCTGGGTATGTTTAGCCTGGAGAAATGAAGGTTAAGAGGTGATATGATAGCCATGTTTTGTTGGAAGATCTGTGGATTCTCTTTCCACCACTTTAGATAGATAGGGAATTCCTGCATGCAAACTCCTCCCTCTCTCATTCAAACTTATAATGTAACTTAGGTCACTCCCCCTTTGGGATTAACTGACATTCTCTCAATTATTTTCAACTGATCTGTTATGTTTTCTTCCTGCTCTCTCAACTTTCTTTGGAAAGAGAGTGAGATAAACATTTCTTCTGCCCGAACTATTTACTAGCTAGATTAGGACATAGCTTCTATGTAAATATAGATTAAAGCCATTAGTAAACTTTTGTTTTGAACTTCAAACAACTTGTGTTGTTTTTGGAGTCAGTCTCAGTTCTTAGGGAAGCATAGTTAGACAAAAGGCACATTCCTGCTACTCTGCTATTTTAAAGCTGACCCTAACAGGCTTGGCTTTGACATTTTTGATAGTCGGTGTTTTTCTTTCCTTGGCAAAGGCTGAAGCCTTAGGAAACTTAGATTACATGTTTCCATATAATTTAAATTATTTAAATATTTAGATATTTAACATGTTTAAATATTTGAAGGGATGTCATATTGAAGAGGGAGCAAGCTTGTTTTCTGCTGCTCCAGAGAATAGGACTCAGAACACAATGGATGCAAGCTACAAGAAAAGAGATTCCACCTCAACCTTAGGAGGATCATCCTGACAATAAAAGCTGTTTGACAGTGGAAGACGTTGCCTTGGAGGGTAGTGGAGTCTCCTTCATTGGAGGTCTTTAAACAGAGGCTGGATGGCCATTTGTCAGGGGTGCTTTGAGTGTGTATTCCTGCATGGCAGAATGGGGTCAGACTGGATGGCCTTTGTGATCTCTTCCAACTCCATGATTTTGTGATTCCACTTCTCACACTAAGTTGAAGGGAATATGCTAAATTATTATTATTATTATTATTATTATTATTATTTATATCCCGCCTCTCTGTAAAATACAACTGAGGCAGCTTACAAAATAAAGCAAACAAACCCCAATAGCCCACCCCCCTTAAAATACAATTAAACAGACAAAATATAAAAACATACTTAAAAAAATTACAAATCACAAATAATTTGAGATTATAAATACATTATAAATAAATAAATACATCCCTCCCTTCCTGGCTAGCATGCATGGTTCTCAGATCAGATAGACCGATGGACCTCACTTCATGGAGGACAGTCTATCTGCTATTAGACATATGGCTAAACAGAACCTCCAGTTAAAAGAAAAAATGTTTGTTTGTGGGTTAGTTACATTTATATTTTTCCTTTTTTCCTCCCCCCAGTGAACTCAAAATGTCATACGCGGCTTTCCACGTCTTCATTTGATCTTCACAAGAAGCGTGTGAAGTAGGTCAGGCTGGGAGGAAGCACATGGCTCAAAGTCACCCAGTGAGTTTCATGGCTCAGCGGGAACTTGAACCCAGATCTACCAAGTCCTAGTCCAGCAATCGAACCAATAGTTCCGCTGTGATGAATTCTGGCTGGGTTCTGATCCACGCCTTCATTTCGCAAAACTCTTTGGGCTGATTTTCTCTCTCTGCTTGGGAGTTTAGTTTTTCCATTTCCTTTTCATTCTCTCACCCCATTATTTTCAGCATCTCCTTTCCTTTGCTGGGATCACTCCTCCACTCTTAGCATTATGGTCCCAAGAAGAATCAATGGACATATTGTCTGGCTTTTCGTCGCCGTTCTGGTTGTGCGTGCCCCAGATTTGTGTGCCGATTTGCACACTAAGCAGAGGAACGCCGGGTTTCATGGAAAGCAGCGGCTGCAATTGGGTTTCCCGGCTCTTCATACTGAACAACAAATTACGCATTCACTATTATTATTCCTTATGTTAACATTTCTTTTTCTAGGCCTAATAGTTAAAAAGATCTGTGTCCAAAATGCTCTATCACAGAGTGAAACTCTATGTACATATTATTTCTATGAGTCCTGGGGCATCTTAAAGATGAGTGTGTTTTATCTGGAACAAGCTTGTGTTCCCCATTATCACCAAGTGACTGGAATATATCTCATGAAGAGACTGGAAACCATGAATCCCTATGAGGAATGACTTAGGGAGCTGGGGATGTTTAGCCTGGAGAAGAGACGGTAAAGAGGTGATATAATAGCCCTCTTTAAATATTTGAAGGGATGTCACATTGAGGATGGAGCAAGCTTGTTTTCTGCTGCTCCAGAAACTAGGACACAAAGCAATGGATTCAAGCTACAGGAAAAGAGATTCCACCTGAACAAGAAGAACTTCTCAGAGCTGTTCAACAATGGCATGTGTTGCCTTGGAGTGTAGTGGATCTCCTTTTTTGGAAGCAAGTCACACTCTCTCAGCCTCGGGAAGGCAACCGCAAACCACCTCTGAGCAAATCTTGCCAAGAAAACCCTGTGATAGGTTTGCCTTAGGGTCACTTTAACTCCAATCAAAAATCCACCAAACAGTGATACCTTTATTGACCAACCAAAATTCACAGTATGCATGTTGCAATCTTTCTAACATCTTCCATTTCCTCCCCCCCCACCCCCCAGGTTTGGTTTGTAACACCTTTTGCCTGACGAAGAAGCCAGTGAAGCTTCGAAAGCTTGCAACATGCATGTTGTGCATTTTGGTTGACCCCATAAAAGTATCACTGTTTGGTGGGTTTTTTATTGGGACCACAAACATTGTTTTTCTTTCCTTTAGGTTCAGCGTTGAGCCGGCCTTTCCATTTTCTTCCTTGACCTTTCTCATCCGGAGCTGCTCAGGTCCAAAGAGATGAGCCAGCCATGTAAAAGAAGAAAGTAACCAAAGGAGAGAAGGATGCTCAGTGTTTCCAAAGGCAGCAGCAGCAGCTTCTTCTCTGAAATGGTTAACAGGCTGGGCTCTCCCACCCACAGGCATGAGCTCACTTTCCCCTTCTGCCAATCGCCAGTCAGTGTTTCTGCAAAATTGTCCACCGAGCCAAAGCTCTGAGCTGAAAGCCAGCCGGAGAGCAAAGAAAGCAGGAGAGAAGAGAAAAGAAGGAGGAGAAGATTTGTGCATCCTCTCTCCAGCCACATCTTCAAGGAAAGCTGCTACTGTTGCTGCCTGGGGCAAGAGATCCTCCAAGGTTGGTGGTCTTTGCCCACTGAGCCTGGTGTGGGCATTGCCCTCTGTGCACCTGCCAGGATGATGGGCTGCAAGTCCAACTCGCTCACTTGCCTGCAAGGTGGCAAGCCTGTGCTGCCAGCGGCTGGCCCCACTGACTCCACAGCCACGCTCAACAAACTGGCCTTGGCCACAGGGGGCACAGAGAAATCCTGGTACCGCTGCGTCTTCCCCTTTGGCATCGTCTCCCTGGTCATTGGCATCGCTGCCACGTGCATCACCTTCACCATCAATGGGCCACAGATGGACATCGCCAAGGTGGTCTCGGTGGCCACCTTGGTCTTTGGGGTGGGCCTGCTGGTGGGTGCCATGATCTGCTGGCGGGCCAAGAGGAAGAGACAGCGAAAGAAGCAGCAAGAGGCACCTGCCACCTTGGAACAAGGGGCTTTATGATGGAGACGGCAAGCCAAGGCCCAGGTCTGGAGATCACCCTACCCTTTTCTTGTAATCTGTGGCCGAATGAGGGGAGCTGGGAAGAAGAGGGCTTTTGGAAGGCCCTCCAAGGTTTGGGAGACAAAAGAGAGTAGAACCAGATGGTGTCAGGGGCAACTTTGCCCTCTTTTGACTCTGTGATGAGCACCATTATGAACTCATGGGACAGCATTTGGGTGCAAATGCCAGAAGCCAAGGAACAGGAACAGGCAGCTGACTTAACAATGGACCGTTTCCCTACAAAGATGTCCTGACCTTGGATATGCAAGCTTCTTCGCCACACATCTCCTTGTTTACAAAGAGCTCCGGGAGCTTCCTTTAAGGTGGCAGCAGAAACAGAGTGTGTATTCCTTCCCTCGCCAGTGCTTTTTCCATCACAGCTACTGTGTAAACCATTGCTCGCAGAAAGAATGATATATACATGTGTGTCACTGTGTGTGTTTGTAAAAAGATGAGAATCCTGGAGTGGGAGACTACTCCAGGGCATGCATCCAGGTGTAGCCAAAAGTGCCCAAGCTGATGCCGGTTGAACAATATGATTCTGCCTCTTAACCAGAAAGGGAAGAAACATGACAAGTAAGACTGGGCTTCTGACAAGGGAGCAGATGGAGCCAAACCCCTTTTCTCTGTAGGTAGCCCAGGTAAAAGTGATGGGCAGGAGTTTGAAAATGAACCCCTTTCTGCCAAGAGTACCACCACATGTAGAATGATAAGCGAAAAGAAATATTCTATAGGAAAGAGCATCGAAGCAGCCAAAAGACAAGGGACATTACAAGATCTGATGAAACAGAGAACGTTGACGTTGAAACTGCAATGGAAACATGCCTTCTGAGGATGGGGTGATTTATCATTGGGAAATGCAGTTCGGCACCAGTTATGAAAGAAGAAATTGACCTCATTTTTCCTTCAGTACCAGGTGCTGCATAGTAAGAAAGTTTCTAGTGTTGGCAAAGGTTCCAAGGAGTGAGTTAAAAGTTTTATACACCTGGCTATAAATTCACAGGCATGTGCCACTAATCTATGCAGGGTTGCATAGAGTTCAGGTTAGTTGCACATTAGCCATGTGCTTTTCTTTTCTTTTCTTTTTGCGATCAAGCTGTAAAATTGGCCACCTACAGACTAGTGCGTGGGTCTCAGAAGCAATGGTGGTGTGGGTCGTCTCACGTTGTGGCACACTTGATTTAATGGCATGCCTATGGCTGCATCTGAGCAGTTCATAGTGTGTCAGCGTTGGCATTGCCTCCGTTGGGGCAGGATAACAGCTGAGCTTGGCACAGGCATAAAAAAGAGAACGGAAATTGTAGACGTTGGATCCAGAAAGGGAAGCCAAAGGATTTGGGCTCTTGGCTTCATCTTTCCTAGGAAAGGGAGAGGTCCGGAACAAGGAATGTTGTACTTTCCTTACGTCTCTACACTTGGCCTTAACTTTGCCCTCCTTGGCCCTGCTTATAAAGCAAGCAAACAAGGTGGACCCACGTCACAGTTGTGTTGCCCTGGCACTTCAAGAGAAGACTCTCTTCCCTTCTTGCGCTCCACTCTGAGCTGGACTCTCTCCATCGCTACCCAGGCAGGCTGCTTGTGGTTGGAAAAACAGCTGCACTTTTGGCTCCTCAGCACCTGGAGCCCATCCGACATACGCACATGCAGCTGGAAAGAAGTGAAATCGGACTCTCAGTAATAAGCCTAGAAGCCAGGGAGAGTCAGCGGCCAGGACAGAGGAGGGGTATGGGGAACAGACCAGTGCCCAGGACGCAAGGTCTGCACATACATCACGTTTCTTGGCTGCGTACTTCACAGTATGCCGGCAGACAACCAGGCCTGGGCAATGCCTGGCCCAGATGTAACATATGTGACAGTGCAAATCTTACAGTGCAAGCAGAAAAGCAGGCTAAAAGGTAGCAGCCCTTTTGGGAACGATCTGGAGGGTGACTTCCTACACACCCAGTTGGGCCCATCTTGAGCAAAGAAGGTTCACATTTGCTCTTGGTAGTAATGGGGGAGATGCCATCTTCCAGGGGTTAGCCTTGGGCAAGCATTCTGCAACAAAGGTTTTAGATGACTCACAAGTCCGCTGTCCTCGAAATCAAGGTAGCATCCTCGCATAGCATGGGGTTGAGATTTATGTAGCAAAGGTGCTCAACTGTAGCATTTGTATATAAAAATATAAACACTATATTTTAATCCATCCCTTTCTGTAAGGGCACATGCCTCTTATTGTCACAACAACCTTGTAAGGGAGGCGAGGTGGAGGGATGGTTACTGTCTCAAAGTCAGTATGTGAGTGCTGCAGTACAACAGGAATGTGAAGCTGTTTCTCCGTCTGTATCTAACATTGTAGCCCAGGGTTATTTTGGACCACAACTCCCAAAATCCAGCCAGCATTGCCACTGGCATATTGGTGGAGGATTCTGAAAGCTGTAGTCCTATTAAATAACTTTTCCAAGTTCTGCTTCACGAACCTTTACATCCTAGATCTTAGACGACAACTTCAGCAGTCTCTAACCATTGACTATGCTGCCTTGACCACCTGAGAACTGAAAGCCAGAGGTTTCCCTGGATTTCCCAGGCCATGCTCTAGTCCCTACTATTCCATACTCACATTTTATATATTTTATTTTATACCCTGACCTTGTGCATTGGGTTTCTATTGATATAGCATAGCTTCTGTTGCTTTACAGTTTGCAAATATTCTTTCATACATGACTGCAATGGTAAGGATTCTTCTAATGTAACTTAATTCAGATTTGGTAGGTCCACACCATCCAGCTGACCTGATTTGGCAGGGACAATCCCAGTTCATTGTCTGTTGTCCCACTTTGTCATCTGCTTCCAAAATGTCCCAGTTTCTCTCTCATCCACCCACTTCCCTCTTCAGCTTCTTTCCATTGCTGAAAACTGAGTCCAAGGTGCAAAAGTACAGTTAGCCCTCCACATTTGTGGCTTTGACTTTTGCAGATTTGATTATTCATGGGTTTGATTAATATCTTCTCTCTGGGAATCTCTAGGTCCAGGATGACTCTATTGCCAACTTTTGCCAAAAGTCACACTGGAGAACCTAGAGGTTCCTAAGGGGGATGCTTCTCTAGGCATTTGTAGGTCCTCCAGTGCAATCCCACAGTCAACTTCTGGCAGATCGTGACCACAGGATTGCCCTGGAGGACCTAGAGATTCCTAGAGAGTTGTTCTCTCAGGAAGTGCTTTTTTATTTGTGGTTTTTCCACTTGTGCCCCGAACCCCCAGTGAATGTGGAGGGTCCGCTGCTGCAAACTGCTGCAGCCTCTCCTAGCTTGTGTGCCCTTCTTCTTTAATAACTCTTGCCGTCTTCACCACACTGATGTTACTTGGCCATACATGTCCCCATTTTCATCTGTGAAATGTCAGAGACTATGCCCTAGTCTTGGCCTGTCTTTCCTGCTTAAGGCCAATGCTTCTGACCAGAGCAGAGGCAGGTACCTTTCTCTCCAGGAAACCACCTGTGTCGCCTACACAGGTGAACCAATGCTTCATAGTAGCTCATGCTAGTTATGTAAACTACATGTTAACTGGTGTGGTCAGAAGCATTTGCTCATGTGCATTGTGAGCATCAGAAGGGATGAAGCATCTAACAGAATGGTGAGAGCCAAGGCTGTGCTTATGTGTCCTCAGTCAAGGAAATGTGTGATAGCTGTTGCTTTCTCCACATGTGCTTTGCATGGAAAGGATGCCAGCTTCAGTCCTTGAAAGCTTAAAAGAAAAAGGGAAAGTAAGTGATGGGAAAGATCCACTCACTACCTGAGATCCAGGAGGGCTGCTGCTGCCGCTAGGGATTTTGACCAGTTTAGGCTCACGGAACAAAAAATAAACCCAGCGCAGGTTTCCTCTGTAGCCTAGCTCTCAGATATGTTATATTTGACCAGTATATTTCATGGGGAGGGGTAGATCCCTCAAATATTATGAGAATTTTAAAGAACAGGATTATACAACCTCTTTCTCCCCACCAAGGCCTCCTCCTTCCCTTCCCTTCCCTTGCTTGCTTCCAGGAAAAATCTTTAAACAGTTTCTTAGGTTTTGTTCTCTGCTCTTTTCATTGTAGTCTCAGTTTGCACAATGTGGTGCATTGGGGAGTGGGGGGGGGGGAGTTGTTTAAAGCCCCTCCAGGTTCATCTGGGGGAATCCTTTATTTTCCTGCAAAACAGAGCAGACTAGAGTAGGAAACCTGCCTGGATTAACCCTTGCAATTTCAAGGTAGCAAGAGGCTGACAGGCTTTCTATAATTAGGATGCCAACAAAACATCCGTTTTCTCCATTTCGGTGCACAGGGTAACCAGATACAAGCCCCCTTTCCCAGCAACTGAATGAAACGCATGGCATTTCCTGAGTTGGCGAGGGTTGGGTTCGGTTTGTTGACATCCATGAACTGAGTCCATGTGTCTAGGGGCAGATCTGCAAACCCCCAAAGTGCATGCAGATATAGCAGAGCTTGGAAAGGTTACTTTCCTTGGTGTTGAAGTATGCTGGCTATTTGCTGTAATAAATGAATCCATTGATGGGTGTTGAAGATCACAAAAAGTATCATTCCCAGGCTCTGAGATATACCTGCGTTGGTGTTTGTGCTTCAAGCTGGTTGCTGTGGTGTGAACTTGGTACTTCTTTTCCTAGCCAAAACATATTGTTGCAAAGCAGTTAATGTCACCCTCCTATCCACCTAAATCAAGGTGCATGTTACCCAAAGTCTGGCAAGATGTAGAAAATCATCTCTCTCCAATCCTGGAAGTACAAATGCACTAAGCATAGTTAACCAACTTACCATTTGCTGCCTCTTCCTGACACCCAAAATGTGCCACCTGGTGCATTAGACTCACTTTATTTAATGTCAGGGCATTTCTTCTTTTGCTTTTCTTCCTCTTCTGAATTTATAGCTGACTTTGCCTCCATCTGCCCCATGATTTGGACAATTTGCAGTTACATATTCAATTTGGGTGGCTACCTGGTTCAACATGCTTCAAAGAGCCAATATGTTTCTTTCAAAATGACAGCCAACTTGAAACCATGCTCAGGGGGTAAAGCGAAGGAGTGGCATTGCGGCTGTCGGAAAGGTCAGCTAGCCAACACTCTGCACAACCAAAAACAAAGAAGTGAATGCTTCTAAATCAGATTCTCAGAATGTCTAGTCATTTGGGAAGAGGTCATGACAGATTCACAGCCCAGACTATTTAAACCCACTATAAATCCTTGGGCTGAGCTGTGGTCCAAAGGGCTGGACAGAAACTAGTATGGCATGTCCATGCCACTGGTGACTTTGCTACTTTGACTCTCTCCTCTTCTGTGCCATAGTGCAAACCGTGTGCCAGTGTAACTATTTTATTTTTTGTAAGACAAAACCTTTCAACTTCAAATGAAGAAGCCTGGAAAAGGTTGCACTTGCTCTAAAGCTCAATGAGGAACCTGGCAGATGAGGTGCCAGTCAATTCCCTTTGCTGCTTCAGCTGTTGGCTTGGGAAATGGAGGCAGAATGCTAATGGAGGCAGAATGCTAATGCTGCAGACTGGCATCCTTTGGCTCCTGGCAGTTCTCTGGAGTACCAACTCCGTGCCTACTACTTAGCTCCCAAACTACTACTGCCACTCCATCAAGCCAAGGGTGACAAACCTTTAGCCCTACGCATATTTTGGCTTGCAGCTCCCACTATCTCTTGCCAGTGGGAGTTTAGGCTGAAAAATGTAGACGGTTAAAGTTCTCTTCTCCCCCTTCCTGCATTAACCTATAAGATACCCAGCATGTTGTACTCTGCGATTGTTGTTGTTGTGTGCCTTCAAGTTGTTTCCGACTTATGGAGACCCGAAGGTGAATCTATTTTCTTGGCTAGTTTCTTCAGAGGGGGGTTGATATTGCCATCCTCTGTGGCTGAGAGAGTGTGACTTGCCCAAGGTCACGCAATAGGTTTCATGGCCGAGTGGGAATTTGAACCCTGGTCTGTTCTCCAGAGCCATAGTCCAACGCTGAGACCACTACACCACACTGGCTTCTCTAGTGCAGCCCCTTTACTCTGCCAGCCATGAAGGTTGTATTTTGCCAGTGATTAAACTCGGATTGTATAAAGTCCAAACCCACAACTGGGTGTAGACAAACTAAATGCATGCTTTCCCCCACTTCTATGAAAGGTGAAAACAAGGGTGCTCCATGCAGCATGCAATTTATTCATTGGGGAAAGTATAGAAAAAAGTCAAGGCTAGTATATGCCGTCTACAGACATGTCTACAAACCATGTGCAGTCATAGCAAAAGATTCAGTGCTAGCTTTCTCTCTGATACACTCTTCTATTAACAAAGGTCTGTTTTTGTGTTTGTTTTGTGCGGGGAGCATTCAAATTTGCAATCTCCTTGCTGGCTGAAATGGCAGGGACCGTGGCTCAGTGACGGCGCAGTTGCTTTGCATGCAAAAAGTCTTGATCCTCAGGATTTGGAAAGGTGGCCTCTCCGCCTTAGACCCCAGAGAGTTGTTGCAAGTCAGGACAAGAAACATTTCACTAGATCCAGAAGAAAGAAAGCAGGCCAGGTGGGTATAGGTAGATGGACTCCCTCTGATCCACATGATGAGGGCTTTCGCCGCATTTTGCTAGTGTAGCACTAATGGCACAGAGCACATGGGCAGTTTTCAGTGTAAAGAAACTGCTGGCAAGATTGACTAACCTGCACATGACTGGGATAAGCATTAAGCACCACTGCAGCCAGCATGGCTGCCAGAGCGCTTTCTGTTGATCAGGGCTAATGCTTTACTGGAGGCCACTGTACTGAACTTGGCCATTTATTCTGGTCAAGTTCCCATTTCCAATCACTTTTCCGATTCTTTGAGCGCTGATTCTAATGAGCTAAATTTGCTCAGATTCTCAGAGGATGGAGCCAGCTGATGGTTGTCGCTCTTCCTCCTTGACACTGTTGTGATTATCTATAGCCCCGCTTAATGGAAAGCATGCCGGCGTTACTGGCAAATTCTTTCAGTTTCTAGTGTTTTCCTCCTCCAGTTGAAAATGGTTCTGTGAGGATCAGGATCAGCCTTCCCCAACAGTCACTCTCCAGATGTGTTGGATGACCCTTGTCATGCTTGGCCAGTGGAAGTTGTGGGAATTGTAGTCCAATATATTTGGAGGACTCTGACATTGCAGAGCATGGTTTCAAACTGGAGAATGTCATGGCTTAAAAACAAAAGAAACAGTTGATCTGTTTCCCAAATCAAGTACAGTCGTCCCTCCTGATTTGTGGGGGATCCGTTCCGGACACATACACCCCACAAATCGGAAAAACTGCAAACATCCAAGTCCCATCTCCTGTGCATGGCCCCGCATGAATGCCATGGGTGCATGCACCACTTTGTCCCTCCTGGCTTCCCGTCTGCGGAAATTCAAGACTGCGAACGGGAAATCTGTGAACTAGGAGGGATGACTGTAATATTTTTTGAGTCCTGGATGTGATAGAAATCATTCAGACATGGTGAGACCCAAATTGTACGGTGTTTCTAGAACGCATAACCATGGCCCTCCTTTTTACTCATTACTGAGTGTACTCTGATCAGAACATTGCTAGATCTGAACTCTGCACCCTGACTTGGAGGCTACCATTTGCTGTTATACCCTCAGGCAGCAAAATGTCTTGGGCTGGCCTTGGCCAACAGAGTGAATAGCCACTAAATAGTCTCCACCATGCATATGTGTTTTTAATGCCATCTGAGTTAACAGGTTATTAGTTCTATTATTATGCGAGAAGGAGAGGGGGGGTGAAATATTTCCAGCATCCTATAGGTTGGTATCTTATGCAAGAAGAAGTTCCCTTACAGTAGTGGTTGGAGATTTTTGTCCAATGCAGAACAGCTGTATGCAGCGCAAGGTTGCCGAAATGCAGTTGCACATCTGTTGCCATCGCATACGGATGCACATTGTACATTGATGTGCACTATGCATTTCACACATTGGTATGCATGCACATTTGGCATTGCAATTCATTCATGCAGGGGCGTCGGAAAATGCGATGAGTGTAAAGTTAACACTCTGTCGCCTTGATGCAGGGTTACACCTATTTCTATTCATACTCTCTACTTCATACACAGTCTTATAAGTCTCTGTCATTCCTCCATCCTCTGTTTTTCACAGCTGGCACCACCATTCCTGGTCCTTTTAGGAAAGGAAATCCCATCCATCCCTTATTCATTTTGGAGACTCTTTTTTGCACTTTATCCGGCTGTATGAAATCCAGTCCTGTGATGGCTGCAAAGTCCTTTTCGAAACAGGTAGATTCTAACCGTCCATAATGAAATCACCTACCGGCTTCTTTTGGGGGAAGAACAGAAAGACAGTGGTTAAGAGGATCTCGCTTCTGTTTATCAGTTTCAAAGAGAAGACATCTCTTCATGAACACTAAAGCTCCCTATCACTTTGGAAAAGTGATTGTAGCTAAACCCCTACAATCACATCCAAAATTTACAAAATAGTGATACCTTTATAGGGCCAACCAAAAGGCACAAGACAAATGCTGCAAGCTTTCGAAGCACCACTGGCTGCTTCATCAGGCAAAGTGTTTAAACTCAAACACCTTTGCCTTGTGAAAAAGCCAGTAGAGTTTGGAAAGCTGGCAATTAGTATTTTGTGCATTTTGGATGGTCCAATAAAGATGTCGCTGTTTTGTAGATTTGGGATGTTGGTTGTATTGTGCAATATGGCCAGCATGGCTATTCCTGGATATGTAAGCCCCTATAGTTTGTAAACTACTGGTGTGCAAGGCTGGCCCAAGCAGCTGCCTCAGGCAACAGATTTTGGATGCCATGAAAAGGCAGCAAATTGTTCATTATAGGTTTTGCTATTGGGTTTTTACTGTCAAGGAGGGGAGAAGTGTTTGTGGGTTTTTCTGCCTTTACAGCTGACTAGTTCAGCTGTCTTGGGGAGAACTAATGCTCCTTGTCCAATTGTGCAATGGAGATGAGTTTCCATTTTGCGGCCTCAGGCGGCAAAATACCTTGTGCCACTCTGTCGATGTAAGAAGTGGTCCCTTCATGGGGACATTGTATCATCATGGTAAGGACTTTTTCCCCTGTGATCATTTTGTTTGGTGTGGCAAATTCAGCTGCAGAAACGTAGAGGTCAACTCTCAACCTATCAGATATCTGTCGGATCCCAGCAGCCACAATGGGTTCATGAACACTTTTTGGGGATGGGGGCGAGAGCTTGTGACACCGTCTTCCATTTTCTGGGGGGAACAGTAAGCATCGGGTATTTGATATCATACGGTTTGTGGAAACAGAAGCTCCCTGTTGGGGCCACGATGCTCTTCATCCTTCTGCCAAAGCTCTTCTCTTAAAGAGGACAAGAAGTAACCGGTTTTCTCATATTGAAATTCTGCATCGAAAGTGCAAAACACACCGTCAAAGTGCCATAAAGACGTTCTTTATGTACAGTTATTGTTCTTCATACCACCACCCCCTTCTTGCTAGTGTTACCCTGGGATCACATTTCAATTAAAAACAACAAGGATGCCATCTCTCCCCCAGCGAGCTTTTATCTGTTTTGTGCTTGCATGGATTCAATTGGTTTAATTTTTCCAAACACTACTTGCATCAGGAAAAGGAGAATAGTGTGTGGGTGTGTGTGGGCTGGAGAAGAATGATGTGTCACAGAAAGCGCCTCACCTGAGGGGATGTGACTCTTGCAAAAGGCTCTCCAACTTCAGATTAAGATCTCCTCCTATAACAGGGGCAGATCGTGGAGGGATGGGGACTTTTTTTGGAGTGTAACTCCTAGCATCCCCCGGCCAGCATCATCCCTGGCTGCAAAGTAAATGGTATCCTAAGCTCTTAGCTGGACAAAGTCAATGATGTTCTAAGCTCTGAGCATGTGGTTTCTCATATGTTACTGCACTGCGCCTCCCATCTGCCTAGACAGAGGTGAGGGATGATGGGAGTTGCAGTTGAACAACATTTTGAGGGCCATATGTTCTCCATCCCTAATGTATCCACGCACTCCCTGGTATGGTTTTTAACACCTTTGCCTAAAACCCAGTGGGGCTTTGAAAGCTTGCAACATGTATTTTATGCATTTTGGTTGGCCCAGTAAAGGTATCACTGTTTGGTGGATTTTAGATGTTATTGTTCAGTACATCCCTAATGTATTACTGATACAATCCAATGACACTATGGACTTTTGGGGCAAGTGCCATGGCTCGCTGCCACGATGAGCATGCCAGTTCTGATGCCCTCCACCCCAAGCCCAGCTCTTGAGACGCTTTTACCATTTCCCAACATGAAGGGCTGTAGCTTGAATGTAAAGGATGAAACAACAGCCCTGCGAGGTAGAACTTCCACCACTTCAGGCAAGGGTAGGACATATCCAGACCTTACAGGAGGTTCCTGGGTTTCTGCAAGAGGCAAAACGTTGCCTATGCTGCTTCCAAGAATCCCAAAACCAATGAGTAGCAACACCGAGCAACAATGATCAAGTAGTTAGATGCCATATTTAGAACTGAAAGTTATTCCTAGGAATATTCCTAGGAATCCAGGCACAAACACTGCTAGGTGGAGGCATTTTACAAGAGTCAAATGATTTAATAAGGGTTATTAGGGGAAATATTACAAAGACCCATTCATGAATATATGTAGTTGTTGCGTGCCTTTCTGACACATTTCTGACTTATGACGACCCTAAGATCATAAGAGTTTTCTGGGGCTGAGAGTGTGTGACTTGCCCAAGGTCACCCCATGGGTTTCCATGTCCGAGCAAGAAATTGAACCCTAATCTCCAGAGTCATAGTCCAATACTCAAACTACTACACCACTGAATATATTTGTTGTTGCTGTGTGCCTACAAGTTGTTTCCGACTTAATGGTGACCCTAAGGTGAGCCTGTCACAGGGTTTTTTTGGGCAAGTTTCTTCAGAGGGTTTGCCATTGCCATCCTCTGAGGCTGAGAGAGTGTGTACATGGCCAGCGGAGGGTGGATTTGAGCCAGGTTTTAGGTGGGAGGCAGCGTCGGCCGCAAATTGCGTGTGATAGAACCCGGCTGCATCCTGGAAGAGAATTCAAACCGGCAGAGGTAAGTCACTTTTATTAATATTGCGATCATCTCCAAGATCTCCCGACACCACAATCAGATGTGTATTTCTCTTAAATTGGAATTAATATGGGAGAGATTGATGCAGAATGCATAGCCCCATGTGCAACTTGGCGGCCTCACATTGTGTGAAGATTCATAACCTCGAGTTGTCCCGATCAATCTGTTGTGCCACTTTTGCAACCGCTTTTAAATTGTCCCAGTTTCTCTTCTTCCTCCCATTTGTCCTTGGCTGGCTTCCGTTTCTGCAAACTGAGTTCCAAGTCTAGAAAATAGTTTTGAACTCAGTTAACTCAACCGGAGAAAAGGAAATGGAGGAGCCTTTCCCTTCCCAGTAGGCTCCGAGAAAAGCAAACTGCGGCAGTCTTTATTAGTTTGTCTGTTCTTCCTTATGAATAGTTTTGGCCATTTTTTTTCTTTTTTGGAAGATGCATCATAACAGATTTATTGAGCTATTTAAAAAGTCAGCACTTCATACACATAACACAGTTGTTGCTCTGAAAAGCGTGACCTTATAGTTGGGAGGGAAGCAAGAAAAAGAATATGTATGGGTTTCAACTGGGAAACTTTCTTTACATTTGATTCACACACACGTTTGACATGGATTGCAATGCCTTCAATGTCATATTAATGTCTGGATCCTGCACACCCATGTTGACCCTCTGAGTTTTTGCCATTTCGACCTTATTCTGACTTTGCTTGGCCGCACATGTCCCAGTTTTCATCTTTGATGCATTTTGCAGGTTATGGATTCGTTCCAGCTTCAAGCAATTGCTCTTCCTCTTCAGATCAATAATATTAGTCAAACATTTGGGTGCCAAGTGCTGTTCTTGAGTCGTGGAACTAAGCCAATATTAATCATTTAAATGAGAACAGTACCAAAAAAAAACCCAGAATGGATAGACACTAATAATGTGTTTCTTCACCTAGTTTGTCTTGACATACAACTACAAATAATTTCTGACCACAGCTGAAGAAAACTAAGATTTCTGCTGTAATCCAAAATGCTAGGATCCCGAGAGGGCATCCACAATTGTATTCAATGGACAAATTCATTTAGCTCAATAGGAAGCAGCAAGAGGGCTTTGGGTAACTCTTAAAAGCCGGGATTCTAGCCTATGTATACCAGTTCCAAACCAAGAACTCCAGAGAGCCAATTCCAAATTAGCTTAGTAGTAGTGGTATTAGTAGTAGTATTTGCCATCCTCTGGCTTTCACCATGCTAATCTGTCACAAATAATTGGAAAAACATGAAGGACCTATTGTCACCTCATTCATTTTCCAGGGCTGGGGGGAAAGAGGTGTGCATCTTGTTCATCTCATCACTCCAACTTGGGGTGTTGTTTGTTGCTGTTGTTGTGTGCCTTCAAGTCATTTCCAGCTTATGGAGACCCAAAGGGGAATCTCTCATGGGTTTTTCTTGGCAAGATTTGTTCAGAGGAGGCTTGCCACCGCCTTCCCCTGAGGCTGAGAGAGTGTGGCTTGCTCAAGGTCACCCAGCGGGTTTCATGGCTGAGCTGGGACTCGAACCCTGGTCTCCAGAGTTGTAGCCAAACACGCAAACCATTTGCCATGCTGGCATCTTCCAAACAAGCAAATCCTACTAATGATCTTTTCACCCGATGTCAAGATCGGAGACCTTTTGAGACTATCGGCCAAAAATCTAGGCCACACTCAGCAGGGAGGAGGAAGGCTGATGAGAATAATGAGTCCTGCTTTTTTCTCAACGGCTTCAATGGGAAATGGCAATATTGAATTATTTAATAAACAGTCCAGAAGGCTGTTTGTAACAGAGTGTTGGTGTGCTATTTACACTCAGTGTGTCTGCTTTCTCTCCCCCTCTGTGTGGGTGGGTATGAGCAAGAGACAGATAAAAGATGGGGATAATAATAATAATAATAATAATAATAATAATAATAAGCTAGAGTTCACCATTGAAAGCACGCTAGGTGACAGCAGATCGTCTTTCTTTAGTTGTTTAGTGCAGATGTGCTACCTTGACATTTCTGTTGTTGTGTACTTTTCAGGTGCCCAAGGACAAAGGTTCAAGAATGTTTTAAAAATTAATTTCTTCTACCTTTTGAAGAAGGGTTAAAGGGGGAGAACGGGGTATGATCGGCAACAAGAGTCTCCCCAGAAAACAACCAATGAATAAAATGCATGCACATGAAGATGAGAAATGAGGAAACATTCATTTAGGAGCGTTTTGTGAAGGAAGGGGTATATACTCTGGAATGGCTCCATTTATAGGGAAGGAGAGACATCGCTGCTTATGCACATATGCACCAACACACTTGTTATGCTTAAGGTCAACACTGATTCATAGTAATTTTTTTCTTCCTATGAAATGATTCCTTAGCCAGTTTAACCTTACCCTGCCACACAAGGCACCCCAGAAATTGTACTTCGATGAGATAAAATCCAAAGATATAGCCGCGTTAGTCTGCAAAATCTCTGGATGTAGAGAGATCTTGTAGCACTTTTGAGACTAACTGCAAGAAAGAAGTGGGCAGCATGAGCTTTCCTAGACTTCAGTCCATTTCCTCATGACTAAATGCATCTGAGAAAGTCGACTTTAGCCTAGGAAAGCTCATGCTGCCCACTTCTTTCTTTCACTTAGTCTCAAAGGTACTACAACGTCTCTCTACACACTGATTCTATGAAATAAGTGAGTATTTAATTAAAGAACCTTACTCGATCCATCCAAACCTTGCCCTTGAATTCCCAGAATTCCATGGGGCCTGGTCATGTAGCCCAGGGGTTGTCAAACTTTTGATCTCCTCCCAGAATTCCTCACCACAGAAAGGGAAAGTGCAGCCTTCCCGATATGGTGGGATGCAACTCCCAATAGCCCTAGCCAGCAGTCATGATGGGAGGTGCAGTCCAACAATACTGAGACAGCCACATGCTCCCCATTCTTACCTTCCGCATTGCTGTTCCTAGGCATATTCTTTTCAGAACTGCCCTAAAGACATCAAAAGCTGCTTTATTCTAGGAAGGAAGGCCATTTCGTCTATCTCACTCTGGACTTATTGGCAGCCACTCTCTAGGGTTTCAGATTGGGGTCATCTCCAGCTCCCTTTGGAGATGGAAAAGATTGCATCTGGAACCTGCTGAGTATAAAACATTGGGAGTACCAGTCTATTACCATTATGAAAATCTATTGCCGCTATGAATCACGGAATCATCTTCTAGGCAGCAATCATCTCCACAGGTAACTTGTGATGCTGGTCAGTAGTCACAACCAGCAGCGCGCACACCAATCTGTCTCTTTCCATGCCCAATTATCCTTATTTGTTCTTTTTCCTGGCCCCCACAAACAAATCAAGGAGAAATGTGAAGTCGAAGGCTTTCATGGCTGGCATCCCTAGTTTTTTGTGGGTTTTTCGGGCTGTGTGGCCATGTTCTAGAAGAGTTTCTTTCTGACGTTTCGCCAGCATCTGTGGCTGGCATCTTCAGAGAATGCTGGAATGGAAGAGAGTTTCACTCCGCCCTACCCAGGGTCTCACAGTATATATAGACCCACTCTCTTCCATTCCAGCATTCTCTGAAGATGCCAGCCACACTAAGAAACTCTTCTAGAACATGACCACACAGCCCGAAAAACCCACAAAAAACCAAAGAGAAATGGCTTTTTTCCTCCACTGCTAACCTCCGTGGAAGGAAAGAGCAGTTCTCTATGGAATTAGGAGGAAGGATTTTTTGGCCCCCAGGTCACGGAGGGCCTTATGCGGCCATTGGGCTACCAGTTGTGCACTGGGGTATATAGAGGAAACTTTCTTTGCAAAATAGACATATTGCTGGCAAGGGAAAGGTTGCTATGTAATCTGCTCGCCGCTCCTCAAATTGGTCTGGAGACAAACCCAGCTGGCATATGGACGCAGATTAAAAGGCTTTGGCTGGCAAAAACATTTCCTGTTTACCCAGCTAGTAATGTGTTTTAATAGCATTTCCAGACATGCCCTGTTGGGCTGATCATGTCTGTCTGAGAGGTAATTTTCTCCTTTCATTGAGGGGGAACAAAAAAGGAGCCCTGTGAGTCATCCCGGCGCCTGCTACTCTTCACCTGTATTGCCTCCTTCGCAATAGCGTGGCCATTTGTCCTACTTTGCACAAGACCATCCTGATTTCCAAGGGCATTTGAGGACATCCTCCCTTTTAGGGCATCCTCTCTTTCAGGGGTTGGTAGCTATGGATCTCTAATATTTTTGGATTGCAATGCCCACAGTCCTTCATTGTCAGCTCAGCTGCTTAGATATGCACCGGCGTATCTAGAACTAATGGGGAGTGTAGATCAGAGTTGTTGTGACTAATTCCCATCAAGTCAATTTTGACTCATGGTGGCCCTATGGATGAGATACCTCCAAGACCCCCTATCCTAACTGCTCTGCTTAAGTCTTACAAAATTAGGCCTATGGCCTCCCAGATTGGGACTATTCGGAGATTATTGCAGCGCTAATTGAAGCGGTTTACCTGAGCCGGTTTAAAATTAAAACGGGAAGCATCCTGATCTTATCGCAAGGATTTAGCCTCCGAAATCGCCGCCTGGGTCCAGCCCCACTCCCAGGGCTGCTCAGCACGGCTTTTTTTGAAACCGGGAGTTTCCCATGATATTTTACATATCTACGATGTCATGATATTCCATAACTAATAAACATCATCATCCGTCACTCCTCCATCCACCTTGTTTTCCACACGACTCAACCATTTTCTTATTCTCCTCTTCCCCTTCTAACAATCCATCTTCCCTCCTTTTGCCTTCTACTAATATCCCTTCCAAATCCCTCCTTTTAATATCTTTCTTCACTTTTGCTACCGCTCTTCCCTCTTCTCCATCCACACGAGGAATTTCAAAATGTCCTTCATTTTGAGCGTGACTAAGAAGAAGCCTTAATTTACGGTTCTCTGAGTGTTTCTAGCATTTATTTTGTAACGTCTTGCATTGCTCTTGACTGTCCTATGTTTTGCAGTGCCATGTCCTCCTTTGCAGTTATGACATCTGGTCACCCTGAGAGTCAAATACGCATCTCTTCTCTTCAAAGGTTGTTTCCAGGTCTGATGGAGCTGCTGGCCAAGCGGAAAAGAGGGATGGCTCTCTTTCCCATCTGGCCAACAGATGTGACAGATCTAGAAGGACAGATCCCTTTCCACCAATACATTTGGTGACACCCCATCTGAGATGTCACTGCACCCCTTGCACTCCCTGGTGCATCCTTGTGTTGCAGGTCTCCTTTGTGTACCTCCTTGTGCTGCACACAACATATTTCTTCTCTTTCTACAAACTTTTACTTTAATTTTTTTTTTTAAATCCTGTCCAATTTTGCCTTCACTTGCTAGGGAACGTAATGCAAAAGAACAGTAATTAAGCAGCATGTAATTTTCAGGGGGAAAAGAGATGATGCCAAAGCCATTCCTGGAGCAGGAATACCAAGCTAGCTCCACCATCCAGTGCTCATGGTGTGACATTTGTCCTCCTTCCCTTTTGAAATGTGTGTTCTCTGAGTTTTCAGTTTTCTTTCTAATTGCCTCGCTAGTTCATTGTCTTGGATGATATCATAGCAATCATATGCAAACTGGAGGGGCAGAGTACGGGGTTTATCACAAGGGAGGGATCCCATGCAAAACTGGGATTTAAACCGGGGGAGAAACTGCAAAAGCGGATTGATTTTCAGATGACATCTGACATTAAGCCGAACAGAAAGTGGAAAAAACCCGCAAAAGTGGATTGATTTTCAGATGACGTTGGAGTTAATGAGCATTAACGCAACATTAACCCGGACAGAAAGGCGCTGACAAAAGGCGCTGTAATAAAGGTTGATTAAACCAGTTAGTCGATGTAGATTATCTTTTTAATTTATCTCAGGATTAATTAACCCTACCTCTAAACTCAGGAGGCAGAAAGTGAGGGTGAAGCAAGGCAAATGTTGCAGTCTACAAGTTGTTTCGTCCAAGCCCTATATAGTATGGTGCTACAACTGGAGTAATAGGGGATGCTCTCCCATTGCTGGGCTAGATTCACATTCCAGCCCATCTGACTTCTGCATGTAAACTTGAGGAGCACTTTACCCTTTGAGTCAAACAAGAAAATGTCTTGGGCCAGCCCAAAATAACCCAATTAATCCTGAGATCTCCATATACAGTTAAGAACACTGTGTCTCTATCTCTGTGACTCTAGAAACAGAAACATGGAAAGGTTATTTACAGCTGCTGTCACGCTACCCATACATGATGTTACCAATCAGTCGTAAGGAACTATGCATTTGTAGAAATCAAAAATGTATTATGGAAACCAGTATTAGTGGTTTCCAACATCTTCCAACCCAGAGAACTAGGGCCAGTTCCCTAGCCCACAGTAAGAGATGTGTGCGTATGTGTCATGCGGAGGCCACCCCACGCATTGGGGACGTATGAGGACAACTTCCAAACTCACATGCCAAAAATAACGGAGGAAAAATTAAATGGACGTTGTGATAGGAACGTGGAAAAATTGTGGCCTGGTGGTGAGCCTGAGATCTTGAAGATCCTGAGATCTGGTGGTCCCAGAGGCAAGCTGCTTGTTTGCCATCTGAGGACCATCCAACGTATCACCAGAAAGATCACCATCTTGGGAAGCTGGAGCATGTCCAGAGGAGGGCGACCAAAATGGTGAATGGTCTGGAGACCATTTATCTATTTTATTTTTATTTATTTCCAGGATTTATATCCCGCCTTTCTCCCACGGTGGGATTCAAGGTGGGTTACAATAGACAGTCGTCTCTCCAAAGATTTCCATTTTTGCGAAGGGTGTGCGTCTCCGGAATGGGTGCAAAATGCTGCAGCCAAGCTAAGTGCTTAAATCCCGTGCAGAAATGGGATTAAAATTCCTGAAAAGTCCCAGAAAAGCAGGATCATTTTCAGACCCATCAGGGGCATTGAGCATTAACGTGAAAACAACCTGCACAGAAAGTGGACAAAATCGGCCGCTTTTGTCTACTTTCTGCGTGGGTTATTTTTGCATTAATGTTCAATGCCCCTGCCGTTGTGTGAAAATGATCCCACTTTTGTGGGATTTTCCCATTTTAAATCCCATTTCTGCACAGGATAAACCCCGTGTGATAAACTCCATAGAGCATGTTACAATAGTCCAAACCATGCCTTATCAGGAGAGACTTAGGGAGCTGGGCATGTTTAGCCTGGAAAAGAGAAGAGAGATATGAGAGCCCTGTTTAAATATTTGAAGGGAGGTCATGTTGAGGATGGAGCAAGCTTGTTTTCTGCTGCTCCAGAGACTAGGACCCGAAACAATGGATGTAAGCTCCAGGAAAAGAGATTCCACCTAAACTTTAGGAAGAATTTCCTGATAGTAAGAGCTGTTCAACAATGGAAGACGTTCCCTCGAAGAATGGTGGAGTCTCCTTCTTTGGAGGTCTTTAAACAGAGGCTGGATGGCCATCAGTCGGGGATGCTTTGATTGTGATTTCCTGCATGGCAGAATGAGGTTGGACTGGATGGCCCTTGCAATCTTTTCAACTCCATGTTTCTATGATTCTATGCATTGGCCACAACAACTATGCGCACAATGATGTTAGGAGGTAGTTGTGCTTTGCATCAGTTATCAACGAAATAATGGATCTTCAAGTTGTATGGGGCGGAGGGAGCTGTGTTACTCTGTCCCAGCAAAGACAATAAACAGTCCTGTGCTCCCAGATGGGATCTGGACTTCTGCTGCATTATATTTCCTTGTAAGTTGCTCTTTCTTTTGCCTCCTTTCTGGTTGAGACCAGAAGATTTCTTTTTTTTAAATGAACGCAGCTGGGTCTGAGAAGCGACTGAGCCCCAGCAATGGACGGGGCGGGGGTGGAGAATACAAATTTTGAGGAACAACAGTAAAAATAGCTTTGACATTTTGAATGTCAGTAGGCTGCCAGAAGCTTCGATGTCTTTATGGTTTTCCTGTTCAAGAAGGGACTTGAAAAGAGTGGGAGAGGGAAGCCAGATTCATTAGACATCTGAGATGCGTGTCCCCTTCCATCTCGTCTTTCCTTGCAAAATGACCTGGCTGTTTCCTGGAAGGAGAGAATACTAAGACCTTGACAAAGAAGACCACATTAGGTTACTGCGAGAGATTTTGCCAGATTTTGAGGGGACCTAGCAGTCCGGACGAAGCTCCTGGTGTGGGTCTAATTCAATTTCCTTCACATTATCAATACTTTCAGACGGCGATGTCTTTACAGATGACTATCCTTGTTTGAAAGTGTCCGCTGCTTACAGAGCTGTCTCATCCAAGTCCGGTTGAAAGAAAAAGGGTCAGCAATGCTTGAAAACAGCAAATTCCAAGCCCGATACCTGTATTACATGACTTATTTTTTGGTAAGCAGGCTGGAAATGCCATGTAACAACTGGGATTAATACCGGTGTAATTTTGATGCAGTAACAGTTCTGGTTGCTTTTAGTTTTAGTTACTTTTAAAGGGCAGTTTCAGAGACATTTTGAATGGAATTTTCAAGTTTTATGCCATTCTCTTATCAATCCAAAGATACTGCTCAAAACATAACAGCAAAGAGTGATGATATATGTCATCCTGGATCGACAATATCCTTCAGCACCCTGCTTTGGACAAACAGGCCAGTCCTGGGCCAGAGGATAAATGGACATAAATCAGACATTGTGGTTGTTTTAAACTGCCCTTGAGTGGATCTGACCCATGGAGACCCTATGGATGAGACATCTCCAAGAAGGCCTCCCTATCCTCCACTGCTCTGCTTAAATCCTCCAGGGCCTTAATACCCGTGACCTCCTTCATAGAGTCCATCCATCTAGCATTCAACCTTTCTTTCTTTCTTCTCCTCTCCACCTTTCCTAACATTATTGTCTTTTCCAACCATTCATGCCTTCTCATGATGTGTCCAAAGTACAACAGTCTAAGTCTTGTCATCTTGACTTCTAGGGATATCTCTGGCTTGATCTGCTCTAGGACCCATTTGTTTGTCCTTTTGGCCGTCCATGGGATCCTCAGCATCTTCTCCAGCTCCACATTCTCTCAAATGCATTGGTTTTCCTCCTATCTTCTTTCTTGACTGTCCAGATCTCACATCTATCCATGGGAATAGTGAATACAATGGCTTGAATGATCCATACTTTTGTGCTGAGTTGTATGTATTTGCATTTTAGGGGCTTTTCTAGTTCTTTCATAGCCAATCTCCCCATACTTAATCTTCTTCTGATTTCCTGGCTGCAGTCTCCATTTCTATCAACGTTTGATCCCAGATATTCTTTTACTATTTCTATTTCTTCATTGTCTAGGTTGAACTTGTGAAGGTCCTCGATGGTCATTATTTTTGTTTTCTTGATGTTCAACATTAAGCCAGCCTTTGCACTTTCTTCTTTGCTCTTCCTTGGTAGGTGTCAGACATTAGGAATAGGAAAACTCCAAAAATGGTTGCAGAACATTTTATTATCCCTTGACATTCCATCTTGGACCTCAGAAAAGCAGTCCTTGAACAAAACAAACAAACAAACAAACAAAAAAGCCAAAAAATAAGATTAGGAAGAGAAATAGTAGAAGTGGGACATATCCACAGACTCCAGTCCATCAATGAACCAGAACAGAAATAATGGTTTCCTGGTGCACTACACATATTATAACACTAGCTAACCTCTCAGCCTCATGGGTTTTGTCTTGACCAGTCCATCAAGTCTCCTTTCTGGTTCCAATGCTTTCTGGTTCCAACACATTACATTCCAATATCCATTGATATGATTTAGACAACATCCCTCCCCCTGACTTTGTCCCCCAAAGACACAAAGTTTGGCATTTCTAATGTCATTCGCTCATCACACACAGATTATTTATATAAGTCTTTTCCTGGATCCTTCATTCCACTCCATGCAGCCGAGAAAGTAGACTGAAGTCTACAAAAGCTCATGCTACCAGCTTCTTTCTTACAGTTAGTCTCAAAGGTGCTTTTGTTGTTAACTGAGTCGATCTCGACTCATGGCAACCCTATGGATGAGAGGTCTCCAAAGAGACCCTCTGTCCTCCACTGCCTTGCTTAAATCCCGCAACCCCTTAATACCCAAAGTGACCTCCTTCATAGAGTCCATCCATCTGGCATGTGGCCTTCCTTTCTTTCTGCTCCCCTCCACCTTTCCCAGCATTATTATTGTCTTTTCCAAAGAGTCCACTCTTCTCATGATGTGTCCAAAGTACGACAGCCTCAGTTTGGTCATCTTGGCTTCCAGGGATATTTCTGACTTGATCTTCTCTAGGGCCCATTTGTTTGTCCTTTTGGCTGTCCATGGGATCCTCCGCACTCTTTCCAGTACATCATCATCTCAAATGCATTAGTTTTCATCCCTTTGCCCAACAAACAGTGAGTAATACAACAAGGTACTTCCAAATACAAGAGCCAGCGTGGTGTAATGGTTTGAGCCTTGGACTATGATTCTGGAGACCAGCATTCCACTATATCAAGCTGGTTCTCCAATTCCCAACCCACTCCTCCATTTTATTCTGGATTGTGCTTTGTCTGAAAATTAGCCCTACTTTCCACAGATGGGATTTCATGTAATTTCTTGAATCGAGGAAATCATATATATATATATATATATATATTTTAAAAAATGCAAAATATCAGCCTCTCTTATCTGTTTGATGTTTTCCCCTCTAACGCTCTCTTTTGAAATCTCTCTCCATTTCCTTTCCGCAGCCTCTTCCCACTCATTTTGCTTTTTATTTTCCCCCAGTGCTTACATTCATGTGTTAAGGAGGCTCAGCTTGCTGCCTGAGAAGCGTACAGATACAATTACAGAGAGAGGCCCATGTCCACTGGATTTAAAAATAAGCTAGTATTATATGAAACCGAGGGCAGCGCATGCTGCTTTTACCACCCCCTACATGAAAGCGAGACTCATAGATTTTAGAAAGCTCCTCCAGGATATTTAGAGTTTGCTCCTCCACAATCTATGATAACTTGATTATGCCCCCATCTTGTACACCGATTATATTGTTTTCGCTACATAGTGGTCCAGCCTTTGAGAATGAATTCACTATTTGCCATGCTGATATGGAGCCACAGGTCAAAGTCCTGGAACTATCTGTCAAATTATCTGATACCAGCACCATCGCTTTCTCAGGATTGCTTTTGAGTTTAGCAGCAATCCTCATAGTAGCTGCAGGGAAGAGATGGGTTTTCTTTTCACTAGTAGGGGGCTGAATTATCCCTCTTGAAATCCAAAGTATTTGGGGATGGGTTTGTCTTGAAGGAGCAATTAAGACTCATTCGCTTTACAAAAGACCTGACCCTGGTGCAGATGGCGTCTGATGGAATTGATTTGTTAATGTAGATTGGCACTACATTTTGAACTTTTGCTAGTGGCAGGGCTATGGGGGATGAGAGATCCAGCATGGTGTAGTGGTTAGAGCATTAGACTATATGACTCTGGAGATCAGGGTGTAAATCCCTGCTTGGCCATGGCAATGCCCCTGGATAGCCTTTAGCAAGTTACACTCTCTCAGCCTCAGTGGGAGGCAATAGCAAACCCCCTCTGAACAAATCTTGCCAAGAAAACCCCACCTTAGGGTCACACTAAGTTTGAAATGACTTGAAGGCACACAACATCAACCATGGCTATGGGGACAGTCATGGCAAATGCCTATATTTTGCCATTGACTATTAGTATACCAGAGAGCCAACATGGCATAATGGTTTAAGCATTGGACTATGACTCTGGGGACCAGGATTTGATTCCAAGCTGGGCCATGAAACCCACTGGGTGACCTTGGGCAAGTCACACACTCTCAGCCTCAGGGGAAGGGAATCACAAACCTCCTTTAAACAAAGCTTGCCAAGAAAATCCCATGATAGGTTTACCTTAGAGTTGCCATATGTCAAAAACAACAGCTCCCATCAAATGTTCCCCTCCAGATGTGAGATTTGGTCCAACACATCTGGACAACAGGAGATGGAGGTTGATGTAAAGCACGGATGAGGCTGGGACATGTGGCCCTCCATATGCTGAGCTGTAACTCCCATCATCTCTCACTGTTAGATAGGGCTGATGGAAGTTGCAACCCCACAGCATTTGCAGATCCATGTGTACATCCACTTTTGGCATACCGGACACTGACTTGTAGCTTTATAAGTTACTCTTGTGATTATCCCCAATATATTTGGGTGGAATGTTTCCAGATGAGCCTTTTTATTTCCATGCCTGGTTTACAGATTTTTACAAGAGTTCTACACATTCCTTCCATATTTTTCCTGACCGAAGCAAATGTCTTAAGGAGAGAAAGATGGGATGACTCTGCAAAGTCTTTTGCTTGGCGCTGCCAGATTGGTGGGTATGTGTGTTAAAGCTTAAAATATAGTTTAAAATATGTGCTTTCCCTGTGGTTTCATCCCTGACTTTGTAGTACCCAGGGAGCGTTACCTAAAACAAATGCAACAATTCTTTCACGTATTAAAGCCACTGAAGAGTGGGAACAGCTGAGAAGTTCCTTTCATTTTGCTTTTCTTGAGAAATTAACAAAATTTGAACACTTCTTCATATTCAGGATGGAAAGAATTTAAGAACTTTTTTAAAAATGGAAAGAATTTGGAAAAAAGCAAAAAATCTTGGCTCTTTGACAGACTTTCTCACTCTTTTGTTGTGGTGCACCGTCAATTTGCTTGGCATCTTTCAAACTTTTCCTTTGCTGTTCATGTCCCGACTTTGGTTTCGGAGCAGACCTGTGGTATTTCAGAGCTTTTATATTCGGAAAGTGACACAGAGGTGTTAAGAGCTCCATGTGCGTTCGGTATTTCACAAGCGTCATTCAGGCGATTGGATTTCAAGCACAAGGGTCCCATGAAACTAGTTGTCTGTTCCGGTTTTTTGTTACATGAAGCTGTTAACTTAACCCTGGAGAAAACATCAGCAGGTGCTTTTGAAGAAATGGGTTGTTAACTGGGCAGAAAATTTGTAGAGTTCATTCACCTCGGTTAACACCATCCATATTTCAGCATCAGACTAAAAAACCTATTTGCCATGCCGGTTTATGGATGATCACATTAGGCTCTTTCCCTGCTACAACTGGGGCTGTGTCTGCACTGCAGAAATAATCCGGTTTGACACCACTTTGCTCTGATGCCACAGAGCTTTGCTCTGATGCCACAACAAACTACATTTCCCTGAATTCCAGAGCATTGAGCCATGGCAGTTAAAGTGGTGTTGAAATGGATTATTTTTGCAGTGCAGATACAGCCAGTGTCTTTCTAAAAACGCTATTGCTTTCTTTCCTCTCACACTTTCAGAACCATTCTGGGATTACAGTATCCATCAAAGCTTATTGCACATAGTATTTGTCTACCCTCCGCATCTCCTTCATGACATTACCCCTGCCCTTTTTCCTAGTCTGGCACACACACACAGATGCCCCCCACAGAAACATACAAATATGAATATAAATATAAATATAAATATAAACAGTCTTACATTTTGAAAAGCCTTTTTTCCCTTGTGCGGTTTCCTGATCCAACTTCTAGTTAACTGCAGAATTAACTACAGTAATTCCTCATCGCTGCCAGATGAAGGCAGCAGCTACAGATGTATCTGTCTGATCTAGCCTGATGCTCAGTTTTATCTGCCAGTGATTAATTAGTAAGTCTGAAGTTGAGAAGAAACAGAGAGAGAGAGAGAGAGAGGAGGAGGAGGAGGAGAGGAGGAGAAGAAGAATCATAGAGTTGGAAGAGACCTACAAGGGCCATCTAGTCCAACGCCATTCTACCATGCAGGAGCTCACAATCAAAGCATCCTGGACAGATCACAACCAGCCTCTGTTTAAAGATCTCCAAAGAAGGAGACTCCACCATTCTCCAAGAGAGTGTCTTCCACTGTTGAATAGCTTTTACTGTCAGGATGTTCCTCCTAATGTTCAGGTGGAATCCATTTTCCTGTAGTTTGCATCCATTGTTCCGGGTCTTATTCTCTGCAGTAGCAGAAAACAAGCTTGCTCCATCCTCAATATAACATCCTTTCAAATATTTTAACAGGGCTATCTGAGATGGCCATCCAGCCTCTGTTTAAAGACCTCCAAGGAAGGAGACTCCACCATCCTCCAAGGGAGTGTCTTCCATTGTCGAACAGCTCTTACTGTTAGGAAGATTCTCTTAATGTTGAGGTGGAATCTCTTTTCTTGTAGCTTGCATCCGTTGTTCTGGGTCCTATTCTCTGTAGCAGCAGAAAACAAGCTAGCTCCCTCCTCAATATGACATCCCTTCAAATACTTAAATAGGGCAATCATATAATCTCTTAACTGTCTCTTCTCCAGGCTAAATATATCCAGTTCCCTAAGTCGTTCCTCATAGGGCATGGTTTCCAGACTCTTCACCATTTTGGTTGCCCTCCTCTGGACACGCTCCAGTTTTTCAACATCCTTTTTGAATTGTGGGTCCAGAACTGGACACAGTCTTATTCCAGGTGAGGCCTGACCAAAGCAGAATAGAGTGGCACTATTACTTCCCTTGATCTAGACACTATACTTTTGTTGATGCAGCCTAGAATCACACAGGAAGGAAGGAAGGAAACTAGGAAGAGAAATAATGTCTGATATAAGGCAGCTTTCTATGCTTCTCCATCAGTTTGGATGTTCCCGTAATGTCTCCCCCCCCCCCCCACCCTCCAATACATCTTTTCTCTTCAGGATTTAGTTCTGAAAAGGAACATCAACATGAACAACACAACTCACTAGCAGAAGCCCGCTACAGACAGTGCTGTTTGTCTAGCTCTTGTTTTATCATCAAGAAATCTACCTCTCCAATATCAATTGTGTGCTTTCAAGAGGGAAACAATCATCTAGGACCCAATGCCTGAAAAACCAAAACAAGTCAGCAAGCCTCTTGAAGCGTGGAGGAGGCGAAAGCAAGATTAACGAGAAGTCTGGCAACCAATTGAGTCTATTTAATGGATTATTAAGTCCCTGTGCAGGATAAATTCAGACGACTGGCATGGGATTTCAGGCACCATGACAATGACTTACTCCATTAGCGTGGGATGAGGAAAACACGAAAAAAACAATGGATATAAACTACCATGCACATGAAACTATGTTGTTAAGCAAGTGGACTTTTCGGAGTGTTTTGGTCCAAAGCTGGAGAAGAACGTTGCTCCCATCGTCTCCTCTACCCGCTTCCCCCATTAATATTATCGCCCGGGTTTTAAGTTAGCTCATAACAGAATAGCAATATTTTGGGTTGAAAGGATAGGGAAGGGTGGGAAGAAGAGGAGGAAGCTGCAAACGTCATCATCTTTCCAAAACAGAATGTAAAAATAGGACAGCGTGCGGTCCTAATTTTGAGTGCTTTTTAGAAATTGTCATGGCTGGACAATCCTGGAACAAGGCCAGATGGCCAAGAACTAAACCTAGGATATTTATTTCCCTCTTATACTGTACACTGGAGGAGATATTCCTTCTGGAAAGCGAAAGAAATTAGAACAGAGAGTGCACAAAGGCTGTCGGCTGGTGTTTGCGTGCAAACCGACATCATTTGCACTTTCTGTGCAACATGAGAACTACAACATGGTTATCTTTTGGTGTGTGCATGCTTTTTCCATTCAGATCTTGAGGGCCAAACACATTGCAGAAATAATCCAGTTTGAGACCGCTTTAACTGCCCTGGCTCAGTGCTAGGGGATTCCGGGAACTATAGTTTTGTGAGACGTTTAGCCTTCTCTATCAGAGAGCTCCGGTGCCACCATAAACTACAGTTCCCAGGATTCCTCCAAAACTGAGCAGCTAAAGCGGTGTCAAACTGGCAGTGTGCTTTGGTCCTGGGGAAGAAAACCCAAATGCATAGACATGCATATTGGGAAAAACTATGCATAAAATTGCATACGTTTGTGAAAATAATTTACCAAAAAAATCATTACATGATGAGGAATTACTCGCAAAACAAAAGTGTATTTGGCAAAATTGTATCAAAAATTTAAATACTAGGAAAAGTAGACATTAAAATAAACATGCAGATAAAATTTTGTGTCAGCTTTAAAAAAAACAAAGTCATAAGTTGATAGAGAAACAGGATAAAGTAAATTCAAAATGGGAGAAATAAAATTTAAAAAACAGAGGGGAAGAGAAGTTGACAGATCCATCCATCTGTAGCCAGGATGTTAAAAAGAATGAGACATCTCAGGTTCATCTAGTGGTGAAATGGATCACACATCTAGCCCTTAATGCCTTAGGAGGCTATATATAGATATGTTCATTGGCTGTGTTTTGCACAGGGGATCACCATGCTTTAGGATCAGCTTTAGGGGAAAACACCTCTTTTGATTATTTACTGATTGTTTTGGTGTGTTCTCTCTAGGAATATCTAGGTCCTCCAGTACAACTCTGTGGTCAACTTAAAGCAAAAGTTGCACCAAAGGACCTAGAGATTCCTAGAGAGAACACTCCACTAGGCTTTTGCAGCTCCTCCAGCACAATTCTATGATCAACTTTAACCAAAAGTCACATTGAAGGACCTAGAGATTCCTAGAGAGAAGACTCCGCTAGGCATCTGTAGCTTCTCCAGCACAACTCTATGGTTAATATCTGGCAGATGATGACCACAGAGTTGCACTGGAAGACCTAGATATTCCTAGAGAGAACACTTTGCTAGGCATTTGTAGCTTCTCCAGCACAATTCTAGGGTCAATGATGTGGTCAAAGTATGACAACTTCACTTTAGTCATCTTGGCTTCAAGGGAACAGTTTGGCTTGATCTGTTCTAGGACCCATTTGTTTGTCTTTTTGACCATCCATGGGATCCTCTGCACTCTCCTCCAGCACCACATCTTGGAAAAGTTTATTTCTTTCTATCCTATTTCTTCACTGTCCAGCTCTCCAGGAGCTGTAGAGTATAATTCAGAGGAAGGAACCAGTAAAAGCCACCTATTCCTTGCCTTAGAAAAGCCAACAGGGGTTGCTATAAGTTGACAGGTGATTTGAAGGCACATACTCACACAAAACTAGAAATCAAATAAAAGGGAAATTGACAAATAGTAAAGCCTCCTGAATTCAAATCCATCACACAATATATTTCTTATCCCATCCAAATATGAAAAAAAAAATCTTATGACCATTAAGTATATCAGAATATTTTTATCAATTAAAAAAATAATATAAAAGAATGATACACATATACACACATATGATAGATGTTCTTTATACCACTCCTGAAGGTATAAGGCTAATGATGCTGAAACAGGTGTATCAGTATGGTCTTCAGTTTGGAGAAAACCCCTTTCAAGATTATTTCCTCTACCATAAAAGAAACATAGCATTAAAAACCATTTACAGATTGTAAATGGTTAGATTTATTTGGAATAAGTTACCTCCAAATACTTCTGTTCCTTCCCAGCGTTCTTGCACAATCCTGTGAAACCTCCCAGGCTAAGACAATGATTTTCTTGACCCAGTGATTTTCATAGCTCAGACCAATCCTTTAACCTCTGTGTCTGACCACATTAGCTCTCAGTGGTCAGGGATGATGGGACATGGAGTCCAACAATATTCAGAGGACTACAATTCCCCCAGCCTTGGTTTAAGATGTCTTTAACGCAGGAAGCAAAATGTGTTGGTACCCTCCAGGCCTTGCTTAGCATCATCTGGACTTAGAATCTGTCCGGTGCAGAGTGTGCTGTTCTTTGGGGAGGTCAGATAAATAATAGGAACGACAAAAAATTAAGTATGGAATAGGTACACTGGAGACCATGTTCCTCAAACACATTTAGTTGTTACAGAAATAAATGGTAACCTTTGATCACCAGCTGTCATTGTTCAATGGTGAGGGTTTGTATAATGTGCCTGCCATCGGGTGTCTGCCTTTCTGCCATGTTCCAAGCTAAAGAAAGACCAATGGATGAGTATGAATAGGAGCAGGGGCTGTTTTTTCCCCTCTTTTATGATGCTTCAGTCATCCTTGATGCTTAGATGTTATGGGCCTTTTCTCTTCTCTGCCTCAGCCATCAAAAAGCAAACTCCTAGCAGGCGTTTGAATTGTCTATGTGTGCTTGTTGTGTAACTTTTGTAACTGTGCTGGTGAATGGTGTCCTTAACTCCCGAGTTAAAACCAGGGCTAGGAAGGAGGAAAATCCTTCCCAACAAGCCACAAACATTGTATTATAACTCTTTGCATAGGACAGAGCAGGGAGAGCTGAGTCACTCCTATATCACAGCCAGAATTGGTGAATCATCATCATTGACCTAACCAAATTGATCAATAACTCAAAGAGGACAGTCACTTAATGTTGCTGAGTTAGCTTTCTCTCAGGCACCAGTATCCATCCAGGAAGGGTGTTTTTTCTTTCTTCTTACTTTGTAATTCACCTGAGATCAAATGGGACCTTAAAGGTCCATCCTTGCAGAGAATGTTAAAAAGGACAAAAGGGGACAGATCTTTGTATGCTAATTTATTTATTTTTAATTTTATTTTTTTTTTATAAAATTTGATTCTACAATGTTAACCTCCAAATCACAATTAAATCACATTTTTGTAATTACATAAATTATTTTTTTAATATATTTTATTCTGTTAAAATAACAAATCAGCAAGCACACTGACATAGATCAATACAACTAAAACACACCATGTCAACAGACGTAAAGGAAAATTATTACAAAATACAGTTTAGGTGGTACCTGACTCCTGAAAGAATCAGTAAAATCCACAAGACACCATCCAATAGATGTTGGATATGTAGGAGAGAGAAAGGAACTATGTTTCACATGTGGTGGGCATGTAAGAGAGTGAGAGAATGGTGTAGAAAAGTCAACAAGAAAGTTAATGAAATACTGCAGATTAACCTAACAGCTACACCAAAACTCTATATATTAGGGAGATCAAAAACATGCAAAGAAATATGAAAAATTTTATTCTACCTGATTACAGCAGCAAGGGTTGTATATGCAAGAAAATGGAAAGTTAAAGTAATTACATAAATTAATCCCTACTAAGTATCTCCTGCGTAATTCACTTTGGATCACACACATTTTTCCTCCGTCTTATTGTTACACACTATTTTTCACTTATCCACACCATACTCACAGGATTTATCATTCCTTTTCATAAATTTTCTTTCCTAACTAATTATTCCTTTTGATTCATAATTCTTATCTTTTTGGTACTTGTATCCTAACTCCACCTGCTAGTGCAAAATTCAGTTATAGGGAACCACTCTGTCTCCGTAATCTCTGTCTCTCTCTGATTCAACCGGGCTGTTAAAATGTCAATTTATTTCATTTCTGCTAACTTCATTAACCATTCATCAATTGTCAGTAGCTCCTTTTGTTTCCATCTCTGAGCCACAAGAATCCTTGCTGCCGTTATCATGTAAAGTAGGACTTGCCAATGCTCTCTCTCTATTTGTGACGAGATTTTATTGAGCATATTTAAAAGAGAGATCTCTGGTCTTAGTTCATAATTAACTTTCAAGATCTTTGCAGTTGTAATATGAATCTTTTCCCAATAAACCTTCACTTTCAGACATCTCCTTTGTATGCTAATTTATATGTATAAATGAAAATATGGGGGGGAAATGTAAGTGGATGCACAATGCTTACTCTGTTCTCCAGGTGTGCTGGTTGTTGATGAGTGATTTCAAGGCCTCTGGGTTTCCTTTCTTGGGTTTCTTTACCTTCAAACCAGATTTGGACTAGACGAGATCCTTTGAGATACAGGATACCTTAAAACGGATGACTCTGAGAGCCATTCGAATAGAGGACCATGCTCTGTACAGCATATGGCCACCCAAACAGCTGTACAATCGACCCACAAGCTTTACACAGTTCCCAACCCCTGCTTGATGTGGCATATCAACTTTAGTATAACTACTGGACCATTCTTGCTTGAACTAGGAATACAAAATAAATACAATTGTGAAGTCGTAGGCTTTCATGGCCGGCATCCATAGTTTTTTGTGGGTTTTTCGGGCTGTGTGGCTATGTTCTAGAAGAGTTTCTTTCTGATGTTTCACCAGCATCTGTGGCTGGCATCTTCAGAGAAAGATGCCAGCCACAGATGCTGGCGAAACATCAGAAAGAAACTCTTCTAGAACATGGTCACACAGCCCGAAAAACCCACAAAAAACTATAAATACAATTGCTTTAAATCATCTCTTTGGACATGAACTTTGGGGAAAAGCCCAGTTTGCCAGAGAGCATCCTTTACAAGCTGGGAAACAAATTCTGTTGGACAAGAACAATGCTAGAGATCTTCCACAGTTTTATTGCCTGTGTACACCAATCCGTCACTCCCAGCAAGCCACAGAGATGGACCAGCTGCGTAGAGAAGACGGACCCAATGTCCGCATACATAAATCAAGGATATGACCTTACAGACATTTTCACTGTCAGAGGAAAGTCACAATACCAAAAGATCAATAGCTCATAGTTTCAGTTATGACTCTGTATGGATATGTTTCCACTGTTACCATAGCATTTCAAAGTCAATATGTATGTGGAATCCACAATCATTAAATCAGCCACAAGTGTCTGTTTACAACATCAAGCAGCCAAAATGACCTTCTTCCAGTATTGTTGGGCACCTGCCAAGGACCAGGGTTGGGCCAAGACTCTTTTTTCCCCCCTACCTGAATCCAAAAACAAGGGATCTTATTGCATGAGAAAAGAAAAACAAAACAGAGCATGAAAATAGAGGCTTCCTCTGTGTCTCTCCACATGCCATCATAGCACTTCCATTCTTATCCCAAGGGAGATGGTCATAAAAGCATGCCTTTCATCAAATGCATTTTTTCCATAGTGTTGAAAGACAGGCTTTTGTGACTGTCTCCCTTGGGAAGAGGATGGGAGCGCTTCAACAGCATGCGGGGAGGTACAGAGAAAGATGGATGCAAGCTCCAGGAAAAGAGATTTCACCTCAACATTAGGAGGAACTTCCTCACAGTAAGAGCTGTTTGACAGTGGAAGACATTGCCTTGGAGGGTGACAGAGTGTCCTACTTTGAAGGTCTTTAAGCAGAGGCTGGATGGCCATCTCTCAGGGGTGCTTAGATTGTGAGTTCCTGAATGGCAGGGGGTTGGACTGGATAGCCCTTGGGGTCTCTTCCAACTCTATGATTCTATGCTACTCTCCAATTCCATTTTGGCTTTCTTTTCTCAAGAGATAAGGTCCAAGATCTTCCACCACATGTCACATATGACGCTAACTGGACTGACTGGTGAATATTATTTCAGCACGGGATTACAAAGAGCCTTCTCCACAATACCTGAGACAGCAGTCTAAGTTGAACGGGCCCAGAATAGCCTGCATGGTATACCCAACTGTTTCTTCCAACAATATAAGATATGTGGATGACACCATACTACTAGCGAAAAACATCATAGACTTGAAACAGTTACTAAGGAAGTTAAAAGAAGAAAGTGCAAAGGCAGGCTTAATGCTGAACAGAAAGAAAACAAAAATAATGACCACAGAGGATCAGCATAAATTCAGCCTAGGCAATGAGAAAATTGAAGTAGTCAATGAGTTCCCATACCCTGGATCAAACATTGATCAGAACGGAGGCTGCTGTCAAGAAATCAGAAGAAGACTAAGAATGGGGAGGGCAGCTATGAGGGAACTAAACAAGATCATAAAGAAAGGAAAGGTATACAACTGAACACCAAAGCTAGAATTGACTAATCTATTGTATTCCTCATCAACATGTTCGGATGCAAGATCTGAACAGTGAAGAAAGCAGATAAGAGAAAGATCAACCCATTTGAGATGTGGTGCTGGAGAGGACTTCTGAGGATACCATGGACAGCGAAAAAGACAAATAAGGGGGTCCTTGAGCATATAAAGTGAGAAATCTCTCTGGAAGCCAAGATGATCAAATGGATGCTCTCACACTTTGACCACATCATGAAGCCATGACTCACTAGAAAAGACAATAGTGCAAGGAAGGGTAGAAGGCAGTAGAAAGAGAAGAAGGCCACATGCTAGTCTCAATCAGGGAAGCCATGGGTCTAAAATTACAGGATCTAAGCAAAACAATGCTAATAATAGCCCTTTACCATCAATAGGTAGCACTTGGACAGCAGACGGACCAAGCATACAGGTCAACTAGTCACAGTCTTCTGCACCACGGTGAAACGCATTGCTTTTTTTATTCCAGGTACAATCATTACTATTTCTAAATTTGAGTATATACATTCAGATTAGCCTGTACGAATGCTATGAACACCCATGGTTGATTTTTGTCCTCTTTTTTGGTCTTTAGCAATTTGAAAGTGGAAGATTAACTGGGTGGCAAAGGAACAAGGGGTTACTCGAGTTGGGAGGACAAATTTGTCCCCACGCTTTCAGCATCGCTCCCTCCTTTTTGCTATTTTGACACCTTTTGCCAACCCACTTGGCCATGGTTGTAGACGTGAGGAGGAAAAGGGGAATGTGAAGTGCCAATGCTGTAGTTCATATCAGTTTAAGGTACCCCCAAAGCCGTGATCTAACACTGCCCATTTGTGCAAGTGATCTCACACAAAAGCCAATATGGCTGGGAGACGTTCCTCCATTCTCCGGCTGTTGTGTGTTCATTGCAAAATGATTGCTTTCTTTCGTTCATTCATTCATTCATTCATCAGCGCAGAGGTAATTTCATCAGCGTTGGTTCGTCACCGAGACAAATGATCCCTGTTTCCTTCGGTGTAACGACTACAGACGATTAGTGCTCTGTTCCTTCAGGCTAAATTTTGGAATGAAGGATGTTACAAACCCCTAAATCAAAAAGGAACGGCCGAAGCAGAAGGTTGCAGGGCTGACGTCAAAGGTATGTCCCTTCTCATTTTCAGCATCTCGGGCCTTAAAAGGATGTGAGTTTTGAGAGGAAGGTAAGTGGTAATCTAATTAAAAAGCACAGTACAATATTGTTAAGCTGAGCATCTGGCTCCTGGTCCTGTTTAATCTTTGCCTTTGTCATAAAGCGGAGGAGGAAAGAAAATACGCTTGCATGCATGCACACATGCCTTGCTCCAAGAGTCTCAAAGGAAGGGCTCAGGCAATGGGATCATGGCTACTCTCTACCTTACAAGCTGCTTTTGTAACTGAAGTTACCTCTTCAAACACACACAGAGCCACTGCTGTTAAGAGGCTTAGGCAAGCAATAGTTTTTTGGAGAGAAATTACTCTCTCTCGGCTCAACAGATGCATCCAGAAGCATTGACACTGAGAGAAGAGAAGTACACAGGTGGGGGAAAACATACTCAGAGAATGAAAGACTCCAGCTCTTTCTGCGGCTCTCATAAATGAAAAGGTGCTGCCCATTTTTATTTTTATTTATCACAGAGGCTCTTCTTCACAGCTGTGAAGAAGCCTAGGCAGCTGCTTTGTATTAAGGAGGGTTATATGGCATTCCCCTAAACATTTACCAGTTAAAAACTGAGCAGACCTCTAGACAAGCAACATTATAGTCAAGAAGATTGTTGTCGTTGTGTGCCTTCAAGTTGTTATCAGCTTATGGCAACTCTAAGGTGAACCTATCATGGGGTTTTCTTGGCAAGACTGTCATTGTTGTTGCGTGCCTTCAAGTTGTTATCAAATTATGGCAATCCTAAGGCAAACCTATCATGGAGTTTTCTTGGCAAGATTGTTGTTGTTGTTGTTACTGTCGTTGTGTGCCTTCAATTTGTTATCAACTTATGGCAACCCTAAGGCGAACTTATCATGGGGTTTTCTTGGCAAGGTTGTTGTTGTTGTTACTGTCGTTGTGTGCCTTCAAGTTGTTATCAACTTATGGCAACTCTAAGGTGAACCTGTCATGGGGTTTCTTGGCAAGATTGTTGTTGTTGTCGTTGTTGTTGTTGTTGTTGTTGCTGCTGTCATTGTGTGCCTTCAAGTTGTTGTCAGCTTATGGCAACCCTAAGATGAACCTATCATGGGATTTTCTTGGCAAGTTTCTTCACAGAGGGGGCTGCCCTTGCCATCCTCTGAGGCTGAGAGAGTGTCACTTGCCCAAAGTCACCCAATGGGTTTACATGGCCAAGTGGGGATTCAAACCCTGGTCTCCAGCATCATAGTCCAGTACTCAAACCATTACACCATGCTGTCCCTCATAGTCAAGGTAGCAAAAGGTATTACAGGTTGAGTCTCCCTTATCCAGAATTCTGAAATCTGAAATATTCCAGAATCTAAAATTGACCAGAGACAGTGACACCTTTGCTTTCTGATGGGTCGGTGTACACCAACTGTGCTTCATGCACAAAATTATTAAAAATATTGTGTATAAAATTACCTTCAGGCTATGTGTATAAGGTGTATAGGAAACATAAAGGAATTTAATGTTAAGGCTTGGCTCCATCTTCACGATATCTCATAATGTGTTTGCAAATGCTCTAAAATCCAAAATGCTTCTAGTCCCAAGCTTTTTGGATAAGGGAGCCTCAACCTGCAATGAGAAAGAATGCATAAGCTAGGAGAGGCTGCAGCAGTTTGCTTTCTTTGGAAACTACTGAGAAGGGCAAAATCCTGCCCCTTTCTCTCCTCTTCCTCTGCTGAGTTAATAGATGCAAACTTATTATTGTGCTT